>OY728126.1:618108796-621052962 GCA_963277665.1 Viscum album
TATTCCTAAACTCACATTTCATTATACATGTCATAGTTATTATATATGTACAAGGAGAATCAATGATGATATTTATAAGTCATGAAAAACCTTCCATTATCTTTTCGAGATATGATTTGTAAATAGAGGCATCTACCCATAACCATATTCTAATTATAATGAAAAATTGATATCACGTAGGTAAACATATGAAATAAATAAAATATATCAATTTTTTTTTTAAATGAATATATTTTTTAAGGCTGTGTTAGTAAAAAAACTTTCATCAATGGAAACCATAATGTACATCTCAAGTAATTATCTTAAAAGATATTACATGAATCCCTATGGCTGAATAGTTATAGTTGAATTATATACTATGTTTCCATAAAAGGGTTCACATATCTATTCAAGATAATGGGATAAATATTTACTTAGATAAATCCAAATCATGAGATGCACTAGTAGTTATTATAAGAACAATTTCCACAAGATCTTTTGGAAGATGAGTTGATTTGGAGAAACTTACCATATATGATGATTAGAACCAAAAGGTTTGTTTTATATTCACTATAGTGGGTGATATATTATTTATTAAAAATAATAAATCTTACAAGGATTCAATTTAAGGGAACATTATATTATTGGTAAGTTCAAATAAATTCAAAAATAGATTTTATGTATAAAAATATAGTTTGTATTTTGGAAGTATCACCAATTGAAGTAAGGCCATTAGTGGGTGTTCAATTGAAAATATGAACGGGTGGTACACGAATGGTACCAATGATGATTAATTTTTTATACCAAGTTTCCATCCATTAGAATTTTAATTTTAATAGTAACTTTCTATGATTAATATATTGAGCAATGGTTCTCAAGACCACCTTCATTGAAAGGATCCATATAGAATACATCTATATAATGTAACAAAAAAGGGTTTGTGAAATCATAAAATTAAATTAAGTAATTAATGTGGTAAAGATCCATTTATGGGTTAATTCAAGCATTGAGATCATAGAATATTCATTTGGAATTAATATCTACCTGGTTTCTATGAGAGGTTAGTGGGGGTTCCATTGTTTTCCAAGTAATATATATATATATATATATATATATTACATATGGAAAAAAGTTATTAGTCTTACAAATAGTCAAGACTAGTTTCAAAGTAACTCTCCAAAGATTTACTTAAACTATTAACCCATGTTTTAAGGAATAAGATCTACTGACACAGATCTAAAGTTTTAATTAGAGAAAGTCAAAGTACAATTCTGATAAGGTTTTGAAAAAATACATGTTGGAATAATTCAAGAGGGAATTTTTCCAATGTCACATAGAATAAATCACTCTATAAGACATGTATAAGACATAAAAAGATATTAATATGATGACTAGAATTATATACACTTAAATTATGTATTTATTACATCTTCCATGCTATGTACTAGATATTATATTTCCAACACATATATTATGGTGACATAATATAAGATAAACATAGAAGAACTGCATGGGTAGTAGTCAGAACTACATAGTATCACTTAAGAAAGTATAAGAGATAAGTACCTGGTACATAGTGGGGAAGGAACACTAGTTATAAACGGGTCAAAAATAGTCATCCTATGGATTAATTAACCTAATATAATAGTTAGTATAAGTTAATTAAATCTATTGGTTACCATATCTACAAATAATAAGTATGTTTCTACTTATGATATATCTAATGAATTTGTTAAAATACCCAATAATTTATTTTAATTATTGGAGTCAAACATAGGTAGAATAGTATTTTTATATGATCAATTATGATAAATCATAATATAGGTACTATCCAAGCTGTTATGCTTATGATAGAGGAAAAACGGGACATACTCGAAGATATCTTCTCTTGAGGGATATTTTACTCAAAGAGGTAAAGTCATAGATAATAGAGTGGCCATGTAAGAAAACATGGTGGGACCAATGACTAATTCCATTACTCAGTATAATAATCATCTTATCACATGATAACTAACAAGTATAGTTAGAAAGTTATCTCTATTAAAAGTGATGGCGTTGTGAAAGAGGGTTCCCTAGACCCAACTTGAATGCAAATATTCAATTACCATATCTTGTATATATAGACTTATGAATGATTTTATCTTACCTAATAGAGTCGACACCTTTTCATCCACTATTTACATAGCAGTTTCATTATATTATTTATCATATCAATAGGTTATAGTAGTTCCAACTATAATGAGAACCTAGAGATACTATGATAGTAATCTTAAACAAATGTCATATGGTCTAGATACATTGTACTAACATGCCACAAATGATGCATGACTATCAAATTCTTGGTGATCATAAGAATTGAGACTTTTTATCATGATTTTTTCACTTGGTGATCTCGAGTAAAGAAGATCATGAGGACTTCCCCACTAATATAGGTACCAAATATTTTAGGTGTCATTGGATATTCCTATTTCTGAGCATGTGTATTGGTATTTTGACTTGATATCACTATCAATTTGTACCATTTTATTGTGCACTTTTTTACAAGAATAATACCATGAAATTTATGTCATGGTGAAGTAGATTGTGCTTGGTTCATCATTGGTGGTATGACATTGGTTCAATGATCAATACAATATTTTTCGCTTCTAAAATGAAAATATATATTAAGATTTTTGGACCAGGATGGATGTACCTTTACTAATTCCATGACCATGTTATAAGAAGGTAAGTTTATCCAGTAATTTCATGAAAAAATAATGCGAGGAAAGATTATGACACAAAGTGTGCACCTTGTTTTATGAGATATCATGAGCATGTTCATAAGAGGTAGCCATAGATTTGAGTTATACTTATCTTATTAGGGGCTATGTTGTGTTTCTAAATACCACTATTGGTATATGGATATAAATCACCACTATGGAGATAAGGGCCTAGAGGGTCATACACTATGTGTATCCCCAAGTTCCACCAATTTAGATGAATAGGAGTTTAGGATAAAGTGATCCCCATATGTGTGGGTTAGTGAATGTTTGAATGTGAATGACTGCAATTCAAACAATTAAATTAAATTATTTGAGTTTATAATAATAATGATTTAATACATTTCTCAAGGTATTCAAAAGTAATTTAATTATAAAGATGAATATGGGAAAATATTATTTTATGAATGAACACAACATGTTAAAGGATCGTTAAATAGTTAGGGGGAGCTTATGAGCTGAGTAAATGGATAAAAGTTTATTAACTGGCATATTATTAATTGCGCAAGATGGTGATAAAATATTCATGGAATTAAAAACATGAATAATAAGTTATTCTTGTCATTTTAATCCCTTTTAAGAGGTTAAAATTTTCCAGGGGAATAAGTGAAATTTTGGAAAGTTATAACCTACTATTTAAGAAGATTTTTAATACATTAATAGAATACCTAACCATTTTAATGAATTTAGGGATAGATTCTCTCTTCTTATCCATTATTTTGAGTTATATAGAGAGAAACTAAGAGAATAACATTGTCAGATTGATCCCACTTACCTAGATTGAGTTTTCATTATTCATTCAATTAAAGGGTTGTCATAAATAAATTTTATTTCCCACACTAGAACCTTAGAATTAAAGAATGGTGATCCATGGAATATGGTGCATGTGTGGAAGCTCAATATGATGCCTCACTTGGTGCCTTCAAGATATGACACAACAAAAACGATCATATAAAATTGGTGTTGACAGACAAATGAGGTACCATTTACAATTTTGTTCAACTTGTTTTCTTAATCGTTAAATTACATTAAAGATTATACATATTTTAATCTAAGAAGGGGTATATTTGATTTGATGTTCCAACTTGAATACAAACCCAATTTTTTTAATTACCTATTTTCATACATTTTCAATGCACCTCGTTCCTTCACATACAACTCCTAAAATATATCCATGATGATGGATGCGTGATAAGTTTTTTTTGTAAGAGAACTCAAGAAAGGGTAAGTGTTTAACCCATGATACTCTACATCCAAGAAAAAAAGATCCTACCATATTTTCAAGCATCTTGATTATCCACTTTGTTTGATCATCCATATTAGGATGTAAATTAGTGTTAAGGTGTAGCTCAGAGCTAATAGAATGCTGTAACAATCTCCAAAATTATGAGGTGAATATTTGGTTCTGATTATATATAATGGTATTTGATACCTCATGGATCCTCAGTACTTCATTCATATATCACCTCACCAGAACCTCCACAGTACTCGATTTCAAAATCTCTGAAAAATAAGTCAACTTCATCAGTCAATATAAAATCACCGAAATGACATCATATACCCCTTGGGATTAGGATAAACTAGTGAAAAAATATATCAATATGTCTCCCACTTACACTTGGGAACATCTAAAGGCTGAAAAAATTCCCTTAGGACACAATGCTTTAATTTTACCTACTAGAAAACCAAACACCATGCCACAAACTCCACTATCAATCACTTTATTCCTGAAAACAAAATATTCCTCGTTAAGCCATGATACATATTTTATATAATTAGATGTACCAGTAAGGGTGATTTCTGAAACTCACAGATAAATCTTTCATATATTGACACTGGAATAAATAACCTCCCCTAAAATAACATCTGATTCTAACTATCCTCCGAACACCTCTCTAAAGCATCACCATAGATAACAGGGTTTCCCAACACTTCCAACTATGAGTCTTGGAATTTATACTCCTCTACCAGCTAAATTAAGGAATAATACACTATTATTTGGCATAATAAAGGACTTCCATAGGTCTCCTCTACACCAAGATGCATAGCCACTAACTCCTCCATCAACCTTCAAGCATTATTGGACTCTTGAATGAAATATCCCTATGTATTCATGATGAGTGAATTATCCAGGATAGTTCCCTTAATTAAGGAATAAGATATCTCTAAATTTAAATCCTATAGAAACTATAAGTTCCTCAACTAATTTAGTTTCAGATCCCTTGGAGTAAAAATATACCTCATACTCTTGTGGTCCATGAGGACCATAATGCACTCACTAAAGAGGAAATTTCTCCATAGATTCATAAAAAAAATGAAACCAACTCCAGATCATGGGTGGAATAATTACTCTTCTCTGGATGTAATTTATAGGACCCATAAGATATCACTTCTCAATACTACATTATGTTAGATCTAAAACCTAGATGAAATGTATCACAAATCACCTCATAAATCACCCATTTCTCTAGGAATCGAAGAACTGAGTTAATAATTATCCTATTCTTCAGGAATTCAAATATTACTTGACACTAGTCAGTCTAGATAAAGACTTATTCATTCCCCGTTAGAGCTATTAATGGGTCTGAATTCTATGAAAATTCAAATAAAAACTTCTGATAATAGCCCACTAGAGCAAGGAAACTATTCCACTTTTCCACATTATTAGGTGATGATCAAAAATCATCTACCTCAATATTATATGACTCTATTATCACACCCTTATGAGATATCACATTTCCAAAAAAGCGCACATATTGAATCTAAAACATGCACTTGGATATCTTCCCATAGAGCTGATGGTGTTAAAGAACCTACAGGACAACTTTGAGATTACCGACATGCTTCTCCTTTAACTTTGAGTATATTTTGATATCCTTGATGAACATGAATATAAATTGGTTTGGGAACACAACAAAAATATAGTCCATGAGGCCCATAAAACACAATTGGTGTGTTTCTGACACCAAACGGTATGACGATGAAATCAAAGCATCCATATCTACACTAAAAAGAAGTATTTAGTATATCCTACTATACCTTTATTTGGTGATATCCCAACCACAAATGGATCTTCAAAAACCAACTAATACCTTTCAATTAGTTGAAAAAATAATCTATCCTATGAATAGGGTAATGGTTCTCAATTTCCACCTAGTTGAACCTTTGGTAGTCTACATAAAATATTAGACCATCATCTGCCTTTTTAGAAAACAACACTAAGCACTTTAAGTAGATGCATTGGGTTGGATAAATACATTATGCTATAAGTAATTGATCTAGATCCTCATCTTGTGAAACTCCATGGTTTCCATATGATAAGGATCCATCGAGATCATATATTCTCCCAACTATAACTTTATACCATACTTACCATTACAATGAGAGGGTAGTGTAAAGAACTCATATAGAAATACATATAGGATCCATTTAATGACTCTGGGACCCTCTACTACATAATATTCCATGGATAACTCTAAAAAATAATATAAGATTGGATTAAAATACCCATCATGCATCTGATTATCCCAATCTACTAATAAACACCACTCACTGGTCTTCTACATCATAAAACACTCCTCTCCTATTGATGCAGTCAACAACTTCATGTATGGAATACAACTAATACATGCCAAGGATTAAATAACATGGTTTTATATACAAAAGGAAGAAATCCACCAACAACTTATGTTTCCCCATATCTATTATATACCCCAAACACATATCAAAAATCATAAACCGAAGTCCAACTGGCATGGATAACACCAGGGAAAATGTAGGTCTCTTTACCTCCAATCCTATTGGATGGACCATATAGGGTGAAACAATGGAGTGTAAAGATCTAAAATAAAACATGTAAAAAACTAATTTAGATTATAGAATGATTAGACCTTGAAAAACTTTTGGATACTCTAGTGCTGACACCACCATAACACGAATCTATCTATTTAAAGATCATTTGCATCACTACTGATAATCTCCATGACCATACTCTGGTATGGGTCCCTAATCAGGAGGAACATCATGGGGATGAACTATAATAGTTCCATATACCCTCAATTGAGTATAATCTTGATGAATTAGCTATTTAATAACTACTGGATTCCCATGATAATTATGTAAAGTGGCCTGACCACCATGAAAATTGAAATCCCTAAGAGGTTGGACACTAAGATAGATGATGTCCGTGACCTACAAAAGAAAAATACATCATCATAGTGGTCTTGATATATTATTGGGAAATGATAGCCCTAGAAAAATTAAAAGATGACTGATGTGACTAGATCCCCACTGATCAGAACTTTAATTTCCCTAACATCTGTGATCCCCTACCTAAATATATAACCTCAGAGAATCTCTTCTAACCTCCCTATTAAGGACATACTCATTGTGAACTCATAAATTCGACCACTTATGCTTTATTATCTATGTGTAGGTTTGTAGGAAGAATAAATGGAGTATCTATATATTTGAGTTCTAGAAATAACATTTCTTCAAGATTCTACACTATAGACTCCTCATCTAGAAAGAGATCAGGGGAGAAATATAGGATGTCCTTAAACTTGATTCCAAGCTCCCATACACTCAGGATACCTTATTAAAGGGAGAGAAACCCTAACCAATTTTCCTCATTCATCATCAAAGATAATAACTCTAAATGACAATACTTCTATAAGTTAGTCTATAAAACATCCTCTTCTTTCTAGTCTCCAAGATACAACATCCATCAATGATGCACCAATCTTTTCATCTTAAAAATTTCCAATAGATAATAGTACTTAGCTATGTCCCAAATCAGACTGAAGGTGATCTCAATATCCTCCATCTATAACTATATATTTATATTATATATTCTCCCTCATAATTTTCCAATCTTTTATACTAGAAAACACAAAATATATTCTACAAAAACTCATCCTCCTTAGTCAGATGAATCCTATGATAATCAATTGGATCATCTTACTAGATATCTCCACCCTAATAAGCATTCAGATGATGACTAAGATCCATTTATAAAAAAATGCACAAGATAAACCCTAAACTTGGTAGCTTGGAATTTAATTAGATTAATTTATTTAAGTACCTTTCAATTTTTAGACATCACCTTATTCAATCATAGGTACAAAAATGAATTATGCATATACCTATTCTAGGTATCTACCCTGAAAGTAGTATCATTTCACATAGCATGTTTGAAAAACATAATATAATTACATACAATAATAGGTGACCCTAAGATCCTATCTCCTAGCTCATCTCCCTTAATTATGTCATGAGATAGGCCCAATTGACACTATTTCCCTACCAACCCAGGAAACCTCACAAGTGTGTAACCCAAATCTCCATCCTAACTCTCAACCAAAACCTTTGATACCAATCTATAATGAATCCCCTATATTGGAACCAATACTATTCTAATAGTGAAGAGAAATATGGACCCCTTATTCCCACCTTTAGTAGACCCTAGGTTGGTGACTAGCTCTGAGGGTATAAAATAATCAAATTGGATACATTACTCTCAACATAATTAACATGATTGAGTGATATGATAAATTACCAACCAATAACTCCATCATATAAAATAAAGAAATTAATAACCCATAATTCATGTCATGTAATGAAAATAAAAGTATCTAAATAGAAACAACACCAAGGGAAAAACTAAGGCAAAAACTTCACAACTATTCCTTACACTAAGATAGTAGTGTTCAGATAGGTCTACAAAATCCTCTTGGAAACGTGAAAAATAATTTATATATACATAGGATGAGTATAAAATGTATTCTGAATTGGATCATACCCAAGGCCTCTCATGAAAATTTGAAAGGAGAATACCAATGCACCAATTAAAAAATAACAGAACTAACAATGACCTAAATAGGTCAACTACCCATCCTAACCTCAACAAGTATCAATCACCAAATAATGCACCAAAATTAGTAAAATAATATCAAATAACATATAGAAAGGAACCCCACATCCACTTACCCACTAAGAAAACACTCTCACACCCCAAAGTCAAATATCCTATACTCCCATCCCTTATATATATGCAATCCATCATGTATCAAGCCATATATAATGTGGGTAAAATCAAAATCCTACCTACCCAGCCTTCTGTAGGGCCCAACATCCCATGCCAGCATCAATCGTCATCCACATATCACCTACCACTACTAAATTGTTATGCACGTCATCAAGTATCAAACCACAAACTCATAACCAGGGAATTAGGGTATTATAAACATAAATGACATCAATATAATTCCATCCTCATACCATGTATGAACCCAACCAAAAATCACATCCTCTAATCACTAGGAATTTCCACCAACGTTTCCATCATCGGTCAGTACTCACCACCAACTGGGTATAATCATTATGTATTACTATTAAAGGGAGAGTAGGGAAGAGGGGGAAATCAACCATCTAATCCATAAACAACTGGGATGTTGGGTAAAACACCCCCAAAACAATAACGTTTCAATACGTAGTAATCAATGTGGGTGGGGTGAATATAGAAATATCATACAATTGTAAGGGATGATAGCCTCACAAAAATCCAACTTGAGGGTTCATATTATCAATGCAAACCTCTCCCACACACTACCATAACACCCCAAAACATCTAACACTAACTACTATGACCACTAAATGTAACATTCCACATAAGAAATCTATGCACAAAAATAATTCATCTCTTCAATTTATGAGTTAACAAATTTCATGATTTTTGAGTTTACTAGACACCATCCCGTTATTAAGTCACTCAACCCATTTTTAGTAACAAACCAATCTAAAAATTACCAAAATATATCCCTATTCATTACCATTCCATTTTTGGTTTAATATTCCATTACCAACACACTCCAAATTATAGTTTTACCATTTTGAACCTTATCCCATGACTATTGGGAATTTATATCCACACCATGTAACACAACAACCCATCCATATTTCCATAACCATAACAAAAACCCTCTTATCATATCACAATGGCTACTAATCAACCACCCCAAGTAGCCATCAACTCATCCGGATCCAACCAATTTCAACCCTGATGAAAATTATGTTTTGAACCCAACTAGTCTCCACTATCACTATAAAAACTCCATGATATTTACAAAAGAATCTGGATCACAACAAACACACCAATAGGTAACAACTCTAAATTTCCAGCTCACATAAAACATTACTATTCATTCTATCTCTAAATAGGTATTACATATTATTTCATCAATTCTATCATGGTATTTTCACAAAATTACTGATTTAGATACAATCATATTTTAGCCATATATAAGTGCTTAAACTTTTAGAAGAGGTGAGTTTAAGAAACCATTTTTAGTGATTGCAACACTTATCTTAGAAAAAAATGATTTCACAATAATCAATAATAATAAACATGTGATCATTATAGGGGAATAAAATTAAAAAGATAAAGAATATGTCATAGATTCCTTCCACATTTAATTTAAATTTAATTCAGTTCATTATCTAATTATGTAAATCTATATCATTCATCCCAAAGAAAATAAATTTAATCCAGTACCGCTGATACATAATGTAAAGAGGGAATAAGGATATCTTACCTGTATTAGTAGTTAAATTTTCTCATAATAATAATGGATGATTGAGAATAAAACACCACTAAATTAAACACCATCAAAATAGAATGAATACCCACTAGAACCTATCTACAACAACAATGATTTTATCTAGCTCAATTTATAACCCAAAATAGTGGTTCTCTATCAATAAAATTTGTCAAAAAGTATAATAACCACAATAATGAAGAGAAGAGGGAAGGATGTACAATACCCTGATCAAATACTTCAATATAGATGAAATGATGGGTTATAATATTAAGAGACATAGCTAGAGAGTGGTGAGAGGTGTAGGTGTTGGCTAGGGTTTGAGAGAGGAGGTAAAAATCCAAACTAAGGAGAGGCTGACACTCTATTTATAGAATATATTTTAAAAACCCCCATCATAGTGTAGTGAAGCACACTACACCCATGGTTATAGATGGTAAAAGGGTGATATGGAATTCAAGAATATGAACCCTTGACTCTTATAGGTTTTAAAAACTACATCAAACCGTTTTGACAACTACCATAGCCTCATCCACAACATGGTGATATTTAATTAGCCATTTAGACCCACCCTGATTAATATTATGATGTAGGGATTCCTCTTACTTATCATTTTACAATATCCTATCCATGATCATATCCACCACATTTAATGTCAGACCTAGTCTCCCCCAACCTTGGAAGAGATCCTTGGTTGTTTTGACCCACCACAGTAAGGCCTACAACATGGTGGTCTCCAAAATTTTCATATTTGATTGTGTGATTTAATGAGTATAATAGCTATAAAACCTCCTAAAAATAGTCTCCCTATCCTATTTTTCATCAACCATTTCACACAGGGGGACACCCCATGTAGAACACCCTCTGAAATATCTAGATAGGCTGTTTTTCTTGTTTTGTTTACTCCAACATCAAAAAAAACTTTATCTTTTCACAAGAATGAATAGAAAACCCTTAATTGAGAATTAAACATACATAAAATAGGTTATAACCTTAACTATAGCTTCTAAAATAGACATATAAGATTTTTTTACTCACCATGGTGTGACAAGTGCCACATGACCACCTCCAAAACGTTCAAACTTCTAAAATGGATAGCTAAAACAGTCTACCCTATGCTCAAGATTCTTATATATCTTCAAAATAGATGGCACCAAAAACTTACCTATGTCTTGGTGACCATCTAAATAACTAGAAACTCATATCTAAACTTTTAAAAATCCTCCAAAATATATCTCGAAACCTCTATGACCCGGGAAAAAACAAGGAAAGGGATCCAAAAATCCATTCCCTTAAAAATTAAACATGATAAAAATTGATAAATATCACAAAAACCAAGAGAGAGGATATTTTCATTTTAAATTTCTAATTAATTTAATCAGAATAATTAACTTGGTCTTGATAATTTTTCTTTGAAGAAATTATTGATCATAAAAACCTCTAATAGATTATACCACCGTTTCATCAAGAGAATAGAAATAAGATTATATTTAGAGATGTTTTACACATTATTTGATGATCTAAAATAATATATTATGGAACTTTTAATGCTAGATAACTGGTAATGATCATCTTGAATTGATCCCTTTGATCGCAACACAATCCTTTGAAGGACCGATTCTTGTTGTATAATTATTGAGATGGGAAGAATGGTGACAAATCTTGGATTTTGAAAGTTTTTAAGATAGTTTTTTTCTAGGGTTGAGTGAATCTCTAGATAGGATGTGTTGTGAGAAACCACATCTAACCCTAGGAAATAATATAATATAATATTTATAGAGCTATGTTAGAGAATAAATAATTGCATATAAGCCCTTTTTTTCATATAATCCCCAACGAACCCTATGTATAATAATAATAATAATAATAACATTTACTTGAAATGTTCTAAATTGCCTTATGATATCCCTCTTACTTAGTTAAATCATGAATATTGTGGGTATGGAGGTAGCTACCATCTAGGACAGAGATGTTATGAAGTATTCCATAGTCAAATGAATGCTTTAACACTGCTAGATCTTGGAGATCTAGACAACATACTTGGTAAAATATTCATGTTTTCTATTTAGGTTTATGCCTTTTTTAATTCATGAGATACACACTACTTTATTTCAATTTCCCTTTTCCATGATTTGGGACTTGTGGTGGAGATACTTTCTATGAAATTAGTATTGATTATGCCACTTAGAGGTTGATATAGCCTATTTTATGTGTGAAGAGATTACGAACTGGTACTAGGGAAGCACCGCTCTTGGGGATATTTACTATGTTTACAGATATAGCTATATTACATCATCCTCAACATGGATTAGATACATTTGATATAAGATATCATGTATTTATTCAATAGGTGCATCATATTCTATGATGTTGTTAGAGGCCAAGAAATGTGCATTGGTGAACGAGACCCTTAGATGGGTCGTACATGCATTTATTATTTATCTTCCTTAATGGATGGGTTGATGATGAGTTCAATAAAGGGTTAGTTGGTGGTGTTTCCCTAGGGTTTTGAATAATACCATAATTTCTTTCCTGAAGAGGGTGTGGCTCTACCCCCTCAATGAGAGATCAATTTTGGGATAGATCTCTAACCAAGTGTTTCTCTGATTTAGTTGTCTACATATCAGATAACCCCATTTGAGTTGAGAGACCAGAAAATTTAGATTGATGATATCTTATAGAGAGGATTCATTCAGCCTATTATGTCACATCATGGAGCTCCAATTCTATTTGAAAAGAAGGTATATATCAATCTATAGTTTAGTTTTGATTATTTTCATTTGAATTAGGTGATAGTGAATTACCATTTACCACTTCCATGGATTGATAATTTATTAAACCAGTTTAAGGGCACTAGCTAGTTCTTGAAGATCGACCCATAGTCCCGAATTCATCAGATGCAAGTAAAGGATGGGGATATTGTGAATTCTTCTTTCCGATATCATTATTGGAATTATGAGTTCCTTATATTATCATTCAGAGTTATAAATACTACAAAAAGTTCACAAGATTGATGAATGTAGTGTTCCATGAGTTTTTGAACAAATTTTTGATGATCTTTATCGATGAAATACTTGTATTTTCACCATTAGAGAAAGATCATATAGAGAATTTTCAATATGTGTTTGGAGTGATTAATTTTCATTAGTTATTCAAGAATCTATTGAAGTGTTAGTTCTACAAATTTGAGGTCCTCTTCTTGGGAAATTTCATTTCTATGCATGGGTACCCATTAATCCTTTGAATACTGAAGTGGTGGTTTCTTGGGCATCCCAAAATAATATTACAGGGGTGTAGAGTTTTCTTGGTATAATTGGATATTATGAGAGGATTGTACCATATTTATTTATGATTGAATATATAATAATAGTGTCTAGTAGAAAGGATTGGGTGTTTGTGCGGTCTAACTAGTTCCAGGTTACTTTTGAGTATTTGAAGGAGAAGCTAGTTTGTGCTATAGTTTTTCATCCATGGGAGGAGGGAATTACCTTTGATGATTACTACAATGATTAACAACATGGTTTGAGTTTTATGTTGATAAAATAGAGGAAAGTTACATCATATGGGTCTTGATAGTTATAACCTCATTAATGTACGTATGCCACCTATGATTTTGAACTTATCATAGTAGTGTTTTCATTGATGTTGTGGAGACACAATCTTATCAGTGACTTATTTATGGTCTTCACAAATCACAAGATTTAGAAGTTTTTTATCTACCATAATGAATTTAATTTATGGAAATGATGATGAATGGATTTATTATGGGGACATGAATTCAAGATTTCATTTACACATGGTAAATAGAATGTCATGAATGATGACTTGATTATAAAGTCATCAGGTGATGCTATTCATGAGTATGGGGGCTGCTAGAGAGTTATAAAAGAGTTATCAATGATGTACATCGATATGGGATTGGTGGATGAAAGATGTTTTATTTATGAAATGATAGTGAAATCATCCATAGTGGAACATGTGTAGGATTACCATATTGGGAATCCTAAGGAAGAGGTTTTGAATTATTTATTTTTTTACAATTATCTAAAATTATTGTTTGAAGATAGACCACAAAAGGTGTTGTTCAGTGAAAATTTTTTCTTTCTTTTAGAAATGTATAAGGTGGTTATATATGAGTTTCATAGTTCTCCCTTAACAATATTACATGGTGTATTGAATATGTATCATGCTATGAGAAACTATTTTTGATGGTTTGGTTTGAAGAAGTCTGTTTTATAGTTTGTCTATTGATGTTTGGTTTTTTAGAAGGTGAAGGCTAAGAATAATGTTCTTTTAAGATTACTTTAGCTACTCAATGTTCCCTAGTGTAAGTGGGTGGAAATTTTTATGGAGATCATCATTATTTGTCCTAGATATATGGGTGGTTTTGATTTTATATGGGTGATCATGGGCCATATGATGAATTCAACTGACGTTTTAATGATTAAGGAGTTGAACTTAATGAAGGTGTTGTCAAGGTAGAATCTGGAGGAGGCAGCGATGCTTCATGGGATTAAAAAGGCAATAATATATGATTTTGATCCATATTTTAACTACATGGCATGGGGGTGGGGTCTCCAATATGATTTTGGTTATCAATTATGAATTAAAACCACTTTTCATCCACCAATGGATGGTCAGACAGGGCATGCTTTCCATACAGTATAGAATATATTGCATGTTTGTATTCTATATTTTGGAGGTTTTGAGGGGAGGTACCTAACCTTAGTGGATTTTTCTTATAGTAAAATTTATCAATCCACTATTGGTGTGATTATGTTTTAATATTTATATGTTAAACCAATCCGGTATCAATTTTGCTGGACCTATGTTGTAGATTCAACTATTTGTAGAATAGAACTTGTGAATAGTATGAAAGAGAAGGTACATGTGATTTGAGAGTGAATGAAGGTTGTGTAAGATCATCAGAATTTTTATGATGATCATAAGAGGAGGCTACTAGAGTTATAAATAGGATATCACATATTCTTGAAGGTGTATCCTATTCATGGGAAGTGAAGATTCAGTCATGGTATGAAATTTTTTCCCAGGTTTGTTGGTCCTATAGAGGTTTTATATTAGTTTTAAGATATGGGAATATTAGTTATAGATGCCCCTAAAGATGATAAAGATTTTGGATATCTTCCATGTATCACAACTTCATAGTTATATTCATGAAAATTCTCATATATTGGATTAGGTTGAGTTAGATGTTGAAGAAGATGAAACCTTTAAGAAATGACTTTTTAAGATTCATGTCTTCTATAAGAATGTGGTATATAGGTATAACATTCCATTGGTTTATTTTTTATGGTGAAATGGTAGTTTGGAGGAGATATCTTGGGAGTAGGAGTCATAGTTTCACATTCATTATCCTGATTTTTTATTCTTTATTTGATCCTTGTTTAGATACTTTATAAGATATTTTGTTGATATATGATATTGACTATCTTCCTTGTTTGGTGATGTTTCATTTTTGTGTGCTCATACCCCGTGTTGTGTTGTATGTGTTCCTATTATAGTGATATTCTTGAGAGGTATCTATGGGGTGGTTGTTCATACCCCTTTATCTTATTTTTAAGTTTTGTTTTAAATCCTCAAGGATGTTAATTGTTTAAAAGGAATCCGAATTAAGGTATTATATTTATAAATTATACCACTTTATGTTTCCTATGGATCAATGGTTTCATGAGGGAGTTCATAGTATTTTTGGATGTTAGTAAAGAGTTTTGGACTTTATAGGTTTACCACATTGTGGTGGTGGGCATTGTGCTAGCCCTTTTGAATCATGATTAGAGGATTGAGAATGGGATAACCATTTTTAGCATTGGGTGTTTTGAGTTTATTCGCGGAGTTAGCTGTTTGGTTCTAGTGAGTATTATAGTGAGTGAAACTGCTATTTTGGATATTTTATAAGGTGTGTTCCTTGAAGTTTATCCTATGATAAAAGATATAGGGAGTCATTTTTAGGAAGGATGACTGGGCGTGGCACTCAATGAGTTCCCCTATCAGAAATATTTAGGGTAAGATCCCACCATGTTGTAGTGCTGGGTGTGTTGTGTCAAAATAGATCAAGCTTTGAGACCACACCTCAGTGATGGTCAAAATAGTTCGATGGGGATTTTTGAGAAGTATGATATACTGGGGTAAAATTCCTTAAATATAAGATCAGTCTTTTACTAGATGTACCAAAGGCATTTTGTGAGATCCCACACCATGGTGGTGGATATTATAAGATTCCTTTATAATTATACTGTTAGATTATCCTTGGTTAAATATATTTTTCTCTTCTATAAAACCCTATATGACCTCTTGACTTCACACCACCTTCCAACCAAACCAATTGAGAGATTAAACCCTTTGGTTTGCCTAGATCAAAGCCTTGAATCAAGGTATTCTACTATTTCTATTATCACTCCCATTTCAATTGTTATTCTCTATTTTAGAAATCTCTTTTTTAGGTAGTTACTATGTTTTGGGTTAAGAAATCAAGTGATACTTGATATTTGTTTTTTTTCATAGGTTTTGATGGAGTTTCCTAAAATTTTGGTGGTATTTATTACAATAGTGGTTGTTTCTATATTGTTCATTCTTTCTTAGGGAATATTGAGATTTTTAATTGAGGTAACAGATCTATTACATATCCATTATTTATGTTCAAATGTGAATTAATAATGCTTAAAATCCTTTTCTAAATGGGTGGGATTAACTTTAATAAGATAATAATTCAAAAATTGAATCACTTTTTGAATGATTATTTAGTATTATATAAATTATAAGGATAAAAATAAATTTTTTATATTTTTTTAACTTATTCATTGGAATAAATCAGATACCATAGATTAATATTTTTGTTATTAATTCGGGAATTAAATTAGTGATTAAATGCCATGTCTTGGATTAAAGGGTTAAGCTTCTTTAATTTGAAAATTAACTGAATAAAATTAATAATCACATGCTAAATTGTTAACCTCTTTTTGTATTTGGATAATAATTGTTTTAAAATTATGGAAATTAAAGTATTTAAATGGGAATCATTTCATGTTTAAAATAATTAATATTTCATATGAATAATAAAATGAAAGGTATGGGTGTGATCACATTTTACTTGTGTTTTGTTCATAACAACTCTTCTTGTTCATTAGGTAGTGTGATATATGTTTGGTGGTACCTTTTTGTCTATTTAGTAGGGATAATTTTTGAAACAACAAACAATATAAAGATGAATGATGATAAAACTAAATAGAATAGGTATGAGAAAAGTGATTTCAGCTCATGTTGGATTTAATTAAATATGGGAATAATTATTGAAATCATGTTTAATTTTATTCATATATATGGTTATCTATTTCCATTATGATGCCTTATATGGATAACCTATTTTTAATGAACTGGTTAAAATGTATTTGTGCTTGAGGGATCAAAATCCTTATTTTATTTATTGATAAATTTGTTCTAATTGGAAACCATTGAAAAGTAGTGGCATCAAGGCCCATTGTTATATCAATTGATGATTGATTTCATAAGTGATGGGATAGGATTTAGATCTATGGTGATGGTCAATGATGATGCTGTATAAAACAATTTTACTTTGCACAATGGTTTTGGACACCAGGTGGTCAAGATGAGTTTAGAGAAAGGATTAATAATTGATATATTTAATCTTTGTTGACGATTTCCTTATGGATAGATGTCTAGATGATGTTTACTTTATCATTTCCCAAATTATTGAAGTTTTTTAATTCAATTAACTAAAATTAAATCTTTAGAGTGGAAGTCTAAGATGAGTCTTAGAGTATTAAGATAAAAATAAAATAAAACTTTAATGAATATTTTAATGGTATTGGTTCATGGTGATCACCAATGATGATTATACAATCAATAAAAATGAAGAAGTAATATAAAATAATGGAAATAAATTGAGTTATGAAATCCCTTACCACTTGGTAACTTTCAAATCAAATCCCCTTGGATGAAATAATTCAATTAAGTTCACATCAGAAAGCCTAGTATGGGAAAAAACATTTTTATTTCATCATCTTCACAATAATAATCTTGAAATAATTATATTTTTTATACATAAAATATACAATTAAAATAAACCATGAAATATTGTTATGAAAAATGAACTATGTTACAATCATGGAGATAATAAGCTGTACACACACATGAATAAAAATTCTATTTTTCAACGATCATTATAGAAAGAAGGTAAGTATTGTTTTATATTTATAGAATTATAATCATACCATAAATACATTATTATTTCTTTTAATATAATTATATATATATATCATCTATGTGATGTGGTGATGAAGGAGGAATGACATCGCTTTGTGGAGGCGGTGGTCCGCACATATGCATGAACGACGTTATAATTTTTCAATGAATGGAAAGGTAAGAAAGTAAATGATATATTATATTTTAATAATGATAAATATTTAATTAATATAATATATATTCATTAAATTCATCATTACAACTAACTATAAAAGGAGGTGATGAAAAATGAATTACATCATTTCTTGAGACAGTACTTAAACGTACAGACAAATGACAGTTTTGTTTACTATTTGAGGGAAGAGAAGATGGATTAAGAATATGAAATTATCATAAAACAATATCAATATATGGTAGGTTATTATTTTTTAATATCATAATTATTTAATAATATTTTAATGAGGAATAAGATGAATGAAATAAAAAATGTTTGATTAAGAACTATTCTTCTTTTTAGACATCCTTTTAAGGTTTACACAAAAAGCTTCCCTAGGTTGGGGTTTTGTTCAAAAAATGACTTTAATACATGTGGAGGGATGTAAGTAATTAATTTTTTATGTATTGGATGAACCAAAATGATATTTAATTGTATAGAGGATAGTATAGGAGGTATCCTTTTATTAGTGGGGGAGAGCGCCCACTAGGAAATTTCTTAAGAGAATACAAAATGAAAATGTCATTACCCAGAAAAATACTTCCAAATGTCCATATATTAAAATAATGGATAATATAATGTTTAAATATATCTATAAAATAAATTGAGATAAGATTAATAGTGATATATACCCTTATATTTTGGTTTAACACCCCAAGTAATCCCGTTTTAACCTTAACTACGATAATTATTTTTTTACTGTTTTTACTATTAATTATGAAGAAAAATTAAGTTGAACTTATTAATGAATTTTTTGTTATTATGATTTATAACATAAAATATATTTTATTAAATTCAATTCATATAATTGTTAGATTTTAATTTTATTAAAAACTCCACAAAACGTATCGAAAAATGGTTTTTCAAGAAATGAATTTTTCAACCATAAAATGATCTTATATTAACTATATTACTAGTAATAATAATTATATGAATTAAAATTTATATATATAAATATATAATATATAAATTTAATTTAAATAATTCATCATTAGGGGTTATTTTAATGAATTAAAATGGAGATGATTTGTGCACTTAAAAACAATTTAAAAAAAATGAATTTTTAAGACTAAAATGAACTTATAATAAAATATAGTATAAATATGATTTAAATGTAATTAAATGGATTAAATATAAATTAATAATACTTATGTTACTTTTAAATTAAATTCAATTCATAAAGGGACTTTTAATTACATAATTTAATGAAAATTAATGACAGTTTTATGAAAATTTGTTTTTTTTTCAGAATTCACTGAAAAATATATTTTTTTTAAAAAATACCAAAAATTTGACCCTAAGTTAATTTTAAAAATATTATTTCAAAAATAAAGTTCATTTTTTATAATAATATTTCTAAAATTGAAGAAAAATAATTTTTATTATTTTCTCACATTGAAGCACGTAAATAATTTATTAAAAATTGATTAGTTACTTACCAATAGATTTGTTTTATATAAATGTTTTTTAAATATTTCTACAAAATTGGTTATTAATATTTATATCACCAATTTTAATGGCTAGGTTATAATGAAAAAAATAAATATTTCAATAATATATCACGGTTTGCTTTGTACTCAATATTGTGTATAACATAAGATATCTAAGAAATTAATTTATTTAAATATAAATATATTATAAAATATAAGGGTGTTACATTAGACCACCCTTAAATAAATTACACCCTAAAAATTCTATTTTTGACATCAAAGGTCTAGTATTTATTGAAAACCCACATTGTACATAGGGATGCTAAAACATCTTTCAAAAAAGAAAGTGGATATCATAGAGGTTACTTGAGATATCAAATATTTGGGTTCCTAGATATAGAAAACATTGGTGGGAAGTCCAAATATATACATGTAATAGAATACTAATGTCTAAGGACTAATATAGGGTGATAGAGGACATGGTAACGAAAAATTTAATGACCACAAAGCCATAAATCTATGATGGGTGAAAAGACCATTGATTCATTTGAAATAAAGGTAAATATATAAATTTTTTATTTCAAAATCCTTTTACTAAATTTCATGGATTATTTTACTATAATTATGTACAAGAGTTAAAAATATAAACTTACTTGATATATTTTTATTTCATGAGCATAATTTAATACTTTGGTTATGCCTAAATCAATTTTCACTTCATTTTCTACTCCCAGAAATGAATATCCAAGATTAATTTTTATTCTTAAAGTGATAAAATTTAATTTTAATGATAATAAGATCCATAAAAGAGTGAAAAATATTTCCATTTGTCTCAAAATATTTACCAATTCCAAAATTTTTAGCACAAGGTAAGATAATTCCCAAAATGAATAAACCTTATTTCGATAAAATACATAATTAATATCTAAAGCCACAAAAATAAAACCCAAAGTTAAACTTATATTGTTTTATAAATAGATAACTTTAAATTTCTTCAAAATATTCATTATTAAGGTTGAAACTAAAATACGCTTCTGGAATTCAATCGTATACCAACAATTCAAAACTGTTGGTACAGGCTAGAGAACCATTGGCTATATACATGTTGGGAAATTCCTATACCAATAGTTTTTAATGAACTATTGGTATAGGGTAAAAATAATTAAGGTTTAACCAATGGTTCTCTAGGAACCATCAATATAGGGATATGAAAATAGTTGAAAACTATTAGCATATGTCAATTCCAATCTCTATCAATAGTTGTACTAGGTCTATACCAAATGGTTTTGAAACCATTGGTATAGACCCCCTACCAATTCTCAGACTAGTAGCAACCCACCCTACCCATAGTACCTACAAAAAAACTACAGAATTCACATAACCCAAAAAACATTAAAAAAAATAGAACCAGATCAAATAGCCATCGAAATCCACACCATCATACCACCTTAGTCAATTACCCACAAACAGACATCACCAACCAATATACAAATAATTATAACATAAGAAACCAATTAATGCATTCAACCAATGATAACACACATTCAAAACATCACATATATTTATTCAGAACAAATCATCAAACATTAAATTTTATAAATATCAATAAAAAATGTAAAGGGTCAATCTTTCCCCCATCACCATCATCCTCATCCTCATCTTCAACCCCATCCTCATCCTCAACCTCATCCTCATCCTCACCCTCTTCCTCTCCCTCTTCCTATCCCTCTTCCTCACCTCTATCCTCACCATCACTAGGAACATAATCGTCCTAACTACCATTGAGACCACTATACAATTCACTATGTAAAATAAACATCATCTAAATATACACATCATAAGATGAGGAGGTGTCTGGTGTAATTGAGGGACATAAAACTACCATAAATTTCATAAATTCATCATTGGCCCTTTGATTCCTTTCATGATCTGTTATGAACATATTTTGAGCCTTTTCTACCTAGGATTGTTCTTGTGGTGCCCCTATAGTATCTTTTTCCAAATCAGTTCTACTAGAACTGGCACCTGAAGTGGGCCAATATCTTTTCAGGACAATACTATTCCATGTTCGAAAGTGTACTCTGCCATGGTTCTCATCTCCCAGAACTTTATGTAAGTGATTATTTGACCCAAAGTTGACAGATTCCTACCCCTCAAGGGTGTATAAAGAACACTGTTAAAAATATAAATAGACTATTAAGTTACAAAATATATATTAAAATTTTAAATCAACAAATTAAAACCTATAATATGCTATTGTGTCGGTTCATTTACCACACTTCCATCTTTTTTATTTTTGCTCAAGCAAAAAAATTTTGCTCGAGGAAAACATCCTTCAATATTCAAAACTTTCCTATGAAATTACATTGAATGTAGAAGACCCTAATTTAAAATAGGTTATTAATAATTAATTTTATAACTAAAATAAAAAAGATATTTATTTTAAATAAAGTTGTAAATAAAAAAATGGTAGATGAATTATAGTGAGAAAAAAATCACATTCAATGGATTTATATTACACCTCCTTAAAGTAGATATATAATTTATGTGAAGTTGGTATACCATGAATGGATAAAATAGTCTTATTAATCTTCAAATTAGTGTTTTAGATTTATTTTTTGGTTGAGTTGAAATTTATCCACGTATATCAGGGACCCAATTATATTATTCACCCATACATGCTTTTTTATATTTGATGTATGAATTTAATTTCATTCATTTTTTATTGTTTACATTAAATTCAGATTTATATTTCCCATTGGGTAAATTACTCCCGAATTTCACCCTAACACCAATGAAGATAGTCACTTTCCAATAGGGATCTGGCAGTGCTCATGGGGTTATATAGAGGCCTGATCCAGGTGCCGTACATTGATTTATTTCACAAATGTATAAAAATGAGTTTTGAGAAAGAAAATGATATAAATGATTATATAGAAGATTTTGGATCATTGATAGGGAGATAATATAAGTTCTAGGATAGATTGGACATGAGAAGTAACCCATAAGAGGGAATAACAATCCACTTTTTAGCGAAATCTCATGTTTCCTTGGATATCAGGGTATCTAGTTTCAAACTACCAATATAGACGGGGTTTCAATTTTAATAACTCTGTTGTGGATATGTAAGAACCTGTAAGTTTTATAGGGTTTAGGTGGTATCGAAAATCTCTAATAGTTTGTATATTATAATTAGAGTGGGTAGGTATTATAGGAAAACATGGCATACTATACGATTACTTGTGTTTGATTATAATATAGTTATAATTAGTTAGATATTTTATTATGTGAAACATCATAATTATATACCATTTCAATATATACATATATTGATGATTATTCAGTTAATGTAAATCACTAATTGGTTTTTTTAGTTGATATCATTCTACTAATTTTTTTAATAGATTTTTTATGATAAATATTTCACTATTAAGAAATATTATGTTATTCATTATTATCATAAAATAGTTAAATATTATCTCTTGTTATTTCTCTTTAATGTGTTTATTTTTGATCCACAAGGAGGCCTATATTGCGTCATTGATATTAATACTACCTTGTTAGTAATTTTAATTGGTTATAATAAGTCATTTATTCTTCTTTATATATATATATATATTATTTATTTACTATGTTCTATTAATTTTTAAACCATTCCCTCTATGATTCCAGATAATAATGTCTCTATTTAAAATATGATTCTTTTTTCAATGTTGAGCATTTTTTTATTTTTGTAATATTGAACTTTTAATCATAAATTATTTTATATAATCATATACTTTTACCATAATGAAAAATGGTATTGCCTTGGAATAAATTATGAAACTTTTATTTTTAAAAATTAAATCAGAGACTAGGTTTGTTTTGAATGTTTTTAAATAAAGAATGAAATAGGAACTTTGAAATGTGTTTTAAATGAAAATTAAACATAATTTTTTTTAAAAAAGGGGTTAGTTTTGATAGACATAGACAAGTTCCATACAAGGATAAAAATCCCTATGGTAATTTCTATAATAACTAAACAAATTGTTATTGAATTTCTAAATTAGTGTTGTACCTTCTTCCCATCATGGTTCGACATCGTAGTCTACCTCAAAGTGTGGAGGTATTTAATTCCATCCTTGTTTTTTTATTTGTTCCCGACACTTCCTAATTTTCAGTAATACAATACAAATTTTTAATGAAAATCATGGCAATTTTCATTCAAAAACCTCAAATTTGATTAATACCTTGAAGTTGGTACTCATCCAATTTGAAATCATTTCTCGATAATATTCTACAAGATAGTCATTCATGATAGGTGTGGCATCTAAATCCATTCCAACTATATAACACCATACACTATACAACTCATGCTTCTATGATCTCTATATATCACTTAATTTCATGAGACGTTCTGTCCTTGAAGCCTCACCATTAGGAAAATTAAAATGAAGTTGACACTAAAATATTAATTCTTATAAATAAAATGAAAATGTAAAATTAAATAGAATGAATTTTTTTACCCATATTTTTTCCCAAGCATTATACTTTACTTAATTTTCTAGGCGTATCTAATAGAGTGTCCTAACAAGAATGATATTAGAGTATTTGGAAATAATTTCCACAAAACTCCTACAATCTTACCCAGTTTTTCCAGTCATCTGGTTTCTATTTTGTACTCCACCATCAACTGTGTGTGGCGGTTCCACAATGCACGTATGCATGTACACCCACACTTCCTATAAGAATATACACCTATTAAAGAAAAAAACAAATATTATATCAATACATATTATAATGAAAATAAATTATGGTAATTTTTTTACCAGTGTTATATAAATATACCTAAGGCACTCAAATCAATGGTTTCTGCTAGATCCCTAGGCTCTGGAGGAACATAAACCTATACATATGGAGTGAGCTACAATATATGTTCCACAGGTTAAAAATGCATCTAACCAAAAATCAAAGAAGTAGGAATTTGAAATATCAAGGAGGAGGCAGTAGATGGAAAATAATATAGTATAGATGTCTGTGAAAATTCATAATATGGATGAGGAGTAGTAATCATTATTGGATAAGAGAATGATAGGATAGGAGGCTCCGATGCAAATAGTGGTGAAAAAATGGGTGGGCTAAATATCTCAGGTGTCTCTAAAGACATTGTGAGATCAGAAGGTGTCGTAGATGGTATGTTAGGGGGAGGGACATGGTGTGATTGGGTACACTGAGTTGAGTACATAGCTATACCACCACCACCCTCGTTTTATTAGCCTAAACAATGGAACCAATTGTATATTTAGAGGATAACTATAACGTAAGTGGTGGATCTTAATTAAAAGTTAAAAAAAACAATCGCATGGCATTATATGTTATTGATATATATTTGAAATAAAATACTCACAACAAGCACCAAAGGAGGGACACCCGTCTCTCTCATTTAGTGATTATTATCTATACTCCTTTTTCTTCATATATTCTCAATGTTTTTAATTCATAAATTTGAAAAAAATATGTAATTAATTATAAATCAAAACAAGAAAGAATACAATACATGACTTAATTAAGGAATACCAATTATAAAACCAAATACAAGATAAATTGTGAAATAACAAAAACATTTTATATTTTCTGGGAATAATATCAAAACATTATACATGTCATAGAAAAATCAATATATTCAAATTATAATTCTTAGCATGGTTATGATATAGTTTTCTTCTATTTTTAATGCGATCCAATTCAATTTTATTAGGTCATTTGGTTCATTTTGGTCAATTGATTTGGTGATTTTTCCATTTTTATTTGTCTGTGGTCGATTGGTTCATTTTTTTCAATAGATTAGGTCATTTTACACTTTTATTTTTCTTATATCATTTGTTTCATATTTTGGGTTTCCTAATTATTTCATTTTTTGTTAGTTTATTATTTTCAATGGTTTTGATTTTCAAATTAATTAGTTTAATATGAACAATTCAATTCATCATTTTTTGTTCTAATTTAATTTTTCAGCTTTGTTTGGTTTAGTAGGTTAGAATATAGTTCAATTCAATATTATAAAAAGAAAATCAAAGAAAATTATAACAAGTAAATATTGAAAATTCACCTTAAGGTCAAGTTGTATATGAAATATTTGTAATCAACAATAAAGAAATTTGAATAGTACCAACATTCACAACCCAAGTCAAGCTAATACAAAAGAATTGAGAACATATATGGATGATTCGATATATTTCCCACCAACACTTTAGGTTCAAAATCAACTTTGAAAATTAAACTATTGTAGTTATTATAATTAATAAATGGATCATGTCGAATTGTAGCATGGATGGTGTAAATTCCATCATCACCATCACCAAAAATATTTCATGGGAATACTTCAATAGTGACACCAAATTCTGGTTGAAGATTATCTTTCACATAAAAAACTTATTTCCCCATTTATGCCAATACATATGGTTCATCGGTAGAAAGAGTGCGAGTCATGTCAAAAACTCAAAATTCAAAATCATCAATAAATGTTCCATTCCATGTCATCGAATCAAACCACTTTCATTTCATCCTAGGGACTAGACCATGCGAGTAATAATCCAATTTAGTATTTTTCTCAATAACTCCATAATAAGATACATTTTCTAATTGAGGTCTACTATCCAATTCACAGGCATAACAGTCTGTTTTGATATTTACCATAACACCATCATGTTGTGTTCTCATTTTCATTGCTTGTTCAGGGATAATAAAATTATACCCATTCACCACAATTTATTTTAATTCATGAATCATGGATTTAAGACCAAAATCCAAAGATCTTATTTCCTCATAGATGTATTTAATGGGTAAACTTAATGCCTGAAATATAAATGAATATTAAACTTAATTAATTATTGATTTTATTAATTTGTTATAATAATATTTCTATCTTCAATTTCAGCAAAGAAGAAATTTTTTTCTATGAATAGTCTCTCTCCTTCTCAAATATAAAGAATGATTATTTCTATTTATCATTATTTTATGTTCCCTACCAAAAAAAATAGTTTAACATATATGTAAAATTACATGAGATTACATAAGATATACATATACAATTTACTTGATGTATTCATCGAACAAATCACAGTTAAAAAAATATTGTGATGTGCCATCTCATGATCTTTAAGGTTTAATGTGGTAAATGTATTTGATTTGGGAATCACCCCTATTTGGGTAAGTGATGGAAAACTAGGTTCAATTTTATTATACTTTTCTTCTTTATTTCTCATTTGTCTGTTCTGTTTTGTGGTCATATAAAATAAATACATTGAATAGAAATACATACATTCTTGCGCCAGATAACCTTTCATGATAGAACCTTCAGGATGATTCCTATTCCATATATAATAATTCAATGTATCCATATTTCTTTTAGTTAGATAAATCCAACGAAAAGCAATAGGTCCTATGTTAAGTATCTCAGTTGGAAGATTGACAGTTAGATGCAACATGATGATGGAGGAAATATTTTATCTAACTAAAAAAAACTAATGTTGCCTCTACCAACATTTTTTAAAGAAAGACTTTGAAAAATTCTTATCAAAAATTTCTAAACAAAATGGAACAATTGAAAAACTAAAACCCTTACATTTTTGGATAGAAAATGAAATATTGCTATTAGAATCAACTCTTTTAGAAGGATGTGATAATAATGAGTCTTCAAAGATTTAAGATTCAAATACCTTCCATTGAACCATTTTGATAGGTTTATTGAATATCTATCTGGAAATTTAATAGTCTCTAGTACTTCCAAAAATTGTTTTTTTTTCTGCAGGATTCATCACATAATAAGCACACAAAACATTCCATTTTTAAACCAACAAACACATGATGCAATTATGGTATGATTACCCAATCTACCAAGTCACATCAAAACAATAAATAATTTTTTTCCTTTCCCATTACATTTAGAATAATTTAATGAAAATTTTTACATATATTATTTTTAGTGTGAATTATGTCTAAGTAATGACGTACCAAATTGGTTGACCAATAAGAAAACTTGAAGGATATACTTATCTTCTTCCAATTGTAACTAGTTTCAGTGGAAACATTATTCATATTTCAAGATTTTATCTGACCCTTCTTGAATGGAAAACTATAATTTTTCAATTAATTAAGCACATTAGTTCCATACAAACACTGAGGTTGATTTTTTGTCTTCATGTTATTTTCAAATCTTCGATGATTATTCTTATATGGATGGTCCATTGGAAAGAATATTCTATGTCCCACAAAACTGAAACTATGATGATATTTAAGTCTTGTGGACCATATATTATCCATAAAAATAGGAAATGATAGTTTCCCCTTTGCACTCATCTATAAATTATTGCATAGAAGGAAAATCAATGATCATCCACATAAGCGAATCATGCATATGAAATATGTCTTTCAAACATGTGTTATACAATTTCACACCCACATTCCAAATATATTTCAACTCTTTTATTTAATGATGAATGTATACATATGTATCATTTCTTGGATCATAAGGTCCAGATATGAGTATACTCCTGAAAGTGAATGGTTTTTTCATACACATCCAAGTAGGAAAGTTATAAATGTATAGAAAACTACCCATGTGATGTGTGAAGTAAGAATATGAACAAATAGATTAAAACCATCAAATGAAAGACCCATCCTAAAATTACACACATCAGCTATGAAATCAGGATATTGAGAATCAAATATCTTCCATGAAAATCTATCTTCAGGGTGAACCAACTCATTATTATTATTTTTTCTTGGTATCATTCCATCACATTTTTATTAATATTTCACCAAAAGTGAAAATATTATGGAGTATGGGGATTAATGAAAAGTTCCATATTAATTTCTATAGAACACAATACGATGTTCCATTATCTTTTGGATTCCATCGGGATGTACCAAATTTTATACAATCATTCTGTTCAGCAGTTTGCTTCCAGAATAAGCTAAAATATTTCAGGCAAGCACAATTTTTTAAAATACATCTTCCTAAATTAACTTTCATGCCATATAATGGTTTGAGGGAATATATTAATCATATTAAAGTAAGAAATTAAAAAATATAATAATGTAATCGATGGCAGTATTAAAAATCCCATTCATGGTTTTCCCAAGAAATAGTGAGATTAAAAATTCTGCCTTTTCATTTTACCAAATTTCTGGTATACTGTAGTTGTGGTAGCATCATTCAATTTTTTAACCTTGTAAAAATCATCATTTTCATTACACACATCATGTGTGATAATATCAGAGCCATATTGGGTCGACATCCCTTCATTATCATGATGATGAATAAATTGAAACCGTTCATCTAATAAATTCTCCAATCCAGTCCTCTCATTTGTATCATGAACATTTCGAAATTTCATTTTCTCCCCATTATGATACCACACATAGTAGTTTGTTTGAAAAAAATATTTGGTTATATGGTATCTAACTTCTTCATGACTCAACCAAGGTAATCAAACACAATTATAACATGGGAAATGTATACGACAACTATCTGAATCATTATTAAATGAAAAATCTAAAAAACTCTCTATCTTGTTTTGTGAATCACTTGAGAACGGACCAATTTCATATATCTAACTCCTATTAATTTAGTAAAAGAATACTATATGTATTTTCGTAAAATTAATTTAATAAAATTGAAGTTTAATTGAAAAAATATTTAAGAAGATGAGAATTGGTCGCTTTATATAAAACCATAACTGATACATCAGTCTATATGAGAAGCATATTATAAATGAAAAAAATACTATATATATAACAAAATAATACAAATATAAAACTGTGATATTTATTTCAATTATATTAATGAGTATTAATGTGCCATATACATCGAGGGTAAGGGATTTAATTATGAAATCATGTCTTATGGAAATATAAATACCAAGTGGTGTTATTTAAATGAGATGTAATTGAGTGAATAAATTTATGAGGCATAAAGGACCTTCAGATAGGTTCTTTAGTGACTCCCTCCTTCAATTTGGTTTAGTTTAAGTTTATTTGATTCAGTTTATTTTTTTGGTTAAATAAATTTAATTAGGTTCATTTAGATTTGATTTTATTTAGGTTAGATTAGGTAATTTTTTATTGATTTGGTCTAGTTTTATTGGTTTAGATTTGTGTATATTTAGTTCAAGTGAATATGGTTTTGTTCAATTTCATTTGCTTTAATTTGGGATAGTTTGATTAAAATTTGGTTAGTTTGGTTCAAATCAGTTCTGTTTACTTAGGTTCAAATAAAATATGTTTGGTTTTTTGGTGTTGTTTGATATGATTCAGTTCAATTTGGTATGTCTTGGTTATATTCAATTTGGTTAGTTGGGTTTATTTATGATTAGTTTAGTTCTGGTCGATTTATTTTCGTTGTGTTTTCTTTTTTTTTGTTTGGGTCAGTGCATGCCAACTAGAGTTTTATTTAATATTGTTCAAGTGAGTTCATTTTTTGTTATTACTATATAATTTCATTCAATTAGGATCTATTTAGTTCAATTATTTTTATTTTAGTTTAGTTTAATGTAGTTTAGTGTTGTTCAAGTATACTCAGGTCTAATTAGGCCATATCATGTCATTTAAATTCAATTTAGTCAGTTTGTTTGAGTATGTTTAGTTATGATATAGATAGGTTTTATTAGATTGATTAGGGTTCAGTGTGTAAAGGGTTGATGGGTTTGGTTCATTTATTTTTAAGCCTATTTAGGTCAGTTTGGTATGATTTAGTTTTCTTAGGGACTGATCAATTCATTTCAATTTAGTTTTTTAGTGTTGAATTAGGTATTTATTCTACATTTCACTTTTGCTTAGTTTGGTTCGGTTTAATTTTTTGTTTATGTTAGTCCATTTCAAGTAAATTTGGATCTTTTTGTCTAAGAGTTAATTTTGATCCATTTTAGCCCATTTGAGTTTGGTATATTTAGGTAATGTCAACTCTATTTAGTTTGGATTGGGTCCGTCTCAATAATTTCCATTCATATAGGTTTGGATCCCATTTTTTAGTTTGGTTTATTTAAATGTAGTTTGGGTCGGGTCTGGTGAGTGTGGTTTTATATTAAAATTTGAGTGATAAGTTATTTAATGAGTATTTATTTACAATAAGGTGTGGTGGTATTACATAGTACTTTTAATGGTTATATTAGATCAAACTTTCTATTTTATTTATAAATTAATTATCTGGGGTACTATAAGGTGACATCACCTACAAATATTTACCATTACACTACCATGATAACTATTATTTCATTAAATGATTTTTTTCAATAGTCAATATAAATGTTCTTTTCCCCAACTCATTAACTGTTCACTATTAACATTAACAAATATCCCTTGTTTTCTCTAAACTATTTCATTGTGTTCTTTTAATAGTTGTCATCGATTTTCAAAACTTTCAATTTTACTTTACCCTATTTTTACCTATTAGTTTAGTTTAAGTTTCTTAAATAAAATTCTAATTTTTTTACCCTTCCTCCTACTATTTGATCCTATCATTTTTTCACTAGTAAAGTGTTGGTATAAAAATACATTTTCTAGTTAAATGACCTACAAAATACTATCTACTTGTCTTCTTTTGAAATTTTTTCTGTATATATGTTAGAAAATAAGCTACTTGAATAATTTATTTTTTTATGCACACAACCATACCTGAGATATAAAATCCATACCATATAAATCCACAAGTAAAAAATTCCACCCTCTATGAGTGTCTTTTCTCAATATCATTTTTAGAAAAGAAATATTATTTTCTTCAAAATCACTAAAATCATGTAAAATAAAATTTGTTATTTTTTATTTTTAAATAATAATTGAATATTAAAACTCATAAATACCAAAATAAAATTTATATCCAGATAATAATTTCATAGAAAATCATTAAAATCTTAAAAAATCAATAAGAATAATTAGACTAGTTAAAGATATAAAAGGTATTTAAGCTACTCACTTAGACACATCATGCTATAATTCTATAAAATCCATTAATTGGTATCACACGATGGGTTGAATATATCAAATAATAATAAATATGAATGATGAATCATAATCCATTCATAACTAGTAAATAATTAAAAATTTATGTAGTAATATTTTTGATTATTCCATGCTACATGAGAATGTTATATACATAATAATGTTGCAAATGTATGAATTCAAAATTGAAATATCGATATTGGACTAAATTATCTAGAACCAAAATGAAGCAAAAAAAAACAATAATGAAACAATCCAAAATTGAACAGAATGAACCCAATCTAAACCAATCTGGTCTGAACTAACCCAAAATGACATGAACCAAATATAAAAAATTCTAAATCAAACCACATAATCAAAAGAAAATAAATTCCCACAAATATAATAATCTTCTAATGCATTTTACAATAAAAATAAAAATAAAATGGATGGTTGATATAATACTTGAATGATTTGGAACCCACTGATTTAATATTGAAAAAGAGTGAAATTAAATCAAGAGGAGAGATATTCTCTTGGCTAGTTAGGTAGATAGTGGAGAACCAATGCTGCTATATCTTAGGAGTAAATCTATATAAGAGTAGGGGAGAGGTGCCCATGCTGCTTATTTTGGTAAGATCTATGGTACTAGTTTTTTAAATCCATTGGCATAGATATAGATATCCCAACGTTTTTTAAAAATCCATTGAGATAAGGTTTATATAAACTATAATGAACCTCTCTTTTCATACAAATATATTTCATAACTTTTACATAATAATTAAAACATTATACAAATAGATTCTCAAATACCTCACTAGTCTAGTGCCTTTGGAAACATGGAAAACATAAACACTGGTACATAAATGAGCTACATAATCTCCCACTAGGTTCTTCTTGACTATGAACCTTCTTAGACACATCAAACATAATACATATATTTATTACATGGGGAATGAAACATAAAAAGGGGTGAGATAAAATGACCAGTAAGGGTAAACAAGGGTGATATGTGAGCATAATCACGAGTATAAGGGTATGTGAACATGATCATGAAAATTAAAGATCATACCCTTCATATCAAAGATCATATACATGAATCACAACATAAATCCTGGCTGTTAATAGGAGATGAATCATAATGAAATAAAGAATATAATACATGAAATAATATCATAGGAATAATACATGTAATTACTGTGAATACATAATCATATAGAATGATTTTTATTGTAGTTAAGGCATTTATACCAAGACAATATTATTTGAAAAAGTACCTTACTGAACTGGGTTTAGACCCCATTCTAGCCCTATATTACTAAACCGAATTCACTCCCCGTTCTAGCCTTGTTACACTAAACTGAGGTTATTTCTAGTTCTAGCCCTATAATACTGAACCGAGTTCATTTCCCATTCCATCCTTGTAATACTAATCTGATCTCATTTCTAGATCCATCCATGTCTATCTCAAGAGATATAAATCCTTACCCAATGCATTGGAGGCAGATATTGGTTTCACTCATCTCATAATGAACTCATACATACATGTTCTACAAAGTCATAAACAATCTTGTAAAAACCTATGCAATGAAATGGGTATCATAAACACATAAACATATCATAATATGTGAAAAAAGATGCACATTAAATAATCATTTTATCAAAATCATAACTTGTGAAAGAGAAATATATTTCATAAACTTATAACCCATGAAAGAGAAATAGGTTTCACAAAGACCATGTCATTAAATATAACCCATTCATAGAATTAATATGAATAGAACCTTTAGATAATTTTCTATAAGGTAATGAGTAACATTAACAGATATCATATTAGATAGAAAATAATTTTGAAATATCTTTCAAAAAAATTTCTTGAGGAAAATTTCCCTTCTTCTTTGAAAAATGATTTTTAATACATAAAACCATTTGAAAATAATTTTCATAGAAAATACCTTGAAAACTTATAAATAATACTTGAAATCATTTTGAGAACTGTTTTACTTAATAAATTATAAAATAAGCTTCAAAATATATTAGAAACATGTTTCTTTGAAAACATTTTTAAAACTTATAAAGATAGCTTGAAATTTTTTTTGAAAACATTTTTACTTGAAAACATACGAAATAATCTTGAAAATGTTTTAAAAACAATTTCTTTGTAAATAATTTGAAAACTTATAGATATGGCTTGAAAACATTTTGAAAAAAAAATTCATTAAAAACTTATAAAATAAGAATTAAAACATTTTGAAGATAATTTTCCTTGAAAATAAATTAAAAATTTTCTTAAATAATTATAATTTTTAAAATTCAAAGTAATATTCAAATAAATGACAGTGGGTAAATCCGTACATGCCATACGAGGTAAAAAGAACCTTCCTTTTTCGTGGTAAAATGGTTAGAAAAATGGCTTGTTAATTAAGTGATAAGAAGATTTATTTAAAAATATTGTTAAAAGAAAAAATGTTAAAAATGAATTTTAAATATTATAGGATAATGGTATAATATTCCTGGAATCCTTTTTATAAAACATAGATTTCTGACCTAAGAGAGGGTAAAGTTAGGCTTTCTTAATTTTTTTTATTAACTATCTTATTTACTAAATTATATAAATATGGTAACAATACATGAATATACTATGAATAAATAGAGGATAACAAAATTCATGACTTTTCTTGAGAGATGAATGATAATATTTTATCAAACGAAGCATAAACAAAAACAATCTTGAAAAGTGAAGAAATTGTTTCAATAAACTTCTATCACTTGGTAACTTGGGATCATACTATATATAGAAGAAAAGTGAATTATATAAAGATTATAATATCATGAAAATATGTATATTTATGATATATCATATAAAATGTATGTATATACACTTCAAAATGAATTTAGGCTGATAACAAAACATGAGTCTCAAAGAAGACAAATTGAGACAAAACTATTTTACCAATTTGGTAACTTTTGAAACTTATACCCCATGAAATAAAGGACATAGAATAGATATGTAAATACCCATTAATTTAACTATAATAATAATTTATCACATCCATTAGAAGTATACACAACATACAAAATTAATGGGTGGTGAATAAATCATATATCTCACGAAAATAAAAAGTGAGATGAAATCCCCTTGCCTTGTGTCTTGACTCTCATAACACACCTTTAAACCTCCTATATAATAAATATAAATTTATTATAAATCTATAATAGAACCATATTATTACTTACAATACCATATATGGTTTGATTTGGTCTTTAGATTACTTGCTCATTAACAATTCTATGTTAAGGTTTCACTTCAGGTAGTATCTGCTTTGTTTTTCTCATGTGTCTTGTTTTGTTATATATTTGGTCCTTATATTTATATCATGATTTACAAAATGTGAACCATGATTTAAATATAATTGAAATTCAGTATATGTGTATTATAATAATCTGTAGGATATATAAATATGAAACAAAATGCATCGTTCATGGAGATGGTAAGCCAAACGTACGCACAAACACTATTTCTATTTAATCATCCTATTATAAAAAGAAAGTAAAAGGCATATATTTATATATATATCATTATTATAGTATCTTTATTGTATCATATACTTCATATAAATTCAATAATTCTATAACTACAAGAAAAATTACCTAAACCCATGGTTTGGAACTGTGGGTATAGCTCCTAAAACTGTGGGTATAGGCTATACCCATAGTTCCATAAATTGTGGGATACCGAGGCATAAATAGAGACCTATAACCACGGTTTTATGGAAACCATGGGTATATCCCTTGTTATTTACATAATATACATGGTTTTATTTAAACCATGGGTATATATTATCACACTAGACATAATATACCCATAGTTATTGAACTGTGGGTATAGATCCTTGACCTGTAAAAAAATAAAGTCTTCCTACACTGGTGTGCAGTACAGGAGATGATGCAGGAACATCTAGAGATAACATTTGGATGCATTGTTTCTGAAATATTAGCATTACATAGAGGATGAATCATTATATAATTTGTTATACCAAAGTTAAAAGATGAATTATTGATGCTAAAATGATGTGAATCTATAATATGATAGATGAATGAATGTGCACATTTGGAAGATATGTTGAAGTGAAAAAAGAATGCATATACATTTTCAAAATATGATTCATAGAAAAAATCTATTTTTTATCCAAAAAATAAAGTACTAATCACTTGATGTTGAGGAATCAATGTAATATAAATGAGACAACCATGAAAAATTTCATCAGAATTTACTAGATGATAAATTTTCTTAAGAACGTGGAATGAATTATCACAGTGATACATAAGATTAACAGTTTCTTACGCAATAACTATAAAGATAATATGTATGTGTTATAATCAAAGTAATACATTATGTTTATCTTTTTTGAATAATTCTATGTTTCTTGAATTATATTCTAGAAGTTACTTAAGATTATTATATTCTGATCATTTAATTTAACAATCATTATTACTATTTTGAAACAGTTCATGATTGATGCTGAGTATGGAAGATGGATTTTTTCTATGATTGTTGGAGAAGTAAATGAATGTTTTGAGTCTAAAACATGAACAAAAATCATGAGGGATAAAGAGTTTGGAATGAGAATATAGAAATTAAATCAATAGATTCTAAGGGTTCTTTTAGAGAATCACGTACTAGAAAGAAATTCCAAAATCTGAAGTAGAAATTGAAGAGGTTGATGTGGAGGACTAAAATTTAGTAATGATTCTGACATCAATTGATGTAAATCTAAAAGTGTGTTGAATGGAGTGCTAAAATATACCAAATTGAAAGAAATACCAAATTATTTATCCATATCGATAACCCCATCATTTTAAAGAAGTAAATGTACAAGTAATCTTCCATAAACATAAATTTCATTATTAGATTGAGAAAACAACATATTAAAGTTGCATCAAAGGGAACAAGATGGATGATTATAAACATCACTGTTGATTACCCACTATTATAATGTCAACTATGTGATATGAAGGCTTATATATTAATTTAAGAAATAAAAAAGACACGGTTTTTCAAATAAAATTAGCTTATAGTAAATTTTAGATAATGTAAAAATATGCATTTGAGATTCAATTATAACCAATTCATCAAACTTGTATCGTGTATAACTTGAGTATATGAATTAGTTTTAAAATAAAAAGGTAAGGATTTCTATAAAATTGTTTGTATTGAAGATAATAATTGAACAATACATCTCAACATTTGTGTGGATGGCATTGTTTTCAAGTTTATTAGTCCAAATATGCAGAATAAAAGGAACTATAACTCAAAAAACCTCATTAAAAATCCCTTATACAATGAAAACATCATAGACATGCTTGATCGCTGGTAAAGGGAAACACACCATTAATATGAATGCTATATCTACATGATAACACAGTATAAATTATAAAAAATTACAATCAATGTTGTGAAGATTTCACAGTATAGTAAGCAGAAGAATCAATAATAAAATTCAATAAAACTTTAATATATTAAGTTACCACAAATTATAAAGACTTGTTATCTGCATTTGGGGGGTAGATTTCCTGGGTTTTCTATCCAGAAAATTTTATCATGGTCTTCAAAGACAATTTTATCAGCATAAAAGACTTGATTTAAAATAGAAGATAATACATTTACATACCATACAATAGAACACTAGAAAGTTTCGGGGATGCAGAGCCTCCATGGAATATCTCCCACCAGTCACTCCTCTCTCTCCTAGAAGCAACCTTATCACTAACTACATGAACCACGAATAAATCCAGGATAGATTTTCTAAATAAATCAACATGCATCTTATTCAATTACATAACTATACAAACCTGGGATTTTTAGCATTCATTGATGATACCTACAGTGTAAATTCAAACCATGTAATTATATGTGTATTACAAACGAGTCAGGTGTTTGTAGGTGTTTCCCACTCACATTAAGGATTAAAAACTATTATTGAGTATTGATCCATGTAAATCATGGTTCTCTTTGTGTGTGTGTGCGTATTTGGATGCATTTCATGTATAACCAAACATGATAAGGGAGAATGAGAGATCCATTTTATCTAACTATAATAGAATATATACGAATGAGGATATAGATTATTAAAGTTTTTTAAAAATTTATTAAAACCGATTCACCCCACCTCGTAGTGTTGCATACGTACATAACTAATTAATTTAAATATTAGGGATAATAAGTTTGAAAAAAGGAACTTCAGCTTCTGGAGTATACAAATAGATGATTATTACATCCAAAATGAAATAGGTAATCCATTAATTGGAATTAAGATAGATAATATAGAGAAATATTAATGGGAATGGATAGATCATAGGGTTATCCGAATGGTGACAGTGACATTGACGAGGAATACTGCTTTCAACATTTGAGAGGATAAAACAACTCAAGAACTAATGAATACCTTTAAAGACATGTATGAAACAACAATACATTTAAACAAGGTTCTTATGATGTATAGGTTTTTGAGAATGAAATTATGGAATAAAGACCAAATTCAAACCATGTTAATGAATGTAACATGTTCTAGAGTTAGCTCAAGTTACTAAAAGTCACTTTCACAAACGATATATGGGAATTTCTTCCATTTTCAATGCTATTGGATATTTGGGTGGAAATGATTACTTCTTCCAGTAACTCTATTAGAAAACAAAACTTCGTTATTGAAGAAGTTATTAATTTAATCTTTAATGAAGAAATTAGGTTGAGGGATGTCTAAGAACATATATAAATACTTTTATTATATATGGTATAGGAAGGTCACCTAACTAGAAAACGTGTAAAAAGAATGATATGAAGTCTAGAGATGAGAGTAGAGGTAAATCAAATAGACTTGGAACTGCTTTTTGGAACTATGATAATAGGAGGAATCTCAAGAATGATTACAAGGATTATAAATCTAAATTTTAAAGATCATTTTCTGGAAGTTCCAGTTCTTTAATGTCAGCATAAGATAACAATGATTCTTTGTTAAGTAGTCATAATCCAGTGGAAATGTGGATAATTGATTCCATAGAATCTTTTCTTTCCACATCAGATCATGGGTTCATATAGAATTATTTATCCAAAAAATTCAGCAAGGTACACATGGTGGATGATGAGGATCTTGAATTTTTTAAAAAGGGTAATGTGAATATCCAGATTTGAAATGAATGCATGATAATATTAAAGGAAGCATGACATATCCTTATCTTATAGAAAAATATCACTTATATTAGAAATATATATTAGTAGGGAAATGATGCTAATTTTTATAATGGTGTATGAAAATTAAACCGAGGATTAATGGTTGTAGAAAGGGGAGTTAAGGAAAGAACCTTGTATCTAACCAAATGTTCATACCAAAGTTTTGTGGTTAGAACTATAACTACTGTATGTTTGGAGTTGTGAAATAATTATCTTGGCCATCCTAGTGATATGAATATGAAGGTTATTTTTTAAAAGGATGTATTGAAGATTAATCATACCAATGTCAGAAATTGTGAGAGTTATATACTTAGGAAACAAAAGATGGTTTTATTTATGTTTAATTGAAGGAATACTCAATGAGAAAATATTGAACTTGTTTGTTTTGATGTATGGGGACTATCCTCAGTTTAGTATCATGGAAGTTACTTATATTTTTCACTTTTATTAATGAAACTCTAAGAAAATGTGGATCTATTTCAAGAAGTATAAATCTAAAGTGTTTTTAATTTTCATAAATTTGAAATCCATGGTCAAGAGAGATACTAAAATAAGGATCAAATTCTTTAGGTCAAATAATGGTGAATAATATAATAGAATGAACATCAATAATCATTTCTAGAATAAGGGAATAATGCGTCAGAAAATTTTTCTTGGTACACTGGAATAAAATAATGTGTTAAAATAGATGGATATAACATTATTTGAGAAGGAATGCAACATGAGGTTTCATTACACTAAATCTAAATAAATATTGTTGAAATAACTATTTTTTTATGTATTTATTCAATATAATTCCATCTACACCAGAAAAAAGATATTTCTGAGTAGTTATGGACTGATAAACTAATGAAAATTCATCATATGAATCTTTTTGACCATCTAGAATATGTGAAAAATGATGGTAAGGAGGGGGAAAATATCTATTATAATTCCAAAATTTATTTAATTATAGTATATGGATATGATATTTTTTGTTATCTTCTCTGGGATGATAATGTTCAGAAAATATTTAGAGCTCGTAATACTCTATTTAATGAAAGAGTGTTTTATAAAGACTAAAACATAACATATATTAAAATAGTGTTCAAGGAATCCATAGGTCATACTCAAGTCGATATGGATGAGAGAATTGGAATCACATAAGTTCCATTAAATTTAGATGACAAGATACTATTTTTTGATTAAAAAAAGTTGTAGATATACCTAAATTCTTAGGTCCTTTAGAGGTATGAAGCTGATCCCTAGATATTCAGAATCCAAAAGTTTATAAAAAAAAGAGGTTACACCTAAAGTGAAAGAATTATATTGAATTCTGATTTTCTTCTAGAGTTAAATGAATGTTATAAATATATGGCCATGATTTTCATTATCTGCATCTAATAGATGGCGGAGAACTTGAAATCTAGGAATAGAAAACATTAGTATGAAATTCTAGTATATGGAGTTGTCTATGGAGGTTAAAATGGATTCATTATATTCCAATGAAACCTAATAACTAACAAGATTATCATGAAGACATAAAGAGAAGGAAAATAAATGGGTATTTTGATTTAAGGAAAAAGTGTATGGTATTAAATGATATAAATAAAGGTGGGTGGTGAAAGTATTTCAATAGAAAGTGGGAGTGGATTTCTATGGGAAACTTTTACCAGTAGTAAAACATACTACCATCCAGAAATCTTAAGAATGGTTACTATAAGTGATCTATGTTTGGAACAAATGGATGTAAATTTATCATTTCTACATGGTGATTTGGGGGAATAAATTTACATGAAACATTAAAATGGTTTCAAGGTTAATAGGAAGTTGGACTTGTTGTGTAGGATAAAATATAGTTTACATTGAATGAAAATGCACCAAATCAATGTAACCATAAATTCAATGATTTTATTATTAAAATGGATTTCATAAAAAGTGACTTAGATCACTTTTTCTATAAAAAACATGTCAAATGGTAATTTTTTTATCATCATAATGTAAGTTGATGATATGTTTCAAGTGGGTTTGTTCATTAAATAGTTCTTGGATTAGAAGTGGGAGTTATCTAAATCTTTTAAAATGAAGGATTTCAATATTGTAAGGAAGATTCATGGGATTCATATTGACAAATATCAGAGCAATGATATCTTAGTGTTGTCTCAAAGGGAGTAAAATAGAAATGTCTTCAAGCAGTTTGTAGTGATTGGATGTAAATCAGTTTCAGATATTTTGGCTAGGAACTTTTAATTATCAAATGGGAAAGAAACATGAATAGAGGATAAGGTGAAATATATGGCCAAAGTTCTATTTTCATCAACATTTGGAAGCTTAATGTATGAAATTGTTAAAAAAAGTATAGATTTAACACAAGGTGAGATATATGTCCAAATTAATCATTAAATCAATATAGTACACACAATTATAGATTTAAAACTATGAATCGTCTATATATAGTAAATTAGTGAAAAACATATATGAAAAAAATTCCTCGTTATCATTTCCTTAAATCACCATTCATGTACCTATTTTGTAAATACTTTAAAATTCATCTCATGATTATTTTAACCCCATTAAATCCTTGAATAGAACTAGTGAAAATCTCTTTATATAACATAAATTTTCATTTTAAACACATTTCAATAACATTCTTTTAAATAAGCCATTATCATAAACGAATCCCACATTCTTAGTTCCATCTCTTCTTTTTAAAATAAAGGATTCTACAGAACCATTTTTAACATGATGTCAAATTAAATGAGACCTAATTTTCATAATACAATCCTCCCTTAAAAACTATATATTATTTCTAAACCATTCCGTTCAATGAAAATTTATAAAAAACAAAATTATAATATATTATTATTCTAGACTTATGAAATTTAATGAGTTTCTCTTTAAAATCCCTATTTTTATAAAAATTTTCACAGTCAATCTTAAATTTCACCAAATATTTATTATAGACTAAAAAAATCTTTCAAATCATGGTAGTTATCTCACACACAATACTCTATTTTTGGGAACATTAAATATAATATTAATTACTGAAAATGAATATCAGTCACTATCGAGGTTTTTTAACAATCAACATCACCCTTTGACATATAAATAATATTATAGGCCTACCATTATCAAGATACATGAACAATATTAAAAAATCATCTAACTAATATTGGTGAGTAATGATATATCATATGAATATTTCATTAAAAATGTCAAGATCACATACCAAGACCATAAGTGATCTTTCATACTCCAAACAACCTTTAAAAATCACCTAATATTTATCAAACCAAATTGTATCACTAAATAAACAAAATTATTTAATAACTACAATCAATGAATAACTAATACCCCAGACAAACCAATGTAATCAATTTCTAAAAAATTTACCCAAAATTCTAGAAGCCTAAAGTATCAAATAACTTTAATAGAGTATCCAAAAATTTCACCCTAAAATATAGAAAACCCTAGGAAAGAACACACCTTGGTCACCTTCAAAGAAAATAGATAAAAAAGGTTTGAAGGATACCCATAAAAACATATTTTACATTGGAGAATTGATATCCCCTTGATTCAAGATGAATTCCACCATGCACAGGTGGGATTCACCTAAAAAAATTTAATTCATTAACAGAGATTAAAAGAAATGAAAAAAAGGAAGAGGTGAGGAGAATATAAATACCTTTTGAGGATGGGAGGTAGAGGCTAGGAGGAGGTGAATGCTGCGAGGAGGTGGAGGCTGGGAGGAGGCAACTGAAAAGGTGGAAGCGAGGTCCCAGAGGTGGAGGTGGGGGCCGGGAGGCGGTGACATGGGCCGAGAGGTGGAGGCGGCTGTAAATGCAGAGGTGGAGGAAAGAAGGTAATGGGAGGGAGGCGGGGGCTGAGAGGTGGAGGAAATGGTGGTAGTTTGGTGTTGGGGAGGGGAGGATAGGGTATAGAGGTTAGGAATCAGGTGAGATGTGGGGGAGAAAATGAAAATTAGGAGGGGGATCCCGATAAAAAAACAAAAGCGAGGTTAGTATACCCACAACTTTAACAAAACCGTGGGTATAGGTTAAAAAATACCACCTATACCCATGGTTTTTTTAAACCATTGGTATAGATTTTTGGGTATAAAACCATTTTATAGTAGTGAATCCTTAATAAATTCCATGTATTGTATGAACGAATCACATCTCTTTGAGGGAGACGGTAGTCCACCCTTCCTCAAACGAAATTATTGTATTAACAAAAAATGGAATGTATAAAGATATGTGTTGTAAAATAATCACATAATATTAAAGTCACAATAAATATAATATATAAAATATATAAATATAGTTTTCATCATAATTTCAACCATGAGAGGTGGTAAAGAAAAAATGAACAATCATTGTTTAGTGAGACGGTAGTTCTCCGTACACATAAACAATATGTTCGTTACCCATTAGATGGAGGTGTTTGCAAGTGTAGGTAAAATAAATAGACTAAAAACATTGTAGTATATTTAGGATACTTGTGTTTTTATATAATCATGTAATAAATAGATTGTAGGGGGTGAATAAATAAAGTAAAATAAAGGATCTTGTGAGAAGACGTTACTTCTAAATCGGGTAACTCCTATTGGATTGTGCTAAAAGGATTCTTTGGATTGATTTATGCCCAAAGGTATGACTCAAGAGGGAGGGGAGGGATATTGTAAAGTTTATTGGGTAGATATTGGCTCAAAATAAGCAGTTTGAGAGGTGTGAAGAAGAGGGAGAGGTGTGGTCTTTTATAGGGATTGGGAAGGACACACTTGTCTTTTTTGATAATAAGTTAGGCGCACCCACGTTTTTACCTAAAATAAGTCATAAAAAACCAATAAAATTAAATAATGGAAGTTTCATGGAATAATAATGTCCATAAAATGGGTTTTGGACAAGTTTATAATTCATTTTGGGTCTTAAATTCAAGGATTAGTCTATAGTTAAACATAAATTTATCTTAATCATTGTAATTAATTTTAATTACTTTCACTAATATTTTTTGTCAAAAACTAAGTTGAACTTATTAAGAATTATAAATTATTGTTATTATAAATAAAGAATACATTTTTACAAATTCTAATCACATAATTGAAATAAATTATTTTAAAATTAATCCCACTGATGGAATGAGACTGCGAGATTTTAAAGGAAAAATGTCCAAACTTTTACCGTGTTTTAATACCCGATTTCAAAGTAAAATTGATTCTAATGACCTAAATTGGATTAATTGATAAAAATATTATAAAACTAATATTTTAAAATAATTTTAAAATTGACTTTACCTTATAAATAAACTAGATGAAAAAGAAATTTTAAATTAAAATCCGGTATTTTTCACTATTCATCCCAAAATGAAGTTTCTCAGAAAAGTTCAAAAAATTAACTATAAGCAAATTTAGAAACTATAAATTAAAAAATAAAGTTTATTTTATCAAATTAAATTTATAAATGTGTCTATAATTAATTTTTTTATTTTTCATAGAAGGAAATTAAATGAAGTTTATTTGAGAAAATAGTATTTTTAATTATATAAGGACTTTACCAGAAATTAAATATTTCATCACAAATATGTTTAATTTATATAAAACCATTATAAAAAAATGAAATTTATTTATCACTATTAATATTACTAAGTTTAATGGCTAGATTAAAATTATATCATTTAAATAATTATAACAATAAAATACGTTTTGTAGAAACTCAGTGTTGCATGTAACATATGCTAAGTCGGTGTTTCATGTTGCGTACACCAAGTCAGTGTCACATGTATCATATGAAAAGATAGTGTTTCATGATTGTTAAAATTTATGTTTCATGTAGTTCATGACTAACTTTGTGTTGCATATAATGTAAGAAAAATACAGCGCTTTAATATAAAATAAATTATTTTTAGTGTTACGTGAAATGAAAAATATTAGAAAGGTTAAATTAATTAAAAAATAATAATTCACAAAATCTCAGGGTGTTACATAAAAAACCCATCTCAATGGTTAGGCCAAACCATTGGGATATGGTACACTATACCAATAGTTTTTTTAAATCATTAGTATATCCCTCATGGGTATAACCCACATTTTTAACAGTGACATTTGAATGATTTTATCACATATTTATCCAAGATAACTTTAAAATTTATCTCCAAATAAAATCAATCACTCTTAAAGTATCATAATAAAATTAATAATCCATAATAATATATGAAAATTATTTCTACAAATAACATGAATTACCCAAAATTCATAGTAAAATCATATATGATTTCTAAAAATTAATACAATCCTTAGATGTTTCACGATTTTTATAGCCAAAATTCCATTGATAAAAATACATCTACAATATAATTATTGAATCCCAATATGAAAATAATTTTATTTCAAATATTGGTATAACCTTGGTCCTTTATTAGAGTTAACCTTTAGAAGAGGGTAATAATTTAGATAATTCCTAGGTTCTCTACAAGTATGATAATGAACTATAAATGGATCTCTAGGATGAAATTTATTTATCCCTATTGAAATCTTAATTTTTCCTCATAAATTCATTGTGGTATGACCTTATTTTACACACATAAATTTTTTTCATATTCCTTTGATAAATTATCTTGGGTTCCTCTTCCCATATTTTTGACATGAAGTAAATTGATCATTCTTTCCTCTGTGGTCTTCTCCACCTAATCTCTTAACAAACTCCATCTTTATCTTATTTGGTGAGTCCAACAATATCTTAATGTAAAAGTTGTTAATAATATATCATGATAACTAATTGGGAATAATAAAAATTTCATTCAATTCAGTCATCATCCCATTTGGTTGCACATAATCACTAAGTTTCCATCACATTAATCATTATTATTCGTCCTGGTTCTGAACATCGACTAAAAGCAAAAAAACATGTCCTGAAAAATCATAATCATAATCAGGAAAAATAATTTATAGGATATCTAAATCATCACACCTTATTTTCAATCTATAAAACCCTATGTCATCCCTAATTGTTATCTATTAAAATTCTTTATGATGGTTCATATGAAGAATATGAATTAACCCAAGAATAACCCCTAAGTTTGTAAAACCAAGTGAATGGAAAGGACACCATCACCATGAAATAGAATGATGGTCGAGATATACTCAACCAACTCTTTGTCCAGTTATTACCCCAAGATGCGTCTATTCCAAAACCACGTTCACTTGTAGTATCCAGAGAGAGATGTATTATTAGGAAAACCACATAATCTTGACCATACCAAAAATTTAGGATGTTATCCTACACCTATAATTATACTAATAGTCATCCATAGAGTTATATTACCTAATATATGTTTTCTTAAATCTAGTTCCTAAGTTTACTAATAAAAAGTTCTCTAATACCAATTGTAAAGATCCCACATCAAGTAGTCTTGAATTTATGGTTACTTTATTAAATTTGTATAAGATATAAGAAATCACATCCCAATCGGAGAAATAGTTTTGGAGTCTGGATAAACTAGATACATACTTGAATCTCGTATTACATTTGAAAACATAAATTACAACATAATGAAATTAAATATTATACATCCTTGAACTATTTTAAATATTTCTTCTTCATAACTTGGGGAAAGGAAAAGAATAAAGGGTGATGTTGGAAATTCAGTAAGGGTTACATAAAATGGAATATATCATGATTAAATAAGGTATAATCAATATGGAAGGGTAAATAACTAAAAACATATACCATTTAGTCAACAACCTAGGCCGGAAGAATAATATGGTTAGAATAAATGATGATCAAATAATTCCATATAAATAATCACATGCGGTAGAAGCTAATCCCTGTATATCATTAATAATCAAATAATCACATGAACATCAATAACTAATCTCATAATTATATAATGAACAATTTTAGACATCATAAACTTACCATCAAGGCCTCATTCCAAGACATCATGCATAAATGGGTGAGGCCTCAGTTAAATACCTAAACTAGTCTGTCTCATGATACCTATTGATGTATAAACGGGATATAGTGGGGCCATCCTATCACATACTAAGTCCAAATTATCCATCATATGAAAAAGTAAAATACCAATTCAATACATATTCAACAAAAACATTCGTATTGAATAACTAACAAGAAAAATATTAATATTTCACCTAATAAAATTGATCATAATCCATATATAGAATTGATAAGGATAGAATAATTACAATATATTCCTAGGGGAGAATAAAAAATAGAGGTTTTTTATCTTTTATTAATGGTAATACTGTAAAAATTTCATTAAAATTATTTAGTAAAATACATTTTTTACTTGGAAAATTGCTTTTGAAAACTAATAATTTCATGAATATTAAGAAAAATATATTCCTTGTAAAGAACCGTAGAAACATGTAAAGGAATCTTAAAATCATTATAATTCATATATATAGATATATAATTTATATATTTTTTGTTTAAATCAAACCTAATTTGCAATTATTTTAATTAATTAAAAAATGAGAAAAATTTTGCACTTAAAAAATATTTTCAGAAATATGCATTTTAAGCCTAAAAATAAACTTATAATAAAATCTGGTACAAAAATGATTCAAATGTAATTAATTGGATTAAATATAAATAAATAATAATTATTTTACTTTGAAATGAAAATAAAGTAATAACATGACTTTAAATTTACTTAATTTATTGAAAATTAATGATAGTTTTACAAAAATATGTATTTTCACTATTCATTGAAAAATCAATATTTTCTGAGAAATGTCAAAATTTAACCTGAATATAATTTAGAAATGATTATTTCAAAAATGAATTTCATTTTTAACCATAAAGTTTCAATTTTTTTTAAATTATTTATATTATTTGCTAACAAAAAACAATAAAAACATTTTTGACAAAAAATATTTTTGAAGCATGTGAAGACTTTAATAATATTTGTGTGATTATTTACCAATATGTTTGATTTATCTAAAATATTTATACACAATTTTCAAAAATTATTTTTTTCTATCCATACCCCCAATTTTAATATCTAGGCTATAATAGTTCACTTTACATATTTAAATAGTATATTGTGATTTTTTACACTCAATGTTGCGTGTAACATAAGATATCTAAGAAATAAAGTTTATTTGAAGAGAAATATGTTATAAAATCTTGAAGTGTTACATTATATCCCACTTAAATAAATTTTACCCCCTCAAATATATTTCTATCATCATAGGTCGAGCCTTTATTAAAACACACATAGTATATATAGATACTAAAACTTCTTTTAAAAAAGAAAGTGAATATCATAAAGGTTACCTGAAATATCACATATTCAGGTTCCTAGATAATGAAAAAATTGACGTAAAGTTGAAATATAGACAAAGAAGAGAATACTAACATCTAAGGACTGAAAGAGGGCAATAGAGAATGTGGTTAGGAGAAAGTTAATGACCAAAAAGCCAAAATTATGTGATAAGAGAAAAGACCATTGATTCAATGGAAATAAAGGAAAATTTATAACATTTTTATTTCAAAATACCTTTCCTAAAGTTAATATATTATTTTACTTTCAGTATAGAGAATAATATAAAATATACTTGATATATTTTTATTTCATGATCATAATTTTATCCTTTGGTTGTTCTTTAATCAATTTTCTCTTCATTTATTACTCCAAGAATGGAATATCTGAGATGGATTTTTTATACTTGAAGAACTAAAATTAACTTTTAACAAATCATAAGAACTATAAAAGAGTGAAATGTATTCCCATATATATAAAGGTATTTACCAATACCAAAATGGTCATTATATGGTAGGATAATTCCCAAAATGAGTAGAAATTTATAAGATGAATTACAACATTAATATCTTAATCCTCAACAATAACACCCAAAGTTCAATTTAGATAATTTAAAAGATAAAAAACATTAAATTTCTTTAAAAAATTTCTAATTAAGGTTAAAACCAAGAGATTTTAATGATTTTATCACAATTCATCAAAGATAAATTTAACATTTATCTCTCAATAAAAGCAATCACTCTTAAAGTGTCATACCAGAATGTATATGGCATAATAATATAGGATAATAATTTCTATAAATAACCAGAATCACCATAAATCCATTATAAAATCATATATTCTTCAAAAAATTAGTACAATAATTATATTTTTCATGATTATTATACCTAAAACAATATTTATATAAATACACCTACAACATAATTCTCCAATCCCTATATGTAAATACTTTCACATCAATGATCGGTATGACATATGTCCGTCCATGGTCTAGGATTTAACATTTAGAAGATGTAATTAACTCAAAAAATGCCCAGGTTCCCCACATTTAATACAATGATCATGAAATTTATTTCTCTCCACTGAACTTATCATTTTCCCAAGTAATTCATTACGATTTTCCCTTCTTTTCCACACATAAAACATTTGCATGAACCTTTAAGAGAATTTCTCAGGCATCTCTTCCCACATTTCGGACATGAAAGAAGTGTATCCTTCTTTCCTTCATGGTATTCTCCACCCAAGATCTTAACAGACTCTATCCTTCTCTTCTTTGATGAGTCCAAGAGTTGGTTAAGGTACAAGTTATTAATCATATATCATGATAACTGATTATGCATAATCATAATATCTTCTAATTTAGTCATTATCCTATATTTTTCTTAGAACCACTATAGTCTCCATAACATTCAAAATTATTATTTATCTTTGTTCCATACATTATTTAAAACAAAAAATCATTGTGAGAGAGATAATAATCATGATCATAAAGAATCATTTATAGGATTTCTAAATCACGACACCTTATTTTCAATCCAGGTCACCCTAAGTCACCCATGATCATAATCAATTCAAATACTTAATGATGGTCTATAAATAGAATGTGAATTAACCTAATAATATCCCCCATGTGTGTCAAACTAGGGGTACAGTAAGGGAACACTCACTATGAACTAGAATAATGGTTCAAATATGCTCAACTAACTATTTTTAGGGTTATTACTCCAAGATTCATTTGTGAAAAAACCACATCCACAATTAGTATCCATATTAGGATGTATTGATAGGAAAACCACATAATATATAACTTATAAAAACTTTAGGATGTTATCCTATACTCAGACATAACCTCAAAGGTAGTCATAGGGTTATATTCCTTAATATATGTTTTCTTATATCTAGTTCCCAAGGTTTCTACTAAACTAGATTTGATACGAAATATAAAGACCCTAAAATCAGTATCCAAGAGTTGGTGGTTAATTTATTATATTTAAACTTGATACATGTGATCACATCCCAAAGGATCAGATAGTTTATTAGTCTTGATAAACTAGATACATAATTTAATCTCACATTACATTTAAAAATATAAAATAAAAACATAGATATAATAAATATTTTGTATCCTTGATATCATTCATAGATTAATGCTTTATATCCCAAGGAAAGGAAAAAAATAAGGGTGAGCTAAAATGTTCTGTAAGGGCTACATACAATAGAAACTATCATGAGTAAATAAGGAATAGTAAATATGGAAAGGTAAATAACTAAAAACAAATTTCATTTAATCAATAACTTAAAAACATAGAATAATATGAAGGAATAAATTATTATCAAATAATTCCATATAAATAATCACATGACCTTAAAGAAAATACATGGATATTATAACTACTATAATAATCACATGGACATCAACAACTAATATCATAATGATAGAGTTCACAATGCCAGATATTATAAACTTACCATCAAGGCCTTATGCCAATACATCATACATAAACGCGAAATGCCCTAGCTAAATAACCAAACTAGTTTGTATCATGAGACCTACTGATTCATAAATGGGCTATAGTAGGCCCCACTCATCACTTACTAAGTACAATGTATAATTATATGAACGGGAAGAATAAAAAGTCAGTACATAATCAACATAATCATTCATATTGAAAAATATGATATAAAATATTATAATTTCTCGAGTAAAAATGATTATAATATATCTAGTGAAATAATAATTATAACATAAATAAAAATATACATAATTGAGTATAATAAAAATATAGGGTTGTTGTCATTAATGAATATAAATACCAAAAAATATTATTAAAAATATTCTCGAGGAAAATACTCTTTTCATTTTGAAATCCACTTTTAAAATCAAAAAATTTATAGAATATTAGGAAAACCATTTTCTTTGATAAGAATCATGGAAATTTATAAAAGAAGCAGCAAATAAATGATCTATCATGATGGTGTGAATATTTTTTTCCTGTCGAGTGCATTAAAACAAAGATTCCTTTAACATTTTTACTAAAAAGTCAAAAAATACCATGTTCAGAAAAAAGAAGATTCCTTTTAAACCATTTTTTAAAATGTAAAACATGGGTAAAAATTTATTTAATAAATTATTAAATAATATTCAAAATATTCTTTAAAACATTTAGAGGATAATATAGATATTGAAGAAAAATATTTCTGACCTAGTAGTAAAACAACCAGATTTTCCTTAAAAATATGTCTTTGGTATATTGAGTACCTTGAGAGTGAAAAATTAAATGAAATATTATAATTTCTATAAATTACCATAGGAGAAGAATATATTTTGGGTTTAAGATAGAAATACCAAATAATCCCCCGATCAGAGACTTAAACATAAATTGTCTTGAATAATGATGAGATTGTGAAATAAACCCTTATCGCTTCGGTAAATTTTTGAATCATAACCTCCATAAAAGAAATAAATTAAAATCAAACAATAAATTTTGTGAATATATATATATTCATGATATACCATTAAAAATGGGTTTTAGATATATCTCAAAAAACCAAATAAGTGCATAATATCGAATATGTCTCAATGGAGTGGAATTTGAGGTGAAATCAATTACAAAACCATACTATTGAAGCAAGAATAAATCAAAGAATTGATTATGTGTATCAAAAATAAATCCACATAAAATTAGTTGAAATAAAACATAAAATAATAAAAAATAATTACATTCATAATCTTATAATATAAAATACAATTAATAAGTTATACAATCCAATGAAAGGAAATTGAGTTTTGAAAGCACTAGTCACTTGGTAAATTTTAATTCAAATCCACTTGGATGAAATAATTTGAATTAAAATTTAAAATACAATGAAGTATGAATGATTCATGGTATAAAATGTAAAAGTTTCAATAAATATAGCACATAAAAGAAATTTGTGCATAATATTAAAATATGCTTTAATGAATAGAAATTGAGACAAAATCCCTTACCTCCGATTTAACTAGTCACTTATTCCTTTTATTTTCATGAATAATAAACTTAAGTGAATTATTTTATTTCTTAAGAAAATTTTTAACGTTATTATTCCTTTTATTTTATTTATTACCACTTTATATTCAATTACTTAATCTTTTAAGTTCACATCATATGTTTTGATGATATTTAGTTCATATGTCCAAAATGACATTGGTAGGTTGATTTTGAACAATGAGGTCATTATTTAATCATATAGAAAATAATAATCATGACATAATTATAATTTTTGACATCATTTATAATTTTCAAACCAACCATGAAATATTTTTATGAAAAATGAACCAAATTACAGTCATGGAGATGGTAAGTCATACGTACACGAGCAACATTTCCATTTTCTAGTGACCATTATGTAAAGAAGTTAAGTATTATTTTAGAATTATATAATTATAATTATTTTATTAATACCTTATTATTTTTTATTATACTTATATATATCTTCAATGTGTTGTGGAAATGAAGAACAGATCACATTTTTTGTGGAGGTGGTAATCCACACGTACTAATGAACGTCGTTATCATTTTTCTGTGAATGGAAACATAAGGAAGTAAATGATATATAATATTTTAAGAAATATAAATATGTAACTAATATCATATATATATTTAAACCCATCATTAAAAATAATCTTAAGGTGAGGTGATAGAAAAAAAATTACATAAGTTTGCGTAGTGGTAGTTAGCTATACACACAAATGATGATTTCATTTCTCGTTTGATGGAAAAGAAGATGGATATATGATATTTAATTAACATAAAAACATATAATTATATAGGATGAAATTATTTTATTAGATCATTAAGGTTTAATAATATTCTAAGGAGGTGGAAGAAGAAAGAAAACACAAACACTTGATTAAGAACTATACCTCTTCTTCAAACAATCGTTGAAGGTTCACCCCAAAAGCTTCCTTGGTTTGTTTTGTGATAAAAATAAGGAATATAAGACATGTTTAGTGTTATAAGGAAATTATTTGTTCACGTATTGCCAAAAAAAATTATCTTCATCTGTGTAGAGAAGAGGATATGAGGTTTCTTTTTTATAAGTGGGGGAGATGACCCACTAGGATATTTCTTAAAAGAATACAAAATGGTAAAGTCATTTAAAAGAAAAAATCTTCCAAATGGTAATATATTTTTAGGTGGGATATGGTAAGGTTGAAAACATATATAAAATAGGATTTTTAAATGTTTAATTGTATAACATACCCTTATCATTTGGTTTAACCCTTGGTAAACACATTTTTACCTTAATCGTGAGAATTATTTTTTATTGTTTTTATAATTCTTTATGAACAAATATTAAATTAAAATTATTACCAAATATTAATTATATGATTTAGGATATATAATAATTTTTATAAAATTCAATATATATGTGTGGTAAAATTAAATTTACAGAATATACATAAAATCTGTTCAAAAACACTTTTTCCAGAAATGTATTCTTCAAACATAAGATGATCTTATATTAAATATATAACTAGTAACAATTATTATATAAATTAAAATTAATAATTATTGATATAAAATATATAAATTTATCCTAAATAATTCCTCATTAGGGGTTATTTTACTTAATTAAAATATAGAAACATTATGCACTTAAACACAATTTTCTGAAAAATGCGTTTTTAGGCCTAAAAATAAACTTATACTAAAATATGATATAAAGACAATTAAAAAGAAATTAATTGAATTAAATATAACTAAATGATACTTATGATACTTTAAAATAAAATTAAAATCGTATTGTTAATTTTACATTACTTAATTTATTGAAAAGTAATTATAATTTTACAAAAATTGGTGTTTTTCACCATTCATCGAAAAATAAATATTTTTTTAAAAATACCAAAATTTCACCTTAAATTAATTTGAAAATTCTGATTTAAAAAATTAATTTCATTTTTTACTATAAAATTTTGATGTTTTTTAGAAATTAATTCTATTATTTTCTCATAAAAATCATTACAGCCATTTTTGATAGAAAATAAATTTTTGAATCAAGTAAAGACATTATTAAAAATTTAATTATTATTTACCAATATATTTGATTTATCTGAAATATTTTTATACACTTTTCAAAAATAGTTTATTCCTATTAATACCACCAATTTTAACAACTATTTTATTACATTTATGTTTAAATATTTTAATAGTATATCGTTGTTTGTTTAAAGTTGGTGTTGCATGTAACAAAATCTATATAAGAAATAAAATTTGATTATAAAGAAATATATTCTCAAATATTAGGGTGTTTAAACTATGATCTATTTTAGGTGTTATTCAGACATCATTATCACCCTTTCTTTGTTTCCTTCCTAGAAGGGTCACCTTTAGAGGGAGGGGGTCATGACATATAGTGAATGTAAGACCCCATGAATTTAGAATATATTTTCCTTTAAAAAAATTTAATGTGTTTGACACTGTATAGTGCATTCTATACTAAAAATAAGTAAATAATTATTTATTAAAATAAAAAATAAATTAAATTATTAGATTGTAAAATGAAGTTGATAAAATAAATAACTTTAAAAAAAATAAAAGTGTTCAAAATCTCTTAAGAGAATAAAATTGATTCTAAAATGACTATTTTGAACTATTTTGTTGAATTATGTATTTTTGTTAGATTTAATACTTTTTAGGAATGATATCAATAAAATTTATTGATAAAATTTTGGTAATAATTAATAAAATAAATTAATTACAAGCGTGAAATGGTTAAGAAATTATAAGGAATACTGTTTTAATAAATATTTCATAAACCAAAATGTTTTGTTTACAAAGATTTTTTTAAAATGATGAAGCCAAAGAGTCATTTATTATTAAATCAAAGCAAACACCTCTTTAACTGGGTATAGGGAGACCCATTACATATCCCGAAGGCCTAGTGGGAATTTGGCACATTACATGGATCATAGGCCCAATGTTTTGGCCTAAGGCCCATTCTATGAATAGTACTGCTACAGTACCTGCCTACTACAGTACCACATAGTACCCGCCGCCACTACAGTGCTCTGTTGCCACTACAATGACCTGCCGCTTCTATAGTTCCTTCCATTTCTATAGTGCTCCACTACTACAAAGGTTAGAAATGAAGATGAATTCATTTTAATGTAAAAAAAGATATTTTTCAATGAACTCTTTATGCACATAATGCATTTCTACCTTACTAATTAAATTAATCACTATTAATTAATAGTTTAAATAAAATACATATATAATATATTAAAAAAATTAAATTAACATTCACCTATTGGTTTTTACTTCGAATAGAATGAGAATAAAATCATTTTTATGCTTAATTTTTTTTATAAAAATGGGTTTTACACCTTTTTTCCATAGATATTAGAATTAATTTCTCCCACCATTAAAATCTGAATCGAATAAAATGAATTCCATTTTTGGAATCATCATGTACAATTTTTTTTATTTAATTTTTATTTTTGGTCATAAAAATAATTTACATTATTTTAAGTTAAATCATTATGGTAAAGGTATAAATTGGTTAAAATGGGTTAAAATAAATGATAAGGATTTAAATATCACAAAACCTTAACTTTATTTGGTTGGTTGTGTATATTTTGACTTACCCTCACCTTATATACACAAATGGTCTTATTTTTTGGAACTTGTCTCTAAAAATTAATTCATATTATATTAAAGTTAAGGGTATTTATAAGGGTTCAAATCCTCTTACTTATAAAAGGGAACACCCTCTCCTCACTTATCCACAATTTTGGAACACTTTAGCTCAAACAAGCTCTACCAAAACCACTTCCCAACTCTACTATCCATGTTCTAAAGGTTTTAGTTTCACTAAAAGACCATCCTAAGAAGGATTCAAACGTGTGCCAAAGGAGGAAACCCAAATAATAAAAGGTTATAATTGAGTCGAAAGTTTTAATTTATACATTTTCATTCCTTAGTTTTGGAAATCACTAAAACTTTATTACAATTCTATTTTTCTAAATTTATATATCCCAATCATTTTAGTATGTCTTTTAGAAAACAATTTTTATACCAAACATATAAATTTTTCTAAAGTTAAATGAATATGCATTTTTATTATTAAATCGGACCCATCAGGCTGAAGGTGTGTCCCATTAATTAGATAAAATACTTACTAACCAATGGTTAGACTAATTTACTATCAATCAGATTGAAAAAATTCACGACCATCAAACTGAAAACAGTACTGATACTTCAAATTAACCTTTGTTCAGTTTATCATATTGACCAACAATAATGATGTCTATTGGGAAATCAAAAGTTTATAATCAGAGTATTTAGAATTGTTTCTATCGGACATAATACATAATAACATTGTAATAGTGATAAAAAACGAAGTTAGAAAAATTAAATATAGTTTATGCTTAGATGTCAAGATCAAGATCCAGATTATTATGAGCTGTCAAAGTGAAGCATTTTCATGTCAATATTTTTACGTTTTTTCACTACTGGAACATCTTGTTCCAATTTTTTTAATCTCTTAGAGAGTTGAAGTTCTAAGGAATATATTTAAGAATTTCAAATTACTTAGAACACTTTTCTTTTTTATTCACTCCGTTTGATCATGGAATTGATCAAGAGATTCTGGGGATATGAAGATAGAACAATCCAATCCATCAAATTGATGGATTATAGGTCTAGGAAGATAGATACATTAATCTTAGTATCAAGGAATTAATTGTTTAAGAAATATAGAGTTGATATAGATTCATTAGATCAACGGATTACAGGTTATTAGAAGAAATATCCATTTTAATCATCATATAAATAGATTTCCTAGTAATGAAATACAACCATTTTATAATAGGTATTAAAACTATGAATATATTTTGTCAGGATTTCTCACTTCCACAACACTTAAGGTTGAAGATTAAATTATTTTATTAAATATTGTAAGTAATTATTAATACTATAAGATTTTTTATTTATTATTTACACAAGTTTTACTTTACTTAATCAATTTACATTTGAAAGTTAGTTTTTATTTATCTTTCTAAAAAACTGTTTTATCATTGTGTCTATAATAACGATAATAACTATGATATATTGGATAGTTTCAAGATCTGATTTTGACAATCTGATCATTAGATGATATCTAAGTATGATCTTTTTGACCTAAGAGTATTTTTTTGTGTTATTTAACAAATTTAAAACTACAGTTCACCCTCTATTATAGCCATTGTATACACTTGAGATCCAAAAATTGGTATCAGAGTAGGTTCTACTACTATATAAATGATGATTTTTTCTCCCTTTATATACTATAAGTTTTTAAGTTTTGTTATAAACTTCTTGTTTATAAACTATGTTACACTAACATGTTTTTTTTGAAAAAGAGTTTGTTTGATGATAGGTTTTAATGTTAGTACACCTGAAAATTTGAATCTCTATAGAGAACCTATTCTTTTTTGTGAATGATTATGAATACTAGAGAGACAAAGTGAATACTTTTTTTACTAATACAAGAGTTTATGACTTTGTGATGTTAACTATAGATTATAAGATTATTGATAAAGTTGTTACTATTTTTATGAATCAAGAAAAGTTGGAATATCAATTTAAGCATATAGTAAGGAATAATCTACTTTGTTCTAGGACTATAAGTATCTATAATCAAATTTATTCTTGTGTATTAATTTACAATATATGGAAAATTTAGAGGTTACTAACTTTGGAACATCTAAAGTTGTTTACACTCAAGAGATATGTTAATAGATGACTATTATGCATTTTATTTCCTACCTAGAGAACTATTATCCATGATGCATCAAAGATTAATGATTATTATTAATAGTTTATATTCTCTTGGAGATAAAGATCTAATAGATTAACTCTTATTAGAAAAGATTATAAATATTATACCTAATTTATGGGAATATAAAAGATTATATTTTTATGATACAAGTAAGATTAAAAACATTACTCTAGATAATCTTATTGGTACCGTTATATAGTATGAACGTAGAATAAAAAAGAATTCATAAAAGATAAAAAAATAAAATGGAGGAGTTTCTTTTTCCACCAAATCTAATGTTCCTTACATGTATCAAACTATTTGGAAAGTTTTAAAATATTCTAAGAAGAATAAAGTGATAGCTGATTTCGATAATAGTTCATAGAGAATTATGATAATGAATTGGATAATCTTGTAAGAAGAATGAACAATATTTAGGGTAATAAATAAGTTTAGTACCGATGAAAAGATATTTATATAGATAAAAGAGATAAGAAATATTATTCTAAGGTTATATATTGATATGGAAAAAAATATGTTAGATAAGGCCTAATTGTCCTAAACATGAAATAAAGGATAAGAAAAAGAATAAATCAGAAAAAAATTATAAGAAGTATTACAAGCATAAAATTAAGAAAATTCTGAAATCATAAGTCACTTGGTGTTCTAGTGGAAATAATAGTTATTCTAAAAATTCATCTAAAATTGAATGTTCTGAATAGAAGAATATTAGTTCCTTTTAATAAATTACAAAGATTAATAAATGTATCATGGATAAGGTAACAACTTATGAATATATTACTAATATTACATTAAATCTAAATTACTTTAATAGTAATGAATATAATAATTATACATCTTAAGATGAATAATATTCCTCATCTTAAGAGGAAAATAATTTACCTTGTCATGAGGAAGTATATAGGTATTCAAAATTTTTTGATAATAAGAATTATAATGTTTCAAAAAAATTTAAAGCTGATCAGGGTAAACTTGTTTAATTTTTTTATAATTACTACTTTAACTATTGATATATAAAATATTTACAAATAACTTGACTAAAATAATTTTAAAAAATATAGTCTTTCAAAATAAATTAAGAAATATATTTCTATGAAAATTTGTTTATAAACCAATTTTTTAAAACTTATTTCAAATTCAAATACTACTGGGGATAAAAATACATTTGTTCAACTAAAATCTGAGATTTTTAGTTTGATGAAACTTTTATCTGATTATACCTCTATAAAGTAAAGTTTTGATAAAATGATTAAAATATTATACCATGTAGATATGTTTTTTATAATGTGTTCTACTAACAAAAAACATCTTTTTAGAAATAACTATTTTGTTCCAAAGAGTGCCCCATTTTGCACAAAATGCCAAAGTGCTGGGCACTAGAAGAATAAATGTTCTTTAAATAAGGTTAAATATATAAGATTTCACAAAATATATTTTTCAAAAGAATTGAAATTTTCTCAATGTAGTTATGTTGGAAAAATGTGGTTACGTAAGATTTTATTTTTTTATAATACCATACCCAAGAAGTTTTGGGTTCTAAAACACTAATATTTTTTCTTTCATAAAAATAAGGAATGTTACAACAATAAGAAAATTTGGTACATGGATAGTGGTTTCTATAGATATATTAATGACAAAAAATATTTATTTAATGAGATCATAAAGATGAAAGGTTGAAAAGTCACTTTTAGAGATAATTCCCATGGAGAAATATTTGGTAAATGTAATATTGTTCTTCTCCAAAAAGATTTAATTTCAAATGTTTTTTTATTATAGCACTTAAGTAAAACCTTACTAGTATAATCTAGTTATCTGATGAGGGTTATATTGTGAACTTTAGGAATGATAAATTTACTATTCATAGTTTAAAATATGATTTTATTCTTTCTTTTAATTGGCATGAGAATGTTTACACTTTAAACTTATAAGAACTTTGGAGCCAAGATAAACCTTGACATAGTGTAATGTAATATGAATTCTGGTTATGGAATAGAATATAAGGGTAATGTAATATAATAACTTTAGCCAAGATTTGTAAGAAAGAACTTATAAAGGACCAATCAGAACTTAGGTTTGACACATCAAAAGTTTGTGGTCATTATCAATTTTTTAAGCAACATAAGTCTAGTTTTAATTTTTTTAGTAAAGTATCAACTTTTTTTTCATTATAGTTTGTGCAAAAGAAATTATTTTCTCCTAAGAAAACTTGATATATTGGTTAAAAATTCTATGTATATGTTTTAATTTATTATTACACTATGTACACATTGGTATATTTTCAATAAAAAAATAATATTCCTTTATTTTATTTAAAACCTTTTTATCGAGAGTTAAAAATGAGAAAAATTATCATTGATAACTATTTGTAGTGAACATGGTGGAGGATCTGTAATTTTTTATTTTGATTTTTTAAGTTAAAATACTATTATAAACCAATTTTCAACACCTATAAATACATATAAAAATGATTTTGTTGAAAGAGGAAATATAATTCTTAAATATATTACTAGAATAATGCTGAGTTAATACTCAATTTATAAATATTTTGGGATGAAGCAATTAGTATTTCTTATTATATTAAAAATCTTGTTTTTATTAGAATTTGTTTTAATAAGACACCTTAAGAGTTTTTTACTGAAAGGAAACCAAAACTTTCTTACTTAAAAGTTTTTGGATGTGAAGAATTCATTATGAATTCTAAAGATAACTTTCATAAATTTGATCCAAAATCTGATGAAGGAATATTTTTGGGTTCCTCTAAAACTAGTAAGTCCTATATAGTTTTTAATAAAAATAAAAGTAATGTTGAGGAAAGAGTACATGTTATGTTTTATGAAGAAAATAATTTTGTTTTCAAACCACCTCAACCTACATCTTTAGATGTTATTTGTAAAACTAATATTAAACCTATGTTAGAAAGTTATTCTCATGATAAAACAACTGAAGTATCTATTTCTAAAGTTATTCCTCAAGAATATTTTAAACCTATTGTTGAATAATAGTGTTTTTTGAAAACTGAATAATCCATTTGTTTATTTGTAATCATCCTAATTTTAAAATAATTGGCGATGTAGATCAACTAGTTAGAACTAGATGTTCTTTGAGAAATGAAATTAATAATATATAATTTTTATCTCAGTTCAAACCTAAGACTTCTGATAAGGCTTTAGGTGATTAGGTTTGGATAAAATTAATGCAAGATGAACTTAATGAGTTTGAAAGGAAACAGTTTTTTTACTTTGGTTAAACTACCTAAAGATACTTCTATAATTGGAGAGAAATAGGTTTTTCAGAAAAAATGTGATGAAAATAGGGAAATAGTTATAAAAAAATCAAGAATTATTCTACAGGTTATAATCAACAAGAGGTTACACACTATGAAGAAATTTATATTTGGTAGCTAGACTTGAATCTATTTTTATACTCTTATCCTATACAACTTTCTTAAATTTCAAAATATTTTAAATGTTTGTGAAGTGTGATTTCATTAATTGATATGTTCATTAGGAATATAATGTTAAAAAACCACCATGTTTTGAAAAGAAAAAACGTCCATAATATGTTTTAAAACTTAACACAACACTATATGGACTTAAATAATCCCCTAGAGATTGAAATGGTAGGTTAACTGAATTTTTATTACAAATAAATATTGTTAAGGGAGAAATAGATCCAAACGTTTTTATAAAAATATTATGATTGTAAAAATATATATTGAACAAATTATATTTGGTTCAACTCAAAGGTCATTAATAGATTTTTTTGTAGATCTTATGAAGTTTGAGTTCGAAATGAGTATGATGGGTGAGTTAACATACTTTCTAGGTTTTCAAATTTTAAAAAAACTAGAATGAAAATCTAAATCTCAATATATGTATATAAATTATATTCTTAATAAAAATGGGTATGATAACACTAAAAGTATTAGTACTCCAATTAGAACTTCAAATGCTTTATATATTGACGAAGTTGGGAAATAAGTTGATAAAAATACATTTAGAGGTTTGATTGGAAGTTTAATTTACTTAATAAATACTGGTACAGATTTAATGTTTCTAGTATGATTATGTGCTAAATATTAATAAAATATAAAAGAGTCCCATATTAAATATTTAAAATAAATTTTTATTTACGTTAAAATAACTGTGTATTTAGGTTTGTTTTAGACTTCTGGAAATGATTTTGAGTTAAAAACGTTTTTTTAATACTGACTTCGGTGGATGTAGAATGGATATGAAAATTAAATTCATAACATGTAATTTATTAGGAGACTATTTAGTTTTTTATTCTTGTAAGAAACAAACATTAGTATCACTTTCCACTACTAAAGCTAAATATGTGGAAGCTAGAAGTTATTGTGCTCAAGTTCTGTAGGTGCAACATAGAAGCACTGACTATGACATGATTTTTACTAAAAATAAAATACTGTATGATAACACAAGTTCCATTTCTTTAATTAAAAACCAATCACACCACTCATCTGATATAAACATAAATATAAGACACCATTTCCTTTATGATCACACAAAAAAGGAGATATCATTTTACAATTCATCAGAACACAACAAAAAATTTGTGATATTTTTACTAAAACCCTTTATTCTGATAGATTTGAATATATTAAACATAAGAAAGGAATGATCAATATCAAATGAGTTTTCATATATAATTCTTATCTAAACAATATGATTACATTAATAAAGTCCTTCTCAAAGGGGGAGTACATATGTTTTTGTTTTCTAAAAACTGTTATTTTCTAAAAAATTTGTTTTTCCTAAAACTGTTTAGTCTTTAAAAAAAATTTAATTTTAGGATTCAAATTTTTTAATAAAATATTTTGGATTTAAAAATTTTATAAAGAATTTCCAAATAAAATTGTTTAAAAACTCTACCAAACATTAAATTTTTATTACCAATATCTTAATCTATTTCATTTACAAAAACCAATAAGTACATGTTATTTATAATGAATAAAAATTTATACTCCAAAAGGTACCCTTTTAATATTTTAGTTTTTTTAATTATCCATTAATTTATTTTATCAATGATGTTGCATATATTCTTTTAGTTTTATAAACATTATTTTTTTATAAACACAATTGTTTTCTATTTGGATTGTTCATTACTTAGACAAATAGTTTTCTTTAAAAACATCAAGAGTTTAGTTTTATTTATAAATCATTATTTGATTAAATTTAAACTATCAAAAAAGATAAGGATATTTAGTATAAGGCATTAGTTTATCAATAATGTGAATTTCCACTATTCATTCCTATATAAAGTCATATCACCCCGTGCCCTATATAGTTTTTCATAAAATTTGATCTCGACTCTCACCACCTTCTTAAGTGCTCAATCAAAAATTTTGGTATTCATCTAATCACTGAAATCAGTTTCACTATGATGACCTCTATTGAATATTTTTCTAAAACTAAAGTTTTCATATAAATAATTAATTAGGGAGACTGGTATGAAAATAATGATTCTATTATTAAAAAATTATTACTTTCATGTTGTAGAAAAAATCTAGAGTAAAAAAATAAGGAATTTAGAAAACATAATATGGAGATAGTAAGACAATTTAATGATTCATTACAGTTTCTTTCAAAAGATGATATGGAAGAATTATCCTTTACCTTTTTTGGTGAAAAGTATAAAATTTCATATCAAGAAGACACAAAATTAGTTGAACTGGCCCTGGAAGGTGAAACTTATCTTCCTTGTCATAAACTTACTATAAAACATTGATGTTTTTTTAAATCAAAAGTTGAGGAATATTTTTTTACATCCTTTTATAAAGTAAGAAAGGTATCACATCTTACTTGAAATTTCAAGGTAGTGACTTTTTGAATGCCGGGTTATCTAATTCTGATAAAGGGTGACACGTATACTCTCAAAGATCATGATATATTTTATTGAGGTTTTCTGATAAATATGAGGTAGATAAACCTAGTGAAGTTTGTTTTTTTATATATGTAGAATAAATAAAAGGCTTTAATGAAATCAATTATTTTGATGTTTCCTTGTTTCATCAATAAATTTTTAGTGAATTCCTAGGATGTCTTTTAGATAAACAATATTTAATATGACATGAGGGAAAATATTTCCCTAAATGGTAAAGATACCATTTCAAGAAATAAGTTGGTTTCTAATTCCAAGTTGAATAAATTTGTGTATAGAATGGAAATAACTACATCTGATGTTGGACCTGAAAAAGAAAAATAAGTTATAAAGAAAAAAATGGCATAATCCTCACCCTAAAGTAAAAAAGATAAAAAAATAGATATCTGATATAGAATTCAAAAATTTTATAGAAGAAAAGTCACAAAAGAAAATATCCAATATATTTTTTGGTTTATATAATTCTGAGGTCAAATATATCAAAATACATATAGATGATCAGTTGAAGGATGTAGAAAAAAAGAACAAAAGAAAATATTTGATGAGTTTAAAATACTTGAATGTTTAATGAAGGGAGTAGAAAAATATCCATAATTTTTTACTTCTATCCATTTCTCCATTATTAGTTATATATCCACCTCAATAGTCTAGAATATTTCCTCATACCAATCCAGTTATTCTAGATTCTAGTTTGATAATTATAAAATTTTATGTTCTCCCTTCAATTGCTTCAATAGTTGGTGATAAAGGGAAAGGTAAATAAATTTTAGAAGAAGTTTCAAAATCATTCCTTGTATAAGTACACAAAATAGTTGAAAAGGAAAAATAAAATTCAATTAAGAAAGTTGTAAAATATATTATATGAACTATGAGCCAGTTAGAACAAGAGATTGAAGAAGAAAAAGAAATGTTTAAACAGGAAAATGAAACTGAAACATATGAATAAAATAAATATGATAGTTCATCAGAGTAATCCTCATTATAAACTTATATTTCAAAAAAATACAATATGAATGTAGATATAAATGTTTAAAAATAAGTGAAGTCAACATCTAAAGAGAAATAATAATACAATCAATCTTGTAAAAAAATAATGTAAAAATCTAAAACCGATAAATAGATTGAAATTATACAAGTTTCAAATGGGTATAGGGTTAAGAAGAAAGAAAAACTAGATGTATAACCTTCAAGACCATATGTTTTAGAGGTACCATCAGATTTACCTAATTCAGTGACTACAGAAGCTCAAAAATAATATAGATTACATATGGAAGGATTTTAAAAAATTAACAGATTCAATTCCATTCATACCAAACAATGAAGAAAAATTCAAGATGATTCAAATTTATCTGAATAAAAAATCAAATTGTCTAAAGGTTTTGACAGAACCAATAGTTCATGTTGATAGAGGCTTAAATTATTTTAAATTAAAGACCAAATCTCAAAATAAAAGTTTCAATCGGATGGTAAAATCATCTAGATAGGTTGATAATTATTTAAAGGAACATGATGATAAAGTTTTCAAAATGAATACAATATATTTTTATTTTTTTGATTCAATTGATAAACTATCAACAGATGTTTCGAACAGAGTTAAATTTGTTTAGGAATTCAAAGACATGATTGATAATCATATAAGAAAATTATAATTCTGAAGTAAAAGGTTTATAAGTTAGAACTAGAAAATAGAAGACTTGAATCATGTGAATATCAATTGTTCCTTATGAAGGAATACTATAAGAGAATTAGTGAGAAGGTTGAGACATTAGTAGAATAAATTTGGAGACTTTAAATTATGGATTAGAGGATGGTGAAGCATGAGACATATGTTACAGAAATAGAGAAGAGTTATAAAGATATCAAGAAGTTGAAGGTATTTTTGTAAAATATTTATAAGAAATAATGATTACTTTTTCATTGAACTCTTGATGTAATATATTTTTTGAATGAATGTTCAATCTGAATGATTTTTTATCAAATTTTTTTATGTTTTAGTTTCTTCTAGTACTTTTTGGATGTATGTTGTTTTCATTATATTGTTGATAAATATTTAGTTCAAATACCATAGTTTCATGTGTTATATTTTTTCTAACATTTTAAGAGGTTATATACTTTCCCCATTCCTTTCTGAAAATTAAAAATGGAGAGAGTTTATTCAAATGGGGAGAATTTATTTAAATGGGAAGAGTTTTCTTTAAAATGGAAGGAATAATATTAGGTGGAAAATTTTTGAAGACTTTTTTTAAAAGGGAGTTATTATCTAAAGGAGTAAAGTTTCTAAGGATTTTTTTACTAAGGTGGAGAATCCATAATATCATTACTTTCCATTACATCTAAAATAATTAATAAAATTAAGGGGATTTATAATGATATAATAAATAAATTTTGAATAATGTCTTTGAATTTTGTAAAATTAAAAAATCTTGTAAGTATTTAGAAGTTATTAGTTTTCATTTTAAGTGTTGTGTTTTGTGCATTCCAAAAAGAGGGATGTTGTTGAGTTGAAATTTTTTACTTTCTACATTTCCTTTCCTTAGTTTTTGAAATCACAAATACACTCTTAAAACTCTATTTTACTAACATTATATATCCCAAGTGTTTTAATATTTTATAGAAATTGTTCTAATGTAAAATAAATATTAAATTTTATTATTCAATCCAATCTGTCAGATTAAAGGTGAGTCTGATTAATTGGACCAACTAATGTACTAACCAATGGTTAGACTAATGTCATATCTATCATACTGAAACAAATCATGACCATCAGACAAATAATAGTTCCAATACATCTGATTAACCTTTTTCCAATTTATCATATTGACCTAAAATAGTGAATTCCATCAAACTTTCAATAGTTTATAATCAAATTATTTAGATTTGTTTCTATTGGATGGAATATAAAATACAATTCTAATGATTATAAATAAAATAATGTCAGAAAAATTAAATATAGTTCTTGGTGATCTGTCAAGATCAAGATCCAGATCATTATGAGATATCAAAGTGAATGTTTTCCATGGCTATTACAACTAAATCATAAATATTATTATTGAATGATTTCCTATAAATTAGAGGTGATTTGAATTGCTTATAGATGATTATTTTTCATCTCAGTACTTATTTTTTTTTATCTTCTTGAGAATCACATTATAAACTATTTTTTATTTCATTGAGAGCTAAAGTTATAAGAAATACATATGAGGATTGTAAATTACTTAAAACACTTTTTTTTGAATTCATCATATCCAGTCTTGGTATTGATCAAGTGATTCCATGGATAAGAATATAAAATAATCTGATCCATCATATCAAGAGCTTCCGAGGCTAGGAAGATAGATATACTGATATTCATATCGAGGGATTTCTTATTTAATAAAGACATAGATGATACTAATTCATATGATCAAGAAATTCATGGGTATTGGAAGACATAGCGATACCGATAATCACATAGAGGGATTTAATAATAAGGAAAATAGACCCCTTATAATGGGTATTAAAACTGTGGATATCCTAAGTCAATATTACTAACTTTTTTAACTCTTAAGGTAATGGAGTAAATTATTTTATTATATATTTTAATTTATTATTACTACCATAATCATTTGTATTTATTATTTATACAAATTATACTTTCTAATGAGCAATTAAAATAGAAAGTTAGTTTTTACTTATGTTTTTAATAAAGTGTTTTATCTATGTGTTTGTGATACCAATAATAAATCTGATATATCAAACAATTTCTAGATGTGATTTTAATACTCTGATTATCATACGATATCTGAGTCTAATCTCTTTTACGTAATAGGATTTGTGTCTTGGGATAGTTTAAAATTTTTAAACTACAATTCATCCCATCTTGTAGCCATCGTATACTCCTACAATCCAATAGTTAGAGTGAATACAAAGCAATTCAGGACTTGGGGTAATGACTTTTGTTACAAACAATCTTTTTATCAAGATTTTTTAAATTACAAATTTCATTGGGAAAATTTTATGTTCTGTCTATCTTAAACCTAATCTATTTTATTCTCCTCTCATTATAGGGTTTTCAAGTAATATTTCTTTTTTCTCACTCTTTTGTACTAACAAATTTTGTCTATATAGGATGGTAGGGTGGAGGGTGGGAGTGAATTAAATTTTTTAAAAATGAAAATAAATATAATGATAAAATTATGTGGGAGCTTAAATTTAATATAAAAAGCACAAAAAAAATAAATGATCAGACTAAAAAAATTGAAAAAGGAGTTTTGCCAAAAAATTTACATGGGTGCCTATATCTCCTACCTTCAAAGGATTGAGGCTATTGTTATACCATTGGTTTAATGGTTTAAAATAACCCAAAACAACCTTACTTTTTAATTGGTTATATATATAAATCTAATATAAAGGAAGACAATTTATTTTTAATGGTTATAACAAGAGACTTAAAAATAATCACATTAGTGGTAGTGACCCCCCAAGAAGAAAAAGAAGGAGGAGTGGTTTGTTTAGAAAAAAACCTTTATAGAACACTATCAATTATCTCATAAATAATTAAATTATAAAAATAGAGAAATAGAGAGAAATAAATGAGAGAGAAGAAGATTATAATAAGGATTCCTAAATATATCTCAAGTGAAGGATCAATAGTAACCAATTATTTCCAATACTTTATGGGTATTTAGTTACATCTTCCTTAGGTCCTTTGATGGCCTTGGGGGTTTTGGGACACCAATAGAGCTGTTTGAAGGTGAGAAATTCCAAATGGGATAATTAAAATAGCTACTATGACTATATGAAAAAGGAAACCATCCAACTGTTGGAACTCACTAGCTAGATGATGAGACTCTTCATATGGACAATGTACAATGTAGTGTATAAGTTCCACTATCTTTATTACCATATGAATGATGGTAATTTCTAGCTATCTGGGGTCTTAGCATAGCAAGGTCCTTCAATGTGGCCTTTCAAACTCCTTGTGAACCCTCCATTTGATCGGTTGAGTTCCTAAGTTGATATCCAAACATAATAATAGAAATGATATCAAATAAAATTATTAGAATCATAGTATATATTTGTGATTGTTAAATCCACTAATATAGTGAGGGGTATGATAATCTTCCACTTTTGGATGATCAAAAACACTTAAAACAAAATTTAACTAAGAAAGAGTTAAAGGAATATTACATTATTCATTTTAAATAATTTTTCCCAATTAATTTCTATAGAAATTTAAATATTTCATAAAATTAAAAAGTGATGTCAAAATGAGTTTTCTTACTCAAAATTTTATAAGAATATTAAAAAAATTTAGTTTAAAATGAATTTAATGAAATTTAAATTTTAAAATAGGATATTTGAAAAGACTTTAAAAAATTAAAATTTTAAAAGTATTTAAAAAGTAAGCATAAAGAAATAATTTGACCTCTAAGATTATTCAAACTTTTATAGAAAACAAATCTTATAAAAATTTCTCCCCCTTATTTATTATAAAAAATTTATAATATGCTTATATAGATAAATGATGATGCATATAGAATAAAAATATATCTATGCATAAAATATTTTTAAGTACAAAGTATAAATGAGTTATGAATAACTAATGAAATCTCATAAAAAGGTCAATAGACATAATGATAGTGATAAAAATATATTCACTATTGTTAACCTGAGGATAATCAAAACAATGTGAAATTTTATAATAGATAGATCATATAATGTCCCAATTCCCTTCAACTATCCACCCCATTCACTCATTATGGAAGGAAGTGACCTACTTTATGTTATCATCATGATAGGAGGTAGCATAATCCATACCAATGATCACCTATTAATGGTATTCTCAAAGGAGGTGAGATAGTGATAGAGTCCCTCTTAGTAGAGACACATCTCTTGAAGAGGGGAAAAAGATATGAAATAAGGGTAAATTACCAAATATTTAGATTTAGTGAGAGAGTGTGAGTGAGTCTAAGGAATGAGGGAGTATGAGAGAGGAAGAGATGAGTGAATTTTGAGTCGTGGAATGGGTGTTTAAAATAAAAAGTACCCATTCGCTAGGAAAATTTGATGGGGCCTAACCCTAATTCTACTAGGGATCTGATGAAGGCCACTGGATGTCTAGTGGGATAATTCCAGAACCTCGGTTATATGAATCCCACCTGTAAGCCGGTGTGCACCAGGGAATCATTGATAGGAAAAACATAATAAATCTCAAATTTTTTACAAAAATACACTAAAGAACAATTAATAAATATATTAATAAATTCAATAAATATATTATAAAATATGTTTTCTAAATAAGGTAAATAAAATAAAAATAAAAAATATTTAAATTTAAATTTAATTTAATGAATAAAACAAAAGAATCATAATTCAATAGTTGATCAAATTAAATTTAGGAAAACTTTGAAAAAATTATGGAATGTATAAACATAAATCGTTATTGAGTATAAGTAAGTGTCAAAAGTGATCCATACCTAACCAACATTAATAAAATAAAAATGTTCTCAAGCAAGGTGATTTATGAAAATGTATTCCAATTAAAGATACATTCTAATACCTTCTAACAAGATATATTTATTTTGAAAGTGATCCCTCAGAAAGTAGTTCCAAAAATCAATGTTCTTAGTATGTGAGTGTTTAATAGGATTCCTATAAATACTAATAGCACTTATGTTTTAACATTTAATTGGAACATGTTTGTATGTAAGCCTATAATATAATAGATTATTTGTTATCCAAATAATTCCTATGAAACAACTACCTATAACTATATATTCCACTTCAACCATAGAAATGACAATGAAGGTTTTCTTCTTTCTAATCTAAGAGAATAAGGATTTTATATGTATATGGCAGGGCCCAATTTTAATTTTTCTATCTAATTGGAATTCTCCAAAATTAGTGTCAGAAAATTTTGTAAATTCCAATGAAGTATCTTTTGGATATAATTACCCAAGGTTTTTAGATCCATTTAAATATTTGAAAATTATTTTATGAGATTCTAAATGGGATTATTTTGGATTGGGTTGAAAATATGCACAAAGAAAGAAACTAAACATAATGTTTGACTAGGTAATGTTAAGTAAAATAAGACTCCCAATCGTACCAATATAAATCTTGTTGTCAACCGACATATCAATTTTTTCGAATGTTAACCTACAATAAGTTCTCACAGGCATACATATTTCCTTGACATAATTCAAAAAAAAGTGATATAATAGTATATATATGCATTTTCTTTGGATTAGAAATATAAAATCCTTATTTTAATAAATTTGACAAAAAGATAATTCCCACACAAAACTCATCTCAAATTACTTTCTCATTAAATCCATAAATTCATTACCAAGAGATTAAATTATTGAACAAAAATTGATGTCATCAAAATATATTTGAATAAATTAAAAATAAATTAATATATATTTTAAAAACAAATTAAATTCATATTTACACATTTTAAAATCATTTTCTTAGAGGTATTTAGTTATCCCCTCACACAAAGCTATGGGAAATGAATACTAATATGATTCTAATAGACTCAATCCATGTGAATCATAAAAATTTATCACTATAATCAATGAATTATTCTTGATTATAGACTTTATATATGACTCAATCTTTGTTATGAGTGATGTTACCTTTCTCATCTAACTTTTCCTTACAGACCCATTTTATACCAACAATTGGATGATCATCTTGTCTTCCAAAATGAGTCCAAAAATTGTTCCTTGCAAATTGGTTCAAAATTTCTTGCATTACTAGTACCTAATTTTAATTTGTTAATTAAATCATTAATATTTAGGTTTTATAGGTGTGAAATGAAAGCATGATGTTTAACCACATTTAAAACTAACCCTATAGTATCAGTATAGAGTTTCAAATCACTAATTAAATTTTCTATAGGATGGTCTTTAGACTTTATCCATGCCTTGGGTAATGGAATTGGTTATGGTTATTCCTCAATATAATTTATTTAAATTAAGGTGGTTCATTTAAATTAAAATTTTCTTGGTCAACCTCAATTTTTTTAATTTGGGGATAAGGTGTGGACAAATTATCGTAAATTTTGATGTGAATTAATTTTTGTATAGTCTTGGTCATTATATTAAAGATAAGATATGATTTACATGTGTTATATTACTTAAGAATAACACTATCATAATATATTTGTTTAAAGTTTTATAAGTTTTATTTGACATTAAGAAAATATCATTTAGAAGAAAACACCTAAAAATATCCAACTTTTGGGTTTTTTATTTCTAATGTTTGTAGAGTGTATTATTAAGGATTGGTCATATGAGAACTTGTTTTAATGTATAATAATACATAATGGAAACCTCAACCAAAAAATATTTAGGGTTATTAAATTAATTAAAGAGAGTTATTTCAATCCCTTATAGAGTTTTATTCCATATTTCAATAACACCATTTTTGCGGAGTTCTAGTGGTGAAAAATGAGCAATTATGACCCTTTGAATTACAGTGTTCATCAGTCCTTATTTTTTAACTCTCCCCTATGATCACTATAAATTTACATAATGTTATATAATTTTCCATTTTCAAGCTTCATGGTATATTTAATTGAGACTCTATAAGAATTATTTTTATGATCCAAGAATTAAACCTAAGTAAATATTGTATAATCATCAAAATTACACAAGTGTAAGATTTACCTCCTATAATTGAAAATTAGGTTTGTCCAAATAAATCAAGATATACATTCTCAAGGGAATTTGAGGTGGATAATTTCATATTATATTTAAAGGAGGATTTTTGTTTTCTTAACAAGTTGAAAAGGCTCATAAATAATTTTATTTTTGAAATTCTATTTAAGAAAATATCATACTAGTTTATTTCAGTTGATTTTGAAAAGTGTGTGTGTGCTATAATTACTAAGTAATTTATGCCAAATCTATGAATCACTATCTCATTAACTAATTCATTTGAAATGTTTTCTAGAAATAGATTTTAAATCAGTAACATAAATATTTTTAAATCAAGAGGCCGAATATAACAGATTTCCTTTAGAGTCAAAGAAATTACAAACAACATTTCCAAAAGAAACATTAAAACCACAATCAAAAAATTGTATAACACTAATAAAATTTTATTTTGAACCACCAATATATAAAAATTATTTCATAATTTTATAATTTAAAATAAAAATAGTATCTATTCTAATGATCTTAATCCTTGATTCATCACCAATGGTGACATAGCCTCCATAAATCCTTTTAAGTTGGTTTAAATTAGAGTTTTTATTTTACATGTGTCTCCATTATCCACAGTCTACGTACCATGTAACTCATTGGGATTTTATCTTAATAAATTTCTTCTAAAAATATCAATATACTAAATCAATTGGTACCCTAATAAATTTAGGTCCACTAATGTTATCTAAAAGAGACTTTGAAACCCATATTTTGTTTGAATAATATTCTCAAAATAAAATATTAGAGAGAGATATATATACCATTTTAGTTCCACCATATCAATCATTTTCACAATTTCATTCATAAATATGATACCCAGTTTTATAAAAATAGTTGAAAATTTTATTTTGATAACATCCCATTACAAAATTAGTATTTTTTGAAGGTGAAATATTGATTTGAAAATCCAAGGCCAAATTTTTTTTTTTCTGAGATTTTTATCCCAACATCTTATTTAAATTCATCTAACCTAAGTTGAAATTTGGGAAGGAATTTTTAAGATCCTCAATAGTGGATTCTAATATATCTATATTCGGTTTGTATATTAAATTTATGTATAATTCATCCTTTTATTGAGAGTTGACCATTCCCACTAATTTCAAGATTATATTTCTTTTTTAATTACTTTGAATTTTATAGTAAGTTCACAAAATCCATACTCAAGTTAATATATTTTCAGATCTTTATAATTTAAATGACTTGAGGAATAAGAGGAAGTAATAACATTTACCTCATATTTTACCTAAACTTGGTCCATGAGACATTTGGTAGTATTATCAATTGATTCAATTAAGGAGAGAGAGTCATCATTAACACTCTATATAGAAAATTTTATGGCTTTATTTCTTCACTTATTTTCTTTCATCTTCTATTTGAATATGGGGAACTCAAGTTTTATGTGTCCTTTATTCATTCATTCACAAAAAGTTTCTTCTACTTATCTACATTGATTCAATTTTTTGTAATGATGGAAATATTTATTATTTCTCATGATTTTTTATCTTCTTAGATAATTAATAAATTTTAGTGTCATTACTAGAAGTGTCATCATTTATTTCTGTAACGCCCTGACCCAAGTTAACCAGAGTTGGTGCATTATTATATATCATTGGCATGATAAAAAATGATTAAATCTCGAAATAATGATTATTTTAGTAGCCTCGGAAACACTAGATACATTCATAAGTCTTACATTACATGATAAAGTTAAAAACTACAACAACATAGTCTCCATAGTCCACACTCATATCCCCTCAGACTATCCCAGTAGGTCAGTCATAAAATACTATTCACATACTGGGAAAAATAAAACATAGAAAGGGGTGAGCTCAGATGATCAGTAATGATAAAAATATAGAAGAAACCTTCAGAAATAAGCATAAACATTTAAGGAAATGTATAACTAAAATAAAAGCCTTTTAAACTTGAACTTCCGCATAATATGGAAAAAATAAAATGAAATAATTCAATTTACTTATTCAAATGGATATTCTAATAGTTGAATAATCAAATGTAATATCAATAACCACTTTCATAAAGGTGGAATGCATAATGTTGGACTTTTATTTCTGTGTTAAGGACTCGTGCCCGGACCTAGGGGCTAACAGTAACCAGACCCAAACCCGGAGATCCTTTGTAACCAGACTCCATCCCAGAGAGCCTCTATAACCGGACTCCATCTCGGAGAGCCTCTTTAACCAGACTCCAACCCGGAGAGCCTCTATAACCGGAATCCAACCCGGAGGGTCTGCTGTAACCATACCCCAACCTGGACGTCTTACTTTTACCGGTCCCCAACCTGGAACATACTAGTCCAATACATTCATCATAAGAAGATGTTGAAATATAACATAAACATTTGTATTAAAACTAGAATACGAAATGTCAATACATTATCCATAAACCATGAATGGTATAAAATAACACATCCACAGTCAAACATATCACAAAACCTTCAATAAAATATGGAAGTTTTGTATCATAATAAATCAACTTCAAAAAATCTTACAATCCATCAAAGGATGTTGACATTTATGAAATCAAAACATTTTTTAGAGAAATATCTCTTTCTATTTTGAAATCATTTAAGTGTCAGAAAATTATAAAATAAAACATTTACTTTTAAAATATTCTTATAAGATTTTAAGGTAAGCTTCAATGATTTTATAACAGGGGAAAATAGCCGCACCCGCCTTATAAGTTATAAAAGACATTCTTACCTTAATTTTGTCGAAAAGCTTAAAAAGGAACTTGTTTGGAAAACGATGGAAAGATTATTTTATAAACATATTATAAAAAGTCAAAAAAGGGTATAAATGACTTTAACCCACATTACATAAAATAGTAATAATGTTTTTAAATACATTTTTAAGAAACATGGATGTGGATGATAAAGATATCCCAGTAGATAATTACATATAAACAACCTTGGATAATGAAGAGATTGTGAAATTAACCCTTACCTTGTATTTTTCCTTGGTCGAGGGTAGGTTAACCTCCTATATAATGGTGAAATATTTGTTATTAAATTATACAATTATCATATACATTAATATGATTTCATATATGATCTTTTAAAATTGCTTTGTTAATAATATCTTAGTATTATCATCGTTTTGAGTGTTAATGGATTCCTTTTCCTTTATATTATTTGTTATGTGAGTCATATTTGTTATGGATGGGATGTATCTTATTCATATCCAAAATTATATCAAGTCTTTAAAAATTATTTTTAACCATCAAATGAAAATTAGTCTTGAATGGATATGACAGGGAATGAATCTCATCGCGTTCGTGGAGACGGTAATCCGTACGTACACACAAGCGACAATATCATTCTTTTGATATTAAAATCTTATATAATTGGATGGTATATCATATATAAAGAATCATTATCATGTTATATTTATTATTTACATCAATTATACACCATTATTATACCCATATAAATAATAATGTATTGAATAACAACTACACCACTACGTGGAGACGGTAAGCCGTACGTACGCACGTATGGTGACATGTCATTCAAAGGATGGATAGAATAATTAATTTGGTTGTACAATATTTAAAATAACATCACGGTATATAGAATATACTAGATTTAATATTTTATAATGGAAACAACAAAGAAAAAGGAAGTGGAAGAAGAAAATAACTTGAAAGAGGGTGGTGAAATTATTACCTCTTCTTCGGGTTCTTCCTTTTGATTTGATCAAAAGGGAACCTTAGGTTGGATTTTTGACTAAAGGAAGTCCTATATGATGAAGGGAGGATATTTGATTGGGTATTTGGGCAGAGTTTGGCTGAGGAAAAAGGCTTTGAAGGTGTGAATTTGAGGGAGGGGGGGAGTTCCCTTTTTTAAGATGGGTGAGGGGCACCTTAGGAAAAGCTAGAAATATTATTTTATAATAAAATAATATTCGGTTTATAATGGATCCAAAGTGTATTATTTAAAGTATAAGGTGGTTTGGGTTGCAAAACCACTCAACCAATAGGTTTTAGACAGGTTTGGGTCACTATATTAGCTTTATCTTTTAGATTTAACTCTTAGTTAAATAGTTTGACATTTACCATGTCTCTTTGTATTTTTATATTATATGGTTAATAAACTTACTATATACTTACAAGAGACCCCAAAGTGGTTCATTAATGATAAAAATATCATTTATAAGTCCTTTGGCCAAACTTTATATTTTTTTGGAATAGAGTATCAATTAATAATATAATATTTGTTTTAAAAAATTCTTTAATGTCAATTTTGACACTATTAGGTATTTTGTTTTTGCTAAATTCATAACAACATTATTACTTAGAAAAGAATTAATCTAACAAACTCTAACATGTCATATTAACCTAGAAAATTAGAGTAATTCATAAAAAGTCTCAAATTACATTTATTTGGATATTTATAATATCAATTATTTTAATATTTCATTAGTTAGGTAATTACTGCATAATCATTGTGTCATAAATAATTTAAATTATTTAATGTCTAAAAAATATAAATAAAATACCATTATGTAGGAAATATTTTTTATATTTCTAATGAATATTTATAGTCGAATTTATCTTATGTATAACCCTTTATTAAAAATGTATTAGTTACTAAACTTTGATTTTAACTCTTTTAACTATTCTTTAAATAAAATAATAATAAGTGTCCTAATCTAATCCAAGTGGACCTAAAGGATTATATTTTATTACTAAGGTTGTTTTTGGTCTAATTACACTTATCCAATAGAATTAGTACATGTGTTAGGGTAATAATAATATCATTTTTACCCTTAATTACCCTATTTACTTTTAACCGTGGTAAATAAAAGTAAAAAGTTACTATTCACCAAAAATTATTTTCATCTTATTGAGCCACATTTTACCTACTGATTTCAACCATATATCTCATATTTTTTAAATGAAACTCACAAAAGTGGTAAAATTATGTTTTATGTAAATTTGAAAATGCTCATAGGAGGTGGGTAAAAGACGGTAAAAAGTTCAATAAAATTTTTATATATCTAAAATTATTATAAACTGACTCCAATGAATTACATTGAAATTATATAGTTATTATGTATATATTTTTACCTAAAATAAATTTAAATAAAATTTATAATTATTTAAATAAAAAGTCGGTTTTAACCAATAACTCAGTGTTTTCACTATTTATCAAAAATTGAATGTTTTCAGAAAAATACCAAAATTTCACCCTAAGATAGTTATGATATTATGAATTCAAAAATTAATTCTATTTTACCAAATTCAATACAAATAAGTTTCATTTGTAAATTTAAAATTAATTCCCTTTTTCAAAACCAAAAAACGTGTTTTTAAAAAATAATAACTAACAAAAGATTGATACTTGTTTTTGTTCAATTTCAAAGTGAAATTATTTACAATGAATAAAATTGGATTAAATGGTAAAAATATAATATATTTATACTTCCAAACCATTAAAATGTATAATTTAACACTACAAATTATTTTGATTAAAAAAGTTGTTTTCAGTTAAAATATAGTATTTTTCACTATTCACCAAAATAAGAAAGTTATTAGAAAAACACCAAAAATTTATTAAAACTAAATTATTATGTCCCAATTCTAAAGAAGAAGTTTATTTTTCAAAATTGAATATATAAAAGTTTCAAATATAGGATTTAAAAATGGTTCACCATTAAAAGGCGGTAAAATTTCATTTTTTGAAAAATAATTCTTTTATCTTAAAAAATGAATTTGTTCTTACATTTTGTCTAAGAATCTCATAAAATGGATTATAAAATATTAAGGATTATATAAAGTTAAAAATTTAGTTAATACTATTCATAACCGCTTTTGAACGGTTAGTTTGGTAAGTCGTGGTGCGCTTGAACTCAGTGTTGCGTATAGTGAAAGTTATTGCATTACTTCGAAAAAATAACGTACTATGAAATCTCGGGGTGTTACAATTTCACTAAAATAAATTGTTAAATTTTCCTTAACATAATTGGCTTAATTTTAATCTTCTCACTTTATGGTAATATTATATGTCCTGAATGGACCAATAAGTTGATTTACCAAAATGTTCATAATATCCCTTTCTTCTTGAATTTATGCAACCTTGGGTGAACAAGAACTTGAGAATACCCAAAGAATATTCTTAAATAGTGTTTCTATATATATATATTTTCATCAACATATTTTATACTATTTCAAATAGCAGTGAAGCAAGTGAACATTTTAGTATTTGAATAATTATTAAGCACGTAAAAACCTTCAATGTCTTGATGATACATGTCAAGTTTAACGTCTATAACTATGTTAGTATCCTCATGTATGAATTCAATAATTATACAAATTTCATATTTAGTTTTCCATGTGGACATAAGATTAAAAGGATTATTATATGACCCAAGATGAATGGAATTAAAGGATTTTACATAAAATATAAAGGATATAAAATCATCATGAGTCCATTTTTCCTTCTTTTCTTTATTGGGTGTATAAATATACATAAAAAGTTTACAAATGGGATAACCAATGATTCAAATTAATTCATAAATGTGAGTTTTATAATAAATATAATCTGGTCCATCATTAAATGTATCTTGACCTAATGAGTGTTTCACAGGAGAACCTTGGGTGTTAGAGGAAGTATCCATCCTATATGGTAATTACTTATAACTTGTTAAGTTTAATAATATAAGAAAGAGTCTGAAACCTATTTTTGGTTTTTGGTGGATTGAAATATGGGTGGGTGGGTGGGTAGGTTTGAATAACCATTAAATTTTTTAAAATAAATAAAATGGTAAAATTAAGTGAAAAATAATATTTAAAAGAGAAATAGAAACAAAAAATAAATGACATGTCAATACAAATTGATTAAGAAGTTAGGTAAAAAACTAAAATTGAGTGTATAAATATCATATACTAAAAGTATTAAGGTTCCTATTATCCCTTGGATTTAATGGTATCCAAGATCACTAAATAACTTTGATTTTAATTAGTTGAAGCAACAAACCTAATACAAATAAAAACACTTTCTTTTTAATGGTTATATTAAGATACCAAAAATCAGTCACTTTTGTAGTAGTGATAATCCAAGAGTAATAATGATAAGGATATGTTTTTTATCATAAAACCTTTAAAAAAAATTCTCAATTATATCACTAAGAATGAAACGAAAAAATGAGATAAATAGAGACAAAGGAATGAGATAGAAAATGTTTACAAATATAAATATCAAATATAGATCACGTGAAGGAAAAATAGTAATTGGTAGTGTATAAGACTTATTGGGGTTGTATATATAGTTAATATGACCTTTATTGGGCTTGGGGGATGTTGGGACTCCAATAGATCTACTGGGAGGTGAGAAAAGTTAGAGGGGAAAAGAAAAAACAATCAATAAGACTTCATGGAAAAGGTCACCAGTCGGTCAATAAGATTCACTGACTAGATGGTGAGATGATATAACCTTATTGGATAGTCGGTGAGTCTCCCCAACTGACCAATGGGTGAGTCAGTGTATAGGTGACACTATCTTTGTCACTAAATTGCTGATGGTTATCTCTGTCAAACTAATGGTTTATCCTAGTAAGGGCCTTCAAAGTATCCCTCAAAACTTATTTCTTTCCCATTCTTAATTAAGATATGACAGAATAGTGAATGTTTTTATGATATTGTGGAAAACATATGTATGGTTTTCATTATATTATGGGTGTACCTATAGTTATATATTTATCGAATTTAGTGGGTAAAGCTTTACATATCATGAAATAATATTTAAAGGAATGGGGAGTGAATCCAATCCACTATGGGACTCTATACAAAATGTTGTGATGGTATTGGTAGTTATCATTAAAGAAGAAAATTATTTTCTATACTTATATATATTGAAAAAATAATTTCCTATTCTTAAAATATTATCTCATGGTTTATGATTTATTATTGATGGTTTTCCATGCTTATGACTCTTGTATTTTATTTTGGAAAAAGACTTATTCCATGACTCACAATTTATGACCCATGAATTCTTAAAAATTACTGTTTGTAAGTTATTATCATGTTATCAAATAATTATTCTTATCTTATGCTCCCTAATGATCTTCAATTATTAACACCCATGTTTACACTTGCCGAGCATCTGAGATTAATCTTTCTTATATTACTTTTTTCCACAGGTTATAAAGAAAAGCATTAACTATGTTTTGTCTAGATGACTATTATGTGAGAAGAACATTATGAGTGATGTTGGAGATATTTCATTAAATTAGTTGATTATGTATCTAGTCTTCAAAGACACTAAAACTTTATGGTTTTGGGGTTCATATTCTTGTGAGAATTATTAAGTTTTTATGTAAAATGACAGAACATATATGTATGTTATGATCAAGTCACCTTGATGAACTTCTCATCACTTTCCTCCATTGAAGGAAGATTAAGGAATGGATATTCTAGAAAGTAAGGCTTCCATTCAAGGAATAATACAATGTGAAGGTGCTTGTATGATTCTAGGAAGTTACAACCTATTAATAGGTTGTAATTCACAAGTATTAATCCCATGAATAACATGGTTGATGAAATTTACATTATAATATCCTGTAATAAATATATATTATTATTACATTATATGATTTACAAAATATATAAGATGAAATAATTTAATTATCTTATTAATCTACCATTATTTATCAAGTCCCAAGGTTCTCCCCATTGGACTCATAATGTCACGTCATGTGGCCATTCTAGTAGAAATGATCCCCATTTCCATTATCATAACCTAAAATATATATTTAAAAGATATATAAAGTTATTTAGGTAGGAGGTCTTTATTACTCCATGTTTGTACCTCCTTGATTCATTGAGTGGACTCCTCAATACTGAAATCATTATTTTTATTTATTCAAAAATTATATATAAGTAACACCAAGTCCTTCTTTAGTAGTAAAACCTTGATGATACTCAGTTAAGTCAACCAAAATAATTTGTTATGAATCTTCAAAAAATGAATATTACCCTGAATTTGGCTATACATCTTCTTTTAACAATGGTTTTATTCACGAATTTAGTAATTGATGGATTTTTTTGAATTAATATTTTATTGAGTTATTTTATTTATTACTTGTAAATTATCTCATTTTATCCTTTTACAAGAATTTTTTATATTAAGTTTATTTTACTTAAGGGATTATCCATGTGTTGACATTGCATTTACACATAATCCTTTTATTTTATTCTATATGATAAGGCTTATTTTTTAATTAATTTATTTATGTGATCAAGATAAATTAAATAACTATGTCAAAGATAGACTAAAATACATGAAATTATCATGATATTTATCTAATATATTATTTATTGAGTGGAAAATAATAAAACCATTAACTCTAGGGGAAAAAATATATGGTTCAGTGTTGTCTTGAGTTATATCATTCCACCTCCTTGTAGTGTATCACAAGAGTTGATTTCACATCAACTTGTTCAAGAATTGATTCCAGTTAATTGAGATATCCATCATTATATATGTTACAATCACATGTAAGTGAGGGAGCCAATGGGATGGTTATGCTGATTATATAAAAGTATCCATGGAAAAACTAGTCCTTACATAATAAGAGGAGAAGATGACACACATGCTATCATTTTAATTTAATAATAAGAATTAAAAAAAATAAACCAATATATAATTAAATTAAAAGAAATATGAACCATACATAGGTTCGAAAAAATCATGATCATCCACTCATGAAACAAATACACATTTAATAAACTATAATTTATTTCCAGCCTTCTTAATTATGGAAAAACATTATCAAATTAATTAATTATCTTAATTCATTAATTGATCTTTATATTTATCCAAAAAAATCCTTGATATTACCACACTATATAGTTTTAAAAAAATGAAATTAATTAATTTCATTTCAAATAAGTAGTTTAAAAGACATGTGAATGGTGGAAACCTAACATATACCTACCTGAACTACCCATTATGGTCACTATTTAGTATTGTGTGCTCATACAACATGTAGCATACACAACATGTCACATAATTACATGATGTATACAATAAATAAATTACACATGAACCATGTAAATAACATGGTGTGTACAAATTTTAATGTACACATATTAAGTCTCATGTAATGAACATATATGAATTTTTTATCATAATTTATTATGAACATAAATTTAGGATTTAATATTATTAGTAACCTATATTATGGTGTGTATTGTCAATTAATGACACACAAAAAATTTTTGAATAAGTTTAATGATATAATTAATTATATTTTCACATTAAATAAATTACATAGTGACCAACTAGTATTGGAATGTATTATATGTAGATAGGTATGGGATATATGGTGTGTATAACGACACACACAATTTATCCTCTTTTGGAATGTCTACGACACATGCATAGAGACTAGGATTGTATATCGGCGAAAAAAATTATAAGGTACGCAATGTGTACTCTAACTACATTCCTTGTGACCTCAATTTTTCATGTATAACAGTTATATCCATTGTGTAATAATTATATATCACATCATTGATAACATGTTCCCACCATTAAAATGAGTGGACTACACAACATATAAGCATTTTATATGGTGTGTATTCTAAAAAATGATGTGAAATCTTTTTCTGGTCAACATAATTCATTTAATGACATCATATAGTCATCCACATGGCCAACCATGTTTTACACAACTTTTTCCTGATGCAGTAAATATGGGTGCTACACACGTATCTTCGGGCTACACACCTTTTAGTCCCATGTTATTTGAATAATAAAATATTTGAACATATGGATAGATTATTTATATGTTATCTATGTGTTTTAATTTATTCTTAGTTATATAAAGGTGAAAATAGACGGAGAAGAATAAATCTGAAGATTTTTATTTAAAGAATTAATTTATAGAAATGGAAAACTAATGGAAAATGCATATAACTGATAGTGATTAATAAATAATTATAAATTTAAATGTGACCACTCTAACACTATTTAAAGGTTTAAAGAACAATAAAATATATTATTGTCCCATGGACAATTTGAATTTTTTGGGTTCAAAAAAGAATCTGTAATGTACAAGATAATAAATTCCATGACCAATGAATTAACCAGATAAAAATTGATAAAGATCATCAAAACCGAGAAATAGGTAATTTTCATGTTAAATTTATAATTAATTTAATTATAATTAACTAGGTATTGAGAATTAATTATTCAAAGAATCTATTAATCAGATGAACCTCCATTTGATTATAACTTTGTTACACTAAGAGGATATATTAATGATATAAATATGGAAGGAAAAAATTATTTCATCTACTTATTCATTAATAAAATATCACTTATGACACACCCACAATATCCTACTTCACCCAAAACATATGGTATCATAGTTCTCATGAATAAATTAAAGTACATAAGTCATGATATGCATAAATAATAATTTTAAAGTATAATGTTGACTGAAAACACTCAAATATGACAATATATAGTGAAACAAAACATGTTAAATTCCTACTGGAAGGTCAGTCATCATAATCTTTGGTCTGTGAGATTACCAAATGCAAAATTCACGAGACAAAGTGTTATCCTCTTATGAGTATCCGACACCTAATAGTCCGTTTCATCAATGTCTCATTAGATTCCATCATATAACCATGAGACAAATAGTTTAACAATATAATCAAATCATTTTGATGTTATCAGCACATCTATGAACTGTTATGATCTTATAAATGAGACAAATACTCTACGACATTATCACATTAAATTTATGAGAGAAATAAATAATAATTTATAATATTTTTATTAATGTTCAAATCTTATAATATACATGCAATCTAAAGAATCAAGTAGTTGGTTCTAGGGAACCAACTCCAATAATATGTGGGTCGATTAGCAAGTTAGAAGTGTTATTTGTTATTTTTTTATTGAAGTTTTATTTCAATTTAATGTAGTTTTTTTTGGATATCATATATATATATAGATATTTATTTTTGTTTGGGATGAATATATATAAATTAACATTAATGTGTTTATATTATGTGTTTAATATTTATTATTCATAAATAATAAGTGTTTTTAAAATTATTTTTCATTGACGATTACAAATGTGCACTGAATCGCTTAAAATATAGACCAAATGGGACTCAATTTTATATGCGTGAATTAATTTTTTGCTTAAATAAACTATGAATTTTTAGGCATGGTCATGCTTGGAATGATCCATTCCAATCCAACCTATTAAACATCCCCATGAATGCATATTAATAAATCTCAAGCTTGAAATTTCTATAATAAATATTTTTTAACCGCAACATAATTGTTTATGATATATTTTTATTATTATTTAAGTGAAGTGTTTGAATTGTTTATTATTTGTTTTCCTTCTACTATTTTTGATGTTGACCTTATATCCTAGAAACCTTATATTAAAATTATTTTTTAATAAAAAATTGTATTATCATATATTATTTGAAAGATTTTTATGTCAAATATCTTCCTTAAAATTTTTATGTTATTCCAACATTTATATTGTGTGGATTTATATTTGGATGATATTTTAAGGAACCCAATGTTTTATTTTATTTTAATTTTCCTTAGAATAAATTAATTATTTTGAATTAAAAATTATAAATATTAAAGGGTGTAGTTTAGAATTTTATGTCTCCAAATCAAAAAACAAGAGGCAAGAAGAAAAATTATCATGATATTATTTCACAGCTAAATACTATATAAATAAATCATTATAATAAAATTGATGTTATACGAATAAAAATAGGAAAATTCCAATAAAAAAAGTTAAAAAGTATATATGATTTTTTGGGGAATAATTATTAGGGAATTAAATTCCTATATTAATTTTAATAGATATTATAAACATATTATAAAAATATATATGTATTATAAAAAAAGATAAATAAATTTTATAGTTTTTATGAAACTGCATTCAGTAGATTCCATATTATTATAGGGGGTTTCCTACTCCCATTAACCCCCAACTCTCATTGCAAATCCTTTAAAAGGGAAGTTTTATCCTCTTTGATAGGTATGGTATTTTTGAGAAATTTAGAGAGGAAATTTTAATAAACTTTAATTTTCTATTTTAATTTATTATTTCAACTACATTTATTTATTTTTTATTTTAATAACATCTTATTAGACTGGATGCTCAAAAATGGAGGAGGGTGTGTTTTAATTTTAATCGTTATTTTCAAAACATGGCTGGATGGTGATAATTATTTATATAATATCATTTATTTACTATGAAAATTGGATATATTGATATAATTTATTTAATTTTTGTCATAGAACATGCCTATATTTTTTTAATTTATTTAGTTACACCACTTGATTGGATACTTTAATTAATAAATTAGTAAATGTGAGAAAGATTTAAAATGATTAACATGATGTATTGATTAATTTGTTTTAAACCCCCACATGAAATATTTAATAATATAATATGTATATATATATATAATATTATAAAGTGATAATATTAATTTTATAAACATGATATCAATGTTTTCAATAGCTTTTATTTAATATATTTTCTTTTAAAAATATAAACTATCATTTTATTATTATTTAATAATAAAGTGTTTTTAACTTGTAACAAAACATCTCTAGTAGTCTTAAGCTTATGGTTATTTTACCACACTGGAAAAAAATAAAACAGATCACATCCAAAATGATCAAATTGTTTAATAATCTTTAGAGACCAGATATATACATGATTTTAACATTATATATGAAATTATAAAATATAATATAATAATTCTTGTGATAACTTTAATATATATTCTCATAAATATATGAATGTATTCATAGATCCCTTATTCATATCTTGGGAAAGGAAAAAAATAATAAAGGGTGATATCAGATGCTTAGTAAGGAAAACCGTACAATATAATCTATCAAAAAATAAATAAAACATGGATAATATGGTCCAGATAATCAATAAATAAAATATGAAATATAATTAATAAAATAAATGGAAATAAATCCATTGATAAAATAACAACTTAAATAACAAATTGGATACTAAAAACAAGTTTCATAATGATATAATGAATATTATTGGACATCATAATCTAATCTCCAAGGCCTTGTGCCAAGAAAACATACATAGAAAGGAAAGGTATATTCCAAATAACTAAATCTGTTTTTTTCATGTGACCCACTAATGAATCTAGGGACTATAAGAATCCTAAAACACCCCTTAATAAGTATAATTAACTCACTATATGAAATATTAGAATAAAAATTAAATACATAACCAACATAAACATTCATATTGAAAACTGGCATACAAAATTTTAATATTTTCCCCAATCAATAAATATAACATGATCAGAATACATCAAGAGTAATATGATGAATGTTATGAAAATATTATATCCCTAAAAAATAAAAATACTTACTAAATAATATGGAGATAAATATAAATAGTTTTAAACCCCACCATAAGATTTTTTGAGTAAAATATGATTATTATTTTGAAATCAATTTTATTAAAATCTAAAAAATTAATTTTTTTAAGAAAAATAAATTATTTGAAAATAAATTTGTAAAATTTAAAGTAATATTCAAATAATTGAGTAGTCATTATATTGGAAAATTCCATTCATGTCCTGTATATTAAAACAAAATTTCCTTTCACATGTTCACTAAATAGTAAAAAGTACCTCATTCAAAAAAAGACAAGACTATACCATTTAAACCATTTTAAAAAAATCATTTATGTGTGAAAATGAATTTAAAATATCATATTATAATTTTAATACAATCTTGAAAACATTTTTATCAAGCATCGATATGGAAGGAAAATGATTTTTGACAGAAGAGAGAAATAATGTTAGTTTTCCTTAAGTATATTATTTCAGTCTCTCGAGTACTTAAAGAGAGGAAAATAAAAGGAAAAAAATTGTAATTTTCCGAAGTAACTAGATAATAATAAAATATATTGGATTTAATATTGAAATATCAAATAATTTCCCCAGTGGAAACTTAAACATAAACAACCCCGAATAAGGATGAAATTGTGAAATTGAACATTACCTCAATTATGAGATGATTTGTAATTGATTTTATTCTATTATATAATAAATTTGAATTAACTATACTTATATAACATAACCATATATATAATTATAATTTTTTATATAATCCACTTTTAATATTATAATACTTGTTTATTAATAATTCTTTATTAAAAATGTCTCTTTCGAGCATTATCTTTTTCATTATTCATGTATGTTTTCGTTTGGTAGTTTCAGTACATGAATATTTATCACGATTACATAATATCTAGGATGTTAATAATTATATAAATATTATATATCTTAAAAATATATGTGTTTGGAATCATCCTTGAAATGTGGACCTGAAAAATGAATCTTATCGCTTTATAGAGGTGGAAGTTTGCTCGTATTCACGAGAAACATTATAATTTTTAATGAGTGGAAGGGTAAGAAGTTAAATAATATATTATATTTATAGAATAATAATTATGTCATAAATATTATACTTATTCCTTAATTCCATCTTTATAACCATCCAAGTAAAGTGGTGATAAAAAACAAATTACACCGCTAAGTGGAGACAGTAAGATATACGTACACACGATCGATGATTTTCATGTTTCATATAATGAAAAATAGATAGAAAATGGTTGTACCATAATCATAATAACATATTAGTATATTAATTATAATTTATTTTTTATTTTATTATTTATACAATAGATTTAATAGAATTCGGGGAATAATTAAATTTTATAGAGTTGTAAAAATGACTACTTTATATTTGAGAAACCACCTTTGCATCTCTTCTTAAGGATAATAGGGTTGGTTTTTTGGGAATTGAAGTACCTATATAATTTGGATAAAATTATAGGGAGTGATTTTGGATGGATTTGGTCAAGATATATGGATTAATAGGCGTGAAATAGTGAGCGGAGGAGGTTCCCTTTTATAATTTAGGTGAGTAACACTCTTATAATATTTCAAAGATAATTATTATTAAGTAAATTTCTTGAAAAAATAGACCCAAAATTACTTGTATTCAAAGGTAATATGTGTGAGTCAGAAATAAGACCATCTAATTATTTTTAATCAATTTATTATGTCATTTTAATGCTTATTATTTCAGGCTAAGTTTCCGGTAATCCCGTTTTGACCTTAGCAGCGGTAACGACATTTTAAATATTAAAGGGTTATAATTTTACTTATAAGTTATAAAATTTATCATAAATAACCATTTGATGAATTTTATTTACTATATATAATCCTACTTTTCCTCTATCAATATTTTTATGATTTTTAAATAGCCTAATAAATATTCTTTTTCATAAAATATCATTAATTTTATTTTTTAACTATTTATTTTATTTATCTTTAAAGACATAAATATAGAATTTTAATTAAAATATAAATAATTAAAACATTCCTATTATGTTATAATTATCAATAAAATTCATGTATCATAATAATTAACCCAAATTGTATTATTTTTTTATATTTTTAATATAATTTTTTATTAATTGAATAAATATTTTTCCGTTGTCACGTAAGAATTTAAAGTAATTATATAATAAAAAAAATATAAAAATAAATTACCATCATGAAAATAATTTCATTATTCTCAAGATAAAATTTAGGATTCATTTAAAGTTTATTTGTATCATTATGTGAACATATAACAAAAACTTAAAAACAAGGGAGTGAAATTTTGTATTTTTATTTATTTAAAATATTATATAGTTCATTTTCATCAAAATTGTTCCATAAAAAATTTAATTTGAAGAATAAGGTGATAATGGTCTAAATTACTTCATTTAATAAAAAATAAGATGAATAATGGTGGTATTATTACTTAGTTTTAACCTTGGTTAACCCAATTTATCCTTTTTCCTTAGTGACATATTTTTATTGTTCTTAATGTTAATTATGGACATAAATTAATTTTAACTTATTAAATAATTTTAATTATGATTATTATGAATATGGAACCAAAATTACCAAATTTAAACTCTATAATGGAATAAATTAATTTTATAATAATCCCATAAAGCGTGATGAAAAACAATTTTTTGAGAAAAATATTCCTTCTTAAGTTTAAAAGTATTTTTATACTAAGATAAAGTATATTTTTTATTACTATGTAATTTATTAATGGTCAAGTAAAAAATATTATAGTGATTTTTCAATAGAAATAAATGTCATTTTTGAAAAATATTTATTTTTTACTATTTACTGAATAATCGTGCTATTCAAAAAAATCCCAGAAGTTCACCCTAACCTAATTTTGGAATGTTGATTTAAAAAATAAAATTCATTTAAGAAAATTAAATTTTTAAAATTTGTGAATTTATGTTTTAATCATATTCTTGAATAAAAATATTTTAATTGTGCTATTATTTCTCAAGAAATAAAAGCCTATTATAATTGGAACTTAGGTGTAACATTCTTCCCTTAAAAAACTTTCATCTTTGAAATTTACAGAATATCACCTCATGAATAGATTTGTGTAGTTAATCATTATAACACCTTCAGGTTCCCACATCACCACAAATGTTTTATAATTTCTCCAAAGTTCCTTCACCAGTCGAGTCGTTCGATTCATCAATACCTATTCTCCAATGTCCAGAATCCAAATAGGCTCTTTACAATAAGAAAAATTAGGTTATAATTCTATTTAATTTTAGGAGATCACATGCATTGGATCTAACATTTACTTCCTCAATAAAGATATACAAAACACATCATGTACTTTAGAAAGGATGGGTGGAATTGTTAATTGGTAATCCAAAACTCTAGTTATTTCTCAAATTTCAAAAGGTCTAATATACATGTTGATTAATTTTCCTTTATTATTAAATCTTATAAAACCCTTTAGTGAAGATACTTTAAATAAAACATCATACCCTAATTTAAATTCCAAATATTTCCTTTAGTTATCAATATATATCTTCTTTCATCTTTGAGGTGCTTTAATATGTGTATGAATAGTATTTACCTTTATCATTGAATCCTCTAAAAGTTTTGGGATTACAAGCTTCCTTTCAATAAATTCATCCCAATAGTTTGGAGTATGAAATTTATTTCCATATAATGATTCATACAATGCCATTTTAATACTTCAATGGAATATATTCTTTTAGGAAAACTCTATCAAAGGTAAATAATAATCCCACAAACCTTGAAAGTCAAGTGAGAATGAATTTAACATGTATTCTAATGTTTTCATATTCCTCTCAGACTTCTCATAATTTTGAGGATGATATATGGTGCTCAAATGATTCTTGGAATCATGAAACTTATGAATAATTTTGAAAAATTTCAAATTAAAAATTGGATCATAATCAGAAATAATTTAAAGAGGTACAAAATGTTATCATTAAACTTCAGTGATGTAGAATCAAACAAGAAAATCAAGAGTAATATATTATCTTATAGCGGGGAAATGTTCATATTCTGTGAGACTACCAAAAATAACCCATTTAGTATTATTTATTCTAGGCGTATTTGGTAATTTAGTGATAAATTCCATTATAATAACACCCCATTTCCATATAAGAATAGGTAGAGTTTGCATGAATACTTTTGGGTGTTGTATCTCAACCTTCATCTATTAAAAAACAAAATATCTTGATACGTAATCAGGAATTTCCCACATCATATTATCCAACCAAAAATATTCATTAAAATCTATATATATCTTGTTTCTACTAGGGTGTATATAGAAATTTGAGCAATGAGAATCATTTAATAATTCTTTTTTCAACTTAGTTACAAATATAAAACAAAACCTTTTTCCAAATTTACGAACTTCATCTTCATAAATGAAGGATTTCAAAATAGTATCGTTCATATCTTTTATTTTCATTTAAAATTCTCATCATTAGTATGAGAACTTTTTATGTTTTACAATAAAGGTGGTATTATTTTCTTTGAAAAAGGTGTGATGTTTCCCCTTATTTAATAATTCCCATATCCATATTTACTAAATCCTTGAACATATAATAGATCCCCATTTTGGTCTGGAATCAATGGTATTTTTGGATAGACACTTCCTCAACCTTATTTTACTTCCCTAGGTGGCTATGTATTGAGAAATCATAATACATAAGAAGCTTGAGCCATCACCATTCTCACAAATTGATCTCTTTATATGAAAAGATGTTTTTAAAACTATTTTTATTTGAATATATCTCACATTTTTTACCATAGATATAATGTCCTAATATATTTAAAGAAAATATAACATATTATAACTCAATATTATTGGTTGGATAGTTTTTTCATGTATATTTAATTTCATGATACATATGCAATAACTTTATCATTTTATATAAGGACACATCCAAGTCCCATATTTGATGTGTCACTATAGATAAAAAATCCATATCCTCCTTACGGTAGTCTCAATAATTGCTCATTGATCAAAATCCTCTTTAATTCTTCAAATATTTCTTTAAATTCATCTATTTATAGAAACTTAACCCATTTATGTGCCAAATTGGTTAATGGTTTTTTTTAATCAGGATTTTTTTGAACAAACGCCTATAGTAACCTACTAATCCAAGGAAACTGTGTACCATAGTCATATTTTTTAGCTTAGTACACTGTTTTACTACCTTTTTCTTTGAGTGATCAAATTATATTCAATCCTTAAAGATAATATATATAGGAAATGTAACTTCTTAAATCCATAATTGAAACTTTCTAAACATCCCATATAACTCTTTTTCTTTAAGAGTCTCAAGAATGATTCATAAATGAATCTTATTCTATTTATGGATGTTGGAGTATACAAAGATATTATTAATAAATACCAAAAATAAATTATCAAAATATTCCTTGAACACTCTACTTATCATATCTATAGAAAAAGAGGGTGCATTAGTCAATATAAGGTGAATTAATAATAATTAATAACGTCTATACCTCATATGAAATGTTGTATTTGGAATATCTTATCTATTTACTCATAATATATGTTACCTAAAATTAAAATAAATCATTGAAACAAATTGTTCTCCTTGAAGTTGATAAAAAAGGTCATTAATATGAGGCATATGACATTTTTTATTCACAGTGATGACATTGATTTCCCTATAATCAACACACAACCTCATAATCCCATATTTCTTTTTCATAAATAGAATATGGGCCCCAAGGTGAAACACTTAGGTGTATGAATCCCTTTTCACACAAATCTTATAGTAGTTTCTTTAAATATACCATTTCCACTCTATCCATCCTATAAGGAGTATTTGATATAGGATTTTCATCATGGATGAGTTCAATAGAAAACTCAACTTCACGCTTAGGTGGATGTCCATGTAGTTATTTAAGAATCGCATTAATATATTTTTTCACAACAAGAACAAATTATATCCAAGGGTTTACTTTCCCTTACATAGGTTGTGTATTCTATTTTTCTATTAGAAGTTCATTAATTATAGATACTAGAGGTGGATGTAGATAAGAACCACATGATAATTTCTCTATTATTAAGATCAGTAATTCTGCATATTAATTATGAATCATAATTTTATTTTATTATCAATAATTTTTTTTCATTATATTTTGAAATAAAGTCAATACCAAGGATTATATAAAAGTCAACCATAGGTATAATAACAAAGTTTTTAAATAGGGAAAATTTATCTATCATAATAGGAATTTACTGACACATCCTTATTGTAGTGAGATTTCCACTTGGAGTCTTGACTAACAACTCCCTTATTAAGGATTAATAGAAATATCACTTTTTATTATAAAAAAGGAATATATAAAAGAGTTTGAAGATACATAATCAAATAATGAATTATATAATTTTTATTCTATGGTTTAAGTACCCACTACCACATATTTATGAACTTTAACCATATTTGTAGTGATCAGATAATATTTGACTATCTCCCTTGGAATTTTCTGATGAAAATTCCTTTGTCACTTGATACATTCATTCTCATATCACCATATCTCATTATAGTTTAATCATTGAAAATTTACACTTCTTTCTTTACCTTTTAATCATGAGATTGATGACAATTATTTCTATACTTGAAGTAAACTCCCATTCCTAGAAAGCATGTTCCATGTAGTTTTTTCAGCGTTTATCACAAGTTGGAAATTCCATCCTTCCCTTCTTCCAGTTTTCTATATTTCCTTTTCCATAGTTCTCAAACACCCTATTATTTCATTAATTTCCTTTGAAGTCATAATACTTAGAGAATTATTTCTATATCTTGATAACACATGATACTATATCCTTGTATGATGCTAATATTTGGGAGACTAGTGCCCTTTTCAGTATTGGAATTATCCCATCAATGAAATAGTCAATCTTACTATTTATATTAAACATATATTCAATATCATGAATTTATAACCTTCTAAATATAGCTTCATAATTAATGACATTTTCATCTTATTTTTATCTTATACTCGAGAATTTACTATCTATATCAGATTTTTTCTTGTAGGGAAAATATTTTTTCAAGAAAATTATCTCAAAATACCTTAACTTTTTTTGATATTTCCTTCTCATCCTATGTTTTTTGAATCAATTTACTCCTTTAATGCACATCCCCTATGAGATAATAAACTACTAGGATATCTTTATCCCTTTCATTACTTCACAAATCAAGGATTATATTCTCTAAGAAAATTATCCAGTGCTCAGCTAAAAAAGGTTTAGTAGCCCCATTAGATGACAAAGGGTTTTGATGTCTGAAATGAACCAATATTGTCAAGATATGTTTCATATCCATAGGCTGCTCCATAAAATCAAGGTTCTTGGTCATAAACTAAATCATTTTCCCCAATATAGTAATAATTTTTTAAGTTATATCTCCAGCTCTGCTATTTTGATTGGGAGGGAAATCCATACATAGATTATACGAATTGAAAAGTTTTCCATTCCTTCCACTATTCAACATTTATAAACAATGAAATACACTATATTATATCACAACATTATAAATCATAATGTATAATTTTGAAACTGGTGAAACACTTAACATAAGTTGAAAATTTACTCATAAATAATCTTTGAATCATAATCTTTGTATTATTGGGAATATAAATATTTCCAAATCCTTCACAATGTTTTACAAAGAAAAATGTTAATTATCCCAAGTATATCCCATGAGGGTGTCAAGCTAAGTTTGAATTAAGGTAATAATCACCAAGCACCTAAATGATTGATGAAATATACTCAACTGACTCTTTTCAAAGTTATCCTAGATGAATCTATTCCAAAACCACATCTACAATCCATATATTTATTTATTTCTATGAAAACCACATTATCTATAACTTACTTGAAAATTTATGATGTTATCCTATAATTAGATATATCCTAAGATTTTTTCATAACCTTTGGTTGTCTAATATTTTTTCTTCTAAATCTAGTTCCCAAGGTTTCTATTAAACTTACTCTAAAACCAAATGCAATACCCCCACTCCAGTATCCCATATCTGTTGGTTATATTACTGAATTGGCATAAAATATAATATATCGTATCTCGAATGACCAAATAGTTTAGTAGTATTAAGAGACTAGATTTATATATTATTCTCACATTATATTTGGAAACATGAAATATAATATAATAATTCCTATGAGAATTTTATAATTTCTTATAGAAAATATCTGAATTCATTTTTATATCTCCTCTTCATATCCCAAGGAAATAAAAAAACAATAAAGGGTTATCTTAGATTCTCATTAAGGGAATGTGTACAATAGAAGCAATAATAAAATAAATAATATATGAATAATACAACCAAGATAATAAATAATAAAATAATCCAGATAAATAATACCATAATAAGGGGAATAAATCCATGTATAACATAACAACATAAATAATAACAAGGATAAAAATAACTAGTTTTATAATGATTGATTACATATTGCTAGAGATCCTAATCCTATCATTAAGGCCTTGTTTCAAGATATCATATGTAAACAGGTAAAGAGTATAATAAATTCTAAAACTATTTTGTCACACAAGACCTATTGATGAATCAAGGGATTATAATAGGAATAACACATCACTTACTATGCCTAATTCAATTATTATATGGAATGGGTGATTAAAAATAAAAAACATAATCAATATAAACATTCCTATTGAAAACTAGCATATGAAATGTTAATATTTTTCCATTAAATAAATACAACTTGATCATAATACATCAAAAGTAATATTGAGGATGGTATCAAAAGATTATTTCCCAATCAATTCATAAAATTAACTAAAAAATGTTGACATAGATGAAAATAATTCAAAAAATATAACCAAAATGTTTCATGAGAAAAATAATGTTTTTATTTTTAAATCAATTTTATTAAAACATTAAAATTTAAAAAATATTATGGAAAAAATATTATATTAAAATATATTTAGTGACTTATAATGTAATATTTAAATAGTTGAGTTGTTATGATGGCAAAAATTTCATTCATGCCGTGTATATTTAATTGAACATTCCTTTCACATTTTTAGTAAAAACTAAAAAGTAAATCATTTAGAAAATGATAAGAATATTCTATTTAAACCATTTAGTAAAAATTAAATCATGGGTAGAATTAGATTTAAACTATAAAGGTAGAATATCAAAACATTATTGAAAACATTGTTATAAAATATTGATATGGAATAAAAATGATTTTTGACCGAAGAGAGAAATAAATTCATCTTTCCTTAAAAATATTATTTCAATATATGGGGTAATTAAAGAGTGTAAAATGAAAGTATAATATTTAATTGAAATAAATAAATATATAATAATAAAATATATTTTATTTAATATACAATTATCAAATAATTTTCCTAGTGGACAATTAGATATAAACAATCTCGAATAATGATGAGATTGTGAAATAAACCCTTACCTCAGTTTTGAATTTATTTTTAAGTGATTTTATCCTCCAATATAATAAAATTAAATTTATTATAATTGTATAATAGAGTAAGATAAATACTTCTAATTTCATATATTATCCACTTATAAGATTTTGATATCCATTTATTAATAATTATTTATTAAAAACAGTTTTCTGAGCGTTGTCTTTTTTGTTTTCAATGCATGTTTCAATTTAGAAGTTTTGATCCCTATATATTTATCATTTTTAAATTATTCAAATGATTTTAATAATTATATAAATATTATTTATATTCATTATACACATATTTGAAATCATCCTTTAAAGTAGGATATAAAAAATGAATCACACCGCTTCATGGAGGTGGTAGTACAAACGTACGCATGAGCGACACTATCATTTTTTAACGAGTGGAAGGGTAAGAAGGTAAATGATATATTATAATTTAAGAATAATTATAATTTCATAAATATCATATATATTTATTAGTTCTATATTTATATCCATCCATATAAGTCAGTGATGAGAAATGAATTACACTTCCACATGGTGATGGTAAGCCATATGTATACAAGAGAAATGTTTTTCTCTTTTCATAGGATGGAAAAGATATGGAAAATTGTTTTTTCATAATAATAATAGGATCTTATTATATTTATGATAATATATTAATTTTTTTATTATGGATACAACAGATTTATAGGAATTAGAAGAAGAAATAAAATTGAAATATTTGTAGAAACAATTAGTTTTTCTCAGAGAAACCTCCTTTGGATATCTTATTAAGAACCCAAGGGTTGGTATTTTTTGGGTTATAAAAAACTAGAAAACGTGTATAATTATTTTTTGAAGTTATTTTTCTATGGTTTGGTTGGGATAAATGGTTCAAGAGGTGTGAAGTAGTGAGGGGAAGAGATTCCCTTTTATAATAGTGGTCTGTGGCACACTTGTAAATTTGCAAAGTTTTAAAATTATATTAAGTCACTTTATATGAAAATGGATCCAAAAAGACACATATTAGAAGGTGATATGTTATAGGTAAAAATTGAAACATACAATTAGGTTCAATCAAGTCTTTAGGTCATCTTAACTCTTATCTTTTTAGATTTACCATCTGATAAATCCGTTTTGACCTTAACAATGGTATAACCATTTTCAATATTAAAGTGTAATAATTTTAATTATAAGGTATAAATTGGATTATAAATGTTCATTATATAACCTTTTAGACCATATATAACCCTAATTGTCTAATTTAAATATTTTTAGATAATTAAATATATATTATTTTTCATAAAATATTATTAATGTCATTTTTAAACTATTTATTTAATTTGACATTAAATATATATTGATAGAAGTATAATTCAAATATAAACCTTTAAAAAATTTATATAATGTTGTATTTATCTAAAATATATATGAATAATAATATTTAACCTTATTTTATTACTTTTAATATATTTAAGATCATTTATTTTATTTTTTTAATAATTGAATGAATACTATGTCTACATTGCGTAAATAATTAAGCTAATTATATATTAATAAAAAATAATAAATATATTAACATCCTAATAATAATTTTATTTTTCTCAAAATAACTATTAATATTCATTATCAACTTATTTTTTTCCTATGTGAACATATAATTGAAATTTTTAAATGAGAGAGTGACATTTTTTATTTTTTTGTTAAAATATTATATAGATTGGGTCATGAAAATGTGTCCCATAAACAATTAAATTTAGATATTAAGTTGTTAAGAATATAAATAAATTTATTAAATAATATTTAAGATTAAGAAATATGTCCCTATCACTTATTTTTAAGGTGGGTTAACCTGATTTTATCTTTTTTCCACAGTGACAACTTTTTATTGTTTTTACTATTCATTATGACTAAAAATTAACTTTAATATATTAGCTAATATTAATTATTCTGATTATAAATATGGAATCTATTTTACCAAAATTCAATCTCTATAGGTGTTATAAATTCATTATAAAGCATAATGAAAAACAGTTTTCTGAAAAAATGCCATTTAAAGTTTAAAATTATTTTTATACTAAAAAAAGTATAATATTTACTCCTATGTAATTAATATAAATATTTATAACTAAATAAGACTTATAATAATTTATTATAAAATTAAAAATATCATGGGTATTTTTCAATGATAATAAATGAGAGTTTTTAAAATAATATGCATTTTCTTTATTTGCCTAAAAATCAAACATTTTAAAAAAATCCCAAAAAATCACCCTAAGCTAATTTTTTTATGCTAATTTAAAAAACAGAATTAATTTGAAGAAATTAAATTAATTAAATTTTATAAATTTATTTATTCAAAATATTGAATAAAACTATGTGTATTATGCTATCGCTTCTCTAGAAATAAAAGCTTAATATAATTGAAGCTTGGGGGTTACATCCCATCTTATTATCACTATTTAAAATATTGAAAAAATAAAAGTCATCTCTCTTAATAATACTAAAATAAATTATATACCGGATTCAATGTATGTTTAAATTCATATGGAATCGATGGATCTCATGGAAATAATTAAAGAAAACAATTCACAAACCCCTAAAAATAAATAAAATTTGATGATTTTCCTCTTTAGATGTCTCGATGAGTGAACATAAAAGTGAATACCTCATATAAATAGATCTATGCAAGATCCATATGTGTTTTAAATAGTTATATTATCATCCAAAGGATTTTTTTATTACCATGAATCATGATTAGTGTAATTATTTATGTGTTTAAGACTATAAAAGGGATAATTGTTATGATTCTATTAATTATGTAATTATATAGAAATTGAACTATTTTGGTATTGGGGTTAATTATGTTGATATGATTAAAAATACATATAATTTTTTTAATCCATATCATTTAATCCAACAATATCATATTTACTTACAAGGTAATATGAAATATTTTGATATCATATGATCAATACTTGTAGAAAATAAGAATAATGAGTTTTTCCATTAAAATATTCAATATCTTCCTACTGGTTTGGAAGTATAATTTCTTGGTTAAAATTTATATTCCATAAAAATAATAATAGAATATGATGAATTGAGGACATGATTCTCAGAGTGGACATGGGTTTTGAAGTAGTTGTAGATATAAATGTGGCCGTAACTATGGGCATAGTCGAAATGAAAATCATAATCAAAGAAATATTATCTCAAGAACTCTACGAAATCTAAAAGATTCTTGACACATGTGTGGTTCTATGTCAAATTGATCTTGAGTCAACTGAACCCCATAACACCTCTATAGGATCTATAAATAATCCCTCAAAGTAAAGCATAATTTATCAAACTTTTCTGAGATATCCTATAAAGGGAAGGAAAAAAGGATAATTCTATTGAGAATCATGATCCATCAAATGATGACTTCACATACCTAAAATTAAGTGATTTTACTTATAATATTGATGAGATGATAGTTGGAAGTAATTTTAAAAAGTAAAAATAGGTTTGATATATAATATGGGGGTTTTTAAAGTTGAAATATTTAAATTTTATAAATTCATTTTTATTAATATCATCGCATTTACTTTGAATCCTTAAAATGGATTGCTTAAACAAAATATATATTTTCAAATCGGGTAGTGTAACAACACAAAAAATTCTTAAAAATAATAAATATTTTCTAATATTAAACTAATAAGACTAATTTTCAATACTATATTATGTCCTATTGATATGATAAAAAGGACTAGTAAAGCATGTTTTGATTTACCTTATGGTTAAAATTTCTTTATATGTGGTGCTTTATGTTACTATAAGTGAAAAGTAAACATATAATGTTTCATTTATATATACTAGCATGTGTATGATACCCAAACTATATCCATGAAAATGAAAATTACATGCGCATTTTCATTAATAAATCTGGTAAGAGTCATGTATTAGAAAAATTTCTAAAATTATCATTTTGATTGCCTTATACAAATAAAAGTGAAATCGAAACACATATAGTAGTAAAGAATGGACCAAAAATCACCAATACATAGAATTATAAATTATTTCTTATTTTTTTGTAATGATGTGAAAAATAATTTAAAATTGTCATTGATATTCAATAAAGGTCCATAAGATCCTTCATGTAAAAAAAATTCTATGGGAGTCTTATTCTCTTGGAGAGTTGATTATGAGATAATCACTAGCTAAAATTGAGGTTGAAATTACTGACTTTATTGAATTAATTGAAGGGTATATATATGGAAAAATTATTCTATTTTTAGTACCATTTAAATATTTCATTGTATTAATTGATGTACATATCCAATGATCACATGTATGATTTCTATGAGTGTTAAATTTCATCTTCAAGATTTTTTCTTAAATAATTAAATTGAGGGAAAAATTATATGATTACATCATAAATAAATAAAGAATTTATAATAATGGATAATTTAAATCCAAATATTCAAAATACTATTATATTTTAATGGGAATTACTATAGAATATCCTGTCATCCATGTGTATTCAAAAAATTGTTTAGCTGAATTATTAACAAAATGACCCAAATTATTTCTTGACCATTTATAATTTGATTAAAGTTGTTGATATTTGTATAATGTTTTGTAGGATTTCATTATTGGGCATTAATTTTCATCAAACCATGTTTATATCACAAGAATTCTATACTCAACCTATAACTTGTTCTAGAGACTAATTTCTCCCACTTAAGAATATTTAGTTTTCTAGTATATGTAATGATTTCCCTACCAAAATGTAAAAAATGGTACCTAAAAGGAAGAGGGAATATATGTGGGATTTGAATCCATCACCAGGTATCTTGAACCATAAATGGGATATGCATTTACATTTCCTTTTGATTTTTTACTTTAAGGGATATATATTCCCAATATTAGGGGGATAAAAGAAAAAAAGGTTGTAGATTTCATAGAATTCGTAAATGTTATATTTTCTCGTTCCCTGCAGCCAATAATGTGAGATGAAAGTGAAAAATATTTTAAATTTTCAATCACTATTGAATCGATTTCTTGAATGATTTACTAATAAAAAGGGAATGACGAAATCAAAAATACAAATTGTAAATTTACTAGTGATAATTAGTGTCCTGAAGACACAATTGAATAATAATGTTATTGAAATGTTAAAAACATGCCTAAAGCATGGTAGATTAATTTTATCTAAGGATAAAAATACTTTAAAAATAAAATGAGTGACTTTAATTTAGAATCCCATTATGGAGGTCTGTATTCTTGGATAAAAATTTAATTTTAGTGTTTATTGAATGATCACATGATGAGGATCATAAAGAGAATTCAAAAGATAAATAATGCCTTATTTTTTGGAAATAATTAAATATCTTTTATTTATTCCACCATTGGTGATATATGGACTCAAAGTAAAGTTTAAAATATTGATGGAATATTTTCATATTATATGTAACATGATATCAAGAATGAAAAATCCAAACTAAGGTATATTCTAAAATATAAAATGACCTAATTAGAAAAATGGAAGGATATAATGAAGTTTAATTTAATCCACTTAATAGGTGAATAGTATTTGAAAATATTAGGCTCATTCTAGAAGCTATAAAACCTATTAGATATAAATGGATCCTTTGGAATAAATAAAATAAGAAATATTTGATAATAAGATACAATGCTCATCATGTCACACAAGGTTTTTTCTAGAGACCCAAATTGATTATGAGGAGACTTATTATCCTTTTATGGATATTATTACTTTTTAGTATCTAATCATCCATGAAACACCTAAAAAGAAACTATTTATCTTATGGATGTTGTTACAACTTATTTATATTAGTCAGTTGATAATAGTATATAAATGGGAAACCGTGAAGGATTCATAATTCCTAAAGCATTGAAATCAAAACCAAAAGGCCTATATTCAATTAAATGGAAAAAAATACATATATGGATTAAAATAATTTGGTCATATATGATATAATAACTTTGGAAAATATTCTTAAATTAATTGTCTATAAATTATCCCATATGCACATGTGATTTTAATAAAAAAACACTTTTTGTATATAAAATCACTTCTATTTATGATGATGATTTAAATATCATCAGAACTCCAGCACATATCAATGAAGAAATGAGAAACTCATAAGATTAATATGAAGTAAATGACCTGGGAGAAACCAATCATTTCCTTGGTTTATAGATTAATCATTTTCTAAGTATTATACTTTGGTATAAGTAAAATTATACTAAAAAGGTACTAACATTATTTAATATGGATAAAGAGAATATTTTAAGTACTCTAATGGGTTTCAATCATTAAATATTGATTGAGATCAATTCCAAAACTTATGAAGAAAATGAATACTTGGTTCTAGAAGTCCCATACGCCAGTTCCATCTGATCACTTATGTACCTTCATAACTATAATCGTATATATATATATATATATATATATATATATATATTTCTACTAATTTATTCTAATTATTTAGTTCAGTTCCAATATAAAAACAATGTAATGGAATTAAACATATTTTTCGTCATCTTTGTGGAATTATTGATTTGAGTTTATTATATTCCAAAAAATTAGAAAAAAAGATGGTTATTTTTATAGATGTATCATATTTATTAGATGTATATAATGAATAATCATAGTTAGGGTTTTCATTCTGGGTCATAGGAACATCCATATCTTAGAGATCAAAAATTCAGAAACTCACTGCAACATCTTTAAACCATGTCGAAGTTAAAATCCTTCAAGAGGTATGTTGAGATTTTTTTTCCTGTGCAGTCTATGAATCATCCTATTCAAGTAGTAAGTGGATTTCCTATAGATGGGTGACTGACAAAACCATTTGAATCTAATTATGTATACAAGTTATAATTAAGATATGTATTCATAAAAAATTATTGAACAAATCAAATATTAATAAAAGTTTTCTTCTTCACATAAGTGTTAATGATGAAAGAAGATATAAACATGTAATATGTTTGATCTGGTTAAGATGTTGTCAATTTATTTACAAAGGTACTGCCAACTTATATCTTGAGAAAACTTGTACATAATATAGTGAAATGTATATTGTTTTTTTAATTTCTTCACGTAATGTAACTTTTTGGGGGAATTTACATGGCTATACTCATTTTCTTATTATGGTTTTTATCCCACTAGGTTTTCCAAGAGAAAGTTTTTTAATGAGAAAACATGACAATATTTGTGACATTATAAGGGGTGGGAATTTCAAGGGGGAGTTTTATGAATACCTTTTCAATGCATACTATAATTTAATGGGGGTGGGCTTCCCACCCCCACCAATGCTCAACCCTATTTAAAATTCCTATAAATGGGAAGTGAAGTTCTATTTGATGAGTTTGAGATTAGTGAGAAATCAAGAGTGGAAATTTTAATAAAATTTCTTGTTCAATTTATTTTTTTTATTTCTATGATACACATTTAATTTTCATTTTCACAATTAGTGTATGTTATATTAATAATATGACTAGTTTTGTAAATAATTATTATGGTTTTTTATAGATATAATAGAATGCTGCAATCTTTGGGGAAAATCATTCATTAGGATAATGTGGTAATTTATACTATCCAGAACCCCCCTCTATTAGTACCTCTCATAGGCCAGTTGTGAAGAGAAGGTATAAACCCCTAAGTCCCTTCTCTAGTAGGGGCCGTGTTGTTGACTAGCACTGTGGTTGTATAGCCCTCAAATGGAAGGAATTAACCTCTTTATATAAATTTGATTGAGATAAAAGACGAACAGAAACAAAATATATCCATCAAAAACATAAAAGAAATAAAACTATCCCACATGTGTATGTAAAGTATTACATATAAATTCTCTAAGGTAAATACCAAAAATAAAACTAAGGAATTGAATCTATAGTATCACTAACCCCCAAGCTATTAATTCCCATATTGGTCCCTATAACACTCCTAGAAACCTAAAAAATAGTTTATATACATAGGGAGAGCATAATATGTATACTCAATAGGGTAATACCAAAGTTATTTTATGAAAATATGGAAATATAATACTAATTGATCAATGAGTAAAATTTAGAATATACAAGCACATAAATAGGAAAACTAACTATCCCAATATCACCATGGACCAATCAAAAAATAATGTAAGAAAGTAGTATGATAATAACAACAGCAGAACACTCATAAAGGCATGATATATCCCCTTAACTATTGAGTTTCCACTCTCAACCCCTAGTGTCAAATATCCTATTCTCTCATCCTTCACATTTCATATCTTCACCATGTATCTAACCACATTTGATGTGGGTTATGTTAAATCCCTACCCTAGGTTAGCCTCCCGCATGGCCTATTATCCTATGTTAACATCAATGTCATCCTGAAAATCACTCATTCCTCTATAGAATCAGTACAAATCCATCGACAACATACCAAAAAAGGTACTCTAGTATCATAAACATGAAGGAAATCAACCTCGTTCCCTTATCCTACCATGAATGAACCATACTAAATATTACACCCTCTCATTTTTAAGCATCCACAACAACTATGTATTTATGAAATACTAGGATCCTCTCCGAACTTCCCAATTTACTAATACTAATACTAAAGTCAGAGTGAGAGTGAGGGGGTAAATAGTATTATTCTTTCCACCATTTGGATGCTGAATAAAACACCCCCAAAACATTTGGGTGTCGATACATGGTACTTGACATGGGTGGGGTACATATAAAAGCATCATGAAAATATAAGTATGTATACAAAAGAATTTTTTTTACTTAATGGTTTCACATAAATACCCCATTATCACAATTTATCAACTACACTATACTACTGTTACCATAGGCTACCACTAACTAGATGTAACTCACCATGCATAACAACCACACAACCAACAGTTTCCTTTGTTTTAGTTACAGATGAAAATCCTTTCCAGATTAAAAAATTAACAACCATAATTCATTATGAAATTAATTTATCTTCATAATTAGTGACAACCCACTAAAACCAATGTCCTCATTTGGTTTTACATTTATTTCAAACCTATATATAATTATTAACCTTACTAAACTTGTTATCATAAGTAAATTCCTGCACACTTTTATTAAAAACCAACCCATACCATTTCCATTTTTTATTATTACCCACCTTGTATTCCAACACTACAAGGACACTATAATAAGGAATCATAGATCAACCCATCATACCTACTTCCACAGTTCCACTACTTGAAACACATCCAATATTTTAATCTGTCAACACTATCATATAACAAACACCTAAAAGTCAACCAAACCACAAGACCAGAATAAAACATCCTAGAATCACAAAAAATATAATTTTAAACTTCGTATTTTACTATAAATAGTTTATAGGGGTATTTAAAATTAAATTACATGCTTATGCACAAGGACATTGACATAGTTATAGATTTACATGTACAATAAATTTTTATATGAATATAAATATAAATAATTTTATGAATGGTGGGTTTAAAAAATAATTCATCTTAAGGTTATCAATTCACTATAGGGGTTAACAATTTTACAATATTCAAAACATTCACATAGAAACAAATTTCAATTTTGGACAACAATTATCACTTAGAATTAGTAATAAGTCTAGTAAAAAATGCATATACACCCCATACCCTTCAATTCAAATTAATTCATCAAATAATCTTCATTAACTAATCCTTATTACCCACATAATGGAAAATAAAATCATACGAATTGCATATATTCAAAAAATAAGAGAGAACAAGGATCCCCTATCTAGAAAATAAGTTTCTAAACTCACTACAAAAAAATTGGGAAAAACAAGTTGATGTCTTCACTAAGATATTATGAGAAGGAAGGATTCATGTCAAAAGAATATGACTCTCATGGTTTAAGAAAAAGCTTATGGTTATTGTGGACTCAAATTAAATAAAAAATACTCATATATAAGAAATATAATTATTTTAATACAGTATATAAATTTTCTCTAAGATCTATTAGAAGTTAATGCAGTCAAATTTACTTTTTTTGTATATCTTAAATTCAGTTTCATTTAAAACATGTGGAAGAACCCATTTAAATAAAAATAGTTTAAGGAATTAAATTATGGATCAAATCCCCACAAAAAATATTTTAAAAACATTTATTTGAGCTTTAAGTTCCACATTTTACATTAAAATCATTTTCATGTCATTTTATGAAAATATGGGTATTTTGAGAAACTTGAAATTTTGGAAATGATTAGATCAACCATGATAAGTGATTTATCATGGTAAGGGATAAAATATGATAAGGGGTCAACCATGAGAAGGTATCAACTGTGAAAAGGGAAAAAAATGAGAATTAACTAATTGACTATGATAACAAATTGATCAATCATGAGAACCAACTATTCAACCATGTAAAGAAACTAATTGATTGTGAGAAAAACTGATTGAATGTGTAATGGAACTGATAAACCATGATAATAAATAATTGAACATTTGGAGGGATCATCCATTAAACAAATCAATTCACCATGAGAAGAAACTTATCAATAATGAGAATGAGCCAATTAATCATGAGAACAAACTAGTCAATCATTTGAATGAATTGATCGATCGTGAGAATAATTGATCAGCCACATGAAGTAAATGATTTCCCATGAGAAAAACTGATCCATCATGTGATGAAACTAATTGATGGTGATAACAAATTGATCTATTTTGAGAACCAACTACTAGACCATATGAAGGAACTAATCCATTATGAGAACAATAGATTGACCATGTAAAGGAACTAATTGATCATTGGAACAAATGATCAACCATGCAAAGAAAATGATTGACCATGAGAATTAATTATTGAATATATAAAGGAATTAGTTAACCGTGCGAACAAATTATTGAACATGAAAAGAAACTGATTGACCATATGAATAGTTGATCAGCCATGTGAACAAACCATGGAAATTTTAAGGGGAAGATGACCCAAACATCCCCTGGACTACTCCATCTTTGAAAAACAAGGGAATTGTTTTATGAACTCTTGGAATTAAATAAAATATATCTCAAAGAATTATATTCTTTGATAATAAAAACAAGGCCTTGATGAAAAAAGAAAGAAGGTTTATAAAATCATCCATGAGACACCTCTTAATGATCTTTCTATAATAAGAACACAACCAGACATTAGAGTAAAGAAACACATTGCTAGGAAATATCATCAACCAAAGGAGAGAGAGTTAATCTCATGTAAATAATAATTCTAAATACATCATCTAAGAAAAATGGAACAACAAAATAAACACAACTAGAAAGATCAACTGTCGAATAACTTGGGGTATTGGGAGACCATCTATGACTCACTCCCCCAAGTATTCTCCTTATATCCATCATGACTTAAGAACACTCAAACCAAGAGAATAAATCTCCCATATACCACCTTCTCCTAATTATCCTAAATCCGAACCAGATTCTTCACAAATTTCATGTTGTCCTCAAGGCCATACTATCCACAATCAATTAAATTTGAGTTGTCATAAAGATAACATTGTAGTTGCAATACATGGAATATGTTGTGAATGTTTTCAAGCCGTGGTGAGAGTTCCGACTGATAAGGAACCTCACCAACATGCTCCAACACTTTTAAGACCTAAAAAACCTTGGATAAATACTACTCCCTCTACCAAACAATTTTTTTCTTGATGAGGGGAAACTTTCAATAACACATGGTCTATAACATCAAACTCAAGGAACCTCCACCTACGATATGCATAATCCTTTTAGCGGTTCTGTGATGCATTAATTCACTTTTGAATCACTTAGATATTCTCTATTTTGATCTACACCATAAAAATATCAATCACTACTTTCTCCCTAACCTTTGTATAGAGAAATAGAGATCGACATGACCAACCACAAAACACTTTGAATGAAGCCATGATGTTGGATGAGTGATATAAGTTTTTGTATGAAAACTCAACCAACAGTATATAGTTTACCTAAAATATCCCAAAGTCTAGGACACAATATTGAAATATATCCACCATCATATTGATGGTCTATACCATTTTCCCATCTATCTAGGGATGGAAAGTAGTACTAAAGTGTAACTAAGTGTCCAAATGATGCTATAACCCCCTCCAGACTCATGGGGTAAAATTATTATCTAAGTTAGATAAAATGGACTTTGGTACACCATGGATTCTCACAACCTCATCCAAATATCTCACTTTCAGATAATGCATAACAATCATCACCTTGATTTCTAGAAAATTCTTAGAATTCAATATTCAATCCATGATTAACCAAACAGTCTCACAACCTCCCTAAGCCCTGGTTAACCCAATAAATAAATCCATCGAGATGTTTTACCACTTCTAGTCGTGTACATACAATGGTTTCAAAAAAATATCAAATAACACAGTGCTCAACATTTCTCTATTTATAACCGAAACTCTATTCCATGAACTCAACCACTTACTATTTCATATCTGGCCACTAAATCTACCACCTCAAACAATAATACAGCTTAGATACATGTGGATTCCCTAAAAAGGGTGAGTTTTGAAACACACAAAGAAATCCCTCACACATGAAAAATGAAAAAATAGTCTCCACAAAAACTACATCTAATTTTGATAACCCTTAGACTACCCATCTAGAGAATCACCTAGACCAACACAGTCTCAAATCACTAACACCTTTGAGTTTCTTGTAATGCCTCAACCTAAGAAGCCCGGAGCTGGTGCATTACTTCATTGCATTGGCATGATTAAAAGGAATCAAATACCAGAGGACCTATTAGTTTATTATTCTTGAAGAAACTAGATACATACATAGAACCCATTTTACATTGAGAAAGGAAACAAAATATGACACATAACAAAATCTAATAAAATGCATCCTTCAAAAATCCATAAATGATACCTTCTTCATAACCCATGGAGGGAAAATAAATGAAAGGGTTGAGCTGAAATGATCAGTAAGGTTTTCATATAGAATAATAATGAATTAATAATAAATTAATAACAATAAATTTTACTTTATCTATACGGCATGGTGAATAAATGAAAAACACATGCCATTAATAAACTGAGAATGAAAATGAATCTTTAGATTTTGTCACAGTGAAGACATCAGGATTAGTAATTACTAAATAATGTATAAAGAGAATTCTTATTATTTTGATGGCATGTATCTAGGACATGAACCATTATACCGTTGAGATGGTTTAAGACTCTAGGTAGAAACCTGTTTGATTTTTGAGACAAACTCGAAGGGTTTTCCGCCAACTGATTTTTCTCAGGAGACATGTCGATGCATAAAGGGGATATAACAGTCTCTACCAATCAGTACGAGTACAAATAATTATTTATACATAAATTTAATACCATAACAATATTAATTTTTGATATCTATATTGAATATATGAAACATATTCATCAATATTTCCCCTGTTGAAATAACATTCAAAATAAACACCGTATGTGAAATGGTATACAGATTAAGTATATAATCATATCCTTCATATAAGAAAATAGATATTTAACATAATTATTATTTCAAATAAAAATAATCTCAAATGGGTAGTAGATACACCACATAAGAAATTTTAGATGCACAATACCAAGTAAGTCTCAATGAAATGGAAATTGAGACAAAGTCTCTTACCATGTTGTAATCAATCAAGTTGTATGACCAAAGATTAATAATCAACAAATGAAAAAAATAACATGAATATAAAGATAATCATGATATTATATATCTAATGGCAGTACATATACCCCAAATTCAAGAAATAAGTGGTGAATAATGTAAATCTCATGGAATTAAAAGTGAGACAAGAAAACCCTTACGTTATGCCTGAATGTGTTCTTGGGTTGATCTTAAAGATCCGAATAATAAAATTTAACTTTATTAATTAATAATTAAATAACATCCTATAAATTTAATTTATTTATTTTAGCCTTATTAGATTCATTCATGGGATTTTTTATTGTTTTAAGAGTTTTAATGTTATTGTTTTGTAAGCATTTTCTTCCATGGTTTTCATGATCAATTTACTTGTATTAATGAATTGAAGTTTGTTTGAAATGTCGTTAAACATCCATAATTGTTAATATATATTATTAGTGACATTATAGAGATATAAATTATCTTATAATTATTTTTTTATATACCATGAGGATGACTCATTAGATAAAAGTTAAGGATAAATTCTTGGATTAACTTAGTAGTTTTGTGCACATGAAGTTGTTTTATATAATTATTTTATATTATGAGTGTGTATGGATTTGAGAACATTAAATAAGATAAAATACATATATTAAGATCTGTATCAACCATTAAAAAGGTTTCATGTCCAGTATTGAAGATATTAATGAAAATAGAAAACCTGTCTTCCTTGAACATGATAAATTGACACATCTTGGACTGTGTTTTCATTTATAGTATAAAAGGAGGGAAAAGAAGAGATGATGATGGAATATTCCATTATCATAAAAAAATTACAATAAATATATGGTACTAGAGTTTTCTTAAAATTTTTATGAGAATAGGTGAGAATATAAATGGTAACAAAGGAACTTGAAATGAAAACAATGGAATTGAAAAGATGAATTTACCTCTTGGATCTATCTTCATTTGAGAGCCTCTTAGGAGGAGAGGTTTTAGTATTTTTAAGAGACCAAGGGATTTCAGACATGGTGGATGATCTTAGGGAGATATTTGAGTGGAATTTAAGAATTTATTGAAGCTTGAGAGATGTGAAGACATTAGGGTGTGAGGGGTGGTATTTATAGTGAAGGGGAGGAGGGTTTTATTAATATTTTAATTATTAGTTTATTCTTTTTCCATAATATAATAAATTATGATGATTCCATGACCAAAAAAATTATTAAGTGCATGTGAGTTCAAACCAAATGTGATTACCATATAAAGACATCATCCATGACTCAATAAATCATGTATTTAGCATTTATCATAAATTATCATATTTTACTATTCACTAAAAATTAATGTATTTCAAAAAAATCTCAAAAATTCACCATAACATTTTTCTAAAATGTGAAATCCAAAAAATTATCTCGCTTTTTTGAAAATAATTTTCTAAATATGATAAATTTAATTTTTAATTAAAATAATCATTTAATATAAAAATACCAATTTTAAAATTGTAACCGGTTTTATGACACTTTGAAAAATTAACTAACGTCTAATTAAATTATACTAAAACCATAGGCAAAGAAAATATTGATTTATGAATACATTTCATGAAAATGAATTATCTTTTAAACCATTTTAGTAATTATAATATTAGAATTAAATATTTATTACTTACAAAAATAGCAACACTTAATTAAAAATATTCACCTTCATTTATAATGTGATTAAATTTTATTTATGCACTCATGGGTTATATTAATATTCATAAGGGTACATTACTATTCATAAAGGTTAAGTTACTATTCATAAGAGTACATTACTATTCATAAGGGTCGAGTTACTATTTATAAGGTTAAATTACTATTCATAAGGGGAAAGTTACTATTTATAAGGGTACATTACTATTCATACGGGTCAAGTTACTATCACATTGGCATGATTACAAGAAATAAAATCTCGATAGGCCGATCAGTTTATGTCATGAACCAGGCTGGGTTGTCATCTGACCCGGCACCTGACCCGATCCACAAAATGGCCAGAAGGGCGTTCCTGATCCCCACGGGCTAACAACTAGTGTCGGGCACCACAATGAGGTAGTTGGGAATGATTTAGCCCAGAAAATACATATAATAAATGACATAAACCAAGAAAGGTTGTTAAATACTTGAAATTGAAAATATAACAATGATGGACAGTTAAACATACCTCTAAGTGACCTCATGGTTTACCACCAAACACAGAAACAAGCTTACTGCAAGAGAGATCCAAAACTAGAACCTGAAATAGAAAAGATAAAGTAGGCATGACCACCGAGATGCTCAGCCGGAAATCCAATATACAACAACTCCCTATGCCACTGCCATTAATAAAGAAATCCAAATCATGCTAGTTTGACAATAAGGCATAATAAAATAATGTTTTTTTCTCTTTTTAAATTCAAATAACAAGCTTACATTTCAAAGAAAAAAACATTTCTCTTCCCTTTTCAAAATAGGTTTAGAGCATATATTAACTTTTCAAAATTTAAGGAGACCAATTTAGATTAAAAATATGGTTTTTAAAAAATAGGGAACAATCATGAAACAACTGGATTGAAAATAGTATCACCAGCACCATGGGATGTCCCTAAGCAGTTAGTGTTAGTTGGGAACCTACAGATCTTCGTGTCTCAGTGAAACATGGCTTAGAAACCACGACCCTCAGAAAACATGGATTAGAAGCCCATGACCCTCAGAAAACGTGTCTTAGAAGACCACGACCCTTAGAAAACATGGCTTAGAAGTCCACAACCCGCAGTCATTCATATGTTTAGTTAGTGTCGCATTAGTCAAACCCGTAGTGATACCGGGTCAAGTCATCTCTGGACCACTAGCCCACAAGTCCTAGTTCCCCAACCTAGATACCCAGGTTTCCCATTTTTCTATGTTTCATGTGGTGGTGAATTTTTATCAAGAAAACATATATATATACAACACTTTTAAAAACATGCTTAAATTATATCAAACCATTAAAGAACAACAAATTACTAATTAACCCCAGATTTATTCCAAAACTCATGCATTCTTACAAACTAACCAAAACATAAACTTCCTTTTTTAATGTTTTTCACTTATCTATCTTTATTCAAAAATCAACCCTTCACAACACACATGCTATCCACTTAAAAAATTCACTTTAAGGATTTAGCATTTCAAAACCAATTTATCATAAAAAGAGTATTACATTTTCGATGCATGGTCGGGGCCATATATCAAAACGCAAAACACAAGTTGGAAACTTTAAAAATTACACATAGAGAATGAAGAACCATTTTTCAAAAACACTTCTAAGCATTCAGTGTGTCAAGCTAGAAAACACATCTAAAAAAAGGCTACACATTTTAAATCGTAAAAGCGAACCATTAAATATAAAGGTACGTCCAATGCTAAGCATCTCTAACACTTTTCATAGCACGCATATACTATTTAATTTTGGAAAAACTTTTTAGAGCACTAAAGCATTTATGGAATTCAAATTGAAGGCATAGGCATGGGGGACCTAACTCAAACATGTCGTTATTTTCTGACGACCACTCGAACTGACACTGCGCACTTCCATGCACATGCATTTATACACACATATATATATAAATACCCTTATCTGCATTGCACATATTCCCCGCTCTAGGAGGGAATATGTAAAAATATGGAATTTATATATATATTCCTTACCTTATGCATGAACATATAGGAGTTCTTGATACCCACAACTTGAAACTGTAAAGCAGAGTTCAACGTGCTACACCAAAAATAATATAAACATTAAAACAAATAAAGACACTAACTAAGATGTCATGAAACCAAACAATAAGGTTTAAATCTCACCTTGAGTGGCAATAACAACCCAAACTCACATGACACCACCCAACATCCTACAAATTAATTAAAAAAAATAAGTAAACAACATTCATAAACCCTAATAATAGAGGTGCGAAACAATAAACGAAAGGAATGCATCACCCCAAAACATTGACAGCGAACCGAAACACACCAACACTATACTAAAACATAATATGCAACCCTTAGAAATCTAATAAATCAAGTGAAGAAGTTAGAAAATACAACCATGCAATACAAAATGGATTTATATCCAAAACACACCCCGTTTCAGACAAGAATACGATATAAAAATAAAATACAAGATAATATATTACCAAAACATATTTCACACCCAAAATGAGTTGATGAAAACTTAAAAATCATAACACCCCTAAATCACAATTAAGCCACAATGAAGAAATTCAAAAATACTCATCTGAAAATCATGGTGAACCCACTTCCCTTGAAGATAGTGGATAGAAACGACCTTGACAGAACATAACGACCCCTAAAATCAATACATCAAACCAAAAACCTCAAAACCAAAACAATTACAACATGAAACCCTAATCTGAAAGTCTATCAAACAAAGGAAATAATTAATCGAAGTAGAATTCGCCCGCGGCTGGGGTGAGGGAAGCCAACTGAGAAAGGAGGTTGGCTACCATAGGTGTGTTGTGTCAAAAAATCACCGGACAGGGGCAGTTGGGTTCACCCAAGGTGCGCTGGAAAGTGATTAGGGAATCCAGACGCAAAGCTGGTCCGAGCAGGTGACTGTGAGGGGAGGTGCGCTGCACACCCGATGGAGAAGGGTTCCAGAGGTGGCTAGATGGAGAGGTTGACTGGAAAGTTCCATATGGGAGTAGGATTGGCGGGTCAAAGACAGTGTGCAAGGAAAGCTGGGGAAAGCCGGGGTGCAGCCCGATGGCGGTTCGGTAGGAAGGTTGGGAGAGAGACAACGGTGCGCTGGAGGAGGTCAGCGGGGCGGCGGGGGGTGGGGGGGAGCTGTCCGACAAAGAGGTGGTCGACGCACTAGGGTTAGAGGGGAGAGGCCTGGAATGATGAGGGAAAGGGGGAGAGAAAGAGAAAATAAAGAAGGGAAAAAAATAAAGGATAAGAAATAAAATAATAAATAGAATAAAAGAAAGGGGGAAAATAAATAAATAATAAAGAAATGAAAATTAGGTGAAATAAATCCAAAAAATTGTCAAACCAATCTACTAATAATAATAATCTTAATATTAATAACTTTATTATTATTATTACTAAAACAACACAAAAAATAATTTTATCATTGTGAAAACTATTTAATATTACAACCAAATTTAATATTAGTTGAAATAAACAGAATATTAATAACCTAATTGAAATATTAACTTAAAAAAATAACAATACTAATAATAAAACAAAAATAATAAAACCAGTCTCAAAATAATTGCATTAATTATTCACTTGGACACCACGCAAAGACTCGCACATGGTCACGGGCATAGTCGTGTAACCGTGCAATAATAAATTTAATCATAAAAAATTCTATTATTAAAGTTGGGAACTACACACGGTCACATGTTCATTTACACACCCATATAATATCCCATTTTCTTTAAAACAAAACTAGTTCAAACCACGACTTAAAAAATGAGACCCAAAATAATTAAATTAAGGCTAAGCATCGGTCGAGGTGTGACAATTCTCCCCACCATGACACTTTCTGCCCCATAAAGTCCCAAAAGACTTAACCAAGCTAATATTACAAGAAAGGCCATGAAGATACCTAAAACAAAACTCAATCACTTGAATATTGGGCATTCAAAACACCATGACATAAAACTCCAAATATCTTAAAACCAGAGTCACCAAACCAAATGACCAACAGTAAGGAATTCACCTAGAAATAGAACTACAACATGGAACACCCCGACCCCTAACTTAGGGATTACCAGGGCAGCTTGAGATATCCAAGAATAATCGTCCCACGACCCACTATCTGAGCTAACCAATTATCATAATCACGGTCAGGCGGGACGGAAGCAAGAGGTTTCCCCGGCAAGCACACTTTGAAGACAAAGTTTTTCCACAAGTTCGTCCTATTGTTGTCTCGCCACCATATTAGGATTCTTTTAAAAGGTTGGTTCTCCAAACCAAAATGAATCACAAATCGAGACAAACCTTTAAAACTTGCTTGTCCCTCCAAGCTCCCCATGTTAAACCAAACCAACACAAGAGGGGACGTCGACGATACCCGAGGTGGGTATCCCCACCATTGTAGAATTTTCTTAACACCATGACACCCATGCGGGAATTCCCAATTTACTTTTAGTAATACTGATTGAACCCTTCATCACAAATACTAACCTAACGGAAAACTAGACAGGTGGTCGTCAATTCCACAAGACATGAGTATTTCCAAAACGAGTTCAATTTCGACTCCTAAGCAATCAGGAGAAGGTTAACAGAGAATTCCTGCTGGCTTTAAAAGAATAAAGATTCTTCGAAGCTCTTTAGGGCTGAAGAGGAACTCCCATAAATTAAGACCATGATAAGGAGACATGGGCTCCATGCCCATCACAACAAGAATGGGGCCTTTAGAGGTGATACCACAATAGGGGAATTTAAGTTGTCCCCATACTTTCACTGTGGAATTAAGTCGTCTCAAGCCCATCCCACGTCTTACGTGTTTTTGACTGTGTGCAAGATTCACCCCGAGACTTATGGCTAGGGCCCTGATGTATGAAGCATCTACCGCCTCGCAGTCATAAGTTGACCACCTCTGACTGGAACTTCCTCTACTGAAAAAGCAACATGCAAACTTCTCCTTGTATCCTAAGTGGCAACTCCTTCAACATACCAACTGAGAATTCCAATGAACGACTTAGAGTGTCCGACTAACCATACTAGAGATAAGAGATTGAGCGGTTTCTCTGACATGCAACACGAAATGATGGAAGGAGCACTCCAAGAACGGGCCCCTTTAGTTCACACTCCTCATCGGATGAGGAACCTTCACTTCCATAGGTACAACCATGGGATGAGGTTAGTCTTAAGGATCACTCAAGACATCCTTATTAGCAACAAAAATAGAGTGATCGTTGTTTATTGGTTTAGTGCCGCTCCCCCAGGCATACTCGATACAACTTACACCACACAACTTCCGAAGTTCCTCTAAAACCAAATACACTTCCAACTTTCTCAAAGCACTAAATGATATCCAAATGACCTCGAAGTCTACAAATAGTTGACACCATAGAGTAGAACCCTACTCTGCCACTCCACAGGGAGTCTGGGCTAAGCCAAGAACCGAGAGACTTTCTAGAACCCATGGGACATTTCTAGGGGGAATATTCGAATGAGAAACACAAAACAACCTTCCAAAAATTCAAACACATCTCAAAAAAATATCCTTACCTTAAATAAAATTTTAGTAATTCCAATTTAAAACATCAATTCATTCTTAAAGAAAAACACTCGCTTGAAAAACCAAGCACTGCACAACAAGCCCAAAAGCTCTTTTGAAAAGCAGTATTCACTCTAAACTCAATGTCATTTTCCAATTTCCAAAACCATGTGAGCACAAAAAAACCCATTTTAGAAAAAAAAATCCCACTTTTTAGGAAATAATAAGAAGCCTTAAAAATCAATCACTCGCCACTGATATTCCTATATGCCTCACAGATATGAATTTTTGTGCCACTCATGCACCCATACAAATGATCCACCAACTATCCATTAACCACTTCCACATGCACATGTGATCACCCATAGGAATACCACTGGACGAAATAAGGCTCTTCCACTTTCAAAACAAAACATTCCCAATATTCTGAAAATACCTTTTTCCAAACCATTTCAAAAAATTCAAGCCATATTTTAAAAATGATTCCCATTTTAAAAATAACTCACATCAATTTCAAAAATACCAAATACGTTCTTTTAGAAATTCATCTTCGAAAAATCAAACACCGGCTTCCAGAAACATGGTTCAAAAAAAACACACGCCAAGAATAATGCCAAACACTCACCAAAATAAAATAAGAGCAACTCAAATGTTCATTTTCCAAAAAAAAACATTCGCACCAACCAAAAAATAAAGCATGATATTACAAACATTAAAGCACCTAAACAGAGGACTAGTGGTCGTGTCTAACCCGGATACATATTTTAGCAGACCATGCACTAGGCAAGCGCTAACCACTGGGAGTGTCAAACTGTATTCTTGAGCATCACATGTGTCGCTACTCCATGTGAGACCGCATGCAATACCAGTTTACTCCTATTATCATCCCCCATCTACACAGAGCAAATCTAAAAACATAAGACCTAGACTACCCCTGGTTACTCAAGGATCAGAACGAGAAAGAGCTCGCGACGCTCTTCCCATACCTACCAATCGAGTACCAAAAATCCTATCTCTGATTTACCTGACACCCCAAATAACAAGATCAAAACCATGCTCTGATACCATTTTGTCATGAACAAGGCAGGGTCATCATCTGAACTAGCGCCCGACCTGGTCCGCGACATGGCTTGACAGGTGTTCATGATCCCCACAGGCTGGAAAATAGTGTCGGGCACCATAATGAGGCAGTTGGGAACGATTTAGCCCAGAAAAGACATATAAAAAACGAAATAAACTAAGGTAGTTAAATACTTGAAATTTAAAATCAAATAAGGATGAACAATTAAACATACCTCCAAGTGACTTCATGGGTCACCACCAAACACAGAAACAAGATTACTGCAAGAGATATCCAAAACTAGAACCTGCAACTGAAAAGATAAAGTAGGCGTGCGCACTGAGATGCTCTGTAGGAAATCCAATATAAAACAACGCCCTATTCCATAGCCTTTAATAAGAAATCCAAATCATGATATTTTGAAAATTATTCAGAATAAAATAATGTTATTCGGTCTTTTCAAATTCATATAACAAGCTTGCATTTACAAGAAAAAAACATTTCTCTTCCCTTTTCAAAATAGGTTTAGAGCATGCATTAACATTTCAAAATTTAAGGAGACCAATTTAGATTAAAAATATTGTTTTCACAAAAGAGGGAACAATAATGAAACGACTAGATTGAAAATCATTTCCCAAGAACCATAAGAAGTCCCCAAGCAGCTAGTGTTAGTTGGGAACCTATTGATCTTCATGTCTTGGGAAACATGGCTTAGAAACCACAAACCTCATAAAACGTGGCTTAGAAGACCATGACCCTAAGAAAATGTGTCTTAGAAGACCCCAAAGCTCAGAAAACGTGGCTTAGAAGGCCACGAACCTCAGTCATTCATATGTTTAGTTAGTTTTGCAACCGTCAACCTGCAGTGATACTGGGTCAAGTCATCTCCGGACCACTATAACACAAGTCCTAGTTCCCCTACCTAGATACCCAGGTTTCCCATTGTGCTATGTTTCATGTGGTGATGAGTTTTTATCAAGCAAACATATATATACAAAACACTTTTAAAAACATGCTTAAAATAGATCAAACCATTGAAGAACGAAAAATTACCAATTAACCTCAGATTTATTCCAAAACTCATGCATTCTTATAAACTAACCAAAACATGAACTTCTTTTTTTAAATTCTTTCACTAATATATATTTATTCAAAAATCAACCCTTCACAACAAACATGCTAGCCACTTAGAAAAAACCACTTTTGGGATTTAGCATTTCAAAACCAATTTTTCATTAAAAGAGTATTACATTTTCCAAGCATGGTCAGGACCATATATCAACTTGAAAAACACACATTGGAAACTTTAAAAAATATGCATAGAGAATGAATAACCATTTTTCAAAAACACTTTTAAGCATTCAGTGTGTCAAGCTAGAAAACAAATCTAAAAGAAGGATACACATTTTAAATCATAAAAGTGAACCATTAAATATAAAGGGACGTCCAATGCTAAACATCACTAACACTTTTCATAGAATTCATATACTATTTAATTTTGAAAACACTTTTTAAAGCACTAAAGCATTTATGGAATTAAAATTTAAGGCATAGGCATGTGGGACCTATCTCGAACATGTCGTTATTTGTCAACGACCACTCAAACTGACCCGGTGCACTTCCATGCACATGAATTTATACATATATATATAAATACCCATAGCTTCATTGCACATATTCCCCACACTAGGAGGGGATATGTACAAAGAGGGAATTTATATATATATTCCTTACCATATGCATGCACATGTAGGCGTTCTTGACACCCGCAACTTGAAACAGAAAAGCAGAGTTCAGCGTGCTACAACACAAATATTATCAACATTAAAACAAATAAAGACAATAATTAAGATGTCATGAAACCAAAAAATAAGGTTTTAACCTCACCTTGAGTGTCAATGACACCCCAAAATCACACGACACCACCCAACACCCTACCAATTAATTAAAAAAAAAATAAGTAAACAACATTCATAAACCCAAATAATAGAGGTGCGAAACAACAAAATAAAGGAACACATTACCCCAAAACATTGACAGAAAACTGAAACACACCAACACTATACTAAAACATAATCTGTAACCCTTATAAATATAATAAATCAAGTTCAAAAGTTACAAAATACAACCATGCAATACAAAATGGATTTATATCCAAAATGCACCCTGTTTCACACAAGAATACCATATGAAAAATCAAAAACACACTAATATATTGTTAAAACATCTTTCACACACAAAATGAGTTGATGAAAACTTAAAAATCATAACAACCCTAAATAAAAATTAAGAAGCAATGAAGAAATTCGAAAATCCTCACTAGAAAACCATGGCGAACCCACTTCCCCTGATGGCAGTGGCTAGAACCGACCTTAATGGAACCCGATGACCCCTAAAATCAATACATCAAACCAGAAACCTCAAAACCGAACCAATTAAAACATGAAACCGTAATATAAAAGTCTATAAAATAGAAGAAACAATTAATTGAAGTAGAATTAACATGAAGATTGGGTGAGGGAAGCCAATCGAGCAAGAAGGTAGGCTACTAGAGGTGTGTTGTGTCGGAAAATTACCAGACTGGGGTAGTCAGGTTCACCCGAGGCGCTCCAGAAAGTGAGTAGGGGTAGCCGGACGTGAAGCTGGTCTGAGTAGGTCACTGTGAGGGGAGGTTTTCTGTGCACCTGAAGGAGAAGGGGGTCGGAGGTGGCTGGATGGGGAGGCTGACGGGGCAGCGCCGGATGGGAGCATGATTGGCGGGTCGATGACAGCGCGCGAGGCAAGCCAGGGATCATCAGGGCACGACCAGATGGCGGTTTGGAAGGAAGGATGGGCGCGGGACAGCGATGCACCGAAGGAGGCCAACGGGGGGGAGCAGTCTAATGAAGAGGTGGTCAGCGTGCTAGGGTTAGAGGGGAGAGGCCTAGTGCGATGAGGGAAATGGGGGATCGAGATAAAAACAAGAAGAAAAAAAATAAAGGATAAGAAATAAAAGAATAAATAAAATAAAATAAAGGGGGAGAAATAAACAAATAAGAAAGAAATGAAAATAGGGTGAAATAAATCAAAAAAAATTTCCAACCAATATAAAATAATAAAAATAATAATGATAATGATAATAATAATCTTAATATTAATAAAATTATTATTATTATTATTAAAACAACACAAAAAATAATTTTATATTTGCGACCACTATTTAATATTACAACCAAATTTAATATTAGTTGAAATAAAAAGAACAATAATAACCTAATTGAAATATTTACTTAAAGAAAATAACTATACTAATAATAAAACAAAAAAAATAAAACCAGTCACAAAATAATTGCATTAATTATTCACTTGGACACCGCGCACAGACGCATGCATGGTCGTAGGCATCGTCGTGCTGCTATGAAATAGTAAATTTAATCATAAAACACTCTCTTATTAAAGTTGGTCACTACACACGGTCACACGTACAGTCACACACCCATATAAGATACCAATTTCTTTAAAATAAACTATTTCAAACTGCGACTTAAAAAATGAGACCCAAAATAATTAAATTAAGACTAAGTATCGGTTAGGGTGTGACAGTTTAGTAGTCTTGAAGAAACTATATATATACATTGAAATCATTTTATATTTCAAAAAGAAACAAAATATGATACATAACAAAGGATAATAAATTGCATCCTTGAAAAATCAATAAATGATCCCTTCTTCATAACATGTGGAAGGAAAATGAATGAAATGGGTGAACTCAAATGCTCAGTAAGGTTTACATATAGCTAAATACTGAATCGATAATAAGTGAATCATAATAAATTTTACTTTATCAACACGACATGGTGAATAAGTAAAAAGCACACACCATTAATAAAATGAGAATGAAAATACATCCATAGACTTTTTCATTGTGAAAACCTCATGGATAGTAATAATTGAATAATTAATAATGAGAATTATTATTATTTGGACACCATGTATCTGGAACATAAACCATTATACCTTCGAGACAGTTTATGTCTTTGGGTAGAAACCCATTTTATTTTTGTCTGAAAACTCAATGGGTTTTCCACCAATTAATATGTCTCATGAGACTTGTCGATGCATCGAGGGGATAAAGTGGGCCCCACCCACCACTAATAGTCCAAATCATTCTTTATACATGGATTTAATACAAGAAAAATATGCCTGTTTGATATTCATATTGAATAGAGGTTACAAATTCATCAACAATTCCCCAGTTAAAATAAAATTCTATATAAACACCATATGTGAAATGGTATACGAATTAAAGAGATAATCATATCCATGATACAAGAAAATATATATTGAACAGAATTATAATTTCAAATGAAAAATGATCTCAAATGGGAAGTAGATACACCACATAAGAATGATTAGATGCACAATACCAAGTAAGTCTCAATTAAATGGAAATTGAGAAAAAGTCCCTTACAAAACTGTAATCAATCAAGTCATATGACCAAAAATTAATAATTAAAAAATGAATGTAAAATAAAATGAATATAAATATAATCATGATATTATATATCAAATGGATGTACACATAAATAGTGGGATTAACTTGACATTTTTGTGTGCAATGGACTTTTTTTGTTTTATTATTTTATATTATTAGTGTGTAACGATTACATAACATTACATAAGATACAATACATATATTATGATCTTTTTAAACTATTAAAAATATTACATGACCAGTCTCGATGATATTAATAAAAATTTAAACCCTTCTTCCTTGAACGTGATAAATTAACATATCTCGGATGGTGTTTTAATTTATAATATAAAAGGAGGGAAATGAAGGGATGATGATGAGATATTCCATTATCATAACAACATTCCAGTACATATAAGGTACATGAGTTGTCATGAGATTTGGAAGAGAATAGGTGAGAATATAAAAGATAAAAAAGGAATATGAAAATAAAAAAAAGAATTGAAAAGAGGAATTTACCTCTTGAATCCATCTTCTTTTGGGATCCTCTTAAGAGGAGAGGTTTTAGTCTTTTGAGGAGACCAAAGGATGATGGACATGGGGGATGAGCTTAGGGAGAGATTTGATCAGAATTTAGGCAAGTCTTGAAGCTTTAGAGGTGTTACATACATGAGTTATTTTAAAGGTAAATTTCATTTCATTTATATTCATTATTTGTTTGGGGGGTTTCCTGAGTTTTTATGGAGGAATGAGTGAGTTTTCATTAATTGGGCCAAATCGTGAGCCCAATTCCATTTTTAAAAATAACTTTTTTTTATTTTATAACTCATTCATTTTTCAAGATTTTTGATCCATTCAAATTCCAACTTGTCCTCCCTTGACCTATTAACACCACCAAGTAAATTTGGAGCCTTTAAAAATCTATAACCAAGGTTTATTTGGGTTTTTATTTAAGGGGTTAGGCCTGCCCGATAGCCCAATTCCAGTTTTAAAAATGAAATTTTTTTGTTTTATAACTTATTAAATTTTTGGGTTTTTTCGGTGATTCCATGTCTCACCCAATCCCATTGAACCCAGAAACGCGTCTAAACTCTCTCCCCCTCTTTGGAGCTTTGGTTCATCTAGAATTGGTGCAGAACTCTATAGGGTTCCTCAAATTGTCCAGATTTGAAGAGGTAACTTCTTTTTTTAACTCTCTCAATTATTAATATTTCTCCTCCATTGTAGTTTCTAAATAGAATACTAATTCTTGTTCGAACAAACCCTGAATTGTGTCTGTTTTATATTTCATCTACTGTTGTTTTGGAGTTATTACTTCAAGAAACTTCAAGTAAGTGAGTCCATTTCTTTCCTCTTTCAAATTTCTTAGGGTTTCATTTGTTTTTATTAGGGTTTATTCCCTCTTCCTTGAAGTCACAAATGACGGGGTATGGTTTCGAACCTAAGGTTTATCCTTGGGTTTTCTTTTACAATATCTATGGTTTTAGGTTTGTTCTAGGTCCTTATTGGTGCGGTGGTGGTGTGAATTAATTTTCGCACGGTGATTCAAGGGTTTTCCTTAATTTGGTAGGTGATTCCATTGTGCATGAAATTTTTGTGACCTAGCTTGCTGTGTTCATGGTATTTTTATGTTTACTGTATTTTAATGTTTCTACAAAAATTGGCTTTAGTTTCATTTATAAATCAAAAGAATTTTAAGTTCCAATTTTTGGTGAAATTGGGCGGTTTTCATACAAATCTTTTATTGGTTCATTTGGGTCTGACCAATAATTACTTAGTGGATTTTATTGAACTGTATTAGGACTGAAAATCATGTTTTTAATGTTTATTCTTTTTGTTTTTTGCTATGAAAGATTGTTTAAATGGTGTTTGGGAAGAAAATGAGCTTTTAGTGCCATGTTTGTGCGAAAATGGGGGTTTTTAAAAGATATAACTTCTAGGTTCACATGGGGCTACCCAAAAACTGAATTGTTGGTTTCATTAAAGAAAATTTAACTTCCATTTTGTTTTTGTGACTTAAAAGTGTGCACATAGTGTGAAAAGTGGATATTTCAAAGAGATTTGGGTGCAAAACAATGGGATATGTTGAGAGGTTGTTTTATTGAAAATCAAAATGTCTTGTTGTGTGTTTTAAATTATATAAAGTGTGTATAGATACTATATTTTTTTTGTTGTGACCAGTAGTTGTGTTTTATATGAAAAAGGATGTGTGTTGTTTGCTGAAATTGTTTGAGCACAAAAAGGGGAATCCTGGGTACTTAGGTGGGCGGATATGTACAAGTATGACTAGTGAATCGGATGGGTTGTGTCCCTGTTTCACTGAGAAAATGGATAACGACAACTCTAACTAAACTATGTGGATGATATTTTGGGACCACTAGGTTATGGGTATGTTCCTTACTAGTGGATCATGCATGGGAAAGGATTGTGACTTGGATACTTTACACCGAGGTACAAGGTACATAGGGATCGATACTATTTAGTTCCCTAGGGGTGTTCCCAGTTTTGGTGCTCATTGGATTTGTGGTATTTAACCTTGTATTGGGGTGTTTTTGGTAGTACTTTACATTATCTCACATGTCTATTTAAATTTGTGAACATTCTAAAATTTTTATCTTGAAAACTGTTATCAATTGAAAGTTTCATTTCTTTGATTTTATCACTGATTTTCTTTGCGTATTAAAACTGCTTGATTTTTCACATTGTATTGCATTCTATTTGGAATCATTGGGTGGTATCCTATTGGGATTAGGAAAAAACCCTACTTACACCCCCTTATGGGTAAGTAGACTTGGTTATGTTCCACTCAGGTAAAGGAAAGACCAAGGGTGATGGCGGTCCAGGGTGTTAGTCCCCATCCTTGGGACGGAGTTGTGGAGACAGATTGGGGGTGATGACCCCTTGTAATGTGGAGTCCTTGGGGCTGTTTTGTTGTTGTTTCATTATGTCTTTGGACCTTTTTTATTTCATTTTAACTAATGTATTCAGTTCTGGATTTTTGTGTAAACCATGCTGGTATGAATTTTTCAGATTTATTTTATCAAATATTTTTGATGTTTTATGTATACATGTTTGGGTAAATGGTTCCTAAACCAAGATAAATGATAGTCGGACACTTGTGCCAGCCCATGGGGATAGGGAACGCCCTTCGGGCCTTGCCATGGGCCAGGTTTGGTGCCATTAATGGTGGCGACCAGATTCGGTTTTTTACAAGTGGTGTGAATAAAATATGGTGTGAGGGGTGGTATTTATAGTGGGGGCGGGGGGTTTTCTTAAAATTTTAATCATTAGTTTATTATTTTTCCCTAAAACAATAAATAGTGATGATTACATCACCAAAAATAGTAATAAGTGCATGTGAGTTAAAACCAAGTGTTCGTACATCATCAGGACATCATCCAAGAGTCAATAAATCATGTATTTTTCATTTATCATAAATTATTGTATTTTACTCTTTAAAAAAAATTCTAGTATTTCAGAAAAATCAAAAAAATTCACAATTACCATTTTTCAACTTAAAAAATCCAAAAATGAACAACATTTTTTGAAAATTATTTTCTATATTTTAAAATTTTAATTTTTAATTAAAATCATCATTTAATAAAAAAAATACCAGTTTTAAAATTATAACTAATTTTATAACACTTTGAAAAATTAACTAAGGTCTCATTAAATTGTACTAAAATCACAGGGAAAGAAAATATTGATTTATGAATATGTTGTTTGAAAATAAATTATCTATTAAATCATTTTATTAATTATAACATTGGAATTATATATTTATTACTGAAAAAAATACCCACACTTAATTAAAAATATTCACCTTAATTTATAAGGTGACTAAATTTTATTTAAGCACCCATGGGTGAATTTACTATTCATAAGAGTACATTAATATTCATATGGGTCAAGTTACCATTCATAAGGGTACATTATTATTCATAAGGGTTATGTTGATATTCATTAGGGTACATTTACATCCATAAGGGACAAGTTACTTTTTATAAGGGTACATACTATTCATAAGGGTCAAGTTACTATTAATAAGGGTACATTACTATTCATAAGTGTCATGAACCAATCCTCGGTCGACCCTAAGCCAGTCACTTGATCTGGTCCGCGAAATGTCCCAAGGGGCATTCCCAATCCCCCTAGGATGGAAATCTGTGTCAGGCATTAAAGTACACATGAGAGAACGATTTAAGGGCAAACGAAAAAATAGGACCAGATAAATAAATAGAACAAATAAAGCACACAAAAAAAAAACAACAACAGGATCTTAAATAAACAAATAACTGATCCAGATACAAAGTAACACTAAAAAGAACACAATTGGAAAAAATACCCCGCTACAATGGTCTCTGTTTGACCCCTTGGTCACCACCAACCAAAAGCCCAAAACCACTCCCACAAGAGTATCCACTATGTAAAAGTCTGAACAATAGCTGGACCTGGAACTGGGATGGTAAAGGATACACATGAGCACAAAAATGCTCAGTGGTGATGCCAAAAGTAAAACACTGAATCCAAGTGTTTCCTTACCTAATTTTTTTTGATTAAACAAGTCTAGAAATACAATTATAAAAATAAGGTTTTCCCATTTAAACAAAATAACACCTCCTTCCCACTATGAGAACCAACTCAGGCCATATATTATTTCCAAAATAATTTACCATTTTATAAAAAAAAAACCAAACAATTAATATCAGGGCTATGCATAGGGGAGATAGGTAAATAATACAAGGTGAAAATAAACCAATTTAATCGGAAATAAATAAGCAATACAAGCTATAACTAGGGGTGACCCAGAACATCCCTAGACAACCCCTGGATGCACTACGTTTAGAACCACCTACTGGCGTATGGTAAATCCCCAAACTCTATAACCCACTGATCTCTGTCGCGACAAAATCGGCAGAAAATCCCACCTGGCATCTCTATCTACCAAGGGGATCCCACCCATCTAACCAGGGATGGTGAGTAATCGTCATTCGATAATCTATAAGATGCCCAGGACCGCATGGTGGTTATATAATAATACTATGTAAGTAGGAGGATCTCACACACGTGACTCATATAACCTCACTTGGCTACCCGAAACAGAAACACCAATATATGATAACCCCTAATGGATATCCCTCCTATAAAGGTTCCCCATATTTATATACCAACATTTCATATCACATGAAGGTTCAAACTGAGCCTCCATACCATTAAACATTTAAACCATTTCATAAAATGATTAAAGTTTCCAAACAGGCATACACTTTAACCAAAACACAATCCCCTTTAATGTTAGTACAAACATTATCCTTAGGTTAAAAGTTTCAAATGGTCCTTTAACTAAAATTTTCTAAATATATTTACCCTAAACATCTTACCAATACCACTTTTAAATTTACAAATCCAAAAGATCCTTTAAGAAAACATTTACCAAAACCCAAACCAAAAGTCAATTGGGATCACAGTTTCAAACACACACACCCAATCATTTTTCATGGCCAAATAGACCAAATCATTGAGGAAAAAATTTAACTCATCATTTTAAAATTCAAAAATGAACCCTCATCCTTTATAATTTGAAGAACCATTTTGTGGAGCCAAGGTTTTTAAGAAAAAAAACCATTTTATGTCACCATCTTCATTTGGAGGCACATCCATGATCGCACCTAGTGTACCCATAGATGTGTGCATCACAAATAACAAGGGTTACCCAAAAACCATTTCCATAAAACACTACTCTCTTTAAAACCATTTCCACTCAACCACTACATTTTAAAAGAACACAAACTAAAACATTGAAGTCATTAAATCCTTACCAAATTGTTTTAACACAATAAACAAGCCATAACATATCCAAATCACACACACCAAACGAAGTTCATTAACAAATAATGTCATTAAAAAATAAAAATGGCTATACATTTCATAAAATACCCAATTCTTCATTAAAAAAACAAAGACAAATTTAAAAGGCTTTATAATTACAAGAAACCAAGGTAAATTATAAAAAAATCATTTAATTTTTTTTGTAACAAACCAAATAAATTCCAAATTTCTATAATAACTTAAACATGGGTTCTGTAGAGCTGTGAAACTATTTTATAAATTTATTTAAAATGACAAGCATCAAAAGAAAGGCTTTAGGAAATAAAAACTTGGAAAAACCTACCAAAACCTTGTGCGATTGTAATGAAACTTCAACGGGTAGATGAACGATTTCCCACAGACAAAACACGCACCATAAATCCCAAGGAAACCCAAGATACACATTAAACCTAACATTTTGGGTTCATACAACAAGAAACCCCACATGGAAAACCCTATAAATTGTGTGAGTAATGGATAAAATAAGAAATAGAACTCATCAGAAGGAACCGTCGGAGGGATGAGTAGTTGCTAAAAGCAGCACCGGAGGGGAGGAGGTGTGCGTGAGGGGTGGGGGGGGGGGTAAGGGGAATAGAGGTGTGAGTGTGAAGGAATAAGGGGTAATATGGGTGAGTTTGTGAGGGATAAATAAATTAAGAGTTATGAGTGTGAGGGAGTATAGGGAGAGGGGTGAGCGTGATTTGAAAAAAGAAAATAGGGAATAAATGGGTATAGTGGGAGGTGCGTGGAGAGAGGTGTGAGGGAATAAAATAAAATAAAATAGTAAGAAAGAAGTAATAGGGAGAGAGATGGGGAAGGAGAGGAGTGATGGATAAAAAAAGTGGGGAGAGGCATGATGGATAAAAGAGGGAAGGGGGAGGCGTGATTGGAGAGAAGGGTGAGTGGAGAAAGGGATACAAAAAAGGGGAAATAAATGGGGAGAGAGGGGGTGCCTGAGAGATAAATGGAAAAGCAGGGAAAAAGGTGGAAAAAAATGGGAGAGAGGGGGGTGCGTGGGGGATAAAAAAAGAGAGGTAGGGATGAAAAACCCTAAAAAAATTAATAACAATAAAAATATATAATAATAATAATAATATGACAATGATGATGATAATAATAATAATGATAATAAAGATAATAATTTAAATAACAATAATAACAAAAAAATTTAATGACAACATTTATAATAATATTAATAATTATATAATCATAAAAGCACTATTAATTTTTCTTAATGAAAATAATATTAGTAATAAAAATAAAAATAGTAATGTTGATAAATCACAATTTTATTTATTTTCTTTTAAATAATGAAAAAAATAATAAAAACCAAATAATAATTATATTTATAACAATTTTAAGGATAATAAGATCATTAACAATTTTAATTTAGAAAAACATTTTTAACTAAACAAAAATGTTATTATTATTATGTCTTAAAAATTTATTTTATTTCATTTCTCATAAAGATTTATTATTTCAAGTAATGGGTAACCTCATGGGTATTTGGGCATACTACACTCTTACCACCAACCTTGCGTTGCTCGTGCACCGGTATGAGACCCACAAAAAACATCAAATATCAAAAAACATTAAACATGCACTCAAACCGCACCTTGAAGAGGAAAACCAAAGCCAAGAGATAATAAAATAAAATAATTTGAAAGGTTGTGGTGTGACAATTCTCCCCAACACAAAACTTTCTTCCCCCAGAAAGTCACCCAGCTAAAATACAACTAATACTTAGGTCAATGCCTAACTAAAACCACTGGGAAAATATAAGCCTCGATCTGACTATTCACTCTACAAGTTACACCTGACCGACTCAAAGTGAAACCATATCACAAAACAAATAGAGAACACAAGATGGTTCCCCCCACCACAAGAATTCCCCTAACATAAGAATTAGATCAAAAACACCACCCCAGGGGGGTCAACCTAGGAAACTCCCAACAAAACTTACTGATTTCTCCACATGAGTTGAACAGGACCACTGAGACTTAAACGGAAAACCAATACAAGACCACTTGAGATTTTGGGGTACAAGAATATGAAACTCTCTATAACAACACCATCAGAACTAAGAATTACCCACACCGATCTATAACTCCCCAACACCACACATCTCCAAATGTTCACTAATAAAACTAGGTACAACACACACAATGGCCAAAAACAATTTTAAGAAAAACTAATGATTCTAGAGATCACATTCAGAAGAACTTAACTAATAATTTCACAAAAAGTATAGGTTTATCGCACTATCACCACAAAATATGAACTTACAATAGTAGGAAAACAAGAATAATGGAACCCTGAATGTCTCTATTCCGTGACGAAATATTAAGAACCCAACAAAGGTTTCACATGCCTCTGACACGCTGACTGTTCGCAAGTTTCAACCCAAGACCTGAGGCTGGGGATCTAATGGATGAAGCATCTTAAGAATCCCAATCAGACACTAGAATCCCCTGACCCGAACCCCTTCCTCAAACAATGCTTCCCATGGAACTTCCCCTGATGACCCAAACGACTACAATAATGACAGGACTTAGGAGGGATGCATCCCAACAACTTGGAATGCCCAAACCAGCTATACTGATGGAATTCCCAAAGGATTCTTGATGAACTAGGTTCCAGGATCAAAGAAGATAACCTCTTTGGCAAGGTTCCTCCTATACGCACTCCTCGTCAGATAGGGAACCTTAACAAAAACTAATTATCACCAACTACTCCTCAAAATCCAATGATGATAATACAACCAACCTCCACTGGTCCCAAACTGAACCCTTAAAAACCCTAAATGGCACAAATTTTAGCAACCAAGGGAGATACCAACCACGAAAATACACACTCCACCTCCCTCAAGTCATTCCACTAGCTCTAACAGATATCCAACACCTCAAAGGGCGATGACACTTAAAAGAACTGAAACATGGGCATGACTCATCAGCAACACTAGGGACCTTTCTAAGTGGCATACTCTAAAAAACACAAGAAACACAAAACCAAAACCTGCCTCAATAAAAAAAACAATCGAAACAAACACCCCAAGCCAAGAAAACTAGCCCAGAAGCCAATAAAATATAAACCCAACCAAAACCCTCTTTTCCAAAATCACGATTTTCATTTAAATTTCAGAACTTCCTTATCCCAAGGTCATTTTTCAAATACCAAAACCACTTTTGAAAAGAAAAAAAAACCACTCCCCTAGGAAAAACCAATTTCCAAATCCTTTTTATTTTAAAATGCACCCAAGGAATCATATGGACCGTCACATGTGTATCCACCCATTTCCATCAACATCACCCATAAACAAGTTCCCCCACACACTTACCATACACACCCACATACAAGTGATCTTCCATAAAGAGTTATAAGGGCCACATCATTTCATCATAGAAACAGAATCATTTACTAAAACACTTAATATTTTAAAACCCCCTTTACCAATTTAAAATCATTTTAGAGAAAACATATTCATAAAAAACCCCACTTCCATTTCCAAAATCACACTTTCACCAACCGGAACCAAACATAGTACAACTTAAAAAGAACCACTGGAATGAGGAACTAGTAGTTAAACTTAACCCAGAGACATGGTAGTGAGCCATGCCCTAAGTAAGCATCAACAACTAAGAGGAAATTAAACCATGCACTCAGACTCCACATGGGCCACTACTCCATGTGAGGTCATGACGTGACATCAGCATGCCTCCATTGTCATCCCTAAATCCAAAAAAATGACACTAGACTCAAATCCCAGACTACCCTTGGCAACTCAAGGTTCGGAATGATCAAGGTTTCATGACACCCTTCCCGCACCTACCTCTCGAGTCCTGAAAATCTTAATCTCCATCAATTAAACACCCCAAATAACAAGGGTCTCCTCTGATACCATTTTTTCACAGATGAATCCTAGGTCGACCCTGATCCAGTCACCTGAGCTGGTCCACGACATGTCCCAAGGGGCATTCCCGATCCCCCTGGGATGGATAACAATGCCAGACATTAAAGTACACATGATGGAATGATTTAATCCCAAGAGATAAAATGAGGACCAGATAAATAAATAGAACAAATAGAGCACATAAAAAAACAACAAAAAATAAATCATAAATAAACAAAGAACTAATCCAGATAAAAAGTACCACTAAAAAGAAAAAAACATGAAATAATACCCCACAACAAAGATCTCTGTGTGACCCCTTGGTCACCTCTAACTAATAGCCCAAAGTTGCTCCAAAACGAGCAACCAAAAAGGAAAAGTCTGAACAACAGTTGAACGAGTAAATGGAATGGTAAAGGATAGGCGTGAGCATAGAAATGATCAGTAGGGATGTTAAAAGTAAACCACTGAATCCAAGTGTTTCCTTACCCAATGTTAGATGATGACACAAGTTTGGAAATACAATTATAAAAATAAGATTTTCCCATTTAAACAAAATAAAACCTCTTTCCCACTATGAGAACCAAATCACACCATATATTACTTCAAAAAACGTTTACCATTTTATAAACAAAACTAAACAAGTAATATCAGGTCTATGCACAGGGGAGACATGTAAACAATACAAGCATAAAATAAACTAGTTTTGTAGAAAATAAACAATCAATAGAAGCTTTAACCATGGGTGATCCGAAAAATACCTAGACAACCCCTAGACACAGTCAGTTCAGAACCACCTGTTGGTGTCTGGTGAAGCCTCACAGTCTATAACCCACTGATCGCCCTTGCGTAAAAATCAGCGGAAAAACCCACTTGGCCTCTGTATCTACTAGGGGGCCCTAAACTATCTAATCAGGGCTGGTGAATAACCGTAACTCAATAATTTATAAGATGCCCAAGTCTCTATGGTTTTTATAGTAATACTATGCAATTAAGAGGCCCTCTCACACGTGACTCATCTCACCGCACTTGCCTACCCCAAACATGGAAACCAATATATGATAACCCCTAGGGGATATCCCTCATATAAAGGATCCCCATATTTATATACGTACATTTAATATCACATGAAGGTTCTAATCGGGCCACTATACCATTAGACATTTAAACCATTTCATAAAATGCTCAAAGTTTCCAACCAGGCATGGACTTTCCCCAAAACAAAATCCCCTTTAAATGTCAGTACAAACAATACCCTTAGGTTAAAACTATCAAATAGTACTTTAACTCAAAATTTCAAAATATATTTACAGAAAAAATCTAAATAATACTACTTTTATATTTAAAAATCCAAATGATCCTTTAATAAAACATTCACCAAAACCCAAAAAAAGAGGCAAACGGGAACACAGTTTCAAACACACACACCAAATCTTTTTTGAAGGACAAATGGAAAAAAAACTCTAGGAATGAATTTAACTCATCCTTTTAAAATTATAAAAAGAACCCCCATCCTTTATAATTTTAAGAGAAATTTTTTGGTACCAAGGTTTTTATGGAAAACACCATTTTATTTCATCGTATTCATTTGGAGGCACATCCATGCGTGCACCTAGTGCACCCATGGATGTGTTCGCATCTAATGGTGCATCAAACATCCAATGGGTCACCCAAATTTGTTTTTCCAAAAAACACTATTTTCTTTAAAACTATTGCCACTCACCCACTTTATTTTAAAATAACAAAATCTAAAACATTGAAATCATTAAATCATTACCAAATTGTTTTAACAGAAAAACCAATCCATAACATATCCAAATCATATGCACCAAACCAAGTTCATTAACAAAAAATTACATTGCAACATAACATTGGATATACATTTCATAAAATACATAGTTCTTCATTAAAATAACAAAGACAATTTGAACAAGCTTCCTAAGTACAAAAAACCTAGGTAAATTATACAAAACTCATTTAAAACTTATTTTTAACAAACCAAATAAATTCTAAATTTTTATAATAACTTAAAAAATGGTGACATAGATATGAGAAACTAGTTTATATATTTATTTAAAATTAAAATCATCAAAAGAACGAATTTAGGAAAGAAAAAATTGGAAACACCAACCAAAACCTTATTCGATTGGAATGAAACTTTAATGGGGAGAAGAACAACGACCCCATAGAGAAAATACTCCCCCTAAATCCAAATGAAACCTGAGATTCACATTAACTATAACTATTAGGGTTAATAAAACAAGGAACCCCACATGGAAAATCCTATAAATTTTGTGAGGAGAGGAGAAAATTGGAAATTGAACTCATCAGAAGGAACTACTAGTGGGAAGATTAGGTGCTGGAAGGAGTGTCAGAGGGGAGGGGGTGTGCATGAGGGGGGTAAGGGGAAGAGTGGTGTTAGTGTGAAGGAATAAGGGAAAATAGGGGTGAGTGCATGAGGGATATAAAGAAGATATGAGTGTGAGGGAGTATAGCAAGAGGGGTGAGCATGATTGGAAAAAATAAAAGAGGGTATAAACAGGGATATAGGGAGGTGTGTGGAGAGAGGTGTGAGGGAATAAAATAAAATAAAACAACAAAAAAGAACTAATAGGGAGAGGGGGCGTGATGAGGCGCGATGAATAAAATAATAGGGGATAGGCATGATGGATAAAAGAGGGAAGGTGGAGGTGTGATTAGAGAGAGAGGGGTGAGTGGAGAGAGGGAGAAAAAAGGGAAATAAATGGGAAGAGAGGGGGTATGTGAGAGATAAATAGGAGAGAGGGGAAAATAGGGAAAATCAATGGGACTGACGGGGTGTGGGGGGGATAAAATAGAGAGGGAGGTATGAAAAACCCTAAAACAATTTAATAACAATACAAATAAATAATAAAAATGATGATGATAATAATAATGATAATAATAATAATGATAGTAATAATAATGATAATAATAATAATGATAATAATTATAACAATTTAAATAACAATAATAATAACAAAATTTTAATAAAAATAATTATAATAATTATATAATCATAACAACGTTATTAATTTAATTAATGAAAATTATATTAGTAATAGCAATAAAAATAGTAATATTGATAAATCATAATTTTATTCCTTTTCTTTTAAATAATGAAAAAATTGATTATAACTGAATAATAATTATACACTACTAGAAAATTTCCCTATACCCACTGTTTCAAATGGTGGGTATAGCCCATAAAACTGTGGGTATAGGCTATACCCACAGTTTCATGAATAGTGAGCTTCCAAGGCGTCAAGATAGCCCTATACCACGGTTCTGTACAAACCATGGGTATATCCCACTGAAATCTCATATTATCGTTGGTTCTGGTAAACCGTAGGTATACATATATACCCACGATTTAAAGAACCGTTGGTATACAATTTTTCAGCCCAAATTATATACCCACTGTTAAGTAAACTGTGGGTATAGTAGTTTTTTCATAGAAAACATACCCACGGTTCAACAAACCATGGGCATAGATAGTTTCGAAGAAACATATATACCCAAAGTTTGTTGAACTGTGGGTATAGATGATTTTCCTAGAAAAAGAAGCTACCCATATTAACCATTGTGAAACAATGAACTTGCAACCCCCCACTAAACCTGTGGCCCCTCCCTTCCCCCTTGGACATACCCCCCAGACCTGTAGCCCCTCCCTTTCCCCATGGACATACCCCCCTGCAGCCCCCCACTAGACACCCCCACTGGACCTTCAACCCTTCCCTTCCCCCCTGTAGCCCCCCTACAGCCCCTCCCTTACCCCTACATCCCCCCACTAGACCTGCAACCCCTCCCTTCTCCCTGAACAGACCACCCCCTGCAGCCCCCACTGGACCTGCAGCCCCTCCCTTCCCCCTGTAAAAACACCCCTGGACCTGTATCCCCTCCAAGATAGACCCCCTACAGCCCCCCACTAGACCTGCAGCCCACCCTGGAAAGAACCCCCTCCCTGCATCTCACCACTGGACATGCATCCCCTCCCTTCCCCCTGGACAGATCCCCCTGGACCTAAATCCCCCCTTGCAACCCCCACTGGACCTACATCCCCTCCCACCTGGACCTACATCCCCCTCCCCCTGGACAGACCCCCACCCCCCCTACAACACCCTCCGGACCTGCAGCCCCCCTGGACAGACCCCCTACTGCAACCCCCACTGGACCTACATGCCCCTTGGACAGACCCCCCCCCCCCTCCACACACACACACTGGACCTGCCTCTCTATCCCCTCTCTTCCCCCTGGATAAACCCCCCTAACCTACAGCCCCCTCCCCTTGGACCCCCTCCCATTGGACCCCGTGGACCCTAGACTCCCCCACTGGACCCTGGGCACCCCCACCAGACCCCCCCATTGGATCCCCCCTAGACACCCACTCATGGACAACCCCCTTTACCCGCCTCCTGGACAACCCCCCTGGACCCCCCCCCCCCAGACCCCCCCATTGGAGCCCCCTTGGACCCTAGACACTCCCACTGGACCCCCCTCCTAGAAAGCCCCCCCTCCTGGACAAACCCCTCCCCCTGAAACCCATGACACTTCTTGTGAAATAGTGTGAAGATGACAAAGAGTGTTCTACCTCAACAATTGATCAGAGATTAGTGTATGTTCTAGTCTGGTCTATTCAATATTTTTGACAGGGAGCTGGTTTTGGTTCTACTATGGTTAGGGAAGTAGAACCAGTTCCTATAAAGGACAACGATTTGGAGTTTCTCTAGATAATAACTCACACCTTCTGAGGTAATTTTGAACCATATGAAGAAGTGGAGTGTCTTGAAAAGATAATGATAATGTTTTAATTTGATGAAAATCCTGAGGCTGTCAGAGTAAAATGTGTTTCCTTCTTATTATAGGGTTTTAATCAAAGACGTTGGGACTCAGTGGTTCATACTAGGATGACCGTAGAGATATGTTGAAATATTTCAAGATCATTTTAAAAAAGAATAAGTGTCCTGAGGCCCTTGATTATTCTACATCCGGGGAGTATATTTATCTTTCCAAAGGTGGTTGATTAGTGATGGAGTATACCAATCATTTTGCTGCACTAGTGTAGTACACACCCAAGATCATTTCAAATTATTAGATGAAATCTCAGAAGTTTTATATGGGACTACAGAAAGAAATTTATTCTCAGGTATTTTTTTCAAGGTGAAATCTTACATTGAGGCAGTTGATCATTATTTCAAGGTTTAAATCAGCTTGAAAGGAATTTCTAGTTACATTGGAAACCCCTTGGACACCCCACCTCCCTTCCCCACTAGACAAACCCCCTGGACACCCCCTGGACACCCCCTGGACACCCCTCCCCACTCCCCCTACAACCCCTCCCTCCCCCTGGACAAACCCCCTCCCCCTTGTCAAGAATAATGGCATGAAGATCTATTTCATAAAGATGAGTTGAAGATGTGTTGAAAATATATATATAAATAGTGCATTCTATGTGTTAACATAAATAAGAAGTCTTGGAAGAGGACCGAGAGTGAAGGTATGCATGGAATAATTTCATAACGAAATGATATTCATGATTTTGAGATATTGATATGTGTTTGGAGCATGGATGAAAGTTGATACAGGTTGGCAATTGGCTGTGGATCATGTTCACTAGTTGAATTAAAGAGGTGGATGATATATTAAATCTATAATTGATCTTAATATCTGAAATCTGGAACTAATTTAAAATACTTGAATGATGGAACAATTTTTAACTGGTTTAGTAGGCTGAAGTTACAAAACATTTCAATGGCCTGCATAAATATTGTTGCACAGGGAGACAAAAGCTTCCATGAAGCTATTATAGAATGGGAACTATGGCTTTAGGTGTGGAAAAGCAGGCTAACAGGAAGTTTTCATTAAGAAAAACATGCAACATGTGAATGCAACAATTTGTTGGTTCATATGGTTTCATGAATCAAGTTTTCGGGTCTCATGCCAGTGATGTTTTGAATGAGTATTTTTGGTAATATATATTCCATAGTATTCAGAGTATTAAATGAAGAATATAGTGTCGCAATATTCTTTATGTTCTACTGGGATATAGTTTGTGATGAGCTCCGTAATGCTATGAGGGAGTTCTTTAACCATGCCTCAATGCCCTATGGAATCAACTCCAATTTTATTGCCCTGATCCAAAAGAAGGAAAATGTTGTGGATGTAAAGGATTTAAGACCTATTGCTATTGGGAATCCCTTTCCAAAAATCATAAGCAAAATTATTTCTATGAGGTTAGGTCCCTTTGCTCGTGGGTTTATCCCTTCAAATCAGTTTGGCTTTATCCCTGGTAGGAATATTCAAAATTGCCTCTGAATGTGTTAACATCATGAAACGAAAGGCTAAACATGGGAAATTTTCTTTAAGGCTTGATATCACAAAAAAATTGATACAATAAAGTGGAGTTTTATTTTTGAAATGCTTAGAAGGTATGGAAACCCACCTACACCCCCATGCCCCCTGGACAACCCCCTTGAACACCCCCATGCCCCCTAGACAACCCCCTTGCACCCCCTAGAAAACCCCCTTGCACCCCCACTAGACACCCCCTCCCCCTAGACACCCCCTTAGACACCCCTCCTGAATAGCCCCCCCTGACACCCCCTGTCAGACCCTAGACACCCCCTCCTAGACACCCCACTTGCACCCTCCCCCCACCCTACAGACCCCCCCAGACAGCCCTTGGACACCCACCTAGACAACCCCCCTAGACACCCCACCTGCACCCTGCCCCCTACCCTACAAACCCCCCGAACTCCCCTGGACAACCCTTGGACACCCCCTGTACAACCCCTCTTAGACACCCCACATGTACCCTCCCCCCTGCTCCTGATAGTTTCATTCATAGGAATACAATGGTTATTGATCCACCAAAAAAACAAGTTACATTTAATCAGGATTTCTTTATACCCATATAGATTTTGACCACCAGTGATACCATTTGGAATCTGGTGTATAGACCTATACATCTTGGCCATGAAAACCCCCATTGGAGACTTTATGAAGACCAAACATTCCATTTAAGAAGATATAATAATGTTATCAAAACATTCACTTTGATAGTGGTTAAGAACAACCTGTGTAAAATAGGGGTAACAACATGCCTTGGAAAACAAAATGTTGGGAGTCGGACAGCCTGGAAAGACAAGAGGGGAACCTGCCCATTTTTCAAACCAAATGTTTATGTTTCCTCATTCCGCAATCCACCGAGACTGCTTCTTGAGAACCATAATTTTCACATGAAACTCCTTCCACATCCATGAGACTTTCCCCATGGATCGTCAAGGTTAGATCAGTAATTTTATAGATATGAAATTTCCCCATAGAGAACAACCTTCAAGAACCTCCCAAGAAAACTTAGCTTGCAGAATGTGCATTGATCCCTCGACACTGCATAAGTTGATACCACCATCTACCACTAGTCTGGCCATCCTCATCCACACATCCCTAGGAAAATCTTCCCTCCCCATTAGAATACAATATGAAAGAAGTAATTATCTTTTCAATATTCCCCAACACCACTTTAGAATCCATTAGGACAGATAACACATGAATTGTAATGGAGCTAAGGATGAAATTAACCAACATAATTCTTCCACCGAAGGATAAAAAGCAGTTCTGGGGGCTGGAGCGGTGGATGGTGCGGGATGGAGTGGCTGGTGCGGGCGGGAAGGCCGGCGGCAGGGGGATGGCAGGGGATGGTGCAGGCTGGAATTGGTGGCTGGGGTTGTTTTGTAGGTGGCAGAGGGCTGGCATGAGTGTTTTGTAAGAGGCTGGGGGGTGGGGGATGGTGTGGTGGCTGGTGTGGGCTGGATTGCAGGTGGTTGCGGTGTGACTGCGGCGTGACCGTGGCATGACCGCGGTGTGACCACAGAGTGACTGTGGCATGACTACGGTGTGTTGGCCCGATCCAGCAACATCCGTAGGGAAGCATCTTCCGGCCAGGAGCGAAGGGAGCGGGAGGAGGTGAGGCAACATTCCGGCCACCGCCCCGCTGGCAGAAATTGTGATTATTCAGTCTCAACATTGATCACAAGACTCATGGAATACTATCACAGAGCTGATCATCCTTCATATTCCCTATTGTTTTAGAAATCTCCAACTACACTATATGAGGTGTGTGTTGTTTACTGTTCTCACACAGAAAAAAAGATAACGTAGAAGCATATTCTCTACAAGTGTCAAAACACTCATCTGATCATCAGGATCAAAGTAATATCAAACTCCGAAGGACACTTTTCCAAATACAAATATCATTATAAAGTATTATCAAGTCTTCTATTTGTCCAACATTTACTATGATGTCCCTTGATTACTTAGATGGTCCTTGTATAATACAAGTAGAAAACTTCACCATCATCTCCAATGTTGTCTACAAGTGACTAAATATTTTCATGAGAGACTCAATCAAGAGATTTTATACATGAGGGCCTCCCTCTCCATTAACTATGGATGGGTAATGTATCTAAAACTATATCTAGGTATCATACATAGAATTCCGATAGGACTACGAACCGCTGTGGGGTGTCGTCTTGGAGTAGGGACAAATCATGGAATTACCACAGCGTGACCGCGGCATGAGCGCGGTGTTACCACGACATGATCGTGGCGTGACCGAGGCATGACTGCGACATGACCGTGGTGTGGTCACATCGTGACCGCAGTCAGTTGTCCCGGTCCAGGGACATTTGCGGGGTAGCATATTCCGGCCAGGAGCGAAGGGAGCAGGAGGAGGCACGACAACATTCCAGCCATCGCCCCGACAGTAGAAACTGTGATTAGTCATTCTGAACATTGATCACCAGACTCATGGAATACTAACAAAGAGCTAATCATCCATCAAATTCCCCATTGTTGTAGAAATATCCAACTACACTATATGAGGTATGTATTGTTTACTGTTCTCACAGAGGAAAAAAAGTTAATGTAGAAGCATTTTCTCTACAAGGGTCAAAAAACTCATCCAATCATCAGGATCATAAAAATATCAAACTTTGAAGGACACTTGCAAATAAAAATATCATTATAAAAGTATTCTCAAGTCTTATTATTGTCCAACATTTTCTATGATGTCCCTCGAGCACATAGATAGTCCTTGTAGAATACAAGTAGCAAGCTTCACCCTCATCTCTAATTTTGTCTACAGGTGACTAAATATTTTCATGAGAGATTCAATCAAGATATTTTCTTCCTGAGGGCCTCCCTCCCCATTAAATATGTGTGGGTAATGTATTTAAAACTCTATCATGGTATAATACATCAAATTCTGATAGGACTATGAACCGCCTCGGGGTATCTTCCTGGAGTAGGGACAAATGACAGCGTGACCGCGACGTGATTGCGGCATGACCGTAGTGTGACCGCGGCGTTTTGGTCCAGTACAACGACATTCGTGGGGGAAAAATCCTCCAGTCAGGAGCGAAGGGCGTGGGAGGAGGTAGGGAAACACTCCAGCCATTACCCCGCTGGCAGAAATTGTGATTAGTCAGTCTCAACATTGATCACAAGACTCACGGAATACTATCATAGAGCTGATCATCACTATTCTTTGGTTTAGAAGACAGCTCACCTCCTTTGGAGGGGTTTTATTATAAAATCAGGTATGTTTGATTAAAGAAGCATGGGCTTTGTCAAGAATAATGGCATGAAGATATATTGCATGAAGATGTGTTGAAAATTTATATATGAAGAGTGCATTCGATGTGTTAACATAAAGAATAAGTCTTGGAAGAGGACCGAGGGTGAAGGTATGCATGGAAGAATTTCATAATGAAATGACATTCATGATTTGGAGATATTTATATGTGTTTAGTGTCTTAAATAAGGGATCAATCTCCCCCATAAACAATAAATTAAAACAACAGTAGAAAATTAATAAAATTTCGTCCTGACCCATCCATATGTCAGACATCCATGCCAAAGGAAAAGAAAATAAACATAAGAAACATAGTAAAAGCAGACAAAAATGAAACACACTATCAATCCCTCAACTACCCCGATCTCCCTCCCCGGCAAAGAAAACAACGTAGCCGACTGCAGTTCCCTTCTAGCCCCCTTCGCAGAATATAAGTACCCTCCGTCCATAGAAATAAGTAAAAGTACTAAGTGGCCGATGCGATAATGAAAATAAAATAAAAACTCAACTACAACATACCTATACCCTCTTTCCCAGCACAAATGAGTGGTCTGCTCATGTCATTGCAGGCAGAGCTTCAGTAGGATTCTTCCCATGTTTCCCAAATTGGTCAGCCTTGTATTTTTCCAGAAAGATGCATTATGAAAAGGTGTTTTTACAGGTAATGTTGCTACAAATAGTTCCAATGTTAGCATTGCTAGTCTAAGAATTAATAATGAAAGCACTGCTACTGTAATGATGTTAGTATAAATATTTCTATTTTGAATACTACTCCTTTTAGAAATTCTAGTGTAATGTTACTACTAATGAAGCCAAATGTGTAAATATGTAAACTTTTCTAGTGTAAACATTGTTGTTAGTATGGGCTACTAGTGTAAGCACTTCTAATATAAAGGTTACAGTAGAAGCCATGCTAATGTAAGAAATGATACTTAACCACTACTAGTCTTATTCTTGTGATGATAATGTAAATATGTATTCAAACCTGTTTTTGATGGTGGCAAATATTGGAATATTGGGATTGATCATCAATTTCCTTGCGTTTAATGCTGCTATTAAAAATAACAGAACCTGCATAATAGGATTGGAAAAATTATTAGATGTTTTATGTTATAGAAATTCAAATATTAAATAATACAGGGGTACTAAATACCTAATGTTTATGATCTCGTAAAAAATTCACCTTAAACATCCATGTCATACAAGCACAATAATTATGAGAATGATGTATTTAAATGAAATATTAGTAGAGATAAAGATAAAATCATTTGTACTCCCTGGAATATTAGAATCATCATCAAAGATATCTATATCTGATTCATCACTGGACTCCTCTTTTGTTTCAAGAAGACTTGATGGTTTACTTTTTATCACAGTTCCATGTGACTTCTTAGGTAATTTTTCCTACAAAAAAACTTCAAATGCACAATTAGTGACCAGAATTGAAAATATTATATAAAATATATCAAAATAAAAACCACGGGCACTATTTATATAATGCGTGAGCATTAAAAAGAACTATCACATATTCATCATAATCACTTTAGATGAACTGGAGGAATCACTCTCAGAAACCTTGGCAGCAGAGAAAATGACTTTTTTAGAGAGTAGACTTCCCATTCAAAAGAGCTTGAAGAATCAGAGCTACTGTTGGGCTTCACTTTCTTATCAGAAGAAATAGTGATGTTTTTAGCACTAGTGTGGGATGGATTAGTTGAAATTGAAGTCTTGACAATAGTATCCTTTTTGAATGCATTCAAGGCCAATTAATACACGAGAGCCTCATTTAGCCTTCCTTCATTGTATTAAGTATCAATCAATGGAGTAAATGAACGAAAATTTAGTTTTTGGACCCATGGATAGAAGCAACATAAGGAACTCTGACACTACTACAATTTGATTCAGTTTTTTGAGACATTTTATAATATTATTACAAGTAATACTACCTAGGGTAAAGCCAATTTCAGTCATCATTCTATGGAAATTAAATCCATGGTCTTATTTTCCTTTTCTAATAAAATCTTGCTTAACATGGTCATATATATTGATATCAGCACACCATTGTCTTCTTGTTGCCCTGTACATGTACAGAATATAATTAATATTATTCGAATACAAATTGAATGGTGTTTAAACTTCATGAATAATTCATTTTCATAGTTTAAATTGGTTTTAGAGTTCATTATGCATAAATGTTCATTTGAATACAAATTGAAAGGTGTTTCTATTATTGTGCTACGAGCAGTTCAAATGTAATAATCATTGTATTTTAAACAATATACAAACATAGATTACTAAATACAATCATAGACTGAAAACAACCATGATAATTATTTGAAAACACATGTAAAAAACACACCTTAGTGAACCATACCTTCAGTCAAGACAAGATCCATGGAATCCTATACCTGCAACCCAGCTACAAATAATGTCATGAAACCAAACACATTCAAAGCTCTAGTCATACATGAGCTTAAAACATTTCCATGAACACTGATTCTTGTATCCAAAAAACACCAAGTCCCCCCCCCCCCGCACCCAGCTCCCCTCCCCCCTACACCTAGACCCACCCCAAGCACCCATCCCCCCTGCAACAAGCCCCACCCCCTGCACCCAGCCCCCCCTCCCCCCCTGCACCCAACCCCCTCCCTACACCCAGCCTGTAACACCCTGAGATTTTATGAAAAATATTCTTTTTAATTTCATTAATATCTTGTGTTGTACGCTACACCAAAAAAATCCTGCACAACACGCATCCTTGACTTGACTTGAATTACACGCAATCGCGACCTACCTCGATAGCGTGTGTAGTACGCAATACCGAGTTTCACTAAACAATGATATGCTATTAAAATATTATTAAAACTAGCTGTTATGAATAGTAATAACCACCTTTTAAAATTTTAGAAATTTTATCTCTCAAAACGGACTTCATTTTTGGATTCAGAATATCAAAATTAGCTTAGGGTAAAATTTTGGTACTTTTCGGATAACTTTCATATTCTGATGAATAGTGAAAATAACTAAATTTTAATTAAAAACAACTTTTTTAATTGAAATAATTAATAGTGATAAATTATTAATTTGAGTGGTTTTAAAGTATAATTATAATAAATTTTTACAATTTAATACAATGTTGGTCATTGGATGTAATTTCACATTTAAACCAGTTATAAACAAGTGTCAATCTTTTAATAGTTATTATCTCTTAAGAACACACTATTTGTTTTGACGATGGGAATTAAATTTTAAATTAATTAATGCAACTAATATGTTTTGAATTTGGTAAAATAGACATCATTTTTTATTTCATAATATCAAATATATCTTAGGCCAAATTTTTGGTATTTTTCTGAAAACTTTCATTTTTTGATGAATAGTGAAATCACTAAGTAGTAGTAAAAAAAATGAATTTTTCATAAAACTTAATTTTACCGCTTCTGTGAGTGGAATTTCAAAAATCTGAGAGACACGGTTGATGTCAGTAAGTAAAATGTGGTTCAATGTGATGAAAATATTTTTTGGTGAATTGTAACTTTTTACTTTTTTTTACCACGGTTAAAAGTAAATAGGGTAATTAAGGGTAAAAATGATATTATTATTTCCCTAACACATGTCCTAATTCTATTGGATAAGTGTAATTCAACCAAAAACAACCTTAGGAATAAAATATGACCATTTAGGCCCACTTGGATTAGATTAGGATATTTATTATTATTTAATTCAAAGAAGAGTTATAAGAGTTAAAATCAAAGTTTATTTACTAAAACATTTTTAATATAGGGTTATACAAAAGATAAATTCGATTGTAAATATTCATTAGAAAGATAATAAGATTTCCTACATAATGGTATTTTATTTTTAATTTTTAGACATTAAATAATTTAATTTATTTATGACACAACGATGATGCATTAATTATCTTATTAATGAAATATTGACATAATTGATGTTATAAATACCAAAATAAATGTAATTTGAGACTTTTTATGAATTCCACTAATTTTGTAGGTTAATATGACATGCTAGTATTGATTTAATTAACTTTTTAAGAACTAATCATTCTTTTATGATTTTCAGAAAAATCAATTACTAAATAGTGTCAAAATTGACATAAAATAGTTTTTAAAACAAATATTATATTATTAATTGTTATTTTATTCCTAAAAATCTATGGTTCGGCAAAATGACTTAGATAAGGTTATATATATTAATAATAAACAACTTGGGGTTCTTTTGTCTTGTTATAGTAAGTTTATTAACCTTATAGTGTAAGAACACAAGAAGACACGGTAAAAGTAAAATTATTTAACTTAATGTTAAATCTAAATGATAAGGTTAAAATAGGAACCTAAACTTGTCTAAATTCTATTGGATGAGAGGATTTCGGCACATACCCACCTTAGCTTCGAAATAAATCAATTTGGATCTATTTAAAACCGAATTTGGCTTTATAATAAAATAATATTTTTAGTTATTCCAAAGGTACCCCTCTCCTCCCTTATAAAAGGGAACCTCCTCCCTCTCTTCCTCACACCACTTTGAGCCTTCATGCTCGGCCAAACCCTGACAAATTCTATTATCCACTTCCCTAGGAACATCCTAGAGGTTCTGGTCTTCCTCAAAGACCAATTTTAGTGCCCTAAAAGGAGATCTCAAAGAGGCGCTTCAAAGAAGAGGAGGTTCAAACACTTACGAAGCAAATCAGACCTAAGGTAAAGGAAAATATCACAATCTCATTTTTATCCGAGATTGTTTATACTTTGGTATTTACTGGGGTGTATTTTATCATCCACATCCATGTTTCCTCAATATTTAATATTGTTTCCATCCACCTACAATTTTTTAAATCCAATTTTACCCTTTGGTAAGTTTTTAGTAAAAGATATGAAAGGAATCTTTTGTCATTTTTTGTACGAGGTAATTTTTGACTTTTCCGACAAAAGTACGAAAAGAATGTTTTTTTTAACTTATACAGCATGAATGGATTTTTAAAACACTATTTCCAAGAAGCTTACTTTACATGTTTTCAAGTTTATTTTTAATCAACTTCTTTTAGTTCAAAATTATATGACATGTTAAGAAAGGAAATGTTTTTGAAGTAGAAAGGATATTTTTCCTCAAGAATGGAGTTCAAGCATTTTGTCAAAATTATTTTCCATATAAGATAATAAAGGGTTCTGTTTCTATCCCTATTATTACATTGATTTGATTATGTTTTGATGGAATTATTTTTATGAATTCCTTTATCTTATATGAATTGTTTTATGATGTCATGTTGTTTAAGAATCCCATTTTTATTACATGGGTTATGCAATGATGTATGATTTATGAATTTGTGGCACAAATAAGAATGGTACCATTATGATATGGGTGGGACCTATATCTACCTCCAATGCATTGGGTAAAGATTTTATATCTCATGAGATAGACATGGATGGAACGGTAGGTTATACCAGTTCAGTGAAACAAGACTGAAACGAGGAGTGAACTCAGTTCAGAAATGGACTTTGTCCACTAAGATAGTCTTGGCAATGAGTTTTGACTAATAATAAATGATTTTCTATGATTATGTGTGTATGCCACAAAGTTTCATGTTTTAAGTTATGATTATTGGGATTACATTTCACTACTATGATTTATCCCATGTTATGATATTATGATCTCTTTTGCAGGTTAAAAATTCCAAAATGTTATGTTCTTATGAAAATGATGTGATTGATATTTGTTTTTTTTTACCCTTACTGAGCATTTGAGCTCACCCTTTTATGTTTTCTTTTCCCCTGGATATAAAGAAAGGTTTTATGTATAAAAAAAAGGAAGATCTTTATGGGAGATGTTGAAGATCTTTCACCACGATTAGAAGATTATATTCCGAGTTTCCAAAGACACTAAACTATTACGGTCCTTATGTGTGTGTTTTTGTTATGTACTAAGTATTCCGCAAAAGTAATGTAATGTCCATGTACGTCAAGATTTGGGTCTCTATAGTTGGTATCAAAGGGAGGTTTAGTCAACCTTTGGAAATTGGGATGCGAGAAATTTAGTGAGATCCCTAGAGATATTTCTAAGGTATGTCTAGGGATGTCTCTAAGGTTAAGTATACGTATTGGTTATAGTCCTAGAATTGTGCTAACGATCTTAGAATTTAACCTAATATGTTAGATATTGAGGGTACTCCCCCTTTTATTATGTTGTTTTCCCTAGCATGATTTTTTCCTCTCACACTATTCTTTTTGGGTTTTAGACGATGGATGGAACCCGAAGGAACCATGTTGATCAATGCAATGGAAAATGCAATGATTGTCCTCCTGAACAAACAAATGTTATGGGAGATGGAGTGCAAAATCTTATTGCTATACTTACACAAGCTATGAATCATTCTGGACTTCCAAATGAGCAGAGAAGGGAACAATATTCTATTGAGTCCTTCATGAGGCAACATCCACCTTCTTTCAGTGGGTCATCTGATCCACTTATTGCTGAACAATGGATCAGTACCACTGAAAAGATATCTTCAGTTCTTCAATGTTCTGAACATGATAAAGTCATCTTAGCAGTATATCGTTTGGAAGGTGAAGCTGATCAATGGTGGAATCTTATCAAGAATATGAGGCAAAGAGATGAAATTGATTCCATGGAATGGGACGAGTTCAAGAACTTATTTTTCAATAAGTACTTCCCTCGTATTCTTAGAACAAATATGGAGAAGGAGTTTCTTGAACTAAAGCAAAAGGATGATAAATATGTTGGTATATACGAAGCGAATTTTACGAGGCTTGCAAGGTATGCATCTAGATTTATCATCCAACCTGAAAGTAAAGTTTATCAATTCTTCAGTGGCTTAAAACCAAATCTTTGAAGGGCATTATCTATAAGAGACTTCAATAGCTATGAAGAAATTGTGCATTGTGCTATGAAGGTAGAAATAGAAGTTGGTGTTACTTATCCATCTCATTGTTTTGACAAGAAACGAAAGATGGAGTTCAAGGAGAAATCTCAGAATAATGCTGAAAAGAAGATGAATGTTTCCTTATGCTCAAAGTGTGGAAAGAAGCATGGTGGAGATTGTCTTAAAGGGACAATTAAATGTTTCAAATGTGGAAAGGAAGTTCATCGGGTATTTGAATGCCGCAATGATGGGAAGAAGATGTCTAATGATGCAAACAAAGGAAGGGATACACATAATGAACCTACTACACTTCAATGCTTCAAGTGCAAGGAAATGGGGCAATATGCTAGTAAATGCCTTAATCTAAGGGTTAGTGATGATCAACATGAGCAACCACTTAATGCAAAGGACAAAGGGAAGTCACATGCAATCACCATTGGTGATGTTGAATATGGCAACGATGTGGTGGAATGATTAAGTGTTTGTGTAATGGGATTCCAAAATAATGTTGTATATATTATCATGGAATGTTGGAATATTTATGAATTGGTCTATTGTGGTTTTAATAATTTTATGGTACCGGTAACCATGGAAAGTGATTGAGATATTTTTGGAAAAAAGGTGATATGCGCATAATGAAGGGAAAATGAGAAAATGAAATATTTGACAGTATTCATGAGCTCATGATTGATATAAGGACTAAGTGATATCATGGTTAGAGTATATAGAATTTTGAGGATTTTGGTATGTGGAAAGACTTAACTTTTAACAGCATTCATGTTTTCACTAAGGTTCAATGGGTATTCAAGAGAATACATGATTAAGGCCTTTGAATGTTTGGAATGTGACCAACAAGACATATCTTATGATATATGGGGATCAACGATGGTATTAAATCTCTGGTAATCATTCTCACTATATTATGAGAGTGGACTGCAGTATTATGGATAAGCCTAAAGATTAGAATGGATTATGTTGGACATAAGTTAGTATTGTTTGTTTTTCGATATTATTGATGGGATGTTATAGTAATATGGTTTTAGAAAAAGGACAACCTACAGGACGGGCGACAACCCATCGCGTCGGACAAGGGCGTGGGAATCGAACCCACAACCGAAGTGCGACTGGCCTTTATCGCCTACCACTAGCCTACAAGAAGTCCCTATTTAGTAGAAACTAGTTTTATTATATTAAGCATTATGATATATGAAGTATAAGTCCATTTTAGGAACCATATATGATTAATCTCACTATAGATGGACTTATGTATTTTTTTGATAACTTTTCTAACCTTTTGTTTGAGACAGATGGAATGACCCATAATTATATCACATGATCTGCTAACACATCACGAATGACAAATTCAACTTCATTTCTTTAAGAGATGAAGGGGAAATTGTCCAAAGAATGACCAACGACGAGACTATACCGAAATCATGAAAGTATTTCTTCTAATTCCAATTTCATCAACTTTAGGGAAATAATCTTGAAAACCAAAAATGTTGTCCTGGTGCTCTTATATCTGATGAATCAGATGGTACCTTAAATCATCACAAATTTATGGCTTTGTGATTTCTGGCTTTTCCATAGCCATGTTCTCTACCACTCTCCATCAGAACGTGATGGTTAGATTTCTCTTCCATATCAATATTTTCACCTATGTGGAAACCCAGTGATTAGTTTATTTGGGTAACCGTTACGTTTCATAATTTTGTTTTTAAAGATTGGTTTTGGTATTCCTTTCTATGATGTGGGTTTCTATCAAAGAAAATTTCAAATAGTAAACCATTTATAACCCCGATGAATTTCGAGGGAGAAATTCATTTTAAGGGGGGTAGAATGTAACACCCCGAGATTTTATGAAAAATATTCCTTTTAATTTCATTAATGTCTTTTGTTGTATGCTACACCAAAAGGAGCTTGCACAACACATATCCTTGACTTTTCTTGCATTACACGCAATCGTGACCTTCCTCGATAGCGTGTGTAGTACGCAATACCGAGTTTCACTAAACAATGATATGCTATTAAAATATTATTAAAACTAGCCGTTATGAATAGTAATAACCACCTTTTAAAATTTTAGAAATTTTACCTCTCAAAATGGACTTTATTTTTGGATTCGGAATATCGAAATTAGCTTAGGGTGAAATTTTGGTACTTTTCGGATAACTTTCATATTCGGATGAATAGTGAAAATTACTAAATTTTAATTAAAAACAACTTTTTTAATCGAAATAATTAATAGTGGTAAATTATTAATTTGAGTGGTTTTAAAGTATATTTAGAATATATTTTTACAATTTAATACAATGTTGGTCATTGGATATAATTTCACATTTAAACCAGTTATAAACAAGTGTCAATCTTTTGATAGTTATTATCTCTTAGGAACACGCTATTTGTTTTGACGACAAGAATTAATTTTTAAATTAATTAATGCAACTAATATGTTTTGAATTTGATAAAATAGACATAATTTTTGAGTTCATAATATCAAATATATCTTAGGCCTAATTTTTGGTATTTTTCTGGAAACATTCATTTTTTTGATGAATAGTGAAACCACTAAGTGGTAGTAAAAAAAATGAATTTTTCATAAAACTTAATTTTACCGATTCTGTGAGTGGAATTTCAAAAGTCCGAGAGACACGGTTGATGTCAGTAAGTAAAATGCGGTTCAATGAGATGAAAATAATTTTTGGTGAATAGTAACTTTTTACTTTTTTTTACCACGGTTAAAAGTAAATAGGGTAATTAAGGGTAAAAATGATATTATTATTACCCTAACACATGTCCTAATTCTATTGGATAAGTGTAATTCGACCAAAAACAACCTTAGGAATAAAATATGACCATTTAGTCCCACATGGATTAGATTAGGATATTTATTATTATTTAATTCAAAAAAGAGTTAAAAGAGTTAAAATCAAAGTTTATTTACTAAAACATTTCTAATATAGGGTTATACATAAGATAAATTCGATTGTAAATATTCATTAGAAATATAATAAGATTTACTACATAATGGTAGTTTATTTATAATTTTTAGACATTAAATAATATAATTTATTTATGACACAACAATGATGCAGTAATTATCTTATTAATGAAATATTGACATAATTGATGTTATAAATACCCAAATAAATGTAATTTGAGACTTTTTATGAATTCCGCTAATTTTCTAGGTTAATATGACATGTTAGTATTGATTTAATTAACTTTTTTATAACTAATAATTCTGTTATGATTTTCACAAAAATCAATTACTAAATAATGTCAAAATTGACATAAAATAGTTTTTAAAACAAATATTATATTATTAATTGTTATTTTATTCCTAAAAATATAAGGTTCGGCCAAATGACTTAGATAAGGTCATATATATTAATAATAAACAACTTGGGGTTATTTTGTCTTGTTATAGTAAGTTTATTAACCTTATAGTTTAAGAACACAAGAAGACACGGTAAAGGTAAAATTATTTAACTTAATGTTAAATCTAAATGATAAGGTTAAAATAGGAACCTAAACTTGTCTAAATTCTATTGAATGAGAGGATTTCGACCCATCCCCACCTTATCTTATAAATAAATCAATTTGGAGCTATTTAAAACCGAATTTGGCTTTATAATAAAATAATATTTTTAGTTATTCCAAAGGTACCCCTCTCCTCCCTTATAAAAGGGCACCTCCTCCCTCTCTTCCTCACACCACATTGAGCCTTCAAGCTTGGCCGAACCCTACCAAATTCTCTTCTCCACTTACCTAGAAACATCCTAGAGGTTATGGTCTTCCTCAAAGACCAATTTTAGTTCCCTAAAAGGAGATCTCAAAGAGGCGCTTCAAAGAAGAGGAGGTTCGGACACTTACGAAGCAAATCAGACCTAAGGTAAGGGAAAATATCACAATCTCATTTTTATCCGAGATTGTTTATACATTGTTATTTATTGGGGTGTGTTTTATCATCCACATCCATGTTTCCTCAATATTTAATATTGTTTCCATCCACCTACAATTGTTAAAATCCAATTTTACCCTTTGGTGAGTTTTTAGTAAAAGATATGAAAGGAATCTTTTGTCGTTTTTCGTACGAGGTAATTTTTGACTTTTTCGACAAAAGTAAAAAAAGAATGTTTTTTTAACTTATACGGCATGAATGGATTTTTAAAACACTATTTCCAATAATCTTACATTACATGTTTTCAAGTTTATTTTTAATCAACTTCTTTTAGTTCAAAATTATATGACTTGTTAAGAAAGGAAACATTTTTGAAGTAGAAAGGATATTTTTCCTCAAGAATGGAGTTCAAACGTTTTATCAAAATAATTTTAAATCTAAGATAATAAAGTGTTCTATTTATATACCTATTATTACATTGATTTGATTATGTTTTGATGGAATTATTTTTATGAATTCCTTTATCTTATATGATTTGTTTTATGATGTCATGTTGTTTAAGAATCTCATTTTTATTACATGGGTTATGCAATGATGTATGATTTATGAATTTGTGGCACACATAAGAATGGTATAATTATGAGATGGGTGGGACCTATATATCCCTTAAATGCATTGGGTAAAGATTTTATATCTCATGAGATAGACATGGCTGGAACGGTAGGTTATACCGGTTCAGTGAAACATGACTGAAACGAGGAGTGAACTCGGTTCAGAAATGGACTTTGTCCACTAAGATAGTCTTGGCAATGAGTCTTGACTAATAAGAAATGATTCTCTATGATTATGTGTGTATGACACAAAGTTTTATGTTTTATGTTATGATTATTGGGATTACATTTCACTACTATGATTTATCCCATGTTATGATATTATGATCTCTTTTGCAGGTTAAGAATTACAAAATGTTATGTTCTTATGAAAATGATGTGATTGATATTTCTTTTGTTTACCCTTACTGAGCATTTGAGATCACCCTTTTATGTTTTATTTTCCCCAGGATATAAAGAAAGGTTTTAGGTATAAAAAAAGAAAGATCTTTATGGGAGATGTTGAAGATCTCTCACCACGATTAGAAGATTATATTCCGAGTTTTCAAAGACACTAAAATATTACGGTCCTTGTGTGTGTGTTTTTGTTATATACTAAGTATTCCGCAAAAGTAATGTAATGTCCATGTACGTTAGGATTCGGGTCTCTACACATCCCCACCCCCTACACCCGACCCCCCTGCACCCACTCCCACCCCCTACACCCAGCTCGACCCCCCACCCCCAGCCCCCTCCTGCCTGCATGCAAGCCCACCCCCAAGAACCCAAACCCCTGCACCCAGCCCCACCCCCTATACCTATCCCCCACCCCTGCACCCAGCACCCCCTCCCTACACCCATCCCCACCCCCCTGCACCCAGCCCCACCCCCCAACACCCATCCCCCTCCCTGCACCCAACCCCAACCCCACCCCCTACACCCACCCCACCCCCAGCACCGAGCCCCCCTCCCTAAAAATATCCTATATTTTATTGTGATTACTTATCAGAAATCCATTTCCTAATTTGTAATAGGTAAGTCCTAAGACAATGGGTTTAAGGGGATACCATCTCTCGGGATTATTTTATAATAATAAAGAATCCTTTCATATGGGAAAATAACAAAAATGCACATGGGAGACAATCTCCTTGAAATAGAGGTGCACATTACCAAAAAAAATTCTAATGGTCTCTTGTATCGATTTTCCTATTCCATATTTATATATTAACCAAAGGAGAGATAGATATAGAGTATGCGATCTTCTCACTGAGTATGTAAATATGTGAAAAGGAATAAAATTAATATTTGAGTAATAACATACCAATAATGATTCAACCCCTCTAATTTTTGAACACATCCAAATGTGATCCTGGAAATTATTATTATTGAAAGAGTACACATATAATTCTATTATCAATAATCTCATGTTGAATATTTGAATTTATTTTTGAAAATACTAAAATAATTTAAGAGTATAATAAGCCTATATACCCCCTTTGAAAGTAACAATGAAATATATTTATTCTAAGGTGACTAAGAATAATATTAAAAGATATTAAAAGATGTTGATAAAACTTTATTAATTAAATGGAACTTTCCACTATTTTAAGGTAATTATAGTGGAGGTATTTATATTACATTTTTTATTTAGTATCCTCTTATTGATGTTTAAATGATATCCTACTTAATAAAATATGAAAAAAATTAGTTCTCCTATAGAATAATATGGATGGACAATGATTGGGCATTCAAAAAGAGGACCTGGTAGTGGAATTGACTTCAATAGAAATTGACAACAAGTCTAATTCATGTAGTAAACAATCTCTACGTGAATAATATGTAATAACATATCTCTCAATTTTTTATATAAAATATCAAAGTTCATGTAGACAATATCATATCTTTAAAGAACTATGTGATGAGTTATATGATGAATCAAATGTTTATTATGAAAAGTCCTAAAAAACTCTAGAGATATATTAACTTTCCTTTAGTTATCTTTGAAAATCATGCAAGTAAAGATCACCCAAATTGAAGATAAATCAGAAATTATGGAGAAATATTTTTAGAAAATGGTGTTTATGTTCATAAATATCTCTAAATAGGTTGGATATATAAATTACCTGAATGAGGATCTTGTATAAAGATGATCAAATTTTGAGAATTAATGGATCACTATAATCCATGAGAGAGAATAAGACAATATGGGGCATTAGGAAAAGAACCATTCACTAGAATAAGTAACTATTATCAATAATTATCTACAAGTAGTTAATGAAAATATTATTAAAGAGATTGAAAATATTCTAGAATAAATGAAAAAAATGGGTGAAGATCGAACTAATGTGATGATAATTGAATGTGATGATACAATGAAGAGAATAAAAAATGAGAAATAAATTTTCAATATGTGATTTTTATAAATTTAAGTTGAATTTTAAAAATATATAAACATGATAATTCAGGTATTTAAGATAATTTTAATAAGTATTCAACATAGAAACTACTATCGAGGATTATGATGCTAAAAGGAAAGGTTCTATTTAACTCAAAGGTCAATGTTTGATCTAAATCTATTTTTAAAAAGTGTGAAATTTTTAATTTTAAAAAATTTACAAATATTGAGGAAAAAAGTGATTATAAATATACCCTTTTCTTAAGTGTTAATATATGAGTTTATATTAGAGATGTTTCCCCAAATAAAACCCAAAAAACTGATGTAAATGTTAAAAAAATCATGTTGTCGGTTTTTTAAAAATTAGACAAAGTGTATATTAAATAAGGAAACAAAGGATTGATGGTTATTTTTTTTACTATAAAATATTTGGGAATAAAATTGTAGAATACTATAATAATGTGTTATCATATGGAATAAATAGAGAGTCTACATCGATAGGGATAAAGCCTAAAAATAAGTAACAACCATAGGTGAAATATAATAATATGTATATTTAAAACTAATTTTAAAACCTAGATATCTATATAATATTTTTAGTATATGTGTTCACAATAATAATACAAGAACATTTAACACAACTAATAATGTTTCAAAAATTAATAGATGAATGGGAACACAAAATTTGATGTAGGAAGAAAATTAATTATTGAGTAGTAGGAAAAATAAGTCCCCTAAAATCAATACCATGATGTCAAAGATGTGTGGAAAATTAAGGGTAGTAAGTTTCTTCTTTTATAGAAAAATAGAACATTACATGGAAAAATGAAAATAAGATATGTTTCTTAATGTTAAAGGAACCAAGAATAATAAAATGAATAATCAGTCCAAACTAAAAATAAATGCACTATCCTAGTGAATAACTCTCCTGAGAATCCATTTGGAGGAACCCAATACGCTGAGCATATTTCTAAAGAATTATTGGAAACCGTTCTGTTGATTTATATATAGAAAGATAAATACATGAATAACAAATGAAAAGATCCCAAGGGGAATAAAATACTTCCCATGAAGAATAATACAAATTTCAAGCATGGTTGAAAAAGAAAGATGACTAAATGGATTCTGAGGTGCTATGTGGGAGGTGTAAGAAGGTTGGAAAAAATTCAAATCATTATCCTACAAGTATACCAATCTAAGAAGAAATAATAAAAATATGTTATATATAAAAGGTTGTTCATGTTACTTAATGAATCACGTTGAAAATAATATCCCCCCACAAGTAGATAAGAAAATAACCTATGACTCTAAAAGAAAATTCATATTCAAAAAATAGTTGTGTAAGAATAAAGTCTCTAAATGGACTTGGGTATAAATTGGAAATGGTGAAATTATTAAGAATAAATTATCAATATTATTGCCAAAATTTATAATCATGGAGTTATAACTTATTCTAAATAATAAGTATTTCATTTGTATTCTAACCATATGGGTAATTAATGGTGATGTTGGTTCTCAATAAGAAAAAAAATAAAGGGAAATAAATTGTAAATATTGTTCTAGTTCTGAATTATTCATCATCCTATAACTTAAATTGACCCTTACTAGTGCACTCTCAACAACCAACATCTTGAAATCCACTGATAAATTAGATCCACCTTGATGAATACCTTGTGAAGTGTCTCCATGAGGTGGAGACAAGCGAAGAAATATTTATAATATTCTAGAATGATTAATTGCATATTAATTTAGAATGTGATTGAAAATTTATTTAAAAATGTATGTTCATATATTATCTCATCCCTTTTTATGAATTAATTAGGTCTATTATTATGGTGGATAATTTAAGTTAAAAAATAACAAGAAGATTGGAGAAGATTAAGGAGTTTCATGGGTATTCACTAAGTCCAAAACCAACAATATATAGTTAATAGTTTTTGACACATGTGTAGAGAAATGTGCGAAAAATAGGTTATTATTCATGATATATATAAATTTATTCATTTTTGTCCTTTGGATTAATATTGAGAAGATTTTAGCATCCCATTAATGAGCTAAGTTAATTTTTATGAGTCGTTATCATATTCTATTGAACAATGTAAAACCTTAATGTCTAAATCAAGCCCTCTAATTTTCTACACTCAGTGTGACTCAAGTATAATGATAATGAGGGAAATTAAAGTGAAATTACTAGGGTAATATCCCTTGGGATTTAGGTAATGTATTATGTATCAAATTTCATCGATTACTGTTTTGGATTCTTATGGTGTACCCTCATTTAATTTTGAATGATGATTTAACTAGATTAGACTAGATCTATTTGGTTAGAATACCTCCATCATAAGCTATGGGTCATAATACTACCATTCTTCTAAATGTCAAGGATGGTTCCTTGAGTTTAGACTATAAGAATGGATTAGGAAGAATGGAAAGGCTCACCTATGAGTTTTTTTGAGAGATAATTCTACATTTAGCCTTCAGATAACCTTTTTTAAGTAAATTTATTATCTAAACTTCACTCATGAAAATTTTTTCCCTTTAAAGAATTTATTTTTTTGGAGCCAAGTAATTTGGTCATAGGATGATCATGTATGTTTTACTTTCACCAAATAGGGGAAGAAACCAATCTTAAATGAATGAATCATTGTCCCTACGGTAAAACCTCAACCTATTTATAATTAATGTATGAACTATATTTTCATGTGTCCAAGGAACCAAAGTATTCGTTTTCATTATTTTATCCTTAGAATTCCATCATTGTTTTCCACATAGGATCCAATTTCTAGGGTAATTATATAACCAAAAATTCTAATCAGGGAAAGGAAACACATTTATTCTAAATTGGTTTTGGGATATCTAAGATAAATTTAATATATAAATATGTTCTAAACACTAATATTCCTTCAAATAATTCAATTATCATAATAAATTTCAAAACTAATAACTTATTTTAAATATAAATTTACAATATGTGCCTCAAGTATTGATTACATATCTAATATCACTTATTTATAACAAATCTAAGTAGACTATTATTCATCAAACTATATAGTTTAAAAGAAACATACCCATAGTCTCAAATTCTGGTCAATCACAATGACCATTTGTGTATGATTCATAATCAGAATATTAGTAATCATGAAAATTAGAAATTTAAGGTTTACAAAATTAAACAATATTTTGTTTCAATGATATATCTCACAATTATAACTCATAGAAAAAATAAACTGAAAGAAAAAATATATTTAGATTCACTCTAGAAAACATGATAATGAAAATGGTAACAATATTCCATACAATGGTTTAGTACTTTCATGTTTTTCTCTATTTTCAGTTCATTAAAGCCTAAAATGAATTTATGTATAATAGAATGTAAAACAAGGAGAAGAAATTTCATACCTAGATGCCAGAGATGGGGGTAGGGAGGTGGAGGCCAGGATGAGACGTTACCGAAATTGGGGGAAGTTGAGGTGGAGGCCAAGGCTGGGAGGAGAGGGAGACGAGAGTGGGGATGTCACTAGAGCTGGGGGAAGGGAGGCAGAGGGTGGGACGATGAGGTTGAGGTGAAGGCCGAGGTGGGGGGGGGGGGGGGGGGTTGGGAGTAGAGGTGGAGGCCGGGGAGAGGAGTAGATGGGTGGGACGTGGTGGTCGGATGGCCTGGAGGCAATGGTTGGGGAGGGGAGGAGAGGGCCGAGAGTCAGGGAAGTGAGGATGAGTGTGATGGAAGAGGGCAATGGAAGCGAGGGTAAGGAGGAGCCCGATGGAAGAGTAGAGGAGCACGATGGAAGAGGGAGGAAGAGAGCAATGTTATAGAGGGGAATTGGGTATTGGTTTTCCATGGTTTTATTAAAACTATGGAAATAGAGAGTAAAAAAGAGATATCCCCTTGGTTTTTCTGAACTGTGGGGATAGATGCGTGGGGAAAGATCCTCTTTCCATTAGTGATTTTTATACAAATTATAAGGAAAATAAGATCATTAATAATTTTAATTTTAAAAAACACTTTTATCTACACAATAATGTTATTATTATTACACCTTAAACATTTATTTTATTTCATTTATCATAAAGTTTTATTATTTCAAGTAATGGGTAACCGCATGGGTATCTGGGCTGAATACACGGTTACCGCGTTCCTTGCGGTGCTCATGGACCGATCCGAGACCCACAAGAAACATCAAATATCAAAGAAAATTAAACATGCACTCAAACCGATCCTTGACAAGGCCAATCGAATCCAAGAGACAAAAAAATAAAATAATTTAAAAGGTGGAGGTTTGACAATAAGGGTCAAGTTACTATTCATAAGGGTACATTACTATCTACCAAAAAATAAGTTGATCCTATCCGACTCTAAATATATAACTAAACACAACTATGTATGACCAATTTTCAAAATTCAAATAACAGAAGTGGAAAAATTATGTTTAATTTATAGGTTATAACTATCTCCTATAACAATGTTTTATTTCATAGAGACTAAGTTTTACATGCATATTAAGTTATCTACTGAATTGAAATTATTAATACCATAAAATATTGGGGTGTTATATTTTTCCCACATTCAGAAATTTCATCCTAAAATTTTTTAATTTATAATTCCCTAAAAATAGATTTGGGTGGTTCTTTTATTATTTTCCTCAAAATATATCTTAGGGTTATGTTCCCTAAACTATTTTTTTCTAAATCTTGTTCTCATAGTTTATACTAAACTTCCTATGATACCAAATTTAACGCCCGGACCCCAGAATCCCAGAGCCGGTGCATTACTTTATTACACTGGCATGCTTACAAGGAATTAAATCCTAAAGGACCAATCAATTTAGTAATCTTAAAGAAACTAGATACATACATGAAACCCATTTTACAATGGGTAAGGAAACAAAATATGATACATTACAAAAGCTAATAAATTACATCCTTGAAAACTCAATAAATGATCCATTCTTCATAACCTATGAAAGGAAAATGAATGAAATGGGTGAGGTCAAATGCTCAGTAAGGTTTATATATATCAGAATAATGAATAAATAATAAGTGAATCGTTATTAATTTTATATTATCAATACGACATGGGGAATAAATGAAAAATACACGCCATTAGTAAAATGAGAATGAAAATGCATCCTTAGATTTTGTCATTGTGAAGACCTCATGGAAAGTAATTACTGAATAATGAATAAAAAGAATTAATATTATTTTGATTTCAGGTATCTAGAACATGAACCATTATACCATCGAGACAGTTGAATTTTGTGGGTAGAAACTTTTTTGATTTTTGGAGACACACTCGAAGTGTTTGCTGCCAACTAATTTGTCTCATGAGACCTGTCGATGCATCAAAGAGCTATAACAGGCCCCGAACATCACTACCGATCCAAATTATTATTTTTACATAGATTTAATAATATAAAAATATTCATTTTTGATATCTGTATTGAATAGAGGATATAGATTCATCAATATTTCCTCAGTTAAAATAACATTCAAAATAAACACCATAGGTGAAATGTTATACAGATTACGGTGATAATCACATCCATGTCACAAGAGAATGGATATTTAAAAAATTTATAATTTCAAATGGAAAATGATCTCAAATGGATAGTAGATACACCACACAAGAAATATTAGGTGTACAATACCATGTTAGTCTCAACAAAAATGAAATTGAGACAAAGTCCCTTACCACGTTGTAATCAATCAAATCATATGAAAAAAATAATAATCACAAAATGAATAAAAAAATACAATTAATATAAAAAAATAATGATATTATATATCAAATATAAGTACACATACACCACAGGCAAGAAATAAGTAGTGAACAATTGAAAAATATTACAGAATTAACTGTGAGATGAGAAAACCCTTAACTTATGCCCGAATGTGTTATTATATTGATATTAAATACCTGATTAATCAAATTTAACATCATGAATTAATCATTATAGAACCTCATATACATGTAATTTATTTAGTTTAACCTTATTATGTTCATTCATGGCATTTTAATGGGTTTATTAGGTTCAATTTTATTATTTTGGAAGCATTTTCTTCCTTAGGTTTCATGATCGGTTTAGTTGTATTCATGAAAAGAAGTTTGTTTGAAATGTGGTTAAACATATATAATTTTTCATATATATTATTAGTGAAATTATAGGGATAAAAAGTTTCTTATAATGATTTTGGTTATATACCATGAGGATCACTCATTAGATAAAAGTTAATGATAAATGCTTGGATTAACTTGGCGGTTTTGTACACAATTAACTGTTATTATTATTATTTTATATTATGAATGTGAATGGATTCTAGAACATTACATAAGATTGAATATATATATTATGATATGGTTTAACCATTAAAAACATTTCATGACTAGTGTTTATGATAGTAATGCAAATTGAAAACTAGTCTTCCTTGAATGTGAAAAATAAACACATCTGAGACAATGTTTCTATTTATTTTATGAAAGGAAATAAAAGAAGAGATGATGATGGAATATTCCATTATAATAAAAAAATTACAGTATATATAAGGTAATAGAGCTGTTATAACATTTGATATAGAACAGGTGAGAATATAAAAGATAACAAAGGAAGTTGAAAAGAAAACAAAAGAATTGAAAAGAAGAATTTACCTCTTGAATCTATATTCCTTTGAGAGCCTCTTAATAGGAATGGATTTGGTAATTTGAGGAGACCAATTGTTTTTTAATGGGTGGGAGGATATTAGGGGAATATTTGAGCATAATTTATACAAGTCTTGAAGCTTGCTAGGTGTGAAGAAATGAGGGTGTGAGGGGTGATATTTAAAGTAGAGGGGAGGAGGATTTTCTAGAGATGAGGAAGGTTCCTCACTCGCCTGGATACTCCGGAGCTCTTAGCTAATATCCTAGGGTTTTTGTTTTCCCCGACGGTGATGGTTCCACCATCCTGATCTTCTCTAGTTCTTCTTCCCTCTCATTCTCTATAGACTACACTCTATCTCGGATTTTCTTTCTTTATTGCTTTATTCTCTCTAATCTATGGGGGTGCTCTTATTTTATCCTCATCCGTCTATTTGTGCTCTACCCTCACATTCCCTATCTCTTCTCTAGGTCAGATTCGGAGAATAGGAATCACTGAGGGTTTGGTCAATGGTTTGGCAGACGACAGATTTCTAGCCGTTACCAGAGTTGGTTCTTCTTCATAGGGTTTCAATCCCAAGATCATTTTTGGGGTTTGTCCCACTTTAAATTCTTCTTGTCCAGGTTTTTCACGGGTTTCAGATCTCCTTCTATGTTCGTATTAGGGTTTGAATCCCATTTTCCTCTTCCTAGCTCCATGGTGGCTACGGGTTGTGATTCTGTTTCTCTTGGGGGTGCCGATGAACTTTTTGTTTCTTTTTTGTGGGTAAAGGTTAATCAATGTTTTTTTATGGGGATTCAGATGGGTTTTTCTTGGTCGTGGATTGCTATGGAAGTCCTGGCCACCCGTACTCCTCTCTGGACTCTAGATCCATAGCTCCCTTCCAAGTAGGTCGGGTGCGGTGTTTCATTAGAGGCTTTGGGTTGTGTTTGCGTTGTGGTGTGGGGTTCTAGGTAGGTTGGCCATAGTTTAGGCGATGGATGGAACTCAGTTTGGTTGGGCGATATTTGTACAGCGACAACGATTATGGTGGTTGATCGGAATTTTTAACTTTCATGATGAGGGATATCCAGTGAAACAGCAGTGATGGTGTTTGGTTTCGGGCGATGGACATCGGAGAACAGGCCGACGGTGAAGAGCTAATGAGTTCCGATGAGTTCGACAATGGTGTAATTGATGATTGCATGATGTTTTGTGATTCGAGTATGGAAGAAAGGATGGTTCTTTTTTCATTGGCGATGGTGGAAACCGATGGAGATCGATGGAAATCTGATTTCATGAGGACTATGCGGCTGATGTATTTGGTGCATGACTCAAGGTGGGGTGGTGGAATCGAGGCAACGCATGGATCGAGAGGACTAGATAATGATGCCTTGTTTTTTGAATTTTTAATTTTGTGGTTTTTGGATGGCTATAGTGGCAATAAGGATTTTGAATTTTGAATTTTGTTTGCATTTTGAATTTTGTTTGTAGTGTGTTAATCATAATGTGGGGTATGCAAGGGTGGTTTGTGGTGGTTTTTTTGGTTCCCATTTTTCCAAAAAGTGGCTTCTTAAAAAATATAAAAAAAGGATTGTGGGAGGATGGTTTTCTTAATATTTTAATCGTTAGTTTAGTATTTTTCCCTAATATAATAAATAGTGATGCTTCCATGACCAGAAGTTGTAATAAGTACATGTGAGTTTTAAATAAGTGTTCTTACCTTAGTAAGGTGTCATTCATGACTCAATAAATCATGTATTTAGCATTTTTTATAAATTATCATATTTTATTATTCAACAAAAATTCATGTATTTTAGAAAAATAACAAAAATTTTCAATAACCATTTTTTAACATGTAGAATCTAAAAATGAACTCATTTTTTTGGAAATAATTTTCTAATATGATAATTTTAATTTTTAATGAAAATTATTATTTAATTAAAAAATATGAATTTAAAAATTATAACGATTATATGAAACTTTTATAAATTAACCAAGGTCTCATTATTTTATCCTAAAATCATAGGGAAAGAAAATAATGATTTATGAATAGATTTTAAGAAAATTAGTTATATTTTAAATCATTTTATTAGTTATAATATTGTAATTAAAGATTTATTCTCTCAAAAATACCAACACTTAATTAAAAATATTCACCTTCATTTATAAGGTGACTAAATTTTATTTATACACTCATGGGTGAGGTTAATATTCATAAGGGTACATTAAAATTCATAAGTGTCATGTTACTATTCATAGGGGTACATTAATATTCATAAGTGTCAAGTTTCTATTCATAAGGGTAAATTAATAATCACTAAAAATTAAGTTGATCCTATCTGACTTTAAATACCTTACTGAACACAACTGTGTATGTCTGATTTTCAAAATTCAAATCACAGAAGTGAAAAAATTATGTTTAACAACTATGTTATAACTATATCCTATAAAAAAGTTTTGTTTCATTGAGACACTATGTTTCATGCATAATAAGTTATCTAATTAATTGAAATTATTCACACCATAAAATATTGGGGTAACTATATGGCCCCGACCCCAGAAGCCCAGATCTGATGTATTACTTTGTTTCATAGGTATGATTACAAGGAATCAAATCAAGAAGGATCGATCAATTTAGTTGTCTTGAGGAAACTGGATACTTATATGGAACCCATTTTACATTGGGAGAAGAAAAAAACATATAATACATAACATAAAGCTAACCAACTGCATCCATGAAAACTCAAAAATTAATATCTTATTCATAACATGGGGAAGGAAACAAAATAAATGGGGTGATATCAAATGCTCAAAAAGGGTTATATATAATGGAATCATGAATCAATAATAATTGAATCATAATCAATTAGACATAATCATTATGACATGGTGAATAACTGAAAACACACACCATCAACACACAGAGAATTAAAGTGGATCCATAGATTTTGTCATACTGAAAACCTCATGGATGGTAATAACTGAATAATGAATAAAGAGAATGCTTATTATTTAGACATCATGTATCTCACATATGAACCATCAAATCATTGAGATGGTTTAAGTCGATGGGTAGAAACCAGTCTCATTTTTGGAAACAAACTTAAAGGGTTGTCGCAAACTAGTCTGTCTTATGTGGCCTGTCGATGCATCAAGGGGCTATAGCGAGCCCCACCCTTCACTTCCAGTCTAAATAATTATTTATAAAAATAATTAATATAATAATAGTATGACATTTCATTATCTGTATTGAGTAGGGGATATAGATTCATCAATATTTCCATAGTTAAAGCAATATTCCCTGACCATTAAACTTAAACACTAACCATTCAGAGTAATATAGTGAATGAAATCAAGATATAACATCCATAGTCAAACTAATCAGAAACCTTTCAACAATATATTTTAGATGATATCATAATATATAATCCTCAATGTAGCAAAAGTTTCAATAAACGATTTTTCATGGATGGAGATACTTTTAAATGAGACCATTGAAAAATTCTTGAGGAAATAATCCTTAAACATTCCAAAGTGTCCCATACCACATTGAAACATTAAAATAATAATCCCTTATAATTTCATTAGAATAAGTAGAATGTTGATATGAAATATGACAGGGAATTACATACACCACATGTAAGGACTAAGTGGGGAACAACGCGTATATCTCATAAAAGTTAAAGTGAGATGAAAGAAAAAATATTTTTTAATTTGGAAAGAAGAGTGATTTTGGAAAATAATTTATATTTGTCATGAAATCCAATTTATAAACATTTATATCCCAGAAAAGAAGAGTTAATAACACCAAAATTATATTTGAGGAATAAATTTTGTCCCACTGAATTGAAATCATGTAAAAAGGGTTTTTGATGAAATGTTAGAAATAAAATATTTTAGTGCGGTTTTAGGAAAATATTAAAGAGATTTTAAAGAGGAAAGAGATTTTTTATTGCATAAAACCATAAATTAACCAAGATTTGTTTTCATGATAAAATTATTTATTTTAAAAAGGTAATAATCTCTTAAAATATATTATATAGTGCACTTTATAATAGGTAAGGATTTGAGAAGTTCCCTCTAAACAGGGAGATTTTTTTGAAAGATCCTTTTGAAAAATATAAATCCCAATGAAATTAAGAAAGAATATGATTGATACACATATATATAACATTCACAAAGATTTTATAAAGAATACATAAGAATAAATAATAATTTAATTGAGATAAGTATATAATAATAGTGACTCTAATGAAAACGGATGTTCGTGTATAAAACCCTTACCTTTAGTCCTATGGTGTTCTTCACTGGACCTTACTGTCCTGGATAACCTAATTAAATTCATTAATTAATATTCCCAGAAACTATTCTCTATTTAATTGATTTATTTTATCCTTATTAAGTTCATTCATGGATTTTTTAATGGGTTTAAGATGTTCAATTTTATTATTTGGGAGCATTTTTCTTCCTTGGTATTCATGAACAGTTTACTTATATACTTAAATGGAGAATCATGTAAAATGAGGATGGTTGTCCAAAATTGAAGTTATATTTTATTAGTGAACATATTTATGGTTATATGGTTGTAAATTTCATTTGGTTACTTAGAGTGAAGATGAATCATTATACAAATTATCTAATGAAAACTGTTTGGCTTAATTAATGGTTTTGAGCACAATGAACTTATTTGATTTATAAACCAAAATCATATGTACAAATAGATTCCAATAATACAGATGAGAAAAAATAAATATATTATAGTATGGTTCAACCATAAGAATAGTTTTATGACTGTAATTGAATACGATAATAGAAATTGAAAACCCATAATCCTTGAATGTGGTAAATTAGCACATCTTGTATGGTGTTTTTTTCTACTTGCATAAAATAAGGGTAAATAAGAGATGATAATAAATTTTTCCATCACCATAAAAAAATTAAAGTGAATTTAAGGTACATGAGTTGTCATAACATTTGGGTGAGGAGAGGAGAGGAAAAAAAATAAAACAAAGGAACTTGAAAAGAATGTAAAAGAATTTAAAAGAGGAATTTACCTCTTGAATTAATCATCCTTGAGAAACTCTTTAAGGGAGTGGATTTGGTCTTTTTATGAGACCAAGGGATGATGGTTGTGGGGGAGGATCATAGGAGGTGATTTGGTAAGAATTTATGTGAGGTACAAGGCTTGAGTTTTTTGAAGAGAAGAGGTAAGGAGGGGTGTTATTTATAGTAGAGGAGAGGAGGGTTTTCTCCTTATTTTAATCACCACTATAATATTTTTTTCTCAAGACTATGAATAGTATTGATTCATGTGAACCAAAACTATAATAAGTGCATATGAGTTCGAAACAATTGTTCCTATGTAATCCTTACATCACATATGACTCAATAAACCATGTATTTAGCATTTATCATAAAATAATGTATTTTACTATTCATAAAAATTCATGTATTTTAGAAAATTTCCAAAAATTCACCGAAACCATTTTTGTCATGTAGAATCCAAAAATGAACTATATTTGATCAGAATATTTTTCTAGATATGTGAAATTTAATTTTTAATTAAAATAACTTTTTGCATGAAAAATACAGATTTTATATTTAAAACGGATTTTATAATACTTTGAAAAAAATAACTATGGTCTCATAAAATTATCCTAAAATCATATAAAAAAACTATTTATTGAGGAACCAATTTTATAAAAATTAATTAATTTATTAATTTTAAATTTTAAATAAATATTTATCCTTCAGAAAAATATGAATACTTAATTAATAATTTATAAAATATTCTACTTCACTGATAAGGTGGCTAAATTTTATTTATACTTTCATGGGTGAGGTTACTATTCAAAATGGTCATATTACTATTCATAAGGGTAACATTACTATTAATAAGGGTATAATATTATTCATTAGGGTAGGTTAATTTTTATAAGGATAAGTTACAATTCACCCAAAATTATGTTTGTTCTATCAAACTCAAAAAAATCCCCCTGAATAAACCGTGTATGTTAGATTTTCAAAATTCAAAATCATAAAAGTGGTAAAATTATGTTTATTGGATCAGTTATAACAAAGTGTTGTTTTTTAGAGACTCAGTGTTTCATGCATTCAATATTATGGTTGAACTATACTATAATATTTGTATTATGTCTCGTATATGCTTCTGGAATTTTTTTGTACACATGTTTTTGATTTATAAAGAAAAATGATTTTGTTGTATTCAAAAACCACTAATTAACCCAAATAGTTATCATTAAATACTTTATATACTCATTCATCCTGACCCAAAGTATCCAAATGAAATTTAAAACCATGTAACCTTTTGGATATTCATGAATAACATATAACTTCAATTATAGACAACCATCCTCATTTTACTAGATTCCTTATTCATATATATAAGTATACTAATCATGAAACAAACGAACCCAAACAACGAAATTCAACCTCTTAACCCATCAAAAAGGTCATGGATGAACTTAATATGGTTATAATTAATAAATTACCTGAAGAGGAGGTTATGGAATTAGTAATTAATGAACCTAAATTTGATTATTCATTCCATTAAGATCAAGTGGAGAACACCTTTGGACTTAAGGTAAGGGTTTCTTCATCTCACTTCCATTTTTGTGAGATATTTTGTATTCACTACTTTTACATGTGTATGGTGTATGTATAGTTCCCATTAATGTTTCATATCATGAATTGATAAAACAAACATAATTTTGGTGAATAGTAACATACCCATATGAATAGTAGCATACCCTTATGAATAGTAATATTACCTTATGAATAATAACCTACTCTTATGAATAGTAATATGACATCACCCATGAATGTATAAATAAAATTTAGGCACCTCATAAATGAAGTTGAATATTTTATAAATTATTAATTAAGTATTCAAATTTTTGTGAGTGATAAATATTTAATTACAATTTGAAATTTATATATTAATTCATTTTCATAAAATGGGTTCCTAAATAAATACTTTTTTTCCTATGATTTTAGGTTAATTTTACAAGACAATAGTTATTTTTTGAAAGTATTATAAAAGAAGTTTTAAATATAAAGTCTATTTTATTTCAAATAAATAATGGTTTTATTTAAAAATTAAATTTCAAATATTTAGAAAATTATTTTCATATAATGGAGTGCATTTTTTGGATTCTATATGTCAAAAAATCGTTGGGGTGAATTTTTCATATTTTTCTAAAATACTTGATTTTTTGATGAATAGTGAAATAAGATAATTTACAATAAATGATAAATACATGGATTATTGAGTCATAGGTGATGTAAGGATGATGTAGGCACACTTGGTTCAAACATACATGCACTTATTACTATTTTGGGTCAAATGAATCATGAATATTCATTGTATTGAGCAAAAATATTAAACTAATGATTAACATAATGAGAAAACCCTCCTCTCCTCCACAATAAATACCACCCCTCCTTACCTCTTCTCTTCAATCATCTCAAGCATCGTGGATTTTCTATACTCTGCACAAATATTTTTCAAAACTCCTACCCCACGTCCAGTAGCCACTTATCTCATAAAATGGCCAAATCCCATCCCCTAAATAGGCTCTCAAGGGAGATTAATTCAAGAGGTAAATTCCTCTTCTCAATTCTTTTACTTTCTTTTCAAGTTCCTTTGTTTTATTTTCTATCCTAACATATACTCTTCCAAAAGTTATGAAAACTCTATTACCTGACATGTAATATAATTTTGTTATGATTATGGAATAATTTATTATCATATCTTCTTTACCCTTCTTTTATGCTAATAGTAAAAAACTTCATCTGAGATGTGCTAATTTACCACATTCAAGGACGATGGGTTATCATTTTCTATTACCATATTATATTCAGGTAATAAAATAATTATTATGGTTGAAAAAACTATAATATATGTATTATATATCATCTATGGTCCTGGAATCTTTTTTATACACTAGTTTTTTATTTATAAAGAAAATGTGTTTGTTGTGTTAAAAAACTTCTAATTATCCCAAATAAATATCATTAAATAATTTATATAATGATTTATATTCACTCTAGGTAAACAAATGAAATTTATAACCAAGTAACCTTTTGGATGATAAATAATTACATATAACTTCAATTATGTACAACCATCCACATTTTACATGATTCTCCATTAATGTATAAAAGTATACTGATGACGAAGCAAATAGACTCGAGCAATGAAATTGAACCTATTGACCCATCAAAAAGTCCATGAATGAACATAATAAGTTTATAATAAATAAATTAAATTAATATGAGGTTTTTTAATTTTTAATTAATGAAACTAAATTTTATTATTTTGGTCATTAAGATCACATGGAGAACACCTTCAGACTTAAGGTAAGAGTTTCTTCATCTCCCTTCCATTTTTGTGTGATATTCTGTATTCATTAATATTACTTGTGTATGGTGTATATATGCAGTCCATTTATGTTTCATATCATGAATCTATTTATTTTTATTATATTCTATGTATCATTTGTTGATTATTAATTTTTGGTTATACGATTCAATTGATTACAATGTTGTAAGTATTTTCTACCTGAACCTCCATTTTCATTCAAGTTGATCTCATTCTCTACTCACCTAAATGAAATTATTATTTATTCTTATGAACTTATCATAAATTATGTGTGAATGGTTTATATATGTGTACCAATCATAATCCTCCATTATTTTATGATTATTTACATGTTTTAAAAGAGTTTTAATAAATTATTTCCAAAATGCAAGCCCGATTCAAGGAACTTCTCGAATTCTTACCTATTTTTAAGTTCACACTATAATCTATTAAATCCATAATAATATTTCTAAAATTTTACATTTTCATATGAAAAATATATTTTTGTTCATTTATGGTTTATTAAATAAAACATTCCTTTGCACTTTAAAACCACTTTAATGAATTCTTTAAACTGCACTAAAATGTTTTAATTCTAAAGCTTATTTAAAAACACTTTTTACATGATTTCACATCAGTTATAAATAATTTATTCCCCTAATGTAATCTCAACGCCCTTACATTTTCATTTATATTATATACATGTTTAAAACTATATTTATGAAAAATACAAATTATTTTCCAAAGTAAAAAGGATTTTTCTCGTCTCACTTCAACTTTTATGAGATTTACACCTCGTTCACCACTTATTATTTGATTGTGGTGTATGCAATTATATTTTCTATATAATATCAAGAATATAATTATCCTCATGAAATTTTAATGGATTATTATTTCAATTTTTCAAAGTGGCATGGGACACTTCAGAATGTTTAAGGATTATTTCCTCAAGACTTTTTCAATTGGTCTCATTTAAAAGTATCGTCATCTATGACAACATGCTTTGTTGAATATTTTAAATCATTGAGATTTATTTCTTATGATAATAATCCACCATGTTTTATTGAATGTTTCATGATTAGTATGATAATGAATGTTCTATCTTGAAACCATTCACCATGTTACTCTGAATGGTTCGTGACTATGTTTAATGATTGGGGAAAGTTAGTTACTTTTCATATGTTATTTACAATATGAATGTATATATTTTTTATGTGTATACTCATTCATATGAGGAATGAATTGGAATTATTATGTGATTGGTGGGGACTTCTATATCCCCTTGATATATCTGTAGGTCTCATGAGATAAATAGATATGGAATTGACCGAGGCCTTGCTCATTTTTTGATATGGTTTTGGCCGAGGTCTTAATAATTTCTTGATGTATTGGAAAAAGCCTTGACGATATGTTTTAGAATGTCCGACATATGAATTTTCCTCATTATGATGGAATAAATTCGTATTTTATGTGGTTATTCAACTAGTAGATATCCATGATTATGTTTTATTATGGTAATATTTTCTTAGCCCATATTCATGCCATATTATGTTCATGTTTATTTTTTAAGGCATGTTTTTTAAATTATTCACCATGCCTAATGTTTATGTTTATGATATCTTCTGTTGTATTGTTTACCCTTACTAAGCATCTGATCTCACCACTTATTTTGTTTTTTTTTCAAAGGGCATGAAGAGGTATTTTATGTTTGACTTGCAGGGATTATCTAAGAGTGGTGGATGTTCCCAATAGAACTTATTTGTTGTTTTTCATTTAAGGTTTTAATGTTGAACTTATTTATGAATATTGTTTCTAAATATACAAAACTACTCAGTCCTTTGGGATGCATATTCCTTTTTTATATGCCAATTTAATGTAATAAGGTACCGGCTCTGGGAAACCCGGGTTGACTGTAAGGCCCTAAACTCAAATTCCAAGAGCATGTGCATTACTTTTTTACATTGGTAAGATTAATAGGATTAAAATTATAAAGGACTGATCAGTTTAGTAGTCTGGATGAAACTAGATACATACATAGAACCCATTTTACATTTGGAGAATAAAACAACATAAAATACTTAACATAAATCTACCAAACTGCATCCTTGAAAAATAAAAATGTAATTTCTTTTTCATAACCTGGGGAAGGAAAACAAATGAAGGGGGTGAGATCAAATGATTAGTAAGGGTTACATATAATGGAAGCATGAAAAAATTATAATTAAATCATAATAAATTAGAAATAATCATTATGGAAATGTGAATAATTGAAAAACAGACACCATCAATAAACTGAGAATGAAAGAGCCTCCATAGATTTTGTTATAGTATAGTAATAACTGAATAATGAATAAATAAAATTTTATTTTTGGGGCATCATGTATCTGGAACATGAACCATCATACCATTGAGATAGTTTAAATAGGTGGGTAGAAACTTGTCAGATTTTTGGAAACAAACTCATATGGTTTTTCGCCAACTAGTTTGTCTCATGAGACCTATCAATGCATCAAAGGGGTATAACGGGCCGCACCCATCACTGCCAGTCCAAATCATTATTTATAAAAATATTTAATATAACAATAATATGAATTTTATATATCTTTATTGAGTAGTGGATATATATTCATCAATATTTCCACAGTTAAATCAACATTCCCCAATCATTGAAGATAAACACTAACCATCGAGAGTAATATGGTGAATTAAATTAAGATAGCACATCCACAATCCAACTAACCAGAAATCTTTCAGAAACATATTTTAGGTTATATTGTAAGAGATAAACCTTAATGTAAAAAAGTTTCAATAAAGGACGTTTACATGGATAAAAAAACTTTTAAACAGGATAGTTGAAAAATTCTTGAGGAAATAATCCTTAAACATTCCATAGTGTCCCATACCACCTTGAAACATTCAAATAATAATCCTTTAGAATATCATTATAATAAGTATACTCTTGATATAAAATACCAAAGGTAAGCACATACACCACATGCATGGAATAAGTGGTGAACAAAGCGTATATCTCATAAAAGTTAAAGTGAGACATGAGAAAAATCCTTTTTTACTTTGGAAAGAAGAGTTCTTTTGGAAAATTATTTATATTTGTCATGAAATCTGATTTTTAAACATGTATATCATAGAAATGAAGAGGGAACAACATTGAAATTATATTTGAGGCATAAATTTTGTCCCACTGATGTGAAATCATGTAAAAAAAGTTTTTTAAGAAACATTAGAAATAAAACGTATTTTTTTTGCGGTTTTAGAAAAATTTTGAAGATATTTTTAAGCAAAATGGAATGTTTTCTTTTATAAAAAATAAAATGAATCAAGATGGGTTTTCATGAAAAAATGTGTGATTTTAGAAAAATAATAATGGATTAAAATATATTAAACAGTGCACATGGAAATATGTAAGAATTCGAAGAATTTCCCTTGAAATGGGGTTTTTTGTCATGAATTTTTTTTGAAAGATCCTTTTGAAACATATAACTCTGTAACACCCCGAGATTTTATGAGAAAAAATATTTTTTAGTTGTATGCTACATTAATATTATCTTGTAATATATGCAACACTGTATTAGCTTGAAGTACACACAATACTATTCTTGGCTTGCATTACACGCAATCACGACCTTCCTCGATAACGTGTGTAGTACGCAATACAGGGTTTCACTAAACAACGATATACGGTTAGAATATTATTATGGACTAGACTTTATGAATATTATTAACTAAATTTTTAATTTTATAATATTATTATTAATCTTACATATTTTCTAGAACATGGTATGAGAACAAAATAATTTTTTTGGGTAAAATAAGTATTTTTCAAAAAATGTAGTTTTGCCGCCTTTTGATGACACACCCACTTTAAATCTTGTTTTGACATATTTATAAGTTCAATTTGAAAAAATAAAATTCTTTTTTGGAATCAAGATATAAAAATTTACTTTGGATAAAATTTTCATATTATTCTGATAACTTTCATATTTTAATGAATAGTAAAAATACGCTATATTTTAATTAAAAACAACATTTTTCATCGCAATAGTTTATATGGTTAAATTATAATATTGAATGGTTTTAAAGTATAAATAGAATATGTTTTTATCATTTAATATAATCTAAGTCATTACCATTAATTTTACATTGAATTCAATGGTAAAAAAATTTCAATATTTGGCAATGTTTTAACTTTTAAAACCTATTTTCTTAACAACAGGATTAATTTTAAATTAATTACAGAAACTTATATGTTTTGAATTTTGAAAAATGGATTCCATATTTTAATTCAGTGGGTACAAATTATGTCAATAGGTTACTTTTTTTATATTATGAATATTAACTACGGTAATTTTTATTTACTGCAGTTATAGGTAAATCGGGTACTTAAGGGTAAAAATAAGATTATAAAATTACCTTAACAAATTTAAAAATTCTATTGGATGACTAAAAGTAGACCCATATCACCTAAGGGTCGGAATAGATTCATTTTATGGACTTTTGACCATGAAAATAATTTAATTATTATTAAAACCAAAGAAAGTGACAACATGTCACCCTCTTAAATCTTATAAGTATAATAATTTTAATTTAGTGATAAACTTCATGAAACTTAGAACATGAATAGTCTCCATAAATATAATAAAATTATATACATCATGTAAGTTTATTTATAATTTTTAGGGATTAAATAATTATTAGTAAAGGTGACACAATAATGATGTTGAAATTATTTTATTGATTGAAATATCAAATAAATGGGTTTAAAGATATTAAACTAAATATTATATGAACTATTTAATGTGCTCCACTAATTTTATAGATAAATATTACATGTTATGAATCTATGAAAGATTTTAGTTAGAACATATCTTTTGTGTGAATTTTATTTAAATTCAAATAAATGAATAATGTCAAAATTGACACAATTGTTATTTTATAAAAATAACATAATAAAAAATTGTTTAAAAACCACAAAAATATCTAAAAATTATAAATTAAAATTTATACGGTCGAAAATGTCATAAATTATCCAATTATGGACAATTTAAAACACATAATTAAATATTTATAAAAATTTAAAAATTAGAATCTCATTACGACAAATAAAATTAAATAGATTAAATAAGGATAATTCTAGTTGATAATGTTTAAAATAAATTCCCAACATGTCTAAATTTTATTCATTGATGATATTAGAACCATATCTTATCTAATATTTGGATTTGAGTCATTTTTGGTGGTTTTTAATTGATATTGAATTTATTATAAATTAATATTTCTTATGTTACCAAAGGTGCCCCTCTCTTCCCTTATAAAAAGGTCACCCCTTCCCTCTTATCTTCACACCCTTTTGAGCATCTAAGATCATCCAAACCCTACCAATTAATCTTCTCAACCTCCATAGTTTTATCATAGAGGTTCTGGTCTTCTCAAAAGACCAACTCTTGTGCCCTAAGAAGAATCTTAAAAGAGGTGCGTCGAAGAAGAGGTAATCTCCTCTACCGATTCTTTCAAGTTTTCTTTCTTCTTCAACTTCTTCTTCATTAGTTGTTTCATTATAATGTAATAAAATCAGTATCACTAATATACTGATATGTTATTATAAATATGAAACAACCCCATTTCACCTTCTATCCATCCTACGGAAAACGAAATCACCACACGTGCGTATGTACAGAATACCGTCTCCACGCCGTGGTGTAATATATTTTTCCACCACAACCTTACTTGGATGGGTATAATGGTGTAAAGAATTACTATATATAGTTATTATAATATCATACTGATTCTGAGACATTATATCATCCACTCCAATTCAATTCAATAATTATGGGAACGATATCATCGCTCGTGCGTACGTAAGGATTACCGTCTCCACGAGGCGATGAGATTCATTCTCCATGTTAACCATTCAAGAGTGATTATAAAGTATATATAACTAATAATAATGAAATATATGGAATGATAAAGCTACTGTATTTATGTATATATGTCATATCTTTACTTCCATTCAAGTTAATAAGGAAATGAAAACAGCGTTCATGCGTATGTACGACCTACCGTCTCTATGAACGATGTATTTCATTTCATTTGTCTATCTATTATATATATATATTGAATATATATGATATATAAATAATTATTTACATTCTTTAATTAAATAAATAATGATATAAATAATAATAATATCAATAAAAACAATTCCAAACACGTACGATAAATAAAACGATTTTACCCAAAACGCTGTTTTAACGTGGAATTTACAAAAGAATAGGTAATATAAAGTCATAAGTGAACCATATATGATATCATAACAATGAATATGATTCTGTAATAATTCAATGAAATTATTTAAATAATTATACAGGAGGTTCAGATATGTATGAATCATATCGTACCTAAGGTAAGGGATAATTTTGAAATCTCATTTTTATCCGAGATTGCTTATACGTAAGTATTTACTGGGGATATATTTTTCATCCATGTCTATAAAAATATTTTTCATAAAGTGTTTAATATTCTTCCATGTATTTTTAAAGTCATGTTTACCCCTTTTTGACTTTTACATTGTGTTATGGAAGGAATCTTTCTTTTGTTTACCATACGAGGAACTTTTTCACTTTTCCGGCAAAAGTACGAGGATAATGTTTTTTTAACTTATACGGCGTGAACGGATTTTTACGATTTTATAAAACCTTATTTACATAATGCTTCCTCTACAAGATTTCATGTTTATTTTCAATAAAATCATTTTCTTTTAAAATTTCATGGCATTTTTTGTAAAGAAAATTATTTTGAAGAAGAAAGGATATTTTCCTCAAGAATTCATTTCACGTGTTTTATCAAAACCAGTTTCCATCTAAGATGACATTATTTCATATGTGTATGTTTCAAGTATAATGTCTCTATGATTTACATAGTTTCAATTTTCTTATGATGAAATGATATCTATTTGTTTTATATGGATTATGTTATGATGGGATGATGTTTATGAAACCCATTTTATTATTTGGGTTAAGATGAATGATTTATGTTTATGTTGTGGAACACGTAAGAATGATTTCATTATGAGATGGGTGGGACTTATATATCCCTCCAATGAATTGGTTAATGATTTATATCTCATGATATATACATGTCTGGAACGGTAAGTTAATTCGGTTCAGTGATACAGGAATGAAACGAGGAGTGAACTTGATTCAGAAAGGGACTTTGTCTACTAAGATGGTGTTGGCAGTAATGCCTTGGCTACTATGGAAATCATATCATGTTATTAATGGTTTTATACAATTACATGTTTTATTTACATAATATTTTATCATGATTGATGTTCCATTATGATCTATGGCTTACGTACTACCATGTTTTATTTCATTGCTCAAGATTTTGAAGTTTAAACATTATGTTCATGTTTTTAAGTTCAAATGTATATGGTTGGTTTTATTTTATCCATGCTTACCCTTACTGAGCATTTGAGCTCACCCTTTATATGTTTTCTTTTACCCATGATATAAATAAAGGTTTTAGGTAAGAAAACAAAAGGGGAAGATCTTTATGGGAGATGTTGAAGATCTTTCACCATGATTAAAAGATTATGTTTTGAGTTTCTAAAGACACTAAAATATTACGGTCCTTGAGTATTCGATTTTTTTTGTTATGTATTAAGTATTCTGAAAAAGTAATGTAATGTCCATGTACGTCAAGCTTTGGGTCTCTACAGTTGGTATCAGAGGAAATGTTTAGTTTACCTTAGGAAACTAGGATGCAGAAAACATTAGTGAGATCCCTAGAGATATTTCTAGGTATGTCTAGGGATGTACCTATGGTTAAGTATAAGTATATGTTATAGTCCTAGGATTACGGTAACGATCATAGAATTAAACCTAAGATGTTAGATATTGAAATTGCTTCCCCTTTATTAAGTTGTTTTCCTAGAATTATTTCTTCCTCTCACACTTTTCTTTTTGGTTTTTAGTAGATGGATGGAACTTGAAGGAACCGTGTTGATCAATGTAATGGACAATGTAATGATTTTCCTCCTGAACAAACCAATGTTATGGGAGATGTAGTGAAAAAATCTTTTTGCTATACTTACACAAGATATTAATCATTCCGGACTTCTGAATGAGTAGAGAAGGGATCAATATTCTATTGAGTCCTTCATGAGGAAATGTCCACCTTCTTTCAGTGGGTCTTATGATCCACTTGTTGCTGAAAAATAGATTAGTACCATTGAAAAGATATTTTCCATACTTCACTGTTCAGAGCATGAAAAAGTCATTTTGGTTGTTTACCATTTAGAAGGTGAAGCAGACTAGTGGTGGACTCTTATTAAGAATATAAGGCCCCAAGATGAAATTGAATCAATGGAATGGGACGAGTTCAAGAACTTGTTTTTAAATAAGTACTTCCCTCGTATTCTTCAAACAAATATGGAAAAGAAGTTCCTCAATCTTAAGCAAAAGGATGATGAATCTGTTGGAATATACGAGGCGAATTTTGCACGGCTTGCAAGGTATGCATCTGGATTTATCATCCAAACTGAAAGAAAAGTTGATCGATTCTTCAGTGGCTTAAAACCAAGTCTTTGAAGGGTATTAGTGATAAAATAATTCAATAGCTATAATGAAATTGAGTGTTGTGATATCAAGGTAGAAATGGATGTTGTTTTTACATATCCATCTCATGGTTTTGACAAGAAACGAAAGATGGATTTCAAGGAGAAATCTCAAAATAATGATGAAAAGAATATGAATGTTTCCTTATGGTCAAAGTGTGGAAAGAAGCATGGTGGAGATTGTCTTAAAGGGACTAGAAAATGTTTTAAGTGTGTAAAAGAAGGTCATTGAGCATCTGAGTGTCAATGTAATGGAAAAAGGGTTGCTAATGATGTGAATAAAAAAAGACTGTAGAGAACACACCACCAACACTTAAATGCTTCAAGTGAAAGGAAATGGGGCATTATGCTAATCAATTCCCTAATCCAAGGGTTAATGATGATCGACGTGAGCAACCTATTAAGGAAAAGGATAAAGGGAAATTACATGCGATCACTATTTGTGATGTTGAGTATGAAAATGATGTTTTGGAATGATTAAGTGTTTATGTAATGGGATTTTAAAATATTATCATGGAATCTCATTTATGGTATCATGGAATTTTAGAATATCTATGTATTGGTTTTCAATAATTATATGGTACAAGTAACCATGAAAAGTGATTGAAATATTTTTGGAAAGAAGATGATATGCGCATAATGAAGGTATAAAGAGAAAATTAAATGAGCTCATGACTGATATAATGACAAAGTTATATCATTGTTTGAGTATATAGAAATTTTGGGATTTTGGTATGTGGAAAGAGTTAACTTTTGATAGCATTAATGTTTTCACTAAGGTTCAATGGGTATTCATTTTTTAGGAGAATACATTATTAAGGTATTCACATGATTGGAATGTGACCAACAAGATATATCAGGGATAAATGATGGTATTCACATGCTCGGGAGATGACATTTCTAGTAATTGTATTCTTTATACTATGAGCTTGGACAAAAGTATTTTTGATAAGCCTAAAGATTTGAAATGGATTATGTTGAACATAAGTTAGTATTGTTTAAGGATAGAATTTTTTTCGATATTATTGATGGACTGTTATAATGATGTAGTTTTAGGAAAAGGACAACTCGCAGGACATGCGACAACCCGTTGCGTCGGACAAGGATGCGGGAATCGAACCCACAACCGAAGTGCGACATCACTTTATCGCATACCACTGGCCTACATAAAGTCCCCGGTTAATAGAAACTAGTTTTATATTATTAAGCGGTATGATAGATGAAGTATAAGTCCATTTTTGGAATCATATATGATTAACCTCACCATAGATGGACTTATGTATATTTCATTACTTTTTCTACCCTTTTGTTTGAGACAGATGGAATGACCCATCATTCAATCACATGATCTACTGACACTTCAAGAATGAAAAATTCAACTTCATTTCTTTAAGAGATGAAGTGGAAATTGTTCAAGGCATGAACAACGGTGAGATTCTACCGAAATAAAGTAAGTATTTCTTCTAATTCAAATTCTTCAACTTTAGAAAAATGATCTTGAAAACCAAAAATTTTGTCCTAGTGTCCTCATATATGATGAATCAGATGGTACCTTAGATCATCAAAAATTTATGGCTTTGTGATTGTTGGATTTTTCATATCCATCTTCTCTACCACTCTCCTTCATACCTTGATGGATAGATTTCTCTTCCATATCCATATTTTCACCTATGTTCTCCTATGTGGAAACCCAATGATGAGTTAATCTGGGTAACCGTTATGTTTCATACTCCACTTTTTAAAATTAATTTTTAGTATTCCTTTTTACGATGTGGGTTTCTATGAAAGAAACTTTCATGTAGTAAACCATTTATAACCCTGATGAATTTCGAGGGTGAAATTTATTTTAAGGGGGGTAGAATATAACACCCCGATATTTTATGAGAAAAATTATTTTTTTGTTGTACGCTACACCAAGATTAGCTTGTACTATACGCAACACTGTATTATCTTGAAGTGTACACAATACTATTCTTGGCTTGCATTACATGAAATCACGACCTTCCTCGATAACGTGTGTAGTACGCAATACCAGGTTTCACTAAACAACGATATATGGTTATAATATTATTATGGACAAGCCGTTATGAATAGTATTAACTAAAATTTTAATTTTATAACATTATTATTCATCTTAAAAATTTTCTAGAACATGGTATGAGAACAAAATAATTTTTTTGGGTAAAATATGTATTTATCAAAAAATGCATTTTTGCCGCCTTTTGATGGCACACCCACTTTAAATCTAGTTTTTGAAATGTTTATAAGTTCAATTTGAAAAAAAATAAAATTCTTCTTTGGAATCAGGATATAAAAATTTACTTTGAATAAAATTTTCATATTATTCTGATAACATTCATATTTTAATGAATAGTAAAAACACGCTATATTTTAATTAAAAACAACTTTTTTCATCACAATAATTTATATGGTTAAATTATAATATTGAATGGTTTTAAAGTATAAATATAATATGTTTTTACCATTTAATATAATGTATTTCATTACCATTAATTTTACATTGAATTCATTGGTAAAAACATTTCAATCTTTGGCAAAGTTTTAACTTTTAAAACCTATTTTCTTAACAACGGGATTAATTTTAAATTAATTAATGAAACTTATGTGTTTTGAATTTTGAAAAATGGATTCCATGTTTGAATTCAGTGGGTCCAAATTATGTTAATAGGTTACTTTTTTTTATGAATAATAACTACAGTAATTTTTATTTACTGCAGTTAGAGTTAAATCAGGTACTTAAGGGTAAAAATAAGATTATAAAATTACCTTAAAACCTTCCAAAATTCTATTTTATGACTAAAATTCAACCCATATCACCTAAAGGTCGTAAAATATTCATTTTATGGACTTGTGACCATGAAAATAATTTAATTATTATTAAAACCAAAGAAAGTGACAACATGTCACTCTCTTAAATCTTATAAGTATAATAATTTTAATTTAGTGATAAACTTCATGAAAATTCAAACATGAATAGTCTACAGAAATATAATAAAATTATCTACATCATGTAAATTTATTTATATTTTTTAGGGATTAAATAATTATCATTAAAGGTGACACAATAGTGATGTTGAAATTATTTTATTGATTGAAATATCAAATAAATGGTTTTAAAGATATTATAATAAATATTATATGAACTATTTAATGTGCTCCACTAATTTTCTAGATACATATGACATGTTATGAATCTATGAAAGCTTTTAGTTCGAACATATATTCTCTGTTTATTTTATTTAAATTCAAATAAATGAATAGTGTCAAAATTGACACAATTGTTATTTTATAAAAATAACATAATATAAAATTGTTTAAAAATCACAAAAATATTTAAAAATTATAAATTAAAATTTATATTGTCTAAAATGTCATAAATTATCCAATTATATACAATTCACAACACATAAGTAATTATTTATAACAATTTAAATATTAGAATCTTATTACCACAAATAAAATTAAATACATTAAACAAGGATAAATCAAGTTGATAATAATTAAAATAAATTCCCAACATGTCTAAATTTTATTTGTTGATGATATTACAACCCTATATCATATAATATTCTGATTTGAGTCATTTTTGGAGGTTTTTAAGTGAGTTTTAATTTATTATAAATTAATATTTTTTAGGTTACCAAAGGTGCCGCTCTCCTCCCTTATAAAAAGGGAACCCCTTCCGTCTTCTATTAACACCCATTTGAGTCTTGAAGCTCGACAAACCCCTGAAAATTTCTCTTCTAAACCTCTCTATTTATATCATAGAGGTTCTGGTCTTCTAAAAAGACCAACTCTAGTGCCCTAATAAGAAGCTTAAAAGAGGTGCATCGAAGAAGAGGTAATATATTCTACCGATTCTTTCAAGTTTTATTTCTTCTTAAAATTATTCTTATTTAGTTGTTTAATTATAAAGTAATAACATCAGTATCAATAATATACTGATATGTTATTATAAATATGAAACAACCCCATTTCACCTTCAATCCATCCTATGAAAAACGAAATCACCGCGCGTGCGTAAGTACGGAATACCGTCTCCACGCCGTGGTGTAATCTGTTTTTCCACCACCACCTTAATTGGATGGGTATAATGGTGTAAAGAATAAATATATATAGGTATAATAACATAATACTGATTCTGAGATATTATATCATCCACTCCAATTCAATTTAATAATTAAGGGAACGATATCATCACTCGTGCGTACGTACGGATTACCGTCTCCACGACGCGATGAGATTCATCATCCATGTTAACCATTCAAGAATGATTATAAATTATATATAATGAATAATAATGAAATATATGACATGATAAAGATACTGGATTTATGTATATATGTCATCTACTTACTTCCATTCAAGTCAACAAGGAAAGGAAAACAACGTTCATGCGTACGTACGACCTACCGTCTCCATGAACGGTGTATTTCATTTTATTTATCTATCTATTGTATATATATATTAAATATATATGATACATAAATCATTATTTAAATTATTGAAGTAATTAAATCAAGATATAAATAATAATAATATCAAGAACAACAAGTCCAAACACGTACGATAAATAAAACGATTTTACCCAAAATGCTGCTTTAATATGGAATTTACAAAAGAATGGGTAATATAAAGTCATAAGTGAATCATATAAGATATCATAACAATGAATATGATTCTGTAATAAGTCAATAAATTTATTTAAATCATTATATAGGAGGCTTGGATACATACGAAGCATATCGGACCTAAGTAAAGGGATAATTTTGCAATCTCATTTTCATTTGAGATTGCTTATACATAAGTATTTACTGGGGTTGTATTTTCCATCCATGTCCATAAAAATGTTTTTCATAAAGTGTTTAATATTCTTCCACGTATTTTTAAAGTCATGTTTACCCCCTTTTGACTTTTACATTGTGTTATGGAAGGAATATTTCTTTTTTTACCTTACGGGGAACTTTTTGACTTTTCCGGCAAAAGTACGAGGAGAATTTTTTTTAACTTATACGGCGTGAACGGATTTTTACAATTTCATAACGCCTTATTTACATAAAGCTTCCTCTACAAGATTTCATTATAATGTTCAATAAAATACTTTTAGTTTAAAATTGCATGGCATTTTGTGAAAAGAAAATTATTTTGAAGAAGAAAGGATATTTTCCTCAAGAATTCATTTTACGTGTTCTATCAAAACCATTTTCCATCTAAGATGACATTATTTCATATGTGTATGTTTCAAGTATAATGTCTCTATTATTTACATGGTTTCAATTTTCTTATGATGAAATGATATCCATTTGTTTTATATGGATTATGTTATGATGGGATGATGTTTATGAAACCCATTTTATTCTTTAGGTTATGATGAATGATTTATGTTTATGTTGTGGAACACGTAAGAATGATTTCATTATGAGATGGGTGGGACTTATATATCCCTCTAATGCATTGGGTAGTGATTTATATCTCATGAGATAGACATGGATGGAACGGTAATTTAATCTAGTTCAGTGATACAGGACTGGAACGAGGAGTGAACTCGATTCAGAAAGGGACTTTGTCCACTAAGATGGTCTTAGAAGAAATGCATTGGATACTATGGAAATCATATCATGTGATTAATGGTTTTCCACAATTACATGTTTTATTCCCATGCTATTTTATCATGATTGAAGTTCCATTATGATCTATGCCTTACGTACTGCCATGTTTTATTTCATTTCTCAAGATTTTAAAGTTTAAACATTATGTTCATGTTTTTAAGTTCAAATATATATGGTTGGTTTTATTTTCTCCATGCTTACCCTTAATGATCATTTGAGCTCACCCTTTATATGTTTTATTTTCCCCAGGATATAAAGAAAGGTTTTAGATAAGAAAACAAAGGGGGAAGATCTTTATGGGAGATGTAGAAGATCTTTCACCATGATTAGAATATTATGTTCTGAGTTTCCAAATACACTAAACTATTACCGTCCTTGAGTGTTGGATTTTTTTGTTATGTATTAAGTATTCCACAAAAGTAATGTAATTTCCATGTATACCAATCCTTGGGTCTCTACAAACTCCCCATAAAATAAAAAAGTATTCTGATTGATACACATATATAGAACATTCACACAAAATTTATGAGGAGTACATAAGAATAAATAAGAATTTAATTGAGGTAAGTTGAGGATAACAGTGGCCTGAAAAGAATGCAGGTTCGAGAAAGAAGAGGTTTTTTAGTACACGTTGTGTACTTTGATTACATTCCATGTAATCCGAGTACATGTCGTGTGGTGGTACATGGTCGTGTGCCCAACCATGTGAAAAAGAACATGGATTGTTTTAGGTAGTATATGCCATGTAATTTGAATTACAATTCATGTACTTTTACACAGATAGACCCCATGTTGTTATGGCCATGTATAAGTACACAAACATGGTGAGGGATAATATTACACACTGTGTACTCCAAAGTACACACAATGTAATTTTCCCAGCTTAGAGGTTTTGTGTATTTTGATTCCTGGAAATTAGAATTGGGCATTTGAGTAGTCCATTCTGAGCATGTTTCTGCATACATCGTAATGTTGGAATCCTCTTGAAATTTATAGGTCATATAAATGGTTTTTTGGGGTTTATATCTAAATAGAGAGGTTCTTCCTCTATTTATCGAGTTCATTAGTCACCTGAGAGTGAGATTTGGAATGGATGATGGGTTGGGTGTTTAGACCAACCAAGTTGAGAACTTTGATCTGAGAAGAGTTGTGAGGTATCTCTAGTGACCTATTTTTTTTAGGAAGTTCCCCTTATGAGATATTCACTTCTTTCCTACGAGGCCATGAGACCAGATGCCTCTAAGTATCCACTGAGCAGTGCCTTTTCTTATGTGCTGACCTAGTGTGTCCCTTATAGGATCTCTCTCATATTTTTCCTTTGTGATGATCCCTATTGTAGGATGCCTCTATTATTATTCATTTAAGGACCCCATTTAGGATTCTTATCTTAATTTTCTCAAAGGACCCCATGTAGGATGCCTTCGTTCGTGTTTACCTGGAGGATCCCAAGTAGGATGCCTCTTTGTGTTTGACTTGAGGGACACAAAGGGTGAACATGGTTTGACTGAAACTGAGTTGTACGTCGGTTTTGGGTAGAAATGGTGTTCAAGTGTCACCTAGAACCCATGCCAAAATTGTAATCACATGTGTCTATGACTGTAGTGTAGGGTTGGGAGTCGGGCCTCCCTCACTCTTTGTTAAGTTTTACATGTTTATTGATGATGCAGTGATATTCACCATAGGTGATTCCTAGTTGGTGGCTGCCAAGCCTAATGCAAGGCATCTTACTTTCTGTTGGGATTCTCATATGTTCTTACTAGGATCCTTTTTTGTTTTTGTAATTCCATACGTGCTTTCCTGATTTTCGACTTCTAATCCATGTTATTTCTGATATATTACTGGTACCTAGAGGTATTTCCTGGGAGTTGGCTATTGAGAATGTTTATATATATATATATATATATATATTGTAACACACACACACACACAGATATTGTTGGGATGACCAGAGGTGGTTCCTGGTATCCAGCTGTTGAGCCTTACTTGATGTAATTGGTTATATAAATGTTTTTACCATGTGATTTCATTATTGAAAACCATGTAATAGTGTAATTTACATCTGTTATTTATTATGCTGAAATGATTATACACTGGGATTGGCGTTGAAACTTGATGAAATGATTATACATTGGGCTTGGCCTTGAAACATGCTGAAATGATTATATACGAGGTTTTACCCAAAAACATGTTGAAATGCTTATACACCGGGCCTGGACTTGAAACACGCTGAAATTCTTATATACCGAGTTTTACCCTGGTACATGATGAAATGCTTATACACCAGGCTTGGCCCCGAATCATAATGAAATGATTATATACTTGGTTTTACCCTAAAACATGCTGAAATTATTATACACCAGGCTTGGCCCTGAAACATGCTGAAATTATTATATACAAGGTTTTACCCTTAAGCATGCTAAAATGCTGATATATTGGGATTGACCCTGATTGATTGTTATACCTGTAGGACAGTCTGAGAAATGTGACAACTGGGAAAGGTTTTCTGAGTCTTGGTTGGATTCATGGACTTATGCTCCATGTTTTTCGACCAGTGACCTTTCACAGTATTGACCGTCGGTTTATGGTATCCTTCATCACAGGATTAACCATCAGTATACGGTATCCTTGTTTTCAATTGGAGGCAAGTACGTGTGAACCCAAGTGTTGGATGAGAATCCCCTTATGGTGAAATATCTTGATCAGACATATCATTCCGGGGTTGGATGAAGCCGGTACATGTTAATGGGATTATGGACCTAGAGACTGACTTAATGATACACAGCTTGAGGGGAAAAACACCCAGCTTAGTGCCCTTACACAATATTTCTAGATGATTGGGATTACAGACCGACGGATCGACTGCTAATTTGGTTTCATGTTTTTTGATACACATACCAATGAATATTAATATATATGAATATATGTAGAGGTATGACACTATACATGTGTACATATATTGTTATGGACAACCATGGCGTCACTTTCCCAGTTGAGAGGGATTAAAAACCCAGAGTTTGAGTGTGGTTTAATATTGGTTTCACCTTCTATTTAGTTGTAATCTACGCTGACAATGTTGTTGTTGCTTATAATACAACAACATAGTTATCAGTTTCTTGTGGGGTGGGGGGATACTAAGATTCTTTCTCACCCATGCATGTGCACCTCGGTGTACATGTAGAGCTTTTGTTTTCTTTTCAGGATTATCATGAGTGCATGGTGGATAGGGTTGAGGGCCAGTGTTTCTTGTTTGAATCGAGATACTCGAGTGGTTCTACTAATCAGGCTGGTGTAGTTCGACAGTGTCAGAAGAATGAGAACATGGGTTGGCTCAGAGTTAGTAGTAGATCCATGTAATTTTAATTTCAGTTTCTTTTCTATTAATGTATCTTTATGGTCAGCCTAGTGGGTTATCGTTATTATATTTTATTGCATGGATGTTTGGGATTTTACAATATATTTAGTATTTCAACTTGTTCTATTTCAGTTGTTTACTACTTCCACACATTGTTTACTTTATTCTAGGTATGATACTAAGTTATTTCTTCTATTTTCTTACTCTGGTATTAGGGAATAGTCTCCCCAATATCACACCCTAGGACCTCGCTGCTAGTTGGCAGCCACTGGTGTATAGAGAGGTGCGCTTTGGGCCTTGTGGTGAACAGGATGGAAGCATCGGTTTAATGGCTTTTAGGTCGGGATGTTGAAATGTGGTATCAAAGCAGATTTATTTTCTTGGTATTTACTATTTGGGATACGGTAGATAGGAGTGTTAGGAATGAGTCAGAAGATGTGATGGATATCAGCCTGGTGTGTTGAGAACACTTTTTCCAGTAAGATGTCCTGGTTTCCAGGGTTTTGGATTACTATTCTGATTTGCGATATTAAGGTTGTATATGATTTTACCTTGAGTGATGCATATGTTGTGTGGATTTTATGATTTACTAAGGATCTATAGCTCTTGACCTTTGGTAATATGGTAGGTATGGTTTTCGAATCTTGCCCGGAAAAGGAAAGAGGTGTCTCATTCATCATACTAGGCACACATGATTCACAACATATAGGCCTTTTAGTGTGTGTTTTTACTGACGAATGAGACATTTGGGTCTTCTTACAGATACTTTTTTCTCTGATGGAAGGTTATGTAGATATATGTTGGGGAATTTTTTGGGAGGATGCAGACTTAGTCCTCATGAACCTTCTATTCAAAGACCCTAGTAGGTCAATATGGCTCATGATGCCTTTATATTTAACACATTTTGGGTGTTATTTCTCAGGTATGTGGTTATCTAGTCAGATTGCTGAGTAAAATGTCGATAGATACCAAGGATTTTCTTGTTAAGTAGACCAACTAGGGGTATTTCCATATATGGATACCCGATGAGTGTCAGTTTAGCTTTTCTCTTCTTCTTTGGTTGTGAACTCTAGGGAAAAATTCCTTCTTGGAATTCTCAGAGAGGATCAGGGCCCTAGTAGGTTGTGGTTTCAGTTTTGACCTTTGTGGTCATTGAGATCTTTACATATTTTTGAAAGGTTTTCCCGTGATTTAATTCGTATTTCAGTAGTGATCTTGCTTTTAAGATTTCTTTGAGATCAAGGCATGGTAGGTTCTCGAGTTCTATGTTATGAATGTTGATTCCTTCCACTTTTAACAAAGCACATGGTGTGATTGTTTTCCGAGAGTAGATTCGATGGGTAGACTATTCATGTGCCTGGCCTGGTCAACTAGTGTTTCCACTGTTGCTGTTGTTGTTAGAGCGTGGGTAGATGTTTGTGACTAGAACGACGTCGTGTGTGTGAGTCGGGTGTCTAAGGATACATGTTTGTTGTGTGTGGTATCATTTGATTCTAAATCTTTGTGTGGTAGGTTGCAAGATGAGGAACAATGTTTCAAGACTTTCCTTGGTGTTGGATCCCAAAAGTTGTGCTGGAATGTCCCTTTGTGGCAAATTTGACATCGTGAAATAAATCGGGTTCCATGAGATGGTTTACCTATGCTTGAATCCTGGTCAAGTTTTGACGGGATGTGAGCATGGCTCGAAAAGATCTGTATACACATTTTTTGTAGAATCTTAGTGTACTCCTATAAGAGATGATCTTCTCTATATTGATTTGTCTTGAGTATGTTGAGAGAGCTTCAACCCTATGCCAACCACCTTTTTCTTTCCTAATGTTCTTCCCTGTTGACGAAGAAACCTATTGTGGTTGAACTCTAGGAGTAGTGTAAGGTAATCCATATGGCGGGGAGTTCACCATTGGGTGTTTTAGGGTGGTTTTCCTCATTTTGGTTAAACTTTTGTGTTTTCCGTAATCTTTTTGTAGGATTAAAATAGTATATATAGATGCTCAATTACAAGAAGGGAGTGGGGGTGAATTATAAGATTAAAAACATTTGTTTCTAACCTTAAGGAAACTATGTTTAACAAAGTTAAACAAGGTAAATTCACAAACCCTAAAACAGTTCTATGGAGAAAACTTTCTTAGGTTCCCGAAATATGGTTATGGAAATGAAACTTAAGAAAAGTTTAATTAGGAAAATACTCTTCCTTAAAGTTTATAGAATCTTATTTTTCAAAGTAAATAAAAGTATAAAAAGTAGAAAAAAGTTATACTTTCTTCTTTATAAAAATACATAGGAAATAAAACTTGAAACAAAAACAAGTAAAAAGGAGAAAATATTTTAACCCAAAGAGCAGGGTATCCAACGACATTGGATAAGGGTCCCTTCATTTATACTTTCAAGAAATTATGTCTTACCCAAACTAGTGTAAGCCCTCGATAGGAATATCAGAATCTATCCGGCTATCTCTACAAGAACTTGATCTTTAAGGTGGTTGGAACATCTGTATTCCTATCCCCGGAAGTCCTCAAACTTTAAGGTAGTTGGAACCTTTGTCTTCCTATCCTCATAAGCCCTCGATTGTATTCAACAACAATCAGAGTCACGAAAAGCATGCTGAACTAGGTGTTCAGAATGTACAAAGCATGGGAGTATCTCTCTCTCTAGAAATCACTTCACAACTTGTAATCTATATATTGATGGATCAGTTATGATCTTGTTCAAATGAGATTTTATTTATAGGAACAACTCCAATGGTTATCTCCTTCCTCCAACAGTAATATTTTTCAATGAATCTTAGAGGGACCTGCACACATGTCACTCAACTAACAGTTAGTTAGAAACAGATTTTATGACATTGTTTCATAATAATAACATGTGTAAGGAAAATGAACTAGCTTAGCAAAATCTGAAAATCCAGAGTCTAAGGAAAAATAAACTTTGGAGAATAATCATATAAACAATTAGTTTCTATAAAAAATGGATATTAGGATTCTATTTTTCAAAGAGTTTGGATTCTAAATTCTATAAATTCTGGAGTCTTAATTCTATTGAATTTAGAGCCCAAATTCTGAGGAATTCAGAGTCCGAATTCTAAGGAATTCCGAATCATAATTATAAGGAATTCAGAGTCTAAATTTAGAGGAATTTAGAGTATGAATTATTAGGAATTCAAAATCTTAATTCTGAGGAATTCAGAGTCTTAATTCAGAGGAATTAAGAATTGAAATTTTAGAGAATTTGGAATCCAAATTTCAAAGAATTTGTAATCCAAATTTAAGATAATTCTGAATATGATTTTCAGAGAATTTAGAGTATGAATTTAAAAGAATATAGAATCTAAATTTTAGAGAATTCAGAGTCTGAATTTCAGAGAATTCAGAATATGAATTTCCGAGAATTCAGAGTCTGAATTTTAGAGAATTCAGAATCTTAGTTTCAGAGAATTTGATATCCAAGGAACTATAAGATTCTGAGGTTTTAGATATGGATTCAAATTTTATACTTTGTAATAAAATGAACTTGATTTAGAGAGATTATAAAATGAGATAATAAAAACAAGGTAAGGATCAAAATTTCCTTAGATATGTGAAATTTTCCATTAGAAAATAATCCTTAGAGAAATATAATTTACCTTAAGATAAATTTTCTGTGATTTTCAAAACATAAAGGAATAAAAAAGACATAAGGAAACCTTATTGACTGAACAATCTTCCCCTTGTTGAAAAGTGAAAAATACCTCTCAAAAAGGAAGATATGAACTAAGATTTTTCTTTATGAATTTCTGAAGAAAAGTTATCTTCCTTCACTTATGAATCATGTTGATTACAACTAACTCACCCTTATGTTTTGAAATCCCTACGGATCGTATTCTTGACTGAGAGAAATTTTACTTTTTCATACATATGAAATAATTCATTAAGTAAACTCCCACTTACATAAACTCCCCCTTACTTAGGGCGTTATATTATTTATACTTAGTTTTATTTTTATCATTCCTTTCTCCCCCTTTGTTATTTTCAAAAAGGAATAGATATAATGAAAAAAATGGTACCTGAAATATTAGAACTATCCAAAAAAACAAATAAATAACAACTAAATATACATTCAGATTATAAAAATTGGTATAGGAAAAGAAATAAAATAAAAGACCAGATTTGAAAAGAAAAATATTAATCATTCTTTTTTCCTTTAGCATGATATTTTTCACAATAGTCTTAAATTTTTTGAGCTCTTTATGGTATTCCACAAAGCACTTGAGCAATTGTTCCTGATCCAGATTTTTCTTTTCCAGAACCTTTATCTTTTCATCCCGAGTTTGAAGGGTTTCTGCATAAGGCTTCAATAACTCTTCTTTTTGTTTAAACTTTTCTTCAAAATCTATTCTGAGATCCCTTTCCCTCTTTAAGTATACAAAAACTGAATTCATATTTTCATTTAGATCTTTTTCTTATTTCTTCTTGGCTACTTGTTCAAGGTTTAGCTTTTCAGTAAAACTTTTTGTAAGATTTTTCATCCACTCATCTACTCTACCAAAATCATCCTTTAATAAATCTTGAAAGTCATTAAGAATTATCATATCTTCAATCATTTTCTTATACCAATTTGTAATCTCCTTAAAAAACCTTTTGTGTGCATCATACCTGATATATAAAGTTTTGAAATCATCCTCATGCCTGATGAATTTTTCAATGAGCATGACAACCGAATCCTATTTCTGATTGAAAGAATTTTGAAGCATTTTAAACCTTGAGTCAATACTCGGAAACAAGTGGATAATGTCAAATAATATCTTTCATGACTGTACTACAAAGTCCTGACCGATGGATCTGAATATAATTCCCTTGTAGGTGAGGATTCTTTTTCTATCTCATCATCCTTCCTCTTGGATGATCCACCATCATTCTTCTTGACCATGATAGTTTTATCAAGTTGATCAATTGTCACTTGTTTTACTTTGTCAACTCTGGAAATGTTCTCCAAATCCTTTAGGAATTAATGCTCAATAGCTAATACTTGTATGATTTTATCTTCATAAATCTTTTCCTTCTTAGAATCTCCCTTAAAATCATATGGTTGAATGAAGTTGTGACTCTTGATTTCATCATCAGAAGGTTTATTAACCTCTTCCTAACCCTCGTCCCCTTTTCCATGGGAAATAATTTTAGTTGATCCAGCCAGGGAAGTCTGGATCGATATATTTTCATAAGGTCTTACCTTCTCATGATATTCTTTGACTTTCCTTATCACATGATCACTCTCATCTTCTTCTTCCTCCTCCTCTTCTTATAATTCCTCTTCCGGGACTTTCTCTTCTTCTACTTTAGGTTACAGAATTAAGAATTTCTTTCCCAGAGTAATTAGTAATGATTCTAGTATAAAATATTCTGGTACCTAAATCTTTTAAGAAGCTTTTTCAGTATCCTTAAGAAGATCTCGAACAATTTCTACCTCAGACTTTTTCTTCTTTTTCTTCTTTTGTTTTTCTTTCCATTAATATTCCTCAGCATCCATAATTTTTAATGTATTTTTCTCAGTAGGATATAGGCCAAAGCTAAGATCTCATAACTTATTATTATTCTTCTCTTCCCTCCATTTAGCTAAAACATTACCATGAAAATATTTTTTCCTCTTTTCCTTTGGGGGTGTTAATTGGGTTTCCTAAACGGTAGGTTTTTCTATGAATTTTGGTCCCTTCTACTTTCCCTTCTTCGGTGCTTTCTTAGAAGTCTCTTAAACTTCCAATTTCTTAGATAAGGCTTCAATATCAATTTCGGTTAAGTCATAAAACTCTTTGGATTTACTTTTAAAACCAACTTTTATCCTCCTCAAAGTTTCATCACTCAGCCGCAAAATCTTGAAAGTTCTTGGCTTAGAACTATAAAGGATTTTGAATGAATCAAAGTATAACACTATGATCATAAATATAATTAATGGATACATGATAATTTGAGACTTTAGGGTCCCATTATTGATATTAGTAATTTTCAGTAGGTTTTACTTCACCAAATTTATCTTTCTCAAGTTCACTAGGAAATCCAAAATGAAGATATCACTTTTCTTCAAAGAGTCCTTATCTCATTTTCTTGAAATTAGAAAACCCTGTGACCATTACTTTAGCATCCTAAAATTTGTTGAGATATAGTTTATCATTGTTTTTTTCACTTATTTAAGTCCAAGGAACTCTATTTCCTTCTCTTTCTCAAAGCTTCCTGATTCATCTGGAGGATTGTGGGTGTAGAAAATGGATTCCCCTTCATACAGAACTCCAATATATCTTGCATCCTTATTGAAGGAAAGGGAAGAGGCTTTCCCAAAACTCTTAAAGAAGACTTATATCTACCACCTTCATTATAAAACTTACAGTCTCATAAAAATCAATAAGAAACTCTAGATAAACTGGATCTTGTCCTTTAAGTTTGGATAACCAAAAGCTTTCCCATCCAATCAGCTTAATATTTTTCGTAATTAGATAATTTTACTTTGCAAAGAACCTCAAGTCTACTAACATTTCTCTGTAGATTTTCCATTATTATATTTCCTTAATTGAAAACATTTTCTTCTGAGAATAGGCTTCTAGAAACATTCATAATCTAAACAAACTCAAAAATGGGGAATGATCCATTTGAAGAGTGGCAGAGCTTCATCACAAAAATTGTGCACATCCAATGTGGGAAAAAGAATAAGAGGGACTTTATATAGGTGTTGACGTAACAGTTCATATTCCCTAATTGATCCAATGATTGAAACAAGCACATTCTGGTCTAATGGTTGAGATGAAAGTTGAAGAAGGATTGGGTAGGTTCTGATCTTTTGAGGGTTTTAAGGTAAAAATTCATATTTAAGGATAGTGAATCCCAAAAATTTTCTTAAAACAAGATAAAAATTCCAACAAGTAAAAAATTAAATTTTGAAAACCTATGTAAGAAAACATACCTTCTAAATTACTAGGAAACTTCCCATAAATAAAAATATTCTTCTTGAGAAATGTTAGATTCTGGAATTTTAGTTTACAAAAAAAATCGAAAAAAAAATTGATTATGAAAATTTAGATTAATATTTTTTTTGTTTTATCAAGAAACAAGCCTCCCCCCTATAAAAAGGAGTTTATTAATGTAAGGAGATATGTTTCAATAAAAAGTTAATATGGAATATTACCTTATAATTATAATTAATAAATTTTGTTTAATGTATTCAAATCTATCAAAGGGTAAATATTTTGTGAAAATATCTACAAGTTGATCTTTCATTCTGAAAAATTGTAGAATTGTATCTCTTTTCAATGTGTGATCTCTTAGAAAGTGATGCCTAATATCTATGTGTTTTTAACAAGAGTTATGTTCAAGGTTTTTTATTAGGTAAATGGAACTAGTATTATAAAAAAATATCTATGTTTTGGTAAAACTTATTCCATAGTCTGTGAGTGTATGTTGCATCCACAACACTAGGGAAAAAACTTCCAACTACTACATATTCAGCTTCAATAGTGGAAAGTGCTATTGAGTGTTTCTTTCTGCTTGACCAAGAAACTATTGAATCTACTAAGAAATGAAACGTTCCAAATGTACTTTTTATATCCATTCTGCATTAACCAAAATTAGTATCTGAAAAACATTTTAAATCAAAATCATCTCCAAAAGTATAGAAAAGTCATAAATCCATAGTTCCCTTTAAATAGAAACAAATTATTTTCAGTGGTTTTAAATGAGATTCCTTTATATTATATTGATATCTTGCACATAAGAATATTAACAACATTAAGTCTTGATGACTAACATTCAAGTATAGTGAACATCTTATCATACCTCTAAATGATGTTTGATCTACTAGTTTCCCAGCTTCATTAAGATCAAGAGAATTTGAGGTACCGATTGGAGTGCTTATACTTACAGTGTTGTCATATCCATATTTTTTAAGAAGATATTTAATATATTTATGTTGTGATATATAAGTTCCTTCTAGTTTTTTAGAAATTTGTAAACTTAGGAAAAATTATAAATCACCCATTATACTCATTTCAGACTCATATTTCATTATATTTTCAAAAAAATCAGTTAAATATTGCGGAGTTAAACCAAATATAACATCATAAACATAAATTTGAAAAATCAAAAAATATTTATTATATTTATTTATAAAAATATTTGGATCAGTAGTTATCATAACACAATTGTTTTGTAACAAAAATATTGTAAGTCTATTATACAAGGCTCTAGGAGCTTGTTTAAGTCCATATAAAGGATTGGTAAATTTGAAAACATATTCAGGATATTTTGTTTCTTCAAAATCTGGAGTTTGTTAAACATAAACTTCCTCTTTAACATATCCATTAAGGAAATCACACTTTACATCCATTTGAAAATGTTTGAAATTAAATAATGATACAAATACAAGTAAAATGCATATAGATTCAAGTCTAACTACTGGAGCATACGTTTCTTCATTGTCAATTCCTTTTTGTTGATTATAGACTTAAGAAACTAATCTATAATTATTTCTTACTATGATTATATTATCATCACACTTATTTCTAAAGACCCATTTTACTATAATTATAGAAGTTTACTTGGGTATTTTAACCGAGGTCCATACTTTGTTCCTTTCAAATTAATTTATCTCATCTTTTATGACTTTAATTCAATCATCATTAGCTAAAGGTTCATAAGTGATTTTTGGTTATAATTGGGAAAGGAATGATAAATATTCCACTTTATTATTTAATGAACCTAAGTTCTTATAGGTTGATTTACGTAAATAATGATATAATCACTGGGATGATTCTTAACAACAACTAATTTGGTTTTTTTAAAACCTATTCATCAACATTTGGTAGGAAATATTCTGGGGTAAATGCTTTTGAAATATTTTCTTGAGAATTTTCCTTATTATAATAATCTTCTATCAAATATTGATCATTAGTTTTTGAAAACACATATGAAGATATAGGCTGGGGTTGTTTAAAAATAAAAGGATCAATTTCATCGAATTTAACATGCACTGTTTCTTCAACAATACACGTGTTTTCATTAAAAACTCTATAAACTTTAGAAGTAGTTGAATATCCTAGTAAAATTACCTCATCTTTTTTGGGTGAAAATTTATTTAAGTTATATATAGTATCCAAGATGAATAATTTGAAACCATATACTTTTAAGTTATAAAGGTTAAGTTTTTTACCATTACACAATTCCTAAGGTGTTTTGTTAAGAAAGGGTCTGATTAAAACTCAATTTATATTATTACAAGCAGTTCTAATGTGTTCATCCAAAAAGTGTTTAGATAAATAATATTCAATCATCATGGTTCAAGTTATCTATTGAAGAATTCGATTTCTCCTTTTAACAACACCATTTTTAGGAGTTTTGGAAGCTGAGAAGTTACGAGTAATGCCGTTTTTACTACAAAAAGTTTCAAAATATGAATTTTGAAATTCTCCTCCATGATCACTATGAATAGTTATCAATGGAAGGGTTTTCAAATTTTTAACATGGGATGTAAAAGTTTTAAAATAATAAAGAGATTCATATTTCATTGCTAGAAAATAGACCCACGTAAATCTAGTGTAATCATCAACGAAGACAAATACAAAATATTTGCCTCCAATGATTCAAGTTTGTGTTAGAAAAAAAATATCCATATGTACTAACAGTAGTGAATTAGAATTTGAGACTTAACTAATCAATTAAAAACTTGATTTATGTTTCTTTCCATATTGAAAAAGATCAGAAAGTTTTGAAGAATTAAATCTAAGATTCATTGGATCCTTAACAAGTCTTTTCTTCGAGAGTTTGTATAGGTTTCTAAGGATACCGTGTCCTAACCTTCTATGTCATAACCAAGATTTATCTTCCATTTCACTAAGTAAAGGTAGATCTTGGCTCCTAAGGTCTTCTATGCTTAGTGTGTATACATTCTCTTTACTATGGGTAGAAACAATTAACTCTTCCTTATAATTGTGTACTAAACAATTATCATTCATAAAATTCACAAGGTCACCTTTATCACACAACTGACTTATGCTAATGTGGTTGTTCTTAAGACCATTAACAAAAAAATCATTTGAAGTTAAGGTTTTTCCAAGAAGAACAATGTTACCTATACCAACAATTTCTCCCTGAGCATTATCTCTGAAAGTCACTTTCCTCCTTTTGTCTTGATAATCTCTGCATATAAGTTTTTTTACTAGTCATATGCTGGGAATATCCACTATCCATATACCATGCATTCTTTTGGTACTTTCTTTAGTTTTCTGAAAATAATAGAGTTATACATTCAGAATCAAAACGTTCTTGGATCCAAAAATTTCAGAATGTAAAATTTTATGAATCCACACTTTCATAGAAAAATAATATGTATGAAAACCGAAAGATGGGGTTTTGTTTAAAGTACAATTTTTCTCCCGATTTCCACCACACTGACATTTAGTACCAAATAGAGCACTTTGGGGAAAAAATAGTTATTACTAAAAACTGGCTTAGAATGAGTGTAACCAAATCGATAATGATTCCTTAATGGAGGAATTTGGGAAAACGTCTTATCAATGTTTTCCTTACCAAATGTAAAGTTTGATAGGAATTTTATTAAGGAAAATATTTCTGACTTTTGTTTAATGACCAAGTTCTTGTTGTCATGGTTATTTGTTTTAGAACTAGATTTATCCTCTAAAATATTTTTCATAGAAATTACATTTTTAAGATCCTTAGAGTGTTTATCCTTCTCAAAATTAACTTCCTTATGGTTTTTTGAAACACTTTAAAAGTAAAAAAGTTTCTGATCAAGATACATAGAAATATTTGATAATTCCTTTGTTAAAATAGAAATTCTGTAATTTTCCTTCTCACATTTTTTCTTGAGTTTAGAATTCTCATTTTCAAGAAGTTTGGAAAACCTAGACACTTATTTATAAGAAGTTAAAGAGTTATCTTCATCAGAAGAAGATTCTTCATCTTAAGAATTATAATATTTATCATTAGTATAATTTTAATTCAAAGATACATTGGTAATAGATTCAGAATTGTGTACCTTGGCCCTAAGTCAATGATTTTAAATAGGTAATATGTCTATAAGACTAAAAAAAATTTGACTGGAAGATTTAAAAAAAATGAAGATTGATCTAAAGAGTCCCCACCACTGGAACTCCAGGTGTCATTAGCTTTAAAAACTTTCTTATCCTTATTATTGTAAAACCTCTTCCTATTTATCTTAGAATTCTTTTCCTTCCTGTCTTTTATCTCAAGCATGGGACAATCTGGCCTGATATGTTCGGATTTTTTACATTAATAATAAGTGATTTTGAATATTTCTTTTCCCTTATTTATTTATTCTTATATCTATACTAAAAGTCTTTCTTTCCCACTATCTTGTTCACACTTTGGGAGAGATTAGCTAACTCATTCTTAGAATGTTCACTTTCACTTGACTTAGATAGAACAATGAAATTCTTAGACTTAGAACTTATGACCCTTTACAGAGTCTTTACTTTGGTAGTAATAAAGTCTACACTTCCATTTCCATTCTTCTTCTTATTAATATTAGTATCTCTTTTCATTCTTATCTCATGTTAAAGAAGAGTTCCAAGAAGGTGATCAAGAGTAATATTGGAAACATTGATGTTTTCTTCAATAACTGTCCTTTTTGATTTCCACTCATTTGGAATGATATCAATTATCTTTTTTATAAGAGATTCATCATTAAGACCTTTCACTACCATAGATTTAAGACTATTTACAATGGTCATAAATCTTTGTTTCACTTTTCAAACTAGTTCTCTATAGGAAAAACGAATCCATGATATTAACTCTCAACATAACTCTTCGAGTTCCTATCACTTTATATGTCCCAAAATTTGTAACTTCAAGTTTATTCCAGATGCAGTTAGTAGCTTAACAAGAAGATATTTGAATATTTATGTTCCTATTAATAGAACACAAAAAGTATTGTCTACCTTTTAGTTTAGTTGATATTCTGATTTTTATTGGTTGGTGAAGGTTTTGACTTCCTTTTCTGGAATATTTTAATTACCAGTAAGAATAAAAGAATTGACTAATTCAGTGTTAATGAAAAAGGTATTCGTTCTATCTATCCAATACTCATAATAATTACCATAAAAAATAGGTGGTCTAGTTGTATTTAAATTGTCAATAGAACCAACATTCATTCCTTCCATTCTATAAGAAAATATCTTTCCAAAAAATTTGTAAGTAGTAAATGTTTATAAACAAAGATAAAAATCTTTAAACAAAACTTGAATAAGAAATGTTCAGCAAGAAAATAAAACTTGAGCAAGAAAACTTATATGTGAATATAAGTATTCCAAACTTTATTAGCTTCCTAAATATGGTTCTGGAAATAAAACATAAGAAAAGTTTACATAGGAAAATATTCTACCTTAAAGCATATAAAATATTATTTATCAGTGTAAATAAAAGTATAATGAAGTATACGAAAGTTATACTTTCATCCTTTATCAAAATAAAGTAGAAATAAAACTTGAAACAAAATAAGTAACAAGTTTAAAATCTTTCAACCCAAAGAGTAGGGTATCCAACATCCTTGGATAACGTTTCCTTGATTTATAATTTCAAGAAGGTCTGTCTTACCCAGACTAGGATAATCCCTCAATATGAATATATTAGAATATATATTTTTATCACCTCAAGCCCTCGATCTTCAAAGTAGTCGAAACATCTGTCTTCCTATCCTCAGAAGTCCTTGATTTTTAAGGTAGTCAACACCTCTATATTCCTATCCCCATAAGCCCTCTATTGTACTCAGCAATAATCAGAGTCTCCTGAAGCAATATGAACAAGGTGTTCAAAATTCCCAAAGCCTGAGAGTCTCTCTCTCTAGAAATCACTTCACAACATGTAATATCTTTATTGATGGATCGATTATGAGTTCGTTAAAATGAGTTCCTATTTACTGGCACAACACCAATGGTCGACTCCTTCCTCCAACATTCATATTTTTTCATGAATCTTAGAGGGACCTGTACACGTGTCACTCAACCAATGGTTAGTTAGAAATATATTGTACGACATCGTTTCATAATAATAACATGTGTAAGGAAAATTAAGTAGCTTAACCAAATATGAAAATTTTGAGTTGAAGGAAAAATAAACTTCGAAGTCTAATCTTATAAACAATGATATTCTATAAAACATGGATTTTTGGATTATGTTTTTCAAAGAGTTCGAAATCAGAATTCTATAGATTCTAGAGTCTGAATTCTAATGAATTTGGAGTCGGAATTTTGAGGAATTTAACATCTCAATTATGAGAAATTGGTAAAATTAATTCTAAGGAATTCAGAGTCTGAATTCTGAGGATTTCAGTGTCAAAATTATAAGGAATTAAGAGCCTTAATTCTATGGAATTCGGTATCTGAATTATTAGGAATTCGGAGTTTGAATTCTGAGAAATTCGGAGTAGAAATTATAAGGAATTTGGAGTCATAATTATGAGGAATTAAAAGTAAGAATTCTGAGGAATTTTGAGTCTAAATTCTGAGGAATTCAGAGTCTGAATTATGAGGAATTCGGAATCCCAATTTCAAAGAATTTAGAACAGGAATTTTAGAGAATTTGGAATCTAAATTTTAGAGAATTCAGAATCTGAATTTCAGAGAATTCAGAGTCTAAATTTCAGAGAATTTGGAATTTGAATTTCAGAGAATTCAGAGTCAGAATTTTAGAGAATTTGGAATCCGAATTTTAGAGAATTTGATATCCAAGGAAATATAAGATTCATAGGTTTTAGATAAGGATCCAAATTTAAAACTAAGTAATAAAATGAACTTAACTTCTAGAGATTATAAAATGAGGTAATGAAAAAAAGTAAAGGATAAAACTTTCCTTAGAGAAAGGGAATTTTCATTAAGAAAATAATCCTTAGAGAAAGATAATTTTCCATAAGATAAAGTGTTTGTGATTTTCAAAACATATAGGAATGGAAAATTCATAAGGAAACCTTATTGGCTCAACACTTTTGATCTTGGAGTTTTCTTTGGAGATGACGATAAGGGTATTCCTATGGTGGGGAGTACTAGACTTATCATAGTTAAATGTATTCTGTGTAGGATTAAATTGTTGATGCTATATGATTGGTCATTGGAAAGTCCAAATAGATTGGTTGCGTATATGCTCAGGTTGGGAGCATGGTATCTGTTCCTTTCGCTACGTTTCTCAGGGACGAGATGGTTTATGGTGGGGAGTTTATAAGGACACGTGTTTTTATGGACTGCGGTTTTGAGCAGAAATTTTATTTTTTATTGTTGGATGCTCGTGAGGGGTAAAATGGGCCTTTCCCTAACCCTTTGACCTTAGATAATTTTTCTTACCACCTTGTTGGTCTTGGAATAGGGTGTTTACCCTAGGATAAGAGTTTGGTAGAAATATGAGCTGTTCGAATTTTAGCAGAATATTTAATATTTAATATTATTAAATTAAATATTAAATTATTCACACAGGTTTGTTCGGTGATAACTTTTAAACAGAGAATTTTATTGAGATTATGTCTCTTCCATTGAGTCAAGAATGAGGATTTTATCTTTGGAAATGGATAAACTCTTGTTAGGCGTCGGGGCCAACCCAAGCCCCATTTTCTTTTCTTAACCTTTCTTATTTTCATTCTTTTATATTCCTTTTTCCTCCTTAACATGCATGCCTATTGTGATTCTTTTCCTTCATAATGACCTCTGTGAGAAAAAGGATATTGAGAAATAGGGATAGAAGTAAGGGAAGAATAGTATCATTGTGAATCCCTTGACGCGCAGATTCGTTGTATGGAGACCGTGGACGGTGGAGTCAAGAGATTCTTCGATGGTTTCTGCCCAAAGGTAGGTCCATTTACTTATTTTCTGTAGATACCATTTGAACTAGTAATTCCAAGTTTTTTATACATATATTTCTTACTTCTTGCCTCTTGAGGCCCGATCTGTTGTTTCAGGGGCGAAAACAGGGGTTTCGGGCGATCTGAGGGTTTTCTCATCAGGAAACCCGGGTTACAAGGCACGTGTTCTTCCTGTTCAGGGAAGAAGAAGTTTTATTAAGTACATGTTGTGTAATCTGAGTACACACCGTGTGGTGGTACATGGTTGTGTGTCTGGTCATGTGAAAAAGTACATGGGTTTTTGGTTTTTAGACAGTACATGTCGTGTACTTGGAAGTACACACAGTGTACTTTTACATAGGCAAAACCCATATTTTTCTATCCATGTAAAAGTACATAGATAGGTGGAGGGATAAAATTACATTCCATGTTCTCCAAATTACACCCCAGTTACTCCAAAGTAAACACCATACACTTTTTACAGCTAGAGGGTTTGGGGTATTTTGAGCCCTGGAAGTTAGAATTGGACATGTGAGTAGTCCATTCTGATCATTTTGTCATGTAGATTTAAATGGTGGAATAATATTGACATTTATAGGTTCAATAAATGGTGTTTTGGGGTGTTATATCTAAATGGAGAGGTTCTTCCTCTAGTTATCGAGTTCAGTAATCACCCGAGAGTGATACTTGGCGTGGATGATAGGTTGGGTGTTCAGACCAACCTAGTTGAGACCTTTGATCTGAGATGAAATATGAGCTATCTCTAGTGACCTATGATTTTGGGGACGTTCCCCTTATAAGACATGCCCTTCTAGCCTATGTGTCCATGAGAACAGATGCTTCTAAGGATCCGTTGAGGGATGCCTTTTCTTATGTGCTCACATAGAGAGTCCCTTGTTGGATCATTCTCTTATTTTCCTTTGAGAGGATCCCTTTTGTGAGATGTCTCTATTGTTATTCATTTGAGGATCCAATGTAAGATTAATTTCTTGATTTTCTCTAAGGATCCTATGTAGGATGCCTTTGCTCGTGTTTACCTGGAGGATCCCAAGTAGGATACCACTTTGTGTTTGATTTGAGGGACATAATGGGTACCTGTGGTCTGACTGAACTTGAGTTGTACGTCGAGTTTGGGTAGAGATGGTATTAGAGTGTCACCTTGAACCCATGATGAAATAGTAAGCACATGGGGCTATGACTGAAGTGTTGGGTTAGGCTTTCGGTCCACCCTCACTCTTTGTTATGTTTTAGATGTTTATTTTTGATGTAGTGATGTTCACCAGAGGTGATTCTTAGTTACTGGCTATCAAACCAGACACGAGGTGTATTCCTTTCTATTGGAATGACCAAATGTTTTTTTTTTTGGATCCTTTTTTCTTATTGGGATTCCATACACACTTTCTTGGTATCAAACTTATAATCCATGTTATATCTGATATATTACTGGTACCCAGAGGTATTACATGGGAGTTGACTATTTAGCATGTTTATATATATATATATATTATTGGGATGACCAGAGGTGCTTCCTGGTATGCATCTATTGAGGCTTTCTGGATGTAATTGTTTATATAAATGTTTTTCCCACATGAGTTGATTATTGAAAACCATGTAATTGTTTAATTTAAATGTGTTGTTTATTATGATGAAATGTTTATACATCGAGATTAGACCTAAAACATGATAAATTTATTATACATAGGGCTTGGCCCTGAAACAATATGAATTGACTATATACCAGGTTTTGCCCTAAAACATGTTGAAATGGTTATACACTTGGCTTGGACCTGAAACATGCTAAAATGCTTATATATGAGATTTTACCCTGAAACGTGATGAAATGCTTATGCACTGGGCTTGGCCCTGAATCATGTTGAAATGATTCTATAATGGTTTTTACCATAAAATATGATGAAATGATTATACACTGGTCCTGGACCTGAAACATGCAGAAATACTTATGTACTGGATTTTACCTTGAAGCATGCTGAAATACTAATATACTAGGCTCGACCCTGAGTGACTTCTATGCCTACGGGTGAGTCTGATAAATGTGACCACTAAGCATGGTTTTCCCTGTCTCGGTAGGATTCATGGATTTATGCTCCGTGATTTCCGACCTGTGACCTTTTCAAGTATTGACCGTCAGTATATGGTATCATTCTTCATAGGGTTGACCATCAGTATGTTGTATCCTAGTTTATGATTGGAGTCGAGTACGTATGAACCCGGGTGTGGGATGAGTATCCCCTTGTGGGGATGTAGATTTATCAGAGATATAATTATGGTGTTGGCCGAAGTAGGTACATGTCGATGAGATTATGGACCTAGAGATTGACTTAACGATACATAGCTTAAGTGGGAGGACATCCAGCTCTATGCCCTTGCACAAGATGTCCAGACGATCGAGATTACAGACCCAAGGATCGACTACTAATGTGGTTTCATGTTGTTTGATATACATACTAATCAATATTTATATATTGTTTATATATTTATAGGTATGGGACTATACATGTGTACATATATATTTTTGGACATCCAGGGTGGAACTTTCCCAGTTAATAGGGATTACAGACCCTGAGTTCGACCGTGGTTTCACATTGGTTTTACCTCTTATTTAGTTATGCTACATCTAGGATGAGCACATTTCTATTGCATACACAATATCTACACTTTTATAGGTTGCTTTTCAGGGTGGCTTACTGAGATTTTTTCTCACCCCGACACGTGGAACTCGGTGTACGTGTTTACCTTATGTTTGTTTTTTAGGTTGAGCATGAGTTTCATGGTGTTGAGGCCCAATGTTTATTTTTTGATTAGAGCTTATTGAGTGGTTTTAAAGATCATGCCAGTTCAGTTCGACAGTGTCTAGAGATCAGGTACGTGGGTTGGCTCAGTTCTAGTAGCATTGCCCTATACTATTACTTTTAGTTTCTTTTGTATTACTATATCTGTATGGTCAACCTAGTGGGTGACCATTTTTGTATTTCATTGCATGGGTTTTATGGATTTTAAAACATGTTTACTATTATAAATTTTTCTATTTCAATTTTTTATTTCTTCCACACTTGATTTACTTTTCGGTGTGTATGATAATCAGTTATTTTCGATGTTTTCTTACTCTAGTATGAGGGCATAGTCTCCACAATATAACACCTTATCCCTCCATATTAGTCATTAGGATCTAGAATTTGGGTAGGCGTTCTTTAGGCCTTGTGGTGAACCATCTTGGAGCTCTGTTTTAGTGACATTCTAGTTGGGATGTTACAATTCAAGAGGAAAATTCCTCTTTTCAATTCTTTTGTTTCATTTTCATGTTCCTTTGTTATCTTTTATATTCTCGCCTATTCTCATACAAATGTTATGAAAACTATATTACCTTTTATGTACAAGAATTTTGTTATGATAATGGAATATTCCATCATCATCTCTTATTTTCCATCCTTTTATACTATAAATGAAAACACCATCCGAGATGTGTTAGTTTATCACATTCAAAGAAGATGGGGTTTCAATTTGCATTACTATCTTCAAGACTGGTCATGAATCCTTTTTAATGGTTGAACTAGATAATAATATATATATATATATATATATATTATTTATGTTATGGAATCCTTACACACTAATAATATAAAATAATATTACAAAACAAGTTTATTGTGAACAAAACCGCCAAGTTAATCCAAGCGTTTATCATTAAATTTTATCTAATGATTCATCTTCATGGCATATAACCAAAATCATTATAAGGTCATTTATATCTCTGTAATTTCAATAATAATATATATTAACAATTCTGAATGTTTAAACACATTTCAAACAAACTTCCATTCATGAATACAAGTAAACCGATCATGAAAACCGAGGAAGAAAATGCTTCCAATACAATAAAATTCAACCTATTAAACCCATAAAAAGGCCATGAATGAAACTATTAAGGTTAAAATAAATCAATTAAATTTTTAGTGGGTTATGAATTCATTAATTAAAGAAGTTAAATTTTATTATTCATGTCTTTAAGATTAATTGAAGAAAACATTCAGGCATAAAGTAAGGGTTTTCTCATCTCACTTTTAATTCTGGGATATTTTCATTGTTCACCACATATATCTTGAATGTAGTGTATGTGTAATTATATTTGATATATAATATAATGATTATATTTATATTCATGTTATTATATGATTCATTTTGTGATTATTAATTTTTGTTCAAATTACTCGATTGATTACAACGTGGTAAGAGTCTTTGTCTCAATTTCAATTTCATTGAGACTTACTTGGTATTGTGAACCAAATATTTTTTATACGGTGTATATACTTACCATTTGAGATCATTTTTCCTTTGAAATTATAATTCTATTGAATATCCATTTTCTTGTATCATGGATATGATTATCACCTTAAGTCGTGTACCATTTCATATATGATGTTTATTTTGAAAGCTATTTTAACTGGGGAAATATTAATGAATCAGTATCATGTATTCAGTATGGATATTGAAAAGGCATAGTATTATTGTATTAAATATACGTATAAATAATTATTTGGACAAGTAGTGATATGTGGGGCCTGCTATAACCCCTCGATGCCTTGACAGGTCTCATGAGACAAATTAGTTGGTGGAAAAACCATCGAGTTTGTTTCAAAAAATCCGACAGGTTTCTACCCACAGTTATACCGTCTCAACGACATAATGGTTCATGTTCCAAATACCTGACATCCAAATAATAAGAATTATCTTTATTCATTATTATTTTAATACTATACACGAGGTTTTCACTATGACAAAATATATGGATGAATTCTCATTCTTTGTTTATTAATGGCCTGTGTTTTTCATTTATTCACCATACCGTATTGATAAAGTAAAATTGATTATGATTCAAAAATTATTGATTAATGATTATGCTATATGTAAACCTTAATGAGCATTTTACCTCACCCTTTCATTCATTTTCCTTCCATAACTTATCAAAAGGGATCATTTATTGAGTTTTCAAGGATGCAATTTATTAGATTTTGTTTTTTATTGTATTTTGTTTCCTTTACAAATGTAAAATGGGTTCCATGCATGTATATAGTTTCTTCAAGACTACTAAAATGATTAGTCCTTCGAGATTTGATTCCTTGTAATCATGCCAATGTAATAAGGTACTGCACCGACTCCAGGATTTTGGGGTCGGGGTGTTACAGTTGGTATTAGAGAAAGTTTAGTAGTAACATTGGGAACAAGATTTAGAAGACATAGTTTAGGGAACATAACCCTAAGATAGACTTTGAGTAAAATAATAGGGGAACCACCCACATCTATTTTGATGTCATTATACATGAAAAATTTCAAGGATAAAATTTTAAATGTGGGAAGAATATAACACCCCAATATTTTATGATATGAATAATTTCAATTCATTAGATAAATTATTGTGAATATAACTTTGAGTCTATGTGAAATAAAACTTTTTTATAGAGGATTGTTATAACCTAGTCGTTAAACTTAATTTTTCCACTTCAATGATTTGAATTTTGAAAATCGGACATACATAGTTGCGTTCAATAAGATATTTAGAGTCGGATAGGATCGACATAATTTTTGGTGAATAGTAATGTACCCTTATGAATAGTAACTTGACTCGTATGAATAGTAATGCACTCTTATGTGTAGTAACATGACCCTTATGAATAATAATGTACACTTATAAATAGTAACTTGTATATTATGAATTGCAATGTACCCTTATAAATAGTAAATTGAGCCTTGTGAATAATAATATCCCCTTATGAATAGTAACTTGACCCTTATGAATAGTAGTGTACCCTTATAAATAGCTACCTGACCCATGAGTGCATAAATAAAATTCAGTCACCTTATAAATGAAGGTGAATATTTTTAATTAAGTGTTGGCATTTTTGTGAGTAATAAATATCAAATTTCTATATTATAAATAATAAAGTTATTTAAAAGATAATTCCTTTTCATAAAATTTATTTAAAATCAATATTTTCTTCCCCTATGATTTGAGGATAATTTAATAAGACCTTATTTAATTTTTCAAAGTGTCATGAAATCATTTATAATTTTAAAATTGGTACTTTTAGATTAAATGATGATTTTAATTAACAATTAAAATTATAATATTTAGAAAACTATTTTTGAAAAATGGAGTTCCGTTTTAGATTCTAAACATTAAAAATGGTTAAGGTGAATTTTTGGGATTTTTCTAAAATACTTGAATTTTTGGTGAATAGTAAAATATAGAAATTTATAACAAATGCTAATTACATGATTTATTGAGTCATGGATGATGTTATACTAAGGTAATCATATTTGGTTAGAACTCAAAGGCACTTATTACTATTTTTAGAGTTAGAATCATCACTATTTCTTATCTTAGTGAAAAATAATAAACTAATGATTAAAATATTAAGAAGACCCCCTCCCCTCCACTATAAATATCACCCATCACACCCTCATTTCTTTACATCTCTCAAGATTCAAGCCTCACCTAAATTATACTAAATATCTCCCTAAGCTCCTCCCCCATATCTAATAGCGCTTTTTCTCCTCAAAAGACCAAAACATTTACTCTTAAAAGGCTCTCAAAGGAAGATATATTCAAGAGGTTAATTCCTCATTTCAATTATTTTTTTTTTCTTTTTCAAGTTCCTTTGTTATCTTTTATATTCTCACCTATTCTCATCCAAATATTTTGAAAAATCCAGTACCTTATATGTACTTGAATTTTGTTTTGATAATGGAATATTCCATCATCATATCTTCTTTTCACTCCTATTATACTATAAATTAAAACATCGTCCCAGATGTGTAAATTTATCACGTTCATGGAAGATGGGTTTTCAATTTTCATTACTATCTTCAAGACTGGTCATGAAATCTTTTTAATGGTTAAACCAGATCATAATATATATATTTTATCTTATTTAATGTTCTTTAATCATTACACACTCATAATATAAAATAATAATACAAAACAAGTACATTGTGCACAAAACCACCAAGTTAATCCAAGCATTTGTCACTAACTTTTATATAATGATTCATCCTCAAGGAATATAACCAAAAAACTTATTAGATCATTTATATCTATATAATGTCACTAATAATATATATTAAAAATTATGGATGTTTAACCACATTTAAAATGAACTTACATTCATGAATATAAGTAAACTGATCATGAAAACCAAGGAAGAAAATACTTCCAAAATGATAAAATTAAACCTCTTAAACCCATCAAAAAGGCCATGAGTGATGCTAAAAAGGTTAAAAAAGTAAATTACATGTAGAGGAGGTTCTGGAATTATTAATGAATGAAATTAAATTTGATTATTCAAGAATTTAATATAAATATAATAACACATTCGGGCATAAGTTAAGGGTTTTCTCATCTCACTTTTAATTCTCTGAGATTTCCATTGTTCACCACTTATTTCTTGCATGTGGTGTATGTGTACTTCCCATTTGATATATAATATAATGATTCTATTTATATTCATGTTATTATGTGATTTATTTGGTGATTATTAATTTTTGGTCATACGACTTGATTGATTACAACTTCGTAAGGGACTTTTTTCTGAATTTCCATTTCATTGAGACTTACTTCTGTGATTTGAATTTCGAAATTCTGACATACACAGTTGCATTCAAGGTGATTTTTGGATTCGAATAGAAGAAAATTAATTTTTGGGGAAGTGTAACCTACCCTTATGAATAGTAACCTACCCTTAGTAATTGTAATATATCCTTATGAATAGTTATATACCCTTGTAAATAGAAATATGACCTCACCCGTGAATGTATAAATAGAATTTTGGCACCTATAAATGAAGTAGAATATTTTATAAATTTTTAATTAAGTATTTGTATTTGAGTGTGTGATAAATATTTAATTACAATTTTAAATTAAAAAATAATTTTATTTTCCTAAAATTGGTTCCTAAATAAACATTTTTTGTCCTACAATTTTACAATAATTTAATGAGACCAGAGTTATTTTTTGAAAGTATTATAAAAGAAGTTTAAAATGTAAAATCTAAATTTTTCAAATAAGTAATGATTTTATTTAAAAATTAAATTTTAAATATTTAGGAAACTATTTTTATAAAATGGGGTCCATTTTTGGATTCTACAGGTCAAGAAATGGTTAGAGTGAATTTTTGTGTTTTTTCTAAAATACTTGAATTTTTTATGAATAGTGAAATACGAAAATTTATGAAATATGCTAAATACAGGGTTTATTGAGTCATATTTGTTTTAAGGATAATTTAAACATACTTGGTTAGAAATAACATGCACTAATTACTATGTTTGTTCACATGAATCATGACTATTCACAGTCTTGAGAAAAAGTATTTAACAAATGATTAAAATTATGAGACACCCCTCCTCTCTTCCACTGTAAATACCACCCTCCTTACCTTTTCTATTCACTATTCTAAAGACTTGTTACTTGCATAAATTATACCCAAAACACCACCCATGATCCTTCCCCATGTAAATCATCCCATGGTCTCATAAAAAGACCAAATCCTCTCCCCTAAAGAGGCTCTCAAGGAAGATTAATTCAAGAGGTAAATTCATCTCTTCAATTCTATTACTTCATTTTCAAGTTCCTTTGTTTTCTTTTCTATCATCACATATCATCAACCAAATGTTATGAAAACTATATTAACTTAAATTTATGATAATTTTGTTATTATTTTGTAATAAGTTATTATCTTATTTTCTTTTACCCTTATTTTATTGTAGTAGTAAAAAACACCATCTGAGACGTGCTAATTTACCACATTCAAGAACGACGAATTTTCAATTTCTATTACCATATTTAATTAAATTCATGGAACCATTATTATGGGTTAATTAGACTATATTATATGAATTATTTCCCATCTATGGTTCTGGAATCTTTTTGTACACATGGTTTTGATTTATAAAGTAAAATGAGTTCATTGTATTCAAAAACCGCTAATTAACCCAAACGATTTTCATTAAATAATTTATATAATGATTCATCTTCACTAAAAGTCAACAAAATAAAATTACACCCATGTAAACTTATATATATTCCCTAATATCTTATAACTTCAATTCCGGACAAACATCCTCATTTACAAGAATCTCTGTTAATGTATATCAGTAAACTGGTCATGAATACAAAGGAAGAAAACGCTCCCAAACAATAAAATTGGACCTCTTAAACCCATCAAGAAGGCCATGAATGAACTTTACAAGGATATAATAAATAAATTACATAAATAAGAGTTTATGGAAATATTAATTAATAAATTTAATTTGTTTATCTTTGACACTAAGATCAAGTGAAGAACATCATCAGGCTTAAGGTTATGGTTTTCTACCCGAACCACCATTTTTATTCGGGTCACTCTTAATCTATACTTTTCTCAATTAAATTATTATTTATTATTATTTACTCTTCATAAATTATGCGTGAATTTTCTATGTACATGTATCAATAATATTACTTCTTTATCTTATAATGAGTTATATGTTTCAATAGGTTCTTTAAAAAATTCTTTGTGATAAAGAACCCTGTTTCAGGGGAACTTTCAGAATTGTTACATATTTTCAAGCTCACTATTTAGTCTATTTTAAGCCATTTTTTAAATCACACATTTTATAAAGGAAACAAATATTGGTTAATTTCTGGTTTTATGAGATAAAACATTCCTTTCCTCTTTAAAATCTCTTTAATATTCTCATAAAACCGCACTAAAATGTTTTATTTCTAAAGTTTCTTTAAAAACTCTTTTTAAATGATTTCACTTTAGGTGGAAAAAATTATGACTCAAATATAATTTTATTGTTCTTATCTATTATTTTTTTCTATATAAATGGTTACAAATATTATTTCATAACAAATATAAATGATTTTCCAAAATAACTATTCATTAAAAAGTAAAAAATGATTTTTCTCTCCTCCCACTTTAACTTTTATGAGATATTCGGCTTTTTCACAACTTAGTCCATGCATGTGGTGTATGCAATTAAAATTAGTATTAAATATTTTGAGTATAATTATTATAATTATATTCAAAGGTATTATTATTTGAATGTTTCAAGGTGGTGTTGGACACTTTGGAAAGTTTAAGGATTATTTCCTCAAAAAAATTTCAACGGTCTCATTTAGAGGTATCTTCACCCATGTCAACATCCATTATTGAACCTTTTACTACATTAAGGTTTATATATTATGATATCATTAAAAATATTTTGTTGAAAGCTTTCTGATTAGTTTGACTATGGATGTGCTATCATTAAGTCATTGACTATTTTACACTGAATGGTTAGTGTTTAAATTTAATTATTGGAGAATGTTGTTTTAATTGTGGAAATATTGATGAATCCATATCCACTTAAAAATATGGATATTGAAAAGAATTATTGTTATTATATAAAATACTTTTATAAAGAATTATTTTGATTGAAAGTGATGGGTGGGGCCTACTATAGCCCCTCGATGCATCGACAGGTCTCATGAGGCAAACTAGTTGGAGACAAACCCTTCGAGTTTTTAAAATCTGATGGGTTTATACCCATAGACTTAAACCATCTTGATGGTATGATGGTTTGTGTGACAGAAACATGATGTCCAAATAATAATCATTCTATTTAATCATAATTCAGTTATTACTATCTATAAGGTTTTCACTTTGAAAAAATATATGAATGCACTTTCATTCTTAGTTTATTGATGGTGTGTGTTTTTTAATTATTCACCATGCCATAATGATTATGTATAATTGATTATGATTAAATTATTATTGTTTCATGCTTCCAATATATGTAAACCTTACTTAGAATTTGATCTCACCCCTTTTATTTGTTTTCCTTTTCTAGGTTATGTAGAAGAAATTACTTTTTGAGTTTTCTAGGATGAAGTTTTTTAGATTTATATTATGTATTATATGTTGTTTTCTTTTTCCAAGGTAAAATGGGTTCCGTATATGTATCTAGTTTCCTAAAGAATACTAATATGATTGGTCCTTTGGGATTTGATTCCTTGTAATCATACTAATGTTACAAAGTAATGTACCGGCTCTCGGCTTTAGGGGTTAGGTCTTTGCAGTTACCCCAATATTTTATGGTATGAATAATTTAAAATCATTAGATAACTTATTATGAATGAAGAAATGAGTATCTATGAAACCAATGTTTTTTATAGGAGATAGTTATAACCTAGCTATTTAACTTAATTTTCCCACTTCTCTAATTTGAATTTCAAAAATCAGACATACATTGTTGCATTTAGTAAGATATTTAGAGTCGGATAGGATCAACATAATTTTTGGTGAATAGTAATGTAACCTTATCAATAGTAACTTGACCCTTATGAATAGTAATGCACACTTATGAATAGTAACTTAAACCTTATAAATATTAATGTCCCTTTATTAATAGTAAACCTCACCCATGAGTGCATTAAAAAAATTTACTCACCCTATAAATGGGTGAATATTTTTATGAAGTATTTGTATTTTTGTGAGTAATGAATATTTAATTCCAATATTATAATTAATAAAATTATTTAAAATACAATTAGTTTTAATAAAATGTATTCATAAATCAATATTTTCTTTCCCTTGGATTTTAGGATAATTTAATGAGACCTTAGTTAATTTTTCAAAGTGTCATTAATCAGTTATAATTTTAAAATTAGTATTTTTTTGAATAAATAATTATTTTAATTAAAATTTAAATCTAAATTATTTAGAAAATTATTTTCAAAAAATGGATTTCATTTTTGGATTCCACGCTTCAAAAAATTGTTGTAGTGAATTTTTGTGGTTTTTCTGAAATAGTTGAATGTTCATTGAACAGTAAAATACGATAATTTATGATAAATGATAAATACATGATTTATTGAGTCATATATGACGTAAAACTAAGGTAAGAACCCTTGTTTTGAACTTATATTCACTTATTACTATTTTTAGTAATTTATGTAAGAACACAGTTTTTTGATATAAAAGACTTTGGAAAATTCTTGATATTATTCCAGAGTAGCGCCTTCAGACGGCGTTCGATTCTGAGCCCCGGTGTGGCCAGAATTAAACTTTCAGTGCGTTCACACTAGACACACCAAATAAATGGTATAACTCCTAAACGGTGATCCAGATCAGAAGTCTAAGTGTACGGATGGGTCCGAAATGGTGTTTTTACCATAGGAATGACATAAAACATGTCGGCGCGAGATGTTTGGACCTCTCGCTCGCTATCGGAGCGTGGAACTGATAAAATAATTAATTAATTTATTTGTTTAATGGTTAAACACAAGTATCTATTAAACGGTGGCTCAGATTGGGAAACTGAGGGCACCATTGAGTTCAGAGTGTGCCGTTTACCCTATAAGAGGTGTAACTTTCACGGGTGCGGCCCATCTGTGAAAAATGGACCCGGGGGCGTTTTCATAATTTAGCGGCTTCAGACGTTAAATTTTATAAATTTTGAACGGGGCCTCAGATTTAAATTCTGAGACCACCTTTGTGCTTAGGAGGTGGTGTTTACCCTAGGGGGGGCTTAACCTCGACCCCGTTGAGATTTTCAGAGGTGGGTCCTTTCGTGGGTAATTAATTAAAAAATTAATTTAATTAATTTTTATTTCTACTTAAGCCTACACCCTCCCCTCCTCCATCCATTTTCTCTGGCGTAAGAAGGCTCAACTAGGCAGACCCCTCAAGTTCCTCTCCTCTTACCCTCCGGCAAGGCAGCCGCGCGGCAACGGACTCTCCGTGAAGCATCGGGCAACGCCCCAACAGGTAGGATCATGCGTTTCATTTTATTCTTCCCGCACTTACTTTGAGCTCGAATAATCACATCAAATTGCTGTTGGTTTTTCAAACAAAGAACAATAATGCATAGTATATTTTATGCCCTTTCCGACACTTGTTACGGATTTCAATTCTGAGTCCCGAGAAACCCGCAGCGGTCCGGCGAACATTGCGGGTTTTCTGGTGGTTTGGAGTTTTTCAGTCGGTTTTTTGGGGTTCTGGCGGTTTGGATGTAGCGTGAGGCGGCGGCGGGCACTGCAGGCGAGCTCGGACGGTGGTGGGCTCCAGGGTGAGGCTCGAGTTCGCGGTCGAGCGGAGCAGGCGGCGTCGGGGTCGAACGGAGGGGGCCGGCAGAGCGTCGAAGGTCGAGCGCAGCGTGGCGCGGATGGCAGGGAGAGGCGGCCGGGCGGCGTTGTCTCTGCGGTCGTCAGCTACAGGCGTCAGGCACGAAGCACGGGCGGAACGACCCTTTGGCCGGTCGTTGCCGGAGAAGACCGGGGTCTTTGGACCCCGGCTGGCAGACAGAGGACCCGCAAATGCGGGTCCTGTTCTTGACGGGGAGAAGACTGGCCATTCGGTGGTCTGGTTTTGGTTTTAAAAAATAAATAAAAAAATAAAATAAAATAAAAGGTTATAATAATAATAATAATATATTATTATTATTATTATAAAATGATTTATATTTTAATAAATCATAAACCATGAGTCAGTTTCGCGAGCCGTGTGTAACAGCCCGAGATTTTATGAAAAATATTCTTTTTTATTTTACTAATGTCTTGTGTTATACGCTACACCAAAAGGAGCTTGCACAACACGCATCCTTGACTTGCCTTGCATTACACGCAATCGCAACCTTCCTCGATAGCGTGTGTGGTACGTAATCCTGAGTTTCACGAAACAATGATATGCTATTAAAATATTATTAAAACTAGCCGTTATGAATAGTAATAACCACTTTTTAAATTTTAGAAATTTTAACTCTCAAAGTGAACTTCATTCTTGGATTCGGAGTATCGAATTTAGCCTAAGGTGAAATTTTGGTACTTTTCGGATAACTTTCATATTCTGATGAATAGTGAAAATTACTAAATTATAATTAAAAACAACTTTTTTAATCGAAATAATTAATAGTGATAAATTATTAATTTGAGTGGTTTTAAAGTATATTTAGAATATATTTTTACAATTTAATACAATGTTGGTCATTGGTTGTAATTTCACATTTAAACCAGACATAATCAAGTGTCAATCTTTTGATATATATTGTTTCCTAAAAACACGCTATTTATTTTAACAGCAGGATTTAATTATAAAATTAATTAATGCAACTTCTATGTTATGAATTTGTTAAAAGAGATTTCATTTTTGAATTCGGAATATGAAATATAGCTTAGGATGAAATTTTGGCATTGTTCTGAAAAACATCAATTTTTGATGAATAGTGAAACTACTAAGTGGTAGTTAAAAAAACTGAATTTTTCATAAAACTTAATTTTGCCGCTTCTGTGAATGGAATTTCGAAAATCCGAGAGACACGGTTAATATCAAGGACTAAAATGTGGTTCAATGAGATGAAAATAATTTTTTGGTGAATAGTAACTTTTTACTTTTTTTACCGCGGTTAATAGTAAATAGGGTAACTAAGGGTAAATAAGATATTAACATTACCCTAACACATGTCCTAATTCTATTGGACAAGTGTAATTCGACCAAAAACAAACTTAGGAATAAAATATGACCATTTAGGCCCACTTGGATTAGATTAGGACATTTATTATTAATTTATTTAAAGAAGGGTTAAAATAGTTAAAATCAAAGTTTAATAAGTACATCATTTTTAATATGGGGTTATACATAAGATAAATTCGACTATAAATATTCATTAGAAAGCTAAAAATATTTCCTACATGATGGTATTTTATTTGTAATTTTTAGACATCAAATAATATAATTTATTTATGAGACAAAGATGATGCAGTAATTATCTTATTAATGAAATATTGACATAATTGATAATATAAATACCAAAATAAATGTAATTTAAGACTTTTTATGAATTCCACTAATTTTCTAGGTTACTATTATATATTAGTGTTGATTTAAGCAACTTGGTTCGAACATATAATTCTGTTACGACTTTCACAAAAATCATATATCAAATAGTGTCAAAATTGACACAAAATAGTTTTTAAATCAAATATTATATTATTAATTGTTATTTTATTCCTAAAAATCTAAGGTTCGGCCAAATGACTTAGATAAGGATATATGTATTAATAATATACAATTTGGGGTTCGTTTGGCATGTTATAGTAAGTTTATTAACCATATAGTGAAAGAAAACAAAAAGACACGGTAAAAGTTAAATTATTTAACTTAGAGTTAAATCTAATTGATAAGGTTAAAATAATACCCTAAACTTGTCTAAATCCTATTGGTTGATAGGATTTCGACCCATCCCCACTTTAGCTTCTAAATAAGACCCTTTGGAACCATTATAAACCGATTTTGACTTTAATATAAAATAATATTTTGAGATATTCCTAAGGTGCCCCTCTCCTCCCCTATAAAAGGACACCTCCTCCCCCTCCTCCTCACACCAATTTGAGCACTCAAGCTCGTCCAAACCCTGCCAATTTCTCCTCTCCACTTTCCTAGCAACATCCTAGAGGTTCTGGTCTTCCTCAAAGACCAATTTTAGTGCCCTAAGAGGAGGTCTCAAAGAGGCACTTCAAAGAAGAGGTAATTACCGTTACCAATTCTTTCATCTTTATTTCTTCCTCCACTTCTTCTTCTTAGGTTGTTTCATTATGAAGTAATAACATCAGTATCACTCATATACTGATATGTTACTATAAGTATGAAACAACCCTATTTCACCATCTATCCATCCTACGGAAAAAGAAATCACCGCGCGTGCGTACGTACGGAATACCGTCTCCACGCCGTGGTGTAATCTATTTTCCACCACCACCTTACATGGATGGGTATAATGGTGTAAAGAATAACTATACATAGTTATTACAACATCATATTGATTCTGATATATTGTATAATCCACTCCAATTCAATTCAATATTTATAGAAATGATATCATCGCTCGTGCGTACGTACGGACTACCGTCTCCACGACGCGATGAGATTCATTCTCCATGTTAACCATTTAAGAATGATTATAATGTATATATAAGAAATAATAATGAAATATATGAAATTAAAAAGCTACTGTATTTATGTATATATATACATATGTATGTCATCTACTTACTTCCATTTCAAGACAATAAGGAAAGAAAAACAGTGTTCATGCGTATGTACGGACTACCGTCTCCATGAACGGTGTTTTTCATTTTATTTATCTATCTATTATATATATATATATATACTGAATATATATGATATATAAATCATATTTTATATTCTGGAAGTAAGTAAATCATGATATAAGTAATAATGATGTCAAGAACAACAAGTCAAAACACCTACGATAAATGAAACGATTTTACCCAAAACGCTTCTTTAACATGGAATTTACAAAAGAACGGGTAATATAATGTCATAAGTGAACCATATATGATATTATAACAATGAATATGATTCTTTAATAAGTCAATGACATTATTTAAATCATTATACAGGAGGTTCGGACACTTACAAAGCAAGTCGGACCTAAGGTAAGGGAAATATCACAATCTCATTTTTATCCGAGATTGTTTATTCGTAAGTATTTACTGGGGTGTATTTTATCATCCACATCCATGTTTCATCAATATGTAATATTATTTCCATCCACCTACAATTGTTTAAATCCATTTTTACTCTTCGGTGAGTTTTTAGTAATATGTATGAAAGGAATCTTTTGTCGTTTTTCGTACGAGGTACTTTTTGACTTTTCCGACAAAAGTACGAAGAATGTTTTTTTTAACTTATACGGCATGAATGGATTTTTAAAACATTATTTCCAAGAAGCTTCCTTTACATGTTTTAATGTTTATTTTTAATCAACTTCTTTTATTTTAAAGTTGTATGACATGTTAAGAAAGGAAAAGTATTTTTGAAGCAGAAAGGATATTTTCCTCAAGAATGAAGTTCAAGTATTTTATCAAAATTATTTTCCATCTAAGATAATAAAAGGGTTCTGTTTTTATCCCTATTATTACATTGTTTTGATTATGTTGTGATTGAAATATTTTTATGAATTACTTTATCTTATATGAATTTATTTATGATGTCATGATGTTTCAAGAATCCCATTTCTGTTACATGTGTTATGCGATGATGTATGATTTATGATTATGTGGCACACACATAAGAAAGGATTCATTATGAGATGGGTGGTACCTATATCTCCCTCCAATGCATTGGGTAAAGATTTTATATCTCATGAGATAGACATGGCTGGAATGGTAGGTTATACCGGTTCAGTGAAACAGGACTGAAACGAGGGTTACTCGATTCAGAAAGGGACTTTGTCCACTAAGATAGTCTTGGCAATGAGTCATGAATAACAAGAAATGATTTTCCATGATTATGTGTGCATGCCACAAAGTTTCAAGTTTCATGTTATGATTATAGTGATCTCATTTTCACTTCTATGATTTGTTACATGTTAAGATATTATGATCTCTTTTGCAGGTTATGATTTTCAAAAAGATATGATATGATTTTTATTTCTTTTGTATACCCTTACTGAGCATTTGAGCTCATCCTTTTATGTTTTCTTTTCCCCAGGATATAAATAAAGGTTTTAGGTAAAAAAAAGGGAAGATCTTTACGGGAGATATTGAAGATCTTTCACCACGATTAGAAGATTACGTTCCGAGTTTCCAAAGACACTAAACTATTACGATCCTTGCGTGTGTTTTTTTGTTATGTACTAAGTATTCCGCAAAAGTAATGTAATGTCCATGTACGATAAGCTTCGGGTCTCTACAGTTGGTATCAGAGGAAAGGTTTAGTCAACCTTTGGAAACTAGGATGCGAAAACGTTAGTGAGATCCCTAGAGATATTTCTAAGGTATGTCTAGGGATGCCCCTAAGGATAAGTATACGTATAGGATATAGTTCTAGAACTATGGTAACGATATTAGATTAAACCAAAGATGATAGATATTTAAGTTACTCCCCCTTTATTAAGATTTTTTCATCTAACACTATTCTGTTTGGGTTTTAGAAAATGGCTGGAAACAAGATGATTCACAATAATGGAGGATATGATGGACAATGGAATGATATTCTTCATGAGCAACCAAATGAAATGGGATTTGGATGTCCAAACATCATTATTATGCCGAATCAGCAATCTCACAACATGATCAATAAATTAAAATTTGGTAAGTTTCCTGACTCGACTAATAAGAGAAAGATGGAGTTCCATGATGATCATAGAGGAAAGAAAGTTCAATTTCCCCTATGTAAATCATGTGGGAAGAGGCATCAAGGAGAATGTTTCAAGGGAACTGGAAGATGCTTTGGGTGTGGAAAAGAAGGACACAAAGCAAGTAAGTGCAAAGGAAAAGGGTCGGTTAACACCATGGATGAGGATAATGGTATTGCTACGACATCAAAAATGGTTAAGTGTTTTAAATGTGGAATGTATGGGCATTATGCAAACAAATGCCCTAAGGGAAAGACTCATGAAGAGAATCAGTATGGTCATATGGGTAGTATTTATTTGGATGATGATGAAGAGACTACAAATGATATGTGAGATGAAAGAATTTTTGAAGCTCGGTCAATGGTTTGAGAATGTAGTGGAATGATTACATGTTTATCATGTGTAATTTTGGAATAAAGAGACATCTATGGATTGTTACACTGTTGTCTTTCCTTGTGTTTTGAAAGTGTATGATTAATGTTACCAGTATCCATGAAAGGTTATCCAGATAATTTTGGAATGTAGATGATATGCGCATAATGAAGGGATAAGGAGAAAATTAAATGTTTGATAGTATTCATGAGCTCATGATTGATATAAGGACTAAGTGATATCATGGTTTGAGTATATAGAATTTTGAGGATTTTGGTATGTGGAAAGTGTTAACTTTTAACTGCACTCATGTTTTCACTAAGGTATTCAAGAGAATACACGATTAAGGACTTTGAATGTTTGGAATGTGACCAACAAGACATATCTTATGATATGTGGGGATCAACGACAGTATTAAATCTCTGGTAATCGATGTCACTATATTATGAGAGTGGACTGCAGTATTATGTATAAGCCTAAAGATTAGACTGGATTATGTTGGACATAAGTTAGTATTGTTTAAGGATAGAAGATTTTCGATATTTTTGATGGGATGTTATAGTAACGTAGTTTTAGAAAAAGGGACAACCTGCAGGACGGGCGACAGCCCATCGCTTCGGATAAGGCTGTAGGAATCGAACCCACAACCGAAGTACGACTGGCCTTTATCGCCTACCACTGGCCTACAGGAAGTCCCTGTTTAGTAGAAACTAGTTTTATTATATTAAGCAGCATGATATATGAAGTATAAGTCCATTTTAGGAACCATATATGATTAATCTCACTATAGAATGACTTATGTATATTTAATAACTTTTGCTAACCTTTTGTTTGAGACAGATGGAATGAACAGTCATTCTATCACATGATCTGCTAACACTTCACAAATAACAAATTCAACTTAATTTATTTAAGAGATGAAGTAGAAATTGTTCAAGGCACGAACAAAAGTGAGATTGTACCAAAATAAAGTAAGTATTTATTCTAAGCAAATTTTCAACTTTAGGGAAATGATCTTGAAAACCAAAAATGTTGTCCTAGTGATCTTATACCTGATGAATCAGATGGTACCTTATATCATCACAAATCTATGGATTTGTGATTACTGGCTTTTCCATAGCCATGTTCTCTACCACTCTCCATCAGAACATGATGGTTAGATTTGTCTTCCATATCCATATTTTCACCTATGTGGAAACCCAGTGATTAGTTTATTTGGGTAATCGTTACATTTCATACTTTAGTTTTTAAAGCCAAGTTTTGGTATTCCCTTTTACGATGTGGGTTTCTATTAAAGAAACTTTCGAATAGTAAACCATTTATAACCCCGACGAATTTCGAGGGCGAAATTCATTTTAAGGGGGGTAGAATGTAACAGCCCGAGATTTTATGAAAAATAATATTTTTTATTTTACTAATGTCTTGTGTTATACGCTACACCAAAAGGAGCTTGCACAACACGCATCCTTGACTTTCCTTGCATTACACGCAATCGCAACCTTCCTCGATAGCGTGTGTGGTACGTAATCCTGAGTTTCACGAAACAATGATATGCTATTAAAATATTATTAAAACTAGCTGTTATGAATAGTAATAACCACTTTTTAAATTTTAGAAATTTTAACTCTCAAAGTGAACTTCATTCTTGGATTCGGAGTATCGAATTTAGCCTAAGGTGAAATTTTGGTACTTTTCGGATAACTTTCATATTCTGATGAATAGTGAAAATTACTAAATTATAATTAAAAACAACTTTTTTAATCGAAATAATTAATAGTGATAAATTATTAATTTGAGTGGTTTTAAAGTATATTTAGAATATATTTTTACAATTTAATACAATGTTGGTCATTGGTTGTAATTTCACATTTAAACCAGACATAATCAAGTGTCAATCTTTTGATATATATTGTTTCCTGAAAACACGCTATTTATTTTAACAGCAGGATTTAATTATAAAATTAATTAATGCAACTTCTATGTTATGAATTTGGTAAAAGAGATTTCATTTTTGAATTCGGAATATGAAATATAGCTTAGGATGAAATTTTGGAATTGTTCTGAAAAACATCAATTTTTGATGAATAGTGAAACTACTAAGTGGTAGTTAAAAAAACTGAATTTTTCATAAAACTTAATTTTGCCGCTTCTGTGAATGGAATTTCGAAAATCCGAGAGACACGGTTAATATCAAGGACTAAAATGTGGTTCAATGAGATGAAAATAATTTTTTGGTGAATAGTAACTTTTTACTTTTTTTACCGCGGTTAATAGTAAATAGGGTAACTAAGGGTAAATATGATATTAACATTACCCTAACACATGTCCTAATTCTATTGGACAAGTGTAATTCGACCAAAAACAAACTTAGGAATACAATATGACCATTTAGGCCCACTTGGATTAGATTAGGACATTTATTATTAATTTATTTAAAGAAGGGTTAAAATAGTTAAAATCAAAGTTTAATAAGTAAATCATTTTTAATATGGGGTTATACATAAGATAAATTCGACTATAACTATTCATTAGAAAGCTAAAAAGATTTCCTACATGATGGTATTTTATTTGTAATTTTTAGACATCAAATAATATAATTTATTTATGAGACAAAGATGATGCAGTAATTATCTTATTAATGAAATATTGACATAATTGATAATATAAATACCAAAATAAATGTAATTTAAGACTTTTTATGAATTCCACTAATTTTCTAGGTTACTATGATATATTAGTGTTGATTTAATCAACTTGGTTCGAACATATAATTCTGTTATGACTTTCACAAAAATCATATATCAAATAGTGTCAAAATTGACACAAAATAGTTTTTAAATCAAATATTATATTATCAATTGTTATTTTATTCCTAAAAATCTAAGGTTCGGCCAAATGACTTAGATAAGGATATATGTATTAATAATATACAATTTGGGGTTCGTTTGGCATGTTATAGTAAGTTTATTAACCATATAGTGAAAGAGAACAAAAAGACACGGTAAAAGTTAAATTATTTAACTTAGAGTTAAATCTAATTGATAAGGTTAAAATAATACCCTAAACTTGTCTAAATCCTATTGGTTGATAGGATTTAGACCCATCCCCACTTTAGCTTCGAAATAAGACCCTTTGGAACCATTATAAACTGATTTTGACTTTAATATAAAATAATATTTTGAGATATTCCTAAGGTGCCCCACTCCTCCCCTATAAAAGGACACCTCCTCCCCCTCCTCCTCACACCAATTTGAGCACTCAAGCTCGGCCAAACCCTGCCAATTTTTCCTCTCCACTTTCCTAGCAACATCCTAGAGGTTCTGGTCTTCCTCAAAGACCAATTTTAGTGCCCTAAGAGGAGGTCTCAAAGAGGCACTTCAAAGAAGAGGTAATTACCGTTACCAATTCTTTCATCTTTATTTCTTCTTCCACTTCTTCTTCTTAGGTTGTTTCATTATGAAGTAATAACATCAGTATCACTCATATACTAATATGTTATTATAAGTATGAAACAACCCTATTTCACCATCTATCCATCCTACGGAAAAAGAAATCACCGCGCGTGCGTACGTACGGAATACCGTCTCCACGCCGTGGTGTAATCTATTTTCCACCACCACCTTACATGGATGGGTATAATGGTGTAAAGAATAACTATACATAGTTATTACAAAATCATATTGATTCTGATATATTGTATAATCCACTCCAATTCAATTCAATATTTATAGAAATGATATCATCGCTCGTGCGTACGTACGGACTACCGTCTCCACGACGCGATGAGATTCATTCTCCATGTTAACCATTTAAGAATGATTATAATGTATATATAAGAAATAATAATGAAATATATGACATTATAAAGCTACTGTATTTATGTATATATATACATATGTATGTCATCTACTTACTTCCATTTCAAGACAATAAGGAAAGAAAAACAGCGTTCATGCGTACGTACGGACTACCGTCTCCATGAACGGTGTTTTTCATTTTATTTATCTATCTATTATATATATATATATACTGAATATATATGATATATAAATAATATTTTATATTCTGGAAGTAAGTAAATCATGATATAAGTAATAATGATGTCAAGAACAACAAGTCAAAACACCTACGATAAATGAAACGATTTTACCCAAAACGCTTCTTTAACATGGAATTTACAAAAGAACGGGTAATATAATGTCATAAGTGAACCATATATGATATCATAACAATGAATATGATTCTGTAATAAGTCAATGACATTATTTAAATCATTATACAGGAGGTTCGGACACTTACAAAGCAAGTCGGACCTAAGGTAAGGGAAATATCACAATCTCATTTTTATCCGAGATTGTTTATTCGTAAGTATTTACTGGGGTGTATTTTATCATCCACATCCATGTTTCATCAATATGTAATATTATTTCCATCCACCTACAATTGTTTTAATCCATTTTTACTCTTCGGTGAGTTTTTAGTAATATGTATGAAAGGAATCTTTTGTCGTTTTTCGTACGAGGTACTTTTTGACTTTTCCGACAAAAGTACGAAGAATGTTTTTTTTAACTTATACGGCATGAATGGATTTTTAAAACATTATTTCCAAGAAGCTTCATTTACAAGTTTTCAAGTTTATTTTTAATCAACTTCTTTTATTTTAAAGTTGTATGACATGTTAAGAAAGGAAAAGTATTTTTTAAGCAGAAAGGATATTTTCCTCAAGAATGAAGTTCAAGTATTTTATCAAAATTATTTTCCATCTAAGATAATAAAAGGGTTCTGTTTTTATCCCTATTATTACATTGTTTTGATTATGTTGTGATTGAAATATTTTTATGAATTACTTTATCTTATATGAATTGATTTATGATGTCATGATGTTTCAAGAATCCCATTTTTGTTACATGTGTTATGCGATGATGTATGATTTATGATTATGTGGCACACACATAAGAAAGGATTCATTATGAGATGGGTGGGACCTATATCTCCCTCCAATGCATTGGGTAAAGATTTTATATCTCATGAGATAGACATGGCTGGAATGGTAGGTTATACCGGTTCAGTGAAACAGGACTGAAACGAGGGTTACTCGATTCAGAAAGGGACTTTGTCCACTAAGATAGTCTTGGCAATGAGTCATGACTAACAAGAAATGATTTTCCATGATTATGTGTGCATTCCACAAAGTTTCAAGTTTCATTTTATGATTATGGTGATCTCATTTTCACTTCTATGATTTGTTACATGTTAAGATATTATGATCTCTTTTGCAGGTTATGATTTTCAAAAAGATATGATATGATTTTTATTTCTTTTGTATACCCTTACTGAGCATTTGAGCTCACCCTTTTATGTTTTCTTTTCCCCAGGATATAAATAAAGGTTTTAGGTAAAAAAAAGGGAAGATCTTTACGGGAGATATTGAAGATCTTTCACCACGATTAGAAGATTACGTTCCGAGTTTCCAAAGACACTAAACTATTACGATCCTTGCGTGTGTGTTTTTGTTATGTACTAAGTATTCCGCAAAAGTAATGTAATGTCCATGTACGATAAGCTTCGGGTCTCTACACCGTGTGTGGCAGCGCGTGCCTCATAATGAGAGGAATATTTTTAGATTGTTTTGGGTGATTTTTATCACTGAGACAGGGGCTCGGAAGCGCGACACGTCATCAAGCGGTTGGGCGCTTTTTCCATGGATTCTGGTTTTGGACGGCGTTGACACATCCGATGTTCGAATTGAGTGTCTTTAGTGGCGTTGCAACCCTGGCATTGAGCTGGTTTTTTCTAGTGTGGTTTTGGGTGTTGAAGCTGGAGTTGAGGTGTGGGCCCCACGGCCCGTCTTTTAAGCTGCGAGCAGCATTTAGAAACTTTTTCATCGGACGTCCGTTCAGGGCGTGCGAGCAGTCGTTTTTGGGTGTTTTTCCGAGGGCATTGCATTGGCGCAGTCTGCCCGCTTTAATTCCGCATGTTGGTGCGAGCCCCATGAGGGCCATTTCAGGAGTTGACGGTGATTTCCAGCATAATCACTGGGTGTCCGTTTTGGACAAGTGAATAGCCCAACTTGTGTGCTTTTTCGAGAGGATCTCAACGGTGCGATCCGTTCATTGTGTTTCAGGACTGGGATGCGGGTCCCACGAAGCACCGCTCGTGTGCGGTGAGCCGGAATGCATCTTTTTTTCGGATATCTTTTTCACTCAAGTGAGAAGTCCTTTTGACGTGTTTTCCCAAGGGGATCGCAATGGTGCGATGCGCCCGACTGTTTTCAGGGCCGAGGCTCGGGATCATGGGACGTCATTCGGGCATGAGGTGGTGTTGGTGACTTTTATGTCGGATATCCTTTTGAGGTGAGTAAGTAGTCGATCTCACATGTTTTTCTGCGAGGATTACAATGGTGTAATCTATTCAGGAGAGCAGAGCCTCATACACAATCTTATTAAATGTGGAAACACGAAAGGTGTACCAGTGGAGGTTCTTCTTTCCATGATTACAGAGAACCCTTGGTGTGTGATCGCATTCACTCCCATGAGAGTGAAGTAAATGTTTAAAGAGATGTGGTTGGTTGTACCTCAACCATTGAGGTGGCAGGTTGGAGTTGTTACGTTACGCCTTCGCGTTGACGTTGGGTGCCGTGTGCATGTTTGACTTTGGGCTGGAGATGTGGCATACTCTGGGAGTATGCGAGAACACTGGGAGGTACATGTGGATGGTTGTACCTGAGAATGTTTGTGCACTCAGTTGGGTTTGACTTGGGGCCACACGTTGTGTGGGACCCATGTGCGTGTCATGTCCTTCTTTACGTACTTTTTACCTATCGCGACGTAGAGGGTCCCTTTGTTCTCGTTTCTTGACTAGCGGGGTTGAGTTTTCCCCTGGCTCTATGCTCATTTGTTTGACCAGCAAGGTAGAGTGTTTTCTCCCTGGTTCTGTTCTTGATGGTTTTGGCTGGCAAAGGTGGTTTGGTTCCTCTGTTCTTCAGCTGTAAGGGGTTTCAGTACCGTGCCCCTTTCACCGGACTGCAGAACCATTTGCAACTACGGGTGTTCGTACAGTGTGGATGTTTTCCCCACTTTCTGGGATGAGTTGACTTGGTCCACTTCGACAGTGACTCAGAAAATTGGAGCAAGATTTCCTTGAGAGGCCCGGGAAGTTCCTCTCGTCCCTTCATGTTCCCTGGTATAGTTCTTGTGGATTCGGTGTGACCAACACATTATATGGGCACCGATCCCCTACCCAGGAGGTTGTTTCTAGTAGGGATGAGGTTGTTTTGAGCAGGGATCGCCAGTTGTTCCATCCAGCAGGGATGTCCAGTACAACGGTGTTCACCGAGCAGTACCATCAAGCAGGGATGGCTAGAGCAGTTCCGGGTTTACCTCCGACGGTGCTGGGAAGTGGTCCCCGATGCTGGGCTTACCTCCTGCTGGGCTGGGCAGTGGTCCCCGATGCCGGGCTTACCTTCAGCTGGGCTGATCAGTGGTCCCCGATGCTGGGTTACCTCCAGCTGGCCTGGGCAGTGATCCCGTCGACGACATTAGCTGGGTCTCCCTCTAGTGGATTACCCTTTTACGGGACTGGGCAGTGTGGAACCTGTTGACTCTTGCCGGGTCTCCCTCTAGTGGGAACCCGTTGAATTCTAGGGACCCTCCAGGGAGGGTGGGCAGGGGGTCTCCTGTCGACTTTGAGGAGACCTTTCGACTGCGGGGCAGTGACGAGGTGTGTCTTGACGTTCCCCCAGAACTCTCAAGTACGAGGGGTGCTTTCCCCACCGAGACGCGTCCTTGTGACATGACCTAAAACCATGCGGGCGAGTCAGTGCCTCCCAAAGCGGATAGTTTTGAGGTGCGGTGATTTGAGCCCTTGACTTGCAGTTCTGGGCAGACGTGTGTGATGATGGGCATCGATGGTGTTTACATCTAGGACTGTTGGCGAATCACTTTCTTGTGCTGAGCTACGGGATGGAGATCCCCTTACGACCTTGTTCGGGCTTCTTGTTGAGCGTATGTATATGTATATACCTTGTTATAGTACCCACTTCTTGGGTTTGCTTACTCTCCTTCCAGGAGAGGCAAAGATGCGCGGGGTATGCCACGTGCTTTCCGTGTCTAGTTTCTCATGGTTGGATGAGTCTACTCTCCTGCTATAGGTAGCAAAGACTCGATGGGAAGTTCATCTTCTCACTGTTTCCGGATCCTTGTTTTTGGACGAGTCTACCTTCTTTCCTCTTGTTGGGATGAGTTGGACTCTCTACTGTTACTCTTTACTGCACTCTCGGTTGTACTCCTTTACTTTTCATGTTCTCTCTACTGCTCACCCTTCAGTACCTCCTGTGTTGCTCCCTCGAGACTTCGGGGTATCCTAGTGAGTATTTTTATACTCACCCCTGCTTGGGATTTTCCCGCACTTGGTGTGCCCTTGCAGACGACGGACAGGTTGGTCGTGACTTCAGTGGAGTTTAGGAGTTCGAGAGCTTGGACCGCGTGCAGTAGTCGGAGTCAGGTTCCAGGTGGGGGACCCTTCCAGCTTTTTTTCCTTTGATTACCTGTTGCTGGGTTGTGGAACTTTTCTAGTTGGGTGCGTGTTTTGCCCCTTTTCTTTTCAATTTACCTCAGCACTTGCTTGAAGTATTTAGAGGTCGATGCACTTTTGTGGTTTATTTATAGCAGTTGGTACTTTGTTTTTCCTTTTACTCTTCACTTTTGCATTGAGCGTGCTGCGTGTGTGTGTACAGTTACTTAGGAAAAGGCCTAGCAGAGTTGTTTAGCCTTAGGCGCTGGTCACCAGCCCCTGGCCTATGGAGGCAGGCTTGGGGTAGTTGCGGCTCAAGCTTGGGTAGGGTCGGGTCGTGACAAAGTGGTATCAGAGGTGGTTCCTTCCTTGGGACGTTGTTCAGACTTCCCTAAAAAGGAATTGGTTGGGATTTAGGGAAACAGTGTTAACATGTCTCGAGAGCGGCTCTCAGGCCAGGGAGTCCAGTGATGGTGCGACGACCGACGTATCCATTCACCAGGACCTTGATAACCCCTTATTGACTCGGCATGCTGAGACACTTGTTGCAGGGAAAATTGGTTTGTGTATCACATAGGATTGAGTCTTTGACTGTCCTTCTTGAGTCAGCTCCCCATCATTATTGTTGTTGTTATATACATATATTCTCATCTGACCGCGACACTCCTTGATAATATTCAGGATGTCTCCGCGAGGACAGCCAGCCAGGATACCAGCTTTAGTTCGTGACGATGACCCTGTGAGCTACGAGGCCTCAGTCCAGGACCCATCATGCGATCCCCTTTCTCCTGGTGGGCTGGTAGTAGCACCCCCACCTATTGAGTAGCAGATAGCTTCAGCAGAGCATGCTGATCTTGAGCGTAGGTTGAGTGTGCTCCGTGAGTTCCAGTGGTAGAGACCGCTGAGGTTCAGTGGTGAGCCAGACCCTCAGGCAGCAAAGGTTTGGCTAGAGATAGTGGTAAGCCTTTTCAGGCTTGTGCAGACACTGACAGATCAGAAAGTGGCTTTGGCAGTCAACCTTTTTTGTGGAGCAGCTTGGTATTGGTGGAGTCTGGTGACTCAATTTCTTGAGGAGTTGTCGCTTTCGTTGGGTGACTTCTAGTTGATGTTCCATGAGGAGTTTTGCCCCTCCTGCTTGCTCTCTGTTCGGATTTAGGAGATCCTTCAGTTTTAGTATGGAGGGATGACGGTGGCCGAGTACGCGGCTAGTTTCGCAGACCGTGTATGCTTTTACCCGGACTTGGTCCACGATGTTAACTTCCGAGCACGAATGTTTGAGAAGAGACTCCGCCAAGAGATTCATTCTTTCATAGTACCCATGGGAATTTCCACATATGTCAGGGTGCTAGAGTAGGCACTGGTTACAGAGATCTTCCTGTCACGTTCTAGAGTTGGTGGTGGCAGCAGGCACGTTGGAGCTGAGACGTCTACCGCAGCTAGCGGGCGTCGGCAAGAAGAACCTCGACGCAAGTGGCTTTCTAACAACCGGACTCAGGGGCGTGGTCGTACACCACAGTGGCGCTGGGTAGCACCAGTGTAGCCCAGAGAGATTCAGTGCTATGCTTGCGATGGACGAGGTCACCTGGCATAGGACTGCCTGACCAGACATTCAAAGAGCTTTGGGTAGGTAGCAAGTGCACCACCACGACGGAGGCAGCGCCATGATCGGAGTAGTACCTAGAGAGGTGGTTCTAGTAGAGGAGCGGGTGGATTGGAAAATGGAGGATGACCTTAGGAGGTCTCCCCATCACCACTAGGCGCTCCACATCAGGCTCCGGGAGCTGACAGTTGGGACCGCAGGTAGTCGCGAGCTTTGGATGTCCACGATCCTTTAGAGCATGAGGTGATAATAGGTATGATCTAAATCTCTTCTACTTCTTGTAGTATAATTGTTAGACTCTGTGTGTGGAATGCTTTCCTCCCTTCTCCTTGCTTGAGGTGTTACGAGGGTGGTGTGGGGCGTCGGTGTAACCCAGTTTTGGTATGATAAAAGGCGTGGGACCTTTTTCTTTAGTCAATGGTGTCGACTCCATCGCTTTTCGACCGTGTAAGAGAGTCTTGGTTGTGAGACATAGACTATGAAATCTTGCGTGACCAGATATCCTTGGGTGTTTCACCATATGGATATTCTGAAGGAGGGAATCACCAGGCCTTGTTCCAGGTGCAGGCGGTGATTCCGGTCCAGGCATACTACGTAGGGGTTCGGTCAAGGACGTAAGCTAACCCCTGAGGACCTTCGGGCCATTTGAGACCGTAATAAGGGATGGTGAGGTTCCCTACCGCATTGGACTAACCCTAATGTCTAGAGTGGGTGCATGATGTCTTCCACGTGACTCACCCGAGAAGAAGTGTGTGTGCTACTATGCATGTCATTTGTGAGGGAAGACCTCACGTGAAGAGATCAAATCCTTGGGTCTGTGTGCGGTGGCACAAAATTGTGCAAGAGTTCTTCTGGGTACGAAAGAGCCAGGTGCGGGCTTAGTACGCTGAGTTGTTCCTTGGTTTTTATTTTCGGGGAAGAAAAGCTTGAATTATGGAATGATGTAATAACCTAGCTTTTTTCTATAAAATAATTTGGAATATTCTTGATATTATTCTAGAGCAGCGCCTTCAGAAGACGTTCGATTACGAGCCCCGCTGTGGCCGGAATTAAACTTTTAGTGCGTTCACACTGGACACGGCAAATAAATGGGATAACTCCTAAACGGTGATCTGGATCAGAAGTCTGAGTGTACGGATGGGTCCGTAATGGGGTGTTTACCCTAGGAACGATATAAAACATGTCGGCACGGGACGTTTGGACCCCTCTGTCGCTTTCAGAGTGTGGAACGGATAAATTAACTAATTAATTTATTCGTTTAAATGTTAAACGCAAGTATATATTAAACAGTGGCTCGGATTGGGAAACCGAGGGCACCTTTGAGTTCGAAGCATTCCGTTTACCCTATAAGGGGTGTAACTTTCGTGGGCACAACCCATCTGTGAAAAATGGACCAAGGGGCATTTTCGTAATTTAGAGGCTTCGAACGTTAAATTTTATAACTTTTGAACGGGGCCTCAGATTGAAATTTTGAGACCGCCGTTGTGCTCGGGAGGTTATTTTTACCCTAGGGGAGTCTTAACCTCAACCCCTTTGATATTTTTGGAGGTGGGTCCTTTCGTGGGTAATTAATTAAATTAATTTTTATTTCTACTTAAGCCGACACCCTCCCCTCCTCCATTCATTTTCCCTAGCAGAAGAAGGATCAACCAGGAAGCCCCCTCAAGCTCCTCTCCTCCTCCCCTTCGAAAAGGCAGCGACGCAGCGGCGGACCCTCCGTGAAGCGTCGGGCAACGCCCCAATAGGTAGGATCGTGCGTTTCATTTTATTCTTCCCGCACCTACTTTGAGCTCGAATAATCATGTCGAATTGATGGTTTTTTGAATGAATCACATGAATACGTAGTATTTTTTATTCCATTTCCAACACTTATTACGGATTTCAATTCCGAGTCTCGAGCTTCCTGCAACAGTCCGACAAAGTTTGCTAGTTTTCCGGTGGTTTGAAGTTTTTCGGCCGGTTTTTTTTGGGGTTTCGGTGGTTCGACAGCAGCATGAGGCAGCAGGCGGCCTTGGCTCAGGTAGCGGTAGGCGCTGCAGGTGAGCTGAGACGGCAGATGGCTCCAGGGGAAGGCTCCGGCTCGCGGTCGAGCGGAGCAGGCGGCGTCGGCGTCGAACGGAGGGGGCCCACGGAGCGTCGGTGGTCGAGCGCAGCGAGGCGCGGACGGCGGGGCGAGGTGGCCGGGCGTCGTCATCTCGGTGGTCATCGGCTGCAGGCGCCGGGCATGGAGCACGGGCGGACCGACCCTTTGGCCGGTCATTGCTGGAGAAGACCGGGGTCTTTGGACCCCGGCTAACAGACAGAGGACCCGCAAATGCGTGTCCTGTTCTTGACGAGGGGGAAGACATGCCATTCTGCCGGTCTGGTTTTGTTTTAAACAAAATAAATAAATAAAAAATAAAATAAAATAAAAAATGTTATAATAATAATAATATATTATTATTATTAATATAAAATGATTTATATTTTAATAAATCATAAACCGGGAGTCGGTTTCGCGAGCCGTCTATGGCGGCGCGTGCCTCGAAATGAGAGGAATATTTTGAGATGGTTTCAGGTGATTTTAATCCCCGAGATAGGGGCCTCGGAAGCGCGGCATGCCATCAATCGGTTGGGCGCTTTTTCCGGGGATTCTTGTTTTGGACGGCGCAAACACATCTGATGTTCGAATTGAGTTCTGTCAGTGGCGTTGCGACCCTGGCATTGAGCCGGAGTTTTCAAGTATAGTTTCGAGAGTTGAAGCTGGAGTTGAGGCATGGGCCCCGTGGCCCATCGTTTAAGCTGCGAGCAGCGTTTAGCAACTTTTTCATCAGACGTCCGTTCAGGGCCTGCGAGCAGTCATTTTTGGGTGTTTTTCCGAGGGCATCGCATTGGCGCAGTCTGCCCGCTTTAATTCCGCATGTTGGTGCGAGCCCCGCGAGGGTCGTTTCAGGAGTTGACGGTGATTTCTAGCATTATCACCGGGTGTCCGTTTTGGGCAATTGAATAGCCCAACTTGTGTGATTTTTCGAGAGGATCGCAACAGTGAGATCCGTTCGTTGTGTTTCAGGACCGAAATACGGGTCCCACGAAGCACTGCTCATGTGTGGTGCGTAGGAATGGATCTTTTTCTTTGGATATCTGTTGCACTCAAGTGAGCGGTCCTTTTGACGTGTTTTCCCAAGGGGATCGCAATGGTGCAATGCACCCGACTATTTTCGGGGCCGAGGCTTGGGATCACGGGACGTCGTTCGGGAGTGACGCGGTGTTGTTGAATTTTCCGTCAGATATCCATTTGAGGCGAGTAAGTAGTCGATCTCACATGTTTTTCCGTGAGGATTACAATGGTGTAATCTGTTCAGGCAAGCGGAGCCTGATAAGCAATCTTATTAAATTTGGAAGCACGAAAGGTGTACTGGTGGCGGTTCTTCTTGTTGTGATTGTAGAGATCCCTTGGCATGTGATCACGTTCACTCCCGTGAGAGTGAAGTAAATGTTTAAAGAGATGTGGTTGGTTGTGCCTCATCCGTTGGGGTGGAAGGTTGGAGTTGTTACGTTACGCCTTTGCGTTGACGTTGGGTGCCGTGTGCATGTTAGCCTTTGGGTTGGAGATGTGGCATACTCTGGGAGTATGCGATAAAGCTAGGAGGTACATGTGGATAGTTATACCTGAGAATGTTTGGGCACTCGGTTGGGGTTGAATTGGGGCCAGACATCGTGTGGGCCCCATGTGCGTGTCGTGTTCTGCTTTACTTACTTTTGAACTCTCATGACGTAGAGGGTCCCTTTGTTCTCGTTTGTGGACCAGCGGGGTTGAGTTTTCCCCTAGCTCTGTGATCGTCTGTTTGACCAGCAGGGTTGAGTGTTTTCCCCCTAGTTCTATTCTCGATGGTTTTGGCCGGCAGAGATGGTTTGGTTCCTCTGTTCTTCTGCTGTAAGGGGTTTCAGTACCATGCCCCTTTCACCGGGCTGCGGAACTATTTGCAACTATGAGTGTTCTTACAGTGTGGGTGTTTTCCACAATTTCTTGGATGATTTGACTCGGTCCGCTTCGACAGTGACTCAGCGGATTGAAGCATGATCGCCTTGAGAGGCCTGGGAAGTTTATCCCCTCCCTTCGTGTTACCCGGTAGAGTTCTTGTGGATTCGGCGTGACCAAAACATTATGCGGGAACCGATCCTCTACCCAGGAGGTTGTTTCTAGCAAGGATGAGGTTGTTTCGAGCAGGGCTCTCCAGTTGTACCATCCAACAGGGATGGCCAGAGCAGTTCCGGGTTTACCTCCAGCGGGGCTGGGCAGTGGTCCCCGATGTTGGGCTTACCTCCAGCTGGGTTGGACAGTGGTCCTCGATGCCGGGCTTACCTCCAAATGGGCTGGGCAGTGGTCCCCAATGCCGGGTTACCTTTAGCTGGGCTGGGCAGTGGTCCCGTCGACAACTTTAGTCAGGTCATCCTCCAGTGGATTACCCTTTTACGGGACTGGGCAGTGTGGCACCCATAGACTCTTGCTGGGTCTCCCTCCAGTGGGAACCCGTTGACTTCGAGGGACCCTCCAGCGGGGCTGGGCAGGGGGTCGCCTGTCGACTTTGGGGAGACCTCTCGACTGTGGGGCAGTGACAAGGTGTGGCTTGACATTCCCCCAGAACTCTCAAGTACGAGGGGTGCTTTACCCACCGAGACGCATTCTTGTGATGCGACCTAAAACCGTTCGGGCGAGTCAGTGCCGCCCAAAGAGGATAGTTTCGAGGTGCAGTGATTTGAGCCCTTGACTTGCAGTTTGGGGAAGACGTGCGGGATGCTAGGCATTTATGGTGTTTACTTCTAGGAAATTTGGAGACTCACTTTCTTGGGCTGAGCTACGGGATGAAGATCCCATTACTAACTTGTTAGGGTTTCTTGTTGAGCATATGTATATGTATATACCTTGTTCTAGTACCCAATTCTTGGGTTTGGTTACTCTTCTTCCAGTTGAGGCGAAGATGCGCAGGGTATGCCACGTGCTTTCCGTATCTATCTTCTTATGGTTGGACGAGTCTACTCTCCTTCTATAGGTAGCGAAGGCTCGACGAGAAGTTCATCTTCTCACCATTTTTAGCTCCTTGTGTCTAGACGCTTCTACCATCTTTCCTTTTGCTGGGTTGAGCTGGACTCTCTCCTATTACTATTTACTGCACTCTCGGTTTTACTCCTTTACTTTTCCTATTCGCTCTACTGCTCACCCTTCGGTACCTTCTTTGTTGCTCCCTCGAGCCTTCGGGGAATCCTACTGAGTATTTTTTACTCACCCATGCTTGGGATTTGCCCAAACATTATGTGCCCTTGAAGTCTACAGATAGGTTGGTAGTGAATTCATTGGAGCTTAGGAGTTCAAGAGCTTGGACCACGTGCGGTGGTCGGAGTCAAGTTCCAGGTGGGGGACCCTTCCAGCTGTTTTTCCTTTGTTTACCTGTTGCCAGGTTGTGGCACTTTTCTGGTTGGGCGCATGTTTTTCCCCTTTTTTTTCAGTTTACCTTAGCACTTGCTTGTACTGTTTAGAGGTTGATGCACTTTTTTGGTTTATTTATAGCAGTTGGTACTTTTCTTTTCCTTTTACTTTGCACTTTTTCATTGAGCGTGCTGCGTGTGTGTGTACATGTACTTAGGTAAAGGCCTCCCCGAGTTGTTTAGCCTTCGGCGATGGTCGCTAGCCCCTGGCCTATGGAGGCAGGTTAGGGTAGTTGCGGCGTGAGCCCGGGTCGGTTCGGGTCATGACAATTCAATCATCACTATTTCTTGTCTTAGGGAAAAATAATAAACTAATGATTAAAATATTAAGAAAAACCTTCTCCTCTCCACCATAAATACCTCCCCTCACACCCACATTTATTCTCCCCACTAAAGCTTCAAGACTTGCCTTAATTTTGATCAAATCTCTAACTAAGATCCTACCCTACATCCAACAGCCCCTAGTCTCCTCAAAAGTCCAAATCCTCTCCTCTTAAGAGGCTCTCAAAGGAAGATAGAATCAATAGGTAAATTCCTCTTTTCAATTCCTTTGTATTATTTTCAAGTTCCTTTATTATCTTTTATATTCCCACCTCTTATCATCCAAATGTTATGACAACTCTGGTACCTTATATATACTAGAATGTTGTTATAATAATGGAATATTCCATCATCACTTCTTCTTTACCCTCCTTTAATACTATAAATGATAACACCATCCGAGATGTGTTAATTCATCACATTTTAGGAAGACGGGATTTCAATTTTCATTACTATCTTCAAGAATGGTCATAAAACCTTTTTAATGATTGAACCAGATCATAATATATTTATTTTACCTTATTTAATGTTCTGGAATCCTGAAACACTCATAATATAAAATAATAAAACAGAACAAGTTCATTGTGCACAAAACTGCCAAGTTAATCCAAGCATTTATCATTAACTTTTATCTAATGTGTCATCCTCATGGTATATAACCAATATCATTATAAGATCATTTATATCTCTTTAATGTGAATAATATTATATATTCACAATTATGTATGTTTAACCACATTTCAAATGAACTTACATTCATGAATACAAGTAAACCGATCATGAAAACCAAGGAAACAAATGCTTCCAAAAAATAAAACTCAACCTCTTAAACCCATAAAAAAGTCCATGAATGAACCTAATAAATATAAAATAAACCAATTACATGTAGTGGAGGTTCTATAATTACTAATTAATGAACTTAAATTTGATTATTCAGGCCTTTACAATTAACTAAACAACACATTCAGGCATAAGGTGAGGGTTTTCTTATCTCATTTAATATTCCATTAGATTTCAATTTTTTGACACTTATTTCTTATGTGTGGTGTATGCATACTGCCATTTGATATATAATATCATGATTCTCTTTATAATCTTGGTATTTAGTGAATCATTTGATGATTATTAATTTTTGGTAATATGACTCGATTGATAACAACATGGTAAGAGACTTTGTCTAAATTTCCATTTCATTGAGACATACTTCTGTGATTTGAATTTTGAAAATTTGACATACACAGTTGCGTTGAGGATGATTTTTGGGGTCTGATAGAAAAACATATTTTTTTGGGTGAATAGTAACATATCCTTATGAATAGAAATCTACCCCTATGAATAGTAATTTCCTTATGAATAGTAACCTACCTTTATGAATAGTAATATGATCTCACCCATGAAAGTATAAATAAAATTTAGGCACCTTATAATTGAAGTAGAATATTCTCTATATTATTAATTAAGTATTCATATTTTTGTGAGTGATAAATATTTAATTACAATTTCAAATTAATTTATTAATTCATTTTCATAAAAAGGGTTCCTAAATAAGTATTATTTAGTTACATTATTTTTGGATTATTTTATGAGACCATAGTTATTTTGTGAAAGTATTATAAAAGCTGTTTTAGATATAAAATCTGTTTTTTTCAAATAAAAAAAAATTATATAAAAAATAAATTTAACATATTTTAATTTTTTTTTTGATAAAATGGATTTTATTTTTTGATTCTAAATGTCAAAAAATTATTAGTGTGAAATATTGGTATTTTTATAAAATACATGAATTTTTGATGGATAATGAAATACAATAATTTATGATTAATGATAAATACATGGTTTATTGATTCATAAGTGATGTAAGGCTGATGTAGGCACACATGGTTCGAACTAAAATTCACTTATAGATGTTCTTGGTTATATGAATCAAGAATATCCATAATCTTGAGAAAAATATTAAAATAATGATTAAAATAATGAGAAACCCCTCCTCTCCTCCACTATAAATACCACCCCTCCTTACCTCTTCTCTTCACTCCTCTCAAGCCTTGTGACTTGTCTGAATTCTGAGAAAATATCCCCTCAAGAACCTCCCCCACTTTTATCTTCCCTTGTTATCAAAAAAGCGAAATCATCTCTCCTAAAGAGGCTCTCAAGGATGATTAGTTCAAGAGGAAAATTCCTCTTTTCAATTCTTTTACTTTCTTTTCAAGTTCCATTGTTTTCTTTTCTATCATCACCTCTCATCATTGAAATTTTATGAAAACTCTAGTAAATTACATGTACTATAATGTTGTTATGATTATATAATAAGTTAATGTCATCTCTTCTTTACCCTTATTTTATTCTAGTAGTAAAAAACACCGTCTGAGATGTACTAATTTACCACATTCAAGGATGATGGGTTTTCAATTTATATTATCGTCTTCAATTCTGGTCATGAAATAGTTATTATGGTCAAACAAAATTATAATATATTTATTATTTCTCATCTATTTTTCTGTAGTCTTTTTGTACACATGGTTTTGATTTATAAAGAAAAATGAATACGTTGTGTTCCAAAACTGCTAATTAACTGAAACGGTTATTATTAAATAATTCATATAATGATTCATCTTCACTGTAGGTAACCAAATAAAATTTTCTGCTAGATAAAATTATAGATGATAAATAATAACATATAACTTCAATTTTGGAAAACCATCCTCATTTTACATGATTCTCGATTCCTGTATATAAGTATACCGATCATGAAACTAATGGACCCGAACAAAGAAATTGAACATCTTAACCCATCCAAAAGACCATGAATGAACTTAATATGGTTATAATAAATCAATTAAATAGGAAATAGGTTTTGGAATTATTAATTAATGAACCTAAATTTAATTATTCAGGCCATTAAGATCAAGTGGAGAACTCTTTCAGACTTGAGGTAAGGATTTCTTCATCTCACTTCTATTTTTGTCAGATATTCCTTATTCATTACTATTACTTGTGTATGGTCTATATATACAACCCATTGATGTTTAATATCATTAATATCATTATTTTCATTATATTATATATATAAATTTATGATTATTAATTTTGTGGCATACGATTCAACTGATTTCAAAATTGTAAGTATATTCTACTGAAACATCAATTTTTAGTTTTGTTGCTCTTATTCTATACTCACCTCAATTGAAATTATTATTTATTCTTATGTAATACTCATAAATTCGGTTTTAATGTTCTATATATGTGTACCAATCATAATTCTTATTTATTTTATATAGATTTACATTTTTTAAATGAATATTTCATAAAATTATTTCTGAAATGCAAGCCTGATTTTGGGAACTTATCAAATTCTTACCAATTTTGAAGTTCACTCTATAATATATTTTATGACATAATAATCTTTATAAAATTTAAAATTTCAACATAAAAAATATATTTGGTTTATTTATGGTGTATGTAAGAAAACATGGATTTTCACTTTAAAATCACTTTAATGAATTCCTTTAACCGCACTAAATTTTTTTAATTTAATTGACCAAAGCACCACCTTGTTAAAACAACTAAAATTTTTTAATTCTAAAACATCTTTAAAAACACTATTTACATGATTTAACATCAATGGGACATCATTTATGCCTCATAGGTAATCTCAGTTTCCTTACCTTTTCTTGTCTAGGATATACATGTTTAAAAAAATATTTATTACAAATAAAAATGATTTTCCAAAGAAACTATTGTTTCCAAAGTAAAAAGGATTTTTCTCATATCACTTTAACTATCAGGATATTTATTCCTTGTTCACCACTTATTCCATGTGTTTGGTGTATGTACTACCCTTTGGTATATTATATCAATAGTCTCCATATCCTCATGATATTATAAGGGATTATGATTTGAATGTTTCAAGGTGTTATGGGACACATTGGAATGTTTAAGGATTATTTGCTAAAGAATTTGTCAACCGTCTCATTTAAAAGTGCTTTCATCTATGAAAAAATCCACTTTTGAATCTTTTATTTCATTGAGGTTTATTTAATTTTACTGTGACACCCCAAAGATTTACAAATAAATTTAATATTGAATGAATGAAACACCAAGTCAACACAAAAAACACATTTCTATAACCAATCCAACAAACATAATTTTTCCACTTCTATGATTTGAATTTCAAAAATCTGACATACGCGGTTGCGTTCAGGGTGATTTTTGGAGTCTGATAGAACAAACATAATTTTTGGTGAATAGTAACCCAAACTTAAAAATAGTTACCTACCCTTATGAATAGTAACATACCCTTATGAATAGTAATGTTACCCTTTTAAATAGTAATATGATCCTTATGAATAGTAACCTCACCCATGAAAGTATAAATGAAATTTATGTACCTTATTAATGAAGTTGAATATTTTATAAATTATTAATTAATATTCATATTTTTTGTGTGATAAATATTATTTTCAATTTTAAATAAATAAATTAACTCATTTTCATAAAATGGGTTCCTATATAAAAATTTGTTTCCCTATGATTATAAGATAAATTTAGGAGACCCTAGTAAAATCTTCAATGTGTTCTAAAATCTGTTATAATATTAAAATTGTTATTTTTCGAGTAAATGATGATTTTAATTAAAAATTTAATATCTCAACATTTGAAAATTATTTTCATAAAATAGAGTTAATTTTTAGATTCTACATGGAAAAAATTCTTTAGGGTGAAGTTTTGGGATTTTTTTTGAAATACATGAATTTTTGGTCAATTGGAAAATACGATAATTTATTACAATTGCTAAATACATAATTTATTGAGCCATGGATTGTGTTCCGCTGATGTAAGCACAATTTTTTTAACTAACATGGACTTATTACTATATTTTGCAATTTAATCATCAATACTTCTTTTCTTATGGAAAAATAATTAACTAATGATTAAAATATTAAGAAAACCCTCCCCCCTCCACTATAAATATCACCCATCATACCCTCATTTCTTCCCACCTATTAAGCTTTAATCCTTGCATAAATTACACTAAAATATCTCCATAAGATCTACCCATTCATCCATCATCTATTTTTCTCCTTAAAAGACCAAATCCTCTCCCCTAAAGAGGCTCTCAAAGGAAGATAGATTCAAGAGGTAAATTCCCCTTTTTAATTGTTTTGTTTTCTTTTAAAGTTCATTTGTTATTTTTTTCCTCACATATTCTCATATAAATATTAGGAAAACTCTAGTAAATTATATGTTCTATAAATTTGTTACTATAATATAATATTCCATCATTATATCTTCTTTTCCCTCCTTTTATACTATAAATGAAAACACAGTATGAGAAGTGTTAATTTAACACAGTCAAGGAAGATGGGTTTTCAATTTGCATTATCATCTTCAATTCTAGTAATGAAACCATTATTATGGTTAAAAAAGAAAGTAATATTTATATTATGTCTCATATATTGTTATAGAATATTTTTTTATACATGGTTTTGATTTATACATCAAAATGAGTTCATTGTGTTCAAAAACAACTAATTAACCCTAGCGGTTATCATTAAACAATTTGTATAATGATTCATCTTCAATCGAAGTAAAAAAAATGAAATTTACAACCATATAACCTTATTTATTTTCACTAGTAACATATAAATTCAATTATATACAACCATCCTCATTTTACACCATTCTCCTTTCATATATATAAGTAAACCGGTCATGAATACAAAAGAAGAAAACGCGCCCAAACAATAACATTGAACCTCTTAAACCCATAAATATGGACAAGAATGAACTTAATAAGGATATAATAAATCAATTACATAAATATAAGGTTCTAGAAACATTAATTAATGAATTTATATGGTTATCTAGGACAATAATATCATGTGAAGAACACCATCAGACTTAAGGTAAGGGTTTTCTACCCAAACCTTCATTTTCATTCGGGTCACTATTATTCTCTACTTATCTCAATTAAATTATTATTTATTCTTATTTACTCCCCATAAATTTTGTTTTAATGTTCTATATATGCATATCAATCAGATTACTTCTTTATTTTTTGGGTATTAATATGTTTTAATAGGATCTTTCAAAAAATTATTCTCGATAAACAACCACATTTCAAGGGAACTTCTTGATTTTTACCTATTTTTAAGTGCACTATGTAATATATTTTAAGCCATTTTTTTCGTAAAATAAAAAAATTTATCATGAAAAAAAATATTGGTTCATTTCTGATTTTACGAAATAAAACATGCCTTTCTGCTGTAAAATCTCTTTAATATTTTCCTAAAAACACACTAAAATGTTTTATTTCGAATGTTTCTTTAAAAACTATTTTAATGTAATTTCACTTCTGTGGGACTACATTTATGCTTAAAATATAATTTCAATGTTCTTTAATCATTATTTTTGGGATATACATTTTTACAAATCTGATTTCATGGTAAATATAAATGATTTTTCAAAAGAACACTTCTTTCCAAAGTAAAGAAGTACATTTTTTCTTATCTCAATTTATCTTTTATGAGATATACACCTTGTTCACCACTTAGTCCTTTCTTGTGGTGTATGTAATGACCTTTGTTTTTCATATCAATAGTATAATTATTCTAATTATATTCGAAGGGATTATTATTTTAATTTTTTGTGGTGGTATGGGACACTTTGGAATGTTTAAGGATTAATTCCTCAATAATTTTCCAACGGTCCCATTTAAAAGTATCTTCATCTATATCAACATCCTTTATTGAACCTTTTAATACATTGAGGTTTATCTCTTAAGATATCATCTACAATATGTTGATAAAATGTTTTTTATTGTATTGATTATGGATGTTCTATCTTGATGCCATTCTCCATGTTACTCTAAATGATTAATGTTTAGGTTTAATGATTGGGGAATGTTGCGTTAACAGTGGAAAAATTGATGAATCTATATCCTCTACTCAATACAGATATTGAAAAGTAATATTTTTATTATTTTAAATATTTTTATAAAGAATTATTTGAAATGTAAGTGATGGGTGGGGCCTTCTATATCCCCTCTATGCATCAAAAAGTCTCACGAGACAAACTAGTTGGCGACAAAACCTTCGAGTTTGTTTCTAAAAATCAGATGGGTTTCTACCCACAGACAAAAACTCTCCCGATGGAATGATGGTTCATGTTCTAGATACATGATATCCAAATAATAAGAATTCTATTTATTCATTATTCAGTTATTACTATCCCTGGGGTTTTCACTATGAAAAAAATCTACAGATTCAATTTCATTATCAGTTTATTGATGGTGTTTGTGTTTTAATTATCCATCATGCCATAATTATTATGTCTAATTGATTATGATTCAATTGTTATTGTTTCATGATTCCATTATTTTTAAACCTTACTAAGAATTTAAACTCACCTGTTTCATTTGTTTTCATTCCCTTGGTTATGAAGAATAGATTACTTTTTGAGTTTTCAAGGGTGCATTTGTTATCTTTAGCTATGTATTATATGTTGTTTTATTCTCCCAATGTAAAATGGGATCCATGTATGTATCCTGTTTCATCAAGACTACTAAACTGATCGGTACTTTGGGATTTGATTCCTTTTAATCATGTTAATATAACAAAGTAATGTACTAGCTCTGAGATTCTGGGGTTGAGGTGTTATTAGGTTCATTCATGTCCTTTTTGATGGGTTTAAGAGGTTCAATTTTATTGTTTTGGAAGCATTTTATTCTTGGGGTTTCACGATCAGTTTAATTGTATTCCCAAATGGAAGTTCATTTTAAATGTGGTTAAACATAAAAAATTGTTAATATATATTATTAGTGGCATTAGAGAGATATAAATTATGTCACACCCAGACTTTGTGCTACATCATGTTTCTAAATTTTATTTTTTATCTTATAATTTTTTTGGGTTCTAATTATTATTTTTTTATAAAATGTGGGCCGAGCCCGACTGGGGTTTTGCACTTTTGTGCTGATAAATGAGCATTTTGGCCATGATTGTGTCTCGTGCACCGCGGTCAAAGCCGCATGACCTCTCCTGGGTCGCCGTGTGACATATTTTGGTTCACCGTATGACTCACTCGATGTTAAAAATAAATAAATAAATGAAAATTTAAAATGAGGATAATTTAAAATAATTTAACGATTTAAAAATATTAACAAGGATAATATTATTATCATGAATAATAATAATAATTTTATTAAGTTATTATTATAGAGTTTATTAGTATCAAGTTTATTATTATCTGATTATTATTAGTGTCATCTTATTATTAAAATTATTAATAATATTGTTAATAATCATATTATTATTATTGGTTTTGTTTTAGATTTTTTAGGTTTCATTTTATTTATTTTTTCTTTGTTTTTTCCCCTCTTTTTTTTACTTTTTTTTAATTTTTTTTCCTGAACCCTCCCTTTGTCGTGCGATACCCCCTCCAGAACCCTAAACTTTGCTTCCTTCTTCTTCCTTTGGTCGGCTGCACCCCAACCCTCCCTTCCTCCTCCATCACGCCACCTCCCTACCACCTTGGCCGCCCACCAGGCCCCCAACCCTCTGCCCTCGCGCTCACCCTCTGGTGCCCTCCAACCTCACACTCACCCTTTGGCACCCCTCTGCCCTCACGCTCACCCTTCCATGACTTCCCAGCTAGCCCCTTAACCTCATGCTCCGCTTCTTCCCCCTTACCCTACATCGCCCCTCCCCTTCATCTCCCGTCCGGCGTTGCCCTAACCGGCCTCCACATCGACCGACGCCATCCTCATTGGATTCCTCGACTCGGCTCGTGCCCCCTCCTGACCGGATGCTCACACCGCACCTCCCCATGGTCTCTGACCTTTTCTTCTTTCTTATGGCAGATCTCGACTGGCACCTCCTCTACTTGGTTGAAGCCCTACCTACGGACCCCCTTCCGGCAGAACCCCCTTCGGTCGGCGAAGCTCCGACGTCTGGCTCTCCTTCCGCGAGCACCACACCACTTCGGATAAGTCCCTCTTATTTCTTTGAGTTGTGATTTTTTTTTCAGCAAGTATGATGTCCATTATAAGGTTTGTTCTTGTTTCATAGGGTCCTATTTTATTGTCGTATACCCGCTCTTCCTTGCTTCTAGTGCGGTCGAGGTGCGAATAGGTTTTCACACTATTTTTTTCGGTACCCTCATGGTTCAAGGTAGGTGGTTCTTCATTTAAACATTATTTAATGAATTATTTTCATTCTTAATTAATTTATAATTTTCTTTGATAAATTCTTTTGGGTGCGGATTTGGTTTTCTTGAAGTTTCCAAATGTTAGTTTTCTTTGTTTGTATGTTCATGTGATGTGGATGCATTCTTAGGTTGAAAATTTTTATTTAGTCAATCATAAGTGTCTAATAATATGTGCAGTTAGTTTTTTTCTATTTGAACATGTGGTGTTAATCATGTTTTCAACATGGTGCTGCATGTTCTTGGTCACAAGTGAGGGTGTTGTGTGGGTTGAGTAGGTTGTCGTTGTGAAAACCTATGTTGAGCTGTCTACTAGTGTTTTATAAAGTCTGTGTTTGTTTTGTGAAAGTGTGAAAAGTGAGCGATTTATGTTCTGGTGTAGTTTTCATATGCATTTTGTCCAAAAAGAGGGTTTGAGTGGACTTTTGGTATTTAAAGTCATGTGTCATATTCTGAAATTTCTTAATAAAATTTCTAGTGTCTTGTTTAACCGGGAAATTAGTTTTTAACCATGTGGTTAGGTTATTAATTCTTGTTAGAGGGGAATTTTGTGTTCCTGATGTGATGTTGGGTGTGTTTGTTCATGATGGAGGCACGAGCTGGTTTTTTGTGTTAAGCTCTGTTATGTTTCTTTTTAAAGAATTTTTTTACAAAAAAATTTAATATGATTTAATAAAAAAATTATTTACGATGAAAATTTAAAATGTTTTTAATAAACAATTATTAGCAATGTTGAAATTGTTTTAATTGATTTGGGTAAAGTCTTTTGGTGTGAGTACTATTTCAAATGGATTTTGTGTGTGTGTGAAAGCGTGGCGTTGGGTTTAGGTAACAGTCTGTTTGTTTTATTTGTCTGAGTTTGACATGAGATGTGAAATTAGAACATATTGAGCATAGAATGGGAAGCTTAGGTACTAGGTGGGAGGACTAAATCTAGCGTGCTAGTGTTACAGAAGAGGCTCTGGCCCGGTTTCACTTAGCTGGTTTGACGATTACAACACTAACTAAACTTTGGATGATCATTGGAGACCACTAGGTTATAGATGTGTTACCCTACTAGTGGATCGTGCATGAGAACGTATTTTGTTGTGTTTCCTATACTATTGTTCATCGAGACACGATGTTCTAGGGTCACATTCCTTTTTCTAGTACCGATAGGGCCTCTCCTACTTTTGGTGCTCCTGGAGTACTATACACTCATCGTCGGCATACAGTGTAGCTTTTGGGTTTTCTTGAAGGTTTGGGTTTTTCTTAAATGAAAGGGTGTTTTTTTATTTAAGTTTTTTTCCTTTGAAAGTGTTTTATTTAAAAAAAAATTAATTAAAGTTGTTCAAGATTTAGTGTCATTTTATTAATTAATCCCACAAACGTATTTATCATTTAATGTTTATACGTGGAACCTTTTTGTTGTGTGATGTCCTACTGGGATCTTGGATCACACCCTACATACACCCTTGGGTGTATGTAGACTTTGTTTCTTGTGTATTCCAGGTTGTGACATCGTGCTTAGTGTGGTGGTTCTGGACGTTGTTGGTCTTCGCATGCAGGTTGGTGTTGGGAGCTTGGGGATGTGACTTCTCGTATCGCTTGGAGGTTGGTATCAGAGTTTAGTTTTCTATCCTTGTTGTTGTTCACTTCAGGTTTTTAGTTGGATTGTAGACATAAACCTGTTTATGGTTTAAAGGCATGTTTGGTATTCTGTTTCCAGTCTTAGTTTATTTATCTTGTTAGTTGTTTTTATGTCTCTTGTTTTATGTAAATCGTTCCCACATATTATTTCTATACCCAGGAACTTGTGCCAGCCCTTGGGGATTGGGAACGTCCTTTGGGCCATGTCGCGGACCGAGTCGGATGGAAACCCAACCTGGTTCGTGACAAAATCATATCAGAGGAGGTTTACTCTTTTAGGTCGTGTTCCTTTGTGATAGAGTCTGGGTAGAAAAAAGTCAATGGTGTCGAAACTCGACGTTCTAGCTATGAGCAAGGTTCCTGTCCAGCACACCTCGTGGAAGAACTAAAGTTACCAAAGCAAGTTGAGGTTTGTCTAATCCTTCAGTATGTGTGGTTAATCTTGTTAAAGGGAAATAAAAAGGGAGTAGGGTTAGTGGTCCTAGTGAGCTCACAGGGTCTGGCATGCCATGTGCAGTCAAGGATGCTGTCCTAGAATTCCCTCTGTGGTGGTGGCGTGACTGGCATATGACTTCCAACCATATGTTTCAGTTACCCACTGACACTAGTTTTCTCCTGCATCATTCCCCATTTCATTGTTTTGGATTCATGGAAATATGGTTTTTAAGTAAAAATTATTTTGTCTTGGAAGACGTTTTGAAATGAATCTCTTTAAAAATAAAATGAGGTGTGAGATTCAAAAATTTTGGGTTGAATGTTTTGGTTTTGAAAAAAATGGAAAGGTCTATTTTTGATCCTTGGTTTTCTCCTAGACAACCACATGCATGAGTTTATATGGAAAGAGAAATGTTCAATGGCACGAGCGAATTAATTCCTGGATGGATATGAGGTCAGTTCCGGTGTGGCATGGGAACATGCATGTGTGCGGCCCATGGGACACCATTGGTGTTTGTGCAACCCACTATCTTTTCTTATTTTAAAAATTTTGGTTAAATGAGAATTCAATGTGTTAATAATCGGTGGTTACGTGGTGTGTCCTTGTGTTTCTAAAATGTTGGATTTGAGGCGTTTCGAGCCGAGAATCCTTTTTGAATGATTTGTGTCTTGAATTTAAATTTTTATTTGTAAGTTGGTATGAAAGCATGTGGTTAGTGAATTCTTTTGAAAGGTGCTTCGGGAAGCCCTTGCAATGGTTCCCCCTATGCATTTAGTGTTTTCTTGTGGTATGTTTTGACCATGAGACCAGTTTCGTTGGGTCCATGGTTTTCTTTCTTAACTAGTGCATGCCCCCCATAACGTGTTAACATGCGATTGAAGTGTGGCCACATGAAATTCTCCGTTGTCCGGCCCTCTAGTAGATTAAAGGACTCCCTTCATGAATTCTAGAATTGAAATCACCTCTTATTTTTACAAGTAAGCAGAACCTCTCGCAGCGGGATGATAGATTCAAGGAGAGTTGAAGAGGGATTTGGTCTCTTTGAGTTGTCTTAGTTGTAGGGTATGAATATTGACATCATTGCATCTAAAATTTACCCTATAAGCGGTGAAAGGAATTCTAACAGGGAAGGGTGAAGGAGGTTTAGAGTTTTCGGTGATGGCCGATGTTTTGAAAGGATGGTAATGCTTTCATTGGCTACAAGGGTCATGTTTGGTGACATCTTGTAGTGAGTTCTCTTGCAAGATCAAGGGTGGATTTTTAGGATGCTTTGGGAATCCATATTTTCATAGGAGTGTGTCCTCTCGGGGAGTTCTAATTTTTCTGATTAAAGGCAAGTGTTTTTCATGCTTCTTCTTGTCTTAAGTCTCTTGGTTATGGTGAAGAAGTGATTCATGTGCATCATCTAAACCCATGTTTTGGTAGGTGTGTCGTGATGGAGTAGTTGGTTGTCATGGTGTGTTGTATTTTATGGTGTGTGTCGGCTATAGTGTGGTTGCATGTGACACCAAAAAGGAGAAGCTTTGCTCAGGAGTCTTCAATTCCTGACTGTGAGGCAGAAGATGCTTAAAAAATCAGGGCTCCAGCCATAGGCCTCGGAGTGAAGCTAGCATGTGGTCAGGAACCCCGAGAGTGTATGGGACCCCAACTATATTTTTTTCACTTGTAAGTAAAGTCAGTTTAAATTGTTTTTTGTGGTTGTTCCGTTCTGAACAAACCGTCTGGCTGTGTATGGTTTCCGTGACTATATGGAGGCATGTTCATCTTGTTACCTTCATGTCATAGTGGCTGTGTCCCACCAAATGAAATTTATTTTAGTGCTTCTTATGGAGGTTTATTGGGTAAACCAGTCTCAAAATTGAATAGTAATCATCCAGGGATGTGAAGATTCTGGCTTGTCTTGGGTTGTTTTTTTGACACCCCGGTAGTTGGTCCCCACCCTCCCTACTCCTTGTGGTGGGGTTCTTGGTCCCCATCGGAAAATTTCCAAAGTTTGTTTCTTATGTCAGTTCAGATGGTGAGGAGACCCACATTGGGTCTCACATGGATGTCTCAAGAACGAATTGATGTTGGACTTCTATTTAATGGTGGGGGGTCCACTCGGACCTCCCTGTGTCGGCTTTCTAGACCCGTCTTGGGTGTTGGTAGGTTCTTAATAGTGGGGAGCCCCTCAGACTTCCCCATGTTGACCTTTTGGTTCTGTTTCTAAATATGGCTTGGTGATAAGTGATAAGAGTGTTCCTTGGATGTGATTTGAACTTGTTTTTTTCATTCTAGCCAAATGGTGTATTTTTCATTTAATTGTGCTAGAGATCTTTCAGTTTGTGAAGTGGGTTTCCATGGGTGTGCAATTTACTTTCCTTGATCGGTCAACTAGATGCATTCTAGCTCTTTGGGGTGGGTGAAACATATCAGAAAGTATTTTTACAAGTTTCTTGAAGTTTTATTTGATTCACTTTCTTTGTCCACAATGATTTTGCCTCTTTTCGCTTGTTGATTGTGGGGATCCTCTTTGAACCTTAGTGGGGTATCAATTTCTTCTTTGTGGCTCAACCATATTTGTGGTTTTCTAGGGACAAAAAACTTTATGGTGGTGAGAATTGTCACACCCGGACATTGTGATGCGTCATGTTTCTAAATTTTATTTTTTATCTTATAATTTTGTTTTCATCTGATTATTATTATTATTTTTATATCCAACTGGGTTTTTTCACCTTTGCGCTGATAAATGAGCGTTTTTTCCTTGATTGCATCCAGCGCACCGTGGTCGAAGCCACATGACCACACCTGGATCACCACACGACATTTCCTGGTCCACCGTATGACCCACTCGATGGTCAAAATAAATGAATAAAAAAATTGAAATTGAGGATAAAGTAAAATAATTTAATGATTTAAAAAATATTAACAAGGATAATAATATTATCATGAATAATAATAATAATATTATTACGTTATTATTATAGAGTTTATTAGTATCAAGTTTCTTATTATCAGATTATTATTAGTGTTATATTATTATTATAATTATTATTAATATTGTTAATATTCATATTATTATTATTGGTTTTGTTTTATATTTTTTATGTTTCATTTTATTTATTTTTTATTTGTTTTTCCCCCTCTTTTTTTCCATTCTTTTCCCTCCCCATACCTTTGTCGTGCGATACCCCCTCCAGAACCCTAACCTATGCTGCCTTCTTCTTCCTTTGGCCAGATGCACCCCAACCCTCCATTCCTCTTCCATCATGACGCCTCCCTACCACCTCAGCCGACAACCAAGCCCCCAACCCTCTACCCTCGCGCTCACCCTCTGACGCCCTCCGACCTCACTCTCACCCTACGGTGCCACTCTGCCCTCATGCTCAACCTATGAAGCCCTCCCGACCATCCCCATCACCTTTTCCCCCGCTTCTTCCCCCTTAAACTGCATTGCCCCTCCCCTTAGGCTCCTGTCCAGCATTGCCCTCACCGGCCTCCACATCGGCCGATGCCATCCTCATCGGCTTCCACAACCCGACTCGCACCCCCCTCCCGATCCGCTGCTTGCGCCGCACCTCCCCATGGTCACTAACCTTTTCTTTCTTTCTTCTGTCCAATCTCAGCTGGTGCCTCCTCTACTTGGTTGACACCCTACCTATGGCCCCACTTCGAACGCAACCCCCTTCGTTCGGCGAAGCTCCGGCGTCCTGCTCTCCTTCCGTGTGCACCACACCACTTCGGATAAGTCCATCTTATTTATTTGAGTTTTGATTTTTTTTCCAGAAAGTATGATGTCTATTATAAGGTTTTTTCTTATTTCATAGGGTCCAATTTTATTGTCATATACCCGCCATTGCTTGCTTTTTTTTAGTCGAGGTGCGAATAGTGTTTCACACCATTTTTTTCAGTACCCTCTTGGTTCGAGGTAGGTGGTTCCGCATTTAAACATTATTTAATGAATTGTTCTCTTACATAATTAATTTATAAATTTCTTTGATAAATTCTTTTGGGTGCGGATTTGGTTTTCTTAATGTTTCAAAATGTTATTTTTCTTCGGTAGAGTGTTCATGTGGTGTGGGTGCATTCTTTGGTTGAAAACTTTTATTTAGTCAATCATAAGGGTTTAATAATATTTGTGGTTAGTTTTTTAATATTTGTGTGTGTGGTGTTAATCATGTTTTCAACATGGTGCTTCATGTTCTTGGTCCTAATTGAGGGTGTTGTGTGGGTTCAGTAAGTTATTATTGTGAAAACCTAGGTTGAGTTGTTTACTAGTGTTTTATAAAGTCTATGTTTGTTTTGTGAAAATGTACAAAGTGAATGGTTTATGTTCGGTGTAGCATTCATATGCATTTTTTTCCAAAAAGAGGGGTTGAGTGGAATTTTAGTGTTTAAAGTCATGTGTCATATTCTGAAATTTCTTAATAAAATTTCTAGTGTCTTGTTTAATCAGGAAAGTGGTCTTTTAACCATACGGTTGGGTTATTAATTGTTGTGAGTGGTGCAGTTTGTGTTCTTGATGTGACATTGGGTGTGTTTATTCATGAAAGAGGCCTGATTTGGTTTTTTGTGTTAAGATGGGTTTTGTTTCTTTTTGAAAAATTTGTTTATAAAAAAATTTAATATGTTTTAATAGAAAAATTATTAACGATTCAAATTTAACATGTTTTTAACAAAAAATTATTTGCAATTTGTAATTTTTTTAATTGAGTTGGGTAAAGTATTTTGGTGTGCATACTATTTCAAATGGATTTTGTGTGTGTGTGAAAGCGTGGCATTGGGTTTAGGTAACACCCTGTTTGTTTTATTTGTCTGAGTTTGTCATGAGATGTAAAATTGAAACATATTGAGCATAAAAGGGGAATCCCGGGTACTAGGTGGGCAGACTAGATCTAGAACGCTAGTGATACAGAAGCGGCTCTGGCCCGGTTTCACTAAGCTGGTTTGACGATTACAACACTACCTAAACTTTGGTTAATGATTGGAGACCACTAAGTTATAAATGTGTTTCCCTACTAGTGGATCATTCACGACAACATATTTTGTTGTGTTTCCTATACTACTATTCATAGAGAGATGATGTTCTAGGGTCCCATTCCTTTTTCTAGTACCAATAGGGCCTCTCCCACTTTTGGTGCTCTGGGACTACTATACACTCATCGTCGGCATACGAAGTAGATTTGGGGTTTTCTTGAAGGTTTGCGTTTTTCTTAAATGTAAGGGTGTTTTTTTATTTAAGTTGTTTCCTTTAAATGTGTTTTCTTTAAAAAAACTATTTCATTAAAGTTGTTCAAGCTTTGGTGCCATTTTATTAATTAAGCCTACAAACGTATTTTTCATTTAATGTTTATACATGGTACCTTTTCGTTGGGTGACGTCCTACTCGGCTCTTGGCTCACACCCTACATACACCCTTGGGTGTATGTAGACTTTGTTTCTTGTGTATTTTGGGTTGTGACATCGTGCTTAGTGATGGTGGTTCTGGATGCTGTTGGTCTTCATGTGAAGGTTGGTGTTGGTAGCTTGGGGATACAGCTTCTCATGTCGCTTGGAGGTTGGTAACAGAGTTTAGTTTTCTATCCTTGTTGTTTTTCACTATGGGTTTTTAGTTTAATTGTAGATTTAATCCTATTTATAGTTTAAAGGCATGTTTGGTTGTTTGTTTCTTGTCTCGATTTATTTATCTTGTTAGTTTGTTTTTTGTCTCTTGTTTTGGGTAAATCATTCCCACTTATTATTTCAATACCCAGACACTTGTGCCAGCCTGTGGGTATCAGGAACGCCCTTCGGGCCATGCCGCAGACTGGGTCGAGCGCCGGGTCAGATGGCGACTTGGCCTGGTTCATGACAAATTATCTTATAATTATTTTCGTTATTTACCATGAGGTTAACTCATTAGATAAAAGTTAATCATAAACACTTGGATTAACGTGGAAGTTTTGTTCCCAATTAACATGTTTTGTATTATTATTTTATATTATGAATGTGTAAGGATTATAGAACATTAAATAAGATAAAATTATAATATTATGATTCGGATAAACCATTAAGAAGGTTCCATGACCAGTCTTGAAGATATCATTTCAAATTGAAAACCCGTCTTCCTTGAACGTGATAAATTAACACATCTCATATGGTGATTTCATTTATAGTATAAAAGGAGGGAAAATAAGAGTTGATGATGGAATATTCCCTTATCATAACATCATTCTAGTAAAAATAAGGTACTGGAGTTGTCATCACATTTGTATGAGAAGAGGTGAGAATATAAAAGATAAAAAATGAACTTGATAAGAAAACAAAAGAATTGAAGAGGAATTTAATTTTTGATTCTATCTTTCTTTGAGAGACTCTTAAGATGAGGGGATTCAGTATTTTGGGGAGACCAAGGTCATATGGAACTTGGGGAGGATCTTAGAGAGAGAGTTGTGCAAAATTTAGGCAATGCTTGATGTTTGAGAGGTATGAAGAAATGAGGGTGTGAGGGGTGATATTTATTATGGAGGGGAGGAGGTTTTTCTCTATATTTTAATTAAAAACATTTTATTTATTTTTCTTATGCTTACACAAGTGTTGCATCAACATTTAATAAGAATTAATGTTAATTATTTCATTTATAAATATTAAAAATAAAATACTACCATATAGATAAATTAATTTCATTGAAAATAAAAATATTAATTTATTAATTATGTATATTCACTCTTATACATAACAAGACTTCTTCTCAAATTTGTAATTTTGTCTTTTCATTCCCTATACTAGAATCGCACAGAAATTTAGATAATACTCATTTTATGTGACCCTAAAATTAGAAATTAAAACTAAATGAGATAAATGAGATAAATAATACATAATAATTAATAAATAAGTCTTGAAAATAATTTTTAGTACTCAATTATTATATTTAAATTACCAATTTTGACATTGCCAGTGTTGTACAGGCACTGCGTCAATATTCATAAAGATTTTTGTACTTATCATTAAAATATAAACTTTTCATGTTCTAAATTAATTCTATACAATATTCATATTTTAATATAATTATATAGTTAATACATAGTTTAAATTTTTTTATATCATAATAATTTTACGACGAATTCACAAAAAATGTCATATTTAATAAAAAACATCATTTTTTACAATTCCCAAAAAATTAAACTATTTCATAAAAAATACAAAAATTCATCCTGACCATTTTTTGATGTTTATAATCCAAAAAATAACTCCATTTTCAGAAAATAATTTTCTAAATATATTAAATTTATTTTTTAACTAAAATCACCATTTACTCAAAAAATACCAATTTCCATATTATAACTGATTTTATGACACTTTGAAAAATTAACTAGTGTCTCCTAAAATTATCTTATAATTATAAGAAAACTAAAAATTGATTCATGAATACATTTTATGAAAATGAATTATCTTTTTAAATAAATATATTAATTATAAAATTGTAATTCATTATTTATTGCGCATAAAAATACGAACACTTAATTATTAAATTTTAATATATTCATTCTCATTCATAAGGTTCCTAAAATATATTTTTACTTACATGGGTGATGTTACTATTTATAAGGGTACATTACTATTCATAAGGGTCAAGTTACTATTCATAAGGGTACATTACTATTCAAGTTACTATTTATAAGGGTATAATACTATTAATAAGGGTGAATTACTATTCATAATGATCATGTTACAATTCATAAGTGTATATTACTATTCAATATAAACTAAGTTGCTCTTATCAGACTCTAAATATCTTACTGAACGCAATCGTGTATGTTTTTTTTCAAAATTCCAATAACAAAAGCGACAAAATTATGTTTAATGGATAGGTTATCATTATCTCATATAACAAAATGTTATTTCAAAGAGACTCAATGTTTCATGTATTATAATATATCTAATGAATTCAAATTATTCATACCATAAAATAGTGGGGTGTTATATTCTTCCCACCTTCGGAAATTTTGTCCTCAAAATTTTTCATGTATAATTCTCTAAAAAAAGATGTGGTTAGTTATTCTATTCTTGTACTAAAAGTATATCTTAGGGTTATGTTCCTTAAACTATGTATTCTAAATCCATTTCCCTTGGTTTCTACTAAACTTTATCTGATACCAACTGTAATGCCCCAACTCCAAATTCCTAGAGCCGGTGCATTACTTTATTATATTGGAATGATTATAAAGAATCAAATCCCAAAGGAGAGGTCTATTTACTAGTTTTGAAGAAACTAGATACATACATGGAACCCAATTTACATTTGGAAAGGAAAAAAATAAGATACATAACAAAATCTAATAAACTGTATCCTGGAAAACTCGATAAATGATATCTTCATCATAACTTGAGGAAGGAAAAAATGAAAGGGATGATCCCAAATGCCGAATAAGGGTTAAAAATAGCATAATAATGAATGAATAAAAAGTTAATCATAATCAATTATAAATAACAGACATGGCATGGTGAATATTTTAAAATCACACGCCAATAAAAAACTAAGAATGAAAATACATCCATAGATATTGTCATAGTGAAAACCTCATGGATAGTAATAACAAAATAATGAATAAAGAGAATTATTATTATTTGGATGTAATTTATTTGTCACATGAACCCCCACACCACCATGACACTTTAAGACTTTGGGTAGTAACCCGGCTGATTTTTTGGAAATAAACTTGAAGGGTTTTTCGCCAACTAGTTTTCCTCATGAGACATGTCGATGCATCAGTGGGCTATAGAGGGCCCCACCCATCACTGTCAGTCCAAATCATACATTATACAAAAAATTTAATACAAGAAATATATTTATTTTAAATATCCATGTTGAGTAGAGGACACAGATTCATCTACATTTCCATAGTTAAAGTAGAATTCAAAATTAACACCGTATGTGAAAAGATATATGACTTATGGAAATAATCATATCCATCATACATGAAAATGGATATTTAACAGAATTATAATTTCAAATGAACAATGACCTCAAATGGGAAGTAAATACACCACATAAGAAGGATTAGGTGCTCAATACTAAGAAAATCTCAATGAAATGGAAATTGAGACAAAGTCCCTTACCACATTGTAATCAATAGAATCATATGACTAAAAAATAATAATCAAAAAATGAATCATAGAATACCATGAATATAAATAGAATCATGATATTATATACCAAATGTTAGTACACATACACCACATATAATAAATAAGTGGCGAACAATGGAAATCTCATGGAATTAAAAGTGAGATGAGAAAACCCTTACAATTATCGTATCATTAGAGTGAGGATGAATCAATGACATAATTATGTGTGAAAAATATAAACCCACCCAATAAAATTTTATAGATCGTATAAAAAAAATCACATTCCATTCCAACATATCCTGCAAAAAACATAACCAATGACAAAAAAGGTTAACTCAATGAATGGAAATTGAGTTATAATATCCCTTACCTCAGGTTCAACTTCCTTCAAATGTTTTCAAAACTCGTGTATAATTGCTTGAATTGTGTTATTTATTAATTACAGAACCAAAATCTTGTTTATAATTCCTTACATAATTTTCTTAAGATGTTTCCCACACATTTATTAATAATATTTTTTTATTTCTATTGTTTAGGGTGCGTTCTTTTCACAGTTTCCAATGTCAATTTATTATGTTCTTCCTTGAAAAAAATGAAATAATAAAATAGAATTGATAATATATATATATATAGGTCATTTTAAACAATTACATGTGAATTATAACATTTCATCATTGTGGAGAAGTAAAATGAAAACTAATTATCCACAAATCCAGTGATTTGACACAGCATAACCGATGATTTTATTATTTATGAATAGAATATGAAAATAAGATACTTTATGAAGAATATACCATAAAACAACAAAATTCCAACATATATTTATATGATACTGGAGTTTTCATGATTGGTTGGATAATAGGTAGGGATAAGGTATAAGTGAGAAAAATTTAAAAGAGAAGAAGAAGAAATATTACTTCTTGAATATTTCTCTTTTGAAACCACCATAAGGCTATAAAAAGTGATATTTTTTTTGATACCAGAAGCACAAGAAGGTGTAAAGGGATGAAGAGGATGGAAGTTTTCATATTTTGATTGAACCAGAAGGCTTATGGTTATGAAATTTGTGAAGAAAGAAACCTCCTTTTATAAGTTAGGTGAGGGGTAACTTATGAATCACTAAAATTATTAAAATATAATAAATATATTATAGGTTTTAAGACTACCAAAAGGCCTAAAACTAAAGGGGTGTAACATTTTAGAAGTGATATTATAATTTTTAAATTCATAGATAATTTAACAAAATATATTATTCATGATAAACAATTTTGTCACGATAAAAACTATTCATAACAATAACTTTAAACACATCAAAACAAAGTTTAAAAATCGAATAAGATTTTATATTATATCATTGAAATGCCATATTCATATAGGGAATCCATGAATTATCTTAAAAATATAAAATTAAATTTATTTTTTTAATTTTAATATCATTTATTTGATTTATTCATTAATAAAATTAATACTGCACCATCTTTATGAAAGACATTATAGTATTTATTTATTGTCAAAAAAATAAAAATAAAATTCCATGAGAGGGATAATTTTATTATTTTTCCAAATACTATTCTTGTTTGAATAAAACTTCTAGAAAATCTCAAAACACAATATTATTAAAATAAAAAACTATAATGTGACAACTTGATTTCCTTTTGAAATAAAATATTATAAAGGCTTTAAAGTGATTTATGTGGGTCAAAAATGTCTCAAATTCGAATAAAAACTTGATAATAGTCTAAAAATAATTAAATAAAAATATTGTATCGAAAATATGGATCATTTAATAATTATTATAATTGTAATTAATAACATTTTATTTATCTTTCTTATGCCTGAACAAGCATTGCATCAGTATTTCATAAGAAGTAATGTTAATTATTCCATATATAAAAACAAAAACTAAAATAATATTATATAGATAAATTAATTAGGTTCAAAATAAAATTATAAATTTATTTATTATGTATATAAAATCTTATACATAACAAGAAATATTCTTAAATTTGTTATTTTCTCTTTTCTTGCCTTGCACAAGCATTGTATAAAAATTTGGATAATAGTAATGTTATATGACACTAATATTCAAAATTAAAAATAAAATAGATAAATAATAAACAATAAATAATAAATAATTAATGAAAATTATTTTTAGTACTAAATTATTAAATATATAATTACCAATTTTGACATTCTCAATGTTGCGCAGGCACTGCGTCGACATTGACAATGGTTTTTATAATTATCCTGAAAAAATATAATTTTCATGTTCTAAATTAATTATATAAAATATTCCAATTTTAATATAATTATATAGTTATAACATAGTTTAAATATACTTTTATATTGTATTAATTTCCTAATGATCCCAAGATAAATGTCGTATATTATAAAATAATGCATTTTTTACAATTCACCAATAAATAAACTATTTCATAAAAATCTAAAATATTCATCCATACCATTTTATAACGTTTAGAATAAAAAAAAGAGCTCCATTTTAATAAAATAATTTTATAAATATAATAAATTTATTTTTTAATTAAAATCATCATCTACTCGAAAAATTTCAATTTCAATATTATAACTGATTTTATGAAACTTTGAAAAATTAACTAGTGTCTCATGAAATTATATTATAATCAAAGGAAAACTAAATATTGATTCATGAATACATTTTATGAAAATTAATTATCTTTTAAATAAATCTATTAACTATAAAATTGTAATTCATTATTTATTTCTCATAAAAATACCGACACTTAATTATTAATTTTTAAAATATTCACTGTCATTTATAAGGTGCCTAGATTCTATTTTTACATACATGGGTGAGGTTAATATTCATAATGTCACTTTATTATTCATAAGGGCCAAGTTTTTATTCATAAGGGTACATTACTGTTCAAGTTACTATTCATAAGTGTATATTATTATTCATAAGGGTGAACTTACTATTGATAAGGGTGAATTACTATTCTTAAGGGTCTAGTTACTATTCAAAAGGGTATATTACTATTCACTTAAAATTATGTAGATCCTATGAGACTCTAAATATCATACTGAATGCAACTGTGTATGTTCATTTTTATAAATTCAAACCAAAGGATTTATATAATAATTTATCCTTTTGGATGATCATTAATAACTCATAACTTCAATTCTGGATTTCAATTTTCATTTTACATGAACGTTGATACTCTTATACAAGAAAAATGATCATAAAAAAGAAAAAAATGTGTACAGAACAAACTTAATTTTTGGTGAATTGTAACCTACCCTTATGAATAGTAACATACCCTTATGAATAGTAATATACCCTTATGAATAATAATTTCACCCTTATGAATAATGATATGAACATTATGAATAATAACCTCACCCATGAAAGTATAAATAAAATTTATAAACCTTCTAAATGAAATAGAATATTTTATAAATTATCAATTAAGTATTCGTATTTTTGTAAGTGATAAATTTTTAATTTTAATTTTAATTTAATAAATTAAATAATTTTCATAAATTGGGTTCCTAAATAAATATTTTTTTTCTATATGATTATAAGATAATTATATGACACCCTAGTTAAATTTTCAAAGTGTCATAAAATCAATTATAAAATTAAAATTGTTATTTTTTTTGAGTAAATGATGATTTTAATTTAAAATTAAATTTCTCAAATTTAGAAAATTAGTTTCATAAAATGGAGCTCATTTTTAGATTCTAGATTACAAAAAATGTTTAGGTTAAATTTTTGAATTTTTTCTAAAATACTTGTATTTTTAGTGAATAGTAAAATACAATTATTTATGATAAATACTAAATACATGATTCATTAAGTCATGGATGATGTCCTAATGAGGTAAGAACACTTTGTTCGAACTCACATGCACTTATTACTATTTTTGGTCATAGAATAATCACTATTCATTGTATTAGAGAAAAATAATAAACTAATGATTAAAATATTAAGAAAACCCTCCTCCCTCCACTATAAACACCACCCCTCACACCCTTCATTTATTAACACTTTTCAAGCTTCAATAGAAGCCTAAATTCTTATAAAATATATCCCTAAGCTCCTCCCACACATCTTGTAGCCCTTGGTCTCCTCAGAAGACCAAATCCTCACTTCTTTAAAGGCTCTCGAAGGAAGATAGATTCAAGAGGTAAATTACCATGATTACAAGGAATCAAATCCATAAGGACCGATCATTTTAGTAGTTTTTGGAGAAACTAGATACCTACATGGAACCCATTTTATATTGGGAGATGAAAACAACATATAATACATAACAAAATCTAACAAAATGTATCCTTGAAAACTAAAAAAGAAAAAACTTCTATATAACCCATGGCAGAAAAACAAATGAAAGGGGTGATCTCAAATGCTTAGTAAGGGTTAAGTATAATGGAAGCATGAAACAATAATAATTGAATCATAATAAATTAGATATAATCATTACGGAATGGTGAATAATTGAAAAACATTTATCATCAATAAACTAAGTGTGAACATGCATCCATAGATTTTTTCATAGGGGAAACCTCATAGATAGTAATAACTAAATAATGAATATATATATTGTTTTTTATTTGTTCATCACGTATCCGACACATGAACCATCATACTATCAAGATGGTTTAAGTCTGTTGGTCGAAACCCATTTGTTTTTTGGAAAGAAACTCGAAGGGTTTCTCACCAACTATTTTGTCTCATGAGACCTATCGATGCATCGAGGGTGTAACAACCCGAACCCAGTTACCCAAAGTCAGTTCATTATTACATAAAATTTTCATTATACAGTGAATCATGTCCCGAAAGACCAACCAGTTTAGAAGCCTTGGAAGTACTAGATACATTCATAAGTTTTACAATACATCATGAAATAAAAACCTCAACAACATTTTGTACCCTTTTAAATACACTTATATCCTTAGCCTATACTTGAAGGTCAACCATAAAATACTTATTCACATCCTAGGAAAAATAAAACATAGATAGGGGTGAGCTCAGATGCTCATTCAGGATAACCATATAGCAGAAACTTTCATAAATAAGCATAAACATTTAAGGCAATGTATAAGACTAAAACAAAAGCCTTTTAAACTTAAACTCAGTATAATATGGCAAATATAAAATGAAATAATGCCATTTACTTAATCACATGGATATTCTACTAGTTGAATAATCACATTCAATATCAATAACCACTTACATAATGATGAAATGCATAATGCCTGACTTCATAACCACACAGTCAAGGCCTTATGCCAAGACTACAAATAAGATTTTTTCAAGGCCTTGTGCCAAGACACTAGTTTGTCTGATGAGACCTACTGATGCATCGAGGAGCTATAGTGGGCTCCACCCATCACTTACGATTTCCAATTAATTCCTCATATGAAAAGGTTTAAACATTACATAAACATTAGTATTAAAACTAGCATACGAAATGCCAATACATTATCTATAAACCATGAATGGTATAAAAAATAACACATCCATAGTTAAACATATCACAAAACCTTCAATACAATATGAAAGATTTGTATAATAATAAATCAACCTTGATCAATAATAATATCTCGTAAAGGATGTTGACATAGTTGAAAATGATCTGTAAAAATCTTTGAGAGGAATATCTCTTTTTCATGAAATCATTTAAAAGTCACATAATTTACAAAGGAATTCATTTAAAAGATAGTTTTGAATCAAAATGTCCCATACCAATTTTGAGCTTTTTAAATGAATTAACATTTTATAAAATTTATTTCCATATAAATAAATCCATGAAACCATTTTTAAAACATGGACATTAATGAGAAAGGTTTAGTAGAATAAATCTTTAAAACATTTAAAATGATATCTTAGTTAGAGTTCCTAACCAAATGAGAGACTCTTGAGTACAAAAAATTGAGGAAATAAAAATTTTATAATACAATTAGAAGAAATGGATTCATGATATACTATGTCAAAGTATAGTATATACACTAAATAAAAGTGAATTGGTGCATAACAACAAAGAAGTCTCAATTGAATGTAAGTTGAGATAAATACCTTTATAAAGACCGTATCTTTAAGTTAAGGATAAATCAATGAAATAATTATGTACAAAAAATATAAATACACTAAATATGATTGGATATTCAGTGTAAATCAATCAGAGGACATTAACACATATTCTTGTAAAAACAACACTAATGACTTGGATGTTTATCTCAATGAATAGAAATTGAGTTAAAATTACTCTTATCAAGTTTATATCGATGAGTTGAGAATTTATCAATGGAGTGATTATGTGTATCAAAATTATATCCACACTAATGGGAGTGAAAATTACTACATAAGATAATAAATAGTGACTTCACACATAATCTTGGAGTATAGTAATCAAAGAAGTTTGCGTAAAATCGAAAGAGTGGAAATTGAAATTTGAAATTCACTTACTGATTTGGTAACTTACGAAACATATACCCCATGGAAAAAGGATCATCCAATTATGATTTAAATACCTATAAAATAAAGTATATTACGTAAACAATACAATCATGGGCAGTACATACACCTCACAAAAGGTAATGGTGGAAAATATAACATGAAACTCACGGGAATAAAAGTGAGATGAACAACCCTTACCTTGTATTTTTATTTGGTTGTGGGTATGTTAACCTATTATATAATAGGTAAATCATTGTTATTAAATTATAAAAAACTATATATGTAAATATTATATCATACATGATTCTCTAATATTGTTTTTTAATAATATTTAGTAGTATCATCATTTTCGGTGTTAACTGATTCGTTTTCCTTTATATGCTCGGTTACGTAAGCCATGTTTGTTATGGATTGGATAAATTTTATTCATATCCAGAATTATATTAAGTTTTTAAACATTATTTTTAATCATAAAAATAAAATTATTCTTGAATGATTACGATGGGGAATGAATCTCATCGCATTCGTGGAGACGGTAATCCGTACATACGCACAAGAGACAAAATCATTATATTTATGGTGAAATAGTATGTAATTGGATATTATATCATATATAAAGAATAATTAATATGTTATATTTCTTATTTACATCAGTTATACTCATTATTATACCCATGTAAATAATGAAGTGTTTGAATAACAAACTACACCACGATGTGGAGACAGTAAGCCATTCACACGAACGTATGAGGACTTTGTCATTAATGTGATTAATAAAATAATTAATATTGTTGTAAAATTTTTATACTAACATAAAATTATATAGAAGATACAATATTTATTATTTTATAATGGAAACAACAAAGAAATAGGAGGTGGAAGAAGAAAATAACTTGAAAGAGGCGATGAAATATTGACCTCGTCTTTGGGTTCTTACATTGGATTTAATCAAAAGGGCTCCTTAGGATTGATTTCTCACCAAAGGAAGGCCTATTGGATGAAGGGAGGAAAGTTGGGAGGACATTTGGCAAAAGTTTGGCCGAGCCAAATGGTTTGGAGATGTGAAATTAAGATAAGGGGAAGTACCCTTTTATAAGAGAGGTGAGGGTCACTTTAGGAAAAGCATGAAATATATTTTTATAATAAAATAATTTTCGGTTTCAAATAACTTGAAAATGATTTATTTATAGGATAAGGTGGTAATGGGTCAAAAACCTCTCAACTAATAGGTTTTAGATAGGTTTAGGTCATCATATTAACCTTATCCTTTAGATTTAACTCTTAGTTAAATAGTTTGACATTTACTATTTCTCTTTGTATTTTTATATTATATGGTTAATTTACTTACTATAAAAAGGAAAGAAAATCCCAATTGGTTTATTATTAATATATATAACCTTATCTAAGTACTTTGGCCGAACTTTATATTTTTAAGAATATTATGTCAAATTAATAATATAGTATTTGTTTTAAAAACTCAATTATGTGAGTTTTGACACTATTTAGTATTTGGTTTTTGTGAAAATCATAACAACATTATTACTTCGAAAAAAATTATTTAATCAACCCTAAAATTTAATATTAACATAGAAAATTATATGAATTTCTAAAAAGTCTCAAATTACACTTATTTGGATATTTGTTATATCAAATATTTTAATATTTTATTAATGATGTAATTACTGCATCATCATTGTGTCATAAATAAATTAAATTATTTAATGTTTAAAAATTATTAATAAAACAAAATTATCTTGGAAATATTTTTAGATTTATAATTAATATTTATAGTATAATTTTATATAGTGTGTAACCCAATATTAAAAATGGTTTAGTTCTTAAAATTTTATTTTAACTCTTTTAACACTTCTTTAAATAAAATAATAATAAATGAACTAATCTTATCCAATTGGACCAAATGGGAACATATTTTATTAATAAGGTTGTTTTTGGTTGAATTAAACTTATCCAATATAATTAGGAGATGTGTTAGGGTAATTATGATATCATGTTTACCATTAATTATCCTATTTACTTTTAACCGTGGTAAATTAAAGTCAAAAGTTACTATTCACCAAAACATTATTTTCATCTTATTGAAGCACATTTACTTGATTATATCAACCATGTCTTTAAATTTTTTAAATTCAACTCACAGAAGCGTTAAAATTAAGTTTTATGGAAATTTGCAAATTCTCATAGAAGGTGGGCAAAAGACGTTAAAAAGTTCAATAAAATTTTATATACCTAAAGTTATTATAAAATGAATCAAATGAATTACATTGAAAATATATAGGTATTATGTATCTATTTGACCTAAAATAAATTAAAATAAAATAACTAATTATTTAAATAAAAAGCCAGTTTTAAACAATAACACAGTGTTTTTCACTATTCATCAAAAATTGAAAGTTCTCAGAAAAAGTCCAAAAACTTCACCCTAATCTAATTTTGATATTCTGAATCCAAAAAAGAAGCACATTTTGAAAATTAAAATTTATAAAATTTCAAAAAGTGTGTATAACTATTCATAACGGCTAGTTTCATTAGTCGCGGTGTGTTAAAACTCCAAGTTGTGTACAATGCAAGCTACTGCATTATTCAAAGGGAAACGTACCATGGAAGCTTGGTGTGTTACATTCTCCCCTCCTTAAAATAATTTCTTCCTCAAAATATTTAGAACATTACTGCATAAAAAGATTTGGGTGGTTCTTCATCATACGTTTCTCGGATTCCCACGTTGCCTCTTCCATCTTATGATTTCTCCATAGACCTTTTACCAGACGATTCGTCCGATTTCTCAGAACTTGTTATCTAGTATCAATAATTTTGAAAGGCTCTCCACAATAAGAAAGATTAGGTTTCATTTCAATTTCCTCATAGGTGAGTACATGTGTTAGGTCAAGCATGTATTTTATCAACAATGATATGTGGAACACATCATGAACTTTGGAGTGAGTTGGAGGAATTGCCAAATGATAAGCTACAACTCCAATTCATTCTAGAATTTCAAAAGGTCCGATGTGTCGGTGACTCAATTTACCCTTTTACCGAAACTTATTACACCCTTCCATGGAGATACCTTCAAGAAAACATGGTCCCCTACTTGAAATTCTAAATACTTCTTTCAGTTATTGGCATAGATCTTTTGCCAAATTTTGGATACTTTGATGTGGGTTTGGATAATCTTCACTTTTTTACATTATTTCCTCAACAAGTTTTGGGCCAATGAGTATTATTTCACCAACATCATCCCAACAAGTTGGTGTGCGACATCTCTTTCCGTATAATGCTTTATATGGTGCCATCTGAATATTTTTTTGGAAACTATTATTATAGAAAAATTATACCAGAGGTAAATATTGTTACCACATACATTGAAAGTAAACTCAGAAAGATCTCAACAGGTCTTCTAAGGTTTGAATAGTCTGTTCTGATTTCAATAGGTTTGATGGTGGTAGGTAGTTCTCAAATGAAGCTCAGTATCCAGGTATTTCTAAAGCCTTTTATAGACTATTGATGTAAAACGAGGATTAGGATAAGAATAAATTGATAGGGGAACACCATGGAGTCCTACAAATTCATTAATATATTGTATTTCCAGATATTCAAGTGGTAAATCTTCTCTTATAGAAATAAAATGTACTGACTTGGTAAGACGATCAACAATGACCCATATTGCATCATTCCTTCTAGGAGTCTTTGGTAGACCCATAGAAAATTACATCATAATATTATCCGATTTTCACTTAGGTATGGGAAGAGGCTGCATGAATCCTCTAGGTTATTTCCTTCCATCTTTAACTTATTGAAAAATCATACATCTTGACACAAAATCAGAAATCTCCCTCTTCATGTTGTACCACCAAAAATGTTCTTTCAAATCTCTATACAACTTGGTTGTCCGAGGATGTGTAGAGAAATTGGAGCTATGAGCATCATCCAACAATTCCATTTTTAGATCAGGTATGTTAGGAAGACAATGTCTCTTCCCAAATTTCAAAATTCAATCTTTATAGATGAAGTCACTCAATATCTTATCATTCACAGGTTTAATCTTCTTCTGAAACTCCTCATCATCAGTCTGAGAACTCTTTATCCTTTATAGTAAAGATGGTTTGATAACCATTTGAAAAAGTATTGATGTTTCACCTTCCATGTTTATTCCCATATCCATGTTTACTAGATCCATGAAAATTGGATCCCTTTGAACTCTCATCTTGTTCAAAACTCCATGATCCTTTCTACTCAAATCATCTTCCACCTTATTTGCCTTCCCCGAGTTGTAGTGTATAGTGCAATCATAATCATTGAGTAGTTCAAGCCATCATCTTTGCCTCATGTTGAGTTCTTTCTGTGAGAAAATATACTTAAAACTCTTATGATCAATATAAATCTTACAACTTTCACCATAAAGATAGTGTCTCCATATCTTCGGAGCAAAAATTATAGTTGCTAACTAAAGAACGTGAGTAACATAGTTTTTCTCAGGAATTTCTAGCTACCGTGATGCATAGGCAATAACTCTATCATTCTACATAAGGACATAACCAAGTCGTTTCTTTGAAGCATCACTATAAATAACAAACCCATTGTTTCCTAATGGTAGAGTCAAGATAGAAGCACTGGCTAATCTTCTCTTTAGTTCTTCAAAACATTCTTCACGCTCTTTTTTCCAAAAAAATTTAACCCCTTTACTGGTGAGCTTGGTTAATGGGTTAGCCAACCAAGAAAAATTCTAGACGAAAGGTCGATAATAACCTGCTAAACAAATAAAACCTTATACCTCAGTTATCCTCATCGGTGCTGGCCATTCTTGGATTGCCTTGGTCTTTGAAGGATCAATAGAGATTCTATCCTTAGAGACAATATGGCCAAGAAAATAAATTTCTTAAAACCAGAATTCACACATGCTAAACTTCCCATATAATTCAATTCTTCTAAGAGTCTTTAGGATAAAGTGCATCTGATTTTCATGATCATCGTAGCTTTTTGAGTATACCGAAATTTCATCAATAAATACCAATGCGAAGTCATTAAGATATTCCATAAAAACTCTATTCATTAGATCCATGAAGATAAAGGGTGCATTAGTCAATCAAAAAGGCATTACTGTAAACTTGTAATGCACGTACCTGGTTCGAAATGTTGTTTTCAGAATGTATTCCTTCTTCACACACAATTGATGATATCCAGATCAGTGGTATATCTTTCAAAAATATTGAGCACCATGAAGTTGGTCAAATAAATCCTCAATACGAGGTAGGGGATACTTGTTCTTTGTTGTTATAGCATTGATCTCCATGTAGTCAATGCACAAACTCATAGATCCATATTTCTTATTAACAGAAAGGACAGGGGATCCCCATGGAGAAACACTAGGGAGAATAAATCCCTTATTACTCAATTCCTCTAGTTGTTTCTTTAGTTCCACCAATTCTACAGTGTCTATTCTGTAAGGGGTCTTCGATATAGGACTTGAACCAGGAATTAAATTAATGGAAAGCTTAATTTATCATTGTGGATAATGTCCAAGTAATTCATCTAGAAACACATCGACATATTCTTGCACAATAGGTATGTACTCTATTCGAACATTAGTTTCCTCACCTATAGTTATTTTACTCTCTTTTTCCCCAATAATTGAATTTTGTAGAGCTACTAGGGGTGGATCTAGATAAGAATTAGGTGGTGAAGTTTCTTCTCTAATGATTAGGTAATCCTTATCATCATCTAAAATTGTAGCCTCCTTCTCCTTACTATAATTTTTCGCATCATGGTCTAAAAGACAATCCATTCCACAAATTAAATCAAACTCAATCATGGGTATGATGATGATATCAGCAGATAAAGAACATTTATATGTCCTAATGGGAACTATTTCAAAAATCATTATTGCAATGATACTTCCTTTGGGTATTTTGACTGACAACTCCCTTTTTAAGTCAAATTGAAAATACCTAATTTTCATAGAAAACTGGGAAGATATGAAACAATGCGATGACCCAGAATTAGATAAAGCATTGGCTAAACTAGAGGAAACCATTAAATTACTTACCACCACATCTTTTAGAGATTCAACCTCAGGAGTAGTGATCACATAAGCTTGGACTTGATCCCTTCCACTTTTATAAGGTAAGTTCCCTTAGAGCTTAGGAAATTCATTTGCATAAGGCCCCATTTCTCAACAATTATAGCATTCAACATTGAGAACCTATTTCTTCACCTTGCAATCACGAGATTGGTGGCCTTTTTCACCACACATGTAATAGACTCACATTCCCTTCAGGCTATTACCAGGATATTTCTTCCCACATTTACCATGGTATGGATAATCAACTTTTCCATTCTTCCCCTTATTTCCATTTCCAGAGTGTTCAGAAGATATCTTCTTCTCTTTCTTTGCTTTGAAGTCGTAATACATAGAGAATTCATTTTCTATCTTGATAGCGCATGAGACAATATCTTTGTATGATTATAAGGATTGTGAGACTAATGGTTGATAGAGAAATGGATTTAAACCATCAAATAATCAATCAATATTACTCCTCAGGTTATGTATAGAATTTGCTGCATTCCTTGCTAACATTGTAATGTTAGCCTCATACTTTGTGATATTCTCATCCCCCTTTTTCCTCAAACTTAGAAATTGTCTCTCCAAATCCACTCGATGGTCACAAGGAATTTTTTTTAAGAAAATCTATTCAATATACCTCCATTCCATGTTTGATACTTCTTCATCTTCATTTGTGTTTTGGATTAATGACTAACATTGATCCGCATCCCCCGCGAGGTGATAAAATTCCATGAAAACTTTTTCCCTTTCGCTACTCCCCAAAGCATGAATTAATTTCTCTAAGGAACTTATCCATTACTCAGCTACTAATGGATTTGTACTCCCATTGAATGTTGGTGATTTTTTTCTCTTGAAGCGGTCTAACATTGATCCTCCACATTGTCGATTAGGGTGCTCCATATGGGTAAGTTTATTTTTGATAACCGGAGTGAGTTTCCCCAGTATGGTGGTAAGTTGACCAGCGTCAGTTGCATCACCGGCTCCACTATAATTATCTTGAGTAGGAGTGAAATCCCTACATGGATTATGTGGGTTGATACGGTTTCCATTCCTTTCACTGGCCACCATTTCTAAAAAATGGAATATAGTAGATTAGTTTATCAATCATAATATATAATTCCAAACTTGTAAAACAGTTAACATAAATTGAACAGTTTATGGATATAATCCACAATAATAAAAATGTTTTCTTTGAAGAAGTATATACTCATAAACTCTTCATAATGGTTTTTAATGAAAATGTGAATTATCCCAAGAATATCCCCTAGGATTGTCATAACCAATAGTGTAGCAAGACCCATTGTCGTGCACTAGTTACCATTCGAGTCTAGCTCAAAGTGGTGTTTTCAGGTTTGAACCCTAAGTACATATGTGCCAGAGCTGCCTCTACCTACTCGTATCCAAATATGGATGTATTGCCTGGAAAACTCACAAAATCTCTACAGTACCAAAATTCTAGGAAGTTCATCTATATTAATCCTCAAAGTCTATCTTAGGGTATTGTTCTCTAATCAGAGTTTTTCTAAATCTAGCTTCCAAGGTTTGTACTAAACTTCCTATGATACCAACTCTAACGCCCCTACCCCAGTTACCCAAAGTCGATGAATTATTACATAACATTGGGATGATATAAGGAATAATGTCATGATAGACCAATCAGTTTAGTAGCTTTAGAAGTAATAGATACATTCATATGTTTTACATTATATCATGAAATAAAAACATCAACAACATTTTGTCCCCATTTGAACAAAATTATATCCTCAGCCTATCCTTATAGGTCAAACATAAAATACTTCTTTAAATCTTGGGAAAAATAAAACAGATAAATGGGTGAGCTCAAATTCTTAGTAAGGATAATAATATAGCGGAAAATTTTATAAATAAGCATAAACATTTAAGGTAATGTATAAGACGAAAACAAAAGCCTTTTAAACTTATACTTCAGAATAATATAGAAAAGATAAAATCAAATAATGGGATTTACTTAATCACATGGATATTATACTAGTCAAATAATCACATGCAAAATCAATTTCTATTTTCATAATGATGGAATGCATAATGCCAGACTTCATAACCACATAGTCAAGGCCTTGTGCCAAGACTACAGATAACATTTTGTCAAGGCCTTGTGCCAAGACACTAGTTTCCCTCATGAGACCTACCGATGCATATAGGATATATAGAGGGATCCACCCATCACTTACTAAGTCCAATTAATTCCTCGTATGAAAATATTTAAACATAACATAAACATTCATATTAAAACTAGCATATGAAATGTCAATATATTAGCCATAAACCATGAATGGTATAAAAAATAACACATCCACAGTCGAACATATCACAAAACCTTCAATTAAAAATGGATGATTTTTATCATAATAAATAAACCTTGATCAATAATAATATCCTGTAAAGGATGTTGACATAGTTGAAAATGATCTATAATAATATTTGAGAGAAATATCTGTTTTTCATGAAATCATTTAAAACTAGCATAATTTATAAAGAAAGACATTTAAAATATAGTTTTGAATCAAATTTTCCCATACCAATTTGAAACTTTTGAAATGAATTAACATTTTAAAACATTCATGTACATATAAATAAATCCTTGAAACCATTTTGAAAACATGGAAATTAATGAGAATGGTTTATAAGAATAAATCTTTAAAACATTTAAAATGATATTTTAGTTAGAGTTCTTAACCAAATGAGATATGCCTGAATAAAAATAATTGAGGAAATAAAAACTTTATAATATCATGAGAATAAAGGGATTCATGTTATATTATGTCCAAGTACAGTATATACACCAAATAAAAGTGAATTGGTGCATATCAACAAAGAAGTCTTAATGGAATGTAAGTTGAGATCAATTCATTTATAAAGACCATATCCTTAGGTTAAAGATAAATCAATGACATAATTATGTGTGACAAATATAAATACACTCAATATGATTGGATATTCAGTGTAAATTAATTAGAGGGCATTCACACATATTCTTGTAAAAACAACACCAATGACTTGAATGTTTATCTCAATGAATAAAAATTGAGTTAAAATTACTCTTATCATGTTTATATCGATGACTTGAGAATTTATCAATGGAGTGACTATGTGTATCAAAATTATATCCAAAAAAGGGGAGTGGAAATTACTACATATGTGAATAAATAGTAATTTCACACATAATCTTGTATTATAGTAATCAATGAAGTTTGCGTATAACCGAATGAGTGGAAATTGAAATTTGAAATTCCCTTACCGATTTTGTTACTTATAAAACATACACCCTGTGGAAGTAGGATCATTCAATAATGATGTAAATACTCATAAAATAAATTATATTATGAAAAAAATAAAATCATGGGTAGTACATACACCACACAAAAGGTAATAGTGGAAAATAAATCATGAATCTCACTGGAATAAAAGTGAGATGAAAACCCCTTACCTTGTACTTTCCCTTGGCCAAGGGTAAGTTAACCTATAGTATAATAGTAAAATCATTTTTAATAAATTATAGGAAAAATATATACATAAATATGATATCATATATAATCCTCTAATATTTATTTTTTAATAATATTTTAGTAGTATCATCGTTTCGGGTGTTAACTGACCCGTTTTCCTTTATATACTTGATTATGTAAGCCATGTTTGTTATGGATAGAATGTGTTTCATTCATATTCAGAATGATATTAAGTTCTTAAAAAATATTTTTAATGATAAAATGAAAATTATTCTTGAATGATTACGATGGGGAATGAATCTCATCGCTTTTATGGAGACGGTAATCTGTACGTACACACGAGTGAGAATATCATTATATTGATGGTGAAATCATATGTTATTGGATGTTATATCATATATACAGAATAATTAACATGTTATATTTATTATTTACATCAGTTATACTCTTTATTATGCCCGTCCAAATAATGAAGTGTTTGAATAACAAACTACACCACGACGTGGAGACGGTAAGCCGTACATACGCACATATGGTGACTTTGTCATTCATATGATGGATAGAATAATGAAAATGGTGACACCATTTTTATAATAAAATCCCATTATATAGAGTATTTTGTATTTATTATTCTATAATGGAATCAACAAAGAAATAGGAAGTGGAAGAAGAAAAGAACTTGAAAGAGGTGATGAAATATTTGTCTCTTCTTCGGGTTGTTCCTTTTGATTTGATCAAAACAGATCGTTATGTTGGCTTTCTGACCAAAGGAAGGCCTCTAGGATGAAGGGAGGAAAGTTGGGAGGATATTTGGGTAGTGGTTTGCCGATTCAAATGGCTTTGGAGGTGTGAAATTACAAGAAGGGTAAGTACCCTTTTATAAGAGAGGTGAGGGTCACTTTTGGAACAACTTGAAATATTATTTTATAATAAAATCATTATCGGTTTATAATGGATCCAAAATGATTTTTTTAGAATCTATGGTGGGGATGAGTTGAAAAACTCTCAAAAAATATGTTTTATAGAGGTTTAGGTCATCATATTAACCTTTTATTTTAGATTTAATTCTTAGTTAAATAGTTTGACATTTACCGTGTCTCTTTGTATTTTTTATATTATATGGTTAATAAACTTACGATAATAATCCAATAGAACCCCAAGTGGTTTATTATTAATATATATAACCTTATCTAAGTCATTTGGCCGAAACTTATATTTATAGGAATATTATATCAATTAATAATATAGTATTTGTTTTAAAACCTCAATTATGTCAATTTTGACACTATTTAGTATTTTGTTTTTGTGAAAAACATAACAACATGATCAATTCAAAATAAAAATTATTTAATCAACCATAAAATGTCATATTAACCTATAAAATAATTGTAATTCATAAAAAGTCTCAAATTATATTTATTGGGAAATTTATAATATCAAATATTTTAATATTTCATTAATAAGATAATTACTACATCATCATTGGGTCATAAATAAATTAAATTATTTAATGTCTACGAATTATAAATAAAATACCATTATGTAGAAAATCTATTTATATTTCTAATAAATATTAATAGTCAAATTTATATTGTGTGTAACCCTATATTAAAACTGTTTTAATTATTAAACTTTGAATTTAACTCTTTCAACTCTTCTTTAAATAAAATAATAATAAATGTCATAATCTAATCCAAGTGGACCAAAAGTGATCATATTTTATTCCTAAGGTTGTTTTTGGTATAATTACACTTATCCAATAGAATTATGACATGTGTTAGAGTAATTATGATATCATTTTTACCCTTAATTACCCTATTTACTTTTAACCGTGGTAAATAAAAGTAAAAAGTTACTATTCACAAAAAATTTATGTTCATCTTATTGAACGAAATTTTACTTACTGATATAAACCATGATTCTAGGATTTTTTAAATTCAACTCATAGAAGTAGTAAAATTATGTTTTATGAAAATTTGTAAATGCTCCTAGAAGGTGGGTATAAGATGATAAAAAGTTCAATAAAATTTTATATATCTAAAATTATTATAAAATGACTTCGACCATGTGGGTTCTCCTACTTCTGAATGTAGAATGGCTATCCAAGGGGATTCCCTTGGCCTTCATCAATACAGACCGCCTTGAGACTTCTTTGTGTTTGATGGGACATTTCCCTTCATTTTTATAAAAACTTAATTTTCAGTCAGTACAATGCAAGCTACTGCATTATTCAAAGGGAAACGTATCGTGGAAGCTTGGGGTGTTACAGAGAGGCTATAGAGGTTCTCACGTGTCACTTCCAGTCCAAGTAATTCTTTATAAATTGATTTAATATAATATCAATATTCCTTTTCAGTATCCGTATTGAGTATCTGATATATATTCATTAACATTTCCATAGTTATAGCAACATTCCCCAATCATTAATTATAAACACTAACCATTCAGATTAACATGGAGAATGACATCAAGATAGCACATCCACAGTCATACTAATCAAAAACCTTTAAACAACATATTTTATATTATATCATACGATATAGGCCTCAATGTAGTAAAAGGTTCAATAATGTATGTTGACATAGAAGAAGATACTTTTAAATGAGACCGTTGAAATTTTTAAGGAAGTAATCCTTAAACATTCCAAAGTGTCCCATACCACCTTGAAACATTCAAACCAAAATCCCTTAAAATATCATTAGAATAAGTATACTATTGATATGAAATACCAAAGGGAAATATATACACCACATTCAAGGACTAAGTGGTGAATAAGGCATATATCTCATAAAAGTTAAAGTGAGACCTGAAAAAAATCAGTTTTTACTTTGGAAAGAAGAGTTATTTAGGAAAATCGTTTATATTTTTCATGAAATCATATTGGTAAACATGTATATCCCAAAAAATAAGAGGAAATAACATTGAAATTATATTTGAGGCATAAATTTTGTCCCCCTAAAGTGAAATAATGTAAAAACGTTTTTAAAGAAACACTAGAAATAAAAAGATTTAGTATGGTTTTTGGAAAATATTAAAGATATTTTAAAGCGGAAAGGCATGTTTTCTTTCATAAAACCAGAAATAAACCAATATGGGTTTTCATGATAAAATGTGTGATTTTACAAAAAATAATAATGGATTAAAATATATTACATACTTCACTTGAAAATAGGTAAGAATTCAAGAGGTTCGCTTGAAATGAGGTTGTTTATCAGGAAGAATTTTTTAAAGATACTTTTGTAAAATATAACTACCCAAAAAATAAAGAAGGAATATAATTGATACACATATATAAAACATTAACACAGAATCTATGAAGAGTAAATAAGAATAAATAATAATTTAATTTAGATAATTAGAGAATTAGAGTGACTATAATGAAAATGGATGTTTGTGTAGAAAACCCTTACCTTATGTCTGATGGTGTTCTTTAATTCATCTTACTGTCATGGATAACCAAATTAGATTCATTAATTAATATTTATAGAACCTCTTATTTATTAAATTGATTTGGTATATGCTTATTAGGTTCATTAATGGCCTTCTTAATGGGTTTATGAGTTTTATTTTTTTGTTTGGGAGCATTTTCTTCCTTGGTATTCGTGAGAGGCTTACTTATATACATGAACAGAGTATCATGTAAAATTAGGATGGTTTCCCAGAATTGAAGTTATATATTAATAGTGAACAGAAAGAAGGTTACGTGGTTTTAAATTTTATTTGGTTACTTGGAGTGAAGATGAATCATTATATAGATTATTTAATGATAACTATTTGGGTTAATTAGTGTTTCAGAACACAACGAAATTATTTTTCATTATAAATCAAAACCATATATGATAAATAATACATATATTATATTCTAGTTCTACCATAATAATGGTTTTATGACCATAATTGAATATGGTAATAGAAATTGAAAACCCATTATCCCTGAATGTGGTAAATCAGCAAATCTCAGACAATGGTTTCATTTATAGTATAAAAGGAGGGAAAAGAAGAGATGATGATGGAATATTACATTATCATACCAAAATTCCGTTAATTATAAGGTAATAGAGTTTTCATAACATTTGGATGAGAATAGGTGGGAATAGAAAAGATAACAAAGAAACTTGAAAAGAAAAAAAAGGAATTGAAAAAAGGAATTTAACTCTTGTCACACCCCAACCACGGATGCCTATTATTTTATTCATTTATTAGTCCTACATCTTTTGGACAGAATTGAGTTTGTGCCTGGGTTTGGAATTTTTTATGTTTGTTGTTTTGGTGGGCATTGGGCTGGTGTACGGTCACCGCACCGTTAGCGGCGACCGTGCATTTGGTCATAGTGAATGGGAAGTGGGGCGACACATCGAATAAATAATAAATTAAATAAAGAAATTAGGTTAATTGAAATAGGAAGCTAAATAAAATTTTATATCGGTAAATCAAGGTTAATGTTTAAATTATAATAATGAGAATGTGTTTGTGCAAATGGTAAAATTAATATTGTTATTTAATTTGGTAATAATACTATTGTTATTAAATTTCTATAAATATAGTTATTGTTTAAAATGAAATGCAATAAAATTACCATTTTATTAACATTAAGTTTGTTATTAATTTCTTGAGTTGTTATTAATATTATTATTATAATTTTTCTGTTAATATTATTACCATTATTGTTATTGTAACATTGATATTATTATTATTAATTAAAATAAAATAGATAAGAAATGATAATAATTATTTGTTTTATTAATATTTATTGCTTTTATTATAATTATAATTATATTTTATTATTATTTTTTTAGAAACCCTAAATCTACCCCCATTCCCGCATTTCTCCCCCCGACATGTTGCCTCCTACGCGCTGTGCACCTGCACTCCGTCACCGACCCCCTTTCCCCTTCATCATTCCACACTACGAGCACCTACCGAGGACCTTGCCACCCAACTCTCCCTCCTTGTCTGGCTCTCCCTCTTTGCTCTCTCTCCACGTTCGCCAGGGATCCGGCCTCTCACCTCCTGCAGATTGCGAGCCAGCCGACCTTTTCCTCTTCCCCGATCCAGCAAGGCCACGCCCTTCAGCGTGACGACACCCTCCTATACACAGCCTCCTCCCTACTCCATTTGGTCGGTGACAACTCGACTCCATGCCCCCACCAAGCACCCGATGCCCAAACTAGACCCCCCTTCCCGACGTGTTTCTGCCGAACCGGACCCCCCTTCCCAAATGCTTCCAGCGAACCGGACCCCGCCTATCAGCAATGACAATCCCAAATCCCATTGCACAGCACTTCCGCATTGCTCTGGTGTGGCAAAAAATTCCCTCACTGGGATCTCAAAGTGTGTCTCGGGTCATGTCAGACCCCGTTCCGTCCGCCGATACCAAAGGCAAATCGATTCTAATCGCTTCGGACCGCCCGCCGTTATTCACGGGGCACGTTTGATCTTACCACATGTTTTGGTTTTCCTCCACCATCCAAGGTAGGAGTTATTTATTTACTGCATGCGTGTTTATTTTAGTGTCTGAGTTGTGTTTTGAAATCCTGGTATTTTAACTATAGTGTGGATAATTATTTTGGATGCAATCTTGACTTGCCACGTGTTTTCAAGACTGAACCACTGTCTGAGGTGATGTTCTTCATCCGTTGTCATGTTTCACACTTTTTCTGGGTTGCGTTTATGTCTCTGAGTCCCTGGAATTTTGTTGGATGTGTGAGGGTCTTCACTGCACTAATTTTGGGTGTCAGAAATTTGTTGCAAGGAGTCTAGGTCATTTCCAAGTGCGAACACACTTTTTCCCGAGTATGGATATATGTATATATATCTATACATATCTTCTGAGTGTGTGTTCCCTCATGGAGAAGGGAACACATGCATCAGTTTAAAGGTGTATATATATATATAAGGATGTGTGCGCATGCGCACGTGCGAGCGAGCTGTTTCTTGAGGTAGAAAGTTTCGACATGACTTCCTCGAGGTAGGAAAATCCATGTATTTCCTTTCCATTGCTTGTCCTTAATGCTTGAGGTTTTCATTATATTATTATCTTGCTATGCATCTCCATGGTAACTCTTTAAAGCTTTTTGTGGAGTTCTGAAATTGTGTGGTTTTTTTAAAGATAGGGTTTACATGAATCTTGGTTTATGCCTTGTATATGATGCCTTAGGTGTTTGTAAATTGCCACTTGTTTTTTTGGGTGAAATTAGATGTTTGGGTGGGGTTATTCCCATGGAATTTTATTGTTAAATTTGTTTGAAATATGTTTTGGATTCTGTGTATGAAATGTGGTGTTTTACCTGGTTGTGGTTGGGTGTTTATCTAAAAACATTATTTTGGATTATAAACTGGTGTGGTATTTTATAAGTGAGTGATATGAGTGTCTTTGGGTTGAAATAAAATGGTGTATTTATTAAATTTGGTTTCAAATGTTTTGGTTGGTTTTAGAGTGTTCCTCTTGGTTGTTCCCAGTTGGCCTTGAAAACATGCTAGGGTGAGTTGTTGGAAAATGAAAGCAGCGTTTGTTTTCGGGGTGTGTTTGAGTGAAAGTGGAAGCCGAAGCCCGTTTGGATTTTTGTGAAAGATTGTTAGCTTATAAGTGTTGTGAAATACCATTTGGAACTTTCTTAGGTGTTGTTGTTTTTAACTTGACTTAAAGTGAACTTGGGCATGTTTTGGTAAATGTATTATTTAAGGGACTGTTAGGTCACTTTGGTATAAAGAGGGTAAATTGTGGTAGTTTTGAATTTGTTAATACATGTTTTGATAAAAAGATTATTGTTGTGAAGATAAAGGCCTATTTTCCATTTTGGATTGGTTGTTTACAAAAGGTTTGATATGTGTGAATTGTACGAGGCCCATTTGGAATCTTTGAAAATGTATGTTTGGAAAACACCTCTATGGTTAGGCCCCTTGCCTCGTCTATCGATTATGTGACATGAGGGTCCTCGGTATGGGCCTCTTTTTGGGAATATTTATTTTAAGGCAAGGTAATAACCTTGAGGTGGTTAGGGTGGTGCTAGTTTGTGTCGTGTACTGAATTATATTTATATGGCTTATTATTTGAATGTGTGGAACACCTCTTTGTGAACATAGCATAGAAACTTATCATAGAAAGGGGGTTTACTAAGATTGATTGCTGCACTAGTTTAGAATACGCACTAGAAAGTATCCCTTAGTATGGATTATACCTTGTTAGGGGATTAGGCCCCTTAGTTAGCCCATGTAGGGTGATACCGAGCATTTTGGCGTTATGACGTCATCCAGAGTAGGCATGCTTTCAGGATGAGTCACATGTATAGTACGTTCTATTCTTCCTCCAAGTTCCTAGGTTTTCTATGATCCTTTGATTCGAGCACTATTAGTGCCATTTCCCTTGCTGTGTGTGTGGAGTCATACCCTGGAACGTGCTCGGTGTTTTTATGGAAATGTTTTGCATGTATGGTTGGTTTTAAAAAGAACTTCGAAGTTGCTGTTTTTGGAAAAGTGTGTGTGAGCCTCTGTTTTGTTTTCTTTTCCTTGTTCTTAAATTATAATGGCAATGGAATAGTGATTTCTAGTTTTCAAAATAAAGTGTAAATATGACAACCTTATTTTTATAATTGTAGTTTAAACTAGTATTATTGGACTGTTTTAGAACTAGAAAATGCATGGATTTTGTGGTTCTTTTTTTGGTATACCTACTGAGCATTTTAATGATCACGCCTATCCTATCTTTTCAAATATAGGTCCAATAGTTTGGTTCAGGTTCTTGTTTCTTCTGCCCGTGCGTGGAAGGTTGTTAGTTTCTGGAGGTGACCTAGAGGTCACGTGAAGGAATGTGCAGTCTGGTTTTCCTACCACTGCTAGTTTATTTTTCTTTGTTTAGTTATCATTGTTTTATTTGTATTTATTTTATTGGCCAAATATTCCCACCTACTTATTTTTGATTCCTAGCACTACTGGCCAGCCTGTGGGGATTGGGAACGCCCCTCAGGACATGCCACAGACCATCTCAGGTGAACGGTTTAGGGCCGACTCGGGTTGGTTCATGACAAAATGGTATCAGAGGAGACCCTTCTTATTTAGGATGTCTGGTAGAAGGAGATTAGGAGTGTCGGGGCACATAAGGTAGGTTATGGGTCGGTGCCAGATCACCACTGCTCGCAATGAGACCTGAGTTACCAGGTGTAGTCTGGGATTTGAGTCTTTTGTCCTTGGTTGTTTTGGATTGAGGGATGACATTGGGGGAGAATCGGTTCACGTTGCGGCATCACATGGGGTGGTGAAAATGAATGTGATTTTGAAATGAAAAATGGGTTTCTTCCAAATTATTTTTGAAATTAGTAAAGTGGGTTTTTAAAGAGAAAGTGTATCGATTTTGAAAAACTTGGTATGTGTTTGGATTTTTTGAGGAAAATAAGTGTTTGAACCATGGCACTCATTTTGGAGGGTCACACTTGTGTGGGTATGTACGGAGAGTGCGTGGGGGAACTTGTTCACAGATGATATGAGAAAGATTGAATGAATGCACATGTGATGGTTCATAAGGTGGCATAGGTGAGTTTTAAAATTTTAAAGAAATATTGTTTTTGAAAAAGTAATTGTTTCTTGGGTTTGTATATGTTTGGATTATGGGCATGTTTCCATTGGCTTGTGTTGTTTCTTTTATTGAGTTTTGGCTTGATGACCGGTTTCGATGGAGTTTTTCATGTTTTTATGAGTATGCCGCCTAGAAAGCCTCCAAAAGTTGTTAATGAGTTACACCCAGTTCCCAGTTCCTTTTGTGTGTTGCCTGCTTATCGAGGTAATCGAAGTATCTGAAAGGTAGTTGTATAGTTCAAAAATATGGTGTGTCTTCTGGTTGTTGGGAACTCCCAGGGTAGTTAAGGTTCGTACCATACCAGAGTTTTTTGGGGGTTCAGTTCTATACTAGTAATGGTGGTATGTCTCATCGTCATTAGAGTCTGGGGTGAAGTTTTTGGTGGTCGGCCCTTATGAAGGTTCCCTGTATAGCAGGGATATTTGTTTGTACCGACTCCCTGTTTGTTGTAATGTTCTATCGCATACCACTAGTGTGGCTGGTTCAGGCATTCTAAGCCACCTTGTCGTATCCCTCCGAAGTCTTGATACTATGCGATTGTTTAGGCCACTAGAAAGAGTTCTGAAATAAGCGTCGTTCTGGAGGAAGGAGTTGGGAACCAGAGGATGAAAATGCCTGACTATGTGGCAGGAGATGCTTCATCCATTAGAGCCCAACCATAGGTCTCAGGGTGAAGCTCGCACAGATTCAGGAGTTGTCAAGGGTGTGTGGAACCTTGGTCCAGATAATGTTTTCATCCTTGGGATGGAAATATCCAACATTTCTTTTTTCTATTGTCGTCACTGTTGTAAGCTCATCCTTGTTGTGGTGGAATGATGAGTTTATTGCACCACAATCCAAACGGTCTTATCTGCTCTCAGTGTGGTTTTTAAATTGTTCGGTCTCTTTGAATGGTATGGTCCCGTGAATAGACGTATTGGTTTTGATTTTGAGTTGGTCTTAGTTGTGTTTGTTAGGGTGGTGTTCGTTTTATGAAATTGATGAGAAGTGTTGAGTTCATTTCTCATCCTCAGGTTTCTGGTTTTTTTCATAGAAATATTTCATCTATGTTTTAGGAGTGTTTTTCGGTCCACCTGGAGAGATTGAATGAGTTCTGTTTGGGAGTTCCCACATTGCCCCCCCTGGGGGGTGGTTTGTTCGGTCTTCAAGGGTTTATATATTAGTGAACTCTTATGGTGGGGAGAACCCTCTTATGTTCTCCCCTCAATATCAGACAGTGGTTTTCCTTGAATTGGTAATGTGTGACGTTTGTTGGGAATGGTCACACCGAGGCTCTTGGTTCTCTATGTTTTTGTCTGAGCATGGACTCAAGTTGTGTCAACTATTGGATTGATGACTTTCTGGGGGCAGAAAGTGTCTTTTGGGGGGATAATTGTCACACCCCAACCATGAATGCCTATTATTGTATTCTTTTCTCAGTCCTATGTCTTTTGGATAGAATTGAGTTTGGGTCTGGGTGTGGAATTTTGGATATTTTATGTTTTGGTGGGCCTTGGGCCGGTGTACGGTCACCGTACCATTAGCGGCGACCGTGTGTTTGGTCCTAGTGAATGCGCGGTGGCACGACACTTCAAATAAATAATAATTTAAATAAAAAAATTAAGTTAATTGAACGGGGAAGCTGAGTAAAATTTTATATCAATAAAACAAGATTAATGTTTAAATTATAATAATGAGAATATGATTGTTCAAATGGTAATATTATTATTATTTAATTTGGTAATAATACTATTATTGTTATGTTTTTATAAATATAATTATTATTAAAAATGAAATGTTGTAAAATTATTATTTTATTAAAATTAAGTTTGTTATTAATTACTTTTGTTTTTATTAGTATTATTATTATCATTTTTCTATTAATATTATTACCATTATTATTATTGTAACATTTATATTATTAATATTATTATTATTATTATTAATTAAAATAAAATGGATAAGAAATGTTAAATATTAATTGTTTTATTAATATTTATTTCCTCTATTATTATTACTATTATATTTTATTATTTTGTCTTTTTAAGAAACCCTAAATCTACCCCCATTCCCACATTTCTCCCCGGACCTGTTGCCTCCTGCGCGCTACACGCCGTTGTCGACCCCCCTTTCCCCTTCGTTGTTCCGCACTGTGAGCCCCTGCCCAGGAACTCCCCTCCCGGCTCTCCCTCCCAGTCCGTCTTTCCCTCTATACTCTTTCTCGGCATTTTCCCAGGATCCAGCCCCCCGCCTCATGCAAATCGTGAGCTAACTGGCCTCCTTCTCTTCCCCAGTCCGGTGAGGCCGCGCCCTTCAGCGTGATGCCACACTCTTGTCTGCGACCTCCTCCCTGCTCCATCTCGTCGGTGACACCCCGATTTTGTGCCCCCGCCGGCCATTCATTGTCCGAACCCGACCCCCCTCCCGGTGTGTTTCTGGTGACCCCGACCCCCTTCCCAATGTGCTTCCGACGAACCCGACCCCACCTATCTGTTGTCCAACAATGACGAACCCAAATCCCATTGTGCATTGCCTCCGCATTGCTCTAACGTGGCCACAAATCCCCTCACTGGGTTTGCGAAGGGTGTCTCAGGTCATGTCAGACCCCGTTCTGTCTGATGCCACCGAAGGCGAAGTGATTCAGATCACTTCGGACCATCCGCAGTTATTCATAGGGTGTGTTTGATCTTACCACATGTTTTGGTTTGCCTCCACCATCCAAGGTAAGAGTTATTTTTTTATCGCGTTCTTTTTTATTTTAGTGTGTGATTTATGTTTCGAAATCTTGGTATTTTAACTGTAGTGCAGATAATTATTTTGGATGCAATCTCAGCTTGCCGCGTGTTTTCAAGGTTGCACCACCATCCGTTGTGATGTTCTTCGTCTGTTGTCTTCTTGACCACTTTTTTGGGGTCGCTTTTATGTTTGTGAGTCCCTGGAATTTTGTTGGATGTGAAATGGTCTTCACTGCACTAATTTTGGGTGTCTAAAATTTATTGCAGGGAGTCGAGGTAGTTTCCAAGTGTGCACACACTTTTTCCAGGCATGGATATATGTATATATATATATATATATCTTCTAAGGGCATGTTCCCTCATGGTGTGGGGAACACATGCATTAGTTTAAAGGTGTATATATATATATGGATGTGTGCTCATGCGTGCGTGTGATCGAGCTGTTGGTTGAGGTAAAAAGTTTCGGCCTGACTTCCTTGAGGTAGGCAAATCCATGAATTTCCTTTCCATTTCTTGTCCTTAATGCTTGAGTTTTTCATTATATTATTATCTTGCTATTAATCTCCATGGTACCTCTTTAAATCGTGTTGTGGTATTCTAAAATTGTTTGGTGTTGTTAAAGATAGGGTTTACATGAATATTGGTTTATGCCTTTTATATGATGCCTTGGGTGTTTGTAAATTTCCACTTGTTCTTTTTAGGTGAAATTGGATGTTTGGGTAGGGGTTTTCCCATGGAAATGTTTTGTTAAATTAGTTTGAAATATGTTTTGGATCCTGTGTATGAAATGTGGTGTTTTCCCTGGTTTTTGTTGGGTGTATCTCTAAAAACAGGCTTTTGGTTTATGAACTGGTGTGGTATTTTATAAGTGAGTGATATGGATGTTTTTGGGTTGAATGCAAAGGGTGTATTTATGAAATTTGGTTTCAAATGTTTTGGTTGGTTTTAGAGTGTTCCTCTTGGTTTGACCTGGTTGGCCTTGGAAGCATGCTAGGGTGAGTTGTTGGAAAATGAAAGGGGTGTTTGTTTTCGAGGAGTGGTTGAGTGAAAGTGGAAGCCGAAGCCTATTTGGATTTTTGTGAAATATTGTTGGCTAGTAAGTGCTGTGAAAGCCCATTTGTCACTTTCTTAGCTGTTGTTTTTTTTAACTTGACTTAAAGTGAACTTGATAATGTTTTGGTAAATGTTTTACTTAAGGGACTGTTTCATCACTTTGGTATAAAGAGGGTAAATTATGGTTGTTTTGAATTGGTTAATAAATGTTTTGATGAAAATATGAGCATTGTGAAGCTAAAGGCCCGTTTGACATTTTAGATTGGATGTTTACAAAAGGTTTGATATGTGTGAATTGTATGAGGTTGTCTTGGCATCTTTGAAATTATATGTTTGGGAAACCCCTCTGTGGTTAGGCCCCTTGCCTCGTCTGTCGATCATGTGATAGGAGGGTCCTCGGTATGAGCCTCTTTTTGAGAATATTTATTTTAAGTCATGGGAATAACCTTGAGGTGGTTGGGGTGGTCCCGGTTTTTTTCGCGTTCTGGATTATATTTATATGGCTTGTTATTTGAATGTGTGGCACACCTCTTTGTGAACATAGCACAAAAACTTAGCATAGCAAGGGGGTTTACTAAGAACGATTGCTGCACTAGTTTAGAGTACGCACTGGCTAGTGGCCCTTATTATGGATTATACTCTGCTAGGGGATTGGGCCCCTCAGTTAGGCCAGGTAGGGCGATACCGAGCATTTGGGCGTTAGGATGTCATCAAGAGTAGGCATGACTTCAGGATGAGTCACATGTATAGTACATTATGGTCTTCCTCTGAGTTCCTAGGTTTTACGTGATCCTTTGATATGAGCACTATTAGTACCATTTCCCTTACTGTGTGTGTGGATTCATCCCCTGGAACATGGTCGGTGTTTTCTTGGAAAAGTTTTGCATGTATGGTTGGTTTTAAAAAGAATTTCAAAGTAGCTATTTTTGGAAAAGTGTGTGTGAGCCTTTCTTTTGTTATCTTTTCCTTGTTTTTAAATTATAAGGGCACTGGAATTGTGATTTCTAGTTTTTAAAATATAGTGTAATGATGAAAACATTATTTTTATAACTGTAGTTCAAACTAGTATGATTGGACTGTTTTGGAACTGGAAAATGCATGAATTCTGTGGTTATTTTTTTGGCATCCCTACTGAGCATTTTAATGCTCACACCGATCCTATATTTTCAGATACAGGTCCAGATGTTTGGTTTAGGTTCTTGTTTTATCTGCCCATGCGAGGCAAGCTGTTAGTTGTTGGAGGTGACCAAGAGGTCACGTGGATGTATGTGGAGTCTTTTTTTCTCTCTGCTGCTAGTATATTTTTCGTTCTTTAGTTCTCATTATTTTATTTGTATTTATTTTTTATGCAAAATCATTCCCCCTTACTTAGATTTTATTCCCACAACTAGTTTCCAGCCCGTGGGGATTGGGAACGCCCCTTGGTACATGCCGCGGACCAGCTCGGGTGACCAGTTCAGGGCCGACCCAGGTAGGTTCGTGACACCTCTTGAATATATCTTCATTTGAGAGCATCTTTAGGGGAGAGGATTTGGTCTTCTGAGGAGACCAAGGGCTTCTGGACGTGGGGGAGGAGATTAGGGAGATATTTGAGAGAAATTTAGGCAATCCATGAAGCTTGATAGGTGTGAAGAAATAAGGGTGTGTGGGTGGTATTTATAGTGGAGGGGAGCAGGAGTTTTTTAATAATTTAATAATTATTTTATTATTTTTACATAATTCAAGAAATAATGATGATTCCATGACCAAGAACAGTAATAAGTTCATATGAGTTCAAACCAAGTGTGTTTATCTCAGCCGGTTATCATCCATAGCTCAGTAAATCATTTATTTAGCATTTATCATAAATGGTCATATTTTACGATTCATCAAAAATTCAAGTATTTCAGTAAAATACAAAAAATTCACCCTAACCATTTTTAAAAATTTAGAATCCAAAAATGAACTCCATTTTATGAAAATATTTTCTAAATTTTCTAAATATTATTTTTAGTTAAAATCATCATTTACTCAAAAAATACCAAATTCAATATTATAACCGATTTTATGACACTTTGAAAAATTAACAAGGTTCTCATAAAATTATCTTATAATCATAGCGAATTTTTTTATTCAAGAACCTATTTTACAAAAATTAATTAATTTATTAATTTAAAATTGAAGTTAAATATTTATCACTCAAAAAAAACGAATACTTAATTAATAATTTATAAAATATTCTACATCATTTATAACGTGCATAAATTTTATGTATACTTTATTGGGTGAGGTTACTATTCATAAGGGTCTTATTACTATTCATATGGGTAGAATTACTATTCATAAGGGTATATTACTATTCATAAGGGTAGGTAACTATTCATAAGTTTAGGTTAGTATTCACCAAAAAATAAGTTTTCCCTATCAGATTCCAAAAATCATCCTAAATGCAACTGCGTATGTCATATTTTCAAAATTCATAAAAAAGTGGAACAATTATTTGTATTGGCTCGGTTATAAAAAATCGTTATTTTTTAGAGACTCAGTGTTTCATGCATTCTCTAACTCCCCAAAGCCCGAATCTTGAAGTTGGCGCAATATTTAATTATATGGGAATTATTATAAGAAATAAATCCTAAAGGACTGATTAGTTTAGCAGTTTTGGATGACCAGATTTCATACATGATACCCAAATTACATTTGGAAAGATAGAAAAAATACAACATGATACATAATAAACTGAAATAAATTGCATCCTTGAAAGCTTATTCAAGGTTATCTTCTTGATAACAAGAGGAAAAGAAAAATAATAAGGGTTAGATGAAATTATTAGTAAGGGTTATAGATAATGGAATCATGAATCAATAATAACTGAATCATAATCAATTAGACATGACTAATATGGCATGATGAATAAATAAAAACACTTTCAATCAATAAGAAATGAATAAAAAATGCATCAATAGATTTTTTTCATAGTGAAAAACTCATGGATAGAAATAACTGAATAATTAATAAAGATAATGATTATTATTTGGACATCATGTCTCTGGAACATGACATATTTTACTGTCGAGATAGTTTAAGTTTGTGGGTAGAAACACATCTGTTTTTTTTTGAAACAAACTTATAGGGTTTGCCGCCTACTTATTTGTTTCATATGACTTTTCAATGTATCAAGGGGCTATTGTGGGCCCCAACCGCCACTACTAGTCCAAATAATTATTAATACATATATTTAATACAAGAAAAATATGTCTTTACAATATCTATATTGAATAAAGGATACATATTCATCAATATTTCCCAAGTTAAAATAGCATTCAAAATAAACACAATATGTGAAATTGTATATGTCTTATGGAAGTAATCATATCCATGATACAGGAGAATGGATATTTAATAGAATTATAATTTCAAATGAAAAATGATCTCAATCGGGTAGTAGATACACCACATAAGAACTATTAGGTGCACAATACCAAGTACGTCTCAATGAAATGGAAATTGAGACAATGTCCCCTACCACGTTGTAATTAATCAAGTCATATAGAAAAAAATTAATAATCACTAAATTAATCATGGAATAACATTAATATAAAGATAATAATGATATTATATATCAAATGGTAGTAATAATACACCAAATTTAATAAATAAGTGGCAAACAACAGAAATCCCACAGAATTAAAAGTGAGATGAGAAAACCCTTACCTAAAGTCCCACTTAATTACGTCACTTTTGCACCTCATAGATAATAAACTTATGTTTATAAAAACAATAATACAGAAGTGAATTATAGTCATTTGATAAAAACAATTATATATTATAGTCATTGGATCATATTTCTTAATTTCCATTGATTAAACTAAAACTTTTTATATCATATTTTACTTAAAAATTCCCTACCTTTCACGAATTTCAATATTTTATTAAATGTAATGCATGAATTAGCTTTAATAATTCAATAAGCATAAAATAAATGTAATTAAATATTTATAAATTATATATAATCAATACTATCAATTCATTAAGGTGGCTATAAGAACTGTTTTTGGTAATGTCTCTGTAGGCGGTTAGCTGACCATTAATGGGACATTATCATAAGAGCGGGAATTTTTTTATATGTAATATATATAATACATGAAGTATGTTAACATAATTAATATACCTTTAACTTACTCTTTAAATAATTTTATATTAAATGGTTTTGAAAGGAAAGGTAAAAGAAGATTGAGAAGAATAAAAGATAAATGAGTTAATGGAGACTTACTCTTTCCTCAGTGCGACTTATCTTACACAACCCAATAACTCCCTTGGTGATTGGAGTTATATGACTCCATAAGATACCTATGAATTTTAAGATGAAAAAGTGGGAGGATTTTTATAGATATTTGTCTTTGTAAATGGTGGAATGAATGGTTTTCCAAAGGAATGGGAATGTGTTATTTAAATTTGAGGCGAAGGGTAACTTAGGAATTACTCAAATTATTAAAAATTAATAACACTATTATAGATTTAGGACTTAAAAAGGTATAAAACTAAAGAGGGTTTACATTTTCCAATGAATATTATCATTTTTGGTCTCTTTAAATAAGTTTGGGATTTTTAAATAATTTAATAACAAATTTTATCAATGAAAAATAATTTTTTCAGGATAAAAAATAATCACAACTATGAATTTAAACACACGAAAACATGGTTTAAAATTAGAATCCAATTTTTTATTATATAATGAAATTATCATATAAATATAGGGAATTATTTATTTATCTTACAAATATAAATTTGTTTAATATCATAATTTGATTTATTCATTAATTAAATTAATACTCCATTATCTTTGTGAAAGCCATTATGGTGTTTACTTGTTGTCTAAAAATTAAAAATAAAAGTCTATGAAAAATATAATTTTATTAGATTTAAAAAGAAATTTTATTTTTCATATAAAACCTTTGGAGAATAGCATATAACAATATTACTAAAATTAAAAACTATAATGTGACAACATGATTTCCTTTTAAATAAAATATTATAAAGGCTTTAATCTGATTAATGTTGGTTAAAAATGTCACAAATTTGAATCAAAACATGATAATACTATAAATTTTATTATATAAAATGTTTCATCTAAAATATGTGTCATTTAATTATTCTTATAATTTTAATTAAAAACATTTTATTTATTTTTCTTATGCTTGCACAACCACTACATCGGCGTTGCATAAGAATTAATGTCAATTATTTCATATATAAAAATTAAATATAAAATACTATCAAAAATATAAATTAATTAGGTTCGAAATAAAACTATGAATTTATTTATTATGTATATTCGCTCTTATTCATTACAAGACATCTTCTTAAATTTGTTATTTTGTCTTTTCTTTCCATGCACATGTATTGCACAGACATTTGGATAATACTCATGTTATAAGACACTAAAATTTCATATTAAAAATAAGATATAAATAATATTAAATAATTAATAAATAATTAAATAAAATAATTTTTGACACTCAATTATTATATAGAAGTTACCGATTTTGACTTTCTCAGCACTGCGCATGAACTGCATCGACATTGACAATGATTTTAATACTTATCATGAAAAAAATATAATTTTCATGTTCTAAATTAATACAGTACAATATTACACTTGTAATATAATTTTTTAGTTATTACATAGTTTAAATAAATTTTTATATCATAATAAGTTAATGACAATGTCACGAAAAGTGCCGTATTTTATAAAAAACTGTATTTTTTTACTATTCAACAAAAATTAAACTATTTTATAAAAGTCCAAAAAATTTACCCAAACCATTTTTTGATGTATAGAATCAAGAAATGAACTCCATTTTATGACAATAATTTTATAAATTTGAGAAATTTATTTTTTGTTAAAATATTATTTACTCAAAAAATAACAATTTTAATATTATAACTGAATTTATGCCACTTCAAAAAATTAAGTAGGGTAACATATAATTATCTTATAATCATAGGAAAACAAAATATTTATTCATGGATACATTTTATGAAAATGAATTACTTTTTAAAATAATCTATTAATTATTAAATTGTAATTCATTATTTATTTCCCATAAAAATACCAACACTTAATTAATGGTTATTAAAATATTTAATCTCATTTATGAGGTTCCAAAATTCAGTTTTTACTTACATGGGTGAGACAAATATTCATAAGGGTACATTACAATTCATGCTACTATTCGTAAGGGTATATCACTATTCGTAAGGGTCAAGTCACTCTTCTTAATGGTTCATTACTATTCATAAGGGTCAAGTTACTATTCATAAGGGTACATTACTATTCATACAGATAAAATTACTTTTCATAAAGGTAAGTTACTTTTCAAAAAATTTAATTTTATTCTATTAGACTCTAAATATCTTACTAAATGAAAATTTATATTTCGTATTTTCCAAATTCCAATCACATAAGTGGAAAAATTAAGTTTAATGTTTAGGCTATAACTACCTCCAATAACAGTGTTTTTTCGCAGAGACTTAGTGGTGCAACCATAATAAGTTATCTAATGGATTGAAATTATTCATAACATAAAATATTGGGGTGTTATATTAAGCATTATTTTGGCACTTCTGCAATCTGATTTTCAAAAATCTGACATACACAGTTGCGTTCAGGGTGATTTTTGGAGTCTGATAGAACATATTTATTTTTAGTGAATAATAACCTACCCTTATGAATAGTAAACTACCCTTATGAATAGTAATATACCATTATGTATAGTAACATATCCTTATGAAAAGTAATATGGCCTCACCCATGTAAGTATAAATAAAATTTAGGCACCTTATAAAGGAAGTAGAATATTTTATAAATTATTAATTAAGTATTCATATTTTTACGAGTAATAAATTTTTATTTAAAACTTTAAATTATTAAATTAATTATATTTCATAAAATTGTTTTATTTATAAATATTTTTTTTGTATAATTATTTTAGGTCAATTTTATGAGACCATAGTTACTTTTTGAAAGTATTATAAAAGCACTTTTAAATATAAAATTCTTTTTTTTCAAATAAATAATGATTTTATTTAAAAATTAAATTTCAAATGTTTATAAAGTCATGTTGATAAAATGAAGTCCATTTTTTAATTCTACATGTCAAAAAAAATTGGGTGGATTTGTGGTATTTTTCTAAAATACTTGAATTTTTGATGTATAGTGAAATATGATAATTTACTATAAATACTAAATACATGGTTTATTATTTCATTGGTGATGTAAGGATGAAATAGGAACAGCTGGTTCAAAATCACATGAACATATTACTTTTTTTGGTCAGAAGAATCAAGACTATTCATAATCTTGAGAAAAAATAATAAACTAATGATTAAAATTTTGAGAAACCCCTCCTCTCCTCCACTATAAATACCACCTCTCCTTACCTATTCTCTTCCATCATCTAAAGCCTTTTTCCTTGTTTTAGTTATGGCCAAATACCCTCCCAATCCCCTCCCCAACATCCATTAACCCTTGGTCTCATAAAAAACCAAATCCTCTCCCCAAAAGTGGCTCTCACGGAAGATTAATTCAAGAGGTAAATTCCTCTTATCAATTCGTTGACTCTCCTTTCAAGTTCCTATGTTTTATTTTCTACCCTCACCTAGACTCATCCAATTGTAATGAAAAATCTAGTACCTTACATGTAATTTAATTTTGTTATGATAATGGAATAATTTATTATCATCTCTCCTTTACCCTTCATTTATTCTAGTAGTAAAAAAGACCATCCAAGATGCGCTAATTTACACACTCAAGGATGATGGGTTTTCAATTTCAATTACCATCTTAAATTATGGTCATAAAACAATTTTTATGGTTTAAACATTATATGATATATTATTTTTGTATTATATATGGTTCTATAATCTTTTTTTACACATAGTTTTAATTTATAAAGAAAAATGAGTTCGTTGTGTTAAAAAACCACTAATTAACCGAAACAGTTATCAATAAATAATTTATATAATGATTCATCTTCAATATAGGTAAACAAATGAAAATTACAACTAGGTAACCATTTGGATGATAACTAATAACATTTAACTTCAATAATGTACTACCATTTTTATTTTACAAGATTCTTCGTTCATGTATATAAGTATACAGACCATGAAACAAATAGACCCGAACAATAAAATCGAACCTCTTAACCCACCAAAAATACCATGAATGAACTTAATAAGGTTATAATAAAAAAAATTAAATGAATATAAAGTTCTGTAATTATTATTTAATGAACCTAATTTTTTTTATTCAGGTCATTAAGATCAAGTGGAGAACACCTCCAGAATTAAGGTACGAGTTTCTTCATCTCACTTCCGTTTTTGTGAGACATTCCGTATTAATTACAATTACTTGTGTACGGCGTATGTATACTTCCCATTTATGTTTCATATCATGAATCTATTTATTTAAAATATTTTTTATGTATCATTTTATTATTATTAAATTTTCATCTTATGATTCAACTGATTACAAATTTGTAAGTATTTTCTACATGAACCTTTATTTTTATTCTGGTTGCTCTTATTCTCTACTCATATCAATGAAATTATTATTTATTCTTATGTACTTTTCATAAATTATTTTTGAATGTTATATATATTTTAACCAATTACAATCCTTCTTTATTTTAGGGGAAGTTACTTGTTTTAAATGAATCTTTCAAAAATTATTTTTGAAATGAAAGCTCGATTCAAGGAACTTCTCGAATTATTACCTATTTTGAAGTTCAAACTATATTATGTTTTAAGGCATAATTATCTTTCTTAAATTAAAAATTTTTACATGAAAAAGATATATTTTTTTCATTTCTGGTTAATTAAAGCTAACATGCCTTTGTGCTTCAAAACCATTTTAATGAATTCCTTAAACCACACAAAAATGTTTTATTTCTAAAGCTTCTTTAAAAGAAATTTTTACATGATTTCACTTATTTGGGACATAATTTATGACAAAAATTTAATATCAATTCCTTTACCTTTTCTTTTATGGGATATACATGTTTAAAACTAGAATTACAAATAATACAAATTATTTTCCAAAGGAACTCTTCTTTCCAAAGTAAAATGGATTTTTTTCATCTCACTTTAACTTTTATGAGATATGTGCCTTGTTCACATTTTTCTTGCTTGTGGTGTATGAAATAAAATTTGGTATATCATATCAAGAGTCTCCTTATCCTCATGATATTCTAAGGGATTATTATTTTAATGCTTCAAGGTGGTATGGGACACTTAGGAAGGTTTAAGGATTATTTCCTCAAGATTTTTTCAATGGTATCATTTAAAAGTATATTAATCTATTGAAAAATACTTTGTTGAATCTTTTAATTCATTGAGGTTTGTTTACTATGATAACTATCCACCATGTTTTGTTGAATGGTTTATTATTAGTTTGACAATGAATGTGCTTTCTTGAAACCATTCACCATATTACTCCGAATGGTTAGTGTCTTTGTTAAATGATTGGGGAAAGATAGTTATATATCATATATTATTTTCAATATGAATGTATGTTTATGTCTATCCTCATTCAAGTCACAAACAAAGGATAAGATTGTGTGTAAGGTACCTAATTTTATTAAAGTATGTTTTTGTTTAAGTTTTGGCTTGGTCCTCATCATTTTTTCTAAATAAGTGTTTTCCCAAATCCTTGAGAAGGCTCAAGGGTGTTCTGGGGGTTCGGGACATGCAAAAAAGGGAAAAGGGGATATATGGGAAATATGCATGGCTTACGCACGGTTTGGAAACCTGTGTTGAATTCCTAGGAAATTGCCTGAAAGGGGTTATTTTCAGGGAGTATCTTTCGCCCGGTTTGTGATACGTTTGGAAAACTGTGTGGGTAAACCGTGTGGCCCCGAAAAGTTAGAAAATTTACAAAACTACTTCTTCGAGATTTTAAACCCCAACTTGGGATTTTCCTCCATTCTTCACCTCTCACCCTAGTGATGAACTTGGATGACCCAAGCTTGTAAGAGGCAATTATCCTTCGATTCTTGGCCGTTTTGGACGTCATTGGTTGCAGATTGAAGCTCAAGGAAAAACTAATCCTCTCATTACATCTGTTTTTTAGTTTAGGGTTTGTGGTTTTTCCCATCTTCTACTGAAACCCAAAATCGTCTTTTTACAGTAAAACCTAGGTTGGGGCTTCAAGGTATTCTTGAACCTGGATCTAAGGAGTTGATTAAGAGTGTGTTCATCATTGCATTCGAGGTAGGTAGTATACAAGTATTATCCCATAGTTTCATTTCGTATTTGTACATAGAAGTTGGTGTTCTTGTTTTCCACTTCGTGTGTTCTTGGTTATGTTGAAGAGTTTGATAAAAACGGGTGTGTGAGTGATCAATTGAAACCCTCACAATCCACATGGGATGTGTTGAGGATGACATGAACATTTTAGGGCCACCCATGGGGTGTGCCAGAAATCCCTTACCTAGAGATTTGTAGGGTTATGTGAAGGAAGGAAGAGTAATTTGTAAAGCCCATGTAGAACATGTTTAATGCTTTATTAGGTTAAAAATGGAATGATAATAGATTTTTCTTGGGTAATAAGGAATAAGGGGCTGTTTGTAATGACATGGAAATGAGAAATTTGGGTTTAAGGTGATTATACCAATCATTAATGAATTTTGGTTTGAAATGACTAAGAGGGTTTGGGCATAATAAATAGAAAACTTGTAGTCGGATAATAGAATGAAAAAGTGGATATATGTTAATGAGAAGAAATAAGGGAATGGATGAATATGTTTAATGGTTCAATAAATGGGAATTTTATGGTACACCGAATGGGTTGAACATAACAAATTAGTTGTGTTACGTGTTATGAGAAATGTACTTGAAATGATAAATTGGATAAATGGGTTAATGATAGATCAATGATGAATTTGAATAAGGTATAGTGGTTATTGAATACACCTAATCGGTTAATGCACGAGAATGGGAATTTTTCTAGATGAATATGGAATTTAATTGGTAAATTTATTAATGGGTTATGAAATGATATTAATTCCAATGTTGTTGTCATGTATTGTGAATTCTAATGGAATCAAATATGCTTGGTTGTGTTATGGCATGGTTGTGGTGATTTGATAAATAATCATGTGCACATGGCTTGGTAGAGTGTGGTACTGAATTGAGGTTCTACATCCATGGGTCGAGTTAGAATGAGGTTCTAAACTCCAACCCAAAACTCATGGGTTAGAGAAGAGTACAAAGACTATATTCCCCTAATAGTTTCCTTCCACCAGGACTGAGGCTTTGAGGTGATCATAATGTATTGATGTGAATTATGTAGCCCTAGGGAGATAGGGACTTGATTTTTTCCCCTATGCATTGTGATTGATTGCCTTATACCTTTGTGTAGATGAAAATTATGCCTAACCCATGGAACATGTGATCAATGTGGCCTATGTAATGAATATGGAATAAGAAATGGAATTTATATAATTGCTAGTGATGAATTAAATAAAACCTGTTAACTAATGGAACCTAAACTATCCCTTTATTACTTACTCTTTATTTTTTATTTCCATGCACTATGTTTTAGATTGGATATTTTTGGAGACACCGTTGGTGGTGTACTACTGAGTTTTTTACTCACACCTTACTCGGGCCGCTGTTGGTTACCCGAGTAAAATCCTTGGTTGTAGGCCAGGACTAGGGAAAGGGACCTATATAAGGATATTCATTTGGGATTGGGATGTACATAGAGAAGGTTATGGACTTAGATTCTAGACCTGTTGGAGTTTTGGATGTAAGTTTTGTTTTGGATTTCGTTCACTTTTCACTGTTCGACTGGAATGGAAATGTTGTATTTGATTTGTGTTTGTACCCTATTTGGGAAATGTTTGGTTATGAATGTTTAATATTTTCCCTAATTATTACACTGTTTATATTGCGTTCTGTTTTGAATTACTATGGTAAAGAGGGTATAGTCTCCCCACATGACTTATTAGAACCCGGTCGCTAGTCAACAACCTCTGGCATACAGGGAGGCGTGCTTGATGTCATGTGACGACCCAGCTCGGAGCACTGGTCCAATGGCTTCTCGTTCAGGGATGTTACAAATAATTATCAGGGGAGTATTTTTATCTCTCATACTAGTTTGGAATGGTATAAAAGCTATTATGATGTGTCGGGCCTTCGTAATGAGCTTGTGCTTGGGAGTAGCTAACCCATGTATGTGGGAAAACCCAAGTCACCGTGGGTGGGAATTGTTGTTCTTGATGTGTGTTGTTACATTTGAATAATATTTCACCATTGGGTGATGCACATGTTGTGTGGTTTGATTGATTTATGATATTTCATTCATTTCCAGAATGGCATGAGGTTGTGCATTCATACATCATTTTAGGCACCTAAGGATATAGGTGGCATGCATTATTATAGGCACACACACGGGATGGGTGTGCGGGGAATAGAGAGTAGACTGCATTTTACATATTGATAAATATGTAGAATATGGGAAATGTTCCTAAAAGGAAGGGATCATTTTATAAAAAAGAGTTCTTTGAAGATGTGTTGATCAAATACTTGTGATTAAATAAATCGGTTTTCCCTTATTGACCATGAACACGATAGGTATGGTAGAGGGGGTGTTTTAAGTGTGATGATGACTTTATGGATATAGTATGAAGAATGGGTTGTTTAAGGCTGATAGTGTGAGACCTTTTCCACATGTTGTTAAATTCTGTTAGTCATTCTTTGAATCATCTGGTGAATGATAAGTTCAAAATGATAATGTTTGAGTTCAAAGGTGGGTATCCTTGGTGTTTTTGGTTTTACCCTTGTATGTGTGGGTTGAGTAGTGAGAATGCACTATTTTGAGACCTTGGATTCGGAATGTGAGGCCTTTCAAGTTGTGATATGTCCTAGGTGGAGTTTTTAAGGAACCCTTTATAGGGTTTTAGCCTTTGTGTTGCAAGATGTTGTTCGGTAATGTGAGTGAGGAAACTCTCATGGTTCATGACCGTACAGAGTACATGTTGGAACCTATGGATGGAGCGTAACTCTTGGTGATATTATGAGTAGAGACCTTACAAGTCGCGTTTTGAATCCTAGAGAGGATGTTTTGCTTTTAGTGCATATGAATGTGTACACCTTTGGTGTGGAATCTAGAGTAGATGGTTGTTGGTGCGCTAGGCATAGTGTGCATCCAAATGGGAGTGAGAGTTCCATTCACGATCATTTCTTTGTTTGTGTCTTGATATGTTGGGTTTAGAGAGAGGGCCAATGGATTTTCTTGGTTTTGAATCCAGTTTAGGGAGTCTATACCATTCAACCATCATGGTGACCTATGAGAGAGGTCATATAGGATTTCGACTGCTTTTGGGTGTGTTCCACACATGTATACGTTTTGGACTTTGATAGTAGTACTCAGAGTGCTCCATGGTGTAGGATTGACCTTGAGGGATAAGTGGGAAGGTTGATGGTTGGATGCACCCCTCAAGTTGTGGTTACGCTATGATAGTTTTAGAAAATCAAGGGTAACCTCAAGGGAGATTAGCCCAGTGGTGTAGGTACCTCAGAATATGAGGCATGGTAGATGCTTCAAAGGTGGTGTTAATACATACTAAGTACCCCAAGTTTTAGTGAATGGTACAGTTGTTCCTATTCCTTCATAAGAGCACCGTAGTGTTTGAGGAGAGGTTTGTTTTGAAGTGTCATATTATATGGATTCCTGACTTGCCTATTTGGATGGTGATTGGTAGACACTTGAAGTTTTTTTCGAGTAGAAAAGACAAGGGTAGAAGAAGTGTGATTAGGTGTTTTTCTCTATGGTGACATCCATGGTTATGGTGGTAACATGGCTGAACTTGTTAGTATGAATGGTTTGGTTGTTGGGTTATATGAAGAGGCCACATCAGGGCTGATGAGGCTGACTAAACAAGAGATACGTTTAGGTAAGTAAGCAGGCGATGAGCTATATGAAATATGAGGTCGTTTGTGAGAGATAGATGGGTGATTGGTGTGGTAGACCATTGTGCAATGGTCGTTAGCTGACAGTGACACAACAAAAGAACTCGAGCAGTGTGGTGGGGGTAATGCCACATGAAATGTTGGTTGACAGCTTTTTGGTGATTTGGTCATGGATCAATGGTTAAACAAGGTCAGCAATCACACCTAAGTGGTTGTGGTTAATTGTTGATGAGATGTGTTCGGAAGGGAGGCATGAAATCGTAGGTAGGTCATAGTTTCCCATAGATCGACATCAAAAATGGATAAGTTTATGGTGGAGTTCTTAGACAAATTCTTAGCATACCCCTGCTAGTGTCGAGTTTGACCAACACCTTAACATTGTCCCAGGTACGTTGAGAATCACTGGCTTTTTTCGAAAGACATGAAGGTGTTTGGTTGGATGCAGGAAATTATCAAATTTACCCTCAAGGAAACAGTATATTTGTAGCTTGATGGTGGGATGTACGCCCTCGATTGGTTGGGGTGAGGTCCTTAGGATGGACTAAATGACGAAAAAAATCATGTGTTCCGTTCATATAATATGATAATCGACAATGGGTGATATTTTATTCCTTATTTTGGGAAAAATCTAGATAGCAATATCTACGTTTTTGGGTTTCAACTTGTGATTGAGTGTAAGAAACGGTGGTTAGAACCAATCTTGAGAGAAGTGGTTACAACACTCCTAAGGTGGGGGGGTGATAATTCAGTCTTGAATGTGTAGAAGAGATCATCGAGGCGACATAGTAGCACTGGGGTTCCTATGAAGAGCCTATGAGGTTCCTGTTAGGTTCATCAAAGAGGAATGTGGGCTAAGGATGTGGTGAATAATGAGCCAAGTGTTGGATAGGAGCTTATGGTGGTTCCATGTGAATCTTGTGATTGTTGTACTGGAGTCGAAAAATGGTGTAGTTGGATGTGACAATAAGTTGTGGTAAGAAAGGTTGGCCTCCAAAACTCCAAAGTAGGTTGGGGTTGAACTCAAGTAATTTTTCTTTGTGTGGTTTTGAAACGCCCTGAAGTTGAATAAACCTTGGACATGTGATGTAGTGTCATACCAAGGGTGAATCCCGATGATGGTCTAGAGTGCGGTAATTCCATGATTATGGAATTCTATAAGAATTCCGGAAATGACCCCAGTGGGTGTTTTATATGACAATGACAGGCTTCAAGTTAGTAAGTGTAGATTCTAGGCACAACAGAAGCTCATTGGTGGGTGTACCCAACTTTAATTGTTTTTCCATTAACGACATTTAATCTGAGATTCATCATAATAATAAAACACTGGATCTTTGGAATAGAATAAATAATGAAAGAAAAGAAGGGAGTCCCGAAACCATAGATAGGATCATCACATATTGGTTATAATTAATTTAATTAAAACACAAGAACTACATTGGTGGAATTATCTCAAAATTGATTCTTGCGGTCATGATCCAATGTGATCTGTCATTGCGTCGTATAATCCAAGCATAAGATTCCTCTATCTATGATTCAAACAAGCTCCACGTATCTCTAGATGTCACCGAAGTGATCTCTGTGTGCTAGCGCAGAAGAGCCTTCACTTGCGATGTCTACCTTCAATCGTCTTGATCTGGTGGAGAGGGATCTCTCTCTCGTAGCATGAGAGTGTTCTTGGAAGAAAATAATCCTTTCATGGCTTGAGATCATTCTATAGATCCATTGTGAACAACTCCTCAAAATGGCTAGGCTAATGAAAATTATATAATTGGGATTTTAATTACTTAGAATAATAAAGTTGATTAATTACCCAAAAGAATTTATTCATTTTATTTAATTCTTAGTAATACCCCATGTCTAATACTAACAGTTGACAATTATTATTACTTAACATGCTCCCAGAGAATTACACTTAATATTATTTAATTAAATAAATAATATTATTTCTCATAAATTCCCAGAAAAAATACACGGTGTGTATATTAATATACACAACTTGTACTTTTATTTTTCTATTCTCTTTATTTACTCCACCACATTTATTAGACCTTGAATAAGGGATATTTATTTCCCAAATAAATATCACTGCATTACTCGTTAATAAATATATTATTTCACCCATAATATATTTTCTTGAATAACAAGTGTCGAAATAAATGCGATCAGACATCCTTGAATAATTATTAAACCACTATCAGGAATAATATTTATTCAACTTGTTAAATTAATATTTAACTGAGATACTTGGACACACTTAGTGTGTGATCCTCTAGGACTCTTGCTCAGTGGAGTTAGGCAGAGCCTACCCAAAGTCCAATTTTAGCGTCTAGTAACATGTTGTGGAACCCATAAAGAAATAATTTAATGCCGAAATGACGTGTCACCTCCTACGAATACTTACCATGTAATGTAATCCCTTTATCTCTATATCTCAAATCAAGCAGGTTATATGATGGTTCCATTTACCCATGTGTTTGATTATTCATTATTTGACTTCCTGGAATTGAACCTGCCCATTCCTCACCATGGACATGGATTTATTTAGGCTATATCAATTCAATCAAAGGGCCTAAAATATCTACTTCCATTATGGAACAGAAGGGACAAGTACTTTCTCGCATTATCTATCAATGAAGTATTACTCATGGCTCACCCAACATATCCCACCTCACAGCGAATAGTGTGTCTTCATAGTTTTCTTCAATACATCTAAGTGCGCGAGATGTAATAACCATAATAATTATCTTAAATTCCAAGGGCCAATACACACATTCATAGATATGAACATCCAATGACAATATGTAATGTGGATTTCCTACTGGCCCGCCTCGTTCTCATAATATCCTCTGGGATATTACCAAGGGTGCACACCATGAGAAGGTTCCTCAATGTTTTATTAGTCCTAACCCCTAATGGCTTGTATTATTTGTGTCCCTCAAATAACATCATCCGACCATAGAACATATATTCAAGAATAGTGTTATAGAACTTCTGGGATCTCATTATAGAAGGGATCCACTTGGAACCTTTAATGATATCACTATCCTTTGGACAATATCACATGCATTGTCACATATAAGAACAATCAAGATGTGATAAGGTATTTATTAATGAATAATGTACAAAGTAGTTGGTTCTAGGAAACTAACTCTAATAGACTCCCACTTGGACTAGAGCCAACTACTAACAACCTTTAACCTGCTAGCTCTCTCATGATATTCATGCTTCTACTGAGATAGGCCTTTAGTTCTGGGGTCTGCCATATTATCTTTCGTGGGCACTCTTCTCACTACAACTTCACCCCTTTGATAGAAATCCATCAAGATGTGATATTTCCGGAGTATGTGCTTTATCCTTTGATGTGTCCTTGGATATTTTGAAAGAGCCACCATTTCAGTATTATCATAATATAATGTGATAGGATATTTACTATTAGGCACCACATCAAGATCCTATACAATGTTCCAATTTAAATGGCTTACTTGGCTACATCAGAAGCCACTATATATTCAAAATCAAATGTAGAATCAGCGACAACTAGTTTCATTGAATACTTCCAGCTCACAGATCCTCCATTGAGATAGAAAACAAATCTAGATTGAGACTTCATATCATTATGATATTTATAAAAACTTGCATCAATATATCCTCTGATTAAAAGCTTCTTATCTCCTCTATACACCGCGAACATATCCTTATTTTCAGATACTTAAGGATAGTCTTAAGAGAATTCCAATGTTGTTCTCCAAGATCTGCTTGATATCTTCCTACCGTGCTCAGTGCATAGGAAACATCAAGACTCGTACATAACATGGCATACGTGATGGATCCTATAGCTGAAGCATATGGGATATTACTCATTCTATCTTTCTCCTATTTTGTCTGAGGACATATTTTCTTAAAAATATGTAGGCCATGTGACACTGGAAGCAATCCCCTATTGGATTGTTCCATAATAAATCTCTTTAGCATCTGGTCAATGTATGTACCCTAACTTAGTCCAAGCAGCATCTTTGATCTATCATGACTGATGTTGATCCTGAGAATGTAGGCTACTTCCCCCAAGTCCTTCATGGAGAAACACCCATTCAACCAATCTTTAACTGACTATAAGACTAGTACATTGTTTCCAATAAGCAATATGTCATTAACATATAATACTAGGATAACGACTGCATTCCCATTAAACTTCTTATGAACACATGGATCACATTCGTTATTAATGAAACCAAATTATTTTACGTCTTCATCAAACCGAATGTTCCATGACCTAGATGATTGCTTTAATCCATATATGGATTTCTGTAACTTGCAAACCTGTTTGGCTTCACCAAGTGTCACAAACCCTTCTGTTCGTGTCATATAGACATTTTCTTGAAGGTTCCCATTAAGGAATGTTGTGTTGACATCCATCTACCAAATCTCAAAGTCATGGTAAGATGATATGGAAAGTATGATTCTTATGGATTTAAACAAGGAAAATGGCGAGAAGGTTTCATCAAAGTAAAATCCTTGAAGCTATCTAAATCCCTTATCCACTAGCCTTTCTTTATAGGTGCTAAATTGACCTTTCCATGTCTGTATTTCTCTTGAATACCAATTTGAATCCAATAGGTTTTAAATAAACTGGCTCATCAAACAGAACCCTGACTTAGTTCTGATACATGGAATCCATCTCAGAATTCATAGCTTCTAGCCATCTTGTAGCTTCTGAGATTTATACTACTTCCTTATATGATAGAGTTTCATCATAGTCCAACAATGATGATTCACCATCCTCGGTGACTAGGAAACCAAATCTCTCTGGTTACCTTACATATCTTGTGTTCTTATGCAGTACTTGTGTTTCTGGAACATCTTCCATAGGGACATTTGGAACTTGTTCCTGTACCAACTCCTATGTATCTTTAGCATCAACTTCGTTAAAGTAAATCTTGATCCCACTATCATTTTTGGTATGTATCCATCTCAAGAAAGATGTTTTTTCTAGTGACATTCACTTTCTTGTATGAAGGTTTATATAGTTAATATCATTTTTTTCATTGGGATATCTTATAAAGATACACATGTGCCCTATAGTGCTTGTTTGTTGCCTGAGGAGGCCTTAATAAATCCGCCACATCCCCATACACAAGTGTTCAAAAAAATGGGTTTGTTTTCATTCCATAACTCAGAGGGATTACCATTTTTCTCCTTAGTTGGTACTTGGTTTAACATGTATGCAGTAGTTTGTAATGTATATCTCAATAAAAATAACAGAAGATCTTCATGACTCATCATCGAACTTACCATGTCCAACAAGGTGTAGTTTCTCCTTTTACTAACACAATTCCACTATGGTGTATAAGGAAGAGTGAGTTGATATAGAGTCCCAGACTCCTGTAGAAGTTCGATGAACTCTAGGTTCAGATATTCTCCACCATGACCCAATAAAAGATTATTATCCTTTCACTAAGACTACTGGAATTCTTGGTAATTGTGACGGCCTATTTGCGATGGGATCCCATCTCAAATAGGCTTTAACGATGGCGCCCCGTCACAAATAGCCCGTTGTAGAGAACCCTGTAACAAATACAATTATTTGCGATGGGCCCATCGCAAAAAAATGTTATTTGAAATGGGAAACATCACCGTCGCAAATAAGCTTCTGATTATATGTATTATATATACATAAAAATTTTCATGATGGGCCCATCACAAAAACTATTTGCGACGGGCTATTGTCCCGGTGAAAAAAATATATATATAAAACTTTCTGCGACGGGACCGTCGCAACAAATTAATTGCGATGGGACTGCTTGACCATCACAAATATGGTTTTAAAAATATTTAGTTAGACTATTTGCAATGGGGTCCCATTGTAAAAGGTCCCTTCGCAAATAAGAAATTAATTTTTTTAAAAATAAAATTTAATAAAATTAAAACTAATCAAAAAATAATATTACTATTATTAAAACAATAAAAAATAAAACATATTAAAATTATGAGTATTCACAAAAAAAAATAAAAAAATAAAAAAATATTAAAAATTAAATTATGTAATATTTTCACCGATATAAAAGACAGAAAATGTAAATAATTCATATTACAATGTTAAATTCAAATGTTTGTATCAAAAAAAATCACTGAGGGGGGGGGGGGGTCATCTTCTGGAGGAGGTGGAGGAGCTGAAGGAGATGGTGGAGGAAAATCCATCCCTAAACTACGAGTCAGATGGCGTATGTACTCCATCTGCTCATGATGTTGCTGCTGCCATCGAAGCATCTCCTCCTCGTGCTGCTGCTGCTGCTGCTGCCACCGACACATCTCTCCTTGCTTGCCTGAGCTCGCAACTGCTCATGATACTATGAGCCAGAAGATGACGCCTCTCCACGAGCTCCTCTCGAGCTGGACGCCGACATCGCAGAAGTACCATAATAAGTACAGGGAGTCAAATGAGAGCTGATTACAACTACTCTACCCTTCTCAAAGCCATACTGAGTCGCCTGCATCCATGCCGCCTCATCAAAATGGTGAGAACTGGTCTGCTCAACCGTCTTGTCCTGAACCTCAGCCGGTTTTTGAGAGGTCACAACCTCATATGACTTCTTCAATTCCAATTTAAAATTAAAATTGTAAAATTATTATGTGCAGTTAATTGTTAAACTGGAAAAATAATACTAACCATAATCTGACGTTGGTGATCACCTCTAATCTCTCCAGTGGCTGGATCACTGTACATATTCCAGTAAATGTCGAACTCCATAATATCGGGATGCGTCACCTCCTATCTCCCCCGGTTCTGATGTCCCACTAAAGATATCCTTTGAAATCCACCACCCAACTAGTGTAAACATAATCCATCCCAAATGTGAGATGAAATGTACTCTGGTCGGTGTGCTATACATGACTCATCAAATTCTATCACCCCTTCTTTCTTAATGGCCACTCTTCTCAAATTGTGCAAAAACTGGCAGAAACAGTCACACATAGAAACCTGCCATGCTGCGTGGATAGCGTCGCGCATGCTATCATCGATAGGATGCCATAAACCCTACAAATAATTTATAACATCAAGTTGTTAATAAAATAAATTTCAAAATAAATATTATTTATTTACGTACCAGCTAATGATGGAACATGTCGCGTCGCCCATCAATGGGAATCTGTTCCCATGTGATCCATGGATGAGAAAAATAATTTCACAATATAGCGCTCCCCTGTCCAATAGCTACATGATGAAAACTATGAGAAAGAAATAAATAATCAAACAATTAGTATATATATAAATAAATTAATGAAATCTAACTAAAATATACAGGTTACCAAAACTCCGTGTGTGTGGATCAAAACCAAGATGTGGACATCACTTGGGGATAGGGTTATGAATCATCAATCGTGCAAGACCATTCCCCCTCTACGTACCTCCTAAACCACCAGTTGGATGAGGGTCAGCTGATCCCACATCCTCATCAACCAAAGGTAGCCCAGCCCCCTCTAAATCACTCAATAGATTAGAGTCCATCTGAAACACAAAATGATTGTTGTTAGCAGATAGTTGAAAATAACTATTATATATAGCTATATATTCATTATGATTATAACCAGCATTTAACTGTGTCAATGTTCATCTTCATCCTCTTCTCCATAGCTGTCAATGTTAATGTCTTCATCTTCCTCCTCAGCACCATCAATATCCATATTAGTTTAAGTTTTAGCATCTCTTGTCATTTCAAATTCATTTGTAACATCATAAACATCTTCATCACCATTGATCCTTAATTGAAGGGTGTCATCATCGATATTCAAGTCCATTTGTGAATCAGATGGATTTTGTGCCATCTCTTGAAAAATTTCAATTCCTTCCACTTCAGCAGAACCACATTCAGTTTGAGTAAACTGATTTTTCCGAGATTTCATTTTTATTATGCTCCACCAATCGCTCAAGTCTCTTGAAGTAGAACAATACATTGCATAATAAATTATATGTTCCTGTTGATCCAGAAAAAATGGTTCATTTACTACAAGAAGAATTTTATATTTAATATCGACGATTCCATGAGTCGGATGAGCACGCAAACCTCTCTCAGTATCCAACCACCGACATTTAAACATTGTTATGTAATTCTATCCTAGATTACACAACTCAATAATTTCGTTCAAAATGACATAAAAGTCAACTTCAGTTTCTCTATGATGTGATCCTCTCAAGCAAACTCCAATGGTCACTATTTTTTTGATTCCCCATATGCATGTGTATGAAATCGAAAACCATTCACCACATATGAATTATAATATTTAACCATTTTGGATGGTGGGATACTCAATATACACAATCGCTTATCAATTTTATCAGCATATTGAGACACCTGGAATTTTTTAAAAAAATTATCAATATAATAAATAATAAACAAAATTGATATTGAACCATCAATAATTTATATTACCAGTTTTTGAAACCATTGAAAAACTTTTTTTGTTTGCGTTCTTCAAGAGCAGCTGCTGTAATTTGTGGAAGTTGTTTCTTGATATGTTTATCATATAACCTAAAATTAAAATATGTTTAAATAATGTATCATAAATTATTGAATAAGTGATAGAAGCAATCACATGACAAATGATGTCATTTCTTCATAGTTGAGCAGAACGTATGTATGAGTTCTATGATGTTCATCATCTGAAAGCCATCGTTCATGAACTCCACCAAAACCAATATTTGTCTGATTAAAAACTATTAATTGATTTTCCATTTCTTCATTAACATTCTCCTCGTTTAGTCCCATGTGTTTCTGTTTTTAGGGATATTGAGATGCAAAATAATAAGAGCAGAAAAAAGAAATTTCTTCTTGCAAATAAGCTTCATCAATTGAGCCTTCAACTGATGCTTTGTTAATTATTTTTTTCTTCAATTTCTGCATGCATCTCTCGAATGGGTATATCCATCAAAACAATACTAGACCTACACATTTAGCTTCATGTGGAAAATTTAATATTATATGTTCCACTGAGTCAAAGGAAGCCAGCGGAAATATTATTTCCAGTTTACATATAATTACAGCAACATATTCTTCCAGTTTTCTTAGTGCATCGTAGTCTGTTGTCGCTCAACAAATGTCTCGAAAAAAATATGATATGTCTGTTATCAAATACCAAATCATAGAATTCAGCAAACCTCTGAATCCAATCGGCATAAGTCTTTACATTATAACATGACAATCATGACTTTTTAATCCAGTAATATAACCATTCTTAACACATCTGCCCAAATTGGAAGCATAGTCATAAGGAAGTATCAAATCTGCAATCCACTGACAAAATAATAAGAGACTCTCTTTGGATAGTGTATAATCTGCTTTTGGCTTCATTAACCTCTGTGATTTGAAATTTTAAAATAATTCAAGTTATGGTCGCCTGCAAATTTGGTAAATATCTAATCAGGCCTTTATAGTATCTTTGGTCTTACATGGTGTATCTAAAACTGTATGAAATAAATTATAAAAATAGTTCTTCTCAATAAGCATAACATCGAACATGTGGCAGACCAAAAAATCAGACCAATATGGATGATCCGAAAAAATGCTCCATTTTATCCAATTATGTTCTTTCTCAAAGCCATGAATTTTTTTGGTTTACTGTTGGTACAAATGTGATGGGGGGTAATGAAAATATAACTGATTTTAACTATGTACCTGAGATCATATTTGGAGGTTTATCCCTTTCAATTGTACCTTTTCTGAAATGAGATTTGTTCCTCTGAAAAGGATGACCGGTTGGAAGAAATATATGGTGACAATCAAAATAGAAAGGTTTTTTTCCATTGAATAGCATAAAGGCTTTGTTTTCTTTCATACAGTAAGGACATGATTTTAGAACATGTGTACTCCAATCAAATAACATGATATATGCCGGAAAGTCACTAATCGTCCAAATCAATGCATCTTTTAACATGAAATTTTGTTTCGCTGAAACATCATATGTATTAACACCATCACACCACAATGCATTTAACTCATCAATCAATGGTTTCAAATAAACATCAATATTCTTTTTCGGATGTCCTGGGATTAATGGAGTCAATCATATATAAGGATCCTTCATCAACATCCATGGAGGCAAATTTTACGGAGTTATAAAGACATTCCAACATGAATACTGACTACCATAAGAACCAAACGGACAAAAACCATCAGTAGAAAGACCCAATCGCACGTTCTGGGCTTCTATAGAAAAATACGGATGCAGACGATCAAAATGTTTCCATAAATCACCATCAGATGGATGATTCAAGATTTTATCATTTGAAATCTTGGTTTTGTGCCATGACATCATTAATGCTGTGTTCTGAGACATAAATAAACGTTGCAACCCGGGTGAAAGGGGGAAATATCTCAACTGTTTTACTAGAATCGATCTAGACTTCTCTAGTTGAGCTTCTTTATACCTCAATTTTCCACATGTGGGACAAATATCCAATGACACATTTTTGCCATAATATAAGATGCAATCATTTGGACATGCACGAATCTTTCGATAATTAAACCCCAAATTACGAATCAGCCTTTTTCTCTCATAGTAATTTGCAGGGAACACATTTATTTTAGGTAACAGTGTTTTAACCAAAGAAAATATCTGATCAAAATAGTTGTTTGACATTACATTATCTGATTTAATAGGCATAAATTTTGCAACCGCTTCTAATTTTCTTATCTAGCAACCAGGATATATTGCATCCTCAGCAGACCTCAACAACTCATAAAATTCGGATGGTGCCAACTCAGGAGTTAAATCAAAATCATCGTGAGTTTCAGTTTGTTGCACAGATGGACCTGCAACATCATGTACTAAATTTTGAAACCGTGATGGATCTGGAATCAAGTTATTAAGATCTTATCATGAACCACGTTCACCGTGTTGATACCAAAAAACATAATCTGGTTGAAAACCAAACAACAAGAGATGTCCCCCAACCTTGTCAAATGTTTCAAACGTTTTCAAAGCACATTTTTTACAAGGACACTTAATTTTGCCCGCTGAAACAAATTCTGGTTTTGATGATGCAAATGATAAGAAATCTTCAACGACCTCAATATATACATGATTTAAACCAGAACCATTTGGATTTCTGCGTCGATTTATCCAAGCTCGATCATCTAATAATGACTGATGTATACTTCCTTGTTCCATATTTTTCTTCATAAAATATAAAATCATAACTGTTTTTTGAATAGTTTGAAATAATAAAAACACTATCTGAAAAAGAAGTTAAATAATTAAAACTACTTTATAATTATCATTAATTAAGAGCAATACAATTTCTAGTGGATTGAGGACTACTCTTTTGTCCAAAAACTCATTTAATTGCATCTTTCTCACACATATTATTGCTAATCATTGCTAATTATTGCTAATTATTCCTAATTATTCCTAATTATTATAAATTACTACAAATTAATACTAATTATTACTAATTATTACAATTTATTACTAATTATTACAATTTATTACTAATTATTAATATTTATTACTAATTATAACTAATTATTACTAATTTAGCAATACATAGCAATACATAGAAAAAGGAAAACTTCTTGAATAATGAAAGTAAATTTGGTAATCATCGTTGTGGAGATGATTACAAATTTTCCCTTCATTATCCAAGCAGATTTTGTTTACTAATTATTAGTAATAAATAAATTATATTATCAATATTTATGAAAAAATAATATTAATATTATTAAAATAATAAAAAATTTATAAAATATTAAAATTATCAATATTCACAACAGAATTTGTTCTATTCATAACATTTTCAAATCTCAAAGGGTCAACAATTGTCATGTCATGCACAATAAAAAGTTTGTGTCAGGCATGTCTAATGTAAACTCTATAATTGTACTTGCATGGTTGATCACCTCGCAATTAATGTTGCAATAGGATGACCAAAGTAATGATGTTCTCATCTCTAAGAATCATCTCACATGACACTTTACATAGATCATTCTTCCTTAAAAATTTGAGAGGATATCATTAATTTCACCTAAAATTTTCAAAGAAGAATGTTCTATGTAAAGGTTCATGTGAGATAATTATTATAGATAAGAAGGGCATGAATTGGTTTGTCCGATTGCAACACTACTTGCGAGGTGATCAACCATGCAATGACAATTATATAGTTTACATTGGACATGGCTGACACAAACTTTTTATTGTAAATGACCAGACAATTGGAGACTCTTTTAGATTTGAACATGTTAAGAATAGAGAAATTCCTATTGCGAATATTTATAATTTTAATATTTTATAATTTTTATTATTATTTTAATAATATTAATATTATTTTTTTGTAAATATTGATAATATAATTTTTTTATTACTAATTATAGCTAATTATATCTAATTATTACTAATTATTACTAATTATATCTAATTGTTACAAATTATAGCTAATATTACTAATTATATCTAATTATTACTAATTATAGCTAATTATTACTAATTATAGCCAATTATTACTAATTATAGCTAATTATTCATCTTTATAGCTAATTATATCTAATTATTCCTCATTATAGCTAATTATAGAAAATTATTCCTAATTATAGAAAATTATAGCAAATTATAGAAAATTATAGCAAATTATTCCTAATTATAGCAAATTATAGCAAATTATAGAAAATTATAGACAATTATTCGTAATTATAGAAAATTATTGCAAATTATACCAAATTATAGCAAATTATAGAAAATTATATCAAATTATAGCAAATTATAGCTAATTATAGCAAATTATTTCTAATTATAGCTAATTATAGCTAATTATTCCTAATTATAGCTAATTATAGTTAATTATTCCTAATTATAGCTAATTATTCCAAATTATAGCTAATTATTCCTAATTATTCCTAATTATAGATAATTATAGCAAATTATTACTAATTTTTCCTAATTATAGCCAATTATACTTAACTAGTCCTAATTATTGCTAATTATTCTTAATTATTCCGAATTATTCTTAATTATTCCTAATTATTCCTAATTATTCCTAATTATTCCCAATTATTCCCAATTATTCCTGATTATTCCTAATTATTCCTAATTATTTCTAATTATTCCTAATTATTCCTAATTATTCCTAATTATTCCTAAATATTCCTAAATATTCCTAATTATTCCTAATTATTCCTAATTATTCCTAATTATTACTAATTATTCTTGATTATTCCTAATTATTCCTAATTATTACTAATTATTATTAATTATTAGTAATTATTACTAATTATTACTAACTATTACTAACTATTACTAATTATTACTACTTATTACTGATTATTACTAATTATTACTAATTATTACTAATTATTACTAATTATTACTAATTATTAATACTTGTTACTAATTATTACTAATTATTACTCATTATTACTAATTATTTCTAATTATTACTAATTATTACTAATTATTACTAATTATTACTAATTATTACTAATTATTACTAATTATTACTAATTATTACTAATTATTACTAATTATTACTAATTATTACTAATTAATACTAATTATTACTAATTAATACTAATTATTCCTAATTAATTCTAATTAATATGAATTATTCCTAATTAATCCAAATTATTCCCAATTAATCCTAATTATAGTTAATTATAGCTAATTATAGCTAATTATTGCTAATTATTGCTAATTATAACTAATTATATCTAATTATAACTAATTATAGTTAATTATATCTAATTATGTCTAATTATATCTAATTATGTCTAATTATATCTAATTATGTCTAATTATAGCTAATTATAGCTAAATATATCTAATTATATCTAACTATAGCTAATTACATCTAACTATAGCTAATTATATCCAACTATAGCTAATTATTACTAATTAATTACTAATTCAATCTATTTATTACACATTGTATCTATTTATTACTAATTGTATATATTTATTACTAATTTTATCTATTTATTCCTAATTGAAGCTAATTATTTCTAATTCTAGCTAATTGTAGCTAATTTTTTCTAATTTTAGCTAATTATAGCTAATTCTTACTAATTATAGCTAATTATTACTAATTATTCCTAATTATATCTAATTATATCTAATTATTCCTAATTATTACTAATTATTACTAATTGTTACTAATTATTGCTAATTATTCCTAATTATTCTTAATTATTTCTAATTTTTTCTAATTATTCCTAATTATTACTAATTATTCCTAATTATATCTAATTATTCTTAATTATATCTATTTATTCCTAATTATATCTAATTAATATTAATTATAACTAATTACTTATAATTATAACTAACAATATCAATTTCTTAGTAAAACTAAATATAAATAAAAATCAATTGAAATCTAATTAAATTAGAACTAATAAACAGCAATTAAAATTAACATAAAAAATAAAATAAATATAAAAAAATAAAATATAAATACCTTAAACTTTGATATTCTGAAGATATTGACGCTCTCCGGTTGCTCTCGTCTAAAAAACTTCAACTAAAAGAAAATTTCTCTTTGAAACTAAAGAATGAAGAGAGAGAGAAAGCAAGATGTGAATGATTTTGGAAAAAAATGGATGGGGGTATATATAGGTTAGACTAGTTGCGACAGGGTTATTAGCGATGGGCCGCCAGTCGCAAATGGTGGTATTTGCGACGGGGCCCATCACAATTACCCTCGCCCGCATTAATTACTGTCGGCGGTTAAAATGTTATTTGCGACGGGACCCGTCGCAAAAAGTACCTGCCGACAGTCTTATTGCGACAGGACAACATCCCGTCGCAAAAAGTTATTGACCGCCGCCAGGTATTTGTGACGGGACCTGTCGCAAATACCCTAGCGTGGTTTCACGCACAAGCCGCGCGGTTTGGAACGCAAGCCGCAAGGTTTGGGGCGCAAGAATATTTGCGACGGGAGATATCGCCCTGTCGCAAATAATATTCACACGGTTTGGCGTGCAAGCCGTGCCAAACTATTTGCGACGGGAGACGAAACCCCGTCGCAAATAACCCGTCGTAAATAGTGATTTTTTCCATAGTGTAAGCTGATTCTCTACTTCATTCTTGAATTCCTTAAATTTATCTAAGGCTTCTAACTTATACCTCATTAAGTAGACATATCCATATCTACTCAAATCATCAGTAAAAGTAATGAAGTAAGAATATCCACCTCTAGATTCTGCTGGGAATGGTACACACACATCCATGTGCACCAATCCTAGAAGCTCTGTGGCCCATTCACCCTGTCCACCGAAAGGCGGATTTGTCATTTTACCTTGTAAACAAGCGTGACATATATTAAGTGGTTTTAGATCAGTGGAGTCTAAATAGCCATCGTGGTAGGGCCTTGTCAACCACTTCTGGTTTACATGACCGAGACAGTGATGCCACAACTGGGTGATGTATGTGTCATGTGAGTTTGTTTTGTTATCGATTTCCAAAACATGGTTTTCATAACTTAATACATAAAAACAATTGTTTAAATGCGCCATACCATAACATACGTTGTTCTTATAAAAAAAGAAACCCATATTTCCAAACTTGAAAATAAGTCCATCCATATCCAAACATGATACATAAATTATGTTTTTTGTTACACTAGGAACTTATTAAAAGTTATGTAATACCAAAATCCTCTTAATTGGCAATGAGAGGTGGTAATCGCCAATGGCTAGTGCATCCAGCCTCGCTCTATTGATAACTCAAAGATCCACCTCTCCTATGGAAATATTTCTAAATCAACTTGGTTCTTGAATTTGAATATTGATGTGAGCCCCACAAGCGGTATCTAATACCCAATGTGTATAAATGGAAAGATTACACTTGATAACGAATGCACCTTTAACGTCCCCATGCTTCTGGGTGCAGTTTCTCTTCCAGTATCCTTGCATGACACATGCAAACCATACCGCCTCCCATTCTTTTCGCTGTCTCTGGATCTTCCCCTTCTTAGAGGGATGGTTCTTAGGGGATTCAAACCGTTTATAAGTCCTTAGACCCTTTCCCTTGTCCTTAATTTTCTTATTAACAATAAGGATTGCGGTTTTGTCACATGCCATGTCCTTATCTACCTGGAGAATTAAGGTTAGAAGTTCTAATACACTCTTCTCATTGTTTCTCATGTTGTATTTTACAATAAAGCTATAGAAGGTCTTGGGCAGTGATGATAGGATGAGATCTGTACGCAACTCATCTGGGAACTTAATCCCTAAGATGTCCAGGCATTCAATGTAGCCAATAAGCTTGACTACACGAGGCCCAGCTGGTGTAGACTCTCCAAGATTAGTTGTAAACAAAGCGTTGGAGATCTTATATGTATCCTTTATTTCCTTCGCTTTGAAGATAACCTTAATGTAAGACATCATGCTATACACGTCCATGTTTTAATGTTACTTCAAGATCTCATTAGACACAAATGATATCATGAAACATTGGAAATATGTGGCATCATCCATATGATTCATATAGATAGATAGTTCTTCATCATTGGCTTCTTTTCCAGGAACAAATGGAATATGCTCCTCCAGCAAGTACAATTTCCTCTCGTGGCGACGGTTGACGCGTAAACGCCTCTACCATTCATGTAAATTGGTGCCGGTGAGAAGGTTTTCCCCCTCAAGTATGGTTCACAATGATATGTTTGAAGTCATTTTTCTTTCCATTTCTAAAAATTAAGAAGATAAAAGGTTTGGTACTTTATCATGATAAAACTGAGTTAAATAAATAAAACAATACTTATTAGTCTCCCACTATTTTATCGAAATCCAATAGCCCTCACCATTGACTTCAGAATATTTTTTTGCCCAAATATTCTAGTGGAAAGGATCTATGTTTCCCTTCACATTACCCCGACTAGGGTTGGTCAAGCAACTTGAAGGGATTTAGGTAGGCATTCCAAATTCCAACTGCATTAACTCGCAGCTCCTTGATCCATTGAGTGGACTCCCCAATCCTGTAATCCTTTTATTTTGGATTTCCTAAACCTTTGCCGATTGGTCACACCAAGTCCTACTATGGTAGTCAAACCTTGATGTGAACCAAGTTATTTCAACCCAAAACCTTGAATTAGAATTCCACAATAATTGAAAGCACCCCAACAGGGTTTGGTCAATCACTTTGAACTAGGGTTCGATTCTAACCAAGATTATGGAAGGCAATAGAGACTTAATATTTCTTTGAGGGATTTTATCCTTATACATAAATTCCCATTTTATTATATTTCTTACATTCTTGTTAATGTTAAGTGGGATATACATAAGTGATTAACCATGTCTAAGATAATATTTACACATAAGCTGGTCCTATTTTAGTTCTATCTTGCATGCTTGTTTAATTAATTAATTGTGTGATTGTGACCACACATCCACAATAAATAAACCATGCAACTGACATAAAAAAAATAAATGGTATGATCTTGATATTGTTCTATTGGTTAGTTTATCTAGTGGTTGATAAACTAACCCAAGACCTTGGGGAGAAACACCTTGAACATTTTGGGTTTATGTTTACTACTTTCAACCAGTCCACCTTTTCTATCTCCTAGGATTGGTTTCACCTTGGCTCCTAACTTGAGACACCTCCACTAGCTTGGGAGATCCATCCATTACATATTATTTTATCTCACATGTAGGTGAGGGGTAAAACAGGGTTTTACATAGAAGAAACCTAGGGAATGAAGGCCCGATATATTAACGAGGAGAAGGCTCGAAGGCCAATAAATTTAATTTAAATTAATAAATTAAAAGAAACCATTCACATAAAAAGGTCTTGTTGTAGCTCCTGATCATCCATACATGCAACAATATTTACGCATAAATAAAACTAGCATTCAATTCTTTAATCATTCTTGTTTAAGATAAATCACACTCGAATCAATTAATGTTTTTTAATTAATCAATCCTTTTATCCTAAACCCTTTTAGTATTTTCTTTAGATTCTCATACATCATTATTTTAAACAAATAAATTCATTTAAAATTATCTTTATACGTAACTTGTACCTTGGTGGAAACCTAGTGAATTCATGTTCATAACTACCCAATGAGTAGAAATGAACATTACACAGATGTTGAACACATATATATAAAACACCTATCACATGTTGTGCCTCAACTTTACGCCTGCACTATGGTACACATCTCAAGGGAATTTATAATATAATAATAAAATTTAATAAATCTGCATAATTTGGATGAGTACACGGTGTGAAGTTCCAACTACCTGGAATTTACTTTTGTTCACCATCCATGTGAAGTACACGCCCGGGGACATGGTGTGTAGATGTAATTCAGAAATATTCAGAGTACACAGTGTGTTTAGTGGGACACACACCATTTAGTATCCACGTTACACGGTTTCCATTAGGCCAAGCTGTGTACGAGGTACACAATATAACCCTAACCTAAAGGGACCACATGCTGCATTCAATCAGCCAAATGATGTGTAATTCGGAAACCATGTGCCACCTATTCCTGGTAAACACATGGTTCCTTAAAGACTTAGATAGGATCCAATGACATGTCTTGGTTCAGCGGACGGTCCAGGTGCATGGAACCTATAATACATGATGTGTACTCACGAATACATGCCATGTGTTCTAGTGTTGTACGACCAGGAATGTTTGGCACCTTCGAATGAGATCCTTTGTAATGTCCTAGTTCCGGACGCCACCCAGAGGCACCCTGTACGCAATTGGTCACATGGCCTCAAGTGCATTTCCCCAAACACCAAAGGCTTACGACTAGCAGTGAGGGGCTTGGGTGTGATAGTGGGGAAACTATGCCCTCATTGGTAGAGTACACAATGGAAGTAAAAGAGATAAGTACTACCAGAAGTAGTAAAGTACCAAAGGATATTAAATAACATAAGACTGATAAAGAAACAACCAGAGAACATATATAAAGTTATGCATGATACATATGTCTAAGAAAGCATCCAAACAAGTCACTGTGTTGAATACAATACTAATCGAAAGTACAAAAGACAAAAAAGTAAATAACTCCTCAGCATCAGAAGCCATAGCTTGGTCCCATGCTCTCTATCTCCACAACAATCAAGTACCTGAAGTAGAAGGGCACTTTCCCTTATCTATACTTGCAACAATATAATCTGTTTGGGACCAAAAGCATGACCCAAACATGGTGTGAGACTAATCCCAGTAGGAAACCACTAAAAGATCTGTGCGCAATAGTTAGTGAATATATATGGCAGGAAATAAATAAAAGAGAAGTAAACAAGGAAGTGCTCATTAGTAAACAATTTCACAGTTTCAAAGCATTCAATTTCACATATCAAATAAGCAGCTAATCAAAGTAGGTAACCCTCTGGGAAGTACACACTACCAGTCCCCTCAGGTTCAATTATAAGAATATAACAAAGACTCCCTGAGAAAGCTCACACGGTCAATTCCCCTTATAGTCAAAAGTGGTTAAATACTCTCTGAGGAATATCACATGATCAATTCCCCTTATAGTCAAAAGTGATTTAAGACTCTCTAAGGAAGGTCAAATGGTCAATTCCACTTATAGTCAACTACACCAGGTCCTCACAGCCCTATGTAAGTCAAAGGAGCATAGAAATGCAATCCACCTCAAGTAAACTTCAAAGAATACATGGCTAAATAGTCTACAACATATCATGAATTTCAGAATACAAACACTTCACCTTACAACACTAGGCATGGGAAAATAGTAAAGGTGGCCAAACATGGTAAGCAGGACCAAACAGTCGTAAACAGAACATGCATGGGAAAAAACATCCAAAGCATAGAAATCAACCTTATTCACATCCAATTAACATCTACTCAAGCATACAAGCATGGAAGGTAATTAACAGGGGTAAAATGGAAAACACGCAATACCCCTTTCTAAGGTATTGGACAAAATTGCACATATTACTCAAAGATATTCCATGGAAAGGCACAAACCACCTACCTCGGAGTTGTAGGATCATTATACTCTAGAATTAGGCCTTGGATCGACCTAGAATGCGGTAGATCTACAAAAAAATCTAAAACATTCAACCCACAATATCTCATGGGAGAGGATAAATTTGAAGATGGTGTTCAAGAAGAAGGAAGAACTCACTGATGCAATTCCAATGCAACTGATGGAGTTCATTTCAGAGAACGGATGCACGATCATTGGCTTGACAAAGATCCATGTTGTACGGATGCTCTTGGTTGAAGAAGTCTGAGAAGAATATGTTTATGTCGATAAGAAGAGACCCTGGTGCATTTAATGAAAAAAAGAAAATACAAGGCATGTAATTTTGAAGTAAATGACATGTACTTTCCCTTACTGAGCCCCACTTTAGGTGGCCTACAGTTCACCACACATGGCCATGTGCAAGGCCGCTACACGGCCAGCACATGACTACCTGCTGTAACCTAGTACATGGTGTGTACTTATAAAGTACACAATGCGTACTTTAAATATTTCTAGAAACTACTCTTTTTCCTCAAAAACACCCGAAAAAGAAAAACATACCTAAAAATAAGATCCGTGTTCTTACATACTTCCCCCTTAAAGAAATTCTTCCCTGAATTCCCTTAGCAAGGCGGTGTAGAAGAAGAATTCCCGAACAGATCTGGCCACTGAGATCATATATTAGCCTCCCTCTCCCAAGTCTCATTTTGTACTCACCCGTGCTACCATAGCACTCATACCAGACACTAAAAAATAATTATCTTTTTCCAACAGGGGTATATATTTTTCCAATAGGGTTATATCTGTTGGTAAAAGTTCGTTTTCTATTGGAAAAACGTTTTACCAAAAAAAATTGTCCTGTCACTAAATTTTTGGTAAAAACTCTGTCACTAATTTTTATTGTGATAGATAAAATAGTTCTGTTACTATTATAATAATACCTACAGATAATGTATATGTTGGTCAAAGTGTTTAGTAATAGATTCATAATACAAATATATCTGTTGGTAATAATATTACCAACATATATTATCTATTTATAAATTACATTTAAATATAAATTATAAATTTTTATTACCATTAAAATTTTATATTATATTTTTTAATTTATAAAAAATAATGCACCTATTTTAATTATAAAACTGAAGAAAATTTTCACACATGTTCAAACTTAGAAAAAAATTAATTATATTAATAATAAAATTTAATACAAAATTAACCAATACATAGTTAGAGTTGATTTATAAAACCATAAAAACACAAAAATTGACAATCTTTCTATTCAGTTGCATCCACCGCACCCCCACCAACAATGTCTTCTCTTGACTGAAATCCTGTGAGATGAGCTGTCTCGTGAATGCAATCCTCGAACACCCATCAAGGTATAAGAATAGTTACATCCGGTAAAGATCTTCCATCGCCCCCAAGTAGGACACTAGAAGAAACAAACCAAGTCAACTTCAGTGCCATTGAGGAAAGTTAAGTCGATGTTATTCCACATCCTTCAGCTCCAAGATATACACCACACACAATCAAAAAGCATACCCACAAATCATAGAAAGACACATGCATAAATTGAAACCCAAAAATATAATAAAGTATAAAATAATGGAAGCCACATATTTAAGAAATTGAGCTGGAAAAAAAGTGTACATAAAAAAAGATAACTCCCCTAAAAAGTGTAGCTTTGACCTCCTGGTTAAGTCAACATCAAATTTAGAACAAAGGAATATATAGAGTTGAATCCAACATTTTATAAATGAATATAAGGATAGTATTTCATGTTATAATTACGGATCATGAGTATATCCAACAAGCATTGATTCATCATGAAATAAATTATCTTTACCATAGAGATCATAGTAAATTAGCTTGTAACAGTGCTCTAAAAGTACGATGGCTGGAATTTCAGCATAAATGATTTTAAAAAATGAATGTTCAACCTGATTTTCTCTAAACCATGAAAAATACATGTCAAAACAACACCGGAATGCCATTAAACTCAACACTCAGCATGTTTTACAAGAAACCAAGTATTGTTGTAATAACCATGTTATACATACTTAGTGTAGTGATTATTTGAATGAAAATATTAGGAACTAATACACATCCATCATAACAAAGGGGGTTCTAATAGGTAACAAAATTAATGAGAAGTTTGATTCAAATTAAAATCAAATGAAGAAAGAAATACCCTATAATTAGAGGGTGTTATCCACTAGAAAATGATGAACCATCCATCCTTATCTTCTTAAATTGCACTCAACCTGATTTTTATCATTAAAGTACCGATAAAAAACATAATCTACATCAGATTCAATAATTTAAGTTCAAAAAGGATAAAACCATGTAAAAAGTGAGAAAGTAAATTCATCATGCTTATAAAAATCGCAAAAAATCATGTCCCTCGGTGGATAATGACCCTTAGGAATGTCTATATTCCCACATCACCTATGCTACTAATCCAGAGGAAATGGAGGAGGAAGCTACTAATTCATAAAATTGTGAAACAAAACTGGAATCAATATCACCTCTTCATGTAACCATTGATTGGAATATATTGGAATTTGTTGAAAGTATCAACCACATATTTGTTTTTTTTAACATTTACATGCTGGTTCTGGGAGAATATATAGGAAAAATTTGGATAAAAACTACAGATAGATAGCATTGAAGATATTCTAGAATCCATCATTGGTGTTAGAAAAAGTGAAAAAGTTAAAGGGATGGTGATTGCTGCAGATTCTTCTGTCATTGAGTATGCTTGGAAGGATCAAAATGAGCTGGAATTTGAGAAACAATCACCATCCATTCATTTAGAAACCATGTAAATTCACAAGGATGTCATCACTACATCCAATATCCAAATAGTTCACATGAATAATGACGTTTTTGATCATATTTTAATGGGAATATTTGGTGTTTATAATCTTATTATCTTTAGAAATATTTATATAAGTTTCTTCAAGACTTTATCTATTTATGCAAGTTTGTGCATACATGTGTTTTATGTGTTTGTGAATAGGCACCACCAAATAATATTAGCACCACCAGAAGAATACCCTCTTCCATTTTTAGAGTGTATAATAATTCATAACACCAAAAAACCAATATGAATATCCATCTAAATTAATGAAATCATGTGACAACAACAGTAAAGCCCGAACTTACAGAAAATATTGATGCATGATGACCTCAACTCAGAATTCCATGTTCCCTAGGAATCCATTCTTTTCAAGAAACCAATCAGAAGCATCATAAAATAAAGTTATACAAGAATCATAATAAAAATAGAGAAGAATATAAAAACATTTAATTAATGTGTATATTTTAAGGAGGTATCCTAAAAACTCTTGAATAGAGTGACCAAAAGAAATGAAATATACCCTATTTTAAGTTTCCATCACATAAATTGAATCAAACCGGCATGAAAACCTATCCTGAATAGTAGTAAATGCCATCTGGAAACCATAAAAAACACAAACATAAAAAGGAACTTTTACAAGAACCATGAATTTTAAACAAATATATTTGTAAATATATATCCAATTAATGTTTAATATAAATTCACATCATTTTTTGAACTTTTATGCAAGGTTTTTGTTAAAATTTATGCACATATAACAACATAAAATTCATATTTTCTTTGCACTTATAAAAATATGAAAATTATATTGAAATACCTATTATAATAAAATATTTTTCATATTGTCACAATTTTACATCATTTTAAAAAAATTAATCAGTAAAAATAATATTTTTGAAAATGAGTAGGCCATGACATTAAAAAAGATAATAGACAAAAAAGTGTTATTTGAATACATAATTTATGAATAGATCTACTTCAATAATCATATATTTACATGTATTGAAAAAAATAAAGAAAAAAATTACACATTCATTTACTAAATCATTGTACGCTTATATAGTTTTTTAATCCTCTAAACTAAAATTTTGAAAAGATGCGTCCACAATAGAGGGCCACTGCTATCTTTCCATCTTCAGTTTAGAACTCACTTACCATTTGGACTACCTGTTATATTAAAAAGTCATACCACCATAAAATCTTCTTCAAATGTAATGAAAAATGATCCCCAAGTGATTCTAGATAAAAAAACATTTAAAGAAGATAAAAAATAAACCTATCCTTTGGATAAAAATCATGGCCCTACATTGATATGGAATGCACTTCATCAGCTTCTAGTATATCAATATCATGTTTCTCTGTCGGACATTCAATAATCATGAAGAATCACAATCAATCACAACAAAACCAAAGAAAATGAATAGACATGGAATTTTTTTTACAATACAAGGGGCCTGAGGACTTACAGTGGTTCCTAAAGAGAGAGGGTGGGTCCGTTTAAGAGTCTCCATGAAATGTTTTAAGCATGAAAAGCTGAATTAGTTGATGTCCAGTGAGCTGCACTTTGTGCCCCACAAATCAAATATCTAGATCATATGGGCTTTTCTATTGTCTTGGTACCAAATGTACATGGCCATAGAGGGGATGAATATTTGCAGGAGTGCGTGGAAAACCTTCAAGAAGAAGGATGAAATAAGTTCAGGGAAAATAAGTAGAAGTAATGTCTTGTGAAATTGAATGAAATGAGAAAACTAAAGTAAATTCCAAAATCCATATTTCAGATAGGTTGTGTGTGCAATCTCTGTAGAAGTCAGGCCATGTGTTCAATCTAAGTGGAGGACTAAGAAACCCAGATGAGACCGTGTGTTAAATCTACGTGGAACACTAAGAAACCCAGAAGAGAAATAAGTGAGGGGATAGATTGCATAGATTCTATAGATTCTAGATTTCATAGATTCCATATTTCACACACAATACATAGATTCCAGATTTCACTCAAAATACATAGATTCCATATTTCATACAATACAAAACTCATCTGGATTCTACTTAAAAACCAACATAGCTTATGCTTAGATTTCACACATGGATGAGGCATCAATCAATGACAGCAAGAAAACTAAAATAAATTCCATATTTCAAACCATTCCATGAGAATGAGGAGAAGGGTGAGTAAGATATTAGAGAGAACACTAAAACAATTATATGGCATCAATATATTACCTTAAACATGCCTTCTTGGATGCTCCACACGCTCCATAACCACCTGCGGACTAAGAAACACATCCAAGAAATTCATGATACACATTATCAATGATCAAAAGAATAATACATGTTATTTTAAACATTATCGATAATTTTCTTCCTTATCCACAAAAGGTAGAGGATTCCACAAGCTAAAACCCAAGTAAAAATATGATCATTCATGTACTAGTATTATCATCACTAGATATAATGAAAAGAGTTTTAATAAAATCATTATTTTTCCCAAGTCAAGTCATTTATCGTTCACATTTTGTTGGTAAATTTGAAATTGAATTCAAAGTCATATTCCCCTTTTGATGTTGTTGGTGCGTCCATCCAATGGCTTCGTTTGAAAGAGAAATATAATCCTTGCTAGTTAAAAATTGAGGATAAGGTCATTCTACTAGATTTATGACTTAGCACGCCTAGCATAAGGGTTATAATGACCCTCACTCTGAATGGGTTAAATTACAAGTACAAGGAAGAGAAATTGGACATCAAAAGTTCTTATCGACAATAGATGAACCTCATCTATAAGAAGATCCCAAACCTCGTCCATAATGGTAGGCTGGTCTACAAATCCTTCATCATTTTCCAGTGTATCAACAAGGTCAAGCATGAAGGCACTCTGTTGTTTACTTCCAATCCTTACCAGTCAGTACAGACTATGTTCTCGGTTGATTGTGTTGATTAGAAGATATACACGAAGGGGAGGGAGTGGTTGATGAGCAAAGGCAAGGAGCAGGAGAGGAAACAATATCAGTAGATTAAATATAAATAAAATGATATAGAGATGATACTATATTCAATGGTCAATAACATCATAAAGAAAATGGTGAAAATAAATCCAATGAAATGTAAAATTTGTAATGTAAGTGATAAAGTAATGAAACTAATACAGTGCACATGATAAATTATATATGTTGAACAAACCACAAAGGAACCCTTTGGTACTTATCTCAAGCCATGTATTAGAATTAAAATAAATGACATGAATATCATTATGCACTAGTAACGATCATCAAAATTTATAGTCCTATCAATGAAGAAAGAGGGGTGGCGATTAAACCAAATAAAAATTTGGACATAACTCATGTGGGGAAGGACGAGTGGGGAAGGTCGAGTGGGGAAGGTTGGGGATGGTGGGGAGTTGAGCGAGGAAGATTGAGGACAAAGACAGTCGAGAGAGGAAGGATGAGGAGGGTGGGGGTCATCTGGTGGGGTTGGTATGATGGTCGTTGAAAGAGTGCAGTGGGTGTGGAGGGTCACGATGAAGGAGGTGGCAGGAGTCGAAAAGGAGGTGGGTGAGAACCTAACATAAACATACATGAGTCAAGCATACCACCCAAAAGAAAATTTTAAATTTCAAAATTCAAATTTCAAATTTCAATTTGAAATCCATCATCATTGGGGCCACCTACTGCCTTGCCTCGTGCACCCAGACACCATACATACCCATCTCCACAACAGTTCTTCAGAGATAGCATCCATCGAAATCCAACGCAATCATAGAAAATCAAAATGGATCACTAAAAACTATCAAAACCACAAAGTTAATACTAGTCTACAATCCATCATGATGATCAAGTATTTTGGGAGCCTAGGGATAAAGTTGAAGCCATCATAGAGAAATGATTCCAGAAACACCATCGACTTCTCAAACATCACATTCCAAAACTCTGTGAAAACCACCGTGCAAATCCAACGGTGAGAAGATTAGTGGAAACCAGGAGCCAGAGTAGAGTAAAAAGAAGAAAAAAGCATAAACACCCAAATTCGACCACTGGACCCAGCCTTCTGAGCCACCACCAACCAGAGAAAACTAGGAAACCAATGAACATCATGGAAGAAAACTCAATAAAATCGTCCAAAACCATGAACAATAGGACAACATCAATGAAGAAGACACCCGACTGCGAAAACACCGAGAGACATCAATTAGCACCGTAAGACCATGTGAAAGTCAAAAAATTCCAGATATAGTTAGTGAACACAACACCAAAGAGACCCCAACTATCACAGAAACAAAACCAACATAACCATAAACAATCAACGCCACCTACAGGTCGTGGCTCACCGAATACCGCATCGAGGCACCGCCACCAGTGAGAACCATAACCCAAAAAAGACTGAAATACCACCATAGATCTTCAATGAGGATTCAACAACACCATGTTACCACTATACCACCATCGAAGCCGAAATCAGACCATCACTGAATAATGAAGCAGGGATAAGATCACCAGAACCGAAATGTGGGAACAATACTAGGAGGAAGGAGATCTGATGGAGAAGACTCTAAAGAATGAAGGGGCCTTAGTAGAAAATTCCCTAGTAGCCAGGATGCATCGTAAGTGTTTGCTGATGCGGAGGTGACATCGACATTAGCGAAGGTGGAGGCAGAGGCGGAGTCAGCGTTAGTGGAGGTGGTGGTAGTTTTGGTGTTAGCGAAGGCGGTGTCGGCATTAGCCGAGGTGGAGGTGGCAGAGCAGGTCACCGGAGGCGGAGGAAGGAGGGTTGGGGTGTGTGAATTAGGCTTGGGATTAGATTTTAAAAAATAAATAAATTTAATAAAATATCAAACTTCAATATGTTTTTTAAATTAAAGATATAATATATATATATATATATATATAAATGGTACAAATTTTATAAAAATTATTAATTTTCTTTTCATATAAAATAAAACTTCAATACATGAATATAAATTATAATAAAAAAATATTAATCAATTGATTGTTATGTTTTTTATTTATTAAATTTAAATTATTATTTTTTTGAATTTTTTTTGATGTATTTTATTATGTTTATTAAGTTTAAATATTAATATTAAATTACCATATAGATAATATCAAACGTATTCTTAAATATATCATATATCATAATGATTTAAATTTATTTTTATAAAAATTATTTAAACGATTATCAAATGAACAACATTAACAAATATAAACACTATTGATATTTAGAGAAAATTGAAAATTGGAATATGTTAATGTGATATTTTTAATTAGACCACAAAAAAGGATAATGACATTGGTCGTAAAAATAGTAATATATTTAAAAAAATTGGGTTCACTTAATTTGTTACTGATAATTTTTTTGTTATTATAAAATAGTTAATTGTAAAAATTTTTATTGATGGTAAAATATTTGTTGGTAACAGTTATCATTACTAATAAATTCACTTGATAATAAATTTTTTTTGGTATTAGTATGATAAAGCAATAGATTTAACTAATGGTAAAAGAATTGTTTGTATTTAATGATCAATATCAACTGATATATCTGTTGATAAAATCAAGTGTTTGTATTATAAATTAATACAAATAAAATTTAATATATGTTGGAAATACTTGTTTTTACCAACAGATATATTATCTGTTAATAAATTTCTATTGGTATAAGTAATTTTTTTTAGTGAGAGGAACAGACCTACCATGAAGAACCTTCATTCTTTGATCAACAATCTAGATTGGATGCTTCTCAAACAATGAATCCACCACCAAATCAACTTCCTCAGGTTGGAAAGTATGAGATGAGTTTGAGAAGTAACGTCAAAAATGAGAAAAGTGAGAGACATCATGCATATCCTGATACCTCTGAGGTAACAACAACCGACAGGAAACCAGTCTAACTCTCCCCAACATCTCAAATGGCCAGTCATACCTCGACGAAAGCTTACCGTGTCTCCTAATCCTTCTGTGTCCCAACCTCGGTGTGACACACAAGAAAACCTGATATTTGACCTCAAACTCCACATGTCATCTCCATCGATCATCATAAGACTTCTGTCAAGAATGTGCAGTGTCCATCCTCATCTAAATCAACTATTTCTACTCCGTCGTCTCCTGGACAAGACGTGGTCCCATCATAGCTACCTCTCCTACCTCCAGCCAACATAAGGGTGATCGACATGTCCTACCATAAAAATCATCATAAGGTGCCATTTGAATAGTTTGTCGAAAACTATTATTATAGGAAAACTCCACAAGAGGTATGTGTTTCTCCCAAGAACCTCCAAAATCCAGAATGCATGCTCAGAGCATGTCCTCAAGCACCTGAATCATATGCTCAGACTGGCCATCTATCTGGGGATGGTATGATGTACTCAAAAGTAAATGTGTACCCATAGCCTTCTGTAGCCCCTGCCAGACCCGAGAAGTAAAACATGCATCCCTGTCTAAAACAATGGAGTGTGGAACTCCATTCAGATGTAAAATCTCTCAGATGTACAACCGTCCCAGATAATCAACACTGAAGGTATCCTTGATGGACAAGAAGTGAGAAAATTTCATAACTCTATCAATGAAAAACCATACTACATCATTCCCTCCATGCAACCTGGGAATCCTTGTCTGAAATCCATCGCGACGTCATTCCACTTCCACTCAGGAATGGATAACTACTTTAAAATTCCTACTGGTTGCTGATGCTCCGTCTTCTCCTTCTAATAGGTGGAAAACCTCATGAAGGAACCAGAAACATCCCTCTTCATACCTGGACACCAATACTGATGGTGTAGGTCACGATACATCTTGGTGAAACTGGGATGAACTACCCAAACTGAGGAATGGGAGTCCTACATTAGCTCTTTGTGTATGTTTGCTAACACCCAAACACGTCCCTAAAAATGTAAGATCTCATCCTCGCCTATGGTCTATCCATGAATAGGGTCCTATCCTAACATGATTTCCCATAGGACTAGGCCTTATGTATCTAAAAGCTACCTCACTCGCACTCAATCAAGATGAGTAGAGGTAACAACTAAAGAACAAAGAACTGTTTACCCCTGTCTTTCGTGCAACTCCAAATGAATCTCAGAGAATAGAGCCATAAGCTGCCACTCACTACTGGCCTCCTGAACTGCCTGTACGTGAGTAATCCTACTCAATGCATTAGCCACTGCATTTCCTTTCCTAAGCTTATAGGAAGGATCAAAGTCAAAGGACTTAAGGTACTCAACCCACCTTCGATGTCTCAAATTCAGATCACGCTGAGTGAAGATGTACTTGAGACTTTTGGTGTGGGTGAAAACAAAAAAATGCTCTCCCAGAAGATAATGTCTCCAACAGCGTAAAGCATGAATAACAACAGCCATCCCGAGATCGTGTGTCGGGTAATTCCTCTCAAGTGGCCGCAACTACCAAGACCCGTACACAACGACTCCTTCTCCCAACATAAGAACTACTTCCAGCCCGATACCTGATGCATCAAAGTACACAATATAGCTCTTTCTCGGCTTTGGAAACACTAGTATTAGTGCTAAATTCAACCTCCCTTTCAGCTCCTTAAAGGCTGACTCACAAGAATCTAACCACAAGAAGGTTGAACCCTTTTTATTGAAACCCATCAGTGGTGCTCCTAAGAATGAAAAGTCCTATATGAAATGTATATAGTATCCAGACAACCCTAGAAAACTCCATACCTCAAAGACGTTCTTCAGCTGTTCCTAGGAAACTACTGCTCTCACTTTCTCTGGGTCTACTGACACTCCTGTCTCTGAGATATCATGACCCAAGAAATGAATCTGATCCATCCAAAAGTGGCATTTTGAGAGCTTATCATATAACTAATTCTCTCTCAGTGTACTCAAAATGATTTCAAGATTTGTGGCATTGTTGTGTCGTGTGTGAGAGTACACCAAAATATCATCCACGAATACAACCACTAAAGAATACAAGTATGGATGGAACACTCGGTTCATCAGTTCTATGAAAACTGCAGGGTTTTTTTTGAGGCCTAACGACATAACCACATACTCTTATACACCATACCTGCTCTAGAAGGCTGTAAGAGTTATATTAGATGGTCTAACATGCAACTGATGGTAAACGGACCTCAAGTCAATCTTAGAGAACACCCGGGCTCCTCAAAGCTAATCAAAGAGATAATCAATCCTAGGAAAGGGATATCGGTTCTTGACCATCAACTGGTTCATCTTAAGATAATCCATAGAAAGTCTGAGGGTACCATCCTCCTTCTTCGCAAATAGGATAGGAAAACCCCACCGAGAAGTACGAGGTCGAATGTAACCCTTACCCTAAATTCCTCCAACTACTTCTTGAGCTCCAATAACTTTGGTGTAGCCATCCTATATGGAAGAATGGACACTGGTTCCCCTCTGGAAGAAGCTAAATAGAAAATTATACTTCCTTCTCTGGAGGCAAACCTGAAAATCCCTCTGGAAAGAAATCTCTTCAATGATCCACCACTAGTGGAAAGTCCATCTGCGAAGTCCCTTCGTCATCAAGATATAGACTTGAAATTTGGGCTGTAACTCCTCCCAACCCATGATGCTCAGGTCCTTCTCTACTAACCTGGACATCCCATTCTCCCTTGTGGATGAATGATCTGACCACTGGTGAAATGAATCTCAACCTATGATGATATCAATCATCAAATGCCTGGAAGGGAACTAACTAGTCCATTCTGAGAATGACGCCATACCCTGTCATCTCTAGGACATAATGGTCCCATAAGAAGTGACACCCACCAACCTCTAGAGGTAACTCCTTGATCTAACATACACTATCCATTATAGTCCCCAACAGATTGTCTCGCGTAAAGATATAAGCAGAAAAAAAGATACAAAGACCAAGGATCTCCACAACAACGACAGATATAAATCTATGGGATGACCCTGTTTCAAAAAGAGAAATATCTAAAAATGATGCTAATAAGATCAAATGTCGAACTATAGAGGGTCTAAGATCCTGCTCCTACTATGTCAACTCCACTGCAAATGTATGGCCTACACCGCGAACCTATGACCCCGTCAGACCACTTTGAGATGATCCACCCTATTGTCTCTAAAAGACTAGTGACTGACTACGACATCACCGACCTCCACCACGACCTAAATGGATAGAAGAAATCCAGTTCCCAGACTGAGGAGTAACTGGTGGTGCTACTCTTGAACGCGAAGTCATAGAAGAACCCATGTCACCAGCTTCTAGTGAGAAGATCTGATAGAAGCGCTGAAGATTACCCATCTTGCCGCAAGATCGTCACTCCACTGGGTGTCTCGGGAAATGTGGCCTCATATTCCCACTCTTCCCGCACTGGTAGCACACCACATGGATACCAGAGGATGCATCCCACCTACTCTCATCTCCTCGTGCACTGTAACAACCCGAGATTTTATAAGATACATTCTTTCATTCATATCTTCTATTGTATGACACACCAAGATTATCTTGCGCTATACGCAACACCGTATTAGCTTTCAGTATATGCAACACTTTTCTTGGCTCTTGTTACACACAATTTCAAGTTCGTTTGATAGAAGTTATTCTACGCAACATTGAGTGTATATATATATATATGCAATGTATAAATAAAATATGGTTGGATTCTGTTATACAAAACAATGAAGGATTCTTTCATAACACGCAACCCTGACTTGGCTTGCATTACACGCAATCGCAACCTTCCTCGATAGCGTGTGTTGTACGCAATACCGGATTTTAATAAACAACGATATATTATTATAATATTGTCATGAACTAGCCGTTATGAATAGTATTAACTAAAATTTGAATTTTACAACATTATTATTAATCTTACACATTTTCTAGAACATGGTATAAGAACAAAATAAATTTTTCAGGTAAAATAAGTATTTTTCAAAAAATGCAGTTTTGCAGCCTTTTGATGGCGCACCCACTTTAAATATAGTTTTTGACATGTTTAAATTTTCAATTTGACAAAATAAAATTCTTCTTTTGAATCAGGATATAAAAATTTACATTAGATAAAGTTTTGATATTTTTCCGAAAACTTTCATATTTTAATGAATAGTAAAAACACGTTATATTTTAATTAAAAACAACTTTTTTCATCGTAATATCTTATGTGGTTAAATTATAATATTGAATGGTTTTAAAGTATAAATAGAATATGTTTTTACCATTTAATATAATGTATGTCATTATCATTGATTTTACCTTGAATTCGTAGGTTAAATCAATTCAATCTTTTGCAATGTTTTAAACAAAAACCCGTTTTCATTCGACAACGGGATTAATTTTAATTTAATTTCTGCAACTTCTTTGTATTGAATTTAAAAAAATGGATTCCATATTTTGAATCAGTGGGTCCAAATTATGTTAATAGGCTACTTTTTATTTTTGGGAATTATGAATAGTAACTACGGTAAATTTTATTTACCACAGTTAAAGGTAAATTGGGTAATTAAGGGTAAATATAATATTATAAAATTACCATAACACATGACAAAATTCTATTTGATGGCTAAAAGTAAACCCATATCAATTAAGGGTTGGATTAGATTCATTTTATGGACTTTTGACCATGAAAATTATTTAATTATTATTAAAACCAAAGAAAGTGACAACATGTCACTCTCTTAAATCTTATAAGTATAATAATTTTAACTTAGTTATAAACATCATAAAACTTAGAACATGAATAGTCTCCAGAAAGCTAAAAACATTATCTACATCATGAGAATTTATTTAGAATTTTTTGGGATTAAATAATTATCATTAATTGTGACACAATAGTGATGCAGAAATTATTTATCTAGTGAAAAATCAATAATATGGTTTTTATTAAACTAATAGTGACCCTAAAAGGCACAAAACCCTGACCAAAACTTATTGGTCATGTAAAGTTAAACTATAATCATCCAATGGTCGAATATTTGACCATTTTGAGTCTTATACAAGAAATTATGACACTTATATTATTTTATTTTAAATAATGCCAAAGTTGTCACCTTCATAATTTAATAAATATAACAATTTAAATATTGTGATTTTAAGATGATAAATTCGAGTAAAAGTATTATTTTGAAAGGTAATATGTTTATATTCATCATAGGATCTTATTTTAAATTTTTATGCAACAAATAAGTATATTAAATAATTATACAGAAATGTTGTAGTAATTATTTTATTAAGAGATAAACCAAATAAATGGTTTTAAAAATAATAAAATAAATATTATATGAACTATTTAATGTGATCCACTAATTTTATAGATACATATGACCTTTTATTAATCTATTAAAGCTTTTATTTCGAACATATCTTCTGTATATATTTTATTTAAATTCAAATAACTTAATAGTGTCAAAATTGACACTATTGTTATTTTATAAAAATAACATATTATAAAATTATTTAAAAATCACAAAAATATTTAAAAATTATAAATTTAAATTTATATGGTCTATAATGTTATAAAGTAAAAAATTATGGAAAAGTCACAACAAATAAGCAATTATTTATTATAATTTGAAATTTAGAATTTTATTACCATAAATAAACTTAAATAGATTAAATAAGGATAAATCAAAATGATAAGGTTTAAAATAAGTTCCAAACATGTCTAAATTTGATTGGTTGATAATATTGAAACCCTATATCATCTAATATTCTAATATGAGTCATTTTTGGAGGTTTTTAAGTGGGGTTAGATTTATTATAAATTAATATTGTTAAGAATTCCAAAGGTGCCCCTCTCCTCCCTTATAAAAGGGCACCTCTTCCCTCTCCTCCTCACACTAATTTGAGCATTCAATCTCGAAAAAACCCTGCCAAAATCTCCTCTACACTTCCATAGTATCATCCTAGAGGTCCTGGTCTTCATCAAAGACCATCCTTAGTTCTTTAAGTGGAGGTTAAGTGAAGGCGCGTCAAAAAGAGGTAATTTCCATTACCGATCTTTTTCAATTTCTCTCTTCTTCAACTTATTATTCTTTAGTTTTTTCATGATAAAGTAATAACATAAGTATTTATTATATACTGATATGTTATTATAAATATGAAACAACTCTAATTATCCTTCTATCCATCCTACGGAAAAAGAAATCACCGCGCGTGCGTACGTACGGAATACCGTCTCCACGCCGTGGTGTAATCTATTTTCCGCCACCACCTTAATTGGATGGGTATAATGGTGTAATGAGTAACTATATATGATTATTATAAAGTGATACTGATACTGAAATATTATACATACACTTCAACACAAGTTCACGATCATGAGAACGATATCATCGCTCGTGCGTACGTACGGACTACCGTCTCCACGACGCGATGAGACTCATTCTCCATGTTAACCATTTAAGAATGATTATAAAGTATATATAAGCAATAATAATGAAATATATGACATTATAAAGCTACTGGATTTATGTGTATATATATGTATATCATCTACTTAATTCCACTCAATTCAATAACGAAAAGAAAACAGCGTTCATGCGTACGTATGGCCTACCGTCTCCATGAACGGTGTTTTTCTTTCCATTTATCGATCCATTATATATATGTATATTATGAATATATATTATATATAAATCATGTTTTATATTCTATAATTAAGTAATAATGATCTAAGTAATCATATGAATAATTACAAGTTAAAACACGAACAACAAATGAGACGATTTTACCCAAAACGCTACTTTAACATGAATTTACAAACGAACGGGTAATATAACGTCATAAGTGAACCATATATGATATAATAACAATGAATATGATTGTTTAATAAGTCAATGACATTATTTAAATCATTATACAGGAGGTTCGGACACTTACGAAGCAAATCGGACCTAAGGTAAGGGATAAATTTTCAATCTCATTTTTATCCGAGATTGCTTATACGTAAGTATTTACTGGGGTTAAGTTTATCATCCATGACCATGTTTTCTAAAAATGTTTTTATAAAATGTTTACCATTCTTCCATGAATGTTTAAAGTCATTTTTACCCTTTATTTACTTTTTACCACATTGTATGAATGGAATCTTTCCTTTGGTTACCATATAAGGTACTTTTTGACTTTTCCGACAAAAGTACGAGGAGACTGTTATTTTTAACTTATACGGAGTGAACGGATTTTTACGGTTTCATAACACCTCATTTTCAAGAAGCTTACTCTACAAGATTGCATTATTATTTTCTACAAAACCCTTATATTTTAAAATTTCATGGAATTTTGTGAAAAGAAAATGATTTTAATGAAGAAAGGATATTTTCCTCAAGAATTCATTTCAAGTGTTTTTCTCAAAACTATTTTCCATCTAAGATGACATTATTTGATATGTATGTTTCAAGTAAAATGTCTCTATGATTTAAATGGTTTCAATTTTCTTATGATGAAATGATATCAATTGTTTATGGATTATGATGGCATGATGTTTAAGAATCCCTTTTTATTACATGGGTTATGCAATGATGTATGATTTATGATTTTGTGGCACACATAATAATGGTATCATTATGAGATGGGTGGGACATATATCTCCCTCCAATGAATTGGGTAAAGATTTTATATCTCATGATATAGACATGGCTGGAATGGTAGGTTATACAGGTTCAGTGAAACAGGACTGAAACGAGGGTGACTCGGTTCAGAAAGGGACTTTGTCCACTAAGATAGTCTTGGCAATGAGTCTTGACTAACAAGAAATGATTCTCTATGATTATGTGTGCATGCCAGAAAGTTTCATGTTTTAAGTTATGATTATTGTGATTACATTTCACTACCATGATTTATCCCATGTTATGAAATTATGCTCTCTTTTGCAGGTTAAGATTTCCAAAATGTTATGTTCTTATGAATATGATGTGATTGATATTTATTTTGTTTACCCTTACTGAGCATTTGAGCTCACCCTTTTATGTTTTCTTTTCCCCAGGATTATAAAGAAAGGTTTTAGGTATAAAAAAAGGAATATCTTTATGGGAGATATTGAAGATCTTTCACCAGGATTAGAAGATTATATTCCGAGTTTCCAAAGACACTAAAATATTACGATCCTTGTGTGTGTGTTTTTGTTATGTACTAAGTATTCCGCAAATGTAATGTAATGTCAATGTACGTCAAGCTTCGGGTCTCTACATGCACTCTCCCTATGGTGCTTCCTGCTATTGTATGGTGAAGCACTAACCCAAGATACTGAACCTCCCTGGCCCACTGCTACATAATCCCTTAGATTTCACTATATGATTAGCACCTTATTGACTACCAAGGATATCGATGTCAACATGAAGATGTTCACCTAGGAAAAAATATCCTGCCTGAGACCATCCTCAAACTTCCGTGCAAGTAAAAACTCATCTCCTCATAGAAAGGGTGTAAAGTGCTGCAGCTCAGTGAAGTGAGAAGAATACTCCATAACAGAAAGAGTACCCTGCTCCAGAATCATGAACTCCTAGGATCGATCTTCCCTCAAGGTATCCGGGTAGAAGTAATCGTAGAAGGTGCACTGAAACTCATCCCAAGACATATTATGCTGGAGTCCCTCCTTTGAGATCACATCCCACCACCTCTTGGCAGAGTCTCGAAGCATGTAGGTAGCGATCTTGACCCTCCTCTATAGAGGTGTCTTCAGATGCTAGAATATCGTCAATGTGGCTTCTAGACTTGACTCTGCAGCCTGGGGTCCTCCATCCCCTGAGAAAGTGGGGGGATGATGCTTCTGAATGACCTACGTCAATTCTTCCATCGACAGGGTAGGAGGTGGCGCTCCCTTGAAAGTCAACATTATCCTCAGAAAGCCCTCCCTAAACTGTACATCAGCACCTGTGTCAGGTATAACTGCTGGTGCCAAGGCTGGCACAACTAGAGGATCCCCAGGTAGTCCCTGATCAGCCATGTTTGGTGTCTGATCACCGAACTGCAACTGGCGTACAACCAGAGGATGTATTACTGGAATGACTCTACAAGGTCAAGAGAACACCTTAGATCAAGATTAATAGGGAATAAAACTTATAAGAAAGAAAATGTAACATTATAAAGAAAGATTTTGAGTTTTCTAGAACATGACTAAACGACATGTATAAAGCTTACACGGCGTGTTCCCTTAAGTTTTTCACATGGCGTGTACTTCTGCCAAAACTGGTCAAGTAAAAACCCCTACACTAGGCGTGTTGTCCTAACACATGACATCTACTCGACTTCTCTTCCCCTGCCTGATTCTTTCTACATGGTTAAGCCACACAGATCTCCTAAGACAAGACTACACAACATGTTCAAGATAGACATGACGTGTACTAGATGAGCTTCACCGACCTGTGTTGTTAGAGACATGGTCGGATAAGTGGATCACACTACACGTCATGTTTACGATGGACATGACATGTATTAGAAAGATTTTTCCGACCCGTGTTGTTTGTTACACGGCCACATACATTAGTTACACTACACGGTGTGCTCCATAAGGACTCGATGTGTTTTAGAAAAGACTCAACCGACATGTGTTGTTAGTGACATAGCCGGTTTACACGGTCTAAAACATGGCGTGTACATCCAGTACATGGCGTGTCCTACAAAAGATTCCAAACCCCATTTCCCCACCCACATAGTCTGAGACACAGTTAGAGACTATACGACATGTACATACAGTACACAGGGTGCACTTATGAAAAAAAGTTTCTTCCTGAAAAGAAAAAAACATGGTGTGTATTTAACATTACACGCCATGTATTCTAGGTTTTTCCAGATAGTAAGCCTCAGAAACTACTCCAGACCACAGAAAAACACTGAAACGAACATTGAAAGTGCCAAATTCTGATCCGTGAGGGCCCATAATCCCTGTGAATGAGATTTTGGCATCTTTTACATGTTATAACAAGGAAAACATGGTAATGATCTGCCAAATTTCGATCCACAAGGGCCCAAAACACCTCAAGAACCAAATTTGGCGTTCATTCAACAAAACATTACAAAAATAAATACCCTAACAAAAACAGGTATTCTATCAAGGCATCTATCACAAAAACATGCATATCGAGCACAACATCTATCAAAACAATATTTAATCGCTAATGCATCCTAAATGGCATGGAAAGAATGCATGACATATGATTTCTAGCAAGTGACTATATGATGCATGAGATGAAATACCCTCATCTAATCGGGTTGAAACAGAAATAGAACCTCAATAACATCAACGGTAACAGAAAAAAACATGTGAATCACCCAATGGTGAAATCAAATCAATTATAAAATTGAAAAACCAGAAAAATTGCAATAAACGAGGTAGATTGGCTTTTCCATGTACACAGTTTAGTTACTCCAGGGAACAACTTGTTACCAAGTACCTATTCTGTCCTGTCCCTGGATATAGGCTTCAAATAGTACGTCAAGAAGAAAATAGTTCCTCTGATACCACTTTGTAACGTCCCGGTTCCGGAAGCCACACAGAGGCGCCCCATACCTGATTGGTCACATGGCCTCAAGCGCATTTCCCCATACGCTAGAGGCTGCCAACTAAGAGAAAGGGCCTTGGGTGTGATAGTGAGGAAACTATTCCCTCATTAGTAGAGTACACAGTGGAAGTAAAATAGATAAATACGACCAGAAGCAGTAAAAGTACCAAACGATAGTAAACAACGGAAGACTGATAAAGAAACAACCAGTGAACATATATAAAATGATGCCTGACACATATGTATAGGAAATCATCCAAATAAGACACAATGCATAATACAATAATAATACATAGTACAAAAGAAAAAAAGTAATTAACTCCTCAGCATCACAAGACATAGATTGGTCCCATGCTCTCCATATCCACAAAAATCAAGTGTCTGAAGTAGAAGGGTGATTACCATTATCAATACCTGCAAAAATATAATATGTTTGGACCCAAAAGCATGACCCAAACAGGGTGTGAGACTAATACCAGTAGGAAACCACCAAAATATGTGTGCCTAACAGTCAATGAATATTTATGGCATTAGATAAGTAAAAGAGCAGTAGACAAGGAAGTTCTCATTAGTAAACAATTCCATAGTTTCAAAGCATTCAATTTCACATATCAAATAAGCAGATAATCAAAGCAGGTAACCCTATGAGAAGTACACAGAACCTATCCCCTTTGGTTCAGTTATAAGAATATAACAAAGACTCTCTGAGGAAGCTCACATGGTCAATTCCCCTTATAGTCAAAAGTGGTTAAGGACTCTCTGAGGAAGCTCACACAGTCAATTCCCCTTATAGTCAAAAGTTATTTAAGACTCTCTGAGGAAGTTCACGTGGTCAATTCCCCTTATAGTCTAGTACACCAGGTTCTCACAGCCCTGTGTAAGTCAAACGAGAATAACAATGCAATCCATGTAAACCTCAAGGAATACTTGGCTAAACAGTCTACAACATATCAAGCATATCAGAATACAAACTATCCACCCTATAACACTAGGCAAGGGAAAATAGGCAAGGTGTCCAAACGGGCTAAGAAGGACCAAACTGTCCTAAACAGAACATGCATGTGAAAACACTTCCAAAGCATAGAAATCAACCCTATTCACATCCAATTAACCTCTACTCAAGCATACTAGCATGGAAGACAATTAATAGGGGTAAAACAGTAAACACGCAAGACCCCGTTCAAGGGTATTGGAAAAAATTGCACATATTACTCAAAGACTTTCAACAGAAAGGCACAAACCACAAACCTCAACATTTTAGAATCGTTATACTCCGGCGTCGCCCCTTGGATCGACCTAGAACATAGTAGATCTATAAAAATGTCTAAAAAGTTAAACCCACGATATCTAACGAGAGAGGAGAAATCAGAAGATGGTGTTCAAGAAAAAGGAAGAACTCCCCAATGGGATTCCAACGCAACCGACAAAGTTCGTTTTGGAGAATGGATGCATGATCAGGGGCTTAGAGAAGATCCGCACCATACGGATGATCTCGATTGAAGAAGTCTAAGAAGAAGATGTTTCTATCGATAAGACGCGACCCTGGTGTGTCTAATGAAAAAAGAAAATATGCAACGTGTACTTTTGAAGTACACATCATGTACTTGCCCTTACTGAGCCCCACTTTAGGCGGCCTCCAGGTCATCACACATGGCCATGTGCACGGTCGCTACATGACTAGCACATGGCTACCTGCGGTAACCTAGTACATGACGTGTACTTATAAAGTAAAGGGTGTGTACTTCAAAAATTTCCAAAAACTCATATTTTTCCTCTAAAACACCAGAAAAAACATACCTAAAAAGAAAATACGGGTTCATACATCCTCTATTTTATTTTAATCAAAATTAAAGTAAAATATCATTTTTGTTAGGTGACTGAGAGACAATAGAGTAGAAATAGATCGCAAGATTCAGATTTATAAAACAATTAACTTGAATTGAAAAAACTAAATTATTAAATGCATAAATCACCAATTAAAAACTAAATAATTATAATCAATGATATGAACCCTATTATACCACTTGTAGGTTTTGGGTGCAACAGAAGCATGTTTGTTGGTGTACCCAACTTTAATTTGTTTTCCATTAACGATGTTTATTCCGAGATCCATCATGATAATAAAACACAAGATCTTCAAAAGAGAACAAATAATGAAAAAAATAAGGGAGTCCTGGAACCATTGAGAGGATCATCATATGTTGGTAATAATTAATTTATTTAAAAGACAAGAATTACCTTAGTGGAATTCTCTCTCCATTGATATTTCCGGTCATGATCTGATGTGATTCATAATTGTGCCGTAGAATACTAGTGTAGGATTCCTCTATCAGTGATCCCCATGTTCTCCACGTATCTTTGGATATCATCGAAAGGATCTATGTGTGCTAGCTTAAAAGAGCCTTCTCTTAAGATGTCCGCCTTCGATTTCCTTGATCTGGTGGAGATGGATCTCTCTCTCATAGCTTGAGAGTGTTCTTGGAAGAAAATAATTCTCTCCTGGATTGAGAGATTTATCTAGATTAGTTGTGCACAACTCCAGAAAATGGCTAGGCTAATGATAATTATATAATTGGTATTTTAATTACTATGAATAATAAAATGATAGGATTACCCGAAAGAATTAATTCATTTCATTTAATTCTTAGTAATGCCCCATGTCTAATAATAACAGCTGACTATTATTATTACTTGACATGTGCCCAACAAATTTCACCTAATATTATTTAATTAAATAAATAATATTATTTCTCATAAATTATCATAAAAAATACATGGCGTGTATAACAATATACATGGCATGTACTTTTGTTTTTCCATTCTCCTAATTTCCTCCACCACATTTATTAGACCTTGAATAATGAATAATTATTTCTCAAATAAATCTCACAACATTACTCGCTGATAAATATATTATATTTCCCACAATATATTCTCTCGAATAACTAGTGTCGAAGTAAATGCGATTAGGAATCCGTGAATAATTATTATACCACAATATGTAATAATATTTATTAATCTTGTTAAATTAATATTTAACTGAGATTTTTGGACACAGTTAGTTTGTGACCCTCGATACCTCTTTCTCAGTGGCATTAGGCATAGCCTGCCTAAATTCCAATGATAGCGTCTAAAAACACACCATGGAACCCATAGAGAAAGAAGTTAACGCCACAATGATGTGTCACCTCATATGGACACTTACCATGTAATGTAATCCCTTTGTCTCAATATCTTGAATCAAGCAGGTTGCATATAGGTTTCATCAACCCATGTGTTTGATTATTCTTTCTTTGACTTCCTAGAATTGAACTTTCCCATTCTTCACCATGGTCCTGGATTTATTTAGGCTATATCAATTCCATAAAAGGACCTGAAATATCTACTTCTGTTATGGAATAGAAGGGAAAAATCCTTTCTCACATTATCTATTAATGCAGTATTACTTGTGACACAACCAACATATCCCACCTCTCTGCAAACATTGCGTCATCACACTTTTAATCAATAAATCTAAGTGCGCGAGTTGTAATACCTATTAATAATATTCTTAAAGTCTAAGGACCAAAACACACGTCCGTAGATCGGAACATTCAATGACACTATGAAATGTGGATTTCCTACCAGGGCATCTTGTTCTCATAATATCCTCCTAGATATTACCAAGGGCGCACACCATGAGAAGGTGCCTCAAAGTTTTATGAGTCCTCACCCCTAATGGCCTGTATTATTTGTGTCCCTCAAATAACATCATCCGACCATAGAACATATATTCAAGAACAGTGTTACGACACTTCTGGATTCTCATCATAGTAGGGGTCCCCTATGACCCTTTATTGCAACAACTATCCTTTGGGAATTATCACTTGCATTGCAATCCAGAAGAACAATCAAGATGTGATAAGGTATTTATTAATGAATAAAGTATAAAGTAGTTATTTATAGGGAACCAACTCCAATAGTAAGAACTTTGGGAGGGTGAGAGAAAGTGGTAGATTACCATCAGTAGAAGGTTGGTGTTCTGGGGAAAGTTAGTTGGGTGTGGTCCAACCTGAGATGGAAAACTTAAATGGGTGTGGTGAGAGTGACCCACCCTTGAGTTCAAGTGATAGAAGAAAGATTCTTTTGAAATGAAGTTATACCTAAGTGATGTCAATTTGATCTTAGTTCGTGGATGGAAAGTGTAACGACCCAAATTTTTCAATGGAAATTCCCTTCTTATATCTATGTCATAAAATCACATGAAAGCACAAAATAATGAACTAATAAGTGATAAGTGACCTTTAAACATAAGTTTGTCACTTCTGTGTTTGGAATTTTTAAAATCCGGCATACACGGTTGTGTTCAAGATGTTTTTAAGAGTCTAATAAAACAAAAATAATATTTGGTGAATAGTATCCTACCCTAATGAATAGTAACATACCCTTATGAATAGTGATATACCCTAATAAAAATTAACCTCAGATATGGTGGTATAAAAATAATATTCAAGTTGGAAGTGCAATATACCTATATTTTAGAATGAGTTAATGAATGTTTTAAAACTGGTTTTGATAATAAATTATTATTTTAATTAAATATTAAAATAATCATATTTATAAAATTATTTTTGAAAAATAGAATTCATTTTTTGATTCTACACGTCGAAAAATGGATAGGGTGATTTTTTGGGATTTTTCTGAAATACTTGAATTTTTGATGAATAGTAGAATCTGATAATTTACAATAAATGCTAAATAATGGATTAATTGAGTCATCGATGATGCTCTGCTGATGTAAATCCACTTGGTTCGGGGTCACATGATAAAATCACTATTCTTTGTCATGTAATTATTACTTTTCCTTGTCTTGGGAAGAAATAATAATTTAATGATTATAATATCATGAAATCCCTCCTCTCCTCCACTATAAACCCCCCTCCACTCCCTCTTCTCTTCACTCCTCTAATGCTCCTAGACATCTCTAAATTCTACCCAAATCTCTCCCCAAGGTCCTCCCCATGAACAAAATCTCTCATCCTCCTCAAAATACCAAAATCCTTCCCCTTAAGAGGTTCTCAAAGGAGGAAGTCTCAAGAGGTAAATTCCTCTTCCCAAATTTCTTCTTTTCTTTTAAGTTCTCTTCTTTTTATTTCTTTCCTCACCTCCCTTCACCATAATAGTATTATAAATATAGTAACATACATGTACTGTAATTTCTTAATTCTAGTTCTATATTTCATTATCTTCTCTTCTTTACACACCCTTTTATTTGGAAGAAATGAAAGCACCATTTGAGATGTGCTAATTTAGCACATTCAAGGACAACAGTTTATCAATTTATTTTATTATCTTTAATTATGGTCATGAAACCATTTGTATTATGTTTGAACCATAATATTATATATGTGATATATCCTATTTTTGGTTCTGTAATCCTTTGGTACAAATGGAATTAAGTTATAAATCAAAACACATTCTTTGTAATCAAACACACCAAATAACAAAAACGGTTATCACTAAGGTTATATATGTAATAATTAAACATCACACAAAGTATCCTAATTAAAACTAAAACCATGTAATCTACAGGATATGAAATAAAGAATTTAACTTGAATTCTGGACAACCACTTTCATCTTGCATATAATCCAAACTTGAATATAAGCGAACCGATCTTTTAAACCCAAGTAAACAAAGAAGCCCGAACAATGAAATTGAACCTTATAACTAATAAAAAAGGATTTGACTGAACTAAAAAGTGTTATAGTAAATCAATTAAATATAGAATAGTTTATGTAATTATTAATTAATAAGATTAATTTTTTTATTCAGGTTGTTAATAACAAGTGGATAACACCAACAGATTTAAGGTAAGGGATCCTATCCTTTTCACTCTTAATCAAGATTGTCCTCTATGTTATGTATTTTATGTATAATTAAAAATGATGGGGTATTATTTAGAACCTCACCCATACTTCCCTAATGAGTTATAAGTGATGAGAAACCCTTTATCTCTCTCATCAAGCCCTCTAAGGTACACCCGACACAATGCCGGTTAAATCGTAACGAATTCTACCCAAACCTTATTTGTTCTTTCGGGTTGCCTTATCTCTCTTTTAAATGAGGTTATCATATCTATTTATTTGAATCTTATGAATTATGGATAGTTTTAAAATATTCTAATATCAAGACCCTTTCATCACTTTCTTTCGGATATATACATGTTTTTGAAAGATTCCCTCCTTAGAACTTTACGATAAGAAAACCTGTTTTAAGGGGACTTCCCAAAATTTTACCCAAATTTCAAGTTCACTCTAACCTATTTTTTAAGACACAATTGTCTTTATAAAATCAGTATTTTTATTATTAAAACCTTCTTGGTTCAATTCTGGTTTTATATAAAATAATTTCCTCTTTTATATTTGAAAATCTCTAGAGTGTTTTCCTTAAAACCGCACAAAAATGTTTTAATTCTACTATTTCTAAAATACATTTATAATATGTTGTCACTTCTATTTGAAACCGCTTACCATGTTATATTCCTACTTTACTATTAACGTCCATGTATGTTCTAATCCTTTCCTTTCAAGGACACTTTCATGATACACCCATTGAATATGTTTTATGTCATGAATGAGATACCCAATTCATTCTTTGGGTGCCCTTATGTTTATGTATGGTTGATTTTGTATGATTGTATATGTGGTAAGAATATTTATGTGGAAATAATACTCATGAAAATTTTGAGATGGGTGCACCCAGATAGTGCTCCAATGCATTGGGTAAGGTTAAGTCTCGTGAGATGCGATGTGAAACAGGATTAGCAGTTAGCCTTGACCCGTACTAAAATGGGAAACGGGATGGGCAGTTAGCCTGGAACCGTACTAAAGATATGATTTATGATTCTCCCACATTTATATTATTCCATGTTTATATGATCCCATGCTTATATTAAATTATTTCATAATTTTCATGCTTTGGATATCTTTATGTCATGCCTCTTAACTCATGTGCTTGAGATAAATCCTTGTGTTCATTCCCTTACTGGGCATTTTCAGCTCATCCCTTTGTTCATGTGTTCCCCAGGGTACCCTATGCAGATTTAAGAGCTCAAAGGAAGTTAGAATCTCTTTATGGAGATTAAATAAAAAAGTTTTTTCCCCATGTTTTATGTTATATGTACCCAGTCTTCCAAGAGACTAGACTTAACGATCCTTAGATTGCACTCTGATGATTAATTATGCCTGAAATAATGAAATTTTATATGTAAAAGGATTGGGTTACTATAGATAGTGTAGGAATGTCCTCCCAAATGGTTTCGACGGTGTGACCGGATTCCAATCTAAGGTAATTCTCTATGGATGCTTAGGCATGGTGAGTTGGAACATGTTAGATGATAGGGATCTTGGGTTGAGTTCTGGCGGCCTTTCATCTAATGTGGAGGTTCCAAGTAACCAAAAATGGTTGGTTATCTATGTGATCATATTTTTGGTTTGGATGGACTAAAGTGGTCATTGTTCGGCTGAGTTAGCCTAGGTAGATAGCCCTGGATTAAGTTTACTTGGTCAGGTACCCATGAGTTTTGGGTGGTGTTTGGTTATATATTTGTGGAATGAAATATTCATGAAACTTGGTGGGAAGGATCATGTTTTTTCCTTAAGGTGATATCGGTTTTGGGTCACTGTTAGAGTTTGAAAAATAGAAAAAAATGAGCCAATGTGATTTGGTTCATGAGTTTTATAGAGGATCAGGCCGATGAGGTGCCGATTGATTCCTCCATGATGATGTGATGCTATGTGATAAGTTTCCATGTGTTGTGAGTTAGGTTTTGTTGCCTAATCTTCCCCCATGAAGTTATTGTGGTGAGAATGGTTTAAGTGTATGCATCCTTGAGGAGTTTTTAGCTCGTTTTGTGGTTGTAGTGAGGAAGGATTGTTGGGAAATTCTATGCCCTTGTTTCATGTTCGATGGGCTTTATGATATGAAATCAGAAACAAGGAAAGTAGAAATGGATAGACAAGCCTAGTGGAATGACCTTTAGTTATAGATGTTTAGTTATTCCTATAAGAGAAGATCTGGGACGAGCCGTTATAAGGTGGGGAGATTGTAAGGTCCCAGATTTTCTTAAAGTAAGTTTTTATTTAAGTTTTGGATATGGCCTTTTATTTTTGGATAGATAAGTGTGTTCCCAAGTCCTTGAAAAGGATCAAGGGAGTTTTTGGGTTTTTGGATATGAAAGATGGTGGAAAAGGATATCTATGGGAAACACACACAATTTTCACATAGTTTGAAAAACCATGATAATGGAGACCGTGCATGCAGTAGCAATCCGCACAGTTTTCACATGGTTTGGAAAACTATGAAGAATTCCTATGAAATCGTGTGAAGGGTGTGATTTTTTGGTAGTAGCTTCCACAGATTTTGTGCACAGTTTGGAAATCCATGTTGGTAAACCATGCAGTCCAGAAAAGTTGGGAAATTTAAAAAATTTCCACTATGCGATTTTAAACCCCAACTCAGGATTTTCCTCCACTCCTCACCTCTCTACACCAGTGATGAATATGGAAAACCCAAGATTCCAAGAGGTGATTCAACATTAATTCATGGCCATTTTGGATGTCTTTGGATGTGTATTGAAGCTTTGGGTAAGTCTAATGTTCTCCTTCCTTCTTTTTTTCAGATTTGGGTTTGTGGTTTCTCCCTTATTCTTCTGAAACCATAAACCCTATTTTTATGGTGGAACCTTGGTTGGGGATTAAAGGGATGCTTGAATATAAATCTAAGGCCACTATTAATATTGAGTTAATTAATAGATTCTAGGTAGGTGGTCTATTATTATTATTCCACAGTTTTATTTAGGATTTGTGCATGAAAGTTTGTGTTATTTTTTCCCCTTTGTGTGTTCTTAGTTCCATTGAAGTGTTTGATAAAAATGGTTGTCTGAGTGCCCAATTGAAACCCTCACAATCCTTATTGGATGCGTTGAGGATGATGTGACCATTTTAAGGCCACCCATGGGGTGCGCTGGAAATCCCATATCTAGAGAGTGGTTGGGTTTACTGAAGGATTGCCAAGTAAAGTGTGAAGCCCATGTGGAACATGTTTAATGGTTTATTAGGTTGAAAATGGAATGATAATAGATGTTCCTAGGGTGATAAGGCATAAGTGTTTGTTTGTAATTACATGGAATCATGCAATTTGGGTTGAATGGGATTATATAAATCGTTAAAGAATTTTGGTTATAAATGAATAAGAGGGTTAGTTCATATTGAAATAAAAACAATTTTTTGGAAAATGGAATAGAAAAGATGAGATATGTTAATGAATTGAAATAAAGGAATGGATGAATAAGTTTAAAGGATTAATAAATGGAAATTATGTGGTACACGTAATGGGTTGAACGTAATAAAGTGGTTGTGTTATGGGATATAAGAAATGTACTTGAAATTATAAATGTTCAAAATGGGCTAATGAACAGTTAATGATGAGTTTGGATAAGGAATAGGGGTTGTTGGGTACACCTATTGGGTTGAGGAATGGGAATGGTAATTTTTCAAGATGACTATGAATTGTAATTGGTAAATGTGTTTATGGGTTATGACATAATATTAATTCCCATGTTGTTGTCATGTATTGTGAATTCTAAGGGCATTGAATATACTTGGTTGTTTTATGGTATGGTTGTGGTGAATTGATAAATAATAGTGTGCACATGTATTGGTAGAGGGGGGTGTTGATTTGGGGTTCTATGTCTGTAGGTCGAGTTAGACTGAGACTCTGAACTTCACCCCAAAATGAATGGGTTAGGGAAGGGGATAGTGGATGTATTCCCCTAACAATTTCATTCCACCCGAACTAAGGCTTCAAGGTGAGGATAATGTATTGATGTGAATTGTGTAGCCCTAGTGAGATAGGGACTTTATTTTTTCCCTATGCATTGTTATTTATTTCCTTATACCTTTTTGTAGATTAAAATTATTCCAAACCCATGGAACATGTGATCAATATGGCTTATGTAATGAAGATGGTATAAGAAATGGTATTGGGACAAATGCAAGTCATGAATTAAATGTAAATTGTTAACTAATGGTACCAGAACTGTCCCTTTCTTTCTTACTCTTTATTTTGTACTTGAATGCACTATCTATTAGATTTGATATTTTTGTAGACACCATTGGTGTTGGCATACTGAGTTTTGTACTCACACCCTGCTTGGGCCGCCGTTGGGTACCCGAGCAGACTCCTTGGTTGCAGTTCAGGAAGAGGGAAAGGTCCCTACACTAGGATATTGTGTTGGGCTCAAGATGTACTTGGATAAGGTTCCTGGATTAGAGTCAGGACCCATTAGAGTTTTGGCCATAGGTTTTGTTTTGGGTTTCTTTCACTTTAAACTACTAGCATGGCATGGAATTTTTTTATTTGTTTTGTGTTTGTACCATATTTGGGAAACATTTGATTATGTTTGTTTACTAGTTTCTCTTATTATTACACTACTTATATTGTGCTCTGTTGTGGATTACTATGGTAATGAGGGTATAATCTCCCCACGTGACTTATTAGACCCTCGTCGCTAGTCGGCAACCTCTAGAAAATGAGGAGGCATACTTGTGGTCATGTGATGACCCGGCTTAGAGCACCAATCCTTTGGCTTCTGAGTCAGGGAAATTACATTGTGTTTATTAAATATAAACGTATATTTATTCTCATATAGAGTGGGACAATTACTCAACTCTTGGAAAATATTCTTGAAAAAATATTGTCCTATTATCATTTTTTTCATAAATGTAGTTTATGGTTTTGTGGTAATTATCTTTTATCTGAACATGTTCTCTATCACTTTCCATCATAAAATTATTGTTTGATTATTCTTCCCTAACCATGTTATCAAATAAGAATGCGTAGTTTTGTAGAAACCAATGTGTTTCCCCTTCCCACTTATTAAGAGGATATTTTAACCTAATTTTTAAAGTGGGTTTCCCATAAGAGAATTTTTAATTTCCAACCATTAAATTTATAAATTCAATTTCAAAATTTCGAGGATGAACTTTTTAAGGAGGGGAGAATGTAACACCCCAAGGATTTAAAAATAAATTTACTATTGAATGCACGAAACACTGAGTATCTATAAAACAAAACATTGTTATAACCAAGCCAATAAACATAAATTTTCCACTTATTTCATTTGAATTTAGAAAATATAACATACCTGGTTGCATTTAAAGTGATTTTTGGAGTCTGATGGATCAAACATAATTTTTGGTGAATAATATCCTACCCTTATGAATAATAACCTGCCCTTATAAATTATAATATACCATTATGAATAGTAATGTTAGATTAATGAATAGTAATATAACCCATATGAATAATAACCTCACCCATGAAAGTATAAATAAAATTTTGGCATCTTATAAATGATGTAAAATATTTTATAAATTATTAATTAAGTATTATTATTTTTTTGGAGTGATAAATATTTAATTTAAATTATAAATTAATAAATTAATTCATTTTCACAAAAATTAGTTCCTAGATAAATATTTTATATTCCTATGATTCTAGGATAATTTTATGAGACCACAGTTAATTTTGGAATGTATTATAAGAGCAGTTTCAAATATAAAATCTGTATTTTTCAGGTAAATAATGATTTTATTTTAAAATTAAATTTCACATTTTTAAAAAATTATTTTGATAAAATGGAGTCCATTTTTGTATTCTTCACATAAAAAAGGTTAGGGTGATGTTTTGAGATTTTTCTAAAATACATGAATTTTTGACGAATAGTAAAATGTGACAATTTACAGCAAATGCTAAATACATGGTTTATTGAGTCATGGGTGATGTAAAGATGATGTAAGAAAATTTGGTTCAAAATAAAATGCATTTATTACTATATCTTGACACATGAATCAATACTATTCATAGACTTGAGAAAAAAAATATTAAACTACTGATTAACATAATGAGAAACCACATATTCTCCACTTTAAATACCACCCTCCTTACCTCATCTCTTTACTCCTCTAAATACTTTTTGCTTGTCTAAATTCATCCCAAATCACATCCCAAGATCCTACCCCACTTTAAAAATCCCTTTGTCATATAAAAGGACCAAATACTCTCCCCTGAAGATGCTCTCAAGGAAGATTAATTCAAGTGGTAAATTCCTCTACTCAAATCGTTTACTTTCTTTTCAAGTTACTTTTTTTTCTTTTCTATCATCACCTATCCTCATGAAAATTTTATGACAACATTAGTAAATTAAATTTACATTAATTTTTTTATGATTGTGGAATAATTTTTTATCATCTCCCCTATACCCTTCTTTTATGATAGTAGTAAAAACACCATCTGAGATGTGCTAGTTTACAACATTCAAGGATAATGGGTATTCAATTTCTACTATAGTCTTAAATTATGGTTATGAAACCATTATCATTATTTAACTGGACTATAATATAATTATTATGTCGCATATATGTTTCCCTAATCTATTTTTACACATCTTTTTGATTTATAAATCTAAATGAGTTTTTTGTGTAAAAAAACCGCTAGTTAACCCAGATAGTTATCATTAAATAATTTATATAATGATTCAACTTCACTCCAAGTAATCGAATGAAATTTAAAACCTTTTAACGTTATCTATGTTCACTAATAACATATAAATTCAATTCTGGACAACTATCCTCATTTTACATGAATCTCCGTTCATGTATATAAGTATACTGATCATGAAACAAATAGACTCGAACAATGACATTGAACCTCTTAACCCATAAAAAAGGCCTTAAATAAACATAATAAGGTTATAATAAATAAATTAAACAAATATGAGTTTCTGGAATTATTAATTAATGAACCAAAATTTGATTATTCGTGTCATTAAGATCAGGTGGAGAACACCTTCAGAATTAAGGTAAGGGTTTCTTTATCTCACTTCCATTTTTCTGAGATATTCTGTACACACCACTACTACTTGTGTATGGTGTACGTATACTACCCATTGATGTTTCATACCATGAATCAATTTATTTTAATGATATTAAATAAATCATTTTATTATTATTAATTTTGGGGCATACGACTCAATTGATTACAAAATTTTCAGTATTTTCTACCCGAACCTCTATTTTCATTCGGGTGGCTCTTATTCTCTACTCACCTTAATGAAATTATTAATTGTTTTTATGTAATCCTAAGAAATTCTGAGTGAATGTTATATAAATTTTTACCAATCGCAATCCTTATTTATTTTATGGGGAGTTACATGTTTTAAAAGAATACTTCAAAAAAATTGTTCTGAAATGCGAGCCCGATTCAAGGAACATCTCAATTTCTTACCTACTATGAAGTTCACTCTATAATATGTTTTATGCCATATTTATATTTCTCAAATCACGAATTTTATCATGAAAAAGATATTTTGGTTCATTTCTATTTTTATAAAAGTATACATGGCTTTGTTCTTTAAAATCCTTTAATATCTTCCTTAAACCGCACAAAAATATTTTATTTCTAAAGTTAGTTTAAAAACACTTTTTAAATTATTTCACCGAAATAAGACTATATTTAATCATAAAATATAATTTCAATTAAAATACATTTATTTTATGGGATATAAATGTTTAAAATCTGATTTCATGACAAATACAAATGATTTTCTAAAATAACACTTCTTTCAAATGTAAAAAAGGACTTTTCTCGTCTCACTTTATCTTTTATGAGATATATTAATTGTTCACCACTTATTTATTTATAATGGTGTATGTACTACCCTTTCATATATCATATCTAGAGTATAATTATTCTCATGATATTCCATTGGGAATATTATTTGAATGTTTCAAGGTGGTATGAGACACTTTATAAAATTTAAGGATTATTTCCTCAAGAATTTTCAATGGTCTCACTTAAAAGTATATTCATCTATGACAAAATACCTTATTGAATATTGTAATTCAATGAGGTTTAACTCTTATTTTATCATCTATAATTTGTTGTTGAAGGGTTTTTGATTAGATTTAATATGGATGTTCTATTTTGATACCCTTCACCATATTACTCCAAATGGTTAGTGTTTTTGTAAAATGAATGGGGAAAGTTATTTATATTTCACATGTTAGTTTCAATATGAATTTATATGTGGATTATGTTCATCCCTTTCATATGAGGAATGAATTGGACTTAGTAAGTGATAGGTGGGGCCCACTATAGTCTCCTTATGCACTGGTAGGTCTCATGAGACAAATAGATATGGACTTGGCTGAGGCCTTTCCCATTTTTAGATGTGTTTTTGGCTGAGGCCTTAATAATTTTTAGATGTCTTGGCCGATGCCTTAATGATCTATTTTAGAACATCCATAAAATGCATTTAATTCATTATAAATATAGTAATTGAAATTTCATGTGGTTATTAAGCTAGTATAATACCCATGAATATGTTTTATTATTGAATTACTTTTTTAGAGCTTATGGAAAAAAATCCCTAACTTACTTAATCTCCCCTCTCTTATAAAGACACAGTTTGTGATGTGTTGTTTACCAAAAGAGTGGATGATGTGTTTGAAAGTTTCATTAATTCCTTAAAAAATCTTTATAAAACCATTTTAAGGGTTGAAACAGAATGTAAAGTGTATTATTTAACCTATTTTATGTTCTGGAATGAACTTCTATGCATTACATTAATTTATATAATGAAACAAGTTCATGATTATCTACGAACCACCAAAAATGATCTAAACAAATATCATTAATGTTTTATCCAATGAATCATCATCATAGAGGATAAAATAATGATTTATAGTATCATTCAATGTTTTCGAAACATATTAATACCATCTTATTCCAATTATAGAATTTCATTTCCATACGATAAGAAAATAAAATACCAACTGGCCATGAAAATCATTTAAAGAACTCACGTGATACAATGTAAAGAACAAAATATTATTAATTAATGGATATAATGATGTTATAGAATGATCATATAAGGTGTTATAAACATTAATAAGTTTATTTAAGATATTAATAACTCTCTTTTAACCATTATATAGGATGTTTAAACACATTTGATGTAATACAAACCTGAGGTAAGGTAATTTTTAACCCAATTTCCATTCTTTTGGTTAATCTTCTACTTAATTATTTACATGGTATTAAAATTGTTTTTGTGATGAATTTGGTTTATATTATTTTTAATTATGTGTTATGACAATGTAATATTCCATAATAATCTCTTCTTTTCCCTCATTTTATACTATACATGAAAACTGTTTCTGAGATGTGTTAGTTTATCACATTTAAGGAAGTTGCATTTTCAATTTGCATTACCATATTAAATTATGGTCATGAAACCATTATTATGGTTGAACTGGAATATAATATATGTATAAGTTCTAATCTATGGTTCTGGAATCCAATTGTATACATGGTTTAGATTTTTAAAGAAGAATGAGAATATTGTGTTAAAAAACCGCTAATTAACCAAAAAAGTTATCATTAAATAATTTATGTAATGATTCATCTTCACTCCAAGTAAAAAAATGAAATTTACAACAACATAACCTTATTGATGTTCAATAATAATATATAACTTCAATTCTGGACAACCATCATCATTTTACATGATTTCCAATTCATGTATATTAGTAAACTAATCACGAATACCAAGGAAGAAAAAGCCCCCAAACAATAAAATTGAACTTCTTAAACCCATCAAGAAGGCCATGAATGAAATTAATAAGGATATAATATACCAAATGTGATTCCCCAAACCCATTATACTTGAGTCAGTGAATTATTTCATTTAATTGGAATGATTACAAGGAAGTCATATCCTGAAGGACCAAATAGTTTTGTTGTTTTGGAAAACCAGATACATACATAGGTTCAACATTACAACTTGTAATGAAAAACTAAAAATATATTTTCTAGGAACATCCACAACACTAAGTTTATTTCTAAAATTCATTCATAATACAAATCTTCACATCAAATGAAAATAAAAAACATAAGAAAATGTGTGATCTTAGATTCTCATTAATGGTAAATTATACAACAAAAGATGTAATAAACACAAACATTAGATATTGTGAATAACTAAAAACACATGAAATTTAAAATAAACTTGTACATACTGTAGCAGGAATAAGAGATGAATAAATAATTCCCTAATAAAACATAATCATGTGTCTTATACTATTCAAATAACCCCATGAAGACTGAATTACTAGCTTCATAATGTGGGAAATGCATATGTCGGACATTCTGAAACATATCGTCAAGGCCTCGACAAAGGAATTTAAAAATTATTAAGCCCTAAGCCAAAACCATATCTAAAAATAGGCAAGGCCTCGATCAAGTCCATTGGTATTTGTATCATGATACCTACCGATGCATTGAGAGGCTATAGCGGGCCCCCACCATCACATACTAAGTCTAATTAATTACTCACATGAAATGGGTGAACATAAAAAACATATAAATTCATATTTAAACTAACATAAGAAATGTAAATAACTTTCCCCAATCATTTAACTTAAACACTAACCATTAAATGTAATATGGTTAAAGGTATCAAGACTGCACATCCACAGTCAAACTAATCAAAAACCCATCAACAACATATTTTAGATGATAACATAAGAGATAAACCTTAATTAAGTATAAGATTAAACAAGGGATTTTGATATAGATGAAGATAATTTTAAATGAGACCATTGAAAAATTCTCGAGGAAATAATCCTTAAAAATTCCAAAGTATACCATACCACCTTGAAACATTGAAATAATAATCTCTTAGAATATCATGAGAATAAGGAGAATCTTTATATGATAAACCAAAGGTAATTAAATACACCACAAGAATGAAATAAATGGTTAATAAGGCATATATATCATGAATGTTAAATTGAGAGGAGAAAAGTCCTTTTTTACTTTAGAAATAAGAGTTCTTTTGGAAAATCATTTGTATTTTTCATGAAATCAAGTTGTAAACATGTATATCCCAGAATATAAAAGTGAATGTCATTGAAATTATGCATTATGACTAAATAAAGTATTATTGAGGTAAAACCATTTAAAAATAGTTTACAAGGGAATTTAGAAATAAAAAATTTTAGTGTAGTTTTTGCTTTGGTAAAACTAGAAATGATCCAAAATAGATTTTTCATGTTAAAATTCGTGATTTTATAAAGTTAAAAATGACTTAAAATAGGTTATAGAGTGAAACTAATAATAGGTAATAATTGGATTCATAGATAATTTAAGAGGAGTAAATAAGAAAAAATAAAAATTTAATTGAGATAAGTAGAGAATAAGTGTTACCCGAATGAGAATAGAGGTTCGGGTAGAAAAACCTTACCTTAAGTTCGATAGTTCTCTTCACTTGATCACAATGTCTTGGATAATAAAATTAAATTCATTAATTAATATGCCCATAAAATCTTATTTATGAATTCTATTTAGTATATCTTTATTAATTTCATTCATGGCCTTCTTGATGGGTTTAAGAGGTTCAATATTATTGTCTTGGAGTGTTTTCTTTCTTGGTATTCCTTACCGGTTTACCTATGTATATGAATGGATAATTTTGTAAAATGAGGATGTTTGTCCACAATTGAAGTTATATGTTATTGGTGAACATCAAAAAGTTTACATGGTTGTAAATTTAATTTGGTTACTTGGAGTGAAGATGAGTCATTGTATTAATTATTTAATGATAACCGTTTGGGTTAATTAGTGGTTTTTAAGTAGAACAAATACATTTTGATTTATAAATCAGAACCACGTACACCAAAAGATTCCATATCCAAAAATGAGAAATAATACATATATCATAGTCTAGTTCAACCATAATAATGGTTTTATGAATATAATTGAAGATGGTAATGCAAATTGAAAACCCATCTTCCTTGAATGTGATAAATTAACACTTATCGGATGGTGTTTTAATTTATAATATAAAAGAAGGGAAAAGAATAGATAATGATGGAATATTACTTTATACTAAAAAATTTGTAGTATATATAAGGTATTGGTGTTTTCATAACAATTGGATGATAAGAGGTGATAATAGAAAAGATAACGAAGGAACTTGAAAAGAAAAAAAAAGAATTGAAAAGAGGAATTTACCTCCTGAATCTATCTTCCTTTGAGAGAAACTTTAGGGGAGAGGATTTTGTCTTTTGAGGAGACCAAGGGATTCTGGAAGTGGGGGAGTTTCTTAGGGAGATATTTGAGAAGAATTTATGCAATGATTGGAGCATGTGAGTTGTGAAGAAATCAGGGTGTGAGGGGTGGTATTTATAGAGGAGGGGATGAGGATTTTCTTAATATTTTAATCATTAGTTTATTATTTTTCCCTAATATAATAAATAGTGATGCTTCTATGACAAAAAATAGTAATAAGTGCATGTTAGTTGGAAACAAGTGTTCTTACCTTTTTAGGGCATCATCCATGACTCAAAAAATCTAGTATTTAGCACTTATAATAAATCATCATATTTTACAATTCAACGAAAATTAAATTATTTTAGAAAAATTAAAAAAATCCTCCCGGATCATTTTTCAACATTTTGAATCAAAAAAATGAACTTCATTTTATGAAATTAATTTTCTAAATTTTAAAAAATTTAATTTTTAATTAAAATCATCATTTACTAAAAAAATACCAATTTAATATTATAACCAATTTTATGACACTTTGAAAAATTAATTTGGGTCTCATAAAATCATCTTATAATCATAGGGAAACAAAACATTTATTTAAGAAACCATTTTATGAAATTGAATAAATTTATTAACTTAAAATGGAAATTAAAAATTTTTCACTCCCAAAAATAAGAATACTGAATTAATAATTTATAAAATATTATACTTCATTTATAAGGTGCCTAAATTTTATTTATACTTTCATGGGTGAGGTTAGTATTCATAAGGTTCATATTAATATTCAAAAGGGTAACATTACAATTCATAAGGGTAGGTTACTATTCATAAGGGTTGGTTACTATTCACAAAAAATTATGTTTGTTCTATCAGACTCAAAAAATCACTATTATAAATATAAATATAATAAAAATATTAAATTATGTTGATTATATTGAATAAAAATATTAATATGATAATAATTATTTCATTCTAAATAATTATATTAAGATACAAATATAAAAAATTTGATATTATCAAATTTGACTTTTGAAAATATGATATGAATATGCACACACACAGATATATATATATATATGTATGTTTCACTTAGTATTAGATTATAAAAATTAATTTCTATAAATATATAATGATAAAGTTATTATTTCGTTTTTTTGTTTCAGAATAAATGATTTTTTTAAATTATATATATATATATATTTGAATAAATTAAAATAATATATATATATATATATATATGCAAAACGAATTGAAATTAAAAAAATTAGAAAATTTGATATGTTTTATAAATAAATAAATATATATATATATATATATATATAATTTTTCTCTATATATAACTAAATGAGATTTAATATATATATATATATAGTTATAACTATCATTTTTATTATTATATATATATTTTATTATTTTCTCATAAACATAAGTAGTTTTGTTTTTTTAATAATAATAGTAATATATATATATACATTAATGGCTAATAAATGGTGCGCGACACAGAAACCCAATAAGGAAAATATTGAGGTATGTCTTAACAAATAAAAGTCAAAAAGGAAAAGTAAAAAGGGGGTTTGGGAAATGTGAAATGAAAAAGAAAATTTAAGAAAAAGAAAAAAATGAGAAATGATAAAAAATGGTTTAGAATGTGATAATAAATATAAAAAAATCAAAAAAAACAAAAAAAGATAAAATGGATGTGAATTTTCAAAGGGGGTATCAATTAGGGTTCACAAGAGAGTTAGCTTTTTGCACATTGGTAAAGGAACCGAGGGTCTCCATGCCGCGTTGTCGGGTTTGAGCAGTGGGAGTCATGACCTGCGGTTGAATCAGAGCACTAAGAGTCGAGTCAAGCCACGTTGTGGATAGAGGCTGGTCAGCATCATCCATGGACGAGATGGAGATCTGGGTTAGGGTTTCATTGGGTCCATATCTGTGAAGTAGGTCTTTGACTTGTAGGTGTTTCTTTTGTTCAAAATGTTTTTAAAATATCGGTTATGGAAATCTTATTCCCTATTTCTGTTTTTATTTCCTATTTTAATTTTGGACTATGAATAGAATCATTTGTTTTTGGTCAATTGTTGATGTCCGTTTGTTTTGTTTTGGTTAATTGAAAACTTTGTTTGTTTATTGAATCCATGACAATACTGTTTCTGTTCTGTTATTTTAATATGCAAAAGTCAATTTTAGAAGTTCATATTCTAACATTTTTTTAATATGGGATGAACCTCTTTATTGTGCATGTCCTTGTTTATGTGCTGGTGAAGTTTGAATACCATCATTTGTGTACCTAGAATGGATAAGAAGCTTTTATATGTCATTATATAATCCAATTTGACGAATTTTAATATAATCTTCACTATGTATCACTTCTATCCATATTTTCAGTTCTACCTTGCCTCTACACACCCTTGTACTTATTCAATGATAGAAATGGAAGCGAAGCCTTTCGCCTCTGCTGCAAATAATTATCAAAGGGATTTAATATTTATTTATGATTAACGATATTTTGTAAGAAAAATTATGTACCTTTGTTAATTTGTTTTATTTTCAATAATAGTTTGTTCATATTATGCAAATGTTTTCAGAATTACCTTTTTCAAGATTTAATTGTAAGAGAAACTTTTTTTAGTAATTTTGTTAAAACTTCATCCCATTTATTATTTCAAAAATCAAATGTCTAATTGTTCCTTCACTTTATCGTAAAGAATTTTAATTATTAGAACTATATTTTTTCTGGTGTAAGGAAAATATTAAGATCTTTTGTTTTTTATTCATTATTACAAAATTCATTTTGTAAGAGTCCCAGTTATGGGTTTGTGTGAGTTGAATTTAAAAATAAATCTCTCTCCATCTCTCCCACACATTCTCAAATATGTAATGGATCATTTTATATGCTTATCTAAAATAATTTTTAAAATCTAATATAAGGGGATTGATGCTTATTTATTATAATTGTGTTAATTTTATTCTCTGGTTTCAGTTCTATACTGACTTATTTAAACCTTTGAACTCATATTTGGTCACTTTGAAAACTCCTGAATTTTTATGTTCATTGTTATTACGCGTTCAATCTGAAAAATGTGATATTGGTTCGATTTTGATGTAAGGGATTAAATTTATTGTTCAAAATATGTTATTTTACACACACACACACATATATGTACATGTATTCATATTTATATAATTTTTCAAAAATTCAAACATCTAATTGTTGATTATTTCACAACCAAACATCAATTATTTAATTAGATTTTCAAATTATTATGTATTTTATTATTTTCAGAAATACTAATGGAAGAGAGTATAGTAAACATATAACTCCCCTTAAAATAAATAATGAATATGATTGATACACATATACATAACATTAACACAGAATATATATGAAGTATATAAGAATAAATAAGAATTTAATTGAGATAAGTAGAGAATAATATTGACTCGAATGAAAATGGAGGTTCGGGTAGAAAACCCTTACCTTAAGTATGATGGTGTTCTTCACTTGATCTTAGTGTCTTAGATAACCAAATTAAATTCCTTAATTAATATATCTAGAACCTCTTCTTTATGTAATTGATTTAGTATACCTTTATTAAGTTCATTTATGGCCTTCTTGATGGGTTTAAGAGGTTAAATGTTTTTATTTGGGAGTGTAGAAGAAGCATGAATCAATAAAAAGTGAATCATTATCTTTTATAAATAATCAATATGGCATGATGAATATTTGAAAAATACCCACCAATAATAAACAAATAATGAAAATGCATCCATAAACTTGATCATAGTTAAAACCACATGGATAGTAATAACTAAATTACAAATAAAAAGAATTCTTATTATCTGGATGTCATGTATCTGGAACATGAACCACCACATCGCGGAGACTGTTTAAGTCTATAGGTAGAAACCTGTCTATTTTTTTGGAAACAAACTCAAAGGGTTTATTGCCGACTAGTTTTCCTCATGAGACCTGTCAATGAATTGAGGGGCTATAGTGGGCCCCACCCTTCACTACCAGTCTAAATCATTATTTATACAATGATTTAATTCAAGAAAAATATGTCTTTTAAAAATTCTTATTTAGTAGAGGATATAGATTCATCAATATTTCCATAGTTATTGTAACATTCAAAATAAACACAACATGTGAAATAATATACTGATTAACACAATAATCATATCCATGATACAAGAAAATGGTTATATAATAGAATTATAATTTTAAATGAAAAATGATCTCAAATGGGATGTATATACTCTACATAATAAAGATTAGGTGCTCAATACCAAATAAGTCTCAATGAAATGGAAATTGAGACAAAGTACATTACCACATTATAATCAATTGAATTGTATGAAAAAACATTATTAATCACCAAATGAATCATAGAATACAGTGAATATAAATATAATCATGATATTATATATCAAATGTAAGTACACATACACCACACAAAATAAATAAGTGGCTAATAATGGAAATATCACAAAATTAAAAGTGAGATGAGAAATCCCTTACAATGATCGTATCATATGAGTGAGGATGAATCAATTACATAATTATGTGTGACAAATATAAACCCACAGAATAGAAGTGTATAGATATCATAAGGCAATCCTATTTCATTTACATATTTCCTTGAAAAATCATAACCAATGAAAAAGATGTTTAACTCAATGAATGAAAATTGATTTAAGATATCCCTTATCTCGGGTTCAACATCCTTCAAATTTTTTCAAACCCCATATATAATGGTTTGAATAGTGTTATTTATATATTATATAAGTAAAATCATGTTTATAATACCTTATATAATCTTATTATAATATCTTCCAAACATTTATTAACAATATTTTGTTATTTCCATTGTTTTAGGTGCGTTATTTTCAGGGTTTGGAAGGTTAATTTATTATGTTTTTCCTTATAAAAATGAAATAATAAACTAGAATTTAAATCATATATATTTAGGTAATTTTAAACAATTACATGGGAATTATAAAATCCCATAATTGTGTAAAAGTGAAATGAAAACTCATCATCCACAAATGCCGTGATTTGACACAGCACTGACGAAAATTTTGTAATTTATGAATAGAAGAAGAAAATAAGAGATTTTATGAAGCATATAACATAAACACAAAAAAAATTCCTATATATATATATATATATGATATTAGAGTTGTCATATATAATTGGATAATAGGAATGGATAAGGTACAAGTGCGAAAGAATTTAACCGAGAAGAAGAAGAAATCTAACCTCTTGAATATTTCTATTTTGAAACCACCTTACAGATCCAATAGGTGGTCTTCTTGTGAGTCCAGAATCGAAAAAATGTGTCAATGTAGGAGGATAATGTAATTTGGAAGAGGTTGGCTGAAATAGAATGCATATGGTTATGAAATTTTTGAAAGAAGGAACCTCCTTTTATAAGTGAGGTGAGGGGTAACATAGGAATCACCAAAATCATTAAAATATAATAAATATATTATAGGGTTTAAGACTCCAAAATAACCTAAAACTGAAGTGGGATTACATTTTCAAAGTGATATTATCATTTTTGGACTTGTTCAATAATTTTTGGATTTTTAAATAATTTAATAAAATAATGTATTCATGGAAAATATTTTTGTACAGATAAAAACTATTCATAACTATAACTTTAAACACATTAAAACAATGTTTAAAATTGAATCAAATTTTATATCGTATCATAGAAATGTCATATTAATATCGGGAATCTGAAAATACAGGAAACGATGAGTCTCTACAAAACAACACTTTGTTATAACCGAGCCGATAAAAATAATTTTTCCACTTCTATGATTTGAATTTCAAAAATCTGGCATTCACGGTTTCATTCATAGTGATTTTTGGAGTCGTCTAGAAGAAAATATATTTTTGGTGAATAGTAACCTACCCAATATGAATAGTAACCTACCCTTATGAATAGTAATATAACCTTATGAATATTAATGTTACCCTTATGAATAGTACTATGAACCTTATGAATAGAAACCTCACCCATGAAAGTATAATTAAAATTTTGGCACCTTATTAATGAAGTAGAATATTTTATAAATTATTAATTATGTATTCATATTTTGGTGAGTGATAAATATTTAATTAAAATTTTAAATTAATTAATTTTCAAAAAATGGGTTCCAAAAAAAATATTTTGTTTTCCTGTGATTTTAGGAAAATTTTATAAGACCATAGTGAATTTGTGAAAGTATTATAAATGCATTTTTAAATATAAAATCTTTATTTTTCATGTAAATAAGGATTTTATTTAAAAATTAAATTCTACATATTTATAAAATTATTTTGATAAAATGGATTCCATTATTGGATTATACATGTCAAAAAATGGTTATGGTGATTTTTAGGGTTTTTTCTAAAATACATGAATTTTTGATGAATAGTGAAATACAATAATTTTTAATAAATGCTAAATACATAGTTTATTGAGTCATAAGTGATGGAAGGTGCATGTAAGAACACTTGGTACTAACTTACATGAACTTATTAATATTTTCGGTAAAAGGAATCAAGACTATTCATAGTCTTGAGAAAAAAATATTAGAGTAATGATTAAAATAATGAGAAACCCCTCCTCTCCCCCACTATAAATACCACCCCTCCTTACCTATTCTCCTCACTTTTCTCATGAAATAGGAATTTTCTAAATTCTTCTTAAATCTCCTCCCTAGATTCTCACCCACATATAGCATTCCTTTGTCTCATAAAAAGTCCAAATCCTCTCCCTTAAAGTGGCCCTCAAGGAAGATTAATTCAAGAGGTAAATTCCTTTTTTCAATCCTTTTACTTTCTTTTCAAGTTCTGTTGTTTTATTTTCTATACTCACCTATCCCCATCCAGATGTTATGAAAACTTATGTACCTTACAATTAATGTAATTTATTTATGATTATAGAATAATTTATTATCATCCCTCCTTTACTCTTCTTCTATGCTAGTAGTAAAAAACACCATCCGAGATGTGTTAATTTACCACTTTCAAGAACGATGGGTTTTCAATTCCTATTATTTCCTTCAATTATGGTCTTGAAACCATTATTGTTGAAGAACCAGAATATAATATTTGTATAATTTCTCATATATGGTTTTGGAATAGATACGTCAAAAAATATTTAGGGTGAATTCTTGGGATTTTTTAGAATTACTAGAATTTTTTGTGAATAATAAAATACGATAATTTTTTATAAATGCTAAATATATGATTTGTTGAGTCATGGATGATTTCTTGCTGAGGTAAGAGAACTTGGTTCAAAATCACATGTATATATTAGTATTTTTAGTCATGTAATCATCACAATTTCTAGTATTAGTGAAAAATAATAAACTAATGATTAAAATATTAAGAAAACCCTCCTCCCCCCACTATAAATACCACCCCCCACACCCTCATTTATTCACACCTCTCAAGCTTCATGACTTGCCTAAATTCTACTCAAATCTCTCCATAATCTCATACTACATGTACATAAGCCCTTAGTCTCCTCAAAAGGCCAAATCCTCTCCCCAAAAGAGGCTCTCAAAGGAAGATATATTCAAGAGGTAAATTCATCATTTAAATTCTTTTGTTTTCTTTTCTAGTTACTTTTTAATCTTTTCTGTTCTCAACTCTTATAAACCAAATATTATGAAAACTCTAGTACCTTATATTTAATTTATTTTTTTTATTATAATTTAATATTCCATTACCATCTCTTAATTTCCTTCCTTTTATAATATAAATGTAAACACTGACCGAGATGTGCTAATTTACCACATTCAAGGATGATGGGTTTTCAATTTCTATTACTGTATACAATTCCAATCATGAAAAAAATTTATGTTTTAACTAGAATATAATATATGTATAATTTCTCGTATATTGTTCTGTAATATTTTTGTACACATTCATTTTATTTATAAAGAAAAATGAGTTCATTCTATTAAAAAACCACTAATTAACCTAGACAGTTATCCTTTAATAATTAATATAATGATTCATATTCAATCTAAGTAACCAAATGAAATTTACAACCATGTAAACTTATGTATGTTCACTTATAACTTATAAATTAAATTCTGGAGAACCATTCTCATTTTACATAATTCCCCATTAATGTATATAAGTAAACCAGTCATGAATACCAAGGAAGAAAACGCCCCAAACAATAAAATTGAACCCCTTAAACCCATCAAGAATTCCATTAATGAACATAATAAGGATATAATAAATAAATTAAATAAATAAGTGGTTATGAAAATATTAATTAATGAATTTAATTTATATATCCAGGACACTAAGATCAAGTGAAAAACACCATCAGAATTAAGGTAATAGTTTTCTACATGAACATCAATTTTCACTCAGGTTACTCTTATTCTTTACTTATCTAAATTTAATTATTATTTATTCATCTATAATCCTCATAAATTCTGTGTGAATGTTATATATATTTGTATCAATCAGATTCCTTATTTACTTTATGGGGAGTTATATGTTTTAAGAGGATATTTCAAAAAATTCTTACTGATAAACAACCCCATTTTAAGGGAACTTCTCGAATTCTTACCTATTTCAAGTGCACTATGTAATCTATTTTAATCCATTATTTTTTTTAAATCAAAAATTTTATAATGAAAAAAATATTGGTTTATTTTTTTATTTAAGTAAACATTCCTTTTCACTTTAAAATAGCTTAAATATTTTCCTAAAACCGCACAAAAATGTTTTATTTCTAATGTTTATTTAAAAACAATTTTTATACTATTTCACTTCAGTGGGACAAAATTTATGCCTAAAATATAATTTAAATATTATTAACTCTTCTTTTATAGTATATTAATATTTAAAAATCTGATTTCATGACAAATATAAATTATTTTCGAAAAGAACTCATCTTTCCAAAGTAAAAGGATTTTTCTCTCGTCTTACTTTAACTTTTATAAGATATACAACATGTTCACCACTTAGTCCTTATATGTGGTGTGCGTACTTCCTTTTGGTATTTCATAACAAGAGTATACTTATATTAATTATATTTTAAGGTATTTTGATTTGAATGTTTCATTATGGTATGAGAAACACTGGAATGTTTAAGGATTATTTCCTCAAGATATTTTCAATGGTCTCTTTTAAAAGTATCTTCATCCATGTCAACATCATCTACTGAAACTTTTAATAAATTGAGGTTTATCTATTTAGATATCATATAAAAGATGTTTTTGAAAGGTTTCAGATTAGTTTGTATATGGATGTGCTATCTTGATTCCATTCACCATATTACTCTGAATGGTTAGTGGTTAAGTTTAATGATTGGGGAATATTGCTTTTACTATGGATATATTAATGAATATGTATCCTATACTCAATATGGATATCAAAAAGTCATATTTTTATTCTGTTAAATATTTTTCTATAGAATGATTTGGACTGGAAGTGACGTGTGGGACCCGCTATAGCCCCTCGATGCATCGACAGGTCTAATGAGACAAACTAGTTAGGGAAAAACCCTTCGAGTTTGTTTCAAAATATTATGCAGGTTTCTACCCTCAGGATGAAACCTTCTCAATAGTATAATGATTTTTATGCAAGATACATGAAGTTTAAATAATAATAATTCTATTTTTTCCTTATTCATTTGTTACTGTCCATGAGGTTTTCACTACGAAAAAATCTAGGGATGCACTTTCTTTCTTAATTTATGGATGGAGTGTGTTTTTCAATTATTCACCTTACCATAATTATTATGTCTAATTAATTATGATTAAATTATTATTTTTTCATGATTCCATTATATTTCACCCTTACTGAGCATTTGATCTCACCCATTTCATTTTTTTCCTTCCCCAGGTAACGAAGAAGAGATTATTTTTTTATTTTTCAAGGATGCCGTTTTTAGCTTTATGTTAGGTATTATATGTTTTTTTCATCTGTTAATGTAAAATAGGTTCCATGTATGTATCCCATTTCTTCAAGACTACTTAAATGACCATTACTTAGGGATTTTATTCCTTGTAATCATGCAAATGTAACAAGTTAATACACCAACTCCATCCTTCTACGGTCGGAGCCTTATAGATGGTTAGGATTATTTTATAAAATTTAATTTTCAAATGATATGATATATATATATATATATGATAGTTTTGAGTTATTTAATTATTTTTATTGAAATATAAATTATAAAAATTTTGTTTTATAATTAAATATTCATTTAAATAATAAAATTAATAATAATAATAAGTTAAATATTTAAAATAATAATAATTATAAAATAATAATAGTAAAGTGATAAAAAGGAATAAAGTGTTTTTGGAAGGGTTTCACGGTCAGGGGGGGGGGGGGGGGGCTGATTGAGGTACACTACGATCAGGGCTTTAGGGACGATACACGAAGGGGAGACTGATCGAGGGTTTCGTCTTCCACCGGTAGAAGTTGACCAGAGGTATGAGCTGACTCCCAGTAAAGGAATTTTAATTGAACCAGGAAGATATCAATAGGGAGATAAGGATGAAGTTGTTGGCTTTGAAGGATTCATCCGAATATGGAGCAAGGCCAAGCTATTTTTGCCGCCAACCAAGTGTGGACCGGCCGCCAGTGAGGGTCTGAATCAAGTTTGGGAGTCTATTTTCTAGAGGTAGCAGTCTAAGTATTAATGTTTGGGTTTTTTCTCCAACTTAGTTCTTGGTAGGTGTTCTCATATTTATTTCCGAATTTCATTGGATAAGTAGTGGTTTTTCCTCGTCAATCCATTTATATGTTTTTCGTTGCATTGTTTTTTCTTCTTTATATTTTATTTATGTACAATAACTATTTTTTTGGTTTATTTCTATCAATTTAGATTCTAATGTAGTGTTAATTTTAAATTGAATCTATCCATTTTGTTGGATGGGTTTCTGGTGTCTTCTTCCCCATAGATTAAGCAATTGATGTGTGAGAATTTGGTGTGACTACGGATTGGGTTAATAGGACAAGCTTTTGTGTGTATACCACCATTTATATAGTGGAATTTATAAATATAAAAGTCCAATTATACGAGTGAGTAAATGTATTTTTGGAGGAAAACCATTTTGGAGTCAGCTAAAGATTTTGGTCCACCATTTCAAGTAAGGGAGATTTTGTTATCTTTTATTATTAATATTGATTTTGGAATTCATTTTGCAGTTGTTTAGTTTATTGGTTAGTTTGATTTTGATTTTCAAACAACCTGCTTATATATTCTAAATTCCACAAGGGATCTATTTATTTTATCTAAATTATATTATAGAAATATATTATAAGTAATATTATTTATTTTTATCAGAAAAATATTGGTTATATTGAAAGGAAAATTATTGGTTTCATTAAATCTTATTTTGCACCGATTTCTGCTATAATTCAATTATGTGGATTTCTTCTTATTAATTATTATTGTGTATGTATAATTTTTTTTTTCAAAATTAATTTGATTTAGGTGTTGCTATCATTTATGAATAATATAGTTATGAATAATCTAGTTATGAATAAGGGTATTTTAAAACCATGTAAGAGATCATTTTCTTAATATTTATGTTTATAAATGGTTTCATTATAATTTTAGGCATGGAACTACAAGGGATCAATATATTTATTTGGTTATAAAATTCATGATTTATTTATTAAGGTTATATATATATATATATATATCTAATTATGTCTAATTATTTTTGGAATCAATAATGGAAGAGAGTATAATTATTATGTTTAAATTTAGTTCATTTTGGTTTAATGGTTTATTTCCCTAAAAATTTTATTTACCCTTATATAATTTTATTTCTAAGAAAATTATCAAAACTATTATACCACTTATATTTATGAATCTAATAATTTTTTATGTTTTAGTTGGACATCATGTAAGTTCTAACAATAAATATTCTCATTTGTCGATGTTTATCTCAAACATGAGTTTTTTATCCTGTGACGATTAATGTTGTAAATTCACCATAAATTATATATATATATATAAACATATTGAATTGTTACATGTTTTTAATGAAGAAATATGGGAAAAAATTATTTTTAATTCGATTAGAATTTATATATATATATATATGTATATATATACATATACATATATAAATATGAGTATTATAGGAATTCAAGTTCATTTAATAAATTTTAATTTATGATTATGTTAATAATTAATTTTAAGTTAAAAAATTTATTCATAATTAACCATCATCATTTATTTATAGAAAATATGAAAGTGTCATATTTAGGTTATGTATACATTTAGAAATTAAAAGTTGGTAATTTCAAATTCTATGAGACAGAAATCATATTATATGAATTCCATTTATGATTATTGACATATATCCATAACCAATTTTACTCATTAAATTCCACACATAATATATAAAAAAATGTGATTTGAATAAATTTTATATCTATCGAAACAACTTTCAAATGGATGTATATTTGTTATGGATTAAAATTTTAAATACGTAAATGAAAAATAATATTCCACCTAATTATGAAAAGGGTATGTATCAAAAAATTTAGTTGTAAATAAGTAAATTTTCATGATGGTTAATTTATATGCATTATATATATAAATATAAGTGCATGTTCAATTATTTTGTATTTATACATATACTTGAGGGAATTTATGTTTTTATTAAAAATAGTTTTTCTTATGCGTATCAAGTTATGTTATAACACTTATTAAATATGTTTTCTTTAAATATGAATTTATTCCACGAATTAGAGTATTATAAATATCATGGCACGTAAATGTATATATATATATATGTTTATATGTGTATTTATGGGAAACCATAATTTCTCCATGATATATATATATATATATATATATATGGATAAAATTTTTATTGACATGTTTAAATTTTTGTCATCATGTTTTAGAATAATACACATAACATGTCAATAAGTTATACTAAATTTAGGATGTCGCGTATGTATACAATCATGGTCATGTGTTAAGAAAAACCTTGACACACATTTCATTCTTTATAGACTCATGGTTTCAAATCAATTTTAAAGATTATTTTAGAGGCTATCAAAAACATGGGTTTCTTCAATAATTGAAATGATTACACTTTTATGCGCAAATGTTTTTTAGATAGAATGTGTGTATGTGTTTAATAATCCTTTTCATTTTTTCTATACAAATAAAGGAATTTATTCCAAGTAAGTGATTAATTACTCACTATATTATATTAAATAGTTTATGAATATTCTGATGGGCTATTTTGATACCAATCAGTTAATTGCTAATAAGAATTAGTTAATATGTATACATATTGGGGAATGTTATTTACCTAGATTATGTATACATTTAACCCCACTCCTATGAGGAATTCATTGTACATATTAAGTGATGGGTGAGGCCTGCTACATCCTCTCGTTTCACCAGAAGGTCTCATGATATAAATAGATTTGGACTTAGCCGAGACCTTTCCCATTTTTAAATATAGTTTTGGCCAAAGTCTTAATTATTTTCAGATGTATTGGATGAGTCGTCAATGGCATTTCTTGATCCATCGGTAGGTCTCATGAGATAAATAGATATGGACTTTGCCGAGGCCTTTCCCATTTTCATATATGGTTTTGGCACTATAATCATTATATTTTTTGGCCGAGGCCTGGAAAGTATGTTTCAGAATGTCCGAAATTATGAATTACTTTAATATGCAACTAGAAAATTGTGGTTCATGTTGTTATTCAACTAGTATAATAGACATGGATAAGAATATTTGTCTCATGTACAAATTCTGAAAAAGTATTATTTTGTATGAAAATTTGTATCTTCACCACTGACATGTTATGGATAAATTATGTGTTTGTTATTAACTAGATTTAAGTGATATTTTAGGTGTATGCATATTATTATAATACAATATACTTGTAGCTTTAAAATAATTATAGTAATTTTTTTTAGCATAGGTTTCTCCTACAACGTTTTTTAGTAACTCTTGGGTAATGATAAAGACATATCATGTTAAAGGCATATTATTTTTAATAAAATAATATAAAGGATGAATTTTGGTTTAAGTATATGGTTTAAAAGAATTTATTAATTGTTTTAGAAACCCATTTCTAGGAATTTTAAATTCTCACCGTACATTTGAATTTCTTTTTACAGGTTTAATAGATTTATCAACACTGTACTTTTCTATGTGGAGGTAGAGCACTAAAGATTATTTTGTTTAGTTTTGTAGAAATGTAATGATTTTATCTGATTATCCAAATCAAAGAATGGTAAATATCCCATGTTTTTTAATATGATGTGTAATTACTCAGTTTCATTTTCAAAAAAAATTACACAACATATGTTAGCACCAACTCTAGGTAATTGGGGTTTGGGTCTTTATAGATGACAACTGTAACGCCTAAACCCTAGAAGCATGGAGTTGGTGCAATAATTTATTACATTGATATGATTACAAGGAATCAAATCCGGAAGGACTAATCAGTTTTTTTAGTCTTGAAGAAACTAGATATATACATGGAAGCCATTTTACATTGGGAATGGAAACATAATAAGATACATAATAAAAGATAATAAACTGCATCCTTGAAAAGACAACAAATGATCCCCTATGCACAACCTGGGGAAGAAAAATGAATGAAAGGGGTGAGCTCAAGTGACCAGTAAGTTTTACATATAGCAGAATTATAAATTATAAATTATTGAATCATAATCAATTTTACTTTATCAATTTGGGATGGTGAATAAATGGAAAACACATGCCATTAATAAACTGAGAATGAAAATACATCAATTGATTTTGTCATAGTGAAAACCTCATGGATAGTAATAACTAAATAATGAATAATGATAATGATTATTATTTTTACGTCATGTATTTGGAACATGAACCATTATATCATCAATATGGTTTATGTATGTGGGTAGAAACCTGTCTGATTTTTGGAAACAAACTCGAAGGGTTTGTCACCAACTGATTTGTATCATGAGACCTGTCAATGCATCAAGGGGTTATAGCAGGCCCCTCATGTAACAACTAGTCCAGATAATTCTTTATAAATATATTTAATACAAGAATAATATGCCTTTTTGATATCCATATTGTATAGAGGATACAGATTCATCAATATTTCCCCAGTTAAAATAGCATTAAAAATAAACACTGTATGCGAAATGGTATAAAACTTAAAGAGACAATCATATCCATGATACCAAAAAATGTATATTTAATAGAATTACAATTTAAAATGAAAAATTATCTCAAATGGACTTTAGATACACCATACAAGTAATATTAGGTGCACAACATCAAGTAAGTATCAATGAAATGGAAATTGAGAAAGAGTCCCTTACCACATTATAATCAATCGAGTCGTATGAAAAAAATTAATAATCACCAAATGAATTAAAAAATACTATGAATATGTATAGAATAATTATATTTTATATCAAATGGTAGTACACATACACCACATGTAAGATATATGTGGCAAAAAATGGAAATCAAATGAAATTAAATGTGAGATGAGAAAACCCTTACCTTATGCCAGAATGTGTTCTTTGATTGATTTAAAGTCCCAAATAATCAAATTTAATATAATTAATTTAACATTCAAAAACCACATCTACATGTAATTTATTTGTTAACCATATTAGGTTCATTTTTGGCCTTTTTTATGGGTTTAAGAGGTTATAATTTATTGTTTTGGAAGCATTTTCTTCCTTGGTTTTCTTGATTGATTTACTTGTATTCATGAATGAAAGTTCACTTGAAAAATTTTTAAGCATCAATAATTGTTAATATATATTACTAATGACATTACAGATATATAAATGATGTTATAATTATTTTGTTTATATACCATGAGGATGAATTATTAGATAAAAGTTAATGATAAATTCTAGGATTAACTTAGCGGTTTTGTGCACCATGAACTTGTTTTGTGTTATTATTTTATATTATGAGTGTGTAAGGATTATAGAACATTAAACAAGATAAAATAAATATATTTTTATCTTTTTCAACCATTAAAAAGGCTTCATTATCTGTCTTTAAGATAGTAATGAAAATTGAAATCTTGTGTTCCTTGAATGTGATAAATTAATAAATCTCAGACGGTGTTTTCATTTATAGTATAAATGGAGAGAAAATAAGAGATAATGATGGAATATTCCATTATCATAAAAAAATTCTATTATATATAATGTATTGGAGTTTTCATAATATTTGGAGGAGAATATGTTAGAATATAAAAGATAACAAAGGAACAAATAAATAAAACAAAATAAATAAAAAGCTAAATTTACCTCTTGAATCTATCTTCCTTTGAGAGCCTCTTAAGAGGAGAGGATTTGATCTTTTGAGGAGACCAAGGTTTTCTATACATGGTAGGAGGATATTAGGGATACATTTGAGTAGAATTTAGTAATGTATTGAATCTTGAGAGGTGTGAATGAAAGAGGGTGTGAGGGGTGATATTTATAGTAGAGGGGATGAGGGTCTTATTAATATTTTAATCATTAGTTTATCATTTTTCCATAATAGAAGCAATAGTGATGATTCCATGAACAAAAAAGTATTGAGTGCATGTGAGTTTTCTCCATGTTTTATTTCCTCAGTAGGACATCATCTATGACTCAATAAATCATGTATTTAGCATTTATCATAAATTATCATATTTTACTATTCACCAAAAATTCAAGCATTTTAGAAAATCCCAAAAATTCCTCATAAGAATTTTTTGATGTGTAGAATCAAAAAATGAAATCCAATTTTTGAAAATAATTTTCCAAATATAATAAATTTAATTTTTAATCTAAATCACCATTTAATCTAAAAATACAAATTTCAAAATTATAACCGATTTTATGAAACTTTAAAAAATTATAATGTGAGAAAACATATCTTATAATATTGTTGTCTTTGATGACCAAAAATTACTAATTGATAAGTTAATTTCGACAAAAACTTTAGGGAAAACACAACTTATACAAATCACATGTCATTAGTGGCATAATTATGCTCAATGAGATATAACTACCTACATCCATAAGAGATCATTTCCCTTGGTTACATCAAAACACATCCCAATATTCTATGGGAAGTGTCAAAAAATACCTTTAACATCACCCCTTCCTATGTAAACTGATTCCAAAAAAGCTATGATCAATCTCTATTACTTTTAGTTCAAAGATGCCTAATGTTGATCAGTCTAGAGGGAATCATAGTCCTTAATTTTCAGAACCATGAAAGAAGTTGAAATATAAGAGAATTTAGACACAATCCTAGAGTAATAGCCTATAAGACTGAGGAATTTTTAAACCTATACCATATTTTTGGGTATTAACCAAGAAAACAAATCATCGACAGTTGATGGGTATATGACCACACACTTCTGATACACGAAATTTCCAAGGAATTATACCTCCCATGTTCAAAACATTCACTTATAAGTCTTTACATAGAGTTTATGGTGTCAAATAACTTATAGGAAATCTCTAAGATACTCAACATGCACTTCCTTTGACCTTGATTTTATAAGTATGTCATTATTGAAAACAACTATGAAATGGTCCATGAACACATCAAAAACATAGTTCATGATCTCTATAAACATAATTAATTCATTCATGAAACCAAATGACATGGATATATAACCAAAGTGTCCATATCTACACTAAAAGGTAGTCTTTGAGATTTTTTCCCCCTTCGCCTACATTTGGTGATATCTGAACCATATATTTATTTTTGGAAACCAAATGGATAATTTTATCTGGTTGAATAGATAATTGATTCTTGGAAGGGGTAATGGTTATTGACCACCACCTGGTTCAAATTTCAAAAGTCCACACACAAACTCAGACTGCCATCCACCTTCTTAGTGAATAAAACTAGAGAACCTTAAAGTAATACACTAGTATGGATGAATCCATTCTTTAAATAATTGACATGGAGTAACAAAATATAAATCTCTATGGGTGCCACATAACAAGAGGATAAAAAATTATAGAGGTAACATAATGTAACTCTATCCATAACTTGACATCATGTTGAGGGGGTAGTATTATAACCTTATCTGGGAAGACATTGAGAAACTCCTTACAACTTTGGGGATCTTTGATGCATGTTTCCCCACTAAAACTATACCCACTTAGATATAATATGATATTCATGCCTGTAGTCTATTTGATTGATTCAATAACAAAAAAACCACTTGATGTCCCTCCAAATCAAAAAAACAGGAATCTTTACTAGAATCATTTAATAACTACATTCATAAAATATAGGTATTTCATGTTAATAATAAAATTTTTGGAAATAATTTGAACTAATAAAAAACTCCCCACTAATTGATGATACACCATCACCATTCTACATCTTCAAAACACATTAAACAAGTAATCCCAACTTCCATCTTTTGTGGATAGTACTTGGGTAACTAAAAGCCTCTATACAAAATGTCTGAATTCATTAGAAAAGGTGGGTGAAATAAAGTTGTGTGACACTCTAGAATTGAAAAAATTGAAAATAAGGTGAACATAAAAGTGATCAAACCACAAACAAACACCAGTTATTTTGGTGTTAATAAATCCATGTAATCTAATTTCTTGTATATAGATTCTTAACCTTTATACTGGTAAACACAAAAAATGCACTTCATTTTGGGTCCTAGAGGAATATGACTATCACTATTACCTCTATTGTTACCTAATAAGATATCAAGAGAAATATTTAGGAGGTCCTCAAACCTGATGCCATGTTCTTTCACACAAATGCTCCCCTGTTGAAGGCAAATAAGATTGAAAATATTTACTGCCTTCATCATCGATGAAAATTACCCCATACAGAAATCCTTATGAAATTCATCCCAAATAATATCTCCCACCTTTCTATCTATAAGGTAAAATTTCCACCACTGGCATGATACTCCGGGAAGTTGACTAACTGCCAACAGAACGCTGTACTCAACATGGTCACAGATATGCCCAAATGTAATCTCAAGATCCTGAATCCAACACTCCATCTCTAGGTCAGTTACCATTCCCTCATAGTTTTCTAGACTTTGGCATAGGAAGGCATGCAATTACATATTCCATGTATCATAATACTCTATCATATCAATCCTTTTATGATCGATAAGATCATCCTACTAAACCTCTACCTCCTGAACTGAACATAGACGATGTCCAAAGGATATTTCTAGAAAAACACAATGGTAGGAATCCAAAGCCCTGTAGCAAGGAATATATTTATATTAATCAATTAATTTAATTTTAATTCACAAAAATATCTTATTAAATTACAAACATAATATATAAAGATACATGTACCTCCCTTAATTCACTTCCTCACAATGAGAATTATCTCCCCTAGTATTTTCAATATGATTAAGAAACTTGTGTTGGATCATTGGGGGACCTAAATATATATTTCATAGCCAATATCCTTTTCTAAATTACATACTATGTCTAAATAACATAGTTTCCATACCTTTACCATTAAAATATCACTAGCTCGTAACTCCAAATTCTATCCAATCTCTCAAAAAACCTTTGAGACCACCTTTTCATGACCTCTACCACCTCCACTATTACCTCTCCTATAATGATTATAATGAGAAGGTATGACCCATGATTCCTTTATTCTGTAGACCCAAGGTCAGTAACTAACACTGAGGGTTAAGAACACTCTAATAGAGGCTTTATCATAATTATATAAAAATATGGATAGAAAATATGATAAACACACTAAAGAAATCCATAATATGTCATAATATAAACCAAATCATCCCAAATGTGTATTTTAAGGATTGAAAATAAATTCTACAAGGTAAATATAAAAAATGAAAAATATGGAAATGACTCGAAATCATCTTTGATCCCTATGAAATTAATTCCCAAATTGGTTTCAATAACCCTCCTAGAAACCTAAAAAACAGTTTATATACATGAGATGATAATATCTTGAATACTGAGTAGGTTCATACCCATGGTCCCCCATGAAAATTTGGAAAGATAATAATAATGAACTAGTAAAAAAAATTGAAAAACAAACATTTTCCTAAACAGGTCAACTATCCGTCCCATCCCCACCATAGAAAACCCAGTAAATAAGAAAAAAAAGTAATTATATAATGATAACAAGAGAAAATAGTTAAAAAAACCACACAACCACTTCCCCAATGACATTCCACTTTCATACCCCAATGTAAAATGTAATGTGATCCCATACCTTCCATTTCATCTTTAAAATACCTATGCAACTATCTTAGATATAGTTCAAGTCATAAACCTACCTACCCTAGTCTCCCATAGAGTTCAACAGCCTGTGCTAGCATCAATTTCAACATGAAAATCACTTGTGCCACTATCGCATTATCATACATCCATCCAAAACATCACAACTAGGGTAGTTCAGTATCATAAATGTGAAGTATATCAACCACATTCTCCCTAATACTACAAATAACCCCCACTAAATATATCATTTCCTCTTACCATCAGACATCAACACCAACTACATCTTCATAAAAGGCTAGTCTCCTCCACCAATTATGGTATTTTCTAATACTACCATTGGAGGAATTGTAGGGGAGAGGGGTTAATCAACAACCCATTACCCACCTTCTATATGTTGGGTAAAACACCGCTCAAATCATATGAGGGATAGTACATGATTTCTAACATGGGTGGGGTTTGTACAAAAGTATCATGAAAATATATGTATATAAATATACAAAGACAACACACAATACTAACCTAATGTTTTCATATCAATAAATCATTAGATATTTTTATCAACAACACCATACTATTGTTAAATCATGCTTCCACCTACTAGACTCAACTCACCATAGGGATCAACTACACAACCCAGATTTTTCATTCTTCCAATTATTGATTCACCCACTTTTTTGATTATTACATTAATAATAAATGTAAATTAATTATTCCATTTAACATTATAATTGATGAAAAACCACTAAATCTGGCACCCCTATTTAATTTTCCATTTATTTCCATCATGTACACAATTATTCACTTTTTTAAACTAGTTCCCATATGTAAATTCCAATCCACTTTCATTAAATACTATCCCACATCATTTCCATTCTTATTATTACCAAAACCATCTTCCATCACAACTAGTCCACTACAATAAGGCATCACACCAAAATCCATTATACCCACCACCACACTTCCACCACCTACAACACATCCTGTATCTGAAGCTTTCACCACCACATTAATACAAACCCCATAATGGCCAAAAAAACATAAGTCCAACAATAAACAAACTATCAATACAAAAGAACATATTTTAAAACAACATATTTCATCACAAATAATTAAAAGGGGACTATCATATTAAACAATCTTCTTGTGCATGATCATTCTCACACAATTCCATATTTACATGAGTAACCAATTATTTGTTGAATATATGTTTTAAGTATTTTGTGAATGGGGGGTTGAAATAAAATTTCATTGTAAGGTTATCAATTCATAATAGGGTTTAACAATATCCCATAAGTCACAATATACACATAACAATAACATACACTTTTGGATAATTATCATCACATAATAATAACAATTTTTTTGTAAAACATGTGAATACCCTCCATCCCATTCAAGAACATTCTCTTGCATTCATTAGCAAATATGTACTACCTAACCACTAATAAAAATAATGATAATTGAAAACATATAAAAAATAGATAATAAGGATCCACTGCTTGGATAATAAGTTCCCAATTTCACAATATAAAAGAATAGGGGAAAATGATAATGTCACTACCAAGATATTGCGATTATGAAAGATTGAGGTCAAAATTGGATGACAAAAAAGGATAAAGACCAAGGTTATAGTTCTTAAAAACTTGAGTGAAATAATAATAGACTTGAACATTAGAAATAATGAACTTTTTTGATTCCCGATATGGTTTCCCATAGATCCTCGAGAATTTATGGAATTTAATTTTTTTATTAATCTTAAATTCAGTTTCATTTGAAACATGTGGAACAAAACATTTATAAATAATAGGTTTATGAATTTTAAATACTATATCTAATCCCCAAAAAATAGATTTGGAAAAAATTTATTTGATCTTTAAATCCTACACTCCACGTTAAAATAATTTTTCATGTCGTTCTTGAAAAATTTGGCTATTTAGAAAAACTAGAAATTTTGAAAATTTTTGGATCAACTCTGAGAAGGGATTGATTGTGTTAAAGGATCGACTATGGGAATAAATTGATCGACTATTAGAATAAACTAACCATCAATGAGAATAAACTAATTAAACATGAGAAATAACTATTTTTATATTATAAGAAACTAATTGACCATGGGAACAAAATATTGATCTTGTAAAGGAATTGATCAACCATGAGAACAACTAATTAATCATGCAATAAAACTGATTGACCATAACAACAAACTGATATATTGTGAGAATCAATTGCATGACCTTGTAAAGGAACTGATCAACTATGAGAACAACTGATCGACTATGAAAAATAATTGATCAACTATGAGGCTAACTAATTGACCATATAGAGGAACTAATTGATCACGAGAAAAAAATGGTTGACTATGTGAAGGAATTTATTGACTATGAGAACACATGATTTATTGTGAGAAGTAACTGATCAACCGTGAGAATAATTGATAAAAAATGTAGACAAACATTGAAAATTTTAAATGGAAGATAACCCAAACATCCCCTTAACACCTCCAGTACTCAAAAAAGATAAAGGAAAGGTTTTAAGAACCAGAGGAATTAAAAATATTTATTAGAGTAAAATAATAGTGTTTAATATATTTACTAACAAATAAATAAGAATGTGGTAAAATTAAACACCTTATGGTTTGTATTATTTCATGGTAGTTTTTTATGTAGTATGGTTTTCACCATGAATTATATGAGATATATTCTACAAATTCTTTTGTAATTGTGAAAAATCATGGAATAAGTGTTAATGATTAATTGAATGTTAATAGAGTTTAAAAATCACTCAAAAAAGAGGAACTATTGAACATGTTATAATAAAGGAGAGAAAAAACTTTCATATTTTGATAAAGTTTAAAAATAACGATCTCCAATTGTATTCCTATATTCAATAAAAAATTTCAATTTAAATGGAGATGAGAATACTCATTTATAGTATGTAGTTCAATATTATACAAGGTAAATTTATATCTTATTTTATTCTCATTATTAACTTTGGATGTAGTATGAGACGTCCCCAAACTCGTACATCTATTATTGGTTCTACAAATACATACTCTCGACACATAACATCGAAAACATGGAACCCCTAGAATAAAAATTTTAATTTCTTAGGGAACTATATATATAATATATCCTCAACATAAACAATACAATAAAATTTAATCAAATACTTCATCATATCCACTTGTAATCTGATCATATACTATTTGACACCTACATTCACCTAAGGACACACACTAAGGAAATAAAAGAGCTAACAAGCCTAGTAAGGGTATAATAAAAAGGTATCTGAACATAATAATAAGTATGAATTTTAAAATATCCTCAAGTATAACATTTTATCATAAAAATTGGACTAACATAAGGAGTATTATCCCAACTTATAATAAGATTAAATAATATCATGAGATTATTGATCATGAAATTTGGTTGAAAAATAGGATAATAATGAATCATAAGAATAATATATTAATTAATACGAATGTTGTGAAAATATAAAAAATTTCATCATAATCATATATCAATGATCACTACTAAGATATTATATCATAGAGCTCTAGGATTATATCCTATGCACTATGACATAGTGTTCATAGATCACTGCCTATTAACCATAGATAAAAACTCATGAGATATAATATTTACCCAATAAATTGGGGGACTATATAATTATGGTCCCAAAAATTGCATCACAATATGTTCATGTATATGAATTCCATATAAAATAAAAACAAATCATAATCATAAATAAAATAAATCATGGATTAAGAAATATGTTATAGATCAATGGTTTGTAATATTATTACAGAAAATTGAATTTATAAACCAAGTATGTACCAAAATAAAATATTTATATTCCAAAATTGGTGTCAAAAAATAAGTTAATCCATGAATAATAAAACTTTGAACAGGAGGAATGTGATCCAATTAAAAGAATAAGCATAATGAAAGGATGGTGGGAAGGAACCATCTCAAATATAATGTGTGGTAGGAAATAATCATTAACATTATAATAAAGAAAATTAAACAGTAATTCCCAATGGATAATGGAAAACCAGTATTTATATATTTATTTAATAATTTATATGAAATATATAATATCCTAGATAACAAAAAGAATGATTGAATCATTAGAAGAAAGTTGGAGAGAGATTGATTTTGTAATCATCGTTGTAGTTTATACAAATAAATCAATAAGAGAATAGATCAAATACATGTATATATGAAGATAAAAAGGAAAATGGAATAATGGTTTTTTAATTTATGATATGTATAAGTTTAAAAGGAATATTTACGTCAAGAAAACATTTACATTAAAAAAGTGATCATAAAGATATTTTGAATAATTCCTTTTACCAATAATTGATTAAATGGGTAACACACATTTTAAAGAAAGTCTGGTCATATAATCATTAAAAAACCAAATAATATTTTTCTATTGTTATATAAATAATAAATGTGTTAAATAAAGGATGAAAATAGTCATAAGTGAAGTTGTAAATGAATAATTAAAAAATATGGAACAATTTTTTCTTACATACTTTATATGGTAAAAGTTAATGAAAATAAATGTTATGTTATATTAAAAATATTTATTTGTAAAAATTAATCAAGGAAAATGATATTTAAATATATTTAAAAGGTAGTTTTTTAAATTAATAATATATATTTTATAGAGTATAATCACAAAATAAAATAAAAATGGGGAAGTTACTGTTTCCTTTTAAAAAATCAGAAATTATAAACTACGAATCTATAAGAAATGTAAGGATACACATAATACCACAAAAAATGAAGGGAGACTAGTAAGGTTTACATTTAATTTTTTTATAAGATTTAAAGAATACATTAGGTAATTTAGAAGAAATAAATGTATAGAAATGAAGTTGGTAATACCCCCCCTTCACTAAAACTCAAATATATGCATAAAAAATATGTCAAATGAAATAAGGGAATATGATTTTCTCTAAAAAATAATCATTATATTTGATAAAAAATAAATAGTTTTATGAAATCATATAAGGATATAATGGTAATTATAAGATGGACATGTGAAGTATAATAATATATGGAAAGGATTATCTCATATATCTTTAGGGGTTAAACTTAAATGAATTTATCTAAGAGATAAATATAAATAAAGCTTATCCCCCTAAGAAAAGGAAAATTATTTAAAATTCATTAATAATATATGTATAAAAAATTTAAAAGAAACATATGTGTAAATAGATAGAAAGATAGATTATACATCAAATGAAAGATAAAGTGGAAAGAAACACCTTACAAAGTATGTAATTATACTATATTCATGGTGTATGGTAAATTATAAAGGTATGCTCTAAAATAATGTTCTCAAATTATTGTATGGAATAATTTTTAATTTAATATTTAAATATATCCCTATAAAATGATAATAAAAGGACACAATTTTATGATGGAACTAATAAAGAATTAATAGGATATGTGTTATTTATATGGAAATCCATGAAGGCTAAGTTACCCATCCCTTCCTTGAAATTACCCTTTTGAACTACATTCCATCAACATTTCTTTATATGGAGACATGAAGATTATTATGATAAGTATTATCCATATGATTAAATCACTATGAAAGGTATTAGTATAAGAATTTTTAATCATGAATAGTTTCAAATAATGAATAAAATTACAGTGATAGGTTAATATATTCAAAAATATTTTATTTACATATCATTAAATCCATATAGGAATTTGGGTAATAGAGCTTGTTTTGTAGAACCACTTCGACCAATAATTACATATGAGGAGAGAATAATGAGAATAAAGGGGTAATATAATATTAACTATATATATAAAAGAGGATAATTTACCATATGTGGTATTATATAATCACATTAAATACACATTTTAAAAGGATTATAAGAAAATAATTTTAGTATAAAGTGAAAGAGAAATGAATCAAAATATTCTACTTTTACAGTGTATATCTTTTTAAAAGGGTAAAAAATAGGTAGAAAATGATATCTATATAATAATATATTGAAGGTATAATAACAACATAAAATAATTATCATGTAATCATATGGATAATGATTTTAAAATATTTGTAAACTGAAACATTTCATTATGTTAAAAAGATGAGGACTAAAAATTCTTTACATCGACATGATAATGACTCGTGAAAAGGGAATAATGATAGTGAATGAATAATATAATGTAATGATATGGCCTGAAAATACACAAAAAATGGTGCCGGAACCGATCCATCATGGGCTCGTGGGGTGTTCCAAATCTCCACAGGCTGGTGAAAAGCACTAGGGAATCAAAATATAATCACTCAAAATGATTTCAACCTCAAATAAGATTTTTGAAACAATGGGTTTTTACCCCAAATTTCAGCATGAACCATATATGCATTGAAATTTCATGCTAGAAATAGATAATAATAAATAAACAAGAATCAATTACAAATAGATATATTACAATTCTTCATCTCATCCTCCAAACGCTATCACCTAGCCAGCTCTGATGCCTCTCATTTGTCCTCCACATATATAATACACCACCCAAAACCAGAATGGAAATAACTAAATGACTAATATAAAGGGAACCCCTGGTCATAAATTCTATGAAAATAGAACCAATTCATACTATATCACATAATAGGAACCACATGGAAAGTATGATAAATAAATTGGAAACAAACATAAATCACCACCAGTCACTATTCAGTTCTAAATTCAGACATACTCTGAAGAGAAAAACAATAACTGGATACGGGCCTAAAAATGAATGGTGATAACATAGTAATGAGAATGAAAATACTCATTTGGAAATCCCATACTAAAACAATGAAAATCCCTTAGTAAAAAAGTTTATAAAATTCCAACTTTAACATAAGGTATATAATAGGTTTTTTTATGATTTATAAAAAAACCCCAATAATAAGGCACATGAATATTTTAACATAACCTTTCTTTTTATGAAATAAAGACAAGAATTATTAAACATTTTAAATTAATATTTTAATCATTTTTAAGGGGTCCTTTAAACCATTGAAAACAAACAAAATAACCATTTCAAGAAAATATAAAAATAACCCATTTGAAAGTAAAACAAAAACCCCTAGATCATAAATGATCTAATATAAACCAAGGTATCCTAGAAGAATAAAAAAATAACACAACAAAATAATGGAAATATGTTATAAGTGAACTAGGGTAAATATAAATGATCTGTAATATGGGATCAACTAAATCATTCAAAAAAGGGTTTAAGAACCATGGGAAACCTCCAGAGAATCTAGTAATAAATACTTTAGAAGTTTATAAGAAACATATTCTAACAATAAAAAACCTATCAACATCTTCAATAGTCTTTTTGTAATATACATAGACAAACTTCCTGGAAAATCCTTCGTTACACATGAATAAAGAAGTTGGTATCCCACCAGAAACACTACCCCTTCAATTATAATCATCTCAAAGTAGTTATGAAACACTCCCTATTAGAATAATGGTAAATATTATGGGTTTCCTTCATACATGCCACCTAATATAATCCTAGGACTCATAGGAAAAGAAAAATAGAGTTTTGAAATATATAGTCACATACAACAACTATAAAACATTTAAAAGTACTCATACCTCACCTCTTACACCCTAGTAAACAATATCCCAAATCATATAACCATTCATAATAATTAAAAAATGAATTTTAATATAAATACACCCCATAGGGTCAGAAGTCACAATGATAAAATATAAACAAAAGTATCTTAATTAACGTTTCAACACATTTACAAAACCATTTCACCTAAAGTGCCAACAAGGATTTCCTAAAAGTTCTTGAAAAATAATATTTTTTCACACTATTTGAAAACAAAAATTAAAATATCATTTGAAAACTAATTTATAAAAATTACTTGAAAGCTCATTATGAAATATTTATAATTCAGGAAATTCTTGACTATCAGTCTAATTCTTAAGAATATGACTGACTGACAATTTCTTTTTTTTTTGATATTCAAATAGTCCGCTTTATAGGTGAGAGGTAACTGACCAATTCAGGAAATTCATTTTTTAAAAGACCCACCACCTTTCAAAATAAATAAAATTATACCAAGAACCATTTTAAAGAACTATTTTTTTTAAAATATTAAGGAAACCTTAAGACCCAATGGTATTAAACATTTAAAATGATGTAAAAAACTCTAGGTTTTAGAAGACATTCCTTTAAAAATCAATTTCAAAATTTTAAAATGATACCAACATAAAACATGCTTTCAAAACATTTAAATCCATTTAGTAAATAAAACATGTATTTTAACCTACTATTGGAAACCAACTTAAGTCCATTACAAGAATTTAAGCCATTTGAAATACAATTAAGACAAAAAAAATTCATATACATAAAATCCCATATAAAACATTTTAAATCACTAGAATCATTTTAAAGGAGCCACCTATCAAATTTCAAAAGCACTTAGCATGCATCCTATTCCCAAGATGAGAAATAAAAGACATTAAAATATCATTTCAAGAATATGATTTCATCAAATATTATTCTAAACTAAATATAAATTATTTAAAAAATAATATAAATTTATTGCATGTTACACATGGGAGTTACAAATAAAAACCTATATCAAATCAATTGAAACTATGACAAAACATGTCGCCTTGAGGGGGAACACCCAAACATGGAATAAGATGACCCCCATGACCAAATACACACCCTAGAATTAGATGAATCAAAAAAAATATAGTCAAAACACAACCCATAGGATTTTTTCAAATCTCAACATTGACAAAGATAAAGAAAACCAAGGGGAAAATGAGAAATAAGTGACAGGACGATGTCACAAATCTCCTAATCATTCCACTTTATTCCCCTAGAAGGTCCATTGTCGAGGTACAGGTAACAAAATAAGGGGAAAACTTGTCACTTCCTCCCAATAAGTGGGAAGGGTGAAGGAAAAATTAAGATCCCAAGACCATATGAACCTCAAACTCGATCCAACCTCTAAAGAACCCTTAAAAGTCCTAAAACAATGATAAATACCTTAAACATGAATCAACCATGGGAACAAAAAAAGAAATTCTAAATGACAAGTGACTGAATAGAGGTATCCACACAATTTAGAATATATTTAAATGGGAAAGCATCAAATGGACACTAATATAATGAGATCATCACCAAGATAACTGTGACATATTAAAAACTATAAGTGAAATGACATGATTACATAAACGGTATACTTCCATAATGATCTCATCTTCAAGAAGGAATATGGTCTAAGAAGTACCAAAGTAACTTAAAAACTAAGGAATATATTACATCCTAATATCTACTCTCTGAATCAAAGCACAACCAATAAATCCAAAGCAACCAAAGTTCAGTATTATAGGTTACCAAAGTAATCATCTCTCAAAAAAAATAAAAACATTAGGCATTAATAACATTCCTAAATAAAATAAACAACATGATACCTTAACTTAGATCAAAAACCAATATAAAATGGTGAAACCTTGGACTAAAAATCTATTCTTGACATACATAGAAATTATATCATATTTGTGGAATACTTAAAACATTATACAAATTGAAGCTCAGAGACCTTATTAGTCTAGTGCCTTTGGAAACATGGAAACATAAACACTGGTACATAAATGAGCCACATTGTCTCTCACTATCATCTTCTTGACTAGAACCCTTCTTAGACACATAAAAAATAATACATACATTCAAGGCATAAGAAAGGAAATATAAAAAGGGGTAATATTAGATGCTCAGTAAGGGTAAATAATGGAGATGTGAAAGTATAATAATGAGCATAAGTGTATGATAACATGATCAAGAAAATAGAATATAATACCCGCATATTAAATAATTTAAACCTGATTCATGAAATAAAGCATAGAAATTAATAAAATATGAATCATAAGGAAATAAATAATATAAACCAAAAAAAGCATAACATAGGAATAAAACATGGAATTGTGGCATAACCATAAATATATAATATGATTTTAATAGTATCAAAGGAATCACTACCAAGACCATATTAGTTGTATTAGTTCAATCCCTATACTATATTGGTAATAATGATACATCTCCATGGACATATTAGTCGCATGAGTTCACTCCTCATAAAATCTTAGTAGTCATGTTTCTCTCCCATGTCTATCTTAGAGGTCAAGGATCACTCAGAAGACAATATTTGTTTATATAAGGAGGTATAAATATTTACCCAATGCATTGGAGGGAGACATAGGTCCCACCAATCTCATAATGAAATCATATGTACATATTCCATTAAATCATAAACAATCCTATCATAACCCCTGAAATGAAATGGGTGGCATAAACTTGTAATTATATAATAACTTGTAGAAGAAGATATAGGATTCATAATCATTCCATCAATGAATAACCCATGAAAATAAGTGGTTTTCATAGGAATATAACCAATTAAAGAGTAGAATTTTTTGTTAGAATCATGACATAAAATTTAAACCATTTAGAGAAATAATATGATTGGAATAATTGTTTCATTTCCACATAAAGGCATGAGGAATGCCAACAAATGTTATCTTAGATGGGAAATAATTTTGAAAGATATTTTAAAAAAACTTCATGTAGAAATTATCATTTCTCATTTGAAAAGTGATTCTTAAAATGTAAAACTTTTTTAAGACCACTTTCATGAAAATAAACCTGAAAAATTATAAATGGAGCATTGAAAACATTTTGAAATCCTTTTTCATTTGAAAACTTTTAGAGGAGCTTGAAAACCTTTTGAAAAATATTTTCCCTTGAAAAGTTATATAATAATATTGAAAACATTTTGAAAACAATTTCATAAACAATTTCATTTAAAAAAAAAATCTTAAAAATTAAAATGTTAAACATGAAAAGAAGGCTTCAAAGAATTTATGACAGGTAAATCCGCACATGCCTTATGAGTTAAGAGTGGACATTCCTTTTTTACCATCAAAATTTTATAAAATAATTCATTTTCAAAATAATATGAATATTTTTTCAAAAATATTAGTAAACGAAAAAGGGTAATAAATTATTTTAATGATCATAGGATATTAATAGAATATTATTGGAATCCCTTTTTGGAAAGCACAATTTTGAAGGAACACATATTTCAGAACGAAGAGAGAGGCATGACGATATTTTATTTAAAAAAATTTCATAGTTATATTAAGTTCCAAAGTGTGGAAAAAATGGTACTAATAAAGAATAAATAAAGAATAATTATAGGAGAAGAAAATTCATGATTTCTTTTTATAGATGGATTATATTATTTCCCTAATAAAAACAATATCATAAACAATCTCGATAAACTGTGAGATTGTTTCAATAGATGTATACCACATGGTAACTTTGAACCATACTCCCCATGTAGGAATATTAAATTACATGGAGATTTAAAATATCATGAAAAAAATTAGATTCATTTTATAACATTTCAAATTTAGTTTATACACCTCATATAAAAATATTTGTGTATAACATGACATGTGTCTAAAAGAAGGAAAATTAAGAAAAAATTACTTTACTAATTTGGAATCTTCTGAAACATAAACCCCCTGACAGAAAGATCAAAAATTTGTTATGTAAATAACCATTTATTTAAGTATAAGAGGAATTTAATACATTCATCCGTAGTATATACAACACACAAAAGAAGTGAGATGTAAAAAAGGCATGTATCTCCCTGAAATAAAGAGTGAGATGAAATTCCCATATATTGTATCTTGACTGTCATCGTAATCTTTCAAAACCCCTAAATAATAAATATATATTTATTATAAATATATCACAGAAATATATTATTAATTATAATACCATATATGTTTTTATCATGGCTTTATATTTCCCTCTAGTTAATTATTCAATGTTAAGGTTTCACTTTGGGTTATATCCGCATTGTTTTTCGTTTGTGTCTTAATCAGTTATATATTTTGTCCCTATAATTATATCATAGTTTCTAGAATGTAAACCATTATTTAAATATAATTTCAATTTGTTATATTTTTTTTAGAATAATACATATAATATATTAGTATGAAATGAAATAAATCATCCATTAAGATGATAAACCGTACGTATTCCTGAACGCTATTTCTGTTTAATTATTGTGTTGAAAGAAAGAAAGTAAAATACATATATTTATATATATATAATTGTTATAATAGATTTATTATATCATATATATCATATATATTCAATAAAACTATCCTTAATATATTTCATGTAGTGTATGAGTGAATCACATCGCTTTAAGGGGGTGGTAGTCTGAACTTCCTCAAACGAAACTATCATATTAACAAAAAATGGAAAGCATAAAGACATGTATTATAAATGAATTAAATAATATTAAATACATAATAAATATAATATATAACACATATAAACATAGTTTCTATCATAATTCCTGCTAGGAGAGGTGGTAAATGTTTTTTAATAATCACCATTTAGTGAGGTGGTAGTTCACCATACATGCAAACAGTATGGTCGTTACCCATTAGATGGAAGTGTGTGTAATTAGAGGTAAAAACATTAAAATAAAAATTTCATAATATATTTATGATATTTTTTTGTTATAAAATCTTGTAATAACAATATGATAGGTATTTGAGAAAGAAAATAAAAGAACGGAGTTTGAGGGTGGGTGTTACCTGTTAATTGGGTAACTCATTTTGGTTTGCACCAAATGTATTATTTGGATGGATTTATTCCCAAAGGATGTATTAAAGGATAAAAATACGTATTTTTGGTAGATATTTGTGGAGATTTTGTTTGAGAAAAATTATCTTTAGAGGTGTGAGGAAGTGGGAGGAGGAGAGGCCTTTTATAATAGAGGAAGAGTGGCACTCTTTTAGTATTCTGGAAAATGGAAACCCTACCGAGGTTATTTTTTTACACATGGATGAAATAGTAGTAACAATTAGTGAAAAGGGTCTATAGGGTAAAAATATTTAAATCCAATTGATTTTGGACAAATTTATAGGTCTTTTTGGGTCTTAAATTTAGGTTTTATTCCTTAGTTATGCTTAATTTTACCTTAATCTATGTAATTAATTTTAATTACTTTCACAAATATTTCTGGTAAAAAACTAATTTGACTTTATTATACATTATAAATTATTCTTATTCCAAATATGGAATCTATTTTCCCAAATTCCAATCATATAACATGCAGAAATTAATTTAAAATTAATCTCGTAGTTGGGTCGACAATGCGGGGTTTTAAAGTACATACATTCAAAAGTTTGCTATGCTTTTATAACCAATTGCAAAGATAAATTAATATAAATTAACTAAATTATATTAATGGAAAAAATATTATATAATTGTTCTTTTAAGCCAATTTAAAATTTAATTTATCCTTATAAATAAATTAGATGAAAAATAAGTTTTGAACTAAAATTCAGTATTTTTCACTATTGATTAAAAAATAAAACTTCATAGAAAAATACCAAACAAATACCATAGAATAATTATTATATTCTAATTTCAATGGTGAAGTTTATTTTCACATATTAAATTGATAAATGTTCTAATAATTGTATTTAAAATGGGTTCTTCATTAAAAGGTGGTAAAAATTCATTAATAAAAATATCAGGTTTAGGCATAAAATTTTGTGTGTTCTTATATTATGTCTATAAAAGCTATTGGATGAATATAAAAATTATTATATTTAATAAATAACATATATATTACATTAATATCACTCACTAATTGTAATTAATTTAATTTATTATGGTAATACAACTTTGTGATGATAAAAATAATAATATTTCCCATTATATTCAATCAGTTTTCATATTCATTTCTAATTAATTGAAAACCTATGAGTTCATATTATATTTTTTTAGAGAATATATTTTTATAAACTATTTAATACTATACATAAACTATAATTTAACAACTAGGTTTTATATTATTATATTCAGTAATAAAATCTTAATGATATATTATTGTTTGGTAAAACCTAGTCATGTGTGTTACACATGTCATTGAGGAAATTAATTGTTTCATATAATGCAAGCTAACCTTAGTGTTCTGTGTAGAGAAAGATAAAGTTTATTTTTTTTTAATTTTCATGTAATTAAAACATAGTTCTCTAATTTAAAATAAACTATTTACAATGTTGTGTGAAATGAAAAATATTAAAAAGATTAAATTAATTAATAATAATAATAATTCACAAAATTAAGGGTGGTTACATTCTACCCCCCATAATATGAATTTATCCCTAAAAATTCATCTAGGTTACCAAAGGATTAATACTTGAAATTTTCATTCATAGAAACCCACTTCATAGAAATGGATACTAAAACTTTCCTTAAAAAGTTAAAGTTGAGTCCATAACCATTACCCATTGTAACATATAACTATGTTTCCACATAGGGGAACATAGGTTGGGAGTGATGACTGGACATGGTGGAATAACATAAATATTTATAGGGAGTGATTGATGTCATAAATCAAAAAGAAGTGAATGATATAATAAAAGATGAGGGCCTGAAAGTCATAAATATGAAATGATTTAAAGGGCCATCGATTCAAAAAAAATTGTTGTATTAGGATTTTTTTTATTTTGATCATTATCCCAACATTGAGTAATTATTTTTTTGATCGATAATATAAGGAAATATACTTACTTGATATATTTAATTCTTTAGTTATGATTTTATCTATTTTTAATTCATCCATTACTTTAAGAAATGTATGTCCATAAATTAAATTTGATTGCTGAAGTGCTAAAATAAACTTTAAGAAGATCTTAAGGCCCATAAAATATTGAAAAGTATAACTATTGGCCTTTAACAAATATTCAAAATAAATATGGTTAATCCACTAATATTTAAAGATAAAAATTAACTATAGTGGTTCATCATTAATAATTCTTCAAAAAATATAAATTATACATTAACCAAGACATCAACTAGGCTAGTTGTAGGCGTGAAACCCTTATCATCCTTTGGTCATCAGTTCATGACCCGTGGCCTTTCTGGACATCATTGGTTGAAACCCAACATACATGATGTCATTTTTCAAACCAATACTATGATAATTTCCAAAATAAATTAGTCGTACATCCTTGAAAATAGGTTAATCACTAAATATCCTTTTAAGATAGGTTTTTGATACAAACTTAGTGCATAAATACTTCCTTAAAAGATTAAATTAAACTTTTAATGAATGGTTAACCTTATAACCCTTATAAAAGATGAAAATCCAAAAAAATAGAAATTAAGTCATGAAATCATCTTAACATTGATTCCCCCATATATCCCAAAGTAGCTCTTGGTTGTCACATTCCAAACATGTGAATACCCTCATCATATATTCTCTTGAAACATGGTAGTATAAAAAATTACCATAAATATTTTAGGAAAACATGCATGCATACTTATTCCATAGCTTGCTGGATATATTCCATAAATCCAATAAGTTGTAAAATTTATCCATGACAGCATAAACTAATTGTCAAAAAGTTTTTAATTAGTGCCAAGGTAATCAATACAATCAAATTTACATATATCCAACATATATTTATTCAAAAAACATTATCATAAAATATGGAATACATTAATAGTTATATTTCCCTAAATATTGTGATTTACATGGACATCACATTTAAAATAAATCAATTTTATATTCCGTCAAATCTATTCAAGGTATTCATGTAAATCACTTTGAAAAAAACCATAAAATTGAGAATCCTTATATATTTCACCACTCCTATGACATAATTCTTGAATTTAAATACAAAAAAACTTTTATTATTCAACTTCATCCTTATTCCATTAACATGGATACCTCATCCCATTTCACAATACCTTTTTTCCTTTTATATTTCATATCTAGTCTCATCATCACCCACAATGTAGCCATTACTCGCACTATATTTATGATTCTATTCAGTATCTTTCCTCTTGGGACATTGAGTTTCTTACTGACCATTTATTCCATAATTAAAACACTTAACCTTCGATGAAGACTTAGGGAGGACAATATTTTCATCCTGTTGGTTAACCGAACTCTTCATTTTCCCTGGCATTCACTTAGTTTGTGTTATTTCTTCCAGAGTGAAATAATTTTCTTGTTCCTCTAAGACATTAAATTAGGTTATTTTTTCAAATTCAGGACGTAAAATAAATCTAATATTCTTTCCTCCATGGTCTCCATTACCAGAACACTTTGTGAACTCCTTCTATCCATTCCTTAGGGAGTGCAAGGGTTGGTTAAGGAACACATTTTTAATCATGTTATGTGAAAACTGATTAGGCATGATCACAAAATATTCCACTCCAATGATCAAACCACTTTAATTATCATCAAAAAATAATCCATCACATTCAATGTTAATCTAGTTACTTCTAGTTCCCAAAATTAAATAAAACTGGAAGTATAGTGTGGGTATTACTTATCATAGAAAAAACCACATAGTCATGAAAAGAATTACTTATAGTACATATAAATCATAACACATAATTTAATATTTAAAACTCTAGGTTCATCCTTGGTTATTCATATCCAACCTATATTTAAATCATTCATGATGGTTCATGAATGGTTGTGAAAATTGTCAAAGCATATCGCCTAGGAGTGTCAAACCAGGTGTGTAGTAAGGCTCGTTATTATGTACTAGCTTACCCTATGTCAGGCCCAAAACATATTTTCAATGTTGTTACCCCTATGTACATATGTGCTAGATCCATATCCACTTGTAGTATCCAAACATAGATGTATTTCTAGAAAACTACTAACTCTATCATTTACCAAAATTCCAGGAAATTTTCTTAAATGCTAACTCATCCTTATACTTATCCTTAGTGACTTCCCTAGGCATATCATTTGAAATATACATAGGGATGTCACTAAATATTTATCAACCTAGTTTATAAAGGTTTAATAAACCTTTAATCTAACACAAACTATAAAAAACCAGTTTTAATATTTATAGAAATTAAATCACTTTTTTAGAATACTTAAAACATTATACAAATAGACACCCAAAGTCTGTATTATTATAATGCCTTTGTAAACATGACAAAATAAACCATGGTACATAAATGAGCTAAATTATCTCCCACTGGACTCTAATTGACTAGAAACATTCTTAGACACATCCAACAAAATATATATCTTTATAACCTAGGAATGGAAACAAAAAAATGGGTGACCTCAGATGCTCTATAAGGGTAAATAAACAAGAAATTTAAGCATGATCAAGAGAATAAGGGTATGGGAACATGATCAAGAAAATATAATTTCATACCCTACATATAAAATATCATAAAAATTAAACATGGAATAAATATTAGAAGTTCATAAGATATGAATCATATGTAAATAAAGTACATAATCCATGTAATCACAATATAAGAATAAAATAAGGAATCATGGCATATAAATAAGCATATAAAATGATTTCTATAGTAGAAAATGAATCACTTCCAAGACCATATTTGTAGTATGGGTTCACTCCCCATACCATCATGGTTTTCATGGTTCACTCACATGGCCATGTTATTAGTATAAGTTCAATTATTATACCATCTTGGTAATCATGGTTCACTCACATGAAAATCTTAGTAGTCAAGTTTCACTCCCCAGACAATCTTAGTCTATTTCATGAGATATAAATCTTTACCCAATGCTTTGGATGGATATATAGGTCCCACTCATATTATAATTAAATCATTCATATATGACCCAAAAAAACATAAAAACCCATATCATAAACCAAGAAATTAAATGCGTGTCATAAAAATATAATCATATAATAACCTGTGGAAAATGATACAAGATTCATAATCAATCCATCAAAGCATAACTTCTGAAAAGAAGAGGGTTTCATAATAATATGACCCATAAAAGTGAAAGATATTTCATAATCATCATTCCATAAAACATAAAACCTTCAGATAAATAATATGAATGGAAACATTGTATCATTTCTATAGAAATTCATGAGTAACACAAATAGATGTTATCTTAGAAGGGAAATAATTATGAAATATATTTCAAAAACTCCCTAGGAGGAAATTATCCCTCCTTTGAAAAATTATTATTAAAACATAATTTTTTTAAACCATTTTTATGAAAATAAACTTGAAAACTTATAAAGGTATCATTGAAAATACTTTGAAATCCTTTTTCCATTGAAAACTTTTAGAGGACTTTAAAAACTGTTTGAAAAAAAAATTCATTGAAAACTTATAAAAGAAGATTTAAAAACTTTTTGAAAGCCATTATTTGAAAATAAATTTTAAAAAAAATTTCTTAAAATATATCCATTTGAACATGAAAATATGTATTCAATGAATTTATTATAGGTAAATCCATAAATACCGTATGAGGTAAGAACAAACATTCCTTTTACACGGTAAAAAGGATAAAAAATGACCTGTTTAAAAAGATACAAGATGATTCCCTTGAAAACACCAATAAATTAAAAAAGGGTAAAAAAGTAATTTAATGATTACATTTTATTATTACAATATTATGGGAATAACTTTTTGGACAGAACCATTTTGAAGGAACACATAAAACTGATTGAAGAGAGAGGTAAGGTCATATTTTCTTAAAAATAGTTTTTTTAAATATCATAAGTACCAAAGGGTGAAACAAAGGTATTTATAAATTAATACATAATGAATAACTATTGGAGAAGAAAAATCATTAGTGTTCTTGAAATATGGATCATATGAATTTATCAATAAAAAAATGATCATAAACAATCTCAAAAATCAGTGAGATTATTTCAGTAAACTCTTACCACATGGTAAATTTGAGGCATAATCCACAAGTAGTAAAATGAAATTATGTGAAGATTTAAAATATAACGAAAATAAGGAGATTAATTTTATATCATTTCAATATAATTTTATTCACCTTATATAAAAATATAGGTGTATAACATGGCATGCGTATCAAAGAATGAAAATTGAGACAAAATTAATTTACTGATTTGGTAACTTTTGAAATATAAACCCCATGATAGAAACATCATAAAATTGTTATGTAAATAACAATGTATTTTATTATAATAGTGATATAACACATTCATGGGAAGTATATACACCACACAAAAATAAGTGAGTGGTGAAAACAACATGTATATCACAGAAATAAATAGTGAGATGAAATTCCCTTACCTTGTGTCTTGACTCTCATTGTACTCATTCAAACCTAATGTATAATAAATATAAATTTATTATAATCGGTTTAATAACTATATTATTACTTATAATACCACATATGTTTTTATTATGACTTCACTTTACCCAGTTGTTAACACTTTTATGTTAAGGATTCACTTCGGGAAATATTCACTTTGTTTTTCACATGTGTCGTAATTTGTTATATCTTTTATTCTTACAGTTATATAATGATTTATATAATGTAAAAAATTATTTAAATTTATTTTATATTCATTATATGTGTATTTTAATAATACATAAAATATATAAGTATGAAATGGAATACTCTGTTCATGGAGATGGTAATCCATACGTACACGTAAACGCTATTTCTGTTCAATTTGTCGTGTTGAAAGAAATAAAGTAAAAGAAATATATGTATACGTATATATATAAATATAATTAATAAATTAGATTTATTATATCATATATATCATATATATTCATTAAAACCATCCTTAATACATTCTATTTTGTGTATGAATGAATCTCATCGCCTTGAGGGGGCTGTAGTACACACTTCCTCAAACGAAATTATCGTATTAACACAAAATGGAAAGTATAAATAAATGTGTTGTAAAATAATTTTATAAGACTAAATACATAATAAATATATTATATTACAGATATAAATAGTTTTTCCATCACAATTTCCACTATGAGAGGTGGTAAAGTAAAAATGAATATTCATCGTTTAGTTAGGCGGTTGTTCGTTGTACACGTAAACAACATGTTCATTACCCATTATATGGAAGTGTGTGTGAGTGTAGGTCAAAATATTACCATAAAAAATCATATTATATTATGGAAACTGGTGTTTTTATACAATTATGGAATAATAATATTTGAGGGAGTGAAGAAAGAAAATAAAAGAAAGAATCTTGAGGGACAGTGTTACCGCTTAATCTGATAAATCCTTTTGGTTTCCACCAAAGGGATTATTTAGAAGGATTTATTCACCAATGGAAGATTCAAGGAGTAAGGGAGTTTTTTGGGGAGATATTTGGAAAGATTTTGGTTAATCCAAAGTGAGGTGTGGGGAAGTGGGAGGAGGGGAGGCCTTTTATATTGAATAACGAGTGAAACTCTTATAATATTTTGTAAAAGGGAAAGACAACCCATGTTTTTTATTGAATGTGGATCCAATAATGGTTATAATTATATAAAATGGATAATAGGGTATAAATATGGATATATAATGGATTTTGGAAATGTTTATGGGTCTTTTAGGTCTTAAATTTAAGGTCTAGTCCATAGGTTTTGGTAAAAAACTATGTTGAAATTATTAGTAATTATAAATTATGATTATTCTAAATATGGAATCCATTTTTCCAATTTTAAATCATAGTATTGGCATAAATTAATTTAAAATTAATCATGCAGTCTGGTCGACAATACAAGTTTTTAAAGTAAAAACATTTAAAAAATTACAAGTTTTTATAGCCAATTTAAAATTAAAATTTATCTCAATGAACGAAATTATATTAATTGATAAAAATAATATATATTTAAACATTGAAATAAATTTAAAATATAATTTAACAATATAAGTAAATGAGATGAAAATACAGTTTCAAACTAAAATTAAGTATTTTTTACTACTCATTTAGAAATACAATTTCACAGAAAAATACCAAAAAATTATCCTAAAATAATTATTATGTTTTTATTATAAATATTAACATAATTTCGACATATTAAATAAATAGAAGTACAAAAAATTAGATTTAAAGTGGATTCTCCATTAAATAGTGGTAAAAATACCTTAATAAAAAATTCGGTTTTAAGCATAAAATGAGGTTTGTTTCTATCTTATGACTATAAAATCTATTGGATGAATATAAAAAATATTTTATTGAATATATAGTATAGATTTTAAATTAATATCAGTTAGTAATTTTAATTAATTAAATATTTTAGGGTTATACAACATTATGGTCATAAAAATAATAATATTTCCCTTTATATTCAATCTGTTTTCATATTCATTTATAATTAATTGGTAACTTATGAATTCATCTTATATTTGTGTAAACCATATATTTTTATAAATTAGTTAATAATATTCATAACTATTAATTTAAAATCTAATTTATAAATTATTATATTAATTAATTACATTTTAATGATATACTATTGTTCGATAGAACATTGTCTTGTGTGTTACACAAGCCATAGAGGAAATTTATAGTTTCATGTAATGGAAGCTAACCTTGGTGTTATATGTAGATAACGATAATGTTTATGTTTTTTTGGTGTATGTAAGACAAATATAGTGATTTAATATAAAATAAATTATTTTTAGTGTTGTGTGGACTGGAAAATATAAAAAAGATTAAATTAATTTAAAAAAACAATTCACAAAATCATAGGGTGTTACATAATACCTAGTATACATTCTCCTAGTGAACCCAACCTCGTATATTTCAATTCCCATCAGTGTATAATATCAACTGGTTTCATACCTGTCCTATCCCCAAAAATCAGTCACCCATGTCCATCCTATGAATATATATTGAAATGATATCTAAGAATATCCCTCACTAAAAGCATAACATCCCTAAAATCCACCATATAAGGCATAAAGTGATGGTAACCTATACAATCCCAAATAAAAAATATTCATAAAGAGCAACCAAAAGACTACCTAAGAAAAATCACAATAAAAAATTCATCTGAGGGATATATTGATATGAAATCATTGAGCTCAACTCCTCAAAATAAATCATCATCCCACGATAAAACTTACACCGAAAAGATCAATTAGATCAAACCTCCTCAATTGAACACACTAGCTATACAAGAATCACATATCACAATTTTCAAAAAAAAAAAATGGAAATACACTACCATATCACCAAAAAATAAAAATTATTTACAATCAACATAGAGTCTTGGTACTAGCCCAAAATAAGGGAAAAATAACCCTAAGAAAAACACTCAAATTTTACTAAGAAATTTATAGGTGGCATAATTTTTAAAAAACGTGACATGAAACCAGTGTAACTTTATTCCCTAAATCAAGTCAACCAGCCCCAACCAATATGGAGGGGAATATTACAAAAAAATAACTAAATCAATGAAAATCACATGTAAGAACCCCATTATTTAGGAAAACATCACATTACCATAGGATTAAAAACCAATTTCCCAAATACATTTTACTTTTCTTTAGAAACAAAAGAGTCTATTAAAAAACAAGTCTCTCACACAATATTCTTAAATCATATCCTATAAAATGTTTCAAGGCAATTTAGTAATCTTTCTAAAATATTTGAAACTATTCACCACTTTATTTCCATTAAATAAAAACAATTACTTTTAAAACACACTACTAGAGATTCCAAAAAACCCGTGCACTAAAACCATTAACCAATTTTAAATCTAAAATATTGTCTAAAAAACCATTTAAAATTCATAAAAAATAAAATTGGATTAATTTCAGAACCAAAATAATTTCGTGAAATTAAAATACATTTTATAATCAAGCCTTAAGGATTCTTGTGAAACCAAATGTATTTTTCAAAAAACCCATTTTTTTTAGAAAAAAAAATTCGTACAATAATCACACTGAAATAAGGAACATAAAAAATCTATCAAAATCCAATACATATCATCAAAATATTACAAGAACCACATTTAATCATCCTAATACACTTGGTATCTCGGAAGATAAGTCTAAATGAAAACCGAAATGGGATATAATATTATTCCTAACCCACCTATATTGTTTGATGTATCACATGATATCCACACAATAATTCATTAGACATTTCATGATTAATAATTTGGTTGAGGTATGGTTTATAATGCGGTATAGACCAACCTCACACTAGTAATCCACCTCAAATTCCCATACCGAAACCCATTCCAACCCCCAATGAAACTCAATCTCTGCCATTGAGGACTAACACATAATCAATAGTAAATCTAATGAAATTATGAATTCAAAATTGAAATCCCAAATCCCATGGTAACTAAATAATCATAACCAAGGGTTTTAATAAAGAACCTACTCCAAAACAAACACCTGAGTCTTTATGAAAAATTATAACTCAATATTATTATGATACAACCAAATAACAAAAGAAATACTGAAAAAAAGGATTACTTCAAAAAACATAGCTCTAATACCATTTGTAATGAACTATACCATGCCACCATCTAATCTGGAACCCAAAGCAATCCACAATTACAGTGAGGGGTGTTATTGATCCCCACATACTAGTGAAAGGAACCACCACATCAAAAATGACCAACGGGAGTTATTTCACATCAAATTAGAGTTACAATGAAACTAATATTTCTCCTAAAAATATAAAATAACTCATCCCTCAGTCGAATGTCCATGATATAAATAGATATGTAGAAGTAAATAGGTATTATATATGAAGAAATATAGTCCAATATTTCAAATAACCCTCTAAAATTTCTCACATATACATCTATGATTAGAATCATCTGTCCTCTATATTTATAATTCACTACCCACATCTACAATGGAAAGAAATGAAGAAATCATTTAAAGGGAACACTTTTCCAATAATTAAATAAAACTAAAATAGTGAACTTAGATATCATGTTATAGGAGAAAAATGATGAATGTGATAAGTAAAATGGTAACTGACCTCAATTCCTCCTAGCCACTAACCAGTCCGGAGGTTGGAAATTCCCCGAAGAGAAAAACAACATTTTGATACGTTCCTGAAACTCTACGTTGATAATATAGGCATGAGCATAAAATTACTCAATAGGTCACCACCAAATAAAACTATGGAAATAAATTTGTAAAATAGTTTATAAAATTGTAGTTTAATCATAATGTTTAAATAGTTTTTATATTCTTTATAAAATAATCCAAAAAAATGACACATGTACATTTTCACTTAACAATAATTTTTTTATGATACAAAAATATTAATTATTAGACATTTTAATTCCAAAAATTTAATATAAGAGTGGGGGAATTTAAAACATATAAAAAATAAAATCATTATTTCCCCCTCTTTCCATGAATATCATCCTTTTTATAAATAATTTAATGAAAAAACAATTTCATATAAGTCTTTTTTAAGAATAACGGACCCATTTTCTTTAAACCATACTTTAAAAAAAATAAACTACACAATTACAGGTAAAAAAACCTATAAGATCATAAAAATCAAACATGTACTAAGATATTTATGAAGAATAATAGAATTACACAACCCAAAAATGGTGGTGTGTTATAAGTGATTTGGGGGAAATACAAATTATCCAAAACATGGTATACCCTAAAGTGTCCTAAAAATGTATTAAGCATCATGGGAAATGTGCTAAGACTCTGGTAATAAAGACTTGAACCAGTGATAAGGAACCAATATTTACATTATCAGACCATTCAGTGTCATTGGTAGTCTCCTAGAACTATCTAAAGATAAATGTCCCATAGGCTCCTTCATTAAATGGGAAAAATAGGTTGTTATCTCACAAGGCCTACAATGCCTTCTAATCTAACCCTCTCAGAGTAGCTAGAAAACACTCCATAGATGATGAACTATTTATTGAAAGGTTTCCCCCTATATAGGTCACTTACTATATTACTAGGACACACATTCTAGGTTAAATAGAAATAGACATTCAATAATAAAATACAATAGGTATAAAATATTTAATCTTAGTCACACCTAACCTCTTACACCCTCATAGAAAATAACCCCAATCAAATATCCATGCATAAGAATGATTTTTTTTTCTTATAAGTATAAATAATACCCCCATAGGATTAAAATACACAATGAGAAAATAATAATCCCAAAAGGATTTATTAAGGGCATCACACATATATAAAACTATTTCACATAAATTTCCAAGTTGGATTTCATAAATTTTTTCATAATATTGGTTTACACAGCTCCAAAACCATATGTCAAATATGATTAGAAAATTGATTTATCAAAATAAAATTGAAATCAATTTTCTAAATATAATGATTACAAAAAATTACTTTTTAGAAATACTAGCCCATTTTCAAGAGAATATGAATGATTCTAAACACCCTTTCACAAAACCACTCTTCCATTTTTAAAATATCAAGGAATCCTCAAGACCCAAGGATTTTTAAAATTTTAAATAAGAAAAAACCCTCTAGGTTTCATAAAAAATACCATCAAAACATCACACACAAATTTATAAAATTAGACCAACATCAAAAACTCTTTGAAAACATTTAAATCCCTTTAGTAAATACACATAGGCATTTAAACCTACACTTCTCATGTGACTTAAGTCCATTATGAGTATTTAAACCATTTTAAAGACTATTAAAACCAATAAGGGAATTATATACATGTAAAACACCATAAAAAAATTTAAAATCAAAATAATAATTTTAAAAGTGCTAATTTGTAAATTTAACAAGCACATAGCATGCGATATAAGGTCACGCCAAGGAAAAAATCCATTCATATAACATTTCAATCATTACATGGTATAAAATAAGGTTTTAAATTCCGAAAAAATCATTTATAACATAGAATAAATTTATATCATTTAAAATTGTAGAGTTGAAAAGAAACAACTACATTTGATTTTCTACAACTGATCTAGAATGAGTCTTCTTTGAGGGTGAACCCCCCAAAAATAAAAAGATGACCCAAAGGAAAAATGATGTTCCCTAGCATTAATGTAATCACAAAATTATAGTCAATACAAAACCCCTAGTGTTCAAATGAATCAAAATGATTATACGGATAAATAAAACCAAAGTTAAAAGGAGAAATAATGGAGGTGGAGGCTCTGCCTTTGGGATTCAGACATGAACCATGAAGATACCATGAAGAATCATTGTGAAAGTATGGTGCTCAAAATAGGTGAGGTAACATTATAAGGGTATTTTATATGGGACTTCTATGTCCATGGATGAGTTGGGAGTGGGAACAAAATTCCCTAAAAATAAAATAAGGGCAAACTCAGAATTTCAGAAAATTTTAAAAACTGGGTAACTTGCATGATTTTCTTTTAGAGTTTATCAATCCCTGCAGTTACCATTAAACACCCAAAAATCACCCTACATGATTAACTTAGGAATTAATGTGATCCAACTAGAAAAGTGATAACCATTAAAAATTTCATTGTGTTGTTAACAGATCCCCACACCCTATTTCCACACACTTACAATTAACCCCATACAACATGTGCATAGGAGAAAAATTCATAGAATTTTAATATCCATATCCCTGGACTTATGAAATTTTAATTTGGCCAATATTAGTTTTATATAAAAAAATAAAACAATACATTGATATTTTGGTGTTACATATATTACAAAAAATACCTTTAAGAGATGATAATGTACTGGTTTATAAGGATACAATCATACGATATGAGAATCTCAAGGAATTTTTAATAAAATAACTGTTTTTAAAAAAGGAATCCAAAGGAATAATAACATTTAATTTGGATTAAAAAGGTTCCTCTAAATGAGGAATAATGGTGGGGAATGAGTAATATAACATGTAAAATACATAAAAGTGACGATAATATACTTTCAAGTGAAGTATACTATTATATAAATTTGAATATAAAAAGTGATCAAAATTAAGGAATCAAAATTTGAAATTAAGAGAGGTAAATAGGAATCATTAACCCACTTGAACTTAATTGTTTAGAACCATACCTTCAAACCAATAAAACTCTTCAATATTGATGAGAGATACATAGGAGAGTCTCATTGGTAGAGCTATTAAGATAGAATTTGTGTAACACCCCGAGATTCTAAAAGTGAAACATCATATTCAGTAGTGTATATGAAATAAAATTCCATGATTATTAGATAATTTAATAATTTAAGACTTTATAATATATTTAGTTTTTAAAAAATTAAATCTCTTTGATAGCTTGTAATGCACGCAACACCGGGTTTGAACAAAACACGATACTCTATCAAAATATTATAGTTTAAACATTACCGTTATAACTTATATGCTAATATGGAAGGTATTAATAGTAATGAAATTTACAGGGTTTAAAAATTTATAAAATAAATTTAATTAATATGTATTCAATTTATGTAAAACAATAATCATTTGAAATAAAAAAGAAATGTAATCTTAAAAATTATATTTTTTTAAAAGACGGTTTATTCATGCTTTGTACACATAATTTAAAATTATTTTCCACCTCTTTTAGAAAATTTATTTGAAAAAAATAATCTTAATTATTGAAATATAAATTAAAAAGTTTTTGTGGTTGATTTTTTGATATATTTTTAAAAATATTAATTTTTTTGAATAGTGAAAAATAATGATTTTTGCTGAAAACTACATTTTATTTTATACTATTTAAAAATTAATCTTATTTTTTAAATAGGGTTTAAATTAAAATTGGTTTATTTATATTAAAATTTCACTAATTTGGGTCTTTAAAATCAATTTCATATTGAATTTTGATATTTAAATATTATATTCTAATGAGAATTTTCTCTTTGGAAAACCGCTCTTTCGTCACATTTGTGGTTTTATTTTAAATTGAATTATTCCGATTATGTGAATTTATATTGGAAAAACGGATTAAATATTTGAAATTAGAATAATTTATATTATCTAAAAAGTTTAAATTAATATTTTACCATAATGAATAGTGAAAAAAGTATAAATTAATTACCATGGTTAAGGTAAAAATTGGTTTACTAGGCGGGTTAAACTAGAAATATATGATTTTAAAATGACCTAAAATGTATAAAAAACCCCTCTTATGGACTTATTCTGACCCTATAATATCCATGAGTTGATAATTACCCATTTTGGATGCTTTTGGCATGAGGAAAACATGGGTATCACTTTATCTTTTAGAAAATTCGATGTCTGTCATTCTCCCACTTATAAAATGCCACCCAATCTCCCCTCCTATTTAAATTCCCAAGGAAATTTTATTAATACAATACATATAAAAATAAATTCCATTATTCAATACCAACATCCTATATGACTTGGTTATATCATAAATCCAATCTATGAAGGACTTATGTTAAACCTGTAGAGGTTTCTTGAATAATATGTAATGTTTTTAACTATGCATTTTTATTTTACTTCTTATTCTAACTACATATAATATTATTAAGTTATTATAATTTAATAACACTAGTATATTTTATATACATAGATTTTATTATTTTAATGTCATAACCCAGATCCATCACCACTTCCATCAAATGGGAAATAAAACTGTCGATCGTGTGTACAACAGAATATCGCCTCACAAACTGATGTAATTTATTTTCCCACACCACCATTAGAGGATGAATATAATGAAAGATTTAAATTATTTATATGAAATTTATGAAATTATTCGACTTCTGTATTTATGATATCAAATATACCTTCTTAAATACCATTTTGTGCGGGGATACAATAACATCGCTTGTGTGTTTGACAGATTACCGCGTCGCGAAGCGATGTGATTCATTTTTTGATTAATCTTTACATGGAAGGTGTTAAGGATAATATTAATGAAAATATATGTTATTTATGAACTAAAATTATTCTGGAAATATAATATCACATAAAAGTTTTATCTACAAATCCATTTTAAAATAATGTCTCTTGTGCGTACATGTGGACTACCGCCTTCACATAACAATGTGAAATGTTTTTAATCTTATTTTTAATATATTGAAACATGTTTGGGGTTTATTAATATATATAATATATTTAAAATATTAATAATTTTATAAATATTAATTATAAAAAAATATCACTTTATTCTATCCATCGAAAAAATAGAAACAATGTTCATGCAGACACACAACTTACCATCTCCAGGAATTGTGTAATCCATTTTTTGTCTCTAATTTTTTTAGATTAATATAAATACATATATAATGAATATATATATATATATATATTTATATATTACCCATCGTTGGTGGTGCGGTGGTAAGAACTTGGGTGGGGTGAGGGGCAGGTCGTGGGGTCAAGTCCCTAGATTTGCGATTTATTGTAATTTTATTCTTTGTGTTGTGTGCTGATTTTGCGGTTGTACCCAATTTTAATATATATATGTGTGTGATATTGATATCATTTTTAAATTTTTTGATATTATAGAACCATGATCAAAGTAAAAGGATTGAAATTACTAAACCAAAACATACATGAAAAGCGAAGAAATTATCACCCAAAATAGTGACTTTAATAAATAATTGTTAATAAATGGGTGATAAAATACAATATGTAAATAATATATGTTATGAGATATATGAATAATGCTATGTAATAAATTTATAGTATACCAATATTTATTATAAAGGTGGTCTAGACACATATGGAGGAAGTTGAACTTGTGGTAAGTATTTATTGCCTCACGTTTACTTTCTTAAGACATTATATATATTCACCACTTATTCATTTTTCTAGTATATATAATACCCTTTAAATATTTTTTAATATTAAATAAATTTATATTCATGGAATTTAATTTTTAATTATAATTTATTCCTTTCATGGTGCTTAGGATTCAAACGTTACCCAAATGGTAATGGTGTATTTCATAAATTCATTATTATTCATGATTGTTTAATTTTATGTCTCCAGTGGAGAATTAATTTAAATTTTTATCTTAAAATAAATATATTTTCTTCTAATATATATATTTATGATATTTTTAAAGTAATAGTACCATTTTTAAACCCTTTGGTATATAAAATTATTGAGAAAATGTTTTTAATAAAATTCGACTCTATTTATCTCTTTAGTTGAAGATCCATTTTAATCAGAATAAATTATTTGTAAAAATGTATTAAAAAATGTTTTTAACCTTTTCCAAATTATTTATTAAATAAATATTTACAGAATTTTACTTTCTACAAAACTATTTAAACGGAATCTTCATGTCATTTTAAAGACAATTCCCGTTTTTATTTTACCAAAAAATTTGAATGGAATAATTCTTTTAACATGTATGGAATGAATCGAATTATATTTCTTCATGACCACTGAATGTTTTAAATATAATATCGAAATAATTTAAAGGTTATTTTCAAAAAAAATTGGAACCTTTTTTTTAAAAGTTGATTTTCCTAGTGTAAAGGATAATTTCTTCAAGAATGTTTATAATGATTGTTTTGGTATTTATATTCATTTAAGACCTAAACAATTTATTTTAATTATGATATAATGTATATATGTTGTATTTATACCATCCTTATTCTTTATTTTGATGGTTTATGATCAATTTGACTAAGTATGTACTATCTTATTACCATTCCCCATAGTCTTATTAATTTATTTTGATTATATTTATTTGAGAAATCCATTGGACTTAGTAAGTGATGGGTGGATTTGGTTATAGATATCTCCTTGATGAATCAATAGGTCCCATGAGACAAATAAGTTAACCAAATTAGGCAGGTTTCTGCCCAAAAAGTTAAATTTTTGTGAAAGGTCTTAATTGTATGTTTCAAATGCCTATCATTATGCATTCTATCATTTTAATATCAATTATGGATGCCCATGTGATTATTAGAGTAGTTGGAATATCCATGGATAAATTTTAAGTTAATGTGACTATTTATGTTTCTTTATTTGATCATCATTTATTTCTACAATATTATGCTCAGTTTATTGATTAAACCGTATGTGTTTTACTTATTTACCTTGTCATATTGATTATGATTATTTATTCATGATAAATTACACTATATTCTTACCCTTACAAAGCATATGATCTCACTTATTTATTAATTTTTATGTTTCCTAGAATAATAGGAAGTGTTTTTTGATTGATATGTAAGGATATTCTATGAGGAAAAATAGAAATCTCAAAGAAAACACTATATATATTATATCATTCAAAATAAATATGAAATTATTTTATATATCTTGATTACCAAGACTACTAAACTAATCAGTCCGTTGAGATTTGATACCTTGTATATAGTGATAATGTAATAACATAACCACCGACTATGGGCTACTGGGCTTTAGGTCTTTACAATTTGAGCTTTTTGTGTGAAGAAATGTGAATAGGGGCGTATATTTATAGGTGTGGTAACTAGAATACCATGGAATTAATAATTAAATATTTTTATATTCCATTATCTCTTATTCCCTAGTACATCCATAGTGACCTATAATCTCTCTTAATATTGAAACAATTGGTGCCAATATGAGGCCAATATCTTTAAATTGGTCAAATTTAATCATTCTTATATATGCATGTGATGTCATATTTACTCTATTTTAGCACATTTCACTATTTTTTATGTGTTTTACTATTTTTATATAAAAATAAAATTTTCTCCCCTTATCTAAATTCTATGTCTTAATTCAAGATAAATAATCCATTTTTTCCAATTTATCTTCATATTGTGGGAAATTTATTTTAAATAATATATATATATATATATATAATTTTGTGTATAGATATATGTCATTTAATTTCTAAAATAATTTACACAATAATACAACATTAACCCCTTGATACACAAACCATTATTACACTGACATAATCCCAAAGGGTATGGTGTGAAACTGTGGTACTTTAATTGGGTGGGTTGTCCAATATTTATACCATGGTGATTTCCAATAACATGAGTTTATTATATAATTGATTCCACTCGACCCTCAATTGTTGATGTTTGTTATGATCATAGTTTATGAATAACCTTATTGATGCTACACCTTCTTTGGATTTGATACAACTTCCTAATATAAAATGTTCCTACTAGTTGAATATATAGTGTTCCCTTTCTAAACCAGCTAACTTATATTATTCCCCTCATAATATACATTAATCCTAATAGTAGGATATAAATACTATTTTATCATTATTCACATGGCCTAACGGTCCTAATGATATATTTTTCATAATGATAAATGGTCATAATGATCAATAAATTATCTTTAAGTATATTTTCTAAAATGAAAATTCTTATTTTTTCTCTTAATGAATATTCTATGGATTTTATTTTAATTCTTATATATTTTACTTGTTATAGTACTGTTCTTTATCAAGGATTATGATCTTTGGGAAATTTACATTATGGTCTCATTCTTTGTTTTTGTTTATTTCCCATTCGTATTTATAACAGTCTTAATAAATTTACATATTAGATTTGTATTTTATCATTAATAAGAATGAAATATTTATTTTTATTAATTTATTGGGAATTAAATTATACCCCCTTGTTGAAATTTCATCTTAAATTTTTTTAATTGAACATAATTTAGTTAAAAAATATGGGTATTTTTTTTATTTCTTCTTTAGGTTCCCTTGTTCCTTCCTCAAACTTTTATTTCCTTAAAATCACTTTCGTAAATCTACTTATTTAATTTCCTAGCACTTGGTCCGTTTAGTAGAGAATATTAACTAACACCTCCTTGAATGATAAATCTAGTTTGAGTTATTTTTTGTTAATAGTAAGTATATATAACATGTCTATTAAGGATTAGTTAATAAATAAACATGAAAATAATCATCTATATGGGATATATTTTGATATAGTTTGATGTGTTTTTGGATAACCTTCGTCTTATTTGCAGTATCCCAAATCAACTCTAGAAATTACAATTTACACTCTATAACTTCATCCTGATAGGATATAGTTTGATATATATTCCCATATAAATCCTTATATAATTCCATATTAATGATAATATAATATCTTTTATTATATAATAATTATACCAAGAGAAGTTCTCGATCCTAGTTTCCATGTAAATCATATGAGGATGACCTCAACATGTCTTCTAATGTATAGAATATTCTTTTTGATTATTTGTCAGTTTGAAAGTGGTAAACAATGCTGTGATATAACTATGTACATATTTTTAATTAATTATGTTTATAAAATTTCAAGGTATAACTTGGATTATGATCCCAAATAATTTAGATCGGTTCACCATAAATCCGAAAAAATTCCCTTTTATAGATCTTATAAAGTTTTTTAAGGGATGAAAATCTCTTATTTCTATGAAATTTGTTGACATTTTCAGTTGTTAACCTCCACCAAAAAAACAATGTTACCTTTTTATTTCTTTGGAAGATGGCACCTATTATAAGGTGGTGAAAAAATCTATCAATACCTATTTTTAAACATTAATATAGTGGGAACTAAAAGTAGTATCTAAAGAGGGGTAAAAATTTATCATTTCAATATTTGTGAAATGAAATGGATTTGATTCGATTTGATTTATAAAATATATGATAAATTTGAAAGAGTAGGAAAAATTGATTGATCAAGTGTTGTAATAGGTCATTGTTATATGGATTGGATTACAAATTGATATGATATCCAAGTCTGAATATGATTAACTATCTTTCCTTAATTTGATCAATGATAGAATTCACAATCTCCTCTCACTAACAAAGGAGTGGTAGTGAGTGTGAGTTTTTAATCAATAGCGATCACTAATGATTGATCCTCTTCTCATGAGTATCAAATCAAGAGTTGGATCTATTAAATTACTCAAGAAACTCACAATTATAGGAATGTAATTATAATAAATATATAATAGTAGACCGAACTTCACACTCATATAAACTATCAATTGATACTTTCCTACAAAACTCATACCCATTACATCATATAAAAGATTGATCAAGTGGAGATAGAAAATAAATTTTCACCCCAAGTGGATTATTGTGTATGAAATATAAACTAAACACAACAACACTTAATTGAAAATTTCAACCCTATAATCCAAAATCATACAATATCATAATAATTTACTACTTTTATTAATGACTAAGATTTAACAAAATGTTATCATCTCTATCTATCACAATCAGTAAAAGTTTTTTATTCCTCTTAGAGGCCTCATTGTAAGAACCCAAATCTTCTTTTTAGGTATGTTTTTCTTTTACTAGCGTTTTTGATGAAATATGAGTTTTTGGAAATTTTCGAAGTACATGCCGTGTACCATACTGGTACACACCTTGTACTTAGTTACTGTGGGTAGCCATGTGTTGGCCGGGTAGCGGCCCTGCACACGATCATGTGGGATGACCTGAAGGCCGCTTAAAGGGAAGTACGGAAACAACGATCACACGCCGTGTACTTAACAAGTACACGCCGTGTATTTTGTTTTTTTTCATTTAACACACCGGGGTCGCATCTTACAGATAGAACCATCTCCTTCTCAACCTAGTTCATCTGAGAGCACCGAGCAGCCGTAGATATTTGATGAGCCCCTGGCCGAGCGTCCTTCCTCCGAATCAAACACTTACGATTGTGTTGGTATCGCATCAGTGAGTTCTCTCTTCCCCTAGAGCACCATCCCTTGATTTCTCTTCTTTCATGTGTTATCGTGGGTTGAACATTTTATACAATTTTATAGATCTATGGTGGTTTAAGGTGATTCAAGCAATGTGGTTCAAGTATCTTGATCTCCCAACACTGAGGTTGGTGGTTTGTTCCTTTCTGTTGAAAGTCTTTGAGTATTTTGTGCAAAGATTTCCAATACCCATGAACAGGGTATTGCTTGATTACTTTGTTAGCCCTATTGTTTGTATAGTATGCTTGTATGCTTGAGTAGATGATATTTTATTGTGAATAGGGTGAATTGTTGTGATTTGGATGTGTTTCCTATGCATGTTTTGCTTATTTTGACCTTTGGGTCTAGTTTCCTGTTAGGCTATTGTTTACTTTCCCATGCCTAGAATTGTAGGATGGTGTGATTTTTTTCTAACAAGATGATATGTTGTATAATTCTAGCCAAGTAGTTATTGTGGTTTACTTTGGCCGATACGTGATGCTATACTTGTTGATTTACACAGTGCCGTGAGAACCTAGTGTAGTATACCATAGGAAGAATGGACATAAGGGCTTCTCCAAATTGTCTTTTATAATATTAAAATGCGAGACCACTGGGGGAATTGACTTTGAGTGCTTCCATAGAGAGTCTGTATTTCCTCAACATGGGCAACAGAGGGAATGTGATATAGGTGCTTCCCTAGAGTGACTTTAGTATCAATATGAGACTATAGGGGGAATTGATGGTGAGTGATTCCTCAGAGAGTCTATACTTTAGATGAACCAGATGGGTTTGACTGTGTGTGCTGCCTAGGGGGTTTATTGTACTTGTTAGATATGACCAGATGGGTTAGACTGAGTGTGCTTCCCAGAGGGTTAGCTGTTGTGTTTATCTGCTTGTTTATTTGATGCATGATATTGAGATTGTGGATTGTTTATTGTTGAGTAGCTTCCTATTTATTTTTTATTGTACTTTCACCTGCCATATACTCACTGACTATTAGGAATGGATATCAGGGTGGTTTTCAACTGGGATTATTCTCACACCCTGTTTGGCTGATGCTTTTGGGCCCAAATAGATTGCATTTTTACATTCATAGACAAGGGCAAGCGCCCTTCTACTTCAGGTACTTGACTTGCTGTGGAGATGGAGAGCGCGATACCAAGCTTAGGATTGTGATGCTATGGAGATTATTGATATTTTTCTTTTGTACTTGGTTTAGTACCATATTTTAGCATTGTGCCTTGTTCGCTGCTTTCCTAGACATATGTATTATGCATCACTTTATATATGTGATCCAGTTTGTTCTATTAGACATCCACTGTTTATTTTTTTATGATATTATTACTGCTTCCAATATTTTTTATATTTGTTTACTTACAATATGTACTCTTCCAATCAGAGCATAGTTTCCCTACTATCACATCCAAGGCCCTCGCTGCTAGTTGTAAATCTCTAGCATTTGGGGAAATGCGCTTGAGGCCATGTGACCAACCGGGCACGAGGTGCGTGTAGGTGGATTTCGGAACCGGGACATTAAAAAGTGGTATTAGAGGATTCTTTTTCTCTTGACTTATAGTTTGAAGCCTATAGTCAGGGATAGGATGGAATAGGTACCTGTTAATAAGCTGTCCTCGTGAGTAGCTAGCCCATGTATCGGGAAAAGCCAGTCTACCTAGTTTATTGCAATTTTTCTAGTTTGTGATTTTATAGTTGATTTGATTTTCACCATTAGGTGACTCACATGTATTGTGCTTTTATCATCGATATTACTAAGGTTCTATTTCTGTCGCAACCTGATGAGATGAAGGTATGCCATATCATGCATCATATAGGCACTTTCTAGAATTCACATGTCATGCATTCTATACATTCCATCTAGGATTCATTAGCAATTGCATATTGTTATGATAGATGTTGTGTAGAATATGCATGCTGTTGTGATAGATGCATTGATAAAAATATCTACTGTTTGATAGGGTATTGTTTGTGTAATTTTTTTATTTAATGAATGCCAAACATTGGTTCTTCAGGTGTTATGGGCCCTCATGGAGTAGAATTTGCTGGATCATTGCCTTGTTTTCTTTGTTATAGCATGTAGAAGATGCCAAACTTTGATTCGTGAGGATTATGGGCCCTCACAGATCGGAATTTTGCACCTTTAATGTTTGTTTCAGTGTTTTTCTAGGCTCCAGAGTAGTTTCTGAGACTTACTGTCTGGAAAAAGCCAGAATACATGTCGTGTAGTTTTGACTACATGCCATGTGTTCTTCTATTTAGGAAGAAACAATTTTTGTTATGTACATGTCGTGTACTTTATGTACACGCTTTGTAATCTCTAACAGTGTCATAAGCTGTGAGGGTAGAGTCACTGGATAGGGATTTTCTTATGGGGACATGCCGTGTACCTTTTTTACACTCCGTTTGGTATTAACCTGGTGTCCGCCCGTGTAACTAAAAACACAGAAAAATAATTCTAAATATATACACGTCATTTCAACCTTGAAAACACAGTGTATTCTAACCTAGGTACCTATTCGTGTCACTAAAAACATGGGTCAGTGTTATCCTTTAACCTATATGTCGTGTCCATCTAGAACACACCATGTAGTTTGAGCCGTGTGTCTGGCCGTGTCACTAACAACATGGGCCATGTGAAGCTTGTCTAGTATACGCCGGGTCTACCTTGAACACGTTGTGTAGTCTGGTCTTAGGAGAGAAGTGTGGCTTAACCATGTAGAAGGTCCATGGAAGGGGGAAACGATTAAAGTACACGCCTTGTGTTTAGAGAACACGCTGTGTGTTTGGGGTGTTACACGACCAGTTTAGGCAGGAGTACATGCCCATGTGAATGAATTAACGGAACACGCCATGTTGGAGTTGTACACGCTGTGCAGTCATGTTTTGTAAAACTTCAATGCTTTCTTCTTCCAGTTCCCTTATTACGCTTCTAGTTTTCAATCCTTGATAATCTTATTCTAAGGTGTGTGTTTGACCTTGCAGAGTCATGACACTAAGATGTCCTCAAGTTTTACGCCATTTTCCAGGCGGTTATCAGACACTGAACATGGTCCATCAGGGACTTCCCGCAGATCCTCTTGTTGTGCCAGTCTTGGCACCATCAGTTATACCTGATACTGGTTCTAATGCACAATTCAGGGAAGGATTTATGATGATGATGCAGACCTTTCAGGAGGCACCGACTCCTGACCCGTTGATGGATGATTTGATTTAGGTTTTTGAGCAGCAACATCCTCCCACTTTCTCAAGGGATGGAGGACCCCAGGCTGCAGAGTCATTTATAGAATCCATGCTGACAATCTTTGAGCATCTAGAGATGCCTCCAGAGAGGAGGGTCAAGCACACTACCTATATTCTTTGAGACTCCACCAATAGGTGGTGGTATGTGATCTCACAGGTGGGATGCCATCATGTTATGGCGTGGGAAGAGTTTTATAGCATCTTCTATGAATACTTCTATCCTGAAACCTTGAGGGCCGATCAAGCCCAAGGGTTTATGATTCTGGAGCAGGGTACTCTTTCTGTTATTGAGTATTTCTGGCGGTTTAATGAGCTGCAGCGCTTCACGCCTATTTCAAGAGGTGATCATTAGTTTATGGTAAGGAAGTTTGAGGATGGTCTGAGGCACGAAATCTGATCATAGGTGAACATATTTTGGTTGACTTATATCACTCTTATCATCAACCAAGCACTGATCACGGAGCACAATCTGAGGGATTCAGGATCTGTGAGCCAGGGAGGCTTAGCATTTGGAGTTAGAATCCCTCCTACGGACAGCAGGAAGTGCTGTAGAGAGTCTTCACGTGGTGATCCAAGGAGGCGAGAGACAGCTTCAGATAGCCAGGTGGTATACTACCAGTGTGGAAGTGCTGGACATTCGAGGCCACATTGCCAGAGAGACCCAATGGTGTGACGATCTTGCGGAAAGATGGGTCATCTTCATCACTTCTGTCAGATATTATCACTAACAGCTGGTTACAAGAGTTTTTCTATGACTCCGCGTTCGGGAGAAGAACCACTAGTTTCTCACCAATCAGGGAACTGGACTGTTTCTAGTTGTTCAATCCGAGGTGGAGGTCATGGCCATGGTGGTCAGTCACCAGTCTTTCAATGACAACAGAGTGGATCAGCTCAGAGTGGTCAGGTAGGGTCATATGGCTATGGAGAAGGCCAGATCATTGCAGTACAGGAGACCAAATAGGAGCAGGATTCCGGAACTTCTACAGTTTGAGGTTCGAACCTAGTTTCCCCAGTTTTATCTTCTGCACTTTTTGATACAGGGGATTCCAATAGCTTTATATGTGTTGTTGTTGTAGAGATCCTCATTCTCAGTATCTTTTCCTCTACCGATATCTTGATGTTAGACACTCCGTTGAAGACTAGGACGACTAGTGTACGTCAGTGCAAGGAGTGACCTCTAGAGGTTGATGGGTGTAACTTTATATGGGATCTTTATGTCAAAGAGATGAAATTATACGATGTCATTCTCGGAATAGACTGGCTAGTTCCTTTCTAGGAAGTCGTCAACTGTTATCGTAGAAGGGTGAGTTTCATATCACCAGAGGGTGGATCTTTTTTTATAAGGGTGAGCCGGATGTCAAGGCAAGCAGAGTGGGTCCATAACATCATGGGTTGGGAGGAGTTACAACCCAGATTGATAGTTTATATCTTGATGATCAAGAGACATCTCAGTTAGACTGTCCTCTAGTGGTTGATCGTTTCAGAGATGTCTTTCCAAAGGACTTTTCATGTTTGCCTCTAGAGCGCGAGGTGGACTTTTGGATTGAGCTTGTTCTAGGAGCAGCATCGGTGTACATTCCTCCTTATAGGATGGCTACACCAGAGTTCCCGGAGCTCAAGAAGCAGTTGGAGGAGTTGCAGGCAGAGGGTTTCATTTGACCCAGCACTTCTCCTTGGGGTTCACCTGTCCTGTTTGCGAATAAGGAAGACTACACTCTCAGGCTTTGCGTGGATTATCGGAAGCTGAACCAGTTGACCGTCAAGAACTGATATCCCTTGCCAAGTATTAATGATCTATTTGATCAGCTTTGAGGAGATCAGGTGTTCTCGAATATTGACTTGAGGTCCAGTTACCATCAGTTTCACGTTAGACTATCAGATATACCTCTTACAGATTTTTGGAGCCGGTATGGTCTATACTAGTATATGGATATGTCGTTCGGTCTCACGAACACGCCAACAGTTTTCATGGCACTGATGAACTGAGTTTTTCATCCATACTTGGATTCCTTCTTGGTGGTCTTCATGGATGATATCTTGGTGTACTCTCACACTCGACACAACCATTTTACCCATATTGAGATCATTTTTATTACACTAAGAGAGCATCAGTTACATGCTTAGCTATCAAAATGTCACTTTTGGATGGATCAGATTCACTTATTGGGTCATGTTATCTCTGAGACAAGAGTGTCAGTAGACCCAAAGAAAGTGAGAGAAGTATTTTCCTGGGAGTAGTCGAAGAACATCTTTGACGTGCAGTGCTTTCTAGGACTGACTAGATACTACAGACGTTCTCTATAGAACTTTTCAGGCTTAGTAGCACTGCTGACGAGTTTCACTAAGAAGGGCGTGAAGTTCTTATGGTCAGATTCATGTGAGTCAGCCTTTCAGAAGCTGAAAGGGAGGTTGACTTCAGCACCGATACTAGTATTACCAGAGTCCGACAAGTGCTATACTATTTATTGTGATGCTTCAAGTATTGGGATGGGATTTGTGCTTATGCAGGGAGTTGGAGTCGTTGCGTATGGGTCTCGGCCGTTGAGGCCACACAAGAGGAATTACCCGACGCACGATGAAGAGTTGGAAGCTGTTGTTCATGTCTTATGTTGTTGGAGACATTACATTCTGGGGGAGAATTTTATGGTTTTCACCGACCACAAGAGTCTCAAGTACATCTTCACTCAGCGTGATCTGAATTTGAGGCAGTAAAGGTGGGTTGAGTACCTTCAGTGTTTTGACATTGAACTTGCCTACACGCCTGGGAAAGGTAATGTGGTGGCTGATGCGTTGAGCATGAGGAATCAGACATAGGCAATTCAAGATTCCAGTAGTGAGTTTCAGCTTATGGATATGTTTTCAAGGATGTATTTAGAGGTGCACGACAGACAGGGGTAGACCTTTATTTCTTATGTAATTGTTACCTCTACCATTCTTGATCGAGTACGAATGAGGCAGCTCTCAGATTCTGAAGGCCTAGTCCTATGGGAAAGTGTGTCAGGAGAGGACCTTATTCCTGGATGGACCATAAGTGAGGATGAGATCTTACATTTCCAAGGACACGTATGGGTGCCAGAAGATATACGCGTAGAGCTGATGTAAGATTTTCATTCCTCAGTTTGGGTAGTTCATCTAGGGGTCACCAAGATGTATCATGATCTACACCGTTAGTATTGGTGGCTAGGTATAAAGAGGGATATTGCTGGTTTTGTCATGAGGTGTTCCACTTGTCAGCAGGTGAAGCCAAAGCATAAATGACCAGTAGGGATTCTACTGCAATTACCCATTCCCGAGTGGAAGTGGAACGACGTCACGATGGATTTCGTGATAGGAACTACCACAAAACTGGGCAAGGCTAGTGCCACCCCTTTATCAGCGCTAACGAAAAAGCACTGATAAAGGGGGGGGGGGGCTTTATCAGTGCTCAAAAAAGCACTGATAAAGGGTGCCTTTATTAGTGCTAAAAAAAGTGCTGATAAAAGTACCCCTTTATCAGCGCTTTTTTTAAAAGCGCTGATAAAGGGTCGACTTCATATTTTTTTTTTAAAAAAATATTAATATATAAATATAGTTATATAGTTATATTTATATAAATATAATATATAATTTTTAAATATATTTTATATAAGTATAAATGTACATTTACACTTAATATACTTAATATATAAGATATTTAGTGAAAATGGATTCTTAAAAAATTAAAAAAATATTTTTAATTAATAATTTGATAATTATTATGAAGTAATAGTCATTTAATAACAATTTGAAGAATAAAAAATAAAAAAAAGTAAAAAAAGATCCAAAATATGTTGAAAACGCAACTCAAACTTCAAACGGACATAACTTTTGATCCGAGTGTCCGTTTGAGCTCTACCACATATCAAATCAAAGCCTGCGATGAGCTCTACGTTACTATTACTGTGTGTTACCTTGGTCAACCGAATTTTATAGGCCAAAAGAGGCCCCTAAGGCCTCCAAAACTGGGTTTTTTGTCGGGGTACCCAGATTGTTTACCATTTTGTGGATTTTCAGCCTCGTTTAAGGGGGTATTATTGGCTTTTTTTGGCGGGGACTAAATTTATTCCAAGTTATTACATTCATATTAATATTATGTTTTTAAAATTTCATCATTTTTTATAATTCACTGATATTTATAATCAAATATATAACTATATGTACAATTTTTTTATATATTCATACCTAAAAATTAAATTTTTTAAATAAATAATTAAACATATTTACATATAAAATATATTATCTTTATCTAAAAAATAACTAATATCCATTTTATTTAAAATACCAATATATTAATATTTATATAACTACTATATATTAATATAACTATACATATATTAATATAACTACACATATATTAATATAACTATATGTATATATTAATATAACTATAACTATATATATATTAATATAACTATATCTATATATTAATATAACTATTTATATTAATATAAATATATATTAGTATACAAATAAATATAACTAAATATATATATATAAATAAATAGATATATCATGAATAAGAGAACAAATCAATATAGGGTAGTGGCAAAGGCTTTAGGTGCGTAGGGGGAGGTGTCGAGATCAAATCCGGGTGGAGGCATGGGTGCGCGCGCAAGGTTGATTTAAAGGTCTAGCGCTAATAAAGGGTGTAGGCGGTGTGGGAGGGAGCTGGAGGTGCAGGAAAGCGCTGATATAGGTGGGCTCAAGCGCTGTAAAAATCCCCCCGAGATTGGCAGTATTTTTTTAATTTTTTAATTTTTAATTTTATTATTTTTATTATTTTTATTTTTATCAGCGCTAAAAAAATGCGCTGATAAAAGGGGTCTTTTATCAGGGCTGAAAAGAAAGCGCTGATAAAAGACCCTTTTATCAGCGCTTCGTTTTAGCGCTGAAAAAATACCCCTTTTATCATCGTTTTTTTTAGCGCTGATAAAAGGGGTCTTTATCAGCGCTTTTTGGAGCGCTGATAAAGGGGACCCCCCCTTTATCTTTGCCGGCTTTATCAGCGATTTTCTAGCACTGATAATGGCCATTTTTAGCGCTGATAAAAGCCGTATTTGTAGTAGTGAAGGATGTCGAGGTTTCCTCGTGGGAATGATGTTGTATGGTTTGTCATTGATAGACTTACAAAGGTCTCATACATCTTGCTGATCAAGTAGACCTTCAGTGTTGATGAGCTGGGACGGTTGTACATATGAGATATTTTTTCCCTTAGATGGAGTTCCACACTTTGTTGTTTCATACAGAGATGCTCATTTTACTTCTCAGGCTTGGCAGGGGCTCCAGAAGGATTTGGGTACATAGGTACATTTGAGTACAGCTTAACACCACTAGAAAGATGTCCAGTCTGAGCGTACGATTTAGGTACTTGAAGACATGCTCCGAGCATGCATGCTGGATTTTGGAGGTTCTTGGGAGAAGCATATAACTCTTGTAGAGTTTTCCTATAAAAATAGTTTTCAAGAAACTATTCATATATTACCTTATGATGCTTTGTACGGTAGGCCATGTCAATCACCCTTATGTTGGATGGAGGGAGGAGAGGCAGCTTTGCTGGAACCTCATGTTGTTCAGGAGACCGTGAAGTAGATAGAGTTGATTCAGAAGGGGATGGCTACTACATTGTCTCGTCAGAAGTCTTATGCTGATCAGTGGAGATGACCCCTAGAGTTCGAGGTTGGGGATCAGGTTTTTCTGGGTGTCACACTGAGGTTGGGACACAATAGGATTAAGAGATAGGGTAAGTTTTCACCGAGGTATGTCAAGCTGTTTGAGGTGTTGGAGAGAATTGGGAAGGTTTCCTATCGGTTGCAGTTACCGCAGAGGTACCGGGCTATGCATGACATTTTCTACATTTCTCAGCTTGGACGATACTTTTCAAACCTGTCTCATGTTTTCCAACCAGAGGAGGTTGAGTTGGAAGTGGATGCATCTTTTTAGGCGCACCCTATTCGGATTGTTGATCGAAGTACGAAAGTTTTTCATGGATGGTATGTTCCTCTGGTATGGGTGCTATGGCAGCATGGGCGAGTACAGGATGAGACTTGGGAGAGGGAGGATGATTTACGATCACAGTGGCCAGAGCTGTTCGGGGTTTCTTCTTCTATGTCGCCTAGATAGAGAAATTCAGGGACAAATTTCTTTAAGGGGCGAAGTTTGTAAGAACACCGATCTTCTTTTCAGGTATGTTTTTCTTTTTCTGGAGTTATTGATAAAAGAGGAGTTTCTGGAAATTTTTGATGTACACTCTGTGTACCTTATGAGTACACGCCGTGAGCTTGGTTATCGCGGGTAGCCATTTGCTGGCCATGTAGCGGCCTTGCACACGACCATGTGGGATGACCTGAAGGCTGCCTAAAGCGGAGTACAAAAACGGTGAGTACACACCATGTACTTCAAATGTACACGCCATGTATTTTTTTTATTAAACGCACCTGGGTCGTGTCTGATGGGCAGAACCATCCCCTTCTCAACCTAGTTCATCCGAGAGCACCGAGCAGCTGTATATCTTTGAATACCCCCACACCAAGCATCCGTCCTCCGAATAAAACACCTATGGTTGCATTGGAATCGCATCGGTGAGTTATCTCTTCTCCTAGAGCACTATCCCTTGATTTCTCCTCTTTCATGAGTTATCATGGGTTGAACGTTTTATATGTTTTCATTGATCTATGACGTTCTAAGGTGATTCAAGCCTAGTGGTTCAAGTATCTTTATCTCCCAACAACGAGGTAGGTGGTTTGTTCCTTTCTGTTGAAAGTCTTTGAGTATTTTGTGCAAATTTTCCCAATACCCATGAATGGGGTATTGCACGTTTACCGTTTTAGCCCTATTATTTGTCTGCTATGCTTGTATGCTTGAGTTTATAATATTTGATCGTGTATAGTGTGAATTGATATTCTTTGGATGTGTTTCCCATACATGTTTTTCTTGTTTTGACCTTTGGGTCGAGATGTCTGTTAGGCTGCTGTTTACATTCCCAAGCCTAGTTTTGTAGGATGGTGTGACTATTGTTCAGACATGCTGATATGCTGTAGAATTCTAGCCAAGTAGTTCTTGAGTTTTATTTTTGATGATACGTGATGCTATACTTGTTGATTTACATTGGGCCATGAGAACCTAGTGTAGTAGACCATAGGGAGAATTGATGTAAGGGCCTCTCCAGAGTGCCTTTTATAATATTAAAATGCGAGACCACAGTGGAAATTGACGTTGAGTGCTTCCTCAGAGAGTCTGTTGTTCCTTGATGATGTATACATAGGGAATGTGACATAAGTTCTTCCCTATAGCGCCTTTAGTACCGATACGAGAATATATGGGGAATTGGCAGTGAGTGCTTTCTCAAAGAGTATATACTTTAGCTGAACCAGAGGGGTGAGACCGTGTGTGCTTCACAGAGGGTTTCTTGTTCTTTTTAGGTAGGACTAGAGGGGTATAAAGAGTGTGCTTCATAGACGGTTACCTGTAGTGTTTATCTTCTTGTTTAGTTGTTTCTTGATATTGAGACTGTGGATTGTTTATTGTTGAGTACCTTCCTATTTATTTTTTCCTATACTTTTACCTGCCATATACTCACTGACTATTCAGTATAGATCTCATGGTGGTTTCCTACTGGGATTAGTCTCACACCCTATTTGGGTTATGATTTTGGGCCCAAACAGATTGCATTGTTGTAGGCATAAACAAGGGCAATCACTCTTCTACTTTAGGTACTTGACATGATGTGGAGATGGAGAGCGTGACACCAAGCTTAGGCTTGCGATTCTGTGGAGCTGATTGCTATTTTTATTTTGTGCTTGGTTTAGTCCTGTATTCTAGCATTTTTCCCTGTTCTCTACTTTACTAGGACATGTATTATTCATCACTTTATATATGTGCCCCAGTTTGTTCTATTAGTCTTCTGCTATTTATTTTTGTATGATATTATTACTACTTCTACTCTTGTGTATATTTGTTTACTTAAACTGTGTACTCTACTAATGAGGGCATGGTTTCCCCACTATCACACCCAAGGCCCTTGTTGGTAGGTGGTAGTTTCCGGAATTCCAGAAAATGCTCTTGAGGCCATGTGACCAACCGGGCAAGGGGTGCCTCTAGGTGGCTTCCGGAACTAGGACATTACACTCATACTCATAGTTCCAGATCCACTCCAAATCATAAAAAATTTTAATACATCACATGAAATTCAACCAACACCCAAGATAAAAATTTTGTTGTCTTTTGGAACAAGGTACCACTACAAAAAAAACTGGGTTTAGCAGCGGTTTTGTGGCGGCGGTTCACAAAACCGCCGCTAAACATTTTCGGTGAAGGTTTCGCGGCAGTTTTTAATAAACCGCCGCGAAACCCAAATTTTTTCAGAAACACCGCGACCCTTTCCCCCTCCCCTACCGCGTTCCACAAACCCTCCGCAATCCCCCCCGGCCTCAGCGACCACTGCGCCCCCCGCACCCTCCGGCGACCCCCGCACTCCCCGCGCCCTCCGGCGAAGCCCTCCGGCGAAACCCGCACTCCCTGCGCCCTCCGGCGAAACCCGCACCCCCCTGTGCCCCCCCTCGACCACCGGTGACCCCTTGAATATATATTATTGTTTTTAGTTTAATTCTTAACCATTGATCTAGTTTCCCTGTATATTCATCATGCTTAATTAGGTACTGCATATTTGTTTTTTTTGTCTCATTCCACGGAAACATGGACCTCTGATTTATTGAGTGGTTATTTTATATTTTTGTGTGGAAGTCTTAAGTCTTAATTTTATTTATTTTGAAAACCAATTCCCATGAGTTCCTATATGATTCCTTAGAAGTAGTATCTAGACTAATGATATTAAGAGTGTGCCTTGGGTATGTCATGGGCCAACTCTAGTGCCCCGGTAATTGGTGACCCAAAGTTGGTTCAAGAAAAAAATAGTATTACATCCTAGGTAATTAAGAGATATTATGTACCAAGATCCCATTTGATATTTGTATAGTAATTATAGATTATATATATAGATGTAATAAAATGATAGGAAGGTGTGGGGGGATCCCCATGAGATCTTTCTCATTCACTTGGGATATACTTCTTTATACCCCCCTGATTTTTCCATTATATGTTTTTATTATTTTATTTTCATAAAAAGTTGAATTTATAGATTTCTATGAAGTTTTATATGGTTGATAATATTGATGTGATGATTTTGGGTGAGGTCTTAGACATTATTTAAGATTCAAACTTTAGTGTGGGATCCTTATTTGGTTAGACTAGAGTGACATAAATCTAGATTAACCATTGGTGCGTCATCTCATTTGGTAGGGTTTATAGAAATGGTTGGGTAGTTGGTCTACTCAAGGGTAAGAAGTACTCATGGTTGAAATCATTTTATAAGGGATCCTTTAGTCTTTTTTAAAAATAGAAGGGTTTTTATGGTGTTTTTTTATAAAAATGTAAATGTTTATATATTTGGAAACAGTTAATGGAAAATATTGATTATTTATTTAATTTTCAATATCTATATTTTGTTTTAGGAAAATGCCATGGGTTTAAGTAATGTTTTATAAAATGAATTTAATGTTTTTGGTTTATCATTTATATGGGGTACATGATATTTTTGAGGGATATCCTACTTTTTTCCTTTAATATCCCCTATATTCCCATATTGGTCAACATTTAGATTATATACAACACAAAAATGTAAATAAAATACCTCCTTCTTTACATGTTGTGAATCATAGTCTCATATGTGGAGCTATAAAGGAGGTGTAGCTATCCGGTGGTTGGTTGGATCTTGGATTTTTTAGGGGAAACATGGAGGTTCTATTTGGGTGATTTATTAGATAGATAAATATTTAGTTGGGAGATCTTTAATCCAATGGATTTATTAATCTAAGTGTGTCTATATAGGGTTATCCATTTCTTTTTACCAATATTGCAAGAGTGAGTTATTGATTTTATATTATCTATTATATATTAAATCATGTTACTCTTAATAATTGGTATCCTTTTCTATGAATTTATGATTTATTCAATCAGTTTAGAGATTCTTTATGGATTTTGAAGATTGTTCATCGATTAGGTTATCAGCGGTTAAAGGTTTGAGCTAAAGGTGTGCCCAAGATAGAATTTCAAACACTATATAGTAATTTTGTGTTTTTGGTAAATCTATTTAGGGTAATGGAGAAACCATATGTATTTATAACTTTGATAAACCATTTTTTATCCTTTTTTTTCATTCGGTACTATATTTATCAATGATATATCGGTATGATCATGATCCTATGAGGAGCATGAAGAATAGTTGGTTATGTTCTTAGACACATTGAGATATCATCATTTATATGCCAATATATTGAAATGTTATTTCTATAATCAATAGGTGACATTTTTTGGTCGTGAGTTCTCTAAATCTAGGATATTAGGGGATATTGAGAAAGTAGAATCTATAATTTCTTAATAGATTCATACTAATATTGTTGAGATTCATATTTTCATTGGTCATGTGGTTTCTTATTCTTGCATTATCTCAGAGTTTTCTCACATATTCATTAAAAATATAGTATTGACTTGGAATGGAGTGAATTTTTAGTGGGATGATAAATAAAAAGATTCATTTTATGAGATAAAAAATATATTGACATATACACCTATTCTTATTTGACCAAAGCCAAGGACGCATTATAAGGTCAATAATGAGGCCTCCAATGTGATGTTAAGATTTATGTTGATATGGAGGAATGAGTTTTAGTAAATGGGTCTTGAAACTTATAATAAAGGTCATGTAATTATAGAAACCTTGACCATCACTTTATCTTTATTTTTTTATTTAAAGAAGGTATGATTTCATATTATGTGTATTGGGTTTTCCATGAATGGTTTTATAGTATGTATTTCATACCTAGGTATATGCTTAGTGATAATTCTCTATTGTATTTTCATGGGTGTAATTTTTTTATTGACCCCGACACCCCCCACGCCCCCCGTGGCCTCCGGCGACCCCTGCACCCCCCGGCGCCCCCCACGACCCCTTTCGACTTTGGTAATTTTTAGTTCTTCCTTGATTCTTTGATTGCTTCTCATAAACGATGGATAGGTCATGCATAGTAATTGTGGATTATTTATTTTTGTGGTTTATATATTTCTCCTACATTTATTCATGTATTCATTACTAAAAGTGAGAATATCCATCCACAATTTGAGTAATTTCTTGGAATTTATATTGAGCAGTTGGTTCCTTTGGGATATCACTTAATATTATTTACACCTCAACTCTTTCCAAGAATATAGATATGTTCAATAGATTAAATCCCATCCTATAGACCAATTTCAATTCCAATGGTTTATTTTACAAAAATCCATGTAACTTCTCTCCCATGTAAATTTGGTCCATAACGACATGTCTAATTCTGGATAATGAATTAATTAGGTGCTTCATGTTCTGTAAACATATCCCATTGAAAACCATAAAAAATAGTTGGGTAGATAGTGTTATGATAATTGTATGTACAATTATGTATTCATTCTGCAACCACTTGTTTCATTTCTGTAGTCATTCATTATCATTGTTATATATATTTTGTTTGTTAGTACTGGGCATCTATTATCATTTTTAATTTTTTTTTCTACATAAATTTTTTGAAATATATATTCTGAACTTAATTTTATTTTATTAAATGACATGAATTACAAGGAAGAAGCGGTACACCATTTCATCTACTTCTGTGACAGATGACGATCCGTCTGTCCCCACGGCATCTGAGGCAGCAGCTGCCTACATCCCTGCATCATCTCCCCCGGCACCATCTCTGACACCGTCAGTGGATGTCTCATTAGAGGATGAGTCATCGCCTCCCCCTACAGGAGCCTCAGTAGTGGGGCAGCGACACGCCCCTTCCAGTTCATCACGGACATTCTGGAGGGTCACAGTCATAGGTACAAATTTTAATTAAATTAATTTATTGCATTTTGTTTATAGTAATTGTATGCTAATTGAAGATGAAAAAAATGCAACCATGGAAAAACGCTTAAAAAGTTATGATGTTTGGAACATGAATGGCAAGAAGATAGTGGTGCCATTTGATTCTTATGGGGTCCCGACGGATGACGCCGCAGGTTTACTTGGTCAGGTTATAGGTCAGCTGGCAGCGGAGCCCATTTCCCTGCCTATTTCATATGATGATTAGAGGCATATGCCTCCAAACTGGAAAAATGAAGTTTTTGATTCTCAGATAAAGGTAATTTTATTACTTTATGGTTTAATTGAATGTCATGTTACTAATATATTCAAAATGAATTTCTATATACAGATGTTCTTCCACTTTACCGTTGCTGATGTGATAGCACGGAAGTGGACATTGACAAATCTTGGAAAAAAATGGAAAGATTTCAAATGGAGGTTGTGGTATGAATCCAATGATACTTCGTTGACCGTGCAACAGATGTATGAGAAGCTACCCAGTGGGGTACCGAAAGAACAGTGAAAAGTTTTTGTCGATAGCCATCGTGATGAGAAGCGGATGGTATTGAAATATATATTATTATATTATCCTCATTTTACATTTATACATGTACATAAAGAGAAGATAGAAATTGAATACATTACTGTTAAATTGAATTTTATTTATTTCAGGATCTCTCAAGACAGAATGCATCAAACCGGGCAAAACAAGTCATCCCGCACACTGCGGGCTCAAAAAGCTTTTCTAGAAGCCGAATGTCATTGGTAATCTTTTAATTAGTTTAAATATTTATAAGACAATATTATCTATTTAACATATTTAATTGTTGATTTATCTTTGTTTAATGCAGTCACAGAGTTTAGGGCATGAAGCATCCCGAACAGAAATGTGGCTGGATGGTCATAAAAAAACAGATGGAAGTTTTGTTAATGAACCTGTCAGAGAAGTTGGGGTATGAAGTCAATTATTTATTATAATAACTTATTATCAGTTTTTACTGTGTTAATATATATTGATATTTTATTTATAGGTAAAAATTAAAGAAATATGGGATGTCAATCCTGAGAAATCCTACTCAGTCTCCCAGGATGACCCGGTTGGTAAAGTCCTTGGGAAGGAGCATCCTGGTAGAGTGCGCGGGATGGGTTTTGGACCCGTACCATCTGAGGTATTTGGCAGGCCATCAGGGATTTCAGCTACATCTACTACTGGTTCTGGTCATTTCATACCTGAAGATACTCAGAGGGAGATGTCTTCTCTACGAAACACAGTTCACCAGCAGGGGGATCAGATATCTGCTTTGCAGAAATAGTTGGTTGAAATACGTCAGCATATGAGCAGATATGCCCCCGGTGGTAGTGCATCGGCTAGTGGTGAGCAGGTAAATCACAAAAAAATCAAAATCATTTAGTTTGCACAATTTTATTGGTTTTAAGTTTAATTATAAATATGCAACAATATTTAATTTTCAATATAATGTTCTTATAGGTGGCAGCAGGTAGTGAAGATGAAGATGGAGAGGGTGACGATGCAGCATCAGATGATGAGTAGTAGTGTTGTTGATGTGTTGAACAAGTATGGGAATGGTTGGTTTGTATATGTAACATGTATATGGCACATAGTTGCCACCAAAAATTTCCATGTCCTAACATTTTTTTTATTTCTCATGTTTACTTCTATGCATTTTATTTATTTATGATGTTTCATTTTATGTCTTGATTTCTAGAGTGTGGTATACATCATTCCATTTAGGCCTGTGTTTGAATTGGTTCCACATTCAATGAGAATACCATATATGTGTAACCCATATTCATACCATTTCTACTATATAGCAGCATTTGGGTAGCCCCATTGTGTAAGCTCGATTCATACCATAACTGATTCATAGAAGTACCTAGGCAGTCCAACTGTGTAAGTCCCATTCATATCATTGTTGCTCCATAGCAGCACCTGGGTATCCTAGCTGTGTAATCCCAATTCATACCATCACTATCAAGGCCCACTGAGCCACAACACATTACACAGGCATGAAGAAATTCCCACTTGACAGGCTAATCTTAGACTATACAACCAACATACCAATTATGCTGATAAAGAACTCACGCTCTTACTGAAATGGAAAGAGTGTATCTTGGAAGCCTCCCACAATACCTAACTTTAACCTTTATCAGTATAACATGAATCTAAGCATGTATACACTCTATTAGAACACCTAATATGCATCATTACAATAACATCCAAATAATCATAGTTTAACTTAACTTATCCCCCAAATAACCATGTCAATTATTCATGTTAGACTTAACAAAACACAAGCACTACCCATGCTTTTACATTCACAATACCAAATACAATGATATTACTAACTGAATACCAAACCACAATCCACCTATATACCATCACTATAGAACAAAGTGTCTAAACTTACTTTTATTTTTTTAATGAACTCATAGACCTAGGATAAGTCCTCTCTTGGATTACAATCATAGAAGAAAACCCTTATCAGGTGGAAATGAGAATCGCTATTTCACTTGATTAGAACACTCCAATCACCAATATCCCAAGATACATCTCAATATTACTAGTCTCTCTCAACCATAGCTCACATGTCACATCCTATATAGGATAAAACTCATGGAGAAGCATCTATGAACCCATCTCAAATATCACGTGGAAAATCATAGGCCAATATACCCACTCGAGGGTTCTCATGCATATCACAAATCCCATACCCAATCCAACTATGAAATCTAGGTTACTAATCCTAACTAGAAATCGACACACCATACTTCCCCTGAAGGATAAAGATCACATACATGCACATTTATATTAATGACATTATCTTATGATAATAACTATTGTGAAAAATCAATATCATTTGGTTTGGTTAAGTATAATTCCACCAATAAGGTATTTAGGAAAACATTAGCTAAGTTGTTGAAATTTTAAAAAACTCAAACCTATTTTCTTTAACGAAGTCAATAACAACTATATCATGATGCATCCCATCCAACCTGCAACATGATGACCATATTGGGATGTATACATGAAACTCTTATCTCATATCCAATGACATAACTCAAATCCTCAATAGGAATCATGTATAACCTACAAGATCATAAACCATACTCTCTCAAGCACCATGCACGGTTAGCGTGTTGTCCAACCTAAAACACACGCCAATTCACAAGTTACCCATTTTCTATAGTAGGCATTAACAACCAACCCAAAACACACAACAAACCATACCATAACATACATTCTATAACTACTCAAACATCCATCTTTAGAACAAATTCTATACCCATATAAACATAATTTGTTCTATCCCATAACACAAATCCATTGTTAAAAAAACTCAACCCATATCACAATCCACCCATGAATGTTATATCGGCCAACTTAGAGCATAACCAATTACATATCATTACACATCACCATTTTTAGCATGATCATATAAATTGTATCAAAATTCATAACCATTTATTATATAGAGTATTAGTATCCATATAATATAAATCAACCCTTCTTAAAACACATAAGAAATTAAAGAAGCTAAAAACACATATACATCTTGGGGGTCACATGGATTGGTTACTCACCAAATTGTGATACATACCTTTCCTTAGGTTGGACTCCATAACATGCAACATTTTCTCATATCCTATTTTTCAATGAATACTACCATGTTATTTGTTTGTATGGTGTCTCCTGTTCAATATTCTGGTTTGATTTGTTTTTCAGGCCAGTGGTGTGGAAGGAGCAGAATTATTTTTTTTCCAGGTCAACATTTAGCAGCGGTTTTAACTGCCGCTAATGCCTTACTGGTCAGCATTTAGCGGCGGTTATAACCTCCGCTAATGCCTTATTGGTTATTATTTAGCGGCGGTTATAACCGCCGCTAAATGTATTATGTTTAAATTTAGCGGCAGTTTTCACCGCCGCGACATAGGTGCATCAAAGGCCAGAATATAGCGGCGGTTAAAACCGCTGTGAAAAAAAAGTGTCATCTACGCATAAAACCGCCACTAAATGGTCAAAAACCGCCGCGAAAAGAGGCATCTACGACGCTTTTCTTAAACCGTCGCAAAATAGTAAAAACCGCCGCTAATAGATTGCCGACACCCAATTTCGTGGCGGGTTTTCTAAACCGCCGCCACACCCTATAGCGGCGGTTTAAACCGCCACCAAATGAAAAAAATGCCGCTAGGGGTCGGTTTTGTTGTATTTTACATAGAAATAAAAATTCATAGTAAAAAATACATTTATTCCACAATAATTCTCAAAAGAAACATCTCTCTTATGAGTATCCCCTCATATTAATTATTAGTGAAATGTGGAAACATAAGAAAGGGGTGATATAAAATGTTTAGTAAGGGGTTAAAAATTACGATGATACAAAATTTTATAATCAAATCAAATAGATAATATAGTGAGAAATTAAATGATTAACAGAGAGAGACTTTTGAAATGATAAAAGAAACATGAGAGCATATTCCTAATTCCTGGAATAAAATGGGGTGAGATATCCTGGTATTCAATAAACATAACATTAAATTAATCATATAAATGAAGAATAAGATACAATATTTCACAGTATCATGGAACTATGATGGTTTATTGGAATGTTGAAAAAATATAAAACATGACATCATAAGCATAAGTAATGGCTAATTTCCAAGACACCATAATATAGTGATCAAAATTTTATAATGGACTGGGTTTAATCCCTAGTCATATACATATAATATCAAGTATAATAAAACATTACCCAATGAATTGGAAGGATATATACTTATTATACCAGCCATAAAATTATTATATGCACATTCATATGGTTTCCATATAAGGAAAACATTTATAGATCCACTAATAGTCATAACAAGATAAACCCTGGGAAATTAAATGGGTATACAATGAAATTAAGTAACCCCCTATGTAAGTATCCTTAAATTAAGATAACAGTTAAAAAGTTATTTACAATATATATATAAGGCTATATAGTTTTGTAAAAAATATCTCTAGTGAATAGATGTATGGGTATTTATGTAAATATCCCCAATCAACATAGAAACAATAGGATATTCAAAATGTAGTGGAAATAACCCTTATGAATGGAATGATAAAAAGGTAGTAGTGAGTATAACTTTCATGGTGTATGTATATCTTTATGAAATGATCCTTTATTATGGTTTCTAAATATCATGTGAATCATCTAAAGCATATCCCCCCAAGAGTGTTATACCAGGCATGTAGTAAGGATAACTTGTTATGCACTTAGTGAAGATTGGGTTAATACCCAACCAATCATTTTTAGGGTTTTTACCACTCATTTGAGTCTTTTATATATCTTGTATCCACTTTATGTTATCAAGATTGGGTTTTCATTGCAATAAAATCCCAAATTTTAATTTTACTAAATGTTTTGGATGTTTCACAGCCATAAAAAGGTTTGAGCATTATAATGTCTTATGAAGGTAGTATAAAGAGAGGTAATGATGGTACCTTATTAAAAATATAATATATTTTTTTTAAAATGAATTATAATAACATTTCCCATTGAAAAGAACAACTAAATAGAAGGAATTTGAAAATAAAGGCAGAGTAGAGGTTAGTGATCCTTACATTGATAGAATAACGTCTTTTGAAAAGGTTATAATGAGATGATATATGTAATATATAATTATAAATATATAAAAGTTTTTATAATACCAAATAACTCTAAGTGTGACCAAATTTGAAAATAAATTTAAATAATATCATAATAAAATAATTGAAATTGAAAATAAAATTGGAGGACTAAGGAACCCTTATCGTGCAAAGTAGCTAATTAAAGCATGAGAAAAACTCCCTAAAATCCTATAAACTCCTTGTAGAGAATAATGTGAGATAAAATGAGAGTATTTTCATGGGAAATTTATTCTGAGTGGAGAGGAATGAGATATTGGATGGGTATTATAGAAAAATAATGGGGGGTATAGTTTATTAGTATCTAAACATAGGTTTTGAACATCTTGTTACTTAAAAATGGAAAAAATTGGGCCTTCCCATGGATTTTTCCCATAGTTTTTAGGAAGGGGAAGTATTTTTTTATTTTGATATTTTATTATGTGAAACCCCATTAGTATATATTATTTTGGATGTGGATGAGATCCCTTTTTATAAATATTTTTTTAAATATCATAAGATATACTTTAGGATTTTAATGATTCTTTACAGGTATGAAAAATTTATACTGTCACTGTAAATTATATTATTTTAATGAATAAAACTATTTTTTTCAATAAATATTCTTTTATTAATTATTAGAACATCTATAGTCATCATTATGTCATAATACTTTCGGTAAACTCATACTGTATTTCACTTTTTACATAAAAAAAGGATTCTCTTAGAAAATTATGAAATAATCACTGTTTGATAATTTTGAGATGTTGATTAAAAATTTAAAATAATTTTTATAAAATTAAAATTCTAAAATTTAGGAAGTCAAATTTTAAATAAAATCATGTTACACATGAGAAAAAAGTTATTTAGAATACAAATTGTTACATTTGTTATGAGTGATTACATTTATATTTATTATTATAAGTTATCTATTACAAGTTTGGTAATTAATTATTTATAATTGTAAACCATATACATTTCATGAATTTTTTATTTGAATTAACTTAAAATTTACTTTTAAATACATAACTGATAAAACTATTTTAGTGTAATAGGCTATATACACAATGATTACAATGTTATGTTAATAGCCATTTTACGTTTCTAAAAAGGCTACAATATCCAAAAAATTATAACCATTTTATGATAATAAGAAACTATAAATTTTAGGAATCACATAATCAATTAAAAATAATAAATATTTCAAAATGTAATTTTTATTATAATACATTCCACTTAACATTTTAAAAGGTTATTTTTTACTATTAAAATATTTACATAGAGTATTATAAAAACCATTTTTAAATTAAATAGGCTATAATGTAATTAAAAATTAATGGTAAAGTATTATTTTAGTATAAATAAGATATCATATTTTTTTCATAAAATTTTAGATGACATTAAATTCGATGGTTATATATTAAAATTTTGTGAAAATGAAAGCATGTATCATACTTTTTTAAGAATTAATTAATAACAACCCAATTACCATTTAAGAAATATTAATAAAAAACCATTTAGTTATAAAAATACCTAAGTGAAAATAATCATTAATATAATAAATGATAATTCATAAATCCATTTTAATTAATAAAATTCCATTATTCTTGAAAAATAAATAATAAAAAACTCAGGTTATAAATATATAGATTTTTTTTGATTTATATTACTAAAAAATTGAACAAAATAAATTTTACATTTTCATATTAAATTTAAGAGTAAAAATATTCAATGGATATCCAGTATGTTACATTCTACACGCTTAAAAAAATGAATCCACACAATTTTACTATTTAATACACTCTTACTAAACACAAATGTTGTCTTAAATAAAATCTATAATAAGGAAACATTGTAGATACCTATAAAATTTTAATTATATGGGGTCATACAAGTTATACTTATCCTAGTTATATATATATATATATATTTAATGGTTATATAACTTAGGCTCTGTCCTCAAATATTCAAATCCAAATTCTCAAAAGTAATCAAACTCTACTGTGATACAAACTAAGGACTCCCAGACTCACACTTCCCGATCTGGTTCTAATCATACAATTTTTTATATCATTACATGAATTACAACTGAGACACAAGATAAAAAAATTTGGGTCTCAGGGAACTAGGTACATTTCCATCTAAATTCATTTCATAGAAATCTCTAGGGAAATGGGGAATCATAAGAAAGGGTTGAGATCAAATGATCAGTGAGGTGTTAAAAAATTACAATGATAAAACATTTCATAATCCAATTACAAACATAATCATGTGGGAAACGAAATAATTAATTGAGAAAAACATATAAAATGATAAAATAATCAAGTGTGTATATTCATAATTTAAAGAATAAAATAGAGTGAGATGTCCTGAGATTCAATAAACATAACATAGTATCCATCATTGAAACAGAGAACATGATAAATGTTTTAATATGATCATGTTAATCATTAGGTTCATTAGATAGAGGCAAAAAAATAAAACATGAAATCAAAAGCATAATCCAAGGTTCACTACCATGAAAACATATCATAGTGGAAAAGTGTTGTAGTGTATTGAGTTTACTCCCTATTCCCATAAAAATAATCTCCTGATATAAAAAAATTACCCAATTCATCGGAGGTTATTATAATTCTAGTATCACCCATTACATCATAATATATACATGTAGATATGTTCTACATAATAAAAATATACCTAAATCCATTATTATTCATAACATGATAAACCCGTGGAAATTAGATGGCTATAAAATGAAATTAAGTAAAACTATATGTAAATATTCTAAAATTAAAATAATTATGTAAAAGGTGTTTACATTGAATAGGTAAAGGGTATATGGTTTAGACCATAATATCCCCAGGCAATCAATATAGGGGTGTTTGAGTGAATATCCCACAACCAACATAAAAATGATAGGTTATTCAAAATTCAATGGAAACTAACCTTATAAATAACTTGATAAAATTGTAGTAGTGAAGATTAATTTCATTTTAGGTATATCAATAGGAAAATAACCTTCATTATGATTTTTAATGATAATGTGAATAATCCTAAGAATATCCATTGTGAGTGTTAAAGGATGTGTGTTGTTCTTCTAACTTACTACACACTCAGTGAACATTGGGTTCATAGAAAACCAAAAAAACAATTGGTTTATTACCCATATGATCATATATAAAAGATTATTTATCAAATTTATTTATATCTAGATAGATATTCTATTTCTTAGAAAACCCGCACTTTTTATATGGTACAAATTTTTGGATATTTCATGGTTATAAGGAATTTTGAACATTATAATAGCTTATAAAGGTGGTATAAAGAGATGAAATGGTGATCTATCATTAAATGTTCAATAATAAATTAAAAAATGATGATTAACAACATTTATGGTTAAAAAATAAATGAAAATAGAAGGATTTAAAAAATAAAGCTACCGAAGGGGTTAGAAATCCTTACCTCAAAATAATAATTGCTTAGTGAAAGGCTATAATGAGAGTAGATACGTAATATATCATTAGAAATATATTAAAATAAATGTAATACCATGTAATTAAAAGCCTGAAAATATTTGAAATTTAATTTAAAAGATATCACAATAAATGAATTGTAATTGAAAAATAAATAGAATGATATAGGAACCTTTACCTTGAAAATTAGTTTTTAATGCTTTTTAGGAACTCCCTAAAATACTAAAAAAATACATGGAAAGAATTTTTATGGTTATAATTAGAGTAAGTTTATGATTAATAGATTTATATTGGATTGGAATGGGAGGGGTGACTGTTTATAGAAAATGAGGAGGGATGTTAATTTCTAAACATTGGTTTTGAATATCTAGTTGATAAAAATTGAAAAAATATTTGACTTAAATGAAATTATCACTTGGTATTTAGAAAAGGGATGTGTTTTTTTAAATATTTTATAAGGTTAACCACCTTTATTATATATTATTCTTGAACATGGAAAATATTTATTTTCATAAATAATCAATTTTAAAATCTTAAAATATACTCTAGGTATTGTATGAATATTTATAGGTTATAAAAACTAACATTATTACTCTAAGATACATTATTTAGATGAATAAATATTTTTTGTTCAATAATGACAATTTTATTATTTATTATGCCATATTAAGTCATTATGATGTCATAATATTATTTATATACCCATATCATATTTCACTTTTTACCTAAATATTTTGACAATGTCAAAAAATTATGAAACATTTACCATTAGAAAATTTTAATAGGATAATGAAAATATGAAATCCTTTTTATTGAAATTTAAATTACAAAATTTTGGAATAAAATATTAAATAAAATAATACATTACATGGAAAACAATTTATTTAGAATAAAAACTATTTCTGTGGTTTTGAGAGATTTTATTTTTATTGGTTATTTTCTTATTTATTACATGGTTGGTAATTAATTATTTATATTTATAAAAAATATACATTTTATAAATTTTTTATTCTAATTAAGTGAAAATTAAAAATTTAATATATAACTAGGAAAACAGTTTTAGTGTAAAAAATTATATATATAATGATTTCTCTTTCTTGTTAATAAAAATTTTATATTTCAAGAAAGAATACATTAGCAAAACTATTTAACCATTTTATGATAATAAAACACTATAAATAATTGGAATATATTTCTAAAATAAAAATATTTCAAATTTTTTTTAGAATAAAATATGTTATTTAATGTTTTAGAAGTAAATTTTTCACTAATAAAATATATGAATAAAATATGAAAAAAATTATTTTTAAATTATATGAGATTTAATATAATTAAAAATTCATGATAAAGTATTATTTTTGTGTAAAAAATATATTATGTGTTTCACGTAAAATGGTATATGAAATTACTTTCCGTGGATATATATTAAAATAGTTTGACTTTGAAAACATGTATCATACTTCATTAACTATTAGATAATAGTGAGTCAATTACCATGAAAATAAAACAATTAATAAAATTAATATAGTTATAAGACTATATATATAAAAATAATCATGAATCTAGTAAAAAATATTTCATGAAACCATTTTAATAAATAAATTTCCATTGTTTTTGAAAAACATATAAGGATACAACTTAGGTGGTAAATATGTTGATAAATAGTTCTTTTATATTATTAAAAAAATAAATTAATATAAAATTTACATGCTTAATTTAAGAATAAAAATATTTATTTGAAATATCTGATGTTAAAACCTATATGTGTCATATTAAATAACTGTAGAATGAATGTCCGACCAAAAATCTGAAATCAAAACATAGACTCCTTATACCATCAAAAATCTTGTGCTGTTACTTTTATCCTTATGTCCTTATAGTTTCCAAAATATTTTCACCCCTTGGTTCTATTAATAAATCCATGTGTATACAACATCAAAAGATCTCGTTAACACAAATTTTGAATATTTAACTATAGATTATGTATTCTTTGGAATCTTTGTTTAGTCCCATCAAAATGTAGGAACTTAAAGTTTCATCAAGATGATTACTTTGGAAGATATTCCAATTTCTTTTATTCTTACATGGAATTCCATTATTTTTTTAAAATATAGATCCTTTATATATTCCCACTTAATTAAAGTATGATTTATATATTAGCTTCATTAAAAGTAACCCTTATATAAGTGTTGATGAACCAATAATATTCTCAGAGGAACCCTTATGTATTTCTCTAAGCTACGTGGTGACCTTTACATATTAGCACTCAAATTTGTTGTGGAAAAGTAATTAACCTTTATATATCATGTGGGTTGATAAGAATCTTATATATAATACTTGTTACTTCATGAAATATGTTGTTAACTCTTATATATAAAGTGTTTTATCCCCATGGGTAACTAATTGACCTTTACATAACATTTGGGCGGTGGGGTTACCTTTACATATCCCCTAGATTTAACACTTACATATGAGTGTGAAAGTTTATAAATTGGCTCGCCCATACATAACTGTTTACCCATGTGAAATAAAAAACCATTCTTCCTTCCAAATACATTTATGAATTAGACTAAGAACTCTTATATATCATAATACTTTTTAAATATTTTACACCACCTTCTCAATGATAAAGACATAAAACATACATATTCTCTTCAAATATTCAGAGGATATTATGAATTGAATTTGTTACATTTCCTTAACATTTCTTCTTAATCTTATTATCTTGATTCTTATCTTCACCAAATCTTCTTCAACATCTACTTTAGAAGGAATACAATGTATGAATTTATTTTTCAAATTCAATTATGTCCTAGAATATAATACTCTTACTTCATGAAATTATTTCATACTTCCAAATATTATCATTTGTAGCCCAATGGTATTAAATTAAGACTTCTCTTGATTCTAGAAAAACATTTTTTTTGAATATTACTATTCATAATACCAAATCCATGGATTATCAATTTATTAACATTCAATTCATTCTTGAAATTAAATAAATAAATAATTTCATAATTTAATCTATCTAAATTAATATTAATCAATTCCAATGAAATAATTATTAACTTTTGAAAACTATAATTACATATTTTATTATTAATTTTTAGGGAATAAAATAAAAAAATGTTAAAGAAAATACAATTAATTTATTACCAATATCAATTCCCCTCACTTATTCAATGGATTCCTAGACTAATGAACACAAAAATATCACCGAAAAAAAATTCAAAGAACTAGACAATGTTAATTCCTTTTCCAACAATAATAATACTCAAACTTATTAAGCCTATTAGAATTTCTCAATTTCATTCCTACCACAAGAAATATTCATTGTATTTACACATTTCCTTTTTCCGACACTCATTTGTACCAATATTTCTATAAATATTTCTCTTATCTAATAATGTATGAATTTCAAGAAATGTTTTTCTCCTTCCAAGATCATATAGGGATCACTAATTTTTTTTGAATATTTATCTATCCACCTACATATTCAAGTATATATGTTTATCACAAATAATTTTAAGGTATATTTTGTGACTAAGGGTTGGTAGGTTTTTATTTTAAAATTTTAGAGGTAAAATGATGATGGTTTGGATCTAAAATGATGAAAAATAATTTATTTATCGTTTATATTTAGAACCATTTGATTCTCAGGTAATGTTCACACATATATAAATTATAAATTATTAATTTTTCATCATCTCCATAACTCCTTGAGAAACTTTGTTTCACTTCTATTTTATGTTTTTTAGAAAAATATACAGATATTTTTTATTTTGATAGAAGCATGAAATTTTATTTCTTCAAGTAGTTGTGTAAAATTCATTGAATTGTTTTTATTATTTTCCCTTCCACAATTACTAAACATGATGTTTATACTTTTATCATATCCCAGTGTAGTTTAACTCCCCCACACTTAATGTCAACTATTATAATTCATATAATCCTAGGTTGAGATAATTAATGATTTTAGATTTTTAATCTGGTTACACAACTAGGTATTATATAGATCATAGAAGATAAAATGATATAGATATTTTGGTAGAGAGGGATTGAAATTTATTATTAAAAGGTATTTTAATTAAAATAATAACTCAATAATTTTAGAGAAATATTTTTTAGTGCTTCAATGTTTTTACTAGAATTCACAAAAAATTATATTTAATCAATAATTTATTGGTTAATAAATTAAATAATTATAAAAAAAACATAAAAAATGGTTTAAAAGCCAAAAAACTTACTAATTTCAAAAGTGGATATTTCATGGCTTGGGAGTGAAAAAATAATAGTATTTTTTTTGAATATCAAAATCTTTGAACATAAATAAAATTTTATTTAAGTATTCATATAAGTTTATTTTACCTATACAAGTTAGTTTTAAATAACTTAATGTTGTTCTAAATGTAACACCCCGACCCCAATTACCCAGAGTCGGTGAATTATTTTAATACATTGGCATGATTACAATGAATCAAGTCCCGAAGGACTGATCGGTTTTGTAGTCTTGGAAAATAGATTACATACATGAATGTTACATTACACTTTATAACATAAAAAACAACATAAATAATCCTTTATTAATGCCATTATTCCCTTGGCTTAACCCTTCATATCAACCAAAATACACTTCTTGGAATCCTGGAAAAAAATAAAACATAGAAAGGGGTGAGCTCAGATGTTTAGTAAGGATAACAATATAGCGGAAACTTTCATAAATAAGCATAAACATTTAAGGTAATGTATAACTAAAACAAAAGCCTTTTAAACTTGAACTTCAATATAATATGGCAGAAATAAAATGAAATAATTCCATTTACTTATTCACATGGATATTCTAATAGTCAAATAATCACATGCAATACCAATAAACACTTTCATAATGATAGAATGCATAATACCGAACTTTAATTTCTATGTCAAGGCCTCGTGACAAGACCTAAGGGATAACTGTAATCAGAACCCAACCCGGAGAGCCTCTATAACTGGACTCCATCCCGGAGAGCCTCTATAACCGGACTCCAACCCGGAGTGCCTCTAAAAACGGGACACCATCCCAGAGTGCCTCTAATAACCGGACACCAACCTGGAGTGCCTGTAATAACCGGACACCAACCTGGAGGGTCTGTTGTAACTAGAACTCAACCAGGAGGGATTACTTTTACCGGTCCCCAACCCGGAACATACTATTCCAAAACATTCATCTTAAGAAGTGGATTAAATATAACATAAACATTCGTATTAAAACTACCATACAAAATTCCAAAACATTAATCATAGACCATTAATGGCATAAAAATATCTCATACATAGTCAAACATATCACAAAACCTTAAATAAAATATGGATGATTTGTATCATAATAAATCAACTTCAAAGAAGTGTAAAATTTATCAAAGGATGTTGACATAGATGAAATCAAAACTATTTTAGAGAAATACCTATTTTTTGAAATCATTTAAATGATACATAATTAGAGAGAAAATATTTATTTTGAAAACATTATTATAAGATTTTAAGGGATGCTTCGACGACTTCATTATGGAAAAAAATAGCCGGACCCACCGTATAAGTTAAAAGAAACATTCTTACCTTAATTTGGTTGAAAATATTAAAAAGGACCTTATTTGGAAAATGAAGGAATGATTCCTTTATTAACCTCTTGTAAAAATTCAAACAAGGGTATAAATGACTTTAAAACATATTCTATTAGATAGTAAGAATGTTTTGAAATAAATTTTTAATAAACATGGATGTGGATGATAAAGAGGTCCCAGTAGATAATTACGTATAAACAACCTCGAATAATGAAGAGATTGTGAAATAAACCCTTAACAATTTGGCAACTTACGAAACATACAACCCATGAAAAAGGTATCATAAAATGAATATGTAAATACAAATAAATTAAAGTGTATTACACAAATAATACAATTATGGGCAGTACATACACCACACAAAAGGTAATAGTGGCAATATGGCATGAATCCCACGTGAATAAGGAGTGAGATGAAAACCCCTTACATTGCACATTCCTTTAATCGAGGGTACGTTTAGCCTCCTATATGAAGACTATATTATGTTATTAAATTATACCAGAACCATATCAATATTTATGATATCATACACTATTCATTTATGACTTTATACAACCCATTTAATAATAATTTCCATGTTATATTAATATTTCGGGTAATAATCGCTTTCTTTATCGTACATGTTTTAAATTGTTACTCTTGATTGTATCACTTAGATCATGATTTAAATAATTCTAGAATATAAAAAATGATTTATTTATCATATATATTATAATATAAAAATTTATAATAGATGTATATATGAAATGGAAAACACCGTTTATGGAGACGGTAGTCCATACGTACGCATAAACGCTGTTTCTGTTTTCATATAGTATTGAACGGAAGTAAGTGAATAAGATATATGTAAGTACATAAATACTTATATATATATATATATATCCAGTAGAATTATTATGTCATATATTACATACTTATTAGTAATATATATTTTTATAATCGTTGATGAATGGTGAACTTGGAAATGAATCTCATCGCGTCGTGGAGACGGTAATCCGTACATACGCACGAGCGAAAATATCATTCTTTGGATATTAGTATAATATATAATTGGATGGTATATAATATAGAAATAATCCTTATCAATTTATATTTATTACTTACATCAAATAGACATCATTATTATACCCATCCAAATAATAATGTATCAGATAACAATTACACCACGACTTGGAGACAGTAAGCCTTACGTACGCACGTATGGTGACATGTCATTCAAAGGGTGGATAGAATAATGAATATGGTTGTACCAAAATTATAATAACATCATAGTATATAGAATATATTGGATTTATTATTTTAGAATGGAATCAACAAAGAAAAATGAAGTGGAAGAAGAAAGGAACTTGAAAGAGGGTGGTGAGATCATTACCTCTTCTTCAGGTTCTCCCTTTTGATTTGATCAAAAGAGCTCCTTTGGTTGGATTTATGATCAATATAAGGCCTCTAGGATGAAGGGGGGATTATTTATAGGGTATTCAGGCAGGGTTTGGCTGAGTCAAATGGCTTAGAAGGTGTGAATTAGAGAGAAGGGGGAGTGCCCTTTTATAAGAGGGGTGAGGGGAACCTTAGGAAAAAATTAAAATATTATTTTATAATAAATTCCTATTCGGTTTGTAATGTCTCCAAAGTTGATTTTACTAAATTCTAAGGTGGTGATAGGTCGAAAAAAACTCAACCAATAGGTTTTAGACAAGTTTAGGTTACCATTTTAACCTTATCATTTAGATTTAACTCTAAGATAAATAATTTAACTTTTACTATGTCTTCTTGTATTCTTAAACTATATGGTTAATAAAATTACTATATACTACCAATAAAACTCCAATTGGTTCATTAATGCCATATATATTATTATATAAGTCTTTTCTCCAAACCTTAGATTTTTAGGACAATTATATCAATTTATAATATAATATCTGTTTTAAAAACTATTTTATGTCAATTTTGACACTATTTGGTATTTGTTTATTTGTTAAAATAATAACAACATGATTACTTCAAAAAAATACATTGAATCAATACTAACATGTCATATTCACCTAGAAAATTCGTGGATGTTGTAAAAAATTTGAAATTATATTTATTTTAATATTTAAAATACCATTTATTTGATTCTTTTAGGAATAAGGTAATTACTGCATCATCATTGTGTCATAAATAATTTTTTTATTTAATGTCTATAAATTATAAATAAATTACCATGATGTAGAAAATATTTTTATATTTCTAATTAATATTTATAATCTAATTTATCTTATGTAAAACACTATATTAAAAATGTTTTAGTTATTAATCATTGATTTTAACTCTTTTAACACTTCTTTGAATTAAATAATTATAAATGTCCTAATCTAATCCAAGTGGACCTAAATGATAATATTTTATTCCTAAGGTTGTTTTTGGTCGAGATAAACTAGTCTAATAGAATTATAACATGTGTAAGGGTAATATTAATATCATTTTACCCTTAATTACCATATTTACTTTTAACCATGTTAATTAAAAGTTAAAAGTTACTATTCAAAAAAAATTATTTTCATCTCATTAAACCACATTTTACTCCTTGATATTAACTGTGTCTCTCGGATATTTTAAATTCAGCTCACAGAAGCGGTAAAATTATGTTTTATGTGAATTTGCAAAAGCTTCTAGGAGGTGGGTAAAAGACAGTGAAAAGTTCAATGAAATTTTTATATATCTAAAATTATTATAAACCGACTCCAATTAATTAAATTGAACTTATATAGGTATTATGTATCTATTTTTACATTAAATAATTTAAATAAAATAATTAATTTTTTAAATAAAAATTTGGTTTTAAACTATAACTCAGTGTTTTTCATAATTCATCAAAAATTAAATGTTTTCAGAAAAATACCAAAAAATTACCCTAAGCTAATTTTGATATTCCGAATTCAATAATGAAGTATATTTTACCAAATTAAAAATATATAAGTTGTAGTTATTAATTTAAAATTAATTACCGTTGTCAAAACAAAAAGTGTGTTTTTAAGAAACAATAAAGGTCAAAATATTGACACTTGTTTATGTCCGGTTTAAATGTGAAATTATGTCTAATGACCAAAATTGGATTAAATTGTAAAAATATATTATAAATATAATTTAAAACCACTCAAATTCATAATTTATCACTATTCATTATTTCGATTAAAAAGGTTTTTTAATTAAAATTTAGTAATTTTCACAATTCATCAAAATATTAAAGTTATCAGAAAAGTACAAAAAATTCACCCTAAGCTAATTTAGATATTCAAGATCCAAAAATTATGTCCATTTTGAAAGATAAAATGTATAAAATTTTAAAAAGTGGGTATTACTATTCATAACGGCTAGTTGGATTGGTTGTGGTGTGTGTTAGAACTCGAAGTTGCGTACAACACACGCTAATGTATTATTCAAAGAGAAGCGTACCATGGAAGCTTAGGGTATTACATTCTACCCTCCTTCAATAAATTGCATCCTCACAATTTATGCTCGGTATTGGAAAATTGGGGTTGACATTTCAAAATATCATAGTTGAAATCCCACATCGAAAAATTGATTAATGAGGCCTCTATTTAAAATAAAGAGTGGTAAGTATGAAGGTTAACAAAAATAACACATACTAGGGTTCCATGTAGGAAAATATGGATATGGAAGAGAAATTTAACCATCAATATCTGATGGAGAGTGGTAGAGAACATGGCTATGAAAAGGCCAACAATCACAGAGCAATTAATTTGTGATGATCAAAGGTACCATCTAGGACAACATTTTTGTTCTAAGTTCCATTTATTAAAGTTGAGGAATTTATTTATGAGATTGGCTAAGATCATAAGGAGATATACTTACATTATAATTAGAGTTTTATCCATTAATAAATTTCTACCACAAACTCATCTTTGACCCAAAAACATAATACAACTCAAAAATACTCTATTTATCCTAATCGTATAGGGTTCCAAATATAATTAATTTATAATTCACATATCAGAACCCTTAAAAAAAGAAACTAAATTATACCATCCAGGAACTTCACACAGTCTAGTGGTAGACGGTAAATCCCAATCGCACTATGGTTATGGGTTCGATTCCCACAGCTTTGTCCGACGCGACATGTTGTCACACGGTCTGTGTGTTGTCCTTTTAAAAAAATACAAAAATAACCTTTTAAACTTAATCCATTCCAAACTTTAGACTTATCCAAAATACTACTATCCAAACTCACAGTAAAAAATTTATAAGGAAGTTAAACACAATGAAGATCCTTTTTGCAATGTAATAACATGTGAACACCTTCACCATGTATTATTTTAAAACATGGTAACATCCTAAATTACCATAAAACCTTATTGATTACATTCATGCTCCCTTATTCTTCATAGAATACTAAATATATTCCTTCTATCCAAAAATGTTGTAAACTCCAACGATGAAAAATCATTAATCAGTTTCAAGGTAGTCAAGAATATCCAATATAATTTATCCAAATCAATCTTGTATTATTCCAAAATCACAACCTCGATATCAGAACCATATTATGGTTTATTTTCTCTCAGCCATATATTTTCCAAAAATTTAACCTGCTATTGAGTCACTTTTCTTGGTTCCACACAATCTCAAGTCCTTAATAAAATATTACTGTAATACAATCCGTATATACTCAATAATTATTATAACCAGTACATTGTTGATACAATACTCAAATGAAATAATCCTATAATAAAAACATAATAACACTAGTCATTATTCTTCATCTGAGGTAGTATAATAACTTGATTATTATATAATAGCATCATTTGGGGAATACTCTGATGATTTTGACATTGGTTCGCGTAGTGTCCCAACTCCTTGCAGATGAAGCATTATACATTTAAAACCTTTTTCTTACACTTGCAGTCACATAGTTGGTGTTCTTTTTCTCCACACTTATAACATACTCCCATTCCCTTCAAGCATTTTCCAAGGTGATTCTTTCCACAGTTATCACATATGAGAAAATCCTTCTTACCTTCTTCCATTTATCTGTCCTTTTATCTACCATCATTTTCTTCTCTGGGTTCCCTTCAAAGACATAGGACTCCGAGAATTCTTTACTTATCTTATCAACACATGATACCATTTCTTCATATGATGATAATACATGGGATACTATTTCCCTTATAAATTCTGGCTTAGGACCATGAAAGATATAATCCTTCTTACTCTTTGGATCACGTGTATTGCTGGAGTTCTCATTCCTTCTACTTGGTGCCATTTTTAAACAATGGCATACACTAGATTAGTTTAGGAATAGAAATACCTAATCCTAAACTTGTAAAACACTTAACATAAATTAAACAGTTTATGGGTATAATCCATAATCATAAAAATGTTTTCTTTGAGTAAGCATATACTCATAAGCCCTTCATAATGGTTTGTAAAGAAAATGAGAATTATCATAAGCATATCCCCTGGGAGTGTCGTAATAAAGAGTGCAGCAAGTCCTGTTGTTGTGCACTAGTTCACGTTCAAGTCTAGATCAAAGCATTGTTTTCAGGTTTTACCCCTAGTTACATCTATGCCAGAGCTACCTCTACCTGCTCGTATCCAGACAGGGATGCATTTTCATGGAAAACTCACAAAATCTCTACATTACCAAAATTCTAGGAATTTCTTCTATACTAATCCTCAAAGTCTATATTAGGTCTATGTGCTCTAATCCGAGTTTATCTAAATCTAGCTTCTAAGGTTATTGCTAAACTTCCTCTGATACCAACCGTAATTCCCCGACCCCAGTTACCCAGAGTCTGTGCATTATTTTAATACATTGGCATGATTACAAGGAATCAAGTCCCGAAGGACCGATCGATTTAGCAGTCTTGGAAAATAGATTACATACATGAATGTTACATTAAACTTTATATCATACAAAACAACATAAATAATCCTTTATGAATGCCATTATTCCATTGGCTTAACCCTGCATATCAATCACAATACAGTTCTTGGAATCCAGGGAAAAAAATAAAACCTAGAAAGGGGTGATCTCAGATGCCCAGTAAGGATAAGAAAATAGAGAAAACATTCATAAATAAGCATAAACATTTAAGGCAACGTATAACTAAAACAAAAGCCTTTTAAACTTTAAATTCAGTATATTATGGCAGAAATAAAATGAAATAATATCATTTACTTATTCACATGGATATTTTACTAGTCGAATAATCACATGAAATATCAATAACCACTTTCATAATGATGGAATGCATAATGCCAAACTTTAATTTTTGTGTCAAGGCCTCGTGCCAAGACCTAACGGATAACTGTAACTGGAACCCAACCCGGAGAGCCTCTGTAACCAGACTCCATCCCGGAGAGCCTCTATAACCAGACTCCAACCCGGAGTACCTAGAATAACCGGACACCATCCCGGAGTGCCTCTAACAACCGGACACCAACCCGGAGTGCCTATAATAACCAGACACCAACCCGAAGGGTCTGCTGTAAACGGACCCCAACTCGGAGGGCTTACTTTTACCATTCCCCAACCCAGAACATACTAGTCTAACACATTCATATTAATAAGAGGATAAAATATAACATAAACATTCATATTAAAACTAACATACGAAATTCCAAAACATTAATCATAAACCATTAATGGCATAAAAATAACACATCCATAGTCAAGCATATCAGAAAACCTTAAATACAATATGGATGATTTGTATCATAATAAATCAAATTCAAACAAGCGTAAAATTTATCAAAGGATGCTGGCATAGATGAAATCAAAACTATTTGAGAGAAATATCTCTTTTTTAAATCATTTAAAAGTAGAATAATTATAGAGAAAACCTTTATTTTGAAAACATTCTTATAAGATTTTAAGGGAATCTTTGATGACTTCATAATGGCAGAAAATAGACACACCCGTCGTATATGTTAAAAAAAAATTCTTACCTTAATTTTGTCGAAAAGATTAAAATGGACCTTGTTTGGAAAACCACAGAAAGAATCCTTTATAAACCTCTTGTAAAAATTAAAACAAGGTTATAAATGACTTTAAACCATAATCTATAAAATAGTAAGAATGTTTTGAAATACATTTTTAATAAACATGGATGTGGATGATAAAGAGGTCCCATTAGATAATTACGTATAAACAACCTCGAATAATGAAGAGATTGTGAAATAAACCATTACCAATTTGGTAACTTACGAAACATACAACCCACGAAAGAGGTATAATACAATGAATATGTAAATACAAATAAATTAAAGTGTATTACACAAAGAATACAATTATGGGTAGCACATACACCACACAAAAGGTAATAGTGGCAATATGGCATGAATCCCACGGGAATAAGGAGTGAGATGAAAACCCCTTACCTTGCACTTTCCTTTAGTTGAGGGTACACTTATCCTCTTTTATGAAGACTATAGTATGTTATTAAATTATAACAGAACCATATTAATATTTTTGATATCATACATTATTCATTTATGACTTTATACTACCCATTTAATAATAATTTCCATGTTATATTAATATTTCGGGTAATAATCGCTTTCTTTATCATACGTGTTTTAACTTGTTACTCTCGATTGTATCCCTTAGATCATGAATTAAATACTTCCAGAATATAAAGAATGATTTATTTATCATATATATTATAATATATAAATTTATTATAGACATATATATGAAATAGAAAACACCGTTTATGGAGACGGTAGTCCGTACGTACGCATAAACGTTGTTTCCGTTTTCATATAGTATTGAACAGAAGTAAGTGAATAAGATATATGTAAGTACATAAATACTTATATATATATATATATAGTAGAATTATTATGTCATTTATTACATACTTATTAGTAATATATATTTTTATAATTGTCGATGAATGGTGAACTTGGAAATGAATCTCATCGCGTCGTGGAGACGGTAATCCGTACGTAGACACGAGCGAAAATATCATTCTTTTGATATTGATTTAATATATAATTGGATGGTATATAATATATACAGAATCCTTACCATGTTATATTTATTATTTACATAAAATACACATCATTATTATACCCATCCAAATAATAATTTATTGAATAACAATTACACCACGACGTGGAGACGGTAAGCCGTACGTACGTACGTGTGGTGACATTTCATTCAAAGGGTGGATAGAATAATGAATTTGGTTGTACAATAATTATAATAGCATCAAAATATATAGAATATACTAGATTTATTATTTTAGAATGGAAACAACAAATAAAAAGGAAGTGGAATAAGAAAGGAACTTGAAAGAGGGTGGTGAGATCATTACCTCTTATTCAGGTTCTTCCTTTTGATTTGATCAAAAGGGATCCTTAGGTTGGATTTCCGATCAAACTAAGGCCTCTAGGATAAAGGTAGGATATTTGAGAGGGTATTTGGTCAGGGGTTGTCCGAGACAAATGGCTTAGACATTGTGAATTAGAGAGTAGGGGGATTTCCCTTTTATAAGAGGGGTGAGGGGAACCTTAGAAAAAACGTAAAATATTATTTTATAATAAATTCATATTCGGTTTCTAATGGCTCCAAAGTTGATTATTTAAAGTCTAAGGTAGGTATAGGTATAAAAAAACTCAACCAATATCTTTTAGACAAGTTTAGGTTACCATTTTAACCTTATCATTTAGATTTAACTCTATGTTAAATAATTTAACTTTTACCCTGTCTTCTTGTATTCTAACACTATATGGTTAATAAACATACAATATACTACCAATAAAACCCTAATTGGTTCATTAAGTTAATATATATTATTATATAAGTCTTTTGGCACTATTTGGTATTTGTTTTTTGTCAGAATAATAACAATATGATTACTTCAAAAAACGTACATTGAATCAATTCTAAAATGTCATATTCCTCTATAAAATTAGTGGATGTCATAAAAACATTGAAATTATATTTATTTTAATATTTATAATACCATTTATTTGATTCTTTCATGAACAAGGTAATTACTGCGTCATCATTGTATCATAAATAAATTCATTTATTTAATGTCTAAAAATTATAAATATAATACCATGATGTAGGAAATCGTTTTATCTCTCTAATGAATATGTATAATCGAATTTATCTTATCTACAACCCTATATTAAAAATGTTTTAGTTATTAATCTTTGATTTTAACTCTTTTAACACTTCTTTGAATTAAATAATACTAAATATCCTAATCCATTCCAAGTGGACCTAAATGATAATATTTTATTCCTAAGGTTGTTTTTGGTTGAGATAAAATTGTCCAATAGAATTAGGACATGTGTGAGGGCAATATTAATATCATTTTTACCCTTAATTACCCTATTTACTTTTAACCATGGTAAATAAAAGTAAAATGTTACTATTCACCAAAAATTATTTTCATCTCATTGAACCACATTTTACTCCTTGATATTAACCGTGTCTCTCGGATTTTTGAAATTCATCTCACAGAAGCGGTGAAATTAAGTTTTATGTGAATTTGCAAAAGCTCATAAGAGGTGGGTAAAAGACGGGGAAAAGTTCAATGAAATTTTTATATATCTAAAATTATTATAAACCGACTCCAATGAATGAATTTTAACTTATATAAGTATTATGTATCTATTTTTACATTAAATAATTTAAATAAAATAAATAATTATTTAAATAAAAATTCGGCTTTAAACTATAACTCAGTGTTTTTCACTATTCATCAAAAATTAAAAGTTTTTTGAAAAATACCAAAACTTTACCCTAAGATAATATTGATATTAAGAATTCAATAATGAAGTTTATTTTACCAAATTCAAAATATAGAAGTTATATTTATTAATTTAAAATTAATTCCCGATGTCAAAACAAAAAGCGTGTTTTTAAGAAATAATAACGGTCAAAAGATTAACACTTGTTTATGTCCAGTTTAAATATGAAATTACGTCTAATGGCCAACATTGGATTAAATTGTAAAAATATATTCTAAATATAATTTAAAACCACTCGAATTCATAATTTATCACTAATAATTATTTCGATTAAAAAGTTTTTTTAATTAAAATTTAGTAATTATCACTATTCATCAAAATATAAAAGTTATCAGAAAAGTTCCAAAAATACACCCTAAGATAATTTCGATATTTCAAATTCAAAAAAGAAGTCCATTTTGAAAGATAAAATGTATAAAATTTTAAAAAGTGGGTATTACTAGTCATAACGGCTAGTTTGATTGGTTGTGGTGTGTGTTAGAACTCGAAGTTGCGTACAACACACGCTACTTATTATTAAAAGAGAAGTGTACCGTGAAAGCTTGGAGTGTTATACTAAACATATAACATTATCCATTTTTATCACAAAAGGTTTCAAAATCACACAAAAAGAAATAAAAAACACATAAAAATTGAAATTCCTAGAAACTAAAAGGGGTTTTCCTCCCCCACACTTGAATAATGTAGTGTACTCAATACATTAATACAATAATAATAGTTTGATTAGATATTATTTAATTTTGTCACTAAAGTTAAATAGGGGTAAAACTTGGTGTTTTTATAGTTATATTGACATAAGGATTTTTATTCCCTCCACTAGTACCTTTGTTAAATTTCCATGAAAATTTTTAATGTGTTTCCATTGATAGTGAATAAGTTATTTTATCCTTCTATAACAATAATCTTAACTCTAAATAGATATAAATTATTAATGGAAAATGGATATAAAAATCTAAGAATAATTTTACCTGGCATCAATTTGATTCACAAGTTATAAATCATAAATTTGTATTCTCAGTGAAATTATTTTTATTGGATCATATTTAAATAAACCACTCTTATTCTCTCCTTATAAATTCTATAATTTATTAAATATTCTATCCTTATTTATTTTATATCATGATTATATAGTATACATTCCTATCATTATTATATATCCATATTTATATCCTTGATTTCCCAATTGGAATTATACTCAATATCCCTAGGGAAATGATCGATTTCTCCCAAAATTTACTGATATGAGATCATTTCAATTGAGGTTTTTAAGCTGTTTCGTAAGCCCACACGGTGTCCTCTAATTTTTCTTCTGAAATATTGCCTATTTTGGTTGATATTATTTTCTAGGATTACTTTATTCTATATATTTGAAACTTCATCTTTTCCACTATTTTTACGATGATCGGGTTTTTATGTTTTGTAGTGGAATCCATTATTCCTCATTAAATATCCCGAACCCAAATTGACTAAAAGTTAACATAATTTTATTTTTAATTAGAGAATATTTACACTAAAAATGAAACAACAACATCATGTAGAATATTAATGGTGTATCCTATGGTAATCACCATAAATAAAATACATACAATCTATAGGGGGTGAGCCAAAACATGAGTAGGTAATCAGATCCTCATCCTAAACTCTTTTGGAGGATAATAAATCCACCACAACATTCCCCTCAGGTTTGCTAGGAATAATCTCCACTCCTTCGTGGGTAAATACTCTTTAGTCTTAGATAGTATATGGTATGCTCTAGTAGTAAGGGAGAAACCCAAATAGATAATTAACTATAAGCGAAAATCCACTTCTATGACATATAATAAAATATTTTTTAGTGATAAAAGAGATAAACTGGTGAATAATGTGCTGTATTTTATGATATAGGAATTACTATCACCATAGTGATATGAGAAATCAAAAATTAAAAATCCCATATAGATCCAAATGAGACCACATTTTCACATGATTCCATTAGAATTGTATCCATATGAGTAACTTTTATGTCCCCATCTAGGTAATTTCCAACACATCAAATGACTTGTTATTTCACTTGACCTAGAAGTATTTGAACAAGAAGTAGTTAGAAGAATTTTTTTATGGATAATGGAATATTCTCACTCATATCCATCAAAAAGTGAGGTGAAATAGTGGTACAAAATATTTCTTTGATATATATTTTTAATGGTGGGATCCCTTATCACCAGACACATTGTTAAGCTCCCAAAATAAAACATACTCCTAGTTAAAAATTGAGTTCATTGGGAATATATAATTTCTCATATGATTTAAAATTTTAAAATGATATTAGTCCTAATGAAATCAAAAATAATAGTGGAATTATTAGTTTTGGTTTCTTTAGATTCCACCCATTTAGATACATATTCCACATTAAAAATGATATAAGAATATTCAAATGACATGGGTAAGGGTATCATAAATCATATACCCCATAATTCAAAGATTTCACAAAAATTCATTATTCATTGTGTCATTTCTTACTTATTTCATACGATTCTAGGTATTTATAATTTCTCACATCTGTTACAAAACTCATAGGAATATTTAAAAAAAGTTAGCTGGTATATACTAGATCAGATTAATATCTTTGTAGTTCTCTATGTTTGAAAGTGGTATCCTTAGTTTAAGGTATTACAAAGACATATTTTACCTGACTTACAAAAAAAATCTTCTAGTAATATTATCCATAAAAATACTCTAATTATATGGATCATTATAAAAATAAAAATTTGATATAGGTTTGAGTATAAAATTTCATTATGGGTTAAGATGATTTAAAACATAAGAAGTTATCAGAAAGTTTACCATGCCAAGATACAATTGTATATATCCTTTATCTATACAAACCTTTTCACCTTGAATGAAGAAATTTAATGGATACTTATCTAAAATTTCATCATCATTTATGTGTGGAAACTATCTTAAGAGATTTGATACTTTATTTTCATATCCTATTTTTTCCTTTATCTCTAAATAAAATTCCTAGAGTAGTAACATTCATATTATCAGTATTGGATATAATTCTTCCTTTTTAATATGATACCTAAGGGTTGTCTGGTAAAATAAAATAGTCACTTTAATACAAAGCCTATATGACTCCATTTTTTCTATAGAAAAACTTCTAAAAACACAATTTTAATGGTTTTATAATGGTTGTGAGATGAATGTAGTAATCTAGAGGCATATAAAATGACACGGTATCTTTTGTTAATTATTCGATAAAACATTACATCCAAATCCTGGTCTGAGACATTACATAACGGTTCAAATGGGACCTCCCAATTAAGTGTTTGTATGACTGGTGGTATGGGAATTTTACTTCTCATCTCATCAAAATATTTCTTTAAATGATCATAAAAAATAATTTCAGAATCCTTATAAACTAATATTGAAATTTTTAAAGAAATCAAATTAAAATATTAGATGAATATTATATAAAATCTCACATTACATGAAAAGTATCTAAATTATTTCACATAAGTTGTGTATCAGAATTTTTTGATAACTTCAATGTTATATTCGTCAACCTGAATACGATTTTTAATATTACATGTTTGAGAACAATTCTTCTCTCATGTATGAAATGTCACTTTTCAATCTTATAAGAAGGATTATTTTTAGTATATTTTTTTACTAAGTTATCTATATTTTCCTTGCAAAAATCAAAGGAATTTTCAAAAATAGTGAAATCATCATGTAACTATGGAAGATAATACTAAATTAGATTAGATAAAATTCTTACCATAAATCTTTGAAATTTACCAAGTGTGTTTCATAGTTCAATTTTTTTACAAGTAAATTGGACATAATGAAAAGTGATGGTTGTATTTTTATTGTCCTCAAGTGAGATATGGACTTGGAAATATATTGAAAATCCAACTAAAAAGTAGTAATGGCGTTTTATTCATAGTATTTCAACAATTTGATCAATAATTGGTGTGTGAAAATGATATTTTTATATGAACTGATTTAGTTTTCTATATTGAATATAAACTCTCCAACTATTTTTGTCACTCATAGAGATTAATTAATTTTTTTTCATAAATAATAATGGAACACCCATATTTTTTTCACTATGTGAATTGGGTTGACCCATTTTGAATTATAAATTTTGTAAATGATTTTTTATTCTAATAAATTTTGAATTTCCTTTCTTATAACTTCCATCATTTTTGGGTTAAGTCTCCTTTGTGGTTTCCTAATATTTTTATCATTGCTTTCAAACAAAAATCAATATGGGATAATTTTAAAACTTATCCCATGTCTATATCCAAAATTCTATCCAATAACACTCACATTTTATATCAAAATATTTTCTCATAATTTCTACTTTAATACACGAAAAATTACCAGTGATAATTATTTGTAGCCTATCCTCCTTCATTAAAAAATAATGTATTAAATCTAGTGGAAAAAAATTTCAATTACATATTTGGGTGATGGAATAAAGATGACAGAATATTTGGTTTAACAATCACTAAATATTTAACTTAATATAAAATATATTAATTATCAACTCATTCCTCATTAAATAATTAATCCAACATATAAAATAAATCAGAAGTTACATCATTTTTAGATGGTTTGAAAGGATTTGATGATTTATCCCAATTGTTTAAAAAAGAATTATAAAATCATAACTGGTTAAAAAACTAAAAATTTCTTATAAAAAACCAATTTCCCCATTCACCATAATGTGATGGTGTAAATAGTTAGTTCTTTTCATTTAGATATTTTACGGTTTTAAAAATATTTAATTGGAAAATTCTTTTACAAAAATCTATTATTAGATTACATTCTAGGATATTTATGATTGTATTTATCATTTTTATGATGTGTCTTCCCAAAAAAAAAATGGGTGACTGAGTCAATGTCATGTCTTATTTCATGTTCAACACATGAAAATCAGTCGGTGATATAAAATTCTATACTCTTACTAGAACATATTTAAGAAAATCGCATAGGAATGTCAGGGATCTATTGGATAACTTGGCAACCAATCTTGTTGGTTTGAGCTCTGGACTATACAATGAATAATATACATAATATGGTTTGGATTTAATTGAATATCATAGATCAATTAATTCATCAATGAAAGACATAGATAAAATAGAACAAGGAATAAAAAAATATCCCTAGTTCTTGTATTTTGGTTAGAATTTTTGGTATGATTATAGATAAAAAATTTCTCCGTAAATTATATCTATCATTTCTTAGAAGTATAATTTTTTTGGTGCATAGTTACATGATGAACATAGAATATTTGTGAATATGTTTTATGGAATTCATAAGAGGAATGACGATTTAAATGATTAACATTTTCTAAAATTTATCTCTAGATTTATTCCTCTTGAATCTCCATTGATTGGATCATTCTTAAAGGGAAGTGGTAGTATAACATTTTATTTTTTCCTTAAGGTATTTTTTTTTCTGATGATGTTTTAAATTTATTTTTAGTATTCTAAGGTCCATCTTCCTCTTCCCATTATTCTCCCATAGCTATTCTAGATCTAGTCTAAATCCATATTTAAGAATAACATGAATCTATTTTATACAACATTTTAGTACTACAATTTCAATTCCAATCATATTTGGAATGGGTTATACTAGTAGTTTCTCCTTATTTTTTATCATAATTTATAAAAGGAATCATAATAGCCATTTTAATTCATTCATCCATTTACTTAAGTCTTATATTCCTAAATCTTGTTGATTTCACACATGTGTTTGTGAACTAGTTTTGGGATATTAATACTATTTGCTTTTCTAAAAGGGTGGTTGAATGTTTTATTGATATTATAGTTTCTTATAGGGTTGTTGGAATAGTGGATGTTAATTATGTTTTGGAGAGTTTAGTCTAAGTTGAGTTTGTTGATTTAAAAATCCATATTAGGCTTGGTAAGGGTCTCTCGATCCTTTTTTATTTCATTAGGATTTACACTATGGATAATGATCCATTGAAATATTATATTTCTTATACTTGGTCACATTGGTCAGCACAATGATTTTTTAAGAACAAAGACCACAAATATTTAATAATGTATGTTTATTAGTTTATTTTTTAAGATCCATCTGTCTAGCTAATGTGGTTAGGTCCTTTTTTTTATACTCTAATAAAGGTGATTATATAGACCCTACCAAATACAATCCTCTTGTACAAAACTATTGTGAATTTTAACCTATATTTTATATCAACCCTCAAGAGTTAACTCTAATTTTTCAAGCAGAGGTCCTCTCAATGGTGTATAAAAATAATTTCTACCAATATCGAATATATATTGAAAGAAGAATATTAGGAACTACCTTTACTTAATTTATTGTTGTGAAAAAATTACATATATATTCATTAATATTTCCCAAAAGTTGTACAGTGTTTATACTATATATTGTATTATAACATAAATATATTAATTATATCCATGCTCAATGATATAGGATAGAAGCACTGGAAAAACTCATTTGATGGTTATCCCAATCATTAGAATCTTTTTGTTGTATGATCCATACCAATTATGTAGATTCTCCTTCAAGTGAAAAGTAAATAATCTATACTATAATTGTTCCAAAACCATTCAAATTAGCTTAATTATAGAACACATGAGGTTGAATTAATTTATATACCTATTAGGATATTCCCCCACTAGGCCATAAAATTTTGGGAAAAGTTGAATCAGATTGGTTTTTAATTCAAAAGTAGTAAGTAATATAGGTATGAGATTTTTTACATTATTAAATTGAGGTTCACATAGATATAAAATGGATTTATTTGTTTTTTTCATTCACTATATGAGTATCATTATGAATTCATGGTGATTCAATGGAGTTGAAAAGTATAATGTTTTCAAGATTTAGTTGAAAAATTTCAATTTCACGTAATTCTCATTGTATAGTTAGAAGGTTTATATCAATATTTGCGTCTAGATAGAAACTATGACTAGTGTAAGAATAGATCATTAAAATTTATGTAAATAAATTTAAAACCTCATGTGTAGAAATTATTCTATTTTTTAACACACCTATCACACGATTGTGTAAAAAAAGATATTAATACCTATAGTTTATACTATGTTAAAGTGCGAACCAAAGGTAGTCTCCATAGAGGGATTTAAATTCATTTATTCTAAATCAGTGAAGTAAAGAGGTGTTTGATTTGATTTTATTTGAGTAAACTAAATAATAGTTGAAAATTAAGACAAAGTATATTGATTAAGTGAGAATAATAAGTGATTGCTATAGAGGTAGGTGAATGTATCATAAAGGGATTTGTGAAACACTAAGAGAGTGGTGAATTAGTGTTGGTATGCATTTTTATTTCAATTTTAAAATTTAATCCTTTTCCCCACTTCAACTATTCAGTAAATGGATTTACCTGTTTATTAATCTCACCATTGGTCAGTTTGTATATAGATATAATATATAATGCATGACAACTAAAATAATATTGTTTGTTTATAATTTTCACCCCCAAGGATTACTATATCCCTAGTATATGGTTTGTATTCTCAAACTCACAAATATTTTTCATCTCATTATCAAAATAAACAAGGATTAGGGTATGGAATTGGACATAATATTCTTGAATAGAATAGGTACAATTAAAGAAATGTCTAGATATTATCTAAAATTATCATAATAAATGATTAATCCTATTGACTATAAAGTATGATAAAAAACTCAAATATTGTTTTAAATTGACACAATGATACAATATCATTCCTCAACATGCAACAATATACAATAATACCAAATAAATAACATAAAGGTACCATATAACACATGATATAAACCCATGCAATAATAATGTCATTAATAATATACAAAATAACATTTTAGGGTGGATCTCATATAACTTCTTCCTATAAACAATCAGTTTTAGGAAAGGATGATATTTTTTTATTCTTATTATTCTTCTTCAGTACCTAGAATATATCTTCTATATGAAAAACTAGATTTATCTCACCCCTTTATTCGAAAAATTGGTATTATTATTTTTATATATAATATCATATCACCTTCCTATTAATTTTACTTTTACTATATATATTAGGTAGGCATAGTAGAAAACACTCTTTCTTCAAATTCTAAAACATGTAACACAGAAAACTGGGTCTCTTAGTCATATATGGGTTCTATGGAACAAAAACAACTCCATCGATCAGATTTAGGCAAGCGACCTGTTCAACAATATGAGTGTGGGGTATGGAAGCATGAATATCTTTATATATTTCATCTATGGGAGCTATGATACACTACTAGAATTAGAGCTCTTAGCGACCGCCAAAAGAGGAAGCTAAAAGGCTTTAGCGACCGCCCAGCGACTGCTTTTGGCGGTCGCAATAACTTCATCAGTAAAACCCATTAGCGACCCCCATTGGTGGTCGCTAATGTTTCACATCAACAAAACATTCAAATGGTCCTCATGCGAGTCCTCGTCTTGACATATGAGTGGAAAGGGATACAAGACCATGCCCCCACCGGTCATGGAGGACACACGACGGCAGGTGGATGTTGGTTTGTTCGGGTGACGACGATGAGGTCTCCGGAAGTCCGAGGGGAGTGTTTGGGATTGTTCGACACGTAGACGGCGGTCACGAGTGTACTGTTACGAAGCATGGTGTGGCATAAAGAGTGGTGGTGTGCGGGGGCATGCGGCATCGACTATGGTATATTGGAGTTGCAGCGGCTAAAACGGGAGAGGGAAGAAGAAGATGCGCGCGTGGGAAAATTCCCATTGGAATTTTACATTCGTATTAGTGGCCGCCTATAGCGGTCACTAATACCCTATTTATAGACCGCCAATGGCGGTCACCCACTTCAGGAGGCACAAAAACTAAAATTTCTAGTAGTGATACAACTCAAAGGAGATCCATATGAAGTGACCTCAATTATTTGGATCCTCGAAACACTCCATTGATTGTCGGTGGGGGGGGGGGACTTCAACATGGTCATTGTTGTGAAGGATAGGAATGGTCGAGGCCCATTTTAGATGAATTCAAGAATGGACTTTGTTCAGTTCATGGCTAGGAAAGGGCTCTCTAGTCTCGGCTTCTCTGGAGACCGTTTCACATGGTGCAATAAACAGAAATGGAGGAACTGCTTGTGAAGACACCTGGACCATTTGTAGGCCAACATGAATTCCATCTCCGTGTTCTCCGACACCAAGGTAAGACACCTTGTCTTGGGATTGTCTGATCACCCCCTACTCATTTCCCTTTCCTCATGATAGTATCCGTTTGCAAGATTCCGATATTATCATCACTGGGATAGCCTCCCGGGCTTCCATGACCTGGTTAATGACACTTGGGGAGATCTCACCCATGTAAATTCATGGATGGTCACTCATAGAAATCTATAAGGCTCAAGGAAAGACTTAACCAGTGGTTGAGAGCTCGATCCCCCTAGAATACTGAGATTACGACTGCCAGGCAGGACATGGATGGCCTGGAGGAAAACCTGGAGGTCGACTAGGACGATAGGGATTTTGACGATCTATCCAACAAGAAGAGTGTTCTGGAGGATATTTTCCCCAAGAAGGAATGCCTGGCGATTAAGGATTTGAGGATTAAGGGGATTATGGAGGGTGATAAAACACATGCTTCTTCCATGCTTGTATCAAAGATTGGAGGCACATGATGACTCACAACATCTTAATGGATGATGGAAAGTACTCTGACGATAGAGACTCCACATGTGCTATGGACCTGGAATCCTTTAAAGATATACTTTCCAATACTAATCCCCACCTACCGAATGGTTATCCAGGGGAGGAAGGGGGATACATTGATGTGATCATTAACTAGCTTTCTGCCTCGGACAATGCCAACATGAGTTCTATTCCGGATCATAAATAAATTTAGGGATCTATGATAAGGCTAAATCCTGAAAGTTCTCTAGGCCCCAATGGGTTCCTAAAATAATTTTATAGAGCATCCTTGGACATTGTTAAAGTGGATATTTGCTCTGTTTTTTGTGATTTTTTCTTGGGGGGTCACCTTCCCTGGGCTGGTTATGCCACGACCGTCATTTTCCAGCCTAAGATCAAGAACCCATCCTGCATATATCACTACCAGCTAGTAAGCCTATATAACATTCCTTATAATAATTTGTGAAGCCTAATAAATGAAAGAGTGTCCACCCATATTCCCCAGTGTGTGTCCTTGGAACAACATGGATTTGTGGAGGGGCAGTCCATCTGGGGGCCATTTCTCTTACACACGAGATGATCAGAGACTTAAACTTCATGACTCACGGTTCCAATATTGTTATCAATCTTGACATGAGAAAAGATTATGACTAGTTAGAGTGTGGTATTATCATCAAGGTGCAAGAAAGAATGGGATTATCCTCATGGAACATTGAATTCATCATTAGGTGATTCATCTCAACCTAGTTGGCCGTCACTTTTATGGGGAAAAGTTAGGGTTTTTTTTCAAGATACCCATGGTCTGAGGAAGGGTGACCCCTTTCCCTCGATCCATTTCCTTTTATCACAGGATTTACTTAGTCGACAACTACACAGGGGTACCAATGGCTGGAAGGTAACAACTTTTCGCAGAAGAAGGAGAGCTTCCCATGTTTCTCATTTGATGTTCATGGATGACACGTTCATCTTCACGAATTCTAGTCAGTGTTCCATCATATGAACTCAATAGGATTATTTAGGAGAACTTTTTCTGGAGTGGGCATGTCATCAACAATCTCAAAAGAAACTTATTCATACCCGACAGCTGCGCCGCTTCTCAGATCCATGTTTTTCAGCAAAGCCGGGATATGCATAGGGGGTCCTTTCCCATGGAATACATTGGTTACCCAATTTCTCTATGGTGAATTTTCATATGTGACTTTGAGGTCATTGTCAACAGAATTACCGACCGAATTCTCAACTAGAATAACATATCCCTCTCATTTTCAGGAAGGATAACACTGCTTAATAAATTGATTCTTTCCACCCTGCCCACTTGATCTCATTGATCAAAGTCCCCAATAGACCCATTAACAGGATTGATAAGGTCTTTTCTAGTTTTATATGAGATATTAATTCGGAATGTAGGCATTGCTGGGATCCCCAGGAGAGGGTGGTGCGGCCAGGTAGGGAATATGGCATCAATGTTCCCCAGTTTGAAGAAACAATCCTGTTCATGCATGAAAATATATCTTAAAATGTTCTGGAAAAGTGCATGTTATGGGGGATTACCATGCACAAATTCCATGCAAGCTCCAAGATCAGGGACATTGGCCAGACTTCCCCTTTCTAGTCACTTATTTACACTCTTATTTCTACACTTGAAACTCAGTCCAAATGGACTATGTGGAGGGTGGAAATTATTTTTTGGCATCACAACTGGGTCGGGATTGTCCTTGGATTTCCGGGGTTCCCGGGCACACTGATTACCTCTAAGGAGGCTAGTTCTCACCCTTCCTTCATCAAAGAAGTCCTAGATGAGAACTATCTTGATACCTTCAACTTTATCTAGATTACCTCAAAATAATCCAAATGCATCTTCTCTCCCTATGATTCTATGTCTTTCTCTTCAAGAGACTTCAGACGCTCTCTATACCCAATCGAATAAAGAGATTCCAGGAATGAGATACTATGGTCCAAATACACTATGCTCCAATAGAACATTCTAACCTAGTGGATGTGCCACAAGGCCATTCCCAAAGATGAAAAACTCAAGTGCTTCAACATCTCGTTGTCTTAAATGAGTCACTACTATTCAAATTACTTGGAGGAGAGCACGTGTCACATGTTCCATGAAGGAGAATGGGTGAGGGCGGTGTGGAAACATTTTGGCAAGTTCAAAACAATCTATGATAACTTTATGGATGACATGCCTTTTATGGATCAATGGTTTCATGGTGGTGAGGAGAGGGGCCCTAAACGGATGGCCCACACCATGGTCCTCCATGAAATCTATTGGTCAATTTGGAATGCGAGGAACAAGGTGCGACATGAAGGTACTATCGCTTCTGGATTGGGAATCATACTTCATAATAAGTTCCTACTCCTGGACATGATTGAAACATTTAGAAAATAGAAGGAGGTGCCTAATATTCGATGAATTTAGACACACCCGAAGATCACTTCTTGGGGTTGTAGCAATTGTAGAGGCAACTGGGTTTGTTGATTACCGCCCAACAAAGGGATCAAACTTAATTCAGATTGGTAATGAAGAATGGAGGTGATTTGAGGAGGATAGGTTGTGAAAAACCATTTTGGTTCGGTCATCATGGTTTTCTCTGGCAACCAAGGGTGCAATTCTTCTCTCATAGTAGAGGCCAAGGTGATGCTGTTGGGCATCTCACATTGTCATCAAGAAAGTATCATATTATCGGAGGTTGAAACTGATTCTCAAATCCTCCACAACTTTCTACAAGGCTTAGACTCCATTCCATGGTGTCTCAACTACATTACAAGGGATTTAATGGGCATGATCAGTAGAAACATCAGCGTAGTCCACACTTGGCTTGAGGGGAATAAGGTCGTAGACCACCTTTCTTCTCTTGACGTCCTCGGCCCAAACCATTTTCGTTTTCATACAACTATAACCATGAAGCCACATGGGGTCAACTTAGTTAGAGGGGATTCCCTTGGCCTCCACTAAATTTGGCCTCATTAGGCTTGTCGTTTGGGAAATTTGGGCCCATTATCTTTTGTTGTGCTCTCTTTCTTCGAATACAAAATTTACATGATGATGAAAACAAAACCGGGTATCTCATATTCTTCAAGTCCCCCTCTTATTTTAATATCTTCAAAACCACATGAATATTCTACATTAAATTTCCAAAATCATTGCTATTCAAAATCTATTAATTTTATCCATTTATAGAAGATATATTTTCCTTTTATTCAATTGAAGACCCAACTTATCTCTATTCTCCCTTCCTCTTGATATTTTGAAATATCACAATATTTTTATTTATATAAATTTTCCATAAAATCATCATATACATTTTAAAAATATGAATGAACACATGACTATGACATTGAACATCACCACATTGTCATAGAATCATCCTCATCATATTTACACTGTATCACATTTATTTTGATGGTATATTCTCATCATGAATCACAAATATATTTTATAAAATTATTTCATTAAAGAAAAAAAAATTATTGTTTGATTTTATTGAAATATAAATTATAATTTCCATTGATATGCTTTATTGTATTGCCCATGTAATTCTATCTCAGGGTATAAGAATACTAATTAGGTGATAGAATAACTTTAGTGACAATAGTAGATGACCTTTTAGAAGTTTGTTTCTCAAGCTTAAGATGATCTGCTTCAACCTCACAAGTTCCTCATACCAAAGGTCTCAAACCATAATTACGAAGCCACTATCTCAACATTATGACTATAAGTCTCAAAATAAAGAGTAAATTAAATTACAATTATGAATACATGTGGCACTTATATGAAAATTATGATGCCTTGACGGAATCTTATGACATTGGTTGTCTTAATGTTACAATGGTGGTTGCCTCAAACATATGGTGATTTTTTTGTGCCTCAATTCAATGGTTGTCTCAACATTATGAAATCTGGAACTGTTCCATGTCTTTAAATAACTTCTTCATACCTCATCTAATTTCATTAATAGATACCTTATCATGCATGATATGCAATTAAAACTCATCCTTTATTCAACTTAAATCATCACTGAAAGATTCATAGATTTTCCATAATTTCTTTATATAGAACGCAGTTCTATAAATAATTAATTTTTACGTTATTCAGTAGCTGGAAACCAAAAATTAGATCAAAAGAAATTGATAACACTTATATATAATCAGTACTTGTCTTTCAACAGGAAAATCTACTCACGAACAAACATCATATGTTTAATTCCAACTTTATCCAATTATATTTTCTTATGATATTGTACTTATGACATCAATAAGGTTGGATCTTCTAAAATATTATTGAACCGAATCTATATATTAACCACCATGAAACAAAATATTCAATTCATTAGTTCAAATGTATTGAATCTTTTAAAAATTTAATTTGTATAAACAACTTAAATTTATCAAATCCACTCCAACAGATTTTACACATCAACCCCTTAGACCTGAATCATTCTCATCCATATGAATAATGGAAGAAACTCAGACTTCTAATATTCATGTGTGTCTTAAACTCCCCATGTAGAGATCACCGTTTTATTTGGAACTCTAGACTTGTTCTATGTAAAAACAATTAGTCACTCTAATAAACCTATAATGTTTTAAACCACTCATCAATATACACAGGAACTTCATAATACTTCCAAGGAAATCTTTATCCACATAGTGAAATCATAAAAATCTCATTAATTCCCATGATATTTATTGAAGGGAATACAATAAAAACACAAATATGGGTCAACAATATCCCTTTATATATATTTTTCAATACCTCTTTGAAGTTGATATGGGAATATGATATCTAGTATCAATTATTATTGTCTCCTCTTTTCTCAATATACAATTTCATTTTATTTTTTTCCTATTTATTGAAAATAAATTGAAACTGAATAGGGAAAGATTGTATCACTTCATACTTAATAAACACTTTATCAATCATTCCACTCAATTTATATTCAATCCATTTTCGATGAAGATAACATGATGGTTTTATATAGACAAAAAGGTTGTCCAGACATTAATTAATGTGATAAAAACTCATACTATGTGTCAATTTTCTTCCTCAAAGTCCACATAATTTTTTTCATGATGAAAAAAATAAAACTAATTGATAGATATATCTTCAAATGAATCATAACATGAAATACAGTTTCTATGATAATTTTACAAGAAATATGCAAAAATATAGATTTTTATGAATTAAAACTCTATTTTCTTGTAAAAAACATATTAACTTACCTCCACCTCAAGGGGGCACTCCAAATTATCTTCATCAAGATGAATTTATTCCATGTAATTATTTTAAGGTCTCCTACATTGATAGTGTACTGGGATATACAAAATTCTAGATTTTATAATGTATGGAGTAGTTATTACAACTTTATATTATATAGATTTCTATCAAATTTTGATAGCTCACATTTAATCTTTGGTTCCCCTTTTGAGAACCAACTTCACCATCATTTCATTATATAGTAAGAATAAAGAGAAAATAAAAAAATATTATATAATAAGGTGAAATTATTTTGGTTTGTTTGAGTGAGATACATGGATGAGGATATTTTCTCTACCATGATACTCTATTTTTTTTCTTACCTTGAAATTATTCTTCATAAAAGATATTTTATTTTTTAGGTCAATGTTCTCTTTAGAATACATTGGTTATTTTCTTCACTCCTTACATAGGATCTTATTTATAACATGATCTTTCAAGAAAAATATATCTCTTGGTACATATTTCATGTTCTTAATTTTATATTATTGGTTTATTTTAATTTTTAGACAATCCTTTGTGTTGTGTACAACTTTCTTGAAAGTCCCATATAAAACCACATGAGATCTATGTTTTTCATCTCTTAAAAAACTCCCATGAAATTCATGTTCTTCATATTAATATTTAATATTATATATTCATTTATCTCTTTAAATCTCTTGTTCTCTATCTATTTATTTTGATTTCTCCAAACCAGCTGAAAAAATGGTCATACACTACATGGGAATGTGCTCAACCAATTTTAATCCACTACATGGATTATTAGGAGAGGTATTCAACAAATTAGTATTCTTGTTTTTAGTTTGGAATAATTTTCCATTATACTAAATCTTACCTCCATAAAATTTAATTTAAATGGAATGCCCTCAGGTATCTATAGAGTATCCGATTTTCCAATAGTAGAATCAAACCATTTCACTTAGTAAAGCTCTCTTACATGACTACTATAGGTTTTTATATATTTTTTCATCTTACTTATTACCTAAGGAAACTTATTCCACCTTATACGTTGTCTTTTTCAGAATATTTTTTTTCCAGGATTAATTATCTTCATTACCATGGGTATCACATATTTATTCAAAAACATTTGTGGTATTCTTTTTTATTTTATTTTTACACATACTAAGTTGATTTAGATAAGCATGTATAAAATCTATGACATCTTTTTTTTCATTTTCAATAGAATTAATCATTAATTTAACATTTATATTAATGTAAATAAACTTTTACTTTTCTCTTGTGGCTTTATATTTTTCTCATATTTACTGTGATTTAATTTTAGATCTTATTTTTTGTAGTATTTGAAAACTTATACCGACAATTAGAATCTCTATGATCAAACATGATAAAAAACTAAAAAATACCCACAAATATAGATCACATATTTTTCATGGAAATATAGAAAGGTATAATTTCATATTGTTCATATTTATTTTCAATCATTGAATATACTTATTTTTTATAATAGAAGCTTATAATCATGTTTACTACCACCCATGATGATGTGGTGTGAATTTATTCATTTTTCATCATCCTGTTTTTAATTTTTTTAAAATTTAAATATATTCAATTTATATTTTTTTATCACAATCATTGAATTTAGAGATGGATGGAACCTTTCATTTTGTAGCTGTGTTGTAATGATCTTCAAATGACCTCTAGTTTTTTTTCCATCAGGTAGAGGTCTTTTAGAAAAAATTTCCCTTTGGATGTTTGAATGTCAACACCTCTTCTTTCAATCACTTATGAAGACATAGCTTGAGTTAATTATATATTTTCATATTTAACATTAAACTAAATTCATTTGAAATTAGGTATGATTTTCTAATCTTTCACTATTTTTAGTTCTTATTCCCTATCATTTGTTATCTTCTCAACTTATTCTTCATGAATTTTTCTCTTTTATTATAGAAGAAGGTAAATCTATTTTATGCTCATTGTCTTGACCTGTAGTTGAGAATTCATAATATAGTTTATTTCCTTAAATGCATAGTTCAATTTTTATAGCTTTTTATTGGATTATTTTATTCATTTAATTATAGCAGGCCCCTCATTTTCAAAACCGGAGCATCGTTCTTCAAAATCCTGATTCATAGAGTTTATGTCTCTAACTTGTTTAGAGAGATTTAAACACATAAAAACTTTTATTCCAAATATTTATTCAAATTTTATAAATCCTCTTCATGTTGTGTGATATCATATAATATTATTTTGATAGGTCCAAAAATTAAGGTGAATAATTCAACAGAAAATTTCTATTGATCCTTTATATGATAGGTATATGAATCACCATATGTTTCATCACATGATTTTTCAAAGATATAACCATCCCCACTTATTCATGTATGATCCATATAAAAAATTTGATGATGTATTTTAGTTACCGATTCTTCATATATGGATAGATAACTACATGGGGGAATAATTGTTGTCTATCTAATTTTTATTTGGTTATCCCACTAGATATTCTTCTTCGATTGTCAATTTTTCTTCATCTGAACATATTCATAGGAAAACTGATTTTATTCTTCTTTACATAAGTTGTATGGATTCCTATCACTGATTTATTTAAGAGATAAATTATATACAGATAAATTATGATAAAAAAATATAATTACCTTAAATTAGTATATATTCATAATTATTCAATGTGTCCTTTATTAGCTTCTTTCTATCTATTTTAATTAAATTCTTTATCATCTGGGCTGACCTCTCTTTAATATTTTCTTAAAATGTATACTCACAAGATTCTTCAAATTTTCACTTCTTATAGGATTTTAAAAATGTGATTCAAAGATAAGGTTATAGAGAATAAAATTAGAGGTGAAACCTAATGTTTTGATACCAATTTGATAGATGAAAAAGATACGTGTTTAACACTAAGAGGGGCGGGGGTTGGAATTAGTAGTGGTATATGTTTTATTCCAATTTCCCCCTTTATCACTTGTAAAATCTTCACTTGTTCATAGAATAAATTTATATTTTTATTTATCTCACCTTTGTTTGGTATGAATTTATATATAAATCAGATTGTAGAACAAAGAACACTATAGTTTATTGATGAGATTCACCTCCATAAGGATGACTATGTCTCTAATGAACAGTGGTTATCACATCACTTTGAAAAAATTTCATACATTTTATCAAAAGAAACACAATAAACTATACGTACTTAGAAACTCTATCCCATCATCGACTAATTATAAGTAAATCAATGGATTTATATAATGTAATCTATAGAAAATAAAGGATTCTGCCTACTTCTTATAGACAATGATTAGTAACTTCACCTTTGATCTTCACTTGACCCAATTATATGATATCATTACTTACATTATAGTAATATTAAGAACATCTTAAAACTTAATATTAATTTGTTTTCTTAAATTTGAAGAAAAAATGATGTACAGATCTCTTTAATAATTCTAAAGTAGAAACTTATAGGTCAAATTTCTTATAACATCTATATATAAATAATCTACAGTGGGTAAGGTCAAGTTTCTTTTATTCTCTATTTTTTATTCTTCTTGTTCTTAAGTACACATAATTTATCTTATTCATGAAACACTAGATCTCTCTCACTTAAATCTTCAATAGGGAGGTCTTTCTTTTGGATGCAGAATCAACCCACCTTCACCTTCTTTTGAATTCCATAATATAAGTCTGGTACACACCATTTAATAACTTCTCTCTTTGAATTAAAAAATATGCAACACACATTGTATTTTCTATCCTTTTATTAATAATATCCTATCATTTTTTATCTCAATTCCCTTTCATGAATATTCAACTTTTAATTTCCATAATATTTATATATTAAAATTACATAAAATTTTCAAACTTAAAGTAAAAATATTTCCATTTTATTTACATAAATATGTGGTTTCCTTCTTTTCTATAGTTTTGTTTATATTTTATAATATAGAATTCATATTCTCAATTAAAATTTTCCAAAAAAATTCACATTTGTATGAACACATGCAATGTGTTAGGGAACATCCCCATGTGACCATAAAATCCTCCTCTTCATCCTTATAAAGAATCATCTATGGTTTGATTCTATATTATTAACATGGATAAGAAATAAAATTTGTGATATTATTTCCATGAAGAAATTTTTTTCATATTTTTATGTACCTAAAAATAAATTATTAATTTAAATTTAATTTTTTTGATGGAATATATATGTAATGCTCTAATAGGGTACAAGAATGCAGATATGGTGACATAACATCTTAGTCCATAATTAAAAGATCAACATTGCAAAGTCATATAATCATTCATACAATTCACTAATTAAACTTTATGAGGTCCTAATACCAACCATATTAGGTCACACACCTTCCATACAAATACACTATCTTTAGAATAAAAGTAACATTCTCAACCTTAATAGAAAAATTCAATAAACTTATGAATACATGCATCACCTATCTCAACCTTATGAGACCTTATCTGAACTTTATAATGATAGTTGTCTCAATCTTAAGATGATGTTTTTTAAACATTATAGTGATTTATTTTTACATTATACTAATGGTTTTATCAAAATTAAGCAATAAATAAATCTTCTATCTCTTGTTCTGAATTCATCAAACCTCTTCCACTTTCTTTAATAACTACTTTTTCATGTAGAAAATCTCCAATGAAAAATAACCCTTTAATAAACTCAAATCCGGATATAAATTCTCATGGAATGATAATATTCAATTCATCCATACAAAGCATCAATGTTTAAAAAATTCATCAAGTTATTCACTAGGTGAAAAAAATCGACTTCCATAAAATTGGGTAGACAACAATTCCACATAATATGTACTTATCTTAACATGAAAAATGGCTCACCAGCAAACTAAAAAGTTTAATTACAACTTTATCATAGTATATTTTCTTATGATCTTGTACATATAATACCTATAGGGATGTATATTCTCACATATTATTAAAAAAATCAATATATTAATCACAAAGTAGAGAAATATTTAAACAATTATTTTTAAATTAATGGATATTCAAACATATCTAATGGTATCACCTACTTCATAATATAAAATATAATCAAATATATTTTTCACAATAACTTATACCATATTCCCTATTATTTTCTATATGAATAATGGTATCAACTTACATTTACAATCTTTAGCTGTTTCCTTAACGCCTACTATAGTTATTAACATTAACTGAAAACTTTAGACTTATTTTTAATAAATATTATTTTTCACTCCCATCAACTTCAAGGATATCCAAATCCCATAATTATACTTGATAAATTGAACCTAATTCCATGAAACTCTTATTCCACATATTGACATCATGAAAATCCACTTAATGCCTTTGATACTTAAGAATAATAAATTCAACACAAGAACAAAGTATGTTCAATAGTTGGATTAACAACTTATACGTTATCCTAGTATTAAATTCATTAACACTTATACTATAATTTGATCAATGAGACAATAAAAAATTTGTACACTCTCATCATGGGGTGGATGTGAGTTTGATTTTTGAATTAGTAGTGATCACTACTGTCTAATCCTCATTTTTATGAGTGTTGGATAAACAATAAGTTCTCTTTAATTGCAAAATAAACTCCCAATATGATGAAGGTACACCTGAGAAATATTGAAAGGTTCATTTCCCTCAAACTTATATCAATGATCGCTTGATACTTTTCCAAAAAACTCATACCCATTTCATCATATATAGGATAAATCATGTGGAGGTACACAATAATTTATTATCCAAAATATATTATATATTATGAGATGTAAACTAAAAAAATCTCATTTAATTGAGTATCTCAACACTATAAATCATGTCAAATAATATTAAAAGAAATTATTATTGATATTAATAACAAAGAATTATAAAAAGTTTCTCCTCCACAACTGCACCAATCATAAAAAGGTTTCAAGTAATCTATGTATTAGGTTACATCCATGTAATAATGAAGATAAAGTAGAAAATTTAGAAACAAAACCTAAATGTATTTTAGCTTCATAAATCCCATACCCACTTTATATTTAGATTCTTATATCTTATTTAAAAATTTTCCACCCCCTCCATGGTTCTAGTGACGATTCCACAAGTGTAAAACTTCTAATGATATCTTTCAAAAATATTTTGAATATTTCCATTTCGAATTTAGGTTACTAGAAATATCTTCTTGGTCCAATAATATTGTAAGAAATTCAAGTTGCACATAGATAATTTTTATAACATACTTTTCAAAGGTTTTTTAATTATTACATTTTTAGTTACCTTAAAAAAGGATAGATACCTTGAAATGATGAATGTGAATTTCATAGGAGGGGTTGTATCACTATGCTCACAACCCTAACCAGGTCGTCAATATTTTTTTCCAAGGCCCCTATGTGATTTACCAGGGTAGGTGTTTAGGTTTTCACAACATGACTTATGAGAAATAACCATAACCCCTTCCCTATTTGTGAACCCTTGTTATAAAACTGAAACTACATGTATGTATCAATTATCCTATAATTTGTGAAAACACCTTATGCTCTCAAGCTTGATGCACTCTGTATTCACTCATTGACTATAAATAGTCCCCTTGGGTTCCCATTTTGAAACTTCTTGGATCTTTTTGGAACCAAAATAAAAACTCTAATATCCTAACACCTTGGTATCCTTTTCCCACCTGAGGTCAATTTTTTCCCTAAAACCTAAGGGAATTAACCAAAATAGAGGGAAATTATGTTAATTGAAGTTTTAACACATGAAAACTTCATGGGAGACTATTTCCTCCCTAGATCTCCAAAACATGGGTGAAGGAACTGATACCAGATGATTCACTAGGGTTCCAATCTTAATGTTCATATTAAATAAGCCTTTCACCTAGGGAGAACCCTCACCAGGTCTCCTTTTTAGGGATAAAATTTCACATAGCCTCATATTATGGTGGAAGGTTTCCATTTTCTAATTATAGGGAGACACATCACATTACCTTTGTTGGGAGACCAATTTTCCATTGAATTAGTATGGTGATCACTTCACCCTATAAACACTAGTTTATCCCCTTCACCCTAAAATCCACAAGGTATGCCTCCTTATCCCATGACAAACTTGGAAGAAACCTGTCACTCAACCATACTATTGGGAGAATCTACACCTAGGACATACTCATGGGTAAACCACCCTACTAGGTCTTCTAAGGTAAACCAGCTCTTCTTTTTCCTAAAATAGGGAAACATGTACAATAAATTGACAATAGTAGTGTATCACTTCATCTAGGTCTCCTACATTGGCACCCAATTATCAAGGCCTCCTACAAAAATATTATACATATATGATCAAATAGTCTTTCACACTAGAGTGACAACTTTAGAACATGTATTCCCTTGATAGAAGGATTTTATAGTGATGTTCTTCAAAATAGATAGAACCCTCATGGATTTCACAATCATGTATCCCATTGATAATGAGGGTATTCATTAGAAAGACTCTAGAGCTTTCTCTCCTAGCACAGGCTATTCATCTAGTTGTGTATGTGCTGATTCTCTTGACCTTGGCCACTAACTAAGCAATAAGACTAGGGGATTCATCACATGGTGTATGAACCACCATGTTGACATTAATGATTCAATCACCAAGATAAATCAATGAGATATGAATACCCATACTTGGACACACCACACATAATCTCTAATTACACCAATGTGGCTCGATATATCTTATGTTCCCAATCATCCTTCTATCTCATTATAATATAAAAAGAGGTAGGATTTTTTTGGGGATTCATTTGGCTTTAATAACTAGCCCATATTTAATGGACATCCCATGATTAAGCTCCAATTTCTCTTGCATGGAGCCATATCTCCCATGTGTATAGTCAACATTCTATTTGATCACTAGGTGATAGGTGGTAGGTAGTTTCATGGGCCTCTTATTAGGAAAACATCCTAACTCATAATTAATGGTATTCTAATTAGTAATCCTCACTCAATAATATATTTTTATACCATTCATTACAAAATAAATACTTGTTTAATGATATAAAACTGTGTGAAACTGACCATGACACAATCCATTAAATTGTATAGTATGGTCCAACAAAACAACCATAAACTATGAAACTCAAACTATATAGTTTTTTATTCTAATTTTAGTAGGATACATTGGACTCCTATCTAAGGTTGAAACCCAATAAATCAGTTATTTTATACCTCTTAACAAGGGTCATATCCCATATGAACCCATATCCATGGGGCTAAATTCCTCATGAAATCACCAATTTATTTCATTGGTTGGAAATATTACTCATGATTCCAAATATCCTTATTGTTAAAAATTGGATAATATCAGAAAAACTGTAAGATTATGGGAATTGTAGACTATAAGTCAACTTACAGTTTTCATTCACCTCAATTTTTATTTTTATCAGAAGTATGATCATCTAATTCAATCGTAGATTATCAATGTAAAAATAGTAGAAATTTCAAAATTGATAGAATAGATATAAATGAATAAGTAAATATAAAAAAGTATAAAACTTGTAAACATAATTAACATTGGCTTTTTAATATTTCATTGAAATCTAAAAAATATAATGGTACAAAATACATTTACAATAGTAAAATTAAAAAAACATGGTGTATCATTTTACAATCCATGAAATTCCCTTGGAAAATTGTTCCCCAAAAGACTAAATGATACATCCCATGTCATCAAGGTTCACATTTATTAACATGATCCTACATGACTAAAACTACATATTTAAGTGTCATAGGTGAAAAGACCCATTTAGGATATGTCTAACTCTGATAGGGGTGAATTAGTGTTAAGATTTTTTTTATCCAATTAGAACATTGTATCCCTATAACTCTAAGACCAGTTACTATCTCCGTTATCTTATTCATTTTTCCTTTTCATATGAATAATATGAAATAATTAAAAATAGTACACAATAGTTTTATAAGGTTTATTACCCAATGAGAGTAGCTTTTTCTTTCTGTTTATATACATGACCAGTAGATAGATTCTACACAATAATATAGTATCTTGTTATAGTGTTTTTACAAGAAAAAATTAGCTATTGTGATTCCATAGACATTAGGAAGAGGGAATGAAACAATTCTATTTCCCTAGACTACTGATGATTCGTTCCAACTTTCTACTCATTGATGGTTATTTATACTGCCTATAAAGGTAGTATTGTCCATCTTAGTAAGGTATTTTATAACATACTCAAATTCCTAATTGAGATGAGACTTCTTTTAAATTTAAAAATAATACATGTAATCTTACACACACCTCTTCTTAACTTAGTTTCTTTCATATTAGTAGGAAATCAACTATTCTTCTTATTCACAGCAAAAAATTGATAGTTACACTATTTTCCTATTTTATCAGTCACAATAATATGAATGTGTTATAGACCGATGAACAAAGAATTCTTCCGGAACCAAATCATAATCAAATAATATTATCATTTCTAGCCACTTCTTGTTCTACTTGTTATAATCTCAAACTTCTTTGTGATTATTGAAACACAGAAATCTTAGACCAGATTAAAATCATCATAACTAATTATTTATTAGTCTTAGTGATATATGAATATTTTTGTGGACACAATTCTATGAATTCATCGTTACAAAATATTATCATTGAGTATAGTATTGATTTCCTCTTAGTGAAAATGAATATTTTTTAACCACCAATTACACTACAATGAACATCTTATCTTATGCATTTATTTTAATTATGCATGGAATCACAAAAAAACCTCACATGAACATAATTAATTATCAATTAATGTTTTGTTCATGGTTCATTATTGCATTATCATTCTCATTACCTTGCATGCACACTACACTATTATATATCTTCTATCTATTATCTTTTTGCAAGTTCAACTGCATAGAACTATATTCTTCTTGTAAGAAAAAAAATATAGAACACATATAAGCTAAAATTATTTTATACTTTATAAGATATCTAATACATAAATGGAAGTGTTATATATAATGTATATATTCATTTTAAAGACCCAAAATTTCCAAGTAATGTTTTTATTTATATGGGAATATTACGAGTCCACGAAAATTGATGGTGCATGATTCCGAGGCCCTATGTGCCCAGAATGAATTTCTGAACTTTTTTTCGGGTATGTTCAGTAAACATGTGAGTGGGTTTTAGTAACTTTTGAACCGGTGCTCGGAATTGAAATCTGAGGACACCATTGAACTCGCAGCGCTGATATTCGCTTAAGGAGACCTTCACCTTGACCACAATAGTTCGAGGGTGGATGTTAGTTTTTCAATTTTTTGTGGAAGAATTTAAAAAATGAAAATATATAATTTTTTTACTTTTCTTGTAACCTCCTTTTGATTTATGGAGGTGGGGATCACAAGATCTTTAATTCTACCAATTTTAATTCAATGGCGGGGACCAACCAAACCCTTCATTAATATGGGGGAAGATCCTTATAATTCCCCAATTAATTGTGCCAACTCTCCAATTAATTAATAGTTCAATTTAATTGAGACATTTAATTATTATGACAACGTAAATTAATTTTATAAACCTAATTGAATTTAAATTTGAATTTAACCTCCTTTGTTTTTGGGGAATCGTTCGCAAAGGGATTTCTTGGAGGAACCTCTTGAGGAAGAACAGTTCTCACCAAGGAGGAATGGAAGAATAGAGGATCGTCAAAAAAGTGGCGTCATTGGAGGAGGCTTGCTTTGGGATTGACAAATGCTAATTCGTCTTTAACCACGAACGATCTCAAATGGATCCTTTGAGGTAGGGTTTGTTGTTGATTTATACCCCCTTTCCTCGTTCTTGTCGACCCCCTTGATTCAAGAACAATATTGTTGCTTTCTTCCGTTCTAGCGCAGAGTGTGCCGGCCAAATGAACACGACCCGACTCCTCTGCAAATCATTGTGGTGTATAATGCATTCTTCGCGATGGAGGAGGATAGAGACCAGTGCCGGTGAATGGCACCGATGAGACCTGGGACTGGTGGCTGGCACTCCGGCAGGCCGTGACGAAGGCGGCGGCGTGACCATGCCGTTAGAGAAGAGATTTAGCCCGTCGGCTGCGACTGAGTAAGGGCAGCAGCTGACCACACAAAGGGGCATCGGAGCGCATCTGCGCTGCCCGGCGGAGAAGAGTCGCGACCTTGTGCCACGACGGTGAGGCGAGGCATGACCGGCTCCATGTCGGCCACCGACGATGGCGCGGTGTAAGACCGTGCTGCACAAAGGAGAGACCATCCATTCTGCCAGCCAGGGGCTGCCCAGTGGACACCGCACCATGGGCCGCCCAGTGCGGGCTGGGCCGTGCCAGACCAATCGGGTCGGGCCGGACCCAGCGGTCCGGGTCAGACCGGACCTGGACCAACTTCGACCCTTTTTTCCCTTTTGGATATATCTTAAGCAACGAGAGTCCATTTGATAAACCATCTATAGAGCCAAAAACCTTGGATCGAGGAAGTCCTTTTGGTATACCCTTCTTGAGTTTTGAATGAAGTTGGGGTATGACCAGGTTGGATCGAACACGAATCCAACCGGGCCCTCATGACTAAAATGAAAATAACTCACAGACTGGGCATCTGATTGACGCTCCGTATGTTACATGGAGACCCCTATTACGTGGAGGTCTTTTGGGATAGTTGTTTGTGAGACTTTGTGGCAGTTGGAGTGTTGACCTGTGGCTTGAGGAGCAGACCCTCCCAGAATCAAGCAAGCTTAGTGCGAGAACCTTGTAGGTGGCTGTAACATGAGAAATGGTTCTTATGTAGGTCTGTTATTTGGGATCCTTTATGGGTTGGTGTTTGAGAGTCTCACATTTATCCACTCTAGGAATCCATGTGGGACTAATCTAGGATTCTATGTGGGTCTGCTATACTAGGATCCTATGTGGGTCTGTGCTTTGGGATCCATTGTGGGTCTGCTGATTTTGGATGCTTGATGGGTCCGCCTCTTAACAGAGTAAGATGTTTCAATAGTTTCATCTAATCATCTTTACCAGCATACCAATGTTATATCTGGTTTTCAGTTGAGTCTTTACATTTGTGGTAATCTTCTGTGTGGCGTACCTTTGTGGTACTTACCTCCGTGGTGATACCTTTTTGGTATTCTTCTGTCTGGCGTACCTTTGTGGATCTTACCTTCATGGTGATACCTTTGTGGTATTCTATGTGTGGAATTACATTTGTGTTACTTTCCTTTGTGGTGTTACCTTGGGGGTATTCCTTCCTTTGTGGAACAGTTGAGCTTTGGGATTTTGAGTTAGACCTTGTGTTTCCTCATGTATGAGAAGGGTATACTTGATAACTAAGGTTTATGTATGGGCATATACCTAAGTAGGGTAGTCAAATGATTTCATGCCTTTTGCTTTATCCTTTGTGGGTTTTGTGAGACCTTCGAGGGTCTTTGGGTCCCTACTAAGTATCATTATACTCACCCATGCACATGCAATGCCCGCACCTTATCGTGCTTGGTGCAGATGACGGACAACGCTGACTGAGGATGAGGGTACCAGGACTGGAGGTAGTTCGGATGTAGACCTTAGATGAGGCGTACCACATAGAAGGACGTTCAAGAGTGGTACCTACCCTTCAGGTAGGATCCTTGGCGTGGGTTCATAGGAGCTGTTTTAATTTACTTGTACTTTCCAGTTTTCTGGTACTTTCTAGTTGGGATTGTATTCTGGCCCCTTTTTCTTACTTTTCAAACTCTTTTTTACTTTTCAGTTTACTCGTGTTCGGATCTTGCTGTGTGCATGATTGCATGAGTTTACAGGTTATAAAGGAAATTCCTTCCCAGTTTTAGGAAATACGACTTTGGTGTTAGTTGCAAACCCCTGGCCTATGGAAGGAGGGCTTGGGGTAGTCACGACACGGGACCTAGGGGACGGGTTGTGACAAATTGGTATCAGAGGAGTCAGTTATACAGTAGAACATTAGACTCTGATATTTTAACAGAAATAGTGTTAAGTGTTATGAGTATGGTTATCAGTTTAGGGAAACCAGTTTTGGTGTGGTGGCCGACGTATCCATACACCAGGACCTTGGGTTCTGATTTCAGACTCAGTGCATGAAAACACTAATTGTGTGTGTGTATTTGAAATTTTTTATTTGTGAACTCTTTGAGTTAGCTCACCAGGTATAACTTATTGACCGTGGTGCACCTATTTCTTTTTAGGATTCCTCCACGTAGACATCCAACTAGGGTTCTGAGTATAGTACGCGATGATGGCCCACCGAGTGACGAGGCCTCGGTGCAGGGCATTTTATTAGTAGAGGCACCAGAGGTACCATTAACCATTGGGCCATCGATTCCACCAGCACCAACAGGAGAGGGTGAAATCCACTTGAGCGTGTTGCGCGAGTTCTAGTACCAGAAGGCTCTCAGGTTTAGGGGAGAGATGGACTCATAGGTGGTAGAGGATTGGATGGAGGCCGTGGTGAGAGTCTTCCGACTTGTATGGACACCATTTGATCTCATGGTGATTCTTTCCACTAGAATTCTATAGTAAGCATCTGGCAAATGGTGGAGATTGATGATCCAAGTTCAGGACAAGGTGACACCTTTCTGGGTAGACTTTGGGAGCCTGTTTCTGGAAAAGTTTGTCCCAGCAACCCTTCGTGCTATGATCATTCAAGAGATTCTTCATCTGCAGTAGGGCAGCATGACTGTGGATCAGTACTCAACGAGGTTCACCGACCTCTCACGCTACTCCACTGATATGGTTCAGGACCCATTCTTTAGGGCTCATACCTTCAAGCAGGGACTCAGGCCGGAGATCTGGGCTTCGATGATTTCTCTCAGCATCCCGACGCAGGTTGGGGTGTTAGAGTGAGCCCTTTTAGTGGAGAGTTTTCTTGACAAGTAGTCACAAGTATCGAGACCCACCATTGGGCATCACGTAGAAGAGTCGTCTGTAGCTGGCATAAGACAGATGTCACAGAGGTCCAAGAGGACCAGACCTATAGGCGGACGACCACAGGATTCAAGGTCAGTTGTGCGGGGTACTAGAGATAGATCTGGTCATACGAGGATCAGGCGGTGTTACACATGCGGTGGGAAGGGTCACATGGCTCGTGACTGCTCAACTAGTCATACGGATGATCAGCAGACGGTCTAAGGACATCCCAGAACGAGACATAGGTTTGACCGAGGAGGTCCGTAGGGAGGAGGCAGGCATGTAAGAGGAGAAGGCCGTGCAGCTGGTGGTGGGAAATGATTAGAGATGTTACCAACACCACCACTAGGTGGTCCACCCTGACCATAGAGAGGCTGTGGATAGGGGCGAGATCAGCTCAAGGTAGCTGAGTCTTATGACCATGGTGCTCCGGAGATGATGCAAGGAACGATCTATGTCTACTCCACCTTAGATGCAATACTTATAGACATAGGTTCCAGTATTTCTCTTATTTCCATGGACCTTGTTCGAAGCTCAAAGTTTCTGATGAATCCATTAGCTCGATCCCTACGTCTGGCGACTCCTACAGAAGAGGATTCAATGATTACACACTAGTTTCAGCAGTGTGAGATTACTCTAGGAGGCGAGAGCTTTGTCTAGGATCTCCTAGTAGCGGCGTCGATGCCTTACGATGTCATCTTGGGTATGGACTAGTTTTCTATAGTCCATGCTTAGATTGATTTTATTAGCCAGAATGTGCGGTGTGTCCACACAGAAGGGAGTCTTTGCAGCACAAAATGGACTTACCTGGAAGAGGGTGCAGCCGATCACTCAACAGTTGGCTAGCCTTACCCTCAAAGCAGTGGATGTGGAGAGTTTGAATTATCATGTAGCAGTGGACTAGTACACAGATGTCTTCCCTGATGGTGTCCCAGGTCTACTTCCTCGTAGAGATGTGGACTTTTACATTGAATTGTACCTCAGGACGACACCGATATCTACACCGTAATATTGGATGGCTCTCGCGGAGCTTCGTGAGCTGTAGGTACAACTAGAGGACTTGGAAGAAAAGGGTTTTATCCATCCCTGTGTTTCTCTTTGGGCAGCCTCGATTTTGTTTTCCAAGAAGGAAGATGGGATCTTGATACTTTTTTTTGACTATCAGCGCCTAAAACAGGTGACCGTGGATAAAAAATACCCACTTACGAGGATTTATGACCTCTTAGATCAGCTGAAGGGAGCATGATGGTTCTTGAAGATAGAACTCAGATCAGGCTATCACCTGCTCAGAGTATGAGACGAGGATGTGCATAAGATGGATTTCAGATGTCGATATTTCCATTATGAGTTCTTGGTTATGCCATTCAACATAACCAACCCTCCAGTAGTGTTCATGGGACTCATGAATAAGATATTTCAGCCATACCTTGATTGCATGGTAGTAGTCTTCATCGACGACATTCTGATCTACTCAGCTACCGAGGAGGAGTATGCTTATCAATTGCAGATTGTTCTGGACACACTCTGAGAGCACCGACTTTATGTAGAGCTCTCATAGTGGCAGTTCTGGATCCTAGAAGCACACTTTCTGGGACATGTCATCTCAGAGGCTAGAGTTGCGGTGGATCCAGAGAATATTGAGTCAGTAATTTCTTGGGATCCTCCCAGGAGTGTGACAGAGGTACAGAGATTCCTGGGTTTGGCCGGATACTACCGGATATTTGTGCTAGATCTCTCGAGAGTTGCAGAACCTTTATCAGCGTTAATGAAAAAGGGGAAACCCTTTATGTGGTTGGAGAGATTCCAGAGGAGTTTTCAAGAGCTGAGGAAGAAGCTGACCAGTGCCCCCATTTTGAGGCTTCCCGAGGAAGGCTTTGTATTTGTATTCTACTGTGATGCATCAGGGACCGGACTCAGGTGTGACCTAATGAAGGAGAGAACAGTTATCACATATGGTTCTCGATGATGTGGCGACATTACTTGATGGGTGAACGTTTTACAGTCTACTCTAATCACAAGAGTCTTAGGTATATCTTCTCGCCGAAGGACCTGAACCTGAGGTAGCAACGTTAGCTTAAGTTCTTCCAGGAATATGAATTTTAGATTGTATATACACCTAATAAGGGGAATGTTGTAGAATATGCACTCATCATGAGATCTGTTATACAACTGCTAGGTGATGCAACAGAGTAGCTGGAAGCTTTGCAGATATCCTTTGTGGATCGATATGGAGCATCATTCATTCAGTCTCTTACAGTCACTACCCCACTTCTTCAGCGAGTGAGGGCGGTGCAATGTGGGGACCCTGACTATGAGGTTCGACGTGCTCAGATATCCATTGGACATGCACCTGATGGATTTTATGAAGGTGGGGAGAAGTTCATCCTCTTTAGAGGATGTACCATGGTACTAGTGTCACTTCGGGAGGAAGTGTTGCTGGAGTTCCACACATCCCCTCTAGCGGTACAATCAAGAGTGGAAAAGATGTACTAGGATCTCCGACGACAACACTGGTGGCCGAGAATGAAGAAAGTAGTAGCAGAGTTGGTCTCTCTGTGCCTCACTTGTTAGCAAGTGAAGGAAAAGCTTCAGGTACCAGCAGTATTAGTTCAGCCTTTAGAGGTTCCAAAGTGGAAGTGGGATGAAATATCCATAGACTTCATGAAAGGACTTCCACGAACATCCAGGGTTCATGATTCTATTTGGGTGATTTTCGACCGACTCGCCAAGTCAGCCCACTTCCTACTGATCAGAGAGAATGGATCAATAGAGAGCTTGAGATGCCTCTATGTGGAAGGGATTGTGCGCCTATATGGATTTCCCTCAACGATTACCTCTAACAGTGATGCACATTTCACTTACTGGCTATGGAAGGGGTTGTAGGAGGCTTTCAGGAGTAGCTTCATTTGAGCACCGCCTTTCATCCTCAAATGGATGGCCAGACTGAGCGGACCATTCAGACCCTGGAGGACATGATGCGTTCTTGTGTCCTTGACTTTGGTCGTAGTTGGGAGGATCACATGCCTTTGGTAGAGTTTACATACAACAAAAAAATCATTACACCATTGGGATGAAACCTTTATATGCATTGTACATCCGACCTTGCAGATCGACTTTGTGCTGAACAGACCCAGGGGAGTCAGCACTCGTGGGGCCAGAGATGGTACGAGCTACCAAGGAGATGGTGCGGATCATCCAGGAGTGGATGAAGGCTGCACAGAGTAGGCAAAAAACTTATGTCGACTAGAGACATAGAACTCTGGAGTTCGAGGATAGTGACCACATCTTCCTATGGGTCTCACCCAGATGCTGTTTGCGGAGATTTCGTCAGGGTGGAAAGTTATCTCCGAGGTTAATCGGACCCTTTTAGGTCCTCAGTAGAGTTGGCGAGGTGGCTTACCGCTTAGCAATTCTACCTCAGTTGCACCGAGTGCACGACATTTTCCACATGTCCCAGCTAAGGAGATACATTCAAAACCCATCTCATGTCATCGACCATGACAAGCTTGACATTGATGATGGGGAGACATTTAGGAGTTTCCAGTGGAGGTTGAGGGTCAATAAGAGTGGGTCCTTCGTGGGCGGTTGATACCTTTGGTGCGTGTATGTTGGCAGCATGGGACCCTCCAGGAGAGCACATGGGAGTGAGATGCTCAGATCCGTTCTTAGTACCCCCACCAGTTTTCCATGTTTTTGTAATGTGGATTTCAGGGATGAAAAGCCCTGATGTGGGGAGAATGTAAAGATCCAGAATTTACAAGTAATGTTTTTAATTATATGGGAATATTATGAGTCGGTCAAAATTGACGATGGGTGATTCCGAGGCCTGGTGTGTCCAGAATGAATTTCTGAACTTTTTTTCATGTACATTTAGTAAACCTGTGATTGGATTTTTGTAACTTTTGAACTGGTGCTTGGAATTGAAATATGAGGAAACCATTGAACTTGCAGCGCTAGTATTTTCTTAAGGAGACCTTCACGTCGACCGTAGTAGGTCGATGTTAGAAGTCAGTTTTTCACTTTTTCGTGGAGGAATAGAAAAACAAAAAATATTTAAATTTTTTTTTGTAACCTCCTTTTGATTTATGGAGGTGGGGACCACAAGAGATTTAATCCTACTAATTTGAATTCAATGGTGGCGGCCAACTGAACACTTCATTAATCTAGGGGAAGACCCTTAGAATTTCCCAATTAATTGTTCCAACTCTCTAATTAATTAATAGTGCCATTTAATTGAACCATTTAATTATTGTGCCAACGTAAATAAATTGTATAAACCTATTTTAATTTAAGTTGGAATTTCACCTCTTGGGTTTTTGGGGAATCGTTGTCCATGGTTGTTCTTGGTGGAGTTTCTTGAGGAAGAACAGTTCTCACCAAGGAGGAACCAATGAACGGAGGACCGTCAAACAAGCTACGTCATTGGAGGAGGCTTGCTTCGGGATTGAAAAATGCCAATCTGTGTTCAACCACATAAGATCTCCAATGGATCCTTCAAGGATGGGTTTGTTCTTGAATTATACCCCCTTACCACATTCTAGTCTACCCCCTTGATTCAAGAATAATATTTCCGCTTGCTACTGTTCCAACATGGAGGGTGCGGGCCAAACGAACACGACCTGACCCCTCCTTAAATCTTTATGGTGTATGATGCATTCTTCATGATGGAGGAGGACGGTTACCGGTGCTGGCGACTGGAACTGGTGGGACTCGAGATAAGAGGTTGGAACTCTAGCCGGCAGTGACGAAGGCGGCGGCGCGACCACACCGCCAGAGAAGAGTCGCGGCCCATCGGCTGAGGTGGAGGAAGGCAATGGCCGGCCACACAAAGGGGCGGCAGCGCACGTTCGTACTGCTCAGTGGAGAAGAGCAGCAGCCTTGCACCATGGCGGTGAGGCGGCGCATCTGGCTCGACGCCAGCCACCGTAGATGGCGTGATGCGCAAACACGATGCGCAGATGAGAGGCTCGCCATCCTGCTAGCCAGCGGCCACCCGACAGGCCGCGCCGGCGGGCCGGACCGGACCCAGCGGGCTGGGTCATATCTCATGGGCCATATCAAACATAGGGCTAGACGCGGTTTGTGTCAGTTCTGGCCGGGTCAGGCCGGGTCGGTCCAACCAGGTCGGACCAGACCCGGACCAACTTCGACCCTTTTCGCTCATTCAGCCATATCTTGAGCTATGATAATCCGTTTGACAATCCGTCCATGGTTCTGGAAACCTTGGATTGATATAGTACATTTGGTATACACCAATTGAGTGTTGGATGAAGTTGGGTTACGTCCGGGTTGGATCGAACACAAATCCAAGTTGGCCCTCGGTACTAAAAGGGCAATAACTTACATACCGGGCGTCTGATTGACGCACTCTCTGTTGCGTTGAGACCCATATTACATGGAAATCCTTTGGGATACTTATTAATAGGAATCCATGGCAGTTTATAGTATCGAACTGTGGCTTGAGTAGCATACCCTCCTAGAATCAAGTGAGCTTAGTGTGGGAACCCTGTAGCAGGCCGTAACATGAGAAAGGAATCCAATTTGGGTTTGTGCTTTGGGATCCTTTGTGGGTGTGTGTTCAAGAGTCTCACATGGATCCAGTCTAGGAATACACGTGGTATTACTCTAGGATCTTACATGGGTCCGCTATACTAGGATCTTATGTCAGTCCGTGCTTTGGGATATTTTGTGGGTCTGATGATTTATGATCTTTCGTGGACCTGCCTCTTGGTAGAGTAAGATGATTCAGTAGCTTCATCTAATCATCTTTACCACCATACCTATGTTATAACTGGAGTGAGATAATTCTTTAACTTTTTTGTAATCTTTTGTGTGGGGTACCTTTTTTGTACTTACCTTCATGGTGATACCCTAGTGATAATCTTCTCTGTGGCGTACTTTTGTTGTACTTATCTTCATGATGATACCATTGTGGTATTATTCTGTGTAGAGTACCTTTGTGGTACATACCTTTGTGGTGATACCTTTATGGTATTCCTTGTGTGGTGTTACCTTTGTGGTACTTACCTTTGCAGTGTTACCTTCGTGGTTTTCCTTCCTTTGTGGAACATTTCACTTTGGGATTTTGAGTTAGACCTTGTGTTTCCTCATGTATTAGATGGTTATACTTGATAACATAGGTATATGTATGGGAATATACCTAATTAGGGTTGTCATATGTTTTCCTACTTTGTGATTTATCCTTTTTGGGTTTTTTTGAGACCTTTTAGGGTATCGGGGTCCCTACTGAGTATCGTTATACTCACCCCTGGACGGGCTATGCCTGCACCTTGTTGTGTTTGTTGCAGACAATGGAATACGCTGACTAAGGATGAGGGTACCATGACTAGATGCATCTCGGAGGTTGACCTTAGACTAGGTGTACTGCAAAGACGAACGTTCAAGAGCAGTACCTACGCTTCAGGTAGGATCCTTGGCGGGTTTTCACCGGAGCTATTTCAGTTTACTTGTACATTCCTATTTTCTTGTACTTTATAGTTTGTCTTGTATTCTGGCATATTTTTCTTACTATACACACTGTTTTTAATTTTTATTTTACCCATTTTCGTATCTTTCTATGTGCCTGATTGCATGAGTTTATAGGTTGTAAAGGCAATGCCTTCCCAGTTTTATGGAATACACCTTTAGTGCGAGTTGTTAGCCCCTGGCCTATGGAAGGTGGGCTTGGGATAGTCACGACACAAGCCCCGTGGGATGGGTCATGACATTCTTTTTATTGCTCTTCACTTAAGTTAATGAACCCGGTTTCACTATCTTATTTATTCACACATAGTAGAATGTGAGAGGTAATTTATCATGAAAATAGAAGTTGAATTATCACATGTATCCTTCATGTAAAAATGTATACAGGTTCATTTTCTTCTTTTTTATGCAACAAAAGTACTCATTATGAATGTGTGAAAACTATTTGGCTTCTCGTTTTTCTATACATGTGGGATGGTATACGCAGATACACTAGCTTCACTTAACATAGTGAGAGTGTGTCAATATTATACTAGTTCATGGAAGTCTTTGTGAAACATAATGAGTCTATGTTTACACCAGTTGTGTGTCTATGAAACTTTTTCATTTTGGATATGCAAGGCTCTTCTTCATTCAACTAGAATGGTTCATGAGACTTTTCTTCTTTGCGAAGCCTCCAAGACTTGCAGTTCATGTTTCCTTCTCATATAAAATATAGACTCATTGGATCAATGTTTTTTAGAAAAAATAAGCTCCCAGATATATTTTGAGTGAAATAACCTTCAACGGGCTTGGTTTCCCTCTTTTTATATTCTTGTATCACCATCTTGTTGCATTCAATTACCACCTCAAACCACAAAAATATTTATATGTCGATGACACATTTGAGGAGTAGAGGATCTCAACGTATCTTATGAATTTCAAATGTCTATAACTATAATATTTGAATTATTTAAACCTGGTTATAATGTACCCTGAATATCATGGAATTTTTTTAATAATCTCGGCTTCTCCTTTATGGAACTGAACCATTCAATCTACATCGATTTATCTGTACATTTTAACCTTCATTTGGAAGTGGTACATCCTCAAGAAATTTATTTCATGCAATTTGAATCATGTATTCATATTTATCCATAAAACAAGATCGTTCATACAAATTTTGATCACCCCACATGATTCTTGGAGCATGGTTTGATCGCTGGTGGTAGTCAATCATCAAAAGGGGTGGAGGGGAGTCGACCTCACTTCAAGTGCAAGGAGATGACTCCACGAATGTATGATTGTCATTGTTTTTCCTTATATCAGATAAACATGATAATTAAATAAGTTTTTAAACACATGAAGAGTTACTTGAATATAGATCCCACATCGATTACCTCATGCTCCATCCCTTTGGTATAATAACTAAGATATGAATGATGCTCGTTCGATATGGATATTAGAGATCATCACCTATAGAAATCAGACACACTCCATTGGGATGAGTCCAACATGATTTTGACCCAACCTCTACGTGCCTATAGTCATGAAAAGTAAAATCCTTATAGATTGTACCATAGAGGGATTTTACATATCCCTCCACTACTTTTCTTCCATGGATGGTGACTCAAGAAGACCTCCCATGAGAGTGGTTGACCTAAGGGTCCCATATGTTCCCTAGTTGAGGTTGTCTTGACTACATTGTATAGTTGGTCATATTTTTACTAACAATTTGAATAAATACTAAGTCAAATATTCCATCGTATAAAAACAAATTCCCCTCCTTCAAATTAATGGCATCATCTTCTTCATCTTCAAATAAATCCTCATGCAATCATAATTATATTTCATTGTTCTCCTTCTCACCTTCATGCAAGATAATATTTTTAATTCTATTCAAATAATCTCATCAATGGTTTAATATTTTTAAATAATGTTCAATTATTTCATACTCCTAACTCCATAATAAAATATTTCATAATATTCTTTAACTTTGATTCTTCTATTTTTTTGGAATAAAATTTCCAAAGAGCTTCCTAACAAAACAAAATTATGTAAATAAATATTTTGATGTTATTTGACTTCTCTTAATCCAAAAATTGATAGAAATTTAATCATCTATATTTTTTTAGATAATGTATTACCTTTGGAACATGTATTTTGAGATTATAACGACTTCTATAATCATTGAAGTTTCTAGGAGAATTAATAAATCATGAAATCCAATGTCATTTAATGAATCTATAACAATTATCTAGGAACAACATTTGAAACTCAATGTATTCAAACCATTTTTATGTTTATTCAAAATTTATGACTTGATCACTTCATCCAAACTCTATTATCATTGTAATTTTTTAATCATGTCGCATTAATAAAATATTACCATTCAATTGATCACCATTGAAAACCAATGAAAATCATAGAAAACAAATAGAACTCAAACACAATGTTGGGTCTTCAATATACCCCTTTGTATTGTTGGAAATACCTTTATTGTTATTTTCAATTGAATATTTAAATATATGAATCTCTTCTTTCTCTCCCATGTAAATTTATAATACATTCATTTCACTTTATCTCCCCCTTATTAACTAGAAATACAATGATCATTGGGAAGAGGGTATCCGTACATAATTAAGAAATGTTACATCTATCACTTCACTTTATGTCTACGTGAATTATACTCAATATTGAAAGAATAAGAGTTGATTTAGACTACTAAGTTGTACCTTACCAATAGATAATGATACCTAATGAAATAAGAACTATTATACTTGTATTCAAAGGTTATACATTGTTATTTGAGTATAATGATTCCAAACGAGATATGAATCTTTTTTAACATAGATCAACTTGAAACTCCTGCACTCACTTCAAAAAATAGATCAAAACATTCAAGTGAAACAAGAAGGATAAGTGTCCATGGGTAATTTCCAATATTCATATGTCATTGATTAATTCAATTAATCCTCATTTGTAAAATGATATTTATCTTGAGTAACCAAGGATGAGAGGTTAAGAGAAAAATAAGTTTTCAAATAACATGTTATTTAGAAAATTTCTAGAATAATCATATTTTTTACGAATTGAAATAATGATTATAGAATCTTCTTCATATTTATTAATTTATCTTCCCCTATTGGGATAATATTCTCCAAATATTCATGATCGTGTATCTATTCAATAATTAATTTAATGATGTTCTAATATGGATAACACACCATAACAGATCTTTAATTAGCAAATTTCCTAATTTTACAAGCTCTCTGTAATTGATAATCTTCAATACTTATTGTCCTGGATATCAAATATAATATTAAACCATGATGATGTCTTTATTATCCTTTTGATTTAGGTTATAACAAATTTTTTTTAATATTCATAAAAAACGATCCTCTATTATATTTATATTTGAATATTAAACTGGGTAATCTTTCAAGGACAATGAATTCTTTAGATTTGCTATCAATAATTGATATCACTCACCACTTCTCAGTTTCTCCCCCAGAGAACTTGCTTAACCTCAATTCCATTAATTATAATCAAAAATAAAATAAATAGATATTTAATGGAATTAGGTGGATTTTTATTGATTTATTAATATGAATATATTAGATCAGATAATTTTTTAAACGAAGTTTCTCCATTTTTTTCAGTCATCATACCTTCTCATATGAACTTTTTTATGATTTAAATAAGAGAATCATAGATCTCTTTACTGTCTATTCTTCTTTGTGTATAGAATTTATTTTCTTAGTAGCCTTCATGGATGATGAATTGTTAACCCTATTCAGGACTCCTTGTTTTGGTAGAATGGTTAAACAACCTTTTACAATGTTAATATCTTTCGTATATCTCTCATATAGAACTTATTTAACACCATAGTTGTATTGTGTTTGATAACTCAAACTATTATAAAAAAGATTCACCTTGTGATTTAATTAAATGTATTATTATGTAATCTGGTCGTAGAAAACACATGCACTTATTTAGTTTATCCTATCAGATTTAAATAACCATTATGAATTATTACCATTGGTAATATAGTCATCGAATAGTGATCACAAGATTATTATAAATATAGGGTTTTGAAAAATCTAATTGACATAGACAAAGGAAGTGATGGCCTCAACCAGTAGTATCATACCCTATGAAGCCCAATTATCAGAGATTACGAGGGAAACTACATCAAGGGGATTTGAACTTGACCAATACCAGGCTAATATCCAAAAATAAAATCAGGGGTGGAACCATTTACATGAAAAGCTCAATCTCATTGAGATCATGACCCAAACCATGTACGCAGAACCACTCCATGAAAGCCTCACCATCACACCATTTACTATTAGGGAGTTTGTAGGTGTATTAAATTGATATGGATCAAAACCCTAGAAATATGAGTGTGTACATTATTTTCTGTATAATAAGAAATATATTATCACTATATTATTGTCAATTTTTAAATAATTTTAATTTTGATACTATAAAACAAGAATGGTATTTTTGGGTAATATTAAAATTGAATTAAAAAATTTATTCGGATGAAATGATGGATTTTTGAAATAATTAAAATTTTAATAAAATATTATTTTGAAATAATTTTTATTAAATATAAATAATCATATAATTTATATGAAGTAAAATGTAATTTTTATAAGGGATCGAAAACAATTATTGTCAAAAAACCCTAAATATATCAATAATAGCAGATTGACATTTTAAATGTAAAAGTTAACATATTTAAAAAACTTTAAAGATAAAAAGTTGATTATTTTTGGAATCAGAGAATCGAAATTATCCAATGGTTATTTTTTCATAATTATTTGATACATTCTAATATTCAGTTAAAAATTAAATACTCTATAAATATAATTTTTGTATTATGACATCACAATGACCCAAAAGTGATGTAATAAATACTATAAAGGGTATTAACACAAAAATATATTTTTTTTCTTTAAAATAATGTTATTTTATGTTTTTTTTGATTAATTTTATAAATCCATTATGAATCCCCAAAGCATTAATATATTTTACGATTTTAAAATAATTTCTTTAAGAGTTTGAATCACCTTAAAATAAGAAAGGGAATTATATTATTATGTTAGTACATTAACATTATAAAATAATGAGAACCACCCCCACTTGAAAGTAACAATGGGAAAAACTATGGGATGGTTTGTGGTTTTGGATATTTTATTATGTATAGTCCAAAACATAAATAATAAAGTAGTCACCATCATTTCCTATGTAAACTGACCCAAGGTCACATTTTTCTTAAAAGAAACTCCTTGGATCATTTATGTACTCTTTCATACACTTGTTAGAATCCACCCAAGGCACCAAATGCTTTCAAGAATCCCCAACCAAGTATTTGGGGTCTCACACTCAAGTAAGGGACCCTGACCTCGTCTTCTTTATTCATGTTTTTGTAATATCATATGCCTTAAATTTCCAATTACTTATGTTGGGATATGTATTTATAGGTACATATTACTAAATATTTTATTTCCAAATTATTATAGTTTCTTTTCTCTCTCATAAACCTATATTATGAATTTTTAGGTGACACCATTATTATGTCGAAATTTTACGATGATTTTCCATGCCAACACATTTGTGTAGTGAATACCATACCTATTTACTATCATGGGTTCTTACTTTTATACACTTATAATAATTTAAAATTTTACTTACATGTATTTATTCCACACTCCATGATCATGGAATAAAAATTGATGAAAATTGATTCCATGTTTTATGATCTATGTGTGATAATTAATCATGAGAATGAAATGAATGTGACAGGAGTGCCAAGAATTAGAGAGAATTTTAATGCATTGGGTAAGGTTTAGTAACATGATACTTCATGTTGGGATAGGGAGTGAACTTGATTCCTTTATGAGACTTTTTCTGTAATTATGTCTTGGTACTTATCCTTGTCATATGTTTATGATGAAATGTTTTTAGTTGTTACCACATTTTCTATGTTGCCTTTAAGTTATCATTCTATATCATTTATAATCATTAATGATTATGATTATAATTTATTTTTTACACATTGATATGACTATTGTCTAAAATGTCTTGATTTCTTCATTTTATTCCATGTTTATTCCCTTACTGGTATTTATATCCCACCCCTTTATTATGTACGTTCCCAAGTTATCCCATGCAGTTTTAAGTGCGAGCATGTTAAGGATGTTTTCAATAAAGATGTTGTTTTTGATGTTTTAATTTTTTATGTAATTTAATTAATTCCAATATACACAATACATATTGACCATTAGGGTTTTATTAAGTTTAATATTATTTAATAAATCATGAATTAATGTGTAATAAAGAGCAAAGTTATTATAGTTGGTATCAAAGGAAAATTTTAGTTTTTTTTGGATTAAGATTAGAGGACTCCAGTGAAAGCCTTAGGGAAATAAATACGTATAAGAAAACATAACTAAATTGCTGTAAGTATATAGTAATTAGTTTATCAAGAATATACACCCCCTATCTGGATACAAAAAGTGGTTGTGTTTTTTTCACATATGTACCTAGGGGTGACAACCCCGACAAGGTGTGCCAAGCCTGACTCAATGTACTGGGTACATGACAATGGGCCTCACTGTGCACCTAGTTTAACACTCCAATAAGATATAGTTTGGTAAATTCATAAGCTCAATACAAACCATTATTAAGGGAAAAAAGAAACTACAACAAGTTTATATGTTATGAAAAATATCATGGATAATATAAATCGAAGCCTAGAAATTCAAAAGTTAAGGAAATAAATGTAATTTATAAGATATAATTTTAATTTTATTGGAACCCCCCAATATGTGTTTATTGGTTTTAATAAATAATCAATAATAATTTTTTTCTAGTTAATGGCTGGAAATAGGAGGAATCAAGTAAATAATCAATGTGACGGGAAATGCGATGACTACCCCAATGAGATGCCCAACCCGATGTGAGAAGGAATTGTGAACTTCATAATGATGATATATTAGATGAATTTGGTTCTGAATTGAAACCTAGATCAATAGGATATTATAAACCCACCTAAGAGAGAACAATCCATAATCGTGAGTGTCACGAGAAAAGACATCATACATTTAATGGATCATCTGATCCCTTAATCACAGAATAATAGATCAACTGCCTTTAGAAGATCTTCTCTATCATTCAATGTTATGAATAGGATAAGGTTATAATGGATATTTATCATATGATGGGTGAGTATGACCAGTGGTGTGAAATGATCAAGAATAAGAATCTATAAGAAGAGATTAAATTGATGGAGAGGAAGGAATTAAAGAATTGTTTTTGGTAAATATTTTTCTCGCACTCTCTGAATTAAAATTGAAAGATATTTTATCACCCTCAAGAAAAAATATGATGAATATATCAGAGTTTATGTGGCCAAATTCACAAGTCTTTAATGATATGCCTTTGGGTTTTTCATTACCCCTGAATAAAAGTTTCAATGCTTCTTTGGTGGGAAAAAACCTACTCTATGAAAATCCCAAGAGATCTATGAGTTTGATAATTATGAGGAAATTGTCTGATGTACCCACAAAGTCAAAATGAAGATACAATAATCTTATGGGTATATAGGGGTATAGAATTAGAAATTGGGTTTTAATTATGGTATTTCTATGGTGAAATCTAATGGTTCCAACATATTTAAGAATCACACTTGTCCAAGGTGAGTAAAGAAGAACCCTATAAAATTTTTCAAGGGGAATGAGGAAATGCTTTAGGTGTGGGAATGTAGGAAACCTAGCTAATAATTGTGGATAGGATAAACCCACTAATGTAATGGAGGAATGGAATTCTCTACTAAACCCTTAGTCCATTGTTCATTACTTCAACTGAATGAAACTAGTGTACTTCAGAAACCAATTCCATTAGATAAGGGTTTGTAGAGACAACCAACAACCACCAAGGCAGCATGGGTGACATTTTTCCTCTAAAACCTCCAAGGTGGATCCATTCAATGAATTGGTCGTAGTTATGATATTTATTTATTCTAGAATGGGGAATATAATTTTTTTATTCAAGTTCTCTTAATTCATTCATATCACAAATATTTTGTAGAACTATACAAACAATTACACAAATCATGGTTGTAAAGTTATCAGTGAAAACATAAAATGGGGAAAATATTGCGTCCCAAATATATAACTCTTCCCCTATCACAATTTGTGGGCGGAAATTCCTAGAGAACCCTATCATACTCCCTTTGGTGTAATTTTATGCAATTTTGTCTATGGAATCACTTTCCTTATATAGATCCAACATAAATTTCTGTGACAATAAAATCACTCTTCGTATTGAAAATTGACCCCCGATTCTGTATAATTAAAATTGGGGGTATGAATCTTATTCAGTGTCAATATATCATTAATGTATATTATTTACATATGAGCATGTATATCTAGATCAAATTATTGATTCTATGTAAATAACCATCCTCAAAGACATGTTGTTTGTGAGGGAATATGATGATGTATTTCTTAAGGAAAATTTCTGGTATTCCTCCAAGCTGAGAGGTTGAATTTTTAATCGATCTTATACCTAGGTAATTTTTATTATCTAAGTGTCCATATAGAATGAATATTGTGGATCTTAGGGAGATGAAAAAACAATTACCGGAGAATTTGGGTAACGTTTTCATATTCCCAAGTGCTTCACCTTGTGGTGCACCAGTCCTCTTCATCAAGAATAAGGATGGGTCAATGCACCTTTTCATTGACTATTATGAGCATAGAATGAGAATAATAAATAACATGTATCCTATGACATAGATTTATGACTTTTTTTATCAAATATATGGAGCACAATACCTCTCTTAGGTAGATAAGTGGTTTGGATATTACCAATTTTGGGTGAAGAAAGTGGATACCCCCACTACTACTTTTCGTACAATATACAAGCACAGTGAGTTCATATTAATTCCATCAGGACTAATTAATTCACCCACAAACTTTGTGGAATTGATGAATAGAGTCTTCATATATTATCTAGAGAAATTTGGGATATTCATTATAGATGATATTCTAATGTACTCAAAATCCAAGGAGGAGCATAGGGAGTACCTAGGTACTATTCTAGAGACCTTGTGAAAATAGAATCTCTTTTCCAAGTATATAAAATGTGAGTTTTGGTTCAAATAAGTCAATTTATTGGAGAATATCATCGCAGAAAATGGTTTATCATTGGGCCCTTCAAAGGCAAAATATATTGATGGTTGGAAATGGCCAAAATCTATGATAGATATTCCTAGTTTTCTTATATTAAATGGGGTTTATTGTCATTTTGTGATAAATTTATAACGATTTTCAAACCCTCTTCCCAATCATACTTAGATGGGAGTAAAGTTTTATTGGAATGATTAATTTGAAGAGATCTCTATGGATTTTAAAAGGATGGTTATCACTTCACCTGTGCTAAAAGTATCCATATATAGATAGATTTTCGGAGTATTTAGCGATGTTTCAAAGAAGGGATTGGGATGTGTGTTAATGAATAATGAATAAGTCATAGCCCATGCTTTAAGGCAGTTTAATTTTCATGAATCGAAATACCCAACACATTATCTGGAGTTCATTGTAGTGGTATTCCCTCTGAAAATATTGTGTCATTTTCTCTTTGGTGAGAAGTTTTAGATATACATAAACCAAAAAATCCTGAAGAATATGTCTATATAGAAAGACCTGAATATAAACTAATGATGATGATTAGAAATGATCAAGGATTATAACTTCTCAATTCACTACCATCCTAGGAAAGCGAATAATGTGGAAGATGGTCTATGAAGAAAGGATCCCAAAATCTTTTCATTGGTAAGAATTGGGAAGGATCAAATATTCTTGGATTTGAAAAGGATGTACATGGGAATCATAAAGGAAAGAATATCATCAACCCTTTCACAAATTATTTCTCAATATTCCCTTTTATAGATGTTAAAGGATGATAAAAAAGATGATGTTAGAATTCATTAGATAGTGTATACTATATGTAAAGGTAAATCCTATAATATCACTATTAATGAAGAAGGAATTGTGAAATTTGGGTCAAGACTATGTGTTCTATCAATGGATGAGTTTAAAAAGTAATTGTTGGATAATTCCCATAGTTTAACTTTCTCCATTAACCCAAGAAGCACAATGATTTATCGAGATCTCCATGAATGCTATTTGTGGGTCAATATAAATCATGAGATCACTGAATATGACAATTCGAGCTGACTTCTCACTAGATCAAATTTGAAGGATATAAATTAGATAAGTGGTAAGGAATCATGGAGTGCCACTATCAATTGTATCCGATTGAGATAAATTTAACTTAAAAGTTATGGAAAAGTCTCCAAAATGATATAAAACCTAATATGAAATTTAGTACAACCTATCATCCTCAAAATAAGAGAAAATTTGAGCATACAATCAAGATTCTTGAGGAAATATTGAGGACATGCTCAATTGACTTCAAAGGTGGATGACACCAAAATCTACCTCTAGTCAAGTTATATTACAAAAAAAAATTTCCACTCGAGAATCCAAATGGATCCATATGGGTCCCTTTATGGTAAGAGGTGTAGAACACTGAAATGTTGGGGTGAAGTTGGGGAATACAAACTACTAGGTCTTGAAATTGTTGAAGAAATGGTGGAAAAGTTTCAGACAATGTAGCAGCACATCTGGGTTGTTCAGAGTCAACAAAAGTGATATGCTGATAATGACCAATGTCACATCAAGTTTTTTGTTGGATACATGTTGTTACTACACATATCTACATGAAATAAATTGATGGTATTTGAGCAGAAGAGAAATCTTAGTCCAAGGTACATTGTCCCTTTTGAGATCCTTGATTGCATTGGAGTGGTGGCCTACCAACTTGCACTCCCACCTAACCTATCTCAAGTACATGATGTATTCCATGAATCCATCTTGAGAAAGTATATACCAGAACCCTCACATGAACTAAATCCATTTTCAGTTCCATTGGATAATGTTCTATCCTCTGAAGAGAAACAAGTTAAAATATTATATCGTAGAGACAAAGTTCTATATAATAAGGCAATGCACACTATCGACTTTTTCTGTAGAAACCAAAAGGTTTAATTAGTTAAATGTTAACTAGAGGAGGTGGTGAAATAGAGTTACCCCATCTATTTTAGTTTGGGAAATGAAAATTTCGTGGGAAACATTTCTTATGGTGGGTGGATATTGTAATGACCAAAATTGTTATAAATAATATTTCCCTTGTGATTTTATTAAATGTTTTAATATTTAATATGCTTATATAAAAAACATGCATTGAGTTGTTTTATCCTATCATATTTAAATGGCCATTAAGAATAATTACCATTGGTAATATACCCAATGAATAGTGATGAAATAATTAGTATAAATATAGGGTTTGGAAAAATCCCATTAACATAAAAAAGAATAAGTGATGGCCTCAACTAGTAGAATCGTACCCCATGAATCCCATTTATTAGAGCTTCCGAGGGAGATAGAATTAATGGGTCTTTACCATGACTCATCCCTAGATGAGATCAATCAACTTAAGCATGAGCAGAACCATTTACGAAAAGATTTCAAGCTCATTGAGATCATGGCCCAAACCATGTTGGTCGAAACCCTCTATGAAAGCCTCACTGTCAGACACCATAATCATACGGTGTGTATGGTTGTATAAAAGGGATTTTAATAAATATCCTAGTAATATGAGTATGAATATTATTTTTTATAGAATACGAAATATATTTTCATCATATTATTGTTACTTTTTAAACGATTTTTATTTTGATACTATAAAACATGAATAATATTTTTTAGTAATATTAAAATTCAGTTACAAAATTAATTTTGATTATCTAATGGTTTTTTTGAAATAAATAATATTTTACTAAAATATCATCAATAAATAATTTTTATGAAATATAAATGATCATATAATTATATATGAAGTCAAATGTAATTTTTATAAGGGTTAAAAAACTATTATTGTCAAAAATGACGATTTTTTATGAAATGTACATTATTATTTTAAAAAATAAAAATAAGAAAATTTATTAAATTATTTATTTAAAATTAATATAATTTTTGGAATCAGAGTGTCAAAATTATCCAATGGTTAATTTTTCAAAATTTATCAAGATAGTTGGATTTTTGGGTAAAAATTAAATATCGTATAAATATACGTTGTGTATTATGAAATCATAATGACTAGAAGATAATGTTATCAATACTATAAAGGGTATAGAAGGCCGAATATATGATTTCCATTTAAAATAATTTTATTTTATGTTTATTTTTTTAATTTTAGAAGTCCATTTTGGATTCTCCAAAACCATTAATATATTTTAGGGTTTTAAAATCATTCCTTTAAATGTATGACCAACCTAATCATAATAAAGGGAAATATTTTATTATTTTCTTCCCTGGTACTTATAAAATAATTAAAACCACTCTCATTTCATAGAAAACATGGGCAGAAACCATGGTATGGTTTGAGGTTTTGGTTATTTTATTATATAGAGTCCAAAACATAAATAATAATGAAATATGCCTCATTTCCTATATTAACCCACCCAATATCCGATTTATATTAACTGAAAATTCTTGAATCACATCCACACTCTTCAAAAAAAATAGTCATCACAAGGAACCTAAATCTTTCAAGAACCCCCTCCCAAGTATTTGGAGTTACACACACAAGTATGAGTTCCTCACCTTTTTTTCTTTATTCAAGATTCTTTATTATCATATGCCTTCTATTTCCAATTCCTTATATTGGGATATGTAATTACATACCCATATTACTACCTATTTTATGTTCAAATTATGATAGACCCCTTTCTCTCTCATCAGCCCAATTTATGAATTTTTATGTGACGTCGTTATGCTGCTGAAATTTCAATGCAGTTTTTCATGCCAACATAGTTGGGTAGTGAATACCATAACCATTTCTTATCAAGGATGATCAATTTTATACACTTATAATTATTTTAAATGGTACAAAAATGTATTTATTACATACTCATTGGTCATGGAATAAAAAAGTGTTTAAAAATGATCACATATTATATGATCTATGTGGCATACTTAAGCATGAGAATTAAATATATTTGACGGGTGCACCCAAAATTATATGACACCCCAATGCATGGGGTAATGTTTAGTATCATGATACGCCATGTTGGGATATGGAGTTAAAAAGATTTATTTATGGTAATTTTTCCATCTTGATGTATTGGTATTTATCTTTGGCATATGTTTATGATGTAGTGTTTTATGTTGTTGCCATATTTCCCATGATTCCATTATGTTGTCATGTTATACCATGTCTTATCGCTAATGTTTATGATTCTCATTCAAATTATGAAAAATTTATGTCAATATTTTCTAAAACTTATTACCTTATTCATTTTATTCCATGTTTATTCCCTTATTGGGATTTATAGCTTACCCATTTCTTATTAATGTCCCCATGTTATCCAATGCAGTTTTAAGTTCGAGCATTTTAAGAATGTTTTGAATAAAGATGTTTTTTCTTGTTTTAACTTGTTATATAATGCACATAATTCCCAATTACACTACACTTATTGATTTTCTGGTATGTATTATGTTTAATATTATGTAATAAATCATGAATTAACCTGTAATAAAGATTATGGTTTTCATATTCTGTAATAAAATTATCATAAACTCTGTATTAATCAGGTGAGATATTTTCATTTCACTTTTAACTTACTATAGCATGTACATTTTCCACTTTCGATATTCGTTCCAAATATTCTTGCTAGATAACTAACATGTCATTTTGAACCATGGTAGAAAGTTTAGATATTCCACAAGGGTTTTTAAGAGTTCCATCATTTTAATTTATTCTTTTAGATGAAGAAATTTTCTTCAACATCATTGATTTGGAATCCAAGGTGTTCTCAGCTTCCTTACATGAAATCTTCTTCGTAGAATTTATGTTAAGAAAATATCTTCAATTTTTTTCCCAATGTAGCTTATTCATTCTTATCCCACTTCCGAGGTATACTTTTCTTATCATTTTTGGATAAATTTTGAGATGAAAATGATCTATATTTATTAATACCACCATTGAATACATCATATATTTCTTCATGATTTTCCAAATCTGTTTGAAGGATACATATTTTCTAAACATGTGTATATTTTTTCATTATCTCTAGATTTTTACACCTTGAAATGAGACTTATTTTTGATTTATAATTTAGAGCATTGTACCAAAAATTTGTTTCACACTATCTCAATCTATTACATCACCAAAATTAAATTTTCTTATATCTATATATATTTTATATTTCCTTTTTTGATTGTTATTCATGATTTTTAAGATATTTGTAGGGAAATGACTTCCATATTATTTTTTCTATCCACCATAGTTATGGTAAAATACTTATTTTCACCCTTAGTCATCCACACATGTTCATAATTTGTTTTCTAGCTCGTAATGTTTGTGGTAATAGATTTTGAAACATTAGTACATGATGATATGGATGGTGACTTTTTCTTGATAGTTTCTTGAGAATGATCATTGAAAGAATTCATCATATTATTATCACATGTTAAAGGTATTTTTACTATAAAATCCTTTAATTAGTATTGTGTAATAGAAACAACAGTTTTCTTCATTTTTGATGTATTAATATATGTCTTCTCATGATTTGCCAACTGAATTCCCAAATCTACTCATTTCATATTGAGGATTATTTTCCAATCCACAATTATAATAATCTTTTCATAATAATAACTATACATTATTTTAACATCGTCTTCTTGTATCATAATTTTTTATCTGAATAAAAGTGTCAAATTCCTCGATCTTCTTGGATGTTACTTAAAATTTTAAATCCTTGACACCAATTCTATTTTTCAATTTTTCTCTAAATGCATGAATATGTTCTTCAGAGGAATTATTGACTCCATTCTCATCAAATGCTTTGAGCTATCTTGAGTAATATATTCCAGGATCTCACTTGTTTTCTTTAAAGGTTCCAACCAATTTTGATAGATTTAGACATTAAAGAATTTTTTCTTATAATCCCTTCTAAGAAACACCATCTTCTCATTCTAGCTATGTGATATTTTCTTTCATACATTGAGAGGCTCCAAAAATTAGAGAGATTATTTTTAGGGTAAAAAAATTCCTAATATATCTTGATATATCTACAGATATCTCTTGAGTGGTTTTATATTATTCATCATCAGAACTTGTGTTAGGATATTCTTCTTGAATGTTGTGTAAGGAAATAAAATATACATATTGATTACTTGTGGTATGAAGGTTTTGATTATCCATGGTGGAAACCAAATCCAAATTCTCTTTTCTTTCAAATACAAATATGTCTTTATTATTTCCATGGAATGGAGATATTGATACTTCCTCTTCATTAGATAAGAGGGATAACTTCTTTACATTTATTTTTTCTTTTTTTATCCTATTAATCATAGTCTTTGTTGAAATATAATTATGCATAGATATAATTTAGTCTTCACAAAAACTATACTTTATTATAAATGCATAAAGGAAACACAAATCTTCAAAAGTGAATCACTACACTGTACAGAATACAATAGAGGTTAACAAAGGCTTTGATTACACTCGCAATTACTAGTTTGGGCTGCCACCTGGGGGTTTCAATTATGATTACCCAAGGGTAAGTATTTTCATGTATGCGGAAAACGTTTACTTTGCATATTCACTATGGTGATTTATTATGTTGTGTCTTCCAAGATAAAGCACAAGCTTGGAATTGATAAATGATTAATAAAATGGAAATGTAACTGGTAGATATAGTTACATTTGAGTACTCCCTAGTTTACTGCAGTTTAATTTTTGCACACTGCTGTTGCACATTTTCACTGACAGTTGGGCACGACCCTTTGGTGGTTTCCTACTGGGATTTATTTCTCACACCCTGTTTGGGACATGTCTTGGGCCAAAATAGATTATATTGCTGCAAGTTTTCATAAGGGAAAGAGTCCCTTTACTGGTAATTGATTGTTGCAGTGGAGTGGGAGAGCATTGGACCGATCATAGGCTTGCAATGCTGCTGAGTTCCTGCTGCACTGTTTTAGTTTTCTTTTCTTTACTTGTACCTTGTACTATAGTATTTTAGATTGTTCTGTATCCTATTTTGGATGCTATCTTAGACTTAGGGACATATTTCATCATATATATATATATATGACTTTTTTCATATTTTACTTTTGTATAGTTGTCCATTTTATCTTGGTATTGTTTCCTGCTTCTTCTTTTGGTATGTTTGTATTTTCTCCGCTGCGCTACACTTTAACAAATGAGTGAATATTTTACCCACTATCAGACCTAGGCCCTCACTGGTAGTCGACGGCCTCTGGCATTTGGGGAGATGCACTTGAGGTCATGTGACCAATTTGGATCGGGGCACCCATTGTGTGGCACCTAGATTCTGGACGTTACATAATTCCACTAGATAAGACTTATTTCGAATGAAGAAAAACTACTTTTAATATTTTGGAAACTTTTTATTCACTTAGTTTCATGCATAAAATCAAGAATGTAAATCTTATTATTCTTCACAACAACAAACTGATAAATTCACAGTGTTATTATTCTATTAGTTATAATAATATGAATACGTTGTGGACGGACTATTAAAAAAATATTCATAAACCAAATTATAATCAACTAAAATTTATACCCCCCACAGGCGGCTAGGGTGGCACGAGGTGGTGGGGTGTGGGGCATCAGTCACAGGTTAGAGTCCCATATGTTTTTATTTTATAGCAAGCATCGTTAAATGGACCACTCTTTACAATAAACTGAATTTAACATGGCCTTTAACTTCTTCTTATTATTGGTAGAATCACAAACTTCTTTATGATTATTGAAACACTGAAAGCTCATCTCATCTTAGAATCATCATAATTAATTATTCTTCCGTCAGAGTGATATATGAGTACTGTTGGGGATAAAATTATTTGTCTACCTAGATACACAATATTATAATTTGAGTATATTATCAATTTTATTTTATTAAAAATAAATATTTTACAATCACTAATTACAATGAACTAAAAATCTCATCTTATACATATATTTTAATTATGCCATGAATTATCACAAAAAATTCACGTGAACATGATTCATTATCAATTCATATTTGTTTCCCGATTCATGAATGAATTATCATTATCATTACCAAACATGAACACTTCATTGTTCTTATTATTCTCTCTATTATATTTATGTAAGTGAAAATTCATGAAACAATCTTCTTCTGATAAGCAAAAAACCTAAAAGATATTTGAAATATAATGATGTGATATTTTAAGTTCTAGGTAAATCCTATATGAATGCTTCATATGAAAGGTATATATGACCTGTATTACTCTTCACTTAATTTAATGAACTCGAGTTCACTACTGACTTCCTTTGGAAAAAATAGAACATGAGATGTTATTTATCATGAAAATATGAGTAGGATTATCTCCTGTATTGTTAATGTAATCCTGTATATATGTTCAATTTATTCTTTATTCATGTAACAAAACTGCTCTGTATGAATTTTAACAGACTAGTTTGCCTTTTGATTTTCTCTTCATGTAGGATGGTATATGCAGATACACTAGGTCCTCTTAACAAATTGAGACTGTGAAACTCTAACACCAGTTTATAGAACTGTTTTCTAAGCACAATAAAGGTGTGTTCACACTAGGCATACGTTCATGATACTTATTTTTATAGGATATGCGCGGTTCTTATTTTCAAAACCATAATAGTTTGTTGGAATCCAATTCTTTATGAATCCTCAAAGGTTCAAAATTCTTGTTCCTTCTCTTGTAAAATACAGTCTCATAAAAGCTCTAATTTCCATAAAATAGTATATCTCAGTGATATTGTGAGTGGATGCATATTCAATAAGCTTAGTTCCTATACTTCTATAAGTGTGGATCACCCCCTTACTTCATTCATTTACTAACCCAAACCCCACAAAGAAATCAATGACAATGATCCATTTGATGATTCAAGGACCTAGATGTGTCTTAAGTATATTGAATTTCCCTAAGTATTTGCTTTGAATTACTCAAACATAAGTACAATGTTTTATGAATATACTAGAATTTTTTTTATCTTGGATTATCTTTTATAAAACAAACTATCCAACCTTACTCGATTTTTCTATATATTATCATATTCATTTAGAAATGGAACATACTCGAACAAATTTTTTACAGAAAAGATGTGAATGAATTCATATAGACCCATAATTTTTTTGGAAATACTCATTTCAATCATTGGGAATGATTCATAGTGCATAGTTTGATCCCTGATGGTGGCTGATTGTGGAAGAGAGGGTGATGAGTATTCCTCACATCAGTAGGAAGGAGATGAATATGTGGATGCATGGTATTCATTCTATTACCTCAAATTGGATTAACATGATATGTTTGTATATTTTTAAATGAAATAACAATAACCGGAAGATCCATCCCCTATAAATTCCCACATAAGAAATCCATCCATTATAATAGCTAAGCAGTCTATATTTTCATTCGAGATGGAGGTCAAAGATTAGATTCGGTACATATAACACACACTCCACAAGCATCACCCATATAGGATTATACCTAAACCTTTATGTACCTATGGTCATGCACACTATGGGCCTTAGAGACGGTCCCACCAAGGGATTTTACATGGCCCTCCACTAATATTCCTCCCTGCATAATGACTCAAGCTGGCCTTCCATTAGCAAGGTTGAACTCCAGGACCCACATGTGCCTGGATTGAGGTTTTCATAGGTTCTTTGTATGGTTGGACATATATGATTCTAACAATTATAAAAAAATTCAAGTGAAATATTCCATCATATAAAAACAAATCCCACACCTTGAAATGAAAATACACCATTTATTCGTCTTTAAATATATCATCTTTAAATCATACTTATATTGCATAGTTCTCTTTTACTCCTTCATATAACATAGTATTTTTCATTCTCTTCAAATCAGATCATGAAAGGTTCTCTCTTTTTAGATGATCCTCAATTATTGCACAGTCCAGATGAAATAAGAATATGTTGCATAAAATTATTCAACTCATGTTCTTATTTTCATTTTGGAATATAAATTCCAAAGAGATTGTTAACATAAAAAACTCATGAAAATAAATATTTTCATGGTTTTGAACTTCTCTTCATCTACAACTAGATGGTACTCATATTTATTTTTTTACATAATGTGTCACCTTTAATAGATATTTTTTGGAACATAGATCTAGTTCAACAATCATCAATTTTTCTAGGAGAATTATTCAAGCATGAAATATAATTTCATTTAATTAATCTATAAGAATTCACTAAGAATCACCTTTGGAACTCAGAGTCTTTAGAACATTTATATATTTCTTTAAATTATAAGACTAAAGAACTTCATAAAATCTCCATTAAACTCGGGAATTATATATTATATTAAAATATATGAAAACATAAAATTTCAATGTTCAACATTGAAAACCAATGATAATACTTAAAAATACTTACAAATCATAAAGAATCTGGGCTCTTTACTTGGTTTGGAGTATTATTCAGAATGGATGACCTCTAGGGAAGTTTCCTAAGGTGTGTGTGAGTGAGGAAAAAGAGCTCTAAAATTACATGTGTTCAATTATGAGGACAATAATTATTCTGATATGCTTCCCAAATGGGTAATAAACTATTCTATTCTTGGAGGGAAACCAAGGTATTAGAGTACATTGTTGGGATTGAATGATTTAGTTCATGGCCTAGGGAAGGTTGGTTTATTAAAAATGATATCATATCTAATACCCACATAAAAGTGGAGTGGCACTACCTGGGATTGAGGTTTTGGGTCTATAATAAATGGTCTGGGTTTTAAAGGGGGGGGGGGGGGGGATGAAACCCATAGATAAGTGGGACCGGGGGAAAATGATAATGTCCATACCAACAAGGACCACGTTTCTTTTCAGGATCCTACCTAATTTGAACTACATAGTTATGGGTGCTTAGCCTGGATTAGTGGTAAAGATGAGTGACCTCTTGAGAAGTTTCTTGTGGTGTGTGTGAGTGAGGAAAAAGTACACCTGTGTTAGCCTATGGGTGTAGTCATTAGTATGATAAGGGGACCTGCTGGGTAATAACCAATGGTGTTCTTGGAGGAAAACCGATGTTTTACATGAGACAGGTGGGATCCTATGATATGGTTGATGGATTGAGGAAGGCCATGATATGAAAATATATATACTCATCTATATAATATTAAAATTACACAAATTAGTCCAATGTGTAAGAATCATATTTCAACTTAATCTATGTGGCCTGTCTATCTGTCACCATAATCCCTCGTCTTAAACCCATCATAAGGTCAGTATATCTTCCTATCCCTAGAAGAACTCAATCGTCCATGATTGGACAAAGATCTTTCTTTCTATCTCTATAATCACTCGATCATATATGTATCACCAAATGTTTTTTTGGAATATTTATTTATTTTAAATATTTTTAATTTCTTCAATATATTTTATTACAAGTAACACCATGTTTTAACTAACCACAATATACTCTTAATATTATTATTATTATTATTTAAACAAGAATTTTATAACATGGCCATTAAATATGGTGATATGAATATGAATAAAAACATTTTTCAAATTAGGTACAATGGTATTATAAAATTAAAACATTTTTATAAAAATGTACATAATTTTTAGTTTTTGTCTTTAGATGCTTTGTGAATACTTTTTTTAAAATAATGATCTTTATTTATTTTTATGAAAAAATAATTTAAGTAATTTTTAAGACTTTTAGAAAATTAATTTAAGAAAATAATATTCATTTTTTTAAAAATACATTTCAAAACTATTATAGAGGTAATTTTTGATATGTTTCTAGAAATATTACTTTTTCAATGCATAGTTAAAAATAATGGTTTTTTTAAAACATATTTTTAGTTTAATGAATTTACGGGTTATATTTTTTTAAAATGGTTAAAAAGTAAAATTAGTTCAATTATTTTATTATTAATCCAATTTAGGAAATTTTAATCAATTTAATGTAGTTTTTTTTGTTAAAAAACGTTTTATTCTTATGGAAAATTTTCTTTCAAAAAACCTCATTTTTCATTGTGTTTGTGAATTTAATTATAAATTAAATCATTCCAAATATTTTTATAATATTTTAAAAAATATATTAAATTTTAAAAATTACAATAATTAATTTTTTATAATAAGTTTAACTACATTTTTTTCATAATGGATTACAAAAAAAGTAAAACTTAAATAACATGGTTTTGGTTAAAATAGGTTTATCATGGTGTTTTGATAAAAAGATAAGGATTAAAATGGCCAAAAAACATATCCAATTCATATTTTATGACCATATTGCGACCATATAACATATTATGTTTGATAATTATCTTTTTTAAGCCTTATGGAATATGTTAAATGTGGGTATAAATTTAATTTTTAAGATTTTCAAGTGTGTCCTCCCCCACTTATAAAAGGGAACCCACTCTCCTATCCTATTCATGATTCCCAATCACTTTTTTAATAAAATAACTACTGAAATAACATTATTACATCCATACCCACATCATGGAGTCAATAGTTTAATTATTAAACCATCCTAAAACGGATTTAAGTGAAAAACTATGGGTGTTTCTATAAGAAGAGGCATCACTATTATCTGAGAATTTTCATTTTATTTATTATTCATACTCCTTAAAATTTTATTGAATTGTACTAATATAATAATATACATATATCAAATATACTAACATGTTATTATTTTAATGGTATAACAAATTTCCATCTCCTCATCCATTAAATTGGAAATGAAACTGTCAATCATGTGTACGGTGGACTACTGCCTCACGAACTGATGTAATTCGTTTTTAATCACTAACTCTCAATGATTGTGAGAGTGATGGTTTTAATGTTTATATAATATATTTATGAAATATTAATAGTTATTAAATTATGATACAAAATATACCCTCTCACCAACCAATCTATTAGAAAATTATTATGTTGCTTCTGTGTATGTGTGGACAACCACCTCCATGAAGAGTTGTGATTCATTTTTTATTTTATTTTGTAATGGATGGTAATAAGGATATATTCAACTAATATATATGTGATATATTTTTAATTAAAATATTTTTTGAAATTTCATATATTATTTATCTTTATTTCAGCATATCTATCAAGAAAATGGGTATAACGTTCATGCGCACGTATGACCAACCGTGTCCTTGAACAATGTAGTTAATTTTCTATATCTAAATTCAATGGATTAATATTAATACATGTATAATGAATATATATTATATTTATATCAATTTTAATCTTATATATATGATGGAAAATTTATCAAAATACAATGAAAAAAATTCAAACCAAAACTTATATGAAAAATGAAGTAGTTATTGCCCAAAACATGAATTTAACATGGAATTGTAAATAAACAAGAAATAAAAGTTCATAATTAAATAATATATTGTATGATATATATGATTATGGTTCATTAATAGATTTATTATAAAACTATATTTAAAATATAAGAGTTTTTATTGTGTATAAATAAAGTCATTATTTGAGGTAAGTGATTTTCGTCTCACTTTTATTTCCATGGGACACTTGTCATATTCACCACTTATTATTGTTATGTGGTGTATATACTTCCTATGAAATTATTTTATGATTATTATAAAATATTGGATATAAATATGTATTTAATATGATTTATTTTATGGGTCTTATTATTGAAAAGTTACTAAAGTGGCATGGGTTTTAGGATAAAATGTGATTGTTTATCGTGATTGCTTGTTATTTGATTATAAAGAAAAACCTAATATAATATATTTCTCAATAAACTCATTAAATTTATTATCTTATGTTTCTTTTAGGAAAATACATGTTTTCATTCAAGAAACATAATAATAAACAATCCAAAACAATTTATATGACATTATTTTTCACTTAGGTCGAAAACCCTTTCTCTTCCATGACCACGTTATAAAAAAAATCAAGAATATTCTTTTCTATTAAAAAAATATTTTTAACGTAAATTTTACTCATGTTTAAACTATAAAAAATGGTTCAAAACAAATCCTCTTTTTTTTTTCAGTGAAGGGTTTTTTACTTTTTACTAAAAATGTGAAAGAAATCTTTGTTTTAACACACACAACTTGAACATAATTTTCCCCCATCATGAACCATCAATTATTTAAAGATTACTATACAAGTTTTCATGTTTCTTTTAAAATAATGTTTTTATTTAGTATTTGAAAAATTTAAATATTTTAAAAATATATTTTAAATTAGAAGTATTTTTCTCAAGAAATGTTCCATGTGATATTTCAAAATCATTTTCCATCTAAGATAGAATAATTTGATGTAACTTATTTATAATGGGGATATCATCCAATGATAAAATACTTATTATTTATATGGAGGTTGTATGTTTTTTTTAAAATATGTTTTCGAAACCTTTTCCTTTTCCATGGGTTATGGTATGATGTAATGACAAAATGTTTAGGAAACCCATATTCTTTTCCACGGGCTATGTGCTAATGAAATATTTTTGAAACCTCTTCTCATTTCATGGGTTATGATATGATGATTTTTTATTGATCTTATGGAACACATTTGTATAGTTTTAATTACATGATAGGTGGACATGAAATTATATTTCCCTATAATGCATTGTTTAAATATTGATATCTCTGTAGATAAATAGGACCAGAATGGGGAGTGAACCCAGTTCAGGAAGAGACTTTGTCCACTATGATAGTCTTTGGAGAAAACATTTACTATTACAATGGTTTGTAGAGTGAACCCTGTACATTAAAGGAATATTTCTATTATTATAGTCTTGGTAGTGAACCATTACTACTACGATTGTTTGGGGAGTGAACCCATTCCACTCTGATAGCCTTGGAAATGATCCTCGACTATTAATGAAATAATTTTCTCTACTTAGGTGTGTGACAAAAATACCTATCTTATGATAATGTTATGTTATTATAGATAATATTCTTTGATTATATTTTGGTTACAATGTTATGAACATCCCTGATTTATTACACGACTTAAGTTAATGATCTATAATATATGGGTCTTGATTTTCAAATGTTATTCTCATGTTCTCAAACACTTATACTCATGTTATGATTATGTTATCATTAATATCTCCCCTATTTTCTCTTACTAAGAATATTAGATCACCCATTATTATGTTTCCTTTCCCCATGTTATAAATAAATTTATTATGTATGACATGTATAAGTGGGGTTCTATTTATAAAGAACTTTGTAGGAGATGATGTAGTTCACTACTGAAGTTGTTTTTTATATTTTTATGTTTCCAAAGATACTAGAACTATGTGATTATGGTGTGGATATTTATATTATGTTATTAATATTCATATAAAAATATGTAATATATATATATATATATATGAAAATTGTGGGCCAATATAGATGGTATCAGAGTATGGTTTAACTAACATTTGGGATCTTGGACGAGAAAAATTTAGTGAGAACTATAAGGATAAGTCATTGAATAGAAAAATATCATGGAATTTTAGTAAAAGAGATAGTGATTTGTTTCTAAGATGTTATATCCTTATCTATATGTTACTAATTGATGTGGATTTATAATAATTGTAACTATAGGTAATAAATCCAAAAAGGACAGATTTGGTTTGACTATATCATCACCTGGTGCATTAGAAAGGGCCTTAATGCACACTTGGTTTGAAAATCATAGGGGTTATGTTTTAGAAATAAACTATCTCTTCACAAACCATTATAAAGGATTTGAATAGATTATGGCCATTAATGACCTAGGTTAACACTAAGGTCTCATGTTTTGAAAAGAAAGTCTCATGATGTAGACATCCTATATATAGTTTTTCATTATTATGTAGTTTCACAACAACGGTTATTGTTTCTCACACTATACTTTTTGGTTTTAGTTAATGGATGGGACCATGAGGAATAATGTCAACACTAAATGTGATAGATAATGTGGTGATTATGAGAAACCAAATTTTTTGATTACTTGGAAAAACATATTATGATTATGCATAATCATCTATCTGTTGAGATGGTATGCGAGTATGATTTACTCTATAATACCAAATATAGGATCGGAATAATAAAGATACTATATATAGTATTTAAGGATACTCAATATAAAAGGGATGGGGGAGGGGGGGGGGGGGGTGGTTGAATTGTATACTTTTAAAAAAATCCTTAGGAACTTTTAAAGATTGTTATGTTTAACAACGTTAAACCAGGTAATTCAAAAAAACTCTAATTCTACACTCTTGCTTGATTCCAAAAATATGATTACGAGAAAGTGAATCCGGAAAGATGGTTCTGGGAAAAATAAATCTTAATGAAAGTTTACAACGATGAAGATTATACCTTAAAGCATATTGAATCTTACAAAATCAGAGTACAAATATAAGGAAGTATATGATAGTTATACTTTCCTCAACATTACAAATGCAGCGGAAAACCTTTAATAAAAAAACGTAACAAGTAGTAAATCTTTTAACCCAAAGAGAAGGGTATCCAACAACCTTAGAAAAAGGTCCCTTTATTTATAATTTCATGAAAGTATATCTTACCCATACTAGCATAAGCCCTTGATATGAAAATCAGAGTCTGTCTTGCTATCCCTGCAAGCCCTCAACTTCAAGGTAGTCGACACCTCTTTCTTCCTCAACATGGAATCCCTCAACTTCAAGATAGTCGGCACCTATGTCTTCTTATCCCCGGAAGCCCTCGATTGTACACAGTAACAATCAGAGTCGCACAAAGAAAATCTTAACAAGAAGTTTAGTACACCCAAAGCATGAGAGTATCACTCTCTAGAAATCACTTCAGATCAACAGTTGTCCAAAATTAGTTCAAAAAGTCCTAAACTCATTCAAATGTGCTCCTATTTATAGGTACAACTTCAATGGTCAGCTCCCTCCTCTAACAGTCATATTTTTCCTTGAATTTCAGAGGGATCTGTACATGTTTCAATCAAACAACAGTTAGTTAGTAACTGAATGCATGGAATCATTTTATAACTGAAACAAGTGTAAGAAAAAATATGATCATGTAACCAAAATACAATATTATAAATGTAAGAAAATAATAGTTCAGAGTCTAACCAAAAATTAATTCGGATTCTATAATACAAGGATATCCGGATTCTATTTTCTAAGGAATTCGGAACCTAAATTCTATAGAATTCTGAAGTCTAAATTTCAAGGAAATTCGGAATCTGGATTCACAAGAATTTGGAACCTAAACATAGAATGTTCATAGTATGAATACATTATAATTCAGAGTCATAACTCATAGAAATTCATAACCTGAATTCGGTGTCAGAAATCAGAGGAATTCTTAACGAGAATTCAGAGTCAGTATTCATAAGAGTTCTTAATTAGAATTAATATTCAGAATTCGGAGTCCAAACTTAGAAGAGTTCGCAACCAGAATTCGTATTCATAATTTGGAGTTAGAACTCAGAAGAGCTCGTAGCTAGAATTCGTATTTAGAATTCGGATTCAGAACTCAGAAGAGTTCATAACCAGAATTCTGAGAATTAGGATCCTAAAATAGAATGCTTCATATATAGGTGATTATAGGATTCTGAGGATTTGGTTACAAACCAAATTTTACACTTAAGAAAAATTATTTTATGAATAATAAAAACATGGCAGGGATAAATTTTCATGGGGAAAGAAATTTTTACTTATAGAAGTAAAACACATGGTAAAAAGAGATTTGCCTTCAGATAAGGTGTTTTTGATTTTAAAAACAAGAAGGAATGGTAAAGTCATAAGGAAACCTTAATGACTCAACAATATACCCAAGTATTAAGTAATGGAAAATTCATAAGGAAAACATTATTGACTCAACACTATCATGATATATGATTAACCAAATTAACTTTGGTGAGAGTTCTAATGTGTAATGTAAGAGAAAGATGGACTGTTATGAAATTTTGTGTTGTAATGAACATAGAGAAAAGAAAAATCATATTATTACATATCCTGAATGTTTGAAGAAGAACCAATTAGAATATCTAAAATGAAGAGGAAGTAGTTTTCTATTCATAAATAAAGGTCATAGAGAAAATAATTTCCGAGGAATTCAATATCTTATATATGGGGAACTTGTGAATTATCTAATTCAATGCCCTAAACTAGAGGTTAGAACCTATAATAATTATGGATCTTTTTTATGACCAACCATTGAAGTAAATTGGGTTTATGAGAATCAGGAAACATCTAAGGATTTTGTTAATTGGGAAGCATATTGGTCTTCATGTATTATTTACTTAGATTTATAGATACTATAATGGGTTTATGAGTTTAATTTTTCTCATATGTTCAAAGGTTTATAAACCCCTTTTTAGGATTTATGTGATGTGTTTTAATGTGATTAATTACATTTTGGGTGGAATTTTATGGGAGAGAGGTATATGTAATTTATAGGCCAAAAGGAAATATTATTTGGGGAGGAATTATATTTTTATAATTTTGAAGTTATTTATTAAATTTTGGGTTTATATGACGTATGATGATTAATTATGTTCAAAATATTTTCATGTACGTTGTAATAATTAGGATAATAATATTTTAGTATAATGGGGAACTTGTCATATCTGACAATGCTGATGTGTTTAAACAAACAACTAAAGGGACATGATGGTGAAAATACTACCATTGAACTACATGATGTTTTGGTTTGTATGAGATTTTTTATTTGTTGTGAAAGATAATAAATATTTTTATTTTGGGAACATATTATTTTTCATAGATATAACCTTGTGATTTAGAAATGATATGGTGATAGATTATGCCACACGATAATGGAAGGATCAGGAGTAAAAATAACCAAAATTGGATTTGGATTTAGGTATAGTAATTTTTTCATTAAATATATGGAGGAATTATAATTATGGATAAATGAGTGATATAAATGGATTCTGATAGTTTAATGTATATATTCATATACAAAGAGTTGAACATGCACATGAGAATATGGTTCGAGATAATTAAATATTATGATTGATTATTACATTACCACCAAGGGAATGTGAAAAAGATAGTAGGCGATTAAAGTCGAAAGGATCATGATTTCTTATCTTTTATAAGAACCATAAAAGAACTAATAATAAAGGAGTTTTTAATGATGGATCTGGAAATATTGAAGGAATGGGATAAATATTATATTTCTCAAATTAGTGTCTAACCATATATCATATGAAGATAATAGAGTCACATAAGGACGATGTATAGATGTTAAAGAAGGTGTGAAATTTCCATTAGTTTATCATTCATTATGATAGAATGATAATTTTTTCGAACTATTTATGTGTTCCATCAATGCCATATTTGAATAAGGATCTATTGGAGGAGGTTCAAAGTTCTCAATTATATTTATATTTGAGAATTAAGAAGATGCATAGAGATCTGAAAGAGTATTTCTAATGGAATATCAGGAAGAATCATAATGTAGGGTTTTTGTAATGCCCCGACCCCAAATTCCCGGAGTCCGTGCATTATTTTAATACATTTTAATGATTAAAATGAAACAAGTCCTAAAGGACTGATCTGTTTATCATTATAAGAAAATAAATTACATATATTAATGTTAAATTACACTTTCTAAGTTAAAAGTCATCATAACCAATCTTTTGAGAACACCATTATTCCCACACCTTAACCCTGTATATCAATCATAATACACGTCTTGAAGTCCTTTGGAAATAAAACATAACAAAGGGGTGAGCTCAGATGCTTAATATGGGTAAATATTTCAGCGAAAGAAATAAACTTTTAAGAAAATATGTATAATAAAAAAAAACATTTTAAACATAAAACATGAACATAATATGGTAAAAATAAGTCAAACATTACCATATAAACATGATCATTGATATTCTACTAGTCGAATAATCACATGTAATAACTAATTTTACAACAAGGGAATTCATATTTCCGGACATAATAACTACTATGTGAAGGCATTCTGCCACGACCATTCACAAATATTCTATCAAGGCCTTGTTTCAAGACACTAGTTTGTCTCATTAGACCTACCGTTGCATCAAGGGGCTATAGCAGGCCACACCCGTCACTTACTATGTCCAATTCACTCCTCATAAGAAAAGGGAGAATCATAACATAAACATTCACATTAAAACTAGCATACTAAATGTTAATACTTTAACCGTAAACCATGAATGGTATATAAATATCACATACACAGTCAAAAATATCATAAATCATTCAATACAATATAGAAGATTTTTTTATAAAAAATAAATCTCAATCAAGAATAAAATCCTGTAATGGATGTTGACATAGTTGAAAATGATCAGTAAAACCCAAAATTGGAAATATCACATTTTCATGAAATCATTTAAAATTCATATAATTTATAAAGGAATATATTTGAAAGAGATTTTTAAATCAAATCTTCTCAAATCACTTTGAAACTTTTGAAAGGAATTAATATATTAAAACAATTATTTTCATATAAATAAATCCTTAAATTCATTTTTAAAACAAGGACATTAATTAAAAAGATTTAAGAAAATAAATATTTAAAATATTTAAAATGATGATATAGTTAAAGAGTCACATCCATAAAACCATAAAATATTGCCTTTGAATACATTTTTATGAGACATGGACATGGATGATAAATATGTCCCAATAAATACTTACCCTTAAACAATCTTAGATAATAATGAGATTAAGGAATTAACCCTTACCTTTGGTCAGATACTCCCCGTACGTGTCAAAAACTCCTGTATAATGTTTTAAAAAATATTATTATCTTATACCATAATTATATTCATATTTATGATATCATATATGATTTATTTATGACTTTATACTACACATTTCATAATAATTTACATGTTAATGTAACATTATGTGTAATAATCGCTTTCTTTATTGTACGTGTTTTAACTTATTATTCTTAATCGTACCACTTATATCCAGATTTTCTTACTTACAGAATATAAAATATTATTTATATATCATTTTTATTCGGAATATAAATATTTATTATAGATAGATATATGAACTGTAATACACCGTCTATTGAAACGGTAGGACATATGTTCGCATAAACGCTATTTTTGTTTTCATATCGTATTGACAATAAGTAAGTGAATGAGGTTTATGTTAACACAAAAACACACACACACATATTTTCAGTAGAATTATTATTTCATATATCACAAAATTATTAATAATATATGTTTTTATAATCATGGTTGAATGGTGAATGTAGAAATGAATCTCATCGTATCGTGGAGACGTTAAGCTGTACGTATGCACAAGTGACAATATCATTTTCTTAATTGTAAAATGGTTTGGAATTGGATGTAATATGAATTTTAAATAATCAGTATCATGTTATATGTATTATTTACATCTATTATATTCAAATTTATACCCATATAAATAAAGTGTACATGAAAAACAATTTACACCATAGCGTGGAGACAGTAAGCCGTACGTATGCACACATGATGGTATTGTTTTTCATTGGATGGGTAAAAAGAGATATATGGTTGTCACATAATCTTAAAAAAATCATCATATATTAGATGCTGAATTTATTATTTTATTATTGTGACAACTTAGTAAGAGGAAGTACAAGAAGAAATGAACATTGAAAGAAGGGATAAAATGATTACCTCTTCTTCAGGTGTCTTCTTTTGATTTTCACAAAAGGACTCCTTAAGTTGGATTGATATCCAAATTTTTGCCTCTTGGAAATTGAATTTTTTAGAATAGTAGGGCAGGGTTTGGATGAGAAAAAGGGATTTGGAGGTGTGAATTAAAGACAAAGGGATGTGCCCTTTTATAAGAGAGGTGATGGGCAATTTAAGAAAAGCATGAAATATTAATTTATTAAAAAATGATTTTAAGATTATAATTTCTAAAAATTAATTTATTTCAAGGATAGGATGATGATGGGTATAAATCCTGTCAAAAAAAAGGTTTTAGACATGTTTAGTTCATAAAAAACCTTATATTTTATATTTGACCATTTGTAAAATAAGTTAACTCTTACTATGCCCTATTGTTTTTTATACTAAATGGTTAATATCATTACGATAAAATTCCAAGAGAACCAAAATTTTATAATTTATGGAATCATTATTACTATAAAAGTTATTTGGCCAAAATATATTTTTTTAGGATTTTTATATTATTTAATAAATTAGTATTTGTTTTAAAACACATTTATGTCAATTTTGACAATATTTAGTAATTTTTTTTAAAAGTCATAAAAACTTGATTCCTTCAAAATAAATTACCATGATATAGGAGATAGTTTTAAATTTAAAATTAATATTTATAGTCAAATATATTAGTCATATAACCTTATATTAAAATTGGTTTATTAAAAGATACATGTTTAAGTTATATTTTTCTTTACTTTAAATTAATATTTATCACATGTCATTACCACAGTCATATGGTCCCCAAATCCCAAAATTTCAGCCTAAGGATGATCTTGTTCTAATATGTCTCATACAATATGATTTAGACACGTGGTAGGGTTTTTAATATTATTTTAATATAGTTTTTTACACTTATTTTTCTTTTTTTCCCTTTAAGCATGGTAAATAAAAATAATTACCGAAGTTACCATTCTTAATATCCAAAAATAAAAGGTACCTATTTACACAATTTTTAACTTATTTTTACAAATATTGAATCCATTTTACAAATTTCGAAACACTTAATTGGTAGAAATTAATTTAAAATTAATTCCCCTTGTCAAAACAAGAAAGTAGGTTTTTAAGAAGTAAAAAACTATCAAAAGATTGACCTATGTTTAGGTCTAATTTAAATGTAAAAATACTTAAAATGATCTAAAATAAATTAAATGATAAAATTATAGTCAAATTATAATTAAAAAAAAATCAAATGTATAATTTAACACTATAAAATAATTTGATTAAAAATGTTGTTTTTAATTAAAATTTAGAATTTTTCACTATTCATCATAATTTGAAAGTTATCATAAAAGTACCAAAAGTTTATCCAAACTAATTTTTTATTTCTAGGTTATAAATAATAATTTAATTTAATCAAATCGAATATATAAAAGTTTCAAATATTGTATTTAAAAAGGGTTCTCCATTAAAAGGCGAAGAAACTGTATTTTTTGAAAAATACTTCTTTTATCTGAAAAATTAAAATTTTCCTTATATTATGTATAAGAAACACCGAATATGAATGTTAAATTTATATAGGATACATATAAATTTAAAAATTTTGTTAATACTATTCATAACCTCTATTTAAATGGTTCATTTGACAGGTCGTGGTGTGGTTAAACTTGGTGTTGCGTACATCACACACTAAAGAATTATTTAAAAAGGAAGCATACCGTGAGATCTTGGGGAGTTACAGTTTGTGTCTTAGGGAATGTTACGTCAAAAAGTAGAGGTAGAGTGAAAAACTTATAAGGGGCCATTACAACCACTATGCATACTAGAATGGAAATGGGAAAACATCACCATAGATTTTACCATCGGATTCCCCAAAACATCTAAAGGGATTATTGCTACATGGATTTTAGTTGATCTTATTAAAAATCCAGCACAATTTATCACTATGATAGAAAATTTATCTTTAGGTCATATTTATAGGATATATATTAAATAAATAGTAATGTTTCTTGGAGTACCATATTTTGTTGTGGTTGACCGGGATTCGAGGTTTACCGAGATGTTTTTGGTGATGTCTTCAAAGAGATCTTAATACATAATTATGTTTCATCACTGCATATCATCCTCAGATAAATGATAAGTCCTAGAGAACCATTAAAATATTATAGGATATTAATATATATTTTTCTATGGATTTCAAAGGTTGTTTGGATCAACAACATCCTCTAGTCTAGATTTGATATAAAAATTAGATTTCATTCAAGAATTAAAATGAATCATTATGATGGCCTCCAGAGGGAGAACAACATCAATCCAACATTCCAAGATAAAGTTGGAGAAATAATGAAATTAAGAAAATACATAGATGAATAAATTATAGATAATATGTGATCTATTTAGAAACACCTAAGGTAAGAACAAAGAATATTGAAAATTTATACTGATATTCTTTGGTAGGATCTTATGTTGAAATTTATTGAGAAGGTTTTCCTTTAAAGTTCACCTTTGATGATGGTTATGGGATTTATGACTAAATAAATGCTAAGACCAAGGTATATTGAAACTTTAATAATTAATGATTGAATGTGAAATGTTTATTATCACTTGACAGTTCCACCAAACCTCTCTTAAGTCCATGATGTGTTTTATAAATATCTCTTAAGGAAGTACATAACAGAATCTTCACATGTACTGAACCAAGAGGTTATATTGGAAGATCACGATCTTTATTATAATGGAAAACATATAGAGATTATAGAACATAGATAAAAATAATCCTACAAAATAAGACCACTTTACTAGTCAATGTTCTTTGATGAAACCACCAACTTGAAGAAGCTTTGTGGGAACCTAAAGATATGATGAGACATAAGTATCTTCATTTTTTTATGTCAAAGTAAAAAAAGTTAAAGTTGAAATTCATTTTAATGGGGGTTTAATGTAAAACCCTAATATTATATGAATCGTTTTTTTCAAATGTATTCAATTTCATTGATAGCTTACATTACACACAACACTGAGTTTTACCAAACCGCAATATTAAATTAATATTAGTATTTAAACATGACCATTATAAGTCAGATATTAAAGTTAAATTATGAATAGTAATATTTTTTTAAAAAATTTATTAAAATATCTTAATATAAATAAAACATATTGATAAAAAAGTACTAATTTTTAGTAATGTATTTATATTCTTTGAATTTTTTTTTAAAAATGGTTTTTATTTGTTTGTAAAGACATAATATTTTTTTATGGTTTAATAAAATTCAACTGAAAAAAATAAATGTTATATTTAAAATCAACATGTCAAAGCTATCTTAGGGAGAATTTTCAATAATTTTCTGAAATCATTATTTTTAATGAATAGTGAAAAACCAATTTTTATTAAAAAAGTTATTTTTTTTGAAATGACATCAATGTTAAATTTTGTTTTAAAATAGTTTAAAATTATCATTAGTTCAATAATATTATGATAAATATAATTTATGTCATTAGAATAAATTTTATGTTTTTTTCTTACATAAACATTTTATACTTACGAAAGATTTTCTTTGGAAGGACCTCTTTTTCATCGCATCCATGAGTTTAATTTTATATTATTACACAAATTATATGAATTTAATTTTTAAAAATGGATTCCATATTTTTAATTAGAATATATAATATTATATAATAAGTTCAACTTATTTTTTTCAAAATGAATAGTAAAAATATTAAATATTAATTAGTGTGGTTAAGGATAAAATGGGTTTATTGAGGGGTTAAAATAAACATATAATGGTTAGAATGACCTAAAATGTCCCATTTATGGTCAAATAGATCAGTCATATAACCCTATAATTATACAATATCTTAAGATCACTTTTAAGACTTCGGTAGATTGTGAGTTATCTGTATAGACTCTATGATTATACAATATCCTAAAATATAAATGTAGTAGGTAATATAAATTAAGAATTAGGGATGAGTCCTCTCTAACCACTGCCCAGAGGACATGTGTGTAAACATATTGTTGTGATAACTTAGAGAGTATGTAGTACTATATCCCAGAACTTTCGTTCCTATTTGGAAGATGACCATGATGCTCATTTGGTTATATTTGAGATATAAATGTATGGAAATGTTGTTAATCTATTTTACTTGTCTTCAAGATGTTTATAAACTATTTCATATGAATTTTTTTTATTTAAGCCATTATTTTTTTGATATATTCCTTCACTTGTAAAGCATTTTTTTATTGTATTTTCCATTGTTTGAATTGTATAAAGTGATTTGGTTAAATATGACTTAAAATTCAAAACCTTATCATTTTAAAATTGAAATAATTACTTTGGTAAATCTATTATTAGAATCTCTTATGGGATCCTTGTTGAGAACCTACTAGGATTTTTATCTCACACCCTACTTATGAATTTTTTTGGTTGTAGATTATATCCTTCCGGGTTTGAGCAAGGGGAAAGGATCTCTTGGAGTTAGATTCAGCTGTTGAACCTTGGATTTTGTGAGTTGTGTCATTAGGGACTTGGGATGTTATCCTAGTTTTTTGGAACTTGTGTTATAGTAAATTGCAATTATTTTTTCCTTTTTGACTTCTGGTATATTAACCCTAGTGGTGTTTCTATTATTATGAATATTTTCTTGCTTCTTTTTCTTCCACATTGTTAGTGGAAAAATCATTCCCACGTTCATTTTGTATGATGTGAGGTGATAGTTTTTGATCTATGGGGATCAGGAACACGCTTTGACATATGAAAGGTCTTTCTTGGTTATTGTGTTACCATGGTACCCAGACCGGTTCATGAAAAAATAGTTCTCCACAGTAGTATATAAAAGGGATTCTCAAGCATAAGCCTTAGGAAAACCATAGCTAGGAATATTTCTTCTAGTAGTATACTCCACATAACTTTAAACTATTATGAAATTATTATGGTTTTATGAACATAAAATGAACCATGATGATCCTTTTCACATGATCCTAAATGGTGTGATATGTTCCATTAAGTGGTTCCGAACTATGTGGGTTTTTATTCCTTTCAAATGTATAAATTGGAATCCCTTATTTGGAGATTGATCCCAATATCCCAAAACTTATCACCTCTCTCGATGGATATAATTTTTAGAGATCCAATGAGTGTGAATTTTATCCTCATTATTAATAATTAATTGGATAAATATTGAAAAATTAGGATACATATAGATTTTTACATCAAAACCATGAATTTAATCAAATCATTGGAACAAGGGTAACTGGTTTTGCACTAGAATTTGGGAAGGATAAAAAAATACGACATAAATCATTAAGATAGCCTTAGAGTGATTCTAATAAATTTCTAAAGGAGGATATGAGCCTAACCACCCATCATCTCGACTAAAACACAATTCATGGGGTCATTGGTAATGTCCCATTAACCACTTACCTTTAGAAAGAAGGTATATAAAGACAAACATAATGTCTTGGTGCACATGAATTAGGGTTTTATGAAAATATAAATGGTAAACCTAATGAGTATACATCACTCTTGAAATTGTTTTTCAATCATAATATTTATTTATGATAACTATTGGATGTGTTATCCAGTATGTGTTTTTTATCCTCGTAGGAAATCTATAAAATTTGAAGGAATCCCTTTAATGAATAAAACGAAATCCTAAACATACCTAACACAATCCTTAACCAATGAAAATTTTGTCACCTAAAAAACATGGAATATATTTTTGACAGCACAATGTATTAAAAAATATGTGTTAAATGTTCTTGTGCGATAGTACTGCCTCAATAATACCAGTACCAAATTGGGTTAAACCAAATAAATCCTTTAGTAAATGAACCATCACTGACCATCTCATCACTGGTGGGCGTAGAAGGCACAAGGTTGAGTCATTTCTACCTAAAACTATTTTGGGATCACATAAAAACTTACCTATATTACCTTAGGATAATACATAAAGAGGTATATTACAGACCACTATTGACTAAAAGTGACCTAGGTGGGATCTTATCACTATCCTCCAACAATATCAACATCATGTAGACCCAATTACATTGTAGTACACTAAGGAAGATTCTATGGAGACCCTAGATCTGATCACTTAGGACAAGGCTTTTAAGAGGATATCCTACTAGGTGTATAAAATGCACAATAATTGGGAAAATGACCATAATATTTTTTCCAATCAAGATGTTGGTCATAATTTTCTAACAGGGACTGAAGACCAGGATTATACCATTTTTCATATAGAGGAGTTATCTCATAATGTTTTTACATCATCCAGATGAATACAATGACTTATACCGACATCCACCATGGGGAAAGCCTATATTCTTTCCCCTAAATATGATTCTCACAGGCATATCCCATGGGAAACATGTTTTCATGAATGGGCCCATATTAATATTCCAACTAAAGAGTGGGTTTATATCCCTTTACATATAGAGGAATCCCATTAGCATATCCTATAATAGATTGAAGGGAAGGATTATATCTATTTCTATATCTTTCAAGGATATTATCATATCCTGGAAGGAAAAAAGAGGATTATAATCATTATATCCCAATGGTTAATAAGGTGTTGCCCCATATTCTCTGGCCCATTATTATTTATGATCATCAATATAATTCGGTGAAAGCTAAAGAGTAAGACCATTTTCCTATTCCCATTTTAGTGGATATTTAGTATGTTCATGTGAGAAATGGATTATAGGACTGATATCATTTTTATTTTTCAACTAGAGTTTATCGACATATCTTGATGGTCAGTTCAGGATAGGATATTATCCCTATAAACACCACAGATGTCCATTTACATAATTTGGAGTTCACTCATGGGAAGGCCTATATTCCTTCTCTTCTTCAAGCCAAGGAATAATATCAAATTATACCAATATAAACTAATATGTGGGTTCATATTCATATTTTTTATGAATAAATTCACTACTATATTTCAATGGAAAGTAAGTGGAATGCTCATATTCCTACCCAATGTTAAGAATCACATTGGAATATTCTAATAAAAAAATGAGAGTACCCTAGGAGGGCACCCACCATGGAAGACCAATATCCATATTTCAAGACCCCAAAATCCTAATAAATAATATCCAAAAGGAGTATTTTCTATGGGTAACACACAACCTATAGGTATGCTTATATCCTTTCCTTGATCAATTTATAGGTTTTTAATTTTATTAAATATATCTCAATAGAATCCTAAAAATCTAATAGCTCGTCATCAAAATAACAAGGAAAATAATTTTCTTGAGTCCCTCCCTAAATTAATATGATAAATAGATATGGTTTTCCCCTTAATAGCATATATTATTAATTTCCTCCTTATGTAAGCCTAAGTACCAATCATTGGAACTATTTAATGATCTGATCTGTGAAAGTCCTCATTTAATCCATAAGAACAATCTTTAAGAAGTTTATCTCCCTAAATATTAGTAACCATGAATGAACTCCTCATTGAAACTAAACCATCCAACCTATATTTTATATATATAGAATATGTTTAAGATTCCCCAAAAGTAGCCGGAAAAAATATATCGAATGAAAATACTCCCTATAATGGGGAATATGAAGGTGATCGTGGATTTCCTTTCCATGGAATTGACTATGACGGTCCTCCTGATGGTGACTTACCACCTCAATAGAAGGGTCCTCCCATTATTAGAACTACTATGAAGGTCCTCTCTTGTGGAGAGGCACTTGAATATTCAAATCATAAAACACCAAGTACCTCGTCATTGACTAGTGACTTCTCATCCTGACCAAGATATTGTCAAGGGTAAATTTTATTATTTGTGTCTCCCCTAGAACACAAATTCTTTGATACAATATAGAATATTCCATGGAATAATTTTCCCCTTGATATTCCCTCACAAAGAGACTACCCTAGTCCAATCAATTAAAGGATTCACTATTAGAGGGTGAATATAATTTCATGGTATTAAGAAAATAAATCGATGAAGATAATATATTAGTTACATTAAATCCCATATCTACATGAATTTATGAAATTAAAATGACGTTACAAGATGAATAATGACACTATTTACACCTATATTTTTTGAAACCTCCTTGTTATCCCATGAAAAAAATATCTCCCTTTTGTGGGGTATGATGACCACTTGAGGAAAATAAGAGAATTTTTTCACTGAGTTGACTTGGATTTCATCTCAGCTATAGAAAACATAAATTCATGAAGGATCCATGGGGATATCGAACAAGAATAAGTTAACAGTTTGAAAGCCATGAACATACTAATCATTTTTTCCTCCTAAATGAACACATCATATGATGGGGTGATCATGAATCACTACATTTTTCTCCACTCCATGACAAAAAAATTAAAAAAAACAATTTAATGTAATTTTATCCACTTAAGAAAAGTTATAGGATTGAGTTCTGTATATTCTATAAATTTTATCTAGAAAAAATCTACAACACTTAAATCCCCAAAAGTCTTGGTCATTGGTTGTGATATATCGATGGGATCATATATTAAGCAGTCAATAAATTTTAATGTACATCACATTTGAGGAATGTAAAGCTTGAAAAAATGGAACAACCCTATCTGGAGAGAAACATGTCTTAAAAAAATGAACTAAACTCAACCTATTCCATGATAAAGGCCTAATCAATTAATAAGATCATGACAGATTTTGCCTCCAAAACACTGTAAATGTATCCACATCCTCTAGGGTTGTGAGTATGTTTACCAACACCACCACCATCATCCATGAGATTTCAAATCCAAAATGGATCCAAAATGGAATGGTGGTGGAATTTAGTCAACCCCACCCTACAGTGTTAAGTATATTTTCATCAACTTCTCTCCCCCGAAGAAAATTTGTCTTCTCTAAGACAAAGAATATCTAAAATAAGAATCTTTTGTACAGACATTATCATTACGTGATCCATCCCTCAAATTAGGATATAATTTGATGAATTTCATGAGATATAATCTTAATGCCATAATATATTGTGAAGTAAAATAGAAACCCACTAGGGTTTATAAGAAAAAAATGACCCACTGAGAATAAAAATGTTACGGAGGATCATAATCAATCCCATGATATATTTTATGACAGTGATAAACACTATAACTTAGCTATGAGGTATGAGGAAATGATCCCTTATATGAACTATGCATTATTGAAGGACATCAGAATCCATGTGTAATGACCCGTAAAATACAAGGAAAGTTTTTTTTTGTATGGGATTTTAAAAGAACGCAGTTTCTGACGACACTTGATTCTGAGGCCTGGTGTGCCCGGAATCATTTTCCAAAGTTTGGATCAGGTACGTTCAGTGAACGAATGAGTAGGTTTTTCTATATTTTGAACCGGTGCTCGTAATCGAATTCTGAGGGCACCGATGGAACCGTAGCGCCGATAATTGCTTATAAACGACATTTCCGGAGTTGCGTTTTCACGAGAGAAGATGATAAAAATTGTGGAAGATTAATTTATAATTAAACTACAATTTTCATTTTTCTTTTAATAGTTTAAGGCTTTGGGTGGAAGTTGGGTAAATACCCAACTTCTCAAGGGAGATTATGAGGGTGGTGGTGCCCACACGAACCCCACCCCTTCAAATTATTAAAACCCTTCAACTCACCATTAACTTTTGATAACTTAAATATTAATAACTTATGTTATTAATTAAGTGAGTTAAGTGTGGATGTTTGAATTTCAAACTCTTTAAATTCAAAAGTTATGTTATGTTAATAAAAAAAGAGGTGAGCTTATTTTATTTTGGGTTAGTTTTCTTGTGGTGGAGTCTTGGGGAGAAAAAAGCTAAGGATTGATGAACTTCTTCACCTTCAACGAAGAACGCGAAGAACACACCGGTCTCCGATGAAGAACGCCGAGTTCTCGGAAACCGATTACACGACACCATGTACCGTGACGCCGACGACGTCTTCTTCCACGACGTCTCCTTCCACAATATCTCCTTCCGTGACGTCTGTTCCCACGACGAATCCTCGTTCGACGAACCTCCGTTCAAGCTCGCACGAGGTAGGGGTTTATTTATTTTATTTTGTTTGTGAATTCCATTTTGTTATTCTTTGTGGAAATACGACCAAATGATATTGATTAATGAGAGGGGGGTCAGACCGCACAAACACGACCGACCCACCTCCTTTATCCTTGTTGGTTCTATTGTGGATTGGAAAAGAATGACGTGGTGCCGACGCACCATGTGGAATCGTGCGGTAAAGAATGTGCGGCGTCGTCGCGCCGCACCGTGAAATCGAACAAGGACGCGATGCTATCATGCTGTGTCGAAGAGAACCAAAGACACCACGGCCGGAGCAGGGCCGTGGCAGAGGGGCTCAGCACCGTCGCACCGCGCCGGATGAACCAAGCCGAGGTCGGTTCTGGGCCGTGGCTGAGTAGGGTGACCAGTGGCCGGTTTCGGGCCACCAGTGTCGGAGTAGGGAGGGGACCAGGGGTCGCCGGTCCTGTGGAGGAGGAAAACGGCCGGACGGGGCAGGACAGCCAGACATGAGAGCATCTGGGTGTTCAAACCCCCGTCCGGCCAGCAAAACGGCCCCCATTAAAGGGGGGCCGCGGTTACAACAAGGGGGGCAGGCCCCCCCCCCCCCACGCCAAATGGCTCGGCAGTTTGGCCGAGCGCCTGGACAGCCGTTGGGCACGATGTGCCCAGGCCGGGCCATTCCCAAGCGGGCCGGACCCGGACTTGGTTCAGGTCGACCCCAAGGGTATCGGGCCAGGTCGGACTGGGCCCAAACCCCTTATTACCGAACCTTTCTGGTCGAACGCCCATAACTTGTGCTACGGGCCTCCGATCGACGCACCATTAGTTGCGATGCGATCCTTGGATCGAGGCGGTCGTTTGGTATATTGCTCTCAAGGTTTCAGAATACTTTGTGTTTGGCCGGGTTGGTTCGTACACGAAACCAACCAGGCCCTCGGAGCGGAAATGCTCATGTCTTAAGCTCCGGACGTCCGATTGACATGCCGTCGGCTTTGTTGGATTCCTCTATGTGAGACGGATCTTTTGGAATACTCCGCCCGAGGTTTGGACACAGGTGGTGTACGGTCGGGTTGGTTTTGCTTTAAAAACCAACCGGGTCCCTGTGACGAAAAAAGCCAATAACTCTAAGACCGGGCGTCTGATTGACGCGCCGTTTGCGACATTGAGTTCCTATTGATGAAATGGAACTTTTGGATACATAAAATTTGGACTATGTGTCAGTTGATGTATCAGCCTCTCGAGTCGTGGAGCGGACCCTCCCGAATGAGCTTGCTGTGGGCGGGAACCCTAGTGCTAGCTGCGTTTTCTACTGTGACAACAATGACTGTACATAGATCCTCAGTGAATTCGACGGCGACGACTACAACACTCAGTGATCCTATGTGGATCAGTGCTACCAATCCGATGTGGGTCCGATAATATGTGGGTCAGCGCTCAGCGGTTCTGTGTGAGCCAGCGCCTACAGATCCTGTGTGGGTCTGATCCTGTGTAGGTCTTTGTAGGGGTTAGTTACCTATCGATCCTGTGTGGGTCAGAACCTTCCTGGGTCATTGCGGGGGTAAGTTACCTATCGATCCTATGTGGTTCAGACCCTTCCTGGGTCATTTCGGGGGTTAGTACCTATCGATCCTTTGTGGGTCCGACGACTTAGATGAATCAGTGGATATATCTGATCATCTCTACCGTCATACGAAGAAGTATATCTGTGTGAGCTGAATCCTGTTTTTCTTTCCTATGTGGAATGTGTTGAGCTATCTTGTGTGGATTTACGTTTTTCTATCCTGTGTGGACTGGGTTGTATTTGGGCTCGGATGTTGGAGCCAAGCACGAATTTATGACTTAGGTATATGTATGGGCATATACCTAAGCAGTGTCGGATGTTACTTAGTGATTGAATATTTTCATTGCGGATTATCCGTTGTGGATTTTGGGAGACCTTCGGGGGTCTCAGGGTCCCTACTGAGTAGCTTATACTCACCCCTGCACGGACTATGCCCGCACTACGTTGTTTTGGTTACAGACGATGGACAGCACTGATCGTGGTTGAGGCTTGCGGAGCAGGACTGTACCTGGAGGTGGACCACTGGGCGAGACGTACTTGGAGTGGTTGGATGGACCCGAGGAGCATAGGAGGCTATCTGTACCCACCCTTCAGGTGTGACCTCCAGTGGAAGGCTCAACACTGCTGCTCTACTTTACAGTTGTTGTTTTCCTTTTCTAGTTGTACTTTACTTTCAGTTTGGGTTTGTATACTGGCCCACTTACTTTTCCGCACTTACTGCTGTACCAGCTTTTACTTAGTGTTTACTACTGCTTGGTTGCTCTGTGGTGTTTGTTTACTTTACAAAGGCAATACCCTCCCTTTTTATCTGGAATTTTACGCCTTGGTGCTAGTCGCCAGCCCCTGGCCTATGGAAGGCGGGCTTGGGGTAGTCACAGCACGGGCCCCGAGGACGGGTCACGACAAATTGGTATCAGAGGAGTTTGGTTCTACCACAGAACTTGGGACTCTGATCTTTTTCTATGTGAATCAATAGTGTTAAGAGTATTGGGTGTGGTTATCAGTCTAGGGAGTCCAGTGTTGGTGCGGCGGCCGACGTATCCCTACACCAGGACCCTGACTTCTGATTTCTGACTTAATGCACGAAAACATTGATTGCATGTGTGTTTCAAGTTTTCTATGTGATTACTTGTGTCAGCTCACCAGGTATACTTTTCTGACCGTGGCGCACCTGTTTCTTTTCAGGATGGCCCCACGATGGCAGCTGGCTAGGGTTCCGAGAGTTGAGTGTGACGACAGCCCACTGAGCGACGAGGCCTCGGTGTAGGGCCCTTTGTCAGCAGTGGCACCGGCAGTAGCTCTACCCGCCGAGCCACCGATGCTTCCAGCCCCAGCTGCTGACGATGCACGTCGCCTTAGTGAACTGCATGAGTTCCAGCACCAGCGACCACCCAGGTTCCATGGGGAGATGGACCCCTAGGCAGCTGAGGACTGGCTGGAGGCAGTGGTTCGAGTTTTTCGGTTAGTGAGGACACCAGCAGACCTCATGGTGATCCTCACAGCGAGCCTACTGCACACAGTAGCGGGCCGATGGTGGAGCTTGATGCTCCAGGTGCACATTGAGGCATCTCTTCTCTAGACGGACTTTGAGAGACTCTTCCACTCGGAGTTCGTCCCAGCCACCCTCCGTGCGGTGCGCATCCAGGAGCTTCTTCAACTATGGCAAGGCAGCTTGAAAGTCGCCCAGTACTCGGCGAGATTTACCGATCTCTAGCGCTACTCGACAGCCATGGTACGGGACCCATTATTCCGAGCCCAGACCTTTGAGAAGGGATTGAGGCATGAGATCAGGGCATCACTGATCTCCCTCAGCATTACAAACCAGGCAGGAGTACTAGAGCGAGCCTTTTTGATTTAGAGCTTCCTTGCTGAGCCATTTTCAGCAGCGAGACCTACCCCAGGGTGGCAGGTAGCAAAGTCTTCTGTAGCAGGCAGTCGACGGATGACTCATGGGTCCGGGCAGACCAGAACCTCAGGCAGACGACCTCAGGACACTGGCTCAGCAGTGCGGGGCACACAACACAGAGCCCGTCTTTCGAGAGGCAGGCAGTGCTACTCATGCGGCGGGCAGGACCACATGGCTCGTGACTGCCCGACCCACCGTGCAGAGGAGCAGCATACGGTTGATGAACCACCTAGTCAGAGGTAGAGGTTTGACTGTGGAGGTCCGCAGGGAGCAGGCGGACAAGGCAGAGGAGTTGGCCAAGTAGTAGGTGGTGGGCGACGCTTTGAGGATCTACCACCACCACTACCAGAAGGTCCACCCCGACCTCAGGAGAGAGCACAGCTTCAGGCAGCTGAAGCCTAAGATCATGGAGCTCCTGAAGCGGGTGGAAAAGTGCGGGAGTATCTCCAAGCATAGAGGCCCTTGACCATAATACCTGTAACTTCTTTGTTTGTGTTTCCTTGTGTCCTTGTACATTGATTTGAAGTAATAAAAGATGCTTACAATAGTGATGTTTTTTTTTCTTGTCTTTTGTTTGTTAATACTAAGAGGTGCCGGTTAAAAACTGTTGACTTGACCCTCACTTGTGAGATTCTTACTGGAGGAGACCCAGTGACGACACACTGATGCCGATAGTGTGACTCAACCCTTGGAGGTGAGAGTGACGGTTGGATCTCTTGGTAGCAGAGTCGAGGCCTTACAACGTCATCCATGACATGAATTAACTACTCATGACAGGATAGACTGTATTAGGCAAGGAACGTGGTTCATCTAGGGGATGAGACCGGATTTCCTTTTTCGGGAAAGGAGAAATCATTGCAGCTTTGCAGAACATTAAGGAGGAAGGGGAAACCCTTCGTGTGGTCAGACAGATGTCAGCAGAGCTTCCATGAGCTGAGACAGAGTTTGACCAGTGCCCCTAGAGGCGTGGATAGAGATGGAGAAGCCTTACTTCAGTCTCTCACAGTCACCCCTCCACTACTACAGTGGTTCAGAGGGGCACAACGTGGGAATGCTGACTGTGAGACGCGTCGTGCACAGATATCCTCAGGTCATGCTCCTGATGGTTTCTCCTTTGGAGCAGAGCACGAACTCCTTTTTAGAAGACGTACCTTGGTACCAGTCTCTTTACGAGAGGAGGTGCCGAGAGAGTTTCACACTTCCCCTTTGGCGGTACATCCTGGAGTGGCGAAGATGTACCAGGATCTCAAACGACATCACTAGTGTCCAGGAATGAAGAAGGCTGTGGTGGAGTTCGTTTCTCTATGCCTCACCTGCCAGTAGGTGAAGGCAGAGAACCAGGTACCAGCAGGCTTGGTACAACCTTTGGAGGTCCCGGAGTGGAAGTGGGACGACATATCTATGGGCTTCGTGACTGGACTTCCACGCACTTCCAGAAGTCACAACGCCATTTGGGTGATTGTCGACCGACTCACCAAGTCGGATCACTTCTTACCCTTCATAGAGCAGAGCTCAGAGGAGAGCTTGGTAAGTCACTACGTTAAGGAGATTTTATGGATTCATGGTGTGCCATCATCTATCACCTCTGATCGAGATGCTCGCTTTACTTCCCGGCTTTGGAAGGGGTTGCAGGAGGCGTTCGGGACGTAACTACGTCTGAGCACTGCCTTTCACCCTTAGACAGATGGTCAGATGGAGAGGACCATTCAGACTCTCAAGGACATGCTCCATGCATGAGTCCTCGACTTTGGTCGCAGTTGGGAGGACCACCTACCCTTGGTGGAGTTTGCGTACAACACAGTTACCACTCCACCATCGGGATGGAACCATACGAGGCGTTGTACGACCGACCTTGAAGATCTCCTTTGTGCTGGACAGACCCTGGGGAGTCAGCACTTGTGGGACTAGAGATGGTCCAGGCCATGACAGAGAAGGTCCAGGTCATCCAGGAGCGAATGAGGATAGCTCAGAGCCGACAGAAGTCTTATACCGATAGGAGGCGGAGACCACTAGAGTTCGAGGATGGAGACCACGTCTTCTTGCGTGTATCACCTCGATGTGGATTACGGAGATTTGGCCGAGGGGGAATGTTTTCTCCACACTTCATCGGACCCTTCCAAGTCTTCAGCAGGATTGGCGAGGTGGCTTATCGCCTGGCTCTACCTCCTCAGTTGCACCAGGTGCACGATGTCTTCCACGTATGTCAACTGAGGAGATACGTGTATGACCTGACACATATCATTGACCATAGGGAGCTTGATGTTTTGATGGGGTGACTTTCGCGGAGGTCCCGGTGAAAATCGAGGATCGACAGGAGCATGTCCTACGTGAACGGTCGATTCCTCTGGTGCGCATCAGATGGCAGCACAGAAACCTCCAGGAGAGAACTTGGGAGCGGGAGGCTCAGATGCGTGCTCAGTACCCACATTTGTTTCCCTAGCTTACGATGTATCTTTACAGGGACGTAAAGCCCTGAGGTGGGAGTAATGTAATGACTCGTAAAATACGAGGAATTTTTTTTGTATGGGACTTTACAAGAACACAGTTTCTGATGGCACTTGAATCCGAGGACCACTGTTCCCAGAATCATTTTCCGAAGTTTGGCTCGGGTACGTTCAGTGGATGAACGAGCGGGTTTTTTTAACTTTTAAACCAGTGCTTGGAATCGAATTCTGAGGGCACCGATGGAACCGTAGCGCTGGTAATTTCTAATGAAAGCCATTTCCGGAGTTGCGTTTTCACGAGAGAAGATGATAAAAATTGTGGAAGTTTAATTTACAATTAAACTACAATTTTTATTTTTCTTTTAATGGTTTAAGGCTTTGGGTGGAAGTTGGGTAACTACCCAAATTCCCAAGGGAGATTATGAGTGTGGTGGGGCCCACAATAACCCCACCCCTTCATATTCTTAAACCCCCTCAACTCACCATTAACTTTTGATAACTTAAATATTAATAACTTATGTTACTAATTAAGTGAGTTAAGTGTGGATGTTTGAATTTCAAACTATTTAAATTCAAAAGTAATGTTATGTTAGTAAAATTAGAGGTGAGCTTATTTTATTTTGGGTTAGTTTTCTTGTGGTGGAGTCTTGGGGAGAAAAAGGCTAAAGATTGACTAACTTCTTCCCCTTCAACAAAGAACGTGAAGAACACATCGGTCTCCGATGAAGAACACTGAGTTCTCGGAAACTGATTACGCGACGCCGTGTACCATGACGCCAACGATGTCTTCTTCCGCGACGTATCCATCCGCAACATCTCCTTCTGTGACGTCTCTTCCCGCGACGAATCCTTGTTCGACGAACCTCCGTTCAAGCTCGCACGAGGTAGGGGTTTATTTATTTTATTTTGTTCGTGAATTCCATTTTGTCGTTCTTCATGGAAATACGACCGAATGCTATCGATTAACGAGTGGGGGGTCGGACCACACAAACACGGCCGACCCACCTCCTTTATCCTTGTTGGTTATATTGTGGATTGGAACGGAGTGGCGTGGTGCTGACGCACCACGCGGAATCGTGCGGCAAAGAATGTGTGGTGGCGTCGCGCCGCGCCGTGAAATCGAACAAGGACGCGACGCCATCTCTCCGCATCGAAGAGAACCGAAGACACTGCGGCCAGAGCGGGGCCACAGAAGAGGGGCGCGACGACGTCGTACCGTGCTGGAAGAACCAAGGCAAGGTCGGTTCCGGGCCGCGGCTGAGTAGGGTGAGCGGCGGCTGGTTCCGGGCTGCCGGTGTCGGAGCAGGGAGGGGACCAGCCGTCGCCGGTCCTGTGGAGGCAGAAACGGGCCGGCCGGGGCGGGCCGGCTGGACAAGAGAGCAGTCGGGGGTTCAGACCCCCGGCCGGCCAGCAAAACACCCCCCATTAAAGGGGGGCTGCGGTTACAACCTGGGGGGCAGCCCCCCCCCCCACGCCAAACGGCTCGGCCGTTTGGCCGAGCGCCTGGCCAGCGCGCTGGGCGCGCTGTGCCCAGGCCGGGCCGGGCCGCGCCCAAGCGGGCCAGACCCGGACCCGGTTCGGGTCGCCTCGGTTCGGGTTGACCCCGGGGGTATCGGGCCGGGTCGGACCGGGCCCGAACCCCTTATTACCGAACCTTTCCGGTGGAACACCCATAACTTGTGCTATGGGACTCCGATCGACGCACCGTCAGTTGCGATGCGATACTTGGATCGAGACGGTCGTTTTGGTATTTCTCTCTCAAGGTTTCGGAATACTTTGAGTTTGTCCGGGTTGGTTCGTACACGAAACCAATCAGGCCCTCGGAGCGGAAATGATCATGTCTTAAGCTCTGGACGTTAGATTGATGTGCCTTCGACTTTGTTATATTCCTCTAAGTGAGATGAATATTTTGGAATATTCTACCTGAGGTTTAGACGCAGGTGGAGTATGGTCGGGTTGGTTTTGCTTTAAAAACCAACCGTTCCCTCGGACGAAAAAGCCAATAACTCTCAGACCGGGCATCTGATTGACGCGCCGTCTGAGACGTTGAGTTCCGGTTGACGAAACGGAACTTTTGGATACATCAACTCTAGAATATGTTGCCGTTGATGTATCAGCCTCTCAAGTTGTGGAGCGGACCCTCCCGAACGAGCTTGTTGTGTGCTGGAACCCTAGTGCTGGGTACGTTTGCTACTGTGACGACGATGACTGTACAGAGATGCTCAGTGGATTTGACGGCGACGACTACAGCACTCAGCGATCCTATGCAGATCAGTGCTACCGATCTTGTGTGGGTCCAATCCTGTGTGGGTCAGCGCTCAGCAGTTCCGTGTGAGCCAGCGCCTACAGATCCTGTGTGGGTCCGATCCTGTGTGGGTCTTTGCGGGGGTGAGTTACCTATCGATCCTGTGTGGGTCAGAACCTTCCTGGGTCATTGCGGGGGTTAGTTACCTATCGATCCTGTGTGGGTCAAACCCTTCCTGGGTCATTGCGGGGGTTAGTACCTATCGATCCTTTATGGGTCCGATGACTTAGATGAATCAGTGGATATATCTGATCATCTCTATCGTCATACAAAGAAGTATATCTGTGTGAGCTGAATCCTATTTTTCTTTCCTATGTGGTTTCTGTTGAGCTATCCTGTGTGTATTTACGTTTTTCTTTCCTGTGTGGACTGGGATGTATTTGGGCTCAGATGTTGGAGTCGAACAAGAATTGATGACTTAGGTATATGTATGGGCATATACCTAAGCAGTGTCGGATGTTACTTCGTGATTTCATCTTTTCTTTGTGGATTATCCTTTGTGGATTTTGGGAGACCTTCGGGGGTCTCGGGGTCCCTACTGAGTAGCTAATACTTACCCCTACATGGGCTATGCCCACACTACGTTATGTTGGTTGCAGACGATGGACAACACTGATTGTGGTTGAGGCTTGCGGAGCAGGACGATACCTGGAGGTGGACCACTGGGTGGGACGTACTCGGAGTGGTTGGATGGACCCGAGGAGCATAAGAGGTTATCTGTACCCACCCTTCAGGTGGGACCTCTAATGGACGGCTCGACGCTGCTGCTCTACTTTATAGTTTCTGTTTTCCTTTTCCAGTTGTACTTTAATTTCAGTTTGGGTTTGTATACTGGCCCACTTACTTTTTCACACTTACTGTTGTACCAGATTTTATTTAGTGTTTACTACTTCTTGATTGCTCTATGGTGTTTTTTTACTTTACAAAGGCAATGCCCTACCTTTTTATCGGGAATTTTACGCCTTGGTGCTAGTCACCAGACCCTGGCCTATGGAATGCGGGCTTGGGGTAGTCATGGCATGGGCCCCGAGGACAGGTCGTGACACCATGTCTCAAGTATTTCACAGTATATCATAAATATGAGTGGATATTATGAAGAGGTTTCTACCTAAAACGTGATTCATATCAGAGAATAAGGTGTGTGTGCTCGGAACTGGAGGCAAACTAAAAATTTGGGAGCACTACCAAATAATCAATTACCACCTACTTAGTGTCATTTATACACAGATAAAAGGAATGGTGTTGATACATCCATATCCCAACAACTATAAAAATAAGTTTAACCTCTTTCTAATGAAAATTTATTTACCCAATATGTTCATGATAAAGAGAAACTGAAGTAGATCATTGCCAAATTACTTTAAGGTAATACCACCACTGAGTATAATTTTTAGGTAAAGGATAATACCTTTCTTCTTGTGCATGTAAAACCAAAATTAAATCCTCAAATAATGAGATCATGGTTCAACCTGAAATCTGGGACCAACATTATATCTAAAAATAGCAGATAAAGAGTGTCAAGAATTTATTAATTTGGGATTTTTTTTCTATCATTCTAAGTATGATTCCCTATGACAACTCCAACTTCTCACCAACAACTGATATTAGTGAACCAACCATTTCAGGTTCTTCCTAATACATCCACCAGAGAATTATCATTGGATAATATTATTCCAAATTTCACGAGTTCATAGAGTAACTTTATGCATCAATGGAGGCCATAGAGGGATGTTGTGCACCAGTGAAACTGAAGAGGAAGTTGTACCCTAAGTGGTTGAATTTTACTCCAAATCTTTATAATCTCAGAAATACCACATTCCCTATATTTAATGAAATGTGTGATCCAGAACAAACACCAACACATTTTGTGTCTTGGTGTGGCCCAATGATAAGAATATTGGAGAATATAATGCTGGAAAAACATAGGTGCATTGTTCGGATATTGGAATAATAATTTTTTCTATACAAAAATTTTATAATAGGGTCTATTTATCATTGGGAGGATCTATACAAATAGTTTATTTATAAGTTTAACTTGATGTCAAAGAATACTACCATCCTTGAACTCTCCAATTACAAATAATTCAAGAACAAGATATTTGTGGAAATCATTATCATGTGGAATGTATTAACCTATTCAATAAAAAGGAATCTTATATCATAGAACCTATTAGTTATTTTCATAGTAAATATCCATGATGATTTTTAGACATCATTGATTCCACTAAATTTCCCCAGTCGATTTCGAGAGTTTTTAGTGGTCACACAAATTTTAGAAGATGTTATTCGGTTCTCAAAGGATATTTCATGACCAATATCATCATCTCAAGTAAAAAGGGCGAAAAATATATAAATTGTGAAATATACACTCAATATAATCCCAACACCATCTCTAATACGTAAGCCCAAATAGTATTACCTGGTATCTCCCCCTTTGTGGAAAAAACAAAAAATACATCACACTATTTAGGAAGGGATGAAAGAGATAAGTCACCCACTATTTTATGATCGAAAGAATAAATTATATGCCATCCAAGAAGATTATATCCTAGGGTACTTCATAACTATCATAGAAAATAACCTCTCTAAAGTTCATGTGGTTAAGAGGCCTAGTGAAGTTAGTCGTAATGAATGACCTGATTACTATCCCATCCATTAGATGTTGTGTAACAATATTTATGAGTGTTTCATTTTAATGGATATAATATTTATTAGGGAAAATTAAAGTAATCTTAAATAAAAGAAATTCCCACATAAGACAATCCATTATCTATAATTCCTCTAGAAGAAAAGAAGAATGGAAAGAATTACAAAACATGGGAACAAAAATATTTGATATCTAGATGATGTGTAAATAAATAATCTGGGAACATCACATACGAGGGATGAATTTGTTAAAAAATTTGTGATGCCATACCCCCTACAATATTAGAGATCAAACCATCATCAACCTAATATTTCAATATTCTAAACAATTAACACAATGAAAAGGATATGGTGGATGAGGAATAATTATTTCTAACACCTAATCTAGTCTATAACATCTCTAACTTCTTACCTTCATCACTAGGAGGAAAAGAGACATCCCATAAAGCAAGGAAAAAAACATTGCCCCACCAAATTGAATCATCATCAGATGAAGAATCATAATATGGTTATTTCCATGTTGCCAATTTTACATCCCATTTTTCCAATGAAGAATATGTATATAGATTTAGTTGAGTTCCTATCGCATTATTAGGTAGGGTGAGAAGAGGCCGTATATGATTAAGATATTAAAGAATATGAGGACAACATGGAACTAAAAACATAGGAAAAAATTCTAGTGAATTTGTATATATTCTAGAGACTCGAAGGTTAGAACTTTACCAGGCTCAACATGGGCATTTATATAATCCTAAATCATCCATTGCTCATTCATATGCAATCATAGAGATGGATTATATACTGAATATGCAGTTTTCTTTCCAGCATCAGAATGTGAAAAGGTGATCTCATCCCAAACCAAAATTCATAAAAGAAATTCAATTGTGGGCCAAGAAAATGAACTATCATTGAAATCCACTTTGATCATTATACTAAAACTATGGGCCAATTGTATAGTTGGAAGTATATTCCCCTAGTTTTAAAGTATGAAATATTGAAACCACTGAACTTTATACTATCCAAAATCTCAATTTTTGATGTGCTTTGTCTCTCTACATAACTTAGTTATTATGTAATTGAGGCCCTCCTATTAACATACCATGTTAAGGATAAAGTTTCATTGGATATGGTATATTATGTGGAGACTAGTCCCACCAAATTTGATTCTATATTCTACTCTAGAGAAGCTTATTAGTTGATTTATATACAAGGACACATCACGACCACGTACATATACAATAATCTCAAGGACATTTATGTTCATCGATCTCTCGTTGGGATTAATCTCATGCCATTTTATACCCACTTCAACTTAGTCTATATAAAATCCAATCCTTCTACCTCTAACTAGATGTTATAAGGGTATAGAAAGAGTTATCAAAATCCACTAGAGTTGATTAAACTTAGAGCCCAGTTCTATGATGAAATATCTTACTTTTAATTCTTGGTAGTCAATCAGGACAGAGCCTTGAAAAATATGTTTCGAAAGGTTATGTCTTAATAAGATATTATAAATGACCAATTAGTCGATTGATGACTCAAATATTCTTTTTATGGATAGGTTATAGTGTTTCATAGCCATAATTTCCACATTGAATCCTACGACTCCCAATATATAGACATTGGTTCTATAAAAGGTTAGGGAAATGAGTAATGATTGATAAATCTATTCATGTTTCAATTAATAATTGTTTGGTAATGGAAATTTTTAATCACATAAATTAACTGGATAAAGGTTATGTGTTTCCAAATAATCAGATCTTGGATATCACTATGCATTTGGGAAATCATCAGGGCATGTAGGTCCCATTTTAAGGATCACAATATCTGATCACCTTACTGTCATATTAGTCATGAAATTTCTCATATTGGGTATATTCTACCAATATAGGAAATGGTAATTTTAGAACCCATGTAGATCAAACTTAATCTAGATTACCTTCACATAAGGGATGGTTTGACCAATATTCAGAACCAATAATCAATGCTCTTTGATCAGGTTGGCCTCAACACATAAGGAAGGATATGTGTCATGGGTGCTATCACCCAATCATCATAAAATCAATGGAATCCACTGAAAATATCTATATAGAATCGGTACATGACCTTGGTTCAGATTTACCAACCTCAATAAAAATTACCCACATCATCTTTAGGATCTAATGTATCACACACATCATCAATTTCAGGATTTAATGATTACCCTCATTCTCAATATGAGTGGAATATACCCACACATCATCCCATGAATCAATGGATTCCAACACATCTTCTTAACTTGAATATTGTGGGGATGTGTGAGAAAATGTTCACAATTACCTAAAAAAGGATTCCCTTACAAGATCACCATTAGGATCTAAACATAAATCCTTTTCATTTGAAATAAATAAAAACTAACCTATAATATTTTCTAGACCCCAAAGAATATTTTCCTATCCCTATTACATTGATATCAAGGATTTTGAATGATATGAAGATGTTCTTAGAGATTCTCATTCTAGAACATGATGAAGAAATATCTACTACTATCGACATGCCTAGAAAAGTGAATTTGGGTATAGAGAAAGATTCACGAACCAAGTTGATCTCCGTGTCCTTGTATCTGAAAAAGCATGATAAATTCAACATTTGTTAAGATGTATTGGGATATAATTTTATGGAACTAAAAAATGATTCCTAAATTTAATAATGATGTGTATACCCATTATTTGTGTTTTAATGATGACATATGTTTCTATAGTTTATAATTTTATAGAATGAAATCAATCGAAGTTTCCATGTTGGAATCCAAAGCTATAAACCCATCTAAGTAACCCTCATTCCTGAATTCCCTTACTGAAAATGAAATTCCAACATTATCTTAATCAAGATGAAAAATAGAGAGATCGAGGGTTGCATTGACTTTGGGGATCTTAGTAGGATTTCCCATAATATGACATCTTATCCCTAATAAAGTAGACCTAACTGCAAATACCTAGAGCCAATGAAGTTATTAAATTAGTATAAGATACAATGGATCAAACCAATTAGTGTTATCCTATTTAAGAGTCTTGAAAAACTAGATATATTCATGATTCCCATATTTGAATGGAAATATAGAAATATATCACGGAAACTAAAACATTTTTACATCCTAGAATTTCTTTAAATGTTCCCTTCTTCATATCCTGAGGAATGTAAAATAATATAAATGGTGAGATCAAACTCTTAGTAATGGTTATATATAGTGGAAACTATCTCGAGTAAATATAGAATAAACAATATGGTAGTGTAGATATATAAAAACATGTACAATTAAAAACTTGGGCATGAAACAAATCCATAGATAATACGAACATAAAAATTCGATGGATAATAATAACTAAATTTTCAATGAATAAAATTAATAATTTTAGGCATTCTTGGTCTTATCATTATGGACTGTCAACCCAAACATCATTCATATTTTTATGGCCCCCAAATAAAGATAACTTAGACAAATTGTAAAGGAATACAACAAAAAACTAAATATTATGATATGATATTATAGCCTCATCATATGCATCATGCCAACTTGTTTTTTCCGAAGAGGCCTATTAATACATCAAAAAGATATCTATAACCAAGCCCCATGTATCACTTATAAAAATACTATTCATTTTTCATATATTGAATCATTAATATAAAAAATTCTTTTCCAATCAGTAAATATATGTCTTGAATTAATAATATAGTACATCAATATTTCCCCAATAAATAAAAAAACCTTATTAAAAATATTTCTATTACTAATACCATATGTTGAAATTATATATGGTTAATGAAACTTAAAAGTATATTAAATGATATTTAATACATCCATGGGATTGAAAATATGGATTTGAAGGAGAAAAAAATATCCAATTAATAATGGAGAGTGATAGTGAACATGGTCAAAAGAATGTGAATGATATCAAAATAAGATATATTCTATAATTAATTAAAGGATGGTAGAGGACCATCAATTCATATATAATTATAATTTATAATAAAGTAAATTCTTGTGATAATTAGAGTGTAAAATAGACACAAATCATTAAAAATAACATTCTATAATGATTTTGTAGCTTTTTTGTAAAAATGATATAATAAATCTTTTCCAAAATTATTTTAATTAAATTCATACAATAATAATTTTTTTTTGATAAATTGTTATATAAAAATGAAGAAAATATCTATAGGAATATTAAAATTGAAAATAACCATGGAAACTTATAAAGTAATATTTAAATAAAACAATTCTTGTGCTAGAATGAAAATATCCTTATTCTATAAATGCTAAAACAAATTTTATTTTCACAAATTAAATAAAAATGCCAAAAGTAACTCATTTTGAAAATAAAAATAATATTACATTAATTTTTTTTAAATAAATTCAATTATGGTAGAATATGACTTCAAATAATAATTATAGTGTAATTAAGAACATTTTTTAAATTATTTTAATGAATATGAACATGAAAGAAAATGTTCCATCGATGAAATAAGAAATAAGGCAGACTTTTCTTAAAAAAACATTATATTGATTGTTTTAAATAAAGAATAACAGTTAAATTGGGTAAAATCAAGGAGACCCCACAAATAAATCTAATTCTTGAAAAAAAATCAGTTTTTTATAGATGATCATGAAATTCTTTCACCAAAATTTTGAACAAAACAATCTCTATTAAAAATGATTATGTGAAATAAAACCTTAATACTTTAGAAAACATTAAATAAATACATATTAAAATAGAAAAAAAGAATTGAAACATAAAATACCATGAATAAATATCAATTCATGAATGGATATGTTTGAGGGTAAGTATATACACCATGTAAAATAAATTAGCTGTATAATGTATAAAAAACCGCATTGATGGGGAAATGAGATGATATTACCCTTAACTTAAGTCCAACACGTTTCATATGTATTATTAAAATCTTTTATAATCATTGTACATTTATTATACCTATATAATAGTAAAATATTATCATTTATCATATATTATTTACATATAACAATATAAATCACATTTATTAATAATCCTATATTAACATCATAATCTCGTGTGTTAATTGATCTATTTTCCATATATATATTGGTTTAGTATTTTTGGTCTTTCTTGAAATAATTGAATCCTCCAAATAATAATAATCAAAAAATAATTATCAATTTTATACATTAAGTACAAATTTAGAATCATCCATGAATGGAAGACATGAAAAATGAATCATATCGCTTTGTTGAGGTGGTGGTCCATACGTACCCATGAATGACAATATCATTGTCTAATTAATGGAATGTTATTAATTGAATTGATTTTTTATATTTAAAGAATAATAAATATTTCACTAACATCATATAAATTCATTATGATAACTAGTCCTGGTAGGCGGTGATGGAAGAAATCACATCACTTCGTGGAGTCGTTAGTGCACATGTATGCACGAGCTATGTTTTTATTTCCCATAGGATAAAAATATTTATGAATAAGGGTTTCAAAAAAAAACATAATAAAATTTTAGTATACAATAGATAAACATGTTATTATATAATCATGTTTATGAATGAATTTATGAGGTAGAAGAATAAATAAAATGATGGAACTTAGTTAAGAGTTATACCTCTTCTTTGGAAATCCCACTTTGGCATACATGATATGCATTTTTAAGATGGTATTTGGAGTTGACTATAATATATGGTAAGTTTATAATGAATCATGGAAGGTTTTTTATGTATTATTTTATCTATTTGGTTCAATTTTTGTTAATAATATTTCAGAGGAGATCCAATTTTAAAAGTGACGCGGATGAAAAACTTTTAAATACTTGGTATATTAATATACAATTTATGTATAATCCAAGAAAAATGGATCCAAAAATCCTTATATCCTAATATAAGAAAGATAAGTTATAAAAAAAATAAAAAAAATAAATTTTTTATAAATGTTTATTCCATTTTAATTCTTATCTTTTTGTTTGATCCCTTCATTAACCCTGTTTAACCATAACAATTGTGTAATATGTTTTACTTGTTCAGATTTAAGAAAGTAATTTTAAAAATTATAAAAGTAAAATAAATAAACCTTTAATTAAAGAGTATAACATTTACCATATACTTTAGTGAATATAGGTTTTTTATATTTTTCTACAAATTTAAAAATAATATTTAAACATTAAATACCATTTTCAAGTCATTTTAAAGGATATTCATATAAATTGACATTAAAGGCATTAAGATAAAAATGGACTTGCAATATAAAGTCATTAAACATAAATTATAAATTATAATTATCCCTCAAATTATTTTGTGACCTTAATTCATCCAAAAATACGTTACTTTAAAGGTAATTAAAAACATTTATTATATTTTTCGACTACCTATAGAGGCTTTGTGTCGGTATTGCGTAAGAATTTATGGTAATTATAAAATCAATAGAAATTAAAATTAAATAAAAATCCATAAAATTATTTATTAATATTAAAAATAATCATTTATAAACATTCATATATTTTATTTATCCCTATGAATAAATACTAGTGATATTAAGAAACATTGAGTGACATTTGGTAATTTTTGTGATCGTAAAATGAAATAGATGTCATAATCAAAGGAAAGTTCCACCCAAATGAAATATTTTTTAATTTAGTATTTTTATTTTTTAATTAAACTCACAAAATGAAATGAAGTCAACTTTTTGGTTTATTTTTATATCTTATCCCATATTGTTTACCTTAATTTATACATTTTACCCACTATAGTTGTGATAAACTTTTTTCAAGGTTATTATTGATTATAAATAAAAATAAAATTAAACTATTTAAAAAATTTGTACTTCCTTGTTATTAATTTTAAATCTATTTTAAATATAAAATTCCTATAATTGGAGGAAATTTATTTTAATATATGTTCCCAGAAGACATCAATAACAATTTCTAAAAAGATGAGTTTTTAAGCATAAAAATGAACATGTACAAAATATATATAAAAAGAATATTCCTATGGAATAAGTGAGATTATATTTACTCAGTTCAAAATTATGTGATTTATATTTCAATATAAAATATTATATAATTTTGAAAATAAAATAAATTAGATTATTCTTTTTTTCTAATATCAATAATTTTCATTGTTCACATAAAAATAAATATTTTCAAGAAAATTAGAAAAAACCACATAAATAATTTTAATGTGGTGATTTAAAAAAATTTCACCATTTTTTGAAATAAAATTTATAAATTCTAAATAAATTAATTCTAATTTCTTGGGTATAAAATACATAAAAACCATTTCTAGAAGAAAAGTATTTTTAAAGCATAAAATGAAATTATTTTTATTCTTTGCATAATAAAAAAGTATATTAATGCCAAAATTATTAATTTAAAAAACAATTTATATTAATGAAAACTTATATTACATATATTTTATAATGCTATTATTTATATCGTCCCCACCAACCAAACATCTAGGTTTTAACCATCATATTTTGATAATATTATTTTTTGGTTAGTTTAATCTCACCGTTGTGTGTGGTGTATGCTACCATACCTAGTATTTTGTCAGAAGAAAATATAAACTAAATTATCATGGTATTAAACCTAATTAAATAATTATTAATTGATATTAATAATAGTTTCTATGCATTCTACATTTGGTATGAGGTTATAGGCCATAACTAGATATGTATAGCTCCTGACTCAAACTTTTTAATTTAGATTGATAACCTCACCACATTCATTACATTAATTTAAATTTGATATATATAAAATTATTCTAGAAATATTTATTTTTATTGAAATCATGAAAAAATAAATGTTACATAAAATAATACAACATTAATTATTTAAACTAGACCATAAATATTTCCACAATTCCATAATACTTATTTCTTCCACATTATTTCTTCTTTCATATGGATTTAGAAAAAATAAGAAAAGTGTGAGCGTATATTATTAGTAAGGGTAAAAGTAATCATGGAATATTTTTGGGGATGATTACTCTATATAAATGAAATAATAATTTTAGGGAACATGATTTATAAGTAAATAATAAAATATAATTAGTTCATATAAAATTGAACATTATAAACATATAGTCAAATAATCGACATGACAAGGCTATCAACCAGTTCTTGGACAAAAAAATGGCCCTAATGAGATGGAAACTAATTATACATGATAAAATAATCATTTTATTCACATAGTATAGTGGGAGATGAAACATTATCCAATACATTGGAAGGCTATATATATGGGCTCACCTAGATGATATGATGTCCAATATAAATGCAGTGAAAATAATTAATGAGAGAATATATATAAAACATTATTAGTATATATCCACATTAAATGTTACACAATGAGTGATAAATTTTATTTTTAATCTAATAAATTCATATTCAATGCAAAATAATAATTTATTAGAGAATTACAACATTAAAATTATAAAAATATAGGTTATTCATTTTGTTATGTATATTCGAAAGGTAACCTTTAAAATAATTTTTTGAAAGGGTTATATAAAAGTATTTTAATGTAAAATTTAAATGTATCCTTACAAATAGAGAATGAATGGACATGATTCTATCATGATAATATATAAAAATTAACAGTACAATTGTTCTTTATATTGAAATAAAAAGATTTCTAGTGACCCCCTCACTTCTCTTTAATTAAAATTTTAAATTACATGCCCAGAAAATTCCTTCATAGGGATACAATAAGACATTGATGATAAGGATTGTTTAAAGATTATAGAATATGGGAAATGATTTTTACAAGAATTTATAATCATGAATTTTATTTATGAATTTTGTTCAATGGAATTGATGGATTAATTACTTCAATGATATGTCATATTCATAGCATTAGTCATGTATAGAAAGTCATGTAATGTGGCTTGGTTAATTTGTCCATTTTTTGTACAATAACAGACTATATTGAGGACATAATGAAAAGAAGTTTGTAATATAACATTGAAAATATACCTAAATAATTATAATATTCCATATTTATAATTATATAATCATATGATATCCTAATAAAAATGGTTTTTATGAAAATAATCATAGTATGGAATAAAAGGTAAATGAATTGAAATATTTTACTTTGATAGGGTATATATTTTTAAAATGGTATAAAAAGAAGGTTTTTATAATATATATTGGATATAATATTAAAGGGTTTATAAGAAAATAGAATAATAATAATGGAATCATATGAAGAAGTATTATAAAAAAGTTTTAAACCAAAGTATTTCATTTGGAAACAAATAAGTGGTCAAAGAATTCTTTACATTGACATATTAACGACTTTTGAAAAGGGATAATTAGAATAAATGAATAATATACATATAAATATACATCAATGTTATAATAATATATTTGGTTACAATGATATAATCATATTACAATGTAATATAAAGAAAATTTAAAAAATACATTTTTTGGAAAAGGATGTATTAAGAACTTGAACTCTTACATTGGAATAACAATGACATAGAAAGAGGGTTATAATTAGATGAAACAACTAGTAAATAATATAAATTAAATAAATGGGGTGATAATTTATTGGAATGTGAAAAATATTATCATATGAAATGGAATTTCAAATAGTTTTGCAATTAAAGAATCACAATTGGAAATGAAGAGTGGTAAACAAGAACCATTGCCTTACTTGAACTTTATAGCTTGAAACCAGCCCTTTTAACCACTAAATATATTCAGTATTTATGAGATATCTATGGGAGATAATACTTGATAGAAAAATTAAGAGATAATTTGATCTCAATTTTTTAAGAAATAAAAACAGTAGGTGGGTATTTATAGGTGTGGTGAGTGGAATCACAAGGAATTAATTATTAAACATTTTATTATTCCATTATCTCAAGTTCTCCCCTACACCCATATTGCCAAATAAATTAATTTAATTCTCCACTATGATATTTTTTTATAATATTTGGTAAAAAATCACTAAATTATTCAAAAAATTTCATCATTACATATATAATTCATATTTACTTCATTTTATATCATTTTACAGTTATTTTCCATATTTTAGCTTATTTTACTAATTTTACCTAATATAATTGAATTCAGCCCCTTATATTATTTATATTTATTTATTTCAAAATTGAAATATATTTTATTAAATAATTATTCATACTATAAGAAATTTATCTTCTAATTAAGAATGAAATATTTAACAAAAAATATAGTAACTAGATATATATGATTATATTACTAAAATAATTTACAAAATAAAAACACTTTAACTAGTAGATTATCAACCCCTTATTGCACCAACAGAATCCCAATGGGTAATTTAGAAAACGGTGGTACTATTATGGGGTAGTTTTATTAAAATTAATCTCTTGATGTTTTTTTGATTTATAATCATGAAAAATACATTAGGAGGTAAATCTTTGTATTATAATTTCAAACATTATCTTTGATCTTCATATTTTTCTCCCTTTTGAGGATACACTATTATCTCCCCTAGTGTCACTTTTGAGTGAATAAAGTAGTTAAAGTAAACATGAAATTTCACTTGCTTCACCAAAATTGTCTAATCTAAAGAGTATTCATGACAACGTTCCTATACACCCTAGATACTGAGCACATTGTTTGATATGTTACCATAGATATAGGGTGGTGACACTAACCCTTAAGATTCACTATACAGAGAATGTTTTAAAATAACTGACTTATCATTTTTCGTTGAGGATCACAATACATATTAAATTATGAAAATATACTCTATGAAATTTATAAGAGAATATACACCGAGAATATTGTGTTACTTCAGAATCGTTTGATAAATTTCTTGTTATTTATAACTCTAGGAATTACGTACTTCTTTTTTTAGTCACCTTTTCATGAATTCATTAATAAATACCTTCTTCACTCTCACTCATGTGTGATTATGGGTTTTTACTCATCTATTTGAAGATCATCATTTCTATAACTATAGTGTGAAGTTTATATAGAATTAAATCAACCACTATGACTCAATGGTTGGGATGAATTAATTTTATTATCTCCTTATAAGATAATTCTAGGTGTTATCCACAATTTATTTTGGCGATTCAAATAATTTTAATTCACATTAAACCTCTAAAATTTTAATCCATTGATCCCATTTTGTTTTCAAGTTGAATTTCCATGTTGTTTTGAAACAACTTAACAATAAAATTACCTCTATTATTATTGTGTAATCATTCACATTTATGGATTCACCCTAGAATGTATTATTCTACTATAGAATAGTATATTTGAAAAACTCCATACTGAGGCATGTTATAGTTTAATATGGAATGGACTTATATTTTTGAAAAGATCTAAAAATATCACCTATAATAGGTTCCCTATTATTTTCTTGGGGTTTTGGAATAATCTTCATTGAAAATTTTCTTGTTATAACAAGGTCTATTATTTCATGAAATGATCTCATACAAAATCATGTTGATTAAATTAGTCCACTCTACCATATATACACCCTCCATTGTGAAATACATTTCCATATAATGGATAAATATATTTGAAATAATTCTATAATTTTGTGAATAATCTATGGTTTAAGAACCCATGAAATTATAATGACACAAAAATTCATTTGTACACCCCAGCTATGTCATCTCTCACACTATGGTCTATTCCACAAGCACTCCATGATTTTTTTTCAGTCTGTAGAATAGTTGATTCCCATGTGGTGTAGTATAAATATTCTATTTTACCATATTATTATTTTACATAGATTTTCATTATTATATCATCCATTATTTTCTATGACCCACCATTAAAATATATTAGGGCTGAGCTTGCCAGCAAGTCACAATACCACTCTATATGGTGCTTTTCTCCACAATTTTGTCTTATTCCATAATCTTCTTTCTTTTAAATTGTGAACCACATTGGGACTATGCTACATGTGTCACACATATTACTATGGTTGAGGATATTTTTTATCTTGGATAGTTTTCTTTATAATGGTTGGTTTCTTGGATTAACCTAGCTAATTACTGACTAATTTTTATTTAAAATAAACTAATTTTATGATGAAATAAACATCACTATGGTGTTAAGGGAAGAGGAATAAACTTTTTGATTTTCGCATCATCCTTACAAGTAATTCATCATGGAACTAATTAGTGTGATGTAATATTGATATCGTGGAAAACTTCAAGGGAGCTATATCCATCATATATAATAGAACAACTTGTTATGCTTTGAAGTAGTGTATTTCCACTAGATATATTTCCTTCCAACAGCTTACAACCTTCTTAAAACCATTCCATCTAGACTGCTCATAAATTCCTTATAATTTTTTTTAAAACACCAAAGATTTTTTTGGAAATACCCCCTTGGTATTTTTTACAATACCAAAATCACAGATTCAACTCTTTATTAAATATAAATATTTGGGTCAAACCATTCCATAATTTTAGAAAATTTCTTAAAGTATTGTAAAGACTATTCCTTTACTGCAAATTATAACCCCACATGATCCATGGTCAATTTTAGAAACAATACTTATATGAAAATAACCTCATGAACATATCTATAAACATCATATATTGAATCTTTCATTTCGATAATCGTTCCACCTATTTAAGAAACCAAAAACTCTATAAGCCTTTAAAGTTCTCTCCATTTTTTTAATTGGAATTGAGAAACCTGAACATCTTCTCCTGATAAAAACATTAACACCATATCCCACATTTTCAAAAAACATAAATAGAACTTCCCTGAAAGTTCACAAAATAAAGTTTGAAATTCATGGATTGAATTTAAAAGTGAAAGAATACTTTTCTGTAAAACATAATTACCACAGGAGGGAGTGGGATTTTATACCTAAAAACAATCACGAGAGATCAATGTAGTTAGAATCTAAGATCCAACCAATGTTGTTTGAAATCCACCTTTGGTAGTTCCTTATTCATGATATCATCCACTTGATCTTACGTAGATGCGTACTATACTATTATCACTTGTTGAAAAAAAATTTACTCTATGAAATGATATTTAATTTCTATTTTCTTGTTTCTCTAATTATTAATATGATTTTTTTTGAGAATTATGATAGTAGATTTTCTATGATTGATTAAAATAAAAGACTCAATTTCTGGCCAATGTATTTTAGCTTTTTTATCCATATCATCTGGGTACAAAATTGAGTGGATAATACAAATTAAGAATCCATTATGATCAAAGATATGAAATATTTATTCATTCTTAGATAAGAAATAAAATAACATACAATATAGATAGAACCTCCTAAAGTTTATTTTATGTCATCCAATGAACCATCCCAATCAGCATATATAAATCCCACTAGTGCAGTTGTGATTTACTATAATAAAAAAACCAAAGAACTATAGAGTATTAATACATATCATAATTTATTTCACTACCTACAAATGAATTTATTTAGGATAAAATTGGTAATATAAAAATTAACATATGGAAAATATGATTCCAGGAAATAGTGCCTATCAAGTACAATATAAATCCAATAATAAGATTATAAAGTTTCATATTGACCTACTTTCATTCCTTATCCACTGATAATTTTCCACATGTGGTCATTATAGTTGGAATTGGATTTGTTTCATCAGTTTGGAACCTTTTTATCACTCACTTAACATATTTTGTTTTGGAATTAAATTTCCCACACTCTCTTTGAATGACCTATGAGCTATGGAATATTGATAATTCACAAATCAGAGATATCTGAAATTCAAACATCATTGGTCCTGAAAACAAATTCTATTTGGCGTCATCCAAGCCACCAAATACGATTTCATCAATATATATCAACACAAAAATCAATAACTCATTATACTTCTTAATTTAGAGGTTTTGATCAAAACCTTCCTTTTAGAATTCGACCATTATAAAATACTTGTCATACAATGGGTTCTATGACTTAGGATATATTTTTAGTCCATATAAATCATTTTTTAATTAGTTCACTTTCCTGTAATTTTCATCAATGGGATAACTATTCTAATATTCTTGTAATTCATTCAATAATAAAAATTTTACTTCTATATAACACACTCTGGAACCTTTTTTGGCATAGGCATAAAAAATATTCTTACAGTTTCAAGTCGATCTAGTGGTGAGATATTATATTCTATATCGATGACTTTAATTTTATATCATCCGTTGCACACAAATCAATTTTAGTACTTTACACTTTATCATATTAATTGTGTTTATTTAAGAAAACCCTCTTGGTTCCGAAAATATTTTTATTTTTTTGGCCTCTGAAAAACATCCATTGTATTAATTTTCTTATTTTTACAATATTTTTATTCATCACCTTTAAGAAATTATCATCCATAATGGAATGTTAAAATATTTTCAATTTTAACTGAGATATAAAATTTATTTATTATTGATATATAATCCTCATTATTAGAACCATGGTTTTCTGATCACCAACATTATTGTTTTTAATGATTTTTTCTCTATTTGATTTCCTGTTTATTTTTTCTATATTTGTTTGACTATCAGAATCGTAGTTTTAATTATATAATTATACACACCATTATTCTTCCTATGAACTATACCCTTAATCAACACTTTCTTCCTAAAAATTAGGAGTATTTTTTTGTGAAATATTCTCACTATTTTTTGAATTATACTAAGCAGTTTAAAAATATCAATTCCTTTTCATCCTCCATCAAATCTTGGAAATGATTTTTTTTTCTAATCCCTTGGTTGTAGAATATGTAATTTTTACTCTTAAAAAATATCCATGTAATATTCTTTCATCCTCATGATATTTAAGGGTTATATTCTCCTATTTATTCAGAATGAAACACTTACTTCTAATGACATGAAAGTATTCCAGTATCAGTTTATTTTTGTAATATTTCTTTAGGGGTATTATCCTTATCTAGACATACGAAGGTATTACTAAACATATACACTAGGTTGAGCATTATTTCCTTTCATGATGTTTTTTTATACGTTCTTACCAATAAGAATATTCCATTCCACGTTATTTATAATATGGTTCATCCTCTTAATGACTCTGTTTTATTGCGGAGTCCTCGCTATAGAAAATTAATTGGAAATCACATGATTATAACGATAACCCTCTACCAGATTGTTGGTAAATTTCAGGACATTATTAGGTAATTTTTATTGAATATTTACACCAAGAAACTTTTTGTCCAACCATTTACATTTAGTGCATCAGATAAACACCTCTGATTTGTGTGTGATAGTCATAAGGCAAGGAATATTGATATATTCATCAATAAATAAAAAAAATTACATCTTACCATCCTTGTATTTGGGTGTAATTATCCTAAACATTTCCACATAAACTAAATTGTTCAGTTTGAGGATACAAGTTTCCCTGGTTTATAGTTTTTCTATACAATATCTCCTTTTGTTAAGAATCACATGCATGAGTGTGATCACATTTGATATTGGTGAGGTCTCAAGAAGTATAATTCTTCACCAAGTATTTTATTGACCTCTTTCTCAAATTACCAAGAATCTTTTTACATAGATAATTTTCTTACTCATTAGATAACATGTACCATATGACTGCATTAATAAGGTAAATATATCCATTGGGTTATATAACTTACAAACAAATAAAACAATCTATACCTATTATGTTTTATATCTTCTTTTTTTAATTGAACCAATCTCTTAAATTACATAGTCATGTTAAAATTGGTAAATTGTTACCAAGGCCTTTATCCAAAATAATATTTATTTATGTCAATTAATTTCCACATACTTTTCACTTCCCAGAGTTAACAATTTAGAGTCTATTATCATTTACAACATCAAAAATTATATCTTTATTATATTTGAGACCAATGATAATGTCGTCATTCCCAAACATATGTGAAATACACCCATTGTATAGAATATGTGTTCTAGTCTTGTCTGTTTTCCTGTATTAAATTTCAGCCATGTTTTCCCACTCAGTACTACTTTATGTTACCCATGACCATTGGGATTACTTTGTTGTGGATATATGAGCATTGTTGTCTTCCACATCTTTGGGACCCTCTTTATCTTATAAGAATAAATATCTATTTGTAGTTTTTAAATTTATTTATATTGTTTTAATATACTATTTTTTACCTTTGTAGGAATCCTCTCACACCATCCATTGAACCCATGAAGTATAATAAGATTCCTTGTTTCCAAATCCATCACACAAATAGTAGTAATCATTAAAATCATTAGAGAAATTTAAAAAATGACTAACTTTTTTTAGTTTCCTTGATCATTAAAAACATCATAGAAATAGAGAACACATCTTGAGCCTATTCTAAATTTTCATAAAAAATATAAGCAATTTTTTTTTATAATATATTTTCCCATTTCTACATGGTCTTTAGTATTTTTTAACCTCATAAATTCACATTTCTTAAGGTTTTTGATGCTTGTGCTTTAACATAAATCATCGATATCTTGTTTTATCGTAACTATCCCAAAAAAATATCTTTTCTTAATTCATAAACATTTGGGATAATAATATATTTTTTAGTATACTATCTAAGGAATTATTTAGCAGGAATTGGGGTAGGTTCCTTGAAATTACCTGATGTTTTGTTTGGTATAAGGAGTAAGTCATTTTCCTTAGAATATCATTTCCAAACCCTGAATCATCCTTAAAGTTATTAAATTATTTTTAACCATTCCTTTATATAACTAGTTAGTAGAACTATGATCTAGTCCTATTATTAATCATTTATATTAAGCTCAATTTATTATTCAATATTGTAATAAATTTTGGATTTATGGTTGTCAATATCTTTTTTACTTAGTTTTATTCATCCTCTTATTGAAATAAATATATATTAGAATCAATCAAAAATACTTTTTTCTTCTTATTTATGGATATTTTTTTTGAATTAATTCATGGATTTTCTGATGTTTATCTCCGAGACTAATTCCTCCTTTTATTTGAACATATTTATCACCACTTTCATCAATTTTTTATTTTTATACATCAACCAAAAAAGAAAATTTACCTTTGTCTATAAAAACTTATACCCCTACACATAGTTTTATTCCTAACTATCATCTTCTTGAGAAATAATTTTATTTCCCTTAAATAATATTTTATAATGGATTTTTTTTCCTTTCACTTCCTTTGGTTCTTTCCTAGAAGGAACATCATTTCAATCATTATCATGATACTTCTGGGAGAACCTTTCCATAAGGTGCCCAAATTTTCAACACCTAAAGAAGACAATGGAATATTGGATTTGAATTTTTATTTTCCTATATTTAGACATTAGGTAATGAAATACACCACCTTGGTGAATTATTTTTCTCTGGATTATCTTTAACCATCAATTTATTTATAAACTTGAGGGCTACCTCCAATGTGTCATACTTTGATATGGATTTATTATCATTATTAATAATTTTATATATAATAATATTACAATCTAGGTTTTCTAGAGACACTTCATTTAGATAATTTTCATAGAGAATCAATACCTTTATATTAATAGGAAGAGGAAATGTTCTCTGAATATATTTAATAACTACAACATTGTCACTATTTAATCAATTCCTACACATATATTCCACCAAAATAATGAGTCAATAAAAAATGCATAAACTATTTAATTAGGGATCATTCTCAATGTATCTATATTTATTCCACAAAATATATGTATTCTTTTTTTGAATTTTTTAGTCACCTTTATTTATTTTCTAGAGATTCTCCCACAATTCATGAGAGGTCTTACATATCATTACATTCATATATATGTGGTTATCCTATTCCCCCTAGAATTTATTACCTTAGTTTCTACATCCTATTATTTTTTTATCTGTTTAGATAAATATATAGTTTACATTCTTACTAAAACACTATTCACATATTTTATACACACATCCATTCCCAAAGATCCGAAATAGTGTCTTGTCTTGTTCTTCCACAACTGAAAATTATTTCCTTAGAAAATTTTAATTGATTTTCGGTTGAAAATGAATTATGTGATTCAAAGAGAGAAAATAAATTTCCCCAAAAATATTACTTTGGTACCACAAACCACTTGTTGGTCATTAATCAAGGAAAATACCTTTGGGGGATGAATCAAGTTATTGCAATTTCCAATGATTTCTTTGATCATGATGTTATTCTCTTTCTTGGGGAATACGCTTCTATCCTTTAATATCACTTTTGAAAAAAAAAATAAAAGGAACACATAAAATATTACTCACTTCACCCAAATTAACAAATCTAATGAGAATGAAACTTGATGTGTCTATTCACCTAAGAATCCAAGCACACTGCTTGATTTGTGATTACATAAATAGAGTAGTCATACCGACACTCTCGATTATATAACCACACAATTTTTTTAATGACCTCACCACCATTAATTACAATGAGGAACACACTACTTATTCTATAGTGGTCATCATCTCCAAAAAGTGGATTAGAAAATTCACCCATGATGTTATGTTACATTAGTACTATTTTAATGAATTTATAGTGAGGTAGAACACATTGAATGTCCACCATATTTTTTTATTTTAAATTTTTTAGAATGATTCTATAAATACCTTCTTCACTCCAATACCTCTATGATTCAAATAATTCATTAAAATATCTGAAAATTTCTACCTCTTTAGAAATGATGTGTAACGTTTATGGAGAAATAAACCAACGTATTTGATCCAAGGTTTGAAATAAAATATTATTATTTTATACTTTTAATATCATTATTGGGATCATATAAATTTCTATATATTGATTAATAGAAATTTAATTTTCATAAAACCTCTTAAATTCATAGAATTAACTCCCCTTATAATTTTTTGTCATGTTTCATGTTTTCTAGAAACATTTTGACCACTATATGGTCTCTATTTCTAAGGTGGGGACATCATAATTTATGGATTCAAAAAGACATGGAGAATTATAAAGTATCATATTATGAGAAAAACATACATAAAATAGATTGGAACACATTACTATGAAGTGGAACAATTTATTTTAGGTCTTTGATAAATAAAATATCAAAAAATAATTCTACTAAAACATTTTCCATTGTTCCACAATTTTGTTTTCAGTAGACTCTGGTAGAATCCATTACTTCACCATACCAAAAATACACCCTCCATGAAACAAGACCCATACGTGGTATGAAAATATTTATCCACAAAACTCTAATATAGTGCTATATGATTAATAGTGTATTAACACATGGAATATTTGTAACACCAAAATTCACCTATGCACCCCTACGATGTGGTCTCTTCTGTTGTGGCATGTGTCACAGTCAATATTTATGAATTATTTTGTCTACATTCTTTGACTTGGTAATTTATACGATGGCATGTCATAAATATATTATTGTACCACATTTTTAACATGTTTAAATTTTATAATATAATTATATTTAAAAAAATTTAATTTCTTTAATAGCTTGCGATACACACAAACCTGAGTCTAAATAAACAATTATATAGTATAGCATTTAAAACAATCCATTAAATTGGTTGAATAAACAAAAATAAAAACACATTAAATATTAAATTAAATGTATTAGATAAATAAAATATATTAATATACAAGTTCTTAATTTTTAATAATGTCTTTATACTCTTCAAAAATAAATTTCCCCTCAGAAAATATTTTTATTAATTTTTGTGAACAAATAATATAATTAAATATTTACAAATTTAGAAAATATATTTGAAAAAGTAATTTTTTTTTAAAAAAAAATCATGTCAAAATTTTCTTAGAGTGAATTATTGATAATCTTTTGAAATTATTGATTTTTCTTGCAAAGTGAAAAAGTATAATTTTTATTGAAAACTATATTTTCATTTAAATAATTTAAAAATTTATTTTCTAAATTGTTTTATAAGTAAAATTATTCCATTTATATTATTTATAATCAATTTATGATCAATAGAATTAAATTTATGTTTGATTAGGGTATGAAAACGTTTTTTAGAGAACTTTTTATTTTAGAAAACAAATTTTCACCCAATTTTATAGGATTAATTTTAAATTTATTTATGCAAATTCTATCAATTTAATTTCATAAAATTTATTCCATACTTTGAATCATAATTTCAAATAAAATTAAGGCTTAAACATTTATAATTAACAGTAAAAACTGTAAAAAACTGTTAATGTTGTTAAGGTTAAAATGGGCTTACGAGGGGGTTTAAACCAAGAGATACAGGTGAGTTTACAAATTATATGTTTCTAAATCCTATCTTTTATTTATATTTTTTTCCTTAAACAATCACAAAACATATCCTTTGGACATTTTAATCATATTTCTATAGTATGAGTTTATTATATTTTTATCTTTTAGAAAATTCCAAGTGTGGCCACTAACCAACTTATAAAAGGGAACTCATTCTTTCTCTTATTTACCTCATATTGAGAAGTATATCTTTTCTAAAACATAAAATATTCAATTTTAAATTTTCTAATACATGAATTATATGTCTGGAATTTTTAAAATACCATTATATGGGTCCTTAAGAAATTATATAACGGAGGTCTACATAAGAAGTAGTAGTTTTCTTACCCAACGTCGTTCAATTTATTTCTTCCTCCTCCAACTCTAAATATATATTATTACTCATAAATTAATAAAATAAATATCATAAAGCTAACTATATTTTATTATGATTATGTAACTCAAATTATCCACCCTATTTTCTTTAAAATGGGAAGTGAATGTATAGCTTGTGCGCACATGTGAACTACTGTCTCTATGTAGTGTTACAGTTCATTTTCCATCACCATATTTAATGGATGTTTATTATTATGGGTTTAAAGTTCATATATTTTATTTTTTACATAATAATAATAATTAAATTATTCTATCATACCTACCACCTAGCTTCCTTTCGGTAAGAAAATGATAACGTCGCTCCGGTGCACGTGTGGACTATAAACTTTAAAAAGGGATGTGATTCATTACTATCCTCTTATTTATAGGGAAATAAGTATAGATACATTTATGAATACTATATATATATATATGGTATAATAATTAATCTTTAAAGGTTAATTATTATTTAACTTTCTTTTATTCTATTCCTCAAAAATTGAAAATAGTGTTCATGAATACTTACGACCTATAATCTCAATGAATAGTGCAATTCATTTTTGTATTATAAAATTTATCAATGAACCTAAATATATATCTAATAAATATATATGATATATATATCATTATTAAAATTTTTTTATTATGTAACCATTATCCATGTACAAAGACCAGAACTATGGAACCAATATTCTCATGAAAAATGAAACTATTAACATATAAGAATAGTGATTTTAATAAATAATTATTAATAAATGAGTATCGAAATGTTATGATTCTATCATATATCATATTATTATTATGTAAATTATTCAATAATATAATTATTTTAAATTTAAATTTTTTATATAGGTGGTTAGAAAAAAATTTATGCAAGTCGCACTTGAGGTAAGGGGTTTAGCTTACAATATCCTTATATAAAGAGATTGTTTATGAATAATATTTTAATGATAATATTTTTTAATATACCATTTAAGAATATCATTACTTTTCATCTCCTTAGATCAATTATGGAGATTATATTTTTTTCCTTTAATTTTTCTATATTTAATTATATAAGGTATCAAAAGTACATTTTTAATTATAATTAACATTATTTTGTTCATTGGTTGAAAATACTTTTTCTTCAGTATACATATTTAAAAATATATAATATTTTTAATTTTATCCAATTATTGTTGAAATTAATTTTAACCCATGTATAATTTTTGAAAAAATAATTTAAATTGAATCTTTTGTAATTTTCTGAAAAATGTACTTTTGATTTTTTATATAAAATATGAAAGGAAACTTTTTTCCATTCAAGAAATAAACAAAAATTTTTGCTTTCATGAACACTAAAATTTTTGAAGCATCATTTACAATTTTCCATGGTTATTTTAACAAAAAACAAAATTTCCTTAATATTTGAGAAATTTTCATATTTTTAATATGTTTTTTTAAACTGAAAATTTTATTCTCCTCAAATATATTAAGGGATATTTTAAATGTTTTTTATTTATGATACCATCCCTTAATGATACTCATGATTTACATCGGATATTATCCATATATACCATGCTTTTTTATTTCTCAAAATAGTTTATCATTATGTTGATGTGATTTTTATGACAACTATTTATTTTCCAAGGGTTAAGGTATGATGAATTGTTAAAATATTTATTGAACCCATTTATTTTCCAAAATATACGATATATATTGAAATATTTTGGATATTATGGAATTTTTTTGAACACGATATGATTATGTGGTTGTTTTGTCTTGTAATTATATATACCCCTAATGAATTGGGTAAAGATGGATATCTCATGATATAAAAAGGACTGGAATTTGGAGTGAACCCAGTTCAGTAAGAGACTCTATCCACTATGATAGTCTTAAGAGTTAACCATTAATAATTATATGATGAAATTGTGTGTGAATCCAATAAAATATGATTGTATTGGAATTGAGTCTTGACTATGAAAATATTTTTTCATGATTATGTGTATGCCACAAACATCCGTTTTATGCAAATTTTATGCTTTCTTGTATCATACCCTTTGATTATTTTATGATCAATGTCTCATGAACTGCAAATATTTATTCCAAAACTCTTGATTATGATCTTTTATATTAGAGTTATGTTTTTAAAATGTAAAGATCATATCATAATACCCTCATGGTCAGGTTATGTTTAAGTGGTCACTATTATCTCCCTTGTTTACCATTGCTGATTATCTAAGCTCACCCTTCCATATATTTCATTTCCCCAGGTTTTGAAGAAATGTTTTGTGTATGATATGACTTATAAGGGTGATATTTATGAATAAATCAATGGGATATGATGCAATACTCATAAAAAACTGTCATTTATGTATCAATGAATTTGAAGACACCAAACCCATTTGATCTTGGCATAGTTGATAACGTAATGTAATGAGTCTTCACCAATAAATATGTAATATCTATTCATGATATTTATGGGATTATATAATAATTAACATTAACATATAATTTGAATATTATATCAACCATACCTTTCCACAACCATCTATTGAAATCCCATAAGGCTGAGTCATCAAGACTCCCACGTAGTTCTTTACTTCAGAGTGTAATCCTCTATCATGGACATCATTTTTCCTTGAATATAACTGTTATGAGACTTTAATAGAAATATTATATTTTCTTCCTTTTCAAATAATTCATTTGAACTTTCTTAATTTCCTCCTTAGTGGCTTGTTAGTTGGGTGGAGTTAGCATTTGGATAGACATTTTTCTTTAACATGAACTCCTCCCGAGATGCAATGTGTACCACTCTGAAATGATGGGTAGAGAAATGAAACTTAAAATGCTTCCATAATCCTTATGAATCCATCCTAATGTAATAACATATTGTTATGTTGTGTGGATGACCTTAAATGTAAAGAGTGAGATTTACATTTCTAGTACAAGAATGCATTGTGTGGTGTTTCAACATGGTTCATATCCTAAAAATAGATATCCCTTAAAAACATTCATCCTTTATAAAACCATTCCAAGAGGACTTCATGTGGAATTATCAAAAAAATACAAAATAAACTAAATATGTTTTTATTCAATATATTTCCACTAACATGAACTTCTCTCATAGCTGATTTTTCTCGAACTACAATAATTGATTCTAAACCTAATATTGTTTTAGGGAAAACCCCTTTGAGGATATTTCCTTCCAAATATATAATAAATGTTTCTCATTTGGGATATTACTAAAATTTTAAGCCTTTTTTTAATTTCTACACCAATTAACATATGTCTTTACCTCTATAATATACAATAGCCCTAATAATGACATCTTACAACTCCATGATCATAATACCCAATGGGTATAATAGCATCTTATAAATACATTCCATCAAATCAAACTTCTTAGTCTTCTATGAATATAAATTATAAGGATCGTATTAGTTTTCTTATGTAGTATAATTTTTATAGTAATGATATTTATTGGGATTACAGTCTAAGATTCATTGACATTGTACTCACATTAATTGTTTATTTCCATTATCCATTTTCTATATAATATTTAATAAATCTATATCTTTGATAACTATTTATTCATTAGAAATTATAAAATATGAATTTATTTTAATTTATTTGGTATTAAATAAAATCCTTATATAATTATAATAAGAAAAATTGTATTAGAAATTGAATAAAAAGTATATAGAAATCATTTGAATTAAGATTAGATATGATAGACAATTAAAAAATAAGAAATGAGATCAAGTTAGAACACTTCAACTTGAGTCCTAGACAACTTAATATGCATTATAAACTCTTCAATACATTAAATACATACTATAGAACCTCATTAATTTTTATTTCATCAATTATAATTAACTTATATATATATATATATTTTATTATTTTAATGTTTCTCGTGTCAATCGTTTGAGGTTTTCCAATCCACAATTCTAAAACATCTTGGGTGTACAAATACGAGTCAATGGTATTTGTTCTATGATCCATAATATGTAGATGCTAAGTGGTATTGGTTATAATATCATTCCATTTTTATAAATTATCCATGATTAATAGATAGTCCAATTTTGTTTTCAGTTTGTGAGTTGTGTCATAGTATGCTCATTTTAGGTGGTTAACATGAACTTTATTTTTAAACACATCTATGTGTGATGATAAAGTGTGATCCATAACCCCATCCATAAGGGAACTTTAAATCGATGATGATCAGATGGATATTATAAAAAACTATGAAATAGATTTAGTTAATTATTCAATTATGAAACTATTATTAAAGTAGAACAATATCCTTTTTATATTAAAATACTAATTTATGGAATTTAAAAGTAGAATGAGAATAACTGTGAATTAAACAATTAAAAGAGTTTTTAATGGAGAACATACTCTTAATCATTGAGATATATAATTTGAATTAAAACATAATGGTTATAATATTTGTCTTTTGGTTAGAAAAGGGCTTCCCAAATTTGGGAAAGAGGTCTAAAATGTATTATGTGATAGAGAATTTTCAAATGAAGGAGTTTGAGATGTGAGTATAAATGGATAGAGGAGGGGTGTATTTATTGATGAGGGGGGGGGGACTTTTTTTAATAAAATCCTGACTAATTATTTATTTTTTACAAAATACTATGAATATTATTTTTATTATAGTCAATTACAGTAATTAATTCATACTATGATGAAATAAAGGTTTTCTACATCATCCACACATCTTGGATGATTCTTTTGTCCACATAGTTACATTGTTCTAAAATACCATATTTTACCATATCTCACTATTTACATAAGTATTCCGTTATTTATGAATGTTACCAAAACATAAAGAACCCATAATTTCAATGTGAGGATTTTAAAAATGATATCCACTTTTTTCAAATATATTTTTAAATTATATCACTAAAATATTTTTTTTTAATTTTTCGTTGTTTTATTAAATAATTTAAAACATATTTTAATAAAAAATTATACTTATGAATATATTATATTACATTGATTTAGAAATTATATTATGGAAATTTTGTACTTCATTATTACTAAGTTATTCTTTGTAAATGTTAGTTAGATCACCTGATCATCTTTCATAGTGGTTATTTTACTATTCCATTAATCATATTATTATTCTAACAATCTTTTAATATTCACACATCCTACAAATACCACATATTTCTATCATTATTCATTCACTTTATTATATATCAAGATTATATATACATTATTTACAGTATTAAAATATAATTTCTAATGTGTTTTTTTATAAAGATAATATTGTTCATGACTTTGAAATTTATCGAACAGCTTAAGTCCATGAATTTTTAAAACCTAAAAATGTTATTATTTATTTTCCCATTATAATATTTTAAATTTAATGAAATTAATTTCTCATGTTTATAAAAAATTTATGTTTATATTTGATAATATATTATTATATTGATAAATTTATTGGGATTTCATTAAAAAATATTATCGTTTTATTTATTACTGTTCAGTAAACAACATTTTTCTAATTTTTATTAGGTTTAGATGAAAAAATGAATTTGGATTCCCTTATACAATTTAATTATGAAGAGGTCCTAAAATTTTATGGTTCACATTATAAATATTTCTTTATTTGAAATGTTTGTAGTTCAAGTGTTTTTCTGTGAGAATTATACATTACTAAATTGAACATATTTTACTAAAAATGCATTATAATTTATAAATTGGAAATATATTTTATTGAAAATGAATTTCAAAATTATAATGTCAAGTGTTAATAGAATTTTATTATTATGTTTTTGTTTATAATTATTTATGAAGGCAAGATGTTATTATTTATTATCGATCATTAGTTTGAAATTATACTGTTAGTTAAAGGTTAAATATTTATTAATTATAATTATACAGAAATATATTTCGATAATTCATTGATTGTCAATTTTTTATTTTAAGTGATGTTACTACTGTCCAATTGTGAGTTCATTTTCGGTGAATAATTTATTTTTGATCAACAATTTTCATTGAATAAGACTTGGTTGAGTCCCTGTTGAAACAAATCCGATCCAACCCTAATCATATTTAATGACAAGGCCTTATATGGAAGGTCACTTGCCTCACCTATAATTAAATTTTACCCCAAGATAGAAGTGATCAACTAATATAAACTAATTTAATCTTGAGACTCAGGTGTAATTGTTATCCAAGTCTATAGGTTGATCAACCATAAATCTTGTGCTCATTCAAGTGATATAGGGAGTAATATTCACATTTGGGGAGGGAAGATCTGAGTTCTTTCACTTTTAAATCACTACATTGAGTGTAGGGGTAAATGTAATTAATGAAATGGTGATTTTGGATATTTAAATTTACCATGGAAGGTGCTGAATTTATGTTTTTATGGAGATACTTTATTGTTGATCTAGATAGTGACAGTGGTCACAAATTTATTTGGTCCGTTCTGTTGATAATACTAATAATACTAATTCATTAAAAGAAGGTTTAGGGAAATGTCCTTGACCCGGTTCACCTCTTTCATGATGAAAATAGATTGATACGTACCTTTGAATGGCCCAAAGGCCTTCTATTTTTATTAAATTTTGATAATCCCTCTTTTAAGGTTTGAAAGGAACCCTTACATGGGATGTAGAATTTTTCATGGCATTACATGAACCGAATGTCTTAGAGGAAATACTCCATACAATAACTACTTGTAACTACTTCTCCCCAACATCTAAATATTGATACTAGCTCCCTAACATTTCATGACTATTGTTCTAGGATTTCCCTGCATCTAAATACAGGTCTCAATAGAAATTTTCATACCCTCTAACTCTTTAAAATATGTTAGATCTACATTAGTGAATTCACCTTGATCTGAATCCTCATCTGAATCCTACTCTTCATAAAGTCAACATATTCTATTTAATCACAAATTCATGCGGTCTGAAGGCCTTGAGGTGGACCAAAATCCTTACTAGCCCAAAGTACTTCAATGGCCTGAAGGCCTTAAAGGACTCGATGACAAAAATGGTCTCCCAAAATCCTAAACAGATGAATAGTTCTAAATGCTAAAATACCGAACAATACCTGATACAGTAGTTGTTATACAGTAAAACATATAACCAATAAATTACCATAAATCATAGAATAATCATTGTATATATATTATTAACAATAAAAAAATGATAAGTGGGAATCGAAAATATATTACAAAAAATTTAAACAATACAACCCATTCTAAAAAAACATAGTCAACTATAATGTCACACAGTCATAAAATGATAAACATGACTTCCCATGGTCTAATCGTATACATCATGGTAGAAAATAAATAAAAATATAAAGAACAACAATTCATGTCATGAGACTTGGCCTCACTCCATCCCATGACTCTAAATATGCTCCACTATTTCACATCTTCATAGAATTATATACCTTTCTTTTACCAGTGTGATGAAAGATGAGGTATCCATGGGTACAAAGGTCCCCATGTAGAATTTGCGAACTAGTTTCTTCGATATTATTATCAATCTAATAATTGAATTATTTATTATGAAAATATCATTGTGGGAAAACAATGGAATAAAATAAATAATGGGGGTTGGAAGTAATGGATTCTTTGAGTACTCCATTATATAATTTTTTTATATTCCATAGAGAGAGAACTGAAGATCAAATAAGTGATCTGTGGCTCAACGGGTTTACATTTTCATGTAAGAAGGTCAACATTCATATTCCCCTCTTTCCATGTATGAGTAATTTCTACTTATGGTTAGAGTATGCTCTGAGAATTATATACTATGTAAAAAATTATCCAATATAAATAAAACAAATAAATAATTCTTTGATTAATATGGATGATTCAAATTCAACTAACAAAAACTAAATGATATTGGAATTGAAAATATTGATACTGGTAAAAACAGGAAGTAATTATGCTAAAATAAGGGTTCCCTCATCATAGAATGTTCAGAATAAAAGGGCTATTAAACCTATACAGTGATAGAAAAGTCCACCTCTATACATGATTCCATGAAGAACTGGAAAATAAATATTGATTTTAAACACATGCTTTTAGAAGTCCATCACACCCAAGTTTTGTTGTTCTATGAAATACTTATGGTTTGATTTGCTGCATGATGAATATAGGTCCTACAAAAATGAGGCAGAACTACCATATTTCATATTTAGAAGAGGGAGAGAACCTAATAAAAGAGTCTAGATTTGAAGTAATTATTATTAGGAATCAATCATGGGTTCCAAAATACATTTTTCATTTCACATATCACTGAGGAACCAATAGTTATGATAATACAACATTCTTTGGTGTTCAACTCATTAACCATATGAATATGAAAATATAATTAATAAAATGATCAATATATCTATAATGATAGTTCATTGCTTCATGAAAGACCCATATGAAGCGTTCCTAGTACCCATTAATAAATAGATGAAACAATGATTTAGAGTTTGAATTAACACAACAAAGGTACTTATATATGACTTTTAAACCCTTATTATGAACCTCTACATCTATGGGAAGTGACCTATTCTAGATACAAAAAACCAAATTGTTATGAATAATAGGAAGGCCACTACGCTAGTGGTCATTGCCCATGGAGTTAATATTCTATTGTTAATTTAATAAAAATATTAATGAATAAAAAGTGAAGGCTCCAAAATTGGTGGGAGTGAATGTGTAGTGATACTAAACATTGGACGACAAGATTATTCTCTATAGATCATTTTGGTCATCAATGAGAGTGGCCTCCATAAATTGATGGTATGTAAAGGCTTACCTGATACTATGGTCTAGAGTAGAGCATATGAGAATCTAAAGAGTAAAACCATCCTAATTTAAGTTTCAAAATCTATATCACATTTATCGATGATCTAGTTATAATTTTCATTAATCAAGATGATGGGATTTTGAAGTGCATGCAAGAGGTTGGAGCTTAAATTGTTTTTCTTCCAACTGAGATAATTGTTACCATGTTTCATACTTATTAATATTTCTTATGGATTGTGCCCAGATATTTCCTCCAAATAAAGTCTATCTTAGTTTTAGATATAAGTTTCATTAATGTTTCTATGATTTATGTCTGCTTCATCAATTGTCCTATACATTCTATTATACCTGGCCCCATGACACCTCCCTTCAGGATAAATCCTGTAATTAAATTATTAAGTATTTTATTAATTCTTATGATAATAATATATGAGTACCCATAGAATAAGATAACTTGTATTTGGATAGATGGAGACAAACTATTAAGAAATTTGATCCAACCCCAATGCATTGAATGATACTCTTAAAATTATTGATTCCTTCTATGATTCTATTAAAAAACCTCAAAATTATGAATTTGGACCCCTAAATTAGAAAATAATAACCATGATAATCCATAATAATGTGACATTTAGAATTTTAGAGCCTCTCCTCTATACACATGGAGCACAATTAAATGAATGTTCTATAAATTCAGATGCTACTTTTGTTATCATTGGTTAAATTCCCACTCATACTACTATAATAATTCAAAATCACATTGAAATTTTGTACTGGATTTCAACATACATTGGTGAATAGAAAAATTTCTTCCAAAAAAGATTAAATAATTTTTTTACTTGGAAATTTTATCAATCTCTATATGGGAGAATCAGGCGACTAGAAATTCTATGGTTCAGATTCACACTGAAAACATATTGAGAGAGAATAAAAATAATTACAGAAAGTGGATCTCATTTCCAAAGGAAACTAATTGTGTTGAAAAGTCCAAATATTTATTCCAGGATGGGGTTTAAGAACCATACTGATAGGATGCATCAAAATTAAATATCATGCACCCATTCAGAAAAGCAACATTTCCTCAAGACATTGACAATAAATCTCTACCCTATTTTGTAATATACATTTTCTAAATTGATATTAATTATAATTTTGGAACCAAAAATAAATCTATAAAGAGAGAACATAATTTCTTGGTATAGTCTGATAGCTCCTCGAATAATTATTACTCTAAGAAATTCATTATTTCATCATAAATTTAAAGCCCTAAATTCTGAGAGAATATTTTTTTAAGAATAATTTGAGTGTTTTTTATGGAAGAATTTCATAAAATGTGGTACTAGAACTAACCAAAACCAATGTGGTTACTCACTTTAGGGATAATAAAAAATATTATGGCTAATTAAGCTTTAGTAAGAGGAATAAATATAACGAAGTATTGAATTTATTTTATGAATTCCTATCTAAATATGTCCAAAGCATCAGATTCGAAGGAGCCTAGAAACCCTTTAGGGACTTTGAAAGTCTCCAGATTAAGAGCTTTAATGGACTCCTTGATTTTTACTTTTCTCATAATGACACCCATTTAATAATTATTTTTTTCTTTTTTAGAAATTAGGATGTCCCAAAAATAGTTATGTTCATATTCTAGAACGGTGTATCCCTCTAAAAAACATGACTTAGACCTAAAAAATGAGACAAATGGCTAATATCAAATGGTGAAATCACATTAACATGACCAGAATTTTTTCCACATTCAAAAAACCTATTGAGATTGAAAAATAAATTCTCTATTAAATATCATATAAATAAGCCATTTTCTGTCACCCTACCTTATCTATCATGTTATAGTCTTCTCTTTGGCCACACATTCATCTTCCAGCAAAGCCTCTTCTAGTTTATGTTTCTTATGATAAAGAAGGGTAAATATATCTTCATTCCATTATACAATTAAATGAATTCAAATATTGATAATTTCCCCGTGAATCCCTTTATTTATTATTTTAGAATAATTTTGATTGTTTCTTGAGGTTATGATGTCTCCTTTTAGTCACCTAATTATTTTGGAGAATCTCCCAAGTATATCCCTACATCAGGACAAACCAATAAGGGTGAACCATTTCCAAAAATTTGTTTTCATCATTTTATGTGTTTTAGTAGGATACAATTTTAATAGGGGACACCATGCATGGGATTTATAGAAGAAAATGTGACCAGACAGAAGTTGATCATGATAGATTCTTAATTGATGAGATGTATAATTTCAAATTGTCATAGAGGTTTTCAAGGAATCGATCCTCCCTAATCCACATCCTTCTGCTGTGTCTTTTGTTATTAAACCATGTGAAGTTTTCTCTTATAAATCCCATATCATGTTAGTTTTTTTGGCCATGGAAATATATGATGTATTTCATTTTTCTTGAGTATTTACCCCATGCTATCATAATTTTACAACCATTTTTAATAATAAATTTTATTTTTTTGATACTTTTTGTTATATTTGGAGTAAAAAAAAATTATTATAGTTTTTATTAATTTTGAAAAAATAATTAATTTTTTGATATTTTAAATCATTAATTCAGGGATATATGATTTTAATAGAAATTTACTATTGATTTTTAATTTGTAACACTTAATTAGGATTTTTTTTGGAATATAATTAAATGAAAAAGATGAATTTCATTTATGACATAAAAACAGAAGAGGTGAGCCCATGTAGGAGAAAATGAATGAATAATATCACCTAAATGATAATAAAAATTAATTATAAAAAACATAAAAAAGGTCCATGTAAGATTAACTGGAAAATTTGGTAGGACCTATAAGAATAAGATAAAATACAATCATGTTCAGCAAGCCTCTCACATAACATTTTTATGATTAAACTTGACCAAAATGGGGTTTGACTAAGAATAATGTGTTATTTCAACTTCATATGTGGGATAAAAATTCACCAATATAAAATTAATCCCAATAAAATATGATGGTTGGAAAAATATTTTATACCTTTTATAGGTGACTTTAATATACAATATAATCTTAAGGTCCTACATATCCTTAACTATAAAAAATGATATCCCAAGTATTAACACACTCTCAAGGGTGTACAAAAAATATAAAGGGCTTACATAATGTCGATATGGGGAAAGGTAATCTCAAGACCAACCACACACCACTCTGAATTACATTGTATCCTCAAATAAATATTATAGTAGATTCTTATAGGGACCATCAAATGAAGTAAAATAAATGTATTTAATCTTAATCTCAAATGAAGAACATGAAATGTTGGAATAATATTTACATTCTTATTTTAAAAAATTGAGTAGTTTTTCTAGAAAATACATGTGGAGGCCTATCACTATGAGAGTGAATTTTTTTCTCATCCAAACTTTTTGAACTAAAATTAAGGGAATTATAAGCTACTATAATATTAATAAATATTGATGTAGATATCACCATAGATAAAATCTATGGTCATAAGGCATATTTGGAGTTAAACTACAAATTTACTTATTATAGGGGGATCCTGAGACTAATGGGTGATATATAAATCCATGTTCTATTATTCTATTACATTATCTATTTTCCCTCTCAAATTCTATCTCACACTCATATTTGAGGAATATAAACTAATTTATCCTACCATTAATCAATGTTGGGGGAGGATCTGCTTATACTATAGAGGATATAGTCTAAGAACTTCCCGAAGGGGGTCTTCTTTCTTCGCCTATTCCTTATTTATTTAATTATGTTGAGCTAGTCACATAGTGTAGGTGACAGGTAATGATTGGATTTTGTAATATATGCCTTTTAGAACATAGTTGTTAAAATAATCATTAACAAGTATATAGTTCTTATAAATTATTTAGCATCTATTAGATGATCTTGGAGAGAGGGTCTGGTAATTGAAGTCGAATAAAAATTGTCACACATAAGAAATGATTATGGTAGTATGATTGAAGATACTTCTAAGGTTGTTATTGAAAAAACATCCAAAAAATGTGCATTGATCACTTTGTGTAAAGGGTGATAAAAACATATGGGGACTCTCAGATTCATTAGTAAGTCTCCTCTTTCCCTTTTTAAGGAGGTGGTGATGTTTTTGTTGTTATTTTATTGACATTCCACTTATCATGCTTTAGATAATAGATCAATACTATGAATTCACTACACTTTTCAACAATATATACAATATTCTATGTACATGATTCTATCTCATTGAATACCTATACCATTTAAACAAAAAAATTAAATATAAAAACTAAAAACTAAAAATAAGATTCTTTAATCTTTCCATACTCATCATACCTCATATATATTTTATCATATTCTTTTTACATATATGGATTTGTGAATTATTCACTACCTATCCATATAAAAATAAAAAAATTCTTAACTAGAATTTTTGATCAATTTTTTTTCAATACGAAATTGGTGTTGTTATGGGGGGTGAGTTGGTTGGTTCATTGATTTACATAACATTTTTAGATACAAACCCTAAAAATAAAAAATGCATAAAAAGTAGAATTCACCATTTTAAACATTTATAAAAATATTTGAATACCTTTAGTTTTCACATCTATAAATCAGGTTTTTAGGGATACTTAAGGAATTTATATTATCACATTCACTAAATTTGAGGACTGATAAATTTTTAAGCTGAAGGAAAAATAATTTATAGAAACATTGGATCATTTTAAAGAATATAATATAAAGAAAAAAACTCAATGCATGAGAAAAATTATAAATAGTAAACTATTAGAATATAAACATTTAAAATTTCCATCTTGCTCTACTAAGAATAAAAGATTTTGAGATAACCCAAGTGTGGGGGATTCGACAAAAAATCATCATATCACCAAGGTAGTGGGAGATTTTTTTTTGTTAGGACCCACAAATTAGAGATGCTCCTAACATTTCATTTATTTCAAGGAGAGGATGTTTTGAAATTCATTAATAAGTTTGTGAATACAATAAAAACATTCCCTCGCAAGGGATTAACTAATGAGAAGATATATTTAATGTTTTTATTCCACTTTCATGAAGGGATAAGTAAGAATGTAGTTTTTCTATAAATATAAAAACTCATTAGACATGTGAGAGGATGTTTGATATGCATTCATGAGGAAATAATTTTATATTGATAAGTATAATGAAATCAAGATAAAGAAATATTCTTCAATCAAGGTGAGGCGAAAAAAATTCCGTAATGCTTGGGGGTGTTTTAAGGGATACTTTAAAAAAATCCCACCCACCAACTCCATCTCTCATTTCTCATCAAACTACTATAGGATGGGTTATAATGAATTAAAATTTTGTATTTTGTATTTTATTTTATAAATAAACATATGCTTCATATATAAGAATATATTATAGTATAAGACACATACTGCATATAAATAAAACTAGAAACACATTGTTTTTTTAATTCATATAATTTAATTTAGAGAATAATTGTACATAGTAAAATTAACAATATTACAATCATTCAATAGAACAATATATATCTTGAATAAAAAAAATTAGGAATATTTTGATCTCTTTGAGGTATGAAACATGAAAAAAAACTATTGAAAATAAATAAAACAATAATAATGAAATATAACTTTTAAAAATGGGGAATATCAAACCTTGAATTGAAGTATTAAAAATGAAAATAATATGTATTTATAAGATGTATAAAACCAATATTCCCTTCGGAATAGTAATATAACCTTTGGGAATAGTAACATGATTATTAGATTTGTATCATAACCAATAAAAACTATAATGAAATCTAAATAATGGTTACCATAAATAAATTAACGAAATATAAATACAATAATACAATAAAATAAGTATTGAAATTAAAAATCAAAGAAAAAATAGGTACATTTTTTATAATCTATAAAAATAATGTTTTTTATATACCACATGTTTTATGACAATGTATTGATGTAATAACTACCTAAAAATATTAAAGTTTTTATATAGAATGAAAATTAATCTAAATATATAAATGATCCTTCTAAAATCAACAAACTTAATTTCAAAACCTATTTTTTCAAATTCTAAAAATGTAATGAATTAAATTAAAAAACAATTATTCAATTAGTTATTATTTCTTTTTAATAAACTAATAAATACGATTATTTAATGGTTTCTGATTTCATAAAAAATATTATTTTATTCCAATATGATTCATAATGTCAAAAATATCACTATAAAGAATCTTACTTTGGAAAGAATAATTTATTTAATATTTTAAAATGAAAATACCCCTCTCTTGAAGTGTAAATATCCATATCAATTCCCTTAGGAAATCAATTCCCATAAACTAATACCAGACCAATATCTAACCAAATATCATATCATAATAGCCTTAGTAACCTTATTTATTTTTTAAAAACACTAAACTCCTATCCTTAAATTTTTCAAGGGTGACAGAAAAAAATAAATCAAGAAGGAGGTATGATTCTTTTATTATCTTCCATTCATTTCCCTCTTATGATCTTCAATCCTTATATAACATTTTAATAAAAACATTCATAAATTTATTAAATTTGTTCTTATAGGGATATTAATTATATGAATCTTACATAAAAATCATATTTATAATATTTTAATACTATATATATATATCTCTTTATCTCTTTTGTTATTTTCATGTTAATCATCAGTTAATTTTCTATGGGAACATTATCAATGTTTTACGTACAACAACCTCTATGTATGGTTAGTATATATTATGTATTATAATTATAAATTTATTTTTGTATATTCTTTTATTTTGGTATTAATTTTACAAAAATAGAATTTGCGAAGAGTAAAAGTGATGAAATTAAAATAAATATGGGATAATTTAATGAAAACGTTACATCAAATCATTTATAATTTAAAAATTAATATTAAAAAATAAAGTCAAATGATTATAATAGATAAATAGAGACATAAATGAATATAATTCACTTTTAGTTTCATTTGTAAATAAAAAAAAGTTTTTTATATCAAAGGTGTAAATATGACATACTAAAACATGATCTATGATAAGAATAATATTTCTAAACGATACCCCTTGAGATTATATATCTTTTTATAAATGTGTCTATAAATATTGTTTAACCATTTATACTCCAAATATATTATTCATTATCATGTTTACCATTTCAATAATATAACTGGCCATTCACTATAGTCTCAAACATTTATGCTAAAATCAAACAATATTATGTTTTTAAGGTTCATCTCAAACACAATAATTTTATTTTAGGGTTATCAATATTTATATTGGTTTTTAAAATTAATTATTCTAGAATACCTTCTAAATTTACTTTTACTCTTTTATAAATTTTCAATTTTTGGAAAATTATGATCTTACTTTGTTGAGGTATCTTCTAAGCTACATATACAGATTTTTCAAAGAGAATTTATTTCCCAAAACATTAAATTGATTAATCTTTAACTATTTTATCTTCTCATAAAGACCCATAATATTTAATGGGAATATTTAATGCCCAATTTTCTCTTATGATTTATAGAACCTTCAAGGTTTTTAATGGAATTATTCTTCATGATTTCTTTTTGAAACAGATTATTTTTTATTGGTTTATTTCTTGCAAACAATTATTCTATGATTTCATTCTACATGGAATGAATGACTTATGAGTATCTAATAATGTGATGGGCGAGACTATAATTATATATTACTCTAATGGATTTTTTAATTTTATATATATTATGATATTTTTTTAGTTATTCGTGAACTTGAAACTAGTTTTTTGATTATTTTGTTAAATAATTATTTGTATTGATATACAATGCATAAATACAATGGTATATTTATTTCAAAATTATGTGTGGGATTTGAACACAAAGTTACAATATTTATTTATTATGAATATTACGCATTATATGAATCTTTTAAATGAATTCTTTCTTATTTTAATGATGAACCTTTTCTTACGATATGAAGATGATGATTTGGGTCACCCATAAACTATATCGATTCATATCACATGTTATATCCATATTATTCTTCCACATACAAGGATTTTAAATCAATCATCCCTTGAAATATATCCTTAGAATAATTAATATACAATGTAAAACATAAAAGATAATATGAGGACTAAAATAAATGAATTAAATAAATTTTAATATTTTATACATGGTTATATTTTATAGACCAAATTTTTTCTAGATACCAAACCTTTCTATTCTGGATTGTAATATTATTAAATAATTTATCTCTAGAATTATGTAATAATCATGTATAAAAGATATTATTTTCTATAGTTTGTATCAAATAAACATTTAGTTAATTTTGTAATTTGGATGGTAAATTATTACCTATGGTAGAAATGGACATCCCATAGGTGAGGACTTTAAAATTGATTTACACATGTGAATAAATTGTATACCCAAGAACTGTTGACATATATCTTGTTCTAACTATATTTTATTAATAATAGTGGGAATTTTGACCAACAAATTAAAATTTTGAAGGCTGTGTTTACTATTCATTCAAGAATAGTGTTAGTTTTATTGGATTTGGATTTTATTCCTTCATTTATGTCATATAAGTTTTCATAAACTATTGAATCATTACTCCAATACATTGAATTATAGATATATATGAAAACACATAATTGTTTAATTATTGAAACCCAATTTTTATACTCTTACCGAGATAGAATGTGTGACTAATTATTTTAAAAATTATCACAATCCTTCTTTTGGTACAAATTGATGCTATATTGTGCATGAATTGAATCACATTTCATAGAGATCAAATAAAATTTTAGGAAAATGGAATCATTTTCCATAACCCAAAACATCCCATTATCCATTAAAAATTCTATTAAGGTAATAAATATCCTTTATAAAGTGCATTTATAATGTTGGTATTGATACCCAAGGAATAAGAATAAACAAATCACATGTTTGAGTAAATGGAAATAATAAATGTTGATTATATGACCCTTGGGATGTAGTAGGAAAATATATTATCTCTTGAATTTCCTTCCCTTACCTTAGATTATTAGGTAGATTTCTAAATAGAAATTATAATTTGATCAAAACTAATATCTTAGAGTTCTTATAATATGGATTTGATAGATACAGGTGTGTTAATAAAGCATCTTAAATAGCATTTATACAATGTGTAAAAATTATCTAGTTGATAGAGATAGTGTTTCTATTGTTTTAATATGTATTTAAATGATTTAATGCCCTCCAATATTCCAATTTTAGCAGAATTTCATAATTTTTTTGATTTTATAGTTATTTTGTGATTAAAAATAAAAATTTCTTATCTTTTTAAATTTTACATATATCAATCGCTTATTTATTTCGAGCATAAATTTTTATATATTGATCAAATTGGGTTAGTCCATTTTTTTTCTTACTAAATTAATTTGATACAACATTGCCAATTGGAGCTAGTGATGATAGAAACTGTTGAGGCCAAATAAATAAGTCAATGTGGAAAATAGTTTTGGCCAACATAAATAACCCCACCTCCTTAAATGAGGCATATCCCATGATAATAGTGTCCAAATTCATTTATTCCAACTGTATATGAAATATAAATCACAAAATAACTCAATATTTAATTTTAATTACTTATTAGTTCATTAATATGTCCTTTGGGTGCACAAATCATAACTAAGTAGAAGAGTCTCTTCAGACCGAAAAATATGGCTTCTGTAAATTAGTTTTAACTTTTACTAAAAAATTCTAAATGACTTGGAATTTTTATATTAGATAGATAATTAATTAAAAAAACATTATAGAATAATGTTTTGGATATTATTCTATTAATGTGGACTAAATTAAGCCACCATCCATGAGACAAATATTGCACAACACATTTTCCACCCCAATTTCCTATATATCATCATCTCATCTTCATTCCAGAGGATGGTTATATTGATGGAGTGGGACACAATGGAGAATAATTTCTTGAGAATAGAAGTATTCCATTAAGTAATGAATCCATTATGGGATGAACTCTATGTGGCGGTGGGTTTTGTAGATTCTATAGAATTTCCACATTTGAGTTTGTGTTTTTTAATGTAAACTCTTTCATTTTGAATTATCCTTGAAATGATTTTCCAGATGGAAAGTGGAATCTTTCATTAATATTTGAATTTTACTCGAAAATTTTCGATATTTTGGTTCTTCTAATGAAAGTAAATTGGTTACTATAATTTTTTAAATTTCTTTGAGGATGTCTCGGATTTGATCATTATGATTTTAATCAGTTTTGGTTTCTTAGAGGTCTTTAGGTAATCTGATCACATTCATTAGGGGATCTACACTAATATTTGAGGTCTTAATATGTTATATAGTGGATTTGGGTTTTTAATTTTATGTCTTTATTTATGTATTGGATAATTCAATTGGAAATCATTTGTTGACAATGATAAAGGGAGTATCCCAGGATCAAATCTTTTTTGCCGCTTCTATCTTTAGTTTTACTATTTCTAACAATATTGCTTCTGATTTATAATATATAACTTTAATTTATAATGTTAATCTGATTTATTTTAATTTAATTTTTTTAACTCCATTGAAATCCACAATTTTAATTTTAAATTTAATAAAAACAAATTAAAAAATTTGAAGTTTGACAACATAGTCTGCAACCTCCTCATGAGAAAACAATGTGGTCGATACCATGATGCATTTTTATAGGGAAAATATTAATTGGGGGAATAATACTGATCCATAAATAGAACTTTTTCATAACCATGGGATTTGAATATGTTTTTTTAGAATAAGGGTGAATCAATGCGAATGTGGATCAACTTATAAGTGATCAATAAGATCACTATAAAGAACAAGTATCCAGTATGAATGATTTATTATTTTTTTGATAAAATTATAGGATATATGTACTCCTTAGGGGTAGAAATTTATTCTTGACATATTTATCTTATGGTAAAGAGATGATATATTCAAAATATATACTTCTCTATATGATATGAAGACAATTAGTTCTTAGTGGTTCCATTCAAACTTAAGCATTCCCATGAAATCTTGATGGCCATGATAAATAGCATATTTTGATACTAATAAGATACAATTATAGTGGTATCTGCTCATTATATTTTCATATTCTCCATGAATAAGTTGAAGATGAATAAAATCAATGAATTATGTTGAAAATATTAATATTGGAGAAGTTGTCTCCAATGTTCATCATGTGTTATTTTTAGTTATAGTAAGTCACTTTCTTGTGGAATTATATCCCAAGAAAGTGTATTTTTATAAATTCTATAAATATAAATTTGATTTAGGAATATCATAGACCAACAGCTATAATAGATATATAAAATTTTCCTGAATTATTTTGGTACTATAAATTATTTTTTAGGAAATTATCAGGATTATTAAACCCAATAACCAAATTAACAGTGAAGACAGTAATATTTTTATAGACTAATGAATGTAAAGAGATATTTAAGGAGTTAAATAACAGTTTAATCACAACAATTTTAATCTAACTACCCTTAAGTGGATATGTTTTTATGAAATCTAATGATGCTTCAAAAAATGATTGGATCATACACTCATGAAAAATGATAATTCTATAGCCTATGTTTGACAACCCATACTTAACCATTAAATAATTACACTATTTATAGACAATATTACATTGAATAAATTTAGATAACCTTTTAGTATTAATTTTTTAGAGAATAAGGATGTACCTAACTTGAAAAAACCCATAATGTCACTATATGTGGAATAGGTTTTCACTAAAACAAACTATTTAAATGATACAATTTCTTTGGCTAAATCCAAAATATCTTATTTATAGATACACATTACACTAACTCCAACTCATCTTTAAGACTTGTTGAGTTGATATAAAACTTGATATAGTTTAAAAAATAAATAGGTAACTCATTTGGCCATTGAAATACATGATAACCACCAAAATAATTTTTCTTTTAAACAAATAAATTTCAGATTGTATAAAGCATACGTTAAAACATGTAACTATATTATTTCCTCAAAATGGGGTTTTAAATAAAAAATAAATCATAAAAATGAAACGATTCTAAGAATTCATTTAAAAATTAGAAGACTTATTAAATCTTTGTGAGGTCATAACCATTTCCTTAAATCAAATATCTTGCCATTGAAATGATCAAAACATACTTCACTCAAAAATTAAACATATTTCAACATTAAATAAATATATTACTAATTAAAAACCATAATAAAGAATAGAAATACCATGAATTCATCATAGGGAATCATATCCATACCAATCTTACAAATCACACTAACAATTTTAGTAACTTAACTAGAAACTCTAACAACCTATAATGGAATAACATAATTTGATAATTCTAATCTCATTTTCTCTAAATAATAAATCATTATCCAATACATTGGAGAGATATATCGCAGGATCACATGTCATTATATACAATTCCTATGTTCTCAAATTTTAAAATAACATTTGTAATCTTTCAATTTTCATCATAAAACTCAAAAGATAATTTTTCTAAATCCGTAATCACACACATATAGTTATCACATAAAAACAAGAAGAAATATAATTTTTGATAACTATTTAAAATAAATAAATAAAAGAACAGAAATTCCCTGACCCCAGAAGCCAGGAGCTGGTGCATTATTTTAACACAATGGCATGATTACAAAAAATCAAGTCCCGAAGGACTGATCAGTTCAGTAGTCTTGGAAAATAGAATACATACCTGAACATTATATTACACATTCAAACATAAAACACATCATAAATAATCAGTTGATAACACCATTATTCTCCTAGATTATCCATGCATATAAAAAATAATACACTTCTTATATTCTTGGGAAAACAAAACATAAGAAAGGGGTGAGCTCAGATGCTCATTAAGGGTAAATATTTTAATGGATGATATAAAATTTTAAGGAAAGTTGTGTAATATAAACAAAAACCTTTTAAAGATAAACATGAACCTAATATGGGAAAAATAAATAAAAAATTACCATATAAACGTACATATGGATATCATACTAGTCGAATAATCACATATAATAACTATTTTCATAATGAGGGAATGCCTAATGTTGGACATCATTCCACATAGTCAGGGCCTCGTGCCAAGACTACAAATAAATTTTTTACCAAGGACATGTTCCAAGACACTTATTTTTTTCATGAGAAATACCGATGCGTCGAGGAGAAATAGCAGGCTCAACCTATCACTTACTAAGTCCACTGAAATCCTTATACAAAAATGTTGAAACATAACAAAAACAATCGTATCAAAACTAGCATATGTGTAAGAACCCGGTTCTTATTCTTGAGGTACAAGTTTCTTCTTTTCCTTTTTCCTTAGCTGTTTTTGAGAAAACAAGGGAAATGGGGAAAATCCAAAATTTATTCGGTACATTCCATGTACTTTTTGTACACATGCTGTGTATTCAACTATGTGGGATGAGAATACAGGGCGCATACATTTGTCGATAAAAACAAACTACACCCTGTGTGCTTTCACATACACGTCATGTACTTTGGCCGTGTGGGATGAGAACATAGGGCATGTATACTTGTCGCCCATTTAGGATGTAATAACAAACTACACGCCATGTACATAGTAATACATGTTGTGTAATCAGTCGGCAGATGAACAGGGTGGCAGTGAAAAGTATCCACCATAGGAATAGTTAAAAAAATAGTACACGCCATGTACCTGAAAGTACACACTATGTAGTTATGTTTTTTTTGTTAAAAATAGGAAGTAACCTCCCCATTCAGCAGAGGACTCAGAAAACTCCATAGCAGAACTAGGAGAGGAGGGCGATGATTGGAGGATCTCTTGAATGCTCACTGAGAATCTGATTCTTCTGCTGACAATCTTGTTTGGACCATGCGGGTAAGTCCTTCCCTCTCCTTGAGTCTTTCCATCCAATTATTTTTCAAAGGGATGTTATTTGGGTTTGAACAAATAAATGTTTATCCCAATTATTTGTCATTCTCGGTTGATCCAGGAGGTTCCTTTCACTTATATCGATCAGAGGAGATCGAGGTACGTGGTCTTGTGTATAATTACAACTGTTGAGTTAAATTTGTGTACCGTTGTGCCACACACCCATGTTTGGGGTGTCGTGTGGTGGAAACCTTAACTATTGAGATTCCTAGAATTGCATAGGTGATCTAATAAATAAATATAAACTACTGTTTGGGATCGTTGCTTTGATCTGGGGCCACCTCGTGGGTGTGTTTCCCTTGTTTAGCTGTTTGGCTAGGATACCCATGGGTATTCCATGACTATAGAATGTTTTGAGTTTTCTTGAGAGGAAATATATAGGGAGTGTTTGTTTGTGTGTTAGGATCGACCCAATTAATTGTTTTCCCTATGGAATTCCAAATGGAAATGTTTTTTTAGCCTAAGCGCAATGTTTCTTATGTCTTAGGGTAGTAACTTCTGGGTCTGCGGGCAATATCTCATATGCCTGAGGGAAATATTCATTATGTATGAGGGCAGTCACTTGAGGGTTTCATTTCTGCTTGCCTGAGGGTAAGGATTTTCATGTCTGAGGACAATGTTTACATGAACATTCACTGTGGTGATTTATTATGTTGTACCTTCCAAGCTAAAGCAGAGTCTTGGAATTGATAAATAATTCTTAAAATGGCAATGTAACTGGTAAAAATAGTTACTTTGATTACTTTCTAGTTTAATGGATTTTATTATGGCACACTGTTGTTACACATTTTCACTGACAGCTGGGCACGAGCCAATAGTGGATGCTTATTGGGATTTATTTCTCGCACCCTGTTTAGGTCTTGTCTTTGGCATAAACAGATTATATTTTTGCAGGTGTCGATAAAGGCAAGGGTCCCTACACAGGTACATGATTGTTGTAGAGGAGTAGGAGAGCACGGGACCGATCTTAGGCTTGCAATGCTACTGTGTTCCTGTTGTACTTCTTTAGTTTTGTTTTGCTATACTTTGTACCATGTTCTGTATTGTATTAGATTGCAGTTTCATACTTTGGCTGCTTTCATAGAATTAGTGACATGTTGCATCATGATATCTATATGACTGCTAGTTATCTTTTCTGTCTCTTTTCCACATCTGGTTTATATTTTCTACTGCTTTCCCTTTTGTGTGTTTATATATTTAATTACACTACGCTACACTTTGACAAATGAGGGAATAGTTTCCCCACTATCAGTCCTTTGTCCTTGCTACTAGTCGGTAGCCTCTGGCCTTTAGGGAAATGCACTTGAGGTCATGTGACCAACCGGGTTCGGGGTGCCCGTTGTGTGGCTTTCAGAACTGGGACGCTAAAAAGTGGTATCAGAGGTGTTTCTTTTATTCTTGACTTACTGTTTGGAGCCTCGAGTTAGGGATAGGATGGAATTCTTATTTTTTAATAAGTTGTGACCAGGCGTAGCTAACCCATATATAGGGAAAAGCCAATTTCCCTCGTGTGGTAATTTTTCTGGTTTTGCAATTTTACAGTTGGTTTTATTTTCACAGTTGGGTGATGCACTTGTGGTGTGGTATTATATTTTTATAATTGGGTCCTATTTAGTTGCAACCCAATGAGAAGAGGGTATGCCATCACATGCATCATTTAGGCATATGTTAGAATCACATGTCATGCATAGCTTCCATTCCATGTAGGTGCATTACAAATTGCATGTTGTTTTGATAGATTTTGTGCTAGAAAATGAATTCTATTGTGATATGTACCTTGATAGATATGCCTACCTTTGATAGGGTATTGGTACATGTTACGATTGGGTTTATGGACATGAAACATTGGTTCCTAAGAAGTATGGGCTCTCTTGGACTGGAATTTTTCAGATCATGATCCAGCTTGTTGTTGCGTTTTGTACTATAATGTGAAAGTTCAGGTGCTAAACTTTCGTTCATGGGGAGTATGGGCCCCCACAGATCGGAATTCGGCATACCGATGCTTGAGATTAAAGACAAAGGGGGCTCTGGAGTAGTTTCTAAAGTTTACTGTTTGGAAACCCAGGCAACACGGTGTGTCGTTCTATGAACACACGCTATGTACTCTTTTGTTCGGGAAGAAATGAAATTTTATTAAGTACAACTCCTATTCCTTATGTACACGCGTGTAGTCTCTAACCATTTCCTAGGCCATATGGGTAGAAACACAGGATAAGGAATCTCTTGAGAGAACACGCCGTGTACCAGGGGTACATGCTGTGTTGTGTTGACCTTGTGACTGTTGTGTGACTAACAAAATGGAGAGAGAAATACTAGCTTAAACATGTTGTGTCAATGTCGAACACGGTGTATAGTTTAATCTGGGGATCTGGCTATTTGACTAATAACATAGGTTGGTTTTACCTCTTCTGGTACACACCGTGTCTATCTGGAACATGTTGTGTTGTGTGATCCATGTATCTGGACTTGTCTCGCAACAACACGGGTCAGTGGAGCTCATCTAATACATGTCATGTACCTGTGGGACACGTTGTGTAGTACTGAATGGTGAGAGACCATGTGGACTTGGCCGTGTGGCTGGGCAGATGGGGTGGTTTACACGCCGTGTGCGGGTGTAACACGCTGTGTACCTAGTTTTGAGACACGCCCATTCCAGCATCCGAACATGACCATGTAAGAGCTTAAAAGTACATTCCATGTAGAACTTATACACACCATGTAGTCTCTTTTTTCCAGTTCTTTTGGTTTTTGTTTCCTTTTTCATTGGCACTATTAAAAAGAAAAAGGAAACCTCAATAGTAAATAAAACTAAGGAGTGTGTTTAACCTTGAAGAGTCATGCCACCGAGACGACCATGAGTTGATCGCCAAGAGAGAGGAGATGATTATAATCCAGAGATGGTAGGCGATGGGATTCTAGTGGATCCTCCTACTGTGCCAGATGTGGCGCCAACCATTATACCAGACAGTAGGCATAGATGCATAGTTCTGTGAAGGCTTCATGCGGTTCATGAAGACCTTCTAGGGAGCACCGCCAGTTGCCACATCTATGGAAGAGCTGACATGAATATTACAGCTGTAGCATCCACCTACGTTTTCAGGGGATAGCATACCACAGGTTGTGGAGTCATGGCTGGATTTTATGCAGATGATCTTCAAGCATCTAGAGACGCCTCTTGGGAGGATAGTAAAGCTCACTACTTATATGCTACATGATTCTGCGAAGAGATGGTGGGATGTTACCACCCAGTCTGAGCATCAATGAGACATGGCGAGGGATGATTCTCAGGCAGTCCTGTATGACTTTTTCTTTCCGGTGACGCTATGGGCAGATTAAGCACGACAGTTCATGAATCTGCATTAGTGCGCCATGTAAGTGATGGACTATTCTGCCCACTTCACTGAGCTTTAGAGTTTTGTACCTGTTCTGCTAGGTGATGAGATTTTGTTGGGTAGACGGTTTGAGGATGGTCTTCTATATGACATCCAAGCACTGGTGAATGTTTTCAGGTTGCCAACAGTGCATGCTATTGTGAACCAGGAATTGATTATTGAGCGGAATCTGTGGTAAGATAGTGGTACGAACCAAGGTTGTTTGGCACCGGTTTTTTGTACTATTTCTACTGGAAAGAGGAATAGGTAGATGGATTTCTCTCATAGTGGCAGTACTAGACCGAAGAATTATTCAGGTGGCCAGGTCATGTGCTACCAGTGTGGTAAAGAGGTTCACAAGAGACCTAAGTGTCCTCATGACCCAGTGGAGTGCATAGCTTGTGTCTTTATCATTTTTGTAGGGGATTTCCACCAATGACTAGTGAGAGGGGTTATTTTCAGACTCCGTGTGCAGGACCAGGGCTGACAGTTTCTTACCACTTAGGGAATTGGGATACGTTAGGATGTTTAGTCCGAGGTGGTGGTCGTGGCCATGGTAGCCAGAAACTTGGATCACATAGACAGCAGGGCGGGTCAACTCCTGGTAGCCAAGCTATGTCACTGGGCTGCAGCACTGGGTAGACATATGTGGTGCAACAGACCCAATTGGAGCAGGATCCCGGACCTTCCATTATAAGAGGTACTATTCTAGTTTCTTCTATTTTATCTTCGGTTTGTTTATTGGTGCTACACATAGTTTTATATCTGTGCTCATTTTGGGGAGTCTTGGACTCTGTGTTTCTTCTTCTTTGGATATCATGAACCTAGACACTCTGTTGGGATTTATAACGACATGTGTGCATCCGTGCAAGGAGTTCCCCCTTGAGGTTAGTGGGTGTCACTTTCCATGGGACCGCTATGTCTTAGAAATGACATCCTATGATGTCATTCTTAGTACAGACTGGTTGGTACCCTTCCGAACTTTTGTGGATTGCTATCGTCACAGGGTGAGTTTCACATCACCAGAGGGCGGTAAGATTTTATACAAGGACAAATGGGACATCCAGGTGAGCCGAGCTGGACTTGAGCATCGTGGGTGAGGTGGCATGACATCCCAGATTACAAGTCTACATCTCGATGAACATGGAACTTGTTAGATGTATTTCCCTCCAGTGGTTGATTGTTTCAAGGAGGTCTTCTGGGATGACTTTTCAGGACTACCTCCGGAACGAGAGGAGGATTTCTCTATCGAGCTTGTGGTTGGAGAAACACCGGTATCCATTTCTCTTTATATAATGGCTACACCAGAATTGCAGGAGCACAAGAGGTAGTTGGAGGAGTTGCAGGCAAAGGGTTTTATTTGACCCAGTACTTCTCCTTGGGGTTCGCCTGTCTTGTTTGCGAAGAAGGCAGATGATACCCTCGGACTCTGCATGGATTATTGGAATTTGAACTAGTTGACGGTTAAGAATTGATATCCCATTCCTAGAATTGATGGTATTTTTGATCAACTTAGAGGAGTGTGAGTGTTCTCAAAGTTTTACTTGAGATCCAGATATCATCAATTTCATGTTAGACCATCAGACATACCGCTTATAGCCTTCTGGAGTAGATATAGTCTATACGAGTACTTGTTCATGTCGTTCGGACTCACAAATGTGCCAACCTTTTTTCTGGATCTGATGAATCGTGTGTTCCATCCATATCGGGATTCTTTTTTGGTAGTCTTTATGGATGATATCTTGGTGTACTCTCACAATCGACATGATCATGCCACCCATCTTCAGATTGTACTAAGTACACTGAGAGAGAATCAATTATAAGCCATGCTCTCAATGTGTCACTTTTGGATAGACAAGATTCACTTCATGCATCATATTATCTCTAAGGTAGGAGTTGCAGTAGACCTAAAGAAAGTGAGAGTAGTAGTTTCCTAGGATCATCCTAAGAACGTGTTTGAAATACAGAGTTTCTTGGGGATGGATGGTTACTACAGGAGCCTTATATATGACTTCTCCCACTTAGAATTTCCGTTGACGGGTTTAACTATGAAGTGGATGAATTTCGTTTGGTCAGAAGCTTGCGAGATAGCCGTTCAGGAGAAGAATGGAAGGTTGACATCAACACCAGTCCTCATACTACCAGAGTAAGGGGAGAGGTATACAGTTTAATGTGATGCATCAGGTATTGGGCTGGGAGTAGTGTTGATGCAGGGCGATCGAGTTGTTGCGTATGGGTCTCGGTAGTTGAGGCTACATGAGAGGAATTACCCGATGCATGATCTTGAGTTGGTTGTAGTTGTTCATGCATTATAATATTAGAGAAATTATCTCTTGGGAGAACATCTTGTGGTGTTTATGGACCACAAGAGTCTTAAAAACATATTTACCTAGCGTGACATGAATTTGAGATAGCGAAGGTGGGTTGAGTACCTTCATTACTTCGACTTCAAGCTTGCCTATACACATGGTAAGGGAAATGCAGTAGCGGATGTACTGAGTAAGAGAACTCAGTTACAGGTAGTGTAGGAGGCCAATGGCGAGTGGAAACTTATGGCTATGTTCTCTGAGATGCATTTGGAGGTGCACGTTGGTCAGGGGAAAACCTATATTTCATCCTTACCAATGACTTCTATCATCTTGGATAGAGTGGGGATGAGACAACTATCAGATTCAGAAGGCCAATTTATATGGGAATCAATTGCAAGTGAGGGCCCTCTTCCTGGTTAAATGATAGGAAATTACGAGGTACTACATATCCATGGACGAGTTTGGGTTTTAGGGGATATACTCAAGGAGTTGATGCAGGAATTCCATGCTTTATCTTGGGCAGTGCATCCTAGGGTTACCAAAATGTATTGTGACTTGAGATGTCAGTATTGGTGATCGGGTATGAAAAGAGAGGTATCTAGTTTTGTTTCAAGATGTTCCACCTCTCAGCAGGTGAAGACAAAGCATCAGAGGCCAGCCAGACAGTTACAAAAGTTATCCATTCTATAATGGAAATGGGATGATGTCGTGATGGACTTCGTTACTGGGTTGCTGAGGTCATCTTGAGGAAATACTGTCGTATGGGTTGTTGTAGATAGACTCATGAAGTTAGCTCATTTTTTGCTGATCAAGGAGGCCTTCAGTGATGAAGAGCTAAGGAATTTTTATATCTGAGAGGTAGTACAACTTCATGGGGTCCCTTGTTCTATCATTTCAGAAAGGTATGCCTATTTTGCATCTCATTTCTAGAAGAGTCTTCAGATGGAAATGGGTACATAGGTGATTATGAGCAACACTCACCACCCTCAAACCAATATCCAATCAGAGTGTACGATACATGTGTTGGAGGACATGTTTCATGCATGCGTCCTAGACTTTGGGGGATCTTGGGAGAAGCACATACCCCTGGTCGAGTATGCCTATAATTATAGTTTTTAGGAAACTATTGAGATGAAAACTTATGATGATTTATATGGTAGGAAATTCCGATCACCCTTGTGCTAGTTAGAGGCAGGTGATGCAGATTTACTGGGACCACGCCTCGTACAAGTGACTTTAGAGAAGGTACAGTTGATTTGGAAGCAAATGGCTACTGCACAGTCTCGTAAAAAAACTTATGATGATCGCCAAAGATGACCCTTGGAGTTCGTGGTTAAGGATCAGGTTTTCTTGTGTGTTTCACCGTGGTTGGTACACAGGTAGATCAGGAGATAGGGTAAACTTTCACTGAGGTATGTAGGGTCGTTTGAGATTCTGGAGAGAGTCAGGCCGGTTGCCTATCGGTTGGAGTTACCATAGAGGTACTGGTCCATTAACGACATCTTCCACATATCTCAGCTATGCCATTATCACTGAGACCCATCTCACGTTTTCCAGCCCAAGGAGGTTGAACTTCAGGTAGATGCATCATTTGAAGAGTATCTGATGCGTATTGCTGATAGGAGCACAAAGGTTCTCTGAGGCTAGTCAGTTCCTCTCGTATGGGTGCTATGGCATCATGGATGAGTGCAGGATGAAACTTGGGAGTGGGAGACTGACGTACATGCTCAGTGGCTTTAATTGTTCACAGATTTACCTTCACCACCTTTGGAAGAGAAATTCAGGGATGAATTTCATTAAGTGCAGAAGTTTTTAAGAAACCGGTTCTTATTCTTGATTTATGGGTTTCTTCTTTTCCTTTTTCCTTAAGTGTTTTTGAGAAAATAAGTAAAATGGGTAAAAATAAAAAAAATTATTGGGTACACCGAGTGTACTTTTTGTACACATGCCATGTATTCGGCTATGTGATATGAGAATACTGGGCGCATAGGTTTGTCGATAAAAATGAACTACACACCGTGTACATTAATATACACGTCGTGTACTTTGTCCATGAAGGATGATAACATAGGGCGTGTAGACTTATCGGTAGTTCAGGATGTAATAACTAACTACACTCTGTGTACTTATTAACACTCACCATGTAATCAGTCAACATATGAACAGGGTGGTGGTGAAAATTAGCCTCCATTGGAACAATTAAAAAAATATTACACGCCATGTACTTGAGAGTACATGACGTGTAGTTATGTTTTTTTGTTAAAAATATGAAGTAGCCTCCCCATTGGGAAAAGGAGGCAGAAAACTCCACAGGATCACCGAGAGAGGTGGACGAGGCTTGGAGGAGCTCCCAAAAGCTCATCGGGAATCCTATTCTTGCACCGACAATCTCTTTTGGACCGCGCAGGTATGGCCTTCCATCTCCTTGAGTCTTTCCTTCCAATTATTTCCCGAAGGGATGTTAGTTGAGTTTGAATGGATAAATGTTTATCCCAGATCAATGTCCTTATTAGTTGTTTCGAGAGGCGCCTTTCACATTTATTGATCAGAGGAGACCGAAGTAGGTGGTCTTGTGTTTAATAATAAAATTTGAGTTGATTTTGTGTACAATTGTGCCGCGCGCCCATGTTCGTGGTGTCGTGTGGTTGAGACCTTTACTGTTGAGATACCTAGAATTGCATAGGTGATCTAATGAATAAAAATAAACTGTTGTTTGGGATTGTTTCTTTGATTCAGGGACACCCCGTTGGTTCGTTTCCCTTATTTATCTATTTGTCCAAGATACCCATGGGTATGCCGTGACTATAACATGTTTTGAGTTTTATTGAGAGGCAACATATAGGGATTGCTTGTTTGTGAGTTGGTCTCAGCCCGATTACATGTTTTTCCCATGGAATGCATGAGGGTAGTGTTTTGTTTAGCATAAGGGAAACATTTCTTATGTCTGAGGGAAGTAACTTCCGTGCCTGTAGGCAATATCTCATATGCCTGAGGGCAATATTCGTTATGGCTGAGGGTAGTCACCTGAGGGTTTCGTTTCTGCTTGCCTGGGGGTAAGGATTTGCATGTTTGAGGACCATGTTTACATGAACATTCACTGTGGTGATTTATTATGTTGTACTTACCATGCTAAATCATAGACTTGGAATTGATAAATAATTATTAAAATGGCAATGTAACTGGTAGAAATATTTACTTTTAGTACTTCCTAGTTTACTGCATTTTATTATTGCAAACTATTACTGCACATTTTTCGCTGACAGTTGGGCATGGGCCTTCGGTGGTTGCCTACTAGGATTTATTTCTTACACCCTATTTGGGTCATGTCATGGGCCCATACAAATTATTTTGCTGCAGGTATCGACAAGGGAAAGGATCCCTACACAGGTACATGATTTTTGTAGAGGAGTAGGAGAGCATGGGACCGAGCTTTGGCTTGTGATACTACTGCATTCTTGATGCACTGCTTTAGTTTTGTTTAGCTGTTTTTGTACCCTATGTTGTATTGTATGAGATTTTAGTTTCCTACTTTGGTTGTTTTCTTAGAATTAGTGACCTGTTGCATCTTGATATCTATATAACTGCTAGTTATCTTTTACTTCTGTTTTACTTATCTGGTTTATATTGTCTACTACATCCACTTTTGTGTGTTTATATATTTTATACCTCTATGATACACTTCTATGAATGAGGGCATAGTTTCCCCACAATCAATCCTTGGCCCTAACTGCTAGTCGGCATCCTTTGACATGTGAGGAAATGCGCTTAATGTCATGTGACCAACCGGGTCCAGGGCGCCTGTTGTGTGGCATCCGGAACCGGGACGTTACAATACAGAAATTCAATACTTCAACCATAAACCTTGAAGGGTATAAAAATATAATATCTATAGTAAAAATATCATAACTCATTCAATAAAATATGTAAGATTGTACTATAATAAATCAACCTTAATCAAGAATAATATATAGAAAAGGATGTTTCAATAGTTGAAAATGATCAGTAAAACTTTTTGAGAGAAATATCCCTTTTTCTGAAATCATTTAAAAGTCACACATTTATAAATAAAGTTATTTAAAAGATATTTTTATATAAATGTGTCCCATAACACTTTGAAACCTTTGAAAGGAATTAACATTTGAAAACATTCTTGTTGATAAAAATAAATCCTTAAAACCATTTTGAAAACATGGACATTATTGAGAATGATTTATAAGAATAAATATTTAAAGAATTTAAATGATTTTTTAGTTAAAGAGTACCTTAAAAGAATAATTTTTATATTCCTTTCATGAAACATGGAAATGTATAATAAATATGTCCCAGAAAATACTTACAAATAAACAATCTCGAATAATAATGAGATTGAGGAGTTAACTCTTACCTTTCACTTTCCTTTGGTCTAGGGTACGTTTAAACTTCTTTATAATGACCATAGTATGTTATAATATTATAACAGAACCATATTCATATTTATTATATCATACATGATTTATTTATGACTTTCTACTAACTATTTAATAATTATTTCCATGTTAAATTAACATTTTGGGTAATAATCTCTTTCTTTATCGTAGGTGTTTTAACTTGTTAATCTTGATCGTATCAATTAGATCATGATTTAAATACTTTAAGAATATAAAATATTATTTATATATAATATATATTTAGAATATAAATATGTTTAATAGGTAGATATATGTAAAGGAAAACACCATTTTTGGAGACGGTAGGCCGTACGTGCGCATAAACGTTGTTTCCGTTTTCATATCGTATTGAATAGAAGTAAGTGAATAAGATATACGTAAGTACATATATATATATATATAGTAGAATTATTATGATAGATATTAAAAACTTATTAATAATAAATATTGTTATAATCATCGTTGAATGCTGAACCTAGAAATGAATCTCATCGCGTCGTGGAGACGGTAAGTAGTACGTACACACACGCGACGATATCATTTACTTAATTATTAAAGGGTGTAGAATTGGATGGAATATTAATTATATTGAGAAATTATCATGTTACTTTCATTATTTATATACATATTATTCATCATTATATCCATCCGAATAACATAGTGTTGAATAACAAATGACACCATGACGTGGAGACGATAAGTCGTATGTTTACACACATGGTGACATTATCATTAATATGATTAATAGAATAATGATTATAGTTGTAACATATTTATAATAACATAAAATTATGTATAATTTACTGGAGTTATTATATTGGTATGGAAATAACAAATAAATAGAAAGTGGAAGAAGAAAAGAACTTTTAAAAAAGTGATAAAATAATTACCTCTTCTCAAGGTGTTTCCTTTTTATTTGACCCAAAGGGATCCGTTGGTTGGCTTTCTTCTACTGGAAAGGCCTCTACGTTTAATTGAGGGAAGTTGGGAGGATATTTGGTTAGTGGTTGGCTGAGCCAAATGGCTTTGGAGATGTGATTTTGAGAGGAGGGGAAGTACTCTTTTATAAGAGATGTGAATTTCACTTAATTAAAAGTTTGAAATATTATCTTATTATGAAATAATTCTCGGTTTATAATGGATCCAAATTGATTTTTTATAAGATATGGTGGGTATGGGTATAATTAATCTCAACCAATTGGTTTTAGACATGTTTTTATCACCATATTAACCCTATATTTTAGATTTAACTCTTAGTGAAATAGTTTGGCTTTTACCATGCCCTCTAATATTATTATAATAAATGTTTAATAAACATTCTATAAAAATCCGAGAGAACCTCAAGTGGTTCATTAATGACATATATATCATTATATAAGTCCTTTGGCTGAACCTTATATTTTTAAAATTATTATATCATTTAATAATATAGTATTTTTTTAAAAAAAATCATTTATGTCAATTTTGACACTATTTGGTATTTGGTTATTGTGAAAGTCATAAAATGATGATTACTTCAAAAAAATACATTAAATCAACCCTAAAATGTGATATTCTCCTAGAAAATTCTTGGATGTCATCAACAGTCTCAATTTACCTTTATTTGGATATATATAATATCAATTAGTTTAATCTTTAATTAATAAGGTAATTACTACATGATCATTATGTCATAAATAAATTTAGTTATTTAATGTCTAAAATTTATAAATAAAATACCATAATGTATGAAATGTTTTTATCTTTATAATGAATATTTATAGTCGTCTTTATCTTATGTATAACCCAATATTAAAAATGGTTTAGTTATTAAACATTGAATTAACACTTTTAACTCTTTTTTAAATAAAATTATAATAAATGACTTAATCTAGTAAATGTGGACCAAAAGGATCATATATTATTCCAAAGGTTGGTTTTGGTCTAAATAAATTTATCCAATAGAATTAGGACATGTGTTAGGGTAACTATAATATCATTTTTTAAACTTTAATCACCCTATTTACTTTTAACAGTGGTAATAAAAGTCAAAAGTTACTATTCACGAAAAATTATTTTGATCTTATTGAACCAAATTTTACATAATGATGTATACCATGTCTCTTGGATATTTGAAATTAAATTCATAGATGTGGTAAAATTACTTTTTTGCAAATTTGCAAACGTACCTAGAAGGTGGGTAAAAGACGTTAAAAAGTGAAATGAATTTTTATACATCTAATTTTATTATAAAATGACTCCAATGAATTACATTGAAATTATATAGGAAGTATATATCTATTTTTACTTAAAAAATTTAAAAACAATTATTATTTAAATAAAAATTTGGTTTTAAACAATAACATTTGTTATTCACTATTTATAAAAAATTGAATGTTTTCAGAAAAATAACAAAAAATCTTCAGAATATAATTTTGATATTACTATTTCAAAAATTAATTCTCTTTTACCAAATTAAAAACATAAAATTTGTATTAATTAATTTAAAATTAATTTCCTTTGTCAAAACCAAAAAGCGGGTTTTTAAAAATAAAAAATTATCAAAAGATTGACATGTGTTTATGTCAAATTTAACTGCAAAATTACTTATAATGAACAACATTGTTCTAAATGATAAAAATATAATCTAAATATACATCCAAAATATTCAAATGAATAATTTAACAGTATAAATTATTTCCATTAAAAAAATTTTCAATTAAAATTTAGTAATTTTCACTAGTAATTAAAATATGAACTTTATCATAAAAGTACCAAAAATTTATCTAAACTAAATTTTTATGTCATGATTCTAAATAATAATTTAATTTCATTAAATTAAATATATAAAAGTGTCAAATATTTGTTTTAAAATGGGTTCTCCAATAAAAGGCAGTAAAATAGCATTTTTGGAAGAATACTTCTTTCATCTAAAAAAATGAATTTGTTCTAATATTATTTATAAGAAACACAAAATATGGATTTTAAAATTATTTTGAGTATATAAAATTCAAAATTCAGTTACTACTATTCATAACCGCTTTTTTAAGGGTTAGTTTGGTAAGTCGTGGTGTGCTCGAACTCGGTGTTGCATGTAGCACAAGTTATTGATTTACTTTTAAGAGATAACGTACTATGAAATCACGGGGTGTTACATTCTCCCCAACTTCAATAAATTGTGTCCTCGCAATTTGAAATTGTTCTTAGAAAATAGAAGGTTAAAAATAGAAAGTACCATTGTGGAAAACCCTCATCGGAAATAGGGATAATTAAATTTAGTCTTAATAATAGGGAAAGGGAAATGAAAAAGTTTCCACCAAATTATGATCTCGATTAGAAGAACATTGGTGGAAATTAGAGAATCAAAATTAGAGAAAAAACTTAAATATTTATAGGTATTGATTGAGGTCATCAATCACAGACAAGTGTAAAATTGAAGGCCACAAAGCCATCAATCTACGATGATTTAAAATATCATCGGTTCAATAAAACATAAGGTGTTATGAAAAAAAATTCTTGGTTTTAAGATCCCCTCCATAATTATTAATAATTAATTTAATCATAGAATAAGAGGAAAAAAATGACAAGTAGAGTTTCATCCTTCAACTAATTCATACCACAAACTCATCTTTTACTCCAAAAGATAATAGATTTCAAAAATATTATATTTATAATGAATGTATAGGGTTACAAAAATAATTAATTAGTAGTTAATTTGTCAGGATATTTATGAAAAAGTACATTACACAAACCAGGACATCACATAGGCCTGTGGTAGGTGATGCAGCCTTGTCGCCCTTCGGTTGCGGGTTCAAGTCTTGTGGCCTTTCCAGACGCGACAGGTTGTCGCCCGACCACCAGGTTTTTTTTTTTATAACAATCCAAAAATAATATTAAGAAATGATTAAACCTTAACAATTTTAACCAATTTCAAACATAATCCATTCCAACCTTTATACTTATCCAAAATACTTATGCCCAAACTCACAGTTCAAAATTTATAAGGTAAACAGAATGAAGATCTTTTTTTCCACGTAATGACATGTGAATACCTTCATCATGAATTCTTTTAAAACACGGAAACACCCTGGATTTCCATAAAACATTATTGATTACATTCATGATCCCTTATTCATTAAATAATATTGGATATACTCCTTATATCCAAAAATGTTGTCAACCACAACAATAATCGAATAAACAAACAATTAATTAGTTTCAAAGTAGTCAAGAATATCAAATATAATTTATTTAAAACAATATAATAATATTCCAAAAATCACTACCTTAGTATCAAAACAATATAAAGGTTTATCCTTCCTTCAACCATGTATTTTCCAAAATGCTTAACTTGTTATTGGGTCACTTTTCTAGGTACCACACAATCTCAAATCCTTAATCAAATAGTACTGTAGTAAAATCCTTATATACTCCATGATTCTTATAACCAATATATCATTGATAAAACACTGAAATGAAATAATTCTTTAATAAAAACATATGAACACTAGTAATTCTTATTCATATGTGGAAGTATCATAACTTTATTATTATCCAACAACATCATTTGCGGTATACTATGATTATTTGGACATTGATACGCGTAGTGTCTCAAATCCTTGTAGATGAAGCATTGTACATTTTAAACCTTTTTCTTACCCTTGAAATAACGTACTTGGTGTCCTTTTTCTCCACACTTATAAAAAACTCTCATTCCCTCCAAGAATTTACCAAGGTGATACTTTCTAGAGTTATCACATATGGGAAAATATTTCTTTCCCATCATCCCTCAATCCATCTTTCTCTCTATGATCCTTTTCTTCTCTGGCTTCCCTTCAAATCAAACAGACTTAGATAATTATTTACTTATCTTATTAACACATGATAATATTTCTTCATGTGATGAGAATATGTGGGAGACCGTTCCCATCTAAATGTTGGCTAATGACCATGAAAGATATGATCCTTCTTACACTCTGGATCATGCATATTACAGAATTTCATATTCCTTCTATTGGGCGCCATTTTTAAAAAATGGAATACACTAGGTTAGTTTAGGAATCATAATGCCTAATTCCAAACATGTAAAATACTTACATAAACTGAAATACTTAGGCATATAATCCATAATCATAAAAATGTTTTCTTTGAGAAAGTATTTACTCTTAAATACTTCATAATGTTTTTTAAAGAAAATGTGAATTATCTTAAGCATAACCCCAGGGAGTGTCGTAACCGAGAGTGCAGCAAGGCCCATGGTTGTATACCGGATACCCCATGTCAAGCCCGAAACTCCTTGTCAGAGTTTCCACTTCTAGGTACATCTGTTCCAAAGTTTCCTCTACCTACTCGTATCTAGATAGGGATGTATTTCATGGAAAATTCACAGAATATCTACATTAACAAAATTCTATGAAGTACTTATATACTTATCCTAAATTTTGATCTTATGTTAATGTTCTCTAATCATATTTTATCAAAATATAGTGTCCATGGTTTCTACTAAACTTCATATGATACCAACTGTAACACCCTGGACCTAGAATCCTAGACTGGTACATTATTTTAACACATTTCCATGATCACAAGGAATCAAGTCCCGATGGAATGATCGGTTTAGTAGTCTTGGAAAATAGATTACACACATGAACGTTGCATTACACATTAAAACATAAAACACATTATAATTATTTTTTTGAGAAATCCATTATTCCCCTATCGTAAACCTACAAATCAAACATAATACACTTCTTGGATTCCATGGTAAACAAAACATAAAAAGGGGTGAGCTCCGATGCTCAGTAGGGCTAAAAAATTTAGTAGAAGGTATAAATTTTTATGGTGAGATGTGTAATGAAAACAACTAATGTAGCGACCCCAAATACCCAGGGTGCCTCATGAGACATGATATGCTTTGAATTTCATTACAACATTTACAAAAAAATATATCATGTCTCATGACTACAGAAGATCGCGAGGCTCAGGATTCTGGGAAACCAGCTGCTCTGATAAACTTCAACAGTACATTCCATGCCTGAAAAATTTTAAACAAAACGTAGGGTGAGCAAAATGCCCAGTAAGGGGTTTCAAAAACATTTTAAGAAAATCCTTTCTCAAAGAAGACCTTTTTGAATAAAACACTTTGATAGAACTAAAACATTATCTTTTCTTAAAACATGAGATCCATTTTTCTTTGAAAACCACTTGCACAAAGGAGCACGTACTTGAAATGAGCTTAAATATAAACATGATCAGAGTGCGCAATATAAGAAGAATAAATAATGCATAATGTTAAAACAAAGTTACTTTACTTCTAAAAGAATTCTATGACTAAACAGGGAAGACATGCATATCATGGATCATGAGTAAAATGTAGATCATCTAACAATTTACCATATGAAAACAGTTCTTGTTGCATAAAGTACACTTTCATGATCTTGGGAGCTTTCAACTAGGGGTTGTCCTGTTAGTTGAACTAACCCCTGGTTAACCTTTATCATTACATGCAGAGGGGATGCATAATGCCGGACTTTGTCAAGACCTCATGTCATGACCATAATTTTGGTACGGGTCAAGGCCAAATGCCAATCCCGTTTCCCATGGTAGCACGAGCCAAGGCCATTTGCCAAGACCGTTGCACATGATAGCACGATCCAAGGCTATTCTCCAAGACCGTTGCACTTGATAGCACGAGCCAAGGATATTCTCCAAGACCGTTGCACTTGACGTCTCATGAGACTCTTGCTTTACCCAATGCATTGGAGCGCTGTATAATTCCGGGCGCACCCGTCCATAAACATTTAAGTCCTATAAATCCCTCACATATCTTGACATGGTCATTCATTCATGGTGTTCCATACATTCATAATCAAAACTCCTTTTTACATACATATTCATAACTTGAAGGGGATCATACGTAGATGTAAAAAGAACTAGGCTATTGGCTTCAGATTAAACATTGATGCAAATAAACTAAATCAACTTACTCTTGCACATGCAAAAATAACTGGAATACTAAACATAGCGGATTGTCATGTAAAATTTTATCATGTTCATTAAATAAAACCATAAATTCATAGTTCATATCTTTAAACATGCAAAACACATTCTTTACAAGTATAAGTTTCATTGAGGGTACTTAAATTTTCAGGTTAAGCCGGTCCACCGGTGCGATACACATGTTGGCTTAGCATCAATTAAAATTGTTAGAAACTTATGTGTCTATAATTATATACATATATAACCAAGTCCTGATAATAAAAAAGAAAGGGTTTTGGAAACTGAAATTTTTAAAACACATTCACTTGAAAACATATAAATTCTTAAGGGGGGTTCATGCCACACATTTTTACAAAAAGTGCACGAATTGACAAAATGCTGATAAATGAATATTTTCAAATAGAGAAGTTATTTTGTCACTAAACCAATCCTTAATCTTTATCATATATATAACCATGTTTATAAATAGTCTTTGTATCGTTCTTTGGAGTAATAAAATTTAAAGGGTATATAAAATTATTAGTAACTCAACACGTTATACCAAAAAGTATTGAAACATAATAATCATACTTATTCATCATATATTCTGAAGAAAAAGGATGTATACATTCAAAGGTATTTATTTAAGTACACAAATACATACCGAAAATAATATATACATATATATATGTATAAAAACCGTATATACGTACATATAACCATCGAAGTGAAGAGATAAAATCTTTCTCCCTCCCAAAGAAGTTAGTAGACACAGAGAGGCCTAACACATGGATCATGGTGTATGCAATCCCCATACACATGCATAATTTTATTTATATAAGTATATATATATGTATATATATGTATCCCGTATATGTTTATATACATGCAAACCGAAGTTTTTAATGAAACTTAAAAAAAAACGGTCTTCGACCCTTGCCAAAACAGAGGGGAGGAGAGGGAGAGATGTAGCAACGAGATGAGGGGAAAACGAGGGTGTTTACACAGTATATATATATAACCCGTATATGTTTTATACGCATGAAAACAGAAGATTAAAACAATCTTTAAAACAGACTTCGACCCTTACCTGCTTGATGAGGAGGAGGAGAGCACGAGGTGGCGACGAGGTCTCGGAGGTCGGAGAGATCGTGAGAGCTCGGGTGCGCGACCTTCGGCTTCGGTGCAACAGGGAGTCTTAAAAAAGAAAGAAGAAGAGGAAGTCTTCGGGCGAGGAGAGGCGATGATGGAACCGAGACCAGGAAATAAAGGGGGCGGCGCCGACTTCGTGGAAGGAAACGAGAGGGGATGACTATTGTCGGCTTCAGGCGGAGGAAACGAGGGCCGAACCCGCCTGGTTTAGCGGCGCGATGAGGAAGAAGAAAGCAGCGGGTGTGAGGGAGAAGAGAAACGCGAAACCAAAAGGATGGCCAGGATTAGACATAGGTTGATCGGACGGCCCATACGCGACGCGGTATTAAAAGGAATGGATGGCTGCGATTGGAGGGCGCCGGATCGGACGGCTCAAACTTGCCGCGGTGTTTTAAACACGCGGCCCTCCCGATTCTCTCATTTTTTTTAAGTTATTATCTTATAAAATAAAATCTGTTATTTTATTATTTTATTAAACCTATTATAAAACCATTAATATAACCTTATAAATAAACTATTATTATCCTAAGTCAAGGGTTATTAATACCCCTATATATTAAACTATTAAACCCTTATTTTAAACATAAGTTATATTTTCATTTTTTTCTCTATTTCTTTTTATCAAAACATATAATTTAATAATTAATGATACTTATCTAAATTCAAATTTACATATTAACAAAAATATTATTTAACCCAAATTTTCAAAGTAATAAATTTTTTTTTATAGTGAAGAAAACATAATCTTATAAAGTATGGTAACTTAAGATAATTGTGCTAACATGAAAATATATATATATGTATATGTATATATATTTTAATTTCCTTTGTTCGTTAATTAACTTAATATTCTCAATTAAGGATTATTTTTAAACATAACTATATTTAATCACAGTGTGTTGATATAATTACGAAACACATGAATATAAGAAACCATAATTTGACGTAGTTTCCAAAATAGTTAATAAAGGTCAAAAATAAAGAAAAAATATATATATCTAATTTAATGCAATATATATATAACTCATAAAAATTCATTAGGTTTAAAATATTTAAAAAGTTCAATTGTTCAAATTAACATGCATAATGGAAGAAAACAATAATATTATTTTTTGTCGTTTTAAAACATTAAATAAAAGTCTCATTTTTGGAAACAAAAGATAAATTAATTAAATTAACATTGATGTCATTTTTGAAGCGGACTTCATGATTAATTTTCTGAATCATCCAGGGGTAAGCCATTCTATTTCCAAAACATAGAGGACAGGAGGAACCAACGGTCAAAAACAAAACATTGGATATTTTGGGCAAGCAACGGTCGAAAATATAGCCGTTTGGGGTTCAACGGCCATATTAGGGTGCTTATAAAAAGAAAGGTTTGGTCTCGGGTGTCTCTTACCCCAAGCGACTGAAGGAGAAGCAAAGATGGTTCGTGTGATCCCCTTGGTGTTGAGCACGGTCGCGGTGGCTTCAGCAATCCTTACGTTTCTTATGATGGATGCTCGAAATCCCTACCGCATTTTCGGGCTCTTAGTAGTTTTAAGCAGTCTTCCCATTATTGTAATCGGGTTCTTGGTTGGAATATTTGGTTAGTGAGTTTTTCTTGTAACCCGAAAAAAAATGTAAGACCCTTCAGTGTTGAATTCATTAAATAAAAGTTACGTGTTTTTATATTTTACATACTGATTGTTTTAGAGAGAGAACTTCAAAAGCACAAAATGACCAAATTTCATTTAAGAGGTTTGAAAACTTCGGGGTGTTACATTATCTCCCCCTTCAAAGAATTGCGTCCCCGCAATTCTATCATAAAAAAAAGGAAACTGAAACCCCAAACGTAAAACTCTACCGAAACAGCGGGTCTGGCTCTGTTAACAGGACACCAAAGTTGGCACACAGCTCTTCGGTTTCCCTAGTCCAGATGCACCTCGAACAGTGCTCCTTGAACTCCTGGTCGTGTGTACTACACACGGGCTTCTAAAGGGAGGCTCGTGCGATGCAAATCTCGGATATATCCGAGTAGATAAACTCCTTGACGACTCTTCTGGCCACATCCTGCTCGAGGTAGTCGAGAGGGACGGTGCGATCGAGGAGACTGATGTTCAAGACTTGGAACATATAAGCTGCACTGAGATGGCCATCTTGGGCGGCCACGAGGAAACACGCTCTGGCAGAAAAGTTCTGTGCCAGAGTGAAATATTGGAACAGGCCCTCAAAGTACATTCCCCTTCGCCTATAGTAGGGGAGTTGAGCAGCAGCGATGAGCTGAAAGACGCGATTATTCTCTCGACATAGCCGAAGAATCTCTGGACCGTTTTCTAAATTGAGCAAACGCTGGCAGGACCCTCGTAGGTGGAGAAATGATGGGTAATCCACCATGCATGCCTTGATCAAGATGACCTCTACTAGCTCATCGGGTAGGGATGAGAAGTTCGTATGTCCAGCCATCTGAAAACAAACATCGAGGGGAAACTCTTAACAACATAGATACGGTGAAGACATGAAAAGAAACAAGAAACATCCATTTGTGAAAAAGTTTACACGGCAAAGTCTGAGTTCACAAGACGTACGCCACAAAGAGTGGCAAAACATCCTAACTCTTCAAACCACACACAAGATGAACATACAGGACTAAACTCATGAGAACATTTATAACGCCTCCTGAGTTTAGCGTGAGGGGTGTGGAGTTGGGAAACATCGGTGTGCACTTCTTGCCTAAGAGACACACGGGTGGACTCATTTTCCAACGCTCCAAAGTCCATTAACTGGCCCCAGAAGCCGTAGTGCAGGACTTGGCACAGATAAGCCGCTCGGAGGTCCCCAGCAGCAGCAGCTTCTTGAAAAGGGTTATCTAGCATTGTGCCAAATTCCTCTCCAGCTGTGAACACTCGGAAGAGTCCTTCGTGATACCTTCCCCGACGTGCATACGAGGGAAACTGGGTCATCATCATTAGGAGATAATCCATCCCCATTCCCCGGTGGAGACTAAGCACCCTAGATGAGTTTGACACATCGTACAAGTGCTTACACGTCATGCGAATTTGGACATAATTCAGGAAGTTTTCACGGCTGGCTAGAGATATAATGTTCTCTAGAGCCTCAGTGGGGAGTGAAAAAAGGTCGGTAGGTACATCAGCCATCTGAAAGTTATAACATTCTTACTTAGTTAGTCTTAGCAATATATCCATATCACCTGGTTTTCCAGAGTTTCCTGAACCTATCCTCTGATACCAACTGTAGCGACCCCAAATACCCAGGGTGCCTCATGAGACATGATATGCTTAGCATTTCATTACAACATTTACAAAAAAATATATCATGTCTCATGACTACAGAAGATCGCGAGGCTCAGGATTCTGGGAAACCAGCTGCTCTGATAAACTTCAACAGTACATTCCATGCCTGAAAATTTTTAAACAAAACGTAGGGTGAGCAAAATGCCCAGTAAGGGGTTTCAAAAACATTTTAAGAAAATCCTTTCTCAAAGAAGACCTTTTTGAATAAAACACTTTGATAGAACTAAAACATTATCTTTTCTTAAAACATGAGATCCATTTTTCTTTGAAAACCACTTGCACAAAGGAGCACGTACTTGAAATGAGCTTAAATATAAACATGATCAGAGTGCGCAATATAAGAAGAATAAATAATGCATAATGTTAAAACAAAGTTACTTTACTTCTAAAAGAATTCTATGACTAAACAGGGAAGACATGCATATCATGGATCATGAGTAAAATGTAGATCATCTAACAATTTACCATATGAAAACAGTTCTTGTTGCATAAAGTACACTTTCATGATCTTGGGAGCTTTCAACTAGGGGTTGTCCTGTTAGTTGAACTAACCCCTGGTTAACCTTTATCATTACATGCAGAGGGGATGCATAATGCCGGACTTTGTCAAGACCTCATGTCATGACCATAATTTTGGTACGGGTCAAGGCCAAATGCCAATCCCGTTTCCCATGGTAGCACGAGCCAAGGCCATTTGCCAAGACCGTTGCACATGATAGCACGATCCAAGGCTATTCGCCAAGACCGTTGCACTTGATAGCACGAGCCAAGGATATTCTCCAAGACCTTTGCACTTGACGTCTCATGAGACTCTTGCTTTACCCAATGCATTGGAGCGCTGTATAATTCCGGGCGCACCCGTCCATAAACATTTAAGTCCTATAAATCCCTCACATATCTTGACATGGTCATTCATTCATGGTGTTCCATACATTCATAATCAAAACTCCTTTTTACATACATATTCATAACTTGAAGGGGATCATACGTAGATGTAAAAAGAACTAGGCTATTGGCTTCAGATTAAACATTGATGCAAATAAACTAAATCAACTTACTCTTGCACATGCAAAAATAACTGGAATACTAAACATAGCGGATTGTCATGTAAAATTTTATCATGTTCATTAAATAAAACCATAAATTCATAGTTCATATCTTTAAACATGCAAAACACATTCTTTACAAGTATAAGTTTCATTGAGGGTACTTAAATTTTCAGGTTAAGCCGGTCCACCGGTGCGATACACATGTTGGCTTAGCATCAATTAAAATTGTTAGAAACTTATGTGTCTATAATTATATACATATATAACCAAGTCCTGATAATAAAAAAGAAAGGGTTTTGGAAACTGAAATTTTTAAAACACATTCACTTGAAAACATATAAATTCTTAAGGGGGGTTCATGCCACACATTTTTACAAAAAGTGCACGAATTGACAAAATGCTGATAAATGAATATTTTCAAATAGAGAAGTTATTTTGTCACTAAACCAATCCTTAATCTTTATCATATATATAACCATGTTTATAAATAGTCTTTGTATCGTTCTTTGGAGTAATAAAATTTAAAGGGTATATAAAATTATTAGTAACTCAACACGTTATACCAAAAAGTATTGAAACATAATAATCATACTTATTCGTCATATATTCTGAAGAAAAAGGATGTATACATTCAAAGGTAATTATTTAAGTACACAAATACATACCGAAAATAATATATACATATATATATATGTATAAAAACCGTATATACGTACATATAACCATCGAAGTGAAGAGATAAAATCTTTCTCCCTCCCAAAGAAGTTAGTAGACACAGAGAGGCCTAATACATGGATCATGGTGTATGCAATCCCCATACACATGCATAATTTTATTTATATAAGTATATATATATGTATATATATGTATCCCTTATATGTTTATATACATGCAAACCGAAGTTTTTAATGAAACTTAAAAAAAACGGTCTTCGACCCTTGCCAAAACAGAGGGGAGGAGAGGGAGAGATGTAGCAACGAGATGAGGGGAAAACGAGGGTGTTTACACAGTATATATATATAACCCGTATATGTTTTATACGCATGAAAACAGAAGATTAAAACAAGCTTTAAAACAGACTTCGACCCTTACCTGCTTGATGAGGAGGATGAGAGCACGAGGTGGCGACGAGGTCTCGGAGGTCGGAGAGATCGTGAGAGCTCGGGTGCGCGACCTTCGGCTTCGGTGCAACAGGGAGTCTTAAAAAAGAAAGAAGAAGAGGAAGTCTTCGGGCGAGGAGAGGCGATGATTGAACCGAGACCAGGAAATAAAGGGGGCGGCGCCGACTTCGTGGAAGGAAACGAGAGGGGATGACTATTGTCGGCTTCAGGCGGAGGAAACGAGGGCCGAACCCGCCTGGTTTAGCGGCGCGATGAGGAAGAAGAAAGCAGCGGGTGTGAGGGAGAAGAGAAACGTGAAACCAAAAGGATGGCCAGGATTATACATAGGTTGATCGGACGGCCCATACGCGACGCGGTATTAAAAGGAATGGATGGCTGCGATTGGAGGGCGCCGGATCGGACGGCTCAAACTTGCCGCGGTGTTTTAAACACGCGGCCCTCCCGATTCTCTCATTTTTTTTAAAGTTATTATCTTATAAAATAAAATCTGTTATTTTATTATTTTATTAAACCTATTATAAAACCATTAATATAACCTTATAAATAAACTATTATTATCCTAAGTCAAGGGTTATTAATACCCCTATATATTAAACTATTAAACCCTTATTTTAAACATAAGTTATATTTTCATTTTTTTCTCTATTTCTTTTTATCAAAACATATAATTTAATAATTAATGATACTTATCTAAATTCAAATTTACATGTTAACAAAAATATTATTTAACCCAAATTTTCAAAGTAATAAATTTTTTAGTTTATAGTGAAGAAAACCTAATCTTATAAAGTATGGTAACTTAAGATAATTGTGCTAACATGAAAATATATATATATATATGTATATGTATATATATTTTAATTTCCTTTGTTCGTTAATTAACTTAATATTCTCAATTAAGGATTATTTTTAAACATAACTATATTTAATCACAGTGTGTTGATATAATTACGAAACACATGAATATAAGAAACCATAATTTGACGTAGTTTCCAAAATAGTTAATAAAGGTCAAAAATAAAGAAAAAATATATATATCTAATTTAATGAAAAATATATATAACTCATAAAAATTTATTAGGTTTAAAATAATTAAAAAGTTCAATTGTTCAAATTAACATGCATAATGGAAGAAAACAATAATATTATTTTTTGTCGTTTTAAAACATTAAATAAAAGTCTCAATTTTGGAAACAAAAGATAAATTAATTAAATTAACATTGATGTCATTTTTGAAGCGGACTTCATGATTAATTTTCTGAATCATCCAGGGGTAAGCCATTCTATTTCCAAAACATAGAGGACAGGAGGAACCAACGGTCAAAAACAAAACATTGGATATTTTGGGCAACCAACGGTCGAAAATATAGACGTTTGGGGTTCAACGGCCATATTAGGGTGCTTATAAAAAGAAAGGTTTGGTCTCGGGTGTCTCTTACCCCAAGAGACTGAAGGAGAAGCAAAGATGGTTCATGTGATCCCCTTGGTGTTGAGCACGGTCGCGGTGGCTTCAGCAATCCTTACGTTTCTTATGATGGATGCTCGAAATCCCTACCGCATTTTCGGGCTCTTAGTTGTTTTAAGCAGTCTTCCCATTATTGTAATTGGGTTCTTGGTTGGAATATTTGGTTAGTGAGTTTTTCTTGTAACCCGAAAAAAAATGTAAGACCCTTCAGTGTTGAAATCATTAAATAAAAGTTACGTGTTTTTATATTTTACATACTGATTGTTTTAGAGAGAGAACTTCAAAAGCACAAAATGCCCAAATTTCATTTAAGAGGTTTGAAAACTTCGGGGTGTTACAACTAACTTTTAAACATAAAAATGAAAAAAATATGGAAAAAATAAATAAAAAATTACCATATAAACATATACAAGGATATTCTACTAGTCGAATAATCACATGTAATAACTAATTTCATAATAAGGGAATGCCTAATGCTGGACATCATTACCACTTAGTCAAGGCCTCTTGCTAAGACTAAATTTTTTTTTTGTCAAGGCCTTGTGCTAAGACACAAGTTAGTCTCATGAGAACTACTGATGCATCGGGGTGAAATAGCGGGATCCACCCATCACTTACTAAGTCCACTGCATTCCTCATATGAAAATATTGAAACGTACCATAAACATTTGTATTAAAACTAGCATACGAGATGTCAATACTTCAACCATATTCCATGAATGGTATAAAAATAGCACATCCATAGTAAAAAATATCATAACTCATTTAATACAATATAGGATATTGTTTTATAATAAATCAACCTTAATCAAGAATAATATCCAATAAAGGATGTTGACATAGTTTAAAATGATCAATAAAACTTTTTGAGAGAAATATCTCTTTTTGTGAAATCATTTAAAAGTCACAATTTTATAAAGGAAGTCATTTAAAATAGATTTTTTAATCAAATTGTTCCATACCTGTTTGAAAATTTTTAAATGAATTAACATTTTAAACCAATTATGTCTATATAAATAAATCCGTAAAATCATTTTGAAAACATAGACATTAATTAGAAAGGTTTAGAAGAAAAAATATTTAAAACATTTAAAATGATGTTTTATTTAAAGATTACATTAAAATTTCATTTTGAAATGTCTTTAATGAAACATAAAAATGGATACAAAAAGATTTCCTAGTAAATACTTACAGATAAACAATATCAGATAATAAAGAGATTGAGGAGTTAACGCTTACCTTGCACTTTACTTTGGTCGAGGGTATGTTTAACCTCCTTTATAATGACTGTATAATCTTATTAAATTATACCAGAACCATATTAATATTTATTATATCATACATGATTCATCTAGGACTTTATAATTCCCATTTAATAATGATTTCAATGTTAAATTAACATTTTGGGTAATAATTGGTTTCTTTATCGTATGTGTTCTAACTTGTTATTCTTGATCGTATCTTTTAGATCATGATTTAAATACAACAAGGATATAAATCATGATTTAAATATAATATATATTTAGAATATATATGTATAATAGATAGATATATGAAATGAAAACACCGTTTATGGAGACGGTAGGCTGTACGTACGAATAAACGTTGTTTCCGTTTTCATATCATATTGAAAAGAAGTTAGAGAATAAGATATAGATAAACAATTACATAAATATATATCTCCAGTAGAATTATTATGTCATATATTACATACTTAATAATAATATATATTTTTATAATCATCGTTAAATGGTAAACCTGGGTATGAATCTCATCGCGTTGTGGAGATGGTAAGTCGTACGTACGTACGAGCGACGATATCATTTCCTTAATGATTAAAAGGTGTGGAATTGGATGATATATTATTTGTAAAGAGAAATTATCATGTTATTTAAATTATTTTTATATATATTATTGATCATTATATCTATCCAAATAATATAGTGTTGAATAACGAATTACACCACGACGTAGAGACAGTAAGCCATACATACACACACATGGTTAAATAATCATACATAGGATGAATGGAATAATGAGTATGGTTGTACAATATTTATAATAACATAATTTTATATAGAAAGTAATAGATTTATTATTTTGGTATGGAAATAATAAAGAAAGAGAAAGTGGAAGAAGAAAAGAACTATGAAAGGGGTGATAAAATAATTACCTCTTCTTTGGGTGTTTCCATTTTATTTAAATCAAAGGGCTCCTTAGGTTGGATTTCTGCTCATGGGAAGTCATATAGGTTGAATTGAGGGAATTTGGGAGAAGATTTTGGTAGGGGTTGGCTGAGCCAAATGTATTAGGAGATGTGATTTTGAGATAAGGGGATGTACCCTTTTATAAGAGAGGTCAGGGTCACTTTAGGAAACGTTTGAAATATATGTTATTATAGAACCATTTTCGGTTTCTAATGACTCAAAATTGATTTATTTCAAAGATAAGGTGGGTATGGGTAGAAATAATCTCAATCAATAGGTTTTAGGAATGTTTATATCACTATATTAACCCAATCTTTTAGATTTAACTCTTAGTTAAATAGTTTAACTTTTACCATGTCCTCTTGTATTATTATAATAAATGGTTAATAAACATACTATAAAATACCAATATAACCTCAAGTTCTTAATTAATGAAATATATATCATTATTATATTCCTTGGGATATACCTCTTATTTTTAATATTATTATATCATTTAATAATATAGTATTTGTTTTAAAAACTCCTTTATGTCAATTTTTATACTATATGGTATTTGGTTTTTGTAAAAGTCATAGAAAGTTGATTACTTCAAAAAAAATATCAACCATAACATGTGATATTAACATATAAAATTCATGGATTTCATAAAAAGTCTCAATTTACATTTATTTTTTATATTTATAATATCAATTAATTTATTCTTTCATTAATAAGGTAATTAATACATCATCATTGTCTCATAAATAAATTTAATTATTTTATTTATAAAAATTATAAATAAAATACCATGATGTAGTAAATATTTTTATCTTTATAGAGAATATTTATAGTCTAATTTATCTTATGTATATCTCTATATTAAAAATAGAGTTGTTATTAAACTATGAATTTAACACTTTTAACTCTTCTTTAAATAAAATAATAAAAAAGGCCTGATCAAATCCAAGTGAAAAAAGAGGATCATATTTTATTCATAAGGTTGGTTTTGGTAGAAATACACCTATCCAATAGAGTTAGGATATGCGTTAGGGTAATTATAATATCATTTTACCATTAATTTCCCTATTTACTTTTAACCGTGGTAAATAAAAGTCAAACGTTACTTTTTACAAAAACTTATTTCATCTTGTTGAATGAAATTATACATACTGATTTCGACCTTGTATCTCATATTTTTGAAATTCAATTCACATAAGTGGTAAAATTACATTTTATACAAATTTGAAAATGTGTCTAGAAGGTGGGTAAAAGAGGTTTAAAAGTTCAATAAAATTTTATACATCTAATTTTATTATAAAATTACTTAAATGAATTAAATTGAACCAATAAACTTATTATATATCTATTTTTACTTAAAATAAATTTACATAAAGTAAAAAATTATTTAAATAAATAGTCTGTTTTAAACAATAACGCAGTGTTTTTCACTATTCATAAAAAATTGAATGTTTTCAGAAAAATTCCAAAAATTCACACTAATATAATTTTGATATTACTAATTCAAAAATGAATTCTATTTTACCTAATTATGAACATATAAGTTTTATTAATTAATTTAAAATCAATTCCTGTTGTCAAAACCAAAAAGTGGGTTTTTAAAAAACAAAAACTATCAAAAGATTGACTTGTGTTTATGTTAAATTTAAATGTGAAGTTACTTAAAATGACATTAATTGTATTAAATGATAAAAATATAATCTAATTATACTTCCAAACCATTCAAATGAATAATTTAACACTATAAATTATTTCGATTAAAAACGTTGTTTTCAGATAAAAGTTAGTATTTTCACTATTCATCAAAATATGCAAGTTATCAGAAAAGTACCATCAAATTATACAAACTAAATATTTATGTCCCAATTATAAATAAAAATTTAATATCATTAAATTTAATATATAAAAGTGTCAAATATTTGTTTTAAAAAGGGTTCTCCCTTAAAAGGCGTTGAAATTGGGATGTTTGAAAAATACTTCTTCAATCTAAAAAAATGAATTTGTTATTATATTATTTATAAGAAACACAAAATTTGGATTCTAAAATTTTGAGTATAAAAAATTCATAATTTAGTTAATACAATTCATAACTTTTGTTTTAACGGCTAGTTTGGTAAGTCATGGTGCGCTCGAACTCGGTGTTGCATGTAGGACAAGTTATTGAATTACATTGAAGAGATAAATTACTATGAAATCATGGGGTGTTACAAGAAAAACTGGAATTAAAAATAATTTTTAAAAATTTGATAAATTTAAAAGGAACCTTCATAAAAAATAATAAAAATGATGGAGAAAGGTGATGTATGGGAATATGGCTCTGAAAGTTGATATTTCGAAGGCTTTTGATACGATGAAATAGAGTTTCATTTTTGCGAAGAAGTTTATTTCCTCAAATCAATTTGGGTTTGTGCCTAGAAAGAAAATTCAAAACTGTTTGTTTACGACATCTGAATGTGTGAATGTTATGAGGAAAAATGTGAAGTATGGTAATATGACTCTGAAAGTTGATATTTTCAAGGCTTTTTATATGATGAAATGGAGTTTCATTTTTTCGGTGCTATGGATGCATGAATTCTACAATGGTTTCATTAATTTGATTAGTCGCATTCCTCAAAGTTTTATGTTATTTGTTCTTGTGAATGGTTCTCCTAGAGGCTTATTTAAATGTTCTAGGGGAGTAAGACAAGGAGATACCTTATCTGGTCTCCTTCTTGCTATTGCAAGGGATTATTTGAGTACATGCCTTTAGGATCTTGTACATGCTGGATTGTATCAGCAGATGAATGTTGGAAGAGGTTTTTTCCTCCTTCACATCTTTTTTATGCTGATGATATTCTACTATTTGGTAAGGCTGATGGAATTACTATCTGATATATTAAGGCGGCTTTTGAGAATTATGAGGTTTTTTCTGGTCAGGTTTTTAGTTGGGATAAATCCTATGTCTTTTAAGGGGAAGGGGTCATCTTAGAAAAGAAAAACAAAGTTTCCCAGAAGCTTGGGGTTAAAATAGGGTCATTAACTTTTAACTATCTTGTGGTTCCCCTATTTTAGGGTGCAGTTAAAAGGTGTCATTTGGAAAATATCTACGTCAAAATTCTCAATCAAATGGCTACCTAGAATGGTAAATCTATGTCTCAAGCAGGGCGGGTCTTCCTGGTTAATTCTGTTATCACTTCTATGTGTGATTATGTTTTTTCCATATATATATGGCCCAGAAATCTTCTTAAGAATTTACAAAGTCTCATTGGGAATTTTATCTGGACTGTTTCAATTCATGAGAGGAAGATTGTTACAGTTTCTTGGAGTGATTGCATTCGGCATGTTGACAAGGGTGGTATGGGAATTAAGGACCTTAATAGCTTTAATGAATCTCTCATTAAAAAGTTTACTTGGTCACTCTTGACTTACAGTGATTTCTCTTTGGAGTTTTTTTTCAATAGATTTGGATCCAAGATGCTCAATGGGTACTCACTCTATGTCCCTTCCTTGATATGGTCATCTATTAAAAATGCTTATATAAGCCTTGCACAATCCTCTAAATGGTTTGTTTTTCGGAACTCTTCTTTGAACTGATGGAAGACTCTTTGGTTGTTTTGTGCCATTGCTAAACAAACACAAATTCCTTCTGATTTGAAGGATGTCTCCATTGCTGAAGTTAATAATAATTCCATGGCTTAGGGGTTGCTTTCTGATTCTATAAAAATGGAGTTGGGATGTTATCAGTACTCTACGGTGGATACTTTCATCTAGTTGCCCAGTCTTACTAAATCCTTCAGCACTAAGGAGGATTATAGATTCATGTGTATTGAACATATTATGGTTCCCTCTTGGATTCTTATGTTTAATGATTCCTTTATCCCACCGGCTCAATATTTACTAATGTGGAGGATTTGGAAGTGCAGATTACCTCTGCAACGGATGATGTAGCATGGTAGATTTTCTCTTGCATATATTTTCTTTCTCTGTCTCACTGCTGATGAGACACTTGATCATTTATTTATATCTTTATACTCGGCATATGGTTTATGAGATTATATTCAGGGTGTTTTTGGATGCCATATAAACTTGGAGGGTTTTGGACAGCTTATGGACTCCATTTATTGAGCTGATTGCAGTTCTCAGGTGAGACCACTGCTCATCTCTGTTGCATCAGTGGTTGTTTCATTTATCTGGCATGCCCTGAACGCTCTTATCTTTGACAATTTTTTTTACCAATTTCTATTTGTATTCGGGAGCTTCATACTTGTGTTCTTGCTTCTGCACGCGATCAAAATGGAGTCATGCGTAATGATGTTTCTTATTTGGTTATCTTGGGCACGCTGGGTGTTTCTGGTAGATGTGAGAAGCCAATTATGATGAAACATATCCGATGGATTCCTCTAATATCTCGATGTATGAAAGTTAATGTGGATGGAGTGACTTATGGTGCTCCGGGGCCTTCCGGATGTGGTGGTGTTTTCCACACTTATAGGGGCTTTGTTAAAGGCTGTTTTTATCAATTTTTAGGAAATGGATTGGCTATCGAGGTAGAGTTTTGGGCTATGATCAAGGCTATCCGGTATGATTCTTTTCATGGTTAGATGACCTTATAGATGGAGTCTGACTCAACTCTAGCGGTTTATATTCTTAGAAATCATTCAAGAAATGTTCCTTAGAAGCTGTTGTTTGCATGGGATGATTGTCTCAAGCATGTGGATCAGATTTGTTTTGTTCTCACTCATGTTTATGGAGAGTCGAATCAGGTTACTAATGCTCTATCAAAGAATGCGATTGATGAGGATTTCAGTTTTTGGTCCTTTGTTAAACCAACATTCTGTTGTGGTCTGGTTCATGCTGATGTGCGTGGTGCTGTTTACAGGCATCTTTGTTGACCCCATGTTTTCTCCTCTTCTGTTGTATTTACTTTTTTATATATAAATATTTTCTGGGAGTAGTATTGACTGCTCCTGAGTTCTCTGATTAATTATACTAATGTCATTATCATAGAATGGTTATATTGTATTTGCAGAAGGTTTAAGAATTAGTGAACATGAAATAACAAGGTTTATTCAATTAACACTTCCTTGGTTATCTTGTAATGACCTAAAATTTCATCAACAGAATTAGTTATCAAATTATAATTATGTTATATAGTATTAAACAAAAACATAGCATGTATATACCCATAAAAACATCATTATCATAAATGAATAATGAAATAAGAAATTTTCATTAGAATTTAGGAACATAAACTAATTGAATAATCAATTGACCCTTGTAAAAGTAACATGACCATTTGGATTAGTAATCCGAAAAATAGAATATAAAACTGTATTATAAATGTTTAAATAAAAGTTAGTCATATTATAAATTTAAAATATGATATAATTATATAATATTTTTGCTAAATATTTTTTTAAAAATGATTAATTATCGATATGTTTATGTAACATAAAAGACTTTTTACAATTTTATAATTAATATAATGATTTAAAAGAAAATTCATTTTCATAAAATATATTCCTAAATTATTATTATTAGTATTATTATTTTAAGATAATTTAATGAGACCTTAATTATTTTTCCAAAGTGTCATAAAATCAATTATATTTTATAAAACAATATTTTGAAATAAATGATAATTTTAATAAAAAATATAATTTCTCAAATTTATAAAATTATTTTCATAAAATGGATTTCATTTTTAAATTTTAAACCTTTAATAATTATTATGTTGATTTTTTGGAGTTTTTCTAAAATAGTTGATTTTTTGATGAATAATGAAATATGACAATTTACAGTATTTCAAAAATACATGAATTATTGAGATATAGATGATGTAGGATTTATTTAAGCCCATAATCTAGAACTATACATAATTATTTTTTATTTTTAGTGATAATATTCAAACTATTGATAGTCTTGAACCAAAATAATAAAACAATGAATAAAACAATGAAAAAACACCCCTCTCCTCCCCGATAAATACCAGCCAAACAACCTATTCTCCTCAAACCGTACATGACTTGAATATTTTCCAAAATATATCAAATAATCTTTCCAAGATTCTTCCCCACATCCAATTTCCTTTGGTATAAAAAAATACCAAAACCAATTTCCCTGAGAAGGTTCTCAAGGAAAAGAAGATCAAGAGGTAAAATCCTCTTCCGTTTTATATTAATTTAATTTCAAATTATTTTTTTATTCTCTACTCACATAACCTCATCCAAGTGGAATGATAACTCTATAATAATATATATACCAAATGTTATTTTGTTAATGATATAATCCATCACCAAACCTCTTCTCCACTCTCTTTCTAAAAATGAAAACGTCATCCGTGAGGTGTTAATTTATCACATCTGAGGATGAAAATTTTATTTTTTTACATTACCACGATCAAGGATGGTAATAAAACCATTATAATGGATGAAACATACTGAAGTTTTTTTGTTATAAACTTTTTCTATCTTATAACTAATATATATACATAATATTAAATAATAAAACTAAATGAGTTTGTTGTGATCAAAAACCTCCAAAATTAATCTAATATATTATAATTAACATTTTAACTAATGAATTATCCTCATATCTAGAGAAGAATAATATATAATACTAATTAAAATTATATAATTTCTGTAATTACATATAATTTCAATTCTAGATAATTAATCTCATCTTACATGAACTTCTATACTTGTATATAACCAAACAGACCATTAAAACCACGAAACTAACACTCTTAGAATGAAAACATTGAACTCTATAAATCATCATAATTAATGTCAATTGATGAACTCAATAAAATTATAATAAAACAAATACATGTATAATATACTATATATTTATTAATTAATGAATCTAATTCGGTTATCTTTGATATTAAATTTAAGAATGTATTCAGACATTAGGTAAGGGGAATCTGAAACCCAATTTTCTTTCTTTGGGTTACTTCGATTTCATGCCGAAATTCTGTGTGGATGTGAATTTAATACTCCTAAAATACAATTTAATTTCTCTTACCTATTATTTTATGGGATATACTTTTTCTAATCTGGTTTTATAAAAAATACAATGATTTTACAAAAGAACAATTCTTTCCAAAAACACATTTTGATACCCCTTGAGTTGTTTCTTTTTTTCTCCAGAATTATGAATCTAATAAAACATATATTTTTACCTTTATCATTTGGGAATCCCTAATGTTTATTAATGAATTTATGAAATTAAATACATTCCTTTTCCATGGTTTATTTTATATCTATGATTGATATATGTTCTATGTGGCAAGCATGATTATGTAAATGTTATGATGTGATGGGTGCACCTAGAATTATGAAGTGATCCAATGCATTGGGTAATGTGATGTATGTCATGAGATAAGGTGAAATATTAATTAAAATTATGATATCTTTGTTCACAATGATGATTTTATGATTGTGAACATATGTTACGCATGAAAATGATGTCATCTTTGTTCAAAATTATGTGTGTTGTTTGACCACAGAGTTATAATCATTCATTTTTATGCATTGCCACATTCCATTCCATTATCTAATGCTTCCTATCATAATTATTTTGATGATACCAAACTTATGTTACGATGTTGGTGATTATTATCACCCATGTTATATTGATTCATTTTTTTATCTATCCTGTTACCGAGCTTTTTTCTCACCTTATTCTTTGATGTATATCCTCAGGTGACTACTTATATTAAAGTGTACATTAGGGATACTAAGAAGCTAGATAATAATTAATTAAATATATTTTATGTTTTACTCTATAAATATTATATTTACTTGTAATTTTTTCTAGACACTAATCCTTTAGATCTTGGTTAGGTAACACTGTTATAATTTTCATCTTTAAAATGATGTAATATTAATGTAAGAAAAAATACGGTCAATCTAGTTGGTATCTGATCCCAGTTTTGGGAATTTTGGAATTATTGTTTGATAACATTAGTGAAAACCACTAGTATGAGATTAAGTATATGTAATCACCTAAGAATATTTGTTTTAAAAAACTTACAAGCATAGGGATCCCGCAATATATGCTTTAGAGTTAATTTCAATGTGGAATAAATTATTAATTCATGGCTTGTTGAATAATGTTTTGTTCAACCCTTTTCTATTTTTGAAAATTGTGGGAACTAGGAGAAACTAGACCAACAATCTATGCGAGGGACAATGTTTTCAATGCTCGAATGACGTCCCCAATGCCTTGGGAGGAGGAGTTCAAAATTTCAATGCGAATCTTACCAAAATTTCTAAGGAAATGAACATTAACATGAATAGTGTGGAATTTAATCCTTCACATATGATAGAGAAACTAGTTATCAAGTATTTTATGTGGAAATTCCTGTTGACATTTAGTGTATCTTTAAATCCACTAGTCATAGAAAAGTGGTTCAACTCAATGGAGAAGATATTTTTATGCTACAATATTGTGAGATGCATAAGGTGACTCTGGCCATTTATTGTTTAGATGTAGAGGATGATAAATAGTGGGAATTGATTAAGAAAGCCAAGCTGATGGAAAATTAGTTAAGAGATTGAGTGGGAATACTTTAAGTAATGTTTTTAACAAGTATTTCCCTCAAAATCTTTGTATGAATATGGATATAGAATTTAAAGATTTAAATAAAAAGAAAAGTGAATTTAAGATGGGTTATGAAGTAAATTAAATATGGATTTTAAGGTATGACTCAGGTTTTTTTATCAATAATGATTTAAAAATAGGTTGCTTCTTTAGTTGTTTAAAACCACACCTTTTAAATTCTCTAGAAATTACATTCTTTAGGAGTTATAAAGAACTTTTTCAATGTCATCTTAATGTGGATAAGGATTTTGGAGATTGGTCTCATGGCTATGGTGGTATGAAATAAAATATGGAGTTTAAAGATGGAGGATCCAATGATAATGGTGGAAAGAAAACACAACCACTCTCATGTCAAAAACATTCGAAGAAGCATCTTGGGAATTTCCTCAAAGGGATGTGGAAATTATTCAAGTGTGTGATAGAAAGACACCATGGTCATGAATGTTAAATATATATAATTAATCTTACCAACATTATGGAATAAAATAGAGCACCACCCATGGTTCAATGCTTCAACTATTGGGAGCAAGGGAACTATAAAATCTATTGCACTAAACCTAGTCTCCTTGAGGTTAATATGCGTTATTATTAACCAAAGACAATAGATAAAAGGAAATCATATGACATCACTACTATTGAGGTGGATCCCAATATTGATGTGGTGAAAGGTATGCTGGTTATTCATTCAGGAATTAAGAACATTCTATTTGATTATAGTTTTATTCATTCTTTTTATATCTTGAATGTTTAGTATAAATATTTAAACACCACCTCAAAATATCTATGTTGAGTTATCTATGAATAAAATGGTAAATTATTGCACTCAAAATAAATAACTCCTCCCTAGTTAATGTTAGTCAATTGAATTTACCAAAAAATATTATCTTTCTTTCTTTAGTGGATTTGGATGCTATATTGGGAATGGATTGGTTATCATTATACAAAGACAACATAAACTATTAGGAAAGGAAGACCACTATTGACATCTAGAGGCATCCTCCAATTCTATAAAAGTGTAATGTAGAGGACGAATATACTTCATAATTATCATCTCAATTATGGATATTTTTTCCTTATAAGAAGGCATATCTAACTCAAATGATTGAGACAAAGGAGTGAATCATTCTTGAGGACATGTCGATTATGAGGTACTATACTGATGTGTTCCCTAGAGAATTTCCTGGTATTCCTCCTAATATAGAGGATGAATTCTCGATTGAACTTAATCTTGGATCTCTATCGATATTGAATACTTCTTATAGAATTCCCATAATTGAGTTGAAAGAACTGAAGAAGAAGTTACGAGAGATTTTTTACAAGGGTTTTATTTTCATGAGTTTTCACCATGGGATGATCTAGCCCTCTTCATCAATAAGGATGCATTAATGCAGTTATGAATTAGTTATAGATTTTTTTAAAAAATACCAATAAAGAACAAGTATATCCTTGAATGGGTAGATCAGTAGTTCGATCAACTATATGGTGCCATGTATTTTTCTAAGGTGGAACTTTGGTCAGGATATCACCAATTAAATGTGTACAAAGAAAATATTCCCAAGATTTACTTTGAATTAAGGTATGGAAACTATGAGTTCATAGTGATTCCCTTTGAACTAACTATTTCTCCACCAATATCTAAGTACTTAATAAATATATTTTTTAGAGATTATCTCAACAATGTTTTGGGAATCTTTATAGATGATATTCTAATATACTCCATGAGAAGGGGGAATATGAGGAGCATTTGAATACTATGATAAAATATTTTCAAAGGGATAAAATTGATGAAAAGTATATTAAATTTGAGTTATATATGGAGGAAGTATCATTCTTGTGGAATGTTATCACAAGCAAAGAAATATCTATTGACCATTTCTAGATAATGTTAATCGATGTGTGGCCTAAGAAAATAAATGAAAGGAAGATTTTTAATTTCCTAGGTTTATCTCGGTATTAATGGTGATTTTTAATAAAGACATCCTGATTTTCAAACCCCCAATCCATGATGACTCAAAAGGGATAAATTGTTTCTAGACCAATGAATACGAGGATCACTTCAATGAATTAAAAATGAGGCTTATCACTATACTGATCCTCAAAATTTTGACAAGTGGGGAACTCTTTGGGGTATATAGCAATGCTTAAAATAAGTTATTAGTTCATATAATGATGAAAAATTATAAAGTGAAATTTTATGACTTAAGGAAGTTGAAACTTCATGAGAAAAGCTGTCACACACATGATCTGGAGTTGGTAATAGTGATATTCACATTGAAAATCCGGCAGTATTATCTAAATGTGGAGAAGTGTGAAATATATACTGTTTATAAGAGCCTCAAATATATATTCATATAGAAAGATATTTATATGTGACAATGAATATGGTTAGATATTGTCATGGATAATGACTACACAACCCAATACCAACTTGGAAAAGGTAATAAAGTGATGTATGTTCTATGTAAATAGGATCTTGCAACATTATCAATGATGATAATTGAGAAGGATTATAGTGAAAATATCTTTTTATACTAATAATTATTTTATTATTATCAAAATTAAACAAAAAATTACCAGCCAAGGATCATAAAGTATAGTGTCTAGGAAAAATAGGAACATAAAACTAAAACAAGGGACATATTAAAATATTTCTTTATTTATAATCCATTAAAAGATATAAACATCCTTTTATCCCACACATCTACATAGGATAACCTGGGAATAACATGAACCAAGGGATTAGATGAAAATCCCATTGAGGGTATCAACATAAAAATAAATATTATCACATGGGTTAGGAGGCATAACATAAATATATATAAAGGAATGGAACATGATTAAACATAAGGAATCATAACATATGTAACATGAGATCATATAATCTCGGAATCATAGTAAAATGTTAGTAACATAAACCAAGAATTTAGAACAATTTAATGACTCATTTCACATATGGGAACACGATTATACATTTTTTTCAAATAGAGGAGAATGTGTCAAGGCTAACCATAAAAATCATTGCACATAGTGCATGAGTCAAAGATAACCACCAAGACCATTCTACAAAAAAGTATCATGAGACTTAACAATACCCAATTAATTGGATCACTATTTGGGCACACTCATTTAAACATGTTCATGAATATTTTTTCCAAATAAAGAATCATACATAATCTATCAAACATAAATAGAAGGGTTACCCATGGAAGGAAATGAGTATCATAATAATGTCACAAAGAATAATAAATGGGCATATCATAAATGTCCCCATGAAAGAAAGGGATTGAATCATACAAGGACAGTAATAAATATAATTATCCATATATCATGATAATTGATTTCAATCTTAAGTGATAACATGTAAGAAGAGTGTAGAGACCCGAAGCTTGACGTATATGGACATTACATTACTTTTGCGGAATACTTAGTACATAACAAAAACACACACACAAGGATTGTAATAGTTTAGTGTCTTTGGAAACTTGGAACGTAATCTTCTAATCGTGGTGGAAGATCTTCAACATCTCCCATAAAGATCTTCTTCTTTTATACCTAAAACCTTTCTTTATATCCTGGGGAAAAGAAAACATAAAAGGGTGAGCTCAAATGCTCAGTAAGGGTAAACAAAAGAAAAATCAATCACATCATATTCATAAGAACATAACTTTTGGAAATCTTAACCTGCAAAAGAGAGCATAATTTCATAACATGGGATAAATCATAGTAGTGAAATGAAATCCCAATAATAATAACTTAAAACATGAAACTTTGTGGCATACACACATAATCATAGAGAATCATTTCTTGTTAGTCAAGACTCATTTCCAAGACTATCTTAGTGGACAAAGTCCCTTTCTGAATCGAGTAACCCTCGTTTCAGTCCTGTTTCACTGAACCGGTATAACCTACCATTTCAGCCATGTCTATCTCATGAGATGTAAAATCTTTACCCAATGCATTGGAGGGAGATATAGGTCCCACCCATCTTATAATGAATCCTTTATTATGTGTGCCACATAATCATAAAACATACATCATCGCATAACACATGTAACAAAAATGGGATTCTTGAAACATCATGACATCATAAATAAATTCATATAAGATAAAGGAATTCATAAAAATAATTCCATCACAACATGATCAAATCAATTTAATAATAGGGATAAAAACAGAACCCTTTATTATCTTAGATGGAAAATAATTCTGATAAAATACTTGAACTCCATTCTTGAGGAAAATATCCTTTCTACTTCAAAAACATTTTTCCTTTCATAACATGTCATACAACTTTAAAACAAAAGAAGTTGATTAAAAATATACTTGAAAACTTGTAAAGGAAGCTTCTTGGAAATAATGTTTTAAAAATCCATTCAGGCCGTATAAGTTAAAAAAACATTCTTCTCGTACTTTTGTCGGAAAAGTCAAAAAGTACTTCGTACGAAAAACGACAAAAGATTCCTTTCATACATATTACTAAAAACTCACCGAAGGGTAAAAATGGATTTAAACAATTGTAGGTGGATGGAAATAATATTACATATTGAGGGAACATGGATGTGGATGATAAAATACACCCGAATAAATACTTACGAATAAACAATCTCGGATAAAAATGAGATTGTGATATTTCCCTTACCTTAGGTCCGATTTGCTTTGTACGTGTCCGAAGCTCCTCTTCTTTGGAACGCCTCTTTGAATCCTCCACTTAAGGAACTAAGATTGGTCTTTGGAGAAGACCAGGACCTCTAGGATTATTCTAGGGAAGTGGAGAGGAGAAAATGGCAGGGGTTGGCCGAGCTTGAGTGCTCAAATTGGTGTGAGGAGGAGGGGGAGGAGGTGCCCTTTTATAAGGGAGGAGAGGGGCACCTTAGGAATATCTCAAAATATTATTTTATATTAAAGTCAAAATCGGTTTATAATGGTTCCAAAGGGTCTTATTTCGAAGATAAAGTGGGGATGGGTCTAAATCCTATCAACCAATAGGATTTAGACAAGTTTAGGGTATTATTTTAACCTTATCAATTAGATTTAACTCTAAGTTAATTAATTTAACTTTTACCGTGTCTTTTTGTTTTCTTTCACTATAAAGTTAATACACTTACTATAACATGCCAAACGAACCCCAAATTGTTTATTATTAATATATATATCATTATATAAGTCATTTGGACGAACCTTAGATTTTTAGGAATAAAATAACAATTAATAAAATAATATTTGATTTAAAAACTATTTTGTGTCAATTTTGACACTATTTGATATATGATTTTTGTGAAAGTCATAACAGAATTATATGTTAGAAACAAGTTGATTAAATCAACATTAATATATCATAGTAACCTATAAAATTAGTGTAATTCATAAAAAGTCTCAAATTACATTTATTTTGGTGTTTATAACATCAATTATGTCAATATTTCATAAATAAGATAATTACTGCATCATCTTTGTGTCATAAATAAATTATATTATTTGATGTCTAAAAATTAAAAATAAAATACCATCATGTAGAAAATCTTCTTAGCTTTCTAATGAATATTTACAATCGAATTTATCTTATGTATAACCCCATATTAAAAATGATTTACCTATTAAACTTTGATTTTAACTATTTTAACCCTTCTTTAAATAAATTAATAATAAATGTCTTAATCTAATACAAGTGGGCCTAAATGGTCATATTTTATTCCTAAGTTTGTTTTTGGTCGAATTACACTTGTCCAATAGAATTAGGACATGTGTTAGGGTAATATTAATATCATATTTACCCTTAGTTACCCTATTTACTATTAACCGCGGTAAAAAAAGGTAAAAAGTTACTATTCACCAAAAATTATTTTCATCTCATTGAACCACATTTTAGTCCTTGATATTAACCGTGTCTCTCGGATTTTCGAAATTCCATTAACAGAAGCGGTAAAATTAAGTTTTATGCAAAATTCAGTTTTTAACCTACCACTTAGTGGTTTCACTATTCATCAAAAATTGAAGTTTTTCAGAAAAATGCCAAAATTTCACCCTAAGCTATAATTGATATTCCGAATTCAAAAATGATTTCTATTTTACAAAATTCCCAACATATAAGTTGCATTAATTAATTTTATAATTAAATCCCGCTGTTAAAACAAATAGCGTGTGTTTAAGAAACAAAATCTATCAAAAGATTGACACTTGTTTATGTCTAGTTTAAATGTGAAATTACATCCAATGACCAACATTGTATTAAATTGTTAAAATATATTCTAAATATACTTTAAAACCACTCAAATTAATGATTTATCACTATTAATTATTTCGATTAAAAAAAGTTGTTTTTAATTATAATTTAGTAATTTTCACTATTCATCGGAATATGAAAGTTATCCGAAAAGTACCAAAATTTCACCTTAGGCTAAATTCGATACTCCGAATCCAAAAATGAAGTCCATTTTGAGAGTTAAAATTTCTAAAATTTAAAAAGTAGTTATTACTATTCATAACGGCTAGTTTCAATAATATTTTAATAGCATATCATTGTTTCGTGAAACTCAGTATTACGTACCACACACGCTATCGAGGAAGGTTGCGATTGCGTGTAATGCAAGGAAAGCCAAGGATGCGTGTTGTGCAAGCTCCTTTTGGTGTAGCGTACAACACAAGACATTAATAAAATTAAAAAGAATATTTTTTATAAAATCTCGGGCTGTTACATTCTACCCCCCTTAAAATGAATTTCGCCCTCGAAATTCGTCGGGGTTATAAATGGTTTACTATTCGAAAGTTTCTTTAATAGAAACCAACATCGTAGAAAGGAATATCAAAACCAATCTTTAAAAACAAAAGTATGAAACGTAACGGTTACCCAAATAAACTAATCATTGGGTTTCCACATAGGTGAAAATATGGATATGGAAGAGAAATCTAACCATCATGTTCTGATGGAGAGTGGTAGAGAACATGGCTATGGAAAAGCCAATAATCACAAATCCATAAATTTGTGACGATCTAAGGTACCATCCGATTCATCAGGTATAAGATCACTAGGACAACATTTTTGGTTTTCAAGATCATTTCCCTAAAGTTGAAAATTTGAATTGGAATAAATACTTTCTTTATTTTGGTACAATCTCACTATTGTTCGTGCCTAGAACAATTTCCACTTCATCTCTTAAATAAATGAAGTTGAATTTGTTATTCGTGAAGTGTTAGCAGATCATGTGATAGAATGACGGGTCATTCGATCTGTCTCAAACAAAAGGTTAGCAAAAATTACATACATAAGTCGATCTATAGTGAGATTAATCATATATAGTTCCTAAAATGGACTTATACTTTAAAACTAGTTTCTACTAAATAGGGACTTCCTGTAGGTCAGTGGTAGGCGATAAAGGCCAGTCGCACTTCGGTTGTGGGTTCGATTCCCACAGCCTTGTCCGAAGCGATGGGCTGTCGCCTGTCCTGCAGGTTGTCCTTTTTCTAAAACTATATTACTATAACATCTCATTATATCGAAAAAACTTCTATCCTTAAACAATACTAACTTATGTCCAACATAATCCAGTCTAATCTTTAGGCTTATACATAATACTGCAGTCCACTCTCATAATATAGTGACAATGATTACCAGAGATTTAATACTGTCGTTGATCCCCACATATCATAAGATATGTCTTGTTGGTCACATTCCAAACATTCAAAGTCCTTAATCGTGTATTCTCTTGAATACCTTAGTGAAAACATGAGTGCAGTTAAAAGTTACCAAAATCCTCAAAATTCAATATACTCAAACCATGATATCACTTAGTCCTTATATCAATCATGAGCTCATGAATACAATCAAACATCCCATTATCATCTTATCCCTTCATTATGCGCATATCATCTACATTCCAAAAATATCTGAATAACCTTTCATGGATACTGGTACCATTAATCATACACTTTCAAAACTCAAGGAAAGACAACAGTGTAACAATCCTTAGATGTCTCTTTATTCCATAGTACCATGAGATTTCTTATACAACATTACACATGATAAACATGTAATCATTCCACTACATTCTTAAACCATTGACCGAGCTTCAAAAATTCTTTCATCTCACATATCATTTGTAGTCTCTTCATCATCATCCACATAAATACTACCCATATGACCATACTGATTCTCTTCATGAGTCTTTCCCTTAGGGCATTTGTTTGCATAATGGCCATACATTCCACATTTAAAACACTTAACCATTTTTGATGTCGTAGCAATACCATTATCCTCATCCATGGTGTTAACCGGCCCTTTTCCTTTGCCCTTACTTGCTTTGTGTCCTTCTTTTCCACACCCAAAGCATCTTCCAGTTCCCTTGAAACATTCTCCTTGATGCCTCTTCCCACATGATTTACATAGGGGAAATTGAACTTTCTTTCCTCTATGATCATCATGAAACTCCATCTTTCTCTTATTAGTCGAGTCAGGAAACATACCAAATTTTACTTTATTGATCATATTATGAGATTGCTGATTCGGCATAATAATGATCTTTGGACTTCCAAATCCCATTTCATTTGGTTCTTCATGAAGAATATCATTCCATTGTCCATCATATCTTCCATTACCGTGAATCATCTTGTTTCCAGCCATTTTCTAAAACCCAAAAAAATGAATAGTGTGAGAGGCAAAAATCATGCTAGGGAAAACAAAATAATAAAGGTGGAGTATCCTTGATATCTAACATCTTAGGTTAAATTCTATGATCGTTACCATAGTTCTAGGACTGTATCCTATACGTATACTTATCCTTAGGGACATCCCTAGACATACCTTATAAATATCTCTAGAGATCTCACTAAAGTTCTCGCATCCTAGTTTCCAAAGGTTGACTAAACCTTTCCTCTGATACCAACTGTTGAGACCCGAAGCTTGACGTACATGGACATTACATTACTTTTGCGTAATACTTAGTACATAACAAAAACACACACACAAGGATCGTAATAGTTTAGTGTCTATGGAAACTCGGAACGTAATCTTCTAATCGTGGTGGAAGATCTTCAACATCTCCCATAAAGATCTTCCTTTTTTATACCTAAAACCTTTCTTTATATCCTGGGGAAAAGAAAACATAAAAGGGTGAGCTCAAATGCTCATTAAGGGTAAACAAAAGAAAAATCAATCACATCATATTCATAAGAACACAATTTTTGGAAATCTTAACCTGCAAAAGAGAGCATAATTTCATAACATGGGATAAATCATAGTAGTGAAATGAAATCCCAATAATAATAACTTAAAACATGAAACTTTGTGGCATACACACATAATCATAGAGAATCATTTCTTGTTAGTCAAGACTCATTGCCAAGACTATCTTAGTGGACAAAGTCCCTTTCTGAATCGAGTAACCCTCGTTTCAGTCCTGTTTCACTGAACCGGTATAACCTACCATTTCAGCCATGTCTATCTCATGAGATATAAAATCTTTACCCAATGCATTGGAGGGAGATATAGGTCCCACCCATCTTATAATGAATCCTTTCTTATGTGTGCCACATAATCATAAAACATACATCATCGCATAACACATGTAACAAAAATGGGATTCTTGAAACATCATGACATCATAAATAAATTCATATAAGATAAAGGAATTCATAAAAATAATTCCATCACAACATGATCAAATCAATTTAATAATAGGGATAAAAACAGAACCCTTTATTATCTTAGATGGAAAATAATTTTGATAAAATACTTGAACTCCATTCTTGAGGAAAATATCCTTTCTACTTCAAAAACATTTTTCCTTTCATAACATGTCATACAACTTTAAAACAAAAGAAGTTGATTAAAAATATACTTGAAAACTTGTAAAGGAATCTTCTTGGAAATAATGTTTTAAAAATCCATTCAGGCCGTATAAGTTAAAAAAAACATTCTTCTCGTACTTTTGTCGGAAAAGTCAAAAAGTACTTCGTACGAAAAACGACAAAAGATTCCTTTCATACATATTACTAAAAACTCACCGAAGGGTAAAAATGGATTTAAACAATTGTAGGTGGATGGAAATAATATTACATATTGAGGGAACATGGATGTGGATGATAAAATACACCCCAATAAATACTTACGAATAAACAATCTCGGATAAAAATGAGATTGTGATATTTCCCTTACCTTAGGTCCGATTTGCTTTGTACGTGTCCGAAGCTCCTCTTCTTTGGAACGCCTCTTTGAATCCTCCACTTAAGGAACTAAGATTGGTCTTTGGAGAAGACCAGGACCTCTAGGATTATTCTAGGGAAGTGGAGAGGAGAAAATGGCAGGGGTTGGCCGAGCTTGAGTGCTCAAATTGGTGTGAGGAGGAGGGGGAGGAGGTGCCCTTTTATAAGGGAGGAGAGGGGCACCTTAGGAATATCTCAAAATATTATTTTATATTAAAGTCAAAATCGGTTTATAATGGTTCCAAAGGGTCTTATTTCGAATCTAAAGTGGGGATGGGTCGAAATCCTATCAACCAATAGGATTTAGACAAGTTTAGGGTATTATTTTAACCTTATCAATTAGATTTAACTCTAAGTTAATTAATTTAACTTTTACCGTGTCTTTTTGTTTTCTTTCACTATATGGTTAATACACTTACTATAACATGCCAAACGAACCCCAAATTGTTTTTTATTAATATATATATATCCTTATATAAGTCATTTGGCCGAACCTTAGATTTTTAGGAATAAAATAACAATTAATAATATAATATTTGATTTAAAAACTATTTTGTGTCAATTTTGACACTATTTGATATATGATTTTTGTGAAAGTCATAACAGAATTATATGTTCGAAAAAAGTTGATTAAATAAACAATAATATATCATAGTAACCTATAAAATTAGTGGAATTCATAAAAAGTCTCAAATTACATTTATTTTGGTGTTTATAACATCAATTATGTCAATATTTCATAAATAAGATAATTAATGCATCATCTTTGTGTCATAAATAAATTATATTATTTGATGTCTAAAAATTACAAATAAAATACCATCATGTAGGAAATCATTTTAGCTTTCTAATGAATATTTACAATCGAATTTATCTTATGTATAACCCCATATTAAAAATGATTTACTTATTAAACTTTGATTTTAACTATTTTAACCCTTCTTTAAATAAATTAATAATAAATGTCCTAATCTAATCCAAGTGGGCCTAAATGGTCATATTTTATTCCTAAGTTTGTTTTTGGTCGAATTACACTTGTCCAATAGAATTAGGACATGTGTTAGGGTAATATTAATATCATATTTACCCTTAGTTACCCTATTTACTATTAACCGCGGTAAAAAAAGGTAAAAAGTTACTATTCACCAAAAATTATTTTCATCTCATTGAACCACATTTTAGTCCTTGATTTTAATCGTGTCTCTCGGATTTTTGAAATTCCATTCACAGAAGCGGTAAAATTAAGTTTTATGCAAAATTCAGTTTTTAACCTACCACTTAGTGGTTTCACTATTCATCAAAAATTGAAGTTTTTCAGAAAAATGCCAAAATTTCACCCTAAGCTATAATTGATATTCCGAATTCAAAAATGATTTCTATTTTACAAAATTCCCAACATATAAGTTGCATTAATTAATTTTATAATTAAATCCCGCTGTTAAAACAAATAGCGTGTTTTTAAGAAACAAAATCTATCAAAAGATTGACACTTGTTTATGTCTAGTTTAAATGTGAAATTACATCCAATGACCAACATTGTATTAAATTGTAAAAATATATTCTAAATATACTTTAAAACCACTCAAATTAATGATTTATCACTATTAATTATTTTGATTAAAAAAAGTTGTTTTTAATTATAATTTAGTAATTTTCACTATTCATCGGAATATGAAAGTTATCCGAAAAGTACCAAAATTTCAGCTTAGGCTAAATTCGATACTCCGAATCAAAAAATGAAGTCCATTTTGAGAGTTAAAATTTCTAAAATTTAAAAAGTAGTTATTACTATTCATAACGGCTAGTTTCAATAATATTTTAATAGCATATCATTGTTTCGTGAAACTCAGTATTACGTACCACACACGCTATCGAGGAAGGTTGCGATTGCGTGTAATGCAAGGCAAGTCAAGGATGCGTGTTGTGCAAGCTCCTTTTGGTGTAGCGTACAACACAAGACATTAATAAAATTAAAAAGAATATTTTTTATAAAATCTCGGGCTGTTACAAAGAGTATGTAAGAAACCATAGAATTAAAATATTTTAGTGGTATTTAAGGTAAATATTAAAGAGTATTTAAAATAGAAAATGTAATAATCTCATATATATAATTAGAATTAAACAAATAAGGTTTAAATAATAAAATTAGTATTTTTTTTGAAATAATGGTGGATTAAAATAGATTATTTATTACACTTGATAAAGGCTAGGAATTCGGGAAGTTCCCCTAAATCGGGCTTTCTTATCGGGACAAATTGAGTAGGGAACCCTTTATGAACATGTATATACCCAAAAAATAAGGATGAAAGGAACTTAATACATGAGATTGGAAAATATACAGATAATTAAAAATATTTACTTAAAAGGAAAATATAATTTCATTTGTGAAAAAGTGGGAAAGACTTACCCGTGGGAAGAATGGAGGTTTGGGTAGAATCCCTTACCTTATGTCCGAAACGATTATGAACATGATCTTAATGACCTGAATAAAAAAATAAGTTTCATTAATTAATAATTACTAACCATTTATACATTTTTTTATTTATTTTAACTTTATTATGTTCAGTTATAACTTTTTTATGGGTTAATATGTTTAATTTCATTGTTTGGGAGCATTGATTTCCTTGGTTTTCATGATCGATTTACATGTATATATGTATGCAAAATCATGTATAATGAGGATAGTGGTATATAACTGAACTTATATGTTATGAATTAACTTATAAAATATTAAAATAAAATTTTCTTCCTGAAGTGATGATGATTCATTAGATATATCATTAATTATAATAGTTTAGATTGATTTAGAATTTTTTTTCAAAACAAAATCCTTTTTTATAAATTAATATCATGTGCACAAAATGATTCCAGAACAATACATAAGACATAATAAATTTATTATAATATATTTCATCCATAAAAATTTATTCATGACGTACCTTGATGAAATAATTGAATGATGAAAGCACATCATCCACAATGGCGGTAATCGGCTCCTCATAGATGATGTTTTCATTCATAATGTAAAAGGGATAGGAGAAGTGTTTTGGGGAAGAATTATTCCATAAACATGATAAAATTCATTTATATGTAAGATAATGGAGTTTTCATGCTTGTTGTATGAGGGGAGGTGAGGAGAGAAAATGAAAAGAAAGAGACTAGAAAACAAATGAAATGAAAATGAAGAGGGTTTTACCTCTTGATTCCTTGTTCTTGAGAACCCCCTTAGGGGATTGTTTTTTATATTTTATTAAGACTAAAGTTCATGGACATGGGCCAATGGTTTTAAAAGTGTATTTTGTAGAATTCGGACAAGAACCAAGGCCTTGGAGGAGTGAGGAGAAGAGGTGGTATTTATAGTGGAGGAGGGTGTATTTTTTTAGTATTTTAATCATTATTTCATTATTTTTATCAAGGTAAGAAACATTATTGATTATTGAGAAAAAATAAAGTAACTTTATAATTTGATTTTTAGATAATGTTATTACATCAGCACTTCATAACCTATGACTCCATAATTCAATTATTTAGTAGTTATCATAAATTATGATGTTTTACTATTCATAAAATATTCAGGTATTTCATAAAAATCCTATAAATTCACACTAACCATTTTTAAATATGTAAAATTGAAAAATGTAATCCATTTTTTGAAAATAATTTCCTTAATATGAGAATTTTTTTTTTTAATTAAAATCATAATTTTCTTGGAAAATACAGATTTTAAAATTATAACTGATTTTTTGTCACTTTGAAAAATTGATGAAGGTCTCATAATAATATATTATAATAATAAAAAATCGAAAAAAAATTTATGAATACCTTTTATGAAAACAATTTTTTTATCTATTAATTAGTAATAAATCTATAATTTAATATTTATGAATTACAAAAATACCAACACATAATTAATAATTTTTCAAATTTTTATTTACTTATACTATGATATAATTATATCATATTTTAACTTATAATATTGATACATTTTATTCCTAATTTTATTGGTGAGTTTACTATTCAATTGGATGATTTACTATTCATATGGGTCACATTACTATTCCAATGGTCAAGTTAGTATTTTATCGGTATATGTTTCTTAATTTATAGAAACACTTCTTATTTTATTCATTCATCATTTATAATGAAAGTATTTTTGTCTCTTATGTGTTTATACCATATGAAATAATTATATGAAGGTAATTTATGTAGATAAATATTTGTTCTGTTATAAGGATCTGATCTTATTAGTATTAAAATGGATGGACATGGGAATCATTATGAAAGGATAATTATCAATACTTTCTCAAATGATTTCTCAACCTACCCTCATGGAGAAAATAAAGAATGATAAAATAAATGATCTGAAAATTCAGAAGAATGTGGAATCCATGAAAAAAGGGAAATCCTTAGAGTTCAAAATTGAAAAGGAATGACTTATAAGATTTGGGTCACAATTATGTGTACCATACTATCCAAAGATAAAGAAATAGATTATAACTGATGCACACAGATCAAACTTCTTAATTCACCCTAGGAGCACAAATAAGTATTGAGAACTCTAAGAGAACTATTGATGTGACAATATGAAAAAGAAGATAGATGAATATACATCAATGTGTATGGTATGTAAGTAAGTTAAGGATGTAAGGAAAAATTTGAAGGGGATGGTGAAACTATTACCCATAGAAACATGTAAAAGGGAAAACAAAACCATGGACTTTGTCATTGGATACCCAAATACATCAATAGGAAACTATTCTATATTGTTTTTTAGATCATCTTACAAAGACAACTCACTTTAACATAATTTAATAGGACTTAATATTGGATTAAATTGCACATGTACACATCAAAAGAGGATGGGACAAAGATCTACCTCTATCCAAGATCTCTTACAAAATTTTTTGCCACTCACACTTTAAATTGGATCCATATGAATACTTTTATGGGAAAAAGTGCAGAACATAAACATACTAAGATGAAGTCGGTTAACGTAAGAGGCTAGAACCTAAAATGGTCAAAGTGGAAAATGTGAAAAACATTCAGCAGCACATCAAATCATCCCAAATCTAACAAAAGATCTATTCAGAAAATCATCCATAGTACCTAGAGGTTTTGGTTGGAGACATGGTATTCCTCTGTATATCTCCGTAGAAGATGATTGTGAGATTTGGGAAGAATGGAAAGATCAGTCCCATGTACATCATCATATTTTAGATTACTGATCATTTTGGATATATCATCTATTTAATATTACTTCCACCTACCATATATCTATTACACGATGTATTACATATATCCCTATTGAGGAATTATATACTAGATCCCTCACATGTACTGAATCTAGAGGTGGTATAGTTGGAAAATTATCACTCTTGTGAGGAGAAATTATTGAAGATCCTAGATTGTTGAGATAATGTTATATGCAGCAAGACTACTCACCAGGTCAGTGTAATATAGAGGAACTATATGTATGAAGAGAAAACATGGGAACTCTAGGATGCAAGGAATTCTAAATAATCTCACTTTATGTAAAGTGAAATTTCATGGGTGAAATTTCAAAAGTGGTAAAAACTTTAATGACCCAAACATTTATTGATGGAATTGTTTCCCTTCTTATAATTGTGTTATATAGTATAAAACACAAACATAACACTGATATCCCAATAAAAACATCAATCTTACAAATTAAAAATGAAATAAATAATATTCATTTGAATTAAAGAACATATATCGATAGAATAGTAACTTGGCCCTTTAAATTGTAACATGACCATTAAGAATAACATTTCTTCCAATAGAATAGTAAACTCACTTATGAAAGTATAAATAAGTTTAGGCAACTTATAAATGAAAATATAACATAAATATATAATTGTATAAGTAAATAAATGTTTTAAAAAGGATTAATTAAGTGTTTGTATTTTTAAATAACATAAATGTTTATTTAAAATTTTATAAATAATATAATGATTTATTAAAATATACTTCCATGAAATGTATTAATAAATTATTATTTTTTTGTCTTATGATGACAAGATAATTTTGTAAGTCCTTAATTAATTTTTCAAAGTTTCATAATTTTAAAATTGATATTTTTCAATTATATGTTGATTTTAGTTAAAAAAATTCATATATTTATAAAATTATTTTAATAAAATAGATCTCATTTTTTAATTCTACACGTTGAAAAAATGGTTACAATTAATTTTTGGGTATTTTTCTAAAATAGATGATTTTTTTGTGAATAATAAAATATTGTAATTTAAGGTTTTTAAAAAATACAAGAATTATTGGGTCATAGATGTTGTATGGATGATGTAAAACCAAAATCATGAACTATAACTCATTATTTAATTAATTTACTGAAAATGTTCAACATATTGATAGTATTGAGCCTAAATAATTAAATAATTTATAAAATAAAGAAAATCACCGTTCTACTCCCCTATATGTACCACTCGTCACCACCTCTTCCTATAACACCTTCAAAGATTTTAAGAATATCTAAATTATAACAAATCCAATTACAAAGCCTATTTACCATGTCCAAATCTTTTGGTCTCAAAAAATACCAAATCCAATTTCTGTAAGGAGGTTCTCAGGGAGAAGAAGTACAAGAGGTAAAATCCTCTTTTGTTTTCTTTTAATTTATTTTCAAGTTATTTTATTTTCTTATTATCCCCTCATCTACCATCATCCAAGTTTATTGACAACTCCATTATATTATATATACTATAATTTTATTATGTTAGTGAAAAAATTCATCATCAAACCTATTATCCTATCAATTTTATTCTAAAATTGAAAATGCCATCCGTGAGGGGTTGAGTTATCGCCATTAAGGACGAAGAGCTTTAATTTTATTTTAATTCCTTCAAGGATGGTCATTAAACTGTTATAATGGTTAAAATATATGATAAAATATATATTATAACCATTTTTATTTTCTGTAACTAACATATATACATAATATTAACTAATAAAACAAAACGAGTGCATTGTGATCGAAAACCACAAAAATTAATCTAAACGATTATAATTAACATTTTATCTAATGAATCATCCTCATATATAGAATAAATATTAATATATTAGATCAATTAAACTTATATTATTTCACCAATAACATATACTTTTAATTATGGAGACTTATTCTAATCTTATGTGAACTTATATACTTTTATACAAGCATTCATATCATGAAAACCATGAAACGAACATTCTCAGAATGACGTAATTGAACTCTATAAATCATCATAATGTCCATACGTGAACTAAATAAAATTGTAATAAATCAAATTAATGTATAATAGGTTATTTATTTATTAATTAATGAATATAATTTGATTATAATAGATATTAATGTGATGAAAGCATCCAGACAAATGGCAAGGTGATTCTTGAACCAAATTTCCTTTCATTGGGTTATTCCCCTTTCATTCCAAATTTCTATGTGGATGTGACATTAACACTCCTCAAATATAATTTCATTTTTCTTTATTTTTTTCTTTTATATACATGTTTCTAATATGGTTTTATGAAAAATACACAAATTTTCCAAAACATCTCTTCTTTCATAAATGCATTTTGACTATTTTTGACTTGTTTATTCTTCACTTAATAATGAGGAATCTAATACGAAATATGTTTATACCTTTTGAATTTATTAATCAAAAAAAATATTCTTGAATGTATGAAGTGAAAAAAATTATTTTTTATCTAGGTAAATTTATGTACATGATTGATATACATTCTCTATTGAAAGCATGATTATATAAATTTTATAATGTGACAGGTGAACCCAGAATTATTTTTCACTCTAATGCATCAGGAAATGTAATTTATCTCATGATATAATATTCAATATTAATGAAAATTTGGCTATATTTTTTCATAATGATAATAATATTATTATTCACATATGTTATGTGTGATCATTATGCAATCTTTGTTTGCAACTATGTGTGGTATTTGACCCATAATACATGATGATTCATTTTTATACGTTTCCATATTTCATGCCATTATCTAATGTTTCATCTCATGATTATGATGATTATCCCATAATTATGTAATGATGATAATATTTATGTTGACATATATTATATTGATTCATGTTCTTTATCTATCCTCTTACTTAGATTTTAGCTTACGCCTATCTTTGATGTATATCGTCTGATGAATACTTATAACAAGGAGTACAGGAGGGCCACTACGAAGCTATATGAGAAGGAATTGAATAATTTTTATGTTTTCTTATGTAAATTTTATTTTTTTACTAATTTTTCCAAGATATTAAACCTTTGGAACATAGTTTTTGACCAATACTATATTATATCTCTTTAAAATGATGTAATAATAACATAAGAAAAAGAAAGGTTGATTTATATCACACCTTTAGTCACACCCTATTCTATTTAAATTATTCTTTTTGTGACCCTAAACCCTATTAAAATAGATAAGGAGGGCCAAGGAAGGATCCATTCATGGATTCTTCATGATATGGTGTTGATAGAGTTTAGATTAGTTGTCTGGTGAAAGGGTTCTTTTATAGAGCAGAGGGATGAATTTTTTTAAATATTAGTTACTTAATATAAAATGGGAAGTAATATTCATGGAAATGGTATATGAAATGGATTTGAATTGAATATAGATAATGAGGAGGTTGATAAAGACCCAATAAAAAATTTTAAAGACAATATTTTTTGATATTTAAATGATATAAACCATGTTTTAACAGTTTTATCCTACTTTTCTTTTAACTTGGTGACTACATTTTACTATGATAACTAAATTTTTTAACTAAGAAAGTGGTAATTTTTTCAGTAATTTGAAAATTTTCATTTCAGCTTGGAAAATCATATTACATGATTTAATTTCTTGATGTGGTAAAAAATAATTTTAACATAAGTATATATAATATAACAAAAACAATTCTTAAATAAATTACTTTTGAAACAAAAAAATGAATTTATCTTAAAATAATGTATATTATTGACTCTAATTATATTTAATGGTTTATTATTAAATAAATAATTATTATTTATACTTTATCATAATCCAAAAACATATAGATCATTGTGAAAACATAATTAAAGGAAACAAACTAAAATAGTTTTTATTTGAATAAAAAGTAATTAGGTCCAAAAAATTCAAGTGTATATTTTGACATTTAGCATATAAATTTTAAATTAATGATTTTACTCCTTAAATTACTTTTTTTTAAAATATTTCATTTATTTTTAATTCATTCTTACATTACAATGATTCCATAAACGTTTCATTTTTTGTAAAAAATAAAAAAATTTATTTTTAAAATTAAAAACCATATACTTATACCATGACTTAATAAAATTATTTATAAGATTACCATAATAATAAATATGAATATGAATTTATAAAATTAACAAAAATATTAATTTTAAAAAATATATGATAGAAAATAATTTAATAAAAATATATTTATCCTCTAATTAAAATGCCTTTTCAATCAAAAATTAATCCTAATAATTTTAAAATTATAATTTATATCTAATTTAATATATAATATCATTTTAAATATATTATAATAAAATATTATTTTTTAAATTATATATATTAAATCACAATCATGAATATTAATGAACCAATAAAGTATTATCCTAATGAAAAATAACTTAGTTATTACACTATGTATCTTAAAAATTGAAGGTTCATGAGAAAAACTATATAACACAAGATTTTTAGTCGTCTAGTATAATATTCACATTAAATATTTAGAGAATAGTATCTTTTTAGATAAGTGTGACATATATATAGATCATAATATATTTATGCATATATTCACTTATAAGGCGCTCAATATTTGACAATGACTATAGTTAATGCTAACCATGAATTATAAATTCTCAATACATTACCATATTTTGATGGGGAATAATGTGGATGATCTAAGTTGAAAATATCCTAAAACCATACCCATGATGTGATTCATAAGGATCCAAGTTTTATACATGTAAATGATGAACATGGGAATCATGGTGGAAGGAATAAAATCATACCTTAACCAAATGATTTCTCAACCATACATTTAAGATAAGATAAAGAATGAAAATAGGTAAGATATAATGATACAAAAGAATGTAGATGTAGTAATTATGGGGAAATCCTCAAATTTCAACATGTATAAACTGTATTTGGGAGATTTGGGATATGACTATGCGTACCGTCAGATATTGATATAAATGAATAGAAATTATATGATACTCATAGATCAACAATCTTTATCCACCATGTTGGAAGAATGATGTGTAATGATCATAGATATCACCCATTGTACGAAAATATGAAGGATATTGTAAAATATACAACAAGGTTCCCGGTATGATTACATGTGAGGGAAGAGATGAAAAATTTCAAGGAGATGATGTAATTGTTTCTTTGACAGATATATAAATGGGAGAACATTTTTAAGTATTTTTTTCACTAGAATTCAAAATAAATCTAGAGGAAATAATTCCCTAAAGGTCGTAGTTGATTATCATTTAATGACTTCCCACTTTTTCAAAATTTTAGAGGAATTATCACTCAATTAAAATGAAATCTATACACTAGAGAAGTGGTGAGGCTACATGGAACACTACTATCGGTTGCATCTGATTGAGACCATGGTTCACCAAAAGGTTATGGAAAAGTATTAACAATCCTTGAATATAGAATTAAACATAACTAGATGAAAAATATTAACGGATAATCTAGACACTTGAGGATATACTGGGAGCCTCCACCATAGGCATAAAAGGAGGATTGAATAAATATTTTCCTTTATAGAGAATTCATAAAACAATACCATTTCTTAAGAATTAATATGAATCCTTATAATGAAATCTATATAAAGAACATTATAACTCAAAAATGTTGGGATGAATTTTGATAATGTATGGTAGTTGTACCTAGACTGGTCAAATAAATTAAATATAGTAGAAAATCCATTCAACAATACATTAGCGAAATAAAAAGTCGATAAAATATTTATGTTAATCATCATCTATTAGGCCTATATTTTAAATTTAGAGATAAATTATTCCTTGATATATCCCACAATAAGAGATTAATAATGTTTGGGAATAAGGTAATGCTACCATGATATATTGGCCCCTCTGAGAATTTTGATTATATTAGAGATATTCTTTATCGATAATCACTCCCTCTAAAAATGTCTCATAATAAATATAGGGTCGATTTATTCTTCTTAATGAAGTAAATAAATGATAATTAAAATGTACTAAATCCATATTTAATATATTTGGATAATTATCTCTCTTATTTGGGGTATCCTATGAATATATTGGGCTATAAAGATAAATTTGAATGCAATAAGAAAAACATCATTTTCAAAGAAAACTATAAAAACCACAACTATAATGAGGACAAATTGAAATGTGAGGACATAATGAAACAAAACTACACTCATCTATTATCAAATGAGTATATGAGTATAAATTTAGAGGTTAAAATTTTTAATGTTGGGAAGAATTTAACAAATAAATATTTAATATATGAAATTTACTTTTTGGATAATCATGCGGGTTATATATATAAATATATTTTAGTGCAACAAATTTACTAAATAAAAAAAAATTATTACATTTTATGTCATTAATTTAGAAAATTTCATTTATAGAATAAATATACCTAGTAAAATTGAAAACATTATAATGTGAAAACAATCATAAAAAAATAAGATAACATGATTTGGAAAATTTGGATAATTTAGATCTCATATAATTATCACACTCATATATATCAATATATAAAAGAAACAAAAAAAAATTGTAATTAAATCAAGATATTGTGAAAAACGTCTTAAAAAATATTAATTCATGATCTTTTATATATATTTCTAATAAATACAAACCATGGATGTAGAGGTTTAGAATCTTTCGAATATTAAGATGAAAAATAAAACATCTTAAATATAAGAACATATTAAATACTTAATACTCTATATAGTTATACTAACTTATATAGATCTTATAAAACTAAATGTGATACCCTAGGAAAATATATAAGGAAATGTGTGATCCAAAAATCCTATTATGGGAATAAAAAAAGTAATAAAGCATAACAAGATAGTAAAGATCCCTAATATGATATCATAAATAGAATGATCATAATAACAGAATCAAGGAATAAGTAAATGAAATAAAAATATCATGTAATCATGGAATATGTGAAAAAACACAATAATTTATATTATAAAAACAATTCAAGGGTTACTCCTAATATCATCATAAAAAATTAGAAAAAATCTCATGGTGGATCAGGTTCACTCCCTAATCTCACACATAGGATCTCATGAGATATAAAGATAAAACCAATTCACTATAGGGATATAAAATTCAAATATCAACTATAAAAATGGATATAATTATATGAATGTAAAATAAGGACATGAAACCATACATAAATCATATTCATGATGAAACACATGATAAAAAATAGGGTTTCTTAATTATAATTCAACGAAAACCTGATATTTAAATCATAAAGATTTTGAAAAGAATAAATAATTAAATCATTTATAAATTTCATAATTTAAAAGGGATATATTTAATGAAAAATTAGCTTCAATGTATAAAAGTCTTGAGTTTGATCCAAGTGAATAAATAATAACAGTGAATCACTCGGGTGATACTTTATATAATAAGTAAAGGATATTTTTTAAGAATAAAAGATTTTAATGTTTTATATAAAATGATAATTTAACCAATGTTTCTATATATAAATTAATTATTAGTTTAATAAGCTATTTATTTTTTTAAAAGAATACATGGGGGTGATTCTTTACATGAGATATGGGATAAGAAGGATCCTTTAAATTGAGATTTCCCCAAAGTGGTAATTTTGAATAGAACTAAAAAAAATATAACCCCATAAATGTAAAATATATTTAATGTGTTATATATTAAAAGTATATATATACATAAATATATGAATTTAAGGTGGATAATATTTTTTAAATGGAGAAAAAAAATAATTTGTAACCGAAAAGTTATGGGGGTGCTATAGAAGATCCCATACCTCTGGTATAAATTCACTATAGACATTCAATTAACAACATGAATAATTATATTACATCTATTAAATATTTAAAATATAACCTTTGTCTTATATATTTATTTTTATATTGTCTATTTATGACCTTTTTTAGTTATTTTTATTATAATTTATGCTTATGCCTGTTAGTCAAGGTTGTTCAGTAATTTCTCCATAACAATTTTAGTTTGTTAAGCATGGTAAAAGGTGTTATGAAATAACTTAATGATCTACAAAATTAGAGAAGTTTATTTAATTTATTATTATCTGATTAAAATACTTATTTAGTTTTAATGGTTGTCAAATAATAGACAAAAATTTAAAAGGTTCATTGATAAGTCCATTTAATGTGATTAAAGTTACTATGAGTGTTCCTCATTAATCACAGAAATGGAATGAACAATATTATTATAATAGAATAATAATGATGCAAACAATATAATTTTAAGATTTTAACTATATTTATAAATTAGTCCCAGTTAGGTGGTCTAGAATACTAGACATGTCATTTCTTGAAGACGGTAGTCTTTTCAAACACATAAAAGAAAAATTCATTTTAGGTGGAATGTGAGTGGATAGAAAATGAAATAATTATCATTTAAGAATTTTAATAATGTTTTAAACATTTAATATGTTAAATAAATGAACTTTTTTAACTTTCCATTTAATGTGATTTTGAAAAATGGAACACATTTTTCTTAGAGGTGATAGTCTACACATAGACATGTTGACATTTTCATTTTTTCTCAATGATTTTGGTGGAATTAGAAAATTTGAATATGAATTAGTATAATAAAACTTTATCATATTAACTATTCTATTTATCTCATACCTTAATATATATAAAGGACATTATGGGTACTGATGCAGAAAAGAACTAGAAAATTTGGTTTGGGATTATCACATCTCCGTTAGATGTTCTCCCTTTGGTTCCTCCTGAAGGCTCCTCATCTTGGTCTTTTGGTGGGAAACATTATTCAAGAGAATATGGAGGGTGTTTATGAGATAATGGGGTATATTTTTTTGTTCTAAAGATTTGGAATTTGTGGTGAAATCGGGAGGAGGTTAGATCCTTCTATAAGTAAAGAGAGTGTATTTTAAATAAAATATATTTACATTTCAATAATTTATTTCAATTATTTAATGGATAAGGATCCAAAATTGTCCAATAATGGTTTGGGTAAAGGGATAAGGTTTAGCCTCACTCCAAAATCAAATATAATTCAAAATTTTATCATCATGTAATTTTTTTCACTATATTAATCCACTTTTACCCTACTTTACTCTTATCATTGTAACTCAAATTTCACCCTCGATAACTAATTTTAATTGCTGATGATAAATTTAAAATTAATGAATAATTTTAAAATATTAATTTAAAATATGGAAATAAATTTATAAGATTAATTTTTTAAAATATGGGGATATTAATTTTAGTAATAGAATACATAAGAAGTTGAATCCTTTTCATTGAAAAGCATCATTTTAAGATTTAAATATATGTTTAAGAAAAAATTATAAATGTTTTTTATTTTCATGATTTATGTTTTTTTATTATAAGAATTTTTTTTTTCTTTTAAATTAATCGGTACACTTAATTTTAACTTAATAATGTTTAATTAAATAAAAAGACCAAAAATAATTTTATACTAGAATTAAAATATTACTTTTTTTTTATAAAGTTAAAAATAGGTTTAAAAAATATATAAAAATATATTTAAAATGAATAAAATTATTCAATATATATATATTTGTTCAATTAAATGTTTTATAAAATTCTAAGTCTCGCTTAGATAATAATAATGTAACAAAAGTAGTTATTTTGGAAAAATTGTATTTTTCACTATTGATATAAATGTAAATTATTTTAGAATTATCCCAAAAATACATCATATGATAACATTGATATTTCTAATTACAAAATTGTTTCTATTTTAGTAAATTAAAATCCTTATATTTAAAATTTTGGATTTTAAATTAACTTACAAGAAATAAAGAAGACTACTTATACAGAAAAAATATGTATTTAGAATTTTTGCGTTCTTACAATTATTTGACAAGAATTAAAAAAAATTATATTAAAATATATCAATAATAAAATTTATCATCATTTTAACATAATATATTTAGACTGTTAAAAAATTATCAGCACCTAAAAAACCTTTTTAAAAAAATACCTTTTTAGGTATAAAATAATACTAACTTAATTATAATTATAATTTATTATTTATATCCTAATAATTTAATACTACCAATATATTTATATTTATATATTTAATTGAATTTTATTAGACCATATTTTAGTAATACAATTTTATAGAAAAAAAAGAAATTTTTTAATTAAATGTTATATTTTTGTTTCATTATTATTATTTATTGAATATTTTATTTAAACGTGTTACTAAAAATAAAAAGATGTGGATTACATATTTTAGCCACCAATATCTATTGATCAATTCTACAATTCCCACATTTATAATGTCTATATTTGTAATGAACATATTTTCAATGACAACATTTCAAATGACCAGATTTTATTTCTATATACTGGCTTACTAAAATATTTCATTTTATTCTCATTTCATAATTCACACTTCTCACTTCTATAATTTCAACTTTAGATAAATAAAAATTATTTCTCCCTTCAGGGTATTATTTCTCATTGTAGATTTTGTTATACAAATGGTGATTCTTAATGGTGAAGGAGGTCTTGGGGAGTTTCTAGTTCTAAAGATATTTTATATTTTAAATTTATTATCTCCTTTAAATTTTTGTAGTTTGAATAGTTGTAATCACTAAGGATGTATAATAATCCATTCTATATGGGACATGGTTTGTTGCAACTTTTATATAATGCTCTATTAAATTTAATATACTGGTTTTTCCTTAGTTCATATTTGTATGGACTAATCTATAATAAAGTATTAATTATTTTTTAAGAATATAAAAATAATCTTTATAATTACTAGAAAAAGATTAAACTCGTTTAAAACCTAGGGTTTTAAAATATCCCCTATAAAATTAATTTGGTCCTTAGAATTTAAATTATCATATACTAATGGAAAAAACTATGGGTATCTAAAAGTAAATTATGGATCACAGTATAATTCCTAGATAAATGAAAACCTTAAAAACTTTTGGCCATATATTTATCCACTAAATAGGGTTATCCTATATATATAGATTTCCTCTTACAATTTTTGCATTGATTTAATCATTAGTAATCCTTTTATTGATAGATTATCCTAGGTTGATATGAAATTTTATTTACTTATTGCAATAAATAACTTTTCTTATAAGTAGATAGAAAAATCAATTCCAAAATTCACATTAAATCTATATAAAATATGTATATTTAGACTCTCATGAATCATAAAACAAAAAACCTTGAATAATATTCACAAACATTGGATTCAAAAATGATACCACTAATTATATTTATTTTAATAACAAATCATAGGTAAAACATTACCTGACATAAGACATATGAAAATATATAGAGATGAATAAGTTAAATGGCACTACTTTATTAGAACAATCCACTTTAATAGTAGTTTTTGTTTTTTCTATTCCATTTTCCCATAGTATAAAAATAGGTTTTCATTGAATTTCACCTTAATACCTTGGATAAGTGAACTTTTTTGTAGAGTTATAAAATCACCTCCTATAAACATCAAATTCGTAATGGCTCCTTAGGGAGGAAAACATTTTTTCCCAACATGATAACCAAAATCTTCTTTTTTCCTTAGTATCTTGTCACTCAATTCCCTCCTTTACGATAGATCAAACATCTTCCAAATCCATTGATAAATTACCCTAGGTTTTTATTCCCACATTTTTTACATGATGGTTATTAGATCTTAATTCATTCATCATCCTCATCACCTAAACCATGACACACTATCCTTATCTTATTTGATGTGTTTAGAAGTTCCACTGCATCAAAATTATTAATTATAATTACTGATAGATGGTTTGGAATAATAAAAAGGTTTATTTCTCAACCTATTGTCCTATTAGGATTATAATTGGAGAAATATCCACATTTTCTATTACATCCATTGTTAACTTGATTTATTATATCTTTTGGAATTACTAAAATGAAATGTGGTTCATGTGTGTAACGAGGATCATAAATGATCTCCGGAAACGACCAACCTTGAAATGAATTTATTTTTAAAACAATCACATTGGCTTTCAGTTCAACCTAAATCACTCTTGGTTCAATTTAGGTTTCTTTCTGATGGGTTCTTCTATAATTATTATCATAATTATTTTAAAAAATAAACTCTTAATATTCAATTGTAAATGGAATGTGTTTGAACATACTATTTCCATCGAGGGTGTTAAACTAAGTGTGTAGATAAGCCTCTTTTCCACACAGTAGGAGAAAAATGAGTTAATACCCATTAGGTCCTTATCAGTGTTACTACCCTTATGTATATCTATAATAGGTATTTCATCCACATGTAGTATCTAGATATCAATTTCATTACTAATAAAACCATATAATAAAAAAAGTGCCTATTTTTTTTGATTTCATCACATACTTATGCTTATCCATTGAGTTATTATTAATTTTATTATTATAATATATAAAAAGAAAAATAATGATCATAATGATGGAAATATGTAATAACAATGTGAAATCATTAGATCATGGAATTGTGGAATATGTGGAAATAATGTAATACAATAAATCAAAAACATATGTTAGGGTTTCACCTAAGACCATCATCATACAGTGAACAATGTCACATGGTGGATTAGGTTCACTTCGTAACCCTAAATAGAATATCGGGATTTATTAATATTTTCCCTATTAATTTGGGTGATATAAAATTTTCTATCCAAGAATTACATATTGAAAATAATATATATGTGTGTAACATGAGAAAAAGACACCATACATATATAATAATCATGATCAAAACCAAAAGGAGGAAGTGAGTTTTATAATTATAGTTCAATGAATAAATGAAGGAAGAATCATATGGATTCAAAAACATAAGGAGGTATTTACTTATTTTGAAGGATCATAATTAAAAAATTGATATTTTTCATGAATATGGATTTCCAATGTAGAAAATTCATGAGAAGGATCTAAGATACAAAAGTTTTCTTGAATTGGGGTTTACATTAAATTGGGAATTTCCAGGGGAAACTAAAATTTATAACATCAAAGATGAAAATAATATATTAATAGTTATATATATAAGTGGAATAGATATTCAGAATTAGAATATTTACATGATATGAATTTTGTGTAAAAAGTAAAAAAGGAAAGATAATGTGTGATTGATAAGTAATGTCGATTGGATGGAAGATCCCTTACCTTTGGTGCATGTTTTGTTTTGCAATTGTTATTTAATTATTGAATAAATTTATTAATTTAATTAAATAAATTCTAAATAAAGTTACTCTTCTATTTTTAATTTTACAAGGACCATTTATTTTCATTTTATTAATATTGTTTCTCCTTATATTGGTTACTCAATGTTGTTCAGTTAATTTCTCCATAATAGTTTCAGTTTTTTGATAATGTTTGAATGTGTTGTAAAATAACTTCATGACCTCTATACTTATGGAGGATTTTTTACATAATTATACTATTAGAATATTGATTCTACGGTTTCAAAAGATTTCCAAAAATATACTCAAATTAAGAAATGTTCCTTGATAAGATCATTTAAGTTGGTTAAAGTTACTTCACCCATTTCTTGTTAATCACACATATAGAATGACCAATATCATTCTTAAAGAATTATAATTGTGTGAAAAATATCATTTGTTTACAAAATGTATATTTTACTAACTTCATCCATGTTTGGTTGTCATGGGTAACTAAAGAAGTTTTTTCATAGAGGTGGTAGTCCTCACATACACACAAACAATAATTTTATTTACCATGGAATATGATTATATTAGTAAATTAAATAACTTTCCTTTAAAAACTATAGTCATTTTATAAATATCATATTATTTATTTAAATTCACTTTTAATATATTCCATTTATGGTGGTGATGAAAAATTGAACATGTTGTTTGTAGAGGTTTTAGTTCGAACATACTCATTATGACATTTTCATTTTTATAAAAAAATTGGAGGATGGTATAAAATGGATATTTCATTAGTATAATAACACATAATCATATAAAATTTTAATTTTTTATCACACCTTAATTGATAGATCATACATAAGGTATGTAAAATAATATAAGAAGAAGAAATGTTGGGTTGATAATATTACCTCCCCCTTGGGTAACTCTTTGATTCTCCACAACATGGTATTTTGGCGAGACCAAGGATTTAAAGGAATGGGGATGGATTGAGATGATATTGTGATATATATTTTTGGTTGATACAAATGTTTATTATCACTAGATAAATTGGGATAATGTGAGCTCCCGTTATAAGCAAAATGAGTGGCATCTTTGTAAAATATCTTTACTTTTCAATAATTCCCTTCCATTATTGAAGGATAAAGGTTAAAAAAAGACAATAACTATTCAAGGAAATATATAAGGTTGGGAATCCCTCCTCCATGAAATTTATGACATGTTTTCACATATTTTACCAAATTTCTCTATATTAAACCACTTTTACCCTAATTTTCCTTTACCATGATACATTCTCCTTCACCATTAGTAACTCGTTTTAATGTAAGAATTTAAAATTGATAATATTTAAAATTTTAACTCTATAATTTTAAATATTAAGATGAATTTAAAAAATAAAGTTTTTAAGATACAGTGAAATCAACTTTTTATTAGGAAACATAACACGTAGAAACTATTTCATAAAAATGTAAATTTTAAGTGTAAAATTTATCTATAGTATAAAATTATAATTTTTTTATTTTTCAGATAGAAATTGTTTTATTATAAAAAAATAAAATTAATGTCTTGTGGATTTTCAATCAATACCAAAAACAGAATTTACAAAAATAATGTTTTATTAAATAAAAATACATTTTTTTGAATTAAAATATTACTTTTATTTTGTGAGGTTGAAAATTGGTTTTATAAATATAAAATAATATCTTTAGAATGATTAAAATTGGTAATTTAATAAATATTTTATCATCTAACTGGTTTTATAAAATTCTATGTTTTCTTTGATATACTGATAAATTAATTAATGTCACTATTTTATTATAGACTATATTTTTTTATTCATCTAAAACTAAATTATTTGAGAAAATCTCAAAGATTCATCATATGATAATTTTGATTACTGGAATTGAATAATGGTTTTATTTTATATAGTCAAAATACTAAAATTTATAAATTTATATTTTAAATTAATATATAAAAAATAAACAAATCCACTTATAAAGATAAAAATATGAGTTTCTAGATTTTTTGTGTTCTAAATATTATTTCAGATCAATTAAAAATTTTATTATTTTAAATATATATCAATAAAAAATATTTATTACCATTTCACTAATATATATTTAATCTCTTAAAAAATAAATTGCACATGAAAATCAAGTTTTTAGAATGGTAAATATTTTATAAATAAAATGATGATTACACAAATATAATTATAACCAATTATTTATATCAGAATCATTTAAATTTATCCATATATTTATATGAAAATGTTTATTTTATATTCATCATGTCCTTCATTTAATAAAAATATTTTATTACATAAAAAGAAAATATTTTAATTAGATATAAAATTTTGTTCATTATTCATATTTCTAAATTATGTTATTTAAACTTATTACAAACAATACATAAATTTGGTACACCTATTTGAAATATGTATATAAAAAAACATATTTCATCAATGGCCATGTTTTCAATAACCTTATTTTAAATGACCATAATTTCAATGGTCATGTTCTACTTTCATATACAGTTTTTCTAAAATCATTCATTCTATTATCACTTCTGAAGTCACACTTAAATTTTCAATAGTTTTTATTTTATATCTCACAAAATTATTTCTACTTTTATATTAGTTTTTATCATTATAGTTTTTATACGAATAGTGATTCTTTAATTTCTGGGAGTTCTAGGGGAGTTATTATTTTTTAAGATAAAATTATTTTCAATTCATTTTCCTCATTTAATTTTTCAGTTTTAATGGATGTAATCATCCATGAGGTTTAATAATCCATTGTATGCAATACATGTTTTCAAATTCCACTGTTTTAAATTTATATTATAATTGAATAAAGCATTTTTATCTTGGTTTATATCTCGTATGGACCGATCTCAAATTAATTATTAATTTTTTTGTAAAATTGAAGATTTATTATTATAATTAGAGGTGAAAAAATTAATAGAATTTAATATATGGAGTATCACAAGATATTTTTAGAACGAATAATATATAAAATTGATTAAAATGGAATAAAATTATTGATTATGAAAATCTTAGGTATTTATTAGATGTTTAAAACCAATATGACCATTATAATAGTAATATAATAGTTGAGAATAGGTACACGACCCTTGGAATAGAAATTAGATCATAATAATAGAAAAAAAAAACAAAAAACATTATAATGAAACGTAAATATTATTTACTATAAATAAATTATGTTAATATAAATATTATAATGCCATAAAATAAGTAGTCAAATTATAAACACAAAAAAAATAAGTACATTTTTTTGATGTGTTTTTTCTAACACCCCATGGTTTTAAAAATAAATTGAAACACATGAATATTTGTTTTATGTATATAGTTATAACTTTCCTTTAAATATAATTTTTACATTTCTATTATTTGAATTTAGGAAAAAGGTCTTCTACAATTTTGATCAATAATTTATTTGGAGTCTGATAGAACCGACTTGTTTTTTTGGTGAATATTAAAATACCCTTATGAATAGTAATATGAATAGTAATACGACCCTTATGAATAGTAAAACATATTATTATTTTATTTTCTTATGCTTATAGGATAATGATATCCTGATTAATTTTTAAGGTGATATAAAATCAATTATAATTTTAAATTTGTTATTTTTTGAATAAAGTATGATTTTTTTTAAAAATTAAATTTATTATATATAGGAAATTATTTTCAAAAAATGGAGTTCATTTTTTAATTCTACATGTCGAGAAATAGTTAGGGGGAATTTTAGGGATTTTTCTGAAATTCTTGAATTTTTGAGGAATAATTAAATACGATAAATTATGATAAATGAAAAATAATTGTTTTACTACATCATAGGAGACTCATGGTTGATTTATGCACACATGGTTCAAAATAACATGAACTTATTACTATTTTGGGTCACATGAATCAAGACTATTCATATTTTTCATCAAAAATATTAAACTAATGATTAAAATAATGTAAAAACCCTCCTCTCCTCCACTATAAATACTACCCTTATTCCCCTCTTCCTCTCAAACCTCTCAAGCATCGATCATTGTCTATGTTCTACCCATTATCATTTTAATGTATCTTCCTCACATCCAAGACCTAATGGTCTCACCAAAAGGCCAAAACCAAAGGCCTAAAAGAGGATCTCACGGAGAAGAGATCAAGAGGTAAAAATCATCTTTCTTATTCTTGGGTTTTCTTTTCAGTTCCTTTTCTTTTTATACTCTCTTATATTCCCCTTTTTGAAGGTACATGAAAGCTCCAGAATCATATATATTATGGATTTTGTCATGTTTAATGGAAACAATTCATCTACATTCTTTATCTCTTCCCCCTCTTATAATGACACTGTTTGTGATGTGTCGTTTACCAAAATAATGGAAAATGTGTTTCCAATTTCCAATACATTCTTAAAAATTTATTCAAAAACATTTTTAGTATTGAAGAATAATTTAAATTTTATTATTTAAACTCTTTCATTTTTTATAATACACTTCAATTCATAAAAATAATATATATAATGAAACCAGTTCCTCATTATCGAGGAACCGCAAAAATATGATCAAAAAAAATATCATTAATGTTTTATCTAATGACTCATAATCATATATGATAAAAAATTTATTAATGGAATCATTAAGTATTCTTGGAATATATGAAAACCATTTCCTTCCACTTCTGGAATTTCATTTCCATATGAAAAGAAAATAAAATACAAAATGGCTATGGAAATCATGTGAAGAACGCACCAGAAACAATGGAAGGAAAAAAATACTAATAATGAAGGGGTAAAATGATGTAATTAAATGATCATATATGGTGTTATAAAAATGAATATTTTTTATATGTTATTAATAAAATCTTTTTAATCATTTTATGGGAGGTATAAACATGTTTGAAGTAAGATGATCCTGTGGTAAGGGAAATCGTAACCTAATTTCCAATCTTTGGGTTAACCTTCTACATTATTCCTTATATGTAATTAAGATTATTTTATTGATGAGATTTTGTTTATATTATTTTTCATTATGTGTATTTACAATTCATACACATATCCATTCCATTCCATTAATTATCACTCTAATTGTATTTGTAAAGGTTAATTCCTTTTAAAATCCCTTGGAAAGTCTCTTTAATAAAATTAAGAAAGATTGATATATATATATATATATATGGAATGAATGGTTTCTCCTGATTTCAGGATAATGTATTACTAGGATATGTTCCTTGGACATATTTATTCTTGGTTGAGCCCAATATAGCTCAAGTTATTATGGCTTGATCCCATTATAGCTCAAAATATTACGAGTGATCCCCATTGTAGCTCACCAATGCATTGGGTACTCGGAAGATGGAATTTTACCAAATGGTTGTTTCATGTGTAAGGTTGATTGTTAGAGAGATATGGTAAATATTTCCCAAGTAAACTACATTATGTTTCCATGCATGTTAATGAGTTTTTATGAAATGGGTTTTATTGGTTTTTATGTTATCACTTGACTAACAATATCTTTCATTATATACCTTACTAAGCTTTTTTGTGCTAATACCAAATTTTTTTATATTTTTTCACAGGTTATAAGGATGTGTAAGAGAAATAAGGAAGAAAATATAAATGTTACGAATATTATTCATATAAATTATGTTTTTATTTAAATTATATATTTTGGAAAAATTGGATCTTATTTTAGTAGTATCCTCATGTATGATTATGGGGTGTAATGTATGTTTTATTTCCTGATTTCTATGAAACTATAATCTTAAAAATATCTTCAATATGTAAGAATGTATTTTCATTTATAAAACTCAATATTATCTAATGTCTTATGGATGGGTCCTTACATTTGGTATCAAAGGGTGGTTTAGATAACATTAGGGGTTAGGATGATGTTAATAGAAATACATAAATTTTTTTTACACTGACTAATTTCAAAGGATATAGAATTTAAAATGTACCATGTTTCTTTGACTAAGATATGATTTTTTGGATTGGTTTTCTATAGAAGAAATAGGGAAGCTGAAGTGGAGAGGCACCAAGAGAATGATATCCATCCAAATTTGTAGCATCAAATGGTAGGGATTGGAACTGACTAGTTTGTGATAATAATGGGACAGATGTCACAGGAAATAAATGGTGGTGACAGCCATGCAAGATAACAAAAAGATATACCACAAATAAACATGATGATAGTGGATCATTTTTGAGAAAACACACTACTTTTTTAAATGGATATCATTATCCAGAAGCATCTAAGGATTGGATTAATGCCATTGAAAAGATATTATAAGTTATTGGATGTTCAGAAAATCAAAAGTTAATTCTTACCATTTATCATTTTGAAGGTGAAGTTGACCGGTGGTGGTCAATGGTCAAGAATATCTGGGATAGAGAAGAGATTAATGACTTTGAGTGGGATGAATTTAAAATTATTTTCCTTGGAAAAATATTTTCCAAAGGTGGTTCAACATAGATTGGAGAAGAAATTCCTTGAATTTAAGAAGAAGGATGAAGATTTAGTGGCTGTGTATGAAGTGAACTTCACTCGACTAGAGAGGTATTTTCCAAATCTTATTCTCAATCTTGATATAAAAAACAACCATTTTTACTCAGTATTGACTCCCTAGTATCGAAGGGAATTGGCCTCCCATGAATTCAAAAGTTATGAGAGAATTGTACATTGTGCTGAGAGGGTAGAAATATAGTTTTCTAATTATTAAACTCACTTTGACAATAAGTAGAAGAATAGGTCCATATGGAAATAAATGTGAAATAATCAATCAAAGAAATCTTATGGTAAGAAAGTACAGTTACTAGTTTTTGAATAGTGTGGAAAAAAGAACACATGGGAATGCCTTACCCAAACCGGGAAGCGTTTTCGATGTGGAAAGTTTGTACATATGGCCAAAGATTGTAATGAAAATGATCCTAAGAATAATCCTGATTAGAAAACTGTAATGTGTTTTAAGTGTGATGAGATGGGTCATTATGAAAATGAATTCCCAAAGAGAGATCTGAGTGATCCAAAGAAGATAGACAATAAGAAAAAAATTATAGTGAGATTTTTTTGCGACTACATCAATAGACATTGGGCCATTTGATGAAGTTGTATCTGGAACCTTGGTTTTTTACTCAGTTTCTGCTAGTTATTTAATACGAGGTCTACACATTCATTTATTTCTGAGATATTTTCTATTAAATAGGATATATCACCTCATAAAATGAGGCCAAAACTTATTGTTAAAACAAAAGAGGGGAAATATTACAGCAAAGATGAATTATAATAATCATTCTATTGTGTTATGTGGAAAGACAATACCTCCAAAACCTTATGTTTTGACCTTAGTAGAGTTTAATTTCATTATGGGGTTAGATTGGTTTTCTTTTTATCATGCTATGACTTATTTTATAGCTAAATATTTTGTTTTTTAGAATGAGATTTAGTTTCAATACCAGATTGAACCCATACAATTGATAACATATTAGGAAGATGGGAAACTATTAAAATATATAAATGAAAGTTATCCTACGCATATTGTTGAAAACAAGGTAACTATTAAGATTAATGACGTGCTAGTGGAAAATGAATACCTTGATATTTTTCTTGATGAGTTACCTAATGTCATACCTGATCGGGGTGTCGAATTCACAATTGACATAGTTCCATGACTCTTTGCATTAATTACATAGCCTTAAATGTAACATCCCAGGTAAATAAAGAATAAATAATTTTAATATTTATTAATGTTTGTGAATTAAATGTTAATTATACTTTAAATGGGTTTCTATGTTCGATAGCGTACTCGATACGCAACAATGAGTTTCTTTGAAAACTTGCGTTGCACACTAGTAATATAATAATATTATTTTAAATGGTAGTTAACACGTAGCCGTTGTATTGGCGGGAATGAATATAAATAACTAGAATATGATTATTTATGTTTTTTAAATGTTTTTACATTTATCCAATAAAATATAAAGGCTTAAAATAAGAAAAGAATTAAATTTTAGGCATAGATACTCTAATATTCACTAAAAGGTCGAACTATCGCCTTTTGATGGAGAAACTTCTTTAAATAAAGTTTTTTTCACTATTTTAAATTATATTAGATCAAATAAAATTCTTCTTTATAATCGGGACATCAAAATTTACTTTGTGTAAATTTTTGGTATTTTTCCGATAAAGTTCATTTTTTAATGAATAGTGAAAACTGTTGTATTTTAATTCAAAACCTATTTTTAATATAATTTATTTATATGATTAGATTATATTTTCAATTGGTTTTAAAGTTCAGTTAGAATATAGTTTTACCATTTAATCTAATTGTGGTCATTGGAATTAATTTCACTTTAAAATTGGACTTAAACTAGTGTCAAGCTTTTGATACGTTTTGTTTCATAAAAACACGCTATTTGTTATGACAACGGGAATTAATTATTAAATTAATTAATACAACTTATATTTTTTGATGTTTGTAAAATATACATCATTTTTGAATTCGGAATATCAAATATAGATTAGGGTAAAGTTTTGGTATTTTTCTGAAAAACTTCAATTTTTTGATGAATAGTGAAACCACTAAGTGGTACTTAAAAAAACTGATTTTTCGTTTAAATGAAATTTTACCACCTCTGTGTTTTGAATTTAAAAAATCCAACATACATGGTTTTCATTTGGAAGTAAAATGTGGTTCAATGGGATTAAAATAATTTTTTGGTGAATAGTAACTTTTATGTTTTTAATCGCAATTAAAGGTAAATAGTGTAATTTAAGGTAAAAATAATGTTTTAATAATATGAAATGAACATGACACATGTCCTACCCTTACTGGTTGTGTCATGTCTGACCAATAAAATCCATGGGTCAACTTGGGGACCCCATGGAGCCACTTTGGAAGGAAAATGACATTAATATCTTTTTATTTAGTGTTAAAGTAAAAATTTCAGAAACATGAGTAGTTTTACTAAAACAATTTTTAAGTGGTGTAATAAAAGTCATATTTTTTACTATAAATCTTCATTAGAAAGATAAAAATATTTCCTACATCATGATATTTTGTTTAGAATTTTTAGACATTAAATAAATTAAATTATTTATGACATCATGATGATGCAGCAATTACTTCAATATTTAATGATTTAAATAAAATGAGACGATAATGTAAAATATAAGACCTAAACTTGTCAAAAACTTATTGGATGGGTGGATTTAGAACTCTTATCACCTTATCCTCAAAATAAATTATTGTGTGACCTTTAAAAAACCGAAACTCATTTTATAATAAAGTAACCGTTTATAACTTTCCAAGAGTGCCCCTCCTCTCCTCTAATAAAAGGCCCCCACCTCTACCACCTTACCCACACATCTCAAGCCTTTGTCTCGTCAAACCCCTGCCCAGTTTGTCTCTCCACATCCCCCTCTTACTCCTAGAGGCCTCACTTTGGGATTAAGTCTTACCAAGGAACCCTTTGAGCTCAAATCTAAGAGAGTTACCCGATTTTAAGGTAATGTCTTCACTTGTGTTCTTTTGTTTTATTTTGCTTCTCCAACCCCCTAAACACTTTTTATTCTTTTATTTTGTAACAACTACAGTATCTTATATATACTAGGATTCTTTTATAAGATGGATTGGAGCTACACATACACACACCTCCGTCTAATGGTTAAAGAACATATTGTTTCTGTGTTTGGTGAATTTCTGCCTCACGAAACGATGATTGTTCAATCTTCTTTTAACACCATTAATGGTGGCCATTAAGATGTCACTATATTTATATATGATATATATTATGTTTATTTTTTCCTTAATCTTCTGTATTTTTCATTGATGTCATACCTTTATGGTTTCCATTATGGGTATACGCGATATCTTCATTTTAGGAAGTGCGGACTACCGCCCCATCAAAGTGATTTGATTCGTTAATGCCATATGTGGGACGTATAAAGGATGGATTTAAAGTTATTATATATTATTTTATACTATAATTATAATATAACTTTATATCATTATTATTTGTTTCCATTAATGTTTGAGATTGAAACGAAAGTAGCGTTCATGCGTACGTACGGCTTACCATCTCCATGAACGGTGCATTACATTTCTTATCCCCAAATATAATTTACTATTATAAGTACATATATATAATGGATATATATGATGTATGTTACATCTAAATGATGAATATAATTCTGGAATTAAAATATACATATCTCTCATTTAGTTTTAATTCCATTAAGATGACATAGAAATGAAAGTAGCGTTCATGCGTACGTACGGCTTACCGTCTCCATGAACGGTGAGTTTCATTTCATACCTAAAAATGATTATGTAATATTATAAATACATGTATATTCTGGATATATATGATATATATGATATCCAAATCATGAATATCATTCTGGATATAATGAACCTTTGACCACACGAACAACACGTAATTGTAAGAAGTCCGCTTTCGACTTAAGGACCAAATATCGACAAAACAAACATTATTAACTTAAATGATTACATAATGTTTATAACATGGTAATAAGTGATATAAAAGTAATAATGAACTTGAAAAAGGTTCTTAAGCAAGTAGAAATTAACTCAACTTTATTATTCAGGACGTTAAATAATGATCGAGTCAAGTCGGACCCGAGGTAAGGGACTTCGTCTCAATCTCCTTTCATTGAGGCATATTTTGTTTTATACAAAACTTTCTTTTATACGGTTTATAAACCACATTGACTTTGAATTTTATTCAAAAAGAATCTTTTTATATGAAGCGTGTTACTAAACGACAAAAAGGAATGTTTCTTTTAACGTACGCGGTGACAACGACCTTTTCCACCGCCGCGAGTATTATTTGGTCTTTGGCTTCCTCAACAAGCCGTAATGTTTTTTAGAATGAAATATATACCATATACTCTTTTATGTATTTTGGTATTGAAAATGGGTTTTATAATGGATTTGTTATGTCAATATATTTAAGTGATATATTGTGATCAAAGTGTGGAAATGTTTTCTTTCCATTATATTTGTTTTGTGTCTTATTATTTTATAATGGTACTTAGACATTTGATGGGTGGTTACGTGATAAACCATATGATCGGTGGTGCCGTGAATACCAGGATGGGTGGTTACGTTATAACCTCCAATGCATTGGGTATGGAAGTCGGCCGTATGGCTATTCCATTATGTGATATGTGTGGAAGTCGACCGTATGGTTATTCCATTTAAGTATGTTTATATCCCAAGTTACCTTTATATGTTATGTGATATTTATATGGGTTTTATGACTATATTTTGGTTACAAAAGGGTAAGTAATGATCTTTTATTAAGTAAAGAGTTTTTACTACATCATAAAGGTAAAAAGTATTACTTTGACAAAGTATACATGGTTTACTTGTGGTTTTGATAAACTAACAGTTTTCGTTCTTTGTGTATCCCTTACTGAGATTTTTATGCTCACCCCAAGTTTTTGAAATTTTTCTCACAGGACTTAATGTGGAATAGGGTCAATGATGGGATCAAGGAATAGTCATGCTATCTAAAACATGGAACTAGACATGTTTATTTTTAAGAGTTTTTATTTTATGGAATCTTAGTAGAGGTGTCTACTTTGTAATCTTTTGAGATGTAATAGTTATGTCTTAATTCTCTAAAACTCTAAACATGAAAAGATCCTCAATGTGAATTATTCATTTAATTCAATATTAAGTAAGGTTTAGGGCCAGGGCCTTATAGTTGGTATCAGAGGAAGGTTTAGATAACATTAGGGGTTAGAATTCTATTAAATGATTATCCAAAAATATTTTTTATGGTCAAATTGAAATAATATAGAATTTTAAGATTACCATGTTACTTCACCTAAGATATTTCTGTGTTAATAATGGTTTTTCATAGAGGAAACAGAACAAATTTTTTGGGTAGCCATACAGAGGGAAATGGCCTTTCAAATCAGTATCCTAAGATGGTCAGAATCAAAACTAAACAGTTTGTTGCAGTGATGGCTCAGTTGACTCAGGAGTTGAAAAGAATATTGGTGAATGCTCCAGCTTTGGTACTTCTTTCCAGGAATGGTGAGTTTTTTATCTACAGTGATGCTTCACTGAAAGGACTTGGTTGTGTCCTTATGCAGAATGATCAGGTAATTGCTTATGCTTCATGTCAATTGAAAACTCATGAGATAAATTACCCTACACATGATTTGGAATTAGCTGCTGTTGTTTTTGCTCTAAAAATTTTGAGGCATCATTTGTATGGAGTAAAGTGTGAAATATATATTCTTCACAAAAGTTTAAAGTATATATTCACTCCAAAATAATTGAACATGAGACAGAGGAGATGGCTAGAATTAATCAAGGATTATTATTGTACAATTCATGACCATCCGGGAAAGGTAAATAAAGTGGCTGATGATTTGAATCGAAAAAGTAATGCTTCATTAACCATGCTACGTTTGGAACGAGATCCTTTGGTTTTTGATTTGATGAACTTTGGCATAGATGTTTTTGGTGTAGGAAGTTCTTCTATTTTTTTTTAGGTATCAGTGAGATCATCTCTATCAGAAATAATTAAGCAAGTGCAGAAGAAAGACAGTGGGTTTTAGATAAAGGTAGAGCTGGTTCAGAAGGGTTAGTTACCTGAATTTAACATTGATAATGATTTTGTTTTGAGTTTTGGGAAGAGATTATGTGTGGCTAGTGATTCCCAGTTGAAGAATGAGTTGTTATGTGAGGCTCATAGTTCCCCGTTTTCAGTTCATCCTGACAGTACTAAGATATACAGAGATCTGCGGGAGTATTACTGGTGATATGGAATGAAAAGATATATTGCTGATTTTACTGTGTAGTGTTTGACTTATCAGCAGGTTAAAGTAGAGTGGTAGTTACCGAAATGTATACTTCATCCATTAACAGTGCCATATTGGAAATGAGAAAATATATCCATTGACTTTGTTGTGGGATTACCGAGGACATCTTGAGGTAATAATGCAATCTGGGTTATTGTTGATCGATTGACTAAATCTGATCATTTCTTTCCTATTCGAGATACAATCTCTCTAGATGAACTTTCTCGATTGTACCTTAAAGATATTGTAAGTTTGCATGGAGTTCTCCTATCCATTTTATCTGATCGTGATCCCAGGTTTACTTCTAACTTTTGGAAAGGCCTTCAGAAGTTGTTGGGTACTGAATTAAATTTTAGTACAGCTTTTCATCCTCAATCAGATGGACAGTCAGAACGAACAATTCAGAATTTGGAGGATATGCTAACTGCTTGTTCAATAGATTATCAAGGAAGTTGGGACCAACATCTTTCTTTGGTTGAGTTTTCATATAGTAACAGTTTTCATTCTAGTATACAGACGGCTCCGTTTGAAGCATTATATGGAAAACGGTGTCGAACTCCATCTTTTTGGGATGAAGTGGGTGAAACGAAGTTGATGGGACTGGAATTAGAAGAAGAGATGGCAGAAAAAGTTCAGTTGATTCAGAAAAACATGAGAATAGCTCAGAGCAGACAGAAAAGTTATGCAGACAACAGGAGGAAGGATATATCTTTTGAGTTAGGTGATCATGTTTTTCTCAAAGTTTCACCGTTGAAAAGTGTGATGCGATTTGGTAAGAAAGGAAAGCTGAGTCCAAGGTTCATTGGACTATATGAAATTTTGGATAGAGTTGGATCAGTTTCATACCGAGTGTCTTTACCTCCAAGTTTATCTCAGGTACACAATGTTTTTTATGTTTCGATGTTGAGAAAGTATAGGCCAGATCCATCTCATGTTTTGAGCCAAGAGGTAGTTCAGTTGGAAGAGAATCTCTCTTATGAAGAAGAACCAATCCAGATTCTTGACCGAAGAGAGCAAGTGTTGCAAAATAAGTTAATTAACCAGGTAATGGTTTTGTGGAAAAACCATGTGGTTGAAGAGTTAACAAGGGAATCTGAAAATCCTATGAGGGATAAATAACCCCACTTATTTTGATAAGTGAATAAAATAGTGAGGACGCAATTCCCAAAAGGGGGGAAGGGTGTAACATCCCAGATAAATAAAGAATAAATCATTTTCATATTTATTAATATTTGTGAATTAAATATTAATTCTACTTTAAAGGGGTTGCTATGTTTGATAGCGTACTCGATACGCAACAATGAGTTTCTTTGAAAACATACGTTGCACACTAGTAATATAATAATATTATTTTAAATGGTAGTTAACACGCAGCCGTTGTATTGGCGGGAATGAATATAAATTACTAGAATATGATTATTTATGTTTTTTTAAATGTTTTTACATTTATCCAATAAAAGATAAAGGCTTAAAATAATAATAGAATTCAATTTTAGGCATCGATACTCTAATATTCACTAAAAGGATGAACTATCGCCTTTTGATGGCGAACCCTCTTTAAATATTGTTTTGGTCACTCTTATACATTCTATTAGATCAAATAAAAATCTTCTTCAGAATCGGGACATCAAAATTTACATTGTGTAAATTTTTGGTATTTTTCCGATAAAGTTCATTTTTAATGAATAGTGATAAATTTTGTATTTTAATTCAAAACCCCTTTTTAATATAATTTATTTATGTGATTAGATTACATTTTTAATTGGTTTAAAAGTTCAATTAGAATATATTTTTACCATTTAATCCAATTGTGGTCATTGGAATTAATTTCACATTGAAATTGGACTTAAACTAGTGTCAATCTTTTGATACTTTTTATTTCATAATAACACGCTATTTGTTATGACAGCGGGAAATAATTATTAAATTAATTAATTCAACTTATATTTTGTGAATTTTTTAAAATAGACATAATTTTTGAATTCATAATATCAAATATAGCTTAGGGTGATGTTTTGGTATTTTTCTGAAAAACTTCAATTTTTGATGAATAGTGAAAGCACTAAGTGGTACTTAAAAAAACAGATTTTTCGTTTAAATGAAATTTTACCACCTCTGTGTTTTGAATTTCAAAAATCCATCATACATGGTTTTCATTCGGAAGTAAAATGTGGTTCAATGGGATTAAAATAATTTTTTGGTGAATAGTAACTTTTATGTTTTTAATCGCAATTAGAGGTAAATAGTGTAATTTAAGGTAAGAATAATGTTTTAATAATATGAAATTAACATGAAACATGTCCTACCCTTACTGGTTGTGTCATGTCCGACCAATAAAATCCATGGGTCAACTTGGGGACCCCATGGAGCCACTTTGGAAGGAAAATGACATTAATATCTTTTTATTTAATGTTAAAGTAAAAATTTCAGAAACATGAGTAGTTTTACTAAAATAATTTTTAAGTGGTGTAATAAAAGTCATATTTTTTACTATAAATATTCATTAGAAAGATAAAAATATTTCCTATATCATGATATTTTGTTTAGAATTTTTAGACATTAAATAAATTAAATTATTTATGACATCATGATGATGCAGCAATTACTTCAATATTTAATGATTTAAATAAAATTAGACGATAATGTAAAATATATGACCTACACTTGTCAAAAACCTATTTCATGGGTGGATTTCAAACTCTTATAACCTTATCCTAGAAATAAATCAATTTGGGACCTTTAAAAAACCGAAACACATTTTATAATAAAGTAACCATTTATAACTTTCCAAGAGTGTCCATCCTCTCCTCTTATAAAAGGCCCCCACCTCTACCACTTTAACCACACCTCTCAAGACTTTGTCTTGGATAAACCCTGCCCATTTTGTCTCTCCACATCCATCTCTTACTCTTATAAGCCTCACTTTGGGAAGAAGTATTCCAAAGGAAGCCTTTGAGCTCAAATCTAAGAGAGTCACCCGATTTTAAGGTAATGTCTTCACTTGTGTTCTTTTGTTTTATTTTGCTTCTCCAACCCCCTAAACTATTTTTATTCTTTTCTTTGGTAAAAACTCCAGTATCTTAAACATACTAGCAGGTTTTTATAAGAAGGATTCGAGCTACACCTACACACACCTCCATCTAATGGTTATAGAACATACTGTTTCTGTGTTTGGATAATTTTTTCCTCACGAAACGATGATTGTTAAATCTTCTTTTAACACCTTTAATGGTTGCCATTAAGATGTCACTATATTTATATATGATATATATTATGTTTAAATTTTCTTTAAGCTTCTGTACTTTTCATTTATGGCATACCTTTATGGTTTCCATTATGGGTAGACGTGATATCTTCATTTTAGGAAGTGTGGACTACCGCCCCCTCAAAGTGATTTGATTCAATAATTCCATATGTGGGATGTATAAAGGATGGATTTAAAGTTATTATATATGATTTTATACTGGAATTATAATATACCTTTATATCATTATTATTTATTTCCATTAAAGTATGAGAGAGAAATGAAAGTAGCGTTCATGCGTACGTACGGCTTACCGTCTCCATGACCGGTGCATTTCATTTCTTATCCCCAAATGTAATGTACTATTATAAGTACATATATATAATGGATATATATGATGTATGTTACATCTAAATTATGAATATAATTCTGTAATTAAAATATACATATCTCTCATTTAGTTTTAATTCCATTAAGATGACATAGAAATGAAAGTAGCGTTCATGCGTACATACGGCTTACCGTCTCCATGAACGGTGCATTTCATTTCTTACCTCTAAATGATTATATAATTTTATAAATACTTGAATATGATGGATATATATGATATATATGATATCCAAATCAGGAATATCATTCTGGATATAATGAACCTTTGACCACACAAACAACATGAAATTGTAAGAAGTCCACTTTCGACTTTAAGGACCAAATATCGACAAAACAAAAATTATTAACTTAAATGATTACATAATGTTTATAACATGGAAATAAGTGATATAAAAGTAATAATGAACTTGAAAAAGGTTCTTAAGCAAGTAGAAATTAACTCAAGTTTTTTATTTAGGATGTTAAAGAACGATCTAGTCAAGTCGGACCCGAGGTAAGGGACTTCGTCTCAATATCCTTTCATTGAGGCATATTTTGTTTTATACACAACTTTCTTTTATACGGCGTATAAAACCCTTTGACATTTAATTTTATTCAAAAATAATATTTTTATAATAAGGGTTTTACAAAACGACAAAGAGGAATGTTTATTTTAACGTACGCGGTGACAACGACCTTTTCCACCGCCGCGAGTATTATTTGGTACTTGGCTTCCTAAACAATCTGTACTATTTTTTAGAATGAAATAAATACCATGAACTCTTTTATGTATTTTGGTGTTGAAAATGGTGTTTATAATGGATTTGTTATGTCAATATATTTAAGTGATATATTGTGATCAAAGTGTGGAAATGTTTTCTTTCCATTATATTTGTTTTATGTCTTATGATTTTATAAAGGTACTTGGACATTTGATGGTTGGTTACATGATAAACCATATGAAGGGTGGTGCTGTGAATACCAGGATGGGTGGTTATGTTATAACCTCCAATTCATTGGGTATGGAAGTCAGCTGTATGGCTATTCCATTAAGTGATATGTGTGGAAGTCGACCGTATGGTTATTCCATTTAAGTATGTTTATGTCCCAAGTTACCTTTATATGTTATGTGATCATTATATGGGTTTTATGGTAATATTTTGGTTATAAAAGGGTAAGTAATGATATTTTATTTAGTAAAGAGTTTTTAATTCTTCATAAAGGTGAAAAGTATTACTTTGATAAAGTATACATGGTTAACTTTTTGTTTTGATAAACTAATAGTTTTCATTCATTGTGTATCCCTTACTAAGCTTTTTATGGTCACCCCATGTTTTTGAAATGTTTTTTACAGGACTAAATGTGGAATAGGGTCAAGGATGAGATCAAGGAATAGTCATGCTATATAAAACATGGAACTAGACATGTTTCTTTTTAAGAGTCTTTATTTTATGGAAACTTAGTAGAAGTGTCTACTTTGTAATCTTTTGAGATGTAATAGTTATGTCCTAATTCTATAAAACTCTAAACCTGAAAATATCCTCAATGTGAATTATTCATTTAATTCAATATTATGTAAGGTTTATGGTTGGGGCCTTATAGTTGGTATTAGAGAAAGGATTAAATAACTCTAGGGGTTATAATTCTATTAAATGATTTTCCAAAAATATTTTTTTATTATCAAATTGAAATGATATAGCATTTTAAGATTACCATGTTTCTTCACTTAAGATATTTTTGTGTTAAGAATGATTTTTTGTAGAGAAAACAGAACAACTTTTTTGGGAAGGCATACAGAGGGAAATGGCCTTTCAAATTAGTATCCTGAGATGGTCAGAATCAGAACTAAACAGTTTGTTGCAGTGATGGCTCAGTTGACTCAAGAGTTGAAAATAAGATTGGTGAATGCTCCAGCTTTGGAACTTCCTTACAGGAATGGTGAGTTTTTTATCTATATTGATGCTTCACTGAAAGGACATGGTTGTGTCCTTATGCAGAATGATCAGGTAATTGCTTATGATTCACATCGGTTGAAAACTCATGAGATAAATTACCCTACACATGATTTGGAATTAGCTGCTGTTGTTTTTTCTCTAAAAATTTGGAGGCATCATTTTTATGGAGTAAATTGTGAAATATATACTGATCAGACATGTTTATATTATATATTCAATCAGAAAAAATTGAACATGATACAGAGGATATGGCTAGAATTAATCAAGTACTATGATTGTACAATTCATTACCATCTGGGAAAGGAAAATAAAGTGGATGATGCTTTGAGTCGAAAAAGTAATGCTTGATTAACCATGATACATTTGGAATGAGATCCTTTGGTTTTTGATTTGATGAACTTTGGCATAGAAGTTGTTGGTGCAGGAAGTTCTTCTGTTTTGTTTCAGGTATCAGTGAGATCACCTCTATCAGACAGAATTAAGCAAGTGCAGAAGAAAGACAGTGGGATGCAGAAAAAGGTAGAGCTTGTTCAGAAGGGTATGTTGCCTGAATTTAACATTGATAATGATTTTGTTTTGAGGATTGGGAAGAGATTATGTGTGCCTAGTGATTCCCAGTTGAAGAATGATTTGTTATGTGAGGCTCATAGTTCCCCGTTTTCAGTTCATCCTGACAGTACTAAGATGTACATAGATCTTCGGGAGTATTACTGGTGGGATGGAATGAAAAGAGATATTGCTGATTTTACTCAGAAGTGTTTGACATGTCAGACGGTTAAAGCAGAGCGGCAGTTACCGAAAGGGATACTTCAGCCATTACCAGTGCCAGAGTAGAAATGGGAAAATATATCCATGGACTTTGTTGTGGGATTTCCGAGGACATCTCAAGGTAATAATGCAATCTGGGTTATTGTTGATCGATTGACTAAATCTGATCATTTCCTTCCTATTAGAGATAAAATCTTTCAAGATGAACTTTCTCGATTGTATCTTAAAGAGATAGTAAGGTTTCATGGATTTCCCCTATCCATTGTATCTGATCGTGATCCCAGGTTGACTTCGAACTTTTGGAAAGGCCTTCAAAAGTCGTTGGGTACTGAATTAAATTTTAGTACAACCTTTCATCCTTAATCAGATGAACAGTCAGAATGAACAATTCAGACTTTGGAGGATATACAATGTACTTGTTCGATGGATTATCAGGGAAGATGGGACCAACATCTTTCTTTGGTTGAGTTTTCAAATAATAACAGTTTTCATTCCAGTATACAGATGGCTCCGTTTGAAGAATTATATAGAAAACGGTGTCGAACTCCTGCCTTTTGGGATGAAGTGGGTGAAAGGAAGTTGATGGGACCAGAATTGGAAGAAGAGATGGCAAAAAAAGTTCAGTTGATTCAGAAAAACATGAGAACAACTCAGAGTAGACAGAAAAGTTATGCAGACAACAGGAGGAAGGATCTATCTTTTGAGGTAGGTGATCATGTTTTTCTCAAAGTTTCACCTTGGAAAAGTGTGATTCGATTTGGTAAGAAGGGAAAGCTGAGTCTAAGGTTCATTGAACCATATGAAATTTTGGATAGAGTCGGACCAATTGCATACCGAGTGACTTTAACTTAGAGTTTATCTTAGGTACACAATGTTTTTCATGTTTCGATGTTGAGAAAGTATATCCCAGATCCATCTCATGGTTTGAGCCTAGAGGTATTTCAGTTGGAAGAGAATATATCTTATGAAGAACAACCAGTACAGATTCTTGACCGAAGAGAGAAAGTGTTGCAAAATAAGGTAATTCCCTAGGTAAAGTTTTTGTGGAAAAACCATATGGTTGAAGACGCAACGTGTGAATCTGAAAATTCTATGAGGGATAAATACCCCAACTTATTTTGATAAGTGAATAAAATTGTGAGGACGCAATTCCCAATAGGGGGAAGGATGTAACATCCCAGGTAAATAAAGAATAAAGAATTTTCATATTTATTAATATTTGTGAATTAAATATTAATTCTACATTAAATGGGTTGCTATGTCCGATAGCATACTCGATACGCAACAATGAGTTTCTTTGAAAACTTACGTTGCACACTAGTAATATAATAATATTATTTTAAATAGTATTTAACACGTAGCCATTATATTGGAAGGAATGAATAGAAATAACTATAATATGATTATTTATGTTTTTTAAATGTTTTTACATTTATCCAATAAAAGATAAAGGCTTAAAATAAGAAAAGAATTCAATTTTAGGCATAGATACTCTAATATTCACTAAAAGGTCGAACTATCGCCTTTTGATGGAGAACCCTCTTTAAATATAGTTTTTATCACTCTTATACATTCAATTAGATCAAATAAAATTCTTTTTTAGAATTGGGACATCAAAATTTACTTTGTGTAAATTTTTGGTATTTTTCCGATAAAGTTCATTTTTTAATGAATAGTGAAAAATGTTGAATTTTAATTCAAAACCCCTTTTTAATATAATTTATCTATATGATTAGATTATATTTTGAATTGGTTTTAATGTTCAATTAGAATATAGTTTTACAATTTAATCCAATTTTGGTCATTGGAATTAATTTCACTTTGAAATTGGACTTAAACTAGTGTCAATCTTTTGATACTTTTTGTTTCATAAAAGCACACTATCTTTTATGACAGTGGGAATTAATTATTAAATTAATTAATTCACTTATATTTTTTTAATTTTGTAAAATAGACATCATTTTTGAATTCGGAATATCAAATATAGCTTAGTGTGAAGTTTTGGTATTTTTCGGAAAAACTTCAATTTTTGATGAATAGTGAAACCACTAAGTGGTACTTAAAAAAACTGATTTTTCGTTTGAATGAAATTTTACCACATCTGTGTTTTGAATTTCAAAAATCTGACATACATGTTTGTCATTAAGAAGTAAAATGTGGTTCAATGGGATTAAAATAATTTCTTAGTGAATAGTAACTTTTAGGTTTTTATTCGCGATTAGAGGTAATTAATGTAATTTAAGGTAAGAATAATGTTTTAATGATATGAAATGAACTTGACACATGTACTACCCTTATTGGATGTGTCATGGACGACCAAGACAATCCATGGGTCAACTTGGGGACCCCATGGAGCCACTTTGGAAGGAAAATGACATTAATATCTTTTTATTTAATGTTAAAGTAAAAATGTCACAAACATGAGTTGTTTTACTAAAACAATTTTTAAGTGGGGTTATACAAGTCATAGTTTTGACTATAAATATTCATTAGAAAGATAAAAAGATTTCCTACATCATGATATTTGTTTTATAATTTTTAGATATTAAATAAATTATATTATTTATGACACCATGATGATGCAGTGATTACCTCATTATTTAACGATTTAAATATATCGAGATGATAATGTAAAATATAAGACCTACACTTGTCAAAAACCTATTGGATTGGTGGATTTAGAACTCTTATAACCTTATCCTAGAAATAAATCAATGTGGGAACTTTAAAAAATATAAAATCATTTTATAATAAAGTAACTGTTTATAACTTTCCAAGAGTGTCCCTCCTCTTCTCTTATAAAAGGCCCCCACCTCTACCACCTTACCCACACCTCTAAAGCCTTTTTATCAGACAACAGCTTCCCTTTTTGTCTCTCCACATCCCCGTCTTACTCCTAGAAGCCTCACTTTGGGAATAATTCTTCCCAATGAAGCCTTTGAGCTCAAATCTAAGACAGTTACCCGATTTTAAGTTAATGTCTTCACTTGTGTTCTTTTGTTTTATTTTGCTTCTCCAACCCCCTAAAATATTTTTATTCTTTTCTTTAGTAAAAAATCCAGTATCTTAAATATATTAGTATGTTTTTATAAGAAGGATTCGAGCTAAACTTACACACACCTCCGTCGAATGGTTATAGAACATACTGTGTCTGTGTTTGGCGAATTTCTGCCTCACGAAATGATGATTGTTCAATCTTATTTTAACCCATTTAATGGTGGACATTAAGATGTCACTATATTTATATATGATATATATTATTTTTATGTTTTCCATAAGCTTCTGTATTTTTCATTTATGGCATACCTTTATGGTTTCCATTATGGGTATATGTGATATCTTCATTTTTGGAAGTGCGGACTACCACCCCCTCAAAGTGATTTGATTCGTTAATGCCATATGTGGGATGTATAAAGGATGGATCTAAAGTTATTATATATGATTTTATACTGGAATTATAATATACCTTTATATAATTATTATTTCATTCCATTAAAGTATGAGATAGAAATGAAAGTAGCGTTCATGCGTACGTACGGCTTACCGTCTCCCTGAACGGTGCATTTCATTTCTTATCCCCAAATGTAATGTACTATTATAAGTACATATTTATAATGGATATATATGATGTATGTTACATCTAAATTATTAATATAATTATGGAATTAAAATATACCTATCTCTCATTTGGTTTTAATTCTATTAAGATGACATAGAAATGAAAGTAGCGTTCATGCGTACGTACGACTTACCGTCTCCATGAACGGTGTATTTCATTTCTTACCTCCAAATGATTATGTAATATTATAAATACATGTATATGCTAGATATATTTGATATATATGATATCCAAATCATGAATATCATTCTGGATATAATGAACCTTTGACCACATGAACAACATGTAATTGTAAGAAGTCGACTTTCGACTTAAGGACCAAATATCGACAAAACAAACATTATTAACTTAAATGATTACATAATGTTTATAACATGGTAATAAGTGATATAAAAGTAATAATGAACTTGAAAAAGGTTCTTAAGAAAATAGAAATTAACACAAGTTTATTATTCAGGACATTAAAGAACGATCGAGTCAAGTCGGACCTGAGGTAAGGGACTTCGTCTCAATCTCTATTCATTGAGGCATATTTTGTTTTATACACAACGTTCTTTTATACGGTGTATAAACCCCTTTTACATTTAATTTTATTCAAAAATAATATTTTTATACGAAGCATTTTACTAAACGACAAAAAGGAATGTTTCTTTTAACGTACGCGGTGACAACAACCTTTTCCACCACCGCAAGTATTTTTTGGTCTTTGGCTTCCTCAACAAGCCGTAATGTTTTTTAGAATGAAATAAATACCATATACTCTTTTATGTATTTTGTTGTTGAAAATGGTTATTATAATGGATTTGTTATGTCAATATATTTAAGTGATATATTGTGATCAAAGTGTGGAACTTTTTTTTCCATTATATTTGTTTTATGTCTTATGATTTTATAATGGTACTTAGACATTTGATGGGTGGTTACATGATAAACCATATTACGGGTGGTGCCGTGAATACCAGGACAGTTGGTTACATTATAACCTCTAATGCATTGGGTATGGAAGTCGGCTGTATGGCCATTCCATTATGTGATATGTGTGGAAGTCGACCGTATGGTTATTCTATTTAAGTATGTTTATATCCCAAGTTACCTTTATATGTTATGTGATATTTATATGGGGTTTATGGTAATCTTTTGGTTACAAAAGGGTAAGTAATGATCTTTTATTCAGTAAAGAGTTTTTACTACTTCATAAAGGTGAAAATTATTACTTTGATCATGTATACATGGTTTACTTGTTGTTTTGATAAACTAACAATTTTCATTTTTTGTCTATCCATTACTGAGCATTTTATGCTCACCCCAAGTGTATGAAATTTTTTTCACAGGACTTAATGTGGAATAGGGTCAAGGATGGGATCAAGGAATATTCATGCTATCTAAAACATGGAACTAGACATGTTTCTTTTTACGAGTTTTTATTTTATGGAAACATAGTAGAAGTGTCTACTTTGTAATATTTTGAGATGTAATAGTTATATCCTAATTCTCTAAAACTCTAAACCTGAAATGATCCTTAATGTGAATTATCCATTTAATTCAATATTAAGTAAGGTTTAAGGCCGGGGCCTTATATTAAATAGCATCCCTATTAAAAACATATATCCTTTGCCTCATATCGATGACTTGTTTGGTCAGCTCAAGGGAGATGAGTAATTTTCCAATATTTACTTGAGATCCGGATAGCTTCAACTAAAGGTGACATATTATGACATCTAAAAAATATCTTGTCATACTATAAATGGGAATTATGAATTTTTTATTTGGTTGTTTTTGTTATCTTATGCACATACTGTATTCACGAATCTTCTAAATTGAATATTTCATGAGTTCTTGGATATGTTTTTGGTTGTGTTTACTGATGAAATTATAGTATTTTTTATGAGTAAATAGGTTTATGAAAAACATGTAAGGGTTATCTTGCAAACCATAAAGAAAAATAAACTATATGGAAAATTTTGAAAATGTGGTTTTGGGTTGCAATAGATTTTTTCTATGGGTTAAATTGTAAATAATGATGGAATAATAGTTGATCCTAAAAAAATGTGGTTGATGAATGGCCAAGACCTAAAAATATTACAAAAATTCATTATTTTCATGGACTAGAAGGTTATTACTGACTGTTTTTTAAAAACATCACATGATTATCTTTCCCACTAGCAAAGTAAACATGAAAGGGTGTTAAATTTGTTTGGATAGAAGAATGTGAGGTTTGTTTTCAGGAATTGAAGAAGAGATTGTTGAATTCCCCATTTTATGCATTTCATTCTTGAAATGGTGAATTTTTTATCTATAGTGGTGCTTAATTAAAGGTATATTGCTATGCTCTGATGCCAAATGATCATGTAACGTCCTGGATCAGGGTGCCTACCAAGGGTGCCCCATAACCGATTGGAAACATAGCCCCAAGAACATTTCACCATATTCCAGAGGCTGCCAACTGGTAGTGAGGGCCAAGGATGTGATAGTGTGGGAAGCTATGTGCTCATTGACAAAGTAAACATAGCCTAAAACAATTAGTAGTAATAGTGAATCAGTAGTACCACAACATTAAACAGCATAAGACTAAATGTAAATCCAACAAATACCAATATATATATATATATATATATATGATGTGTGGAATATGTGTCTAAGAAAAATTCCAAACAAGTCAAAATAAGGGAAATAAATACAAAAACCCAATTGAAAAACGAAATAAGTAAACTCTAGTACCATTGCAAGCCTCAAATTGGTCTCATGCTCTCCAGATCCAACGACAATCAAGTACTTAATGAATATGGGTGCTTTCCCTTATCTATACCTACAAACATATAGTCTCTTTGGTTCCAAAACATAACCCAAATAGGGTGTGAGACAAATCCGAGTAGGCAACCACCAAAATATATGTGCCTAACTATCAGTGAATATATATAAAAGGAAATATGTAGATATGAATCAATAAACTAGGAAGTACTCCAATGTAAACAATCCTACAGTTTTCAATTTCATTCATTCACATTTATTATTCATCTATAGAATCAAGTATCCATGGGATCTAGCCTATTCTCTATATCACCCTATGTAACAGTAACGCAATAGATTTCTCAGATGACCATCTAAACAATCAAGTAATACTGAGTCCAAGATTGTGATATGGATTGATAGAGTCGTCACAATCATTTAATTAGTCATAAACAACCCTTTGGAAAATTTCCATGGTCAAACCCCTTTGGTTAAACAAATAAAAAATCATTTATAAATGACCACCCGAGTATCTCTCATATTCAATACCCCTAGGTCAACATGGCATGAATAAATTATAAATGAACTCCTGGGTATCTCTCATGGTAAATACACCTGGGACAACATAGTATAATGTAATTGTAAATGAAATCTTCGGTAACTCTCACATTCAATACCCCTAGGTCAACATCTACACTAAGACTGTCATTGTCTTGTGTAAATAATATGGAAATTCCCATATTTCTCCTCGTCTAAGGCTCTCATGGTCCATTGGAAAAATAATGCGCACAACAAAAAAAAGCAGCACAAATAATCTATAACTAATACATGGATAACATTCACAATAATATCACATGCATTTCATATAATCAATCAAACACCTTACTAAGAAATTAAAGCTAGTGAAAACAAGGTATGCGTCATAAGAAACCTATTCCAAATGGCCATAAACAATCAATCAATGGAAACACACCCATGGGGTGTCCCCTAACATGGTATCTAGACATACACATAATAAAAACCCTTAATAAATTAACCAAACCACAAAAGGTAATAAACATGGTCAAATTTCAAAATAGGCAATACCCCAAACGTGGGTATATGGAACATTTAACAAATATAATCCAAAGAAAAACAATGAAAGGAACAAACCACCTACCTTGATGTCACATGGTCAATATTTTTAAATTTTGTCCCTTGAATCAGCCTTGAATGGCATAGATCTACAAAAGGGTGAAACACTCCCAAACATGAATTAGTCAAGAGAGATAAAGAATTAGGGATAGAGGATATTGGGTTTTTGAGAACTCACCTATGGTATTCAAACTCACCTGATGACATCTCAATCAAAGCTCATATAGAGAATTAGGCGTTCGATGTTTTTTCATCATTCACGGGCGTCCTTGTACGAAACAATGGAAGAAGTAGTTGGTTATGTACATGGGATGAGACCCCACTCCGATATATAAAATAAAAATAAAACTACAATGTGTGTTCCATAAATGTAGATTTTGTGTAATAGAGTATACTGGCCCTCGAATTAAGTGGTCTTCTATGTCACTACATGACCATGTACTTTACTGTTACACAACCATTATGCGAGAACTGGGTACACGATGTGTACTCTTAAGTACACGACGTGTAATTATAAAATACCCATTTCTTTCTTTTTCTTAAAAAACATACCGAAATCAAGAACTATACCTGAAATAAAGAACCAAGTTTTTACAATCATTCCAACGGAAAACAATTTTTCCCAGAATTACCATTCCAAGGGTGGTGAAGAAGAAACTTCGAACAACACTAGAAACTACGATCGTAGGTTGCACTAGTGCAGAAAACGTTTTTTACGTCACCATTTTTTACGTCGGTTATATAAAACCGACGTCATAATATGTAAAACGAGGTTTTTTACGTCGGTTATTTAATAACCGACGTAAAAACCAGAGTTCAGTACACCTTTAACGTCGGTTATTTTTATAACCGACGTTATTAATCGCGCAGCTTCGTTTTTTACGTCGGTTATACATTAACCTCCATAAAAAACAGAAGCGGGGGGTGTTTGTTACGTCGGTTCTTCAATAACCGACGTAACAAATCGACATATGTACGATTTATTATGTCGGTTATTGAATAACCGACGTAAAAAACGCGGGTTTTGAAGGCCTTTTTACGTCGGTTATAAAATAACCGACGTAAAAAAAGAATCCGCAGATGTTTTTGACGTCGGTTATGGAATAACCGACGTAAAAGAACGCGGATTTTGAGCCCTTTATAACGTCGGTTATAAAATAACTGACGTAATAAAAGAATCCACAGATGTTTTTGACGTCGGTTATGGAATAACCGACGTTATAAATGTTTTTAAAAAAATTATAACGTCGGTTATTGAATAACCGACGTGATAACTCGTTTAAAAATTTACCCAGACCGGTGGATTGTCATTCGCGAGTTTACCTTCGACAGTCGCGACTCGTCTCTCTCGCGCGTAAACCCGAATCGTCTCGTCCATTTCGTTGGTTTAGATTCATTTTGCGATCATCGTTTCTCATATTTAATCTCCTCGGATCAATCATCTAAACTCGCAGCACTCAGGTAATCCTCCCACTCGTTCGTTTTTTTCGCGGATAGTATATATATATGTGTTGTGATTTTTTTGTTGAAACTAGCTAAGATTATTCGATTGCGAACCCTTTTAACTCGTTTTGGCACCATAATCTTATTTATCATCCCTAGATCAGTTAGTTCGACTTGAAATATTGACTAATTTTATGATTTCACTAATTTTTCATCGTTTTCTATAAATCCCCGAGAGGGTTGGGGCGTGTCCATTTGGATGGGTTGCAATTTTACAGTTGTTACTACTTTATTCACACACAACCATGGCATAGGTGCATGGATTTGCGATCACATCACCATTTTCACCCCCTGCAAACAATGTTTCACGAGGAGGACTCGCCAGATTTCCCCTCGGCATGTTAAAAATTTTAGATACCCTCTTTTCAGCAAGTAAAAAATTAACTAGTTTTTTCTTCACTACTTATCCTAAACAAATAAAACCACCATTCTTTCTAGAACCTCTACTAGATCCATTTCATCCATCAACATACATATTTGGATCTGAAAGCATCCCTTAAGCCTTATGTTCGATGCTAACATCCTTTACTGATCTATAGAAAATATGATGGTCTGCTAAGCTCTCCATTTAAAAGTCAAACCCCACCAATTATTCATCCTCATCATGAGAAAATGGCACAACATCTGAATTTCTGATTCAATCTCTTGGGTCACTGAAGAAACATTAACTCCTTCAAATCCACACCTGGAATAGACAACCTAATGTCGAGTTCCTTCTCTATCTATTGAAACTCAGTTCTTCCTCCACACCTAAAAACATTCTTTGAATGGCCCAACTTCTTGTTATGGTAAATTTTCAGTGATTCCAGGGGGGTGGGAGGGCTATCAAGAGGGTTGGGGGGTGTCCAGGGGGGTGTCCAAGGGGGTAGGGTGTGGGGGGTGGTGTCCAGGAGGGGTGGGGGGCTGTCCAGAGGGGTCGGGGGGTGTCCAGGGGGGTTTACAAGGGGGTGGGTGGGTGTGGGAGGCTGTCCAAGGGTGTGGGTGGGAGTTGGGGGGTGTCCAGGGGGTGCCCAAGGGGGTAGGGGGTGGGGGGTGGTGTTTAGGAGGGGTGGGGGCTGTCCAGAGGGTTGGGGGGTGTCCAGGGGGGTGTCCAAGCAGGTCGGGGGTGGGGGGTTGTGTCCAGGAGGGGTGGGGGTGCTTTCTAGAGGGGTTGGGGGCTGTCCAGAGGGGTCGGGGGGTGTCCAGGGTGGTGTCCAAGGGGATGGGTGGGTGTGGGGGGCTGTCCAAGGGGGTGGCGGCCTGTCCAGAGGGGTCGGTGGGGTGTCCAGGGGGGTGTCCAAGGGATTGGATGGGTGTGGGGGGCTGTCCAAGTGGGTGGCGGCCTCTCCAGAGGGTATTTGGGGTTGTCCGGGTGGGTGGGGGGGCTGTCCAGAGGGTTGGGGGATGTCCAGGGGGGTGCCCAAGGGGGTAGGGGGTGGGGGGTGGTGTCCAGGAGGGGCGGGGGGCTGTCCAGAGGGGTCGGGGGGTGTCCAGGGGGGTTTACAAGGGGGGTGGGTGGGTGTGGGGGGCTGTCCAAGGGTGTGGGTGGGTGTTGGGGGGGTGTCCAGGGGGGTGTCCAAGGGGGTAGGGGGTGGGGGGTGGTGTTTAGGAGGGGTGGGGGGCTGTCCAGAGGGTTGGGGGGTGTCCAGGGGGGTGTCCAAGCAGGTCGGGGGTGGGGGGTTGTGTCCAGGAGGGGTGGGGGTGCTTTCTAGAGGGGTCGGGGGCTGTCCAGAGGGGTCGGGGGGTGTCCAGGGTGGTGTCCAAGGGGATGGGTGGGTGTGGGGGGCTGTCCAAGGGGGTGAAGGCCTGTCCAGAGGGGTCGGTGGGGTGTCCAGGGGGGTGTCCAAGGGGTTGGATGGGTGTGGGGGGCTGTCCAAGTGGGTGGCGGCCTCTCCAGAGGGTATTTGGGGTTGTCCGGGTGGGTGGGGGTCTGTCCAGAGGGTTGGGGGATGTCCAGGGGGGTGTCCAAGGGGGTAGGGGGTGGGGGGTGGTGTCCAGGATGGGCGGGGGGCTGTCCAGAGGGGTCGGGGGGTGTCCAGGGGGGGTGTTATATCTTACTATATTTTGTTTAAAAAATAATATTCAAGCATATTTTTTTAAATACACATCGATTTGTTTTATATTTCAAAATTGTTTACATTCAAATTATGATTTTTTCATATAAACATATATTTGTCTTATCTAAAATATATATATATTTTTGCTATTTGTTATAGGTAATAATGAGTCAAAGTTGGATTACGGCACATCGAATGAGCAATGAATATGAGGAAGGTGTTGATGCCTTTTTGGAATTTGCTAAACGAAATGTTCCAAGTAGTGACATTTTTTTCTGTCCATGCCTGAAATGTCTGAATATGAAGAAGTTGAAAAGTAGAGAGATAAAAGATCATCTGATTTGTCATGGTTTCAATCCGAGTTACAACCCTTGGATTTGGCATGGCGAAACTGGACAGAATGTCACTGATGATAATGAATCGCAAGATGGTAACTCCGATGGAATTGAAGAAATGATTCGTGATATTGTAGCAGAACAAATTGAGATAGAACCGACAGTTGCACGTCTATATGGTGATGCCGAAAAACCATTATATCATGGTTGTACAGATTTTACGGTTTTTTCGGCGGTGTTAAGATTGATTAACCTGAAGGAGAAACATGGATGGAGTGATAGAAGTTTTACAGAGCTGCTACAATTGATGAAAGACATTCTTCCAAAAGATAACGATCTTCCAGATTCACATTATAAGGCCAAAAAAATATTATGCCCGATGGGATTGGGATATAGGAAAATACATGCCTGTCCAAATGACTGCATTATATATAGGAAGGAATATGAATTTCTGAAAGAGTGTCCTAAATGTGGGACATCACAGTATAAGGTGAAAGAAAAAGCACAAGCTGATGTAGAGATTACAAAGCTCCCTTCAAAGGTATTTTGGTATCTTTCTATAATTCCTCGTTTCAAATGTTTATTTGCTAATTCACATGATGCAAAAAGGTTAAGATGGCATGCTGATGAGCGGGTATGTGATGGAAAAATACGTCATCCAGCTGATTGTCCACAATGGAAGAAAATTGATGGCCAGTACCCTACATTTGGAAATGAAATTAGAAATCTGAGACTAGGCTTGTGCACAGATGGAATGAATCCATACCGAACCCTCAGTAGCACACATAGTTCATGGCCTGTTTTATTGGTAATTTACAACATCTCTCCTGAAGTTTGTATGAAGCGCAAATATGTCATGTTGAGTATCATCATCTCTGGTCCAAAGCAACCCGGCAATGATATTGATGTATACTTGTCACCGCTGATTGATGATTTGAAACTGTTATGGGCTGATGGTATTAGGGTGTATGATTCTTATAAAATGGAATATTTTCAACTGCATGCAGTGCTTCTATTCACTATAAATGACTTCCCAGCATATAGAAATTTGTCTGGATACAGTGTTAAAGGGCATAAAGCATGTCCAATTTGCGAACAACAGACGTCATATTGTCAATTGCATCATGGGAGGAAAACAATGTACATGGGTCATCGAAAGTTTTTGCCTATGGATCACCCTTATAGAATACTAAAAAAGGCATTCAATGGCTCACAAGAATTTGATACTGCTCCAAAACCTTTATCCCTAGATTTGTATTTTGAGAGGGTGAAAAACCTTGATGCGACATTGGGAAAGACTCAGAAATCTGGTAATGATAGACATATTTGGAAGAAAAGGTCAATATTTTTTGAGCTACCATATTGGAGGTATCATGAAGTCAAACATAATATTGATGTCATGCACGTGGAGAAGAATATCTGTGATTCTTTGATCGGAACATTGCTAGATATTAAAGGAAAGACAAAAGATGGGTTGAATGCAAGGTTAGACCTACTATCAATGGGAATACGTTTGGAGTTAGATCCCACTCCTAAAGGAAGACGAACATTTCTTCCCCCAGCTTGTCATACATTATCGAAGAGGGAGAAAAGTAGTTTCTGTCAGTGACTTCATGATATCAAAGTGCCTCAAGGTTATTCTTCAAATGTAAAAAATTTTGTCTCATTGAAAGACTTGATGTTGATAGGTATGAAATCACATGATTGTCACGTCATGATGCAACAAATTCTACCAGTTGCACTGTGTGGAATATTGCCCATCCGTGTCAGAAAGACTATAATGAGGTTGTGTTATTTTTTCAATTCAATTTGTAATAAGGCAATTGATGTGAATGCTTTGAACATTTTGGAAAAGGATGAAATTTTTATACTTTGTCATTTGGAAATGTATTTTCCTCCAACTTTTTTTGATATGATGGTGCATTTAATGATTCATCTGGTTCGAGAAATAAATCTTTGTGGACCTGTATATCTTCGTTGTATGTATCCTTTTGAAAGGAATATGAAAATATTAAAGGGATATGTTAAAAATCCATATCGACCTGAAGCCTCCATTATTGAAAAGTATATTTTTGAGGAGGTAGCAGAGTTTTGTACGAGCTACTTGGATACGGCACAACACATAGGTTTGCCTCCATCTCGCCATGAACAGGTTAATAATGAGGGAAAGGGGATTCGTGGATTGAAAGTCAAATCACTGTCAGCTGAACAGATAAATAAGTTAGAATCATACATCTTGAATAACATAGCTGATGTTCAACCGTATATCACATTGCATATTAATGAGTTGAAACAATGTCATCCAAAGAAGAAAGAAATGTGGATTTTGAATGAGCACAAAAAAACTTTTTTTCCATGGTTTAAAAAGACCTTGCTTGGTAGATCAGATGTATCAGAGACATTAAAATGGATAGTGGGTGGTCTATCTTTAAATGTGATAACATGGTCCGCTTATGACATTAATGGCTATACATTTCAAACGAAAGCTCAGGACAACAGAAGTGCTGTTCAAGATAGTGGTGTGTTGGTGTTTGCAGAAGCAATGCATTTTTTGAGTGCTAAGGAAAGAAACCCAATTTCGGCATCAAGTGCATATTATGGAGTGATTGAATACATATGGGAGGCTGATTACTTTAAAATTAAAGTTCCTGTTTTTAACTGTAAATGGTTTATCGGTAACAACAGTGTCAGACACGATGAATTTGGAATGACACTTGTTAATCTGAATAGATTGGAAGACACAGCTGATTCTTTTATAATGGCAACACATGCCAAAAAAAATTTCTATGTAGTAGATCAATCAGATATGCAGTGGGTTGTTGTTTTACAAGGGAAAAAACAATATGTTGGTGAGGATGAATTTGATGAAGATGCTGATTTATGTGAGATCCCTACTTCCATGGAAAGATTAACAGAACATAATGATGAGTATGTTGAAGACATGGTTTGTTCCATAAGGAACGATCACGACGAAGGAATTTGGGAAAACAATCCAACTGTACATTCCTAAAATTACAGGTAACACATGTTTATTTCTTGTTTACATTTAGTTTTTTCATATAATGTTAGATATTGTAAATTTTTTACTTATTAAAACATGTATCAAACCAAAATGATAAAACAATAAAAACCGTAAAGAGGAGAAGTCCTGGGCACACCGGCTGGCCGGTGGTGGATCACCGGTTGGCCGGTGGTCTAGACAGCAAAGCTCTGTCTCGTCCACCGGCCGGCCGGTGATGAGCCAGCGGCAGGCCGGTGGTCCAAACAGAGAGGAAGGCTCTCTGTCTGGTCCACCGGCCGGCCGGTGGTGATCCAGCGGCCGGCCGGTGGTCCAGACAGAGAGGAAGGCTCTCTTTCTGGTCCACCGGCCGGCCGGTGGTGATCCAGCGGTCAGCCGGTGGTGAGCCAACGGCCGACCAGTGACACCAGGCAGTGGGCAAGTCCACTGCCTGGGTCCTCCGGCTGGCCGGTGAGCTCACACCGGCTGACCGGTGGACTCAGTGAGTCCACTTTTCAGCTTTCTTGGGCCAACTCCGTGGCAACCTTTTGCCTATCAACAAAAACACTTGAAAACAAGTTAGAACATAATAAGAGTGATTGTGATGATTAAAATCCAAGAGAGAGGGGTACAAAAGACTGTGTTTACCATGTTTATCATTGTTTAACATGCTTACCATATTACCAATGTTTACTATTATGTAATTTAGTACACTTTTCTATTTTCTGATTAAGTAGTATTACAATATATGAATTTGTATATTTGTGAACTAATGTTTGTTTTTTTGATTTGAAGGAAAATGACAGATCAATCAGTTGATCAGCCACATGATTCTGGAGATGAGCATATTGGTCATACATCTGGGGAGGAACATTCACATGCTCCTATTACGAAAAAGAGTTCAAAGGTTGGTAAGCGTGGGTGCACACGTTTACCAAAATTATCACTTGCCCGTACGAAGGAGGAGAGGATAGTCGTGGAGTTTGATGATGATGATCTTACTAGAGGTCCAAATGAAAAATATTTTAAAGGTTTTGTAGCAACTCAGGCTAAGAGAAAAGTAAGCATTCTCTATGATGATTGGAGAAGTGTGGATAAAGCGATAATTTCTCAGCTGTGTGATACCATTTTGGTAAGATCTTTTGCTATTGTTTGACTGTTCTTTAAATGTTTCTAGTATATATAATATTTTTAACCTCTTTTTTATTAGATGACATTTGATATTCCTGACACTGGAGGAGTCAGGATGAAATGCTTATCGTTGGCTGCTAGGAGATGGAGGGATTTCAAATCAACCCTCTCATCTGATTTCATTTATGGTCATAGGAGTCATGAGAATCCATGTCGTATATATCCTTTTATAGATGAAGACACATGGAGACAATTTTTTGAAATTAGAAGAAAAGAATCATTTTTGGTAAGGGCAATGTAAACTTTTATAAGCTTTCTTATATAAATGATCTTATTATTGTTTTGTTAATGATTACTTATTCTTAATTTACAGCAAACAAGGAAAGCTCATCAAGAGATCCAATCTAAAAATATATACCCTCGTAGTTTATCTCGGGGAGGGTATGCATTATTGGAAGAACAAATGATTGCAGAAAAATTTCAACAACTAAGAGCTGAGTCTTCAAGCTCTGGAGAGGTGGCCCCTCCATCCCCTCCATCTAGACATGAGAAATGGAAAAGAGCTCGGAAGGGCAAAAAAGGACAATATCTTTCGGAAGAATCGAGACTCGTAGTTGAGAGGATTGTAAGATATCTATTTTATTTATTTAAGTTTACTATTTTCGTCATATATTTCCAATCATTATAGAGATTTTCAATTAATTATTACAGGACTCTCTTGAGGAGCAGAGTTCACAGGGGACATTTACACCATCTGGGAGGGAAGATATTTTATCTGTGGAATTGGGAAAGCCCGAACATCCTGGCCGTGTAAGAGGATATCCGGCAGGTGTATCGGTAAGAAAAGTGTTGCCACGTTCCTCAACTTCTAACGTTGAGGGAGTTTATAAAAAAAATAGAATCCTTGGAGGCTGAAGTCCATAATATTAATGCGACAATGGAGGACAAGATTAGAGCATTGGTGCAGTTTATGTTTGCAGACTTGCAAAGACAATTTCAGGGTGCAGCTCCCACTCCACCTCTCCCAGTAGCTCCCACTCCCCCACCTCAGCCTGCGGACCCCATTTTTGATCCTCCTCCTCCGCCGCAACTACCTAATTATTGTGAGTTGTATGTTGACGATCCTCAATATCATATAGTTTCATATGGGATGGTATATTGTATAGGAGATACAGTTCATCATCAACAGTTAGAGGTAGAGAATCAGAGGGTCACTGTACATGATATTATAGATAGATCAGCTCGGATACCATTACCTACAGATGAGGTGACGACAGTTGGACATAGTATCGACCATTTTTTACTTTGGCCATCCAGACTTCTTTGACTCATTACCATAGAGGTATGGATGTTATATCTTTTATTTTATATTTTTATTAATGTTTTATCATTTGAAAACTAATATATTTTTCAATTTATTTTTACAGGAATACTTCAAAGGTAAAGAAATACTGTATAGACAACAACAAAGACAGATAGCTATGACATCAGATGCAGATACTAGCAGTCTTGACAAATTGTCAAGATATTCAAATTTGTTGGCGGATCATTATGACTTTACAATGGAAGCTCATGTCTGTGGACGTGAACTAAGTGTGGGGATTATGAAAACTAATATCATGGATTTTGTCACTGGAGATAAGTTGGGCATCAACGTGGTGCAAATTTTTATCATGTAAGTCTTAACACCTTTTCCTTGCATTATATTTATTAAAAATGTATACTTATGTCTGCTTTGTATTAGGTATCTGTATAAAATTTGTGAGAGGAATGAGCTGAAAGATGTATATGGATTCGTGGACCCACAATTGATTTCCCCTGAAGCATGTGCATTGGATGAGGAACAAAGAATGATTTATATTGCTGATAGATTTGAAAATAATGTAATCACACAGTGTTGTATGATGCCTTTTTGTGAGAGGTATGAAACACATCCCTCTCAAAGAGTTAATTATCTTTTAACATAAAAAACCACTAACGTTAAATTTCCTTTTATGAGGGATCATTGGATGTTAGGGGTTTTTTGCCCTAGGGAGAAAGCACTTTATTGGATATGCTCTCTCCATGATGATGTGCGAGAAAGTTTTAAGAATATATTGGAAACGTAAGTTTCAATTTCACAATAGTTTTATATATTATAATGAATTTTAAATTTACCCCATTCGTATTATTTTCTAATAGGGCATGGGTCCACTTTCGAAAAAGCGCAAAGAAAAGGAATTTCAAGATCAAATATGTACATGCGAAGGTAAATATCCATTTATAATTTGTACATTTTGATTTATTACATAAAAATAATATATTGAATTTACACTCATTCAAACAGAAATGTCATGAGCAACAAGGCATCATCGAATGCGGATATTACATGTTAAGATTTATGTATGAAATAATAACAACTGGGACAGTTCTGAGTTTTGACCTGGTAAGATTTCCTCATTCTCATAATATTTCAATTTGAATTATTCATTATACACGTTGAATACTATCCTTTTCCTTTGTAGCTTTTTGATGACCCTCAACCCTTTACTGCTGAAGATATCAAACACTTACAAGTGGAGTGGTCAAATTATTTTACAGGTTTGATTGAATTTTAGTTGTTTGTAATGTAAAATGTAATTTTGAATACTGTCAATGTAATTGTGTATTTCGTAGTCGTTTAGGTTGGATTTAGTTTTTCTTGAAGTTGATAGTGTAAGTTTTGAATGTTATATAAGTAAATGTTTAATTTTTCTCTACTTCTTGTTTTGGTCTAATGTTGATGGTTTTTCTAGTCTGGATTTTGGTATGGGGGGAGAGGTTCCAAGGGGGTGGGTGGGTGTTTGGGGGGTGTCCAAGGGATATGGGAGGGGTGTCCAAGGTGTGTTTGGGGCTGTCCTAGGGGTCGGGGGGGGGGGGTGTAAATGAGGGTGGGGGGGGGGGCTGTCCAAGGGGTGGGGGTGTCCAAGTGGTGGGGGGGGGGTGTCCAAGGGATATAGGAGGGGTGTCCAAGGGGTGTTTGGGGCTGTCCAAGGGGATGGGGGGTTTCCAAGGGGTCGGGGGGGTTTCCAAGGGGTCGGGGGGGTGTCCAGGGGGTGGGGGGGCTATCCAAGGGGTGGGGGGTGTCCAAGGGGTGGGGGGGTGTCCAAGGGATATGGGAGGGGTGTCCAAGGGGTGTTTGGGGCTGTCCTAGTGTTCTGGGGGTGTAAATGAGGGTGGGGGGGCTGTCGAAGGGGTGGGGGTGTCCAAGGGGTGGAGGGTGTCCAAGGGATATGGGAGTGGTGTCCAAGGCGTCTGGGAGTTCTGTCCAAGGGGCCAGTTTGGTGTAAATGAGGGTGGGGGGGCTGTCCAAGGGGTGGGGGGTGTCCAAGGGGTGGGGGGTGTCCAAGGGATATGGGAGGGGTGTCCAAGGGGTGTTTGGGGCTGTCCAAGGGCTCGGGGGGGTGTCCAGGGGTCGGGGGGTGTCCAAGGGGTCTGGGAGGGCTGTCAAGGTGTGGGGGGTGTCCAATGGGTGTTTGAGGCTGTACTAGGGGTCTTGGGGGTGTAAATGAGGGTGGGGGGCTGTCCATGGGGTGGGGGGTGTCCAAGGGGTGGGGGTGTCCAAGGGATATGGGAGGGGTGTCCAATGGGTGTTTGAGGCTGTACTAGGGGTCGTGGGGGTGTAAATGAGGGTGGGGGGCTGTCCAAGGGGTGGGGGGGGGGGGGTCCAAGGGTTGTGGTGGGGCTCCAATGTGGGGGGGGGGGGGAGGGCTTGCCAGGTTGTTAGGTGGGTATAGATGAGGGTGGGGTTCAGTTGGGGCTTGGGGGAGGGCTGGCATGGTTATTTTTGTTGTTTGGTTTCTGGTTGCTTTTTGGTGAGAGCAGTGCAATTATTTTAAAAAAAAAATATTGCTTTCACGTCAGTTATTTTATAACTTGCGTGGTAAATAAATCGGTAGGGGTTTATCACGTCGGTTTTTTCGAGAACCGACGTGATAAACCGTTCCCGGGTCTTTTATCACGTCGGTTCTTAATATAACCGACGTGCTAAAAGGCCTGGGAATCGATTTACCACGTCGATTATTGGATAACCGACGTGCTAAAACGTTTCCCAGGCCTTTTTATCACGTCAGTTATTTAAGAAACCGACGTGATAATAGGCCCAAGGAAGGGTTAATCACGTCGGTTATGTCATAACCGACGTGATAAACGATATCCCAGGCGTTTTATCATGTCGGTTTTGAAATAACCGACGCGATAAACCCCACCCCGCGCATATTTATCACGTCGGTTATTAATGAACCGACGTGATAAACACCGTGATGTTAGGGATGTTACGTCGGGTTTTAAATAACCGACGTAAAAAACGTTATTTATAACGTCGTCCGTATTAACGTCGCCTAAAAACTGACGTAAATAATGAAAAATAACCGACGTAAAAAATGTTTTCTGCACTAGTGTTGGCCACCCTCTCACAAGTCTCATCCTGCACTCAACTGTGCTACCATAGCACCCATAACAAAGGAATAGAATTTCCACAGAGAACCTTCATGATGAAATCCACAATTTGAATAGGGTTCTTCTCGAAGGATGCATCCACTTCCAACTCAACCTCCTCATGTTGAAAAACATGATAAGGGTCTAAAAAGTAATATCATGGATGAGAATCATGAAATATTTCAAGAATATCCCAGTACCTATGAGGCAACTACAACTGATAGACAATTGTCTTGACTCTCTCTGAAACCTCAAACGACCTGATGAATCTCGGTGAAAGATTACCCTTTTTTCTAATCCTCATGTGTCCCAACCTCGGCGTGACATATAAAAATACATGATCTCCGACCTCGACAACTAGTGGTTATCTCCACCGATCAATATTATATATCTAGAGATATTTTTAAGTATCCATCCTCTTATGAAATAACTCCACCTGCTCTGTGGTCTCCTGGATAAAGGCGAGTCCCACTATAGCTGCCTCTCCTGCCTCCTGCCAACATAGGGGTGATTGGCCTGACCAATTGTACAAAGCCTCATAAGGTACCATCTGAGTCTTTTTATAGAAACTATTATTGTAGGAACACTTTACTAGGGGTATGTGTCTCCCCCAAGATCCCTCCAAATCTTGGACTTGTTCTTGAAGCATGTACTCTAAAACCTAAATCATGTGCGCAGACTACCCATAATTCTTGGGATGCTAATTTGTATTCAGAAGTACCTATGTACCCAAACCCCTCTATAGTCCCTTCCAAACACTATAAGTAAACCAAGAATTCCTGTCTAAAATGTTAGTGTGGAACCCCATGAAAACATACAATCTATCAGATGTAAAACTTTCCAATATCATTAACACTAGGAGTTTCCTTGATTGGTAGGAAATATTTATCCTTGGTGAGTCTGTCAACAAAAACCGATACCACTTCTTTCCCTGGAGGTAACCTCAGTAAACCTATCACAAAATCCATCATGACATCATTCCACATCTACTCAAGAATTGGAAACTTATATAATTACCCATCTAGTCACTGATTTTCCTCTTTCACCAGTTGATAGGTGGAAAAAATCATAACAAATCTAGATACATACCTCTTAATTCTTGGATACCATTTTTTATGAGGAAAATCATGATACATCATAGTGACATCAGGATGAACTGCCCATATAGAGGCATGAAATTCTCACAATTTCTCCTCACATATGTCTAACACCCATATGCTCCCAAGAAGATGAAAAAACTCATCCTCGCCTATAGTCCATTCTTGAGTAGGGTCCTCATATAACACAATCTCACATAGGAAAAAGCCTTCAGAATCTGATAGCTACCTCATTCACACTAGATCCAATAGAGTATAGGTAACAACTATATGAGAAAAAAACATCTTCCCCAGTTTTTCATGCACCTATAAATTCATCTAATAGAACAGATCCATAAGCATCCACTCCCTGCTGGCCTCCAGAACTACCTGTATCTGAGTTCCTCTTCCTAATGCATTAGCCACTACGTTTCCATTCCCAGTCAGGTAGGAAAGGTCAATGTTAAAATACTAAAGGTACTCAACCCACCTTCTCTATCTCAAATTATTATCCCACTATGTAAAGATATACTTGGGGCTTTGTGGTCAGTGTATACCACGAAATGCTCTCCCAAAAGATATTGTCTCCAACAACGTAAAGCATTCACAACTGCTTCTAACTTGAGATCGTGTGTCAAATAATTAATTTCATGTGACCTCAACTGCCGAGAATCGTATGCAATGAATATTTCCCTCCGCATAATAACTTCTCTCAGCCCTATACTAGATGCATCGTAGTAAATAGAGTGACTCTTTCCCTTATCTAGTAAAATCTGGATCGGTTCAGAAGTCAATCACCTTTTCATATTTTGAAAGGATGAATCACAAAAATATTCCCAGAAGTACTTGACACCCTTCTTAGTTTGGCCTCAAAGAAATTTTTTAGTTGTTCCTAGTAAACTAATGATCTAACACTTTCTGGGTATATTGATTCTTCTATTTTTGAGATATCATAACCCATGAAATTAATCCAGTCCATCAAAATGTGGAACTTTGTGAGCTTAGAATATTATTAACTCCCTCTCAGTGTACTGAATACAATCTCAAGATTGATGTCATGGTCATGTTGAGTATGAGAGTACACCAAGATAACATCGATGAAGGCTTCCACAATAGAATCCAAGTAAGGATGGAACACTCAGTTCATCAGGGCCATGAAAACTACTGGTGCGTTCAGGAGACCGAATGGCATAACCAAATACATGTATAGACTATACCTACCATGACTGGCTATAATAGGTATATTTGATGGTCTAACGCACAACTGATGATAACCAAATCTCAATTCAATCATCAAGAACCGTAAGAATCATCTAATCTTATCGAAGAGACCATCAATCCTCGAAAAGGGATATCAGTTATTGATCATCAACTGGTTCAGATTCCAATAATCCACACAAAGTCTGAGTGTACTGTGCACATTATTCACAAAAAGGATAGGAGAACCCTAAGGAGAGGTACTGGGTTAGATGAAACACTTTTCTTTAAACTCCTATAACAACTTCTTCATCTCATATAACTATAGTGTAGCCATCGTATATGTTGTAATGGACACTAATGTCACTCCCGACATAATCTCAACAGAGAAATTGACCTCTCAATTTGTAATTAAACCTGAAAATACATATGGAATGACTTCTCTAAAAAATCACCATTGTAGGAAAGTCCATCTGTGATGTTCCATGGTCATCTAGACATAAAATAGAAATTTGGGCCATAATATTTCCCAACATATGATGTTCGGGTCCCTCTATGCATGCCTAGATATACCATATGAAGTGTCAACAGAGGCCAGAATGGTGACCAACCAGTCTATTATGAGAATGACATCAAAACCGATCATCTATATGAAATATAGGTCCCATATGAAGTGTCACACATAACCTCTAGAGGGATCTCCTTGCAAATACAAACACCAGCCATTTTAATCCCCAATGGATTTTCTAACGACATAAAATCATCAGAATTATTGATGAAGAGACTGAGGCTCTCCACAATAGAAATAGATATAAAACTATGGGAATCCCCTATATCAAAAAGAGAAGTAGCTAAAACGGAGGCAACAAGAATCATACCTCAAACTATATAGGGTTTAGGATCATACTATTTATGAGTCTGTTCCACCACAATAGTATAACATGTACAACATCCCTCCAACACTACCTATCTACCCGGAGCTGATCCACCCTACAGTCACTGAAAACATGAAATCTGGCATCCACAACAATGACCACCTCCTCACCCTAAATGACCCAATAAACTTGAGTTCCCTAGATGATGAAGAATTGGTGGACCCAATCCTATACGTGGAGTCCTAAATGATAACATCTCACCAACTTATAGTGAGAAAAATTGGAAGAAACATTGAAGATGACCTATTTTACTGAAAGATCGGCACTTAACTGGGTATCTCAGGCACTGAGGTCTCATATAACCTCTCCTCCCGCACTGGTATCACGTTAGGTGGAAACCAGATGTAACATCATATGAATTCTACCTATGACACTTCCTGATATCAATTGAAGGAGTGCCAACCCTGGATATAGAACTGCCCTGGGTCGAAGCTCATAACTACCTCTTATTGTGCTCATTAATCATCACCTGATTTACTATAGTAGTTAGGAATGTCAACCGAAAAAAATTTACATGCATTCGAATATTGACCCTGAGACCATCCTCAAATCCCATAGCCAGTGATAACTCATCACCTCCCAAATAGGTGTGAAGCACTGAAGATAGGTGAAGTGAGAAGAGTAATCCAACACAGAAAGAGTGTCTTTCTCCAAATGTATGAACTCTCGGGCTCGATTAACCATCAATGTATTGGGGTAGAAGTAATTATAGTGGTTCTTCTAAAACTATTCCCATGACATATCCTGATAAAGTCCCACTTATGAGATAACATCCCACCATCTCTTGGTGGAATCATGTAACATGTACATTGTGAGCTTCACCCACCTCTTAGGAGGTGTCCGTAGATGCTTGAAGAAAAATGCATGGCCTCCAACAATGAATCTACAGCTTGTGGTCATCCATCCCCTGAAAAAGTGGGAGGATGATACTACTAGAACACCCACATCAACTCTTCCATAGTCGGTGTAGGATGTGGTGCTCTCTAAAAAGGATGAACCATCCCCATAAATCCTTCACAGAACTATGTATCATCACCCGCATCCAGTATAAAAGCTTATGCCATGACATGCATGATAAGAGGATTTGTTGGTAGTAACTGATCTACTATTTTGGTGTTTGATCATCTCCCAGCATGTAGTGTACAAATAGAAGATTCCATGTTGTTATGAATCTTCAAGGTCAAGCACACACCCCAGTTCAATATTTTGAGGTACATCAACTTAGAAGTGCTATGAAGGAATAGAAGAAGAAAAGCATTCATGTTTTTCAAAAGAGGGTTACACTGTGTGTTCCCTTAAACATTAACTTGGGTGTGTGTACTTTCCTACCCGGTCCTATAACACCCCATATACATTGAGTTTTCATCTTGCGACACGATGTGTACTTGAATATTCCCTCCTACACAGGTACTTCTACATGGCTTGAACTACACGGTTCTACTGGTGTGATACTATATGGCATGTCCACCCTAGACATGATGGGTATTACTTAAGTTCCATCAACCCATGTCATTTGTCCCATGTCTGGATACACAGTCAATTACTACACAACATGTATAATCTAGGTAAGACATTTAAAACCCATGTTTCATTCACATGTGTCGCTAGTCACACGGCCGGTTACACAGTATTTTTACAACATGGCATGTACTCCAAGTACACGACATGTTCTACCAAAAGTTTACATACCCTGTGTCTTTGCTCACACATTCAGTCACACGGTCAACAACTATATGTCTGGTACATATGGTACATGGTGTGTACTTAAGAGAAGTCAGTTCTTCTAGTAATTAAGAACACATGGCATGTGTTTATAACATCACAGGCAGTGTTTTTTGAGTTTCCAGATAGTAATCCTTTGAAACTTCTCCAAAACCCTTAAAAACATAAATTTTTCCCAGACATGATAACTTATGAACTGTGAGATCTCATACTCCCCGAAAATCAATGTTTGGAATCCTTATTCATATCATAACTTGACATAATTCAATTAATGTTCAAACACAATCTACCAAATTATTATCTATGAGACACCATAACTCCTTAGTAACCAAAGGATGATATCCTTCCAAATGAAACATTACATTTTCCTATACTATATCAAAATAGTAGTTATTTCTATCACAAAATATATCACGAAAACATGCATATCTAGTATAAAACTATCACAACAACATGCAATCAATAATGCACCCTAAATGGCATGAAAAGAATGCATGAAATTTGATCTATAGAAAGTGCCTATATGATGCATGAGATCGCATACCATCATCCATCGAGTTGCAAAAGAAATAGAAAAACATTGATATCAATCACAACAACACAAAAAATTAAATCACTCGATAGTGAAATAAAATCAACTATAACAATTGCCAAACCATAAAAATTGAAATACTCGAGGTTACTTGGAATGTCCCTATACATGAGTTAGCTAATATGATGTCTAGATTATTAAAAACTATCTATTCCTTCCACTACTATTATATAGGCTCCAAATTGTAATTCAATGAAGAAAATGAAACCTTCTCTAATACCACTTTGTAATGTCTCGAATCCGAGTGTCGCTCAAGGGTGCCCCATGCCCAATTGGCCAAATGTACTGTAGTGAATTTTCCAAAACTCCATAGGATTACAACTAGTATTGATGGCCTAGGGTATGATAGTAGGGAAAATATGCCCTTATTAGTAGAGTAAACACAATGGAAAAAATAGTAGCAATGGCAGAAGTAGTAATAACGCAAAAGTATACAGTGAAAGACTGAAAGAAAATCAAACAGAGACAACAATATATATATATATATATATATGTTACATAGAATTTGTATCTATGAAAATTTCCAAACAATTCACAATTCTGGAAAGAAATATAAGAACTAATGTAGAAAAGAAGCAAGTAAACTCTAGCAGCATCACATGCCTCAACATGTCCCCATGCTTCCAAGCTCTAACATCATTCAAGTACTTAATGAATAAGGGCGCTTCCCCTTATCTATACCACAACCATATAATCTGTTTGGTTCCAAAACATGAGCCAAATAGGGTGTGGTATGAATTCGAGTAGGTAACCACCAAAAGATGTATGCCTAATAATCAGTGAATATATACAGCAGGATATATGTAAAAATGAAGAAACAAAACTCAGAATTACTCAAAATTAAACAATACTATTGTTTCCAATTACATTCATTCACATTTATTATTCATCCATTAAGTCATGTAACCTTGGGATCTTTCCTAATCTCTATACCCCCCTGTGTAATAGTAAAAAACATATTTCTCATAACACCATCTAAACAATCAAGTATGTCTGAGTCCAAGCTTGTGTTTTGGCTTGGAAGACTCATCAGAATAATTCAATCTTTCATAAACAACCCTCTGGGAAATCTCCCAAGGTATAAACCCTATGGTTTAACATATCATCAATCATTTACAAACGACCACCTAGGAATCTTTCATTGTCAATACCCTTGGGCCAACAATGCATCAATATATTATAAACAACCTTTTGGGTAGCATTCACAGTCAATACCCCTAGGTTAACATAGCATAAGGTAATTGTAAATGACCTATTAGGTAGCTATAAAATTCCACATTCCTGGGTAAACATCCACAACAAGGCTCTCATGGTCCTATTTAAATAATATGGAAACTCCCAGAGTTTTCCAGGTCCAAGGGTGTCATGGGCAGTTGAAAAAATAGCGCACACATCCAAAAAAGAGTCACATTTAATCTATAACTACATTATGGCTTACAATCACAAACATGTCACTTTCATATCATATAATCAATTAAACTCAATCATAAGAAATTCAGGACATGGAAAACAAGATACGCCTTATATGAAACCTAGGCTAAACGACCATAAATTTTCAATCAAGGGAAACACAGCCATGGGGTGTCCTATAACAAGGTATATGGCCTTAAAAATAAGTAAAAAACCATAATCAATCAACCAAACCATAACAAGAAATAAAAAAGTCAAATTTCAATACACGAAATACCCCAAATTTGGGTATATGACACATATAGCATATATGATCAAAAATGAACAATGAAAGGCCCAAAACACCTACCTCAATGTTGCACGATTGGAATTTCTAAATGTTGGCCCCTGAATTAACCTAGAATAGAATTGAACTACAAAAAGGTAAAAAAATCCCAAACATGAAAAACTCACAAGAGAGGAAGAATCAAGAAGAAAGGCTCTAGGTGTTTGAGAACTCACAAGTAGGATTCCGATGCACCCGATGCCATCTCAATTGTTGCTCAAAAAAAGAATTTGGTGTTCAATATTCATTCATCATTCATGGGTGCCCGTGTACGAAACATGGGAAGAAGAAGTCAATTCTGTACCTGAGACACAACCACACTCAAATATATCAAAAAATACTACATGGAATGTTCATTAAATCTAAACTCCATGTATTAGTCTTAAATCCCCCCTGAATTAAGCAGTCTACCACGTCACTACATGACAATGTACTTAGCCATCACATGGATAGTACGTGGATGTATGTGGAAATAGACTTCACGACCTGTACTCCTATGTACATGGAATGTACTTCAAAAATCCCCCTTTCTTCGTTTTGACAAAAAATAACCCAAAATCAGGATCCATACTTGAAATGGAGAACCAATTACTTACATATCAGGTAATTTCTTAGGCTTCAAGGAAAATAAAACTTCCTGAGTGAAATTATCCCACAAAATAAATGGAATTGGAAGATTTGGTTTTTTGCATTGAAATTTGGAGGCGTCATTTATATGGAGCCAAATGTGAAATATATACTGACCAAAATTTTTTGAAGTATATGTTGAATCAGAATGGATTAAAAATGAGTCAATGAAGATGACTTTAATTGATAAAATATAATTATTGCTTGATCAATTACCATTCATGAAAAGTAAAAAAAGTATAAGATACCTTGAGTCAAAATCATCATGAATCATTAACCATGTTACTTTTGTAATTAGTCAAATAATATGATCGAGAAGCTAAATAACACTGCACTGTTGAGGAAATAGAATATGTCATTATGTATATCATTAAACAGTCTCAACATGAGCATAAAACTATGCCGAATGAGTCACACATGATGGCTACTAACTCCACCAAGCAGTCCCTTGACTCCTCATACACACCTACTCATCTTAAGTAAAAAACTATACCACCTGTTATACCGGATGGTTTCGGTGACCAGTGTGCTGGTATCCCAACACACATAGTTAATGGGGGAGGGGCCCATAGACTTTCTCATGTTCAGTTAAACCATATAGATTTATAGGCTAGGGATCACACTAGTTCTGCTACTGTTTCTGAGATACAACTGAATATTAAATAGGAATGTGTTCCTGCTTCTCCAAAGGTCACATGCAACACACTTATTTCAATTTCAAGAGATTATAGTGACACCCAATCCACTGAAATTTATGAAGTCACCCACATTAATTTAATTGAAAACACTCTTCCTTGTAATGGGTCAACTATAGTTCAGGTTCCTACAAATGTGGATGTTAATAAGGATTCTAGTGTCATTTCTCCTAACATTTCTCTTGTTGTTACTAAGAGTAAGTAGGGAATGATATCCCATACATGCTTGGAAAAATCCCCTATAAGATCATCCAGGATGAAGGGTTTAAGAAATAAGAGAAAGGGGGGTTCCAACCCTAAAAATAGGTAATAATTAATATTTTGTTTTGAAATACTCAAGGCATTCTGAACCCTGACGCTTTTATTGTTTTAAAAATATTTATTAATACTCATCACCCTAAATTTTTTTCAATTGCTGAACCTAAGATCTATTTATCCTCTCATATTTCTCACCTCTATCAGTCTGGTTATAACTTCTTAGGTTCTTGTAAAATCTATTATTCCATTGAAACCCTTTGGATATTTACTCACTTTACACTTCAAAATGTTAATACTTTCTATATATCGGATTAGGAGTTCACTTGTGATTTTAATATTGACTAATCACACATTTTATGTTCTTTTATCTATGCTATAAATAGATAATGAGATAGAAGACAACTTTGGAAGGACCTCTATTACTTAGGAAATTGTCTTCATGAGCCTTGGTTTGTGGTTGGTGACTTTAATTTTATCCTTTCTCCAAGTGAGAAAATGGGACCAACTCACTCCACTATAACTTCAAGGGAGATTAAATCTTCTATTGAGGATACCAACCTTGTTGAAATTAATCTCATCAGTGCTATGTATATGTGGTATAGAAGGTATTATAATAGGGTGGTGTCTAGTAAATTAGACATAGATTTCACAAATGATATAGCTCTGGATATGGGGGACACCATCTCTAGCCCAACCCCCACCCCTAAAAAAACTAAACTCTAACCACCATACAATCCTGATCAATCTCTTTATCAATAAGAAGAATCTTGTTTTTTTTCTTTAGAGTCAACAACACTTGGTCTACTAACCTTGGTTGTGTTAATATTATTAATCATTTTTAGGCTACCATGAATCATTGCAATGATGTTTTTCCTAGTACCACTAAATTAAAAAATCTTAAATATATCCTTAAAGGCTGGGGTATTACCAAATCCAAGAAAATTGATAAAGGCATTCTTCATTTGGATGAATAACATACCCAACTTCAAAAATTCACTAATGAAAAAAATTGTTTCAATGATCCGCAACATTATATCAATATAACTACGAACCTTTCTTCCTTTCTCACCTTTAAAAATAACATGAGAAAACAAATTTTCAAAATGAAATGGTTCAGTGATGGTGATAGAAACACTGAATTCTACAAATCCCTTCAAAGAATCATGAAAGCTAATAGACCTCTTGCCTTCCTGATAGAGGGGTAAAACCTCTTTGATAATGAGAATAACATCACCTGTCATGTAGTATCTTATTTTGAAAATATCTTCAATGGTTTTTCCTCTTTCAAGGACCTTATTTCTGATGTCATCCTGGTTGTGGTCAATGATATGGATAAATCTTTTCTTACATGCATCAGTCTTGATCATGAGATTAGAGAAAATTTCTTTAGATTAAATCCTAGTAGTGCACTGGGCCCTGATATTTTTAATAATATGAATTATCCAAAATTTTGGGATTTCATTCAAACTAATGTTTGAAGGTCTGTTAAGAATTTATTTTCTAATGGTCTTCTCCCTCATGGGTTGAACAACCAGTTTCTCTCCTTGATTCCCAATGTGGAAAATTTTGCATAAATCCATCAATTCAGATCCATTTCTTTAATCAATACCCTTTATAAAATTATCACCAAAATTCTTTCCAGTATACTTCCTTATATTATTAATAAAATTATTTCATGGAATAAATTTATCTTTGTTAAGGGAAGGTCCGTTCAAGATTTTATTTTTCTTACCTCTGAATTCACAAACCTTTTAAATAAAACCAATAGGGGAGGAAATATTTTCATTAGGCTTGATATCTAGAAGGACTTCGATACCATGGATTGGGGTTTTATTTTCAAGGTTGTTCGGAACATTGGGTTTAATGATTCACTTATCAGTAAAATTAAAACTCTTTTCAATTCGGTGAACAAATCCATTCTTGTTAATGGGTCTCCTAAGGGTTATTTTAAAAGCACCAAAGGTGTTAAATAAGGTGAACCTCTCTCTGCCATTCTTTTTTCAATTGTGGAAGATTACATAAGTAGATTGATCACTCACCATGTTGAACAAAACAAGATTAATACGATTAAGGCTTATATGAATTTGAATGTTTCCACACACCTTTTATATACATATGATATTATTATAATTTTAAAAGGGGATAAATGGAATATTTAAAATCTAAAATGTGCCCTACCACACTATGAAGATATTTCTAGTCAAATAATTAATTGGAACAAATACTTTACCTTTTTTTGGGAAAACGTTTTCTGATAATAGAAAATCCTATATTATAGCAAATTTAGGTATTAATAAAGGTTTCCATCCCTTCACCTTGCTTAGTGTATCCATATTCTGGGGCAGACTAAAATATTGTTACCTTTCTACCACTATTGACCAAATCCTTTTCCAACTGTCATCTTTGAAAGGAAAATATCTCACTATGGCTGGTAATATTTGTCTTGTCAAATCCATGATTGTTTCTAAAATGGTCTATTCGTTGATGATTTATAAATGGAATGCTAGTATTCTTAAAAAACATTAACGTTTCCAGCAATAACATTGTTTGGAGTGGAAGCACGCCTGAAAGGAAACAGGTGACTGTTACATGGTCTAGAAGTTGCAAAACTCTAGAGAAGGGTGGTCTCAATATAAAAAATATCAAACTCTATAATTATACCTTACAAGGTAGACCCACCTAGAATCTTTTTCACAATAACTTTCACTCTATTTCCTTCTATAAAAATAGATTTCATGCCAAACTGAAGAAGGGAAATTTGAATTACATGAGATCTTCTATTAATTTTTTTTTTCAACATCATGTATAACTCTAGGTGGATTATGAGTAGAGACTCTTCCATGAATTTCAAGCTTGAAAAATTTGTTTGTGATCTTATAATTTCTTTGATTCCCCCTAACCAAACACCTAATTTCACTAACCATACAATCGAGGAGGTTGTTAGCTCTCACAACCTTAATTTTCCAAACAGTATCAATAATGTCATTGAAAACTACATTTTGTGAAGACTGATGATTTTTTAGTATGGGAACCTGCTCATAATGGCATTCTTGACTCAAAAACGTTTTAAAATCATAGTATTATTAATTATTAAGACACTCTTAGTTGGATAAATTTGTTTAAAATTATGGTTAAAAACATTGAGACTCACTCTGATTTGGCGTATTTCTCATAAGAGGATTCCCACATACACTTGCCTTTAGTTTTATGGGATCCTGCCATTACTCTAAATTTTTTCTTTGTAACCAGCATCATGAAGACATTAAACATATTTTTATCTCTTGTGTTACTGCTAATACCTTTTGGAATTACTTTCTTGATCCTTTTGAGTGCAGATGGTTACTTAAGGATTCAATCAACTCTCGGCTACAAAGTTGTATTGATCTTGAAGCCTCTGAGAAAATAAAGAACCTTTTTTAACTGTTGTTGCTGAACTCCTACACGTACTCTGGTATAATAGGAATGATATTATTCATAAAAACTACTCACATAGCATACATGAAGGTTAGATATGAATCTTCATTGCTATTAAAAAAGCTTCTTCAATACAAAAGGGATTTTGAAACAACACAGTTAAGGAATTATAGATTCTGCATTGGCTTCGGGTTAATGGTATTTATCCTCAACCTAGATGAACTTTTGATGTGTTCTGGAAGGCTCTGATCCTAGGATGAATCAAAGTTAATGTTGATGGTGCTTCTAAAGGAAACTCGGGCCCTTCAAGTTGTGGAACCATTTATAGAAATCACTCTGGGTATATTATTGGATGATTTTATGCATCTTGTGGAATATCTTCAGCTCTAGAGGATAAAATGATGAGCATGATCTATTCTATCTCCTTCACCAAGAAACATGGTTGGAACAAAATTTGGATTGAAAATGACCCAATTACTATCGTGCAGACCATTTGGAATGGTGTGATGCACCGTGCGTGGCCTCTTATAACACGCTGGATGGACTGTCTTCATTCACTCATAGACTTCAACTACATTATTATGCATTCCATTCATAAAGTGAATAAGGTGGAAGTTGGTCTCGCAGACATGGGAGTCAACCATGTCACCACATGGTTGTAGGAACTTCCAGTTGAATTAATACCCCTTTATGATAGTGATTGTAAAAGAATCCCATCTTTTAGAATCATGAAATTCCTTACATTAATAATAAATTTTATTCTTTGGTTTTTGACCAATGCAACACCTTCTAAAAAAATTAATTATTAGACAGAATTAAGAATGCACATAAGGAAGACTATGATCTATATAAAAAGGAAGAATTGGTTAAAATAGGTAAATTGCAAGAATTGATCCTTGATAAAGATTGTGTTTTGTGATTTGGAAAAAGATTGTGTGTGCCTTGTGATTTCTAGTTGAAGCAATATTTACAGAATGAAGCTCATAGTTGTCCATTTTATGTTAGTCCTCATAGAACTAAGATTTACAGAGACATTCAAGAGTGTTACGGGTTGGATGGAATGAAAAGAGATATTGCAGATTTAACTTTGAAATTTTTGACATGTCACCAGGTTAAAGAATTGTGGAAGTTAATGATGGGGATGCTTCAAACTTTATCAATGTTAGAGTGGAAATAATACATGGACTTCATTTTGGGACTACCAAAGACTTCATGTGGTAACAATGAAATATGTGTTATTATTGGCCGATAGAATAAATCTGCACATTTACTTTCTATTCGATATACAATATTTTTGGTTCAGCTTTCTCAAATTTACCTTAAAGTGATTTTCAGTTTTCATGGAGTGCCACATTCCATTTTATTTGATAGGGATCCCAGTTTCAATTTTTTTTGGAAGGGCCTTCAGAATTCGTTGGGAAAATAATTGACTTTCAGTGTAGCTTTCCATTTTCAATGAGATGGGCAGTCAGAACGAATGATTCATACTTTTGAGGACATGCTTCGAGATTTTTCAATACACTATCAGGGATTCAAGGTTCAATATATTTAATTAGTTGAGTTTTATTATATTAAAAGTTTCATTCTACTATTCATATGGAACCTTTTGAGGTATTTTATTGGAAGAGGTATCTAACAACATCATTTTTGGATGAAGTCAAGGAAAAGATATTGATGGAACCACAATTAGTATAGAAAGTGGCTGAGAAAGTGAAGATGATCCAATAACATGTGAGGGAAACTCAAAGTAAGAAGAAAAGATAGGTAGATAAGAGAATTAATGGCTTTTATTTTGAGGATAGGAATCATGGTTTTTTATAATCTCACCATGAAAAAGAGTTATCCATTTTGGTAAGAAAGGAAATATTAGTCCACAGTTCGTTGGAACTTATGAAATTTTGGATAAGGTTATACCAGTCGCCTACCGAGTAGCTTTTCATATGTGTTTATCTTAGGCACACAAAGTTTTTGATGTATTGATGTTGAGAATGTATGTTCCAGATTCGTCTGATTTCTTGACCCCAAAAGTAGTTCAGCTAGATGAGAAATTTTCATATGAAGAGAAACATGTTGAGATTCTTGATCAAAGAGAACAAGTATTGTGAAAGAAGGTAATTACCCAAGTAATGGTTTTGTGTAGAAACCACATGGTTGAAGAAGAAATATGTTAATTTAAAAATTCTATGAGGGAATGGCCCCCTCAGTTGTTTAATATGTATATAAGATTACAAGGATGAAATCTTAAAAAGTTGGGGAGAATGTAACACCCCAAATATTTAAAAATAAATTTAAATGGATGAATATTTTTTATGTATATAGTTATAAATATCCTTTAAATATAATTTTTCTACTTCTATGATTTTAATTTCATAAAATGGTCATCTACGGTTGTGATCCTTGATAATGGAAAGAATCATGAAAAGAGAAACCCAGTGGAGTTTGAAAGTGATTTTTTAATGCTTGAAAATGGAGTTAAGAATTATGATATGATGAAAACTATACACGAATAATGAAATGAGGCACCCACAAATAGATACAATCCTAAATTTGGTTATTCCTAAGAAAAATAGAAAAATTGTTTGGAATGAAGTGGTAATTAAACTAGATGAGTTTATTTTTTTTGAAGTACTTGTTCCAAATTTTGTAGAAGTTTTGGAAGTGGTGAAATAAGAGTATTGCATCCTTGGAAATATATTTACATAAATAGAAGAATCAAAAATGTTTTTAAAAAATTGGGATGTACTGGACAAACAAGGGGAAAGCATGGGGTATCAATGATTCCACCATTGGGAGAAGATTCCAAGGTTATTTAAAGAATAATTCAAAGGAAAACTCACTAACTAAATTCGCGGTAATTAAGTATTTTATTTTGTAGATTTTATCTGGTTTAAAGATTTTAATAAAAAAGATGTTTATAGTGAATACAAAAACATCCTTCCGAATGTTGATATACAGATGTAGGGATTTTAGAAGAATTCGGTAAATATTTAATCACTGGATTCCATAAAAATTTTAATTGAGGAACCACTTGGGTTACCACTTATGAAGAATAATCTACGTTGGGATCATGTATTAAAAATGGATAAGAATATGTCATGATGAGAATATAAATTATGTGATTATTTGAAGGTAACCAACACATTAATATATTTTATTTCCTTATTTTTGGTTTTCTCTTGTAGTTTTAAATAAATTCCAAAAATATGGGTTAATTCTTGATACATTGAAGGACCATACATAGAAAATAGCAGTAGTAAACATATGAAGAAAAGATGACACACACACCCACTATAAATGGATTATTAAATAATGAAAGGATGAATTCTACATTAATTTTATATTAATTTAATATAAATCTTGGTTTAAATTATTTAATGTATCTCCATTATTTGGAATTTATTGACTAATATTTAAAATAAGGTGGGGGTGAGAAAAGTGTTATCGTATTGTGTCTTTGAGAATTAAAAAATTCAGAAAACAACATAGTGATTACCTAATGAGACAAAATCACCATCAAAACATCAAATCTATTATATAAGTATTTAGGAATTCAATTTTCATAAGATAAGACGTAGACACATCTAAATATAGATTTATTTCATTGGATTTAAAAACTCTAACATGAGTGAATTGTTTTTTTAAACATGAGTAACAACTTAATTGTTTATCCTAAACAATAATTGAATAAAAATTTGAATTAGAGTAGTGCTAGAAATTTGGAACAAAACTATATTTTCTTGAAACATAATGGAACATAGGCATGTGAGTGAAAAATTATTTCCATTAGATATGATTAAATTTATTATTGAAATCCAACAACCCTTTTCCATCATCTATGCCATGAATATTACACCTAGCCATGAGGGATTCCTTTTACAAGAGATGGTTTAGTTCCTAGTGGGTCATTCACAATTCTTGAATATGTTAATGACATACATCATGGGAAAAAGTTCTAAAATTTTCTAATTTTTTTAAAGGGGTGAAGGGGAAGGTGAATGTTAAACTTATATGAATAAGAGGAAGTTGGAGTCAAACAATTATCACATAGTGATTAACTATTGAATAGTTTAAATTATTAATTTAAATGATCAAATTTAGTGTTCGGTAATTTAAATGGTGCTTGACGTTCATATTTAGATCCAAATAAGTAATTGGAAATTAAAATTTACTAAATTCGGTCTTTAAATTTATGGGATATTTATTCTTAAATATATATTTTTTGAGAGAATTTACTTAATGAAATGTAAGGAGAAAAATTGGGGAAATTTGGTTTGATTAATTTTTCTATAACATTCCAATACTAAATTTAATAAATTTGGTTACATTTTTGTTATAATTTGAGTTAATAATACTATTTTTAGAGTCTGTTTTAATTTTAGATTTTCAATTCATGGGTTGATAGTTTATGGATTTAATTCTTTGTTATTCGGTTTTTATTGAAAATATATTTTTGAGTTGTAAGTTGTGACAGTAAATTATGATTAATTGGAAGGAATTAAATTATAAATTAGTGTAAAATCCTTATAATTTATGTTGTATTTACTTATAATTAAATTTAATCTCCTCCATAGCTTCTGACATACACAACCCAAAGTATAAATGAACCAAAATATATTATAAAATTATATACTAGACATTACATTTATGATTATGAATATAAATAACTTAATTATTAAAATTATATAGTTTACACATGTAGAAATAAATTCATTTTTATCAATTACTTTGAAATAAAAATATAAATCACTTGAAATTAAAATATTTTTTTTCAGAAAAAAACTCTTTTTATATGTTAAATTATTTTTATCAGAATAAATTAAATTATTCAATATTTGTGAATTATTTCAATAAAATATAAATATTATACATTTATTCCAATTTATTATCATTCATCTAATGTTTTTTCTATTTATGAGAAAAGAATAAACCCGGTTTTATTTTTAATACTATGTTTTTTTCACTAAACTTTTGGTTAATTGAGTTTAAACACTTATTTTGAAACTATTTTTTATAACTTTAATGGAATTTATTTGAAAAAATGAACATTATATTATAAATTATCATGAAAAAATTATCTTATTCTTAATTTTTTATAATTTTTAAATTTGATTAAGTTTTTTGATGAATAAAGAGAAATAGTGATTTTATAGAATGATTCCTTTTCATTTACATAATTTACAAATTTAATTTCCATTTAAAATTGTTTTAAAAGAAAAATAAGTGTTATTATAAAATTATCAATAAAATTTATATCATTGCAACCAATTTTATGAGGTAAATTTATTGAAAAACAATTTTTTATTAAGAAATGTTTTCTTCTAAAAATCACATTTTCATCACATTTACATGTTTAATTTAAAATTTAATTATGCCACTTTAGAGTATTAAATTTTATAAAATAGATTAAATATTTGGAATCAAAACAATTAATATTCAGTAATAATTTTTATAATTTTTCATTCCAAATGAATAGTATTACAAATACTAATTAATTAATGTGGTTAAGGTTAAAATCATGTTTGGCACATTACTTGTGCCAGTGTTAAAATTAATTTTCCATATACCTAAATTTTATTTGAAAATTTGGATTTCATTTTTATTATCAGTGGGCCAAAATTATATAATAAGTCTCGTTCATTTTTAATATTAAAGGATAAATTACGTATGAAAATAAAAAACACTAGTTACCATGGTGAAAACTAAATTGGTAAAAGAGAGTATCCTTAGAGGTTAAGGGTATAACATATTTAAAAAATATTTTTTTGGTGGAGTTATAGAATGACCATATTTTCCATTAATTATATTATTTATCAATTTTTGAGGAAATAAGTTTTAGACTAACTTCCATTTGTTGAGTTGTTTTTGGTATTTACAAAAATGTCACTCACAAATTATAAAAGGGAACCTCATACTGTCAATTACACACACCTATTATTCCATTTAGATCAACCAAAATAAACCAAAATCTCTCCCCATCAACCTTATACAAACAATAGTGCTACTATTCTAACCAAAATACCAAGCCTAATGTTCTTAATGAGAGATCAAAAGGAGTGTATTCTATGTGAAGGTAATTGTCTTCACTAAACTGTTTTTTTAATTTTTCACTTACCACCTTTCTTCATTTATGAATAATTATAAAATCCTCATACTGAAACTTCAAGATCAAGCGATAAAAAATAAACTTTACATTTTTTGATTTGATATCGATGAATGGGTCCCAATTTCCTCTATAAAAAATATTCAATAATAAAAGGAAATTTTGGATAACTGACATTCTAATAGTCCTTTTTGGTTTAGATTATTATAGAATTAGTAAAAACTAATAAAAACCAAGATTAATAAACAAATTATTCATAAATATGTAAATATAATCCCACTATACCTGGATTATCATATTCACCATTTGGTCATTATCAACATCTATATGAAATCCTTTGAGACACAATTTTTTCAACCCCAATCTTTATAACTAGGGGAAATTAAATAGAAAAAGCGTGGGTTAAAATTTTCAGTAAGTGTAAATGTAATAATTAAAAATTAAATTTCATTAGTGAGAATAAGAATATCATAATGGTATGATTAAAAAATCAATTTTCATGAGTATAACATTAGAATATTGATACCCATAAATACTTGTATCATCAGACAAGGAAATATAGAATAAGAATCTAACAATAGAGGGAGTCATTAGAATCAATAATCATGAGCCATATGATATCAATCCTGATCAATGGTAACATTTAAAAGCCATAACAAGCAATGTTTAAACATATTGGTAACATTGGGATATCATTTCCATTTAATTGTTACAATCTGTCTTACAAATCTAAACACTATATAGTGAACTTCTATAATGATTTCATTTGAGAGATAAAATTGACCAACCCATCCTTGGATTATCATATAACCACCCATAAGTTTGAACATAGAACGCAAATAATGGGGAGTGGGATCCCCTTTGGGTTGGGGATAACCCTAACGCCGCCTGTGGCGGCACCAGGCCCTCCTTCAGAGGTCGAGCTCGCGGGGCCGATGGTGCCCTCCATATCCTATCTCCCAGAGCTACCAAGGAGCTTTGTTCCTCCTTCCTTCTCACTCTTGCTCCTTCCGGAGGTGCAAGCTATCAGGATCTCTCCAAAGGTGTCTAAATCTCTTAATAGATCCCATGCGTTCACTTTGTCGCATTCCAAATTCCATGAAGCTATAGCGGTGCATTCGCGTACCTTGGTTGCAAAATTCGGTCTGGGTCGTCCCCCGGTGTGTATCCTTGCAAAGAATATGAATTCCTCTTGGGGGTTGCAGAATGCGGTGGCTATTGGAGTTCTCGACCACTACCATTTAAATATTCATCTCTAATCTATTGAGGACTTTGCCCGGGCTTGGTCTTGTGAGTCTCAGAGGTGTGACAACCGTCCATTTCTTCTGTTCCAGAGGACGGTTGATTTTTATAGGGGATGTTATTGCAAACATTCAGCCCTTTGGATTCACCTCCCCAGACTGCCTCTACCTTTTCAGAACATGGGTTTTTAAAAGGGGATCGGCGATTGTCTTGGATTCTTCTTATGCACTGATGATTCCACCGCTTGTGTGTTGCATCCCTATTATGTGCGTATTTGTGTCGAAATGGATGTGTCAAGATCTCTTCCTCATCACATTTGGCTCTCTGTGGGTGGTGAGGATGGCTTCTAGCAACAAATCAGCTATGAAGAGGTTGTGGGTTTTTGTTCGAACTGCTTCTATCAAGGACACTCGAGGACCAGATGCTGAAGACGTGGGGGTCATCATTGAAAAGGTTGCCCCCCCAGCTGCTCAGGTGGATGTGGCTCCCTCTATGATCGAGGAACCTATTCGCCCTCCCATTGTGTAGATGTCAGATTTTTACTCCTCTCATGCCCCTGTTCGACTGTTTCCTGGCTCTCCAAGTGCCCTGTTGAAGGCTGCTAAGACTGTGGTTCTTCCTGAAAAAGGGATGATAATGGTGTCCATTACCCCGACCTCCCCATGTCCTAACAGGGATATGCATGAGTCACGTTCTGGTATTGGTTGGGTAATACCCTCTCTGGTGCCTGCTGTTGTGGTTCCGGTGGACAAGGAAACTTGTAGATCTCCTGTGAATAAGGGAAAACAAGTGGTGGTAGATGAGGATGGATTCACTCTATATTAATAAAGGAGGGCAAAAATGCACAAGGAATACTCCCCCCAAGCTGGGAAGGTTGGGTCTGTAGTAGGGAGTCTTTCTTGCCCTCCAAATCACCTAGAATATACTGCAGGTATTGAAACGGTCAATGCTTCACCCCTCGTGGGTGGTGGTTCTTCCACTCATCGTTCAAATTCTGGTAACAAGGTGTGTCCACATTTATGAGACCTTAGTTTGAATATTCCCAATTCTTCTCCCCTCTCCCCAAGGGGATGGGCCAAGAAGATGGCACTTGAGGACTCGGGGAATCAAATTTACACGAGAAGTCACATTAGACAGTGTTCCATGTGATGTTTTTATGTTGCCTTTCTCTGAATTTGTGACAGTTTTTTATTTATTCTGGTTATTTTGTTATGGTTTTTCAATGTGGAAGTCTTCAGTCATTCTATGAGGATCTGCCTCAGATGTGGTATCAGAGTAGGAAGTGTCCACCAGCGCACAACCAATCGGATTTGGATGTTTCCATGCGACCATGCGGTGGTGAAGGTTTGTTTTAATGATGTATGTGCTGGGGAAAGGTAGATCCAAAGAGTCTTGATTGGAATGTCTTCTACCTTTTAATAGTGTTGCTTGGTTGTAATATTTTGGGTCCACAATTACCTTTAAAAGTGTCATTTGAAAATAAAATAAAAAATGGATTATGGACATAACCACCCATCCATATTTAATTAAATAACCACACATCCTTTGTGTATAACAGAACTACTAATCATTGTATTATATTAAAACCCCTAATCTACATGAACTATTCCTAATAATCATATCATAATCATAAAACATGGATGATTTAATTTCATCATAAAATTAATAAAAACAATCTTCATTGACCCATGGAAGCGAAATTGGTTTCATGAAAATCCCTTTGAAACATGATTAAAATGAGGAAAAATAAACATATTCACCATAAATCCATTTGTAACATGATTTACCAATGAGAACGAAACATGTTCAATGAAAATATTTTTTAAACATCATTAACCCATAGAAAATAAATGGGTTCTATGGAAATATGTTTAAAAAATAATAAAACCACCATAGATATGATATGGATTGTATCAATACATAACAACCCTAGTATAGAATATGTAACAAAAAATTGATGATTTTGATGAATAAAAATACCATTAGAATATTATTAAAATTATTTTTTGAGGAAAATAACCTTTTAATTTTGTAAATAAATTTTTAAAATTAAAGAATTCACAAAATATTTGGAAAGTAATTTTCATTGAAAAAAACATTAGAAACATATAATGTATGGTTCATATAATTTAATGGTCATGATAGTGGTAAAATCATTTCATGTTGTAAATATTAAAAATAACCATTCATTTCAATACATTTTTTAGAAGTGTGTAAAAACTGACTCATTTAGAAAACGTAATAAAATTTAATTTTTTAAAATTCTAAAATAAGGTAAGATATATTGTAAAATATCTTTAGGAAATCATTTATTTTTATAATGGAAAATTTTTAGAAACATTTTAGAAAACATGGATGTGGAAAAAAATATACCCAATCTAAAAAAGATTTCAAGATAGATATCACTTTCCATGACTTTCTCCATCTCACTTATAATCAATAAAGAGGAAATGTAAATAAAACATGTTGAAAATATTTATAACAAATAGAGAATAAATACATGTGTCTCTCAAAAATAATAATATATGATATATTTTAAAGGAACCTTAAACCTAGAGAATCTTGAAAGGAATGAGATTATAGTATAAAGATATTACCACTTTGGTAACTCTTCAATCCTATTACTGATGAAAGAAAAACATCAAATGATACATTAAATATAATTTACATAAGCAGTTTCATTATATAACATTTAAAATGATCGTAGATACACCTTATAAAATTATATAGGTGAATAACATATCATATGTCCCAAGGAAGTCTATTTGAGACAAACAACCCTTAAAATGATCCAATCATTGATGTGAGAATAAATTAATAAATATTTCATGTGTATCAAACAAAACTACTTACAAAACAAGATTAAATAAAACAGAATGTAATAAAAATTAATTTCACAAATAATCTCTAAATATCAATGACAATGAATATGTAATATAACACAATGAAAATAAATTGAGTTATGAAATTATTCACTAGTTGATATCTTAAACCACAAAAACCAGAGGATAGATTAACCCAAATTGAAATATAAAATTCAATTATGTATGAATGATTTATTTTATAACATGTAAAACAGGTACTATAAACACCATATAAAATAATTTTGGTGCATAACGATAAAATATTCCTCAATGAATATAAATTCAGATAAAATCCCTTACAAATTTGGTAATATCTAGATCAACACCCCATAAAAGAGAGAACCTCATATGAATTTATAAATTGCAAAAATTCCCATGAAAATAACCATAAAATATATAATTTAATAGTATATACCCACACAATAAAAAAATTGGTGAATAGGCATGTGTCGTACAAAAATAAAAAGTGAGATGAGGATAACACTTACATCGAGGCTAGAATTTCCTTGTATGTCCTTTAACTATTGAATAATAAGATTATATAAATTATTTTATTTCTAAAAAAACATTATAGTTCCATCACCTTATAATTTTATCATTTATTTTCTTTCTTTATAATGACTCATTTGAATACATAATCTATTAAGTCCACATGGGGCGTTTTGAGGGTGTTTAGTTCGTTGTTCCAAAATAGATTAGGTGTGTTGAAAGTAGTCAAAGAGATAATTATTTCAAAATTTCTAGAATAATAATAATAAAATTATTATCATAATTATTCATAAATTATACTTTTAAAAAAAATAATGATTTTTAATGAAAAATGTACTAAATTATGATCATAGAGACAACTGACCGTACATACTCATGAGTGAAATTTATATTTTCAATAATCATTGTGGAAAGAAGTTATATATAATGTTATATTTTAATAATTATAATAATATAATTAATAAAATATTATTTATTTAAATATACATATATAAATCAATCTTGTGATATGATGATGAAAGTGAATCACATCTCTTCATGGAGGTGATAATCCACATGTACATGGACAACATTATCATGTTTCAGTTTAAGAAATAAAATTATATATTATATTATCATAATGATAAGTATTTAATTAATATAATTTTTATATAATATATATGATATATATTTAGTGGCATTATTATTATTACCAATGTAAAGAGTTAGTGAAAAAATTAATCACAATGCTTTGCGCGACAATATCCCACAATACACAGAAGCGACGTTATCATATCCCCCATAGAAAGGGAAGTAAAAATGGGATTTATGATAAAAAATCAATAATTAAAAATCTGTTACAAATATCTTATTTATAAATTAAATACATCATTACAAAAAGATGTGAGATGTGATGGTTGAAAAAAATGGCATCGGTTCGTGAGGCGGTAGTCCTTTGTTCCCTAGATTGATGATTTCATATCCAATTTGGTTGAATAGGTGATGGATTTATGTTGTTAAATTTATATATAACATATAAATATATAGTATATAAATTTTTTATAAGATTATAACCAAAGTGTTCATAAAATGGATTTTTTTATTAAAAAAATAATTATAGGTTGATGGTATGGAAATTTAGAAGATATTTTGTATGTTCTTGTACAAAAATGGTTTTTATGTTGTGAAGAAGTTATTAGATGGGGTAACCAATTTTATAAGTGAGGTGAGGTGCACATTTGAATTTTTTTGGAAAGAAAAAAGGCATCCCCACGTTTATAAACTAAAAAATCATTCTAAAACGAATTATTTTCTACAATTGGACATTATATGGTCTATATATATTCATAAAAAAGTTTTTATACATGTTTTTCGGTTATTTTGACACTAAAATATTTAGTTAACCATCAACAAACCCATTTTACCTTGATCAGGGTAATTATTTTTTTATTATTTTCACAATTTATTATGGTAAAAAATTGAGCTTAATTTATTATAAAATATAAATTATTCTGATTTAAAAAAAATAATTTATTCTACCAAATTAAATTCACATAATTTTAAAAATCAAATTTAAAATTAAACATATAGATGTGATGAAAAAGTGGGTTTTCAAGAAGTATATTGTTCAAAGAAAAGATTATTTTATATCAACATTATGAATAATAATAATTATCATATGAATACAAATAACTATTTATTAGTAATATATATATATATATATATTTAATTTAAAATATTAATCAATAAGGAATTTTTTAAAATTAGTTTAAAAGGAGAAACATTATGTACTTTGAAAAAGTTTTCCGAAAAACCCAGTTTTTAAACCCAAAGGCAAACTTATACTAGAATCCAATATGACCTTGATTTAAAAGAAATAAGGTTGATTAAATATAAATAATTAAAAATTCTTTTACGTGAAACAAATATTCAAAACATAATGGGAAATTAAATTTTCTTAATTCATTGAAAAAATTACATTTTTATTTAAATTGGGGGTTTTTCAATAATCACTAAAAAATTAAATTTTTCCTAAAAGTCTAAAAATTTATCCAAATTAAATTTTCCTTTGATGATTTAAAAAATGATGTTTATTTTTTGAAAATTTTTTATAAAATTTCCAAAAAATTTAAATATAATACTATTTCATGAAGAACAATTAGAAACATTTTTGTAGAAACAAAATTCTAATGAATAGAATTACTTTAGTAAGAATTGGTTGATTATTTACTAAACATTTATCATTAATTTAAGTTGAGAATGATATATATATATATATATATCATAAATTAGTTAATACTATTAATAGAAAATAATTTAATAGCTATGATATAATTGTTATATATTTTAGCAGGTCATTTAAGGTAGGTGTTGTGTGTCAAACATGCTGACGAACATAGTTTTTTCCTAAATTATTACGGGGTTGCAATAATTACTATATAAAAATCCCAGTATAAAAAATATACTGATATGTTAATTTTTATGGAATAATCTATATCCATATACTCTTCTATAAAATGGGAAACGAATCCTTCGATCACGTGTACAGTAGACTACCGCCTTATGAACTAATGGAATTAGTTATCCTTCACCACCTCTCACATACGGATGCATTGATGGATTTATTTTATATTTATAATATTTTTACATAATTATACTTTTTTAATAATAATATAATATCTACCTTTTACCATACAATCCTTTTGAAAATTATAACATTTCTTGAGAATATGTGTGGACTACCGTCTCCAAAAAGCGATATGATTGATTTTACATTTCCACTTTACATGGATGGTAATAAAAATGGAGTTTATAAAAATATATTATTTATATGATATAATAATTTTTATATAAATTAGAATTATTATTTCCCTTTATTTAATCCCTTTCATCAAAAAATGAAATCAACATTCATGTGTACATATGGCATGTTGTTTTCAGAAGAGATGTAATAAAATTTACTATCTCTAAATATTATAGATGAATATAAAAATGTATATAATTAAATTATATGATATTTAAATCATAATTAAAACTCTTTATATGATTTAACTATTATCAAATTACAAGTACCAAAACTATCAAACCCAATCATATAAGAAAACAATGTTTTTTTTACCCGAAACAATGATTTTAATAAAGAGTTGTTAATAAACAGTTGATAAAATATTATAAGTAAATTATATATAGTATCATAAAAATGATTATGGTTCTAGGAAAGATTTATGATAAATCTATATATATTATAAAATATTTTTGAACATGTTTTAAGGAATTTATAGATATGGTAAGAGTTTATTTCACAATATCATCACTATTCAGGATTGTTAATGTTAAAGTATACATTGGGGAAGCTATTTTGTATTTCTATGTTAAATATAAATCTTTTTTGTTATAATCCATTTATTCTTACAAATTAAAGTTTTTCATTTCATGTTCCTACCTATAAGTACTCAAGATACCCAAATAATTTTTGTACGGAAAATAAACATTAATATTCTACTCGATCAGGAATCCTAGTCTTTTGTGGGAAAATTCCCCATAAAATGTCTAAGAGGATGTTATATCTTTCCCCAAATAATTATTAATGAATTTTTTCCCATCATTCGCTTTTTAAATGATGGTTTAAAATTAATGTTTCTATCAATTTCCAAATGATGTACTTTTTAATTTTTACAAAAGTTTTAAATAAAATTATTTTTTTTTACAATTTCATGAACTCTTATTACTTTAAAGCTTCCTTTACCAGTTAAAAAAGTTCCTTCAAATGAAAAATTATGAATTAATATTTTAATTTTTTCAGTATTTTTAATATTTTTTTTGAAAATTGGAATGTAATTTTCCTCAATAAATATTTATAGTGATGTTTTTAAAGTATATTTATCAACATCAACATTACTTGGTGGATAATATTCTTTACTGAGAATGAGTTATTTTGTTACCATCATCCATATTACTCAGGACAATTTATTATTGGTAGAACACTAATTTTAGTAATCACAAAATCTTGTTTATTATTATTTTATGAGTATTATGTTTTATGGTGTAATTTTATAATATAAGGTCGATTGGTAAAAATTTGAATATGTGTTGGAAGGATTCACCGCCATATAAGAATCGCTATTGAGGATGAGAAATTTGGATAAGTATTGAACACACCAACCATTACAGATGAGTCACCTTCAGAACAATAATTTGAAAAATTAAGGAAATGAATGACCATTAGAGGTGGACTCACCATTGAAACTTAGTGACCAACAATGTCAGAAGGGTTTTGAGATGGCCTACCATCAGACTATACCTACCCTCTGGTTGGAAAATTGGAAAAGTGTCGAGATAAAATACCATGATACTTTACTTACCATCATGATGGAAAGATGTTATTATTGGAATGAGCCACCACCGAGATGAGTCACCATTGATCAGGACATAACATCAGTCTGACTCACCACCAGATCATGTCACCATCTGAGTTGTCTCACCTTTTAGTGGATTTACCATCATTATTTTTTTTATTTTTAATTAATCTATTCTAATGACTATATTATTTAATTTATTTCTGTTAAATATTTTATTACTATTTTTGAACTATTTTAGGGATGAAATAATGATTTTTTCTTTTATCTAGTTTAAGGATCAAATGATCCAAATTATTATTCATACATGCTAATAATAAATTTGGAAGTTGAATCTATTATATAGATACATGTGGATACGTTGCGACATGAGAATATAAACAAATATATTAATGCACATGTGAAATGAGTTGAAACGATATTACAAGAACCTATAAAGTTCCATTTTTGGAGAGCTCACACAAATCTTCATTACCTACAAAAGAATTAGGAAGAGTGGAACCAACAAAACATCCAATTCCCTTCATGTAGTCACTAAAAAGAGAGATTATGATGCTCTGTTTTACTTCCATTTTCAAAAATATGACTCAATATCTATTTCATGAATTATTCATGGAGACTAAAGTATTAAAAAATATTAGACAGAGAAAAATAATCATTTCAATATCTTTACTTTACCATTATGCCTACAACATTTAATTTTTGGGTAGTGTGTGATTTACTTTGTATATTAAACACACACACTATCTCTTGTACTTTAACAAGAAGTTACTTGATATCTTCTCACCATTATTTAATTTTGTTTACCCAAGGTATTTTGAAAGAGGGACCTATGTGGCCTTCATTTATTTTATTCCCATGGGTATTGTGGATGATGTATCTATGAGTACTAGGTAGCTTTTCTTTTTAATTTTCTCGATCTAGGTCATGGATCATGATTATTTTGTAAAATTTGGTTTATAATAGGCGATTGATATGTGTATAAGATTAGGTATCATCTTGAGACTGAACTTCTTTTATTTATTTCTTTGTATGTTTTGTTTTGGTTTTATCTATATTATTTACAAAAAATCAATTTTAACATTAAACAAAAACCACTACTTAGATAGTTATCATTAAAAAGATTGTGTATAAGTTTTTGATTAAGTAAATTGATTTCAAAATATAATATATCTCGAATAATTATTTTAACTAAGACCTTATCAATCTTTTTGAAATTTTTTTAAATATCATGACTTATATCAATATATTATTTTGATTAATCGGTTTGTTTTTAATTATTTTGGGAATTTTCATTAAACATGTTTTGAACAAAAATATTTATTGGGTACTTAATTCACCCCTATTGAGATACTCACCCCGAAAAACAATTGGTATCAATGTTTTTTCTAAATATTTTCAAATGTGATTTTAGTTCTGTTTTAAAGACCTTAATTTTATGTCAATTATAAAGATAGTTCTTTAAATGGATTTTATTCAAGAAGGTTCCAATACTAAAAAAACTCCTTTATTTATTGGAAATAACTATTCTCAATGGAAAATAAAATTTGGAAATGCATATTGAATGTATAGGTTTTGAAATTTGGTCTCATATAGAGGACAAAAATTTGTTACTTATGACTGCTAGGAATATTGGGATGATACTACTAAAATTTCTTATAATAACAATTTATAATCTATGAATTATCTTTTTTATGCTTTGGGGATGAAAAATTTAATAGTATGTATTCTAGTAATTATTCTTTCCAAATTTTATATACATTTTCTATTTCTCACGAAGGAACTACTAATGCATAAGAAATGATTTTTAACACATATAAAATTAAATATGATACATTCAAGATGAAACCTAATGATTTAATTTATGATATGTATCCCTAGTTCAATGAGATAGTGAACACAATGCACACCTTGGGGAATCCAATTTCAGAAAAAGATCAAATTATGAAAATACTGAGATGTCTTCTAGAGTTATGGAGAGGGACATATGTTTAAATAAGAAAATCTCATGACATATGTAAACTACCTATCACAAAATTGATTTGGACGTTAATGATATATGAGTAAAGGATTAAGGATAAAAGATAAGATACTAATGAAATCATGAGTAAATTATTAGCCTTTAAGATCTCTGCATCAAAATAAAAAAATTAATGTTAAAAGCTCTTGTGTTTATAAATCACTAGCTGACAGCATTGAGAAAATAACCAATTTTTTGAATGTTTAAGAGATTCCAAAAGTTGAAAAATTTATTTAGGAAACCAAGCTATAAGGGTAGGTAAGATATTAGAAGGAATTAGAATAAGGAATAGAAAAGAGATGATAATTCCAACGATATTATCTGTTATGAGTTTAAAAGAAAAGGACTTGTTAAGGATGATTGTATTAACATTAATTATAAAAAGACGTATGAGGACAAGGATATAATGTATAATAAAGACATGAAATCTATTTAGAGGTCCTCTTAAAATAGATTTATTGACTCAAACTCTTCTCATTAAGAGAATCATGATAGGTCAAATATGTGCTTCATGAAAAATATATCTGAGGTTCATTCTATATCAACTGTAATAAATTTGGATTGTTGTAAAAATAAAGAAAATTATGATGGCATGTCAAAAGATGAAATGTTTGAGTATTGGAATATTATTTAAGGTTCCTTTAATTAACTCAAAGACAAATATAAAATTACAAAGAAAGAAAATATTCTATTTGGTAGTGTTAAATCCAAATTTACAATCGAGAAAGGGAATAATGATCAGTTATTAAAATAAAATACCAAACTAAATTTTTCATATGAGAAACTAAATAAAGACTTAGAGAGATATAAAAATTAAAGAGAATCTCTTACTCAAATTCTAGGTAAAAAACAACTCCAAAATATGTTATCGGTCATGGTTTCCAACTAGGGAAAAGAATGTTGTTAAGAGAAATTTTTTCCAAAGTCTAATTCTGGAAATTCTAATGCAACTTTTTATTCAAGAGAACCAGATTCAATTTTTATTTTAAAAATATCATTATATTCTTATAGGAAACGTATTAAGATAATATGGGTTCCTAAATCCATAATTACTAACATATCTGGACCCCTGAAAATATAGGTACCAATATCATTGTTGTTATAAACATTTTTCATAGGAAAACTACATGAAAAGATCCAATAGAAATTTTTGGTATTAGGACAATGGTTGTTCCAAGAATATGATAACAGATTACTCAAGAATCAAGAACTAGATAAAGGTTATTATTGGTTATGTCACCGTTGGTGATAATTCTAAAGTAATTACCATTATCCTTAAACAAATTGTTAACACTGAATCATTTATTATTTATAAATTATTTTTTTATTTTTTTAAAATATATTATTTTTAGAATCTCATAGCTATTTAAGCATGGTTATCTTGTAAAATTTTAAAAAAATTATTACAATGATTTTATTTCTAAAAATTATTTAGTATTAACATCTTTAAAAAATGATAAAGTGTATGTTGTAAATCTTGATTCTTTAATTTCTTAAAATTTCTATTATTGAAGTTCCTTTCATCGATAATCATGGCTATGACATATAAGACAGGGTCACTATAACATTCACTCACATAGAAAGATTACTAGGAAAAGTTTTTTATGGATATACATAAACATTAAATCTCAATCAAATTAGTCTATAACATTTGTGAAAAATGGAATCAACAAAAGATTTATTTTAATTCAAAAAATAAGTTTCAACTTCTCAACCTCTTGAGCTGGTTCAATTTGAATTTTTTGGACTATGAAGAGTTTCTAGTTTAAATGGGAAACACTATGTCAATCTACTAATAGATGATTTTTAAGTAATACTTGGGTATTATTTTTAGATCACAAGAGTTAAGATTTTAATTATTTTAAGAAATTTCATAATTTTTTTTGAAAACATCAGTGGACATTGAATTTAAAAAATATGAAGTGACTATGTTTGTGAATTTAAAAATCAATACTTAATCATTTCTCTCAGAAAATGGCTATAGTACTAAAATATCTGGTCTTAGGACCCCTTTCAAGAATGGAGTTGAATAATGAACAAATAGAACACTTCAAAAGATAGCCTAAAAAATGCTCAATGAGTATGGATAACCTGTCTAGTATTGGGAATATGCTCCGAATACAACCCCCTTTATAATTAAAATATGTTTAATTAAACCAATATTGAAGAAAACACCTTATGAACATTAGAATAAAAGGAATCCTATGGTTAATTATTTTAGAGTTTTTGGTTTAAATATCTATATTATTAAAACTAAGGATAATCTTGGAATTCTTACCTCAAAAAATGATAAAAGATTTTTCCTTAGCTATTTAGCCTCTAGTAAATCCTATAGTGTTTTTAGTAGAACCATGGTTGTGTAAGTGTCTGGAAATGTCAAATTTGATGATATAAATCCACATGAGCCTAAAGACCATTTATAAAACCTTGAGGATGATTTATCCACCATGAACATAAATTCCAAACAATCTGATTATCTAATAAAAAAGAAATAAAATTATCCAATTATGAGGAAATTCTTAGACATTAACCTATAGAGGTCCATGAGGTGACTCCTTTTTCTAGATATGTTAGGACTCTTAAATATCATACTTTAGGTAATTTTGTTTGAGACTGGGATAGAGGTACAAAAACTAGAGCTTCTCTAACAATCTAGGTTGATCATAATGATTTCTTATCACATATTGAACTAAAAAACATAAATGATGAAATTAATGATGAATTATGGGTAGTGGATATGAAATAAGAACATAATCAATTTGAAAGAAGTAAGATTTTGGCTCTTCTTGATAGACCCAAATACACCTTGTCTCTGGGCACTAAATGGGTGTTTAAAATCATTGTTGATAAATATTACACAACAATAAGGAATAAGTATAGACAAGTGGAACATGGGTATATTCAAGAAGAGGGTATAGAATGTGATGTAACATTTCCACCTATATCCAAACATAACGCTATTAGAATAATTATTTCTTTTTCATCTCATATCGATATAAATTTATATCGAATGGACGTAAGAAGTTTATTCTTCAATGGGTATATAGTTGAGGAGTTTTTTTTAAATAACACCCTAGATTTCCAAATCCTCATTTTCAAAATCATGTTTTCAAGTTAAAAAGCTTTTTATGGTTTAAAACAAGTTCATAAAGCTTCTTATGTTAAGTTCAACTCTTTTATTAATTTAAAACTATTTTCAAAATGTATAAAAAACACACAATATTTATAAAAATAATTCCAAAATATTTTTTAATTATTCAAATATATGTTGATGATATTATTTCTAGTTCTTTTAAAAAAAACTATTTACTACATTTTCAGAAATGCAGAAAAATGAATCTAAAATGATTTTAATGAGTGAATTGAAATTATTTTCTGGTTTTTATATTTTTTTAAATGATAGTGGGAATTACCTTAAATCAATGTAAATATAATAATGAACTTTTAAAACATTTTTTAAAAACACTAATATTAGCAACACTCTTATGAGTACCACCTGTATGTTGGATCTTAATGAAGTTTGAAAATTATTGGAGCAATACCATTATAGGGGAATGAGTTGATATCTTATATATTAAACTAGTATCTGTCATAACTTTATGTTTAGTGTGTGTATGTGTGATCATTTTCAAGAAAACCCAAAAAAGTCACACTGAGTTTCTATAAAAAGGAATTTAAATTATTGATATATAGAACCAATTTAGGATTGTTCTATCCAATAGAACAATCATTTGACTTAGTTAGTTATTAAAATTCTGATTTTGGTGGTTGAAATTTAGATAGAAAAAAACCTCTAGAACAAATCATATTTTGGGAACATGTCCTGGATCTTTGGGAAATAAGAAATGAAATTATGTTGAACTATCTACTTCTTAAGCTGAAGGAAGGTGGTGTGCAACAATTTTGTAGATGAAAAAGGTTTTGTTATACTATGGATATTAATTATGACATGTAACTACAAATTGTGACAATACAAGTATTATAAAACTTCAAAAAACCTTGTATCTTACTCTAGAACAGAACACATTGATATAAGACATCACTTCTGGAGAGATAATTTTCAAAAGGGTGATATAACTCTATAATAAATTGATATTAAACATAATCCTGATGATATTTTCAGTAATCCATTGAACTCTTAAATAATGAACTACATAAAAAATGAATTACACGTGATTAATTTTAGTTATATTTAATTTTCTGGGACCCACCATTGTTATTTTACACATCATTGGAGTTTTAACCATCATTGGAGTTTTACCCAGCACGGGGGATTTACTAACCATTTGAGTTTTACCCACCGTTGGAGTTTTAACCACCATTGTATTGCACTCTCGGTTGGTATAAGTTTTCTATTTTTAAATATCCCACCATTTCTAATTTATATTGTCAAGTTATTTATACATTTATTTTCTTAATCGATTGATATCTTATTTAGATTTTAATTTTACGAATCCCTAAATCCCTTAATGATTTAAACTATAAATTTGTCTAAATCTAAAGCTTACTTCATCATTCCTCTCTTTCGAGCCTTTAAGCGATGCTTTCTCTCCCACCAGTTTCCCTTCCCTCAACTTCTCCCAATCATTCTGATCCGATCACCACTGTTAAAGTGAAGAGATATACTATTTATTCCCATGATGATTCGCGTCATTCAAATAAATGGAAAAGGGAGTCGAGAAAATCGATTTCTATTGACCAGGTGAACCTAGAGCTTGATAAATGCATAATGGTACCTGAAAAAGAAGTTTATTATGAATAATTAATGTTAAGAATGTCTTTGGTTCTCAAATATATGAAAGATCAATGATTTATATAATGTTTTTATTCTAAAAATACTCCCCTTTATACAAGTTTAATGCACCAATTCTATTAATACGTTGATTTCAGTTTTGAGGAAAATAAAGATCAGGTTTGAGTTATAATAAAGGGCCAGAAATTTTTTTCTATTCAATGTAGTGTGAAATATTTCTTAAAGACCCTGATGATGGTGTCTCAAATTTATATCAATTAAATGTTCCAAGATATAGTGATAATTTTGTTTATAAGGGTGCTTTGGAAGAGTTTACTAGAGATGGGATAGTAAGAAGACCAGTTCCTGCTGAGCTTGATAGATAATGTAGCTTTCAATTCATGTTTATAAAATATATACTATGACTGAATAATGGTTAATTCTCCACAATTAGGTATCAATATGTATATGTTTATTTGTATTATTTAAGGATTCAAATAGATTAATTTTTATAGATTCATAATGAATCCCATGATGGTGAGGTGCAAGCCATTTTCCAAATCAAATTATATAATTTATCCCATGTTCATATTGGCCATGCTAGAGGCCAAGGGATTGGTTTAGTAAATTTTTGAGGTTTTTTTATTACTAGGTTTATCTGAAACATAATGAAGATAAGATAATTCTTCGTGAAGAAGAAATGGATTGATGATGGTGAAAAGATGTGTGATGAATTCAATTTGGTTTATCACCCTTCTAGATCAAAAAATCTAGTGGATCATTACTTAAAGGCAGATGAGGTGGTTTAATATTCAGATGTAGAAGAAGGGAAAGTGGTTTTCTCTTATGATGGTGACTAAGAGTTATGAGTAGATGAAGGTAGTGACCCAGACACACCTAAGATATCTCATGCTATATCTTTTGGTGCTCTACGTAAATCTTGGTCTATCCATATATGATATAATCAATTAAATAAAAGAAGTGAGGAAGTAGAAAAAGAAGAATCCAATGAAGAACAATTTAATAATAGTTTAAAATCCTCTATGGAAAATGGAAGTGGTGGAAATGGTGATGAATATGAAGAATAATAAGGTGAAGAAGATGAGGAAAATAGGGGATAAGATAAGGGAAAATTATATGGAGATGGAGATAACTATAATTGAGGTTCTAAAAACAATGGTCATAGTGGAAACATTAGTGATGTGGATGCTGAAATAAATAGAGAACATATCCCTTTTCCACATTTGTCTATTGTATCTAGATATGAAGTAATAATAGTCTTAGTTGAAGATGTTGATAAATATATAGAGATGAGATGGAAGCCTTGATTGAGGAGGAGGAATCCCCAAGTATGGACAATCACCCTATTGATCCGAATATTTATGATGTTCTAGATGTTACTACCCCAAATTTGCATAAGGTTTCTGATAAAATATAATATTTTTAGTAAATTGATTAGAATTTGGATGTTTTACCTTCATTTGTTGAGTTTATCGTAATTTCAATCACACCATACATCAGATTGAGGTGCAGATGATTCCTAAATGTCAAAAATGACATATGGATTATTTTACTAAAGTAAAAAAAAATATGATTGTGTTTACTTGGGTTTCAGTACGTTAGTTTCTTTTTTCACTAAAGCTAATGTCAATTTTGAATGAAAATATTCACTTGGAGTCATTCCAGTCACACCGTGTGTCAGAATGAGGTGTGAATGATTCATATATGTCCCGAATGAGTTGTGCATCATGGTTATAAAATATCAAAATAATTAAAACGTATTTCTACTATTTTGAGTAAATGAGTTGTTTTTTTACTAAAATAAAATTTTAAACTCGAAAGATACACATTGATCCATACAATTGGCATCATGTGTATGTTTAATATGAGACTAATTCATACATGTCAAAAATTAATTATCAATTATTGTCCTAATTTATCATGAAAATCCGAGTGATTTTTCTCATTTTTTAGTGAGTAATACTTTTTTTAATTCAAATGTCAATTTTAAAATGATAACATGCCCTTTATCACCGGCCCTCCTCCATGACCATGATATATCAATTCTAGTTTCCCTTAAAGAGTTCTTTCATACACCTTCTAACTTATGTGGTTGATTACACACATATTTATTAAACATTTATGTTTTATTGTATACTAGTTTGATAATTGGGAGTTGTTCAAATGTTTTTTCAATAAAACTAGTGAAAAAATAGATGCTTACAACATTTAATGAACATATAGGTGGATTAATACCATATATAAAATCACTTAAACAAGTGGAGAAAAATATTATTTCAATATGCTTCCTGAAACACTTGCACAATGGGTCTAATCTTAAGTGAAAAGTGTTTTGTTGACTTCTAAATAATTGGTGTCAAATACAATCATAGTATCATAATCATTCTACTTCATTACCCAAAATTCTTATTTTTTCTTTATAATACTTTCTATACTCATCCACCTCAGTCTCCACCTTAGTCTTCACCTCTCCCACCTCCTCCATGTTGATATCCAACTCTGAATCTGCCTCTGACTCTGCCTCCTCCTTGACCTCCATATCCATTTATGCCTCCATTTCTAACTCTACCTCCACCTCTGCGATTGCCCAATAATTTTATTTTTTACATTGAAACACTTCTAAAAAATGATTTCCTACACTATAATTCTCATTCGGAAAGAGATAAAAAATAATATATAATAATTTTGATAATAATTCTTCACACCCCGAATATATTTCGATGGTCATAACTCGTACTAGATCACAAACATAGTATGTAATATTTTAAATCTTTTGTCAACATATAATTTGAGAAAAAGTATGTTTCCCACCCATATATAAAAAAATTTATTTATTATTTTGAGTAAACAGGATTTCATAAATCCTGGTTGTACTGAGAAAATATAGAAAAACAAATGTTTATGAAATATATTTAATGAAATTGTAATTACCCTAGGAAATTACCTATTAGGGAATGCTTTTATTTTCATTATTTATGATTTCTCTCAAAAATTTTCAAACATAATATCCACAATCGATGTAGTTATACTATTTTTAGAAACTACATGAATATGGACCAAAATATGTAAATCGTTTTGAAATTATTTAATAGTTAATTTTTTAATATATATCTTTATTTTTTCCCTTTTTACTTTTTCATACGCTTTATCCTTTTAGAAACCGACTTCATTCCATTATATAGTCTATATTGAGTGATATCCCTATCATATATATATATTTTATTAAAACATAAACTGAACATATAATTATAAGTTTATCTATAAAGTTTTAATTTTAGTGTATTATATATCGATAGTACACATCATGTGTGGTCTGTTGGTTGTGTATCCATGCATTGGATATACAAAATAAACATTCAGGGTTTGCATATTGACAGCTAACATCATCCAGTATGTCCGAAAAAAGAAAAAAAATTAAATAATGAAAAAATTAATAATATATTTTATGTGATTAGATTATAGAGTTTTAACTTTTTATTTTAGGAATCTAAAATATTCTTTCATCTATTTCTTTTTTATTAAATTTAGTGAGTAACTCGTCTTTTTTCGTCCTAATTGCTTCCTCATTCAATGTAAGTTCTGGCATAGAAATGATATAGGTATTAATGAATCCAAATCTTGAATCACATGATCTTCACTTTATAAGGATGTGATATAAACTTTTGTATAAAATATGAAGAGTTAATAAGTTTAAACATATTAGCTCACTATTTGGATTCATGTATTATGAAAATGTACCATATCTATGTATTCACAACTGAGACACCCAACCATTCATGATTAAGAATCTCAGTGAGAGTCTTGAAACCAATTAAATTTGTGATGTAATATCTATATATATTTTGTTCATATTAAATATAAGACATAGTTTCATATTTAAATGTAGTCTTTGAAAAAATTTGTAATGACAATAAATGTTTCTATGGAACTGGTTGGGAGATGGTACTCTCGAAAAGTCATTTTTTTCATGTAAAATTCACTATATTTTCTTGATATGGCCATCTATTTCTCCATAGATATATCAATATGTAATATCATACCTCACATTATACAATTTATCATAAATTTATACATGTTTTCATATTAAAATAATTGACAAAGATGTATCTCATGTATCTTTATAAGATTAGATGACCATTCTATGATAGCTCTAATTGCATCTTCGATGATTGTAAAATCGAGACCGTCAAATGGAACATGAAACTCAACATTTAGGTCATAGGATACCTAAATCCCCACTCTCATGTGACCTTTTTGGTGGTCTTGATTGTGTAGTTTGTCCCTCCGGATATTATACACTATACCCATCGTAATAATGCAGTATACGGGTGTTAATAAATATAAATCACACACATATATAACGTGTACAATTTTTGTAATTTAAAGTTATAGTGAGTTATTTGATTACCATTTAGGAGAAATAGCAATGAAAAAATTTTATTACCCCTTGTAAGTTATGATGTTTGGGTGATTGACTAGCCTCAAAGCTAAAAGGTTCATTTGGTTTATGTGTGGATGTTTTCTCTACCACTAATTCACTCTAATCCTATGTTATACGTTGGTATGCCAAACCAATCCACAAAATAATATCTTTCAGTGAGTCTATTAGTGTATACAATCATCTCACCATATTATATGTATCTTTATGTGGTTTTATCTTCTCAAAATATTTTCATGGAGAGACACCAAAACCTAATCCTCTAACAAGACCATCTCATTCAATCTAATTCAAAGATAATAAAAGTAGCATTTCTTCTGGTAGGGTCATTAACAAATCGTGTGTCTAAACTATATAAAAAAAATAAAAAAATAAAAAGATATTTTTATGTTTATTTGTTATAAAGCAAAACAAATTACAATTATGACATACATACACATTCTTCCAATTACATTATAGTTTTTTCATCAACTAATTTACCCTCCATATTTACATGATCCACCTTCCATACCACATACCGTGGGTTGAATGTGGCTATAGATTTTGATTCATCAATCCTTATATAAAAAAGGGAATATATGTTGTTTGATATCACATAATTAAACTTTTATTATTGATAAAAAAATGAACACCAATTTCTTTTTTAATGATGTGTACCCCATTCTTACATTGTGATAGGGGTACATTGGTTTTGATAAATGTTCATTATTTTCAAAACTTTTTTCTATTCTATAAATTATCAATTTTGAATAAAGTTGGATAAAATAAATAATGTAAATTAATATATTATCAACTAAAATTCCTATGAAATTATTTATCATTGTAATTATTGATTAAACCAGTCCATGTTTTCTGATTTATATGGTGCTCAAAACTATGTTGTGGGTGGGGCTTTATTTTATCTCAGAATATGTAACTTTGTAAGAATAGTCTAACAGCCTATATGGGAGTTTCTAGACGCAATTATGAAAAATATATTTTGAAAACCTTGTAAAAATGAATTATCCGAATTATAGTGAAAATAAAATCAACATTTAATTATAAAATTTTTCAGAAAAATAAATAAAGTATATTTCAACCTTACCATTATATCATTCCAAATTTTTTCCTTTATTACAAGTTTCTTGCAGTGTCGTGAATAAATATCAATGGTAAAAATCATCCTAATTGTGACCCCATGATAAATAGTGAACATTGACATGTTGGGGTCATTAGTTTAGTCATATTATTTAAAACCAACCTCAAATTTTATACCCTATCTTCTTGCATTGATAATTTTATTCACCACTTTGACGTTGTGTTTTTGTTTTTTTCATGAGCATGTTATTGGTCCCCTAATAATTCTACAGTTTCATTATCAATGGTTTGTTCTTCCTTGGTATTGGTAATGTCATCATGTGTAGAAGATATTTCTTCATGAGTAGTCAAACATTTAATTTTTCTTGAATAAAGACAATACAGAACACTCTATGCATAAAAATTCACATTTGAAAATTTTTACTATCTTCAAATGAGATATAATACATTAATACTAGAGTATAACTATACTTCAATAACATTATTTAATCTATCCTAAGATTCTTATTTTCTTCCATCTCATGATGATGGTTTGAAATCCCTCTTTCAAACTAGCCTTTATGCCATCATTGTGGTTCCAAATCTCTATGATGACATACCTCCTAAATAGTTATTTTTTCATTTTTGTTTCATATTTATCTACCATATTTTTTGGAAATCCACATATATTTCTTGAACTAATGAAAACAAAATTCATCACATACTATATACTGGTCATCATTTTTGAAGACTATTACTCAGAGTAGTTCATGAAGTATAGAAGTGACAGGGGATGAATCTCAAGAAAAATACAATAATAACTATTCGGGAGATGAATTATGAGTTTCCATTGAGGTAAAAAAATTACTTAAATGGAATTTTAATTATGGATTGTAAATAATTAAATTTCAAAAATCAATGAATTAACATTTAAATCCACATGACTTCCACTCACAGTTATATACTTCCACTGACAAACATTTATTATTTTCCACTTACTCTGAAATGTTTCTTTTTTTGGTAGGTCTTATAGGACACAAACATGTGGTGGTATTGATGTTTGGAAGATGGAATAACATGAAACCCGACCATTTATCCAAGATTATAGGAGAAGTTATCAGAAAGATGAAGCTAAAAACATTGTCGGAGAGCTCTACTCATTATGGAATGAATACCATCGAGAGTCAGATTAGATGACTTTTCATATTATTATTCTAGAGGAGGTATGCTTAACTACAAAGTTTTAATTGGATCCAATGTGACCACACTCAAAATAAATGTAGTATTTGATTAAGTGTTGTTAAAAGAAACAGAGTGAGTCATATAATAATATTCATCTTAAGAAACAAAACAAATTCATTTATTATGTTTTGATTAATTTTTCAGAGTCATTTTTTGTGTTCCTGAGAAGTAGTAAATGAGGAGGATGGAAGGATAAAAGAGTTGAATAATGATTCAGAAGATGCAAATTACAAATCCATGTTAGTGTATTGGACATATATTAATGAATTCAATCCAAGTGGGAGGTATGTCATCAAAGACGTTTTGAAGAACAATGATGGGAGGAAGGATAATTTGAAAGAGGGGATACAGTATATCAACAAGAGATGGAAGGAAATCAAGATTATAGAGACACATCAAATGAAGGTAGTGAAGGTAAGTTGTATTGATGTATTCAAGTATTATATCATTGTTTAAGATTATAACAATTTTCATACAACATGCATGAAATTGTGGACTTTTATACGTGGATTGTATTTTAGTGTATATCTATCTTACCAAAATGAATCCTTATTTACCCAACCTTTTTTTTGAAACTCGTGGTCCTTTTTTATGAATAGTTTTTTATAATGCTTATGAGTAATATGTGTTGTATTCTTTTTTCACAATAACTGATGCATTTGTTGTTCTCAATGTTCTCATATGAAGATGGAATGATTTTACAGAGTAGGTGTATCATTGTGTAGGTATAGGTAGGAGATATATATATAAGATACATAGAAATTAAATTTTCACTGATTAATCTTTTTTTATATGTTTACTTATTGAGAATATTTATGTTAATAACATTATGAATAATTTTAAATCTCAACCCCAGATGAAATTTAAGATACCCATAAATAAATAATTGGATTCTTTTGTGTCCTAAGACCATCAACAAGAGTATAATATACCAAGATTGTACCTATCACTATAGAAGAAACCTTTCTAGAATAATCCATAGACTACTCATCCATAAATAATCTACAAATAATATCTAATGACCCTACCTAGAAAGAATAAATCCAAAGGACCATTGGTGATTCAACAACTAACTACGTCAATATAAATGTTTCAAAATAATGAGGCCATAAGGATTAAAGTGGCCTAAAAACCTACACTGATGGAATCACTCAATAAGTCTCCTCAATTGAGGAGTAATAGGAGTGCCTCCACTCTATTGGTCTTGAAGAAATTAATCCCACCCCACATATTTTCAACATCACTTCTCTCCAGTCAAGGATTACTCACCTTGCAATTTTGGATATTTTTTAAATCCACCATAAGATCACTCCTATAAAATAAATCCCTTTAAAGAGGTAATTTTTAACTTATGATCAGTATTGATCTATAAATTATTTAATCTTATTAATGAAATGAATATATTCAATGCAATCCTATATTTATTATTATGCATTATTACCATAAAATCACAGAGGAAACCTAGATACTATATGCACCCTTCCTTGAAAATCATACCACATAGCTTGAATAAGATCTACAATTACCTCTAGGACATGAGGATCAATATAAGTTCTACAATATAGATGATATTCAGTAGCTTCTTCATATAGAGATATAGATATCAGTCTGGTGACATATTCTATATTCATTTAGATATTCACAATATTTTCCCTTAAAAAAATAATCTTTTTGAAATAAGCACAAAATAATCGATATTAAATTTGAACCCCCTACCCCACTCTCCCATCCATTTTATTTTTAATTTGTCTGTTCATACTTTAAATATAATTCAAATGATTTTAGAATAATTATTTTAAATACAAGTATGAAACAACTAACTAATAGTATCCATAAATGGGGTTACTAAATAAATTCAATCAATTAATAAGTTATATAAACCTAATCATCACTAACAAGTAAATAAGAGAATGCTATTTATTTATTATTCACATTTCAATTAATATAAATTTATAATTTATTCTAGAAAAAAACATAAACAAAGACACATAAGAGCATGAAATTTCATATATTATTACTGATTCCAACCTATCCACTCCCAAATAAGAGGCCTGAGACTCGATAAGATATGTCAAAAAACAAAAAACAAAAAACCCTAGACATCATATTGTAACTCAAGTATCTAACATAATTTTGATATCTAAAAAAATTAATTAATTACATCTTATATATGGAAGGTTTTTTCATTTGTATATAATCAATTCCAATATCTCTAGTTTCACTAGGATTCCATCTTTTAACATTTTTAACTTAGTATACCCAAATAGTTCCCAATTTAGGTCCTCACGTCACCTCCGACAAACTTCTCGATCACTAAAGTCTTGTGTCAATGCTATGGGATATAGATAACATTACCTTTGTAATAGGGTGTGGGGAAAACCTATTTTTTTAGCCATACATTCCTTTACACATATATTGACTGAACTTACTATATGAAAGCATCATTATTTTTCATCAAAACCATTGTCAAAGGAGAAAAAATGATGAAATGGAACCACTCATTTATTCAGTGGTGAGGAGACTAGATGTAGGGCTCATCATCGTTATGAAAAATGAAAAAAAATGAAAAGTGAATAATTCCCAAAAATCAAACAACAATAGAAGAAATGTAGGAAATGAAATACATTATATTCTATAATTGATTCTTCTAAGGGAACATAGAGGAGTCTCACCGATAGTATAAAATTTTCACAAGAGCTTGAGAATCGCGATTAACTGAGTTGTGGTAAAGGTTCTTTTAAATAGACCAGGGACACTTTTAATAGTGTTTTCAAAAAAGTGTTGATAAAGATCTGTTTTATCAGTATAAAATTGATAAGCACTGAAAAATGGATATTTATCAGCACTTTTTTCAAGGATAAAATACATATTTATTTTCACTAACATTTTAGTACTGATAATGATTTTTAACAACGCTTTTCTATCACCGAAAAAGATGAATTACATCATCCCTAAAATTTTATCACAATTAAAAGATTTATAATTATTGTTATTAAATATGTTTATTATAATTTTATCATTATTTAAATATTTATATTTATTTATCTATAATTGTATAAATTTTTATTTATAAAATAATAACTATTTAGTAATAATATCAATAAATATATAAATTTATAAATATAGTAAATATAGATATATAAATATATTTATTTATAAATATTTATTTTCAAATATATTTTATACATTATTAGTTGATATGTAATCTTAAATACCTTCATGTTAAAAAGAAGTTAAAATGTAAAATTCAAAATGAGTATGCTTTAATTTTTTTAAAATGGATAATTTTTATTAACTAAATAAAACTTATTTAAAAAATATGGACATATATATATAATTAAATTTGAATAAATATTGAAAATAAAAAACATGGTAAATAAATATATATAAATAAATAATAGAAAATTATAAAATTCAAAAATAAAATAAAAAATAAAAAATATTAAAAATGAATACCCAAACTGTAATAGTATTTAAAATAAATAAATAAAACCGACCAATTAAAAACATAACATATTAAATTTATCATGTTATATTGAAATTCTAAAATATAATAAAATTTGAATAAATTGCATGAATATTAGGTGTATGTGTTTTTATATATTGCATAAATATTTTTTTATGTGCCTTTATATAAAAAAATACATTAATTACATATGTGTGTGTGTGTGTGTGTGTCTGTGTGTGTGTGGGTGTGTGTGTGTACATGAATTCCATTTAACACACGACTTTTGATATATGTTAAATTGAAAGAGGAAACGACATTAAAAATGAATACAATATTAATATTTATTAGTTAAAATTTTATTCATTTTATATATATTTATATTTAATATATATTACTTATTACTGTTTATAATATATATATATATATATAATATTATTATTCATTTTTATTTAAAATTGTTTCATTAATAAATTTTTTAATTATTTTTTATATAGAAATTTTTATTTTTTGTTTAATTATTACAATCTATTATATTTATATATATAGTATATATTAGTTATTAATATTTATAATATATCCCTACAAAATATTTCACTTTTTTCTAATGAGGGAATATTTGTTGGAAAAAGTGTATTTTTTGTTGGTAAAACATTTTATCAACACAAATTTCTCTATCACTAAAGTGTTGGTTGAAACTCTATCACTAAATGTTTTTGGAAAAAACAAAATAGTTTTTACACAATTATAAAAATACCAACCGATAATATATATGTTGGATAAAGTGTTTAGCAACAGATTCTTATGAAATTTTTTTATTGGTAATAATATTACCGATATATAATATATATATTTGTAAATTTTATTTGAATAGAAACTATAAATTTTTATAGCTAGTAAAATTTTATATTATATTTATTAATTTATCATATATGACTCATTTGTTTTAGTTATTAAATAAAAGAAAATTTAAACAAATGTTCAAACTTGATAAAAATTTAATTATATTAATAATGAAACTTAAAACAAAATATATCAATAAAAAATTCATGATCCATCTCCCCCATCAGGATCTATCACACCCCTACCAACCCAATATACCATATCAACGCCCAAGACCTTTTCATGGCCCAGATCCAATAACCCAGTTCAAACCCCAGCGATAAACCTCATGTAGCTGCTATACCACAAACTTCAACTCCATGATCACCACCACCCACAATCAAACATAATACCAAAAATGTGCCAGCTCCAATACAAGTAAGAAACCACAAGTCGCTTCTATGCCACCCCCTTCAGTTCCAATAACTACATCACAATCAACCATAAAGAATTTCAAAAAATTAGTGAAACATATATGCATGAACTGAAACCAAATTAAAAAAAAATGAATGTATAAAAAATGATTTTCATGGTGACAAATTTTCATCATCGCCTTTTCAAACTCTTTTTACATATATAAATTGAGTTTTGGAGTTCCTTACTGAAACTGAATTTTTTGGGTAACTGTGATTTTTTATGAGTTTCATGGAAGGTGTGGTTTAGGGAATGGGTCACTAATTTTATGCGAAAAGGAGTTGTATGTCAATTTGAAAGATTCATGAGGTGATATTTCTTCACTCTTTGCTAAAATTAATAAAACATATAAGATGAAGTCCTGAAATCACAAACTAGTTCCAACCTTTTGTTCCCATCTTGATTAAAGCATAAAAGAACTGCACAAGATCATAGTGTGGTCAGTATCTGAACTACATCAGTATGTAAAAATAATGGAGGTTAATATGGACTCGTTTATTTCTAGAAAATTTGATGAAAAAAATTATTTGGAATTATTAATTAAGAAGAAGATGGAAATCTATAATTCTGGACTGGTAGTCTTAAAAGATCATTCTAGAAAACTAAAAACAATAAATTTTTCTGATCTATAGAAGAAAAGTGCTGACCAAATCCTTATATATGGTGACCACCCATAATTATATGCTATTACATCTTTTGAACATTCTTGACAACATTCCAAAAGATCAATTAAGCCCACAAACCATCACATCAATGATGACCCTAACAAAAAAGTTGTTCTCTATGTATTATTGCTGACATGAGAATATTTGAACCTATAGTATATGATTTTAATCACACTAAGCAGTAATTTATGCCTCCTTCCCAAATGGTTATAAATAATAAAAACCTACAAGAGACACAAATATTATTTAAAACAAGATAAACAAGAGAAAAAAGAATAAAAAACCTAATAGTACAAAATCTAGAAATGTGAAATACTTCACTCACAAAAATTTCCATAAATTGTTCATATCATTCTATTCAATTTGGTTCTTATAGTTCTCAGATGAATTAGTTGTCACTATCATGGTTTCAGAAAAGATTACAACATACCGTCATTCAACTATTTCTCTCACGCGTTAGTTGTCACTGCCATGGCGGTGAATATGGATGCAGTTCCCACAATTTACTGTAGTCTTTCATGGAAATATACTTGAATAAAACCAACATAAAGAAATAAAATGTTTCAAAATTAGAATAATGGAAAAGGAAAAATGGTTATTGTATAAAATTAGAATGAAGAAGGGTTCACCTGAGTAATACAGTCCCTAAAAATGGAAACAACTTCTGGCTTTAAGAGAACATTGACGTGCTTCCATAATCCATAGATTCACACCCAAAACATATAGAAAATTAAAAAAATTTACCTTGAATGAGATGGAAATCCAAATAAAATCATTGCTTACACAAGAAAAATTATCAAATCAAGATATAATTAGTTTCAAACTCGCACAATTCATGGCCACCACACATTTTTTTAATGATTAAATATTCAAGCACCATAATAAAGTGAAACCTATAAATAAAGTTATAATAAAATAGTACAAGGCTCCAATTATCAAAAAAATACTATGCTCCCCAGTCTTAGTTGAGTAAATACTCTAGAAAGCTAGATCAGAGTGTTCATATATTGCCAATATTACAAAATTATCATAATATATGACCATAATAAATTTTTCTATTTATATATTGGATAATATAATATTTTATGAGGTCTAAAAAAGATTATAAATAATAGAAAAACATCACAAAATTAAAAATTCACATGACAACAATCTGTTGCAACATCCTTAGGGTTTAAACAATGGTTCTCCAATCACGAACAAACTAGTACCTATCCTCAAGGACTCTTGGACATGTGAATCATAGGATAAGGTTAACCTTGACAATATCCAATAATCAAATGACATGGCTAACATAATTTTCAATAACATTGTCCTATAATCATTCAGGGATCTAATATCAATCATATTTAGCACTTGATGTTATGAAAAAAGTTGGTGTGAACCTTTGTCAATTTTTGAAAGAGATTGAAATTATGTATATAAAGGTTGAAAAAATCTTTGTCTATCAATTAGAGGATTCCAAGGTTCAAAAAGAAGTAATGTTAGACAAACACTTTGTTTCCATTGGAAAATGAGAAAATGACTGTCAAACCATACATCATTCTTCATGATTGTCTTATGGAGTACAAGAATTTGGAGAACCAAGAAAATGTAGAGTTTCTGAGAGAATATGATTGGGGAGTATGAAAACTGAAAAAATACATTGAGAATCATTACATATGGATAAAAAATTTCAAACATGATTTGGCTATAACTGAGAGAGGGTTGAGTGATTTCACATCCCATTACATAAGTAAATCTGGAGTCAGTTCCATCATTTTATTGAGAAAACAATATGACAAGTTAGTGCTAGATTATAAAACTATTTTTGTAAATAGACCTAATAAAAATCATGAATCCAATGTGGGAAAAATGTTGTAATTTTTTAGGTCCAGATGATTAGTGTAACATCCCAGGTAAATAAAGAATAAAGAATTTTCATATTTATTAATATTTACGAATTAAATATTAATTTAAATTAAAAGGGGTTTCTATGTTCGATAGCGTACTCGGTACGCAACGATGAGTTTCTTTGAAAACTTACGTTGCACACAAGTAATAAAATAATATTATTTTAAATGTTAGTTAACGAGTAGCCGTTGTACTTGCGGGAATGGATAGAAATAACTAAAATATGATTATATATGTTTTTAAATGTTTTTACATTTACCCAATAAAAGATAAAGGCTTAAAATACAGAAAGAGTTCAATTTTAGGCATTTATACCCTAATTTTCACAAAAGATCCACTTATCACCTTTTGACGGAGATCCGTCATTAAATATAGTTTTGATCGATCTTATAAATTCTATTGGACCAAATATAACTCTTCTTTGGAATCGGGACATCAAAATTTGCTTTGTGTAAGTTTTTGGTACCTTTCTGATAAAGTTCATTTTTCTATGAATAGTGTAAAATGTTGTATTTTAATTCAAAACCTCTTTTTAATCTAATTTATTTATATGATTAGATTATCTTTTGAATTGGTTTTAAAGTGAAAATTGAAAATATTTTTACCATTAAATCCAATAGTGGTCGTTGAAATTAATTTCACTTTGAAATCAGACTTAAACTAGTGTCAATCTTTTTATACTTATTGTTTCATAAAAACACGCTATTTGCTCTGACAGAAGGAATTAATTATGAAATTAATTAATGTGGCTTATATGTATTGAATTTTTTAAAATAGACTTCATTTTTGAATTCGAAATATCAAATATAGCTTTGGGTGAATTTTTGGTAATTTTCTGAAAAACTTCAATTTTTGATGAATAGTGAAACCACTAAGTTGTACTTATAAAGACTGATTTTCCGTTTAAATGAAATTTTGCCATCATTGTGTTTTTAATTTCAAAAATCCGACATACATGGTTGTCATTAAGAAGTAAAATGTGGTTCAATGAGATTATAATAATTTTTTTGGTGAATTGTAACTTATTAAGTTCTTAATCGCGATTAGTGGTAATTAGTGTAGTTTAAGGTAAAAATAATGCTTTAATTAAATAAGATGAGCTTGAAACATGTCCTACCCTCATTGGTTGTGTTATGGCCGACCAAGACAAGCCATGGGTCAACTTGGGGACCCCATGGAGACACATTGGTTGGGAAATGACATAAATAACTTTTTATTTAATGTAAAAGTAAAAATGACACAAACATGATATGTTTTACTAAAACAATTTTTAAATGGGGTTATACAAGTCAGATTTTTGATTATAAATAGTCATTGGAAATATAAAAAGAGTTCCTACATCATAGTCTTTTTTTTATAATTTTTAGACATTAAATAAATTAAATTATTTATGACATAATAATGATGCACCGATGAAATCATTATTTGACGATTTAAATAAAATGGAAAGATAATGTAAAATCTATGAACTACACATGTCCAAAACCAATTGGATGAGTGGATTTCGAACCCTTATCACCTTATCCACGTATTATTTTAATGTGGGACCTTTTAAAACCGAAACACATTTTCAAATAAAGTAATATTTCTTTACTTTGCAAAAGTGCCCCTCCTCTCCTCTTATAAAAGGCCCCCACCTCTACCTCATTTCACACACTCCCCAAGCCTTTGGATCGGCCAACCCCTACCCATTTACTCTATCCACATCCCTATCCTCATCCTATAGGATTCCCTTTGGGCAGAATCCTTTCAAAGGAAGCCTTTAGGCTCAAATCAAAAGTAGTTACACTTTTAAAGGTAATTCATTCTCTCTTGTTCATTTGTTTTATTTTGCTTCTCCAACCCTATAAACTATTTTTATTTACTTATTTTGTAACAACACCAGTATCTTAAATATACTAGTATGTTTTTATAAGATTTATTCGAGCTACACTCTCACACAACTACATCAAATGGTTAAAGAACATACGGTTTCCGTGGATGGCGAAATTCTGCCTCCCGAAACGATGATTGTTCAATACTCATTTAACACCTTCAAGGGTGGCCATTATGATGTCACTATTTTTATATATGATATATAATATGTTTATTTTTTTCATTAAGCTTCTGTATTTTTCATTTTGGGCATACCTTTATGGTTTCCATTATGGGTAAACACGATATCTTCATTTAAGGAAGTGCGGACTACCGCCCCCTCAATGTGATGTGATTCGTTAATGCCATATGTGGGACGTGTAAAGGATGGATTTAAAGTTATTATATATGATGTTATACTGGATTATAATATACCTCTATATCATTATTATTTCTTTCCATTAATCTATGAGATAGAAATGAAAGTAGCGTTCATGCGTACGTACGGCTTACTGTCTCCATGAACGGTGCATTTCATTTCTTATCCCCAAATGTAATGTACTATTAAAAGTACACGTATATAATGGATATATATAATTAATGATATATCTAAATTATGAATATAATTCTGTAATTAAAATATACATACCTCTCATTTAGTTTTAATTCCATTAATATGACAAAGAAATGAAAGTAGCATTCATGTGTACGTACGGCTTACCTTCTCCATGAACGGTGCATTTCATTTCTTACCTCTAAATGATTATGTAATATTATAAATACATGTATATGCTGGATATATATGATATATATGATATCCAAATCAGGAATTTAATTCTGGATATAAAGAACTTTTGACTACACGAACAACATGTAATTGTAAGAAGTCAACTTTCGACTTAAGAACTAAATATTGACAAAACAAACATTATTAATTTAAATGGTTACATAATGTTTATAACATGGAAATAAGTGATATAAAAGGAATAATGAACTTTAAAAAGGTTCTTAATCAAGTATAAATTAACTCAAGTTTATTATTCAGGACTTTAAAGAACGATCGAGTCAAGTCGGACCCGAGGTAAGGGACTTCGTCTCAATCTCCTTTCATTGAGGCATGTTTCGTTTTATACACAAATTTATTTTATACGGTGTATAAACCCCTTTGACTTTTACTTTTATACAAAAGGAATCTTTTTCTACGAAGAGTTTTACAAAACGACAAAAAGGAATGTTTCTTTTAACGTACGTGGCGACAACGACCTTTTCCGCCGCCGCGAGTATTATTTGGTCTTTGGATTTCTCAACAAGCCGTAATGTTTTTAGAATAAAATAAATACCATATACTCTTTTATGTATTTTGGTATTGAAAATGGTTTTGAAAAAGGATTCTATTATGTCAATATATTTATGATATATTGTGATTGAAATGGGGAAATGTTATCATTCCTTTATATTGGTTTTATGTTTTATGATTTTATACTGGTACGTGGACATTTTAACGGGTGGTTACATTATAAACCATATAACGGGTGGTGCCGTGAATACCAGGACAGGTTGTTACGTTATAACATCCAATGCATTGGGTATGGAAGTCGGCCGTATGGCTATTCCATTAAGTATGTTTGGAAATTGGCCGTATGGCTATTCCATTAAGTGATATGTGTGGAAGTTGACCGTATGGTTATTCCACTTAAGTATGTTTATGTCCCAAGTTACCTTTATATATGTTATGTGTTCTTTATATGGGTTTTATGGTAATACTTTGGTTACAAAAAGGTAAGTAATGATACTTTATTCAGTGAAGAGTTTTTACTACTTCATGAAGGTGAAGGTATTACTTTGATAGAGTATATATGGTTTATTTGATGTTTGAAAAACTAACAGTTTTCATTCTTTCTGTATCCCTTACTGAGCTTTTTATGCTCATCCCAAGTTTTTTTTGAAATGTTTTTCATAGGACTTAATGTGGAATAAGGTCAAGGATGGGATCAAGGGAATGTCATGCTATATAAAACATGGAACTAGACATGTTTCTTTCAAAGAGTTTTTTTTGTTATGGAAACTTAGTATAAGTGACTACTTTGTAATGTTTTGAGATGTAATAGTTATGTTCTAATTCTCTAAAACACTAAACCTGAATAGATCCTCAACGTGAATTGTTCTTTTAATTCAATATTAATTAAGGTTTAAGGCTGGGGCCTTATAGTTGGTATCAAAGGTCGGTTTAGACAACTTTAGGAGTTATAAAAGTGTTAAATTATAATATGATTGAAATGATATAGCATTTACGGATTACCATGTTGTTTTGCCTAAGATATTTCTGTGTTCAGAATGGTTTTCTGCAGAGGAAACAAAGCAGCTATATTGGGATGACATCAGGAGGAAGATAACCTTCCAAATCAGCAACCTGAGATGGTCGGAATCAGAACTGAACAGTTTGTTACAGTGATGGCACAGTTGACCCAGGCTATAAATGGTGGTGGTATCCATGCATGAGATCAGCCGGATCAACCGCAGAGGAACATGTCAGTGGTGGAACATTTCATGAGGCAACATCCCCCATCATTCAGAGGATCATCTGACCCTGTGCAAGCTGAAGGGTGGATTAAAGCACTGGAGAAGATTTTTGATGTCATGGGGTGTTCAGAACATCAAAAGGTTAGTCTTGCTATTTACCACTTTGAAGGTGAAGCTGATCAGTGGTGGTCGATGGTGAAAAATATAAGGGATAGTGATGAGATTGAGGATCTTCATTGGGACGAATTCAAAGGTATGTTTCTTGAGAAATATTTTCCTATGGTGGTTCGTCTTAGAATGGAAAAACAGTTCCTAGAATTGAGGCAGGAGGATGATTCGGTGGATGCTTATGAAGAAAAGTTCACTCGATTGGAAAGGTATGCTCCAAACTTCATACGAGATCTTGATAGTAAAATAAACCATTTTTACTCAGGGTTAAAGCCAAAGTATCGAAGGGCTTTAGCTTCTCGTGAGTTCAAAAGTTATGAAAAACTTGTTCGATGTGTGGAGAAGGTGGAAATAGAGTTTTTCGATGATCAGGTGTTCTATAACAAACAACAAAATAAGAGGTCTAGTTGGCAGGCAAAAGGGAAGAATTCATCAAAGAAGCAAGGAGGTAAGAAAACCAAATATCCATCCTATGAGAAGTGTGGTAAAATTCATCCTGGAGAATGTTTATCCGAGTCTGGTAAGTGCTTTCGGTGTGGTAAGTCTGGTCATATTGCTCGTAACTGTAAGGAAGATGATCAAGCAGTAAATGAAAAGCCAATGGTAAGATGTTTTAAGTGTAATGAAATGGGTCATTATGCAAACGAGTGTCCAACGAAGAACTCAACTGGGGGAATGCAGCCAGACTACAAGTAGAAAGGGGTGGTAAAATACTTTGCAACAACTTCAGCAGATGTTGGGCCATCAAATGAAGTGGTATCAGCTCTAGGGAGCTCAGTATTTTTCGATGATTGACTTGAGGTCAGGGTACCATCAGTTGAAAGTAAAAGAAGCAGACGTTCCGATGACTGCGTTCCGTACTAGATATGGCCATTATGAATTTGTAGTTATGCCTTTTGGGTTAACCAATGCACCTGCTATATTCATGGACCTTATGAATAAAATTTTCCATGAGTTCTTGGATAAGTTTGTGTTTGTGTTTTGAGGTTTGGGAAGAGTTTATGTGTGCCTTGTGATTCACAGTTGATGAATGAGTTGTTATGTGAGGCTCATAGTTCCCCGTTTTCAGTTCATCCGGGCAGTACTAAGATGTACAGAGATCTGCGGGAGTATTACTGGTGGGATGGAATGAAAAGATATATTGCTGATTTTACTGTGAAGTGTTTGACATGTCAACAGGTTAAAGCAGAGCAGCAGTTACCGAAAGGGATGCTTCAGCCTTTACCAGTTCCAGAGTGGAAATGGGAAAACATATCCATGGACTTTGTTGTGGGATTACCGAGGACATCCCGAGGTAATAATGCAATCTGGGTTATTGTTGATCGCTTGACCAAATCTGCTCATTTCCTTTCTATACGAGATACTTTCTCTCTAGATCAACTTTCCCGTTTGTATCTTAAAGAGATAGTTAGGTTACATGGAGTTCCTCTCTCCATTGTATCAGATCATGATCCCAGGTTTACTTCTAACTTTTGGAAAGGCCTTCAGAAGTCTTTGGGTACTGAATTAAATTTTAGTACAGCTTTTCATCCTCAATCAGATGGGCAGTCAGAATGAACAATCCAGAAATTGGAGGATATGCTACGAGATTGTTCTATGGATTATCAGGGAAGTTGGGACCAACATCTTTCTTTGGTTGAGTTTTCTTATAATAACAGTTTTCATTCCAGTATACAGATGGCACCATTTCAGGCATTATATGGGAAGCGGTGTCGAACTCCAGCTTTCTGGGATGAAGTGGGTGAAAGGAAGTTGATGGGACCAAAATTGGTAGAAGAGATGGCAGAAAAAGTTCAGCTGATTCAGAAACACATGAGAACAGCTCAGAGCATGCAGAAGAGTTATGCGGATAACCGGAGGAAGGATCTATCTTTCGAGGTAGGTGATCATGTTTTTCTCATGGTTTCTCCTTGGAAAAGTGTGATGAGATTTGGTAAGAATGGAAAGCTGAGTCCAAGGTTTATTGGACCATATGAAATTCTGGAGAGAGTTGGATCAGTTGCATACCGGGTGGCTTTACCCCCGAGTTTATCTCAGGTACACAATGTTTTTCACGTTTCAATGTTGAGGAAGTATATGCCAGATCCATCTCATGTTTTGAGTCCAGAGGTAGTTCAGTTGGAAGAGAACCTATCTTATGAAGAACAACCAGTCCAGATTCTTGACCACAGGGAGCTGGTGTTACAGAATAAGGTGATTAATCAGGTAAAGGGTTTGTGGAAAACCATGGGATTGAAGAGGCAACATGGGAATCTGAAAATGCTATGAGGGATAAATACCCCCACTTATTTTGATAAGTGAATAAAATTGCGAGGATGAAATTCCCAAAAGGGGGGAAGGATGTAACATCCCAGGTAAATAAAGAATAAATAATTTTCATATTTATTAACATTTACGAATTAAATATTAATTTTAATTAAAAGGGGTTTCTATGTTCGATAGCGTACTCAGTACGCAACGATGAGTTTCTTTGAAAACTTACGTTGCACATAAGTAATAAAATAATATTATTTTAAATGTTAGTTAACGAGTAGCCGTTGTACTGGCGGGAATGGATAGAAATAACTAAAATATGATTATATATGTTTTTAAATGTTTTTACATTTACCCAATAAAAGATAAAGGCTTAAAATACGGAAAGAGTTCAATTTTAGGCATTTATACCCAAATTTTCACGAAAGGTCCACTTATCACCTTTTGATGGAGAACCGTCATTAAATATAGTTTTGATCGATCTTATAAATTCTATTGGACCAAATATAACTCTTCTTTGGAATCAGGACATCAAAATTTACTTTGTGTAAATTTTTGGTACCTTTCTGATAAAGTTCATTTTTTATGAATAGTGTAAAATGTTGTATTTTAATTCAAAACCTCTTTTTAATCTAATTTATTTATATGATTAGATTATCTTTTGAATTGGTTTTAAAGTGAAATTAGAAAATATTTTTACCATTAAATCCAATAGTGGTCGTTGGAATTAATTTCACTTTGAAATCGGACTTAAACTAGTGTCAATCTTTTTATACTTATTGTTTCATAAAAACACGCTATTTGCTCTGACAGCGGGAATTAATTATTAAATTAATTAATGTGGCTTATATGTATTGAATTTTGTAAAATAGACTTCATTTTTGAATTCGGAATATCAAATATATCTTTGGGTGAATTTTTGGTAATTTTCTGAAAAACTTCAATTTTTGATGAATAGTGAAACCACTAAGTGGTACTTATAAAGACTGATATTCCGTTTAAATGAAATTTTGCCATCATTGTGTTTTGAATTTCAAAAATCCGACATACATGGTTGTCATTAAGAAGTAAAATGTGGTTCAATGAGATTATAATAATTTTTTTGGTGAATAGTAACTTATTAAGTTCTTAATCGCGATTAGTGGTAATAAGTGTAGTTTACGGTAAAAATAATGCTTTAATAAAATAATATGAGCTTGACACATGTCCTACCCTCATTGGTTGTGTCATGGCCGACCCAGACAAGCCATGGGTCAACTTGGGGACCCCATGGAGACACTTTGGTTGGGATATGACATAAATAACGTTTTATTTAATGTAAAAGTAAAAATGACACAAACATGATATGTTTTACTAAAACAATTTTTAAATGGGGTTATACAAGTCAGATTTCTGATTATAAATAGTCATTGGAAATCTAAAAAGAGTTCCTACATCATAGTCATTTTTTTATAATTTTTAGACATTAAATAAATTAAATTATTTATGACATAATAATGATGCAGTGATGACATCATTATTTGACGATTTAAATAAAATGGAAAGATAATGTAAAATCTATGAACTACACATGTCCAAAACCGATTGGATGAGTGTATTTCGAACCCTTATCACCTTATCCACGAATTAGTTTAATGTGGGACCTTTTAAAACCGAAACACATTTTCAAATAAAGTAATATTTCTTTACTTTCCAAAAGTGCCCCTCCTCTCCTCTTATAAAAGGCCCCCACCTCTACCTCATTTCACACACTCCCCAAGCCTTTGGCTCGGCCAACCCCTACCCATTTACTCTCTCCTCATCCCTCTCCTCATCCTAGAGGATTCCCTTTGGGCATAATCCTTTCAAAGGAATCCTTTAGGCTCAAATCAATAGTTGTTACACTTTTAAAGGTAATTCATTGTCTCTTGTTCATTTGTTTTATTTTGCTTCTCCAACCCTCTAAACTCTTTTTATTTACTTCTTTTGTAACAAAACCAGTATCTTCAATATACTAGGATGTTTTTATAAGATTTATTCGAGCTACACTCTCACACAACTACATCAAATGGTTAAAGAACATACGGTTTCCGTGGATGGCGAAATTCTGCCTCCCGAAACGATGATTGTTCAATACTCATTTAACACCCTCAAGGGTGGCCATTATGATGTCACTATTTTTATATATGATATATAATATGTTTATTTTTCTTATTTAAGCTTCTGTATTTTTCATTTTGGGCATACCTTTATGGTTTCCATTATGGGTAAACACGATATCTTCATTTAAGGAAGTGCGGACTACCGCCCCCTCAATGTGATGTGATTCGTTAATGCCATATGTGGGACGTGTAAAGGATGGATTTAAAGTTATTATATATGATGTTATACTGGAATTATAATATACCTCTATATCATTATTATTTCTTTCCATTAACGTATGAGATAGAAATGAAAGTAGCGTTCATGCGTACGTACGGCTTACCGTCTCCATGAACGGTGCATTTCATTTCTTATCCCCAAATGTAATGTACTATTAAAAGTACATTTATATAATGGATATATATAATTAATGATATATCTAAATGATGAATATAATTCTGTAATTTAAATATACATACCTCTCATTTAGTTTTAATTCCATTAATATGACAAAGAAATGAAAGTTGCGTTCATGCGTACGTACGGCTTACCGTCTCCATGAACGGTGCATTTCATTTCTTACCTCTAAATGATTATGTAATATTATAAATACATGTATATGCTGGATATATATGATATATATGATATCCAAATCAGGAATTTCATTCTGTATATAAATAACTTTTGACCACACGAACAACATGTAATTGTAAGAAGTCAACTTTCGACTTAAGAACCAAATATTGACAAAACAAACATTATTAACTTAAATGGTTACATAATGTTTATAACATGGCAATAAGTGATATAAAAGGATTAATGAACTTTAAAAAGGTTTTTAATCAAGTATAAATTAACTCAAGTTTATTATTCAGGACTTTAAAGAACGATCGAGTCAAGTCGGACCCGAGGTAAGGGACTTCGTCTCAATCTCCTTTCATTGAGGCATATTTCGTTTTATACACAAATTTCTTTTATATGGTGTATAAACCCATTTGACTTTTACTTTTATACAAAAGGAATCTTTTTCTACGAAGAGTTTTACAAAACGACAAAAAGGAATGTTTCTTTTAACGTACGCGGCGACAACGACCTTTTCCGCCGCCGCGAGTATTATTTGGTCTTTGGATTTCTCAACAAGTCGTAATGTTTTTAGAATAAAATAAATACCATATACTCTTTTATGTATTTTGGTATTGAAAATGGTTTTGAAAAAGGATTCTATTATGTCAATATATTTATGATATATTGTGATTGAAATGTGGAAATGTTATCATTCCTTTATATTGGTTTTATGTTTTATGATTTTATACTGGTACGTGGACATTTTAACGGGTGGTTACGTTATAAACCATATGATGGGTGGTGCCGTGAATACCAGGATGGGTGGTTACGTTATAACCTCCAATGCATTGGGTATGGAAGTCGGCCGTATGGCTATTCCATTAAGTATGTATGGAAATTGGTCGTATGGCTATTCCATTAAGTGATATGTGTGGAAGTCGACCGTATGGTTATTCCACTTAAGTATGTTTATGTCCCAAGTTACCTTTATATATGTTATGTGTTCTTTATATGGGTTTTATGGTAATACTTTGGTTACAAAAAGGTAAGTAATGATACTTTATTCAGTGAAGAGTTTTTACTACTTTATGAAGGTGAAGGTATTACTTTGATAGAGTATATATGGTTTATTTGATGTTTGAAAAACTAACAGTTTTCATTCTTTCTGTATCCCTTACTGAGCTTTTTATGCTCATCCCAAGTTTTTTTGAAAAGTTTTTCACAGGACTTAATGTGGAATAAGGTCAAGGATGTGATCAAGGGAATGTCATGCTATATAAAACATGGAACTAGACTAGTTTCTTTCAAGAGTTTTTTTTTGTTATGGAAACTTAGTATAAGTGACTACTTTGTAATCTTTTGAGATGTAATAGTTATGTTCTAATTCTCTAAAACTCTAAACCTGAAAAGATCCTCAACGTGAATTATCCTTTTAATTCAATATTAAGTAAGGTTTAAGGCTGGGGCCTTATAATTAGTGACTAGTTTTAATCTTTTATTGAGGTGTGTTCAAATCCAAAAGATTTCACCATTCATCCATGGGGTGATAGAAAGGATCATATAAATAAATTGTAAAGGAATTTTTAAGCCTTTATTCCTTAGGATTAAACATTTTTAGGAATCCAATGCTAATACCTGGTGGTAGTTCTATTGGGATTACTATTTATTCAACTTTAACGTAAAAGAGCTAATCTATTCAAGTCATTGAGAAGTGACCTTATGAAGCTGATGTTATTTATTTTGATGCATTTCCCGGAACCCTAGATAAAAAGTGGTGTTAATGTGATCAGGAATATGACTTCCCTATAGGTAAATCTCAAAAAAATTGAAAATGAATGGATTTGAAAGGATGGGAGTACGAGTTTCATTGTTGTCATGAAAGAACACAAGATATAGTATTCTTATAACTTGAAGGCGCAGAATATATAGTATGCTTCCATGTAAAAAGCTGTTATAAACTAGATGAAAAATAAAAATTATTGGCCAAACCTAAATTATTCAGTGCTTACCATGAAATTGTAGTGAATAGGAGCCTTAATGTTTCCAATTCTGGGAAAACATAACATTAAGATAGAATCATCAAAGAAACACCAAGGTGAACATCATATAGGACATCATGCATCATCCTTGCATTTCTGTCATCAAAAGGACATGAAACTAACTATATTCTAGCATCTACATTGCTTCAATGACCATCTCTGAGGAACTATGCATACAACCCCTAATTCTTAAAAGAGCACATGAAAATGAGATAAAAATATCCAACAAAAAGTAACTAGATCAAATAAAATATAACCAAATAAAAATGTATTCCCATCCTCGTAGCTCATCATACATCAACAAAGAATAGATTCCATCCACCCCAATGCCCACCACAATGTACCGAAATTTACAATCATGAAAAATCATAAAGAACTAAAAAATAAAGGAATGAACATGAATTAAAACACAATGAACCAAAAAGAAACTATAATGAAACAAAATCTAAGAAACATAAAAATTGGAATCACAAATAATATTTCCATTTTACAGGACAACTATTTTAGATATGCCTCTTTTACATAAATAACATGCTGAACACATGCTCCTCACTATGCACTGGCCTGCTAGTGAAGAGAAATCCATCCTAGAATCACTTCATTCTTCATTTTTCAGTGCATTATGTTTGAATCAAAATCATGATAAGTAGATAAAAACAAAGTATAGCCACACATCATAAGGTATTCAATCTAATATGACAATTGAAAACCTTTCATTTCAATAAAAATCAAAACCAATATAAGAAAAGCATGATGAGGTACACCATCATACAATCTATCTAAATCAGCTCATTCAAAAACCATTTGACAGAAAAAAACATAGTCTCCAAAAAACATTAGCTTTATCACATCCCCGCCTTGCCAAATAGATTGCACGTAATAGAATAATGGAAACCCAAAAGAGGGATCTCAACTGACCACCCTTTGTTGCAAGGGAACATGATAATGATGAAGGATATCATGCTTATTGGATCAAGTTGAAAATACCAGAATTGCCCTGGGATGGGAGGGTTATCTTCATAGCATAGTGGGAAAGCCAGAAAATTTATCTATCGATGTTGATTGTAGCCTAAATTGACATACCACAATAGGAAAAAAAGAAAGGGTAGATCAAATCTGGGTGAGGGTCGATCCGAAATTATGGCGAAGAAACCCTAAATTGAAAACAGAAAAAGAAACCCAAACAATGCCAAAATCACCACATGAAACCGACCCCACACAACATAAAATGAAAGAAGAAGAATGAATCACCGATTCCGGGGAAGAGAGAACCCAGAAAGAAGATGATAAAGGGATCCCTTTATTAGCACTGATAAAGGGATCCCTTTATCTGAACTTATTTTAGCACTAATTATGATAGACATTGTCTGCACATTTTCCTAGCACTGAAAAATTTCAACTTTATTAAGGTTGTGTTTTGTAGTTTTGGTGTTGGAAAATAATGTCATTCTAGTTACTACTTATCTCACCCCTCTTTCTTTTGATCCATTGTTTTTTAGGCCTAGTTTCACCAAAGATCTTAATTCACCCTTACCTGCTCATTTTTAGCCTTTCAGTCTGACTCCTTTATAAAAAGTACAATACATTAGGCCTATCATTATCATAGAGACTCCTTATCTACCTATTGTTCCTACTACAATTCCTACATTTACCTTAGCTTATAATGCTCTTACTTTTGCTAAATCTTCTCATTCTGATAAAGGTAAGGGAAAATATCCACTAGATGCTTTTACCTAGCCCATAATGTGTTGATATTCGCATCTTATGTCTTTTATAGGGATATTTATACAAATTTTTTGTATCTTTTTTATTGTACTTCACATGAATTTGTAACAGAAATTCTCTTCTTATTCATTTTTTGTTCATTTTTCATTTCCAATATTCTTTTCAATTTTTGATAATCCTATAAAGGTTATAAGAATATACGGAATTTATTTATATAGTAGTATTTATTTGATACCATTCTTACTGAAATTCTTTGTCATTACATATATGATTAAATTCCTTCCTTTGATACCAGAATTTCTTTCATACAGTTTACTATATAATTACCATTAATAACATGTGTCTTCTCTTTGCCATTGATACCATGGTTTACAATGTTTCATATTTCAGATCATCAAAAATGGGGATATTGTTGGCACCCTTGTTTTAATAATAAAAAACCTTTTTATTATGTTGGTAATTAGTTTAGTGTTTAATGGTAGAATTTTATAATATAATGCGGATTGGATAAAAGTTGACTAAGTGTAGGAAATAGCCACCACCAAACAAGACTCACCATTGAGGATGAGAAATTTGGTTAAGTTTTGAACACACCCACAGTCCTAGATGAGTCACCAACAGGATGAGAATTTGGTAAAGTGTAGAAAATACTAAGCATCAGAGGATGAATCACCATTAGAAATTGTCACCTCTAAATTTGGAAAAGTGTTGAGATGACCTACTTTTAGAATGGAAATTTGGAAAAGTGTTGAGATGACGTATCATCACACTTTACCTATCATCATGATGTAGAGTTGTTTATGTTGTAATTTACTATAATTAAGATGAAATTTTATTGAGCATGACATATTATCATCTTGAATCACCATTGGCCTAACTCATCTCCAACTAAAGCCGCTTACAGAGTTGTCTCGCTATTCAAAATTATCATCCCCACTATTTTTTTAAATTTAAATTAATTGATTCTAATAGATATATAATCAAATTTAATGCTGAAAATTATTTTAATGATTATTCCTAAACTATTTTAGGGATGAATTAATGTTTGTGTCATTCATTCTATACGAGGAGAAAAAGATCCAGATGATTCTTCTTATAATCTACTAATATTGTGGGTAACAAAATCCCTCATGTAGATACACATGCATTTGTAGAGACACATGGATTGAAAAAGAGATATTCATGTACACATGAAGTGACCTGAAACCATATTTTAAGAAACTAAATAGTATCATTTGTTGATACCTCACATTATGATTTTATACCTACAACTAACTGAGGAAGAGTAGAGCTTACAAAACATATATTTTCATTCCTACAGTCATAGATAAAAGAGATTATGATGCTATGTTTTACTACCACTTTATAAAATATGACTCAACCTTCTATTCTTCATATATTCAAGGAGACTAAATCTTTAGATCTCATCAGATAGAGTAATAGAATAATTTCTATATATATAATTTATCTATCTACTAACTCCATTTATAGTCTAAGAAATGTGTGATTTACACTATACATTAAACACACATTGTTTCCCCTATACTTTAGTTGGATGATATGTGATATTTTTTCAATTATATATACCTTTGTTTAACCATAGAGTTTTGGAAGAGGTCTATGAGTGTCTTATATTTGTTTTATTCCAACTGGTTTTATAGAAGAGGTCCTTTAGTGGAATGGACAACTTGTCTGTTTTATTTAATAGATCAATTTTTTTGATCAAGATTATCTTATATAATATTTTTCAAAGAATGTTATTTCCATGTGGATTGGATTTGGCCTCGACATGATACTAAACAGATTATATTAATTCCATTTTTTGTTTTTTGTTTTATTTCTATGCTTTAAATTGAATCTGTTTAAACTGTAAATGAAACAACCAGTTTGATAGTTAGTCATAAATAGTGTTTATAAGATATTTAGAATATGTAAATTGATTTCAAAATATTTTATAGTTTTTATTATTATTTTAACTAACAGATAATCAGTTTTGAGAAATTTATTAAAATATGAGAACTTGTATCAATCTTCTATTTTGACTAACTAGAATATTTTTATTTATTTATAGGATTTTCTTTAAAAAAAATTTATACAAAAAGTTTTATTGGGAACTCCATTTACCCCCTCTTGAGATACTCTATACGACCAGAAATTATTATTTTTATTCGATGGGGAAATTATCAACAATTTAGAATGTTAATATGAATGTTTATATAGATTTTTTTCACCAAATTCATATTAATAATTCATTTTAGCTAGTAAATTATGTGCAAGAACTTTTATAGCTCCAAAATGCATCAGTAAGTCTAAATAGGAGAACCACTTTGGGTATTTGGATGTGGCCTTACACTTTTATATAACATGTCGTGGCATGAGGCCTTAATTTTATATTTTTGATGACCAGAATTCTGCATTCCCTCGTTATGAGATTACATATTGACGTCTATGTGATTACTTGTGTAATTATGATTACCATTGATAAGTTTCATGACCATACGATTGTGTACATGAAATTATTTTATCATCATTTATTCTTGTAGTATTAGTAGTCATGTTAAGGTTATTCATTATGGGGAATGTGTTTTCAAATTTGTACCACTTTATATTGACTATGACATTTGAATTCATGGTAGCTTTCATTGTAAAAATACCCTTAGTAGGCATCTGAGTTCACCCTTCCTTAATTTTACCTTACCCAATATTCTAAAAAATGTATTGTGATTGATATGCAGGGATATACTAATGTTAATTGGTGTGTTCTGAAATAAAATTCTATGATTTATTTTATGCTATCAAATATAATGTGAAATTAAATTATGCATCATGTTTTCAAAAACTACTAAACTATTTGTTCTATTAGGATGTGATAATTTGTATCTGAAACCAATTTAATATATTAACCTCTTACTCTGGGATTACAAGGTTCAGGTATTCAAAATTTGTATCGGAGAAGGGTTACTAGAAACCTTGGGAACTAGAATTTGAAAAAAAATAGATTAAGGAATATAGCACTATGACCGACTTTGATTACATGTCTAAGTATGGGATAACATCTTAAAGATTTGGTAAGGTACATATTATGTGGTTTTACTTGAATTAAATCCATTTTTCATACTATAAGTGGATTTGGATTTGGAACATTTCTACATAGGGGTAATAACTCCAAAAAGGGTGCATTGGGTTTTAATTTTATCGTAACACGGTGCACGATAGTGGGATTTTCTGTACACCTAGATTGACACTCCTGAGGGACATTCTTTAGTCAATTCACATTTTATTTACAAACTATTATTAAGGATTTGAAATTATTATCATGAATTTAGAAAATTCCCAAAGATACAAATTTTAATAATTTTATATTTGATATGTATAAAATGTTCAATTTATGTTATGTGTTTCACTAGTTTTGAAATTATACATTATGATCTATAATTTAATGATCCAATATAGTTTATTCCATTTTTTGAAATAGATCAGAGTGGAAGGGATGAATACCATACCAATTCACTTAATATAAGTAGGGATTTATCTCATGGGAATGTTAATAAAGCTAGAGATAGAGTTGAAGTTAGAGTTAAAGATGGATTTGAAAAAATTATAACTATATTAGGGAATCTAAATTTGGTATTGACCAATATCCTTGCCCATATGGAGTAGCAAACTGATCCATATCAGGGTTTAACAATGTTTAACTGCTTCATGTGTCATCAAACTCTATCATTCAGTGGTACTACAAATCAATTTGTAGATGAGTAATGGATATGTTCTTTCATGATGATATTTCTTACATTGTGAAATAATGAAAGGGAAATAGTTATTTTTGGTGTTTATCATAACCCCATAGATGTGTATCAATAGTTTTCATTGATTAAAAACACCAAGTATGAGGAGAAGACAATGATCTTGTATTGGAAGTATTTAAATGTAATTTTGCAAGAAAAATATTTTCCTCATGAACAATGAGTATATATAGAGAGAAAGTTATTATGTCTGAGACAAAATATAGTGTAAAATGATGCTAAATATGTATCTAAAATTAAAGGGTTAGGAACTAGTGATGTAGAATATGTGCATAATACAAAGAGAAATTTTGAGTATATTATTGATGGGATAAATTCAATCATTTTTAGTGAACTAGTCTCCCAAATATTCTCATCATATAAGGAAATAATATATTTTTTTATTAAAATAGAGAATGTATTCTCCATGTTTTATGATTTTGAGGAATGACCAATAATAGTTGGTTACCAAACACTCTATAATAATAACTATGGAAATAAGAAAGAAGGGAATGTTGGATTTTCCAACTTTCAATATATATGGAAAGAAACACGATGGTATATGATTTATAGGAATGGGATATTTCTACAAGTGTGGAGAGATAAGACACTAGGACTATTATTGAAAGGGTGAGAAAGAATATTCCAAATTTCAATTATTTATCTATATTAATATGGGAAACTATGAAATTAAATATCGTTGACATTAGGGTAATTTTCCCTAGAGAATTACAATTGATAAAGGCCATGATTCTGTGATCACAACAACTAAGGATGAAGTTAACAAAGAAGTGGTGGATGATGCTTTAATCAAATACTCAAATTTAGCTACTATTTTATTTGATTCTAGATCTTAATACTCTTTTACACCATCCAATTTATCCATGAGAATAAGATATTTCCCTTCAACCTTAAGAAGGGAGTAATGAGTCATGACACGTTGTGGAAGTATCACTATAACATGGATGTTTCCGTTTGTTCCCATTATGATGCATAAAAATTCCCTATTTGGTGACTTCATAGTTATACATAAGGTTGACATAGATATAATTCTTGGTATGGAATGGATTACAGAATATATGGAAATAATTTATTGCAAACATAATGAAATTACAACTCATGATAATGATATCCAATTATTTATCTTTACAGGGGAGTCTTAATAATCCAAGTTATTTTTAGATCCACCCCCAGTAGCTCTTCTGAATGAGATCATTGGGTAAGAGGAGTACATAAAATCTAATGATGAAAAAGGTAATCTTAAAATTGAGTACGTACTTATTGTGAACAAATAAATTGTTGTGTTTTACATCAGAATTACTGAGACATACAACAGATCATGGAGTTATGATTTATGTAGTTTAATCCCTACTGAAAGATATATATCAAATAATCCTTATATAATTTCTAATAAAGAATTTTTGAGGTTGAATAAACAACTGGAGGAGTATATTTAATGTATTTATATTCACAAGTGTTATGCCTTGGGGAGCCTGAGTTCTTTTCATTAATAAATAAAATTCATATATGAATATGTGTGTTGATAACAAATAAATCATTTCTATTATTATAAATGAAAACTATCCTCTACCTAAAATTTATGAATTATTCAATCAAATTTAAAATGTTCCAATTTTTTTGAATATTGACATTCATTCTAGGTATCATCAATTGTGAGTAAAAATGAATATATTCTAAACACATCATTTCATATAATGTTTTGAAATTATGAATTTATAGGAATGCCATTTTGATTGATAAATGAACACTCTATTTTTATGGATCGAATAAAAAATTATTCGAGGAATATCTAGATGAATTTTTTGGTATTTATTGACGAAAATTGGTGTATTCTAAAAGCTATGAGGACCAATAGAATCACTTGAGGATTATTCTTGAGAATCTTAAATGAAAATATTTATATGTTATATATTGAAAGTGTGAATTATAGATAAAAAATATCTCTTTTCTTGGCCATATTTTCACCAGGAATGGGATCTCAGTTGATCATGTAAAGGCAAATGTTGTCCATGAATGGCTTATAAAAATTAACATAATGAATGTACATAATTGTATTGGTGTAGCATGTTACTATTGTGGATTTTTTCAATCATTTCTTAATTGGATAACCAGTGAACCAATATTAGTCATATAGGGGTTGTGGTCACATGGATATTGGAGTGTGAATAATTCTGGAAGAATTGAAGAAATGATTGGTGAATGCTCCGATTTTGACTCTACCATTAGGAAATAATGTTTATTTGATATATAGTGATGAATCCGTGAAGGGACTTGGTTGTGTCCTTATGAAGAATGGTAAAGTTATTTACTATGTATTGATGTAATTAAATATTCATAAAAAAAAATCCAACCCATGATCTTGAGTTTGAATCTATAGTATTTTTTTGAAGATATGAATTCAATCTCTTTGGTGAAATATGTGAGATATACATAGATCATAGATGTATGAAATAAATATTTTCATAGAAAGATATAAAGATGTGGAAAAAGAGATGGATTTAGATACTAAAGGATTTTTATTTCCCAATACACTACTATCCCAGGAAGGCATATAAGGTAGAAGATTCCATTAGCCAGAAATATCATAGAGTTCAGAAAAAAATGAGGATAGACAATGATCCTATTTTCATGGATCTAATAAATGTAGATTTTTGAATTATTCAGAAAGGGGAGACAATAATCCTTTTTCAAATGATTTTCATACCATAATTGATGGAAAATATAATAAGGTATTAACCAGATGACGATAATTTTCAATTCGAAATTAATGTGTTGAATGATTGAGAATTGGAAGACTTAATTAACGGAGATGGAGTTATGAAATTTGGAAGGAGTATATGTGTTTCATCTATACCTGGGATATGGATAGAATTATTAGATGATGATAATAACATTAATTTCTCCAAACATACTAGTTGCACCAATATGTATAGATATTTGAGATAATATTTATGGGGGGATAATATGAAGTTGAAAATTGCTGATAATGTGTCAAGATGTTTTCTTTGTCAATAGGTGAAGGACGAGAGATAACATCTTAGATGTTTCATGTGATCTATTCATATTGCTACATGGAAATGATATTACATTACTATAGATTTTTTCATTGGATTACCAAATACTCATAGAAAAGAATCATTAAATTCATAATATTTACTATAGCCTCTCCAAATATGAATATTTTCTCACTATAAGAGAAAATTTACATCTAGATCATGTTTAAAACTCTATATCCATGAGATTTTAAGACATACTATGATATCTATTTCAATTTTTTTATTCTTGGAACCCAATTTACATTTTAATTCACGAAATTTCTTTCTAAGGCTCTTGATACTGAGATTCATTTGAGAATCTCTTATCATCCTCAAATTGATGGATAATTCAAAAGAAATATTAAAAGATTATAAGAAATGTTATGTTCTTGATATACTATCTTCCAAGGTATATAGGATAATTATTTAATTTTGGTTGAGTTTTCATATAAAAATAGCTCTAATTAAATTATTCAAATGGAGTCGTATGAAGAATTATATGGAAAGAGATATCATTCTTCAACTTGTTGGGATGAATTTGATGAAAGGAATCTTGTAGGACCAAAACATGAGGAGGATAAAAAATCAAAGTAAAATACTATTCAAATATATATTAAATAATCTCAAATAATTCTAAATAGCTATGATGATAATAAGAGGATAGATTTTAAATTTCAAGTGGGAGATCAAATTTTTTAAAAGCATCTCCATGGATGGTTGTAACATGGTTCTGTAAAAAATAATAACTAAGCTCCGGGTACATAAAATATTTTTGGAATACTATAATAAATTTGAGTTTTTTATTACCATTTAGAAATTTCATAGTCTCTCTAAGGTATATGATGTGTCCAATATATCATTGATAAAAAAGTACATAAAAAATTCAATGTACATGCTCACCTTTGAAGATGTAGAATTGGAACATGATATATATTAATATGAATATCCTCTCAAGATTATAGAAATTATATAATTAGGATTTTGGAATTTAATAACTTAAATAATAAAGGTACCTTAGAGAAATAATAAGATAAAAGAGGCAATGTGGGAACCTAAAGAAATTATGATGAATAATTAACCAAATATATTCATGAGGTGAAATTCTAGAAATTCTAATGATGAAATTTTTTCAAAGAGGGATGAATGTAATACCCAAAAACATGATGATATATTTATTTATATATAAATTAAAAATATTTGATAGCTTGAGATATACACAACCTTGAGTCCTAATGAACAATAATATTGCACATTTTAATAACCTAACCATTAAATTAGAGGTTATGAGTAGGAATAAAAAAATTATGAAATTTATATGGTTTACACGTGTATAAATAAATAAATTATTTATCAATTTAATATAATTGAAAATATAAAAGAATTTAAAGTAAAATAAATATTTTTTTAATAAAAAAACTATTTTCTGCACGTGATTTGTTTTTATCTTCATATACTAAAATAATTACTTTTGGGGAATAGTTATAATTTAATATATATAATATATATTCCATAAAACATTTTACCATTCATCTTATAATTTTTTAGGCATGATATAACAATAAACATAGTTTTATGCCTAAATATTTTGTTTTTTCTAAAAATTGGTTTCGTCATGTTTTTCAGACATATTTTAAAAATATTTTTTACAATTTTAAAAAATATATTTAACAAACATTAATTAAATTTTAGAAACGATAACTTCAAAATTACCATATAGATAATTGTTTTAAATTTTCTATAAGGATAAGTGTTTTTAATTAATAGGGAAAATATAAATTTTTATTGAAAATAAATTTTCATTTAAAGTATTTAAAGAGTAATTTTTTTTTAAATTTTTTTGAAAAGATAAATTAGTTATATTATATTATTTTTGAATTATATTTATATCATTAGAATTAATTTTATGTTTATATTTGAAATAAAAATATTTTTTTACTTAAGAAACAATTTCATTGGAAAACTGCATTTTAGTCAAGTTTTCAGTTTTAATTTTAAAATAAATTATAAATATTATATGAATTGAATTTGATAAGATATATTGTATATTTTTAATCACAATAGGTTATATTATATAATAATTTCAACTTAATTTTTTTTTCATAATGTATAGGAAATTAGTAAAAGGTAATAATAGTGGTTAAAGTTAAAACAGGGTTCTGCGCAACACATGCATCTATATTAGAATTCCTTTTATAGAAAAAAGGTATTTTTTGATGGATTTGTTTTCATAATTAGAATTATTATTTCAAAATTATCAAATAATTATCATTTATTTTTATTTTCAATAGATAAATTACTGAGGTAAATAAGAAAACTTTTTACAATGTTTAAAATTAAATTGGTAAAAGTGAGTAACCTTAATGGTTAATGGAATAAAATGTTTGAAATATATTTAATTTTTATGGTGGTTTTTAAAGAAAATAAATTACATAAACTCAATTTTTATGGAACTTGTTTTGAGAGTGACTCCCCATTATTGAATAGTGTTAGGAATCTCCAAAAATGAGATTCCTCTACAATTATATAATTGAACCAATTACCCTCACTTATTCACAAAATATAAGAGATTTATCACAATAAAAAACCTAAAAAATACCCCCAACTTCATTATAAAAGTTCTTGATCTGCTGGTCTTCCAAAAAGATGATCTCTGTGGTCCTTAATAAGAGTTCCAAAGGAGGTTTTTCAAAGTGGATCTAATTGTCTTTACTCTGATCTTTATTTTTTAAAAAATTTCACTTACCACATTGATTGATATATTAATAGTTCAAATTTAATTACCCTAGTGTATTAAATATATTTATATATTATTTTTTTACTTTATAACTTATATTTGTCCCCTATTCAATCAAATGAGAAATGAAACCATCAACCGTGTGTTCGGCAGACTACCACCATACAAACTAATGTTATTCATTTTCCATCACAACCTCCCATAACTGGATATAATTATCGATTTAAGGAATATATATCTGATTTCTATTACATAATTATACTTCCAAAATTATAAAATAACATATAATTTCATTCCTACCAATCCCTTGGAAAATAATAACGTCACCCATGCATACGTGTGGACTACAACCTCCACGAAGCGATGTGATTGGTTTTTCATTTCCACTATAAATGAATGAAATTAAGGATAAATTTGATGAAAATTTAAGATTTATATGATATAATAATAATTATTTAAATAATAAATATTATTTTTTTTTTCTTTCCATACATTAAAAATGAAAATAGCATTCAAGTGTACATATAGCTTACCTTCTCCATGAAAGGGGTAATTAATTTTTATATCACTAAATTTAATTGATTGAAAAAATATTTATATAATGAATTTATATGATACTTAATTAATTAAAAAAATTCATTAGATTATGTAATGATGACAAAATTATAAGGACTGAAACAACCAAATCCAAAACATACATGAAAAACAATGTAGTTATTACCAAACATAATTATTTTAATAAAGGATTATTGATAAATAAGTTATAAAAGATTATAATTTAATAATAAATGGTAGGTTATATCTTATTATGTTTATATTACATATTTAAAATAAATTTATACTTATTATATAACTGTTTTGAACATGTACAATGTAATTTGGGCTTCTGGTAAGTGTTTTTTTAAAAATCTCATCACTATTATGGATTGTATATGTTATAGTTTCTTTTTGGGGAAATGTTTTATATTTATTAATCAAACCCAATATAATTTAATCTCATATGTTTATTTATATAAATTAAATGTTTTAATTTCAATTTAAGCTCTTTAATTAATCAATATTAATTTGTTTATCGAAACCAACATTATTTTTCTACACGGTCCCGAATCCACCTATTACATGACCATAATTCCATTAAAATGTATAAAAGTGTGTTTTAAAATATAAATTGATTTACCAAATACATTTTTACCAATGTTATATTTTTTTTAAATGTTTTAAAATGAATCTTCCAAATTTTTCTCGAATGAGGCAATTTTTGACTTTTATAAAAGTCATAATCGAATGGTTTTTTAACTAGGAATGAAATGAATTTTACACCATCAAGAACACTCATTACTTTAAATACTCATTTACTAATTTCAAATGATATTTACAAAAAAATATCTTCCTTAATATTGGGGAAATTTTTATATTTTAATAGGTTGTTTCAAAATAGAAATGGTATTTTACTCATGAAATCTTCCTATTATATTTTAATGATTATTAATATATCTCAACATTGATTGGTGAATTTTATTCATTAATGGAAATGTATTGTTTGGATACCATTATCTGTATTTATCGAGTTGGTTTATGGGTATGTTTATTAATTTGGGAATATATTCACATTTTTTATTTTATTTTGTCAATATGAATGTTTACATTGATTATTTTTCACCCCTTTCATTTATGTATAAATTAAACATTGTAAATGATTGATAAGGCAAACTATATACCCTCTATGAATTGGTAGGTGTCCTCTGAAAACTATTTTGGGTATTTGGATGAGGCCTTACCCACTTATACAAGATACCTTGAAATGGAGCCTTGATGGTATGTTTATGATGTCTTATATTATGCATTACCCCATTGTGATATTAGTTATTGAGGTATATATGATTATTTTTATAGTTATAATACACATGTCTAAGGTTCAAGATCATGCGATTATTTATGTATAATTATTTTATCAATAATATTTTCTTCCGTATTATTCTTCATGGTCATGTTATTGATTAAATTGAATGTTTTCTAGATATTTACCTTTCCATATTTATTAAGCCTTATTTCTTCATTTTATCTTTAATAGCACACATTTACTTATTAAAATTTAATCTCACCAATTTCTTTTGATTTCATTCCCCATGATGACAAGAAATTTATTATGATCGATATATAGAAATATGTTAAAGGTAATGGTGGTGTTCCCAAATATAATATTTTGTTGTATTTTATATTTTCAAATGCAATGTTAAATTCAAGTATATATCAAGTATTTGAATATTAATAAAATAAGCTGTCCTTTAGTATGTGATCTATTAAATTAAGAAATTATGTAACAATGTAACCATTGATGCTAGGATACTGGGTTTAGTGTATTAACAAGGATAATCTAAAATGTGATTAAAATTTATAATAAGAGATATTTCCTATGAGAAAACATGAAAATGGTATCACTTGTATGATATTAAATTTCTTTGTGGAAGATTAAAAAATGGTCTTACATATAACTAATTTTGTAATTTAGAAGGCTAAATATGAATAATAGGAATCTATTTCCGAATAACCAAGCCTATGACATAGTTTATGTATGAATAAATATAAAGGCAATGAGTTATTCATATGAATAATATGGGATTTAAAAGGAAAACGTGAGATAAAAACTCACCTATATATGATTAACTCAAATGAATAACTTCACTCACTAACACATCCTCTACATTTTCTAGCATACTATAAAGGATCATAATATTATTATTAGATCAAAATGCTATCTGAAGTCTAGAAAACTTATCAACAATATCAAAAACCATATCAAGTTATGACACATCCTGAACCATAGAGAATGAAACCCCAATCTCTAGAATAATTTCAAGGGTGTCCAATTGAATCTCATGACTGAAAATTACATTTTTATTTAGTTAAAGTTTAAAAAGGGAAAAAGCCCCCTCCCTGAAGAGTTCCGGGAGTCCTAAAGGGTTGGATCCCAAGGGAATCCCCCTAGACAAAGTTCTTACATAACCGGGGTAAGGAACCCACATTCAGGAACACCCTTCGAGGATCCTTCAGACCTCTCTCTCTATAAAGCATCCACCGCAAAATTAGCTTCATTCAGAATATGCCGCGTAGTACAATCTTGAGGAATCATAGTAGTATATCTACGAACAGTGTAAGTATAGGCCCATGACACCTTCACTTTCCCATGCAAGGCCTGAATCAGGATCTCGGAATCTGATTCCATTTCAGAGAAAACTAGGGATAAATTGTTACCAATTTATGCACCTATGAGAAGCACACAAATTTCCACCCCTAAGGAATCGCTTGGGCCATGAAAGCCATTGAATAATATTTAAAAGAAAAAGTGTGCAGGATGATCTGTCACAGATAGAAACAGATGCTCACACCCTCATTACTTTTCGTGATGAATGAGAAATAAAATATTTTGGATCCATACAATATATTGATAGTGATCTCCCCATGTGGAAACATCATAGGGACAAGGCATATTTGTAGAGAAACTAGAAATTCCTATATTACAAAAAAATCCTAAAACTAAATAGGGATATAACACTACATATTTCAGTATACGAATATATTATATAACATATATCACTTCTTTAATTAGATCTCACCCCCTCAAAAATCTATCTACTAACCTTTAACTATCCACTCATCTAGGATGGGGGAGGAGTTATTACTGCCAATGATGAAAGATGCGATGTACTACAGTGAGTGGTATAATATTTCTTACTATATTCGTTATTTTATCATTAGTAATGGTCTAGTAACATAGTGGGAGTGTGGTGTAAATTATTAACTCTAATGTTTTATGTATTTTGGAACCTAGATATTACATTATTCATTGTTATTTTATCAATTATTCTAACTGATTAACCATAGTTTAGATGGTCCTATGAAGTGTGTGAGGTAATGAGAGTTGAATCCCTTTCCATGAACTTTTTTAATGAACATGGATTATTTATGGATGAGAGTTACTATGTAATTATTAAAGAAAAATGATAGAAAATGTACTCTAAACACTGATTGTGAGGAATGATAGAATCCTCACATGGACTCTTTACTTCATTAGTAAGTATAATGTTACCAAGAGTGTTATTTTTAGAGAATTGGTGATGTTAATTATGCACTTCAATTATTAATCCAATTTTCATACATTATTACAAAATTGTTTATCTACCTAAATTCCCTATAGTATTAATCAATATATACAATTCTCTGAGGCCTTGATTCTCTATCATGGATTTCCTATACCATTGACACAAACATACATTTCAATATAAAAATACCAAAATAAATTCAAATTATTGCATTCCTTCCCAAATATAACACCTCATTCATATTTTTTATTATTCTTTTTACATTAGTAGATTGGTGAATTTACCAATATCAATCCCAGTGAAGACGACTTTGTACTATCTGATATTTGTGATCATATTTTTTATAGTCAGGATCAACCCATTAGGAAAATTTTAGTGTTGTATCAAAACATATCAACCAAATACAAGTGCATTTAAGTATGACATTGAGAATATAAATTAAATTCATTAAAATAAATACTCATAATATCCTTGAGTTCTATCATGAAACTCGGTATCTTATATACCTTTTTGTCCATGAACATATAACATATAATTATTAAGGGTCATAAAGATTTCCACCATTAATATTATTATACAACCCCATGATCCCCATATAGATGTAACCGAACTATGGATCCCTACATTATAGTCTTAGCAGTACACCCATCTTATCTCACTAAAGATTATCCAGTTGAATGTAAACATGATTTGAACCATAAATCAATCTATGGTTAGTATTCTAAAAAACATGTATCATCAACACTTTCTGGATTTGAATTACACCCAAACAATTCCAGATAACCCATTTATGGTTTTCATTATACCCAACCCATATGTCATGTATGATTATAAATGCAATTATGGCCATCTAAATTCTCAAATATATACTATCAATAATTCCTCCCAACCCATACAATCTATCCATCCATATTTGTCACTACAAAAAAACCATATAAAAAATATCCTTGGTTGAAATTACATCCAACAAACCATATAAGTATTTTCAAGGATGTAATTACATGCATCTTGAATCACATAAATATATATGTTATTAAATACACCAAACCTATACATCAACAGATACTTGGGATAGAATTACACCCAAGAACATTTCAATTTCCAAATCATGTGTCACACAAAACATGTGAAATCATATAATGTAATCACTTATTACATTGGAATAAGAATTATATAAAATTATAATGAACACACATTTACAATGAGAATAATTATTGGCTAAAATCTCACCCAACTTTTATTTACACATTTTATTTGATTGGTCACTCACAAGAAACCTATTCAAAATCCATATTAAATCTAAGGCTACCATCATTATATCATTTGATCCTCTACATTAATTATTCATATACAATTATTAGGCACATAATTAAAGTCCAATATTTAACAATATAGTTAGGAGAACTCTATTGTTCCTCTTAAAAATTATGAACACATTTAGATTGGGATCACTGATTTTGGTGGTAATTTCTTGGGAATCATAACCATTGATGGGAAATCATGTTCTGAATAAACATTTACCACTCCGAAGGACATAGTAAAAACCATTTCATGTTATTTATGGGCCAATAACGCAAGGTTGGTGTGATAAAATATTATATGATCCATGTAAACAAGTAAAAAACATTAAAAATGGTTTTATACCACTTATTTAGACCTAAAAGGGCAATTTCTATTGAACTCATGCAATTGATTTAGATTCAATCAGTAGAAATCACTAAAATTAGGTATATTTGATGGTACAAAATGAAATAAAGAGATAATTTCAAACTAAAGTGGAGAAGTTTGACAGCCTCTCCAATAGTGATTTTTAAGATGAATGATAATGTATTTTAGTGAATAATTAATGGGCTCACTTTCTTAATGAGGGTAATTCCATAGATAATGGGTATATATACAAGGTTTTTGGGAAAAAAACGATTCCATATTTTGGTTAATATTTAATCATTATGAATTAATTTAATTAGATCCTAAAAAATAATCACAAGACATGCCTTATCATGGGACCATAATGGTCACATGATAATTCCCCTACTAGGGTTACTATAGTGGCATAGACCATTTCGTTAGGGTGAACTTTACGAATCTAATAAAAGTTCTAGAAGCATGACGCCTATTAACCTCACGGTGTAATTACTAACACACATAAAGAAAAAGCCTTATAATGGGTAATATTATAGTATGTGCTCCCTAGTAATGATATAACACCTCACACGAAGGCATATCCCCGAATCTTGACCATTCCCCCCTCGTGGTGTTGTCAGGTGATTTATGGTGAATCCCTCACCATTGGTCAAGATTTATGATGTAAACCCCCATTTTTTATTACATGACAAGGCACATATTAAATATTTTAAAACTAAACCTAGGGACATCTCTTAAATACCAACCTCTAGGGCCCTAAAATTATTTAATAAAACATAACCATTAAATTACACATATTTTTTTAATATTAAATCATATTCATAACTTATAAATATGTTTCATTTTAAATCCTCCCCATCATAAAATATATCATCCTAATGATATATCACTATGCCTCAGAGGTGAACCACTTTGGCCAAATCTCCCACATATTATAGTCCTTCTCCCACATCTCCATTCAAATATTTGTGTGCTATCACTCTTAAAATAGAAGAGGAACCATATTTATTTAGAGGGTATTCTTACTCTAATTCATTATACAAACTACTAATTCCTTGAATAGATCATTAGGCTATAACTCAATAATATTGACATTTCTCACAAGGTAAGGGTTGATAGGGAATCTCTAATGTTAAGAAACATGGAATATGTCATTCATAACAGGTTACCTATAGGTAACCACTAACTGATACTCAATGGGACTGATCCTCTCGATGAACATGAATTGGGACATAAACCTAGGTGGAAAATTTCATTTCCTTAGATTATGATAGTGTTCTAATTGATGTGACACTCAGAGAAAAATATAGTCACCCATGTCAAACACCATAGGGTTGAATGTCCAATTTTTATAATATATTTTCCAGTTCAGAGATTCTTTAACTACTTTTTTTGATATATTTGATATTCCATATCTTATAAAATAATAAACTAGATAACAACTCACTACCCTTCCCCAAACCGACATTCAGGTGATTAGCATGGATTCCAATACCAGCCCACAAAAATATTCATATTAATCGATGCATGATAACTATTGGTATAGGGAAAATATATAAAATGAAAGATGGTTCTCCCAATAACCAATAACACTAAGAAACATTCTCACAATACATATCCTAATTCATGGATGGTATGTGTAGTCTGCCAATTGATATGAGGTTGTTAGACAGTGCTTATGTTCACCCATGCATCATGTTCCTTTTATAAGACATTCTAAAATAATGATGTAAAATGAGCATCCCTATTAGAAACAATTCCCCTTGGAACCCTAGAAAGAATCATTATCTCATAGAACAACCACTAGTCCAACTCATTAGAAGAATAAGCCTCTTTTATTTACAAGAAATGTGTGAAATTCATCAACCAATCCATGAAAATGCATATATATTAACTACCATGATATGAACCCAATAATCCCTTCATTAAGTCCATCATAACATCATACCACTTCCAATTAGTAATGCGTAGTCACTAAATAATACTAGTGGGTCACTAATGTTGTACCTTCACTGAAAAACATACCTTTCATTATAAAAGAGACCCTACCATGACCTTCTTCATCAAGAAACACCAAAACTACTTCTATATTCCTTAACACATATTGGTAATCCCAAAGAGAAAAACATATATAAATGTGTTCATTTCTTGTATTGTCTCCTCACATATTCTCAAGGTAACTTCCACATGACCTATGTGATATAATATCCCATTATCATATTGGGACCAATTTGGTGGATAATCCTCAACAAATATATTATAATTCGTTACCAAACAATCTGAATCTGAAAAATAACTTGACGTCACTCTCTTAAGGAGTAAGTAAGTAGTATCCAAATATCTAAGTGTCAATCTTCCCTAATACACCATTATTATGAGATAAATCATATATAATAGGCTCATCAACTAACAAACACTACTTTTCTCCTTAACCACCTATACCTAATTCATATTACTCAGCACATCGAGCACGAAATTATCCTTCCCCAGGGTGTACGCTATGTCATTATAGAAATATTGGAGGTTCTCTTCCAACCTTAATTCAAAATGAATCATGTAATTATTTGATAAATTATTCATAAGGATCTTATGTTCCCTGTACTTAAAAAAATTATCACCCAACAGGTGGTGATTCCAACACCTCAGTGTATAATCTATTACGACTAACATTAAATCATGGGTAAAATAATTATACTCATATAGTCTCAATTTCATAAATCCATGTAAAACTACATGCCCATTCTATATCTAAATTTCCACATGCCATTATATTGATATCTTATAATATAATGTACATAACATACCAAATATTGGTATGGTGAGGATCAATGTAGATTTCAACATTCCTTTCTACTGTAAAAAAACATCTTAAAAGAATCCAATAACATAATGTTTTCAAACTTATTGGTAATGTTATAAATCTCATGCTTCAAAATGGAAGTATTAAAGAATAAAACATTAGTTGTAAATTTCATCCCCTGGTATTATTGCATTCAATATCACATTCCCCAAGAAGTGCACCTCACTAATTGGGTATTGAAACATTTAAAACTTTTGATATAATTAATGATTACTCAGTGTACTAAATATAATATGTTGAAGGTGATCATAACACTCCACTAACTCAAAGTGTACCAAAATATAATCAATTAAAATAACCATAAAGGAAACCAGATATGGATGGGGGACTCGATTCATATGGTCCATAATTTGTACTTTAATATTTTTTAATCAAGCCAATATCATGAAAAAAATCTAAAAGTACATACCTAATCTTGAAATAATTACAAGGAATATAACAAATAATTTCTCACAGTTGATGATAATCTAACCTCAAATAAATAAGAGAGAAGAACCTAGATCCACATATTTGGTAAAAAAGGTCATCTAAACGAGGAAGAGGATATAAATTATTAATTTTCACATTGTTCATGTATTTTTAATCAACCCAAAATTGCAACCAATCATCCACATTAGTGAAAAAAAACAAAAGAGAACCCAGAAAGGACATTCTAGGGAAAATGAATACCTTCACTTTAATATCCTCAGGTTGAGACTTAATATATCTATGATCTTCACGCAGTCTAACCCTCGAATTCCCCTAATAGGCTAGTATAAAGTTGAGTGTCCCACCTGAAGTATTCCAAAAATATCCTAGGGGATAGTGATTATAAACAAGTAGGTATATCACACAATATGGGATGACTATCATATATCAACCTGTAAAAAAACATATAATGAAAAATGTAAAATATAACTACAAACACTATCAGTATATATTAATAGTGTAACTATATATAATTGATTAATGAGACATCAAATAAAAATATAGTTCCACATAATAAAATACAAAATGAAATATACATATTACAAGCCTTTCAATCTTATAGACCCAATACACAAAAAATATCCCACTCACTAAATATACTCCTTGATTAATTCCTAGCCACAACAATCTATTCCACCATAAGAATAGACCACGATTCATCATACATCACCATGAATCACAATGATTCCACTCCAAATATGCCACTCTAACACCACATTCACCAGGTACATCTCTAAAAATTTAATTACTTGCAGATACAAAACATGTGTGTGAATAATAGCTATGCAGTGGTGAGTGTTAAAATACTCAATAGGATACCCTAGAACCACAATGAAAAAAATAATAATAAGGTAGCTAAAAACTCAAAATATAGAAGGGTAACATAAAGGAAAATAATAAATCTAGACATGTTTACAAATACAAGTCCCAGAGATGCGGTGAACTCCAGATCATGTCAAACACCATCCACACGGGTCTTTACCTCTCAACTAACTAATGTTTATTAGAGTATCAAAAGGATTGGAAATTATAAAGCTGATAATACAACTATATATCATATATTATAAGGAACTAAGGGTTTTCTGTAGTGTTAAAAGGCTCAAATTACATAAAATTATTGTCCATTACATCTTATTCCTTACCACTAGATTTTATAGATGGTGTCCCTCTTCTCTCAATGGACTTGGTTTCAATTGAAGGAGTACCCCACCTTATGGTCCACCATTACAATTTCATCATTCTAGAAATTAATAGGGGATCCCAAGCATTTTTCAATAATTGATACTGGTCAAGGGAGTATTATCCTTTACAATCATAACCACCCAGATTAAATAAAATCAATGTTACCTCTTAGAAACTATTTTAGGGGAATCATACATCATCAAAGCCTAAACATTGGTTGAGGGAGTAAGAAATCTAGGTTGGGGACATATACACCATTTGAGATTATCGATGAGGGAGTACCCAACTATATGGAGAGATGAATATCTCCCCAAGTATGTTGGGGTGTATCTTTCTATAGCATTGGTGCGGGAGACCCACTCCCAATAATAATATTGTTTCTAGGGGAGTTCTTACCCAATAAATTCTTAAAATATCATTCCTATTCCACATCATCATCCCTACAGAGCTAAGGTTAGTAATTTTATTATATCATCTCATGTCCCACCTTTGATACAAGAATGTATTTTTCAATCCCCTCCTATGAAGAAATGTTCTCGAGAGAGACTGTATTGTGTGCACAAATCTAAGTATTGACCAAGGAGATACAAAAATCCTCTCAGGATGGAAAAGTATAGAACATATACTATGGAGGTACATGACATATAACCCCCATATACATACCTTCCATGTTTACCCATTAAATGGAATGTATGGGTCATTCATTATAGTTCTTGTAAGGGGGTATATGGTGTAGGCTTCTAAATGGAACAGAACTTAATCTCATACACAGAGATGAAATTTTGAATCACTTATAAGAAAACCTAAAAAACCTATTAGTAGGAGGGTACACAGTTTTGTGACTAATATAGCTTACTCAATATAATTCCAGTAACTCAATTCATGTTTCTAAATAGGTATATTATGTTTTCATATATATATATATATGGAATGTGTTCTACCAGTCGTGTTGTGTAGTCCTTATATTGTGTGCACTTGAACTGAATTGCATGTGAAAAGGTGTGTACTTGACCACCCAATATATTTTTATACATGGGGAATTAATTCCACATAGGATAAATGGTGTGTGAATATATGGAACATAATGTGTGATATTCATAATCATACATAAGAATATCACCATAGCTACAGAGGTACATGACATTTGTCCCTTTTAACTACATGTCATGTACTCATGATCTTTAGATGAATTTCAATCTCCCTCTATTTTATATGACATTTACACAAGAAAATCACCCCTATTCACACCATCATGAGACCAATCACTAAAAAGGACCACAAGGTGTCCTTCCTAATAATAGATTCATTATCATATTTCTTATCACCCCCAAAGACTCTCCCTTACTTCTATGATTCTGAGACCAACTCCATAACAAATGGATACCGACCACCACACCTTCTCTATATCCAAAGGATGAACCAATTTCTAGTTTGAATGAAGTTAGTGATTGTCTACCACACATGATAGGTAAAGGATTAAGAAATTGTGGTTGAGGTGATGATAAAAAATTGAAATATCTATAATGAACATTACCTACAAATAACATGGGGTAATTATAATTTTTTAAGTAAAAGCATGATGATAATCGAGGGATGACATCAAGAGAAATAATCATGCCAATGATATTTCAGATTTAGAATGGTGAAATTTAAAGATTGATCATGATGATGACAGACACTAAAAAATCTATAACGATTTAAACAACAACAAAACATAATAGGTTATTTCCCTAAATTTTTTATCATGAAGAATGATGCATGAATCCAAAGTAAGAATGCCCCCTCATTGAATGACTATTGTTTCATAAATCCATAATTGATACCATGTACTCATTCATTCTCTCTATATGATTGGATCGTTTTTCCCATGATGAATTAAACTCTAATTTAATGTCTTTAAATTTCCTCTGCATAATAGATCAATCTATCGTACCTATGATTAATTTTTTTTTGATATTTATAAATTTCATTGATATAAAAAGATAAAATACATAAAAATTATTTTTATATTGGAATTTTTGGGGTTTAAAACCCCAAAAATTACATTAACTTAAATTTTTTAAATAAATGAAACCTATTACGGACCATCCAGAGGGGGTTTTTGTAGACCCAATTTTAAAAATTTACAGGGTAAACACCGCATTCATAATGAAACCATGAAATTAGTTTACCATTCTGATTCACTATTTGGGAGGTATAAGTGATTCTTCATAATCACGAACATGAAGAATGGACATAGTATATTACTCATAATATATATTATTTATGAGCCTCCAATGTTCTCAAAACTATAATATAGCTAAAAAAAGAAGATTAAAAATTATTATTTCAATATTAAAAGGCTTTGAAACATAAAATCCCTAATATCTAAGATATCACCATCAATACTCATTGGATAAATATTTATTTAATTAATAAATACTCGATATACCTTAAAATTAAACATGTTCAATAAATAAATAGAACACATTATGGTGGTAAAACTCAAATATTGAGATCAAAAAAACCATCAAAGAATTTGCAATATTCTTTTCAATGGTAAATTTGTTATTTTACCCATAAATTGGGAATATGCCCCTAAAAATAAAAATTGAGCTCAGTCTAGACTTGTAAAAATAACTAGGTCATTAGATCCTCCCCAAAATTAACCATTTTCATACATAAAATGGAAATTATTAGAGTTTAAAAAATAAGAAATATTACAAAACCACCCTATGTAAAAAACAATCCACTGTTACTCACGCTTTATTTATCTTTGGATGTTCAAGCTCTAAAAAACTATATACACAACCACCCAGGAAGGGAACACCCAATTATATCACCATGTATATCAGCTCTAGCTCATATAAATTAAATCCCATAGTAGTAATATCTTCTTAATATATGAAAACCATTACAATAATTCAAACTCAATGGTTATCTAGTTATACAGGAGGAAACGAAACCATGAACCCTTAACGTCCACATAAGAACGATTCATTTCAAAGATTACCATTTGTGGGAGAAACTAACTCTAAATATATATAGATAATCATTGTTTATTTTCATATGAGAATATACCATCTATATCTCACCCAACCATTGAGGAATTTACAATGATTTTATACCGACACAGGAGGAGTTTCGGGGCCACTTTCATTCTAAAATATAATTTATCTTGTTTTTCATTTCATTATATCAAGTAATATACACAAATGTAACCATATTTTGGTACAAGAGAAACATGGGGCTTCTTTGTTAACTTATTTACATAAATTCATGAGAATACTCCATCTAAATATCAATCTTTAATTGTTTCACACACACTATCAAAGAAAATACTACAATATTTTCATTTCTCTCTCTTGAAATCTATTGATAAACACATCAAGACAACAATAACCTCATTAAACTTCTAATAATGGAACTAATTTTTGTTAGGTTGTCTAATACACAAAAATCTGATGAGAATGATCTTAACCAGTTAGATGACCTTACTTGATCACATCTAGACCTTATGATTTCACCTTCTAAAAAATAAGGGACTAAAAATCATAACCAACAAAGAGATATTAAAATTCCCAAACCTTAAGAATAAGCTGTTCTAGTGGTTTTGGACAGGAATTAATATTCACATAAATTTTTAGTTTAAAGTTTTAGAGAATTTGGGTAATCTCTTACAATGTTGATCCATACATTACATGTGGAAACTTATACTCAATATTCATTTTTTCCACCAAAGGAACCCCATTAAAAACATTACTTCTTCTCAAGAAAAATCATCAATTATTTAATCATGATATATTATTTAGCCTCTACAATATTAAGACTTATGAAAAATAATTTAAAAATTGGGATGACCATAAAAGTGTAGTAAATACATATAGAAATAAAATTATTAGTCCAGTAAAAGTCCATTAAATATTTATATAAAATAAAACATAACTTTTTACAATGAAAAACTGACCATGATCTAAAAAATATCATTATCTTACATTTTTTTAAAATCAATTATTTTCATGAAAATTAATATGGAAACATATAATATATAAGCAGGTAATGTGGGAAATAATTATACTATAATGGAATAACCATATGATTGACTTCCATACATGTCACTATTATAAATGGAATAGCCATACGACTGACTTCCATATATATCACTCTTAAAAATAGAATATCTTTACAACCAACTTCCATACCCAATGCATTGATGGTTATAACGTGACCACCCATCTATGGTTTATCATGTAACCAACCATTTAATGTCCAAGTACTATTATATAATCATAACCCATAAAATATTACAATTTTCAAAATTTAACTTATAAAATTTAATTTTCATTCACAAATGAAAATTCAAGATATTGAAATGTTGAATCCATTTTCAAAACCATTTTTAACTCCTAATAAACCATAAAAAGTTTTAAGTGATTTTTATTTTATTTTAAAAATTTTATGTCCTTTAGAAGAATCAAAAAATCTAGTAACAATCACAGTGGTGGGGAAGCATTTTTCTCCATAAACATTAAAAGATAACATTAATTTTGTAATTATTAAAGAAATTAAAAAAATCCATATATAAGGATTACTTTTTAATACATTTTAATGAAATTCAAAATAAGAATAAAATTTCCATACAATCCTTTTATATCCATATAAATATGAAAAACACTACCAATAATTTTTACATGGATAAAAATATTTTATAATTAAATTGTTAAATTTTGAAGGTGTCCTATATGACTTTGCACATTTAAATCATGTCATCCAAAAAAATACATTAAATAACATTAAATAAATTTTTTTTAGATAATAGTTGGGTTTTAAATGTCATAGTAGCCGTATATAGACCTTATAAAACAACAAAAATGAATATCACCATGAAATCACTCAATGAAAGGTGATTGAGATGAAATCCCTTAGCTTGAGTTCGACTCGTCATGTACAATATTTATAGTCATGAAAAATAGACTTAGTTTAATTATTTATTTTTTTCATAACCTTTCTGAATTTTATTATACCTTTTATATCAATTATTACCTTTTCATAACAATTACTTAATTTTTGAACTTCACATTAGACGTTATGATGATATTAGATACTTGAGTCAAAAATGACTTTGGTATGTCAAATATGGTCAAAGTGGTCACTAGTACATGTTATCCAAAATAATATTCATGAAATAATAAAAATGTTATACATAAACTATATATTTTAAATCAGACCATTTATGTATGTTTATGAAAAATTAATAACCATATAATCATTGAGACGATAGGTCATATGCATGCCAGAGTAACATTTACATATTTCATTAATCATTATAGAAAGAAGTTAATTATTATTTTACCCTTAAATAATGATCATAATATCATAAATATCATATTAATAACTTAAATATACATATATATATATATATATATATTATCCATGTTATTTTGGAATTAAAAAGGAATCACATCGCTTCATAGAGGTGGTAGTTGACATATACACACGAACGACGTTGTAATTTTTATATGAATGGAAAGTAAAAAAATTGATATATAATTATATTATAATGATATATATTAATGTCATATATTAAAATTAATTACATCATTATAACCAATATTTATAGAATGTAATGGAAAATAAATTGTATCAGTTCGCGGATGTGATAGTTCACATGTACGGACGAACAATTAATTCTTTTCCCATTTAATTGAAGTGGAGATAGATTTAGTTTATGTTATTAAAATAAAAACATGTAAGCATATTGAAAATATCTAATTAATCATTTCATCATGTTTATGGATTATTTGATGTAATTGGAAGAAGAAACCAAACAAAAACACTTAATTCAAAATGATACCTCTTCCTCCGACGATCTCCTTTGGTTAACACCATAACACCTCTAAGGAGGGTTCCTAAAATAAGTGATATATAAAGTGGGGAGTTATTATATGAAATTATATTGTTAGATATGGACCAAACCAAATTGGTTTTTATGTTTGAATAATAGAGAAGAACGTGTGCCCTTTTATTGGAAAGGGGAGGGGCTCTCTTGGAATTCTTAATAATATTAAATTAATATAAATTAATTCTCAAATTAAAATGGGCCCAAAGTAATTTATTGATAATATATTATGTGGATGGGTATAAATAATACCATCCTATTAATATTATACATGTTTTGATTATTTTTTAATCCTTATCATTTTGTTTTAAATTGTTTCAACTCCTATCATTTTATGAAGCAATTTAAACTTTGAGGGTTAATATTATTACCATAACATGAAAAAAGGAAAATAAAAGTGTCGTTAATGATATTATGTTGCTTCTCAAAACTTTTTGGATGAATATTTGGATTTTTGAAATTTTATATCATTTTCAAATATACTTTTTTTAAAGTACCTTTGCTGAAAATTTCGATGAAATTCATTTATTGTATTTTAAAAAAATATAATAACAACTTTATTAATTATAAAAACTAAATTAAATAATCTATAAAATTTTAAATCCCTAAATAAAATTATTTCACATCATACATTTTGTAATATTATATTTATTTTAATATTTATAATTTTATTTATTTAATTCATTAATTATTTAAGCCATTATGACATCATTATTTTATCACCATTTAATTTAATTATTTTTTTCATAAAAATTAACAATAAATTAAAATTATGTTGGTAAAAATATTATCTTTTTAAATACTATTTATATTTTAATATAACCCATGTGTATATCCATATTAAAAATACATTTCTTGTCAAAAACAAGGGTGTGGAAAAATTTGTCCTCTCTTTGAATATAAAATTATAAATGTCTTTCTTCCACAAAAGTGTCTTAAAAAGTTATAAATTTGACCAAAATATTATTTTAGTTGAGACACACACATTAAAAGAAATTACTAAATGTTTATGGTGATTTTATATTATTTATAATATTGTTTTTACCATTATTTACCAGATTTACCCTTAACCGTGGTAAATAAAATAATAATTTTACTATTCACAAAATATTAAGTTGATACAATTAGGAAAAAAATTAATTTTGATTAAAAAAATGTATTTACATTTTTCAAAATTAAATTCACAGAAGTGGAAAAACTATGTTTAGTACTAGTCCCCCAGACGTGGCGAGAACACGAGTTAAAGTAATAATGTTCAATAGTTCAATAACTTATTTCTATATCAAATGCAAATGTGAAATTGATTTTAATGACTTAAATTATAATAAATGATGAAAAAAAGTGATCTATTTTTACTTTAAAACCAAATAAAAACGTAATTTGTCTAGAAAAATAAATTAGAAAAAATGTAGTTTTGAACTAAAATGCAACATTTTTTACTATTCATAAAATATGTAACTTCTCAAAAAAATATCAAAGCATTAACCAATTTTTTTTTGATATTATAATTTTAAAAAAAATTATTTTCTTAAATAGAACCTATAAAATTTTTAAAAAATAGATTTAAAATAGATGGGCTATCAAAAGTCGGAAAAACAACATTTTTAGAGAAATACTCATATTATCTGTAAAATTGAATATGTTGTTATATAATATCTAGAAAACACATAAGATAAATTTTAAATATTATATTGAATTTATAATTCATTAATATAATCCAAAAAGAGTAGTTTTGTTATTTTATAAACACAAGTATTCACATTTAAATACTTTTTCATAAAAAACATTGTTTATATTCAATTGTTTTTTATTTTCATTTATAATTAATATTGTAAATATTGAATCATTATATCAACATGTGAAAATAATCTTTTCATAATCTATTTAATACCATTGATTCCCTGCATTGTAATAGTTATTTGATAACTACAATATTAAATAATCATATTTAGTTGTTCTTTAATCTTGATGTGGTGTATGATGTATGCTATCAATCATAGTGTTTCATTTAAAAAAACTCAGGATGTTACATTTTACCCCTTTAATAAACTGTGTTCTCTCAATTTTAACTCAGGATCAAAAGCAAGGGTTATAATATTAAATATTTCTTTTTTTAAATACCACAATGGAAAAAAGATAAATGAAACTTCTATTTTAAAATAATGAAAGGGAATTATGGAGGTCACATAAGATATCACAGAGGGTTACGTGTAGGAAAACATGGTCATGGGAGAGAAAAATAAGCATTATGTTCTTATGTAGAGATATTTAAAAAATATTTAGGAGAAAGTTAACAATCAAAAAACCATAAATTTGTGACTCATTAAAAGGTTATTGTTTTCTAAGTAAGAAAAGTAAACTAATATTGCTTTTCTATTTTAATAGCGTTTTCATTGAGTTGAGGAATTTTTTTACTACCTTGACTAAGAACATAAATAAATATACTTACTTGAAAATTATAGTTTCATCCATTAGTCAAATTCCAACACAAACATATAATTTTCTCCAGACGTTGAGTATTTAAGATGATTTTTTCACACTTGAAGCACTAGAATCAACTTATATAGAATTATATAATCCAAAAAATATTAAAAATATATTTATCATGTATTTAGATAATAACCAATTCCAAGATGTTTAGTACAAGTTATGTTCATCCCAAAAAAAAAACCTTTATATGATGGAAAACTACATTAATCTCCAAAATTCAACAGTGTTACCCAAAGTTCAATAAAGGCCATTCAATAAATAATTGTTCTTAAAATCACTCATAATAATCCTAAATATGATTCAAATATAAAATTAATATGGATTTTATAACATATTATTCTTGGATAAATATTTACAATTATCTCCAAATAAAGACAGTCATTCTTAATGTCTCATACCAAAAAAGTAATTTCCCTAATAATCCTCAATATATGTTGTTAATATCTTTAAATAAACTAATTTATCATAAGTCCAAAATAAAATCATATATTTTTAAAAATATAATTCAAAAATTATTCGAAAAATAAAATCCCACAGTGTTCTATTTACCTTGATCATACAATATGCTTGGAATTGCGAACCTCTTCTGAAATAACATTCATTCCTTAACCCCTTGAGTCAGTTTTCCAATATGAATTTTTTTCCCATAATTCACATATTATTCATTTATAAATCCATTTATCTTAAAATAAAAAATTCATACTAACAAGGCCTTCACATAGGCTAGTGGTAAGAGATTCTCCCTTATCGCCCTCTGGTTATGGGTTTGATTCCTACAACCATTCAATACACTATGGGTTGTCACAAATCCTGTGGGTTTCCTTCTTCTATGACTATATAATTCATTTAATATTCCTGAAATTTGATAAAGTCCTAAAAGAATAACCATAAAATTTTTTAACATCAAAGGGTGGATCATATATTTCATTTTTATCCCAAAAGCTATAACACATAATTACCATAAAAATAAATTTCCCTAAAATTACCATTTGTCACTATATAATTTCCCAACATTCGGACTGAAAATAGTTTCTAAGACAATGAAATTATGATAAAACTTAAAATTTTAAACCCATGATGATATCCCTAACTCTTAATAAAACATCATAATCTCTAAAGCTATCTAAACCATCCTCTGATACCAACTTTATGGCCCTGACCTTAAACAGAAATTATTCTAGTGGGTTTGAACAAAAATTCTTTTTTGAAGATCTTATTTTTTAATAGTTTTAGAAAATTAGGGAAAACTATTACAATGAAGTCCCATACATTACATGTGGACACTTATACTCAGTATCCATTTTTACCTAAAGGAAACCCTTTAGAAAAACACGACTTCATGTAACATCCTAGGTAAATAAAGAATAATTCATTTTCATATTTATTAATATTTACGAATTAAATATTAATTTTACTTTGAAGGGGTTTCTATGTTCGATAGCCTACCCGATACGCAACAAATAGTTTCTTTGAAATCTTATGTTGCACCCTAGTAGTAAAATAATGTTATTTTAAATGGTTGTTAACACGTTGCCATTGTATTGGAGGGAATGAATAGAAATAACTAAAATATGATTATATATGTTTTTTTAAATGTTTTTACATTTATCCAATAAAATATAAAGGCTTAAAATAAGAAAATAATTCAATTATAGGCATATATACTCTAACATTCACAAAAGGTCAATTTATCGCCTTTTGATGGAGAACCGTCCATAAATATAGTTTTGGTCACTCTTATACATTATATTGGACCAAATATAATTCTTACTTAGAATCGAGACATCTAATTTTACTTTGTGTAAATTTTTGGTATTTTTCCGATAAAGTTCATTTTTAATGAATAGTGAAAACTGTTGTATTTTAATTCAAAACCACGTTTTAATCTAATTTATTTATATGATTAGATTATATTTTGAATTGGTTTTAAAGTGCAATTAGAATATATTTTTATCATTTATTCCAATGGTGGTCATTGGATTTAATTTCACTTTGAAATTGGAATTAAACTAGTGTCAATCTTTTGATACATATTGTTCCATAAAAACACGCTATTTGTTTTGACAGTGGGAATTAATTATTAAATTAATTAATGCAACTTATATTTTTTGAATTTTGTAAAATAGACATCATTTTTGAATTTGTAATATCAAATATAGCATAGGGTGATGTTTTGGTATTTTTCTAAAAAACATCAATTTTTGATGAATAGTGAAACCACTAAGTGGTACTTAAAAAACTGAGTTTTCGTTTAAATGAAATTTTACCACCTCTGTGTTTTGAATTTCAAAAATCTGACATACATGGTTTTCATTAGGAAGTAAAATGTGGTTCAATGAAATTAAAATAATTTTTTGGTGAATAGTAACTTTTAAGTTTTTAATCACGATTAGAGGTAATTAGTGTAATTTAAGGTAAAAATAATGTTTTAATAATATGAAATGACATAGACACATGTCCTACCATTATTTTATGTGTCATGGACGACCAAGAAAATCCATGGGTCAACTTGGGGTCCCCATGGAGCCACTTTGGTAGGAAAATGACATTAATAACTTTTTATTTAATGTTAAAATTAAAATGTCACAAAGTTGAGTTGTTTTACTAAAACACTATTTAAATGGGGATATAAAAGTCATATTTTTGACTATAAATATTCATTAGAAAGATAAAAATATTTCCTACATCATGATATTATTTTATTATTTTTAGACATTAAATAAATAAAATTATTTATGACACCATGATGTTGTAGCGATTACCTCATTATTTAATGATTTAAATAAAATGAAAATATAATGTACAATATAACACCTAAACGTGCCAAAAAACTATTGAATGAGTGTATTTCGAATTCTTATCACCTTATCCTAGAAATATTTAATTTTGGGACCTTTTAAATCCGAAAATAATTTTATAACAAAGTAACCTTTTATAACTTTCCAAGAGTGCCCCTCCTCTCCTCATATAAAAGGCCCCCACCTCTACCACCTTACCCCCACCTCTCAAGCCTTTCGCTCGGCACAACCCTTCCCATTTTGTCTCTCCACATCCCTATATTACTCCTTGAAGCCTCACATTGGGCACAAGGCTTCCCAAGGAAGCCGTTGAGCTCAAATCAAAAAGAGTTACCTGTTTTAAAGGTAGTGTCTTCTCTTGTGTTCTTATGTTTTATTTTTATTCTACAACATTCTAAACTCTTTTTATTCATTTCTTTTGAATGTGTTATATACTAGGATGTTTTTCCGTGGATGGTGAATTTCCGCCTCACGAAACGATGATTGTTCAACACTCATATAACACATTCAAAGGTGGCCATTAAGATGTCAGGATATTTATATATGATATATATTATGTTTATTTTGTCCTTATGCTTCTGTATTTTTCATTTGTGGCATACCATTATGGATTCCATTATAGGTAAACATGATAATTTCATTTTAGGAAGTGCATACTACCGCCCCCTCAAAGTGATTTGATTCTTTAATACCATATGTGGTACGAATAAAGTATAGATTTAATGATATTATATATGATACAATACTGGAATTATAATACTATTATGTATCATTATGTTTTAATTCCATTAAATATGAAATAGAAATGGAATTAGCGATCATGTGTACGTACGGCTTACCGTCTCCATGAACGGTGCATTTCATTTCTTACACCTAAATGTTATGTAATATTGTAAATGCATGTATATACTGGATATATATGACATATATGATATCTAAATCTTGATTATAATTTTGGATATAGTGGATATTCTACCACATGAACAACTTGTAATTATAAAGAGTTTATTTTGGACTCAAGTACCAATGATCGACAAAATGACCATTATTAACTTAAATAATCACATAGTGTTCATAACATGGCAATAAGTGATATAAAAGGAATAATTAAATTGAAAAAAATGTTCTTAAGCAAGTATAAATTAACTCAAGTTTATTATTCATGATGTTAAAGAATGATTGAGTCAAGTCGGACCCGAGGTATGGGATTTCATCTCAATCTCCTTTCATTGAGGCATATTTTGTTTTATACACAACTTTCTTTTATACGGTGTATAAACACCTTTGACTTTTACGTTTATTCAAAAGGAATATTTTCTATGCGAAGCATTTTACTAAACGACAAAAGGAATGTTTTTTTGGCGTACGTATGCGGCGACAACGACTTCTCCGCCGCTGTGACCATTATTTGAGTTTCAGCTTCCTCTACAGGCTATAATTTTTTTAAATGAAAAATAAATACCATGTTTTACATTTCTTTTATTTTGGTAATGAAAATGGTTTTCATAATGTTTTTATTATATCAATGTGTTGTATTTATATCTTGTGATTGAAATGGGGAAACATTATGTTTCCTTTATGTATGATTTATTTGATACGATTATGTTATGGTTCATGGGCATTATTATGAAGACGGGTGGTTCCGTGACAAACTAAGGGCGGGTGAGCCCGATATAGCTCTCCAATTCATTGGGTAATGTGAAGGAGTTAAATGTTAAGGTTTCTCCGAAGCGATTTAGGGAATATACCGTGATGGGTATTCCAAACGTAACTAATAGGGTTAATCCCTACATAAGAATGTTATGAATGCCTCAAGTTACCTTTATGTCTTATAATTCCTATGTTTTATTCATGATTTGATGAGGTATGTTAAAGTGCTTATGTTTTATGAGTAATGTATGATTTTATTGATTCTTATGTATACATGTACTCATGTTTTTTCATATTTTTATATCCCTTACTAAGCTTTTTATGCTAATCCCATGTTTTGGAAATGTTTTTCACAGGTCAAGGGAAAGGTACATGATATGATGATAGTGTCAAGGAAGTGTCAAGAAAGAATCCATGTTTTATTTTAAATATATTTCCGTTGATGAGAAAAATGAGTACTATATTTTATGTAACCACTTTGTTTAAATTCAGAATGTAACGCATGTTTTATGATATAATTCTCTAACTATAAACCTGAAAATATCCTCAATGTGTAGTCATGAAGTAACTCAAGATTAAGAAAGGTTTAAGGCTGGGGCATTATAGTTGGTATCAGAGGTCGGTATAGATAACTTTATGAGTTATAATTCTATTAAATGATTATCCAAAAATATTTTTTATGGTCAAATTGAAATGATATAGAATTTTAATATTACCATGTTGCTTCATATAAGACATGTTTGATCAGAATGGTTTTCCGCAGAGGAAACAGGGAAGCAGTGCAAGGAAGGAAAATAGAAGGAAATAACCTTCCGAATCAGCATCCAAAGAAGGTCAGAATTGGAACTGAACAGTTTGTTGCAGTAATGGTGCAGTTGACTCAGGCGATAAATGGTGGTGGTATCCATGCATGAGATCAACCAGATCAACCCCAGAGGAACATGTTAGTGGTGGAACATTTCACGAGGCAACATCCCCCATCATTCAGAGGATCATATGACCCTTTTCTAGCTGAAGGGTGTATTAAAGCACTAGAAAATATTTTCAATGTCATGAGGTGTTCAGAAAATCAAAAGGTTAGTCTTGTTATTTACCATTTAGAGGGTGAAACAGATCAGTGGTGGTCGATGGTTAAAAATATCGGGGACGCTGATGAGATTGATGCTCTCGACTAGGATGAATTCAAAGGTATGTTTCTTGAGAAATATTTTCCTAAGGCTGTTCGACTTAGGATGGAAAACAATTCTTGGAATTGAGGAAAGAGGAAGACTCAGTGGCTGCTTATGAAGAAAGGTTCACTCGATTATCAAGGTATGCTCCAAATTTTATCTGAGACCTTGATAGTAAAATCAATTGTTTTTACTCAGGATTAAATCCAAAATATCGAAGGGAATTGGCTTCCCGTGAGTTCAAAAGTTATGAAAAGCTTGTTCGATGTGGTGATAAGGTATAAATAGAGTTTGCAAATGATCAAGTTTTCTATAACAACCAACAGAACAAGAGACCGAGGTGGCAGAAGAAAGGAAAAAATTATTCAAAAAGGTCTGACGGTAAGAAAACTAAGTTTCCAGTTTGTGATAAATGTGGTAAAAGGCATGCTGGTGAATGTCTTCTTAATTTTAAAAAGTGATTCCGATGTGGTAAGATGGGACATAAGGCTCGTGATTGTACTGAAAAAAATGAGGGTGATGGTAAGACCAAATTTGATTTACAGTTAGTGAAATGTTTTAAGTGCAATGACATGGGTCATTATGCAAACGAGTGCCCGACAAAGAGCTCGAGTGATGGGAAGCAGTTAGACTACAAGCATAAAGGGGTGGTGAAATCCTTGGCAGCTACTTCAGCAGGTGTCAGGCCATAAAATGAAGTTGAATCAGGTACTTTGTTTGTTTTTTCAGATTATGTCAGTGTGTTGTTTGATTCGGGGTCTACCCATTCTTTCATCTCTGAAAACTTTTCCAGTAAAATGGGAATACCATCTCAAGAAATGACCCCTAAACTTATGGTAAAAACACATGGGGGAAATGTTGAGGCAAAAAGAATTTATAAGAATCTTCCTATCATTATCTGTGGAAATAAACTACTTTCAAACCTTATTGTTTTACCTCTATTAGAGTTTGATGTTATCCTGGGTATGGATTGGCTCTCTATTTACCATGCTAAGATTGATTGTAGAGCTAAAGAAGTTTCTTTTCAGAAAGACTTTCAGTTTGTGTACAAGAATGAACCCTTACTATTGATAACATATCAAGAGGTTGAGAAACTTGTAAAAGATGGAAATGAATGTTACCTTGCACATATTGTTGAAAAAAGGGAATTGTTCAGATTAATGATGTTCCAGTGGTAAATGAGTATCCTAATGTTTTTCCGGATGAGTTTTCCTCGAATAATACCAGATCGGTAAGTTGAGTTTACTGTTGACTTAGTTCCTGATGCTAATCCAATTTCAAAACCCCCTTATCGAACGGCTCAAATTGAAATTTTAGAGTCGATGGAGCAATTGCAAGATTTATTTGAGAAAGGTTTCATTCAACCTAGCACATCACCATGGGGTGCTCCTGTTTTATTTGTTAAAAAGAAATATGGTTCTATGAGACTTTGCATTGATTATAGAGCCTTGAATATCATCCCTGTTAAGAACAAATATCCTTTACCTCATATCGATTATTTGTTTGATCAGCTCCAGGGAGCTCCGTATTTTTCAAAGATTGACCTGAGATCAGGGTACTATCTGTTTAAGGTAAAGGACGCAGATATTCTGAAGACCGCGTTTCGTACAAGATATGGCAATTATGAATTTTTAGTAATTCCTTTTGGTCTAACCAATGCACTTTCTATATTCATGGACCTTATGAATAGAATTTTCCATGAGTTCTATGATAAGTTTGTGGTTGTTTTCATTGATGATATTTTGGTGTTTTCTAAAAGTAAAGAGGTGAATGAAAGACATTTAAGGGCTATTTTTCAAACCATAAAAGAAAAGAAATTGTATGGGAAATTCAGAAAGTGTGGGGTTTGGTTGCAACAAATTTCTTTCCTTGGTCATATTGTTTATAAAGATGGGATAACTATTGATCCTACAAAAAAAAGGTTTTTGAAGAATGGCCAAGACCCACAAATGTAATTGAGATTCGTAGAATCCTTGGATTAGCAGGCTATTACAGAAGGTTTGTTAGAAATTTCTCCCGGTTATCTAATCCAACGACTAAGATAACTCGGAAGGGTGTTAAGTTTATCTGGAAAAAATAATATGATGATTGTTTTCAGGAACTGAAAAGAAGATTGGTGATTGCTCCAGTTTTGGCACTACCTTCCAAGAATAGTGAGTATGTTATATACAGTGATGCTTCATTGAAAGGAATTGGTTGCGTCCTAATGAAGAATGATCAGGTAATTTCTTATGCTTCACGTCAGTTGAAAAATCATGAGGTAAATTACCCTATACATGATTTGGAATTAGCTGCTGTTGTTTTTGCTTTAAAAATTTGGAGGCATCATTTGTATGGTGTATAGTGTGAAATATATACCGATCACAAAAGTTTAAAGTATATATTCACTTAGAAATAATTGAAAATGAGACAGAGGAGATGTCTAGAATTAATCAAGGATTATGATTGTACAATTCATTACCATCCGGGAAAATCAAATAAAGTGGATGATGCTTTGAGTCGAAAAAGTAATTCTTCATTAGAAATGTTGTGATTGGAATGTGATCCTTTGGTTAAGGATTTGATGAACTTTGGCATAAAATTTGTTGGTGCAGGTTTCCTTCTGTTTTGTTTTAGGTATCAGTGAAATCTTCTCTATCAGACAGAATTCAGCAACCACAGAAGCAACACAGTGGGTTGCAAAAAAGGGTAGAGCTGGTTTAGAAGAGTAAGTTGCATGAATTCAACATTGATAATGATTTTTTTTTGAGATTTGGGAAGAGATTGTGTGTACCGTGTGATTCATAGTTGAAGAGAGATTTGTTATGTGAAGCTCATAGTTCTCTGTTTTCAGTTCATCCTTGCAGTACTAAGATGTATAGAGATCTTTGGGAGTATTACTCGTGGGACGGAATGAAAAGGGTTATTACTAATTTTACTATGAAGTGCTTGACTTGTCAACAGGTTAAAGCAGGGCGACAGGTCCCGAAAGGGATGCTTCAGCCTTTACCAGTACCATAGTGGAAATGGGAGAATATATCCATGGACTTCTTTGTGGGATTGTCGAAGACACCTCGAGATAATAATGCAATCTGGGTTATTGTTGATCGCTTGACTAAATCTACTCATTTCCTTGCTATACGAGATAATTTTCCCTAGATCAACTTTATCGTTTGTATCTTAATGAGATAGTCAGGTTACATGGAGTTCCTCTCTCCATTATATTAGACCGTGATCCCATGTTCACTTCTATCTTTTGGAAAGGCCTTCAGAAGTCATTGGGTACTGAATTAAATTTTAGTACATATTTTCATCCTCAATCAGATGGGCAGTCAGAACGAAAAATTCAGACTTTGGAGGATATGATACGTGATTGTTCAATGGATTATCAGGGAATTTGGGACCAACATCTTTCTTTGGTTGAATTTTCTTATAATAACAGTTTTCATTCTAGTATACAGATGGCACTATTTGAGGCATTATATGGGAAGCGGTGTCGAACTCCAGCTTTCTGGGATGAAGTGGGTGAAAGGAAGTTGATGGGACCAAAATTGGTAGAAGAGATGGCAGAAAAAGTTCATTTGATTCAAAAACACATGAGAACAGCTCAGAGCAGGCAAAAGAGTTATGCGGATAACCGGAGGAAGGATCTATCTTTTGTGGTAGGTGATCATGTTTTTCTCAAAGTTTCACCATGGAAAAGTGTGATGCGATTTGGTAAGAAAGGAAATCTGAGTCCAAGGTTCATTGGACCATATGAAATTATGGAGAGAGTTGGATCAGTTTCTTACCGAGTGGCTTTACCTCCTAGTTTATCTCAGGTACACAATGTTTTTCATGTTTCGATGTTGAGAAAGTATATGTCAGATCCATCTCATGTTTTGAGTCCATAGATAGTTTAGTTGGAAGAGAATCTATCTTATGAAGAACAACCAGTACAGATTCATGACCGTAGAGAGGAAGTGTTGTGGAATAAGGTAATTCACTAGGTAAAGGTTTTATGAAAAAACCATATGGTTGAAGAGGCAACATGGGAATATGAAAATGCTATGAGGGATAAATACCCCCACTTATTTTGATAAGTGAATAAAATTGCGAGAATGCAATTCCCAAAAGGGAAGAAGGATGTAACATCGTAGGTAAATAAAGAATAAAGCATTTTCATATTTATTAATATTTACAAATTAAATATTAATTTTACTTTAAAGGGGTTTCTATGTTCGATAGCGTACCTGATACACAACTAAGAGTTTTTTGAAATCTTACGTTCCACACTAGTAGTAAAATAATATTATTTTAAATGGTAGTTAACACATTGCCATTATATTGGCGGGAATGAATAGAAAGAACTAAAATTTGATTATATATGTTTTTTAAATTTTTTTACATTTATCCAATAAAAGATAAAGGCTTAAAATAAGAAAAAAATTCAATTTTAGGCATATATACTCTAACATTCACTAAAGGCCGACTTATAGCCTTTTGATGGCGAACCGCCCATAAATATAGTTTTGGTCACTATTATACATTCTATTAGAACAAATAAAATTCTTCTTTAGAATCGGGACATCAAATTTTACTTTGTGTAAATTTTTGGTATTTTTCCGATAAAGTTCATTTTTAATGAATAGTGAAAATGGTTGTCTTTTAATTCAAAACCTCCTTTTAATCTAATTTATTTATATAATTAGATTATATTTTGAATTGGTTTTAAATTCCAATTATAATATATATTTACCATTTAATCCAATGGTGGTCATTGGAATTAATTTCACCTTGAAATTGGTCTTAAACTAGTGTCAATCGCTTGATACATATTGTTTCATAAAAACACACTATTTTTTTAAAAGCAGGAATTAATTATTAAATTAATTAATGAAAATTATATGTTTTGAATTTTTTAAAATAGGAATCATTTTTGAATTTGGAATATCAAATATATCTTAGGGTTAAGTTTTGGTATTTTTCTGAAAAACATCAATTTTTGATGAATAGTCAAACCTCTAAGTGGTACTTAAAAAACAGTTTTTTCGTTTAAATGAAATTTTACCACCTCTGTGTTTTGATTTTTGAAAATCCGACATACATTGTTGTCATTAGGAAGTAAAATTTGGTTCAATGGGATCAAAATAATTTTTTGGTGAATAGTAACTTTTAAGTTTTTAATCACGATTAGAGGTAATTAGTGTAATTTCAGGTCAAAATAATGTTTTAATAAAAAGAAATGACCTAGACACATGTCCTACCCTTATTGGATGTGTCATGGACGACCCATTCAATACATGGGTCAACTTGGGGACCCCATGGATCCACATTGGTAGGAAAATGACATTAATGACTTTTTATTTAACGTTAAAATTAAAATGTCACAAACACGAGTTATTTTACTAAAACAATTTTTAAATGGGGTTATACAAGTCATATTTTTTACTATAAATATTCATTATAAAGCTAAAAATATTTCCTACATAATTTAATTTTTTTAATAATTTTCAGACATTAAATAAATTATATTATTTATGACACCATGATGATGCAACGATTACCTCATTATTTAACAATTTAAATAAAATGAAATTATAATGTAAACTCTAAGACCTACACATGTAAAAAACCTATTGGATGGTTGGATTTCGAACTCTTATCGCCTTATACTCGAAATATATAATTTTGGGACCTTTTAAATCTGAAAATCATTTTAAAATAAAGTAACCTTTTATAACTTTCCAAGAGTGCCCCTCCTCTCCTCTTATAAAAGGCCCCCACCTCTACAACCTTACGCACACCTCTCAAGACTTTTTGTTGGCCAAACCCTGCCCATTTTGTCTCTCCAAATCCCTATCTTACTCTTTTAAGCCTCACTTTGGGCATAAGTCTTCCCATGGAAGCCTTTGAGCTCAAATCAAAAAGAGTTATCCATTTTAAAGGTAGTGTCTTCTCTTGTGTTCTTATGTTTTATTTTTCTTCTCCAACCCCCTAAACTCTTATTATTCATTTCTTTTGTAACAAAACCAGTATCCTAAATATACTAGGATGTTGTTATAAGATTTATTCGAGCTACACTTACACACACCTACATCTAATGGTTAAAGAACATACTATTTCCGTGGATGACGAATTTCTGCCTCACGAAACGATGATTGTTCAACACTCATATAACACCTTCAAAGTTGGCCATTAAGATGTCACTATATTTATATATGATATATATTATGTTTATGTTTTCCTTATGCTTCTGTATTTTTCATTTTTGGCATACCATTATGGTTTCCATTATGGGTAAACACGATAATTTCATTTTAGGTAGTGCGGACTACCACCCCCTCAAAGTGATTTGATTTATTAATACCATATGTGGTACATATAATGGATAGATTTAATGATATTATATATGATACAATACTGGAATTATAATACTATTATGTATAATTGTGTTTTAATTCCATTAAATATGAAATAGAAATGGAAGTAGCGTTCATGCTTACGTACGGCTTACCTTCTCCATAAACGGTGCATTTCATTTCTTACCTCTAAATGATATGTAATATTGTAAATGAATTTATATACTGGATATATATGACATATATGATATCTAAATCTTGAATATAATTCTGGATATAATGGATATTCTACCACATGAACAACTTGTAATTATAAAGAGTTTATTTTGGACTCAAGTACCAATGATCGTCAAAACGACCATTATTAACTTAAATAATTACATAGTGTTCATAACATGGTAATAAGTGATATAAAATGAATAATGAACTTGAATAAAATATTCTTAAGCAAGTAGAAATTAACTCAAGTTTATTATTCAGGACGTTAAAGAACGATCGAGTCAAGTCGGACCCGAGGTATGGGACTTCGTCTCAACCTCCTTTCATTGAGGCATTTTTTGTTTTATACACAACTTTATTTTATATAGTGTATAAACCCCTTTGAATTTTATGTTTTTTCAAAAGGAATTGTTTCTATATGAAGTGTTTTACTAAACGACAAAAGGAATGTTTTTTTGTCATACGTATGCGGCGACAACGACTTCTCCACCGTCGTGACCATTATTTGAGTTTCGGCTTCCACTACAAGCCATACTTTTTTTAAATGAAAAATAAATACCATGTTTTACTTTTATTTTATTTTGGTATTGAAAATGGATTTCATAATGTTTTTATTATATCAATGTGTTGTATTGATATCTTGTGATTGAAATGTGGAAATGTTATGTTTCCTTTATGTATGATTTATGTGATACAATTATGTTATGGTTCTTGGGCATTGTTATGAAGATGGGTGGTTCCGTGATAAACTAAGGGCGGGTGAGCCCGATATGGCTCTCTAATGCATTGGGTAATGGGAAGGAGTTAAACGTTAAGGTTTCTCCGAAGATATTTAGGGAATATACTGTGATGGGTATTCCAAACGTAACCAAGACGGTTACTCCCTACGTAAGAGTGTTATGAATGCCTCAAGTTACCTTTATGTCTTGTGATTCCTATGTTTCATTCATGATTTGATGAGGTATGTTAAAGTGCTTATGTTTTATGAGTAAAGTATGATTTCATTGATTGTTATGTATACATGTACTCATATTTTTTCATATTTTTATATCCCTTACTGAGCTTTTTATGCTCATCCCATGTTTTTGAAATGTTTTTCACAGGTCAAGGGAAAGGTACATGATATGATGATAGTGTCAAAGAAATGTCAAGAAAGAATCCATGTTTTATTTGAAATATGTTTCCGTTGATGGAAAAAATGAGTACTTTCTTTTATGTAACCACTTTGTTTAAATGTGGAATGTAACACATGTTTTATGATCTATTTCACTAAAACACTAAACCTGAAAGGATACTCAATGTTTAGTTTGAAGTAACTCAATATTAAGTAATGTTTAAGGCTGGGGTATTATACTTCATATCGAGACACATCTTCAATTCCCTAATAATGAAATCTTATTTTCCTTTTCCAATATTAATACCTATGATTTTTTTAAAACATTGGATGAAAAAAATATAAATAAGGGACATAAATAATGAAACCAGTAATTTTATTAAAAACCCAAAAAACATTTCCTAAAAATAAAACATATCTTTTTACCTAGAAACATAGACCATCATTTCAAAAATATCATTTTATTACCTCTTTAAAATCAATGATATTCATTAAATGTCATTAGAAAACATAAAATATATAAGTATAATAATTGGTACATAATTATAGTAAAATGGAATAACCATACGGTGGACTTATATACATGTCACTCTTACAAATGGAATAGTTATAAGGTCGACTTCAATACATGTCAATCTTACCGATGGAATAGTGTAAGATCTTAGAATTTCTTATGGAATGTTTTTTTATTTTTAAGATTATTTTCCTTGTTTTTTGGAAAATAAGTGTCCCCCCATGTTCATATGATGGCTATAGGATGTTCTGGGGGTTCGGGGAAAAATAGGAGGAAAAAGGAGCTCTATGGGCATGCTGGATGGTTTGCACATGGTCTGTTCAACTCGTGTGGAGCATCCCAGGTTACAATGTAGGCTTGAGGAGAGGAATAATTTTTTTTGAAACATTGTTAAAATGGCTATGTGTAATTACTAGGAAACTATGTGACACATATCTCCTCAGACTGTAGCATGTGCACAATTTGTACACCATTCGACAAACCATACTGGAAAACTGTGTGGTCTGGTAAAGTTGGGAAAAATTAAAAAACTGCAATTATGTCTTTTTATGTTCCAATTAATTATATCCCCAATTATTAAACTCTTAACCATAGTGGTGAGCCATGACCTTTAATATATTCTATGGATTAATCTCTCATATTTTTAGGCCGTTTTGGATTTTGTTAGATGCAAATCGAAGATCCAGGTAAGTCTAATCTTCCTATTGTTTATCTTTTCTCGATTAGGGTTTGTAGTTCCTTTCATCTATTTGTGATGATCTAAACCCCTATTTTTCTTGTAAAACCTAGTTTTTAACTTAATGTGTGGTTTGGAACGTGATCTAGGGCTACATTTAATAGTGTGTTCATCATTAGATTCTAGGTAGGTTGTCTACAACTTATATCCCATAATTTTTTATAGATTTGTGTATGTTTGTTGAAATCATGCCTTATAATTGTTGTGTATTTTATACCATGAGTAAGATTTCGTAAATTGGGTGTCTAAATGATTATCGGAACCCCTCATGGTCATTAGGGTAAGTGTTGAGGATGAATCGAATGTTTTATGGTCACCCATGGGGTATGCTGACCTTATCGGACCTAGGAATTGGTAACATTAAGTTTGAAATTGATGTGAGATAACATAGATCCCTTGATGAACATGATAATATATTATGTTGAATTGGAAATGAAATTTTAATAGTTATGACAATTTTTGTAATAGATTAAGTGTCTGTTTGGAAAGACTTAGTAATGGGTTAATTGGGATAAAAGAGATTGCGTCAAAAGGGTTATGAATTACGTTGAGCTTCCCCAAATAATTAGTATATATGAAATGATAAGAGTGTTAAATTGTAAAAGGATTGTGAATTAATGATCATGTGTATGGGTTTTCTTAAGGGGATTTTGAATTTGCAGAATGGGTAAAAACTTTGGAATTCTGAGGTACACCTAATGGGATGAATGTGATAAAGTGGTTGAACTAAGTGATATAAGAATTTTACTAAAATGCATAAGTGGGAAATTTCAGTGAAATGATAAAAAGGATAATTGGTTTAATAAATGGTAATTGTTGAATTGTTGGTTATGGTGTGGGAATATATGAACATTCTTAATGGGTTAAGGTGCCAGAATGGGAATTCTATCAAATGGGGATTGAAATGTAAATGGAAAATGTTTTAATCGGTTATGAAATAGTATTAATTCCCCTGTTTATTATTGTGTATTATTATTTCTATTGATATTTGTTATGTTTTTTTGTTATGGTATTATTGTTATATGTATTGGTTGCGTGTGGTTGTTTTATGGTTTGTGTGGTGAGTGTATGGATAAGATTTTTCACATGGCTTGAGGTGTAGGATAAATAAACGATTATTCCCCTATAGGTCAAGTTAGACTAATGCTTTAACTCCTCCCACAATGCATGGGTTAGGGAAGGGGACGAAGATTTATTCCCCTAACGGGTTCATTACACCTAGACTGAGGCTTCTAGGTGAGGATTTTGTGACTTTGTGATGTGTTATCCCTAGTGAGATATGTATTTGACTTATTAACTCACGTAGAATGATAAATTCCATTATCATTGTGTGAATTATGTGTTTTCTTAACCTGTTGATTACATGATTATGGTGAACTAAATACTGAATAAGATATGCATAATGAATTTGGTACCATGAAGAATAGTTTCCAAATATATATTATAATTGATTTGTCGAAAATTTCTATCATATACATTTCATTTCATTCATAATTTCATAAACTGTTAGTTATACTAGATATTTTGTAGACACCGTTGTTGGTGGCCTACTGAGTTGTACTAACACTATCACAATCCAAATCTGATTACCACCAAAACCAACAACAACCCCAGCCTGTGACAAGGCCCAACGGTCATTTCTGATCTCCACAGGCTGGGACAAGTCCCTCAGTATCATAAAATGAGAATTGGGAATGATTTTCTTGAGTTTATAAACATAAAACGACAAAATGAATCCAATAAAATGAATCTGTATTTTTCAAACCGAATAATCATTTACAGAAATTAATAACTGAATTACATTGGGTAAAACAACTCACCAAAACTATAAAAAGGTAAAAAAACAAAAATAAATTTCCCAATAACTCTCATGGAAAGGGGCACCACCCTCAAGCCATCTCCACAAGACTTCACCACCAAGGACCAGCTAGAATCCCGAACCACTGGCACCAAAAACTATACCCAACCTACGACAACAATGATAATAAATTATACTTACACCCAAGGGTGTAAGTAGGGTGTGAGATGATTCCCATTAGGATACCACCACTAAGAGATCCCTTGTGATAAACATTCAAAGATGAAAAGCTTGCAAGTTTTCATAAACAGGAAATGCTAATTAAAATTTCTATGAAATTCATCTTGAAAATTAAAACAGTTTTCAAGTGGGCTATCATTAAGAATAATCAATTTTAAAAAATAATTTGAACACTACTTAATTTTACATCCAACCACACCATATTTCAATGGTATGAAAAATGTAACTGATGAGCACAAGCAATAGTAAATAACCCATAGACAGTAGCTCGTTGTGGATCCCAGGTACCTCGTATCTCAGTGATAGTAACCATCACAATATTTGTTCAACTGAATGAGACACTAGTAGGGATCATACTCCTAACCAGGAGGTCCCCAATTATCATCAACATAGTTTAGTTAGAGTTTTAAGCATCAAACTTTCTACATGAAACTGAGGCCAAACCGCACAGATTCACTAGCATACTTGTACATGTCCACCCACCTAGATACCTGGGCTTCCCTCTTATGCTCAAACAAGTTCAACAATGCATGAAATATATTTTTCACAAGATAATATCACTTACACATAAAACATTCACCAAATATCCCACATGTACATCACAAAAGTCACAAAATCCACTTTTTCATTCAAATTGATTTTGAAATCAAACTCACACCAATATTGCCCACAACACTTTTTTCACATCTTTCAAAATTCAAAAATTCCCTTAAAAAATTTATAAAATATTTCCCAAGATTATAAATGTCACATAACATCCCATCAACATGTTAGGTAATACATGTTTCATAAACAAAGTCCATTTTAAACATCACACCCACACAAAACAGTCTGAAAACATGTTTCGCACCCACATCACAATTTCATAAATCACCTCGACAAATGAAATAATATTACCAAGATGTTTGACAAAAAAATTGACCACTTTAAATTTTATAAACTAATTTTAAGAACATACTACCCCCAAAATAGTACAAAAGAAACCATTTCACACTTTTTGTAACTCATTAAATCATTTTCAATTTTCATAAAACCAACCCAAGGGGTATAACTATGTTTTGCCCACAAAATCCAATTCCAATTCCTCTTTAAGAGCCAAAATCTCACGAGTACCAATACAAATCATAATTTTTAGTCCTAGAAATATTTATTTAACCACTATCAAGTATTATAAAACCACCTCAAATAATACCACAAAAGATGCAAATGAAAAACCCACATTTTAATTAAATGCTTTCAAAAGGAATTGCATGGTTTCACACATAAATCCCATTAAAAGAGTGTCTTTTAAACCCAAAGGTACACAAATACCGTAACAAATCAGAATTGGCATCCCAAAAAGATTTATTACACCAATTTCATATGTTTTAAAACACACCCAAACAATACCCCAAGGGTTACACATAAAAAACACCCAATTTCAAACTAAAATGCAGCTATAAAATTAAATGCGTAACAAAATCCATCATAAAAAGTTTTCTCATAACATATAGCATATTAGGAACATGAAAAATAAGTAATTAATTCAAACCAACTCATATATAAATTAACGCCCTTGGAATCATCTACCAAAAGTGTCGAAACCCTCAAATATTGGTGTGAAACATCAACTGCACCACTGCCACACCTCAAGGAAGTGAAAAGAACCCCAAAACGTCAATATTTCACCCAAAAGACAAGATTTTAGACCCTATGCACAATCCCTAAATTCTAAAAATTTTAGAACTCAAGATATGGTGAATGAAATCATAAGGAAAGATAAGAAATCAAAGAGAGAAAGACTTACTTGAAGAAATTTTGAAGAGATTGCCCTGAATCCACCAAAATCTGAATCTCCACGTAACCAAAACTGGTATGGAGGATTGAAGGAGTCATATCAGGACAAGTTTCTACTGATATAGGGATAAATGAATGAAAATTGAAGGAGTTATGAAAGAATAATTTTACCTCTTCAAATATGGCAGATTTGAGAATGATTAAGAATGATTTCTATACATCGTAGTTCAAATGAGATTCAAAAATACGAATAAAATAATGGGGGTGATAATTGAGATATTGGATTTGAGATGGAGATGGAATTACCAAAATAAAACAAAAATTGAGGGATATATTACATAATGAAACAAAATTTATGTAGAAAATGGGCTTACAGGCATGCCCAATAACTTAAATAAAAATCCACATACACCAAGCTTAAGGATTTCTAATGGATTCAAATTGACATGGTGGTGTTAATAGGTCAGGGGAGGCTATCTATGAATCATAATGGATTAAAAAGTTTGTAAAATTATTTTGTTATAAAAGAAACAAAATTGGTTTTTAAATCTGGAAATGGGCTCATGGTTTGGCCCAAATTTTCAAAACCCACCATTTCATCCAAAATTCATAGGAAACCCCCAAAACAAATCAAGAATGGAAATTAAATGAAAAATTACTTATAAATAAGTCATGGATGTGACAATTTTTCCCACCATTAAACTTTCCGCCCCCAGAAAGCCAGAACAAGTCCAAAAGAAAAAACCAAACCCAATTGATAGACTAGAAATGTACTCCTTCACCAAGTTTGGTCTGCCCTGAAAGGCCAAAACCCCTCCAGTGATCAATTAAAGAAAGAATACTTTCACAAAAAAAAACTTACATCAATTTAATATAATGATCAAGAACATTCTAACTTTATCCCCAAAAGGAAACTCCTGACACACTATATAAACATGACTCAAGTAATTTACCGAGATGAACAACAACAACGAAAAAGTTTACACTTAATTTGATTTAACTAAACTGTGAGGCACTCTCCAATCCCCACATATACGCTAGGATGATTTTGGTAGTTAGATAGCTCTAAACAAGACTACCTCCCACCTGGGTATGACCAAGGACCAATCTGAGTTACTTGTATGGGAAAACACAAATGGGCTCCCCACCATAAGAGACAACTTAAATTTTCTCGTGACAGATTCATGACACTAACAGGGGGAGGAATGAATAGAATCTCTAGTTCAAATGGTATAATTCAATCATAACTTTACAAAAGAACTTATATAAGACTCATATTGGTTCTCCCAAGAAAAAGAACCCGCCATCTTAACCGACCATCACAGGCCGGTACAGAAAGACCCCAAAATTTAAACAGTTAGGATGGCTGCATGGTTAATCCACATCGTTTGGGAAACCATGAAGTAACCATGGGGATCCTTCTATCTATATGGTTTTATAGGGCATGGTCACTACTAACCATGAAAAAAACTTTTCACATAACATGTCTATGCAGACTTCAAACCTTTCCCAAAATACCCAGTCGAAATAAAAGGGGGAATGTATGATCTCATTCTACAACATGGTAACGAGGTCCTCCCACCTCTACCACAAAACATGATCAACTGGATCAAGATTATGGAACCAGAGGATTAAACATTTCTAATAATTCAAACTAAGGATAGAAAATTGTACAAGGGTTTGAAAAACCTTGGAATTTCACCAAACTACGTGTCAGATTCTCTCTGAGACCTATGGCTGGAGCTCAAATGATTGGAGCATCTTCGGCCTCGAGGTTAGGTTTTGGAAACCACTTTAAGATAACTTCTACTTTTGGTGATACAAACAACTACACAGAAATACCTAATAAGTATACCAACAATTAAAACATTCCAAACTCACATTACCCTAACCCAACATTTCACAAAAACAACATCTTAGAAGATTCACACACATCACAAATTTTTTCTTCATGTGAGAAACAACATAAATAAAGGATTCATATAAACACCTTCCTCTAAAAAAGAGGACTTTGACGTTTTATCAAGGGAGACATACTCTAAACATAACAAAGACTCTCATAGTATTGCACAACCTTTACCTTTATAGTCAAACAAGGACATGACATCACAATGAATCACCGAACATGACCATTATGACTGATAGAAACAATACATGGAACGAGACCTTATGACAAGTTCCTAAACAACACAGAAGTCCAGAAAGTCCCCACAATAGCGTCTCACGACCAGATTCCCAAAACTGGTAGTTTGGCTAGAACTCATGCATCAAAGAAATTATGAAGAACCTAGAGGCCCTATGAGACAACACAGATACAATCATCTACATTAACAACCCCAGAACACTTCCACCTTCGACGAACCAGACAACTTAAGAAACTATGGTATCTTTCAACCTTCCATGAGCTCTTTCCTACTACGAGAGGATCCAAAAATCAAATAAAGGATTGACTATTGAGTCATTAAACAAATATCAATAAAATATTCCTTATATTGATAAACTGGAGGATTTTGAAATGGAGAAACTATCCGTGTTTCACTTCAGTTGTGAATTAACCCTTAATGGGGGTGTACCTTATCCAATGAGAGAACCCAAGGACCCAACCAAGATGGTCCATTGTCAAAAAATTCCACAAACCAGAACCAAACACATGAAGGGAACCACAATAAAGGTATCTCAAAACATATCTCAGAAGAGACTACTAACCGGTCCTTCTACCCAGCTTACCGACCAAACACAAACCCAAAACATAGTTCAAACATGAGGGGTTCATTGACTCAAAACATCATGAAACATAAAATTTTCCAAAAACATATAATATACACCATCCCAAACAATTCATCAAGACATCATGTTTTTTTAAAAACAATTCTTTGGAAACAAATAGTTCTGCGGTTAGCGTATCCACCAATGGTACCCATGGGCCTCACACATGCATGTTTCTGTGCCACATGAAGCACACTCCTCATATCTATCCTGGAACTCATCCAGTTATTCCATAAACCATCCATCATCCCATATAACCCCAATCATGTGTTCTCTCATGGAAATAATAATGGTTAAAAAAAATTCATTCCACTTTTCAAAACCAAAACGGTCAACCAAAACATCTTTTGTCTCAAAACCGCTAACTATGAGATCAAAATACCAATTCACATCTTACTAAACATTTTATAAAGGCACAAAAATTTAGAAAAGAACTCAAATTCAAGTTATTAACATCAATTTCAAAACATCTCTTCCCATTAAAACACCCTTTGATTATTTAGAAAACTCTATTGGAAACACTTTTTCAAAACCAACTTTAATGTAGTTTTTGATTTCAAAAGAGGTGTAAGCATACCATTTTCCATTTCAAAATAATTCTTAAAATTCACTTCCACCATTTCATAAATCAATCAATTCCCTATTTATTCGAATATCATTTCATAAAAACATTATGCATATAAAAACAATTTCACTTTAAAACTAAAGTTCCAAGATTTCGAAAATAAAGAACACAAGACAATGTGAGAGGAAACTAGTTTTTGTGGGTGACTGGGACATATGGTTGGTGGCCATATTACAATCACTACACCATCACATAGAGTGTTCTAGAGAATATCCTCATCCCCACATGGCATGCCTGACCCTGCAATCTCACTGAGACCATTAACCCAACTCTCTTTTTCATTTCCCCTAATCATCATAAATCCAAGAAAACCAAAGGATATAGATAAATCCTGACTTCCCTTGGAAACATGAATCCCATCATGAGGTGTGGTGATCAATAACACGTCCCAAAACTGGAAAACCAAGTCTCGTAAATCCTCACTCCATTCTATCCTGACTCTTCCCCAAATAACATGACCCAAAGAGTTAACTTGATTTTCCTCTGATAAAATTTTATCACGAAGAAAATCTGATCGTCACTGAAACAGGCACCAAACCCGGCCTCTGACAAGGCCCAAAGGGCTTTCCCAATCCCCTTAGGCTGGAAAAAGTTTTCGGGATTCATAAAATAAGAATTGGGAATGATTTACCTGAGTTTATAAATATGAAACAACAAATGAATCCAATAAAAAGAATCTGAATTTTTCAAACCAAAATATCTTTTACAAAAATTTAGAACTGAATAACATAGTTTTAAACAACTCACCAAGACTATAAAAAAGGTAAAAAACAAAAACAAAAATCCCAATAACTGTATTGGCATGGGGCACTGCCCTCCAGCAATCTCCATAATACATCAACAGCAAGGACCTGCAATAATCCCGAACCACTGGCACCAAAAACTGTACCCAACAATTGACAAAAATAATAATAATGTATACTTACAACCAACGGTGTAAATAGGGTGTGAGACAATGCCCATTAGGATACCACAACTAAGAGTTTCCACGTGATAAAAATTCAATGACAAAAACCTGGAAAGTTTTTATATATAGGAAATGCTAGTTACAATTTCTAAAAGATGAAATAGAAAAATTAAAATAGTTTTCAAGTGGGCTATCATTATGAATCAAAACATTTAAAAAATAATGTCAACTATAATTAATTTTCCGACCAACCACACCATATGACGATGGTAATCACTATGTAACTAATGAGAACAAGCAATAGGAAATAACCCCTAGGCACTAGCTTGTTGTGGGTCCTAGGTACCTCGTATCTCGTTTAGAGTATGTAACACCCCTACCCCAGAAGCTCAAAGTCGGTGAATTATTTTAATACATTGGCATGATTACAAAGAATCAATTCCTGAAAGACTAATCAGTTTAGTAGTCTTGAAAAATAGATTACATACATGAAAATTACATTTCATATTAGAAAATAAAACAAAACATAAATGATAATTTGAAAACACCATTAATACCATAGCTTAACCATTCTTATCAATCATAAAACACTTCCTGGAATCCTTGGAAAATAAAACATAAGAATGGGGTGGGCTCAGATGCTCATTAAGGATAAAAATATAGCGGAATATTTAATAAATAAGAAAAAAGGCTATGTATAAGACTAAAACATAATCCTTTTAAACTTATACTTCAATGTAATATAGAAAATATAAATCAAATAATGCCATTTACTTATTCACATGGATATTATGCTCGTCAAATAATCACATGAAATATCAATAGCCAATTTAATAATGATAGAATGCATAATGCCAGATTTTATAAGCACATAGTCAAGGCCATGTTCCAAATCTACAAATAAGGTTTTTTCAAGGCCTTGTGTGAAGATAGTAGTTTTCCTCATAAGACCTACCGATTCAGCGAGTAGCTATAGTGGGCTCCACTCATGACTTACTAAGCCCAATACATTCCTCATATGAAAACGTTGAAACATAACATAAAAATTTCTACTAAAACTAGGATACAAAATGTCTATACTTTAACCATAAATATTGAATGGTATAAAAATAACACATCCACAATCAAACATATCATGAATCCTTCAATACAATATGGAAGATTTTTATCATAATAAATCAACTTCAAACATGTTTAAAATCCATCAAAGCGTGTTGACATAGTTGAAAATGATTAGTAAAACTCTTTGAAAGAAATATCCATTTTTCATGAAAACATTTAAAAGTAACACAATTTATAAAGGATGTCATTTAAATACATTTTAGAATCAAATTGTACCATACCAATATGAAACTTTTGAAAGGAATTATCTTTTTAAAAACATTCATGTACATATAAATAAATCCTTAAAAAATATTTTGAAAACAAGAACATTAATGTGAATGATTTAGATAAATAAATATTTAAACCAATTAAAATTATGATCTAGTTAAAGAGTCCCTTCCATAATCCTGTAAAATATTCCTCTTGAAAATATTTTTATGAAACACATATGTGGATGACAAAGAGGTCCCAGTAGATACTCACGTAAAAACAACATCCGGTAATGAAATGATTATAGAATTAAACCTTACCATGTACTTTTCCAAGGTCGAGGGTATATTAAACACCTGTAGAATAGTTAAATAATAGATATATAAATTATTCAAGAATCATATACTTAATTATGATATCATATTTGATCTTCAAATATTTCTTTGTTAATAATATTCTAGTATTATCATCATTTTTGGTGTTAAATGATTCATTTTCCTTTATATTCTTGGTTACTTAAGCCATGTTTTATATGGATAAGATTTTTCTGATTCATATAAATAATAATATTATGATCATAAAAATTATTTATAATCATAAAATTAAAATTATTCTTGAATTATTACAACGCGGAATGAATCTAATCACATTCGGGGAGACAGTAATCTATACGTAAAAATGAGCGAAAATATAATTATATTGATGGTGAAATAAGATGTAATTGTATGGTATATCATATATAAAGAAACATTAACATGTTATATTAATTATTTAGATCAGTTATAATCATTATTATATCCATCCAAATAATAAAGTGTTTGAATAACAAACTACACCACGACGTGGAGACGGAAAACCGTACGTACACACGTATAGTGAAATTGTCATTTATAATATGGATATAACAAAAATAATGGCTATAACATATTTATAATAACATAATATTATATAGGCGGTACTAGAGTTAATATTTTGTTATGTAAACAACAATGAAAGAGGAAGTGGAAGAAGAAAAGAACTCGAAAGAGGGTGGTGGAATTATTACATCTTCTTCGGGTGTTTCTTTTGAGTTGATCAAAAGGGATCCTTAGGTTGTATTTTTGATCAAAGTAAGGACTATAGGATTATTTGAGGTAAAGTTTGAGGATATTTGGGCAAGGGTTGGACAAGAAAAATTTCTTTGGTGGTGTGATTTTAAGATAAGGGGATGTGCTCATTTATAAGAGGGGTGATGGTCACTTTAGGAAATGAATAAAATATTAATTTATTATAAACAAATATTCAGTTTAAAATGGATAAAAATGAATTTATTTCAATCCTTATGTGGTTATGGGTTGAAATACTCTCAACCAATAAATTTTAGACCTGTTTAAGTCACCATATTAACCTTATATTTTCTATTTAACTCTTAGTTAAATTGTTTAACTTTTACCGTGTCTTCTTGTATTCTTACACTATATAGTTAATAAAATTACTCTAAACTTCCAATAGAACCTCAAGTGGTTCATTAATGACATATATAATATTATTTACGCCCTTTGGCAGAACCTACAATTTTTATGAATATTATATAAACCAATAATATAGTATTTGTTTTAAAACATAATTTATATCAATTTTGACACTATTTGGTATTTTGTTTTTGTGAAAGTCATAAAAAACTTATCACTTAGATATTTTTTTTCAAATCAACCCTAAAATGTTATATTAACCTAGAAAATCCATGTATGGAATAAAAACTTTTAAACTCTATTTATTTTTATATTTATAATATAAAATATTTTAATATTTCCTTAAGAATGTAAATACTGCATCATCATTGTGTCATAAATAAATTTAATTATGTAATGTCTAAAAATAATAAATAAAATACTATTATGTAGTAAATATTTATATCTTTATAATGAATATTTATTGTTGAATTTATCTAATTTATATACCTCTATTAAAAATTGTTTAGTTATTAAACTTTCAATTTAATAATTTTAACTATTCTTTAAACAAAATAATAATAAATGTCCTAATCTAATCCATGTTCACCAAATAGGATCATATTTTATTAATAAGGTTGTTTTTTGTCTAATTATACTTATTCTATAGAATTAGGACATGTTTTAGGGTAATTATGATATCATTTTTACCCTTAATTACCCAATTTACTTTTAAACGTGGTAAAAAAAAGTCAAAAGATACTATTCACCAAAAATTATTTTCATCCCTTTGAACCACGTTTTACTTATTTATGTAAATCGTGTCTCTCGGATTTTTTAAATTCAACTCACAGAAGTGGTAAAATTATTTATCATGCAAATTTTTAAATTCTCATAAAAGGTGGGTAAAAGACGATAAAATGTTCGATAAAATTTTATATATCTAAATTTATTATAAAATGGCTCCGATGAATTACGTTGAACATATATAGTTATTATGTATCTATTTTTACCTAAAATAAAAATAAATAAAATAACTAATTATTTAAAAAAATACATTTTTTTTTCAATTACGTAGTATTTTTCACTATTCATCAAAAATTAAATGTTTTCAGAAAAATACCAAAAATTCACCCTAAGATAATTTTGATATTATGAATTCAATAATTAAGTCTATTTTACAAAATTAAAAAAATAGAAGTTGAATTTATTAATTTAAAATTCATTCCAATTGAAAAAACCAAAATGTGTGATTAAAAAAAAGTAAAAATTATTAAAAGATTGACATGTGTTCATTTAAACATTAAATGTGAAATTACTTATAATGACCTAAATTGTATTAAATGATAAAAATATAATCTAATTATTCTTAAAAACCATTCAAATGTATAATTGAACACAATAAATTATTTTTATTAAAAAAGATGTTTTCAATTAAAATTTTGTATCTTTCACTATGCACCAAAATATAAAAGTTATCATAAAAACACCAAAAAAATATCGAAATTAAATTATTATTTCAGATTATAAATATGAAATTTATTTTGTCAAATTGAATATATAAAATTATCAAATATTGGATTTAAAATGGGTTCTCCATTAAAAGGCGGTAAAATTGCATTTTCTAAAAAAATACTTCCTCTATCTGAAAAATTGAATTTGTTATTATATTATGTCTAAGAATCACATAATATGGATGTTAAATTTTATATGGAATATATAAAATCCAAAATGGAGATAATACCATTTATAACCGGTTTTGAACAACTAGTTTTGTAAGTTGTGGTGCGCTCGAACCCGGTGTTGCGGGTAGCACAAGTTATTGAATTACATTGAAGAAATAGCGTACTATGAAATCAATGGGTGTTACATTCTATCTTCCTTAAATAAATTTCATCCTCACAATTTTTAATTCAAAATTAAAATGTTCAATATATAAAAATACCTTTGTGGAAAACCCACAATGGAAATCGGTTTAATAAAATTTAGTCTTAATAAGATGGAAATAGAAATGAAAAAGTCACCAACAAATTATGATCTCGATTATGAGAACATTGCATGAAATTAGAGGCACATAATTAGAGTAAAAACATAAATATTTATAGGGAGTGATTGAGGTCATAAATCAAAAACAAGTATAAATTAAGGGCCTCAAAGCCATCAATCTATGATGATTTTAAAAATCGTTAGTTGAACAAAACATAAGGTATTAGGATAACACATTTTTGGTTTTATAATCCCTTCCCTAAAGTTTAAGAACTCAAAAATATTCTATTTATCCTAATAATACAGGGTTCCAAAAAAATGAATTTATTACTAATCTGTCTGCCTATTTTAAAACAAACTACATTATACAAATCGGGACATCACTTGGGTCAATTGTAGGTGATGCACCCTTGTCGTTCTTTGGTTGTAGGCTTAAGTCTCATGGCCTTTCCAGACACGACTGTTTGTCGCCCAACCTCTGGGTTGTCCTTTTTATAAAAATCCAAAAAATAAACTTAAGAATTGTTTTAACCTTAAAAAATTGTATCCAATGTCCAACAAAATCCATTCCGACCATTAGACTTATCCAATATACTTCTATCCAAACTCACAAAACAAAATTTATAATGAAGGTAAACAAAATAAAGATATCTTTTTCCTCATAATAACATGAGAATACATTCATCGTGTATTCTCTTAAAACATGGTAACAACCTGAATTACCATAAAACCTTATTTATTACATTCATATTACCTTATTATTTATATAATACTGTATATACTTCTTATATCAAAAAATATTGTATACTACAACAAAAATGAAATAAACACACAATTAATTAGTTTTAAAGTAGTCAATAATATCGAATATAATTTATCCAAATCAATCATATCTTATTACAAAATCACTACCTCTGTATCAGAACCATATTAAGGTTTATCTTTCCTTCAACCATGTATTTTCAAAAAAAATTAACTTTCTATAGAGTTACTTTTTTTAGTACCATATACTATCAAATCCTCAATGGAATAGTACTACATTCAATCCTTATTTATTTCCATAATTCATATAACGAGTACATTGTTGATACAACACTCAAATGAAATAATTCTTAAATAACAACTAAAAACACTAGTAATTACTCTTCATCTATGGTAGTATATTAACTTGATTATTATACAATAGAATTAGTTGGGGCATAATTTGATGATTTCAACATTGATTCCCATAGTGTCCCAAATCCTTGCAGATGAAGCATTGTACACCTGACACCTTTTCCATATCATTGAAATCATGTACTTGGTGTCCTTTTTTCCCACACTTATAACAAACTATCTTTTCCTTCAAACATTTACCAAGGTGATTCCTTCCACAGTTATCACATATGGGGAAATACCTCTTTTCCCCTCTTTTGTTTATCTAACTTTCTCTCTACCACCTTTTTCTTCTATTGCTTACCTAGAAAGCCAAATGACTTAAATAATTCTATACTTATTTTATTAACACATGATACTATATCTTCATATGATAAGAATACGTGGGAGACTATTTCATTTCTAAATGTTGGCTTAATACCATGGATTATATGATCCTTCTTAATCTTTCGATCATGCGTATTGCTATAAAAATCATTCCTTCTACTAAGAATCATTTCTAAACAATTTCATACACTAGGTTAGTTTATGAATCACAATACATAATTCCAATCTTGTAAAATACCTAACGTCAATTGAAAATATTATTCATATAATGTATAATCAAAAAAAGTTTTCATTGAAGAAGTGTTTACTACTAAATCCTTCATAATAGATTTTAATGAAAACATTAATTATCCTAAGCATATCCCCTGGGAGGGTCTTAACGAAGTGTGCAACAAGGACCATTTTTGTGTACCAGAATACCCCATGTCAAGCCCAAAACTCCTTGTCAGAGTTTTCACTCCTAGGTACATCTGTGCCACAGCCACCTCTACCTCCACATATCTAGACACAGATGTATTTCTTTGAAAACACACAAAATCCCTAAATTACCAAAATTTTAGGATGTTATTATATACTAATCCACAATGTCTATCTTAAGGTGATGTTATCTAATCAGAGTTTACATAAATCTATTTCCAAGGTTGATGCTAAAATTTCTCTGATACCAACTGTAACTCCCTGACCCCAAAAACATAGAGTCAGTGCATTATTTTTATAAATTAGCATGATTACAATGAAACAAGCCCCAAAAGACTAATCGGTTTAGATGTCTTGGAAAATAGATTATATACATGAATGTTACATTACACATTAGAAAATAAAACACAATATAAATGATCCTTTGAGAACACCATTAATCCCCTAGATTAACCTAGCTTATCTATCATAAAACACTTCTTGGAATCCTAGGAAAATAAAACATAAGAAAGGGGTGCTCTCGGATTCTCATTAAGTATAAAAATATAGAGGAAACTTTCACAAATAAGAATAAATATTTAAGGCAATGTATAAGACTAAAACATTAGTATTTTAAACATAAACTTCAACATAATATGGAAAATATAAATCAAATAATTCTATTTACTTATTCACATGGATATTCTTCTAGTCGAATAATCACATGCAATATGAATAGAAAATTTTATATTGATGGAATGCATAATTCCAGACTTCATAACCACATAATCAAGGCCTTATGCCAAGACTATAAATAAGATTTTTTCAAGGCCTTGTGCCAAGACACTAGTTTATCTAATGAGACCTACTGATACATCAAGGAGCTATAGAGGGCTCCACTGTCGCTTACTATATCCAATGCATTCCTCATATGAAAATTTTGAAACATAACATAAACATTCATATTAAAACTAAAATACGAAATGTCTATAGATTAACCATAAATCATGAATGGTATAAAAATAACACATCCACAGTCTAACATATCACAGAACCTTCAATACAATATATATGATTTGTATAATAATAAATCAACTTCAAACAAATTTATAATCCATAAAAGGATGTTGATGTAGATGAAAATTATTTGTAAAACTCTTTGAGAGAAATATAACTTTTTCCTAAAAACGTTTAAAATTAACACATTTTAGAAAGGAAGACATTTAAATACATTTTTTAATCAAAGGGTCCCATAAAAATTTGAAACTTGTGAAAGGAATTGACATTTTAAAAACATTCATGTCCATATAGATAAATCCTTAAAAACCATTTTGAAAACATGGACATTAATGAGAATGATTTTGAAGAATAAATATTTAAACCGTTTAAAATGATGTTCTAGTTAAAGAGTCCATTCCATAAAACTGCAAAATAATCCTTTTTAAAATATTTCTAGGAAACACATATGTGGTTTAGAAAGAGGTCTCATTAGATACTCACGTAAAAACAACCTTGGATAATGATGAAATTGTAGAATTAACCCTTACCTTGTAAATTTATTTGGTTGAGGGTATGTTAAACTTCTTTATAATAGTTAAAAAACTATTATTAAATTATAGAAGAATCATATACATAATTATTATATCATATATGATCTTCTAATATTTATTTGTTAATAATATTTTAGTAGTATCATCGTTTCGAGGGTTAATTGATTCATTTTCTTTTATATACTAGGTTATGTAAGACATGTTTGTTATGGATAAGATGTATTTTTTTCCTATAAAGAATGATATTATGTTCATAAACATTATTTTTAGTCATCAAATGAAAATTATTCTTGAATGGTTATGATGGGGAAATGAATCTCATCACGTATGTGGAGACTGCAATCTGTACATACGCACAAGAGAAAATATCATTATATTGATGGAGAAATAGTATGTAACTGGATGGTATATCATATATAAATAATAATTAAAATTTTATATTTATTATTTAAATAAGTTATACTCTTTATTATACCCATCCAAATAATGAAGTGTTTGAATAACAAACTACACCATGACGTAGAGATGGTAAGTCGTACGCACGCACGTATAGTGACATTGTCATTTATAAGATGGATAGAATAACGAATATACTTGTAACATATTTATAATAACATCATATTATGCATGAGGTATTGGAGTTATATTTTTGGTATGGAAACAACAATGAAAGAGGATGTGGAAGAAGAAAAGAACATGAAAGAGGGTGGTGAAATTATTACCTTTTCTTTGAGTGTTTCTTTTTTAGTTGATCAAAAGGGATCCATATATTGGATTTATTATTAGTGTAAGGAATCTAGGTTGATTTTATGGAAATTGGAAGGATATTTGGATAGGGTTTGGCATAGTCAAATGGCTTCGGAGGTGTGATTTTGAGAGATGGGGATGTTCCCTTTTATAAGAGGGGTGAGGGTCACATTAAGAAAAGATTAAAATAGTAATTTAATGTACAATCATATTCGGTTTATAATGGCTCCAAATTAATTTATTTCTATCCTTATGTTGTTATGAGTCTAAATAATCTCAACCAATAGGTTTTAGACATTCTTATGTCACCATTTTAACCTTATCGTTTAGATTAAACTTTTTGTTAAACAGTTTAGCTTTTACCGTGTCTTCTTGTATTCTTAAACTATATGGTTAATAAAATTACTGTAAACATTCAAGTGAACCTGAAGTGGTTAATTAATGACATATATAATATTATTTAATCCCCTTGTCCAATAAATATATTTTTAGCAATATTATATCAACCAATAATATATTATTCTATATAAAATTAATTTATGTCAATTTTGACAAAATTCGGTATTTTGTTTTTGTGAAAGTCATAACAACCTTATCGCTTCGAAAAAAATTATATAATCAACCCTAACATGTCATATTAACCTATATAATTTGTTTATTACAACAAAATATTTAAATTCTATTTATTTTAATATTTATAGTATAAACTATTTTAATATTTCATTAAAAAGGTTTTTGCGACATCATCATTGTGTCATAAATAAATTTAATTATTTAATATCTAAAAATTATAAATAAAATTTGATTATGAATTAAATATTTTTATCTTTTTAGTTAATATTTACTGTTGAATTTATCTTATGTCTTACCCTATATTAAAAAATGGGTTATTTATTAAACATTGAATTTAACACTTTTAACTATTCTTTAAATAAAATAATAATAATTGTTGTAATCTAATCCAAGTGGACAAAAGGGGATCATATTTTATTACTAAGGTTCTTTTGGTCTAATTACACTTATCCAATATATTTTGGACATGTGTTAGGGTAATTATGATATCATTTTTACCCTTAATTACCCTATTTACTTTTAACCGTGGTAAATAAAAGTCAAAATTTACTATTCACCAAAAAATATTTTTAATCTCATTGAAGCGTATTTTAATTAATAATTTCAACCGTATTTCTTGTATTTTTGAAATTCAACTCATATATGCGGTAAAATTATGTTTTATACAAATTTGTAAGTGCTCCTAGAAGGTGGGTAAAAGACGGTAAAAAGTTCGATAAAATTATATATATCTAAAGTTATTATAAAATTTCTCTAATGAATTACTTTGTAAATATATAGTTATTATGTATATATTTTGATCTAAAATATATTAAAATAAAAAAACTAATTATTTAAATAAAAAGTATGTTTTAAACAATAACGCAGTGTTTTTCACTATTCCTAAAAAATTGAATGTTTTCAGAAAAATACCAAAAATTCTCCCTAAGTTAATTTTGATATTCTAAATTCAAAAATTAATTCTATTTTACCAAATTCAAAACACAAATTTTTCATTTATTAATTTAAAATTAATTCCCATTGTCAAAACCAAAGAGCGTGTTTTTAAAAAAGAAAAAACTATCAAAAGATTGATAAGTGTTTATGTAAAATTTAAATGTGAAATTACATATAATGACCTATATTTTATTAAATTATAAAAATATAATCTAATTATACTTCCAAACCATTCAAATGTATAATTGAACACTATAAATTATTGTGATTAACAAATTTTCTTTCAATTAAAATTTAGTATTTTTCACTATTCACCCAAATATGAAAGTTATCAGAAAATTCCAAAAATTTATCGAAACTAAATTTTTATATCCTGATTATAAAGAAGAATCTTATTTTGTCAAATTGAATATATAAAAGTGTAAAATATTGTATTTAAAATGGGTTCTCCATTAAAAGGCGGTAAAATTGAATTTTTCTTAAAAATAATTCCTTTATCTAAAAAAACGAATTTGTTCTTATATTATGACTAAGACACACAAAATATGGATGTTAAAATTTATGTGGAACATATAGAATTCAAAATGCAGATAATAATATTCATAATCTCTTTTGAGCAGTTAGTTTGGTAAGACTTGGTGTGCTCGAACTCCGTGTTGCGTGTAGCGCAAGTTATTGAATTACTTTGAAAAAATAACGTACTATGAAATCTGGGGGTGTTACAGAGTAACTTTCAAAATATCCATTCTAATTCATGAGCCACTATTGGGGAACATACCCATAACATAGTGGTCCCCAATCATCATCATCATAGTTTAGTTATTGTTGTAAGTGTCAAACTTTCTACGTGAAATTGATGTGAAACCCCACGAATTCACTACCGTACTAGTACACGTCCTCCCACCTAGATACCTAGGTTACCCTCTTGTGCTAAACAAGTTAAACATGAAAATAAATATAATTTTCACAAGAAAATATCAATTACTCATCAAACATTCCCCAAAAATCCCACATGTACATCACACAAGTCACAAAAACCACTTTTTCATTCAAATGGATTTTGAAATCAAACTCACACCAAAATAGCCCAGAACACATTTTGCACATCTTTCAAAATTATAAAAATACTTTACAATTTTTATAAAATCATTCCCAATATTCGAAACATCACATAACATCCCACACACATGTTAGATAGTATTCTTTTCATAAACAAAGCCCATTTCTCATATCACACAGACACAAAACAGTCAAAAAAATATGTTTCACACCCACATCACAATTTCATAAATCACCTCGACAAATGACAAAACATTACCAAGACGTTTTACATAAAAACTGACCACTTTAACTTTTATAAACTAATTTTAAGAACATACTACCTCCAAAATAGTACATAAGAAACCATTTCACACTTTGTGTAACTCATTAAATCATTTACAATTTTCATAAAACCAACTGAAGGGGTATAACTATGTTTTGACCACAAAACCCAATTCCAAATTTTCTTTAGGAGCCAAAATCACAACAGTACCAATCCAAATCAAAATTGGAATCCCTATAAATATTTATTTAACCACTCTCATGTATTATAAAATCATCTCAAATAATACCACAGAAGATGCACATGAAAAACACACATTTTCATAAAACACTTTCAAGAGGCATTACATGGTTTCACACATAAATCACATTAAAAGACCATCTTTTAAACCCAATGTAACACCAAGACCCTAAGAACATCAAAATTGGAAGCCCAAAAAGATTAATTACACAAATTTCATATGTTATAAAACTCACCCAAATAATACCCCAAGGGTTAGACATGAAAAAAAACCAATTTCAAACTAAAATACAGCTATAAAATTAAATTCGTAACCAAATCCATCATAAACAATTTTCCCAAAAGACATAGCATATGAAAAACATGAAAAATAAATTACTCAATCAAACTAACTCATCTAAAAATGATCACACATGGAATCATCTAACAAAAGTGTTGAAACCCTCAAATATTGGTGCAAAACATCAACTGCACCGCTGCCACACCTCAAGTAAGTGAAAAGAAACCTAAAACCTCAATATTTCGCCCCAAAGTCATGAAGTTAGACCCTAGGAACAAACTCAAACTTCTGGACATTTTATAACTAAATAAAGGGTTAAATAACCCCCAAGGAAAGATAAGAAATCCAAGAGATAAAGATTTACTTGCAGAAATCTTGAAGAGATCGCCCTAAATCCACAAAAATATGAATCTCCACATTACCAAAACTGGAATGGAGGCTTGAAAGAGCCATTTTAGGTCAATTGGGTACTGATATGGGGATAAAATAATGAAAATTGAAGGAGTTATGAAAGAATCATTTTACCTCTTCAAATCTGGTCGATTATAGAATGACTAAGAAAGATTTCCATACATCGTAGTTCAATTGAGATTTAGAAATGAGAAACAAATAATGGGGGTGATCCTATGGATAATGGATTAGATATGGGGGTGGAATCACCAAAATAATATAGAAAATTTATGATTTATTAATGAATTAAAAAAAACATTTAAAGTAGAAAATGGGCTTACGGGCATGCCCAATATCTTAAATAAAAACCCACATACACCATGCTTTAGGATTTCTAATGGCTTAAAATTGACATGGTGTTGTTAATAGGTCAGGGGAGGCCATATATGAATTATAATGGATGAAAATGTTTGAAAAATTATGGAGTTATAAAAGAAACAAAATTGGTTTTTAAATTTTCAAATGGGCTCAAGGTTTGGCCCAAATTTTCAAAACCCACAATTTCAACCAAAATTCATAGGAAACCCCCAAAACATATAATGAATTGAAATTAAATAAAAAATTACTTATAAAGAAGTCATGGATGTGATAATTTTCCCCACCATAAAACATTCTGCCCCTGTAAATCCACAATAAGGACAAAAGCAAAAAACCAAACCCAACTGGAAGACCAAAAACGTACTCCTTCGCCAAGTTCAGTCTTACCCCGAAAGGCCAAAACCCCTCCAATGATCAATTAAAGAAGGAATAATCTTACAAACAAAAACATAAATCAATTTACTAAAATGATCAATAACATTCAAACTTTATCCCCAAAAGGAATCTCTTAACACACTATATGATCATGACTCAAGTAATCTATCGAGACGAACAACAAAAATTTACAGGGTTACACATTGCTTTAAATAAACTGTTGGGAACTCTTTAATCCCAACATATACCCTAGGATGATTTTGGTGGTTAGAGAGTTCGGAACGAGACTACCTCCCACCCAGCAATGACCATGGACCAATCTCAGTTACTAGTATTGGGAAACACAAATGGGATCCCCACTATAAGAGGAAACTTAAATTTTATCGAGACAGATTCAGGACACTAACCGGGGGAGGCATGAATGGAATCCCCGGTTCAAGGGGTAGACATACATCGGAAATTTACAAAATAACATATATAAGACTCATAGTGGTTTTCTCCACTATAATAACTGTTGAGTTAATAAGGTTTCCCTTATGACATTTCCATTTCTTCTTTTTTGAAAATCAAAAACACCTTATCCTTAAGCAAATATATTTTTAACCCTATTTTACTTCCATAAGGAAAATTTCCTTCCCAATGGAAATTTACCCCTAAATTTTTTACATTATTCATATCAACATTTTTATTATCTGTAAAAATCAGATTCATATCTAAAACCTCGGAATCATATAATACTTAGGTATGAAGTATTCTATTTTTTTATCTGAATTCCTGTTACGAACTTTTATGAAGTTCTACTCCGAATTCCTTGTTATGAAATTTTAAAAAGTTCAAGTCTGAATTCTGATTACTAAATTACATAATGTTCTAACTCTGAATTCTGATGATGAATTCTGATTACAAATTATCAATCCGAATTCTGATGATGAATTCTGATTATGAATTCTCATTACAAATTCTGATGATGAATTCTTATTACGTTTTCTCATTACGAATTCTCATTACGAATTGTGATTATGAATTCTCATTGAGAATTCTGATGATGAATTCTGATTACAAATTATCATTACGAATTAGGATGATGAATTCTGATTACGAATTCTCATTACGAATTCTGATGATGAATTTTGATTAAGAATTCTCATTACGAATTCTGATGATGAATTCTGATTACGAATTCTCATTATGAATTCTGATGATGAATTCTGATTATGAATTATCATTCCTAATTCTTTTCATAAATAGAATCCGAATCTCCTTGTCTTATAGACTTCAATTTTATTCTTAGTTAGACTCCGAACATTTATCTGCTTACAATTTGAACATTCATTTTATCCATTCCGAATATCAGTTTTAGTTATGCTTTCACTTGTTCTAATATAAAATGACGTCATGTCTTCAGTTATCAACTAACTGTTGTTTCAGTGTCACATGTATAGGTCCCACTTAAATTCAATGAAGAATATGACCGTTGGAAGAGGGAGCCGACCGTTGGAGCTTCACCTATAAATAGGAGCTCATTTGAAAAGAAGTTACAACACTGGACAACATCTTAGACATCTGTTCTTACATGATTTTGAAGTTACTTCTAGAGAGATAGAGAGTCTATTATAAACTCTAAACGCTTCATGCATATAGTTTTAATAGCATGTTCAAACTTTTCTTCATGCAGACCTGATTCTTGCGACTCTGATTGTTGTTGTGTACAATCGAGGGATTCCGGGGATATTAAGATAGAGGTGCTGACTACCTGATAGTTGAGGTCTTGCGGGGATAGAAATACAACCTCCGATCTTCATATCGAGGGCTTACTGTGGTGTGGGTAAGACAAACTTTCTTGAAAGTATAAATCAAGGGACCTTTTGTCCAGGATTGTTGGATACCCTTCTCTTTAGGTTAAAAGATTTATTTTTTGTTACTTGTAGTATTACAACTTAGTTTTCCGCTGTGAATATTGTATTGTTAATGAAAGTATAACTTTTTATACTTCCTTACTTGTACTCTGATTTAGTTAGATTCTATAAGCTTTAAGGTAGAATCTTAGTTGGTGTAAAATTTTGTTAAGTTTCATTTCTGGAATCATTTTTCCTGAATCAAGAAATTCAATTCAACTTAGAGGTGTTGTGAATTTTGGTTATGCAAAATTTCCTTAAGGATTTTTTAAATTACAAAATTCACCCCCCTATTATAAGGCCCCATCCTTAAACCTTACTTAATCTTGAGTTATTACAAGATTACACATTGAGGATCTTATTAGGTTTAGAGTTTTAGTGAATTAGATCATGAAACTTGCATTACATTCCACATTTAAACAAAGTGGTTACATAAAAGACATTATTCATTCTTCCCATCAACAGAAACATATTCAAAATAAAACATGTATTCTTTATTGACACATCCTTGACACTATCATCACATCATGTACCCTTCCCTTGACTTGTGAAAAACATTTCAAAAACATGGGATGAGCATAAAAAGCTCAGTAAGGGATATAAAAATATGTAAAGGAAACGTGAGTACATGTATACATAAGAATGAAATCATACTTTACCCATAAAACATAAGCACTTTAACATACCTCATGAAATCATGAATAAATCATAGAAATCATAAGACATAAAAGGTAACTTGAGGCATTCATAACATTTTTACGTAGGGATTAACCCTCATAGTTACGTTTTGGAATACCCATCACAGTATATTCCCTAAATCTCTTCGGAGAAACCTTAACGTTTCACTCCTTCGCGTTACCCAATACATTGGAGAGCTATATCGGGCTCACCCGCCCTTAGTTTATCACAGAACCACCCGTCTTCATAATAATGCCCAAGAACCTCAACATAATCGTATCACATAAAACATGCATAAAGGAAACATAACATTTCCACCTTTCAATCACAAGATATCAATAAAACACATTGATATAAAAGAATTATGGAAACTATTTTCAATACCAAAATAAAAGAAAAGTAAAACAAGGTATTTATTTTTCTTTTAAAAAAAGGTATGGCTTGTAGAGGAAGCCGAAACTCAAATAATGGTCACGTCGGCGGAGAAGTCACTGTCGCCGCATACGTACGACAAAAAAATTCCTTTTTGTCTTTTAGTAAACTCTTCATTTAAAAAAGATTCATTCGGAATAAACGTAAAAGTCAAAGGGGTTTATACACCGTATAAAAAAAGTTTGTGTATAAAACAAAATATTCCTCAATAAAAGGAGATTGAGATGAAGTCCCTTACAAAGACGGTATCCTTGGTTTAAGGATAAATCAATTACATAATTATGTGTGACAAACGAATACACCAAATATAAGTGGATATTAAGTGTAAAATAATCAAAGGTTATTCACACATATTCAAAGGATGACATATTCAATAACTACATGTTTAACCCAAAGAAATCGAAATTGGGTTATGAAGTTCCCTTGACAGCCTAACGGCGTCACATAAAAAAAGGGTATCTCATCACTTGGACATAAAATTTACATCAATAAGAATATATGATAACATATCCCAACATAACAATATGTAAATTAAAAGACCCAACAAAAGAAGTCTTTTAAAAAGATGAGGGTGAAAGGTTCCCTTACCGACATGGGTATCTTTCGAAACATAGGCCCCGTAAAAGAAGGACAATACAACATTGATGTAAATTATCATAAATGAAATAATATTACACAATGAGTAAAATAATGGTCAGTACATACACCACTCAAATGAAATTGTGGAAAATGTAGCATAAATCTCACAGGAATAAAAGTGACATGAAAAATCCCTTACGAAAACTCGGCAGCCTAACACCGCCACTTAAAACTTCCAAAAATGGATTGATGAGATAAAATAGGGTATCTCATCATATTATCATGAAGTTTATAGAAATAAGAATATAAAAGAACATGCCCCAACATAAAAAAGTGGAGCTTAAAAGAAGTGACATAAATGAGATTACTTAAAAAGAGAGAGAGGTTAGATCTCTTACGAAAATTCGGCAGCCTAATGGCGCCACTCAAAACATCAAAAATGGATTGAGGAGAGAGAATAGAGTCTCTAATCATATGAACATAAAAATTACAGTTTGAGTAATATAAAATAACGTCCCAATAACAAGAAATATGATCTTTAAAAGGAATGACATAAAATAGCGTATTTAAAAAGAAAGAGAGGAGTAGGATCCCTTACCTCAAGTCCAACTTGTCTTGTTCGTTTCTTTATATTTCTGAATAATAAACTTTGGTCAATTTACAATTGATTAAAGACCTCTTATAAAGATTATTATTCAGTTCATATCACATATTTTAATTTTATAATAATTGGTCAATAATATGAGTTCATATCAGACGTTTTTGTCGATGTTTGGTACATGAGTCAAAAATTGAACTTGTTGGAAAATAATTATCCATGTAGTTATAGGTACATCATATCCAGAATAGTATTGATGTTTTAAATATCATATATATCCAGTATATATTCATTTTATACTATTCATTAGAATTTGGAGATAAAAATTAAAGGCACCATTCATGGAGACGGAAGGCCGTACGTACGCATGAGTGCTACTTTCATTTTTTGTCATATTAATGGAATTAAGACAAAATGATATATATATATATATATGTTAAAATTACAGAATGATATACATCATTTAGATGTAATATATTACATATATATCCATTATATATATGTACTTATAATAGTACATAACATTTTGAGATAAGAAATGAAATGTACCGTTCATGGAGACGGTAAGCCGTGCGTACGCATGAACACTGCTTCCATTTCTATTTCATATTTAGTGGAATTAAAAAATAATGATAGATAATAGTATTTTAATTACAGTATGGTATCATATATAATATCATTAAATATATCTTTTATACTTTCCACATATGGTATTAACGAATCAAATCACTTTGAGGGGGTGGTAGTCCGCACTTCCTTAAATGAAGATATCACGTTTACCCATAATGGAAACCATAAAGGTATGAAATAAATGAAAAATACAGAAGCTTAATTAAAACTCAAACATATTATATATCATATATAATTATATTTTCATCTTAATGGACACCTTTGAAGGTGTTAGAAGAATGTTGAACAATCATCGTTTCGGGAGGCAGAAATTCGCCATCCACGGAAACAGTATGTTCTTTAACCATTAGATATACTTGTGCATAAGTGTAGCTCGAATCATTCTAATAAAAACATCCTAGTATATTTAAGATACTGGATTTGTTACAAAATAAATGAATAAATAGAGTTTATGGGGTTGGAGAAGCAAAATAAAACAAAAGGACACAAGTGAAGACATTACCTTAAAATCGGGTAACTCCATTTGGTTTGAGCTCAAAGGCTTCCTTGGGAAGACTTCTGCCCAATGTGAGGCTTCAAGGAGTAAGAGAGGGAAGTGGAGAGACAAAATGGGCTGGGGTTGGCCGAGCCAAAGGCTTTGGGAGTGTGGGTAAGGAGGTAGAGGTGGGGGCCTTTTATAAGAGGATAGGAGGGGCACTCTTGTAAAGTTACAAAATGTTACTTTATTTTTAAAAGAGTTTCGAATTTTAAAGGTCCCACATTAATTTATTTCAAGGATAAGGTGATAAGGGTTCTAAATCAACTCATACAATAGGTTTTGGACATGTTTAGGTCTTAGATATTACATTATCCTTCCATTTTATTTAAATCGTTAAATAATGAGGTCATCGCTGCATCATCATGATGTCATAAATAATTTAATTTATTTAATGTCTAAAAATTATAAAAAAATACTATGATGTAGGAAATTTTTTTATCTTTCCAATTACTATCTATAGTAAAAAATATGACTTGTATAACCCCATGTAAAAATTGTTTTAGTAAAACATTTCATGTTTGTGTCATTTTTACTTTAACATTAAATAAAAAGATATTTATGTCATTTCCCAACCAAAGTGGCTCCATGGGGTCCCCAAGTTTACCCATAGATTTTCATGGTCGTCCATGACACATAGAATGAGGGTAGGACACGTTTCTAGGTCATTTCAGTTTATTAAAACATTATTCTTTCCATAAACTACACTAATTACCTCTAATCGCGATTAAAAACTTAATAAGTTACCATTCACCAAAAAATTATTTTTATCCCATTGAACCACATTTTACTTCTTAATGACAACCATGTATGTCGGAGTTTTTAAATTCAAAACACAAAGATGGAAAATTTTCTTTTAAATGGAAAAATCATTTTTTATAAGTACCACTTAGTGGTTTCACTATTCATCAAAAATACAAGTTTTTCAGAAAAATCCCAAAAACTCACCCTAAGATATATTTGATATTCCTAATTCAAAAATAAAGTCTATTTTACAAAATTAAAAACATATAAGTCACATTAATTAATTTAATAATTAATTCCTGTTGTCAGAGCAAATAGCGTGTTTTTATGAAACAATAAGTATTAAAAGATTGACACTAGTTTAAGTCTGATTTCAAAGTGAAATTAATTCCAACAACCACTATTTGATTTAATGGTAAAAATATATTCTAATTATACTTTAAAAACAATTCAAAAGATAGTCTAATCATATAAATAAATTATATTAAAAAGAGGTTTTGAATTAAAATACAACATTTTACATTATTCATTAAAAAATAAACTTTATCGGAAAGATACCAAAAATTTACACAAAGTAAATTTTGATTACCCAATTCTTAGGAAGAGATTTATTTGGTCCAATAGAATGTATAATAGTGAAAAAACTATATTTAATGACGGTACACCATCAAAAGGCGATAAGTTAACCTTTAGTGAAAACTAGGGCATATACGCCTAAAATTGAATTCTTTCCGTATTTTAAGCCTTTATCTTTTATTGGATAAATGTAAAAACATTTAAAAACATATATAACCATATTTTAGTTATTTCTATCCATTCCCGCCAATACAACGGCTACATGTTAACTACCATTTAAAATAATATTATTTTATTATTAGATTGCAACGTAAGATTCCCAAGAAACTCGTTGTTGCTTGTTGGGTATGCCATCGATCATAGCATCCCATTTAAAGTCATATTAATATTTTATTCACAAATATGGATAAATATGAAAATTTCATATTCTTTATTTAACTGGGGTGTTGCATCCTTCCCCCCTTTTGGGAATTGCATCCTCGCAATTTTTAAAATTGATCTTGGAAACATCCTTGAAAGTCCCACACCAGAACAAGAGTTGGTAAAACAATCACTTTAAAATAAAGGAAGATAAGTACAGAGGTCACCCGAGTTAACCCATACTAGGATTCCATGTATAAAAACATGGACATGGAAGAAAAAGAAAAGGGTCATGTTCTTGAGGGAGAGTGAAAGTAAACATGTCTAGGAGAAAGTTAACCATAAGAAAATCACAAACTTGTGATGGGTTAAACGGTATTTGATTCCCCAGTAGGAAAAGTTAATAGACAACATTTTTGTTTTAAGTTACTTTTTATTGAGGAATTTATTCATAAGGAAACATAATCACTTATAATTTTGACTTTAAACTTTTTCTAGATTCCTTAATCAAACTCATATTTTTTCCAAAAGACGAGTATTTAGGGAGACTTGTTCGCATTAAGAGTACTATAATCAACTTCTAGAGAGTCACCTAATCCAAAAAAGAGAACTATATAATTCCCATGTCTTTAGACTTTAACCAAAACCAAAACCAAAAAGGTTAGTACAAGATCAGATAATCCAGAAAAGGATAACCCTTTATAAAAAGAAAATCTATTCTTAATCTCCAAAATTTGTCCAACAAAACCCAAAGTTCAACGAGGACCATTCTATAATCAATTTGTCCATAAAATTATTCAAAGTAAACCAAACTAATATTGAAACCCAAATATTTGAAGGATTTAGTCACATAGTCTTCCAAGTTAAATCGTAACATTTATCTCCAAACAACATCAGTTGCTCTTAAAGTCTCGTATTGGAAATTAATTAACCTAATCACATATCCTCCATGATAGGTTAATCATTTTCATAAATAACCCAAAATCAACTTACTCTTAATTCATAAAATCATATAACTAAAAAGAATCAGTCAAACTAACCATGGACTTCATGTAGTCCAGTGGTAGGCGATAAATACCAGTCGCACTTTGGTTGTGGGTTCAATTCCCGCAGCTTTGTCCGACGCGACGGGTAGTCACACGGTCTGCGTGTTGTCCTTTTTCCAAAACTATATAATTCTCAAATAATTCCCCAAAAAGGGATAAAATCATCAAAAATAACCATAACATAATTTCACCTCAATTTTATCTCATGCCTTTCACTTCAATCATATCATATAGTAACCCATAATTACCTCAAATGTAAGGATCATATAAACCCAAATGGTTCTTTATAACTATGTCCACAAAAGAAAAGATAACTATTCCTTGAATAAAATTTGCATATATTAAACATCAGGGTTACACATAATATAAAAAGTCTTCTAATGTAGCCCCATCATCAAAAGAGACATAATACTCTTAAGAATTTCACCATAACTCTTGAAGCCCTTATATGTTGACATCTTACTCATTCAAAATTCTTCATGATCCATTAACAATTAATTTCCAACATATTTCGAAATACCTCTTTCCTACAAACAAAATCATGAATCATATCCTAATATTCCAAAATAGGAAAACAATAGTCATGAAATAATACATACCTTTGATTGGTCATTGTCAGTTTCTTCATCCTCAATCGGAATGGCATTAGGTATTGGTAAACAAACATTTGTACACTCTTGGTGATCCCATTCACGAAACTTCTTCATAGGACATGTGTTTTCATAATGACCATGCACACCACATTTAAAACATTCAATTGATCCCTCAGAAAGAACTTCTTCCCTTTTCCTCGACTCAACTAGATGCTTTTTTTTTCATGGAAGGTTGTTGCTTTATGACCTTCATTTCCACATCTATAGCATATTTCTGTCTCTTTGAAACATTTTCCTAGGTGTTTCTTTCCACATCTTTGACACATAGGTTTTTGAACACACTTACCTTTATGATTATTAACTGTACTTCCGTAGGGATTTGTTTCTCGCATATATGATGCCTTAGAGAAATCACCAAGGTTTAGGTGGTAAATCATGACTCCAGATAGTTGGTTGAGGATAATCACAAGAGTTCTCATTGCAGCTCCCATATCATTCAGTTGCTTGCTCAAAAAACTATCACAGTTTCCTTCACATCCACTGTTACTATGGTGCCTGCTAGATCCAGCCATTTACAAAAACCAAAAAGGTCAGTGTGAGTATATCAAAAAAACCATCATGTACTAATGAGGAAGATAAACACTAAGATATACTTACTCATTCAATTTATCTAAAACTAGGACTCTCTCTGAAATCGTAACCATTATGGTAATGTCACTTATGCTTAAAGAATACCCTAACCTCTAATGTTTTCTAAACCGACCTTTGATACCAACTATAAGGCCCCAACCTTAAACCTTACTTAATCTTGAGTTATTTCAAGATTACACATTGAGGGTCTTTTCAGGTTTAGAGTTTTAGAGAATTAGATCATGAAACTTGAATTACATTCCATATTTAAACAAAGTGGTTACATAAAAGACAGTATTCATTCTTCCCATCAACAGAAACATATTTAAAATAAATCATTGATTCTTTCTTGACACATCCTTGACATTATCATCACATCATGTACCCTTCCCTTGACCTGTGAAAAACATTTCAAAAACTTGGGATGAGCATAAAAAGCTCAGTAAGGGATATAAAAATATGGAAAGGAAACGTGAGTACATGTATACATAAGAATGAAATCATACTTTACCCATAAAACATAAGCACTTTAACATACCTCATAAAATCATGAATAAATCATAGAAATCATAAGACATAAAAGGTAACTTGAGGCATTCATAACATTCTTACGTACGGAGTAACCATCTTGGTTACGTTTTGGAATACCCATCACAGTATATTCCCTAAATCTATTCGGAAAAACCTTAACGTTTCACTCCTTCGCGTTATCCAATGCATTGGAGAGCTATATCGGGCTCACCCGCCCTTAGTTTATCACGGAACCACCCTTCTTCATAATAATGCCCAAGAACCTCAACATAATCGTATCACATAAAACATGCATAAAGGAAACATAACATTTCCACCTTTCAATCACAAGATATCAATACAACACATTGATATAAAAACATTATGGAAACCATTTGCAATACCAAAATAAAAGAAAAGTGAAACATGGAATTTATTTTTATTTTAAAAAAAGTATGTCTTGTAGAGGAAGCCGAAACTCAAATAATGGTCACGGCGGCGGATAAGTCATTGTCGCCGAATACGTACGAAAAAAACATTCCTTTTTGTCGTTTAGTAAACTCTTCGTATAAAAAATATTTGTTCAGAATAAAAGTAAAATTCAAAGGGGTTTATACACCGTATAAAATAAGGTTGTGTATAAAACAAAATATGCCTCAATGAAAGTAGATTGAGACGAAGTCCCTTACAAAGACGATATCCTTGGTTTAAGGACAAATCAATTACATAATTATGTGTAAAAAACGAATACACCAAATATAAGTGGATGTTAAGTGTAAAATAATCAAAGGTTATTCACACATATTCAATGGATGACATATTCAATAACTACATGTTGAACCCAAAGAAATCGAAATTGGGTTAAGAAGTTCCCTTGACAGCCTAACGGCGTCACATCAAAAAAATGGTATCTCATCACTTGGAAATAAAATTTACATCAATAAGGATATATGAGAACATATCCCAACATAACAATATGTACATTAAAAGACCCAACAAAATAAGTCTTTTAATGAGAGGAGGGTGAAAGGTTCCCTTACCGACATGGGTATCTTTCGAAACATACGCCCCGTGAAAGAAGGACAATACAACATTGATGTAAATACTCATAAATGAAATAATATTAAAAAATGAGTAAAATAATGGTCAGTACATACACCACTCAAAGGAAATTGTGGAAAATGTAGCATAAATCTCACAGGAATAAAAGTGAGATGAAAAATCCTTGACGAAAACACGGCAGCCTAACAGCGCCACTTAAAACTTCCAAAAATGGATTGATGAGATCAAATAGGGTGTCTCATCATATTAACATGAAGTTTATAGAAAGATTAATATAAAAGAACATCCCCCAACATAACAAATAGGAGCTTAAAAGAAGTTCCATAAATGAGAGTACTTAAAAAAAGAGAGAGGTTAGATCTCTTTTGAAAATTCGGCAGCCTAACAGCGCCACTCAAAACATCCAAAATGGATTGATGAGAGAGAATAGGGTCTCTCATAATATGAACATAAAAATTACAGTATGAGTAATATAAAATAACATCCCAGTAACAAGAAAGATGATCTTTAAAATGAATGACATAAAATAGCATATTTAAAAAGAAAGAGAGGAGTATGATCCCTTACCTCAAGTCCAACTTGTCTTGTTCGTTTCTTTATATTCCTGAATAATAAACTTTGGTCAATTTATAATTGATTAAAGACCTCTTATAAATATTATTATTCAGTTCATATCACATATTTTAACGTTATAATAATTGGTTAATAATATGAGTTAATATCAGACGTTTTTGTCGATGTTTGGTACATGAGTCAAAAATTGAACTTGTTGGAAAATAATTTTCCATGTAGTTATACGTACATCATATCCAGAATAGTATTGATGTTTTAAATATCATATATATCCAGTATATATTCATTTTATACTATTCCTTAGAATTTGGAGATAAAAATTTAAAGCACCGTTCAAGGAGACGGTAGGTCGTACGTACGCATGAACGCTACTTTCATTTTTTGTCATATTAATGGAATTAAAAAAATGATAGATATATATGTATGTTATAATTCCAGAATGATATCCATAATTTAGATGTAATATATTACATATATATCCATTATATATATGTACTTATAATAGTACATAACATTTTGAGATAAGAAATGAAATGTACCGTTCATGGAGATAGTAAGCCGTACGTACGCATGAACTCTACTTCCATTTCTATTTCATATTCAATGGAATTAAAACATAATGCTAGATAATAGTATTTTAATTAAAGTATGGTATCATATATAATATCATTAAATATATCCTTTATACGTACCACATATGGTATTAATGAATCAAATCACTTTGAGGGGGCGGTAGTCCGCACTTCCTTAAATGAAGATATCACGTTTACCCATAATGGAAACCATAAAGGTATAAATTAAATTAAAAATACAGAAGATTAATTAAAACATAAACATATTATATATTATATATAAATATAGTGTCATCTTAATGGACACCTTTGAAGGTGTTAGAAGAATGTTGAACAATCATCGTTTCGGGAGGCAGAAATTCGCCATCCACGGAAACAGTATGTTCTTTAACCATTAGATATAGTTGTGTGTAAGTGTAGCTCGAATCCTTCTTATAACTACATTCTAGTATATTTAAGATGCTCTATTTGTTACAAAATAAATGAATAAAAATAGTTTCGTGGGTTGGAGAAGCAAAATAAAACAAAAGGACACAAGTGAAGACATTACCTTAAAATCGGGTAACTCCCTTTGGTTTCAGATCAAAGGCTTCCTTGGGAAGACTTCTGCCCAAAGTGAGGCTTTAAGGAGTAAGAGAGGGAAGTGGAGAGACAACATGCTCAGGGGTTGGCCAATCCAAAGGCTTTGGGAGTGTGGGTAAGGAGGTAGAGGTGGGGGCCTTTTATAAGAGGAGAGGAGGGGCACTCTTGTAAAGTTACAAAATGCTACTTTATTTTCAAATGAGTTTCGAATTTTAAAGGTCCCACATTAATTTATTTCAAGGATAAGGTAATAAGGGTTCTAAATAAACTCATCTAATAGGTTTTGGACATGTGTATGTTATAGATATTACATTATCTTTCCATTTTATTTAAATCGTTAAATAATGAGGTCATCGTTGCATCATCATGATGTCATAAATAATTTAATTTATTTAATGTCTAAAAATTATAAAAAAATACTATGATGTAGAAAATATTTTTATCTTTCCAATAACTATTTATAGTCAAAAATATTACTTGTATAACCCCATTTAAAAGTTGTTTTAGTACAACATCTCATGTTTGTGTCATTTTTACTTTGACATTAAATAAAACGATATTTATGTCATTTCGCAACCAAAGTGGCTCCATGGGGTCCCCAAGTTGACCCATGGATTGTCTTGGTCGTCCATGACACATACAATTAGGGAAGGACATGTGTCTAGGTCATTTCATTTTATTAAAACATTATTCTTACCATAAACTACACTAATTACCTCTAATCGCGATTAAAAACTTAATAAGTTACTATTCACCAAAAAAATATTTTTATCCCATTGAACCACATTTTACTTCTTAATGAAAACCATGTATGTTGGATTTTTGAAATTCAAAACACAAAGATGGAAAAATTTCATTTAAATGGAAAAATCAGTTTTTATAAGTACCACTTAGTGGTTTCACTATTCATCAAAAATTAAAGTTTTTCAGAAAAATCCCAAAAATTCACCCTAAGCTATATTTGACATTCTGAATTCAAAAATGAAGTCTATTTTAAAAAATTCAAAACATATAAGTCACATTAATTAATTTAATAATTAAATCCCGCTGTCGGAGAAAATAGCGTGTTTTTATGAAACAATAAGTATCAAAAGATTGACACTAGTTTAAGTCTGATTTCATAGTGATATTAATTCCAATGACCACTATTGGATTTAATGGTAAAAATATATTCTAATTTCACTTTAAAACCAATTCAAAAGATAATCTAATCATATAAATAAATTAGATTAAAAAGTGGTTTTGAATTAAAATACAACATTTTACACTATTCATTAAAAAATGAACTTTATCGGAAAGATACCAAAAATTTACACAAAGTAAATTTTGATGTCCCAATTCTTAAGAAGAGTTTTATTTGGTCCAATATAATGTATAAGAGTGAACAAAACTATATTTAATGACGGTTCGCCATCAAAATGTGATAAGTTAACCTTTAGTGAAAATTAGGGCATATACGCCAAAAATTGAATTCTTTCCGCATTTTAAGCCTTTATATTTTATTGGATAAATTTGAAAACATTTAAAAACATATATAATCATATTTTAGTTATTTCTATCCATTCCTGCCAATACAACGTCTACATGTTAACTACCATTTAAAATAATATTATTTTATTATTAGAGTGCAATGTAAGATTCCCAAGAAACTCGTTGATGCGTGTTGGGTACGCCATCGAGCATAGCGTCCCCTTTAAAGTCATATTAATATTTTATTCAAAAATATGGATAAATATGAAAATGTCATATTATTTATTTACCTGGGGTGTTAAACCTCTTGTATTTGAGCATCTCATACTTATATATTCGATCGTACATTTAGTATTATAGAGTATATCATCTCAAACATACCACCTTAACAATTGGTATCAGAGGATTTGGTTCAACCTGAATTAATCTCACAATTAGATTCAGAAATAAATTTTCGGAATTACATTTTCTAGATTCATATTTTTCGGAATCTATTTTTCAGAATCAATTTTTTGGACTCATAGTTCGGATTCACTTTTTACTTAGAAATAATTTTCCTCTATATTTTCTTGCTTAGAATATTTTCCTTGTTTACAAAATTTTTCTACTAAGAAGTTTTTGTGGAAATAATTTTCTTAAAAATGACAGGAATCAATGTTGTTTCCATAGATAATATAAATCCAACCAGACCACCAATCTTTGATGGTAATGATTATGAATATTAGAGAGATCGTATGAAGACTTTCATTATCAACACCAGGGATAAAAATATTGTTATGCTTACAGGACGATACAAAGTTCTTGATAAAGAAGTAATTGCCTTTACAAATCAAGAAATTCATTAATATCAATTGAATTATATTGTATGCAACACTTTACTTTTTTTAATGACTAGAAATATATATAGCCAAATTTCATCTTTTGAAGTAGAAAATCCTATATGGAAGAAACTTGAACTTACACACTTTGGCACTTCCAAAGTAGTAGAGAACAGAAGAGTCATGGTTAGAGTCGAATATCATGGTTTTAGGTTTCCTTAAGGTGAGCCCATATGCAAGGTGCAATAGAAATTCATGACTATTGTGAATAGTTTACAATCAATGGGTGAAATAGGATTAGATGATGAAGATCTTGTTGAAAAGATAATTGAAATCATGCCGAATGAGTTAGAATCTAAAAGGAATACAATTGATGAGAATTGAAAGGTTACTCAGATTACCCTTGAAGAGCTGTTTGGAACTCTTCATTAGCATGAGATAGAATGAAGAGAGATTCTGATATTGTGAAGTTGAAGAATGCAAATGGAAGTGTATATTTTAATACTACTTCCAATAATATTAAATCCAAGACTCTTGAAAGAGTTACTAGATCCAGATGTAATAAAGTTGTTATCCATTCCAAATCTAGTGGAAGTGAATCCTCAGAAAATGAATTAGAAAATCTTTCTCAAAGGACGAACAAGATAGCTGGACAGCGGAACCTTAACGAAGAATCATATACATAATTATGATATCATATATGATCTTCTAATATTTATTTGTTAATAATATTTTAGTAGTATCATCATTTCGAGGGTTAACTGATTCATTTTCTTTTATATACTAGGTTATGCAAGACATGTTTGTTATGGATAAGATGTATTTGTTTCCTATAAAGAATGATATTATGTTCATAAACATTATTTTTAGTCATCAAATGAAAATTATTCTTGAATGGTTATGATGGGGAAATGAATCTCATCACGTATGTGGAGACTGCAATCTGTACATACACACGAGAGAAAATATCATTATATTGATGGAGAAATGGTATGTAACTGGATGGTATATCATATATAAATAATAACTAAAATTTTATATTTATTATTTAAATAATTTATACTCTTTATTATACCCATCCAAATAATGAAGTGTTTGAATAACAAACTACACCATGACGTAGAGATGGTAAGTCGTACGCACGCACGTATAGTGACATTGTCATTTATAAGATGGATAGAATAACGAATATACTTGTAACATATTTATAATAACATCACATTATGCAGGAGGTATTGGAGTTATATTTTTGGTATGGAAACAACAATGAAAGAGGATGTGGAAGAAGAAAAGAACATGAAAGAGGGGGGTGAAATTATTTACTTTCCTTTGAGTGTTTCTTTTTTAGTTGATCAAAAGGGATCCATATATTGGATTTATTATCAGTGTAAGGAATCTAGGTTGATTTTATGGAAATTGGAAGGATATTTGGATAGGGTTTGGCATAGTCAAATGGCTTTGGAGGTGTGACTTTGAGAGATGGGGATGTTCCCTTTTATAAGAGGGGCGAGGGTCACATTAAGAAAAGATTAAAATAGTAATTTAATGTACAATCATATTCGGTTTATAATGGCTCCAAATTAATTTATTTCGATCCTTATGTTGTTATGAGTCTAAATAATCTCAACCAATAGGTTTTAGACATTCTTATGTCACCATTTTAACCTTATCGTTTAGATTAAACTTTTTGTTAAACAGTTTAGCTTTTACCGTGTCTTCTTGTATTCTTAAACTATATGGTTAATAAAATTACTGTAAACATTCAAGTGAACATGAAGTGGTTAATTAATTACATATATAATATTATTTAATCCCCTTGTCCAAGACATATATTTTTAGCAATATTATATCAACCAATAATATATTATTTTATATAAAATTAATTTATGTCAATTTTGACAAAATTCGGTATTTTGTTTTTGTGAAAGTCATAACTACCTTATCACTTCGAAAAAAATTATATAATCAACCCTAACATGTCATATTAACCAATATAATTTGTTTATTACAACAAAATATTTAAATTCTATTTATTTTAATATTTATAATATAAACTATTTTAATATTTCATTAAAAAGTTTTTTGCGACATCATCATTGTGTCATAAATAAATTTAATTATTTAATATCTAAAAATTATAAATAAAATATTATTATGTATTAAATATTTTTATATTTGTAATTAATATTTACTGTTGAATTTATCTTATGTATTACCCTATATTAAAAAATGGGTTATTTATTAAACTTTGAATTTAACACTTTTAACTATTCTTTAAATAAAATAATAATAATTGTTGTAATCTAATCCAAGTGGACAAAAGGGGATCATATTTTATTACTAAGGTTATTTTGGTATAATTACACTGATCCAATAGATTTTGGACATGTGTTAGGGTAATTATGATATCATTTTTACCCTTAATTACCCTATTTACTTTTAACCGTGGTAAATGAAAGTCAAAATTTACTATTCACCAAAAAATATTTTTAATCTCATTGAAGAATATTTTAATTAATAATTTCAACCATATTTCTTGTATTTTTTGAAATTCAACTCATATATGCGGTAAAATTATGTTTTATACAAATTTGTAAATGCTCCTAGAAGGTGGGTAAAAGACGGTAAAAAGTTCGATAAAATTATATATATCTAAAGTTATTATAAAATTTCTCTAATGAATCACTTTGTACATATATAGTAATTATGTATATATTTTGATCTAAAATATATTAAATTAAAAAAACTAATTATTTAAATAAAAAGTTGGTTTTAAACAATAACGCAGTGTTTTTCACTATTCATAAAAAATTGAATGTTTTCAGAAAAATACCAAAAATTCACCCTAAGTTAATTTTGATATTCTAAATTCAAAAATTAATTCTATTTTACCAAATTCAAAACATAAATTTTTCATTTATTAATTTAAAATTAATTCCCATTGTCAAAACCAAAGAGCGTGTTTTTAAAAAAGAAAAAACTATCAAAAGATTGATAAGTGTTTATGTAAACTTTAAATGTGAAATTACATATAATGACCTAAATTTTATTAAATGATAAAAATATAATCTAATTATACTTCCAAACCATTCAAATGTATAATTGAACACTATAAATTATTTTGATTAAAAAAATTTCTTTCAGTTAAAATTTAGTATTTTTCACTATTCACCCAAATAAGAAAGTTATCAGAAAATTCCAAAAATTTATCGAAACTAAATTTTTATATCCTGATTATAAAGAAGAATATTATTTTGTCAAATTGAATATATAAAAGTGTAAAATATTGTATTTAAAATGGGTTCTCCATTAACAGGTGGTAAAATTGAATTTTTCTTAAAAATAATTCCTTTATCTAAAAAAATGAATTTTTTCTTATATTATGACTAAGACACACATAATATGGATGTTAAAATTTATGTGGAACATATAGAATTCAAAATGCAGATAATAATATTCATAATCCTTTTTGAGCAGTTAGTTTGGTAAGACTTGGTGTGCTCGAACTCCGTGTTGCGTGTAGCGCAAGTTATTGAATTACTTTGAAAAAATAACGTACTATGAAATCTGGGGGTGTTACAGAGTTACTTTCAAAATATCCATTCTAATTCATGAGACACTATTAGGGAACATACCCATAACCTAGTGGTCCCCAATCATCATCATCATAGTTTAGTTATTGTTGTAAGTGTCAAACTTTCTACGTGAAATTGATGTGAAACCCCACGAATTCACTATCGTACTAGTACACGTCCTCCCACCTAGATACCCAGGTTACCCTCTTGTGCTAAACAAGTTAAACATGAAAATAAATATAATTTTCACAAGAAAATATCATTTACTCATCAAACATTCCCCAAAAATCCCACATGTACATCACACAAGTCACAAAAACCACTTTTTCATTCAAATGGATTTTGAAATCAAACTCACACCAAAATAGCCCAGAACACATTTTGCACATCATTCAAAATTATAAAAATCCTTTAAATTTTTTTTAAAATCATTCCCAATATTCGAAACATCACATAACATCCCACACACATGTTAGATAGTATTCTTTTCATAAACAAAGTACATTTTTCATATCACACAGACACAAAACAGTCAAAAAATATGTTTCACACCCACATCACAATTTCATAAATCACCTCGACAAATGACAAAACATTACCAAGAAGTTTTACATAAAAACTGACGACTTTAACTTTTATAAACTAATTTTAAGAACATACTACCTCCAAAATAGTACATAAGCAACCATTTCACACTTTGTGTAACTCATTAAATCATTTACAATTTTCATAAAACCAACTGAAGGGATATAACTTTGTTTTGACCACAAAACCCAATTCCAAATTTTCTTTTGGAGCCAAAATCACAACAGTACCAATCCAAATCAAAATTGGAAGCCCTATAAATATTTATTTAACCACTCTCATGTATTATAAAATCATCTCAAATAATACCACAGAAGATGCACATGAAAAACACACATTTTCATAAAACACTTTCAAGAGGCATTACATGGTTTCACACATAAATCACATTAAAAGACCATCATTTAAACCCAATGTAACACCAAGACCCTAAGAACATCAAAATTGGAAGCCCAAAAAGATTAATTACACCAATTTTATATGTTATAAAACTCACCCAAATAATACCCCAAGGGTTAGACATGAAAAACAACCAATTTCAAACTAAAATACAGCTATAAAATTAAATTCGTAACCAAATCCATCATAAACAGTTTTCCCACAAGACATAGCATATGAGGAACATGAAAAATAAATAACTCAATCAAACTAACTCATCTAAAAATGATCACACATGGAATCATCTAACAAAAGTGTTGAAACCCTCAAATATTGGTGCAAAACATCAACCGCACCGCCGCCACACCTCAAGTAAGTGAAAAGAAACCTAAAACCTCAATATTTCACCCCAAAGACATGAAGTTAGACCCTAGGCACAAAATCAAACTTATGGACATTTTATAACTAAATAAAGGGTTAAATAACCCCCACGGAAAGATAAGAAATCCAAGAGATAAAGATTTACTTGCAGAAATCTTGAAGAGATCTCCCTAAATCCACAAAAATATGAATCTCCACATTACCATAACTGGAATGGAGGCTTGAAAGAGCCATTTTAGGTCAATTGGGTACTGATATGGGGATAAAATAATGAAAATTGAAGGAGTTATGAAAGAATCATTTTACCTCTTCAAATCTGGTCGATTATAGAATGACTAAGAAAATTTCCATACATCGTATTTCAATTGAGATTTAGAAATGAGAAACAAATAATGGGGGTGATCCTATGGATAATGGATTCGATATGGGGGTGGAATCACCGAAATAATATAGAAAATTTATGATTTATTAATGAATTAAAAAAACATTTAAAGTAGAAAATGGGCTTACGGACATGCCCAATATCTTAAATAAAAACCCACATACACCATGCTTTAGGATTTCTAATGGCTTAAAATTGAGATGGTGTTGTTAATAGGTCAGGGGAGGCCATATATGAATTATAATGGATGAAAATGTTTGAAAAATTATGGAGTTATAAAAGAAACAAAATTGGTTTTTAAATTTTCAAATGGGCTCAAGGTTTGGCCCAAATTTTCAAAACCCACAATTTCAACCAAAATTCATAGGAAACCCCCAAAACATATAATGAATTGAAATTAAATGAAAAATTACTTATAAATAAGTCATGGATGTGATAATTTTCCCCACCATAAAACATTCTGCCCCTGTAAATCCACAATAAGGCCAAAAGCAAAAAACCAAACCCAACTGGAAGACAAAAAACGTACTCCTTCGCCAAGTTCAGTCTTCCCCCGAAAGGCCAAAACCCCTCCAGTGATCAATTAAAGAAGGAATAATCTCACATATGAAAACATAAATCAATTTACTAAAATGATCAATAACATTCAATCTTTATCCCCAAAAGGAATCTCCTAACACACTATATGATCATGACTCAAGTAATCTATCGAGACGAACAACAAAAATTTACAGGGTTACACTTTGCTTTAAATAAACTGTTGGGCACTCTCTAATCCCAACATATACCCTAGGATGATTTTGGTGGTTAGATAGTTCGGAACGAGACTACCTCCCACCCAGCAATGACCATGGACCAATCTCAGTTACTAGTATTGGGAAACACAAATGGGATCCCCACTATAAGAGGAAACGTAAATTTTATCGAGACAGATTCAAGACACTAACCGGGGGAGGCATGAATGGAATCCCCAGTTCAAGGGGTAGACATACATCGGAAATTTACAAAATAACATATATAAGACTCATAGTGGTTTTCTCCACTATAAGAACTGTTGAGTCAATAAGTTTTCCCTTATGACATTTCCATTCCTTCTTTTTTTGAAAATCAAAAACACCTTATCCTTAAGCAAATATATTTTTAACCCTATTTTACTTCCATAAGGAAAATTTACTTCCCAATGGAAATTTACCCCTAAATTTTTTACATTATTCATATCAATATTTTTCTTATCTGTAAAAATCAGATTCATATCTAAAACCTCGGAATCGTATAATACTTAGATATGAAGTATTCTATTTTTTGATCTGAATTCCTGTTACGAACTTTTATGAAGTTCTACTCCGAATTCCTTGTTATGAAATTTTAAAAAGTTCAAGTCTCAATTCTGATTACTAAATTACATAATGTTCTAACTCCGAATTCTGATGATGAATTCTGATTACAAATTATCATTCCGAATTCTGATGATGAATTCTGATTATGAATTCTCATTACAAATTCTGATGATGAATTCTGATTACGTATTCTCATTACGAATTCTCATTACGAATTGTGATTATGAATTCTCATTGAGAATTCTGATGATTAATTCTGATTATAAATTATCATTACGAATTAGGATGATGAATTCTGATTACGAATTCTCATTACGAATTCTGATGATGAATTCTGATTAAAAATTATCATTACGAATTCTGATGATGAATTCTGATTACAAATTCTCATTATGAATTCTGATGATGAATTCTGATTATGAATTATCATTCCTAATTATTTTCATAAATAGAATCCTAATCTCCTTGTCTTATAGACTTCAATTTTATTCTTGGTTAGACTCCGAACATTTATCTGCTTACAATCTGAACTTTCATTTTATCCATTCCGAATATCAGTTTTAGTTATGATTTCACTTGTTCTAATATAAAATGACGTCATGCCTTCAGTTATCAACTAACTGTTGTTTCAGTGTCACATGTATAGGTCCCACTTAAATTCAATGAAGAATATGACCGTTGGAAGAGGGAGCCGACCGTTGGAGCTTCACCTATAAATAGGAGCTCATTTGAAAAGAAGTTACAACACTGGACAACATATTAGACATCTGTTCTTACATGCTTTTGAAGTTACTTCTAGAGAGATAGAGAGGCTATTATAAGCTCTAAATGCTTCGTGCATATAGTTTTAATAGCATGTTCAAACTTTTCTTCATGCAGACCTGCTTCTTGCGACTCTGATTGTTGCTGTGTACAATCGAGGGATTCCGGGGATATGAAGACAGAGGTGCTGACTACCTGATAGTTGAGGTCTTGTGGGGATAGCAATACAACCTTCGATCTTCATATCGAGGGCTTACTGTGGTGTGGGTAAGACAAACTTTCTTGAAAGTATAAATCAAGGGACCTTTTGTCCAGGATTGTTGGATACCCTTCTCTTTAGGTTAAAAGATTTATTTTTTGTTACTTGTAGTATTACAACTTAGTTTTCCGCTGTGAATATTGTATTGTTAATGAAATTATAACTTTTTTATACTTCCTTACTTGTACTCTGATTTAGTTAGATTCTATATGCTTTAAGGTAGAATCTTAGTTGGTGTAAAATTTTGTTAAGTTTCATTTCTGGAATCATTTTTCCTGAATCAAAAAATTCAATTCAACTTAGAGGTGTTGTGAATTTTGGTTATGCAAAATTTCCTTAAGGATTTTTTAAATTATAAAATTCACCCCCCTATTATAAGGCCCCATCCTTAAACCTTACTTAATTTTGAGTTATTACAAGATTACACATTGAGGATCTTATCAGGTTTAGAGTTTTAGAGAATTAGATCATGAAACTTGCATTACATTCCACATTTAAACAAAGTGGTTACATAAAAGACAGTATTCATTCTTCCCATCAACAGAAACATATTTAAAATAAAACATGTATTCTTTCTTGACACATCCTTGACACTATCATCACATCATGTACCCTTCCCTTGACCTGTGAAAAACATTTCAAAAACATGGGATGAGCATAAAAAGCTCAGTAAGGGATATAAAAATATGTAAAGGAAACGTGAGTACATGTATACATAAGAATGAAATCATACTTTACCCATAAAACATAAGCACTTTAACATACCTCATAAAATCATGAATAAATCATAGAAATCATAAGACATAAAAGGTAACTTGAGGCATTCATAACATTTTTACGTAGGGATTAGCCCTCTTAGTTACGTTTTAGAATACCCATCACAGTATATTCCCTAAATCTCTTCGGAGAAAACTTAACGTTTCACTCCTTCGCGTTACCCAATGCATTGGAGAGCTATATCGGGCTCACCCGCCCTTAGTTTATCATGGAACCACCCGTCTTCATAATAATTCCCAAAAACCTCAACATAATCGTATCACATAAAACATGCATAAAGGAAACATAACATTTCCACCTTTCAATCACAAGATATCAATAAAACACATTGATATAAAAGCATTATGGAAACTATTTTCAATACCAAATTAAAAGAAAAGTAAAACATGGTATTTATTTTTCTTTTAAAAAAAGGTATGGCTTGTAGAGGAAGCCGAAACTCAAATAATGGTCACGGCGGCAGAGAAGTCACTGTCACCGCATACGTACGACAAAAAAAATTCCTTTTTGTCTTTTAGTAAACTCTTCGTATAAAAAAGATTCATTCGGAATAAACGTAAAAGTCAAAGGGGTTTATACACCGTATAAAAAAAGTTTGTGTATAAAACAAAATATGCCTCAATAAAAGTAGATTGAGATGAAGTCCCTTACAAAGACGGTATCCTTGGTTTAAGGATAAATCAATTACATAATTATGTGTGACAAACGAATAAACCAAATATAAGTGGATATTAAGTGTAAAATAATCAAAGGTTATTCACACATATTCAAAGGATGACATATTCAATAACTACATGTTGAACCCAAAGAAATCAAAATTGGGTTAAGAAGTTCCCTTGACAGCCTAACGGCGTCACATCAAAAAAGGGTATCTCATCACTTGGACATAAAATTTACATCAATAAGGATATATGATAACATATCCCAACATAAAAATATGTAAATTAAAATACCCAACAAAAGAAGTCTTTTAAAAAGATGAGGGTGAAAGGTTCCCTTACCGACATGGGTATCTTTCGAAACATACGCCCCATAAAAGAAGGACAATACAACATTGATGTAAATAATCATAAATAAAAGAATATTACAAAATGAGTAAAATAATGGTCAGTACATACACCACTCAAAGGAAATTGTGGAAAATGTAGCATAAATCTCACAGGAATAAAAGTGACATGAAAAATCCCTTACGAAAACTCGGCAGCCTAACAGCACCACTTAAAACATCCAAAAATGGATTGATGAGATCAAATAGGGTATCTCATCATATTAGCATGAAGTTTATAGAAAGATGAATATAAAATAACATGCCCCAACATAAAAAAGTGGAGCTTAAAAGAAGTGACATAAATGAGATTACATAAAAAGAGAGAGAGGTTAGATCTCTTACGAAAATTCGGTAGCCTAACGGCGCCACTCAAAACTTCCAAAATGGATTGAGGAGAGAGAATAGAGTCTCTCATCATATGAACATAAAAATTACAGTTTGAGTAATATAAAATAACGTCCCAATAACAAGAAAGATTATCTTTAAAAGGAATGACATAAAATAGCGTATTTAAAAAGAAAGAGAAGAGTAGGATCCCTTACCTCAAGTCCAACATGTCTTGTTCGTTTCTTTATATTCCTGAATAATAAACTTTGGTCAATTTACAATTTATTAAAGACCTCTTATAAATATTATTATTCAGTTCATATCACATATTTTAATTTTATTATAATTGGTTAATAATATGAGTTCATATCAGACGTTTTTGTCGATGTTTGGTACATGAGTCAAAAATTGAACTTGTTGGAAAATAATTTTCCATGTAGTTATAGGTACATCATATCCAGAATAGTATTGATGTTTTAAATATCATATATATCCAGTATATATTCATTTTATACTATTCATTAGAATTTGGAGATAAAAAATAAAAGCACCGTTCATGGAGACGGTAGGCCGTACGTACGCATGAACGCTACTTTCATTTTTTGTCATATTAATGGAATTAAGACAAAATGATAGATATATATATATATATGTTAAAATTACAGAATGATATACATAATTTAGATGTAATATATTACATATATATCCATTATATATATGTACTTATAATAGTACATAACATTTTGAGATAAGAAATGAAATGTACCGTTCATGGAGACGGTAAGCCGTGCGTACGCATGAACACTACTTCCATTTCTATTTCATATTTAATGGAATTAAAACATAATGATAGATAATAGTATTTTAATTACAGTATGGTATCATATATAATATCATTAAATATATCTTTTATACTTACCACATATGGTATTAACGAATCAAATCACTTTGAGGGGGTGGTAGTCCGCATTTCCTTAAATGAAGATATCGCGTTTACCCATAATGGAAACCATAAAGGTATGAAATAAATGAAAAATACAGAAGCTTAATTAAAACTCAAACATATTATATATCATATATAAATATATTTTCATCTTAATGGACACCTTTGAAGGTGTTAAAGAATGTTGAACAATCATCATTTCGGGAGGCAGAAATTCGCCATCCACAGAAACAATATGTTCTTTAACCATTAGATGTACTTGTGCGTAAGTGTAGCTCGAATCCTTCTAATAAAAACATCCTAGTATATTTAAGATACTGTATTTGTTACAAAATAAATTAATAAAAAGAGTTTATGGGGTTGGAGAAGCAAAATAAAACAAAAGGGCACAAGTGAAGACATTACCTTAAAATCGAGTAACTCCCTTTGGTTTGAGCTCAAAGGCTTCCTTGGGAAGACTTCTGCCCAAAGTGAGGCTTCAAGGAGTAAGAGAGGGAAGTGGAGAGACAAAATGGGATGGGGTTGGCCGAGCCAAAGGCTTTGGAGTGTGGGTAAGGAGGTAGAGGTGGGGGCCTTTTATAAGAGGAGAGGAGGGGCACTCTTGTAAAGTTACAAAATGTTACTTTATTTTTAAAAGAGTTTCGAATTTTAAAGGTCCCACATTAATTTATTTCAAGGATAAGGTGATAAGGGTTCTAAATACACTCATACAATAGGTTTTGGACATGTTTAGGTCTTATATATTACATTATCTTTCCATTTTATTTAAATCGTTAAATAATGAGGTCATCACTGCATCATCATGATGTCATAAATAATTTAATTTATTTAATGTCTAAAAATTATAAACAAATACTATGATGTAGGAAATATTTTTAGCTTTTCAATTACTATCTATAGTAAAAAATATGACTTGTATAACCCCATATAAAAATTGTTTTAGTAAAACATTTCATGTTTGTGTCATTTTTACTTTAACATTAAATAAAAAGATATTTATGTCATTTCCCAACCAAAGTGGCTCCATGGGGTCCCCAAGTTGACCCATAGATTTTCATGGTCGTCCATGACACATAAAATGAGGGTAGGACATGTTTCTAGGTCATTTAAGTTTATTAAAACATTATTCTTACCATAAACTACACTAATTACCTCTAATCGCGATTAAAAACTTAATAAGTTACCATTCAACAAAAAATTATTTTTATCCCATTGAACCACATTTTACTTCTTAATGACAACCATGTATGTAAGAGTTTTTAAATTCAAAACACAAAGATGGAAAAATTTCATTTAAATGGAAAAATCAGTTTTTATAAGTACCACTTAGTGGTTTCACTATTCATCAAAAATAGAAGTTTTTCAGAAAAATCCCAAAAACTCACCCTAAGATATATTTGATATTCCTAATTCAAAAATGAAGTCTATTTTACAAAATTAAAAATATATAAGTCACATTAATTAATTTAATAATTAATTCCCGTTGTCAGAGCAAATAGCGTGTTTTTATGAAACAATAAGTATCAAAAGATTGACACTAGTTTAAGTCTGATTTCAAAGTGAAATTAATTCCAACGACCACTATTGGATTTAATGGTAAAAATATATTATAATTACACTTTAAAAAGAATTCAAAATATAATCTAATCATATAAATAAATTATATTAAAAAGAGGGTTTGAATTAAAATACAACATTTTACACTATTCATTAAAAAATGAACTTTATCGGAAAGATACCAAAAATTTACACAAAGTAAATTTTGATGTCCCAATTCTTAAGAAGAGATTTATTTGGTCCAATAGAATGTATAAGAGTGAAAAAAACTATATTTAATGACGGTTCACCATCAAAAGGCGATAAGTTAACCTTTAGTGAAAACTAGGGCATATACGCCTAAAATTGAATTCTTTCCGTATTTTAAGCCTTTATCTTTTATTGGATAAATGTAAAAACATTTAAAAACATATATAACCATATTTTAGTTATTTCTATCCATTCCTGCCAATACAACGGCTACATGTTAACTACCATTTAAAATAATATTATTTTATTATTAGATTGCAACGTAAGATTCCCAAGAAACTCGTTGTTGCTTGTTGGGTGTGCCATCGATCATAGCATCCCATTTAAAGTCATATTAATATTTTATTCACAAATATGGATAAATATGAAAATTTCATATTCTTTATATAACTGGGGTGTTACATCCTTCCCCCCTTTTGGGAATTGCATCCTCGCAATTTTTAAAATTGATCTTGGAAACATCCTTGAAAGTCCCACACCGGAACAAGAGTTGGTAAAACAATCACTTTAAAATAAAGGAAGATAAGTACAGAGGTCACTCGAGTTAACCCATACTAGGATTCCATGTATAAAAACATGGACATGGAAGAAAAAGCAAAGGGTCATGTTCTTGAGGGAGAGTGATAGTAAACATGTCTAGGAGAAAGTGAACCATAAGAAAATCACAAACTTGTGATGGGTTAAACGGTATTTGATTCCCTAGTAGGAAAAGTTAATAGACAACATTTTTGTTTTAAGTTACTTTTTATTGAGGAATTTATTCATAAGGAAACATAATCACTTATAATGTGGACTTTAAACTTTTACTAGATTCCTTAATCAAACTCATATTTTTTTCCAAAAGACGAGTATTTAGGGAGACTTGTTCGCATTAAGAGTACTATAATCAACTTCTAGAGAGTCACCTAATCCACAAAATAGAACTATATAATTCCCATGTATTTAGACTTTAACCAAAACCAAAACCAAAAAGGTTAGTACAAGATCAGATAATCCAGAAAATGATAACCCTTTATAAAAAGAAAATCTATTCTTAATCTCCAAAATTTGTCCAACAAAACCCAAAGTTCAACGAGGACCATTCTATAATCAATTTGTCCATAAAATTCTTCAAAGTAAACCAAACTAAGATTGAAACCCAAATATTTGAAGGATTTAGTCACATAGTCTTCCAAGTTAAATCGTAACATTTTTCTCCAAACAACATCAGTTGCTCTTAAAGTCTCGTATTGGAAAGTAATTAACCTAATCACATATCCTCCATGATAGGTTAATCATTTTCATAAATAACCCAAAATCAACTTACTCTTAATTCATAAAATCATATAAATAAAAAGAATCAGTCAAACTAACCAGGGACTTCATGTAGTCCAGTGGTAGGCGATAAATACCAGTCGCACTTTGGTTGTGGGTTCGATTCCCGTAGCTTTGTCCGACGCGACTGGTAGTCACACGGTCTGCGTGTTGTCGTTTTTCCAAAACTATATAATTCTCAAATCATTCCCCAAAAAGGGATAAAATCATCAAAAATAACCATAACATAATTTAAGCTCAATTTTATCTCATTCCTTTCACTTCAATCATATCATATAGTAACCCATAATTTCCTCAAAAGTAAGGATCATATAAACCCAAATGGTTCTTTATAACTATGTCCACAAAAGAAAAGATAACTATTCCTTGAATAAAATTTGCATATATTAAATATCAGGGTTACACATAATATAAAAAGTCTTCTAATGTAACCCCATCATCAAAAGAGACATAATACTCTTAAGAATTTCACCATAACTCTTGAAGCCCTTATATGTTGACATCTTACTCATTCAAAATTCTTCATGATCCATTAACAATTAATTTCCAACTTATTTCGAAATACCTCTTTCCTACAAACAAAATCACGAATCATATCTTAAGATTCCAAAATAGGAAAACAATAGTCCTGAAATAATACATACCTTTGATTGGTCATTGTCAGTTTCTTCATCCTCAATCGGAATGGCATTAGGTATTGGTAAACAAACATTTGTACGCTCTTGGTGATCCCATTCACGAAACTTCTTCATAGGACAGGTGTTTTCATAATGACCATGCACACCACATTTAAAACATTCAATTGATCCCTCAGAAAGAACTTCTTTCCCTTTCCTCGAGTCAACTAGATGCTTTTTTTCCATGGAAGGTTCTTGCTTTATGACCTTCATTTCCACATCTATAGCATATTTCTGTCCCTTTGAAACATTTTCCTAGGTGTTTCTTTCCACATCATTGACACATAGGTTTTTGAACACACTTACCTTTATGATTATTACCTGTACTTCCGTAGGGATTTGTTTCTCACATATATGATTCCTTAGAGAAATCACCAAGGTTTAGGTGGTCAATCATGACTCCAGATAGTTGGTTGAGGATAATCACAAGAGTTCTCATTGAAGCTCCCATATCATTCAGTTGCTTGCTCAAAAAACTATCACAGTTTCCTTCACATCCACTGTTACTATGGTGCCTGCTAGATCCAGCCATTTACTAAAACCAAAAAGGTCAGTGTGAGTATATCAACAAAACCATCATGTACTAATGAGGAAGATAAACACTAAGATATACTTACTCATTCAATTTATCTAAAACTAGGACTCTTTCTGAAATCTTAACCATTATGGTAATGTCACTTATTCTTAAAGAATACCCTAACCTCTAATGTTATCTAAACCGACCTTTGATACCAACAATAAGGCCCCAACCTTAAACCTTACTTAATCTTGAGTTATTACAAGATTACACATTGAGGATCTTTTCAGGTTTAGAGTTTTAGATAATTAGATCATGAAACTTGCATTACATTCCATATTTAAACAAAGTGGTTACATAAAAGACAATATTCATTCTTCCCATCAACGGAAACATATTTAAAATAAAACATGGATTCTTTCTTGACACATCCTTGACATTATCATCACATCATGTACCCTTCCCTTGACCTGTGAAAAACATTTCAAAAACTTGGGATGAGCATAAAAAGCTCAGTAATGGATATAAAAATATGGAAAGGAAACGTGAGTACATGTATACATAAGAATGAAATCATAATTTACCCATAAAACATAAGCACTTTAACATACCTCATAAAATCATGAATAAATCATAGAAATCATAAGACATAAAAGGTAACTTGAGGCATTCATAACATTCTTACATAGGGAGTAACCATCTTGGTTACGTTTTGGAATACCCATCACAGTATATTCCCTAAATCTATTCAGAAAAACCTTAACGTTTCACTCCTTCACGTTACCCAATGCATTGGAGATCTATATCGGGCTCACCCGCCCTTAGTTTATCACGGAACCACCCTTCTTCATAATAATGCCCAAGAACCTCAACATAATCGTATCACATAAAACATGCATAAAGGAAACATAATATTTCCACCTTTCAATCACAAGATATCAATACAACACATTGATATAAAAACATTATGGAAACCATTTGCAATACCAAAATAAAATAAAAGTAAAACATGGAATTTATTTTTCTTTTAAAAAAAGGTATGGCTTGTAGAGGAAGCCGAAACTCAAATAATGGTCACGGCGGAGGATAAGTCATTGTCGCAGCATACGTACGACAAAAACATTCTTTTTTGTCGTTTAGTAAACTCTTCGTATAAAAAATATTTCTTTTGAATAAAAGTAAAATTCAAAGGGGTTTATTCACCGTATAAAATAAGGTTGTGTATAAAACAAAATATGCCTCAATGAAAGTAAATTGAGACGAAGTCCCTTACAAAGACGGTATCCTTGGTTTAAGGATAAATAAATTACATAATTATGTGTGAAAAACGAATACACCAAATATAAGTGGATATTAAGTGTAAAAGAATCAAAGGTTATTCACACATATTCAAAGGATGACATATTCAATAACTACATGTTGAACCCAAAGAAATCAAAATTGGGTTAAGAAGTTCCCTTGACAGCCTAACAGCGTCACATCAAAAAAAGGGTATCTCATCACTTGGACATAAAATTTACATCAATAAGGATATATGAGAACATATCCCAACATAACAATATGTACATTAAAAGACCCAACAAAATAAGTCTTTTAATGAGAGGAGGGTGAAAGGTTCCCTTACCGACATGGGTATCTTTCGAAACATACGCCTCGTGAAAGAAGGACAATACAACATTGATGTAAATACTCATAAATGAAATAATATTACACAATGAGTAAAATAATGGTCAGTACATACACCACTCAAAGGAAATTGTGGAAAATGTAGCATAAATCTCACAGGAATAAAAGTGAGATGAAAAATCCTTGACGAAAACACGGCAGCCTAACGACGCCACTTAAAACTTCCAAAAATGGATTGATGAGATCAAATAGGGTATCTCATAATATTAGCATGAAGTTTATAGAAAGATTAATATAAAAGAACATCCCCCAACATAACAAATAGGAGCTTAAAAGAAGTGACATAAATGAGAGTACTTAAAAAAAGAGAGAGGTTAGATCTCTTTCGAAAATTCTGCAGCCTAACAGCGCCACTCAAAACATCCAAAATGGATTGATGAGAGAGAATAGGGTCTCTCATAATATGAACATAAATATTACAGTATGAGTAATATAAAATAACATCCCAGTAACAAGAAATATGATCTTTAAAATGAATGACATAAAATAGCATATTTATAAAGAAAGAGAGGAGTAGGATCCCTTACCTCAAGTCCAACTTGTCCTGTTCGTTTCTTTATATTCCTGAATAATAAACTTTGGTCAATTTATAATTGATTAAAGACCTCTTATAAAGATTATTATTCAGTTCATATCACATATTTTTACGTTATAATAATTGGTTAATAATATGAGTTAATATCAGACGTTTTTGTCGATGTTTGGTACATGAGTCAAAAATTGAACTTGTTGGAAAATAATTTTCCATGTAGTTATAGGTACATCATATCCAGAATAGTATTGATGTTTTAAATATCATATATATCCAGTATATATTCATTTTATACTATTCCTTAGAATTTGGAGGTAAAAATTTAGAGCACCGTTCATGGAGACGGTAGGCCGTACGTACGCATGAACGCTACTTTCATTTTTTGTCATATTAATGGAATTAAAAAAAATGATAGATATATATATATGTTATAATTCCAGAATGATATCCATAATTTAGATTTAATATATTACATATATATCCATTATATATATGTACTTATAATAGTACATAACATTTTGAGATAAGAAATGAAATGTACCGTTCATGGAGATAGTAAGCCGTACGTACGCATGAACTCTACTTCCATTTCTATTTCATATTTAATGAAATTAAAACATAATGATAGATAATAGTATTTTAATTAAAGTATGGTATCATATATAATATCATTAAATATATCCTTTATACGTACCACATATGGTATTAATGAATCAAATCACTTTGAGGGGGCGGTAGTCCGCACTTCCTTAAATGAAGATATCACGTTTACCCATAATGGAAACCATAAAGGTATGAAATAAATGAAAAATACAGAAGCTTAATTAAAACATAAACATATTATATATTATATATAAATATATTGTCATCTTAATGGACACCTTTTAAGGTTTTAGAAGAATGTTGAACAATCATCGTTTCGGGAGGCAGAAATTCGCCATCCACGGAAACAGCATGTTCTTTAACCATTAGATGTAGTTGTGTGTAAGTGTAGCTCGAATCCTTCTTATAACTACATTATAGTATATTTAAGATGCTGTATTTGTTACAAAATAAATGAATAAAAAGAGTTTCGGTGGTTGGAGAAGCAAAATAAAACAAAAGGAAACAAGTGAAGACATTAACTTAAAATCGGGTAACTCCCTTTGGTTTGAGATCAAAGGCTTCCTTGGGAAGACTTCTGCCCAAAGTGAGGCTTCAAGGAGTAAGAGAGGGAAGTGGAGAGACAAAATGGACAGGGGTTGGCTAAGCCAAAGGCTTTGGGAGTGTGGGTAAGGAGGTAGAGGTGGGGGCCTTTTATAAGAGGAGAGGAGGGGCACTCTTGTAAAGTTACAAAATGTTACTTTATTTTCCAATGAGTTTCGAATTTTAAAGGCCCCACATTAATTTATTTCGAGGATAAGGTAATAAGGGTTCGAAATAAACTCATCTAATAGGTTTTGGACATGTGTATTTTATAGATATTACATTCTCTTTCCATTTTATTTAAATCGTTAAATAATGAGGTCATCGTTGCATCATCATGATGTCATAAATAATTTAATTTATTTAATGTCTAAAAATTATAAAAAAATACTATGATGTAGAAAATATTTTTATCTTTCCAATAAATATTTATAGCCAAAAATATTACTTGTATAACCCCATGTAAAAGTTGTTTTAGTACAACATCTCATGTTTGTGTCATTTTTACTTTAACATTAAATAAAACGATATTTATGTCATTTCGCAACCAAAGTGGCTCCATGGGGTCCCCAAGTTGACCCATGGATTGTATTGGTCGTCCATGACACATCCAATTAGGGTAGGACATGTTTCTAGGTCATTTCATTTTATTAAAACATTATTCTTACCATAAACTACACTAATTACCTCTAATCGCGATTAAAAACTTAATAAGTTACTATTCACCAAAAAATTATTTTTATCCCATTGAACCACATTTTACTTCTTAATGAAAACCATGTATGTCGGATTTTTGAAATTCAAAACACAAATATGGAAAAATTTCATTTAAACGGAAAAATCAGTTTTTATAAGTACCACTTAGTGGGTTCACTATTCATCAAAAATTGAAGTTTTTCAGAAAAATCCCAAAAACTCAACCTAAGCTATATTTGACATTCTGAATTCAAAAATGAAGTATATTTTACAAAATTCAAAACATATAAGTCACATTAATTAATTTAATAATTAATTCCCGCTGTCAGAGAAAATAGCGTGTTTTTATGAAACAATAAGTATCAAAAGATTGACACTAGTTTAAGTCTGATTTCAAAGTGAAATTAATTCCAACGACCACTGTTGGATTTAATGGTAAAAATATATTCTAATTTCACTTTAAAACCAATTCAAAATATAATCTAATCATATAAATAAATTAGATTAAAAAGTGGTTTTGAATTAAAATACAACATTTTACACTATTCATTAAAAAATGAACTTTATCGGAAAGATACCAAAAATTTACACAAAGTAAATTTTGATGTCACAATTCTTAAGAAAAGTTTTATTTTGTCCAATAGAATGTATAAGAGTGAAAAAAACTATATTTAATGATGGTTCGCCATCAAAATGTGATAAGTTAACCTTTAGTGAAAACTAGGGCATATACGCCAAAAATTGAATTCTTTCCGTATTTTAAGCCTTGATCTTTTATTGGATAAATTTGAAAACATTTAAAAACATATATAATCATATTTTAGTTATTTCTATCCATTCCTGCCAATACAACGGCTACATGTTAACTACCATTTAAAATAATATTATTTTATTATTAGAGTGCAACGTAAGATTCCCAAGAAACTCGTTGATGCGTGTTGGGTACGCCATCGAGCATAGCGTCCCCTATAAAGTCATATTAATATTTTATTCAAAAATATGGATAAATATGAAAATTTCATATTCTTTATTTACCTGGGGTGTTAAACCTCTTTTATTTGAGCATCTCATACTTATATATTCGATCGTACATTTGGTATTATAGAGTATATCATCTCAAACATACCACCTTAACAATTGGTATCAGAGGATTTGGTTCAACCTGAATTAATCTCACGATTTGATTCAGAAATAAATTTTCGGAATTACATTTTCTAGATTCATATTTTTCGGAATCTATTTTTCAGAATCAATTTTTTGGACTCATAGTTCGGATTCACTTTTTACTTAGAAATAATTTTCCTCTATATTTTCTTTCTTAGAATATTTTCCTTGTTTAAAAACTTTTTCTACTAAGAAGTTTTTGTGGAAATAATTTTCTTAAAAATGACAGGAATCAATGTTGGTTCCATAGATAATATAAATCCAACCAGACCACCAATCTTTGATGGTAATGATTATGAATATTAGAGAGATCGTATGAAGACTTTCATTATCAACACCAGGGATAAAAATATTGTTATTCTTACAGGAGGATACAAAGTTCTTGATAAAGAAGTAATTACCTTTACAAATCAATAAATTCATTAATATCAATTGAATTATATTGTACGCAACACTTTACTTTTTTTAATGACTAGAAATACATATAGCCAAATTTCATCTTTTGAAGTAGAAAATCCTATATGGAAGAAACTTGAAGTTACACACATTGGCACTTCCAAAGTAGTAGAGAATAGAAGAGTCATGGTTAGAGCCGAATATCATGGTTTTAGGTTTCCTTAAGGTGAGCCCATATGCAAGGTGCAATAGAAATTCATGACTATTGTGAATAGTTTACAATCAATGGGTGAAAAAGGATTAGATGATGAAGATCTTGTTGAAAAGATAATTGAAATCATGCCGAATGAGTTAGAATCTATAAGGAATACAATTGATGAGAATTGAAAGGTTACTCAGATTACCCTTGAAGAGCTGTTTGGAACTCTTCATTAGCATGAGATAGAATGATGAGAGATGCTGATATTGTGAAGAATAAGAATGCAAATGACAATGTATATTTTACTAATACTTCCAATAATATTAAATCCAAGACTCTTGAAAGAGTTACTAGATCCAGATGTAATAAAGTTGTTATCCATTCCGAATCTAGTGGAAGTGAATCCTCAGAAAATGAATTAGAAAATCTTGCTCAAAGGACGAACAAGATAGCTGGACAGCGGAACTTTCAATCCAAATATAAGAATAAGGAAAGAAAATACAAGAATGATTCATAAGTTACATGCTATGAATGAAAGAGAGATGGACACATAAGACCTGATTTCCCAATGCTCAAGAGAAAATAAAGAAAGGAAAGGCATTCTGAGGAAAATAGAGAGAAGTATTACAAGTTAAAAGCTAAGAAAGTGTTGAAAGCAAATGTTTGTGACCCTTGACAATATGGAAAGCAACATAAATCATGTTTTAAATCAGTTTTTGAAGTCACAACAACTGATGCACTAAAGTTGGTGCACATGGATCCTTTTGGTCCTACACAAACCGGAAGCATTGGAGGAAAATATTATGTATTTGTTCTGGTAAATGATTACACTAGATTTAAATGGGTCTATTTTCTAGAAAATAAGTCTATAGATTTTTCCTATTTCTAATGTTTTAGAGCCCAAGTCAAAAATGATAAAAACCTTTCATTGAAAACTATTCAAAGTGATCATGGAAGAGAATTTAAAAATTCTGATTTTGAAACATTTTGTAGTAGAAAAGGTATTACTCACATCTTTTCCTCACCTTGAACACCTCAACAGAATGGTGCTGTTTAAAGAAGAAATAGAATTCTTGAAGTGATAACTTTATCTTTTTTGAGTGAGTATTCTGTAGCCAAGCATTTTTGGGCTGAAGCTGTAATTACTACCTGTTATAATATAAATCGAGTTTTGATTAGACATTTTCTTAATAAATCTCCTTATGAGTTATAAAATGGTAAAAAAACTATAATTTCTCACTTTAAGGTTTCTGCTTGTAAGGTATTAATTCTGAATACTAAAGATAATTTACAAATCTTCACACCAAAATCTGATGAAGGAATTTTCTTAAGCTACTCCACAACTTCTAAGGAATATAGAGTTTTTAACAAAAACACTTGTACTGTTGAAGAAACAGTACAAGTCAAATTTGATGAAACTGATCCTTTTGTTTTTAAACAACCTCAACCCCTATCCTTGGATGTGTTTTCAAAAACTAATTATCAACCTATGATAGAAATTCCTTCCGATAAGGAAAATGTATAAGAAGATACTTCTGAAACATTTACCCCAGAAGATTTCCTACCCTATGTTGATGAACAAGTTCTTCAAAACCCAAATCGGTTGTTTCTTAAGAATCATCCTAGTGATAGTATCATTGGTGATGTGAATCAAACTGTAAGGACTAGAAGTTCCTTAAGAAATGAAGTAGAACATCTTGCATTCCTTTCCCAATTGGAACAAAAAATTATTGATGATGCTTTAGGTGATGTTTATTGGATTAAAGCCATTCATGATGAACTAAATGAATTCTAAAGAAATAAATTCTGGACCTTCGTTGAAAGAGCTAAGGAAACTACTATAATTGGAGTAAAATGGGTCTTCATAAATAAGTGCGATGAAAATGGTGTCATAGTTCGGAATAAAGCTTGATTGGTTGCTAAAGGCTACAATCAGTATGAAGGAATAGACTATGACGAAACATATGCTCCTGTAGATAGAGTTGAATATATTCCTATTTTATTTGACTTTGCAGTATTCTTAAACATCATTCTTTTTCAAATGGATGTAAAATGTGTCTTCATTAATGGTTATGTTCAAGAGGAAGTTTTTGTTGAATAACCACCTGGCTTTGAAGATACAAACATCCTGATCATGTTTTTAGGATTACCAAAGCTTTGTATGGCCTTAAACAAGCCCCTCGAGCTTAGTATTATAGACTTACAAGATTTTGGCTTAAAAATAACTATGTTAAGGGAAATGAAGATCCAAACCTTTTTATAAAGAAGGATGAGAAAAATTTCTTGATTGTTCAAATTTATGTTGACGACATTATATTTGGTTCAACTCAGCAATCTTTAAGTAATTCCTTTGCGGATCTAATAAAATCTGAGTTTGAAATGCGTGTGATGTGTGAGTTAAAATTTTTCATTGGTTTTCAAATTTCATAAAAAGCAGAAGGAACTTATATATATCAACATAAGTATATTAAATATCTTCTTAAAAAGTATGGATATGACAACACTAAAAGTATTATTACTCCCATTGGTACCTCAAACACACTTGATCTTGATGAAGCTAGGAAACCGGTGGATCAAACATCTTTTAGAGGTATGATAGAAAGCTTACTATATTTGATAGGTAGTTTTCCAGACTTGATGTTTTCAGTATGCTTATGTGCTAGATATCAATCCAATCCAAAGGAATCTCATTAAAAGGTAGTGAAAAGAATTTTTCACTACTTAAAGGGAACCATGGATCTATGACTTTTTTTACATCTGGAAATTATTTTATCTTAAATTTGTTTTTCAGATACAGATTTTGGTGGGTGTAGAATTGATAGAAATAGTACATTCGGAACTTGTCATTTATTAGGAGATTCATTAGTTTATTGTTCATGCAAGAAGAAACACTCAGTAGCACTATCCACTGCTGAAGCTGAATATTTAGCAGCTAGAAGTTGTTGTGCTCAAGTGTTTTGGATGCAACACACATGCACAGACTATGGCTTGAGTTTTACTAAGACTCAAATTTTGTGTGATAACACAAGTGCCATTACCCTTATCAAAAACCATGGACACCAATCTCATGCAATGGACATAGACATTATGCATTACTTTCTTTGGGATCACACACTAAAAAGAGATATCATTTTTCAATTTATCGGAATGCAAGATCAAATTGCAAATATTTTTACAAAATCATTACCCTTTAATAGATTTCAATACATTAAACAGAATTTAGGGATGATAACCGTAAGGTAATATTCCTCCATTAACTTTCTGCTGAACCAAACTCCATACAGTAATAAACTCATTTATACAGGGGGAGTACATCTGTTATTAAAGTCTTTTAAAAAAATTTTGGAGTTGGTTTTTCAAATTTTTCGTAATGAAAATGTTCTCAGATATTTTTTCAAATTTTTCATAATGAAAATTTTTTATAGTCATTCTTTAAAAATAATATCATAATGATAATTTTCGTAAAGGAAATTTTCGGAACAAAATATCTTCGTAATGAAATTTTTGGAAATGAAGTTTCTATAATGAAATTATTCATACCTTAAATTTTTGTATTGGAAACTTTCAGAACTGAAACACTATTATTGATAATTGTTTCATATTTAGAATTTTTGTAATGAAAATTTTTCATACTCAAAATTTTTGTTGTGTCTTTTTTCTCGTAATGAGTTTTTTGAAGTGAGTTTTCTTATTAAGTTTTTCATAGTCAAATTGTCTTCAAGAAGAATATCAATTATTATGAATAATAATCTCGGAAATCCGAAAGGTATGATCTTCTTACTTAGGATTTCGTAATCATATTTTTTATGTTGGTATTTTCTTTTGTGTTTTTCAGATTCGTTTTTTCATAAAATCCGAATGATTTTTTTAAAACCTCAAAAGATCAGATTCAAATTTCCTTGGGGATAGTTTTTCAACCGTTAGATATGATAAGAATGTTTCTCAACTGTTACATGGGTTTTGGAAGATGAAAGGTCACCTCCTTTGCCTACATAAAGGGGACCCCCGATGGTTGACCCACATCGATTTCAAGCCATCACGTGTAGAAGTTCTACCCTTCTGAATCTTTCAGTGTTTATCCATTCGAAATGTCTATAGAAGCCACTTCTCAAGAAATGTCTACTATGAAGTCAATCTCAAGTGGGTTAGTCTACAGGGAAAGGCTGGTCCATCTGAACTTTTTCAGTAAGTATGATTCTCTTATTTCTAAGAATATCAAGCTCAATGGATGGGAAGATTTCTGTATATCAAAGCCATGGGATCAGGATGTTGTTTATACAGACTTTCTTATAGAATTTTATGAGTCTGTTTCCTTCTATGATGAAGATGACAGAGAAAAATTATCATATAAGAGCTATGGAAAGACTTACTAGCTTTCTTACACTAAGGCTGTGAGATTGGTGGGGCTCTCATATGTTGGAGAAGCCGAATTTTTCTCCCATAAGCTACTAAATGTGCAAGAATGTTTCAAAAAAGTGAAGGTTATGGAATTCCTTGGACTTAAAGAAGTCAAGACCGCAAAGATTTCACATCTGTCTACCAATAATAGAATTCTAGAGATATAGGTTCAAGGGTTTTTCATACCAAGAATAGGTGACAAGGATAACATAAAGAAAAGTGACATTGACATCTTGGATTTCTTGGTAAATATATGAAAGATCAATATGTTGAGGAACATTCTTATTATGGTTCAGAACATCAAGAATGGCGATTTGAAAGCTCAAATTATTATGTATCCTGCTCTTCTCTCCAAGATTATTATTCGGTGTCTTGATTCTTTGAAGATTTCTTACACCTCCAAGATGAAAAATTGCAAGGTGATGCTGACAAATGATGACACTATGAAGAGAATAAAAGTTGGTTCCTCAAAACAGTCAGGTTATTTCTATGATCTATTAGATGAGGAGGTAGAAGCCAATCCGGAAAATGTAGAAAATGTTGAACCCTCAAAGAAGTCCGGTATGAAAAGGAAGTTGAAGGAAGTGAAAGCTGAAGAGAAAACCCAAAAATCAAAGGAAGTCCAATCCACACCTCCTAAACCCAAAAAGGAAAAAAGCCTACCTGGATGATGTAGTAGCAAAGTGGAGAGAGATCAAGGAAAATAGGAAAGAAGGGGAGCCATAGTTCGGCTTCGACCCTGATGAGGCCAATTCCCTAAAAGAAAATGATACTGATGAGTTAGAGAATCAGTCATAGGAGAAGAAGCTCAAGAAGAAAAGTTCTGAGGTAGATATTGTTCAATCTCTTTTGAAGGAAACATAAATTGCATCAGAGAACATTCCAGTGCCAAAGTATTTTTTGGTAGAACAATTACCCGAGACTCCAGGTAAGAGGACTTCAGAAAATTACAAGGAGAATGAAATTGAGAAAGAATTTATGGTGAATGTTCAGCAAGATATGGAGGAAATTCATAAAGCTGAGAGTAGTGGTGGATCTGACGATGTAATCAAGAAAGGTGAAGACTATCATGAGAAGGATAGTGCTTCTGAGAATTTTTCACTCCGGACATCTCAATTCTGATCCTCAAAATTTCCTACACCCAAAGATGAAGAGAATGGAGAAGAGGAAGTGAATAAGACATCTAAAGAAGAAAGTCATAATCATGACTTTATCCATCCTGAAGATAATGTGGCCAGTGCTGAAAAAGAGAAGATTGATGAAGAAAAAATTGTACAATTTTCTGGAAGTGAACATGAATATTTTGATGAAGAGGTCGTTCTGAAAATCAGAAAGGGTAAGGAAGTGCTTATTGACACTCCCTCAAAAGATATCATAAGGAAGAAGCATGTTGGAGGCTCTTCTAAAAAAAGATGGTGGAAATAGAAGAAGAACAATCTACTAGCAAGTTGTATGATTCAGAGTCATCTTCTTTGGGACACGATTTTGTTTTTGAGTCCCTAAAGAAGTTGATAGATACAATTCCAATCTTCCATACAATAGACTCCAGATTCCAGATGCTTCAGCACAACATGAATCAGAAGTTAGAATCTGTATCCATGGTGATGGATAAATGTATGAAGATTGAGACATAACATATAAATTTTCTTATCAATTATGAGGTCCACAGAAAGTCGTGAATCAAAATAACTATATAGCCGAAGAATATCGTTGAAGATATGGAGGAGCTTGATCAGTTCCAACAAGATGTTAAGGAGGATATAGCTATTGAGGATGTCAAAATTAAAAATCTTTCAGAAATTTTTTAGGAAAAGCTAAGTCTAGAACAAAGTTCTCAGATTCAGGATGTAAATGATCTGAATGGGAAGCTGAGCTATTTTGTTAAAATCCAAAAAACAGAGAAGGATCTTCGGAGTGAGATGCAAGAGAAATTTGTGAAGCAAGATGAATTTCTAATGGCTCAGGAAGAAGAAATTAAGGATCAGGCATAGGTCCTAAAGACTCAAGAAGAAAGGATCACAACCTTGGAGAAGAAAGTAGAATAGGACCACAAAGAAATGAAGAAGCTGAAGACAATTGTCAAGATGCTAATGCCCAAGGAAAAAGTAACAAAATAGACTACTTTGATCTTTTTTTGTACTGTTTTTTCCTTTTACTAATATTTCCAATCAAAAAGAAATTGTCGATGTTTGTCTTGGTTGTAACTTGAACTAATATTTCAGGTATCATATTGTTCTTCATTCCCTCAAACACGTTTTGAAAATCACAAAGGGAGAGAAAGGAAAAAGAATTCTAAAAGAGAGATGAAAAATCAAAAGGAGAATACTTCTAAGTATAATAAGATCATCACTAAGTATGGGGGTGTGATCATTACAAAGTTTTTTCTATTCTGGAAATCTAGAATATAATCCTTAGGGTTACAAAGCCTAAGGGGGAGTTAGTTATATTCACCATTGTCCATAAACAAAGGGAGATAAGCTTTAATTTCAATGTCTAAAGAAATTTTTCCTAGTCGTTATATTCTTTTTCTAAAAGATTTTTGTGCTTTCCAAAAAGGAGGAGATTGTTGTGTCAATAAGGATTTCTTTATGACTTTTCCATTCCTTCTTGTTTTGAAAATCACAAACACATTATCCTTAAGAATATCTGGTTTTAACCCTATTTTACTTCCATATGGAAAATTTCCTTCCCAAAAGAAAATTTACCCCTAAATTGTTTTCATTATTCATATCAATATTTTTCCTAATTGTAAAAATCAGATTCATATATAAAACCTAGAAATCATATAATACTTAGATATGAAGTATTATGTTTTCTAATCTGAATTCCTGTTATGAACTTTTATGAAGTTCTACACCAAATTCCTTGATCAAAATTTTATTTTAGCGAGACTTACACCATATTCCCAACTCTTTTCTTTTGTGTGGTGTATATAATTCCCACTAATATAATATATTATACTTATTATTATATTTAGTCGTATTTACATATCCATTTTAACATCTATCTTTCATGGGGTATATGGTTCAAATGTTACCAAAGCGTTAAGAGATTTTTTTCTCAATTTTCCTTCTTCGAGACACATGTTACGTTAAAAAACTGTATTATTTTACAATGTGTATATACAACCAATTTACATGATGTATCATGAATATCATTCTTTTAATGATATTATATGTTTAATGTAATTTTATTCTGTCTTCATTCTGAAATATGTGTTCCTTCAAATCAACTATTTCTAAAAATGTTTTAATAGTGTTTGAGATGATATTTTTTTCATTATTAACGAAAATAGATTTCAAATATTTTTAAATTAGCTTCCAAAGAATAATTTATAAATTTCCATAGATATTTTTCAAATGAAAAAGGTTTTCTATATGTTTTATGATTTAAAATTTATTTTTTGAAGTGTAAAAGATATTTTTCTCATGAATTACAGCCCCAAATATATATTTTTATTTTCAAATAATAAAGTTTATGTGATAAATGGGAACCCTAAAATAAATTCATTTATGAAAATAAAAATTCAAAAATCTTATAAAACAGACCCAACATTTTATGTTCAAATTTCAAATTATAGAGTAAAATATCCATCATTGAACCCCACACCCATTGTCAACTGATTGGGTTTTGTGAAACCTTGGGTCGAAAAACCCGTCCCCTCCACACCATCCTCTCATTATAGTAACCTCAAACACAACCCTATCAGGAAGAACACAATATAATGAAACCATAACACCACCATTGGGGACCCTTGACACAAGACAAATCCAACAATAGCCTCAATAAATCATCAAAAGGGATAAAAACCCTGCCAAAAACATCAACGATTACCATTACAATCACATTCCAAACCATAGGAACACCATCTTTATCACCACGTATCATGCCATTAATACCACTGGTCATCGAAAACATCACCATCACTGGAATTATACACATTGAATGGAATATCTACCCAAATGAACACCAATCATTCAGAGTCCAAAAAATGAGACACACCATTAGCACTAAAAGTATCCACCAACACCATCCCAAAACCACCAAAAACACCTTCATACTAAACCGAGATGAATTATAGTAAGATGTGATAGGCATCAAGAGCAGAGGTAGGTAAACATTCTAACTATAAGAATCACCAAGCTCCACTACCAACTTAGTCCCAAACCACTAGAGCTCCTTCGAAGAAAACCAATGTGGATTTTATCATGATGGCTTTGGTGGTATGAGAGTGGAAGAAATAGCCAAGGGACACCAATTGATGATGAGAATATAAGAAATACAGTCCAACAACGAAATTAAAACTTGAAGAAAATAGAATACAGAACCGTCACATGAAAATAAATCCCTCGAAAAAGAAGATAAAAAATGATAACAACCCCCTGTGAAAGCCTATGAAAAGGGTATTAGGGAGAAGGGATGCCATGAGAAGTATGAAAGAGTGAGAAAAAGGAATAAAAATATAAAAGATGTTTTGGGGAGTGAACTCATTCCAAAAAAATTTCTTTCGTAGTATTCTATGACTACTATGGAAATCATTTTATATATTTATGTGTCTTCGACAATTCCATGTATGTTTACTGAATTATTCTTTAATGGTTAAGGATTTTCAATACATTATGATTAATTTTTTTAGGAACTTACAATATTTATTCCAAGAATCACGTATAAGATCTTAGATATGTAGGGTGTGATCTTCCAATTTTATTCTTGTGTTCTCATACCCTTATATTTTTGTTATTCTTACGTATCTTCCTTATTTTCCCTTACTGAGAATCAGAGCTCACCCATTCTTATGTTTCTTTTCCCCAGGATAAGAATGAAGGTATTAAGTATTATATGTCAAAAAGAGTTCTAGTTAGGAAGAAATAGGTGGGAGAAGATGTAGATGTATTATGAACCAGTCGTTTTTGGTTCAACGTTTCCAAAGGCACTAAACTAATATACTATTTGGGTGTGTATTTGTGTGATGTTATAAATATTATACAAAATGATGTAATTTATATGTATATTAAGCTTGAGTTTTTATAATTTCTATATTATAATTTTGAGTATAAGATATAATTTTACCAATTATATTAATAAAGAAATTTGATAATTTTAATTATGTTCATACCATAAATAGAAATTTGATTTATACATATTCATTAGACAAGAACATATTCTCATTCTCTATTAAGAATATAGGTTTCTATATATATAAGAATGATATGTATTTTAGAATTGGAAATATGATAAATAGATTATGAATCCATGATATAGATAATCCTATTTATAATATCCTAAATAAAAATTTCCATGTTGTTTCTAATCCCACCAATCATTTTCTGTATCTCCTTAGTTATAAAAATGTAAAAAACATCTAAAGACTCCATAAAATGGATTATTTGAACCATTTGATTATAAGTCATTTAAAAAATACAAATTTGTTTTTAGAAAAAAATACCTAATAATCATTTAATCAAAAATGTTAAAATGATATTGGGATATTGGCTCTCACAGATAGTGATGTTTGTGGAATAATGAGTGCCCAAGAATGTAATGGTTTTAGGTACCCCACTACCATTATCAAGGATTTTATTTTGTATTGATATGTGTTTCTAAATAAACAAAAGTATGGAACTTTTTAAAAGTTCAAAAGTATAAAAATCATATATAGAACCAACTTGGTAAGAGTATTGATATCGTTCGATTAAATTAGAGTTGTGAATATTTGACAGTATAATTCATAGATCATTTGAGGGATTCATGAGTTGTTCTGAAATTCCTTATACTAGAACAACACAACTTAATGGTGTGTCTGAGAGGATAAATTAGACCTTATTGGACATTGTTTGATGAATGAAGAGTCTTTGAAACCTTCAAATTTTATTATAGGGTTATACATTAGAGTTCGCAACAATTTTAAAAAACATTGTTTTATTTGAAGAACACATAAGGAAATTATATGAGATAGGACATTGGAAACATCCCAAAATGTATTTCATAGAAATTTTGGGTTGTGAAAAACATGTTTGACATATTGATTCTAATAAACTCAACCCATAATTTAAGATATATTTTTTATTGCTTATCCCAAAGAGACTGTGGGATATTATTTATATATTCATATTTTAAAAAATGTTTTTATGAAATGACATAGTGTTTTTTATAAGGAACAAATAATATGACAAGTTAATTAGAGGTATGTGGAATAGGGATATGTTCATGAAAAACAAATGAGAAGTGTTCTTAAGAAGGAGGTTGAGTGGGGTTTAATAGAAATATGTGATGGAATGGCCGAATCATGTTACAAAAGAACCAAAAAGTTTTGATGGTATTTTCCATAGTCTCATGATATATGGATTTCAATTAGTTAATTAAGATGAGGTAATATTAATGGAATATTATCTTACTACAAAGAAGAAGGTCATTGAGAATTTTGATTTAGAGAAATGGTTAAAATGGGATTTCAAAGGAAAAAATGATATTGATAGTAGAGTGTCTACCTATAATTTTTTTTTGTTGAAAATGGTTAAATGAAAAATCATTGTATTGAAAATTAATAAACCTTTTCACCCATAGATATGATAAACTCCATGTGGATATTGCTTACCATAAAATATTATTTTGATTATGGGATTTATTAAATGGATATCAAAACTGATTTTTTGACTAGAATTTAGTTGGGGTGGATTGTATTATATAACTTGATGGATTTAAAGTACCAAATGAGACATGAAATGGTATATATGATTAAAAGGTTATTTATGGATTGAATTAATCTTCTCAAATTTGGAATATCCTATTGGATTATGTAATAATTTAATTTGGTTTCATAAATAATATGGATGATTCCTTTTAATAGATAAGGATTCATGGGAGTGTTGTTTTATTTATAATATTGTATATTGATAATATATTTCTTATATGAAATTATGTCCTGACACTTTGTAATTTTAATATATGGTTGGGTAAATTATTATTTTGAAAATAATGGGTGATCGAACGATCATTGAACTTATGGAAGTTCAATATTTATAATATTCTACAAACACTAGTACTATGGTAATAATGGTCGAACCCTTGAGAAGGCTTAGTGAATGTGAAGAACAAAATAGAACATAAACATGAAAAAACAAAAACAAAAAAAAATATTGAAAAACGAAATGGTGAAGATGATAGTGAAAATAATGGTGTAGGGAATCTATTTTAGATCATGAAACCATCAGATTTTTTATTTAGGGGAACTAGGCCAAAATAGACCAACTGAAATTTCACTCCTCTTGAATAGAACTAATTCTAAAGGTATTATGTTTTATTCTAGAGGAATGAAATTTATAATTTCCATTATATAAATTTCTCTCCTTGTGATCACACAAAGGAACAATTATTTCTGAAAACTCCCAAGAACGTGATGCTTCCTCATAGAGAAGATCTTACCACATCCTTTTCCAGGTTACTACTTCGGTTGTGGTCACTAAGAAAAAAAGGAAATCCACCCTCCACCTATAAGGGCATGAGGTAGAGTAAAATAATGCTCATGATGAAGCAAAACATAAATCTATGGATGAAACCCTTTAGCACTCTTGTGAATAAGCTGATTGTAGGAGAGGATGAAATGATTCTAGTTCAATCAATCTAATCCAATCCCACCAAACAACATATAAATTAATAATTAAATAATATTAAAATATAAAATTCCTTAAAAAATATTAGTATAATTAAGAGGGAAAAAAGAATGTTAGAATATGCCCTCATATTCTAAATGACATATTCATCATCTCAAACTCTACGATCCCCTTTCTTTGATTATGATCCTTACATGATCATTTTCTCTTTTTTCTATACCCCCTTAGTAAATATTTGAATTTAGGTGATGATCTGATGGATTGTACTTGATTTGATGATATATTCCCACATACTGTTCTTGAATGAAGATGATTCTTGAATGCTCTCGAGGGCTCCTCTAGTGGATCCAGCCCTATTTTTGTGTTAACGTAGAAATCCTTTCAGGCCTCTAGAATATTCTACCTATCCTCCACATGGAATGAACTAAGCCACTCATCACCAGATTCCTGTCGAACTCCAAGTGAGTTTAATAATACTTCTATTACACAATATCTTATGGCCTGGAATTCTAGCAGTTTCTTCTCCATACACAAAAAAATTAATTAAAAAAATAAAATGTTACATAAATGTACATACGATTATTATTATTTTTATTGTTATTATATTATATATTATATTACTATTATTATTTATGAAATATATATTTACAAATATATAAACACAATATTATAATATATATATATATTGTTTTATTATTATAATTATATATGTTAATATTATTTTTATATTTACAAGTATATACTATATTATATATAAAATTATAAATTTAAAATTAAGAGATAAAAGATTTGGGGGTGGGAGGTCAGCTTCACCGGGCTTTGTGAGGAAGCCTCGATGGAGTTAGGGGGCTTGCTGGTCAGCTTCTTGAGGAATGTGGAGGGGGTTCAATCAGCAAGAAAGGGGGGATCATGGGTTTGACCTTCAATAAAAAAGAGGGGTTAGGGTCGGTAGTGGTACCAAGGGGGGAGGGTTCGTGTGGAACCCAGTACTCATGAAGGTTTCAAGCACTAGGCCAGCCTTTTGCTCGGGGGTTCGGTCCAAATTTGGCTCAGTGGTGGTGATCTCGACACCCAAGAGTTTATTCAGGCTTCGACAATAGGTTCAATGACATGGGGCATATCTTCTGGTTGTTCTCAATTTTGGCTCAGTGATGGTGATATCGACACCCAACCATTGGTTTTTCAAGTGTCCCGCAGTTGAATATTATCTTCTAATTCCATTAGAATTCTTCGTTGGCAGATATATCTTGCAGTGGGTGGACTGTATTGTGTTAATATAGGGTCAGGTTCTGATGCCTCTATGGTGTTTAGTGTGGTGGTGGGTGGATTGCTGCTGGTGGGTGAGATGAGGGGTGCTGCCAATGGTATGGTCTGAATGAACCACCAATGGAGTGCTGCTTGTGGAAGCACAATTCTCTCTACTTTTGGCGGTGGCTCGTGGTGATGGTGGAAGAATCTAGAAATGGAAGAAGCTCATTGAAACATTATTTTCCCTATTTCTAATGGTGGCTGAATTTGGTGGCAGAATAGGTTGGTGGAAGCACCATTTTCTCGAAAAAAATAAACTATCAAAAATTAATTCTAAACATACAAAATAATAAAAAAATTAAAAAAATCCAGTTAAAAATATTTATTTTCAAATTACAATAGCGAATTAAATAAAATGAATTACAATAAAAAAATTATTTAAGATGCATTGCATACTGAAATAATTAATAAGAGATAAATAATTAAATTAAAATAAAAAAACATTATGGAAAATTGAGTTAGTAAAAAATAAATATATAAATAAATCAATTAAAAAAAAGGCCACTGAAACAGAAAAAAATTAAATAATTAATTTTTTTAAATATGATAATTAATTATAAAATTTAGTTTTTGGAAAAGCGTAAAATAGAAATAAAGAATTAATTAATTGAATCAAAATAGAAAATTATATAATAAGTAAAACCAAATGGATGATAATTAGATGTTAAAACAATATTTACTATTAAACATTAAAGAAAATAAAATAACTAAAACAAATATTAAAATACATAATTGAAGAAGAAATTACTTTGATAATAATTTAATACAAAAATATACCATATATTATTATACAACAAAATATATTATTTTAATAATAAAAAGATATTAATTAATAAAAATGATGTGGATAAATAAGAGATAGAAAAGCAACATCAAACCCCCATACTTAATAAATTACACTTTGGGTAAATTCTAAGTATTTATTTAATTACAAAGGCTCTTAAAAAAATTACCCTACCCAATTTAATTGCACATGCCAGAACTAAGGGAAATCAGAAAATCATTCATTTCATGTAATTTTCAAGCCACTTATGTGAATTTAACTCATAATAACACTTTCATTTCAACATCGAATTATAGTTACAAAAGTGAATCAAATTATAAAGAAGTATAAATTTGATTTTAAAAAAATACACTTGATATTATCACTCTCCCTTAGGATCATAAAATCAAAGATCCATATTTTCTCACATAAATTATTGGACTTAAATGTATATTAATTTAATTCAATTGTTACCATATTCATTTAGTATAAAAATTATCCCCACCATAAGGAACTAATATTTTTTTTATTAGGAGCATTATTTTTTTATAGCCATGATTGTGTAGAGAACTATGAAAATGAAATTATTTGATATATAAAGAGGGCTTACACACACAACCAGTTTATAATTTCTTAGATATTCATAATGGGATCCTAATTTCCTATATAACACCAGTTACAGTGGATTTAAATAATAATCATTTTAGTAGGCTCAATGAGGGGATTGTTCAAAAAGCTGATTCACCTACGTTTGAGTTCAAATTTCATGTTTTATTGAGTTATAATCCTACTTCCATAAAAATATCTCCCACAACAATGAATTTTCAAGTTCCTCAATTAAATTTCCATAAGAATAGTATATTACATCACTCCAAAATCAATCAATTCTAATAATTTCAAAATAAGTAAAAACCCATAAAGCAATCATGTCCATTTTTCCTAAGTAGTATAATTGTTTTTTGTTTTTTATTCTATTTACAAAAACAGATGCGTTTGAAGTTTGATTAGGAGGGAATTAGGAAATGTTTAATGATTTTTTGAGGTTTTAATAGTAATGAATAGTTTATCATAATTATGACCCCTGCCCCACACTTAAAACTCAATAAAGCTCCCATTGTTGATTTACAATGTGGGAATCACAAGTAAAAATCATTGATTCTAAAGGATTATGAAATGCATCTTTGTTTTGATGGGTGATAGGGAAACTTAAAAAAATGATTTCAAACACAAAAATAAATATTAATGGGCATAACAACCCCTATAACACTACCAAGAAATCATGAAAAAAATTTGGGTTCCAAATATTTCATGCATGAGATGAGATCAGGAATGACTCTCAAATGGGATGAAAAATATAAAATGAAACTGCCCAGGTATCATAAATAAATCAAAAAATTTATTGTGCAACCCAAATAATCAATTGGGAATTTAAAACTGATAATAAAAAGAATCTTGTAACACCAATAAAATTGATTAAATGAAGTTAAATTGTTACTCCCTAGATATGAAGAATCACTATTAATTAATGTTCACAAAAGTGTAACCTCCCTTAGAACAAATGAAAAAGTCATCCAGTTGAAAAAATTGATGTTCATATAAGAATAAAATGTTGATATGAGACTTTATAATTTAAATTATTATTTGGAATTGACTAGAGTTTTTATTGAGGGATGTTTATCCATTGTTCTCTAACTAGCATCTTCTTTTGTCAGTGAAGTTCCTAAATGAGTCTCCCACTAGTAAACGTTATCACAAACAACTGGTACCACCAACCACATAATACCCGCACCAAAGGTAACTTGTGCCCAATAATTTTAAACAATAAGACCAAAATTATTTGTGGGTTGGAATTAACTATTTTCCAAAGAATTAATAGAAATATCTCTCAAGAAATTTCAATCTTCATCAACAAGTAACATTCTCAAAAATTCATCTAACATATTATTATATAACATGTTGTCCCAATCATCTTGGATACAAAAAACCACTTCCTCATCTCTAAATATTTTGAACAATAACCCATAAAAATAACCTAATTAATCATGAAATATCCCCCATATTCCACAACACTTAGATGCTTTCAAAAACATAGAAACATAAGAAAATACCGCAAGTATCTTCCCATAATTTCTTAAAAATAAACCTAAAACATCTTACAGATCGAAAAACACAGTATAATACCATATTATGGAATCATAGTTAGCTTCTAATAGATATTTCACAATGTCTATAGAAGACTCAAGTAAACTGAACCGCTCATGTTTTTGTTGGGAGTTATCACACAAAGAATCAAAATGTGTAGCTAATAAATTTTCAAGTAAATATACTTGTTCATAATGATAAAAATATTTATGTTCAACATGATATAAAATAGAACTCTCCCTTGATTAAGGAACATTAAAATTTTCAACAAAAAAAATAAAAACATTCAGAAATAGATTGATGCAGTTCAGGATAAATTTATGACTCAAACTTCAGAATGGGATCTCGAGAAAAAAATTTCTTAATCAAGCATAAGGTGTGGAGAAGGATCCTCAGCCTGACTTTAAAATTAAATGGGATGAGGAATCCTTATCTCTATGACCTTTAGAGGGAATGAACCATACTCAGATCTGACATGAATTTTGGAACATTGATTCTTAGTAACATCTATATGGTCATAGGTCACCTCAATTTTGAGCTCTTCAAAAACCATAATTTCCTCCAAACCATCCATAACTTGTAGAGGAATTAATCCATTGGAACCATCAATGTTATCAAATCCAGTATCACGAAATATTCATCCTAATATAATTGGCACCTTTTCATCACATTCTATATAAATAATTAGAAAATATATAGGCAGTGTGATTTTTCCTACACTAAATAATCAGTCATCCACCCTTCCATAGGCATGGGTGAGTGACCTATAAGAAAGATGAAGAGAAAAAAAAATATTTGGTTTCATTTCCTTATGACACATATTTTTGAACAAGAATAAATAAAAATAATAATCAATACAAAATCACATAAAAAATTTAGCTTCCCTCTTCTTCTTATTAAGTATTGAATAATAAAACTGCCAATGCCCTTCAACTTCTGTGGAAGCTTTCTCAAAAGAACAACACCACAATCATCATTGATATTGATGGTATCTAATTTCTTCCATTCATTTTTGGCTTCCAAAAACCTCCTTTTGAATTTGACATATGATGGAATTTTATCAAAGGCTTACAAAAATGAATTTTTGGTGCCGAATGTTTGATTCATTTTTAGAGATATTGGGAAATGTGGTCCCTCAAAGAAATATCACATTTTTTAGGAATATAATGTGATGATAACATTGCTTTAAAACAATTTAATTATTCCCATAATCATCTAGCCCATCAATATTCATCCCCTAATTATTTACCACTTTATTTTACATGGTTTATTAGCTTTTTTAGTGTTGAGTTCAATATTCTATTCTTTTTTGAAAAAGAATTCCATGTTTCCAGATTGGGATTTTTCTAGAATTCCATTTTTAGAATCAACTTTTTCATCATTTTTACCTTTCAAAAGTTTTTTATTTATCCTTTATTGTCATTTCATGTTAGATCTGGTGGTTACAAAAATATAGTTATATCTTGTATTAGGAACCGTAGTGTTGGGAACCTTTCCCTTATCCCTTTCACCTAGATCTCTATCCATTTGACCCATTTGAAGTTCTAAATTTTGAATCATTGTATTCTTATCCTTCCTTAGTGAACCAGTCTCACCCAACACTTGCTATAACATCCCCTTTAATTACCCTTGACAATTAGATGCCCCATACCAATATTTGTGTTGGAAAAACTTTTTGGGAGTGGTTTGTAATTTGACTCAATGGTCTGTTTAATGACACATTATTCTTTATCTTACATTTTGGATTATTTGTGTGTTTAATATTGTATTTATTTGAAAATAGATCATTTCTGCCTTGATTTGTAGCTCTATAATCATTGAACATGGAATTATACTTACGCTGGACATGGATTTCAATGTTTTAGATACATATTTGACTATGACTGAACATTCCATAATAATAGTACTGCTCCCTAAGAACTCTACCATTATCATTAATAGTTTGGGGGTTCATTTCAGAACTACATGTGATTCTATTTCTTTTTAACTTGTGCAGATATTTTTTGTATATGATTATCAAACAATTGTTTAAGCTCATCGGTAGTGGATTTTGAGAAGTCACACCAAAAGATTGGTCAACTTCGTTTTGGATGTAAGTGGTGAGAGAATTGTAAAATGTGCCCATGAGTAGATGGTGAGTTAACTGGTTGTTGGTACTCTATCTAAGAATACATCTGAACATATCCCAATCCTCATGAAATAACCTGATCTCAACCTAGAAAAGCCTAATGATCATATGTATGACCTTAATGATGGTGTTTCTGGTGTAGAATTTGGATACAACGGCATTGAACACCTCATACATCTTTTGAAAAATTTATTCATCAAGGTTCTGAAACAACGTTACAACTTTCCCCTATGGTGGAATGGAAACACCATCAACCTCAACTAATCCTCATCAATATATCACATAATAATTTGTTTGATTGAGCAATACAAGTCTCTAATAAACTAATGTGAGTCCTTTTTAGCAAAACCATTTAAAGAAGGAAGATAATAGATATAAGAATACTTTCTCTCATAATTCCTAGACCTAGGGGGAAAAACATATGTGGGAATAATTTCTTATGATAGTTCTAATTTAGAACTCCCTAAGTCTAGGTAACATAGGGGAAAGAAATGAGGTTTGTGGAGCATTTTTGATAGGTTTTTTATCTATTCATAAATATATGTTTTCAAATTTCTCTATTTCTGATTTATTAGTTTTCTAAGTGTAGAATAGTCTTGGTTGATTTGTTTAATTGGATTTATGAGTTATGGATTAGAATCTCAAGTGTGTATCAAGTTTCCATGATAGTTTTCAGAATTTTTTCTAGTTTTTCTGTGTTGATTTTGTTCATATTATCTATTGCCTATTTTTTAGAATTAGTTGTATATATATATTTTTTTGAATGGTTTTCAAGTGTCTTCCACACCAATAGTTTGAAAATATGGCATGGATGTCTTTGAATTCCTGAAAATTTAATATTTATATAAATGTTCGTAATCTTGTACTATGGTTGGAATGAAAAATCATAAAGAAGTATCAGTGATTATTCAGAAAAAAAATTGAAGCAAAAAAACATAGAGTAAATTTTGAAATGATGAAGTTGATGGTTAAATGGAGGGATGCAAGGAAACTAGTTAAAGGAAATAAATAATCAGATGTTGAGTATGGGGAACTAGACTAGAATAGATTGATTAAAATGGAACTGGACCTGAATGGAACCAACCATATAGGTAATGTGGTTGTGTGTAGAGGAATGAAATTTCTAACTATCATTAGATTAATCACCCTCTCCAGTGATCTCTCATGGTAACCGTTATTTGTAAAAGATCTTAATGAATGGATACTTCCTTATAGATAAGAGCATACTAAAAACATTTCTATATTATTACATTGGTGGTGGTCACCAAGAAAATGTGTTAATCTCCCATCACCAATTAGTACTTGAGGTTGAGTGAATGAAATATCACAAGTAGAGAAAAAGAAATAACTAGATAGAACACATCATCACTCTCGTGATTAAACAAATTGCAAGAGCAGATGAAATGGAAGCATTTCGATCCATTGATCCATCCCTCTAAACATCATAAAATTTTATAATAGAAGAAAAAAATTATAAAATTCATCAAAAAAAAATAAGTATAATTAAATAGGTAACATGGAAAGGGATATTAGGCCCTCCTCGCCTAAATGACAGATTCTTCCAACTTAAACTCTGCAATCCTCTTTTTACGAGTACGCTCCAAGCTTAATCCTGTGCTCCATTTTCTGTTTCCCCCTTAGCGAATTTTTGATGGTGGGTGGTGATCCAATCACTACTATAGAAAGTGCATTTATCAGCGCTAGAAATCACTTTTAATAATACTAGAAAATAACTTTAATTATCAAGGAAGAAAAATGGGTATCCCCTTTAATAGTGCTAAATTTTTTTGATAATGGTTATCCTTTATTCATGCTAAAAAAGCACTTATAATGGCCCACTTTATCCATTATATTTTTGTACATATAAAATAAATTTTTACCAGTGCTATTTTTTTTGCGCTGATAAAAGATCAAATTATCAGCACATTAATTTGCGTTGATAAATGGGGCCTTTATCTGCAGAGTAAATAGAATTGATAGATTGTGACTTTATCAACGATCGAAGTATCGATAAGAAAGGAATTGCTTCTGTTGATTTTTTGTTTATATAACATCCCACCCACTAGCAACAGCTTCACGAAACAATCACACAAACTACACAAAACAAAACCTACACAATGCACACATGAACAATACAATGCACACAACAGCTCACACAAGAACAACGTAGCACACACAAGGGTTTGTAAAACAATTGTGTATACGTTTCAAACAATGTTTTATATAATCACATTTACAATTATCCAAAAAATAATTTAAAACATTAATGTTTCATCTTTTGAAATATGTGATCCCCTATCAAAAATGTTTTACCATAGTATTAGTTTCCGAAAAAATCATCCCAACTCAAGAAAAAGGTTCCAACAATATAATAAAACAAATATTATGTTAGTAATGCTATTAAAAAAATTAAACATTAATATGAATGAATACATTAATAAAATGTCAATTTAAAAAAATGATACATTTAGAGTTATACCGACCACATGGTACATTATATTAATGTGGGGTTGATTCTTACACATCACAGATGAGTTATGGATCATTGTCCTAAAATAGAAAACCAATCTAAATGGGTTTTCTCAGTTTTGAGTGTATCCCTTGATTTTTTAATAAAATTTATATGAAATTTAAATGACATATTTGGATTTATACTGATCACATAATTTTTTACATTTAGGTGTGTTTTATTCCTACACGTCAATAAATGACTCATGTATCATTGTTCCAATGTATCAAAAATATCTGAATGGTTTTGCTTGATTTTCAGTATGACAATTTTTTTTGTTTACTAAAATATCATTTCAAATTGAAAACCCCCGTTTTGATTTATACAAGATGTATCATGCATCAGTTTGAGGATTAGACTGATTCATTCATAACACAAAGGACTTACAAATCGCTTTCCTAAAGTATAAAAAAATTAGAGGGCGTTTGGTTGGTTTTCCATGAGTGAAATGTTTTGTGTTAAATATCAATTTTAAACTGTTAATAGAAACTTTTTTCCATAATGGTCACATCTTTGATTGTATTGAGTTGTAGTTGACTATTACACATCAAAAATGACTCATTTGTCATTGTCTTAAAGCATCAAAACAATCTGAATGCATTTTCTCAGTTTTCAAAATGTCACTAGTTCCTTTTACATAAATTTATGCAAATATTTAATAATAACACATTTGGATTTATAATAGCCACATCGTTAATAGTATTGAGGTGTGTTTTATTATTACATGTTACAAATGACTCATGTGTCATTGTTCTACATTATAAAAAAAATCCAAATGTGTTTGCTCAATTTTTAGATTATTAGTTGTTTTTTTTACAAAAATATCATTTCAATCTGGAAACATAGTTTTTTGTCATACTAGTCAGATCATATGTATATTCTTTGTGAGACTACATTATACACATAAAAATGGAGTTAATATTCACTATCCAAAATTATAAATAAAAACAAAAAACTTTTTTTTTTCTTTTTAGCAAGTGACACGGTTTGAGCTAAAATGTAAATTTTAAGCTAATAACTGACACTTTTAGTCATACCGGTCACACCATGCATGGATTGAGATGTGGTTGATTCAAACACATCAAAAACGAATCATGTATCATTGTAATAATGTATCAAAACAATCCAAATGTGTTTTCCTGGTTTTTAGTAGCTCAATTTTTATTACTTAAATTAATGTCAATTTTAAATAAAAATACACATTTGGACATATAATGGTCACATAATGCATTATAGTGAGGTGAGATTGATTCTTACACATCACTAATGACTCATTTATCATTTCACAAAAATATAAATACAATCCAAATGTGTTTTCTCGGTTTTCAGTATTCTGGTTGTGTGTTTTTACTAAAATTAATGTTAATTTTATATAAAAAGAAACACTTTGAGTCATACCGGTCACACCGTGTGTCGGATTGATGTGTTCTTGATTCCTACACATCACAAATGACTTATAGATCATTTTCATAAAGTATAAAAAATAAAAATTTCTTTTCTCCTTTTTTAGTATGTCTATTGTGTTTCTTTACTAAAATATCATTTCAGGTTAGAAACACACATTTTGAGTCATACCAGTCTTATCATACATCATTTTTACATGAAACTACATCATACACATCACAAAGAACATATGAATGGTTGTGATAAATTACAAAGACAATCAGAGTGAGTTTTCTTGGTTTTTAGTGTGGGACGTGTTTTGAGCAAAAATTTCAATTTTAAAATGATAAAGACCACTTCTAGTTATATCGATCACACTGTTTATCAGATTGGGGTGTGATTGATTCTAAAAACCAACAACAAATTTTAGGTTGTTTTCCGGAAGTATAAAAAAATCCCAATGTGTTTGACCATATTTTGAGTATTTCACTTGTTCTTTTTTGCTATATTTATTCTTAATTTATTATAAAAACACACAAATAAAGTCATAACGGTCACACCTTATGTCGGATTTTGGTATAGTTGATTTCTACACGTAAAAAAAATACATATGGATCATTTTCCTAAAGTATCAAAAAAATTAATAATATGTTTTCATTGTTTTCAGTACAGAACTTGTTCTTTTAACTAAAAATAAAGACAATTTGTAATAAAAATAGACACTTCGAGTTATACCGAGCACAACATCATTCTATTTCGGTGCATTCTTCCATCAGGTATGCTTCCCATTTACTTCTAAAAAAATCTATCTCATCATGTGAATGAATGCCTTTTTAGAAATAATCTTTTTACTGAGAAAATAAATATATGCAAAGGAATAATAAATATTTTAAATGAAATAGTAATTATCATCAAAAATTTCCCTACAAGGATGTTGGTTTGTTTATGGAATATGATATCTTTAATAAATTTTCAAACATAATAACCATAGTCATTATTGTTTGTTTGTTTCAGACACTCCAAAAACATTGAGAAAAATAATTAATCTTTTCATATATGCTTGGATAGTGAAATATTATTATATATACCATGATTTGTATCCATTCGTAGTACTGGTGATGTTCCTTGTCCTTTTCCCCTAGCCTCATTCCATGATGCTGATGATATTCAAGAACCACCGTATCATATTAGAATAATAATTAAAAGATAATATAAATTATATAACTATATTTTTAGTTCTATAATATTGGATGTAGTGTATTGAAAATTTAAAATTCCATCATGTGTGGTTATTTTGTTGGATATCCATGCATTGAATATAGGAAATTAATCTATGGAGTATCCAAATTGATGGCAATGATAATTTAATACGGCCTAAGTACACAAAAAATAATAAGTGATGAAATAAATTAAAATATATTTAAAATGATTAAATTGTAGTATTTTACCACTTCATCATTGGTATTAAGAAGATTCTTTCATCTATAATACTTCCATTAATCGATTTGTGCAGGCCATCCACTATTTCACCCACTTTCTTGGATTTTGTTTCTTTTTGTTTTATATTGGTGACACGAGGGCTAATGAGTCCAATTTTTTTTTCATGGGGAAATACCTTTGATTGTTTTTTATATTTATTCTTGAAAAAATATATGAAAAGTATTTAGTTATAATTATCATTGTATATCAGCTTTTGGAAAATCAAATCATGAAAACATACCCCATGTATAAATTTACTTTTGAGCCGCCTAGGCCACCATACTCTAGGATTTCACAAAAATTTTAAACACTAATGTAATCTAGATCTTCCCAATTGTACATATTTTCATCAAAAATAATTTGTTGAATCCCACTTCCTTTCAACTTCGTATTCACATGAGCCTACAATGATAATAAATCTTAATTTAGAATAGTGGGTTTTAGGTGATTTTGGTTGATAATTTTGATCGGTTGGTTGATCCTTGATATGATTTTGATTTTATATTTATTTTGACCCCTTCCTTGTGTCTTTCTATAATAACATTCATCAATTTATATGTTTTATCATTAAATTTAAAAGGATTATCTTGAGAAAATTAGAAAATAATACCTACATTTCGACTTTTTTTTACATGTTATGACATCTATGAAATGAATGTTCCAAGATCATGTTCATACTTTTGAATATATTCATCCTCAATTGGAATAGGTAACTTTGTGCTTTCTCGAAGGCTAAGTTAATCAACAATTTTACATGACCCGTTGGAAGTGGTCTATTATGTAGGATACCATTCTGGATATTGAACATCGTAGCACTAGCTACAAGGTCATGGGTGGGTGTTGATATATATAAATCACGATCATTTTAAACATATTCAATATAATTATAGGAAATTTATTAGTTTCCATATAATTCATAATTCATATTAACAATTAAGACATGATTACCTCTGCTCAGATATATTTTTCTGGGGAATGTCTTGCCTTAATGCTAGCGGGGATGGTATGAGATCTTCACGCGATGGTTATTTTTTAGTTTCTTGTTCTCTTTTCCCACTCGCCATCATATTTTCCATAAAATATCTCTGTAATTTCATATGTTTTTTTAAGGATATCCATTATTTCTCTCATTATTTTTATTTCTTCACTTTAATCCTCCTATTTTTTCCCAAATATTGTTTAGTGTGTCACCACAAAATCCACACCTCTGACATAACCATACTTTTCTGTCTGATTCAATGCCACCATTAGTATGTACACATCTAGATGGGGTGTTGCTGATTCTTGTGACTATATCAAATAGAAAATATAGGAATATCATTATTAATTTTTAGGTAGTATTGATTTAATTCAAAAAAATTATTACATCATACGTACACATGTTTTCCACATTTTATGTGCTTTAATCTATTAGTATCCCATATTAATTTACATGGGACTCCTTCCATAGAATATGGCGTGGTATGGAAGTGACATTGGTTTTGGATTCATTAATCTGAATATAAATGGAGGAACTTAGTTATGGTGTTATTTTATGTCACATAAAAGTATTACATTAGATTTAAAATATATACCTTTTTTTGAAGTGAAGTGTTCCCCATTCTTGGTTTACAGTTGGGGTGCACTATTTTGGATGATCATTTCTTATTTTCATTACTTAGTTGTTGTTTCATAAACACAAAACAGGTAATCAAAGTGATAAAAACATGTATCGTCAAACAACATATTACCATAAAAAATGTACCTGAAAAGACTACTCCTCAAGACAACTAGTAAACACATCTCACTCTCCTTGGGATATTAGGTATGAATAAATAATAGGTGGGTGTGGGATTATTTTACATTCAATATATTTAAGATAGAATTTAGGTTAAATTAAGAGACAACCTCTATGAATCATTCCAGAAACACTTAATTAATAGTCCTTCTATGATTCATCCACTATATATGCACTCTAAAATGGATAATGAAGAGTAATTCAATGTTTCATTTTTTTATCTTTTAGTAAATTAAAGAAATTATATCATAATGTTACCATAATATCTCCCAACATTAGTGTCTTAAGCCCAGTGACAACATGATTCCCTGACTGAACATAAATGGACACATGTTTCTGAGTGACGACTCATATGTTACTACTGAACATGGCCTTGTTGGGGTATACATGTTGGACCCTATTATTCCATCTGACCTCATATTTTATACCTTTCTCTTTTTCCTTAAGGATTTTTTCTAACACTGTCAAACTATGATGCTCTTATTTTTTTTGCGTTGCTAGTGTTTCTGTGCCTAAAATTTCCTCATCTGAACATCATCAATATGTTACTTTGAAGCAATAAAATTGGCATGTAAAGATGGTGGTTGTGCCTCTACACTGAGAGAAGTAGCAGCTATAGGTTGGGAAACATGTTTTTTCACTACACTGAGGGAAGCAAAAGGTTTAGAGACCTATTGTGCCTCTGTATTGGGAGCATCCTCATTCAAAAAAGTCATTATATGTTGAATATGTTCAAAATTTAATTTGGATTACATAAAAGAATAAGGTAATAGATAATAAAAAATGATAGCATGATGTATACAACAATAAAATATAACATGTTTATTGAACTCTCTTTTTTTAATGGTCGAAGGGATTTAACCCCTCTATCGACTATCCAAATTACTTCATTGTGGACTCCTATGAAATAAAAAACGTCATCTACTTTGGGACCACTATGAAATTATTGTGATGTTCCAATGAAAGGGTTATCCTCTGTTGAATTTTCATCTGACCCATCAGTGGGTTGGGTGGATAAAAAAAATTGACCAGTTTCAGTTTGTGGGATCTGGAACATAAAATACATGTACTGCCTATGATGCGATTATAAATGGTTCGTTTGGTGTACCCTTCCTTAATAAAATCAACATTCATGAATCCCAACTCATCTATTTTAATAACAGTACTATTATCAACCAATGTTCACTTAAAAATATTTACTTTGAAGTTTGTATAATCCAACTCCCATATTTGTTTATGGATGACAAAGTATGAAATATTCCCATAAATTTCATTTCTTTACTTAGCACCGGAAACATGCATCTCTTTAGCCACAACTGTAACTCCACTATTCTTCATGATACTGTATTTTCCATGTTCATTAGTATAGAATGAATAACCATTAATTACATAAGAATTATAAGATAGTACATACACCCTTGGTCCTCCGACAAGCCATCGAAGTTGTTCTAAAATTGAGTCCAGATTTTCATATGACTCCATAAATATATGGTTCTGAAACCATCCTAAAAATTGATGATTATGTGTATTTAATATCCATTTTCATCCCTTTATGGATTTAAATACCTAGTAATTTCTTTGTGGGTTTCGATATAGGTTTCAACCTCCAAGATATTATGAAAAACATAAAGGTGGGCCTACTCTCGGTTTGTAATATTGATTTTCATAACCTCTCTTTGAGAAATTATTTCAATTGAAACCCACCTAGTTTGATGAGATTTTAGTAAAATAATGATTTTCACAGTTGACAGGTATTTGGTACATAATTTAATGGCTTCCTCAACAATATATCACTCCGTAATACAACCCTCTAGCCAACTTCTATTTTTGACATACCCTTTCAATATATTCAAAGATAATTCAATTGGGTACATCCGTCAATAGTGTATAAGACCTAATAGTAAAATCTCTCTCACCAAGTGAACTATAAAATGAAACTTCATATAAAATAATGTAAGTGGGAAGAACATTTTCAATTAATATAATATGAATACAAGTTATCTTACCATACTCAAAATTTTTTTTGGGTCTATAACTCTGTTGCTTATAGCTTTGAAAAAATAGAGCTTCATTAACTTATAACAGACATTCATTGGAATGATGCAATGTAAAGCTATTGGAATTAGATCTTACATCAAAACATGGAAATCATATGATTTCAGACCCATTAAATTTAAATCGGTCATTGAAATGATGTTCTTGATATTCGATAAATACCACTCTAGAATCGTTATATCATTAAAGAAGTTGAAAAACTAATATCTATCCTACATGGAAAGAGTGTGAGAAACTAGAGGAAAAAAAGTTAGTTTTTCACCCTTAACTGGCACCAAATATTCTCATATTCCAATATCAACCACATCCAACCTAGCTTCAAATCCATTCTTTTTTTTGCTGAGTGCATTTAATAATTTGTCGAGGACACTGTCAGATTAAATTTTTTCAACACGCATAACATCATGAAATTGTCTATTGTATAGAAAATTATAGAATATTAATTAAAAAAACAAATCTCTTCTTCGAAGTAGTTTTTATAAGGGTCTTCAAAAATGGTTTACCAAACATGTGACCACATCATTTACTTTCTCAAACAATTTATCAGCAGTTGGTTAAGACAGTGTTGTATGTTTTTATAAACATCCATAGAATGATGTCATCCAAGATCAGTACATATGTTGTTAATGTAGAAATATGTGATGTCATAGAAACACAATTTTTGATTAATTTTTCATCCTAATTGACTGTGTGCCTTGTTCACAGACAGAACACCCATAAGTTCATTTAATTCTATATCCAGACAAATTCCCATATGTAGTAAAGTCAATAATAGTCTAATACATCATGGTTCTGAACATGAAATATTCATTTCTATAATTATCACACAATGTAACACATGTATCCCACAATAATTTCAAATACTCTATCAATGGAGCCAAATAAACATCAATATCATTACCTAATTTTTTTGGTCCTTAAATAAGAATTGATAACATGATGTGTTTTTGTTTCTTGCAATACCACGATTGAAAGTTATAATTTACAAACCTATGTAGCCATGTTCAGTGAGTGATTATTTGAAATCCAAAAGGATTCACTCCATTTGTAGATAATGGAAGATGAGGTTTTCTCGAATCGTTTCAAAAATCAAGGTACTCATGATTGATTGTTTTCTTACTAAGGAGAGTCTGCCAAGTGATGTAGTTTCCCGTCTTTATTTCTTCTCTCTGCATGCCACATCAATTTCCTTATATTCTATTCACTTCCATATAGGTGCCGAAACCTTAGAATGATTGGAAAGTACTATATAACATTCATAAGACCGTATTCATCATTATTTTATTGACAAACAATAGAGTTTTTTCTTTCTATAAGTAAATTTTAGTCTTTTAAAATAGTATACAGTCATTTGAGTAGTCATATATTCATTCAGATATCATACCCATTGAAATTAAAATTCATTTTTCATTGTATGTTTGGATTGAATGCTCAATATCTTCTGGGATCATGTCATTAAAGAGAGCAAGTAATTCTGTAAAACGGGTGTCACTTCATCTATTTCATGCTTCAAATTATCCAACACCAGTATGGCTAAAAATGCTTTATATTTAGTGCAACCACTATACAAGGTGTCTTTGCATAAATATTTAACAACTCAAACAATTTTTGGAAATCATGAAGGTCATATACAACTATCTTGGTTATTTCCTCAATTTGATCTTCATCATCATTAACATATGTAATCATTTCCTTGATACAGTCTTCATCATTGTCCACACTTGTAAGCATGTCAGATGATCCCAAAAATGAACTATAATCCCATCTAATAGCTACATTCTCCTTTTCCCCATTTTTCTTCCAACATTTATTACATCGATCAATTCCATGACAGATCAAGTGTTCTTCTAACTCCTCTGGACTAACTTTCCTTTAATAAAAATAGTGTAAGCATGAACAAAGGATTTGAGAAGGGTTAAATGGATGACCTTTTTCAAACAGGAGGAACTCTTTCAGTCCATATTTATACTCTCTTGTTAAATTATTGTCATTCATCCGGTATTTATTCTTATCCATCCTATTTGATGTGTTTATATTAATATTTATCAAAATAAATAAACCAAATATTGATATAAAAATTTGAAAAAGGAAAAAACCATTATAGTATTTATGTATCCTTTGAAAACTATTTATAAAATCATAGTTGAAATCCCATTAAAACCATTTGTTTACACAAATTCATCTTTAAAATAACACACCCTTTTTAAAATAAACTAATTAATTTCAAACACTCTTTCTCAAAAACCCAAAATTCTTTTTTGTAAATAATTCAATGAAAATTCATGACCCAATAGTGTTAATCATTTAAAATTAGTGACAACCGTCTATATTTTAAAATTTTCATTTAAAACTTCACTCACTCTTTGTTAAAATGAAACCAGAATTACGTATGCTTTCAAAATAAGAAAATACATTAATGAATTATAATCCAGTGAGTTGAGAAACACATTTTAGAGACCCTAAGCTTGACTTACATTGACATTACATTACATTTGCGTAATACTTAGTACATAACAAAAATAGACACACAAGGACCGTAATAGTTTAGTGTCTTTGGAAACTCGGAATATAATCTTCTAAACGTGGTGAAATATCTTCAACATCTCCCATAATGATCTTACCCTTTTTTTACCTAAAACCTTTCTTTATATCATGGGGAACAGAAAACATAAAAGGGTGAGCTCAAATGCTCAGTAAGGGTAAACAAAAGAAATATCAATCACATCATATTCATAAGAACATAACATTTTGGAAATCTTAACCTGCAAAAAAGAGCATAATTTCATAACATGGGATAAATCATAGTAGTGAAATGAAATCCCAATAATAATAACATAAAACATGAAACTTTTTGGCATACACAAATAATCATAGAGAATCATTTCTTGTTAGTCAAGACTCATTGCCAAGACTATCTTAGTGGACAAAGTCCCTTTCTGAACCGCGTCACCCTCGTTTCAGTCCTGTTTCACTGAACAGGTATAACCTACCGTTCCAGCCATGTCTATCTCATGAGATATAAAATCTTTACTCAATGCATTGGAGGGAGATATAGGTCCCACCCATCTCATAATGATACCATTCTTATGTGTGCCACAAAATCATAAATCATACATCATTGCATAACCCATGTAATAAAAATGGGAATCTTAAACATCGTGACATCATAAAACAATTCATATAAGATAAAGGAATATAATTCCATCACAACATAATCAAATCAATGAAATAATAGGGATAAAAAAAGAACCCTTTATTATCTTAGATGGAAAATAATTTAGATAAAACACTTGAACTCCATTCATGAGGAAAATATCATTTCTGCTTCAAAAACACTTTTCCTTTCTTAACATGTCGTACAATTATAAAATAAAATAAGTTGATTAAAAATAAACTTGAAAACTTTTAAAGGATGATTCTTAGAAATAATGTTTTAAAAATCCATTCATGTCGTATAAGTTAAAAAAACATTCTTCTCGTACTTTTGTCAGAAAAGTCAAAAAAAGTACCTCGTATGAAAAACGACAAAAGATTCCTTTGATATATTTTACTAAAAAAATCACCGAATGGTAAAATTGGATATAAACTATTTTAGAAGGATATAAATATTACATATTGAGGAAACATGGATGTGGATGATAAAATACACCCTAGTAATTACAAAAGTAAAAACAATCTCGGATAAAAGTGAGATTGTGATATTTCCCTTACCTTAGGTCCGATTTGCTTCGTAAGTGTCTGAACCTCCTGTATAATGATTTAAATAATGTCATTGACTTATTCCAGAATCATACTAATTGTTATTAAATCATATATGGTTCACTTATGACTTTCGTTTACCCGCTCTTTTGTAAATTCCATGTTAAAGAGTGTTTTGGGTATAATCGATTCATTTGTCGAAGGTGTTTGCACTTGTTGTTCTTGACATTATAATTACTTATATCATGATTTACTTACTTCCAGAATATAAAACACGATTTATATATCATATATATTCAGTATATATATATATAATAGATAGATAAATGAAATGAAACACACCGTTCATGGAGACGGTAGTCCGTACTTACGCATGAACGCTGTTTTCCTTTCCTTATTGTCTTGAATGGAAGTAAGTAGATGACATATATATATATATATATACATAAATCCAGTAGATTTAACATGTCATATATTTCATTATTATTCATTATATATACTTTATAATCATCCATGAATGGTTACTGTGGAGAATGAATCTCATCACATCGTGGAGATGGTATTCCGTACGTACGCACGACCGATGATATAGTTCTCATGATCGTGAACTTCTGTTGAAGTGTATGTATACTATTACAGTATCAATATCACTTTATAATAATCATATATAGTTACTCATTACACCATTATACCCATCCAATTAAGGTGGTGGCGGAAAATAGATTAAACCATGGCGTGGAGACGGTATTCCGTTCGTACGCACGCGCGGTGATTTTGTTTTCTGTAGGATGGATAGATGGTGAAATAGGATTGTTTCATACTTATAATAACATATCAATATATGAGTGATACTAATGTTATTACTTCATAATGAAACAACCTAAGAAGAAGAAGTGGAAGAAGAAATAAAGGTGAAAGAATCGGTAACAGAAATTACCTCTTCTTTGAAGCGCCTCTTTGAGACCTCCTCTAACGGCACTAAAATTGGTCTTTGAGGAAGACCAGAACCTCTAGGATGTTTCTAGAGAAGTGGAGAAGAGAATTTGGCAGGGGTTGGCCGAGCTTGAAGGCTTAAATTTTTGTGAGGAAGAGAGGGAGGAGGTGACCTTTTATAAGGGAGGAGAGGGGCTCCTTTGGAAAAACTAAAAATATTATTTTATTATAAAGTCAAGTTCGGTTTTAAATAGCTCCAAACTGATTTATTTCAAAGCTAAGGTGGGGATGGGTCGCAATACTCTCATCAAATATAATTTAGACAACTTTATTTTCCTATTTTAACCTTATCATTTAGATTTAACATTAAGTTAAATAATTTTACTTTTACCGTGTCTTCTTGTGTTCTTATAATATAAGGTTAATAAACATACTATAAGAAGCCAAAAGAACCCCAAATTGTTTTTTATTAATATATATAACCTTATCTAAGTCATTTGGCCGAACCTTATATTTTTAGGAATAAAATAACAATTAATAATATAATATTTGTTTTAAAAAACTATTTTATGTCAATTTGACACTATTTAGTAATTGATTTTTGTGAAAATCATAACAGAATGATAAGTTCGAACAAAGTTAATTAAATCAACAATAACAATTCATATTAACCTATAAAATTAGTGTAAGTCATAAAAAGTCTCAAATGATATTTATTTGAGTATTTATAACATCAATTATGTCAATATTTCATTAATAAGATAATTACTGCATCATCATTGTGTCATAAATAAATTAAATTATTTAATGTCTAAAAATTACAAATAAAATACCATTATGTAGTAACTCTTTGTAGCTTTCTAATGAATATTTACAATCTAATTTATCTTATGTATTACCCTATATTAAAATTTTTTTAGTAAATAAACATTGATTTTAACTCTTTTAACTCTTCTTTGAATTAAATAATAATAAATGTCCTAATCTAATCCAAGTGGGCCTAAATGGTCATCTTTTATTCCTAAGCTTGTTTTTGGTCGAATTACACTTATCCAATAGAATTTGAACATGTTTTAGGGTAATAATAATATCATTTTTACCCTTAATTACCCTATTTACTTTTAACCGTGGTAAATAAAAGTAAAAAGTTACTATTCACCAAAAATTATTTTCATCTCATTGAATCACATTTTACTTACTGAAATCAACCGTGTCTCTCGGATTTTTGAAATTCTACTCACAGAAGTGGTAAAATTATGTTTTATGAAAAAATTAGTTTTTTTAACTACCACTTAGTGGTTTCACTATTCATCAAAAATTGAAAGTTTTCAGAAAAATACCAAAAATTAGGCCTAAGATATATTTGATATTATGAACTCAAAAATGATTTCTATTTTACCAAATTCAAAAAATATTAGTTGCATTAATTAATTTAAAAATTAATTCCCGTCGTCAAAACAAATAGCGTGTTCTTAAGAGATAATAACTATCAAAAGATTGACACTTGTTTATGTCTTGTTTAAATGTGAAATTACATCCAATGACCAACATTGTATTAAATTGTAAAAATATATTCTAAATATACTTTAAAACCACTCAAATTAATAATTTATCACTATTAATTATTTCGATTGAAAAAGTTGTTTTTAATTAAAATTTAGTAATTTTCACTATTCATCAAAATATGAAAGTTATCCGAAAATCACCAAAATTTCAACCTAAGCTAATTTCGATATTCCGAATCCAAAAATGAAGTCCATTTTGAAAAATAAAATTTACAAATTTTCAAAAATGGTTATTACTATTCATAACGGCTAGTTTTAATAATATTTTAATAGCATATTATTGTTTAGTGAAACTCGTTATTGTGTACTACACACGCTATCGAGGAAGGTCGTGATTGCGTGTAATACAAGGCAAGTCAAGGATGCATGTTGTGCAAGCTCTTTTTGGTGTAGCGTACAACACAAGACATTAATGAAATTAAAAGAATATTTTACATATAATCTCAGGGTGTTACACACATTGCATGAAACCTAAGTCCAAGAAAAGTTTTTAAATCATTTTAATGTTATTTAAAACCAAATAAAGTTATTTTGAACACATTTTCAACCACTTTTATTACAGTATTATAATAACACCTCGTGGAAAGAACCAATATTTCCAAATCTAGGAAAGGATTTTGGAAGTTTCTCTTATTCGTTCTTAACTATTTGGACCCATAATAAACCCCATGATCACTATGGATTGAAAGCATTTAAATCCTTAATCCTAATACATCAAAATAAAATCCATACTCACTACCTAGATCATTTATGGTTAATATTGTTGTTTTAATCTATATCCCATTAAGATAATAGAAGGATCACTCATGAACATCTAAATACTCATATTCATAGACAAAACTTGGGACAGGTCTCGTATAATGCCATGCCTTTTTCAATGGTATTATCATAGATGGAAATTTGAAGTTATTAGTTCATCCTTATCTCGTATAAATGAAATATCATCTTATAATCATCTACCATATCACATAGTTCATTATCTACTACCATGAATTATCTAGACCATAAATGTAAGTAGTATAACTAGCCAATAGAAACATAAGAATTTTTATAAAAGGTAGTGATTAATAACCAAATTTGGTACAATCACCTGATTCCTAAAAAACACAACTCAATATACCTAAAACATCCTAATAGGAAAGTTAAAAGAATATCAAACCCCAAATAACTCCAACATCAACACTAATGACCCCTGGTAACTTGCCACATCCCGTCATCTAACCATAGACCAATCTGGGCATGATGAAAAAAATCTGACACTAAAAAAGAAGATATAAGAGCGTCACACACTCTTTTACACCAGTGCATATATGGGGTGTGTGCTAAAAATTATTTGTATGATCTCATAATGAGTTATCTTTGAATCCATTCATAATATAGTTCATAAAATTCTTGTTTTAATATACTGTATAAAATATATATTCACATGAATTTTAAAACAAGTGTAAAAATAATATATATACATATTTTCAAAAAACCAAAATTTTTATAATATATAAACAAGGGGGCTATAAATTTGAAATAAAAATAAAAATAAATGGAAAGAGGGCCTTTAAATCCTTATAACACATGTAAAATCACTGTTTATCGATCATTTAGGATATTTTCTAAAAGAAATATTTTTTATAAAAAACCACACTTAAAATCCATTTTATTAAAACTCATTTAGCAAATAAATTTTATTTCTTTTTAACAAAAAATTTATATCCATTTAAATGAACCTATTTTAAAGTAAGAAAATACATGCTCAAAGAGAAACAATGATCATACAAAGGAACTAAGGAAACAAGGAAACATAGTACAAAAAATAAATGATGGTTCCACATAATAAAAAAAAATAAGAGAATACAATACAACATGGAAAATAAATCCTCTAATGTGTCCTCAGAATGATGAAACCATCTTGTGAAACTTCCTAAGACTCATGTATTTGGATACTGAACTAGAGATGAAGAAGGAAGGTAAATACTATTTAACTTGTCATATCCAAGTAGCCCTGTATAACTCACTATGCTCTTACATGATCTGGGGATAAATAGAAACTCTGGTCCCTTCTAGTACATTCTATGGACACTAAAACATCTCAAAAACTCACTCAATCTAACTGGGTCCTTACACTTGGAAGTGCACTCCACATGTGGGATTTTACTAATCTGGATCCCTATCATTCTCCTAGGACACCCAAGACATTTCAATAGTGTATGTGAGCAACAAATGAAATAATATTGCATCACCTTAAAATAATTTCAATAATTTTTAATTTAACCTCAAAACACCTCCTACACCCTCACAAGGAACAACCCCTTTCACATCCTTTTATAAGATTCAAAATAAGCATAAGAATATAAAGAATCCCCCATGGGGTCATGAGCCACAACCAGAATCATAAATGCATGGATCTTTGTTGTGGTTCCCCCATATTTATTAAATAAATTCCTTTAAATTATTAACTAGGAATTTAAAAATTTGCTTGATAAGGAAATCCATTTTCACCCCATTTGGGAACATCATTTCAAATTTCATCCAAAAACCAATTATCTAAATGAAGTAAAAATCCCATTTTTAAACCCAAATATTTTCTATAAATAAGTTTTTATAATAATAAAAACTTTTATTTTTTAAGGAAGTATGTTCTAAGAACCCTTTTATTAAGCTTCAATATATTTTTGAAAACATCTTAATCCACCATGAGATATAAAGGTCTCAAAAAAATTAAATAGGTTAAAGGTCAATTCCATTATTGTTTCAAGAAAAGACCTTAAAATATCACATATTCAATTTAAATAAAACCAAAATTTATGACCATACTTTCAAAATATTTAAATTCCTTTGAAAACCACTCGGGCCTTTTAAAAAACACTTGGTAGGTGATATAAGTCTATACCAATTATTTAAACCGTTTTCATGATAATTTAATCCCGTAAAAGTCATATTATAGGATTATAATTTAATAATAACTCATTTAAAAACATCCAAGAAATGTATATCATGTATTACAAGGGTGTTCCAAATAAACACCTAGATCACTCAAGAGAAATTGATGCTAAATCTTGTAGACATTAATAGAGAACACATAAATATGTCATGTTAAATACTAATGAACCCCTAATGAAAAAATTTCTCATCATTAAAAATAAATTACACTATTATCTAGTGTCATCACACAATTAATCCATAACCGAGTCACAAAAATCAAAGGAAAAAATATGAAGAGGAACACTAACCAACATGTAATTCATTTACTATGCAAAAAAGGACCACCAATGACCACAATTTTCAGCGGTGTGTTTAACCTATACAATTCAAAACATACAACCAATATCAAACAATATTTACTTGAGAAAAATACGAAATAGATGAAAAAGTGGATAAAAATCATCACAGAGGTATGGTTCAGTGCACGACGGAGGTGCGTTCACGGCGAAGGAGAGGTCCGTAGACGAGGAGTACTCTAGTTGAGGAGAGGCGTGCAATGGAGGAGAGGCAAAAATAAACGATATACAAACTATATAAAAGAGTACCATGTTAAAGTTGTGGCATAAAATAGAGGTGTGGCACGTGGTGGAAGAGAGGTGCATGACGGTCTTGTTTTCACTTGGTGGAGGTGTGGAAAACGACAGATGAGAGGTGCATGATGGTATAATTTACGGGGGAGGGGGGAGGGGGGAGGTGTATGGTGGTGTTTTGGTTCCAGTTAGAGGAGAGGTTTCATGAGAGTTGGAGGAGGAGGAGGCGACATGGCGGTGGTGATCGGCTTCCACGAGAGCTTGAGGTGTGTGAGAATGGAGGAGAATGATAAGGTTTTTTTATAAAACTCGGTGAACCTTTTATCAGTGCTATCTAAGAAGCACTAATAAAGGTATGTTTTATCAGTGTTAAAAGAGAATTAATTGATAAAACATGACTTTATCAGATATTTTTTAGCACTGATAAAGGCATAAATTTATCAATGCAAAAAAACATGGATAAGAAATTTCTTTATCAATGCTAAAAATATAGCACTAAAAAGACTTCTTTTATAAGTTCTTTTTTATCACTCATAAACATAGCCCATTCTTAGTGCTATAAAAGAGCTGATAAATATACAATGTTACTAATTTATTTTTATTATTATATATATTTATAATAATATATATATGATATATATATATATATAGTTGATTTTCTATTTCTTCTTTGGCGGCTCTCAAATATCCAGTATTATCCTTAAATTTTGAAAAGGTTTACATTTTAATCTATTAATATATATTTCTTCAGTGTATGATCAATTAGTGGACTTCATTCGATATGTTTTGATTACATGCTGAGTTATGCTTTAGATGGTGTTTCTTGTGTGATTCCATTTAATTTTTTCTTTTCTTTTCCTTTGGAACCCTGCCCTACAGGAAGGACCAAACACTTACTTGACAAATATCATCTCAAATGGGAGATCATTGAGAGGGTTAATATTAAGATTTACATGGATGGTATTTTTGATACCTTAGAAGATTTTTTGTATGAAACCATTCCCATAGTGACAATGTGAGATTCATATAGAATTAGTGGGTGTTATAAACATGAGAGATTGGTTGTAACAGTTGTAAATGTATTAGGGTGTTATAATAAAGGATTTCTCCATTTATCATTCATTTATGAGTGTTTAATTTTACCTTAAAATAAAAATTGAATGATTATATCCCCCAAATGCTAGAATTTGAGATTTTTATAATCATAGATCATCCTAACGTAAAATGGGTTGTGATGATATGTTAAGGTTATCATGAAATGATTCACACACTCATTAAAAAGGGCTGTATAAGTAATAATAAGAATATATGATTGAGGTGGAAGGTTAAGAATTATTAGTGGGAATAACTCGATATGGTATATCAATGGAATTTTATATAGTCATATACATACCTGGAAGTGTATTTTTATTATAATTCCCCATTACCTAAGTGTAATGACATGTGATTTTATATCCTTTTAAATACATTTTATGTTATATAACATGTATCACATGGTAAACCAAATATAATGAAACCAAAAATTATTAAGAAGATATTATTAAAAAATATATAACAGACACTAAGATGGTAAACCATCTGCATCATTGTTTCCTCAAAATGTATTTCAAAACATTTTTACTATTTCTGAGAATCTAGGTTAAAGTCATTTATATCCTTGTTTTAATTTTTATAAATTTTTTTTGAATGAATCCTTCCGTTGTTTTCCAAAAAAGTTACATTATGACCTTTTAGAAAAATTAAGGTAAGAATGAGTTTTGAACTTATACGGTGGGTGAGGCTATTTTCCGCAATTAGAACACCTTCAAAGTTTCCATTACTATATTATATAAATATTTTAAAATAAAGTTTTTATATTAAAATTACATTAATTTTACATTACTTCAAAAAAGTATGAGGTATTTCTCTCGAATAGTTTTGATTTTATCTCTGTTAACATCTTTTGATAGACTTTACACTAGTTTGAAGTTGATTTATTAAGATACAATATTCCATATTGTATTGAAGGTTAAGTGATATGTTTGATTGTGGGTGTATTATTTTTATACCATTCATGGTTAATGGTTAAAGTATTAAAATTTCATATTCTAGTTTTAATAAAAATATTTATGTAATTGTTTAACTATTTCATATGAGGAATGCATTGGACATAGTGAATATTGGGTGAAACCCACTTTAGCTCCTCGATAGATCAGTAGGTATCATGAGACAAACTAGTGTCTTGAAATTAGGATGTTAAAAAATATTATTTGTAGTATTGGTACGAGGCCTTGACTATGTGGTTATAATGTCCGACATTATGCATTCCATCATTATGAAATTATCTATTGATATTACATGTGATTATTCGACTACTAGAATATACATGTGAATAATTAAATGGGATTATTTGATTTATATTTTCCATATAATGATTCATATTATTTTTATAATATTTTATTTTTATTCTTATACATTTACTTAAATGTTTATTGTTATTTATGAATGTTTCCTCTATATTGTTCTCCTTACTGAACATCTGAGCTCGCCCCTTTCTTATGCTTCCATTTTCCCAAGATGTGAAGAAGTATATTATGATTGACCTGTTGTTATAGAATAAGGGATATGAGTGTGTTCAAATTGAACATAAATTTGTTTTTTTTATTTCATGATGTAATTTTAAACTTATGTATGTATCTAGTACTTCTATGGCTGCTAAAACTAATCTGTCTTTTGAGAACTGATCTCATGTGATTATTCCAATGTTATGTAATAATTCACCAAATCTAGGTAACTAGGGGTGGGGGATTCAAATATAATGTATCCAAAAATAATAATAAGGAAATAATTTTTATATTTTTACATCAGTTATAATTTTAAAAACAATCATTTAATATAGTTATGAAAAATTAAAAAAGCTTACAATCATGGAGATGGTAAGTTGTACGTACGAATGAGTAACATTCCCATTTTTAAATGATCATTATAGAAAGATGGTAAATAAAATAAATATTTATAGAATAATTATCATATAATAAATACCATATTATTAAATCATATACACTTATACATAGAATTATTATGATGTTTAAGTAATCCCACTGGGTCGAAGAGGCAAAAGTCCATATGTCCACGACCAATGTTATCACATTATAGTGTGTAAAAAGGGTAATAAAAATGATATATTATATTTATAGAAGATAATTATTTCATGAATATAACATAGATATTTTTTATTCCATGTATGTTTAATTAAAACTATCCTCTATACATTCCATGTATCATGTGAATGAATCACATCACTTTAAGGAGGCGGTAGTCCACATTTCCAAAAATGATGTAATCAAATTAATACAAAATAGAAAGCATAAAGGTATATTCTACATAATAATTACATAAGAATATATAAATTGTAAATATCTTATATGTCTAATATAAACATTGTTTACATCATAATTTACAACCATGAAGTGTGGTAAATGATAAAACGAACCACTTCGTTTCTTGAGACGGTAGATCGCCGCACACATGAATGATAATTTTTTACCCATTAGATTGATGTTTGTGAATGTGTAGGATGAACCCCTATAATAAATAAATCTAATTATATTTAGGATAATATTTTTGTTATATATACATAAAATAATTATAATTAAATGTGTGTAGAATGGGAATAAAACTATAGATCTTGAGGAAGGATGTTAACTCCTATTCGAGTAACTCCCTTTGGTTTTCACCAAATGGATTCCTTGAAGTTATTCCTTATTAAGGTGAGGATTATAGGTTTATGGGAGGTATCATGAGAAGATATTTTGTCAGTTATTGGTAAAGACCAAGTATCTTTGAAGGTTTTAGGAAGTGGGAGGTGTGTGTTCGTTTTTACAGTGGAGAAGGAGTGCCACTCTTTTAAATGATTGAAATGGGAATTACAACCACATTTTTACCATTTTATGTTTTTCAATTAATGGTAAATATTATAGAAAATTTATTATAGAGTATCAATATATCCATAAAATGGATTTTTGACATGTTTCTAGGTCAATTTGTCCCTGAAGATTGTGGGTTTTTCCACTGTTAAGCTATTTTTTCTATTAATCGTTGTAATTAATTTTAACCACATTTACTAATCGTTTTTGGAAAAAATATATGTTGAAAATACTTTATATTATAAATAATTATTATTCCAAAATGGAATCATTTTTTTTAATAATTTAAATCATATAATTTCTAGAAATTAATTGAAATTTATTCCCACAAATGAGACAACAATGTGGGTTTTTGAAATAAAAACGTCTCAAACTTTGCTAGGTTTTTATATCCAATTTCAAAATGAAAAAAAGATAAAATGACCTATACAAGATTAATTAAAAAAAATTTGATCTAATTAAACTTTAAAATAAATATAAAATAAAATTTTACCTTATTAATAAATTAGATGAATAATTTGTTCAGAACTAAAATTCTTCATTTTCAGTATTCACTAAAAAATGAAACTTTGCATAAAAATACCAACAATCCCCCCTAATATATATTTTATGTTTTTATTTCAATGGATAAGTTTATATTGACATATAAAAATTAAAAATGTACGATAAATTAGATTTAAAATAGGTTCTCCATTAAAAGGTTGTAAATGTGCCTTTATAAAAATATTGATTTTCAATCGAAATATTGAGTTTGTTCTTATCCTAGGCATATAGAATATATTAGATTAATTTAAAACACATTTTATTGAATATATAATAAATATATTTAATTAATTTATATCACGAATTTTAATCAATTTAATTTATTATGATAAAACCACTTTGTGAGCCTAAAATATATTTTTATAAAAATAGTTCTTTTAAATTAAATTGGATTTTATATATATTTATAATTAATTTATAAGCAATGAAATCATTTTATATTTGTGTAAAAAATATATTTTAATAATTTTCCTAACAACTAATTTAATGGCTTGGTTATGTCTTATTATATTAAATAATAATATTTTAATAATATATTGTTGTTTGATAATACTTAGTCGTGCATGTAACACAAGCTATTGAAGAAAGTCATTGTTGTGTGTAATATAAGATAACTTAGTATTATGAGAATTGTAATATTCATCATATATTGAATTAATTTAAATAGAAATTTTTTAGTAATGTCCCAGGATATATATTCCATTTTGTTCTTGGTGTTTTGTTTCATTCACGCCATCAAATACAATGTTCTTACTTTTGAATTTCAGGATGTTACATGATTACCTTTGTGGGCATAGTCAAAATACCAAACACACTAAAGAAGTGAAACATGGAATATCAAGAAAGAGAAAATAATGAATATGTTGAATGATTTTTTTAAACATTATATATGTAAAAAATGTTTCAATAAGGGGATTAGAAGATGATTTAGTTGGGGTAAAGAGGCCACAAAACATTAAAAAGTTGATAGAAAATGAGGAGTTGAGTTGAAATATGGAAAGAAGATAGAATTATTACATGGTTAACACTAAAATTTCAATGAATAATATGTAGAGAAATCATGTATTATATACGTTAATGACAAAATCCATGGATTTTAAGGATTGTAGGATCCATTACCTCCTAAACCCTATGAGCAAGGAATAAACAATGAAATGACAGTCGATGAAGAGGAATATCATAATTATGTTTCACTTACTATATACCCCAAATAAGTGGATGAAATATTGTAACATAAACACTATTATATCTAGGGTGTTTTTAATAACATCAATCCACCACCCTTCTTGATTTTTAATTTAAAAAAATAAATTTGTGGTATAATTATTTTGTTTTTTTAAATAAACATTGTGGGAATCATAATATCCACCTATAAAAAATTTATTTGATATTATAAATATAATGTATTTCTTTAGGTGGGATACACATTGATTTATAGAATTATAAAAAAAACATTCTAAAGTAACTGTGACCCTCTATTTTTGAAAGAAAAATAATGAATTATCTAATCTCGAATTTGAATCATTCGCACGAGTCTTAATACAATGTTATGAGATACATTTACTTGAAATGGTTAAAGAAAATAAAGGATTTATATTATTTCATATAACATTTACTTTAAAATATCATTAGCAGTAATATATTTAATTATTTAAATATTTTTACACCTTTATCTATTCCCATTATTAAATGTTAACTGAATTGGATAGAGGCAATTTATTTAAGTCGGTAGACTAAAATAACACAATATTTTGAATTATTTATAATACATTAAATGTTATATTAATTCTTTTAAACTCTACACCCAATGTAATAAAACCAAAAAATATTAAAATAAATTATCAATAAATCCATAATAAACATTGTGAATTTAATCCTCTAATAGTTAATACCATTAGAAGGTATAGAATTTATATAAGTTAATAATGAAAAATTTAACTAAAATAAAAAATGTTTTCTTTATATTATATATTTTAATTTAAAAATAAGAACATATATTTTGAAATGTGAAAATGGATAAATTAAAATTCATTTTTAAATTCTTCACAACATATTTAGCATAAGATGCATTCTTGAGATTTTTTTTGAAATGCTAAATTTCCAGGTGAATAGAACAAATACTATTTTTTAATGTCATTATTATTATGATATCAATTTATTATGTTAATACATTGACAGTTTTTGAATCATTTTGATATAAAATTATATACTTTAAAATGGAATAAATAATTTTAAAATACTATGTTAAATTTATAAACCCATTCTGAACATTTTCAATATTTATATAGCGTTTTAATGAAAAATGATTTCCGATTGTTTTTTTAATTAATTATTACATTACAAAAATGTTTTTTTATTTATTATTTACCAATAAATTCCATTTGAATGAGAATAATAATTTTAAATTATTTTTAATCAACATCATTGAAAATTATATCATATTCATAAATGTTTTATTCTTAAAAATACACTTTTTCTAAGAACCAGTTTCTACATGTTTCATGTGATATCATTATGATTAATTTTGGCACACATTTAATTATGTTGTGATAAATTTGTTATTATATTTTATACCAAAATTCTCAAATTATTTAATATATGCAAATTAATTATTGGGTAAAAAATTTAGATTTTTGGATTAATGCTACTTTCCACGATAATGGTGGAAATTGTTTTTTGAAATTATTATTATATTATTATCAATTAATTTATATCAAATAAAATAAATTTATGTACATTAACCAATGAATATAAAATTATTTATAAAAAAATTAATAAATATAATAACATTAATATAATTTTTAATCAATACTAAATAAAAACAAGGATCCATAATTGTCAAAATGCCATTTTATACTAATTGTTTTGTATACATTATCTCTTTTAATATCAATGATAATTTCACAATGTAATTAAAATTAATTCAATTCAATAAATTTTAATTTTAATTCCATAATTCTAATTATTTATAATTTTTATCTTTTATGATTATTAATAATTTATTTGCTAATGTATAAAAATAGTTACTATGAAAAAAAACATAAAAGGAAAAGGTAATGAAACATTAGAGAAAGGCCATAAAAAAAGTCTAAAAATGAACTTTGTGGTGAAAAATAATACTAAAGTATATAAAAATATTGTTTTTATATCTCTTTTAACCTTTAAACATTGAATAGTGAAAGGATGTAATTGAAATGTAAAGGGTGTTTCCAAAACTGCCCTTCTCTTAACTTATAAAAGGATACCACTACCATGCGTCAACGGTACATTTAATTTTATAATAAATACTATAAAATATGTGATTTTCCCTCTATAGGACACTATCACACAAACATAATCTCTCGTTCACTCATTGTAATTGTAATACAACCGATTTCAATGAAACTCAAAAGAGAAAATCATGTCTCCGATGTATGTATTATCTATTTATAATGTTTTATTAACAATTTTGAACTTATAAATATCTTATCAACATAATAATATGATTTATTTAGTATCGTAAGAATAAATTTATGATTTTATTTTAATGTAAAAAACCTTATTAATTCATTTCCATCCACTTAAAAAAATAAAATAACATCATTTGTGAGGTCCACCTACTACCTCTTCTATGAAGTGAAATAATTTTTTTATTAAAAAATTTAATTTAATTTATTAATAGTTGTAATGTTGTATAAGTAATATATATAAAAAATAATTATAATTATTATATGTCAAATTAATTTCCACCTTCAACACCTCTCTTGCGTTGTGAAAAGGTAACACTAGTCATTCGTACGTGCAAATTACCACCTCTAGGAGACTTTTTTTCATTTTTTGTCTATATCATCATAGATTATGTGGAAAAAATTAAATTTTTATAAAAATTATAATTAAATTAAAATAATATTAGTATTCTTAGGTTATAATGATATTATGTAAAAACAAAAACCTCCTTAACCATACTCCCTAATCAAGTTAACGTGTGTTCATCTTTGGTTCGGTTTAATACCCTATAAAAAGAATGATAAAAAATATTATTATGAACGATTATGGGAAAATTAAAAATAAATTACTAAAATATAAAAAAATATGTTTAGTACATGTTTTTGGAAATATTTTATTATATATTTAAGTAAAAAATTTATTAAACTAAAATCACTTAAATAAGTCATTGCCAATTCAGATTTTACATAACAAAACCTAAAAACATAGGGAATAGAATAAGAATATTTTAAATCAATATAATTTATATATTATAGATTCTTAAATGATATATCAATAATGAACATGGAGTCAAATTATGGGTGATGATATCAATGTTATTAAACAAGCATAAAATAGTGTATGTTATTAACACACAAATGTCATAATATGCTATAACTCATTAATGAAATCGTGATAAATAATTATAATAAGGATTATAAAAGATTAATATTTAGATTCAATTTCATTAAATAGTTTAATGATTTAGCTATATTTTTTTAAAGAAAGTTATATTGTCATCAACTAAACCAGGAATAAGGGAAATAGTTTATGTCACATTTTATTTTCATTGAGGAATGTTTATATTATACCCCATATTCACATTTTTACTATTTACTAATACACCATTTTAATATTTATATCTTGATTTTATTATCTCCCATGATATTTAATTATCAATTTGATGTTATATTTTCAATGGGGTTTTGGTTCAAATGTTTCGAAATCTTTAAGAGACTTGTTAACTCAAACTTCATTCTTTGTATAATATAATATTCTTATTGACAAAAATTTCTCAAGACTATCCATATTAAATTATGTCCTATTTTAGTTTATTGGTAAAAGAGTTTTTTTAATAAATCCATTTTGATAAACAAATTTCATTTAATTTTTAGTAAAAAGGGAGACTCTCTTAAAAGAGACTTGTAGCTGTGAATCCTACATTGATTATTTCAAAACATTTTAAAAATTCACCTTTCATGATTTTGTTTTTATTGTATGAAAATGATCTATCTCTCATCACGTGATGTTTTATTTATTTTTATTTTATTATTATTTTTATATGATATTTTCAAACCCATGATTACTTAAGTTCACGTTATTTTAGAACACAATCTTTTTTGAATGGGTTCAATAATATTTGTTTATGACTGATTTTAAGGGTCCCACATTTGTATAGACGATGGTGGGTTGGGTTCTATATCTCTATATAATGAGTTTTTATAAGCTGATTTACCATGAAATAGTCTGGCATGGACATAATGAGTTTTCTCACACAGACATGGGCATGAAGGGTTTTCACACATTTTCAATTGTGGACAGAATGAGTTGGTTTACATAAATGTAGGAATAATGACTTTACTCACATTGTTTTTTCTATTCTTATGATTGTTCCACACTTTCAAGTATATTATCAATTTATGCCACATTTCAAATTTGGTAAACATGTTATGTTATGTTTTTAGGATTCATTCCATTTCCATAAAATTCCATGTTTTCAATATTATGATTTATTTTTAAAGTATTTTTCATTAATATATCATGCTCACAGGGTATATGAGTATTGAGATATGTATTGAGAAAGATATTATCTTTTATTCTTATTTATTGATATTTTAAAATATAATATTACTATATCATGTTTTATGATTTTTATATAAGTCAGTTAATCATTTATTATGATATCTAACTCTCCATCTTGTTTTTCTTCATTCTTTGATATGTTTTAACTTATTGATCATTTGAAATCAGCCCTTTATAATGATTCCAATTACCAGGTTAGGAAGATGATTTTTTCTAGTGATCTTTATATGAAATGACATAGAGGATAATGATTATGTATATATGTTCATAGGTGAAATAAAATAAGTTATTATGTTGCTAATATATAAATTTTCTAACCATTAGGTCCATATTTGTGAGACTACTGTGAGATGTAATATTTTAATCCTAAGACTATTGTATTATTTAATTTATATTTAGCTTGGGTTACTTCAATGATTTTTGTGGGCAACCTAGAATGATAAATTTTATACTTTGTTACATTTCTTAGTGATGATAAAAGGGACTTAGGAAGTTAGAGGGATATTGGGTGTGTTGTTGACTATTTTATCTATTAGAATGTAACCAAGATTGGAATTATCCACTCATTTGAATAGAAAATTATAATGGAAACTAATTGAATTAAACTAATTAAGTTAATTAACATGCTTAATTAAGTCACAAATTATGTGTTCAACTACTTGGATGAGGGACACGATATATTATCATTAGTTAGATGATTTATGTATGATTTATTCCATAACATAGTTAATTTTTTTAGGGAATCAAGAAAAGATGAGATGAACCATAATAGGGTGAAATTTTTCTTTGTATAGTGGTCATTCGATGTCATGGTTAAATATATTATATAGGTATAAATATGATTTATATTATATATCATGTGGTGGATAAGTTTTTATAGAGATACATTTATAATTAATGTTGATCACCCAAGACCCGTATTTTTCTATAGTAGCACATATTCTTTTATGAAGTTAAAACTTTTCTTACATCTATAAAATAGAAATATTATTATTTTTCTTAAAAATACAAAGGATCAGAGGGTAACCTAGTTAATCCTTTAGATGAGGTTTATTTTTTCTTGTAAAAATATATTTTTTCTAAAATGAATAGAGTACAATAAAACCATATCAAAAAACATTTTTGTATAGATTCACACATATTTGTGATTTTTTTCATTAAGGCCTTATAGATGCTGATGGATATACACTTAAATATAGTTATATCATATTATATATCTTATTGGATCATATGGGATTATATTCTTGAGAAGAATATCATACATTATGATATGTTTATTATCTAAAAGTGGCATGATATTTTCCTACCACCTATATCATACAGTACAATACACCTTATGACATACATTATATTCTTAAGAATGGTATGTGTGAACTTCTACATCACTCCCACATGATTTACTTCACATTCCAATCCATTATGAATAGATTAAACATGCCTTTTATATTTATTTAATATGTTTAATGGATTCTCCAATGGGGATTAATTAAGGGGTGAGATATGATGACACCCACATTGTTTCATATATATTACTCATTATTCATTTAATAGTGTATCAGGGATGGATATATAAGGGATTTATTTCCCTCATTAGTGGTCTGGTGACTGTCAATTTCATGAAAAATACCTATAAAGAAATACTCCATCCAATTGTATCTTTTTTCATGTACAATTAATGTAACACCCCTAGCTTCCACAATACACTTCTCTTTCAATAATGCAATAGCTTGCATTGTACGCAAGTTCAAGATTCTAACACACCGCGACCAATCAAAATATCCATTATGAATAGTAATACCCACTTTTTGATATTATATATATTTTATATTTCAAAATGGAATTCATTTTTGGATTCGGAATGTCGAAATTAGCCTATGTTGAATTTTTGGTATTTTTCTGAGAACTTCCAATTTTTTATGAATAATGATTAATACTTAAAAACAACTTTTTTAATATTAATAATTTATAGTGATAAATTATACTATTGAGTTGTTTTAGAGTATAATTAGAATATATTATTACCATTTTATCCGATGTTGGTCATTAGAATTAATTTCACTTTGAAATTGGACTTAAACAATTGTCAATCTTTTGATATATATTGTTTCTTAAAAACACGCTATTTGTTGTGACAGCGGGAATTAATTATAAATTAATCAATTCAACTTATATTTTTGGAATTTTTTAAAATAGACATAATTTTTGAATTCGGAATATCAATTATAACTTAGGGTGAAATTTTGGCATTGTTCTTAAAAACTTCAATTTTTGATGAATAGTGAAACCACTAAGTGGTAGTTAAAAACAGATTTTTCGTTTAAATGAAACATTACCACTTATGTGATTTGATTTTCAAAAATCTGACAGACATGGTTGTCATTAGGAAGTAAAATGTGGTTCAATGGGGTAAAAATAATTTTTTTGTTGAATAGTAACTTTTATGTTTAATTAATCGCGATTAAAGGTAATTAGTGTAATTTAACGTAAAGATAATGTCATAATAATATGAAATGACCTTGACACATGTCATACCACTATTGGATGAGTCATGGCCGACCAAGACAATTCATGGGTCAACTTTGGGACCTCATGGATCCACTTTGGTAGGAAAATGACATTAAAAACATTTTATTTAATGTTAAAATAAAAATGTCACAAACATGAGTTGTTTTACTAAAACAATTTTTAAATTGGGTTATACAAGTAATATTTTTGACTATATATATTCATTAGAAAGATAAGTATATTTCCTACATCATGATATTTTTTTTATAATTTTTAGACATTAAATAAATTAAATTATTTATGACACCATGATGATGCAGTGATTACCTCATTAATTAATGATTTAAATAAAATGAAAAGATAATGTAAAATATAACACATAAAATTGTCAAAAACCTATTTTATGAGTATATTTAGAACTATTATAACCTTATCATTGAAATATATAAGTTTGGGACCTTTAAAATCCGAAACTCATTATATAATAATGTAACATTTCATGACTTTCCAAGAGTGCCCCTCCTCTCCTCTTATAAAAGGCCCCCACCACTACCACCTTATTCACATATTCAAGCCATTTGGCTTGGACAAAACTTGCCCCAACACTCTCTCAAATTACCTCTCTTACTCCTAGAAGCCTCACTTTGGGCATAATTCTTTCCAAGGAATCCTTTGTCTCCAATCAAAAAGAGTTACCCGAATTTAAGGTAATGTCTTCTCTTATGTTATTTTGTTTTATTTTGCTTCTACAACCCCATAAACTCTTTTCATTCCTTTATTTTGTAACAACACCAGTATCATCAATATACTAGGATGTTTTTATGAGAAGGATTTGATTAACACTTACACACACCTTTGTCTAATGGTTAAAGAATATACTGTTTCTGTGGTTGGCGAATTTCTGCCTCACAAAACAATGATTGTTCAGTCTTATTTTAACACCTCTCATGGTGTCCATTAAGATGTCACTATATTTATATATGATATATATTATGTAAATTTTTTCATTATGCTTCTGTATTTTTCATTTATGGCATACCTTTATGGTTTCCATTATGGTTAAACGCGATATTTTCATTTTAGGAAGTGCGGACTACCGCCCCCTCAAAGTGATTTGAATCATTAATGCCATATGTGGGATATATAAAGGATGGAGTAAATGATATTATACATGATATTATACTTAAATTATAGTATACATTTATATAATTATAATTTCATTCCATTAAATATGAAATAGAAATGAGAGTAGCGTTCATGCATACGTACGGCTTACCGTCTCTATGAACGGTGCATTTCATTTCTTACCTCTAAATGTTATGTAATATTATAAATGAATGTATATACTGGATATATATGATATATATGATATCTACATCATGAATATAATTCTAGAGATAATGGATATTCTACCACATAAACAACTTGTAATTATAAGAAGTTTATAGTTGACTCAAGTACTAAAGATCAACAAAATGACTGTTATTAACTTAAATGACTACATAATTTTCGTAACATTGTAATAAGTGATATAAAAGGGATAATGAACTTGAAAAAGGTTCTTAAGAAAGTAGAGATTAACTCTAGTTTATTATTCATGAGGTTAAAGAGCGGCCGAGTCAAGTCGAACATGAGTTATGGGAACTTCTTAACCCAATTTCTATTCTTTGGGTTAATCTCCTACTTTCAAATTATGTCATGATATTATTATGTATTATCTTTTATTTGTACTTTATTTATGTGTAAATTTACTGAATACACATAATATATCTATTTTATTTAAAAAATGATCTTTGTAAGGGAATTTCTTAACCCAATTTCCATTCTTTGGGTTAATATCCTACTTTCAAATTATGTCATTATATTATTATGACCTATCTTGTATTTGTACTTTATTTATGTGTACTTATAGTAAATACACATAATAGATCTATTTTATTTTAAAAATTATATTTGTAAGGACTTCGTCTCAATCTCCTTTCATTGAGGCATATTTTGTTTTATACACAACATTCATTTATACGGTGTATAAACCCCTTTGACTTTTACTTTTATTCAAAAGGAATCATTTTATACGAAACATTTTTTCTAAATGACAAATGGAATGTTTTTTCTTACGTATGCGGTGACAAAGACTTCTTTGCCGTCATAACTATTATTTGAGTTTCGAATTCCTCTGTAAGCCATAAATTTTTTTAAAATGAAAAATAAATACCATGTTTTCCTTTTCATTTATTTTGGTATTGAAATTGGTTTTGATAATGTGTTTATTATATCAATGTGTTGTATTGATATCATGTGATTGAAATGTGGAAATTTTACATTTCCTTTATGCAATTTTTATGTGATACGATTATGTTATGGTTTATGATATTTTTAAACCTGTTCATATAAGGAATGAATTGGACTTAATAAGTGACGGGTGGGGCCCGTTATAGCTCCTCGATGCATCGATAGGTCGCATGAAACAAACTAGTGTGTTGGCACGAGGCCTTAACAAAATCTTATTTGTGGTCTTGGAATGAGGCCTTGGATACATGGTTATGATAGTCTGGAATTATGCATTCCATCATTATGAAAGTGGTAATTGATATTTCATGTGATTATTCGACTAGTAGAATATCCATGTGAGTAAGTAAATGGCATTATTTAATTTTATTTTTGTCATATTATGCTGAAGTTCAAGTTTAAACATGCTTTTGTTTTAGTTATACATTTCCTTTAATGTTAATGTTTATTTATGAAAGATTTCACAATATTGTTATCCTTACAAAGCATCTGAGCTCACCCCTTTCAATGTTTTAATATTTTCCAGGATGTGAATAAGTATTTTAAGAATGACCTGTAGGGATAGTCAGAAGGGGATATGAGTGTGGACTATGGAGACTTTGTTATTGTAGTTTTTCACTTTATGATGTAATGTAACATTTATGAATATATCTAGTGTTTCCAAGGCTACTAAACTAATCGGTCTTTCGAGACTTAATCTTTTGTGATCATGAAAATGTTACGCAACAATGCACTGACACTGGGTAACTGGGGTCGGGGCGTTACAGTTGGTATCCGAGGCAGTTTATTACTGACCTTGGAAGCTAGATTTAGATAAACTCTAATTAGAGCACATAGACCAAAGATAGACATTGAGGATTAGTATAGAAGAACTTCCTAGAAATTCTGTATTATAGAGATTTTGTGAGCTTTCTGAGCAATGCATCCCTGTCTGGAAACGAGAAGGTAGAGGCAGCTCTGGCACAGATGTACCGAGGGGTAAAACCCGTAAACACCGTTTTGAGCTAGACTCGAATGGGAACTGGTGCACGACAACAGGCCTTGTTGTACTCTTGGTTATGACACTCCCAGGGGATATGCTTAGGATAATTCTCCTTTTCGTTACAAACCACTATGAAGGGTTATGAGTATATACTTCCACAAAGAAAACATTTATTATGATTATGGATTATATACATAAATAGCTCAATTTATGTTAAGTGTTTTGAAAGTTTGTAATTATGTATTTTGATTTATAAACTGATCTAGTTTATTCCATTGTATAGAAATGGGGCCTAGTGGAAGGAATGGAAACCGTATAAATGCACGCACTCCGTGTAGGGATTTCCCTCCTTCTCAAGATAATTATTGTGGAAATAGAGATACAACTGGTGTTGATCAACTTATTACCATACTGGGACAACTCACTCAGGTTATGAAAAATAACCTTGCTCGTATGGAGCACCATAATCCGCAATGTAGAGGATCAATGTTAGACCGCTTCATGAGGCAACAACCACCAACATTTAATGGGGGTACAAATCCATTAGTAGCTGAGCAATGGATAAACTCCTTAGAGAAAATATTCCACACCTTGGGGAGTAGCGAAAGGGAGAAGTTTATCATGGCAGTTTACTGACTCACTGGAGATGTCGATCAATGGTGGTCATTGATTCAAAATACAAAGGAAGATGAAGAAGTATCAAGTATGGAATGGAGAGAGTTCAAATATATCTTCATATAAAAATACTTTCCTCGTGACCATCGAGCAGATATGGAAAGGCAATTTCTGAGTCTGAGACAAAAGGAGGATGAGAATGTCGCAAAGTATGAGGCCAACATTACAAGGTTATCGAGGTATGCTGTAGATTATATACGTAACCCAAGAAGCAAGATTGGTCGTTTCTTTGATGGGTTAACACCATTTATCCGTCGAGATTTAGTATCACAATCCTTCTCATTGTACGAAGATATTGTCTCGTGTGCTATCAAGACAGAAAAGGAATTCTCTAAGTCTTATGACAACAAAGTAAAGAAAGAGAAGAAGAGAACGCTGGAACAAGAGACAGATAACAGGAAAAAGGGAAAGAAGGATTTTCCATTATGTGATAATTATGGGAAGAATCGCCCCGGTACTTACCTAAAAGGAATGGGAGTCTGTTATAAATGTGGAGAAAAAGGACACCAAGCTCATGATTGAAAGGGAAAGATAGAGGCTATCAATGTTTCGTGCTACAATTGTAGGGAAATGGGGAATTATGGAAATGAATGTCTTAGTCATCAGGGAAACATAGCATAGAAAATTCCAAGGGATCAAGGACAATCTTATGCTATTACTAAAGTTGAAGTGAAATAATTAATGTATTGATGCTTTTGGACTCAAGGACTATATTCTGGTTATAAGAATAATGTGATATATATTAAGAGTGTACTGCAGTACTTTTTTATTTCATTAAGGTTTTAATATGATGAAGGTAATCATATTTTTAGTATGTGACATTAAGAGAAACTTTACTTTGTTTGAGGAATCTGATGACATAATTGATTTTGGAATTTAGAGACCTTTTAGAGAAAGTCTGGATGGAGGTATTTTGGATAACTATAAAGGTTGGAATGGATTAAGTTGAACTTTGGATAGTATTGGTTAAGGTTAAAAAATTTATGAAGATTATTTTTGGAATATTATAATACTATAGTTTTAGGAAAAGGACAACATGCAGGTTGGGGGATAACCCACCACGTCGGACAAAGCTGTAGGAATCGAACCCACAACCATAGTGCGACAGGCCTTTATCACCTACCACTAGCCTATAAGAAGTCCCTGGTTATTAAAAAAACGTTTTCCTAATCTAAATGGTATGTGTTAATATTTGGAACCTTATAAAATTATGATAAATAGAATATTTTTGAGTTCTATTACCTTTTGGAGTGAAAGATGGGTTTTTTTGTAAAAAAATTAGTAAAGAACGAAAGTCTACATGACAAGTAAGTATATTTCCTTACATTCTTAGTAAATATCCTAAATAAATTCCTCAAATTTATGAAAGTTAACTTAAAACAAAAATGTTGTCGGTTAACTTTTCCAACTGGGGATTCAATGACCGTTTAACCAATCACAAGTTTGTGATTTTCTTGTGGTTAACTCTCATAATCCTATTTTATACAACTCTTCATCACACCTTGATGGTTTGTTTTCCTTCCATATCCATATTTTCATATAATCTTAGTATGGGATATCTTGGGTGACCTTTGTACTTATCTTTCTTTCTTTTAAAGTTATATTTTTATTAAATTTATTTTCGATGTGGGTTTTCCACCAAGGTATTTTCAATTTTCAACCTTTTATTTTCAAAGAAAATTTTCAAATTGAAAGGATGCAATTTATTTAAGGAGGGGGGAATTTAACACCGCTAGCTTCCACGATATGCTTCTCTTTCAATAATGCAATATCTTGCATTGTACGCAAGTTCGAGATTCTAACACACCGCGACCAATCAAAATAGCCATTATGAATAGTAATACCCACTTTTTGAAATTATATATATTTTATATTTCAAAATGGACTTCATTTTTGGATTCGGAATGTCAAAATTATCCTATGTTGAATTTTTGGTATTTTTCTGAGAAATTCCATTTTTTATGAATAGTGAAAAATACTTAAAAACGACTTTTTTAATAAAAATAATTTATAGTGATAAATTATACTATTGAGTGGGTTTAGAGTATAATTAGAATATATTTTTACCATTTTATCCAATGGTGGTCATTAGAATTAATTTCACTTTGTAAATGGACATAAACAATTGTCAATCTTTTGATATATATTGTTTCTTAAAAACGCGCTATTTGTTGTGGCAGTGGGAATTAATTATTAAATTAATTAATGAAACTTATATGTTTGTAAGTTTATAAAATAGAAATCATTTTTGAATTCTTAATATCAATTATAACTTAGGGTGAAATTTTGGCATTGTTCTGAAAAACTTCAATTTTTGATGAATAGTGAAACCACTAAGTGGTAGTTAAAAAACTGATTTTTCATTTAAATGAAACATTTCCACTTCTGTGATTTGATTTTCAAAAATCCTACATACATGGTTGTCATTAGGAATTAAAATTTGGTTCAATGGGGTTAAAATAATTTTTTTGTTGACTAGTAACTTTTAGGTTTTATTAATCGTGATTAAAGGTAATTAGAGTAATTTAAGGTAAAGATAATGTTATAATAATATGAAATGACCTTGAAACATGTCCTACCCCTATTGTATGAGTCATGGAAGACCATGAAAATCCATGGGTCAACTTGGGGACCCCATGGAGCCACTTTGGTAGGAAAATGACATTAAAAACGTTTTATTTAATGTTAAAATAAAAATGTCACAAACATGAGTTGTTTTACTAAAACAATTTTTACATGGGGTAATACAAGTAATATTTTTGACTATAAATATTCAATAGAAAGATAAAAATATTTCCTACATCAAGATATTTTTATTGAAATTTTTAGACATTAAATAAATTAAATTTTTTATGACACCATGATGATGCAGTGATTACCTCAATAATTAACGATTTAAATAAAATGAAAATATAATGTAAAATCTAAGACATAAAATTGTCAAAAACCTATTTTATGAGTATATTTCGAACTACTATCACCTTATACTTGAAATATATATGTTCGGGACCTTTACAATCCAAAAATAATTATATAATAAAGTAACATTTCATGACTTTCCAAGAGTGCCCCTCCTCTCCACTTATAAAAGGCCCCCACCACTACCACCTTATTCACATCGTCAAGCCATTTGGATCGGCCAACCTCTACCTAAATACTCTCTAAACATAACTCTATTACTCCTAGAAGCCTCACTTTGGGCATAATTCTTCCCAAGGAAGCCTTTGTCTCAAATCAAAAAGAGTTACCCGATTTTAAGGTAATGTCTTCTCTTATGTTATTTTGTTTTATTTTGCTTCTCTAACCCCTTAAAATCTTTTTATTACTTTCTTTTGTACCAAAACCAGTATATTAAATATACTTGGATGTTTTTATGATAAGGATTTGATTTACACTTACACACACCTTCGTCTAATGGTTAAATAACATACTGTTTCTGTGGTTGGTGAATTTCTGCCTCACGAAACGATGATTATTCAATCTTCTTTTAACACCTCTCATGGTGGCCATTAAGATGTCACTATATTTATATATGATATATATTATGTTTATTATTTCATTATGCTTCTCTATTTTTCATTTCTGGCATACCTTTATGGTTTCCATTATGGGTAAACGCGATATTTTCATTTTAGGAAGTGCGGACTACCGCCCCCTCAAAGTAATTTGAATCGTTAATGCCATATGTCGGATGTATAAAGGATAGAATGATATTATACTGACATTATAGTATACCTTTATATAATTATAATTTCATTCCATTAAATATGAAATAGAAATGAGAGTAGCGTTCATGCGTACGTACGGCTTACCGTCTCCATGAACGGTGCATTTAATTTCTTACCTCTAAATGTTATGTAATATTATAAATGAATGCATATACTGGATATATATGATATATATGATATCTACATCATGAATATAATTCTGGAGATAATGGATATTCTACCACATAAGAAACTTGTAATTATAAGAAGTTTATTGTTGACTCAAGTAATAACGATCGACAAAACGACCGTTATTAACTTAAATGACTACATAATTTTCGTAACATTGTAATAAGTGATATAAAAGGGATAATGAACTTGAAAAATGTTCTTAAGAAAGTAGATTTTACCTCTAGTTTATTATTCAGGAGGTTAAAGAGCAGTCGAGTCAAGTCGGACATGAGGTAAGGGAACTTCTTAACCCAATTTCTATTCTTTGGGTTAATCTCCTACTTTCAAATTATGTCATGATATTATTAAGTATTATCTTTTATTTGTACTTTATTTATGTGTAAATATACTTAATACACATAATAGATCTATTTTATTTAAAAAATCATCTTTGTAAGGAAATTTTATAACCAAATTTCCATTCTTTGGGTTAATCTCCTACTTTCAAATTATGTCATGATATTATTATGGCCTATCTTGTATTTGTACTTTATTTATGTTTACTTATAGTAAATACACTTAATAGATATATTTTATTTTAAAAATGATCTTTGTATGGACTTCATCTCAATCTCCTTTCTTTGAGGCATATTTGGTTTTATACACAACTTTCATTTATATGGTGTATAAACCCCTTTGACTTTAACTTTTATTCAAAAGGAATATTTTTATAAGAAGCGTTTTTACTAAACGAAAAAAGGAATTTTTTTTATTACGTATGCGGCGACAACGACTTCTCCACCGCCATGACTATTATTTGAGTTTCGGCTTCCTCTATAATCCATAACTTTTTTTAAAATGAAAAATAAATACCAAGTTTTACTTTTCTTTTCTTTTGGTATTGAAAATGGTTTTCATAATGTTTTTATTATATCAATGTGTTTTATTGATATCTTGTTATTGAAATGTGGAAATGTTATTTTTCCTTTATTCATGTTTTATGTGATACGATTATGTTATGGTTTATGATATGTTTAAACCTGTTCATATGAGGAATGCATTAGACTTAATAAGTGACGGGTGGAGCCTGCTATAGCTCCTCGATGCATCGGTAGGTATCGTGAGACAAACTAGTGTCTTGGCACAAGGCCTTGACAAAATCTTATTTGTGTTCTTGGCATGAGGCCTTGGCTACGTGGTTATGATAGTCTGGCATTATGCATTCCATCATTATGAAAGTGGGTATTGATATTGCATGTTATTATTCGACTAGTAGAATATCCATGCGAGTAAGTAAATGGCATTATTTAATTTTATTTTTTCCATATTATGCTAAAGTTCAAGTTTAAAAAGGCTTTTGTTTTAGTTATACGTTGCCTTAAATGTTAATGTTCATTTATGAAAGCTTCCGCCATATTGTTATCCTTACTGAGTATCTGAGCTCACCCCTTTCAATGTTTTAATATTTTCCAGGATGTGAAGAAGTATTTTATGAATGAACTGCAGGGATAGTCAAAAGAGGATATGAGTGTGGACTATGGAGACTTTTTTATTGTATTTTTTCACTTTATGATGTAATGTAACATTTATGAATGTCTCTAGTGTTTCCAAGGCTACTAAACTAATCGATCTTTCGAGACGTGATCTTTTGTGATCATGCCAATGTTACGCAATAATGCACTGACTATGGGTAACTGGGGTTAGGGCGTTACAATGAAGGAACTGGCACCATTTAAAAATGCTAGAAAATGAGGCTACTGCAATAGACCTATAGCCACGATTTCAAAATAGTGGCTATAGGCTAGTTTTCCATGGCCTATTGCCAAAATTTTGAAAACTATTGTTGTAGGTCATGGATATAGGCATGGTATTGTAGCCTATAGAAATAGTTTTAAAATTATGGCTATAGGGAAAAATTTTCTATGTCCGATAGCCACGAATATCCAAAACCGTGGCAATAGGGTTCCCGCGCTTCTGCGGGAAAAACATTTTCCCACAAAATTTTTAGCGAGAAGACATATCGCCAGGGATTTGAGGATATTCCCATAGTTTATATTAATATATTTATCATAATATATATATATGTATATATATAAATGATGTTTCGTGTGGTGTAGTGGTAAGTACGCTAGTTTTTAAAGGGGAGGTACAAGGATCGAAACACGCTAGTTTCTTTTTGTATTTAGGATATTACCATGGTTAAAACTATCAGAATAACCAGATATAGCCATGGTTTAAACCATTTCTATAGGTCAATCGCCACGATGGTCAGTTTAGCAGACTATTTCCATGGTTAAAACCGCAGTAGTAGGTTGGGAACTACTACCAAGGTGATAGCAGCCACAGTTGGCCAAAACTGTGGCTATAAGCTATATCCACAATTTTGGTACCTATTGCCATGGTTTTGAACTATTTCAATAGGATTTTTTCTAGTTGTGTGATAGTGTGGGAATTCACTTTATGTGACCATAGCTCCAAATTCCAATTTAATCCATAAATTTCAGGTATCCTTTATTATCTTATATAGTGATCTCATCAAAAAAACTCTATTTAGGTGAAGGGTACTACAACCACAATATCAGTCAGTTGTTTCTTTTATTTTTCAAAATTAGTAATCCTTGAATTTAGATCACAAAATTTTAAGTGTTTATAATTCTTCTAATGATCATAAGATGATCAACCTAAAACCCATCATAAGTATATTCCTAGTTCTTCATTGGCAGTCCTTAAGGAAAACAACAAACTCTTACCATTATCAAGGAATATCTCCCTTTAGAATAATGAACTACCAATGCTCATTCCAGGGGGGGCTCAGACATAAGTGATGTTTTATGATAACACAAACCTAACTAATAATATCTTTCACTGGTGTCTCAACTATAATAACTAGGATTAAACATATTTTTAAATAAAATTTCTAGAGAACACATCATGAAGTATGGCATCCCTGCTTTTTAATACAAACTTAAACATGATTTATTACATAAAACATTACTTGATACAACAAAGAATATCGAGTGGTTTAGTGTCTTCGGGGATTATTATCATTACATAAAAACTTGAAACATGAAATACAACATCTTTATTTAAAGCATCCTTTATATGACCACTATATTCCCTCGTACTTATCAATCCATGGGATAACCTAAGGACATGCATAAGAAAAGGGTGAGCTATAAAGCCCAGTAAGGGAATACACATGGAATAACATGAGGATTACAATACATGTTAGACATTAGGCATATCAATAGAGCACATGAGAAACATGAACATAAAGGCATGATAAAGCATTATAATCATAACATGGAAATGTGGCAACAACACTTAACATGGAATTAGCATGAGCCAAGGCTCATTGCACATGGAGCATGAGTAAATCCTCATTGCACATAAAGCATGAGTAAACCCTCATTTCACTTGAATTATCATGAGTCAACACTCATTGCACATGATGTATCATGATACTATACTTTACCCAATGCATTGGAGCGCTATAAGGCCCGCCCTTCTTAAACATTTCATTTCTTGCATAAGTGTGCAACATGGATCATAAAACATGGATTCATAAAACATAATAATTTAATCCAAGATAAAGTAATGTGGAATTCATACATGAAAAATCATAATCAATAAGTAAATTTTCCTAAAGGTGAATACCCTAGATGGAGAAATGGGCATGGTATTCACTACACAAAGACATTGGCTTAGAAAATCAGTGCGATTTCGGCAGCGTAACGGTGTGACATAAGAATTCCTAAAAAAATGGTTGATGAGAGATAATGTGGTTAATAATCATATTTACATGTAATGTACAGTAAGGAGTTCATATAGATACATTTCCCAACAATTGAAATGGAACTTAGATTCATGATATAAAAGAATTGCTTGAATGTAAATGAGGAGAGAGAAGCTCCTTTCGGAATTTCGGCATTGTAACGGGTGTACATGGGAGGCATTTAATGAGAGAGAAAGGGGCATCCCATCATTAAAACAATAAGTGGGATGTATGGGGGTGGTGAGAAACCATACCCCAACATTCATAATTTAAATTAAAAGGGCAATACAACATAAATAGTATTGGCAAAAATGAGAAAGGAAGAAAAACCCTTACTTGGAAGTGTGCTTCCAAAGGCTAGAGAGAGGCTTGTGAAAGGATTCTTGGGAGATTGGGGCACCTTGGGAGGATTCTAGAGAGAGTAGGGAAGAGGTTGGATGAACTCCAAAGGATTTTAGTGGGGAGGAAGTGGGAGCATGGGTGGGTTTATATAGGAAAGGTGAGGGAATTCTTTATTATTTAGGTTTGGGACCCCTTACATTAAAATAATCCAACCCACAAACCACCCCATGGTTTTTTCCCATGGTTTTTGGAAAATGGAAGAGGAAAATAATATTTTATAAGTAAAAATTTCTAACTTCTTAAAATATTAAGGTTTCTTATGTGGAGGTGAGTCACACTCCCATGGAAATTAAATTAAAAAGACAAGATGTTTAATAAGTCTTGAGGGGTCCATTAATGCTTTGAAAAGTAAGTAAAACAAGCCCAAAATCACATTATTTTAATGGTAAAACATATATTGGACGAACATAAAGATTGTAGTATTTTATTACAACACTATTGGGTCATTATGATGTCATAAAACACATTATATATTTAAACGGTATTTAATTTTTACCCAAATATTTGACTGTCTCAGAAAATTAAGAAAAATTCACCATTGGATAATTTTGACGTCCTGATTCAAAAAATAACATTAATTTTATCTAAATAATTTTCTAAATATGTTAATTTTCAATTTTAATATAAAAACCGACATTTATAAAAAATTCATGGGTTTTGACAAAAATTGCTTTGAAACCTTAATAAAAATTTTAATTGCATTCATAAAATTATAAGATCATTTATATTTAATAAAAATTAATTTAATAATAATATTATTATTTTATTAAAATATTATTTAATTCAAAAATACCTTAATTTAAAAAAATATATTTCTTAATTAAATAATAACTAAAAATACCATTTGTAATTTAAAAACTATTTAAAATGAATCAAAAATGACTAGAAATTATATTCATTTTTATATACAAAAATAATGTACTTGAACATAGTACTACTTATTTGTTACATAAACCCTTAAAACAGCCGCATAAGAACTAAGGGTAATGTGTGCGATGGTGACAGACTCTTGGGGTGGCTCGGATAACATCGCTCGAGTGGTAATTTCTATTAACTTATACTTTTCCCGTAGACAATCTCGTTTGAGATTGACATGAAGAAGCTCAGCTTGGGCTTGGACAAGAGAAAAGCCCAAGGATTCCACCTCTTTTCCATGCTCCAACAAATGGGCTTCGTATGGGGCAATTCTACTGGATGATGCCATCACTTCCTTTGTTTGAGTAAAATGGATTTGTTAAATTCCTATATTTATACTAATCATGTGATCACCGTTCAACGTCTATATTAGCAATGATCAAAATTCTTAACATAAAACCAAAGAAGTTGACATTTTATATAATCATAAAGAGACATTTTATTAGATCAAGAGGTATTTCCATTAATGAAACCATGGGTCGTTACATGAAGTCTGTGGTTCTTGATGCATATTTGGAAATAGTTTTGGTACCTAGTAGAAGGTTTGAAATCCTTCGATAAAATCGTATTATATAAATAGAATGAAACATAAACCATAATAGAGATATCCTCTATTGAGGTTGAGAATTATATTGCTTACTAACATATCACAATTACATATATGTATCTCAATGAATGAATCATGATCTGTTCAGTAAGGGTTTAAATGAGACAAGAAAGTGTGTCTTAGACCAATCCACTATCAGTTGAGAATCAGGCTCGCCTCATTAACTCATGAGGAATATATTATCAGAATGCATGTATCACACTAAACCTATGTATTACCTCATATAACACAATAAGAACTACCATATTCTACAAAATATACACTATACACAAATGGGATAGAAACTTATCTTAAATTTCATGCTGAGAATATATCTCAACCTTTCAATCAGTAGCAAGAGGCCCATGTATAGTCCTAGGAATGTGATGACCATACCTATGCATGAAATGTTGATATAAATAGGTATCATATTTTATTTTAAAGGATGAACACCTAAGGGTTAGAAAATATTCAGATGATATGACATATGAGGGACACGAAAGATCATATCTGACCACTATATAGTGCATGGACTAAATTTCATATATCATGTAGTTAATGTATTAGATGTCAAGGGTGACTCTATAGTTATCAACATACTGATGAATGGATAATCCAATCTTCATTATTATATTAATCTTCATAATTTGATCTCTAATATCAAGACACCCTTACATCACTACCCAAAATTTTAAACCATGCCTCACATACCGACTAACTCTAAACCTTATCCTTAATACTCAACCAATTTAATGTGACTCTGACATGACCTAAACCACAAGGGACAATGGAAGGCCAGAATTAAGATGAGTGAGCCACTCCAAGTCTAACTTAAAAAGGGTAGGGGCTAGTGACTAGCACCAACTAGTCATATTACATAATATTGGAAGGATTATCCTATATCAACCTACAATAGCCCTAATTCCACTAATACAAAAAAATAACCATAAATACCAATAGTATATATAAATAACTAGACTATATATATTTCATGTATGAGACATAATATTCAAGAACATCACCATATAGGAAAATATGAAAGGAACTATACATTTGAACAACCCCTAAATCTGATAGACATAACAGTCTAAAAATATTCTCATCAGTACATGTATTTCTGGATCAATACTTAGCTGAAATGGTATATTATACCATTATGAACCTCTATTCTCCACTAAATATCACCAGGAGTCACTAAGTGTCAATATTAACCAACACACATTAGATTAATTTCCACAAGGACCAACTCTAATATTTGAATCATTTTCACAGACACAAAATAGGTGAGTACAAAGCCTATGTAGGGGTGAGTATGATCATAATCAGTATGATACCTTGAAACCAAAAATGAATGTTAAAGAAATGTGTTATCTTAAAACACATGGAATTATACAGTAACCTAATAGAGGACAAAAAATCTAGATATTCCATTCCACTATAAGTTCCAAACATTTTTTGATGTATCATTAAAGTGATATCCAATCCATGAATGTTCATATCTCATGAGACCAATGGATTAGTGTATTCTCAAAAGGCTTAGAAAGTTCAGTGTTGATAAGATTTTTCAATGTCACATATTGGGGGAAACTAATGGATTTGTTAGGAGTATAAAGGATCAATCTATCCAAAAAAACAGCCTTTATATCTTTCACATCACTACTAGAATTTTTAAAAGGGAAATTAATCCTTTTCAATGTACATACATAAGTCACGGGTGTACCACACCTTACTATCAACTATTATTATAACTTTATTTTGGACACCTAGATGGGAACCCACACCCTTTACATGAATAAATATCATTCAATGGTGTGTGAGATCGAAATATCATAACTACCCATCAATGAGAAAATCCTTATCCCCTCTATGAATTATATAGAGCAGGAATCATTCCAAACTAATGGATATGTATCTGTATAGGGAGTAACTAATGCTGGTAATGGACCCTTGTTTCGTTTAATATTGAATATGAGGGATTACTCAAAAAAAATTTAAAGGAAACAAGAATCAAGTTAATTGGGGGATTGGCGGACTATATTAGTAGTTTGGGGGACCCATTACCTCTCACTAACATGATTCCATGGTAGTTCATACCATCTGAATGATACGATATACACACAAAATCTTCATCAATTGACTTAATATGATAGGGAGAATAAACTACTTGTATCTCTCAGTGTCTCACGTTTGATGTTGAAGATGGGTTCACCATTACATTATGTATTAAAAGACACTAAACAAATACAACCCCGTTCTGAAATATGAGTCTTGAATAAAGAGATATGAAAATAGACTAAGGATGGAAAAGTACATGACATACACTATGGAGGTGTATAATATGTATAACCTCATCAGCCACTTGGTTTTGTAATACCCTTCACCAAGTATGTATGGGTTAACATAAAAAAATTGTATAATGGGGTACAAGAATTTTGGTACCCATGGTGTTTAGGGATTAATCTCATGCCCATAGAAGGAATTCAGAATGACTCTTATAAAAACCTACATGAAGTGAAATAGGGAGGGTAAACCGAGTGTGGACTCAGTTATCTCACTCAGTGTGTACCATTAGTTTCCATAGCAATTTAGTCATAGAGTTATATAAAATCTCCCTATGGACACATGGTGTGTATTCTATATTATAATTCATGGGTGAATACAGTTACCCAAGTCATGTCTTGTAGTCCATACAATGTGTGTACTAGAACTCCAGGACATATAGTTTGGAATGTACTCAACTTCCTAAAATAATATTATTCCCATGGAAGTTAATATATCATAGGTTAAAATGTGTGTTAATCTATATTACACATCATGTGATATTTATAATCTTCCACAACCCAAGAACCATAGACATGGATGTATCGGATGTGTGTTCCTTTGAACTGCACACTGTGTAGTCATGGTTTTTCCTAGTTTTCTGAATTCATAGTATTTTTAATGCTTTCCATGAAAAAATCTTCCCCAATACCACCATTTAATCACTAATAAATTTCAAGGGCCACCATGGTTACTTCCTGACACAAAACTTATCTCCACATACCTACCCTAGGGAATCAAAGTAGTTTATTGTCTAAAGCGCTATTAAGCCACCCTAATGTCACCTCATTACAACTGCAATTCTGAAAAATCTATTCCACAATAGAACATTGACCACCACAGCTTCCTGATCATACGTGGTATAACCATCATCTTGTTTGAGGGATAGCATTGATCATCCCCCACACATTAAAGGAAAAGGATTGAGAAATACTAGTCTGTGCGAATACTGGTAACCAGAATATCAATACACTATTTGATCCAAAAAAATATAGGGCCATGATATGCTTTATTGGGAAAAATAAGATGATAATAAAATTATGACAACATAAAAAAATCATCATGAAAAATAGATTCTAGATTTATAAGGAATGATTCCATATATTCACAACAATTAAAGGTTTTAGAAAATCAGTAACAATTAAAATTAAAACCACAAACAATAATAGGGTATTTATATAAATTTATTGTCTTGGAAAATGAGGCATGAATATGATGTAAGAATCCATACCTTATGGAACAATGGTTTTCACTTTAATCCATCACTGATTCCATGGTTCAATTCATTATTGTTTTCTAACCTGATCATCAATTCTATCTTGATTTTGTCTGCAATCAAATATTGATCCATTTCCACCATCGTAGATATCAATATTCTTCCCTTCTTCTTGATGTTTGGTTTATGTTAAGAAATTTTGTGGAAATCCCTAAGGGAAATCTCTAGTAGGAATTTTGTTTGTAAATTTTAGTATTCTCGTTATCTAAAAGTGAATTAACTAAAAAATTATTAAATAAACAACATTTGGGACTATCCATGTTAGGCACCCAATGTGTGAACTTAAATTTCACCATTTATATGGTAAGACCTTTATTCTTGATGAAACCATATAATAATATTTCTCAAATGGAATTTCATTTAGGGGGTATATTTTATTAATCATAAATTCATATATGAAATAAATATATTATATTATTCTTAATTTAAATTATTTTCCAACCTCCAAAGTGCTCAAAACATCAAAAAAACAAAGTGAAAAACCTAAAAATATAATAAGAATTTTCAAGGAATCAAAATTAAAAATTTAGGATTCATTAGATATCATTATATGTGCTCTAGGAAATGTAGTTATTTAATTAATAAATATTAAAAATCCATTGAAATTCAATATGCTTATAAATTTACCAAAACTCAACCTAGGGATAAAAATTAATCACGTGATCTATGAAGAAATCATAAAATTTTATTAAAATTGTCTTCTAGGGTAAAATGAATATTTTATCCGTGAAAGTGTTTTAATACTCAAAAATTAAAAATTTAGTTATATTTTGATCAAGAATAATCCGGGATACAATAGATTTATAGGATCCATACTATGTGGAGGAATGGATTTTGGAACCATATTTAGTGCTAGATGAATTATAAACTCAAACACGCTCTTAGGTGGAAAAAATAATATTTCCATAGGAAATATGTTATATAATTGGTTAATAATTAAAGGATAGAAAAATTGATACATATACTTATCTTCTAAAACAATAGTGGACCGCTAGTTTGAAATTGTACCCAAATTCTAATGTCCTGGTTCAGAGAAACATACCTTCAAATCCCACTCTGTGATCATTGTATAGTGATCACCCTTAGTAGTCATAGAGGATACCATATAGTGATAAAATTTTAATAATGGTTGATATTGAGTCATCCAATCCATCCCATAGTTCACATTAAATATGTGCACATTGAACATGAATAAATCCCAAAGAAACCTATAACTGAAGATAACAATAGTGAATTGTTCATATATCCAAATTCCCTCTCATCAAACTAATAATGGTGTATGAATAAACATTAAACCATAATATTACCCTCTCATCAAACATAAATCACTAGAAAACTGAGTAGATATGAATGAGTTTGGTCCACCTGTATAAAAAATAGAAGAAATGTTGGATGCAAAAAAATAATACCTTGAACTATTGATGAATTAATCTCTTGATCATTAATATTTGTTTCCATGTTTGAAACTATTCTAAACCATGGAGATAATATCTTAAATCCTGACTCCTTTAATGGATCTAACCATATTTTCACTACTTCCCTAGTCACTGGGTACTATTTCCACCTCCAATACCCAAATAGTCAGAGGGTCCCAAGCTAGCACTATATTGTGGTACTTATGGGTTTGCATGTAAGACCCACCCTATAAGCATGTTCCTAACCATATCATCTACCACTATAAAAATATATAGTTTTCTTTTATATCCCATTTTATTTCCCATATTCTCACATAATCAACAATAAATTATGTTTTAGTGAAACTGATATCACACATCGCTAGGACTTCCTCACTAGTAAGACACCATAGAACCTCATCCTTTATAATGAAGAGATGAACCCCCACTTTGACTACACATCAAATCTCTACCCTAGTGTGAATCATTAAATATGGGATTCCTATTTCCCAACACCCACAATATGTTACCATAGTATAATCCAACAACCTTGATACTCTACCCTCATCTATTCTAAAGACCCGTAAAATTCAGGGGACATTTTTTCTTTTTTTTTTCTTTTGGATTTTACAAGAACGCGGTTTCTGAAGGCACTTGATTCCGAGGCCCGGGGTGCCCAAAATATTTATCCGAAGTTGAGCTCGGGTACGTTTAGTGAACAAACAAGCAGGTTTTCCTAACTTTGGAACCAGTGATCGGAATCGAATTCCGAGGGCACCGATGAATTCGCAGCGCCGATAATTGCTTAGAAACACCTTTTTTGGAGTTGCATTTACAAGGGAGGTGTTGTTAAAAACTGTGCAAGGTAAAATAAAATTGAGCTTCAATTTTATTTTATTTTCACTAAGTGGTTATCTGTTATGTGGAAGTTGGTAAACTATCCTAGATAGGTTATGAGGGCAGTGGGGCCCACACGAACCCCACCCCTTCATATTCTATAACTCATTCAACTCACCATTTAATTAGATAACTTATGTTAATTAAGTAAGTGATTTTAATTTGAATGTTTGAAATTAAAATACTTATGGAATAGGTAATAAAATAAGACTAAACACTTATTTTATTTTTATTGGAGCTTGTTGAGAGAGTGGATTGGGGGAAGAAACTCTTAAGTTCTTCTTCATTGTCGAAGAATGCGAAGAACGCGAGGAACGCACTGATCTCTGACGAAGAATGCCGAATCTTCGGAGATCGACTACACGATGCCGTATACCGTGACACCAACGACGTTCCATCCATGACGCCTTCTTCCGTGACGATCAATTCAGAAACTTTCCTTTCCGTGATGAGTCATCGTTCAACAACACTCGAGGTAGGGGATTTTATTGTTGTTATTATTCATGAATTCTTCCGTCATCTTTCCTCATTTCATTTGGACCTCTTGCTATTGATTAAAGGGAGGGGGCCGGACCGCACAAACACGGTCGACCCTCCTCCCTTATATGTTGTGCTGTTGCGGTTTGAAGGAAAGCGGCGCGGTGCAACGACACCGCGCGGGGTCATGCGGCAAGGAATGCACGGCGTCGTCGCACCGCGCCATTAAATCGAACAAGGTCGCGGCGCCGTCGCGCCGGGATGATGAACCCCGAAGGCACCGCAGAGGAGGGACGCGGTGCCAACGCGCCGCACCGGACGAATCATGGCCGCGGTTGAGGCCGCGGAGGGGCACGGACCGACGACCGGTTCCGGGCCGCCGGTGTCGGAGTAGGGGGACCGGCCATCACCGGTCCCGTGGCGGCAAAAGCCGGCAGGCCGGAGCGGGCCAGCTGGTCAGAGGAGGAGTTGGGGGTTACAACCCCCCAGCTGGCCGGACAAGAGCTGCCCCCCACATGGGGGTCGTGGTTACGAAAAAGGGGGGCAGCGCCCCCCCCCCCCCCCCCCCCCCCCATCCGCTCGGCCGAAACGGCCAAGCCACCTGGCGACTGGGCTGCGCCGAGGCCAGGCCGAGCTGTGCCAGCTAGGCAGGGCCGCGCCCAAGCGGGCCGGACTCGGACCCAGGGGGTCTCGGGCCAGGTCGGTCCGGGCCTGAAACCCCCACTTCCGGACCTCTTTCGTTCTTCTGCCAATAACGTGGGCTTCAGACCTCCGATCGATGCACCATCAATTACGATGTGATCCTTGAATCGAGACAGTCGTTTTGATATATCACAATCAAGGATTCAGAGTACTTTGGGGTTCGGCCGGGTTGGTTCGAACACGAAACCAACCAGACCCTCGGAGCGGAAACGCTTATAACTTGAGCTCCGGACATCCGAATGACGTGCAATCGACTTTGTTGGATTCCTCTTAGTGAGACAGTCCTTTTGGATTACTCCACACAAGGTTTGGATGCAGTTGGAGTATGGTAGAGTTGGTTTTTACTTAAAAATTCAACCGGGACCCTAGGACGAAAAAGCCAATAACTCTCAGACCGGGCGTCCGATTGATGCATCATCTATGATGTTGAGTTCCTGTTGACAATACAGAACTTTAGGATATATCAACTCCGGACTATGTGTCAGTTGATGTATCAGCCCCTCGGCTCGTGGAGCCGACCCTCCCGAACGAGCTTGCTGTGTGCAGAAACCCTAGAGCTGGCTGCGACTGCGACGACGATGACGACCATACAGAAATCCTCCGTAGATTTGATGACGACGACTATAGCACTCAGCGATCCTATGTGGATGAGTGCTACAGATCCTTTGTGAGGGTAGATCCTGTGTGGGTCAGTGCTCATCGGTCCTGTGTGGGCCAGCACCTATAGATCCTGTGTGGGTCTGATCCTGTGTGGGTCATTGCAGGGGTTATTTACCTATCGATCCTTTGTGGGTCATTGTCGGGGTTAGTAACTATCGATCTTGTGTGGGTCCGACGACTTAGATGATTCAGTGGATACATCTGATCATCTCTATCGTATTACGAAGAAGTATACCTGTGTGAGCTGAATCTTGACTTTCAATCCTTATCTTCAATAAGATTGACTTGATATCCTATATGGATTATGTTATGCTTTCCTGTGTGGATTGGGTTGTGATTTCATGTGTGGAATGGGTTGTACTTGAGCTCGGATGTTGGCGCCGAACGAGAATTGATGACTTATGTATATGTATGGGCATATACCTAAGTAATGTCGGATGTTACTTCGTGATTGTATCTTTCCTTTGTGGATTATCCTTTGTGGATTCTGGGAGACCTTCAGAGGTCTCGGGGTCCCAACTGAGTAGCTTATACTCACCCCTGCACAGGCTGTGCCCGCACTACGTTGTGTTGGTTTCAGACGATGGACAGCACTGATCGTGGTTGAGGCATGAGGAGCAGGTCGGTACCCGGAGGTGGACCACTAGGTGGGGCGTACTCGGAGCGGACGACTGGACCTGAGTAGCTATAGAGGCTATATATACCCACCCTTCATGTGGGACTTCCAGTGGACGGCTCGAGGCTACGACATTACTTTTCAGTTGTTTTACTCCTTTTTTCATTTCTACTGTACTTTTAGTTTGGGTTTGTATTCTGGCCCACATACTCTACCACACTTTCTATTGTACCGATTTTTTACATAGTGTTTACTTCTGTTTGTTTGCTCTGTGGTGTTTGTTTACTTTACAAAGGCAATTACTTCCCTTTTTATTGGGATTACGCCTTGGTGCTAGTCGCCAGCCCCTGGCCTATAGAAGGTGGGATTGGGGTAGTCACGGCCCGGGCCCCGAGGATGGGTCGTGACAAATTGGTATCAGAGGAGTTTGGTTCTACCACAGAAATTTGGACTCCGATCTTTCTCTTATGTGAAGAAATAGTGTTAAGGGTATTGGGTGTGGTTATCAGTCTAGGGAGTCCAGTGTTGGTGCAGCGGCCGACGTATCCGTACACCAGGACCCTAACTTCTGATTTCCGACTTAATGCACGAAAACATTGACTGCATGTGTGTTTCAACTTTTCTTTGTAATTAATTTGTGTCAGCTCACCAGGTATACTATTCTGACAGTGGCACACCTGTCCCTTTTCAGGATGGCCCCATGACGGCAGCCAGCTAGGGTCCCGAGCGTTGGGTGGGACGACATCCCACCGAGCGATGAGGCCTTGGTACATGGCCCTTAGACAGCAGAGGCATCGGCAGTACCTCTACCCACTGAGCCACCGATGCTTCCAGCCCCAGCCGCTGACGATGCACGTCGCCTTAGTGGACTGCACGAGTTTTAGTGTTAGCGACCGCCCAGGTTCCACGGGGAGACGGACCCTCAGGCATCCAAGGATTGGATGGAGCCAGTTGTACAAGTTTTCAGGTTAGTGAGGACACCATCAGACCTCATGGTGATCCTCACAGCGAGCCTCCTGCACACGTTAGCAGGCAGATGGTGGATCTTGATGCTCCAGGTGCATGACGAGGCATCTCTCCTATGGACGGACCTTGAGAGCCTCTTCCGCTCGAAGTTCTTCCCAGCCACCCTCCATGAGGTATGCATCTAGGAGCTTCTACTACTGCGGCAGGGCAGACTGATGGTCGCCCAGTACTCGGCGAGATTTATATATCTCTCGCGCTATTCGAAGGACATGGTACGAGTCCCATTCTTCCGGGCTCAGACCTTTGAGCAGGGATTGAGGAAGGAGATCAGGGCATCGCTGATCCCCCTCAGCATTCTGACACAGGAAGGGGTACTGGAGCGAGCCCTTCTGATCGAGAGCTTCCTTACTAAGCCTACATCAGCAGCGAGACCTACTATAGGGTGGCACGTAGTAGAGTCTTCTGCAGCTGGTAGTCGACAGATGACACATGGGTCGAGGCAGACCACACCCTCAGGTAGACGACCTCAGGACACTGGCTCTGAGGTGCGGGGCACTCAGCGTAGAGCCAGTCTTTCGAGAGGCAGACAGTGCTACGCATGCGGCAGGTAGGGCCACATGGCTCATGACTGCCCGACCCGCCGTGCAGAGGAGCAGTAGATGGTTGAGGGACCACCCAGGCAGAGGGTCGACCGTGGCGGTCCGCAGGGAGTAGGCGGACGAGGAAGAGGAGCTGGCCGACCAGCAGGTGGTGGACGACGCTTTGAGGCTCTACCACCACCACCACCAGAAGGTCCACCCCGACCACAGGGAGCTGGCGGGTAGAGACAGGCACAACTTCAGGCAGTGGAAGCCTACGACCACGACACGACCAATATGATTTGAGGTAATATCTGTGTCTATTCCACCCTTGATCTAGTTCTTATAGTCACAAGAGAGAGTCATTCTTTCATTTCCGCTGCCCCTGTACTGAGCTCGGAGATTCCAACAGAGCCGTTGGCTCGATCCTTACGGCTAGAGACTCCTATGGGAGTAGACTCGATGATTAAGCACTTGTACTGGTAGTGTGAGCATACTCTAGGAGGCGAGAGCTTCGGCTGGGATCTTCTTGTAGCGGCGTCGAGGCCTTATGATTTCATCTTGGGCATGGATTGGTTATCTACAGTCCATGCTCAGATTGACTGTAGTAGGCACAATGTGCGGTGTGTACGCACCAACGAGAGCAGGTTTACCTTCACCGGCGAGAAGGGAGCCTTCGCAGCATTTGATGGACTCTCGCAGAGGAGAGGAAAACCCATCACTCATCAGTTGGCTATCCTCATCCTAGGAGCAGTTGACGTGCATCGTCCTGGTTTTCCTACAGTGGTGGATCAGTATGCAGACGTTTTCCCCGAAGACGTTCCAGGACTACCTCCTCGCAGAGAGGTAGAGTTTTATATTGATCTATACCCCGGGACAACCCCAATATCCACCCCAGTATATCGGATGGATCCCACTGAGCTTCGAGAGCTACAGGTACAGTTGGAGGACTTGCAGGTCAAGGGATTCATCTGACCCAATGTTTCACCCTGGGCTTCCCCGATATTGTTTGCCAAGAAGGCAGATGGGAGCTTGAGACTTTGGGTCGACTATCGTCGCCTGAACCAGGTGACAGTGAAGTCCAAGTATCCGCTACCAAGGATTGATTACCTATTCGATTAGCTCTAGGGAGCACGATGGTTCTCGAATATAGACCTAAGGTCAGGCTATCACCAGCTCAGAGTTCGGGACGAGGGCGTGCAGAAGACGGCTTTCAGGTGTCGGTATGGCCAATATGAGTTCTTGGTTATTCCATTTGGAATAACCAATTCTTCAGTAGTGTTCATGGTCCTCATGAACAGGATCTTTCATCCATCCCTTGATCGATTTGTCGTGGTCTTCATCGACGACATTTTGATTTACTCGACAACTGAGGAGGAGCACGCCTACCACTTGTGGGTTGTACTGGACACACTCCAAGATCACCATCTTTATGTTAATCTCTTGAAGTGTCAGTTCTAGATACGCGAGGTACACTTCTTGGGACATGTCATCTCTGAGGCAGGATTTGCAGTGGATCATGTGACGATCGAGGCAGTGTTTGCTTGGGAGCCACCCAGGAGCGTGACAGAGGTACGAAGTTTATTGGGACTAGGTGGGTACTATCATAGATTTGTGTCGGACTTATCCAGAGTTGCGACACCACTCTCATCATTGATGAAGAAGGGGAAACCCTTTGTGTGGTCAGAAAGATGTCAGCAGATCATCCATGAGCTGAGACAAATATTGAACTGCACAACTATATTGAGGCTACCAGAGGAGGGAGTTGGGTACGTAGTTTACTGCAATGCATCATGGACCTGACTCGGATGTGTCCTGATGAAGGATTGGGCCGTGATCGCCTATGGATCACGTCAGTTGAGGCAACATGAGCAGAACTACGCTACCCATGACCTGGAGTTATAAGAAGTGGTCTTCGCTCTGAAGATGTGGCGACACTATCTGATGGGAGAGCGCTTTACAGTCTATTCTGACCATCAGAGTCTCAGGTACATCTTCTCGCAGAAGGACCTGAACCTGAGACAACAGTGATGGCTTGAGTTACTCTTGGACTATGAATTAGAGGTATTCTATATTCCTAGAAATGGGAACGTAGTAGCTGATGCTCTTTGTAGGAAGACGGGCATTCAGCTACTTGGGGAGGCAACAAAGCAGCTAGCCTCTTTGCAGGTATCATTCGTAGATAGAGATGGAGCAGTATTTCTTCAGTCACTCACAGTCAATCCTCCACTACTGTAGTGGATCAGAGAGGCACAGTGTGGGGACGCCGACTGTGAGACGCGGCATGCGCAGATATTCTCAGGACAGGCACCTGATGGTTTCTCTTTAGGGGGATAGCGCGACATCCTTTTCAGAGGACGTACCTTGGTACCAGTTGCTTTACAGGAGGATGTGCTGTGAGAGTTTGTCACTTCTCATTTGGCAGTACATCCTGGAGTGGCGAAGATGTACCAGGACCTTAGATGACAGCACTGTTGGTCGGGTATGAAGAAGGTTGTGGAAGAGTTTGTTTCTCGATGCCTCACCTGCCAGCAGGTGAAGGCAGAGCACCAGGTACCAGCAGGCTTGGTGAAGACCTTGGATGTCCCCGAGTGGATGTGGGACATGATATCTATGTACTTCGTGACTGGACTTCCATACACTTCCAGAGGTCACGACTCTATTTGGGTGATTGTTGACCGACTCACCAAGTCAGGTCACATCTTACCCATCAGAGAGCAGGGCACAATAGAGAGCTTGGGAGGCCTCTATGTTTAGGAAATTGTACAGCTTCACTGTGTGCCATCATATATCGTCTCCGATCGAGATGCTCTTTTTACTTCCTGGCTTTGGAAGGGGTTGCAGGAGGCATTCGGGACACAGCTACGTCTGAGCACCACCTTCCACCCTCAGACAGATGGTCAGACGGAGAGGACCATCCAGACTCTCAAGGACATGCTCCACGCATGTGTCCTCGACTTTGGTCGCAGCTGGGAGGACCACCTACCCATGGTGGAGTTCGTGTTCAACAACAGCTACAACTCCACCATCGGGATGACACTATACGAGGCATTGTACGACCAACCTTTATGATCTCCTCTGTGCTGGACAGACTCTGGAGAGTCAGCACTTGTGGAACCGTAGATGGTCCAGGCCATGACAGAGAAGGTCCAGGTCATCTAGGAGAGGGTGAGGAAAACTCAGAGCTGGCAGAAGTCTTATGCTGACAGGAGGCGGAGGCCATTAGAGTTCGAGGATGGCGACCACGTCTTCTTGCGGGTCTCACCTCGACGAGGATTACAGAGATTTGACCGAGGTGGTATGTTGTCTCCATGCTTCATCGGACCATTCCAGGTCCTCAGCAGGATTGGAGAGGTGTCTTATCGCCTGGCTCTACTACCTCAGTTGCACCAGGTGCACGAGGTCGTTCACGTATCGCAACTGAGGAGATACGTGCACGACCCGACACATATCATTGACCATGGAGAACTGGACGTTGATGATGGGGCGACTTTTGCAAAGGTCCCGGTGGAGATTGAGGATCGAAAGGAGCGGGCCCGACATGGACGGTTGATTCCTCTAGTGCGCATCTGATGGCAGCACGAGAACCACCATGAGAGAACTTGGGAGTGGGAGGCTTAGATGCGTGCACAGTACCCACATTTGTTTCCCTAGTTTATGATGTGTCTCTACAGGGACATAAATCCCTGAGGTAGGAGTAATGTAAAGACCCATAAAATTCAAGGGAATTTTATCTTAATTTCCTTTGGGATTTTACAAGAACGTGGTTTTTGACGACACTTGATTCTGAATCCCGGTGTGCCTAGAATTTTTATCCAAAGATTAGCTCGGGTACGTTCAGTGAACGAACGAGCGGGTTTTCCTAACTTTTGAACCATTGCTTCGAATAAAATTCCGAGGGCACCGATGAATTCACAGCGCCGATAATTGCTTAGGAACAGCTTTTCCGGAGTTGCGTTTACACGGGAGGTGTTGTTAAAAATTGTGGAAGGTAAAATAAAATTGAGCTTCAATTTTATTTTATTTTCACTAAGTGGTTATCCGTTATGTGGAAGTTGGGAAACTATCCTAGATAGGTTATGAGGGTGGTAGGGCCCACACAAACCCCACCCCTTCATATTCTCTAAATCCTTCAACTCACCATTTAATTACATAACTTAATTTAATTAAATAAGTGAGTTTAATTTGAATGTTTGAAATTCAAATACTTAAGGCATAGGTAATAAAATAAGACTAAACACTTATTTTATTTTTGTTGTAGCTTGTTGTGAGAGTGGATTGGGGTAAGAAACACTTATGTTCTTATTCACCGTCGAAGAACAAGAAGAATGCGAGGAACATACCGATCTCTGATGAAGAACGCCGAATCCTCGGAGATTGACTACGCGACGCCGTATACCGCGACGCCAACGACGTTCCTTCCACAATGCCTTCTTCCGCGACGATCAATTCCCCGACATCCCTTTCCGCGACGAGTCATCGTTCAACAACGCTCGAGGTAGGGGATTTTATTGTTGTTTTTATTCATGAATTCTTCCATCGTCGTTCCTCATTTAATTTGGACCGCTTGCTATCGATTAACGGGACGGGGCCGGACCGCAGAAACACGGCCGACCCTCATCCCTTGCATGATGTGTTGTTGCGATTCGAAGGAAAGTGGCGCGGTGCAACGACACTGCGCGAGGTCATGCGGAAAGGAATGTGTGGAGGCATCACGCCGCACCGTTGAATCAAACAAGGTTGTGGTGCCGTCGTGCCACGCCGGAGAACCCCGAAGGCCCCGCGGCCGGAGTGGGGCCACGATGGAGGGGCGTGGCGCCATCATGCCGCGCCGGACGGATCAAAGCCGTAGCTTAGGTCGTGGCAGAGCAGGGACCGGTGGCTGGTTCTGGTCCTCCGGCATTAGAGCAGGGGGACCGGCCAGTGCCGGTCCTGTGGCGACAATAGCCGGCCAGCCGGAGTGGGCCAGCCGGTCAGAGGAGGAGCCGGGGTTACAGCAGCCTAGCTGGTCGGACAAGAGAGGCCCCCCACATGGCGGCCGCGGTTATGAAACATGGGGGCAGTCCCCCCCCATCCGCTCGGTCGAAACGGCCAAGCCACAACCGGGACCTGGGTCGGGTCGAACCGGTTCGGGCCGACCCAGGGGGTCTCGGGCCGGGTCGGTCCAGGCCCGAAACCCCCACTTCTTGACCTCTTTCAGTCTTTTGCCCATAACTTGGGCTACAGACCTTCGATCGATGCACCGTCAGATGCGATGAGATCCTTGGATTAAGACGGTCATTTTAACATAACACACTCAATGTTTCAGAGTACTTTGGGGTTCGTCCGGGTTGGTTCGAACACGAAACCAACCGGGCCCTCGGAGCGGAAATGCTCATAACTTGAGCTCCGGACGTCTGAATGACGTTCCGTCGACTTTTCTGGATTCCTCTTAGTGAGACGGACCTTTTGTCTTACTCCACTTGAGGTCTCTATGTAGTTGGAGTACGGTTGGATTGGTTTTGACTTAAAAAACCAATCGGGCCCCTGGGATGAAAAAGCCAATAACTCTCACACCTGGCGTCCGATTGACGTGCCGTCTGTGACGTTGAGTTCCTGTGGATGATACAAAACATTAGGATAGATCAACGCCGGACTATATGTCAGTTGATGTATCAGCCCCTCAGCTCGTGGAGCGGACCCTCCCGAACGAGCTTGCTGTGTGCGGAAACCCTAGAGCTGGCTGCGACTGCGACGATGATGACAATTGTACATAAATCCTACGTGGATTGATGGATATGACTACAGCACTCAGCGATCCTACGTGGATCAGTGCTACCGATCCTGTGTGGGTCAGATCCTGTGTGGTCCAGCGCCTACAGATCCTGTGTGGGTCTGATCCTATGTGGGTCATTCTGGGGGTTTGTTACCTATCAATCCTTTGTGGGTCATTGCGAGGGTTAGTTCCTATTGATCCTGTGTGAGTCCGATGGCTTAGATGATTCAGTGGATACATCTGATCATCTCTATCATTTTAGGAAGAAGTATACCTATGTGAGCTGAATCTTGACTTTCAATCCTTATCTTCAATAAGATTGACTTGATATCCTGTGTGGATTACGTTATGCTTTCCTGTGTGGATTGGGTTGTGATTTCTTATGTGGACTGGGTTGTACTTGAGCTCGAATGTTGGAGCCGAACGAGAATTTATGACTTAGGTAAATGTATGGGCATATACCTAAGTAATTTCGGATGTTACTTCGTGATTGTATCTTACCTTTGTGGATTATCCTTTTTGGATTCTGGGAGACCTTCGGAGGTCTCAGGGTCCCTACTGAGTATCTTATACTCACCCTGGCACGAGCTATGTCCGCACTACGTTCTGTTGGTTGCAGACGACGGGCAGCACTGATCGTGGTTGAGGCACGAGGAGCAGGCCGGTACCCAGAGGTGGACCACTGGGCGGGGCGTACTCGGAGCGGACGGCTGGACCTGAGGAGCTGTGGAGGCTATCTGTACCCACCCTTCAGGTGGGACTTCCAGTGGACAACTCGAGGCTGCGGCTTTACTTTTCAGTTGATGTACTCCCTTTTTCAGTTGTACATTACTTTTAGTTTGGGTTTGTATTCTGGCCCACATACTCTACCACACTTTCTATTTTACCTAGTTTTTTCTTAGTGTTCACTTCTGTTTTCTTGCTCTGTGGTGTTTGTTTACTTTACAAAGTCAATGCCTCCCCTTTTTATCGGGAATTATGCCTTGGTGCTAGTCGTCAGCCCCTGGTCTATGGAAGGCGGGCTTGGGGTAGTCACGGCACGGTCCCCGAGGATGGGTCGTGACATCTATGTCCTTCTAAGATATTAGTGATTGATTTAAAACCTCAAAAAATGTTGTCCAGTGGAAGTTGTTCACATGAAATTGAATATAATACCTTAGACTATACTCAATGATTTATATGGAAGATACCTCATCCATATTCAACATTTGATGAAAACATAGAACCATATTGAGACGTGATGTGTAATTCCTGATGAGCATCTCCCTCTAAGTGTGATACATGAACACCCAGACCATAATAAACCCTAATGTTTAGAGGAGGTGATAATCATATTAATGGATCTAAAACCTCTTCTATGATATCTAGAACTTCATGACCGGAATCAATCTACCGTAAAAAATACTCGTTTGTTTCATGACCACATAAAATCCTACCCATATAGAAGTGTATTTAAAATAGCTTTAACTTCTATGATGATACCATGAAGAGAGTATACCCCAATTTATTTATAATAAAAAAATTAACATTATAAAATAATTTGTTAAAATATCTATAAAAATAAATATGAAATGTATCCATGGATATTCAGAAGTAAATTTAACTGATGCTAAAAAATGTACTATTTAAATGTCACATGAGTGATACAAAAATCAATAAGATCCCCCTTGGGAAGATCATATATATTCCATAATGAAATATATAAAAATAAAAATAAACACTATGTAGTCCTAATTTTCACACCCATTTCAATATATTAACTCACTCTATGCTATATAATTAAACCATCCATTCCTAAGCTTCTAGTATACTTGTACCAACAATCATGAGGTCAACATGGGTTTTTATTTGTCAAGACCACTTGAGAATGGTGAGAGTAAAACACAAAAATCCACTAACAATGATGTCTCAAGAATAAGTATTAAAAATAGTTCACTTGTAATGTGATATTCTTATAATAATAAAATAAATAAAAAAAGTGAAATAAAATTAATATCTTTGATGCTCGAGTTCTTAGGTGACACATGAGGCTAACCATTCATGCTTCAGCCGATACTGGATATATTCAAACATGTCACAACCATATCAAGAGTCAAAATAATTTTCAATCATAGTACCACCATATATAATATTTTGTTTAATATCTCCCACCATATAACATCGTCATATATAATATATTATATCAATAGAATAACACCCTCCCCATAGTACCATCATATATTCAATCTGGGGAAATAATACACACACTATTGTACCATTATATATCATATTGGGGGGAATAATGCCGACCCCATAATACTATCATATATAATACCATGGGGAAATAGTTCCCACCTCATAATGGAATCACATATCATATCATGTGGAATGATACCATCCCTCTAATACCATTAAATATCACATTAGGGTGGGGGGGATAGAGGCTCACATAGAAATACCGATATATGTCACATTTGGGGAAGGGGTAAGAGTCCCGCCCATAAAATATAGTATATAATTTAATAAACTAAGGGTAGTGGCACCCCACCTCAAAACCATATCACATTAAGGGTAAATGGTGGCCGTACCTGAAATTAGATGTATCAAATATCACTTGGGTTTAAGACTCACATGAATCTAATATACACAACCTAGGTTATCCAATCACTAACACAACCTATTCCCCTCACTTTATTCATTCTCGAGTACAACCATTCAATCACTTATGAAGTAATAATATTCTGCCTCAACATAAAACTCTGGCACCAACTATGCCACCATAAGTCTCATCAAGGTTTGGGAACTCCACATGGTTTGTTATATCTAATTATATATTCTAGTGTCAAGCACTATAACTTAGTTTATATAGTCTATAAATATTTCCATTATTAAATCATGGTTTAATTAGACACACCAGTGATACAACATAGGAATCACAGTAATGGGGTAGAACAATTCCCACCACACATCCAATGTCTTGCTACCTTATCCCAACATTAAATACATCATTTCCATAAATAAATAATCCAAGTACACACACACTAAAGGGGGGGGGGGATTCTACCCATGCCTAGAATAACATTACAATCATCTATAAGGTATTCTAAAGTTCCATATAGCTTACCATTAGGCCAACCATTTCCTATCTAATACATTACTTCAATAAATTGGATGTATAGGCTGTAATATCATGGTATAATAGTTTTCATTCTTAGATTTTACACCCATGAAGGGATTATTATATCACATAGCACACATTCATGGTCAAACCTATGGCCATCAGTGAATTATTGATCATGTCGGTGTTTGTGTTTCCATCATGTCCCAGAAAACAATAGTTTCACTCATGATAGATTAAGTAATCATTCCATTTAAAGTTTAATATGATTCTAAATTAAGTGGAGATATTGTGCGTCACATGCTACATAAATTATATATATAAACCATAGGGAGATATTGGGGACCGACAACCATATTGAAAATTATTCTATTCTTAAGAGAACCCAAATCATCATTGACCGACATTTTAAAATCATAAATGGAAATCATCCACTATTATGAAGCCATAACAATAAAAATAATAATCCATATTAATATACAACATGTATAATTAATTTTAACAAAAATAAAAAAATAAATTCCATATTTAATATCTATGGTATAAATAAATAATTACTCATTAATGAATTTTCATGGGAAAATCCATAAGGTACCTGTTGGACACCAGCTATGGTACTCACCACTATCTATAGCATAAAAATATCTAATTATTTATTTCAACACCTCCATCAGTTTTTAATTTTTTTTTGAAAAAAACATTATAAAATATTGAGATAACATACAATCTTGAATGAAAATAAAATTGAGTGACTTTATCCTTTGGGGGTCTCCTTTATCCATGCCGAAAAATCCCCATTATATAATATTGATCCCACCATTCTCATAAAGAATTGGTATCAAAACCTATCTTGAATATAACAAAGCTATTAGCTTAGAAAATAGGACAAAACCCAAAAAAGAATATAAAAATATTAACTTAAACGATGAAAAGGTCTCCATAAATCACAATAGATCAAATAGGTTGAAGGGAAAAGGAGTAAGGGAATAGGTGAATGTATCCTAACCCTATTTCATTGAATGATAATGATAAATCAAGAATGTAATTTTTAATTTGTTATTCCAAAGGACCATTTTATCATTTATTGTCACGATTTGAAAAAAGGATTATTACATTAAAATCTATATAATATCTAAAACCAGAATTATCACCCAGATATACTTACGCATCCCATACATAAAATTTATCCTTAAACATAATATATACATTAACACATTAGGTTTTCCATCAACAAAACCCTGTGTATAATATTTTTCGAAAATTTATGGTTTTTTACATATTAGAAAACCAATATGTTAGATCTTCTTCTGGTATAAGGTATTTTTAATTATTAATATTATATTACTTAATATTTATATATATATATATATCAATACATAATATATTTTCATTTGTTAAATATCCAATACATAAGATTTTTTCTAACTCCCTTGTGATATATAAGATTCTTTACTAATCCTAGTTACCCAACTTTAAGAAATTTTACTGATTTTAAATATATTTTCCATTGTGAAAATGTTATTATGAAAGATATTCTAGGAATTTATAATATCTTAATGATCTATATAATATATTTCCATAATCAAATTTTCTAACACACATAAAAATATATATATTATGTATTAAAGTGGATTCTGTGATCCCATTAAATATGTTATTCATATGTGTATGGTTTTTAATGTAATAAAAAATACCAAAATGTATGATTTCTGACATGGATACACTTTATTAGACCCTTTGGAAAAAACCTTATTCCAACACCAAAAACATTATTCATATAGGGACTTTTAACACTCATTTAGTTTTATTTTAGAGTAACACAAATATATTAAAAAATTCCATTAAATAGAAATACAGTTAAAATATAAAATATTTTAGGCATTGATTTCCAAACATAAGAAATTTCAATATTCCACACATATTATCATAAAATCCCCAAAAACATTACCAAAACCTCCATATCTCTCTTAAATAAACAAGGAGATATTCAAAAACTATTCAAGATTCCTAAATTCATATCTATTAATATGTAAATAATTTTCAAAAAATTCTATGTCCTTAAAAGACTTAATGCTTTAAATTTCTACACTCATAATACAACATATTAGAACAATCATTTCCCACATTGTGACATGCATCTACTAGATTGAAAACCACATAATATTTACATGAAACTATTTTTTCTATTACTAGAGAACATGTGAAGACTAAATGACCTCAAACTACATTCAAAAATCAAATTTAAAAAAACATCAGCGTACTAAATGTCAAACAGTGTCTTAATTCTCAAAATTAACAAAATTTATGACAAAAAATTAAAATCTCCCTTGATTTTCAGCCAACCATACAATACTGATCCTTATGAAGTCATTAACATCACACTAATAAATCACAATAAGTTTTATATTACACATATCATGATCAATACCGATCACTGAGCCCTGATTCATGATCCAAATTCAATGTTAGTCGCCAGTTGTGATCATGTCGACACTATCCAAAAACTAGATAAACTACCCAAATCCATGGGAACTTCTCTCTCAAGATCCTTATAATTCTAATCATCCCCTAAAAACTAATTTAAATTATTTCAAATCATCATGATAAATTTTCACATGAATATCCACTCATGTACCCCACTATATTAACTACTCCTAAAAAAATATAATCCCAAGTATCATGATGCCTATTATTTTACCAACATAAAGATGATCCCTATAACTAGTGGAATTTTTAAATTATAAATTTTCCAAATTCACACTATCAATATTCATGTTTGGTATACACCGGACCAACACTCTCTTAAAATCACTCTCTATAGTCACTCAACCATTCTCTTCTGAATCTACATTATCATTTCTTTGACATTATCCAGAATATAAGATCATGACTTGTTGTTCATGTTAACATGTTATCCATTAGAACTAATATAAATAATCCTTTATTTTCACATGAATATCCACTCTAGTGGTTTCTGGTCATCGAAATAGTAACTCAACTTTATTCTCAATGAAAAATACTTGTAACTGGGTATATTATATTCAACAAAACAAACTCGGTAACTTTCACCATAGTTCAATCATAGAACCATAACCACCCTGATTTTTGTAAATCCACCAGCTTCCATAAATGTTTTCTAAAAACAAATAAAAATGAGAAACACTTTATTAAATATTTCATGATGAGATCCCACCAAAATATTTTCTTTTCATCAATCACCAAAATGAACCTTCTAAATATCCAGCACCAGTTTATTGGTGACTCCTCAAAGACCCATTCGACTTCCCCAAATAGGTCTACATTAGAATCCATATGATAGTATTTAATAATAATATAGTTATGACATAAAAAATTCTTAACTATAATGATAAACCATAATTTAATGCCCATTTTGATTAATCTAAATAAAGTTCTATGAACTTTATAACTATTATGTAAATATTTGATTCATTCTCAATATAATACCTACATAGTCCCACAAAAAATACATAATCCATTAGGTATCCCACTCACCATAGATAAATAATTATATGTAATTCCCCGACCCCAGTTACCCACAGTCGGTGCATTATTTTAATACTTTGGCATGATTACAAGGAATCAAGTCCCGAAGGACTGACCAGTTTAGAAGTCTTGGAAAATAGATTACATACATGAATGTTACATTACCCTTTATAAAATAAAAAGCAATATAAATAATCCTTTATGAGTTCCATTATTCCCTTGACATAACCCTGCATATCTATCACAATACACTTCGTGGAATCCTGGGAAACAATAAAACATATAAAGGGGTGAGATCAAACTCTCAGTAAGTGTATGCAATATAGCGTAAACTTTTATAAATAAGAATAAACATTTATGGAAATGTATAATTCTGAAAAAAAAGCATTTTAAAAATAAAATTAATCATAATATGGAAAAAATGAAATAATTCCATTTACTTACTCACATGTATACTCTACTAGACGAATAATCACATGCAATATCAATAGCCACATTCATAAGGATGGAATGCATAATGAAAGACTATCATAACCACATAGTCAAGGCCTTGTGCCAAGACTACAAATAAGATTTTGTCAAGGCCTTGTGCCAAGACACTAGTTTGTCTCATGAGACCCACCGATGCATTGAGGATCTATAGAGGGCTTCACCCATCACTTATTAAATCCAATTCATTCCTCATATGAATAGGATTAAATATAACACAAATATTCATATTAAAACAAGCATAAAAAATGTCAATAATTTCTCCACAAACCATGAATGGTATAAAAATAACACATCCATAGTCAAACACATCCCAAAATCTTCAATACAATATGGAAGATTTGTATCATGATAAATCAACTTCAAAACAAGTTTAAAATCCATTAAAAGATTTTGACAGAGATGAAAATTATTTGTAAAACTCTTTGAGAAAAATACCCCTTTTTCATGAAAAAATTTAAAGGTCACACAATTTCGAAAGGAATACATTAAAATAAATTTTTGAATTAATGTATCCCATACCACTTTGATACTTTTGAAATTAATTAACATTTTAAAAACATTAATGTTCATATAAATAAATCCTTAAAAACCATTTTGAAGATCTGGAAATTAATGAGATAAATCTTGAAGAATAAATATTTAAAACATTTGAAATGATGTTTTAGTAAAAATAAGTCCCTTAAAATAATCCCTTGGAAAACACTTTCATGAAACATGGACATGGATAATAAATATGACCCAGTATATACTTATGTAAAAACTACCTCGGATAATAAAGAGATTCTGAAATTAACCCTTACCAATTTGGTAACTTATGAAACATACAACCCATGAAAGAGGAATCATACAATGAATATATCAATACACATAAATTAAAGTGTATTACCCAAAGAATAAAATTATGGTCAGTACATACACTACAAAAAAGGTAATAGTGGCAATATGGAACGAATCTCACGGGAATAAGGAGTGAGATGAAAACCCCATACCTTGCACTTTCCTTTATTTGAGGGTATGTTTATCCTCATTTATGAAGATAATAGTATGTTATTAAATTATAACAGAATAATATTAATATTTATGATATCATACATGATTCATTTATTACTTTTTACTACACATTTAATAATAATTTCCATGTTAATTTAACATTTCGGGTATTAATCGCTTTCTTTATCGTACGTGTTTTAACTTGTCAATCATGATTGTATCAAATAGATCAAGATTTAAGTACATCCAGAATATAAAACATGATTTACATATCATATATATTTAGAATATAAATATGTATAATATACATATATATGAAATGGAAAACACCATTTTTGGAGAGGGTAGTCCGTACGTACGCATAAATGTGGTTTCCGTTTTCATATCGTATTCAACCGAAGTAAGTGAATAAGATATATGTATGTAAATAAATACTTGTATATATAAATATATACATATCCATTAATATTATTATTTCATATATTACATACTTATTAGTAATATATATTTTTATAATCATCGATTAATGGTGAATGTGGAAATGAATCTCATCAAGTCGTGGAGACGGTAATCCGTACGTACGCACGAGCGATAATATCATTTCCTTACAGTTGTGGAATTTGATGGTATATTAATTTTACAGAGACATTATAATGTTATTTTCATTATTTATATACATATTACTCATCATTATATCTATCTAAATAACATAGTGTTGAATAACAAATTACACCACGACATGGAGACGGTAAGTCGTACGCATGCACGCATGGTGACATTATCATTCATAAGAAGGATAGGATAATGCATATTGTTGTTCCATATTAATAATAACAAAACATTATATATAAGATAATGGAGTTATTATTTTATAATTTAAACAACAAAGAAATAATAAGTGGAAGAATAAGAAAATTTGAAAGAGGGTGGTGAAATCATTACCTCTTCTTCAGGTTCTTCCTTTTGATATGATCAAAGGGAATCTTAAGCTGGCTTTATAACCAAAGGAGGGAATATAGGATAAAGTAAGGGAAGTTTATAGGATATTTGGGCTGGGTTGGCCAGGCCAAATGGCTTAGAAGGTGTGAAATAGAGTGAAGGGGGAGTTCCCTTTTATAAGAGGGGTGAGGGGGACCTCAAGAAAAACAAAAAACTATTATTTTATAATAAATTTATTTTTGGTTTCTAATGGGTAAAAAATTAATTATTTAAAGGATAAGGTGGTTATGGGTCTAGAACCTCTCAAACAATAAGTTTTAGACTGGTTTAGGTCACCATATTAACCTTAACGTTTAGATTTAACTCTTAGTTAAATAGTTTAACTTTTATTGTGTCTTCTCGTATTCTTACTATATATAGTTAATAAACATACTATAAATATCCAAGAGAAAATAAAGTGGCTCATTAATGACATATATAATATTATTTAAGCTCTGTGGCCGAACTTCACATTTTTAGGAATATTATATCAACCAATAATATAGTATTTGTTTTAAATATTAATTTCTTTCAATTTTGACACTATTTGGTATTTTGTTATTGTGAAAGTCATCACAACTTGATTACTTTTAAAAAGACACATTTAATCATCCCTATCAGGTCATTTTCACCTAGAAAATTGGTGTATGTCATAAAAACTTTGAAATCATATTTATTTTAATATTTATAATACCATTTATTTGATTCTTTCATGAATAAGGTAATTACTACTTCATCATTGTGTCATATATAAATTTATTTATATGATGTCTAAAAATTATAAATAAATTACCATGATGTAGGAAATATTTTTATATTTATAATGAATATTTATAATCAAATTTAACTTATGTATAACCCTATATTAAAAATGTTTTAGTTATTAAACTTTGATTTTAACTCTTTTAACTCATCATTGAATTAAATAATAATAAATGTCATAATCTAATCCAAGTTGAACTAAATGATAATATTTTACTCCTAAGGTTGTTTTTGGTCGAGATACACTTGTACAATAGAATTAGTAGTTGTGCTAGTGTAATATTAATACCATTTTTACACTTAATTACCCTATTTACTTTTAAACGTGGTAAATAAAAGTAAAAAGTTACTACTCACCAAAAAAAATTTCATCCTATTGAACCGCATTTTACTTACTGATATCAACTATGTCTCTCAAATTTTTGAAATTCCACTCACAGAAGTGGTAAAATTATGTTTTATTTGAATTTGCAAAAGCTCCTAGGAGATGGGTAAAAGATGGTAAAAAGTTCAATAAATATTGTATATCTAAAATTAATATAAAATGACTCCAATGAATTACATTGAACATGTATAATTATTATGTATCTATTTGGACCTTAAATAAATTTAGATAAAATAAATAATTATTTAAATAAAAAGGCGGTTTTAACCAATAACTGAGTGTTTCTAACTATTCATCAAAAATTGAATGTTTTCAGAAAAATTCCAAAAATTCACCAAAATATAATTTTGATATTCCGAATCCAAAAATGATGTCTATTTTACCAAATTTTAGACATATAAGTTGCATTAATTAATTTAAAATTAATTCCTGTTTTCAAAACCAAAAATCGGGTTTTTCAGAAATAATAACTATCAAAAGATTGACACTAGTTTATGTGCAATTTCGATGTGAAATTACTCAGAATGAAAAATATTTAGTTAAATCGTAAAAATATAATCTAGTAATAATTTAAAACCACTCAAACATATAATGTAACACAATAAATTATTTTTATTTAAATATTTTTTTAGTTAAAATTAATTATTTTTCACAATTCACCCAAATATGAAAGTTATTAGAAAACATAAAAAATTAATCCAAATTAAATTTCCATGTCCTCGTTATAAATAAGAAGTTTATTTTGTCAAATTTTATATATAAAATTGTCAAATATTTGATTTTAAAAAGGTTCTCCATTTAAAGGCGGTAAAATTTCATTTTTTTAAAAATAATTATTTTATTTGAAAAAATGAATTTGTTCATATATTATGTCTAAGAAACTCATAATATTGATTGTAAAATTATATGTATTATATGAAATTCAAAATTTATTTAATAATATTCATAACCACTTATGAATGACTATTTTGGTAAATCGTGATACCCTCGAACTCAGTGTTGCTTGTAGTGGAAATTATTGAATTACGTTGAAGAAATAACGTACTCTAAAATCTTGGGTTGTTACATTCTCCCCTCCTTCAATAAATTGTATCCTCACAATTTGAAATTGTTCTTCGAAAATAAAATGTTGAAAATAGAAAATACCTTTGTGGGAAAACCCACATTGGAAATTGGGTTAATAAAGTTTAGTCTTAATAAGTGGAAAAGGGGAATGAAGATGTCACCACCAAATTAGTGTCTCGGATAAGAGCACATTGGTGGAAATTATAGACACATAATTAGAGGAAAAATGTAAATATTTATAGGGACTGATTGATGTCATCAATCACAAACAAGTGTGAAATTGAGGGCCTCAAATCCATCAGTCTATGATGACTTAAAATAGCATCGGTTCAACAAAAAAGTTATTAGGATAACACATTATTGGTTTTAAGATCCCTTCTCTAAAGTTTAAGGATTAATTCCTTAATAGGATGATAAAAATGTATAATTGGAAAATAGAGTTACATCCATTAACTAATTTCTACCAAAAAATCATATTTCACTCTAAAAGATAATAGAACTCAAAAATATTCTATTTATCTTAATCGTATTGGGTTCCAAAAATAATGAATTTATAATTCACATATCAGACCCTTTAAAAACTACATTATTCAATCCAGGACATCATGTGGGTCAGTGATAGGTGATACAACCTTGCCTCCCTTCAGTTGCGTGTTCAAGTCTCGTGCCCTTGCCGGACGTGACGGGTTTCCGCCCGACCTATGGGTTGTCCTTTTTATGGAAATCCATAAATAACCTTAACAATAATATCCAATTTCAAACATAATACATTCCAACCTTTATAATTCTCCAAAATACAAATATCCAAACTCTAAGTCCTATGTTTATAAGGAATTTAAACATAATGAGGATCCTTTTTTCCAGGTAATAACATGTGAACGCCTTCATCGTGTATTCTTTTACAACACCGCAACATCCTGAATTACGAGAATCAACCATCTCTTATTCCAAAACCACCACCTCATTATCAGGACCATAGTAAGGATTACATTTCCCTCAACCATTTATTTTCTAAAAAGTGTATCTTACTATTAAGTCACTTTTCTTAGAACCATATAATCTCAAATACTCAATAAAATAGTACTTCAGTACAATCCTTATATATCTCTGTTATTCATGTAACCCGTATACTGTTGATACCACATTCAAATGAAATAATTCTATAATAACAACAAAAGAACACTAGCCTTTCTTCTTCATCTATGGTAGTATCATAACATGATTATTATCCAATAACATCACTTGCGGTATACTCTAATGAATGAGATATTGATTCGCATAGTGTCTCAATGCCTCGTAGATGAAGCATTTTACATTTGAAAACTTTTTCTTACCCTTGAAATCACGTACTTGGTGTCCTTTTTCTCCACACTTATAACAAACTCCCATTCCCTTCAATCATTTACCAAGGTGATTCATTCCCCATTTATCACATATTGTAAGATACTTAATTCCCTTATTCCTTTTATCCATCTTTCTTTTTTAGAATCCTTTTCTTCTCTTCCTTCTCTTCAAAGCCAAAGGATTCAGAGAATTCTTTACTGATCTTATGATACTATTTATTCATATGATGATTATACTTGGGAGACTATTTCATTTCTAAATGTTGGCTTAATACCATGAATGACACGACCCTTCATACTCTTTGTATCATACGTATTGCTGGAGTTCTGATTCCTTATATTAGGAACCATTTCTAAACAATGGCATACACTAGGTCAGTTTATGAATCAAAATTCATAATTCCAAACATGTAAAATACCAGACATAAATTGAATAGTTTATAGATAAAATCCATAATCACAAAAATGTTTTCTTTGAGGATGTATATACTCATAACCCCTTCATAGTGGTTTGTGAAGAAAATGAGAATTATCCTAAGCATATCCCACATGAGTGTCATAACCAAGAGTGCAGCAAGGCCTGTTGTCATGCACCAGTTCCCATTTGAGTCTAGTTCAAAGTTGTGTTTTTGGGTTTTACCCCAAGGTACATCTGTGCCAGATCCACCTATACCTGCTCGTATCCAGATAAGGATGTATTTTCTTGGAAAACTCACAAAATCTATACATTTCCAAAATTCTAGGAAGTCCTTCTATAATAATCCTCAACGTCTATCTTTGGTTTATGTGATCTAATCATGGTTTATCTAAATCTAGCTTCCATGGTTATTGCTAAACTTCTTCTGATACCAACTATAACGCCCCGACCCCAGTTACCCAAAGTTTGTGCATTATTTTAATACATTGGAATGATTACAAGGAATGAAGTTCCGAAGGACCGATCAGTTTAGAAGTCTTGAAAATAGGTTACATACATGAATGTTACATTATAATTTATAACATACAAAACAACATAAATAATCCTTTATGAAATCCATTATTCCCTTGGATTTACCATGCATATCAATCACAATACAGTTCTTGGAATCCTCGAAAAAATAAAACATAGAAGGGTGAGCTCAAACGCTCAGTAAGGGTAAGAAAAACAGCAGAATCTTTCATAAATAAGCTTAAACATTTAAGGAAATGTATAAAACTAAAACAAATGATTTTTCAGCATAAACATAATCATAATATAGAAAAAATGAAATAATTTCATTTAATTACTCACATGGATACTCTATTATTCGAATATTCACATGAAATATCAATAGCCACTTTCATAATGATGGAATGCATAATTCCAAACTATCATAACCACATAGTCAGGGCCTTGTGCCAAGACTAAAAATAATATTTTGTCAAGGCCTTGTGCCAAGACATTATTTTATCTCATGGGACCTACCGATGCATCGATGAGCTATAGCGGGCTCCACCAATCACTTATTAAGTCCAATGCATTCCTCATATGATTGGGTTTAAAGATAACAAACACATTCGTATTAAAAATAGCATACGAAATTTAAATACTTTCTCCTTAAACCATGAATGTTTTAAAAATAACACATCCACAGTCAAACATATCACAAAACCTTCAATAAAATATGGAATATTTTTATCATGATAAATCAACATCAAAACAAGTTTAAAATCCATTAAAGGATATTGACATAGATGAAAATGATTTGTAAAACTCTTTGTCAGAAATACCCCTTTTTCATGAAAACATTTCAAAGTCACACAATTTAGAGAGGAAGACATTTAAAGACATTTTTTAATCAAAGTCCCCCAAACCACTTTGATACTTTTGAAATGAATTAACATTTTAAAAACATTAATGTCCATATAAATAAATCCTTAAAAACCATTTTGAAGACATAGATATTAATGAGAAATATTTAGAAGAATAAATATTTAAATCATTTGAAATGATGATTTTGTAAAAAAAAGTCCCTTATAATAATCTCTATGAAAACTCTTTCATGAAACATGGACATGAATAATAAATATGTCCTAGTAGATACTTACGTAAAAACAACCTTGGATAATAAAGAGATTGTGAATTAACCCTTACCAATTTGGTAACATATGAAACATACACCCCATGAAAGTGGTATAATACAATGAATATGTAAATACACATAAATTGAAGTGTATTAATAAAATAATTAAATTATGGGCAGTACATACACCACACAAAAAGTAATAGTGTCAATATGGCACGAATCTCACATGAATATGGAGTGAGATGAAAACCCCTTACCTTGCACTTTCCTTTAGTCAAGGTTACGTTTAACCTCCTGTATGAAGATAGTAGTATGTTGTTAATGTATAACAGAACCATATTAATATTTATTATATCATACATGATTCATTTATTACTTTATACTACCCATTTAATAATAATTTCCATGTTAATATAACATTTCGGGTAATAATCGCTTTCTTTATCGTACGTGTTTTAACTTGTTACTCTTGATTGTATCACATATATCAAGATTTAAGTACATCAAGAATATAAAACATTATTTATATATCATATATATTTAGAATATAAATATTTATAATAGACATATATATATGAAATGGAAAAGACCGTTTATGGAGACGGTAGTCCATACGTACGCATAAATGTTGTTCCCGTTTTCATATCATATTCAACGGAAGTAAGTGAATAAGATATATGTATTTAAATAAACACTTATATATATATATCAATTAGAATTTCAATTTCTTATATTACCTACTTATTAGTAATATATATTTTTATAATCGTCGATAATTGGTGAACTTGGAAATGAATCTTATCGCGTCGTAGAGACGATAATCCGTATGTACGCAAGGGAGACCATATCATTTACTTAAAGTTGTGGAATTGGATGGTATATTAATTTTACAGAGACATTAGAATGTTATTTTAATTATTTATATACATATTACTCATCATTATATCCTTCTAAATAACATAGTGTTGAATAACAAATTACACCATGACACGGAGACGATAAGCCGTATGTGCGCACGCATGGTGACATTATCATTCATAAGATGGATAGGAAAATGAATATAGTTGATCTATATTTATATTAGCTTCATAGTATATATAATATACTGGAGTTATTATTTTATAATTTGAACAACAAAGAAAGTGTAAGTGGAAGAATCAGATAACTTGAAAGAGGGTGGTGAAATCATTACATCTTCTTCGGGTTCTTCTTTTTGATTTGATCAAAAGGGATCCTTAAGATGGCTTTATGACCAAATTAGGGCCTCTAGGATTAAGTGAGAGAAGTATAGAGAATATTTGGGCAGGTTTTGGCCGAGCCAAATGGCTTAGATGGTGTGAAATAGAGTGAAGGGGGAGTTCCCTTTTATAAGAGGGGTGAGGGGGACCTTAGGAAAAACTTAAAATATTATTTTTATAATAAATTTATTTTCTGTTTCTAATGGATACAAAATGAATTATTTAAATTATAAGGTGGGTATTGGTATAAAACCTCTCAACTAATAGGTTTTAGATAGGTTTAGGTCACCATATTAACTTTAACGTTTAGATTTAACTCTTAGTTAAATAGTTTAACTTTTACCGTGTCTTCTTGTATTCTGAATTTATATGGTTAATAAACTTACTGTAAACATACAAGAGAACATCAAGTGTATCATTATTGACTTTTATAGTATTATTTATGCTCTTTGGACAATCCTTATATTTTTAGAAATATTATATCAACGAATAATATAGTATTTATTTTAAATATTAATTTATGTCAATTTTGACACTATTTGGTATTTTGTTTTTGTGAAAGACATCACAACATGATTAATTCTTAAAAGATACATTTAATCATCCCTATCAGGACATATTCACCTATAAAATTCGTTGATTTCATAAAATCATTGAAATTATATTTATTTTAATATTTATAAAACCATTTATTTGATTCTTTCATGAATAAGGTAATTACTACATCATCATTGTGTCATAAATAAATTTATTTATTTAATGTCTAAAAATTACAAATAAAACATAATGATGTAGGAAACCTTTTTAGATTTATAATGAATATTTATAATCGAATTTATCTTATTTATATCCCTATATTAAAAATGTTTTATTTATTAATCTTTTATTTTAACTCTTTTAACTCTTCTTTGAATTAAATAATAATAAATTTCCTAATCTAATCCAAGAGGACGTAAATGATAATATTTTATTCCTAAGGTTGTTTTTGGTCGAGATACACTTTTCCAATAGAATTAGTACATGTGTTAGGGTAATATTAATATCATTTTTACCCTTAATTTCCCTATTTACTTTTATACGTGGTAAATAAAAGTAAAAAGTTACAATTCACCAAAAATTATTTTCATCTTATTGAATCATATTTATTTACTGATATCAACCGTGTCTCTCAGATTTTTGAAATTCCACTCACATAAGCGGTAAAATTAAATTTTATGTGAATTTGCAAAAACTTTTTGGAGGTAGATAAAATAAGGTAAAAAGTTCATTAAAATTTTGTATATTTAAAATTAATATAAAATGACTCCAATGAATTACATTGAACTTATATAAGTATTATATATATCTATTTGTACCTTAAATAAATATAAATAAAATAAATAATTGTTTAAATAAAAAGTCTATTTTTACCAATAACTCATTGTTTTCACTATTCATCAAAAATTGAATGTTTTTAGAAAAATACCAAAAATTCACCCGAAGGTAATTTTTTATATTCCAAATCCAAAAATGATGTATATTTTACCAAATTATAAACATATAAGTTTCATTAATTAATTTAAAATTAATTCCCATTGTCGAAACCAAAAAGTGGATTTTTAAGAAATAATAACTATCAAAATATTGACACTTTTTTATGTGCAATTTCAATGTGAAATTACTCATAATGAACAATATTTAGTTAAATGGTAAAAATATAATCTAGTTATACTTTAAACCCACTCAAATATATAATTTAACACTATAAATTATTTTTATTAAAAAAGTTGTTTTTAGTTAAAATATAATATTTTTCACTATTCACCCAAATATGAATGTTATCAGAAAAACATAAAAAATTCATCGAAACTAAATTTTCAAGTCCTGATTATAAATAAGAAGTTTATTTTGTCAAATTGTATATATAATAGTGTCAAATTTTTTATTTTAAAAAGGTTTTCTGTGAAAAGCTGGTAAAATTTAATTTTTAAAAAATACTTCTCTTATCTAAAAAAATGAATTTGTTCTTATATTTTGTCTAAGAAACTCATAATATATATTATAGAATTATAAAGATTATATAAAATTCTAAATTTAGTTAATATTATTCAAATACACTTTTGAACGGCTAGTTTGGTAAATCGTGATGCGCTTGAACTTGGTGTTGCGTGTAGTGGAAGTTATTGAATTACTTTGAAGAAATAACATTCTCTGAAATATTGGGGTGTTACATTATACTAATTCCTTATCCATCTCAATAATCCATTCAGTTCATTATTGTTTCAAAAGTCCCTACTCTCACTATACCACATTTCAGTTTTCACAAAAGGTCACAAATAATTCCCAATATGAGCTGACCATATTGACATATTTAAAAGTCCTACGGATCCCTTGGTTATCCTTCCATCATATTAAAAATATATAATCACACTCAATAGACATATATTGATGCACCAATTTCAATGGTCAAATCCATACGTGACCATATTGTAGTGTGACCCCTTCTCTGACTGATATATGTCATAACATAAAGGGTTAGCACCCATTTCTCTATTTATCAATAGAGAATATGTATCTCTCCCCCTTTAATTATTACCTTGTATCTAATAAAAATACATGTGTTATTATCCACTATACCCATCATTAACCTATGACTTAACTCCTTATAGTTTTTATTCAAAGGAGTCCAAGACTCTATCACAACATTCCGGTACCTCCCAGTATCCTGCACTCAAAAATGTCTTAAGGGAGAAAACAATCATGTCCCAAAATGGCCGATCCAAACATTGGGAATAAATAACATATAGGCACTATGAGTTTTAATCTATTATCTTTACCACAACCCATGAGTATTGTAACACAAAAAATACATCTCCATATAACTTATATTCCTCAATATCCAACCATTTAAAAGCCACATAATCCATTCAAGGAAAATATTGCATAAGTAGAACCAATATTACATAAGCTAGGGTATTATTATGTTACACTAATCCACATATGAAATAGGTAAAAAAAGTTTATTCACTTTACCCATGGTAAGAGAGTCTCCATCTAACTAATCTCACAATGGGGCTCAATATTCCCAGATACCAAAACAAAATAAATCCAACATGCATTTACCATAGTGCTACCCTACCATACTATTTCAGTAATACCATATTTAGTATTTTATTATACATAATGGGTTCAAATTCCTAAATAACCTATTTATCAAGCTTCCCATGAACATCAGACCTATCAAAAAATGCACTAAAAAAGATTTCCCACCCAAAAGACAAAGGTTATCTCTTGGTTTATACCACATTATTGATAGTATATATTATGAATTAATATAAAACATAAAGTGTTTATTAATTCTTCCCATCTCTAAATGCACTCATAGTTTAGGAATATTTACTCTCTCAAGGTATCCTTTTACCTGAAAATTGGTCTCTATCAATAATAGGAAAGCATCAAACTACTCAACTATAATACCAACTCAATAGTATCATATGTTGAATTTCAACATCATTAAGCCCTACCATCTATTCCATAGGCCACAAATCATGGAGAATAATCTAAACTCATCATAAAAATCACATATTGATAAACCCACTTCAGGGTTCCCATACACATATTTATATATAATGCATCTCATAACCAAGATAAAACACCACTTTAACATACTATTCCTCACCAGGAATCTATGTACCAATACCCCCCTCAAGGATCATGGTCACATTTACATGTATATATAAATTCATCACCCTATGTTGATTCATATCGACTAAATAATTGATGCTTGAATTCATGCTTCTTGGTACTACGTGAAAAAAAAAAACAATAAATCAATAACACAAAATATCCTTTAGAATAAGAATAAACTCAACTGTAAAATCAAATAGTAGGAACATAAATCCTGACTCTTTAATAACATATACTGTTGGTAATGTATGTTCTAACTAGAAATATAACATAATGATCCTTCAAATTTTAACGAACTGTATATGTGGTATACCAAATCCCAAAAAGAAATAGAAAAATATAAGAATATAATACAAAAACACTTTGTAACCTACAGAACCAACACCCACTATGTTAATTAGGTTGTTTTGTTATGTGACCTCAGGTATGCCTCCATGTATTATAGGGGATTCCAACTAGCAGTGAGGGTCTTAGATGGTACCATTAATAGATTATACCCTCATAAAATTTTAATAAAAATAACTTAAATTTTATACAATCTGTCATCAAAATATCAATATAAATAAATAAAAAATAATTTAGTCTAGAAAGAAGTAAAGAACACCCATGTTATAACGAAAAAACTATATAAATGTAAAAAGGGTTAGGTAGACCAAAATAAAACCCCACATGTGCAGACCATATACATTATAGGACAAAAATAAAAATAAATAAAAACAATCCTCGTTTGTTCTTGGGTCCCATAATCAGACTCATCTTTTGACTCCATTATAGATATCCTACTCAACTATAGAATATCATGCCTCTATCTCACCCACACATATGAACGATAGGTACATTCATGAACTAATGTGTCAGGGTATCCGGACTAAGGTGTGATTATGGCCCAATAATCCACTAAAAATTATATAATAAACATAACAATTAAATACATTGAATGAACACTATAATATACTCAAAATAATAAAATAATGTACAAAAGATAAATAAAATAACCACCATAGATGCATAGGATCTAAGGTGACACTCGATGTCAACCATAGACAATACAACTAGTGATGATTATAATTAAACATGTCACAACCATATCAACATTTGGAGTACCATGCACCTATAATACTATCATAAATCATATCAACGAGAATAATTACCATCTAGTAATACCCTCATATATCATATTATGGTAATAAGGCCCATCCCATTATACCATCATATATCATATTGGGGTTAAGGGAACCCAACAAGTAATAACATCACATATCATATGAACCAAACAATATTTTAACTTCTTTTTTTAATATAAATCACATTTTTTACAAATTAATTGATTAATTAAAACTAAATTTATTATTAAGTTTTATTATCTATCAATATACAAGAATTTATTAGATTTTAGTAAAGAGGATAATATTTGATGATGAAAATGATTTCTAGTGAATGGAATAGGTCAAGAACCAAGAAAAAAGCTTAGGAATGAAGAACTAGGACAAAACCTGGTGAGACTACACAAAAAATATAGTTATACCTTGAATAGTGAATTTATAATCATATATTTAAAGACATAATGGATTATGAAAAATAGTGAAAGAAAAAAATAAGTATGGTAAATGACATCATGCGTCATGATGTGACTCATATATATCATGGTTTGTTACACCATAAAAAATATTAGGACATAAAAAACACATTGTAAAACATTCATTAGGTATTTTCTTGACAATTTTACATTGTTACAAAATCAATTTATAATGTAAAAGTGATGGAAGAGACATAAAAACGACCTCCTTTGGTAAATATATTTCCCAAACCCCTGTTTTTTACTTTATTATTGCACGATTCAACCAAAGACCCATTAATGATGGAGTTATAGAAACCAGGGTTAATTTGTGAACTATAAATTGAGATTTGGGGGATTGGAATTTATGTCAATAAAATCCCAAGGATTGGATGTTGTGTTACATAATTATGTTGATGCTTTAGGTTTTATTTTTTCTTTTTCTTTTTTGTTTAATTTATTTTTCGACAAAAACCGAATTCAATATTATAATCAATGTTCTTGCCTATTTATTATTCCATTATCTTCCTCTTTTTCTCTTCTATTTTTATACCTCAATATCATATGATCCTAATGATGAGAGGATTACTTGAGGCTAGAATTTATTGAAGGTTTTTTGGAATTCATAAATTATTTCACTTCAATTTCATAATATTTTACTTCTTCCAGTAGTGGATGTGATATTCTTTCACAGGTGTGACGATTTTCCACCACATCAAGAATTTTAAATCCATTTTCATTCCTTTAATTAATTTTATCATCCCTTTAGTTGAGAAAACTCTTCATACAATGGAGTTGATGTTGTTCAATGGTATGAAAACAAATACGATGGATATGAGACTTTTAGGTTATTAAATTACTAACACATGTCTTTATCCTATTTGGATATTGGGTGGGGTGGGATTTGGTGTTCCAAAGTGGTTTCCTAAACATGATAAAATTTCCCACTCAAAAAATTAAATAAAATTCATTCATTTATTAGGGTTTTGAAAATATATTATCAAATTTAATTTAAAAATAAATTGAATAATGAGGAAACCTATAAAATCAAACCCTAAAAACCAAGGCCTTTCTTCATAAATTAATTATGTTTACATATGAATCAACATTTAGGTTTTATTTTTTCATTGAAATGTGATTCCAAAAACTAAAATTCATATTTCATGGTTTTAATAAAATACTAGACACAAAAAAATATAAAATTTGGTTTAGGATTACTATATGATCGGCTATGATGCTCCTCAAGAGATACACCCATAGTCATGACCTGTACTACACTAGGAAACTATATTAGATTTTTTATCACCCTAAAATAGCTGCCTAAAAATTAAACCTTTTATAGAGAGTTAAGATGATCTTCTTTAATATTTTTTATTTTCAAATTATTACAAGTTTTTATTGTTTTCATTAAAATAAATTAAGAAAAATTATTTTTCTATTATGTTTCTAAAGTATTATTATTCCGTGTAAAATTATAATACATAGGTGAAAGAATAAGAAATTATAGATATTGAGGAGGAACACTTACAAAGAGCTAAAAATATCAATTATTTGGTTGAGAAGATTAAAAATGGGTAAGAGACATATGTATTATTTTAGGGACTAGAACACATGGTTAAAGAAGTTAAAGCTATTTATCAATGATTATGGGAATGTGAGGAAGTACCATTAGAGATGCCTAATTTCATGAAGAAATTCCAGATATTGAGGTTGTAGTCAGAGACTATATCATTCCCAACCATCTTTAGAAATAAATACAAACCTACCGTGAAGAGGTGTAAAGTGAAGATGAATAATCACATGCTGATGTACATCTAAGAGACCAAAAAATCCTCAACAAATATTGTGGTGATTGGGAAAATGATATAATGCAACAATATCTCCCTGTCTATAAGGTAGATGAATCTATACCTCCCTAACAATATCTATCAACGAAAGACAATGACACAACCGAAGTAATGGAATTTTATGAAATCTTAGAGTAGACTAACCACATATCTTCACTAACTACCATTAAACTCCAAGAGGTACTTTATGCTGAAGAAGAGATTGAAGTGAAACAAACTATGGAAGATAATATTTTGTTGAATTATATATTGTCTAATTTTATTAAATCTAATTTGAGTATCAAACTCCAATATTTTGAATTTTCATATTTGGCCAAGTCCTCTTATGCCTTAAAAAACATAATTCAGAAGAAAATGAACTTGTTGAGGAACATATGGAGCTTCTTAAACCTATAGAGAAATGATTACATGAATATCCTAAAGAGTGCTAATTTGAACTTCTTTAAGTACCATATACAAAAGATTACAATATAAAAGGGGAATAATTTTTTTTATTAATTCAACATGTTTAAACATTGATCTAATTAAATTTAATACTAAATTTACAAAAAATTATTCAATTGATGCATCACATCTTGAGCATCCACTGTATAGTGAAGAATATGTTTCCCAATTAGCATCAACCAAATTAGATGATCTATACTATATCTTTCCCCACAATGAAAGTTTCACCTCATTGTTTAGGTTGGGGATCAAGTGTATTATGTCCAGGGAGTCCTCAAAACTAACAAATTAGATGAAGTAAAAGATATAAAAAGAAACACATGGTGGTTTAAATATGGAAAACATAACCCCATTCAGATTACATATGTTAGTTGGTATTTACCTTTTTGAGGAAGTGAAACAAAGAGTATAGTTGGGGATAAAACAATAACTCATCCCTCTATATTTATATATATCAATTTAATTTTAATTTTATTGATCAATATTTAGTTTTTGAAATATATTACGATCCATCCCAATCCATATAAATTTTTGATCTTTATTAAAATGGTGTTTCTTCATTGAAAATCAATATTCTTATACAGGTCCATGAATTAAATGGTACAAGGAATACTTTAAAACATAAAAAATAGGAGGACTAGAACATCATTTAAAGTGTATTATGAGTTAATTTTTATAATTTAATCACATAATTTTAAAATATTTTAGGGCTATGAAATAAAATTTTATGCCCCATCTTAAACTCTTGAAATAAATCATCATTATATGAGACAAAATATTCTATGGATAATCATTATACAGTGTTTCAATTTCCATAATTTAAATCATTAGAGGATTGATATGCTAAAATTAATGAGAAAGGTTATTCGCTAGGGAAAAATTTGACAAATACGGAATTTTTGGAATGATTTGTTTTTTGTAAATGAAATTATTCTTAGATTAGGTATGTTTTCATTTTATGAAATTGAAATTGACTATTTTATGGTTTTTTAATGTCCATATGTAATTTTACTATAACAAATAATCTCATTCATGAGAAAAAAATTGAACCAATATTTTTCAATCTTTTTGTTGTATAATTCTTTAAAGAATGATAATTTTTTCTTCTATAACTTTCTTAGCACCTTATTAAAGATATGATTGAACAATATCAATTTTAATATGACTGAGAAATTTTATTGTTTATATATTTTAGCCTTGGAACCACCTTGAAAAAAAATCTTACATTTTCCTATAGAGTCTATGAATAAATTTAATATGAATTGATAAATTCCCCAATCATGTTACATATATTACTAACCTAATCACAATTTTTTGCAAGATATTCAAAATAATAAGTGTGGTGGGAGATTTCTTATTTGGGGGATGTATATTTCATTCACTATGATTACATTACTGGGGATTTAGTATGTGATATTTTGGATAGGATATGTGAAAATTGTATGAAATTTATTATTATTTAGCAATATTGTGGAAACAAATAATCAAATAAAAAAGAAAATAAAAATGGGATAAAATAGTGTAGTTTTTTGGGAGGATAATAAATACCCATTTCCATATTGATTATGTTTTGATTATATGTGGTTTGAGTTAGTATGCGATATTTTCTTAAGGAAAAATATTTAACAATAAAAAAATTGATGTAATAAATAATAAAAAACAAAAAGAAAAAAGTAAGAGGGGTGGATTAATTCACGATGCCTACTTGTATCTTATTACTACTTTGACCTTCGGGGGTTGGGAGATGAATATTTTATAGGATTATATTCATTGAGCATGTATTTTGATATAGTACAGAATACTAAAGAGGAAAAAATCCTTCTTAAGATTTATTTTATTCATTGTCCACCTACATTAATGTTTAGATACATTTAAAGATTTATGAGAAGACCTCATTATTAATTCTGATCATTATCTTTACCTTGTGGATATTTTAGTTGATATTCATGCTAATGGTATGTTTCTTTTTCTTATGGTATGATAACAAATCCATTGTATTTGTTACCTTGATAGATGAGTAAAAATGAATTCAATGTGAGGTAAATTGTAAATGGAATGTACATTAATGATAAATCGAGAAATTTAAATTGAATTAAGGAAGGTCATTGTTATTCAAAAATTAGAAAAATAAAACACATGATTATCTTGTTTCATTGAAAAGTGGGGATTTAGGGTATTTTTTGTGTGAAATTAAATATTTTATTTTACATTGAAAAAATCAGTTCTCCTTCTTTTAGAATGTAAATATTGGTATAATGGGAATCCTTTGTAATGTTGTTGAGATTATATGATGTAGAGAATGAAATTTCTAAGTGTGGGGGAAATGACAGTTTAATATTTAACATAATTATTTGTAAAAAAAATTATTTTAGAAATAAAATGATTAATTCTATTAGTAAGTAAACATATTTTTTATTTTATTGTAGGATACATGAAATAAAAAATAATGAAAAAAGTCCTTGATTTGATGATGAAAATGATGACTGGGGACAAAGGGTAGGTCAAAAACCAAACCGAAAGCATAAAAAAACATCTAAGAAAAAATAGAGAGAAATATATATATAAAAATATTTTAATCATGAATAATTAATTTAAGATGTTAATGTTGAAGAATTCAGGGCTTAAATTACAGTATATAGGAGAAAAGTTAATCGGGGAAATGGAATCACATGTCATGGTGTGACAAATATATATCTCTCCATGATGAATATTTATAATTTTTAGAACATAAAAATAAAGTATAAAAACATTTCTCTGGTGATGTCTCATTGATTTCACATCATAAAAAACTATTTTTGAGGTGAAAGTGTCATACAAGATGCAAAAATGATCTCTTTTAATAAATTTAATGTCTGGATCCCCTTTTTACACCATTATGACCTAATTCATCTAGTGACCCACTAATGAGTCAATTATGGATACTGGGGTGTTTTTTGGTACTATAATATGAGGATATGATGGATTGGAATCATCAAAAATTAGATTCTAAGGATTGGACTTTACAATACCGAATATGGATACTACTTTATGTTTTCATTTTTGTTTTACATTAAAATTTAATTTATGTTTCTATATAACAATAATTCTAGATTTTAATTAAAGTGATTCACTAATTATTATTCCAATATCATTCCCTTTCACTTTTATCTATTTCTACTGTGATCTATAATGTTTGTGAAGATATGAAAATGACCCGATTCTTGGAATTAGGGGAGGTTTCACAACATTCCTAAATTTTGGTGCTTTAGTTTCTTAATGTTTTTAATTCTACCTGTGGTGGATACGACTGAATTGTATGTATGTAGTGATCATACACCATGACATTAACATCAAATCCACATATTTTCATTCATTACTGATTTACCTCAATTACATTGGAAAAACTATTTATACATTGCAGTTGAGGTTTCTCTAAGGGGTGATACGACATATAGTGTATCGAGGTCTTTTTGTGTTTTTCATTCTCTGTTCATGTTTTTACAATTTTTTATTATTATAGGCGATGTAATTTGGTGTTCCAAATATGTTTCCTATGTTGGTACAATTTAACACTCTAGAAATAAAATAAAATAAATTCATTTATGATTATTTTTTAAAATGATTGATTAAAATTAATTTAAAAAACAAATGGATAATGATGGAACCCACAATGTTGAACCCTAACGAACAAATACCATTCTTAATATTTCATTTTTTCTACATTTACATATTCATTAATGCCTCGACCCTGGTTACCCAGTGTGAGTGAATTATTTTATAACATTGACATGATCATAAGAGATCAAGTCTCGAAAGACCGATTAGTTTAGTAGCCTTGGAAGTATAGATACATACATAAGTTTTACATTACATCATTAAATAAAAACAACAACACTATTCTCCCTTCAAACACACTCTTATCCCTTATCCTACCATTATATGTCAATAATAATATACTTCTTCACATCCTGGGAAATAGAAAACATAAGAAAGGAGTGAGCTCATATGCTCAGAAAGGATAACAATATAGCGTAAACTATCATAAATAAGCATAAAAATTTAAGGAAATGTATAAGACTAAAACACATGCCTTTTACAAATAAAATTTCACATAATATGAAAAAGAAAAATCAAATAAATCCATTTATTTATTCACATGGATATTCTACTCATCTAATAATCACATGTAATATCAATAGATAATTTCATAATGATTAAATGCATTATGCTGGACGTCATAACCTCATGGTCAATGCATACTACCAATAATATAAATAAAATTTTGAAAGGCATTGTTCTAAGACACTAGTTTGTCTCTTGAGATTTACGGATTCATCCAGGAGCTGTAGCAGGCTCCACCCATCACTTACTATGTCCAATGCATTCCTCATATAAAAAGCTTAAAACATAACATAAACATTCATTTTATAACTAAAATACGAAATGTTAATACTTTAACCATAAACCATGAATTGTATAAAAATAATACATACATATTAAAACGTATCAAAAAACCATCAATGCAATATGGAATATTGTATCATAGTTAATTAACTTCAAATAAGTGTAAAATCAATTAAAGTATGTTGACATAGAAGAAATAAAAACTATTTGAGAGAAATATATCTTTCTATTATGAAATCATTGAAAAGTCACGTAACTGTAAATAAAAACCTTTATTTTGAAAATATTTTTATAATCTTGTAAGGGAATCTTCAAAGGTGTTATAATGGTAGAAAATAGATGCACCTGTTGTGTGTGTTAAAAAAGTATTCTTACCTTAATTTGTCGAAAATGTCATAAAGCACTTGTTTGGAAAATGATGGAAATATTATTTTAAAAACATTTTATAAAAATTAAAAAGGGGGATAAATTACTTTAAACCATATTCTAGGAAATAGTAAAAATGTTTTGAAATACATTTTTAAGAAATATACGTGTATGATAAAGAAGACCCAGTAGATACTTATATATAAAATACCTCGAATAAATAAATATATTCTTAAATCAACCCTTACCTTGTACATTTCCTAAATCAAGGGTGTGTAAAACTTTTGTATAATGGTAAAATCATTGTTATTAAATTATACAAGTACCACATACATAAATATGATATCACATATGATCTTATAATATTTTATTGTTAATAATATTTCAGTAGTATTATTGTTTCGGCTGTTAACTAATGTGTCTTACTTTATGTGTTTTGTTACATAAGTTATGTTTGTTATGTATAAGATGTATTTGATTCATATCCATAATGATATTAAGTTCTTAAATATTATTTTTATTCATCAAATGAAAATTATTCTTTAATTTTTACGATGGGGAATGAAATCTCATCGCATCGTAGAGACGGTAAGCCGTAAGTACGCACGAGCGACAATATCATTCAATTAGTGGTGAAATAATACGTAATTGGATGGTATATCATATATAAAAAATCATTAACATGTTATATTTATTATTTACATCAATCATACTCATAATTATACCCATCCAAATAATTAAGGGTCAAATAACAAACTACACCACCATGTGGAGACGGTAAGCCTTACATACCGGGGTATGGTGACTTTACCATTCATATGATGGATAGAATAATGACTATGGTTTTAAATAATTTATAATAACATATCCTTATGTATAAGGTACTTGATTTATTTTTTTAGTATGTAAAAAACAAATAATGTGGAAATAGAAGTAGAAAAGAACTTGAAAGAGGTGATAAAATAATTACCTCTTCTTCGGGTGCTTCATTTTTATTTGATCTAAAGGGATCCTTAGGTTGGATATCAGATCAATGTAAAGCTTTTTGGTTGAATTGAGGGTTGTTAGGAGGATATTTGAGTAGTTTTTGGCCGATATGAAAGGTTTTGGAGGTTTGAAATTAAGAGAAGTTAAAGTACCATTTAATCAGAGAGGTGGGGGAACTTTAGAAAAATATTGAAATATTATTTTATTATAAAATCATTATTGGTTTCTAATGGCTCGAAATGGATTTATTTATAGTCTTAGGTAGTTATGGGTCTAAATAGTCTTAAACAACAGGTGTAAGATAATTTTAGGTCACAATATTGACCTTAACATTTAAATTTAACACTTAGTTAAATAATTTAACTTTTACAATGTCTTCTTGTAGTTTTATATTAAATGGTTATTAAACATACTATAAAAATACAATATAACATAATGTGGTTCATTAATGACATATATATAATTAAATAAGTCCTTTGGCCATTCCTTGGATTATTAAGAATATTATATCATTTAATAATATAGTATTTGTTTTAAAAACTAATTTTTGTCAATTTTGACACTATTTAGTATTTTCGGATTATTTGAAAGTAAGAAAAATTTATTACTTCAAACAAAAATATTAAATCAACTCTAACATGTCATATTAACCTATAGAATTAGTGTAATGCATCAAAAGTGTCAATTTACATTTATTTAGATATTTATAATATCAATTATTTTAATCTTTCATTAATAAGGTAATTACTGGAACATCATTATGTCATAAATAAATTTAATTATTTAATGTCTCAAAAATTATAAAGAAAATACCATGATTTAGGAAATATTTTTATCTTTTTATGAATATTTATAGTCTAAATTATCCTATTTATAATCTTGTAGGAAAAAATGCATTAGTTATTAAAATATGAGTTTTACACTTCTAACTATTCTTTAAATAAAATAATAATAAATGTCCTAATCTAATCCAAGTGGATCAAAGAGGTTCATATTTTATTAATAAGGTTTATTTTGTTTTAAAAACACTTATCTAGTAGAATTAGGCCATGTGTTAGGGTAATTATAATATCATTTTTACTTCTCATTACCCTTTTTACTTTTAGTCTTGGTAAATAGAAAACACAAATTACTATTCACTAGAAAATATTTTATTCATATTGAACCAAATTTTACTTATTGATGTCAACATTGTCTCTTTGATTTTGGAAATTCAATTAATAGAAGTGGTAAAATTACATTTTATTCAAATTTTCAAATGCGCATAGAAGGAGGGTAATATACATTCAAAACATTCAACAAAATTTTATATGTCTAATATTAATATAAAATGACTCAAATTAATTATATTGAACTAATATATTTATAATGTATATATTTTTAATATAAGATAAAATTTTAATTAAAAATAATTATTTAAATTAAAAGGTATTTTTTTATCTACAACACAGTGTTTTTCACTATTCATAAAAAATTGAATGATTTCTGAAAAATACCAAAAAATAACCCAAAGATAATTTTGATATTCCAAATTCAAAAATTATGCCTATTTTACAAAATTAAAAACATATATGTTGAATTAATTAATTTAAAATTAATTCATGTTGTCAAAACTAGAAAGTGGGGTTTTAAGAAGAAAAAACTATCAAAAGATTGACACATGTTTATGACCAATTTAAATGTGAAATTACATAAAATTACCTATGTTATATAAAATGATAAAAATATAATCTAATTTCACTTAAAAATAACGTAAATATAAAATTTAACAATATATTATATTTCTATTAAAATCTATTTTCAATTAAAATATAGTATTTTTCATTATTCATGAAAATATAAAAGTTATTAGAAAAGTACCAATAATTTATCCAAATAAAGTTTTTTGTCTCAATTCTAATGAATAATTTTATATAGTTCAATTTAATATATTAATGTTTGAAATGTTATATTTAAAAAGGCTTATCCATTAAAATGAAGAAAAATTGCATTTTTTAAAAATACTTCTTTTATCTGTAAAATGGAGTTTCTATTATATGATTTCTAAAAAACATAAAATATGTATGCTAAAATTATATAGGATATATATAAATTCAAAATGTGGTTAATACTCATCATAACAACATTAAAAATGGCTAGTTTCATAGGTCATAATCCACTTGAACACGGTGTTGTGTGTAGCGTACACTATTGAATTTATTTAAAGAGATAACGTAATATGAAGTCATGGGGTGTTACATTCTCCCATAATTAAATAAATTTCTCCCTCACAATTTGAAAATTTACTTAAAAAAATGGTTGAAAGTATAAAAAACTATTGGAGAAACCCCACATCGGAAATAGATTTAATAATATTTAGTCATAATAAGAGGGAAAAAAATGAAAAAGTCACCACCAAATTAGGATTTCAGATAAGAGAAAATTAGTGGAAATTTGGGAAACATAATTAGAGTAATAATGTAAATATTTTCAGGGAGTCATTTATGTCATCAATCACAAACAAGTGAACAATAAATAGGAAATTTAGGGCCTCAAAGCCATAAATCTATAATGACATAAAATATAATTGTTTCATAAAAAAGGTATTACAATAATACATTTTTGGTTTTAAGATCACTTTCCTTAAGTTTAAGAATTATATTTTCATAGAATAAAGGAAAAAATTCGTAACAAATAGAGTTCCATCCTTTTACTAATTTCTACCACAAACTCATATTTCACTCCAAAAGTTAATAGAACATAAAAATATTCAATTTAACCTAATCGTATAGGGTTTCAAAAATAATAATTTATAATTCATCTATCAGATCATTTAAAAAAACCACATTATAAAATCCAGGACATTACATAGGCTAGTGGTAGGTGATACACCCTTGTTACCCTTAGGTTGTAGTTTCATGTCTTGTGGCCTTGTTGGACATGATGGGTTGTCGCCCGACCTTCCGGTTTTACTTTTTATAAAAATCCAAAAATAATTTTATGAAATTTTTCAACATTAAACCATAGTATCCAATTTCCATCTTAATCCCTTCCCATCATTAGAATTATCCAAAAATACTTGTCTCCAAACTCATAGTCCAAATATTTATAAGGAAGGTCAACATAACATAATTCTGATCTTATTTTTCCACATAATAAAATGTAAGTACTTTCATCATATGTTCTATTAAAAAGTGGTAAAACCTTGAATTATCATAAAACCTTATTTATTACATTCATTCTCCTTTATTTTATAAAGAATAGTAGATATATTTTTTATATCAAAAAAGTTTGAATACTCCAAAAATGATAGAATAAACAAACCATTTATCAGTTCCACAGTAGTGAACAATATCCAATATAATTTATCCAAATCAACCATATTTTATTCCAAAATAAATACCTCAGTATTAGGAGTGTATTAAGGTTTATCATTCCATCAACCATGTATTTTAAAAAAAAATTAACTTGATGTTGATTCATATTTCTTAGTACCATATAATCTCAAACCCTCAATGAAATAGTACAGTAGTATAATCCTGATTTATTTCCATAATTAATATAACCAGCACATCATTGATACAAAAATCAAATGACATAATTCATTAATAAAAATATAATAAAACTTAATATTACTCTTAATCTGTTGTAGTATCATAAATTGATTGTTATCCAATAGAAAAATTTTGGGTATACTATGATGATTGATTCATTGATTCCCATAGCATCCCAACTCCTTGAAGATGAAGCATTGTACATTTGAAAAACTTTTTAATCCTTAAAATCATGTACTTTGTGTCCATTTTCTCCACACATATAACAAAATCTCATTCCCTTTATGTGTAATGGCCCGAAATTTTGAATAAATCTTGTTCCTAATTTCATGTGTTATTTTATTTTATTTTTATACTCAACAAAAATGTTTTATTTGATAAACATGATTATAATTAAAATGAGACCTTTGGGTTTTGACTGTTATATGACCATCGGTCAATATGACCGTTGTGAACAAAATGTTTTGATTATTGTCTCTAAATATAAGTAATCTTGGTTGATTATTATAGAAATAAGATTCGATGGCCTCACCTAGTAGTCTTGGACCGATCGAAGCCCATCTAACAGAACCTGGGAAGGAGGTAGCACCATTAGGCTTTGCTCTGCCCAAACCCAAGCCGAACTTCATCATGTGAAGATAGAAAGGAATCGCCTTCGCGAGAAGTTCAAACTGATAGAAATTACTACTCGGGTAATGTTGGCCGAGCCTCCCTCGGACTCTCTCACCTTAGCACACCTTACACTTAAGTCCTATGCTGGTGTGATAAGGGGCTATGTAAGAAGACCACAACTGCCATGTGTAATCCTTTGTTTTAAATAAAAATTGGGATTTCTTCTTATGATGATGTTTATAAATTTTCAAATGACATGATTAATATAGTATGCATATTTTGATGAATTTTAGAAAAAGGATATTTTAAAAATGTTTATGTAAACCTTAAATAATTAAAAATGTGTAATGATTTTCAAAAAATGGCCTTCTACAATTATGTTCAGTACGAAATTTGGAGTCTAATAAGATCAACTTGATTTTTGATGAATAGTAAATTATGAATAGTGATTTTATGATTAGGATTAGTAATATAACCAAATGGATTAGTAATCTCACTTAATGAAAGTTTTAAAATAATCTAGGCACCTTGATTAAGTAATGTGATTCAATAAAATGGTTAAAAAACGGTTTCATAAAGTATTATTCAAGTATTAGTTTTTTCAGGTGAATAGTGTTTTTAATTAAAAATTAAATTAAAAATATTTAGAAAATTATTTTTATAAAATGGATTTCATTTTTGAACTCAGAGCACCGATATTATGTTATGGTAATTTTTGGGGTTTTTTCTGAAAAAATGAATTTTTAGTGAATAGTGTATTTATTTAAAAATAAATTTAAAAATATTTGGAAAATTATCTTTATAAAATAGAGTTCATTTTTGAAATCAGAGCATTGATATTTGGTTAGTGTGAAATTTTGGGATTTTTCTGAGAAAGTTGAATTTTCAGTGAATAGTAAAAATGCAGTTTTAGGGTTTCGGTATGTTTAATGACATCATAGCTATGTCATGATGATTTCATGTGTTATTTTAAGGGTTGGCCAGCCAAGGGTGATGAATTATTGTATTGGGGGCCCCATGTGGCCTAACTCCATGGTAAATGCCAAGGGAGAGTACATGGGTTTGAGAAAAGCACATGTGAGGTGTCCCTTGGCCATTAATGCCTTGTCCCCTCACGTTCCCTATAAATACCAAGCCCTCCTCTCATCCATTCGATTCCCCACTCTTTCCCAACGAAGTTCTGGTCTCATTACCTCCCAAGGAGTCCTCCCAAGGTGCCCCCAAGCCCTCAAGGTCCCAACCTTTGAGGTTTAAGAGATACATTTTAAGGTAAGGGATCCGACCCCTCTCTTTCTTTTCAAGAGATCTCTTTTATGTCATTCCTTTTATGCTCCATGTTCTTATGTTAGAGGATGTTCTTTTATACTCCCCTTACTGACATTTTTATGTTCATATAATGAGATATCCCCTCTTACTCTCATTATTTCGTTTTATGAAGTTTTAAGTGGCGCCATTAGGCTGCCAATATTTTTGTAACAGATTCTTTCTCCCTTCTCATTTTTCAAGATCTGTTTTCATGTAAAGTATTTCATGTTCCTTTTTATTATTCTGGGGTATGATCTCTAAATTTATCATAATGATCTTTTATGACCAAATGATGAGAGACCCCATTTGATCTCTTCAATTCAGTATTTTGATGTTTTAAGTGGCGCCGTTAGGCTGCCGAATTTTTAAGTGGTTCTTCACCCTTCTCGTTTTGAAGTTCTACTTTCATGTCAATTATTTCAAGTTCCTTTATATTATGTTGGGGTATGATCTCTATATATATCATACTGGAATCTTATGTTCATATGATGAGAGTCTCTATTTGACCTTGTCAATTCAATTTTGTTTAAGTTTAAGTGACGCTGTTAGGCTGCCGAAATTTTTAAGTGGTCCTTCACCATTATCGTTTTGAAGTTCTACTTTCATGTAAATTCTTTCAAGATGCTTTTCGTTATGTTGGGGTGTGATATCTATATCTATCATACTGATCTTTTATGACCATATGATGAGAGACCCCATTTTATCTCTTCAATTCCGTATTTTGAAGTTTTATGTGGTGCTGTTAGCCTGCCGAATTTTTAAGTGGTTCTTCACCCTTCTCGTTTTGAAGTTCTACTCTCATGTCAATTCTTTCAAGTTACTTTTTATTATGTTGGGGTATGATCTCTATATATATCATACTAGACTCTTATGTTCATATGATGAGAGACCCTATTTGACCTTGTCAATTCAATTTTGTTGAAGTTTAAGTGACGCCGTTAGGCCGCCGAATTCTCACAAGAGAAATCTTATTTTTTTCTTCCTTTGACATGGTATATTTTCAAATTTCATAACCATGTTCTTAAATACTTTATATTTTGTCCCTATTCTGTTTGATGGGTCATTTATGAATGTTTGACCCATGTCCCCTCTTATCTCAATGTTTTCTAAAACCCCAAAACATAGTCATTATGCTGCAGAATTTTCGTCCTAAAGTGCCTCTCTCTCTTTTCTCAAAATTATTTTACATTATAAAATGAATACTCAAAGCACTTATTTCTACAGGGGTATTCATATATATATCAGAATGTTCTATTTTAAATTCTGGGATTTACATACATCAGACCCGCTTTCCCTTTGCGTGGGTTTAAAGTGACGTAAAGATCATGTCTTTAAAGCAGTTTTTAAAACATTATGATTATGAAATGAAACCCATTTATTTTATGCTATATGGGTTATTTATGAAGTGTTTGATGATGATATATGTGGATCACATGACAATAAAGTCAAATTTAAGGGTGTGCCCTGATATCTCCCCATTGCATTGGATAATGATGTAACCACAAGAGATTATAGTTTAAAGGTGCGCCCAGATAGCGCTCTAATGCATTGGGTAAAGAATTAATATCTAGAGATGACCATTATTAACGATGCCATGGTGAATAACCTTGGTAATTTTTAACGACACCTTGAGGATGGACCTTGGTGAAAGGAAACAATTGTCAATATTAAATGTTTCAGCCACATCTTCAAGTTATGAAAAATGTTATTTTTATTATGATGTATCTCATTATTTCTTTCTCATGCCTTAAAGTTCTTTTTATGTCCTTATTGAATTATCTCAAGTTTACATGTAAAATATTTCTCTTGTTTCCCTTATTGGGCCTTCTTCTCACCCTTTCTTTTGATGTATGTCCCCAGGTTATGAGATGCAGTAATGAACCTAGGATGAACTTAAGGAGAAGCCTTTCAAGTGTTTAAGAAGAGTGTTTTTTGTTCTTTTCATGTATTATGTTCCTTGTATCGAAGACACTAAACCTTAAAGATCCTCAGTTCCGTCTAATGAAATGAAAGTTATGTTATAAAAAATGGGATTCTATAGTTGGTATCAAAGGATGGTTTAGTTATTTGTGGAAATTAGGATATGAAAAATTTAGGAAGAAGCCTGTAGAAAAGTCTATATATAGGAAATCTTCCTGGTATTTCGGTGAGTATTGAGTAATGGGTTTCCAAGAAAATACATCTGTGTCTGGATATGAGCAGGTAGAGGTGGCTCTGACATAGATGTACATAGGGGTAAAACCCGAAAAAACCGCTTTGAGCTAGACTCAAACGGGAACTGGTACACGACAACGGGCCTTGCTGCACTCTTGGTTACGACACTCCCGGGGGATATGCTTTGGTAAATTCATAAGCTTAGTATGAACCATTGTTAAAGGAAGAAAGATTCACATAAGAATATATGATCATGGATAACCTATATTGGAACCTAGGGGATCACAAGTTAGGGTATACTTTTCTTCTACAAGTTATCCTTATATGCTTTAATCTCCTTTTCATGATTATTAGCTAAGTATTTAAGCCCCTAATTATAGTTTCTTTTCTTAGTTAATGGAGGGAAATGGAAGAACATGTCCCAACAAACAATGTGATAGGAAATTCTACAATTTCTGTATTAATACGCCAGAGATGATTAGGGGATGAAAATATGATTATTATATTGGAAAACGTTCACTATTTTGGGGACCCTATATGATCGAGGTAAATAGATTAATACGGTATTTTTATTGAGGAGTAAGGTTGACTTATATTATGAAGAATCGATGAATTTAAGGCGTACTTATAGTAATTTAGGTTACTTATGGAAATTATTAACCCATCTTGGTTAAAATATGTTTAGGTTAGATACTTTTTTTATAAGATGTTAGGAGTGGTTGATGTTTTTTGGAGATGAATGATAAAGATTACCTTGGAAGACTATGTTATCAAATCCTTCTTGTATTTGGGTTTCAATATTAGTTTGGTTTATTTTGAGGATTTTTAAGGACAGTTATTTATGGAATAGTCTATGATGTACATTGGATAGTACCATGGAACTTTGAAGATTTAAAAGTAGTTTCCATTCCTATGGGATTCTTTTTGAAGAGTTGTTTTACCTTACCCATTATATTTTTGGGATAAGTTTTAAAGATATAAGAAATAGATAGTTGATCATTTGTGGATTATGTGATTCCCTAGAAGATGATTCTTGTGTTTTGATGAGACCAAGTAGTTTTGAATGCTCATCGTTTGGAGAAAAGATTAGTTTTGGTAAAAACTTATTAATGTATGAAACTCTATATGAAGGTAGATATATTTCCTTATGTTTTTGTTCTATGTTGTAAATGAATTCCTCAAAGTTATTAAAAGGAACATAAAACAAAAACGTTGTTGGTTTACGTTTCCTACTAGGTAATCAAAGACCGCTTACACACATCATAATTTTGTGATTTTCTGGTGGTTAACTTCCTCCTAATAATGTTTTCTATCACTCTCATTTAGAACGTGACCCTTTGTTTTCTCCTCCATGTCCATGTTTCCTACATGGAATCCTTGTATGAGTAAACTCGGGTGGCCTTTGTACTTCCTTTTCCTTCTTTTAAAGTAATGGTGTTACTGACTCTTTTTCCGATGTGGGACATTCAATGAAATTTGAAAACCGAATTTTAAAAATTGCGAGGATGAAATTTATTAAGGGGGGAAGATTGTAACGGCCCAAAATTTTGAATAAATCTTGTTCCTAATTTCATGTGTTGTTTTATTTTATTTTTATACTCAACAAAAATGTTTTATTTGATAAACATGATTATAATTAAAATGAGACCATTGGGATTTGACTGTTATATGTCTATCGGTCAATATGACCGCTGTGAACAAAATGTTTTGATTATTGTCTCTAAATATAAGTAATATTGGTTGATTTTTATAGAAAGAAGATTCGATGGCCTCACCTAGTAGTCTTGGACCGATCAAAGCCCATATAACAGAACTTGGGAAGGAGGTAGCACCATTAGGCTTTGCTCTAGACCAAACCGAAGCCGAAATTCATCATATGAAGCTAGAACGGAATTGCCTTCACGAGAAGTTTAAAATGATAGAAATTACTACTCGGGCAATGTTGGTCGAGCCTCCCTCGGACTCTCTCACCTTAGCACACCTTACACTTAGGTCCTATACTGGTGTGATAAGGGGCTATGTAAGAAGACCGTAACTGCCTTGTGTAATCCTTTGTTTTAAATAAAAATTGGGATTTCTTCTTATGATGATGTTTATGAATTTTCAAATGACCTGATAAATATAGTATGCATATTTTTATGAATTTTAGAAAAAGGATATTTTAAAAATGTTTATGTAAACCTTAAATAATTAAAAATTTGTAATGATTTTCAAAAAATGGTCTTCTACAATTATGTTCAGTACGAAATTTGGAGTCTAATAAGATCAACATTATTTTTGATGAATAGTAAATTATGAATAGTGATTTTATGACTAGGATTAGTAATATGACCAAATGGATTAGTAATCTCACTTAAATAAAGTTTTAAAATAATCTAGGCACCTTGATTAAGTAATGTGATTCAATAAAATGGTTAAATAACGGTTTCATAAATTATTATTCAAGTATTAGTTTTTTCAGGTGAATAGTGTTTTTTAATTAAAAATTAAATTAAAAATATTTAGAAAATTATTTTTATAAAATGGATTTCATTTTTGAACTCAGAGAACCGATATTATGTTATGGTAATTGTTGGGGTTTTTTCTAGAAAAATGAATTTTCGGTGAATAGTGTATTTGTTTAAAAATAAATTTAAAAATAAATTTAAAAAAATTTGGAAAATTATTTTTATAAAATGGAGTTCATTTTTGAAATCAGATCATTGATATTTGGTCAGTGTGAAATTTTGGGATTTTTCTGAGAAAGTTGAATTTTCAGTGAATAGTAAAAATGCAGTTTTAGGGTTTCGGTATGTTTAATGACATCATAGCTGTGTCATGATGATTTCATGAGTTATTTTATGGGTTGGCCGACCAAGGGTTATGAATTATTGTATTGGGGGCCCCATGTGGCCTAAATCCATGGTAAATTCCAAGGGAGAGTACATGGGTTTGAGAAAAGCACATGTGATGTGTCCCTTGGCCATTAATGCCTTGTCCCCTCACTTTTCCTATAAATACCAAGCCCTCCTCTCATCCATTCAATTCCCCACTCTTCCCAAACGAAGTTCTAGTCTCATTACCTCCCAAGTAGTCCTCCCAAGGTGCCCCCAAGCCCTCAAGGTCCCAACCTTTGAGGTTTAAGAGATACATTTTATGGTAAGGTATCCGACCCCTCTCTTTCTTTTCAAGAGATCTCTTTTATGTCATTCCTTTTATGCTCCATGTTCTTATGTTGGAGGATGTTCTTTTATACTCCTCTTACTACCATTTTTATGTTCATATAATGAGATATCCCCTCTTACTCTCATTATTTCGTTTTATGATGTTTTAAGTGGCGCCGTTAGGTTGCCGATATTTTTGTAACAGATTCTTTCTCCCTTCTCATTTTTCAAGATCTGTTTACATGTAAATTATTTCATGTTCCTTTTTATTATGTTGGGGTATGATCTCTAAATTTATCATACTGATCTTTTATGACCAAATGATGAGATACCCCATTTGATCTCTTCAATTTAGTATTTTGATGTTTTAAGTGGCGCCGTTAGGCTGCCGAATTTTTAAGTGGTTCTTCACCCTTGTCATTTTGAAGTTCTACTTTCATGTCAATTATTTCAAGTTCCTTTATATTATGTTGGGGTAGGTTCTCTATATATATCATACTGGAATCATATGTTCGTATGATTAGAGACTCTATTTTACCTTGTCAATTCAATTTTGTTGAAGTTTAAGTGACGCCGTTAGGCTGCCGAAATTTTTAAGTGGTTTTTCACCATTATCGTTTTTAAGTTCTACTTTCATGTAAATTCTTTCAAGATCCTTTTCGTTATGTTGGGGTGTGATATTTATATCTATCATACTGATATTTTATTACCATATGATGAGATACCCCATTTGATCTCTTCAATTCAGTATTTTGATGTTTTATGTGGCGCTGTTAGCCTGCCGAATTTTTAAGTGGTTCTTCACCCTTCTCGTTTTGAAGTTCTACTTTCATGTCAATTCATTCAAGTTAATTTTTATTATGTTGGGGTATGATCTCTATATATATCATACTGGAATCTTATGTTCATATGATTAGAGACCCTATTTGACCTTGTCAATTCAATTTTGTTGAAGTTTAAGTGATGCCGTTAGGCCGCCGAATTCTCACAAGAGAAATCTTATTTTTTCTTCCTTTGACATGGTATATTTTCAAATTTCATTACCATGTTCTTAAATACTTTATATTTTGTCCCTCTACTGTTTTATGGGTCATTTATGAATGTTTGACCCATGTCCCCTCTTATCTCAATGTTTTCTAAAACCCCAAAACATAGTCGTTATGCTGCAGAATTTTCGTCTCAAAGTGCCTCTCTCTCTTTTATCAAAATTATTTTACATTATAAAATGAATACTCAAAGCTCTTATTTATACAGGGGTATTCACATATATATCAAAATGTTCTATTTTAAATTCTGGGATTTACATACATCAGACCCGCTTTCCCTTTCCGTGGGTTTAAAGTGACGTAAAGATCATGTCTTTAAAGCAGTTTTTAAAACATTATGATTACGAAATGAAGCCCATTTATTTTATGCTATATGGGTTATTTATGAAGTGTTTGATGATGATATATGTGGCTCACATGACAATAAAGGCAAATTTAAGGGTGCGCCCTGATAGCTCCCCATTGCATTGGATAATGATGTAACCACAAGATATTATAGTTTAAGGGTGCGCCCAGATAGCGCTCTAATGCATTGGGTAAAGAATTAATCTCTAGAGATGACCATTATTAATGACGCCATGGTGAATAAACTTGGTAATTTTTAACGACACCTTGAGGATGGACCTTAGTGAAACTAACTGATTGTCAATATTAAATGTTGCAGCCACATCTTCAAGTTATGAAAAATGTTATTTTTATTATGATGTATCTCATTATTTCTTTCTCATGCCTTAAAGTTATTTTTATGTCCTTATTGAAGTATCTAAAGTTTACATGTAAAATATTTCTCTTGTTTCCCTTATTGGGCCTTCTTCTCACCCTTTCCTTTGATGTATGTCCCCTGGTTATGAGATGCAGTAATGAACCTAGGATGAACTTAAGGAGAATCCTTTTAAGTGTTTAAGAAGAGTGTTTTTTGTTCTTTTCATGTATTATGTTCCTTGTTTCGAAGACACTAAACCTTAAAGATCCTCAGTTCCGTGTAATGAAATGAAAGTTATGTTATAAAAACATGGGATTCTATAGTTGGTATCAAAAGATGTTTTAGTTATTTGTGGAAATTAGGATATGAAAAATTTAGGAAGAAGCCTGTAGAAAAGTCTATATATAGGAAATATTCCTGGTATTTCGGTGAGTATTGAGTAATGGGTTTCCAAGAAAATACATCTGTGTCTGGATATGAGCAAGTAGAGGTGGCTCTGACATTGATGTACATAGGGGTAAAACCTGAAAACACCGCTTTGAGCTAGACTCAAACGGGAACTGGTACACGACAACGGGCCTTGCTGCACTCTTGGTTACGACACTCCCAGGAGATATGCTTTGGTAAATTCATAAGCTTAGTATGAACCATTGTTAAAGGAAAAAATATTCACATATGAATATATGATCATGGATAACATATATTGGAACCTAGGGGATCACAAGTTAGGGTATACTTTTCTTCTACAAGTTATCCTTATATGCATTATGCTCCTTTTCATGATTATTAGCGAAGTATTTAAGCCCCTAATTATAGTTTCTTTTCTTAGTTAATGGCGGTAAATGGAAGAACATGTCCCAACAACCAATGTGATAGGAAATTCTACGATTTCCGTATTAATACGATAGAGATTATTAGGGGATTAAAATATGATTATTATTTTGGAAAACGTTCACTATTTTGGGGACACTATATGATCGAGGTAAATAGATTAATACGGTATTTTTATTAAGGAGTAAGGATGACTTATATTTTGAAGAATCGATGAATTTAAGGCATACTTATAGTAATTTAGGTTACTTATGGAAATTATTAACCTATCTTGGGTAAAATATGTTTAGGTTAGCTACTTTTTTATAAGATGTTAGGAGTGGTTGATGTTGTTTGGAGATGAATGATAAAGTTTACCTTGGAAGACTATATTATCAAATCCTTCTTGTATTTGGGTTTCAATCTTAGTTTGGTTTATTTTGAGGATTTTTAAGAAAATTTATTTACAGAATGGTCTATGATGTACATTGGGTAGTACCATGGAACTTTGAAGATTTAAAAGTAGTTTCCATTCCTATGGGATTCTTTTTGAAGAGTTGTTTTACCTTACCCATTATATTTTTGGGATAATGATTAAAGATAGAAGAAATAGATAGTTGATCATTTGTGGATTATGTGATTCCCTAGAAGATGATTCTTGTGTTTTGATGAGACCAAGTAGTTTTGAATGCTCATCGTTTGGAGAAAAGATTAGTTTTGGTAAAAACATATTAATGTATGAAACTATACATGAAGGTAGATATATTTCCTTATGTTTTTGTTCTATGTTGTAAATGAATTCCTCAAAGTTATTAAAAGTAACATAAAACAAAAACGTTGTTGGTTTACGTTTCCTACTAGGTAATCAAAGACCGCTTACACACATCATAATTTTGTGATTTTCTGGTGGTTAACTTCCTCCTAATAATGTTTTCTATCACTCTCCTTTAGAACGTGACCCTTTGTTTTCTCCTCCATGTCCATGTTTCCTACATGGAATCCTAGTATGAGTAAACTCAGGTGGCCTTTGTACTTCCTTTTCCTTCTTTTAAAGTAATGGTGTTACTGACTCTTTTTCCGATGTGGGACATTCAATAAAATTTGAAAACCAAATTTTAAAAATTGCGAGGATGAAATTTCTTAAGGGGGGAAGATTGTAACGGCCCGAAATTTTGAATAAATCTTGTTCCTAATTTCATGAGTTGTTTTATTTTATTTTTATACTCAAAAAAAATGTTTTATTTGATAAACTTGATTATAATTAAAATGAGACCATTGGGTTTTGACTGTTATATGTCCATCGGTCAATATGACCGCTGTGAACAAAATGTTTTGATTATTGTCTCTAAATATAAGAAATCTTGGTTGATTATTATAGAAATAAGATTCGATGGCCTCACCTAGTAGTCTTGGACCGATCGAAGCCCATATAACAGAACTTGGGAAGGAGGTAGCACCATTAGGCTTTGCTCTGGACGAAACCCAAGCCGAACTTCATCATGTGAAGCTAGAACGGAATTGCCTTCGCGAGAAGTTTAAAATGATAGAAATTACTACTCGGGCAATGTTGGCCGAGCCTCCCTCGGACTCTCTCACCTTAGCACACCTTACACTTAGGTCCTATGCTGGTGTGATAAGGGGCTATGTAAGAAGACCGTAACTGCCTTGTGTAATCCTTTGTTTTAAATAAAAATTGGGATTTCTTCTTATGATGATGTTTATGAATTTTCAAATGACCTGATAAATATAGTATGCATATTTTGATGAATTTTAGAAAAAGGATATTTTAAAAATGTTTATGTAAACCTTAAATAATTAAAAATGTGTAATGATTTTCAAAAAATGGTCTTCTACAATTATGTTCAGTACGAAATTTGGAGTCTAATAAGATCAACATGATTTTTGATGAATAGTAAATTATGAATAGTGATTTTATGATTAGGATTATTAATATGACCAAATGGATTAGTAATCTCACTTAAATAAAGTTTTAAAATAATCTAGGCACCTTGATTAAGTAATGTGATTCAATAAAATGGTTAAATAACGGTTTCATAAATTATTATTCAAGTATTAGTTTTTTCAGGTGAATAGTGTTTTTTAATTAAAAATTAAATTAAAAATATTTAGAAAATTATTTTTATAAACTAGATTTCATTTTTGAACTCAGAGCACCGATATTATGTTATGGTAATTTTTGGGGTTTTTTATAAAAAAATGAATTTTCGGTGAATAGTGTATTTGTTTAAAAATAAATTTAAAAATAAATTTAAAAATATTTGGAAAATTATTTTTATAAAATGGAGTTCATTTTTGAAATCAGAGCATTGATATTTGGTCAGTGTGAAATTTTGGGATTTTTCTGAGAAAGTTGAATTTTCAGTGAATAGTAAAAATGCAGTTTTAGGGTTTCGGTATGTTTAATGACATCATAGCTGTGTCATGATGATTTCATGAGTTATTTTAAGGGTTGTCCGGCCAAGGGTGATGAATTATTGTATTGGGGGCCCCATGTGGCCTAACTCCATGGTAAATGCCAAGGGAGAGTACATGGGTTTGAGAAAAGCACATGTGAGGTGTCCCTTGGCCATTAATGCCTTGTCCCCTCACTTTGCCTATAAATACCACGCCCTCCTCTCATCCATTCGATTCCCCACTCTTCCCCAACGAAGTTCTGGTCTCATTACCTCCCAAGGAGTCCTCCCAAGGTGCCCCCAAGCCCTCAAGGTCCCAACCTTTGAGGTTTAAGAGATACATTTTAAGGTAAGGGATCCGACCCCTCTCTTTCTTTTCAAGAGATCTCTTTTATGTCATTCCTTTTATGCTCCATGTTCTTATGTTGGAGGATGTTCTTTTATACTCCTATTACTTCCATTTTTATGTTCATATAATAAGATATCCCCTCTTACTCTCATTATTTCGTTTTATGAAGTTTTAAGTGGCGCCGTTAGGCTGCCGAAATTTTTGTAACAGATTCTTTCTCCCTTCTCATTTTTCAAGATCTATTTTCATGTAAAGTATTTCATGTTCATTTTAATTTTGTTGGGGAATGATCTCTAAATTTATCATACTGTTCTTTTATGACCATATGATGAGAGACCCCATTTTATCTCCTCAATTCAGTATTTTGAAGTTTTAAGTGACGCCGTTAGGCTGCCGAATTTTTAAGTGGTTCTTCACCCTTCTTGTTTTGAAGTTCTACTTTCATGTCAATTATTTCAAGTTTCATTCTATTATGTTGGGGTATGATCTCTATATATATCATACTATACTCTTATGTTCATATGATGAGAGACCCTATTTGACCTTGTCAATTCAATTTTGTTGAAGTTTAGGTGACGCCGTTAGGCTGCAGAAATTTTTAAGTGGTCCTTCACCATTCTCATTTTGAAGTTCTACATTCATGTCAATTCTTTCAAGATACATTTTGTTATGTTGGGGTGTGATATCTATATCTATCATACTGATATTTTATGACCATATTATTAGAGACCCCATTTGATCTCTTCAATTCAGTATTTTGATGTTTTAAGTGGCGCCGTTAGGCTGCCGAATTTTTAAGTGGTTCTTCACCCTTCTCGTTTTGAAGTTCTACTTTCATGTCAATTCTTTCAAGTTCCTTTTTATTATTTTGGGGTATGATCTATATATATATCATACTGGACTCTTATGTTCATATGATGAGAGACCCTATTTGACCTTGTCAATTCAATTTTGTTGAAGTTTAAGTGACGTCGTTAGGCTGCCGAATTCTCACAAGAGAAATCTTATTTTTTCATCCTGTCACATGGTATATTTTCAAATTTCATTACCATGTTCTTAAATACTTTATATTTTTTCCCTATACTGTTTCATGGGTCATTTATGAATGTTTTACCCATGTCCCCTCTTATCTCAATGTTTTCTAAAACCCCGAAACATAGCTGTTATGCTGCAGAATTTTTGTCTCAAAGTGCCTCTCTCTCTTTTCTCAAAATTATTTTACGTTATAAAATGAATACTCAAAGCTCTTATTTCTATAGGGGTATTCACATATATATAAAACTTTTCTATTTTAAATTCTGGGATTTACATACATGAGAACCGCTTTTCCTTTTCGTGGGTTTAAAGTGACGTAAAGATCATGTCTTTAAAGCAGTTTTTAAAACATTATGATTATGAAATGAAACCCATTTATTTTATGCTATATGGGTTATTTATGAAGTGTCTGATGATGATATATGTGGCTCACAAGACAATAAAGGAAAAATTAAGGGTGCGCCCTGATAGCGCCCCATTGCATTGGATAATGATGTAACCACAAGAGATTACAGTTTAAGGGTGGGCCCAGATAGTGCTCTAATGCATTGGGTAAAGACTTAATCTCTAGAGATGACCATTTTTAACGAAGCCATGGTGAATAACCTTGGTAATTGTTAATGACACCTTGGGGATGGACCTTGGTGAAACGAAACAATTGTCAATATTAAATGTTGCAGCCACATCTTCAAGTTATGAAAAATGTTATTTTTATTATGATGTATCTCATTATTTCTTTCTCATGCCTTAAAGTTCTTTTTATGTCCTTATTGATGTATCTCAAGTTCACATGTAAAATGTTTCTCTTGTTTCCCTTATTGGGCCTTCTTCTCACCCTTTCTTTTAATGTATGTCCCCAGGTTATGAGATGCAGTAATGAACCTAGGATGAACTTAAAGAGAAGCCTTTCAAGTGTTTAAGAAGAGTGTTTTTTGTTATTTTCATGTATTATGTTCCTTGTTTCCAAGACACTAAACCTTAAAGATCCTCAGTTCCATGTAATGAAATGAATTTTATGTTATAAAAAGATGGGATGCTATATTAATCCTTTACCAAGGTGAATCTTTCAACAATTATCACATATAAGAAAATCTTTCTTTCGCTTCTTCCCTCTATCCATATTTTTCTCTACCATCCTTTTCTTCTCTGGATTCCTTTCAAACCCATAGAACTGAGACAATTCTTTAATTATTTTATTAACACATGATACTATTTCTTCATACTATAAGAATATGTGGAAGACTACTTCATTTATAAATATTGGCTTAAGAACATGAAATATATGATCATTATTACTCTTATGATCATGTGTATTGCTGGAGTTCTCATTCCTTCTACTAAGCACAATTTATAAGCAATGGGATACACTAGGTTAGTATATGAATCACAATGCATAAATCCAAACTAGTAAAATACCAAACATAAACAGTTTATGCATATAATTCATAGTCATTAAAAATGTTTTTTAGGATGTATTTACTCATAAATCCTTCATAATGGTTTGTAAAGAACATAAGATTTAACCTAATCATATACCCCAGGAGTGTTGTAACCAAGAGTGCAACAAGGCCTATTGTCGTGCACCAGTTCCCATACGAGTCAAGCTCAAAGCAGTGTTTTGGTGTTTTACCCCAAGTTACATCTGTGCCAGAGCAGCCTCTTCCTGCTCGTGTCCAGGAAGGGATGTATTTCTTGGAAAATTCACAAAATCTATACATTACTAAAATTAATGCAAGTTCTTATATACTAATATCAATGTTTATCTTAGGGTAATGTGTTATAATCTGTGTTTTTCTAAATATAGTTTCCAAGGGTTTTACTAAACATTCTCTGATACCAACTGCAATACCCCGAACATAGTTATCCAGAGTTGTTGTATTATTACATAACATTGTCATGATCACAAGATATCAAGTCTCGATAGACCGATTAGTTTATTATCTATAGATATACTGGATACATACATAATTTTTACATTACATCATTAAAAAAATAAAAAATTGTGTTCCCTTTGAACAAACACATATCCTTTAGCCTATCCCTGTAGGTCAATCATAATATACCTCTTAACATCCTGAGAAAAAGAAAACATAAAAAATGGATGAGGTCAGATGCTTAGTGAGGATAACAATATAGTCGAAACTATCAAAAATAAGCATAAAACATTTAGGCAATGTATAAGACTAAAATAGATTCCTTTTAAACATAAAAATCTATATAAAATGGAAATGATAAATCAAATAATGCCATTTACTTATTCATATAGATATTCTACTGTTCGAATAATCACATGTAATATCAATAACTAATATCATAATGATGGAGTGCCTAATGCCGAACATCATAACCACATAGTCAAGGCCTTGTGCCAAGACTACAGATAAGGTTTTTTCATGGCCTTGTGCTAAGGCACTAGTTTGTCTCATGAGACCTACCGATTCATCAGGGAGCTATATCGGGCTCCCCATGTCACTTACTAAGTCCAATTCCTTCCTCATATGAAAAGGTTGAAACATAACATAAACATTTATATTAAAACTAGCATAAAAATGTTAATAATTTAACCATAAACCATGAATGGTATTAAAATAATACATCCATAGTCAAACATATCACAAACCCTTCAATAAAATATGGAATATTTTATCATAATAAATCAACTTCAAAAAAGTGTAAAATCCATCAAAGGATGTTGACATAGATGAAATCAAAACTATTTGAGAGAAATATCTATTTTTATTTTGAAATCATTTAAAATTCATTTAATTTAAAAAGAAAACAATTATTTTGAAAAAAATCTTATAAGCTTTAATGGGAAGCATAAAATGTGTTATAACGGTGGAAAATAGCTTCACCCGCCGTATAAGTTAAAAAAACATTCTTACCTTAATTCGTCAAAAAGGTCATAAAGTGTATTGTATAGAAAATGACAGAAAGATTCCACTCAAAATATTTTATACAATGTAAAACAAGGGTATAAATGGATTTAACCAATATTCTAAGAAATATTAAAAATGTTTTGAAATACATTTTTAAGAAGCACGAATGTGAGTGATAAATAAGTCCCAGTAAATACTTACATATGAACAACCTCAGATAAATAAAAGAGATTGAAAAATTAACCCTTACCTTGTACCTTTCCTTAGTAGAGGGTGTTTTAAAATATTATATAATAGTTAAATAATTATTATAAAATTATACAATAACCACATACATAAATATGATATCATATATGATCTTCTAATATTGATTTGTTTATAATATTTCAATAGTATCATTGTTTCGGGTGTTAACTAATTCATTTTCCTTTATGTGTTTTGTTACGTAAGTTATGTTCGTTATGTATAGGATGTATTTGATTCATATCCCTAATGATATTAAGTTATTAAAAATTGTTTTTAATCATCAAATGAAAATTATTCTTGAATGGTTATGATGGGGAGTGAAATATTATGGCATCGTGGAGACGGTAAGTTATAGGTACCCATGCGGGACAATATCATTCTATTAGTTGTAAAATAGTATGTAATTTGATGGTTTATTATATATAAAGAATCATTAACATGTTATATTAACTATTTACATCAATTACACTCATTATTATGCCAATCCAATAATGAAGTGTCAAATAACAAACTACACCATGACGGGGAGATGGTAAACTGTACTTACGCACATATGGTGACTTTGTCAGTAATAGAATGAATAGAATGATGAATATTTTTGTACCATATTCATAATAACATCTATGTATGTAGATGGTAATAGAGTTATTATTTTAATATAGAAACAACAAAGTAAGAGGAAGTGGAAGAAGAAAAAAACATGAAAGAGGTGATGATATAATTACTTCTTCTTCAAGTGCTTCCTTTTGATTTGATAAAACGAGATCATTAGGTTGTATTTTTGGTCAAACTAATGCCTCTAAATTGAAGTTAGGGTAGTTTGGAGGATATTTGAGCATGGTTGGACCAGCCTAGAGGCTTTGGGGGTGTGAAATTAAGAGAAGGTAAAGTACCCATTTATAAGAGAGGTGAGGGGCAATTTATGAAAAGCTTGAAATAATATTTTATTATAAAATCAATCTCGGTTTCTAATGGATCAAAATGGATTTATTTCTAGGATATGGTTGGTATGGGCCGAAATATTCTCAACCAATAGGTTTTAGACACATTTATGTCACCATATTAACTTTATCACTAAAATTTAACTCTTAGTTAAATAGTTTAACTTTCACCATGTCTTCTAGTTTTTTTTATATTACATGGTTAATAAACATACTATAAAATAACAAGAGAACCTCAAGTGGTTCATTAATGACATATATATCATTATATAAGTCCTTTGGATGATCCTTAGATTTTTAGCATTATTATATCATTTAATAATATAGTATTTGTTTTAAAAACTCATTTTTGTCAATATTGACACTATTTAGTATTTGTTTTTTTTTTGAAAAAATCTTGATTACATAAAAAAATACAATAAATCAACTTTAACACGTCATATTAACCAACATAATTAGTTCAATTCAACAAAAGTATCTATTTACATTTATTTTGATATTTATAATTTTAATTACTTTAAGCTTTCATTAATATGGTAATTACTGCATAATCATTATGTCATTAATAAATTCAATTATTTAATGTCTAAAAATTAAAAATAAAATACCATGATGTAGTAAATATTTTTATATTTCTAAGTAATATTTATAGTAGAAATTATCTTAGGTATAAATGAATATGAAATATGATTTGGTAATTAAAATTTGTATTTTACACTTTTAACTCTTCTTCAAATAAAATAATAGTAAATTTCCCAATTTAATCCAAGTGGATCAAAGAAAATCATATATTATTCCTAAGGTTGATTTTGGTCGAAAAAAACTTAACTAATAGAATTATTACATGTGTTAGGGTAATTATAATATCATTTTTATCTTTAATTACCCTATTTACTTTTATTCGTGGTAAATAAAATTCACAAGTTACTATTCACCAAAAAATATTTTAATCCTATTAATCCAAATTTTACTTACTAACTTCAATCGTGTGTCTCGGATTTTGGAAATTCAATTCACAGAAGTGGTAAAATTACTTATTATGAAAATTTACAAATGCACATTGAAGGTGGGTGATAGAAGTTTAAAAAGTTCAATAATATTTTATTGTATAATTTCATTATAAAATGACTCCAATTAATTACATTGAACTAATATATTTATAATATATATATTTTTTACTTTAAGATAAATTTTAAATTAAAAATAATTTTTTAAATTAAATGGATGGTTTTTATCTACATCATAGTGTTTTTTACTATTCATAAAAAATTGAATGTTTTCTGAAAAATTCGAAAAATTTACCCAAAGGAAATTTTGATATTCCAAATTAAAAAATGGTGTCTATTTTAGAAAATTCAAAAAATATATTTTTTATTAAATATTTTCAAATTAATTCCCATTGTCAAAACCAGAAAATGGGTTTTATAAAGTAAAAACTATCAAAAGATTAACACGTGTTTATATCCAATTAAAAAGTTAAATTTCTTACAATGACCAAAATTATATTAAACGATAAAAATATAATATAATTATAGTTTAAAACCACTCAAAAACATAATTAAAATATTCAAATTATTTCTATTAAAGAGTTGTGCTCAATTAAAATTTAGTATTTTCATTATTCATCAAAATATCAAAGTTATCAGAAAAGTACCAAACATTTTTCCAAAATATATTTTTATGTCCCTTTTCAAAAGAATTTATTGATTTCATTAAATTAAAAACATAAATGTGTCAAATATTGGATTTAAAAAATATTCTCCATTAAAAGGTAAAAGAAACTATATTTTTTGAAAAATATTTTTTTTATAAGAAAAATTGAATTTGTCTATTTATTATGTCTCAGAAATAGAAAATATTAAAGTTATAATTATATAAGATATATATAAAATTCAAAATGTGGTTAATACTCTTCATTAACACTTTTAAAATGACTATTTTTATAGGTCATGATGTGCTTGAACTCAACATTTCGTGTAGCGCAAGCTACTGAATTACTTTAAAGAGATAACGTACTATGAAATATTGGGTAGTTACATCATCATATAGATTATATATTATTATTTCATTATTTTTCCAAAACACAAAACTCATATTTAATAGTTTTTATAAATTAAAAAAGTATAGAAATAAAAAACGTATTTTGGATTAGTGATTAATTAATTGTGAAGCTCCTCAAGTGAGATGACCCATGTCAGCCACTATAATTCACTAGGAAAATAAATTTTCATTCATACCTCCATAGGATAGGAATGTCAAATATCTGAGGGATTAATGTCCACCCCATAATATCATCATACATCATATCATCACGAATACCACAGACCCCACAGTCTCATCATATACCATATTAGAGGGAATAAGACCCACCCTGGAATAAAATCATATGGAATATATGAAAAAGTAATGTATGTCCAATAATACTATTATATATCACATTGCGAGGAAAAATGTCCCACCAAGAAATGTACCTTATATATTATAATTGAGTCGTAAATGACCCACCCATAAATTCACATCATATAATTTTAGACACCCATGGGGAATGTCACCTCACCCTAAAATCATATCACTTTGGGGGGAAATGAAACCCCTCTATGGAATCAAATATATCATATATCATGTGTGTTTACAAATCATTATGTATTGATATATATTATATAGGTTTCCTCTCAGACACAGTTTTTTTCTAATTAATGAATTCCATCTAGGATACAACCATGAAATCCCTCATGTACAAAGACTCTTAAAAGTCAAAAAAAAATGCACCACCATGGTCCTCTATGTCACATCAATGTTTAGGTACCCCACATGGGTTCCAGTATTATATATCATAAACCATGATAAAATCCCATCACTCATGGCATAATTTCTCTCAACACATCCATTCTCCCATTTTGGTCTAATTAGCCTCAATGATAATAAAACACATGCATCACATTGGAGAGATGGCATAAATGTCACCTCATTTCCAATATCAATCTTGGTATGTTTTCCCACCTAAAACAACACAAACATATATTCCTTGATTAACTCGCCCAAGTACACATATACTAGTGTAAGGGGAACACTCACCTCATTCTCAGATCAGCAATCCATTTATGGTATTCCAATGTTTTAGAAGTCCTACACAAGTCCAACCAATTCTGATTCACCACACACCCCCACTCAAAAAGAACTATATGAACCTATCTAAAGGACCCCTTGGTTTCATTAGTCATGATTACAAACCTATAGGGTCTATATATCACATATCACAAATTCATGGTAAATCCCACAACCATCGATGGCTAAGGCATGTAGTTTATGTTCAAGGGTCAATTATGGTCCAAGTAATATTTAATATAATCATGCGAGTTAAATGAAATAGTTTATTTATATTTTATGGTCAATCACCAACATTTTGTGATACCTCATATAAATTGATATATAAAAAAGTCATAAACATAAGGGAAATTTTTAGGGGCCACATACTTCATTTGATGTTATTCTCTTCTTACGAGAAGACCAACCACCAGAGAATAAGATCTTATAAGTATGAGGAGTCATCATCCATCATCATGAATCCCTGATTTCATTAGAAATCATCCAAATTAATTATAAAAATTATAATTATTTTTCACATCAAATAAAAATAAAATATATTGGTCTAAATGGATAAATATAGAGGGTGGTGAAATGTGTATCCAATTTAAAATTTATATTTGAGATATTTAAAATTTAGATCCCACAAATTATAAACTACACTGAAATAAAAAAATAGTAAAAATAAATAAATTGACATTTAAAAAATATTTTAAAATTTTAAATCAGAACTTATTTAATATAATATTGAAAATTATATAAATTCTGATTCTAATTTACTTAGATCAAATAATAAAAATAAAACACTTTTTGTTTCCTACTGTCTGAGTAATTTTTTTAAATTGTTTATAAAATATAAAACAAGTTTGATTTAATATAAAGAAAAAACAAATAAAGAAAAATTGAAACAGAAAAGGGGTTCGGTCTCAAGATTAGACTTAATCCCCTCTATTTTTAAATCACCCAATTCCAAGGATTTTAGTATAATATATATATATCTAAAACATGGATTATATTTTTCGAAACAATTGTATTAAGATATTCTAGGATAAAAAACAACTTCAATAGTTCATTATGGGATAAGAAAACTCGACCACATACAAACTATTCCATAATTTTTCATGGGTGTATCAATTAAAATAAATGAAAGAGAGTGTCTAGAACTCTATAGTTAAGTGCATGATATTTTTTTCTTAATATAAAGACTACAAAAAACATTGATTAAATGTTATTCTAAAAGGAGAGATCAAAAATCAAGATTATTATTATTGAATGTGTCTCATTTTAATCAGTGTTGGTTGTTATGGAGTCCATGAATTCATCTTTGAGAAATATTATTTATATTTTCACATGAATTATAGTAAAATAGAGTGTCCTTAGAGTTATGGAAAATTCAATTTCATCATATACCAATTGGTGTCTATTTTTTCACACAAATATATAGTTATCTAACTATGTGTCTCAATATAAGAAAGTGTATTTTATCTATATCATAGTATATATCTATCAATAAATTTATATCTTCATGTATATCCTTATGAATTAGGGGTTCCTATAAATTTATAGCTTACAAGGAGTTCCAATTATCTATTGTAGAAAAATAATAAGATAATTTGATTCCTCATTCTGAGAAACAGACCCGAACAATATGAATAGCCTTTAAAAATTCTATAAAATTTCTTAAGAATAATCACTGTTAAATAGACAATCATATTAATTTCATTGAATTATATACTCTAATCATTGTATAAATTAAGTTTTAACTTAATTTTAAATAGTTACTATAACAAGCATTACTGGAGCGAGATCCTATTGGTGGTAGATGCACCTAATTGTAGCATAAATTGATAATAAGTGTGTTTAAAAGTATCTTATAATCATGGTGGTGGATTAACCTAAGGGTATCTTCACATGGTGATCAAACCATTTGAATGCAACTATAGCATATTATGAGAGTCCCAACAACAACAATTGACAATAAATGTAATTGGTGATGGTAGTATATCCAGATTAAAGTAGCCCAATATATCACTAGATCATAGTGGTCATAGAATTGAACTTGTGATGGAATCCTAAATTGGTGGTAGCTTATAGTGGTAGCTGATTTTGACTCATAGTGGCTTCAAATACTTTTGGTAGATAGATATGATGGGTAAAAGACTTATAAAAATTTATTATTTTGGAAAAATAATAGTTAATTATCATAAGAAAAGTAACATATTATAATTATAGTGTAGATATTGTGAGATCATTTAAATAATAAGGTTCTGAGTTGAAACCAACAATCTTCTACCTTTTGATGATAGCAGATCAAAAATTCAATGTCATAAAAACAATATTTCTAACAATTGAATAAAATTAATACACTCTTTTTAAGGGTCAAAGATCATATGTAATTCATAAATTCATTTTTTTCATGTTAAAATTATTTCTAACACTATTGAGATGATGAAAATTTTAGATTTAATTGTGAATGTAAAGATAGCACCCCATTATGAATAACATAGAGGGTTTTCATTAAGGTTCAATGTTTATACATTACACTAGAAAGGTGAAATAAAAAAGGTAAAAATCACTATCAAATACTAATATGAGTATGAATAAGTACCATCAATATTTGTAGAGGTTGTATCCACTTGGTCTTTTCCTTTTCCATTAGTTATAGGAGTTCAAGAGGATGTAGGAGGTGGTGTAGAAAATATGAACACAATCGAAGAAGAAAATGGATTTGGATTCCATGCAACCTCAAAAGGTGTACATCCAAAAGGACTAACATCAATAGAATTGGTCTTCATGGGTGCTGATAAGGGATGATAGTGGGATGTAGTGATTGGAATGGATGGAGTTATAATAATGAATGTATTACTGGTGTAGATAAATGGTTCCATCAACTTAATGATTTAGGAATCACCCTACCCCATGATCTATGACTCAAAAAATAGTAATTCTTTATAATGACCCAAAATTTTATCAATAAAATTTCCCTTTTTATAGTTATGTCATATAGTATAAGTCACATAAATAACATATATAAATCAACAAAACATTTTTCTCAAAAATACAGAATGATAAATTAGACCTCAACTAAAACAATAATAATTAAAAATATTATGGTGAGACAATAAATATAAAATAATAGAAAATTAATTGGATTATTTTGATATGTTTGATCCACCATAATGATCACACTCATGAACAATGTAGTATAAATTAAACATAATGATAATAATATAATATTCAATATAAATATGAATGTATATATAAACCATATAGAAAGTATAAGTGAATGAAAAATTAATTGAATACATGGTATTTATTGGATGTAGAAAACCCATATGACCATTATAAGTCTGACTGTGGGAATATTAATATGACCGTTGGAATATTAACACAACTATTGGAATACTAATATGAACATTAAGAATAATAATAAGAAATTTAAATTATAAAAATCTCATATATAAATGTAAGACAATATTTAGTTAACATATAAAATGAAAATATGAAATATTTATATCATTGTACAAGTAAATTTTTTTTATAAAAAGGCTAAATTATGTAGTGGTATATTTATAAAATGTTAATATTTTATTTTAATTTTTTTAATGAATGTAATGATTAAAAATAAAATTTATTTTCATAAAATGGGTTCATAAATAAATATTATGTTTTATTATAATGATAAAATAATTTCGTTAGACCATACATAATTTTGCAAAGCATCTTAAAATAGATTATAATATTAAAATTTTTTATTTTCCAAATAAATGATGATTTTATTTAATAATTAAATTCATCATATTTAAAAAACATTTTCCAAAAATGGAATCCATTTTTTTAATTTTAATGTCAAAATGGGTTAGGTTTTTTATTTTCAATTTTTTGAATAGTGAAATATGGAAATTTATATGATTTAACATTATAAGCCAAATAAATTTTTTTTTGAGTCATGAATTATGTAGGAAATGATTAGTTAGAAATAAAATAAACTGGTCACTATATATATTCAAAAGAATAAATATTAATAATAGTCTTGTGATAATATAACACACTAAAGAATATAACAAGAACAAAAACTCTCATCTCCTCCCCTTATAAATACCACCCATCACCTCCCCTTCTCCTCACACATTCAATGCCTTAAATCTTTCGAAACCTGTAAAAAAATATCATCCCCAATCTACCATTATACATGTGCTACATGACTAACCAAAAGATAAATTCCATATTCCTCATGTTTTCCATCGTGGTGGGGATATTAAAGAGGCACCATTCGTAAACAACACCTTTTCATTTCATTTCGTCATCTACCTTCTCTACACCTCCTTCATCCTTAAAATAATAATACCACTAATATCATATATATATATATATGTGTGTTTTGTATTTATAATGGAATATCTTGTACCCACCCCTTCTCCAATCACATCATATTCAATAAAAAATGAAATCGTTGTCCATATTAGGTTGGTTAACCTCCATCATGGATGATAAGTTTTTGTTTTCTATTAATGACTTAATGGAAGGTATAAATTCACTTATAATTGTTCAAAATAAAATAATTATGTATAATATGTGTGTATTCACATCCTAGAAAGAGTAAATATATATAACATTAAATAAAATGAAACTAGTTCGGGATGGTCAGAAAACCCACAAAAATAAAATAAACATTTATCAATAACGTTTTATAAATGAATCATCTTAATGTAAAAATTGATAGATGGGTCCATTTAAACATATAAAAGTGGATTAATACCATTTAATTTCACTTTTTATCTTTTATTTCAATTTTTAACAAATTTTGATAATCATATACTAGTGAAGGGACTACAACACCATGAAACGAATGTTCTTAGAATAGCTGAATCAAACTTCAGAACTGATCAAAATGGCCATAAATGAACATAAAAATAATATAATAAATCAAATATATGTGTAATAGGTTTTGAATTTATTAATTATTTAATATAATTTTATTATCTAGAAGATTGATGAACGTGCAGAATGCATTCATACATAAGGTAAGGGATCTCTCCAGAGCACCATATTACATAAGGGTTACATTTTATATCTATTTTCCTCAATATATCTATCCATTAATCTTATATAATTCTCACATATTCTATATAAATATTAAAAAAAAGTATATAAGTCTATATTAATCTTTATTTGATGGGAAAATACTTGTTATAAAAGGTTCCCTACTCAATTCCCCTTGATAAGAAAACCTGATTAAATGGAACATCTCTATTACTTTTAAATATTGAAGTACACTCCAATAAATATTTTAATATAGTTTTATTTTATAAAATAAAATATTTTATTAATAAAAACAATTTTAATGCATGTATGGTTTCATCAAACAAATTATTCCAATATTCTCTTTAAGGACTCTTTAGTTTTCCCGTAAACCAAACTAAATTGGAATATTTATAAAGTTACCTAAACACAATTTTCCACTCAGTTAGAAATAATTATTCATTTACTATTCCTATTTTTTTACTCTATGATATTCCAAAAAATATATTTAATCCATTCTTTCATGGAAAAAATTATGATACACCCTTTGGTTGTGTCTTATGACATGACTACGAAACCCAATCCTTTCAATGGGCAACTATTAAATTTATTCTATATGTTTGATTTATTTATGTGGAACACATATGCATGTACCGATTATGATTGCTATAACTAGAAAATTTTATAATTAATTGGGTAATTTTTTTGTCTCAGGTGATGTTTTTTATGATATTAGAGTGTAAACGTTATCCAATATGGTACTTTGTCTCCCAAGTGAAATCAACTTTGCAATTATCATTTACTCATGATTATGTCATTTTATGTGTTTCTATCAAATATCTTTATTTCGATGATCATAACATTCCATGTTTTAATTTTTTATCTCCCCAAATGATTATTCATGAGCCGAAAAATTTATGTTATAATGTTATTCATTCTGGCTCATGCTATATGCTTGTTTTATATGTTTATTACCTTACTAGGATTTTTTTCATCCCTTTTTTCTATGTATTTCTCTAGTTATCCTATTTTTTTATAGGAGATCAAAGGTATTTAGTAGATCATTATGAATATTAATAAAATTATGATTTATTCTAATTTCATGTTTTCTAATTATGTACCTAGTCTTCCAAACACACTAGGATTTTTTGTCCTCTGTTTTTATTTGATGGATAATTATCCTCAGAGTCATGTAACAATTTGTGTAAACAACTCCATTCACTATAATTGGTATCAATGGATGGTTTATTTAGGTTTATTGATTAGGAATAGAAAAATTTAGTAATAACCTTATGGATAATTCTATTACCATTTATAACATAGATTGAAATTTTTGGAATCATAAGTTAGGATGTAATTATCTTTTATAAGTTAATCATTCTATGTTCATAGTTTCTTTTTTATATGCTCATTAACTATGTAATCAATACACCTTATTAAAATTTTATCTTTTTAGTTAATTTAGGAACTTAAGAGAAGTCATTATAATAATTAATATGATAGTAAATGTGAGTAATTACCTAATGATATTCCAAAGATGATGAGAACTAAATATCAATAATGCATGATTGTACTGGCACAAATAATTCAAGTTATGAATAATAAAATGAATCATGTTGACTGTCTTTCTTATCCCAAGGAAGATAAAGTTTCTATAAAATATTTTATATGAATCAATCCTCATATATTTTTTGGATCTTATGATCCCCTCATCACAAAATTATGAATTAACTATACTAAGAAGATTTTTTATGTCCTCCTGTGATCAGAAGAAGATAATGTCATTCAGGTGGTCTATCATTTTGAAGGTGAAGCAGATCAATGGTGGTAAATGTTCAAGAACGTGATGTCTAAAGAGGAAATTGATTCAATATAATGGGAATAATTCATGAAAATAGTTTTTTGAAAATTATTTTCCCAAAAAACTCCCTCGTAAGATAGTGAGAGAGTTCCTCAGTTTGAAGAAGAAATATGAGGACTCTATCAGGGAGTAAGAGGAAAAAATAATAAGGCTTCCATGATATTCCTATACCTTTTTCATGAGATATTAATTAAAGAGTGATATATTCTTTAGTGGACTAAAATTTGATTCTATGAAAATCCATGGTGATTCAAGACTTTGACATATATGAGGAGATTCTCCATTGTATATTAAAGTTGAGATAGAGTTTGGTGACTCTTTATTGTCTCATAGGTATAGAGACAACTATTGGAAAATAGAGTTTAATTTTGGAGGATGAGAAGATAAATCTTGTGGAGTATAGAAAACCTAGAATCCAGCATGCCATCAGTTTGGGAATACGTATCTAGGGGACTATCAAATTGGAACCACAAAATGATTCAAATATGGAAAATAGCGGCATCAGGATAATCATTTCTTAAGGGATATGAAGAATCCCACTAATTTTGAGGAATAATTTAATGTTCTTATCAACACTAATCCTTTATTCAATTATTTTGACTAAAAATAGCATGATAATTATGATATACAATACCCTAAACCAAGGATTGTCAATGATAATAAATGAAAAAACATCAGAGGCATCAAGAATGGTCATATTTTATCTATACTATTAAGGTGGATCCTAATAATGATGTGGTGATAGGTATGTTGAATATTTATTCAATAATAGAAAGAATACTTTTTTTAGTTCTATATATTTTTTGACATCTTTCATGTTTATTAGGACTATTCATACACACCATCAAATTATAGAGGTTGATTTTTCCATGAGAATATAGAATAGAGAAAATATTACTTGTAATATATATAAATCCTCACTAGTTAATTTTTATAGAACAAACCACCCAAAAATAATCTAATCTTACATCCTCTGGTGGTGTTTCTATCTATATTGGACATGGATTTACAATCTTTATATATATCGAACATCAACTATTAGGGGTTGGATATCACTCTCTAAATACGGAGGTATCCTCCAATTAAGTACATGTAACATCCCAAGTAAGTAAAGAATAATAAATTTTCATATATATGTCTGTTTATGAATTAGATAGTGTTTTATAGGCTTAAAATGAGAATAAATCTAATCTTAAGAATAGAATACTCTAATATTTTTAAACGATTGTTTTACCGCCTTTTGATGGCAAACCATTTTTAAATATACAATTTGACAATTTTATAATATCTATTTTTAAAAATAAACTTATTCTTTATAATTGGGACATTGGAATTTACTTTGGATAAATTTTTGGTATTTTTCTGACAATGTTCATTTTTAATGAATAGTGAAATATACTACATTGTACATCAAAACTTCGTTATCATCTAATTTAATTATTTTGATAGATTATATTTTAATTGGTTTTAAATTATAATTAGAATATATATTTACCATTAAATTAAATTGTGGTCATTGGAATTAATTTCACTTTGAAATTGGACATAAACAAGTGTCAATCTTTTGATAGATATTGTTTCTTAAAAACATGCTATTTGTTTTGACAATGGAAATTATCTTTAAATTAATTAATGAAATTTTTGTGTTTGGAATTTGGTAAACTTGATTCCATATTTGGAATAATAAGGTCCAAATTATGTAATTAATACTCCTTTGTTTTTTGGACGTTATGAATAATAATGATGGTAATTATCATTATTTATCATGATTAATTAGTAATCGGATAGTTAAGGGTAATAAAATAATTTCAAAATAATATATAATGACCCCAACATGTGTCATAATACTATTGGTTGTGTCATGGCCGACCATGGCCTTCCTTGTTCTAACTTAGGGACCCCATGGAATCACTTTTGTGTGATAATGAACTTTTATCATATTATTTTTAAAGAAAGGGAAATATAAAAAAGTATGTAACACCAATGTAAAACAATTTTAATTTTATTTATATAAATTATATCTTTGAATATAATTATTATTTTTAAAGATAAAAAAAATTCCTAAATCATGGTATTTTATTTATATTTTTAGACAATAAATATATAAATTTATTAATGACACAATGATTATGCAGTTATTACCTCATTAATGAAAGATTTAAATATATGATATTATACGTGTTAAAATAATTTTGTTTTGAAACTTTGGATGATAGACACGAATTTGAAAGATTATTATGACATGTGCAATATATGGTAATGCTTTTATTTCGAAGGAATAATTATTTTATGCCTTTATCAAAAGTCAACTACCAATATTTTCGAAATTGGCATAAATGGGTTTTTAAAACAAATTTTATTTTATTAAATAGTATAATAGTCTAAAAAATATAATATTCTTCTAAGTGACATATAATATATTACTAATATCATTATTGATACAATTATGGGACTATTTTCATTTTAAAGAAATTATTATGTCTATGTAGTTTGAAAAAAAAAGATGTGGTAAGAATTATTAATTTTAACTAAGGTTTAAAATGAAAAGATAAGGTTAATTATATGACCTACACTTGTCCAAATCCTATTTGTTGAGTTTATTTCTACATCCTATCCTCTTATCCTCGAAATATATCTTTTTGTAACCATCTTAATTTGAAAAACATGTTATAATAATGTAATATTTCATGACTTTCTAAGAGTGCCCCTCGCCCCTCTTATAAAAATCCCCAACATTTACCCCCTTACCCACACCTCTAAATCCCTTTACTCGTCCAAAATCTGATCATATTATCTCTCCACATCTCTATCTTCCTCCTAGAAGCCTCACTTTGGGCAGATTTCGTTTCAAGAGAGCCTTGGCCTCAAATCAAATGAAGTTACCCGATTTAGAGGTATCAACTTCTACCAAAATCCTTTGTTGTATTTTCCCTCTTCACTCCCCCTAACATTCTTATTCTTTGATTCCATAACGACACCAGTTTCTTCAATATACTAGGATGTTGAAATGAGAAGTATTTTATTTACACTTACACACACCTCCGTCTAATGGTTAAAGAACATACTGTTTCTGGGGGTGGTGAATTACTGCCTCAAGAAACGATGATTGTTCAATCTTCTTTTAACACCTTTAATGGAGGAAATTATGATGTCACAATATTTATATATGATATATATTATATTTATTTCCTCTCTTTTCTACTGTATTTTATATTTATAACATACCTTTATGCTTTTCATGCTGTGCAAATGCGATAATTTCATATGAGGAAGTGTGGACTACCGCCCCCTCAAGTGATGTGACTCGTTCATGCCAAACATGGAATTTATAAATAATGTAATTAATGAACTTATGTTACCTATATAACATATATATTATACTAGAATTATAATATATATGTATAATTTAGTTTTAATTCCTTTAATATGACACAGAAATGAAAGTAGCGTTCATGCGTACATACGACCTACCGTCTCCGTGAACGGTGCTTTTCATTTTTTATCTCCAAAAGTTATGGAATAGTATAAAATGAATATATACTAGATATATATGATATTTAAATCATTAATACCACTCTGGAGATGATTTAATTATAACTACATGGGCAATTCTTTTCAAAAAAGTTCACTTTTAACTCATGTACTGAACATTAACAAATTGTATGATATGAACTCACATAATTAACTAATTATTATTACATGATAATATGTGATATGAATTGAATAATAAACATTAAATGAACTCCTTACACAATTATAAATTGACCTATGTTTATTATTTGGGAATATAAAGAACAAACGAGAACGTGTCAGACTTGAGGTAAGGGACTTCGTCTCAATCTCCTTCCATTGAGGAATACTTCATTTTATATATGACCTTAGTTTATTAGTTTTATAATAAACCCATTTTATTTTATTTTCATTCAAAAAGAATATTTTTACATGAAAAATTTTACTAAATGATAAAAGGAATGATTTTGTCTTACATATGCGGCGACAATGACTTCTCTACCGTTGTGACCATTATTTGAGTTTCAGCTTCCTCTACAAGCCATAACTTTTTTTAAATTAAAAATAAATACAATGTTTTACTTTACTTTTATTTTGTTATTGAAAATGGTTTTGATAATGTTTTGATTATATCAATGTGTTGTATTGATATCTTTTGATTGAAATGTGGAAATGTTATGTTTCCTTTATGCATGTTTTATATTATACGATTATGTTATGGTTCTTGGTCATTGTTTATAATGTCATGTGGTTCTGTGGTAAACTAAGGGCGGGTGAGCCCGAGATAACTATCCAATGATTTGGGTAACACGAAGGAGTTAAATGCTATGGTTTATCTGAATATAATTAGGTAATATACTGTGATAGGTATTCCAAACATAACCTTGGGGGTTACTCCCTACGTAAGAATGTTATGAATGCCTCAAGTTATCTTTATGTCTTATGATTTCTACAATTTATTCATAAATATTATGATTTCATGAGGTATGTTAAAGTGCTTATGTTTTATTAGTAAAGTATGATTTCATTTATTCTTATGTATACATGGACTGATGTTTTCTTTCAGTATTTTTATATCCCTTACTGAGCTTTTTATACTCATCCCATGTTTGTGAAATGTTTTTCACACGTCAAGGGAAAAGAACATTATGTGATGACAGTGTCGATGAAGTTTCATGAAAGAAACCATGTTTTATTTTAAATATGTTTCCTTTAGTGGAAAAAATGAATATTTTCTTTGATGTAACCACCTTGTTTAAATGTGGAATGTAATTAATGATTTATGATCTAATTCTGTAAAACTCTAAACCTGAAAAGATCCTCAATGTGAATTCTTGAAATAACCAAAGATTTAGTAATGTTTAAGACTAGGGCCTTATTGTAAAAATGTAAGGAAGAGGTTTAATATCCTTTTCCAAATCCTTCTCATGAATCGATACTACTGAATTATGAGAAATAAAATACAGCACCAATGATTGAGATTATGAGAGGATTATACTTGAGTGCATTCCCATTTGGGGGACTACACCGATGTGTTCCCTAAAGAATTGTTTGGTCTTCGTCTTGAATGAGAGATTGAGTTCTCAATTGAACTTATACCCGAATGTATTCCCATATAAAATACATGTTACATGATTCTCACTATTTAGTTGGAATAATTGATGAAATAGTGACAAAATTATCTGGAAAATGGTTTTATACCGCTGAGTGATTCACCATGTGGTTCACAGGTCCTCTTCATCATGAAGAAGGATAGATCAATATTCCTTTTTATGAAATATCATGAGATAATCGATATAATGATAATTAAAATGTATCCATCACTATTGATAGATGATTTTTCTATCAATTGTGCATGGCCAATTATATCCTTATGTCTGACCATATGTCTAAATGTCACCAATTTAAGGTGAAGGAGGAAGATAATACCATGACTATATTCCGAACGTGGTATGGACTCTATGAGTTCATAGAGATTCCCTTTGGACTCACTAATTCTCCAAAAATTTTATTATACTTAAATAATTTAATCTTTAGATATTACCTAAAAACATGTGGTAGTATTTATAGATGATATTCTAATATACTCAAATAGAAAGGATGTGCATACAGATCATTTTAATATTGTGATAAATAATTTTTTAAGGGATTAAATGTTTTGAAAATTATTGGTATTGCGAGTTCTAGATTGGAGATGTTTCATTTTTTGGGATTTTATCACTATGAAAGGGACATATATAGACTTTTATTAGAAAAAGTAAATTAAGGTGTAGACCATGACAATGTATATAATTAATATATATAGTTTACTTGGCCTATTTGGGTATTATTGACAATTTTTGAGTAACTTATCGCACATTTAAAACCCACTAACTGTGATTACACGGAAGGGAGTAATATTTTTATGGACTAGTTAATATAAAGAATACATCAAGAAGTTGAAAACGGGGATTTTCACTATACTAGTACATACACAACCAACATGTGGGGAGATATTTGTGGTATAAAACCAATATTGCATAAGGTTGTATACTAATGAAAAATAATAATGTAATATCCTACACCTCAAGGTAGCTGATAGTTCTTGAGGAAAAACTATATCACACATGATTTAGAGTTGGCAGCTGTGATCTTCACATTGAACATGAGTTGTAATTATCTCTATAGGGATAAGTGTTAGATATATACTTATCAAAAGGCCTCAAATATATATTCACATTTCATAAGATTAATATGTTCCAGTTTGGGGGGTTAGATCTCATCAAGGACTCAAAATTATCAATACAGTACAGTCCTGGAAAGAAAATAAAGTGGAATGATATCTAAGAAGAAAGGATCCTTCCACTATATCAATGTTTTAAATTAAGAAGGATCCATTATTTTTAGAATTAAATAGGATATAAATGAGAATCACAAAGAAATGAAAATCAGCATTCCTTTGTAAATTTATTTCTTAACAAAACCTTATTGAGAAGATAGAGGATGATCAATTAAATGATGAGGGATTTCAAAAGAAGGGGAAATATATCAGAAATGGGAAATAACATGAGTTCAAAATTGATGAGGAAGGATTCATATGATTTGGTTCATGACTATGTTTATCATTAAATCTTGAGATAAAGATGGATATTTTGAATGACACACACAATCTGACCATTTTTATCCACCCAGGGAGCATAAAGATGTATAGAGATCTCTAAGATCACTATTGGTGGGATAATATGAAGAAGGATATTGTTTTATACACATCAAAGAGATTAGTATTTATGTAAGTTAAGGATGAAACAAAAAAACCTATAAAAATAATTAAAGCATTACCTATACTAACATGGAAATTGGAGAACATCACTATAGACATTATTACTAGACTTATAAAGACATCTATATAAAAAAAATGTTAGATGGGTTATTTTGGATCATCATACAAAGAAATATCACTTTATTTTAATTCTATAAGACTTCATACCTAATCAATATGCAGAAATATACATCAAAGAAGTTGATAGGCATCACTGAGTACCATTATCAATTGTATATGATTAAGAAATGAGATTTACTTCTTAGTTATGGAAAAGTAACCAATAGGCTCCAAAAATTGATCGAAACTTCAGTACAACCTATCACCCTCAAATCAAAGCCCATTATATGGAGTCCATTTAATCATTGGATGGAATGTTGATATAGGTTTCAATAGACCTCAAATTAGTATGGAATTATCATATTCACCTACTAGAGTTATCTTACAAAAATATTTTCTACTAAAGTATCCAAATAGATCTATATAAACCCATTTATTTGAAAAATGAATAACATATACATTCTAGGATCAAATTTTTTAACTCAAGCTACTGAGACATGAAATAGGCATTCAAATGGTAGAAAATATGAGGACCATTCAACAACACATCAGATATGTTGAAATTCAATAAAAGAGTTATACAAAGAATAATCAATAGGACTTGGAATATGAGGTTGTAAATAAAGTAATCATATACATACCTATATGGAAGATAGTCAAGAGATTTAGGAGGAATGTAAAGCTAAGTCCGAGGTTAATAATCCCCTTTTAGATTCTTAATCACATTAGAGTTTTGTAATATTGACTAGCCCTTCCACCAACCATTTCTCATGTATATGATGTATTCCATGTATCCCTTTTAAGGAAGTGTATACTAGATCGCCAACATGCACTGAATTCATAGGTGGTACAATTGGAAAATGATATCTCTTATGAGGATCAACCAATGAATATCAAAAAACATATAGATAATGTTCTAGACAATAAGACCACTCACATGGTTAAAGTACTATGAAGGAACCACAAATATGATGAGCCAATATGGGACTGGAGGAAGGGATAAAAGGGAATTAACTTATCCTATGTTTACATTATTTTGTAGAAAAAACATTCATTGGAGAAATTTAATATTTGGGGAAGAATTTAATGACCCAAAATTTTACTAATGTGATTTCCATTATTATAATTATGTCATATAGTATAAGGAAAATACATCACATCATGGAAATAATGAGACATTATATTCAGAAAAATAGAATGATACATTAGTCTGCAAAAAATCAATAATAAAATGGAATATTATAGCGGGATAAGAAATAGAAAATAATGTAATAATAATAGGATAATTTGTATTTGGTTAATTCACTAGAATGATCACGCTTATGAAAAAAGCTGTAGAAATGAAAAATTCTATTAATAATAAAATGTTGATAATAATGATGAATGTATATATAAAATTGAGAGAAATTATAAGTGATTGAAGATTTAATGTAATAAGATGTATTTATATGATGTATATAACTCATATGACCATTATAAATCTTATCAATGGAATAATAATCGAACCATTAGAATAGTAATGAGGCTGTTGGAATAATAATCTGACCATTAGGAATAGTAATCTATCATTTAGAGTAGTAACCTCAGTTATGGAAATGTAGAATAGAATTTATGTATCATACAAATGAAAATGTGATATATTTATATCATGATACATGAAAATAAATGTTTTGAAAATGATAAATTATGTATTGGTAGTTTTGAAAAATATAACTATTTTATTTACAAAATTTTAATGAATATGATGATTTAAAATGAAAATTATTATCATAAAATGGATTTATAAATTAATTATATGTTTTATTATAATGATAATTTAATTTTATGATACAATAATTTATTTTTTCAATCATCATACAATCGATTGTAATAACAAAATCAGTATTTTTTGAATAAATTATGATTTCACTTAAAAATTAAATTTTGAAAATTTAGAAAATTATTTACCAAAAATAGATTCTTTTTTGTGAAAAAATCTATTCCATAGATGGATAGATTAACTTTTTAGGGTATTTTTATTGTGTAGTTGAATGTTTTGGTGAATAGTGATGTACGGTAATTTATGACATTTAACAATAAAATCCACAGACAAGGATTTTTATTCCATGAATGTTGTAAGAAGCCATTAGTTAGAAAATTCATTAACAATTTTCTATATATAGCCAAATGAATCCATATTATTTATTAAATTGTGACAATATAATAAATTAATGAATATAATAATTAAAAACATCCCACTCCTCCCCTTATAAATACCACCCATCACTAACCTTTATCTTTACTCATTCCATGCCTTGAAGATTTCAAAATATCTTTAAAACCATACCCCCAAACTCTCCCCATGTCCAAGTGTTTCTGGTGTCACCAAAATTACAATTCTATGTTCCTAAATGGTTCCTTCAAGGATGTGATATTCAAGAGGTAATATTCTCAAAATACCTCTTTTATTTTCTTTTATTCTTATATCTTATCCTCACATACTTCAAAAATCAAATCATAATAACTCTAGTATAATATGTATATTAGGGAATTTTATATTTATAATGGAATACATTCTATCCAATCCTTATATTATCTCCTCTTATTCAATGAAAAATGAAACCATACTCAATATTATGTTGGTTAGCCACCGTCATGTATGATGAGTTTCTTTCCACTGATGCCATCATTGTAGATTTAAATTCATCTATAAATTTAAAAAATAAACTAATTATGAATATTATATATGGTTTAACATTTTTAAATGTGATTATTTCTAAAACATTAAATAAAATGAATGTAGTTCCTGATGGTAAAGAAACCACGAAAATAAACTAAACATGTATTATTAAAATTTTATCAAATGTATCTTCCTCATGTAAAAAAATTGATATATCAGACCATTTGAACATATGGGAGTTATTATTAGCAATTCATTTCACTTTTCCTATTTTATATTCAAATTTAATGAAAAGCCTTAATTATATACAACTGAATGTACTGTGAATCCTTGAAACAAATGCTCCTAGCACAATAAAATGAAACATCACACCTCATCAAAATTTCAATATATATACTTAATAAAATAAAAATGAAAATATATTTTTAATTTGGAATAGGTTATTAATTAATTAATTAATTAATCTACTTTTATTATATTGGATATTATGTAACACCTCGAGCTTCCATGATACGCTTCTCTTTCAATAATTCAATAGCTTGCATTGTACGCAAGTTCGAGTTCTAAAACACCGCGACTAATCAAAGTAGCCATTATGAATAGTAATAACAACTTTTTAAAATTATATAAATTTTATATTTCAAAAAGGACTTCATTTTTTTATTAATAATATCTAAATTATCCTAAGTTGAATTTTTTGTAATTTTCTGAGAACTTTGCATTTTTTATGAATAGTGAAAAATACTTAAAAATAAATTTTTTAATCAAAATAATTTATAGTGATAAATTATACTATTGAGTGGGTTTAAAGTATAATTAGAATATATTTTTACCATTTTATCCAATGGTGGTCATTATAATTAATTTCACTTTGAAAATTGGACATAAACAATTGTCAATCTTTTGATATATATTGTTTCTTAGAAACACGCTATTTGTTGTGATAGCAGAAATTAATTTTAAAATTAATTAATGTGACTTATATGTTTGGAATTTTGTAAAATATACATCATATTTTAATTCGGAATATCAATTATATCTTAGGGTAAAAATTTGGCATTGTTATGAAAAACATCAATTTTTGATGAATAGTGAAACCACTAAGTGGAAGTTAAATAACTGATTATTCGTTTAAATGAAATTTTACCACTTCTGTGTTTTGAATTTCAAAAATCCGACATACATGGTTGCCACTAATAAGTAAAATGTTGTTCAATGAGATTAAAATAATTTTTGGTGAATAGTACCTTTTAAGTTCTTAATCGCGATTAGAGGTAATTAGTGTAGTTTAAGGTAAAAATAATGTTTTGATAATATAAGATGAGCTTGAAACATGTCCTACCCTCATTGGATGTGCCATGGCCGACCAAGACAATCCATGGGTCAACTTGGGGACCTCATGGAGCCACTTTAGTTGGAAAATGACATAAATACCTTTTATTTAATGTTAAAGTAAAAAATGACACAAACATGAAATGTTTTACTAAAACAATTTTTAAATGGGGTTATACAAGTCATAGTTTTGTCTATAAATAGTCATTGGAAAGATAAAAATATTTCCTACATCATTGTATTTTTTTTATAATTTTTAGACAATAAATAAATTAAATTATTTATGACATCATGATGATGCAGCAATGGCCTCATTAATTAACGATTTAAATAAAATGAAAACTAATGTAAAATACAAGGCTTACACTTGTCAAAAACCTAATGGATGAGTATATTTCGAACCCTTATCACCTTAGCCTTGAATTATAATAGTGTGGGACCAATAAAATCCGAAACTCATTTTATAATAAAGTGACTTTTCTTTACTTTCCAAGAGTGCCCCTCCTCTCCACTTATAAAAGGCCCCCACCTCTACCACCTTATTCACACTTTCAAACCATTTGACTCGGCCAAACTCTGCCCAAATACTCTCCCAACATCACTCCCTTACTCCTAGAAGCCTCACCTTGGGTAGAAGTCTTCCCAAGGAAGCCTTTGGATCAAATAAAAAAGAGTTACCCGATTTTAAGGTAATATATTCTCTTATGTTATTTTGTTTTATTTTTCTTCTCTAACCCCATAAACTCTTTTTATTCATTTATTTTGTAACAAAACCAGTATAATCAATATACTAGGATGTTGTTATAATATGTATTAGAGCTACACTTAGACACACCTACATCTAATGGTTAGAGAACATACTGTTTCTGTGGATGGCGAATTTCTGCCTCACGAAACGATGATTGTTCAACACTCATATAACACCTTAAAAGGTGTCCATTAAGATGTCACTATATTTATATATGATATATAATATGTTTATGTTGTCATTATGCTTCTGTATTTCTCATTTATGGCATACTTTATGATTTCCATTATGGGTAAACGCGATAATTTCATTTTAGGAAGTGCGGACAACCGCCCCCTCAAAGTGATGTGAATCGTTAATGCCATATGTGGGATGTATAAAGGATGGAGTAAATGTTATTATATATGATATTATACTGGAACTATATTATACCTTTATATAATTATGTTTTCATTCCATTAAATACGAAATATAAATGAAAGTAGCGTTCATGCGTACGTACGGCTTACCGTCTCCATGAACGGTGCGTTTCATTTCTTACCTCTAAATATTACGTAATATTATGAATGAATGTATATACTGGATATATATGATATATATGACATCTAAATCATGAATATAATTCTGGAGATAATGGATATTCTACCACATAAACAACTTGTAATTATAAGAAGTTTATTGTTGACTCAAGTACCAAAGATCGACAAAATGACCGTTATTAACTTAAATAATTACATAATGTTCATAACATGGTAATAAGAGATATAAAAGGAATAAAAAACGTGAAAAATGTTCTTAATCAATTAGAAATTAACTCTAGTTTATTATTCAGGAGGTTATAGAACGATCGAGTCAAGTGGGACACGAGGTAAGGGAATTTCTTAACCCAACTTCCATTCTCTGGGTTAATCTCCTACTTTCAAATTATGTCATAATATTATTATGTCTTATTTTGTATTTTTACTTTCTTTATGTGTACCTATAGTGAATACACATAATAGATCTATTTTATTTTAAAAATTATCTTTTTAAGGACTTCGTCTCAATATCCTTTCATTGAGGCATATTTGGTATTATACAAAACTTTCTTTTATAAGGTGTATAAACCCCTTTGAATTTTACGTTTATTCAAAAGGAATCTTTTTTATACGAAGCGTTTTACTAAAAGACAAAAAGGGAATGTTTTTCATTCTGTACATATGCATCGACAACGACTTCTCTGCCGTCGTGACCATTATTTGGGTTTTGGCTTCCTCTACAAGCCATCACTTTTTTTAATGAAAAATAAATACAATGTTTTAACATTCTTTTATTTTGGTATTGAAAATGGTTTTGAAAGCGTTTTTACTATATCAATGTGTTGTATTGATATCTTGTGATTGAAATTTGGAAATGTTATGTTTCCTTTATGCATGTTTTATGAGATACGATTATGTTATGGTTTATGATATGTTTAAACCTATTCATATGAGGAATTCATTGGACTTAATATGTGACGGGTGGAGCCTGCTATGGCTTCTCGATGCATCGATAGGTCTCATGAGACAAACTAGTGTCTTGTCACGAGGCCTTGACAAAATCTTATTTGTGGTCTTGGCACGAGGCCTTGGCAACGTGGTTATGATAGTCTGGCATTATGCATTCCATCATTATGAAAGTGGTTATTGATATTGCATGTGATTATTCGACCAGTAGAATATCCATGTGAAGAAGTAAATGGAATTATCTCATTTTACATTTTCCATATTATGTTGATGTTCAAGTTTAAAAGGCTTTTGTTTTAGTTATACATTGCCTTCAATGTTTATGTTTATTTATGAATGCTTCCGCAATATTGTTATCCTTACTGAGCATCTGAGCTCACCCCTTTCAATGTTTTAATATTTTTTTCAGGATGTGAAGAAGTATTTTATGAATGACCTGTAGGGAAAGTCATAAGAGGATATGAGTGTGGACTATGCAAACATTGTTATTAGTTTTTCACCTTATGTTGTAATGTAACATTTATGAATGTTTCTAGTGTTTCCAAGGCTACTAAACTAATCGGTCTTTCGAGACTTGATCTTTTGTGATCATGCCAATGTTACGAAGTAATGCACCGACTCTGGGTAGCTAGGGTCAGGGCATTACAGTTGGTATCATAGGGAGTTTAGTAATATCCTTGGAAGCTAGATTTAGATAAACTCTGATTAGAGCACATACCCCGAATATAGACTTTGAGGATTAGTATAGAAGAACTTCCTTGAATTTTGGTATTATAGAGATTTTGTGAGTTTTCCGAGCAATACATCCCTGTCTGGATACGAGCAGGTAGAGGCGGCTTTGGTACAGATGTACCTAGGGGTAAAACTCGAAAACACCGTTTTGAGCTAGACTCGAACAGGAACTGATGCACGACAACGGGCCTTGTTGCACTCTTGGTTACGACACTCCCGGGGGATATGCTTAGGATAATTCTCGTTTTCTTTACAAACCACTATGAAGGGTTATGAGTATATACTTCCTCAAAGAAAACTTTTTTTTATGATTATGGATTATATCCATAAATAGTTCAATTAGTGTTAAGTGTTTTACAAGTATGGAATTATGTATTTTAATTAATAAATTAATCTAGTTTATGCCATTGTTTAGAAATTGCCTCTAGTGGAAGGAATGGAAACCATATCAATGCACGCACTCAGTGTAGGGATTTCCCTCCTGCTCAAGATAATTATTGTGGAGTTGGAGATACAACTGGTCCTGATCAACTTATTACCATACTGGGACAACTCACTCAGGTTATGAATAATAACCTTACTCGTATGGAGAACCCTGATCCGCAACGTGGATGATCAATGTTAGACCGCTTCATGAGGCAACAACCGCCAACATTTAATGGGGGTACAAATCCATTAGTAGCTGAGCAATGGATAAACTCCTTAGAGAAAATATTCCACAGCTTGGGGAGTAGCGAAAGGGAGAAGGTTATCATGGCAGTTTACCGCCTCACTGGAGATGCCGATCAATGGTGGTCATTGATTCAAAATACAAAGGAAGATGAAGATGTATCAAGTATGGAATGGAGAGAGTTCAAAGATCTTCTCATAGAAAAATACTTTCCTCGTGACCATCGAGCAGATAAGGAAAGGCAATTTCTGAGTCTGAGACAAAAGGAGGATGAGAATGTCGTAAAGTATGAGTCCAACTTTACAAGGTTAGCAAGACATGCTGAAGATTATATACGTAACCCAAGAAGTAAGATTGATCGTTTCTTTTATGGGTTAAAACCTTTTCTCCATCGAGATTTAGTATCACAATCTTTCTCAACATACGAGGATATAGTCTCATGTGCTATCATAACAAAAAAGGAATTCTCTATGTCTCATGACTTTAAAGAAAAGCAAGAAAAGAAGAGAACAATGGAACAAGAGACGGATAAAGGGAAAAAGGGAAAGAATGATTTTAAATTATGTGATAATTGTGGCAGGAATCACGCTGGTACTTGCCTAAAAGGAATGGGAGTTTGTTATAAATGTGGAGAGAAAGGTCACCAGGTGTGTGATTGCAAGGGAAAGAAAGAGGCTATCAATGTTGAATGCTACAATTGTAGAGAAACGGGGCATTATGAAAATGAATTTCCTAAGCGTCTGGGAAACTTACCTCAAAAAAGGACAAGGGATCAAGGCCTATCTTATGTTGTGACTACAGTTGAAGCGGAATAATTAATGTATTGGTGCTTTTGGACTCATGGACTATATTCTTGTTATTATAATAATCTGATATATATATAAGGATTGTACTACAGTACATGTTGTTTTCATTAAGGATTTAATATGATGAAGGTAATCATATTTTTAGTATGTGACAATAAGAAAAACTTTACTTTGTTTGGGGAATCTGAGGTTACAATTGATCTTGGAATTTAGAGACCTTTTAGAGAAAGTCTGGACGAAGGTATTTTGGATAACTATAAAGGTTGGAATGGATTAAGTTGATCTTTGGATAGTATTGTTTAAGGTTAAAACATTTCTGAAGATTATTTTTCGAATATTATAATACTATTGTTTTAGGAAAAGGACAACCTGCAGGGTGGGGCATAAACTGTAGCATCGGACAAAGCTGCAGGAATCGAACCCACAACCAAAGTGCGACAAGCCTTTATTTCCTACCACTAGCCTATAGGAAGTCCCTGGTTATTACAAAATATTTTTCCTAATCTAAATGGTATGTGGTAATATTTTAAAACCTTATACAATTAGGATAAATAGAATATTTTTGAGTTCTATTACCTTTTAGAGTGAAAGATGGGTTTGTGGTAAAATTTATTAAAGAATGAAAGTATACATAACAAGTATGTATATTCCCTTACGTTCTTAGTAAATCTCCTAAATAAATTCCTCAACTTTACAAAAGGTAACTTAAAACAAAAATGTTGTCAGTTAACTTTTCCTGCTGGGGAATCAATGATCGTTTAACCAATCACAAGTTTGTGATTTTCTTATAGTTAAACTTTCTCCTAATCCTGTTTTCTACAACTCTCCATCAGACCTTGATGGTTTGATTCTCCTCCATATCCATATTTTCATAGAATCCTAGTATGGGCTATCTCGGGTGACCTTTGTACCTCTCTTTCTTTATTTTAATGTTATATTTTTATTAACCTTATTTCCTATGTGGGTTTTCCACAAAGGCAATTTCTATTATCAAACTTTTATTTTCAAAGAGAAATTTCAAATTGCGAGGATGCAATTTATTGAAGGAGGGGAGAATGTAACACCCTGAGCTTCCATGATACGCTTCTCTTTCAATAATGCAATAGCTTGCATTGTACGCAAGTTCGAGTTCTAAAACACCACGACTAATCAAAGTAGCCATTTTGAATAGTAATAACCACTTTTTAAAATTATAGAAATTTTATATTTCAAAATGGACTTCATTTTTGTATTCGTAATATCTAAATTATCCTAACTTGAATTTTTTGTAATTTTCTGAGAACATTCAATTTTTTATGAATAGTGAAAAATACATAAAAAAACATTTTTAATCAAAAATTTTTATAGTGATAAATTATACTATTGAGTGGTTTTAAAGTATAATTAGAATATATTTTTACCATTTTATCCAATGGTGGTCATTAGAATTAATTTCACTTTGAAATTGGACATAAACAATTGTCAATCTTTTGATATATATTGTTTCTTAGAAACACTCTATTTATTGTGACAGCGGGAATTAATTATAAAATTAATTAATGTGACTTATATGTTTGGAATTTTTTAAAATAGACATCATTTTTGAATTCGGAATATCAATTATAGCTTAGGGTAAAATTTTGGCATTGTTCTGAAAAACTCCAATTTTTGATGAACAATGAAACCACTAAGTGGAAGTTAAATAACTGATTTTTCGTTTAAATGAAATTTTACCACTTCTGTGTTTTGAATTTCAAAAATCCGACATAAATGGTTATCATTAATAAGTAAAATGTTGTTCAATGAGATTAAAATAATTTCTGGTGAATAGTAACTTTTAAGTTCTTAATCGCGATTAGAGGTAATTAGTGTAGTTTAAGGTAAAAATAAGGTTTTAATAATATGAGGTGAGCTTGACACATGTACTACCCTCATTGGATGTGCCATGGATGACCCAGACAATCCATGGGTCAACTTGGGGACCCCATGGAGCCACTTTAGTTGGAAAATGACATAAATACCTTTTATTTAATGTTAAAGTAAAAAATGACACAAACATGAAATGTTTTACTAAATAAAATTTTACATGGGGTTATACAAGTCATATTTTTGACTATAAATAGTCATTGGAAATATAAAAAGATTTACTAAATCATAGTATTTCTTTTATAATTTTTAGACAATAAATAAATTAAATTATTTATGACATCATGATGATGCAGCGATGACCTCATTAATTAACGATTTAAATAAAATGAAAAGATAATGTAAAATCCAAGGCTTAAACATGTCAAAAACCTATTGGATGAGTAGATTTCGAACCCTTATTACCTTAGCCTCGAATTATATAAGTCTGGGACTTCTAAAATCCGAAACTCATTTTATAATAAAGTTACTTTTCTTTACTTTCCAAGAGTGCCCCTCCTCTCCACTTATAAAAGGCCCCAACCTCTACCACCTTATTGACACTTTCAAGTTATTTGGCTCAGCCAAACTCTGCCCAAATACTCTCCCAACTTCCCTACCTTACTCCTAGAAGCCTCACCTTGGGAAAAAGTCTTCCCAAGGAAGCCTTTGGATCAAATCAAAAAGAGTTACCCGATTTTAAGGTAATGTCTTCTCTTATGTTATTTTGTTTTATTTTTCTTCTCCAACCCCATAAACTCTTTTTATTCATTTCTTTTGTAACAATACCAGTATCCTCAATATACTAGGATGTTGTTATTATAAGTATTCGAGCTACACTTACATACACCTAAATCTAATGGTTAAAGAAAATACTGTTTCTGTGGATGGTGAATTTCTGCCTCACGAAACGATGATTGTTCAACACTCATATAACACCTTAAAAGGTGGACATTAAGATGTCACTATATTTATATATGATATATAATATGTTTATTTTTTCATTATGCTTATTTATTTCTCATTTATGGCATACTTTATGATTTCCATTGTGGGTAAACGTGATAATTTCATTTTAGGAAGTGCGGACGACCGCCCCCACAAAGTGATGTGAATCGTTAATTCCATATGTGGGATGTATAAAGGATGGAGTAAATGATATTATATATGATATTATACGGGAACTATATTATACCTTTATATAATTATGATTTCATTCCATTAAATACGAAATAGAAATGAAAGTAGCATTCATGCGTACGTACGGCTTACCGTCTCCATGAACGGTGCATTTCATTTCTTACCTCTAAATGTTACGTAATATTATGAATGAATGTATATACTGGATATATATGATATATATGACATCTAAATCATGAATATAATTCTGGAGATAATGGATATTCTACCACATAAACAACTTGTAATTATAAGAAGTTTATTGTTGACTCAAGTAACAAAGATCGAAAAACGACCGTTATTAACTTAAATAATTACATAATGTTCATAACATGGTAATAAGAGATATAAAAGGAATAAAAAACTTGAAAAGGTTCTTAAGGAATTATAAATTAACTCTAGTTTATTATACAGGATGCTAAAGAATGATCGAGTCAAGTCGGACACGAGGTAAGAGAATTTCTTAACCCAACTTCCATTCTTTGGGTTAATCTCTTATATTCAAATTATGTCATGATATTATTATGTCTTATTTTGTATTTTTACTTTCTTTATGTGTACCTATAGTGAATACACATAATAGATCTATGTTATTTTAAAAATGATCTTTTTAAGGACTTCGTCTCAGTCTCCTTTCATTGAGGCATATTTGGTTTTATACACAACTTTCTTTTATACGGTGTATAAACCCCTTTGAATTTTATGTTTATTCAAAAGGAATCTTTTTTATACGAAGTGTTTTACTAAACGACAAAAAGGGAATGTTTTTCTTTCTGTACATATTCGGCGACAACGACTTCTCCACCGCCGTGACCATTATTTGGGTTTCGGCTTCCTCTACAAGCCATCACTTTTTTTTAATGAAAAATAAATACAAAGTTTTAACATTCTTTTATTTTGGTATTGAAAATGGCTTTGAAAGCGTTTTTACTATATCAATGTGTTGTATTGATATCTTGTGATTAAAATGTGGAAATTTTATGTTTCCTTTATGCATGTTTTATGTGATACTATTATGTTATGGTTTATGATATGTTTAAACCTATTCATATGAGGAATGCATTGGACTTAATAAGTGACGGGTGGAGCCCGCTATAGCTCCTCGATGCATCGGTAGGTCTCATGAGACAAACTAGTGTCTTGGCACGAGGCCTTGACAAAATCTTATTTTTGGTCTTGGCACGAGGCCTTGGCTACGTGGTTAGGATAGTCTGGAATTATGCATTCCATCATTATGAAAGTGGTTATTGATATTGCATGTGATTATTAGACCAGTAGAATATCCATGTGAAGAAGTAAATGGCATTATCTCATTTTAATTGTTCCATATTATGTTGATTTTCATGTTTAAAAGGCTTTTGTTTTAGTTATACATTGCCTTCAATGTTTATGTTTATTTATGAAAGCTTTCGCAATATTATTATCCTTACTGAGCATCTGAGCTCACCCCTTTCAATGTTTTAATATTTTCCAGGATGTGAAGAAATGTTTTATGAATGACCTACAGGGATAGTCAGAAGAGGATATGAGTGTGGACTATGAAGACATTGTTATTAGTTTTTCACCTTATGTTGTAATGTAACATTTATGAATGTATCTAGTGTTTCCAAGGCTACTAAACTAATCGGCTTTTTGAGACTTGATCTTTTGTGATGATGCCAATGTTGCGAAGTAATGCACCGACTCTGGGTAGCTGGGGTCGGGGCGTTACATATTATGTGAATTTTCATTACCCAATCATACATAAGGTAAGGGATAAATCCAAACCTCCATATTTCTTGTGGGTTAAATTTTCTCTCTATTTTCCTCAATTTATCTATCCATTCATCCTATATTATTATCTAATATTTTGTATAAATAGTCAATAATTGTATATCTAGATCAATTAATCATTATTTTTTGGGTAAATACATGTTATAAAACCCCCTTCTCAATTCCTCTCAATAAGCAACCCCGATTAAAGGGAACATCTTAGTTTTTTTATCAATATTAAATTGCACTCCATAAAATGTTTTAATCAACACTAATTTTATTAAATCTCACATTTTATAATGAAAAAATAATTTAGTTCATTTATGATTTTATGGAAATAGTTATGAATTTATCCCATTAAAGGAATCTTTAATTTCCCCCTAAAATAGCAAAAATGTTTTTCATTTCTATAGTTACATAAACACTCTTTTCAATTTAGCAGGACATAATTATTAATGATATATTATTATTTTTACGTTATCAATTTCTGAGAATGATTTGATTCATTATTTCATGGAAACCATTATTATATATTTTTTGGTTATTACTTAAACATAATTAAGAAACCCATTTATTTCAATTGTTATCCCAAACATTTATTCCCTATGTTTGACTTCTTTCAATGACACATATATACACATACAAGTTATGATGGGTGCAACAAGATAGTACTCCAATAAATTGGTTAATGTTTTTCTTATGATATGTTATCAATGGTTTTAAATAGTAAATCTAACCCAATATGGGACTTTTCCAACCATGCGATATTTTCTTGGTAATTATCCTTGACTAATTTTTATACCATGTTATGTGTTACTACCACATTTCAATATTTACATGATAATATGATTCCTTTTTTATAGGACAAGTCTTTATATGTTTATTCATGATCGATGAATTTAATGTTGTCAAGTTATTTCATGTGACTCATTCTTTAGGACACATTTTCATGATTATTTCATGATTGAAAATTTTTAGCTCACCCTTTTTTACTATGTATTTCCTAGGTCATCTTATGCAGTTAAAAGATATCAAATGGCGTTAAGAGCTCATTTTTGAAATTAATAAAAATATACATTACCATAGTTTCATGTTTTCTAATAATTTAACTATTCTCCCAAAGACATTGGGGTTTTCAATCCATGGATTGTATTTAATGGATAATTATGCTTTAAATCATGTAATAATATGCATAAAAGGCTTCAGTCTCTATTGAATTCTCTTCCCTTAATAGCTTGATTAAGGGTTCCAATGTCTTAAAAAAATTCAATTGATCTTTCATTTCACTATTAATATGATGTACCATCATATTTTTAGCAAAGAACTCAAAATGATAATTAAGTTCATGCCTGGTAAAAATACTAGAGAGATAGTACTTAATCGACTTAGTTATTATTTCTCTATCACTCATCCAAATCCTTTTTTTATTTTTCAAAATCCACTGTATGGTTATGTGGGATCATCACATGCAATAGAATTTATACCATTCCTCATCCCTAATTACAAAATTCCAAAGACATCAAATAGAAAAATATTATGTAAACCACCTATCCCAAGTCTTAATACCTCAAAACCATTATCCCCATTTGAATATAAAAAAAACAAAATTTCTACATATCAGATCCTTGGGGAAAGTAGTCATGATCTACGAGCTTCCTAGAGCCACATCCCATGATTTTACCACTTAGCTAGTGAGTATCCCACTAGAGATCATCAAAACATAACATCCACCATAGGAAAACCGACACCGACATCACTCCACCTTCATCGACCATCAACGCCAACATCCGTCACCACACCAAAAAAATAAATGAACCTAGAAAAGAATAAGAATACATCATCAAATGATCCATCCATAGATCATCCAAAAATAGCTTCCATAAATGGAAAACCTACACCGACCTCTCTCTACCATCATCGACCATCGACGCCGACATCCTTCACCAGACCCAAAAAAATCACCAAATCAAGAAAAAATGAATTCAACCTCAAATGAGAATCCAATCGATCAATATCTCATAGAAAAAACACCACCCCTTCACTAATTACTTTGAGTAAGAAACATCTTGTACATGAGACAAAATAGTACCCAACTTCATAGGAGAAAATTAACTCATGACTCACCTGGAGCTTCGAAAACCACAAAACCACACATCCCAAAAGCACATGAATACCACCACACCAAATATGATATGGAGGGGATTAGGGTAACATGGGGTCAAAGTAGGGGCCTGAGTGGTTATGGGAACATAATTTTTTTAGCATCTAAGTATCTGGGAACTAGAAGATTCTGAAACAGCCAACCATGGTTACATTACAATACCCATTGACCACTAAATTGGGTAATCCAAAACCTTTGTGTTCACAACACCCTAGCTCTAATGTAGATATGAAAATATTATCTTGAGGTTAGAGAAGGGTTTGGATAGCTAAGGTCTTCCCTAGCACAAAACCATCAATGGAAATAGTGAAAGAAGAGTGAATGAAATACGATCACAACAAGTGATAGAGAAGATAACTCATAGAAGAATCAGCCTTTGGAAAAAAAATAGAACATGGTAATGAAGAAAAATATAAGAAATAATAATATCTACTAGAAGTTAAAGACTCTTGTATATCAAAAAAGGTAAATATATCTATTGAAAATTGGATCGCATTTTATGCAAAGATGACTAGAGGTAATTATTCTATTCAATAAACAAATTGATTACTATTTACATATTTCTAATATTCATGATAATTTTAGTTTGTAGATGATCCACTAAAAATGAAACTATCAAATAGGTGTCCTACTCACTATGATTTTTTTTCTTTATGGGAAAAAGATATAGGAATCTGACTAATATTAGATAAAAAACATTCTATAAAGGCATGTAGATCATCGTTGGATAGATAACTGGAGTAAATAGGAGAAGAATATAGAGGATGTGAAAAAACTCTTTATTATGCATAGAACTATCCTTATTTCTATTTTCAAATAAAGGATCTCTAAAATGAAAATTATATATTAGATATTCTTAATCTATCAAATTTTCTAAGGATTCCATAGGATCTTTCTGAGAAACTGAGTTGGAAGGTACACCATGCTTTGGTGGACTAACCTTATCATCATCATAATTATAAATATCATCATCTCCATCAGAGTGAAAATATGATATGCCCATAATAGTATATCATGGGAATTTATCTCCCTTAGACGGTGCATCGTCATTATCAATGTATAATAAACCATGATCAACATGGATTTTATAAGAATAACCTTCTAAACCAATTGTTTCATCTCCATTACCACAAACTTTTTGAATCTGTTAGAGGAGTCCCTTGATAAATTCAATTGTAAGTCCTACTAGACACAGATATAGTCTAAATGTATTTGACCAATCATCATCATCTCCACTATTATCATCATACTCTAATTCATAATATACCAAAATAATTATACTGAACTCTCTGAAGTAGAGTTCTCAAACTGAGAACCATTAAAAAATTTAGTTTATTCTTATTCTTCATCTAGAAATTATTTTTTCGGAATGATGTAATTTAGGTTGACAATGAGGTCCATATGAGACATTTTAAGTCTTAACAACATCAGGTTCACAACCTACATCGTTTGAAATAGTGAAATATTCTTCTATTCTTTGTATAGATTCATTATCTTCAACTTCAACACTAGTAGTATCCCCACCTTATTTATTGGAATAATATTCAAAAACATCACTGGGCTACAATCTAGGGTCGACCATATATCTATAATAGAGAAGTAATAATATTAGGGTAGGCAAGGGTGTTTGATCTCGAGGTATTCTTGTATAGACCCATCATGTGGACCATCAAATATATATAATGACTTAAATTTTATCTTCATTTCATAAGAATCAAAAATTAAATATTCTGATACATCATTATACAAAAGTCCCTATTTTTTGGGAACAACATATAATGATTGAACATAAAGAGAAAATGAAATTATACATCTTACTCCACTATAGTTTGTCTTAAAAAAATTCATTCCATGTGAGCTCAATATGTGTACGTTCAATAAAACATTTATCAAGATTTTTACAAAAGGAATGATAATAATTATCAAAGATACCATTATAAGGAAATTTTAGAAATTTATCCCATTTTTTTAAGAGAAATCAAGTTCTTTACCATCAAACATAGTTTTTTATATAATAATTTTTATATTAAAACTAATACTCAACATGAAAATATAAATCATGAATAATACTAGGGTATAATGGAAAATCATTCCTTGAAAACCAATATAACCAACCCTGGTCTAAGATCAAATTTTATACAAGAGACCTACTTGAAGATAAACAAGAGATATATATTTATTTCTCTACTATAACAAATCAAAATGAAAGATTTAGATTTCTTAGTTTGACTTGTTAACATGATTATCCTAGAGATTTTTGTGAAAGAAAATACTATTCAAGAGATACATCGTGATGCTTCAATCACACCATTTTCATATAGATATGAGGGTTAGAGGTTGAAGGTGATGAGTCGAGGATCAAGAGAGAATGGAAAGTTGATTAAAAGGGTGTTTGTGAAAAAATTCCAAATTTAGACACTAATATGTATATTTATATCCTTTATGGATTCAAACATTTAATGTATATGAATATAAAATTGATAAAATATTAGAAAAATAATTATAAATTAAAATAAGGAAAGATAGATGCTATATTAATTGGAATGGTAGCTATCTAGGATATCTTTCCAATGAAAATAATCCTTGATAATAGAAAAAATGTATCATGTCATGGTATCATAGGCATAGTAGAATACAGGAGGTAGGTTTCCAATGTATCATACCAATTGTATCATGGAATCATGCTAGATGTTCATGGTACACAGACCTTGTGGATTTCTTCTTCAAAAAATAAACTAAATTCAAGAATAAATGGTTTTCCAAGACCTATCATTCCATGTACATGTATGATATAGATTAATCTATTTATATTTAATGTAATTTTGAATATGTCAACAAAATGATGTTCTTCACCAATCAAATCCTGATTTATATATGCATTTTGAAAATTATATATCAAAAGGTGATGTATTATGTCAATATGTTAGGTCTGAGAGTGATATATAGGAATCTTGAAAAATTTTATATCACATGAATTATTACAATTTATTATATAGGATCAGATTATAAAATTTCCCCATAAATATATTATTTTTGACTAGTTTCAGAGAATTATCGCTAGATTTGGAATTGATATCTAAATTGGAAATGATATCCTTATGTATATTTAAAGTGTATTTGGGTTCATGTATAACTCTTTACAAAAAGTTGACAAATACTGATTCTTATACAATGTCTATAGAAACCATATCCTTTAACACAAAAAATTACATGATTTTAATCACAATTAATCATCAGTGTATAAGCTAATGGTCACAAAGCTATGTGTCTATGAAGATGAGGTATGTAAAAATCAAAACATGGGACTAAAAACACTAATTTATTTATTCCTCATAATGTGATTAGAACTTTATTTGAGGCCATAAATCTATCTAGGTTATGATGGGGATCACATGAATAAAGGCATGAGAAAAAATCCTAGTAAGGGAATACACACAAGACTAAGGCTTTAGCATAAGGGTTAGAGATCATGACATAATGATATAAAATGTCATTTATAATCATAACATATAAACAGGGTATCATACAAATATGAATTCATAGTAATTTGGTCGAAAAATAAATCATGAATTTAGGATGAGTCAAGGATCATTGCTCATAGAGGAGCACAAGTCATAGCTAATCACCAAGACCGTTTCACATGGTAGCACGAGTCAAGGCTAAGTGATAAGACCATTGCACACAACTTCTCATGAGACTAAAATTTACCCAATGAATTAGAGAAAAATCTAGGCACACCAAAATTAACTTGTTTATGAATATGATTTCCATATAAATATTCATACTTAATCAGTCATCCATAAACATAAGGGAATCCTTGGAGAATAATGGGTATCACATTCATGTCATAAAGCATAATTAATGGGAATAACATAATAGTTCACATTATAGAAAGGAATCAAAAGATACATGGAAATTAATAAGGTAAAATAGGCATATAATATTTTAAGTGATTTTAAATTGATGATACAACATGTAAGAAGAGTATTTACGAAATTCTTAGTATTAAAACATTTTAGTGCGGTTTTAAGGAAAATACTAAAGAGCATTTCAAATAGAGAAGAGAATAACCATTTATATAAAACAAGAAGAAAAAAAAGAAGTTTTTTATTATAAAAAGAGTTATTTTATAAAAAATGGTGTCTTAAAACAAATGGTAGTGTGAACATGGAATGGGGTAAAAAATTGGTATGTTCCCTTAAAACAACTAATTGGGAAGTATCGAGGATGGAATAACATTAAAGCATGTATATCCCCAATAGATAATGAGGTGTGCATCTTGAAACATGGGTTTTGATAATATAAAAAATATTTAGAATGTATACATAAAAATAAATGACAAATTCATTTGGGTAAAAAGAATGATAGATCAACCTGATGGAATAATGGTGGTTTAGGTAGAATCCCTTACGTAATATCGGTACGGTATCGGGGGTAATTAAGAGGGATTAATGAGAGATAAATGGGATTATAATATTTTATAAATCATTAGGGAGGTATGGTGGAGGTTATAAATCATACCCTATCATTAGTAATTATATATAAAAGAGATTATCATAGAGAATATTCTGGAATAAATGTGAGAATGAGAGGATCCCTTACCTTAAGTTCAACGGTGTTCTCCAATTGATATCAATGAAATGAATAATGAAATTAGGTTCATTAACTAATAATTACAGAACCTATTTTAAATTTAATTTATTTATTATATCCTTTTTGAGTTAATTCAGATCCTTTTCGATTGGTTAAGAGGTTTAATTTCATTGATCGAGTTCGTTTATTTTTCATGGTTTTTACGATTGATTTACATAATTTCGTGAATGGAGAATCAAGTAAAATAAGAATGGTTGTCCATAATTGCAGTTATATTATATTATTGAACTCACAAAAGGATAAATTATCGTAAATTTAATTTGGTTACTTTGATTTAAGTTCAATCATTATTAAAACATTGATGATAAACAATTGGGATAATTTGGCAATTTTGATCATAATTTACTTATTTTGTATTAATATCTTATGTCATGTGTAAAAAATAATTAAAGAACATAAAATATGATGAAATACATATATTATAGTATTTATAAACCATGAAAATGGTTTCATGAACAAAATTTAAGATGGTAACAAAAATTGAAAACACATCGTCCTTGAATGTGGTAAATTAACACATCTCGGATGGTCTCTTTACTACTAAAATAAAATTTGTTTAAAATAGAGATGATATTGAATTATAACATTAGAATAAAAACTTCCATTACAATTATTTTATTGGAGTTATCATACTATTTGGTTGAAGGTATTTGTGAAAAGGAAAACAAAAAAGAAAAGAACTTGAATGAAATTAAAAGAATAGTAGAGAGGAACTTACCTCTTGAGTTTATCTCCCTTTAGTACCTTTTAAGGGGAGAGTATTTGGTCTTTTCAGGAGAAAAATGGATTTTGGATGTAGGGGATAGATTTGTGAAGAATTTAGGGAAGGCACAGGGCTTGAGAGTAGTGAAAGGAAGAGGGGAGTGTGGGTGGTTTTTATAGTGAAGGGGAGGAGGGTTTTCTTAAGGTACGGGCATGGACCAAAACATATTCCTCCAAATCGGAAACTCCCCATAATTTTTACTAGGAGAACAGTCTATGTGACTACAAATATACAATCCTAGATAAATTCAATAGATCCTAACACCATTGAAAAAATTGTGGGAAACCGCTGACTGAAGATATACAAACCCAAATAGGATACACACTGACATGCCTTTCCCAAAGGTTTGATAAGTTAGGAGGTTTCGGTAAGGTTTTCAAAATAACCCCTTTCAGATAATAGAGATAATTAATAAGATACCATTCCATGAATGAATTTGAATAAATCATGATTAATGGATTGTATAGGTGGAAGGGATAAAGTGAATCAAAGAAGGGAGACCATGTAGGTATTTAACACATAGGTATGGGCACGAAAGTAGTCTTGGTAGACTTCATGCATACTTAAGTGATGAGAAACCTGGATGTTAAAACTTTGGTGATAATGGACTCTAGACTTTAAGAGTATTAATAGGTATTCCCAGAATCGGGCTGCTCAAGTTCTATAGAGAGGAATGGGGGCGTCCAAGTGTTTTTGATTTAGGGAGGTTGAGTTATTTTTGGAACATAAGTGATATGGATATAAAACACTAAATGAACATATTTCCTATGATAATCCTTTAATTCCTCCACTATATGTGTTAAAGAACTACCTTAAAGGTTTCAGAAGACTTGGGCGGAGGACTAGGGAAACCAGATCTGCAATTGGGATTTAGGGAAATTTTTCCATACAAATGGAGGCCCAAAGTGTCTATTTACAGGAAAAAAGCGACCCTTGTCGAATGGTGGTTGGGCATGCAAGTTGTTTGCGTGCCAGAAATGTGTCATATAAAGACCTCACATGCTGACAGAGCCTTGGTTTGATGGGGGTGATACAAATTTTAAGCCTCTGTAAATCATGATTTTCCTCAAGTATTTTCTCCACTTTTTCTAAATAATTTTACTTTTTCACTTTTCCATCAATTTATTGGAATAGAGTTTCAACAAAATCCCCCCCTATAAATTGGATCCAAAATGGGGGGAGGGTCTTGTAATTAGGTAACTTTGAAAAAACATCAACGTTGTTGATGTGGCACATAAATTGATAGTGCATGAGGTACATACACGTAAGGTGATGGTGCATAGTGTAATATTAATCGATTATATATAATGGGTTCACTTCTATGAAAATTGAAAAGAACTCCATAAATGTAGATCTCCGTGCACAAGTGTTTTCTCTTAGATTGTCTTATCGGTCACTCTTCTTCACTATGTTTCTGATTTTTGCGCCATGAATAGAGAGGCATACTTACGTATTGGATTTATACTTGCGAACCGATTCCATAATTACATTCCATAATGCCTTTTTCAAATTTTCTTAATTTCTTTTTCAAAAAATAGAAAATAGCCACACTTTAAGATTAATTTTTATTTTTTTTGGAGGTTCAATGGCTCCTAAGAGAATCATAACTACAAACAAATTGGATAGTAAGAGAATTGATGATATGATGAAGATTTTCAGGCATGATTGCATTGAAATATATGAAAATACTCTCCCTAATATGGAAACTCATTTGATGAGATATCACTTCAATTTTCCAGGTTGAATTTATTTGCATATTTATGGTTTTGTCCATTTTAAGGATGTCAACATACTGAACCCAAAGAATTATATTCAACTTTATTGGTTTCAAGATCATACCAATTTCACATCTACCAATATTTTGGTTACTAAATCATATATCAATGCCAACACAGTTGGTAAGTCCCATTACATACATCACATTCAGTGTTCTCTTGATTTGAAAGAATATACACCCATGCTACCACCACAATGCAATTCATCCATTTTTAGAGATTCTCGGACAGTTCAATCAAAGGGAAGGAAGAAAATTTGGTATTTTCTCTTAGGAGGGGGTGTTAGAACTGAATGGATGTTGGTGTATTGGGTTTTCAAGACATGTGTGAAATTTATGGATGACATAAAAGTAATTTGGATTAATGAGGTTTTATGGGTCGAGCAAACTAATGTATAAAAGAATGATGATTTTGTGCCTAAGTTGCAAAGCCGATGGATTCCAGAGACTAATTAATGCAATTTGACACATTGAGAAGTAGGCATTCAATTGTGGGATTCCAAAAATATCTCTGAAGAAACAATCCTTGGAGACATGTATTATGACTTTATTACTCTAAAGGCAACATGGAATGACTCAGAAAAAACACTAGTATTGGTTTGTGAGTTAATGAATATGTTTTATAAAATAAAGAATATGAATTCAATAAAGTCTCGCACAATAAGGGATATTTAGCCATAGGGATGGATGGAAGTATCCTTGGTGAATTAGAAAAAGGGTCCCACTTGCACTAGTGCAACAACTTGTCCAAATTTTGAAAAGAGAGGTACACCAGACACATTCTGGAAAACATAGAGAAGGGAGAGCTTAAAAAATGGGGGTATGAAGTCAACTCCAAAGTTCTTGTGAAGACACATCTTCCGGGTTTCCTTTCCATGTGTCTCGGTGAATATCTGTTGCTTGTCTGTGATTTCAACAATGGTTTAAGTCCAAGAACTATTATTATAGCGGCCATGTTGGATGAGAAGAGGATGATAGTATTGGATACCCCTAGTTTGGAAAATATCCATATGATCTTATTGCATATCAATATAGGGAAGTCTCCTTTCAAAATATTAGTGTCATTCATAGTTTTATGGTTGTGGATCCCCACTAATTTCAAAAATTATGCTATGCAGAGTGGGATCAGGTCCTTGGAAATTCGTTCCGACTATCTGTTCAAGATTTTTTTTGTATTTCACATCTGTCTTTGAATTATTTAGGAAATAAGTCGATGTTAAGTATGCACAATGAATTTCATATTTTCCCTTATAGTAATCCACCTATGGGGAATGTTTTGGATGATTGGACAACCATCTTAGAGCTAAGGGGGTATATGATATCTTGTAGGTATAGCGTATTGGCCACCAGGATTGACGGGGAAATCAAATGAGAGGCCTATGATCCTTATAGATTCACACATCAATTCAAATGTCTGAAAAAATTTACCATATATACTCTAGTGAATGTTATATAAGAGAAACATCCAATGGTGTACCAACAACTATTGTTACTGACAACTGTAGAGAAATCTAGGCAATATTCAACTTACGTTCTGCTGATGCAACAATCAAATTGACTATATCGTATGTAGAGAACCATGTTGTGTTGTACCCTAAAGTGGTGGTAAACAATGTTTGGCATAAATTAGGGATAATAAGAGGCAGTATGAAGGAACCATCTCATTTGGAATGTAATTCCTCATCATCCTATGTTGATTAATTAGAGTTAGGGGTTTGGAGTGATGAGGCTCTAAACTCCACGAAGCAATCACGTGCAAGATAAAATACACCAGTAAGATTCAATAAAGTTACACCATCAATAACAAAAGAAGTTGTAATGAGGTGTTCTTAACTCCATCAGTCAGAAGAGTAGTGGGTCCCATTTTTTCATCCACCATATGTGACTACAGAAATTGGGAAGAAACTCAAATCTAAAACTGAAGGATCATCTTAACAACCCCCTGTAATGTACCCAAAATATGTATTACTAGAGGTGGCTCAAAAATTTAAAATATTGCATTTTCATTCTGAAAAAACATAGAAATATTTATGTGAAGGGTTTTATATTAGGGTAATAGGGTATCTACAAACCTCTTTAAATATTATTTTTAAGAACAACACTGATGAAGTATGAACTTATATTAAGGAAATGGAGATGCCTATATATGCAACTGATGAATCTATAATATCCTTCATCATGGAAAGGTATGTTCTCATTTATTTTTTTGGATTTAATCCCTAGTTTAGTTTGATTATATTAATACCTAGTTCTTATGGAGGATCAGGGGTGATTTGAGGTTTCAGGAAATGAAAATGGAGAAAATGGATTTTTTGGGTGGTCGCACGGTCTGCACATGGTTTGTGTTAACCGTGAAGGCAGCCCAAGAAACTGTGCGGTAGGTGGGACTTTGTGTAGTATCCTCCAAATTTTTTTGCACATTTTTCAAAACGATGTAAGAAAACCCTAAGGTATAGAATATTTTAAAAAATTATAATTTTCCACTTCGGGGTTTTTTACACAAACTCGGTATTTCCTCCCATTTCACCCTTCTTCACCCTAGGGACGAATGAAATCTCCCAATATCTCCAAGAGATCAATCTCTCTCGTTTCTAAGGCATTTTTTGTATAGTTTGTTGTGGATCAAAGGGTTGGGTATGGATAATCCCATTGTTGCTTCTCTTTTGAGTTAAGGGTTTGTATCTTATTCTTCTCTCTTTTTAATGCTCAAAAACCCTACTTTTTGGGTGAGATATAGGTTGAGTCTTCAAGGGTTGGTTCAAGTGGAATCTAAGGGATTGATTTAGAGTGAGTTCACCCAAATAATTGATGTAGGTGGTCTAAAACTCATATACCAAGGTTCATTTGTGTATTTTTGAATGGGTTGTTTTGTTCTTAGGTGTCTCTTGGTATGTTTTGATCACCCTTGGAAAGTTTATGTAAATTATTCTTAAAAAGGTAAATGGAGACCCTCACGATCCCCATGGGATTCATCGAGGGTGATGAGATTAATCTTGGGCTACCCATGGGGTGTTATGACTTTTCCGGACCAAGGGTTTTTGTGAAGAACAAGTGAGATTAATGTGTAATTATGTAGAGCCTTTGATAAACATGTTTATGTGATTAATCATGTTGGGATAAAAGCTTGGTGATGAACCTAGGATATATACTAACATAAGAGATGTTTGGTTAATATATAGAAATGATTAAAGAACATAATGGAATGGTTTATAAGAATGATAAGAAATCCTAGTGAGTTAAGCATAATGAACAAAGCCTAGTGAGATAGGCACAATGAATGAGTTATTAGTGAGATAAGTGTAATAAAAGGGATTGGGATAAATGGATAAATGATGTGAATTATGTTGCATGAGTTTATTTGTTTAGTCAGGGGGTTAAATCTCATGTTACTGTTATGGTTTACGTTTTCCTTGGGAAACAGTTTTGATGTCGTGTGAATGGTTAATGGATACATTTATGTATAGTTTGTGCACATAGCTTGGTAGTGTGGGATATTGACTAAGATTAAACAACCATAGGTTGAGCTGGACAGAGGCTCCAAAATCCACCCCTAATGAATGGGGTAGGGATAGGACTGAAGCTTTATTTCTCTATAGGTTTTATCCACCCGGACTGATGGTTCGAGGTGAGGATATGGTTGACATCCACCCAAATAGATGCTTTGATGTGAGGATATGGTTGGCATGGGGATGTTGGTCCTAGTGAGATTTGACAACTCTATTGTTTAATCATGTATTTAATTGTGTACATTTAGCTGTGTAACTTTTTTTTGTTTGATGATCCCATGTTAAATGTCTTGAAAGTGGTAAGATATGGAAATGGTAATAATGTTGGTAATGGACCCAAACTGGATGAGGTCACTTAATCTTTTCTTTTTCATTTTTTACTCATTTCCCTTTTTGCATGAAAAATTTTGTATACCAGATATTTTGTAGACAACATTGGTGGTGGCCTACTGAGTTGTACTCACACCCTCCTCATGCTACCATTGGGTACCCGAGAAGACTTCAGGTTTACAGGTCATGAGAAGGGATAAGGCTCTTTCTTGGGAGTTGGGCTGACATTGGAGTTTTTAGAGGAGGACCCATACATGGTGTCAGGACCATTTGGGGGATTTTAAAGTTCTTTACATCCTGCTTTTTGTTCACTTTTTCACTTGTAGTATGGAGTGAAATATTTATTGTTGGACACGGTTGTATCTCACTTTGTGGAATTGTGGTTTATGCCTAATCTAGTATTATTAGTTATTATTATGTTATTTTTTAATCTTCTATTGTGGCATAATGTATTGAAAAGGGGTTATAGTATCCCTAATTGACTATTTTGACCACTGATGCTAGTGGGAAACCTTTTGTTTAGGGGGAGGTGTTTGTAACCACTTGGCTCGGAGCACCATTTTAGTGGCTTCCGAGTTGGGGATGTTACAATGTTTTATCAGAGGAGTTGTTTCTTATCCTTCTATTGAATCGTGTAATATAGGATAGTAGATGGGAGTTAGGATGTTTTAGTCCTTGGTAATGAGCTCGTTGTTGGTAGTAGCTAACCCATGTATGAGGGAAACTCCATGTCACCCTGGGTGGGAATTTTTGTTCCCGATTGTACGATGACACAGTTGAAGATATTTCACCATTAGGTGATGCAAATTTTGAGTGATGTGATTATTATATGATATTGGTCTCATGGCCTTGATGGAATTAGCTTTTACATTAATGCCTCATTGTAGGCACCTAGAGAGATAGGTGCCATGCATCATGGTAGGAACACAAGGGTTGGGTGTGTGAGGCATGAACAATAGAATGAACCATACATCTTGATAATTGAAAAGGGAAAATGCGGTAAATGAAATAGTGAAACGGGGTGAAGATAAAATAATGATAAGCAATGATTAATAAAATATGTGTAATTAAAGGTTTGTGATTAATTAATTTTTTTTGTAACAAGTTGTGTGAGCCTTGTGGTGGTGTATAGTTGTTTACCCATGTGAGCCATGGCCCACGGTAGGGATGGTCAAGGGGTGTTTTTTGAAATGTTAAGGGTTGTTGTGGCTGGTAAAGAGCCTTCTTGTTATGATGTTCTGAATGATTTATGTTATGTTTTTAAAACGTCATGTATGGGAATGTAGAAAAAAGTCCCCACGACATCGAATGCCGGTTGGGAAACTATAGGATATTGCTATGAAAACATGTCCAGTATATGGGAAAGAGAATGTGGTGATCCAAGAAAGTATAGAAGGGTGATTCTAAGAGAACTTGGATTGTTTTATGTAGATGATGGATCAAGACCCAGGGTGGGTCACACCAAGTATGTTTGAGTGAACCAATGTGTTTCAACTATACCACCCTCCAACCATTACCGAAGATGGTGGTCCATAGGCAGAAGAGTTATGGACATAGTCTGTCAGGATTATACTTGATCATATGGAGACAACTATTGGGAAGTGAGTCATGTTTGAAACTTATATGTTGTGGGGCCAGGAAAATCATTGATTGGACATCCTGGATCAAACTGAGCAGACTAAGGGGATGTGGTGGGAATATTTTTAGGAAACATTTCTAGATCATTATTACCCAAAGACTCTGAGGAAATAGTGTGATGCATAGTTCATGATCCCGACTTAGGGGTCGATGTCAGTGATGAAGTATACTGGTTGCTTCCCTGACCTGTGACATTTTTTCCAGTGTTGGTGGGGGATGAGGTAGCAGTTACGAGGCATTTCCAAGATGGGCATAGACACGAGATCTGGTCTCAGGTGAATATCTTTCAATTGAAGTGGTTTAAAGAGGTAGTGGATCAAGTGCTAATCTCAAAGGGGAAACTGAAAGGGTATTTACGTAGTGGGATTGTCATGCAAGATGGGAAGACATGTTGTGCACCTTCTGAAGGCCGTAAGAGTCATTTTGGATGTTTTCAGTAAGGAGGAATTGTGAATGGTGGTCAAAAGAGATGGTCAGCCTCTCAGGGAGGTGATTGGGTTTTCTGAAATCAGTGTGGTAGGTCAAGGAAGATGTGGGGCTAGTGTCCTTGACCTCCTATTGAATGCCGGTCGTGTGACAGATTGGGATAGGTAAATAGGTTTTGTAGGAACCCTCAGTAGGACAGTAAGAATGTGGTGAAAATCAGATACTGAGCGGAGGCAAGTGATTAGTTTATCCATATCAGGAAGGCAGTTAGAGCTCCACAGGATGTACAGACAGGGGCGGTGGAGGTGGAACTCCAAGGAAAGATCACCCACATAGGCTAGGTAGTGCAGTGCAGGGCACACAGGTTGGAGCCTAGGGTATAGGGGAAGGTCAGCTTCATGCAGTTCAGTCTACACATGTGATGGTGAGGCTAGAACATCAACCGTCTGAGGTATGATCCTTGTAGCTTCTACACTTTCTAGTGCGTTTTTTGACACTATTTTTGCAGCCTCTTTTATTTCTACTTAGTTTGTGGTAGCATTGGATTTTCCTATGGAGAGTGTGTGTGTGGGTGATGTTGATTGACACTCCGTTGGGGGTGTAAAATGAAGTCATCTTGTAGTGTAAGGGATGTGCTCTGAAAGTCAGTGGGTATAGTTTCATGTGGCACATGTTCATTCTTAACATGTCGAGATTTGAAGTGATCTTGGGTATCGACTGGTTGGTGTTGTATCGAGCGCACATAGACTATTATTATTGAAGGGTATCATTCATGTAACTTTAGGTTAACAATTATGTTCATCACAGAGAGTGGGATGTTCAAGAAGGTGGTGCAAGGAAATTTTTTAAGTATAGGGGTAGGCTCACAGCTCATGTACCTTGCATTGTGCTTGATGATGAAATTGGGGAACATTTTGTCTTCCCTCCAGTAGTGTATTAGTTTCTAGATGGGTTTCCTGAGGATTTCTTGGGGTTTCTACACGAGAGGGTTTTTGAGCTCACGATCGAGTTGTTGTCGGGATCATAGCTAGTTTCTATTATTCCATACTGAATGGCACTAGAAGAAATACAATATTTAAAGTTTTAGATTGAGGAGTTTGAGCATAAGGGGTTCATATGACCTAGTACGTCTCCTTGGGGATCTCCTGTTCTTTTTTCTATGAAGGCTGATGGGTCATTATGACTGTGTTTTGTTTATCACAAGTTAAATAATAATATGGTGAAAAATCAGTACCCTCTTCATAGAATTGATGACCTATTTGACCAGTTCAGGGGTGCATCAGTGTTTTCTATGATTTATTTGAGATCGGGTTGTCACAAGTTGAGGGTGAGACCTTCTGACGTACTGCTGATAGATTTCAGGAGTCGGTACATATTTTTTGAGTTTGTGGTGATTCCTTTCGGCTTGACCAATGCGCTGGTAGTGTTCATGGATTTTATGAACTGAATCTTCCATCCTTATCAATATTATTTTTTGGTTTTCATTGTTGATGACATCTTAGTGTACTAAAAAAATGATTATCTTTCCCAACATCTTGACATCATCTTGAGTACACTAAGAGAGCATCATCTTTATGATAAGCTATCAAAATGTCCATTCTGGATTAGAGAAGTTAATTTCCTTGGTCACATAATCTCTATGGCAGGTGTGTTTGGGGATCCAAAGAAAGTGCATGACGTTGTGTTGTGGGAGGCACCCAAGAGTGATTCAGATGTTCAGAGCTTTCTGGGTTTGGTCGGATATTTCCGAAGGTTCATCCGGAATTTTACTCATTTGGGAGCACCACTATCAGGCTTATCCAAGAAGGGAATCAGGTATGATTTTTCTGAGTATTTTGAGAATTCCATTCAATTGGTGAAAAAGAAATTGATGACTGCACCGATCTTGATCTTACTAGATCCAGGTAGGAAGTATGTGCTATTTTGTGACGTTCCTGGTATCAAGCATAGGGCTGTGTTAATGCAAGATGATTAGGTGGTGGATTATGGGTCGAGGAAATTGAGACCCCATGAGAAGAATTATCCCACTCATGATATTGAGTTGGATGTGGTAGTATATGACTTAATGTGCTTAAGGAACTACATGTTGGTGGAATGGTTCATAGTGTATACCAATCACAAGAGACTAAATTCTGTCATTTCGAATTGGATTTGAATCTTTTGCAGTGAAGGTGGGTTCAATATATCCATTCTTTCGGCATTAAGATGGTATCTACACAGGGAAAAGGGAATAGTGTTGCTGATGCTCCAAATAGGAAGGCTAGGAACTAGGTGGTTCAAGAATCCATCACTGAGTGGCAGACGATGGCCTTGTTCGGGGAGATGCACCTAGAGGTGTGGGGAGAAAACAGCCGGGTGACTCTTGATTCCATGGAAGTTGAGTCAAAACGTTTGAGTATAGTTAGTGAAAGTCATCTCGATGAACCTGAATGTTTTTCCATGAAAAAAGGCTTAATGGCGGGGAGCCACATTCAGGTTGGGCCGTCAGCATGGACAAGGTTTTTTGCGCTCTTGGTCATGTGGTCATGTTTGTTTTCATGCAAGAGGAATTGTTGTGGGAGTTACATGCATCAAAATGGGTACTGCATCCTAGTTTTACCAATATGTATCATGATATCTGCTAGTAGTTTTGGTTTCCAGGACTGAAAAAGGAAGTTGCACGATTTGTTTAATGGTGCCTTACAAGTCAGTAGGTGAAGGCCGAGAATCAATTCCAATGAGGTTTGTTACATCCATTTCCCATTCCACAATGAAATTGGGATGGTTTTATGATGTATTTTGTGGTGGGAATATCGAGGATGCCTTGGATGAATGATGAAATCTGGGTGGTGGTGGATCAGCTAACGAAAGTGGCTCATTTCTTACCTATTTAGGAGAGTTTCAAAATTGACCACTTGGGGGAGTTGTATGTTTGGAAAATTGTACTATTTCACTGTGTGCAGTGAACTGTACCTTCACATCATGATCCTCATTTCACATCACACTTCTGGAAAGGGTTGTAGAAGCCACATGGTACACATGTGATTTTGAGTATGACTATTCAACCACAGACGGATAGGCATTCAGAGCGTACAATCTAAGCATTGGAGGACATGTTGAGGGATTGTTTCATGGGTTTCATTTGTTCTTTGGAGAATCACATGTCTCTTGATTAATTTTCCTAAAACAATAGTTTTCATGCTATGGATTATATGGAACCATTTGAGGCTCTCTAAGGGAGGCCTTGTAGATCTCTGTTGTGTTGGTTCGAGGCCAGTGAATCTGAGCTGTTGGGACTGAGTCTCGTACAAGAGACATCAGAGAAAGTTGAGTTGATTCAAAAACTGAAGGAAATGGCATAGAGTTGGAATAAGTCATTTGAATATTGGAGATGCAGACACCATGGGTTCGAGGTTGGAGATAGTGTGTTCCTTCGGGTGTCTCCAAGGTTGGTTCACCGATGGATTCAGAAGCATGGAATGTTGGTGCCCTAGTATGTGGGGTCGTTTGAGATTGTATAGAGGATCAGTTTGGTGGTGTACCAATTGGATCTTTCATAGCATTATAGCAGGATACATGATGTATTTCATGTGTCACGGATTCGGCGATACCACCATGACCCGACTCACTTGGTGGATGTTGAGGATGTTGAGCTAGGGGTTGATGCGTCCTTTTAGGAGCATCTGGTTCGTGTCATGGATCATAGTGAGAATATCTTTCATGGAACGGTTATTCCATCAGTGTGAGTAATATTGAAACATGGGATGATTTAGGAAGAAAAATGGGAGTGAGAATCATCTATGCAGGCTCAGTGGCCCGATATCTTTTCCTCACAACTGCAATGATGCTTGGGAGCTCAGCTCGAGGTTGAGCTGTTATGAGGTGGGGAGGTTATATGATCTTAGATCCTGGAAAGGTATGTTATCATTTATGTTTTGGTTTGAATCCATTGTTTTGTTTTTTTAATCAATTAAACAAGTCCTTAAGGAGGCTCAAGGCTGTTCTGAGGGTCTGGGAGACAAAAATAGAGAAAAATGGGTTGTCTGGCTAGGCCGCACGGTCTGCGCATAGTTAGTGCTAACTGTGTGGACAACACATGAAACAATGCGGGAGGTGGGAATTTGGGAAGTGTCCTCTACACAGTTTGATTATGGTTTGGAAAACCGTGTGGGTAAATCGTTCATCCCAAAATATTTAAAAAAATTACAATCTTCCTACTGGGATTTTTAACCCTTACTCGGGATTTCCTCCCATTTCCTCCCTCATCACCCTTGAGATGAACCAAATCGTCCAAGAGCTCCAAGAGATCAATCTACCTAGTTTCAAAGGAATTTTTGGTGCCGTAGGTTGCGGATTGAAGCTCTAGGTATGGCTAATACCAACATTTCTTCTCATTTGAGTTAAGGGTTTTCATCATCTTCTCCTCTATTTCTAAAGCTCTAAAACCCTACACTTTGGATGAGATCTAGTTTGAAACATCAAGGGTTGGTTGAAGTAGAATGTTAGGGCTTGATTTAAATTTCCTTCACCCATAGAATCGAGGTAGGTGGTCTACAAGTCATATTCCATGGTTTTAATGTGGATTTAGGCATGTGTGGTATGGTTCATGGGTGTCTTTGGGTATTTTTTGATCACCCTTGGCATGTTTAAGAAAAATAGTTATTAAAAATGTAAATGGAGACCCCCACGGTCCCCATGGGATGCATCGAGGGTGATGAGGATAATAGAGGGCTACCCATGGGGTGTGTGGACTTTTCTAGACCTAGGGTTTTTGTAAAGAACAAGTGAGATTGTTGTGTAATTATTTAGAGCCCTTGATTAACATGTTGATGTGGTTAATCGTGTTGAGATAGAGGCTATGTGATTCACCTAGGCTTCATTTTAACCTATGGGTTATTGGGTTGACATGCGGAAATGATTAAAGACCACAATGAAATGGGTTATGAGCATGGTAATGAAGCTTAATGAGTTAGGCATAATGAACAAAGCCCAGTGACATAGGTGCAATGGATGTTTTCTTAGTTAGATAATAATAATAAAAGGGAATTGGGATAAATGGATAAATGATGTCAATTTTGGTGAATGTGTTAATGGGTTAAGGCATCGAGTTAATTATCATGTTGTTGTTATGGTTTATGTTTTCCTTGGCTATTGGTTGTGGTGTTGTGTGAATGGTTAATGGATACATATATTTATAACTTGTGCACATAGATTAGCAGTGTGGGGTATTTACTGAGGTTCAACACCCTCGGGTCGAGTAGGACTGAGGCTCTAAACTCCACCCCAAATGCACTAGGTAGGGATAGGACTGATTATCTATTTCCCTGTCAGTTGTATCCACCCGGACTGATGCTTCGATGTGAGGATATGGTTTAAATCCTCACGAACAGATGTTTGGAGGTGAGTATATGGTTGGCATGGGGAAGTCGGTCCTAGTAAGATTGGAAAAATTTGTGTTTTCTTCATGTATGTAATTGTGTACTTTAAGCAGTATAACATGTTATGTTTGATGAACCGATGTTAAATGGGTTGGAAATGGTAAGATATGGAAATGGTAATAATGTTGGGAATGGACCCAAACTAGTTGAGGAAACTTATCTTTTCTATGTCATTTATTATGAATTTCACTTTTGGCCTGCAAAATTGTATATACTAGATATATTGTAGACAATGTTGGTGGTGGCCTACTGAGTTGTACTCACACCTTGCTTGGGCCGTCGTTAGTTACTCGAGCAGACTTCATTTTTCCAGGTCATGACAATGGAAAAGGCTCTTACTAGGTTTTTGGTTTGGCCTGGGTGTTTGTGGAGGAGGACCCACACATGGAGTTAGAACCACTTTGGGGAATTTGTAGTGCATTTCATCTTGGGATTTTTTTCACTTTTTCACTTGTACTATGGAATGGAATATTTACTATTGGACTCGATTGTACCCCATTTTGTTGAATTGTTGTTTATGAATAATCTTGTATTATTCGTTATTATTCCACTATTCTTTTATCTTATACTATGGATTACTATGATAAAAAGTTGGTATAGTCTCCCCAATTGACTATTTGGACCCCCACTACTATTCAACAAGTTTTTGCTAAAGGAAGGAACTCTTAAGGTCATGTAACCACCTGGCTCAAAGAACTGGTTTAGTGGCTTCTGGGTAGAGGAAGTTATAGAATCAATTCCTACCACAAAATGAGTGAAAGAGATGTTAGATTGTGGCACCACTGAAGGTGTTGACCTTTTATTAGATGAAGAGTGTTGTGATTTTTTTATCTTGAAGATTTAATTTTTCTTTTTCTTTAATTCTTTTTTTCTTTTCTATTTGAATTTAGTCAATGAATTGCTGCTCAGGGGAAAAACTATTTAACTTTCAGCTAGCTAATGGAAACACAACATATGTTCTGTCATCACAATATAGACCTAGTGGTACTGCACTTGGAGCTATTAGATCATCCATTAATTCAGGATAGATATCTCTAGGACAACATGCCATGGAGGATGAGATAGCAAGGGGCTTGCATTATCCAATACATATTTTTGGAGATGATTATTCAATTCCTCCCATTATTTCCAAGAAACTGAAACATTGAAGAAAGAAAACTATGGTTTAACCATTTTTCAGTAGTGGTATGCATTCTTGAAAACATGAATTTTTTCTTAATTCATAGAAATTGTTTTATCATCATAGAACTACAAGAACATTTTTTTGTTTATTCTCTTAGAGAAATCACTAATGAGCCTTCAGGAACCACATAGGGTGCTTCCAAATAAGCACAAATTCCAACCAACCCAATAATTCCTTTGACTGAAGATGAATTTAGAGTAAAGGAGTAAACATATATTCCTAGAACTACTCATGTTCTTGCTACCTTGAGAGACGAGACCTTTGGTAAATTAGAAGTGCTTCATGAGATATTATGTGTAACAACTACTTAATTCTAATCAGTGATACTTTAGGTTCATCGCATGCACCAAAAAATCCTCTAACAACTGATTTTAACCCTACAACTATTACTGAGGAGGATGATTGGTGTCAAAAGTTATTAGAGGGGGGTCTTGAAACAACCACTCCAATGTGCTGCCACGAGTGAGAATAAAATGGGATTTGGGATATCATTATATGATATGATGAATCATGTAATTTTTTTTAAGAAGTATTAGAACACGTTAATATACCAATTACTATAGAATTGCTTCATGAGAAACTAGGTGTAACAACAATTCAATTGCACTCTGTGATACTTTAGGTTCATCGCATGCACTATAACTAACATGGGATACTAACATGGGATTTGGGATATCATTATATGGTAAGATGAATCTTGTAATGTATTATGATGATGTATTAGAACACCTTAAGATTCCAAATACTTTATAAGTGCTTCATGAGAATGTATTACTGAGGATGTTGATCAGGGTCCAAAATTGTTAGAGGGGGTCATGAAAAAACCACTCCCAAGTGTTCCCACAAGTGAGACTAACCTGAGATTTGGGATATCACAAGATGATAGGATGAATCTTGGAATGTATTTTGATAAATTATTATAACATGTTAATATGAAAAATAATTTATAATATTTTTTAGTTCCTTGTATAGAACCAAATGGACGTGAGTTATCGTTGTTCTTCCTATCAATATTTTTATGATTAAATTTTCTAACCATGATCGGTTGAAATATGAAATTCCATCTAATGAAACTACCACAGTGATGATGCCTGGAGGAATGATCAATATCACTATCAATCCCACTATGTGATACTTTAGGTGCATCACATGCCCCAAAAAATGTTGCAACAACTTATGTTGGCCCCACAACTATTAACGAGGAAGATGATCAGGGTCAAAAGTTGTTTGAGGGGGTCATGAAACAACCACTCCAAAGTTCTCCCATGAGTGAGACTAACATGGGTTTTGTGATATCATAAGATTATATGATGAATCATTGAATGCCTATTGAAGAAGTATTATAACACATTAATATGCCAAATAAATTAGAAGATTTTAATGTTCCTTGTATAGAACCAAATGGATGTGAGTTTTCAATGTTCTTCCTATAATTCATTTTTATGATTAAATTTTCTAACCGTGATTGGTTGAATTATAAAATTCCATCTAAAGAAACTGCCATAGTGATAATTCCTGAATCAAGCATTGATATCACTATCAATCCCACCTTTATGGAGACGTTGACTCAGGTGTAACTTGAAATAGAAAATCATCCTGAGATTCATTCAAAGAATCTAGACAAAGATAAAGAAATCACCCCCACTAAAATTCACCATCTAAAATACTGAAGTTGAGAATATTGGGGAGGAGCCTTCTCAAGATACCAAACATTAGTTAGGTATGGATTACCATTATTTTGATTCTGCTCACTCTTGTTATCCTTTTGAAACAAACCATAACCATATTTTTAATTCACCATATAAGATTATCAACATCAATGGCTAGTTCTGGAGGTGAATCGTCTGCATCAGCTTAAACAACATTAGGATGTAAAGAAACCACTATCAAGTAAGGATTAGAACAAGGCACTTATTTAAGTGCATTAATCCCAGATTGGGTTTCTCTTTATGACAGTGATTCTGAATCAGATCTAGACCTGTAAGAGTCTCTTAACCTTTCACATCTCAAGGAATGGAAGAAAATATAGAAGATAATATCTGAAATTAATCTTGAAGATCTAAACACATGAATTCCACATCTTTTATCTCTATTCGTTATGATTGAATTTGGCAGGTTTTAATACCTTTAAATCCATAGTACAGGGAAATTGATTATCCATAAAAGTGGGCATGAGTAGAAATGTCAACAAGATCTAATAAAATTTAGTCTATTTACCTATCCTAAGTAATTCCAAGTAGCATTATTCCAAGATGAGGCCAATAATATATCTTTGTTGATATAACTCCAACAAAAAATTAAAGTAATAACTGTTTAGTAGTTGTGTCTTCAACAAGAGATGGATATTGTTATAGGGGAGCACAAACATATTTATGAATCAGTAGGAGAATTCCATAAATATGGTGAAAAAGACATGTTGGATGTCATGGAAGAGCTTCATCATGCTTAAGAGAATGAAACTGGTCAGATAGATGAACTTCAATAAGTATCTGATGGAGCTCAAGAGGACATTAATAAAATGGGAAGTTACGTAGAAAAAATCTTGTGATTTATGATAGAGATACTCAAGTACGTGGATGTTCTTCTATGTATTTTTACTCAACAATGAAATGAATTTTTCTTCTAATTATCTATGTATTCATCATTTCTCTATTTTAATTGTAATTTTAAAGATAAATTCCATAATATGATATTTTTCATACTAGATAACCATAATTATGAAGGCAGTTATGGAATGCCCTTGTTTTACCTAAGAAAGTGGACCTATTGAGTGTATTTTGACCTTTACTAGTGTTATGAAAACTACCCTACAAGATTTTAATATTTTGATTTTTTAATGATTAATCTTTCCTAAACTGTAAAAAATGTATGTCTAGTGAGATGAGACTTTGTCTTTTTGTCCAGAGTACCCTTTGCAGGTTTTCAATCTGGTGAATACCATGCTTTTTTTAAGGACAGTTTGGAGTCATGAAACTTTGACTAATAAGGATAGTGTTTAAGTTTGAATAGATTTGATCATAAATTCTGATATTAGATCCCAAATTAAGATTAGTTTCTAGTAATTTTACCAATACTCATTAGATAATTTCAAGGAAAATTTTGAGTCATGATTTTAATGGTCACCAAATCTAAAAGATGAAGCACAAAAGTTGAGATATTTTTTAAGAATAAGGTTACCATTTTTTTGAAAAACTCCTTATGGGGGATGTATTATGTAGGGCCTACTAGGGAATATGTTTTATATCCCAATAGTGACATATTTTGACTGACATGCCGATTGTTTAGGTGAATTTTATGCAAGGCCACCTAAGCGAATGTACATTATAGTCAAGAAAAGGAGCTCAAACAAATTGACATTTTATTAATGATATAAAGGGAAATTATGTCTTGGGAGACTCAAGAACACAATATGTGGTTTTTCTAAGGAAAAATATTTAATAAATAAAGGTCCATCTTTTCCAACCTATCTCATGAATGGGGAAACACTTCTACACAAATTTGTTGTGTGAAGAATGGATAAAATTGTTCAGAAAAGGTCTTTCTGACATTGTGATATATAGTTTAAACTGATGTTTTAAGAAAATAATGTTGTGAAGCTTCAATTCATGCTTCAAGGACATTATGCTGTGCAGTTTGAAGTCATGCAACAAGTACATTTGGCTGTGATGTTTCAAGTCATCCTGCAAGAACATTAGGATGTGTAGTTTCAAGTCATGCTACAATGACATTAGGTTGTGTAGTTTCAATTCATGTAGTAAGGACATTAGGTTGTGTATTTTCAAGTCATGGTACCCAGAAATTAGTCTTTTCATTTTCAAGTCATGCTATAATGACAATATAAGCCATTAATTTAAGGTCTTCAGATTTGACCAAAAGTTAATGAGTGTCTATTTTCTTGATAATTTTCCAAGAAACATTTCACCATGTTCAGGTATGGAAGCAAGAATTATAAAATATTATTTGGAAATTTATGGACCCATTGAATGGAATGGGAAAATTTCTAAAGGTATTAGAGGAAGTCCTTTCCAAGAAAAAAGTTACCATTATTTGAGGAACCTGTTATTGCGAAATTATTATGCAGGACCGACTAGGGATTATGCTACATTGTTGAATAGTGACATCATTTGACAAACATGCTTATTATGTAGGCAACTTATGTAAGTCCGCTAGGGGAACATAATTTATAGTTAGGAAAAATAGTTCTTGGGTATTAAACATTCCATTTATAAAAACCGAAGAAAGTTTTGGAGATTATTAATTTCCACACCACAGAATTTGGTTTATGGAGAAAAATACCTGAATACAGAATGAGTATTTCCAGTCATGATTTTTAAAGAATCGGAGAAATATGATTTCAATAAAGGTATGACCCAAACTTTGGAAGTATGAAGTCTGTTGTTTTAGGTCATATGACTAGAAACAGAATATAATGTAAACAGTGGATGATATATGGTAAAATGATCCAAGGTTATTTCAATATACTCTAAACACATGGAGAGGGAAAATGTGTAAACCATAGTCTTGGATACTTTAAGATTGAGAGAAAGGTAATGGAAAAAATTTACAAATATGTATGCTTTAAGATACTGGTTCTTGTATATTTTCATCAAATATTGAAGGGGACATGAGATGATTTTACAAAGAACAAAGTTACTATTATTTGACAGAACCCATTATTGGGGCTATATTCTGCAAGGCTAACTGGGGGAATATGCCACTTAGACAAACATTGGTAGCTTTTGACTGATATTCATGTTATATGGGTGACTTAAACATGGCCACCTAGGTTCATGTACTGCATAATCGGGCAACAGATTTCTTAGATATAAAAAACAATACCACAAAAAACACTAAGAATGATTATGATGATACAAAAGTTTTCAACATTAAGAGTTTAAAATAGAAAAGGGGTAATTATCAATGAACATGAGAAATATTTGAATCAATATTGTCCATGAGTTTGGATTTCCTTACATTGATCTGACTCATTGGTAAATGAGGACATTTTTTTGTTTCCATAGTGAGATCTCTAAGGAGAGGTCCCAAAATGAAGACTCCTACATAGATTGTTAATTATATGCGTAAGATAGATAAAGATTTATCCCATGACTAGGATGAAGAGATAAGGCCTAGTTTACAATATGTACTCAGTGGTATAAGAATCATTCCCTATGTAGTTTTTTGGGTACATTACAGTTTAATGACATGATGCAAGGGCATTATACTATGTACTTTAGAGTAATGAAGGGAGGATATGAAGTGATTATGATGTGAAAAGGAATATTGTGGTTGGTCCATAGATTTTAATTCATGTTTTACTATGTATCTCATATGGATGAGAATCATGCCACACGTAGTTCTTAAAACATTACCAATACAGGTTTGATTCATACAAATAGGGAATAATATTTTTCTTATAGGGGATGGGCCTAATATTTGAGATCTAGGCAACTCTACATATCCTATTCAAATAAGAATTAAGAAAATTGTAGGTCTTGATAAATCAATCCCCACACCATTTGAGTTTGATGTGAGAGATGGGGACTTTTAACACAATATGTAATAATGGTTAAATATAAGACACAATATGGAATGAAGATAAAACCATGTATCTTATAAGAGTACTGAGTATAGATTTGGCTCATATACAGGAATAAAAAGGTAAATCAATTTCATTATGGTCATAGTTGAGCCCAATATTGGAGATCAAAACATCTCTACGTATCCCATTGAAATGAGAATCAATCCACACATAGTTCTTGAAGGATTCCTTATGCAGGTTTGATTCATACACATATGGAATAAAGGTGTAATTTTCTTTATCATATATAGTCCCAATATTGGAGATCTAGGTGTATCTACAAATCTCATTGAAATAAGAATCAAGCCATATGTAGTTATTGAAATGATTTATCTATGATGATCGGATTCAAACATAGGGAGAAATAGAACTCATATTCCACTAAACAGTAGTAGTTTTGTGAGTAATGCTTGCTCATAGAAGATACTGATTTTTTAAAAAACATAAGGAATACCAATTGGCTATATTTTAGGGATTTATTAATGTCAACTGAAGAAGTAGTTAACTATATATTTTAATGTCATGTAGCGAGGACAAATAATGTCATGCAGTTTAACATCTTCTGACAAGGACAAAGATGTTATGCATTTAATGTCATGAAACATGGACAAATATGGGTGTTATGCAGTTTAATGTCTTGAAAGTAGAACATTATTTTCTATAGTTTCATTTTATGCAATAAGGACATTACATTGTGTGATTACAAAAAGTACTTCTTCAATAATTTTGAATTGGATGAAGTTTTAATATGTTCTTTATCCATTGAGATTAGGAAATAAACTCTATTAGAGTATATCATATGTATCGAGTAAGGTCTTTCCCACATTGACTCAGGTTTCAGAGGCTTCATTCCTGGTATCATTTTATTCATGAAGACTTATACAAATTATCCATAACAAAAGTCATGGAAGTTAAAATTTTTGTTAAAAACTCATGTTATTATGTTCTGATAGACTTCCAAATGATGAAATGTTTTAAATATCATTACTTTAAATTGATCCAACTCATCAAATCACTTTTAAGACTATTAATCTATAGATAATTGATCACATATTGAATATCATACTGATGTTTATTGGATTTTGATAGGAAAAACTACTTTTGTTCCATATACCAATGAATATAAAGTTTCTCATGTGGTAGTATGAGTAGTTGTCTGATAAGACCATAAAGCATGAAATTGTTTATTAGGCCATCATTTCCTATCTTTATCCATAATTTTCTTTAGTATATTTTATAGGGTCTTTTTGAAAGACTTAATATATCCATTGGCTACTGCATAATATCGAGATGAATGGTTGGATTTGATATTGTGAACCTAATATAACTTTTTTACCTGAACAAAATAGAAATTTGTGCCATTATCCATCAATATAGTTTGAGGGACACTAATTATGTTAATAGTATTAGCTTTGAAAAAGCTTCCAATGCAATTGGCTCCGACTTATTTTAGAGGTACTACCTCACCCCATTTGGAGAAGAAATCCATAATATTAAGAATATACTTCAAATTAAAAGTCATAGCTATAGGATAAGGTCCAAATATATCCATTCCCCATGTAGAAAGTGGAAAGGAGTATTTAACTATGTGTAGAAACTCCAGGGGTTGGTGAATGAAGTTGGTATACACTTGGAAGGGATGACACTTTATGGTCAAATATGTGTAATCATGTGTCATTAAAGGGTATAATTATCCAATCCTTCATGTTTGATAGGAAATCCAATGCCCAGACTCGTGAGCACCACAAGATCTTGTATGTACTTCTTTAATGTAAACTGCAGTACCTTCTCCTTCAATAAACCTAAAGAGGACTACATCAAAGCCACTTTTAAGAGGATATTCTGTTGTTATAGGCTATTATAAAGAGCGTAATTAGCCACTCATCACTGATTCTGTTCTTTTTTAGCACTATCTGGGGGAAGTAATCCATTTTCGAGGTATTCCATGATAGGTGTCATCCATCATCTAGCATGACCATATGCCTCAGAAATATGGCTTACTTCATTAATTTCCCCCATTCGAGTTTGATGAAAAAGGTGAAACCATGTGACTATGTGAAATACTGATGATCGTACAACCTGATTGGACCTACCAAGGCTATGGCTGTATTATCCATTGCATCAGCTTGGGAATTTTTTGATCATAGGGCATATGAAGATGTTGGCTCTGAGGAAAATTAAGACATTAACCCCTGACATAATCACACAAAGTGAATAACTCTTTTATTCTAATATCATAATCCCCATTAAACTGTTTGTTTACCAATTCTAAAACACAATTCACTTTCAGGGGATTCACTTGTACCAGGAGTTCCAATTCTGGCCATGCAATGACTGTTTAATATTATGCCTCATTTTTGGTGCTTCCTTCAGATAAAATAATGGAATATAGGAACACTGCCTTTTCTGGGGAGATAAGAACAATTCCTAAACCAACTTTTTCGGGTTTAGGGTTTTCCATTCTATTTCCCGTTGGACTTCTAGAACCACCACCAAAGTACATTTCCCACTTTTGGTATTTATCTTCAATATTGAGGATTTATTTATCATGAATTTCAATATTAAAAGATGTAGCTTCTACAGATGAGTGTTTAGAAAAAAAATCTACCGAGGCATGGAATTGTATTTCTTTTTGAGGCACAAACTAGATATCAAACTATTGCAAAATAACATCCCACTATGCTAAACGTCCTGTATGCAGAGGACGTCTGAGTATAAATTTTAGCGGGTTATTGCAAGATACCATGTGAACATCTTGATGTTACAGGTAGTTCCTCATCATTTAAACTGTGATGATTAGTGCCATGAATCACTTCTTAATACTTCAATATCGATTCACCATGCTAAGAAATATTTAAGTAAGATAGTAAAACCTATTTTCATTCCTTGTGTTATTCTTTTGTTCCTGGAATGCATCCAATGATTGCTCTAAGGATTTCACATAGAGAATAAGTGGATTTCTCTCAACAATTGTATTTAATAGTAGTGGACTGAAGAGATATTTCATGAGGGTATCAAATGCCTCTTGGCTGTCTTTGGTCCATTGATTAGTAACTCCCTTCTTTATTAATCTATTGAAGGGTAAACACTTACAAGCCAAATTGGTGATAAAGAGCATAATATTGGCCAAGTTTCCTTGATTTCCTCTTAATTCCATCAAATTTTAAATATGTGGCATCACACGGAGTGATTTTGTCTTTTTAGGATCTGCATCGATGCCACGATGGTGTAAAAAGCCAAGAAAGTTTTCCAATATTACACCAAATGAACATTACAAGGGATTCGTCTTCAAATTATGTTGTTAATGTTTATTAAATCTCGTCTCTAGATAATTTAGGTGATTAGAATATTGTCTGGATTTCACCACTAAATCATCCACATAACAGTTGACATGTTTTCCCAAGAAAGGTTTGTTGATATGGTGCATGGCACGTTGATATGTTTCCCCATCATTCATTTAGCCAAAGGAAATTCCCTGATAGGGAAATACACCTTAATGGGATTTGAAGGATGTAGATTCCCCATCTTCATGGTCCATTTGAATTTGTTTTTACCTAGTGTAGCTATCCATGGGGGAGAGAGCTTTGTAAAATGTTATTGCATCAATCACAAGTTATGTTATAGGAACCATAAAGTCCTCCTTAGGACAGTGTCAATTAAGATATATGAAATCAATTAAAACATTGATTTGAACATTCATATTTTTCACTGGGGAAATGTTGTCCAGCCATTTGTGATTTTCACCTCCCGAACAAAGTTATCTTTGAAAATATTTTAGTCTTCATCTTTAATTTTAGAGGCGTGAGTTGCATGTGTTCGTCTTTCTGCCTTCTTAAATCCTTTATGCTATTATAGAAAACCTAAATGATGAGTGCCCGCATCAAGATTATGATGTGGAATTTCTATATAGTTCCATGAAAATACATCTAGCTATATCTTTTTTAAATGAATTATACATATTCTTGTCTTAAAAAGTCAGGGCTGCACTAATTATAGTTGGTAATTGATCTTCTTATGTTCCTAGATTTATTTACCTAAGCTCATCCACAGTGGTGGTGAAACATTCCTGAAATGTGGGAGGGGTAAACATAAGATCATCATATTCTTCTCCTCACATGTCTCATATTTTTTATCTATATTCAGATTAGGTGATGAAGAAAAATTATCAGATCTTGGGGAGCAGTCAGTATTTGAACATCCTAATGAAGAGGCCACCATTTCTGACCCTACTGATGATGAGGGGTCATTCTAAAGATTTTAAGAGATAATTATGGGTTAGGGATCGACACCATTGTCTTCCATTACTGTTTCAACAACATCTTCTATCCTAGCTAATATAGAAAATACTTTCTGTTGTTCGGTGGATGAAATGAAGACTTCTCCATTTAAGCATTCACCACTACTTGGTAGATTAACAATTTCTCCCATTCATACGAACTCGATTTCCACATCTGACATTATGGAAGTCACTGGATGGGTGCCTATGTTTGGGTCTATCATTTCTATTTTATTGGAAAGAAACACGTAATCTATATTCATATATTTAAATTGATTAGCCATGATATTTTCTTGACAATTTAGAGCATTGATTCATGTCACATATTTTTCTATGGACCTTGATCCCTTTATGTGAGAGAATTATGCCTCTATATACTGAGATTCACACATTTTTACTAGATCCTTGTCACCATAAAATGTCCCAATTTGACTTTTAAATAAATACATGAGACATTGGTGATATGATGAAGGAATAACTACATGTTGATGTATCTTAGGCCTTCCAAGATGTGTGTTGAAAGTTTTGTCCTATCAGAAAAAAATGAATTCTAAATTAGATACAAGATCCCCAAACTATGTTTTGCTTGTAATATCTCTTAGAGGTACTTGTTCATTCTTTTCATAACCATGAATTGTCAATGTCAAAGGGGATATGTATGAATTAGTGAGACCCAATCAACAGAGTGTATATATGGGAATGGGGTTGACTCCTGAGCCACTATTAATGAAGGCTCATTAGATATCTGTATCATTAACCCTACACTATAGATAAAAGGTCATGATGTGTCCATGTATAAAATAATTCTCATATTCATCCCTGAAAGATATGACTACATGAAATTATTCCAAATCATTCTTTATATAGTTATCATCAGCAGCAACAAGATCAGTTTCCAACTATTAAGGACATGGAAAGGCCTCAAAAACTGCTTCTCGGAGATCTTTTGATAGATTTAATGCATCCAGGACTGATAAATTGTATGGTACATGGGATAGATTATTGAAAAAATCATACTTCTGGTCTAAAACCTTGTCTTTTCATGCATGGAAGTGATGTTTTATGGGTTTCTTATAAGTTGATGCTCCTGATGTAGATGTATCATATATTAGGACAACAGTTGGAAATAATTATGCTCTTGGTAGATTAGACTAACTAGGTATATCTACTTTCTAAGAGAGTGATGGTGTAACTTCTAATTGGACTTCCAAGATGATCATGTTAGGTCCAATCATGTCATGTGTGGGATAAATTCCTTTTTTTCTAAGCTCAATGAAGGGCTTTCCCATGAGTTTCCACAACATCAACAGTTCGAGCAGGGGTGTAGTAAAAATAATGGTTTCTAGAATTTTGAAATCTCCCCATATAACATTGAACATGACTTCTTCCTATAGTTCCCCAACTAGGTAGATGAAAATCAGATTCATTCTAACTAGAATCATCATTTTCATAGGGGTCTGTGACATGGACAACTTTAACAAAACCAAAGATTAATTTCTCATCTGATAAAGATTCTGGTTGATAGGTCAATTCTTGTTGGGCCATTTGGTGGAGTGGTGCCCATGATTTTGGGACATTTGGTATAAAAGCTACAAAACCCAATGGAAAATTTGGCTTTGACATGAGATTTTCTTCTTCGGATATCTCTTTACCTTTATGATCGTGTCTTTTCTCTGAGGATTGACCTTTGGAGGACTGATATTTTGTTAAAGATGAATTTTCTATGGTGGAAATTGAAGGAGGCACAGTTCGTTCAACTATGTTCTTAAAATGACATGTGTTCGGTTGAACATATTTCTGACCATACCATAATCATACTTTTGTGCATTTTTGATTTTAACGTCCTTTCATCCACCTTCTTCATATAGATTGATAGTAGTCACACATACTACATGGGATGATGAACTTTTGTGTTTCACTTGTCCAGAGTCTATCATTTTTTGCAGGAGGCCTTTGAAAAAAAACATATGAATTGGAGGCCCCAACCTTTTATTAGAGGGGAAATAATTTTGAACATCTTCATCTTCTTATTCTTTTGATTTCTTAGGCCTTGGAAACTGAACTAAATTGTTTTCCAAAGATGAAATGAAGTAAATAGGGACCTATTTGTTATGAAAAGAATACAGTTTTCTCTTGAACTCCTCAAATTGTCGCCTCTATTAATCAATTTAAACTTATTGAAGATGTGGTCATTCCTGCTATTTCTTAGGAGGTCAAACCCTTATTATGATGAAGGTCATGAAATAGAAAGGAGTACATGTGTTTTTTGAGTGTGACTATTGCAACCTACACATTTCCTATTCTCCTTCCCATAGATGATGGGATTACACGATATCTTATTTTAGTTTCCTCAAAGGAAACCTCCACATTTTGGGAAATTGAAGCAAGGTCTCAAAACTCTCCATTTTATTTTATAGATATTAGTGGTGTAAGTAACTCATCATGCATATTTTCCACACAAATTGCAATCAACTCATCTTTTGGGAGTGATTGATTTAATGAATTTGTTAATCCTTTACATCGAGCAATGAAATCAAAAACAATTTAATTTTCCATTTGTTTTCAATTTGTATGATAAAAAAACTGTTTTATTTGGTTCCATTCAGCTTAATTGGAGAATGAATTTCTGACGGAGTTCTTCCCATCCAGTAATTGATCGAGACTACAAAATTATATACCAGAAAAAGGATGGACCCTGTAATGAATGTAAAAAACACATTATCTTTACTACTTATTGTTGTTGCAGTGTCCCCATAATCCGATCATAATGAGAAAAAAAATTAAGTGTTGTTCTAGATCTCATGAACCAATAAATATTAGAAAGGTAGTATTCATAACATTTGGTGGGGGAGGGATCAGATCTTCCCATTCATGGTAATATTTTTTTTCATGTTCTCCTGGTGCACATCGTTCTTCCATATCTTCCAATTGGTCTCTTAATGCATCAATGGTATTAATAAGAATTTTGAAAATATATGTATGTTTTGGGACCTATACATACATAAAAAATGGAGATTTAATTGGTGCTATGATGGGAAAAACTACTGGTGGTGGTGCAGCTTGTATTTTTCATAGATAACCGATGGGTAAAAGTCTATAAGGATGTGTTTGATCCTATCCTGGATGTGTACCCAATAGAGGGAATTAATTATCCACATCTGTAGTTGCAACTGACCCTCTTTACTGAGAAGTTCCGAAATGATATCCAAATAGAGGATCTGCTTGTGGACCATGTTTGGAAGAAATTCTTCTTTAAAAAAACTCTTACTTGAACAACTTCATCTCCTTATCTTATTGGGAAATGATTTCTTCACATCAATGTGAATGACCTTATCCAGTGGAAAATTAATACATGATCTATCTTTTTTTCTTTTCCCCATGTTAGATTCCTTTCAAAGGGGTGGGAGTTGGTTACATGAGGGAATACCTAGATTCTAGGTAAGCCATTGATTTTTGGTATAGAAATCTCTTTCATTTTTTTAGGGAGTACCGTATTATGAATAAGAAAATCATTCTCCGACTACTTTGAAGTGGACTCATTTTTTGAAGGATCTGCCATAATGGTATTAATGATGATTACCGATGCATAATGAATTGGGGGCATTCCGTCAGTATATTTGTAAGATTTTCTCCTTATGTGTCCTCCATGAGAAATTTTTCTCCTACATGATGAATTCATAGGAACTGTTTGACAGACAGTAACCTAAAGGGAATCCTAGGATAGTTCAATTGTGTATTCACCATGTGATTTCTAGCGTAATCAGGTGAAAACTAATTTCCATTTAAGAGGGGATTGTAGATGAGAAAATCCTTCTTCTCTACATGGTGGGGCTACTCCTATTTATCTTATTCAATCCTTCATACATTGTTAATAGAATTGGAAGGTTGATATAAACAAGTCCCCATCCCTGCAACCTAGGGATCCTATTGAACTTCTATGGATGATATTAGTGTATTTTCTCTTTTGATTTTATGAATTCAAATCTGAAAATTTGTTAGATGCATTATCTGATAACCACTTAAATCACCCATTTCCGATGACTGCTGTTCTATTTACGACATTTACGCAACCTAATGGCTGACTTCCTCAAGGAATGAGGTTGTATTAATGTTTATATATGCTTGATGCAAAAAAATCTCAATAGATTTCTATATTTGGGCCAGATTGTGATGATATCTAGTTGAGGACTATTCTTGAGCATATCATTGATTAAAAAAATTGATTGTAGTTTTCCATGGTAAATAACATTGCATGAGACCACTATTGGTGGGATTTGTTGATTTTTGAGAACAATGAAATGCAATTCTCTGTGCACACCCCATCATATGATATGAACTCTATATGGGGTATCAGTAATTAACTGGCAAATCCTCTTTAGTGCATCAATACATGAACTCTAAAGGGATCTGTTTTGCTTCTCAACCATTTTTGTTTGGGAAACTAAGAGAGATTCCATTTCAATTTGGCATTACAAACCTTCTATTACCATTACATGATATTGATATTAATTATACAATAATACTTTATATTTCATATGATGAATAGTTTTCTATATGTTGAGGTGGATTTCATGAATGATATCTTTTACCATCAATTTTGGAATGTCGTATTGAGAGGTTACCGTCGGACATAACATGACTGGTTCTTCACATTTAGCTAGTTGTTTTCTCATATTCAACATATCGTCATCATCTTTTTCTATAGGTTTGTCTACATGGTCTGGCCAGAGTCTATGCTTCTCGATTGATTTATTAAAATCAATAGAATTTGATGATTTTTCCTCTTCCATATTATATGGAAAATGACCCAAGGGTGTTTTAGAGAATGATTGTATCCATGGGTTGTGTTCTGATTGAGAATGTATTTCACTTGTTAATAACAAGGCATCATACATTACTAGCCTTACGTTGAAAAGTTTCTTGAGATAAGAGTGTTATCTCATAAATTCATTATCGATTTAAGAATTATCTTTACAATGAGAAAGACTACAAAATAGTGATCTTTTGCTGCAAATTCCATCATGGGGTGGACCACCATGGTGGATTATATAAAGTGATAAATCCTCTTCATCATTGGTCATGTAGCCACACAAAAGGGTTGTTGTGGTTCTCATCCATAGATATGCTCTCCAGATTGATCGAATTTTCATGAAATAACCTTTCATGATGAAGTATCTGATGAGGAAATTTAGAATTACTACTACGACACCCTTAATTTTGTAATGGGAGGGAAAGATCATAAGTTTTAATAGATAAATGTCCGAGGGCCTAAAGAAATCTATAATTAAGATGGTCCATATCACAAATTGACTCTTGATTTTCCAATTCTGTTTGGAGATACATCTTTGTAGATTATATTTTACCCATAGTTGGGGAAACTTATAGGGGGGAGTGGTTATCATGGGAATGTGTGTGTGCCTTCCCTGGAGTGCTCATCTGAATGGTCCGATTATCTCCAATTGGAAATGGTGTATGTTCCCGATCTAGTTGTCTGTATGATATGGGTGAGTATTCCCGATAACCCTCCTAGACTAGAAATGAGGCATGTACCTACTCGGTGATGGAACATTGATGAGTCATAACAGGTGTGGGGTCAGAATTTTGTGTATGGACCCCTAGTACTACTAAATGTACCATTATGATATTCTGGAAGGCTTTTAGAATATGGCCAACAGTTTTTGTATTCCATTTCACAATTTTTAAAATGTTTCTGATGACTTTAGTGGTCGGAATGGTAATATACATCCATTAAATATCTGGATTAGGTTCATGTCCTTGCCCATATCCTTCTTTTTCTGTCAGTGGATACTCATAGTACTCCTGTATGGGGGTAGATAATTCTGTTTGTCCCAATTTTTCATTGGAGATTTCAGAATAAATTCTCCAAGTGCTTACAAATGAGAGTGTTGGAATGCTGTATGGATACTTTAATGTGTTTGTCCCTATTGGTTGTTTCCCTCTATTCATGATCAACAATCTTCTGACAGATGAGACTGATGGGAAGAGTGGTCAGTGAAGATAGGTGTATCATCTTTCTTACATGTTTCCACCATATTTGATTAGATGGATTCCTTGAATTCACCCATACGGGTCAGCTGAATATATGATAGTTTGTAATTAGGTGTATATGCCTGCTAACAGTACTCCACCTGGTATAAATGGGAAGATTGGTTGGGAACCACCAGATGAGTCTGCTAGCTGGCGGAATTAAGGCGGATGGGTGTATGTTCCAGTTCGTTGTTTTCCACCAAGATAGGATGATGGACTTCTCCGGAGGAGGAAAAGGTAAGAAACTGGTCGATTTTGGACGAATTGTTTCCCTAGAGGCTCATCTTTCATGCCTGGGTCTGAGGGACTTGGGACAAACAACCGAAGGCAACACCTCCAATCATGTTAGGGGTTCACTCCCCGATGATTCTGTTGGTGGCGTTTGTTTGTGGGAGCCTTCAATAAGGACCCATGTGTATTAGATTTGATGATATGTGTGACCTCATCCTCCTCCTCCCTATATTATGGGAAGGACTGGTAATTGTGTTTCAGTTATAATAACCTAAAACAATTGAAGACAGTTGTTGGAACCATCTGTTTCATGACCACCGGCCATTGCTGCCCGGATTGTTGAGGGTTATTGTAATCATGGACTACTAGTCAAGAAGCCACCAAGGTTGGGATAGTACCATGTTGATGGTATTCCCTAACCAATACATTTGATACCCAATGAAGAATATTTTTGAGTTGGTTCTAGATTCATTCCGATGGATGGGGATCCAGCTTGAGCAGCAGTCGGGGAATTCACAGGTGCAAAGTTGAAGGAGGCCATTTGGAGTGATGGGAGTTCCAAGAAAACATGACAAATAAAAATAATGAGAACCATTTAAGTAGGGTCTTTTAGATATACACATGTGTGATTGGTTCCTTTTTCTGGCCTTCCATTACCAATTGATAGAGGAATGACAGATGGGTAACGATATTAACTTGGTTAAGGATTCATGTCGGGTTCACCATTTTTTTGTTTCACCTCCCTCAAAACATCTGTTTGGGTTTGGAATCACTACTTTCAAGAGATTCCATTCATATTATTTATGTAACCAAAAACATCCAATGGTTTTTTATCAAAAGGTAAATGCTTTCCAATGGCATTAATTCATTAGGTTTGGACCAATGATACTTAAGAATGTACATTGGTCGAGAGTATGAGAGGTTCGACTCATCACACACTCTTGGGAGGAATTATTGCCTACTCTGGGACTCTCTAAAATATTTTTTATAGTTATGTGGATCCTTATTAATTTTCCAAGTATAACATATGTATCCCATTAAATTTACAATCAATTATTTCCTTGTGTGAAATATAGAATCATCAGAATGTATTAAAGGTTCTTTATTAATAGAGACACTCGTATGTATTTGAGGTTCTCTATCAATGGTATCCTATCATATACTATTTTTAGATTCTATTGCAATTTTTAATAAAAATACTAGTTTTTAAGACACTAAGGTAGAAACTCAGGAAATTATTTCCTTCTAGGGAGATGAATGATTTTTTAATGTTGGGATCATACCCATAAATGTGATACCTATATATTCTTGTGAAAGGAATAAGAACCATCATAGTTCAGTGTCACATAATGGAAAAAATCAGTCCATTTATTGTCGTGGGATAAGGACGTAATAGTACATTTTAGTGTCATGTGGTAAGGGAATCTAAGTGGAAGTTTCTTAGTCAAGGCTCGGTGTGGTACTAATGAGTAAGCTACCTAAAAAATCTAGAAGAGATGTGATATTCCATTTTGGATTAGACCTTGTTGGGAATATGACCTAGGAAAAACAGTTTTGTTTTGCAGTGTTGGGTTTAAACCTCAGAAAGGCTTCCTACGTATCCCATTTTGGATGGAATCAATGACCACATTGTTCAGTGAGGCTCATAAAGGTGTGTGATCCTTCGGGAAAAATAGGTTGGGGATTACTCTTAGATAGGACGCCCGGGTGATTTAGGGGTTTAATTTGGGGATTAATAATAATAAGAATGCCAATTTATAGATGAAATGAGATGGAGCACATGCTTTAAGAAGGGTTTCTACATATCATAGTTTTGATGGGAATCAGAGTTCTCGTAGTTCATTTGATGAGGTATTTGTGAAAATGTTGTGATAATCACAAATATATAAGCCCCTACGATCCATGTTCCATGTGTGAAACAAGAGGATGAGAAGTATTTAACAATGTAACACATACTTTTCCTCCTCTGTTGGTGGAAGAGGACTAGCCTATAATTGGCATGGTGGAGGAGGTCGAGGCAACGAACCTTTCACCTCTTCAATTTACATTATACACGGGTCCAATGTAAGGAACAAGTTAAGTTGAAGGAAGTAGAGATGCGTAAGACTGAAACCTGCTACATGAATGGATGGGGGGTTACAAAAGGATGGTTTCCCTAAAAATGGTTCTGGTAGGGGAGGGATAGTTCTCCTTTGTTAAAAAATAAAAGAAGGTGTGAACTGTACCATTCCAACCAGGGATCTGAGGGTCTAGGTTTTAGAGATGATAAGGGAGGAGCATATACTAAACCCCAATCCTCCAAAATCGGAATTCCCCAACACTATTTCTAGGAGAAATGTCCATCTGAATGTGGTTTTAAGAACCCACACACACTCCATGAATCATAACCCCATTGAAAAACAAATGTGAGAAACCTCTAACTACAGATATACAAACCCAATTAAGAGACACATTGATGTGCCTTTCCCAAAGGTTTGATAAGTTCGGAGGTTTTGGTGGATGTTTCAACATAATACCATTTAGATAAGAGATCCAATAAAGAGGATTAATTTCCATGGATGAATTTGACGAAGTATTGATGAAATCCTTGTATTGGCTAAAGGAATATGGTGAATCAAAGATGTGAATACTAGTAGGTATCTGGAGCGCAGTTATGGGTGAGAAAATTGGATTGGGTGACCTGTTGTTTACTTAAGTGACGAATAAACTAGATATTAAAACATTTGAGAGACTAGACTCAAGCCTTCAAGAGTATTCATAGGTATTCCAAGGAGTGGGTCACTCATGTTCCTTTGAGAGGAATGGATGGTGCACAAGATTTTTTGATTTGGCTTGGATGGGCACCTTTATGCGGGCAATTTTTTTGAATTTCAAACACTAAAGGGGCATAATTCCAATGAAATTCCTTTAATTCCTCCACTCTACATGTTAAATAACAATATTTAATGTTTCAGAAGACATGGGTGAATCACTATTGAGGCAAGAGAATCAATTGGTCTTTAGGGAAATTCTTCCATACAAAGGAAGTCTCGAATGGTCTATTTAAAGGAAAAAAACAAACCATGGGAGAATGGTGATTGGGCATGCAAGTGTCTTGAAAACCAGAAATGTGGAATGAAATTATCTTGTGCACTGTTGGATCCTCAGCTTGACTCAGGTGATCTAAATTTCAATCCTTTGAAAACCATGATTTTCTTCATTTATTTTCACAATTTTTTTCTAAGGAATTTCTCTTTGTCACTTTTTCATCGATGTGATGGAACAGAGTGTCAACAAGGTCGTCATTGATTCTTAAAATATATGTTTTATATATTTATATATCTTTAAAAGAGTACATAAACCATAGATATACATGTATAGTCATTTTTTTCAATTTATGACCTTGAAACATTTATAGAAATAATTTTTGGAGCTAGGTGCTGTGATTACATGCAAATCTGAGGCCCAATGTTCCGAGAATTAATTTCAAAACAATATTAAATATATTTTCTATTATACACACATATTTGTTCATAAATAATTGAATATGCCATAAATAGAGTCTCAAAATGAAAATTTCTATCCACATTTGAATATTTAACAACAGTTTTACACTAGGAAAGACATAATGTTGGTTAGTGTAGTGCATGTGAAAAAAAAGACTGTTGGCATGTGTGTTTAGTGGATTAATGAATTATTTATTTATTTTCTTCATTATTGAACGAAAATATAATTTCCTTATAAACATTATGTTGTATAAAATCTCTAATATTAAACCTATAACCCTGGGTCTGTTGAGAGGAAAATTCATTGTTCTTCTTCGGATGATTGAGATCTCGTGATGATCAACAACTGTATCAAGGCCAATCAAGGCATATTGACTGCAAGGGAACTTAATTATTCATTGGAGAGCATGTTATTCACCAATGAATGATCTAAATAAATGTAGGAGTATTTATATATGGATTTCATTCTTTTATGATTAAATAATTGAGCATGATCAATTCCTTTTCATTTATCTTCATTACTTTTGAGCCTTTTGATTTTCCCCTACAGTAAATTTATTTATTTATTTGATTAAACAATGTTGTGCAACATTTCTCACTCTAGATATTCCCAATATTTAGTTTTTTTTCAAGGATCCTTGGGGAATTATTTTTTTACCCTAGTTTCATGTTCTTTTTACCCATCGTTCATTGCCTTCTTCACCACTAGTCTAAGGAGACCGTTGTTCGACTTTTCAAAGTGAAATTGAGCATCATAAGACTCCTTATTAACGTGAAATGAATGTATTGAAAAATTAATTTATGTTTTCAAATAAATTATTGCATGTAGGTAGTTCTACCATGTATTTGGAGATTTAGTGAGCAGTGGGTGGAACCAATGGAAATGAAGGTATGTGAATGATTCAAGCGACTAATTGGAGATCTAATTTCCAGCCACTGGAGGGATAAAACCACTACTAGATGAGGTTTACACTAATGTTGGTTAGTCAAATGGTGGGATTTGAATTTGTGAAGGTAGATATTGGATTAGTGGAGTAGATAAAACTTTATTCAACACATCGGACTACATGTGATGTATATGAATAACACTTGACATATAAGGCCCTAGTTGTGGAGGCTAGAGTTTATGGGTGAGTTAAATATCAAAGGTTGTGTGGGACACCCACACACAATGTGATCTATTCCTAGAATCATGGCGTGTATTCATGGAGTACATAGATATGAGAACGACTGGGCATACAACCAGTCTATACGAAAACTACTCTAGGGACATGAGTATGACACAATGAATAAGGCTCCACCCCAGTTGGGTAATACATTCCAGGTAGGTACCTTTCATGACACATAGGGATAAATGACTAGTGATTCCTGTATTATAATAGACACATTTAGGTTGCAGGGAGAGACAACACCCAGTGTTTCTCCCCTTACATGCTATGTACCCTTCTTTTGTGGAAATAATCTACCTCTTATATCTCATTGAATTGGGATTAGATATTTTCCAGAGTGTAACGTATACCAGGGTTTTTCCATGTAGAATGTGATGGTGGCCTTCATTTTGTGTTTTGAGATGTGATAAAAGATGTTAAGAGTGTGTAATTGTTTTAGGCGACACTCGACAATACCAATGATTAGGAAGGATCATAAAAAATGGGACCCTCCTACTTGGATAGGGTATGGGTCATCTACCCATAGATTGGAACCCACCAACTAGTTTAGTGAATGGTTCCTATATCTATCTACCACTGAAGTAGAAGCTTCATAGAGATTCCGGGCATGGGTTCCCAACCACTAGAGTGTAACCATGCTATGGAGTCAGGGTATGGGTCCTATACCACTAGAGTGCAACCCTACTGTAGAGTCAGGTCATGGGTCCTCTACTAATATAGTGGAACCCTTTTATAGATTTAGTGAATGGGTCCTATACCTATATAGTGGAAAACTATTGTGGATTAAGGGAATATGTAAAATAACACAAGGGTGGATCCATCCATTTAAGACATAGTATGGGTCCTCTTTCTACATATATAGGTGTAACACTTCTATAAAGTTATGGCATGGGTCCTCTACCATCAAATTGAATCCCTCATTTTGGGATGGGGTATGGATCCTCTATCTGTCATTTAGAGTGAAAGCATTCTATAGTTTCAATGCATGGATCCTCTAAAAATATATTATTTCCCGTCTAATGTGCGATATAGTGGTGGGGTGTTACTCGACATAGATGTTCCTTTGGTAAGATACGATAGATATTGGAAATCATTGATAGAGACCTGTAATGGATGGAAGATTATTTTACTACAATGGGATGTTATATGGATATCCAATTTCTATCTCATCTAGACTTATTTTATGACAATATTTCCCTATTGAATTATTATTCATTTGTCACTTCCTTATGTTGATTTTTCTAATTAAATATATATTATTACTCCTACTTCTTCTTTCTGGGCATTTTACTCGGCATGATTATACTCACCACATTATGGGATTTTCACTCATGTTTCCTATCTTATACAGACAACGTGAAAGGACCATTTTGGGATATTCCTAACACATAGAGTGGGGGTGAATCAATGTTGGTGAGTTTTTTATCCAATTGAATCTTTTTATCCCTATACCACATAGACCTATTAGGATTATGATTATCTGATTCTCTTTTATCAATAAAATTCATGTACAAGCATTCAATGATGATATACCATAATATTTTTACAAGGTCCACTACTCAATAAATGTATCTAGTTCGTATCTTGGTCTAGAAATAATCTTGACCAAAAAACCACTAGAAACAATCCTTTGTATTTTGTTACAATGAGTAGGATATACCCTTACACTAACATGGAACAAAGAAAACAATCCAATATCATGTGTTTTGGAACACTTGGGGGGATCTTTATACTACCCCAAGATAGTATCCTCCATTTTAAAGGTTTTTGAAACCAATAAGGACTTCAACCTATTGAGACCCATTGGATGAGACAATACTACTTTGATCTTCTTCTATTCACTTGTTAATTTCCTAACAGCATGCCAGTAATTTTTTTATCTTATTCATAGCATAAAAAATGAAAACATGACAAGTGAACTATCTTATTCTTTTCTCATCCAAAATAATATGAATTTAGTAGACTAATGAAATTAATTATTCTTTACCCAAATTATAATCAATTGATATTAATTAGGTCACAAGATCTTCTTCTCATATTTTATCTTTCCTATTCAGTGCAAAACCAACTGCACTAATATCTTTTACTCATCTTCTTGATAGAATCAAAAACAACTTTTGGGATCATTAAATCAACAAATATCATCTTAACATTGCATTATCACAATTTGAATGGCCTGGATAACTTAATATAGATTGGCTATTAGCTTCTTCTTTCCACTTTCTTCTTCCTTGGTGCAGATATGAGTTTAGGTTCATATCTAGTTCATCATCACATACGGAAACTATATGTGTTTACTCTATTCCTTCCATTGTGTATCAATCAGGCACACACATTATTTTACTACACATTTACATGATATTTTGCCTCAAAAAACTGTCATGTATCCTCCAATGATAACATTACACCATGTGGTGTGACTTATTTGCAAGCAACCTTCCCTTCCATGAACTATCCCTATAAACTATTCCCATTAAGTGTTCTCACAAATAGTTTTTGTGATCTGTCTTTCACCTCATGGTGTCAGTGCTTTACATACCACATCCTTTCTCTGTGAACTATCTTTGATCTATGAACAACCTTCTCTTTTCATACTCCCCTCACTCTGAGGAATAACTATCCTCCACTGCCCTTTTTTGAGAGCTACAGTTCCCTGCAAAACTCATTCCTCATTAGTACTTCATAAAATATATTATTCCCTTTCATGGAATTTCTTCCCTGAGAATTGTACTCCTTCGTAAAATTATCCCTCAAGTACTACTTCAGAATTCAATGGAAAATAATCCTACAATGATGAACTCTTCATATCAAAATTTAATCTAACTTAATGTAGGGATTATGTTATTTTATATAGGAAAATAAATCCCAAAATAAATCTAATATGATTTAACAAAATTATCCATATACTATTCTCTACCCTCAAACCATTTTTACCTTTGCGGTCAATGTTGTGGCATTCTTCCTTCACGGTAGACTATTCCATCAGAGAACCATTTTTCCTCCCCAGTCTGACTAGCACCATTATTTCATGCAGTGGAAAATGCCTTCTAAAAATGATTCACAAACTCTTGTCCATAAATGAAATTCCATCATATGAATCGTTGGCCTCCCAGGAACTGAAAGCCTACCAAAAAACCATTTTTTTACATGGACCTCATACGGCACTTTACGGTCTGCATAACACTACTATACAAAATACTTCCTTTACAGAATTATAATTTTCATTCTGAAAACCTACTATGTGATCCACGATATATATTTCACTATCCTAAAACTATAATTTCCTTTGTGGAAAATATTCCTTTTCCAAAAACAGAATCCTGATTTTGAGACAAAAAAATTTGGAAAACACTAGGAATCGATGCCACCTTAAAAACATTATTTGGTAAAACTCCAACCATAATGATTCACAGTCACGAATACATCATTATAGATTCAACAATATTATACCAAATGTTACTTAATTCCAAAACTAATTGACATCTATCAACAAGAACCCTATATTTCATGATACTTAATCTTTGATCGATTACCTTTAGTATCGTTAGATTTTGCATGGAAAAAAATTTTAACATCCCTATCTTCGAGAAACATCATTCTTTCCAATGAATCATAAAAATTATTGGAATAATATTTTCTCTTTATTTCCTTCATAAGGATTTTTTCAGAAGTTCTCTAATCACCTTATGATATTTGTGAAAGAAAAATCAGAAAATAATCTTCAAATTTTACTAGGAAAATTATTCAACCATGACATTACATTCAATGCCAACAAATGAATCCCTAAAAATTCCCTAGGAATCACCATGAAACTCAAAGTGTTAAAACCATTCAAATTTTTCTTGGAATATTATGACATGACGAATTCATCCAAGCTCTATTATCTTTGTAACTACCTGATCATATTGACAAAATTATGATCTTTATATCCCATCAATCGCTATTGTTATCCAGTTACAATCAGTTTACTATTAATACAATCCACTCACAATGTGGACTATACATGATGGACATGTTAGTGTTAATTACAAATGACCATTGGGATACCCTAGTTCATTTGACCATGTATGGTGATCAATGATTGGATATCTGAAGATGGTCTCTCTTAACCTTTAATTTTGAAATTTTTAGGTTGGGACATCTATATGGATGAGAATGAAATTTTCCCCATTTTATTTTTAGATTATCATGTAAAAATTTTGTACTCCTTATATATTGTACGTGCAAGGTTGTTATCTAAATATTTCATATTTTATTATTATTCATATTTAATTTTTCACGGAGATGGTTGGGTGTGTGTGTAATGGGACATTGGGTTAAATATTTTCATATTAGTTATGCCTTTTGTTACGTGTCTCTAATGCCTGGCATTTGGAGGCAGACTTGTGGTAGTTACAGCTTGATCTCAATTGGGTTATGTAATGATTGATTGATATAAGCACGGGTTCATTCCTTATGACTGTGTTTGGAGTTTTCCATTTACAAGTATTTGGTTGGGGCATAGGTAAACACTTTTAAAGTGTCTCAAGTGTGGCATTCTGGCTTGAGAACCTATTGTTGGTGTGTTGTATGATGTATCCATAAATCAAAACTTTGTCTACTTTCTTATCAACATGGCATATTGAATCATTGGTTTTAGGGATAAATAGTAATTTAATCATATAGTATTGAGTATTTTTACTAACCTTATTGATTAATATCCGCATATATATATATTCTTCTCTAAATGTGATATGTCATGATTTAATTTTTAAGATGCCTCCAAATGAAAGTCAACAAGGTTACCAATTAAAAATCATGAAAATTAACCCCTGAGTGATGATATATCATTTTAGGGCCTATCACATTATATCATTTCTCCATGCGGATAGGAAGAAACACCCCCTCCAAACAACCATCATATAACACTAGTAGAGATGGTCGAGGATGAGTTCATGCTTTGAGCACTCCAAAAGTTTAATCGTCGGATGACGCTGATGTATGTTAGTGAGAAAGATCCCCTAGAAGTGGATAATAGGCTATATTTGGTGGTCCAAGTATTCAGAATTATCTAGAAACTAACTTATCAGGTGGTTTCACTGGTAACAAATCTTTTCCACAAAGAAGGTGGATGCTGGTGGATCTTAGTCACATAGATTCATGATGAGTCAACACTCTCATGAACTGACCATGAGAAGCTATTTAATGAAGAGTACTACCCCTCATTCTAACCCTCATTTTCTATTTAATAGAGTCTGAGGCTGTAGTAGGGAAGAATGATATATTATTAGTATACCGTGTGGTTAATTGACCTTTTTTGATACTCCCTCTATATGTTTCGAGGTGTCTACTTTAGGGAGTGGATGTTTGGGAAATGTATCCACTAATACATCCCTGATAGTGTAGTATCCCTATAAATTCCCACTTAGTTCATAGTGTTGGAGTGGGAATCAGTTATGGAGAGATTATAGTTAGAGGGCCACTATGCAACTGATGCTAGAAATGGGAGTCAAGGGGCTAGGGTCTCTGAATCAGGTAGCATGCAGTAGTTAGTATGATCATAGAGCATGATGCCTTTTCATGATTAGACTCTTACATATGGACGTTCTATGAATGGAACACATAGAAAACTAGGTAATCCCATCGAGGGGTAATGCTATAAATGTGATGGGTGAGGTCACATGGAAGATGATTATTAAACCAGAATTTGTTGAGGATGGCTAGAATATAGTTGATGGACCACCATAGAAGATGAATAATCGTGATGGATTTCCCAGAAAGGGATGATTAGACCTCATGGGGGAAGATTAGGTAGAGGAGTAGGTGGTTCTCTAGGAGGTGTAGATATGAGTGTTAGAAGACATTATGATCTCCTTCCACCACAACAACCAGGTGGCCCATGTCAGTCTCATTGAGCTAGCAGTTGGGGTCATGGGAACCTACAAGCTAGGGATGCATATGACCTAGAAGTTCATGATATGATTATAGGTATGATCTATGTTTATTCTAATCTTTATGTAGTACTAGTAGTCACATGTTCAAGTCATTAATTCATATCTTTACTCATGGTGTGAGTGATGGACCTATTAGTTGGGATGTTAACCCAACAACTTTTCCTTGACATTCCAATGAAGAACACTTCATTAGTATATTTTATCCATCAGTAGTTTAATCTATCACTTGGTGGAGAAAGTTTCTCTTGGGATCTTTTTATCATCATGATGAGAACTTATGAACTTATCTAGGGTGTAAACACGTTTTCTATAGTCTATGATAATATTGACATTCACTATAAATTGATCAAATGCATTTTCACTAATGGTTTGACCTTTTTTGGGTTATAGAGATCACATGGTAGGATGAGAGTGTTGTATGAGAATGTGGATACAACCCATCACCCATCTATTAGAAAGTGTAGCCCTTAGAACAAAAAGGTATCCATGTATCTTTATTCATTCATTTTTGGAGGATTATATGGATGTAATTTCCATGGATGTTCTGAGAATACCTCTGAGGAGGGAGAAAGAATTTTTCATCTACTTAAACTCCATGAGTGATCTAATATCTTTTGTTTCATATCAGATGTCACCTAATAAGCTTCAGGAGCTTTGGTTGAAGTTGGAGGACTTTAATGATGATGGTTTCAGGAGTCCCAATATGACCCACTTGTAAAGACCTGGAAATTCAATGATGTTTTTTTCTAAAATTCATGGGATTTTTACGAGTCCATGAAAATTTACGGCGATTGATTCTGAGGCCAAGTGTGCCCAGAATCAATTTCAAAATCATTGTTCTAGTACATTCAGTAAACGTATGAGTGGGATTTTATATCTTTTGAACCAGTGCTCGGAATAGAAATCTGAGGGCACTGTTGAACTCACAATGTCGCTGATTTCTTAGTGAGACCTTTACTGCAGTTATGTTCTAACGAGAATGGAAGTCAGATTTTGGGGGTTTTTAAGTTAAGTTAAATAAAAATAAGAGTTAACTTATTTTTATTTTGTGGCTATTAAAACCTCCAAGAGGAGGTTAGGGGTGGGTGCCACCACAAAATAACCTTCCATGAGAGGTTATGGTGATGGGTCCCACCCTCCCATAACTTGCTTTGGGAGGATAAATTTCGGTGGGTACCACCCAAGTTTCTAACCCCTTTAATAGCCCATTTAAGTGGAGAAGACTCTAGACCTTCTCCACTAATTAAGTGAGACTACACATCCCTCAATAATTAGATGGGTTGTATCATTTAATTAATTAAAACATTTTGAATTGTTGTGTAATCAAATAATAGACGATGTTTCCATCTATTATTTGGTTTGCATGCTTCATTCTTTTTGTTCGGAGAATTAAGGAGAGGAAATAACTACGAGGAGCCATTTCTCTCAAATGAAGAATGACAGACTTCTTCCACATTCTTCATTCTTTAATAGGGACAAAGGAGGGAGCACCATCCTTAAAGAATGCTGACGACGCCATCCTCGACTTCCTCGTCTTCACTCTAACTTCATCAGAATGATGTTCTCCTTCCCTCCTTCGTTAATGATCATCGACAAAGGAGGTAGGGGGTTTTGCATTGATTTTATTCCCGATATTTTTCGTTCAATTTATGGTTTGAGAACTAAATGATAAAACCATAATGGGGAGGGATCGGACCGCACGAACACGTCTTGATGATCCCCCTTTGATTATCCTTGTTTTTTTGATGATGGAGGCAGAGAAACTATAGCCGACGTCGGGGTGGCCATGAATGAAACAGCCAGCACAAGGACACCAGGTTGCTGGAAGAGGTGTGGTGTCGTCGCGCCGCGCGAAGGAGGTGAGGACCATGACTAGAATGGGAAGTAGTGGAGAGGTGAGACACCGTCGCACCACACAGAGCAAGGAGCCACGTCCAGGTGGGCTGCGGTGGTCGGATGGGGGGGCGACGCGCCATCACACCGCACGAAAGATCGGGACCACGACCAGGGCATGCTGTGACAGAGGACTAGGGGCGTGGCGTCGTCACGACGCGCTGGTGGTATGGAACCAGCTGACTGCTTGGCCAGCTGGACAAGGCGAGACCCTTTGTGTCCCACAGGAGACTAAAACGACACCTAGCACTGGTTCTGTTCGCAAAGCAAGGGGCACACCCCCCCCCAGTGCATGTCCAGCCGGGCTACGCAGCCAGAAAGACGGGCCACGCGGGCCTCCAGTCAGGCCAAGCAGACCACCGGGCCAAGCCTCCCCCTTGACGACTGTGGACTGATTGACTCAGAGTGTTTTGGCTAGCCTAGTGCGAAGCGCCTCTATGTGATGCGACATTCCCACAGTAGGGATCACCTCTGTGTGACGCAGCAGACCCATGGTACTCGATAGGAGGATTAATTTTGAAGGCTATGAGGAGGATCACATCTGTGTCACGTAACAGACCCACAGTGGGGAGGGCCACTGTGTGATGCAGCAGTCCCATGGTACTCAACAGGAAGAGTACCACAGCAGTCTAGGAAGGTGGGAAGCACCTCTCTGTGATGCAGCAGGACCACTATACTCTATAGAGAAAGAGTATACCATCAGCTGAGATTCTGATAGTTTGACAGTGGATGTTACTTGCTACTACCTCAAGAATGAAATCCTAGTTTTAGCTGAGTGAGTGACTTTTTTGTTTACCTAATGATTGAGATGGTTTAATAGATAACGTAGGTATATGTATGGGCATATACATAAATAAGGGATATCTTTTGTTTCACTACATTGTGGTTATCCTTCTTGGATATTGTGAGACCTTGAGGGTCTCATGTCTCATACTGAGTATCATTATACTCACCCATGCACGGTCTATGATTGCACCTCATTGTGTTGGTTGCTGACGACAGACAGTACTGACTGAGGCAGAGAGTAGCAGGACTGGACGAAACCCAGAGGTGGACCACTCGGAGTGACGATGCACAGAGCGGATGGACGGACGTGGAGTGTTGAGGAGTCCATCTGTACCTACCCTTCAGGTTGGAACCCCGGAGGACAACCCAGTAGTTTCTTTACATGCTTTCAACTGTACTTGCATTCAGTTGTACCTGTACTCTATTGTTGGGCTAGTATTTCCGACCCTTTTACTTTCCAGCACTTCTTCTGTATACAGTTTTTCTGAGTGTTTTTCTTCCATTTGTGTACTCTGATTATGTGTGTTTACTTTTTATAAAGGCAATGACTACCGAGCTTGAGGATTTATGTCTTTGGTTCTAGTTTCCAGCCCCTAACCTATGGTAGGCAGGCATGTTGTAGTCACGACCCAGGTCCCGAGGATGGGTCGTGAAAAATTGGTATCAGAGGAGTCGGTTTTACCACAAAACTTAGGACTCTGATATTTCTTTTTGTGGAGCAATTTTGTTAAGGGTACTAAGTGTGGTTTTCAGTTCAGGGAGTCCAGTGTTTGTGTGGGCGACCGAAGTGTCCTACACCAGGACCTTGACTACTGATTTCGGACTCATTTAATGAGAACACTGATTGTGTGTGTGTTTCCAAAAGGTTTTCTTAAGTCATCTCAACAAAGTCCGCTGACCAGGTATAAATCTTTTGACTGTGTCACATCGGTTTCTTTCAGGATGCCTCCCCACAGAGCCTCGATATTTGTACACTCTGACAGCCCACTGAACAATGAGGCCTTGGTGTAAGGCCCTTTACCAGTAGAGGCACCAGTGGTACCACTTCCTGTTGGGCCATAGATGCCACCATCCCCAGAAGTAGACGATGCACACCGCTTGAGCGCATTTACTGAGTTCCAGCATTAGAGGCCACCCAGGTTCAGAGGAGAGATAGACCCACGTGTGGGTGAGGATTGGCTGGAGGCTGTGGTGAGAGTCATCAGGCTGGTAGGGACACGACCATACCTCATGGTGATTATTGATGCGAGTCTCCTTCAAGCAGTAGCAGACAGATGGTAGAGCCTGATTCTTCCAGTCCACGACGAGGAGACATTACTCCAAACAGACTTTGGGAGCCTGTTCCGGTCGGAGTTTGTTCCATCCACCCTTTGGGTGGTACAGATACATAAGATGCTACATCTACAGTTGGGCAGCATGACAGTAGCACAATACTCAGTGAGGTTCACCGAACTCTCACACTACTCCACAGATATGGTAGAGAACCCATTATTTAGGGCTCGGGCCTTCGAGAAGGGGCTCATGCAAGAGATCAAATCCTCAATATTCTCCCTCAGCTTCCCGACGCTTGCGGGGGTGTTAGAGAGAGCCCTCCTAGTGGAGATTTTCCTTTCTGAGCAGTCATCTATAGTGAGACCCACTACTAGTTGACATGCAGTAGAGACTTATGTAGCTGGCAGTAGACAGATGATGTAGAGGTCCAAGAGGACAAGACCCACAGGTGGAAGACCGCAGGACTCGAGATCAGTTGTGCGGGGCACCCAAGGCAGTGAATTACCTGCCAGGAGCAGGAAATTTTACACATGTGGTGGGTAGGGTCACATGGCTTGTGATTGTCCGACCCACCGTTCAGATGATCTGCAGATAGTTGAGGGACCTCCCAGGCATAGGCAGAGGTTCGATCGAGGCAGTCCGCAGGGAGCATGCAGACGTGGTAGAGGATCTGTTCAAGAAGATGGCGGTGGATGATGTTTCGAGGTGTTGCCACCACTACCACAAGGAGGACCACCCCAACCACATGGAGTGGGTGGATAGGAGAGAGCTCAGGTTCAGTCATCTGAGGCCAACGACCATGGAACTTCAGAGATGATTCAAGGTACGATCTGTGTCTACTCCACCATAGCTACAGTTCTTATAGACACAGGTTCCAGTCATTATTTCATAGACACTGCCCTCGTTCGGAGCTCGGAGATTCCGACAGATCCGTTGGATCGATCCTTACAGCTAGAGACTCCAACGGGGGGAGACTCGACGAATACACACTGGTGCCGGCAGTGTGAGCTTACTCTAGGAGGTGAATGTTTTGGCTGGGATCTCCTCGTAGTGGTGTTGAGGACTTACGACGTCATATTGGGTATGGACAGGTAATATACAGTCCATGGTCAGATTGACTGTATTAGGCGCAAAGTGCAGTGTGTCCGCACGGATGGGACCATGTTTACCTTCACTAGTGAGAAGGAAACCTTTGCAGCACATGACAGACTTACTCGGAGGAGGCTATAGCCAATCAGTCACCAGTTGGCTTACCTAACCCTCATAGCAGTAGATGTGGAGAGTCTGACTTATCCTATAGTGGTGGACCAGTAAGAGAATGTTTTCCATGACGATGTTCGAGGAATACCTCCTCAGAGAGAGGTGGACTTCTACATTGACCTGTACCCTGGGACAACACTGATATTTACTCCGGCATATCAGATGGCTCCTGCTGATCTTCATGAGCTGCATGTACAGCTAGAGGACTTGCAAGGGAATGGATTCATGCAGCCTAGTGTTTCTCCTAGGGCAGCCCTGATTTTGTTTTCCAAGAAGGAGGAAGGGAGATTGAGGCTTTGTGTCGACTACCACAGCCTGAACCATGTGACCATGAAGAACAAGTACCCACCCCCGCGTATTGACAACCTCTCAGATCAAATAAAGGGAGAACGATGGTTATGAAGATAGACCTCAGATCAGGCTATCACCAGCTCAGTGTTCTAGACAAGGATGTATAGAAGACGACCTTCAAACGTCGGTATAACCACTATGAGTTCTTGGTTATGCCCTTCAGCGTAACCAATGCCCCAGCAGTGTTCATGTGTCTAATGAACTGGATCTTCCATCCATACCTCAATTGCATTGTTGTAGTCTTTATCAATGACATTCTAATCTATTTCACTATTGAGGAGGAGGATGCCTACAATTTGCAGGTAGTACTAGACACACTTCAGGAGCACCAGCTTTATGGTAAGCTCTCGATGTGCCAGTTATGGATTTGAGAAGTTCACTTTATTGTACAAGTCATCTCAGAGGCTGGAGCTACAGTAGATCCAGCGAAGATTGAGGCAGTACATTTTTTGGGAGCCACCTAGGAGTGTGTCAGAGGTACGATGTTTCCTAGGATTGGCTAGATACTACTGGAGATTTGTTCCAAACTTCTCCAGAGTTGCAGCACCACCACATCCTTGATGAAGATGGGTAAACCCTTCATGTGGTCGAAGCGACGCTTGGAGAGCTTTCAGGAGCAGAGGCAGAAGCTGACTAGTGCCTCCATCTTATGGATTCTAGAGGAGGGTGTTGGGTACATAGTTTACTGTGATGCAACATGGACTAGACTTAGGTGTGTCTTGATGAAGGAGAGAGTTGTGATTGCGTATGGTTCTTGGTATTTGAGATAGTATGAGCAGAACTACGCTACCCTTGACCTAGAGTTAGTAGTAGTGGTCTTTGCTTTGAAGATTGGCAGCACTATCTGATGGGAGAACCTTTTACCATGTACTCTAATCACAAGAGTCTCTGGTATATCTTCTCGCAGAAGGACATTAACATGAGACATCGGTGTTGGCTTGAGTTCCTCTAGGATTATGACATAGAGTTAGTCTTTATTCATGGGAAGGGGAACATGGTTGATGATGCACTCAGTAGGAGGATTGGTATTCACCTACTAGGAGAGGCGACATAGCAAATGGCTTCCATGAAGACATCCTTTGTGGATATGTATGGAACATCCTATCTGCAGTCTCTTATAGTCACTCCATAAATCAGCAAGTCAAGGAGGCACATCATAGGGAAGCTGACTGCGAGACATGACATGCTCAGATATCCACAGGGTAGAAACCTGATTGAATTTCGGATGGTGGGGAGTATATCATCCTCTCCATAGGACATACTATGGTACCAGTTGCACTTCAGGAGGAGGTTTTGAAGGAGTTCCACACTTCCCCTTTAGGGGTACATCCAGGAGTGTCGAAGATGTACCAAGACCTCAAAAGACAACATTGGTGGCCAGGTATGAAGAAGGCGGTAGATGAGTTGGTCTAATGGTGCCTCACTTTTCAGCAAGTAATGGTAGATCACCAGGTATCAGCAGGCTTGGATCAGCCCTTAGAGGTCCCAAAGTGGAAGTGGGATGGGATATCCATGGAATTTTTGACGGGTCTTCCACTTACATCTAAGAGTCACGATTCGATTTGGGTGATCGTCCACCGATGTACCAAGTTATCCAACTTCCTAGAGATCAGAGAGAAGGGCTCAGTAGAGAGTTTGAGATGCCTTTATGTGAAAGAAATAGTAAGTTTACATGGAGTACTATCTTCAATTGTCTCTGACCGTGATGCACGGTTTACTTCCTGGCTATGGAAGGGGTTGTAGGAGGCTTTTAGGACGCAGCTACGTCTGACCACCGCCTTCCATCGTCATCTGAATGGCCAGACTAAGAGAATCATTCATAATCTTGAGGGAATGATCTGTGCTTGTGTCCTCGACTTCAGTCAAAGTTGGGAAGACCAATTCCTTTGGTGGAGTTTGCCTACAACAACAGCTATCGCTCCACCGACGGTATGACACCTTTTGAGGCACTGTATGGTCGACTTTGCAGATCACCACTCTACTGGACCGACCCAGGGGAGTCAGAACTAGTTGGACCAGAGATGGTACGGGCGACCACGGAGAAGGTTTAAATCATATAGGAGCCAATTAAGACTATATAGAGAAGGCATAAGTCATATGCTGATAGGAGACCAAGACCTCTAGAGTACGGGGATGGCGACCATGTCTTTCTACTGGTCTCACCTCGAAGAGGTCTATGAAGATTTGGCAGAGGAGGAAATTTATCTTTGTGGTTCATCGGACCTTTACAGGTCCTCAACAGAGTAGGAGAGGTGTCTTACCGCCTTGATCTTCTACCTCAGTTGCACCGGGTGCACGACGTCTTCCAAGTATCTCAACTGAGGAGATAAGTGCACGACCCTTCTCACATCATCAACCGCGTGGAGCTGGACATCGATGACTGGGTTACTTTCACGAAGGTTCTAGTGGGGAATGAGGATCGACAAGAGTGGGTCCTACGTGGATGGTTGATACCTATGGTGCACATATTCTGGAAGCATGAGAACATCAAGGAGTGCACTTGGGAGTAGGAGGCTTAGATGCATGCTCAATACCCATTTTTTCCTTTAGATCATGTTGTAGCTTATGGGGACGTAAATCCCTGAGGTGGGGAGAATGTAAAGACCTGATAATTTTGTGAAAATTTTTCTTCAAAAATTCATGGGACTTTTACGAGTCCGTGAAAATTTACGACTCTTGATTCCAAGGCCCGGTGTGCCTGGAATCAATTTCTGATATCTTGTTCGGGTACATTCAGTAAACATATGAGCCTGATTATATATCTTTTGAACTGGTGCACGAAATTGAAATCTGAGGGTACCGTTGAACTCACAGCGTCAGTGATTTCTTAGTGAGACCATCAACGCAGTTGCGTTCTAACGAGAAAGGAAGTTAGCTTTTGGGGGTTTTTAGTTAAGTTAAATAAAAAATAAGAGTTAACTTATTTTTAGTTTTTGTTGGTTAAAACCTCCAAGAGGAGGTTAGAGGTGGGGTCCACCAGAGCATAACCTCCCATGATAGGATATGGTGGTGGGTCCCACCCATGCATAACCTTTCTTGGAGGACAAATTTCGATGGGGACCACCCAATTTTCTAACCCCTTTAACACCTCATTTAAGTGGAGAAGACTCTTGACCTTCTCCACTAATTAATTGACCCAACACCACCCTCATTAATTACATGGGTTGTCTCATTTAATTAATTAAAACATTTTGAATTGTTGTACCAACAAATAATAGATGAAATTTCCATATATTATTTGATTGGAATTATTCATTATTTTTGTTGGGAGAATTAAAGAGAGGAAAGAACTTGGAGGATCCATTTCTCTCCAAATAAGAACGACATACTTTTTCCACCTTCTTCCTTCTTCAACTGGGACAAAGGAGGGAGCGCCGTCCTTGAAGAATGTCACCGATGCCGTCCTTGAAAAATGCCGATAATGTTGTCCTCTACTTCTTTGACTTCTTTCCGACATCAACGGAATGATGTTTGCTTTCCTTCCTTCATCAACAATTATCGATGGATGAGGTAGTGGGGTTTGAGTTGATTTTTATTCCCAATCTTCATCGTTCAATTTATGGTTTGAGAACTGAATGACAACACCATAATAAGTAGTGGTCGAACCGCATGAACACGACCCAACCCTCCCCATTTATTATCCTTTTTTTATGACAGAGATGGAGAAACAGCGGCTGGCGTCAGGTCGACCGCTATGAAAACCGGCAGCACAAGTCCACCGGGTCGCCGGAAGGGGCGTGACGCCATCGCGCCGCATGGAGGAGGCGAGGACCGTGACCAGACCAGGCCGCATCAGAGAGGCACAACACCGTCGCACCGTGCGAAAGACCGGCACTGGGGCCAGGGTGGGCCGAGGTGGAGGAGTAGGGGCGCGACCCCGACGCGCCTCATAGGTTGTGCGGAATCGGCCAGCCGGACAAGGAGGGACCATTCTGGTCCCATGGGAGACTGAAATGACGCCTAACGCCAGTTTTGTTCACAAATTAGGGGCGTGCGAACCCTCCCCCCCTCCCCCCACGTGTGGTGATCCTGTCCACACTAGCTGCCATCCAGCCGGGCCACGCAGGCCGATGGACCACCTTCGGGTCGGGCCGCTTCTGGGCCTAGCCACCCCTCTGGGGTGGGGCCGCCCACTCAGGCCGGGTTGCCCCCTTGGTCCCGGCCACCCCCTCGGACCGAGCTGGGCTGCTTCCTTCTGGCCAAGTCAGACTCGCAGACCGAGTCAGACCCACAGACCAGGTCGGACCCCTATCCAGACCCGATTAGCCGAAAAACCGCTTTTGCATGTATCTTGGTCTATGGGTGTCTGATCGACGGACCATCTACGGTGAAGAAAATAATAGAACGAGAAAGTCCTTTTGGCATACCATACATGTGGTTTGGACACATTTTGGGTAAGGTCTAGTTGGTTTGAACCTAAAAATCAACCGGGCCCCTAGAACAGAAATGCCAATAACTCACAGACCGGGAATCCAATTGACGCGCTGTCTGTTGCGTTGAGATATGTATGATGAGGAAGACGTTTGAGATAATTAATTGTATTACGTCGTGACAGTTGGAGTATCGTCTAGTATCTCGTGGAGTGGATCCTATCGGAGATGAGTGTGCGTAGTGCGGAGACCAAGTACATGGCTGAGACCTAACGACAAATGACCGATCGACTCGAAGTGTTTCAACTAGCCCAGGGGGAAGCGCCCTTGTGTGACGTGGCAGACACATAGTGGGGAGTGCCTCTCTGTGGCGCAACAGACCCATGGTACTCGATAGGAGGAGTACCTTAGTAGGCTACGAGGGGGAGCGCCTCTATGTGATGTTGCAGACCCACATTTGGGAGGGATTTTGTGTGACGTAGTAGACCCACGGTACTCGATAGGAGTAGTACCATAGCAGTCCAGGAAGGTGGGAACTGCCTCTGTGTGATGTAGAAGGCCCACTGTACTCTATAGAGGAGGAGTACACCATCACCAATTATTCCAATAGTTTTACTGTGGATGTTACATTCTACTACCCTAAGAATGAATTCTTGGTTTTAGCTGAGTCAGTGAATTTTTTGACTACATCATGATTGAGATGGTTTACTAGATAACTTTGGTATATGTATGGTCACATACCTAAGTAAGGGGTATCTGTTGATTATTTAATTTGTGGTTATCCTTGTTGGATATTGTGAGACCTTGAGGGTCTCATGGTTCCTACTGTGTATCGTTATACCCACCCTTGTACGAGCTATGCCCACACCTCATTGTGTTGGTTATAGAAGACGGACAACGTAGACTGAGGTAGAGAGTAGTAGGACTGGATGGAACTCGGAGGTGGACCACTTGGTGTGATAGTGTAAGGAGCGGATGGACGAATGTGGAGTGCTGAGGAGGCCATATATACCTTCCCTTCAGTTAGCAACCCCGGAGGATGACCCGGTAGCTGGTTTACTTGCTTTCATTTGTACTTGTTTTCAATTGTACCTGTACTCTACTGTTGGGCTTGACTTTATGGCCCCTATTACTTTCCACCACTTCTTCTGTATACATTTTTTCTTAGTGTTTTTCTTCCAGTTGTGTACTCTGATTGTGTGTGTTTAATTTTTATAAAGGAAATGCCTACCCAGCATAGGGATTTACTCTTTTGGTGCTAGTCACCAGCCCCTGGACTATGAAAGGTGGGCTTGCGGTAGTCACGACATGGTTTTAGAGGACAGGTCATGACACCGCTAGGCATCTCTAGTGTTGTTCATGAAAAAGAATAATGAGAGCATATAGTTTTTTGTATTATATCATAATATGTGCCAAGAAATGATAAATACAACGTATCCCATAATAGGAATTTATGATCTCTTTGATCATCTGTGATGTGAGAGATGTTTGGGAAGATATATCTTAGGTTCAGATTAAACCAGTTGATAGTTCATGAAGATGATATTCTAAAGTTTTAATTAAAATTTATTTACACAAACTATTAGATTCTTTTGATTCCCTTTAGTGTGATTAATTTAGTTGACATGTTTATGGATTTGATAACCCAAAATATTCTAGACATACTTGGACCAATGTTTTTGTCATCATTGATGACAGACACAGACACTCTGCGTCATATGAGGTGAATACATATCACATGACGATGGTTCAAGATTTTCATCGAGAGAAATTTCATTATGGTAAGCTCTCAATATTCTAGAATGAGATCCATGAGGTTCAATTCCCTAGGCATGTCATTTTTTGAGCATATGTTAGATTTGGAACTTATGAAGATCAATGTAGTGCTTTCATGGGAGACGCCTAAGAGTGTGTTAGATGTGAGGATTTTTCTTGTCCTGGAAGGGTAAAAAATGAGGTTTGTGGAAGTCTTCTCTAGGATCGACACCACTTTTACTTCCTTGACGCTAAAATGGATGAATTTTACTTTGACTGATCAGTTATAGTAATCCTTTTATAATTTCAGTCTATATAGGATGTGAGATCTTTTTTGTGAATACAAGAGGAGGGTGTGGAGAACATAGTGTATTCTGATGCCTTTGGAGCTGGGAACCGTTGTGTGTTGATACCTAGGATGAAAGTTATCACATAAGATTCAAAGAATATGAGACCCATGAGAAGCATTATGTGATACATTACCGAAATATTGTAGTAGTACTCTTCAATATGTGGATGTGGAATCACTTCTTTCTTGTAGAGTGATTTGTTTTTTTACAAAGACCATAAAAGATTAAGGTTTGTATTTATTCAGAGATTGTTGAACCAGCGACATAGTTGATTGTTAGATATCCTAAATGACTACTACTTTGAGACAGTTTATACTCCATGAATGGGTAAAATGGTTGTAGATTCCCTTTACAGGATGACCCATGATCGCTTGATGGAGGAGGCATTTGAGATGTTTTCTTTATTACCGTTGACCCTAGTAGAGGAGGAGGGTATATATTTCGTCAATTGATTTTGTTGAATTCTATAATTCTCCAGCATGTGAGAGAATGATGGTTGGAATACATGAACTATAAGGTTATATGTGGAATGATATCCTCTGGAGATTCACCATATGGATTTTATGAAAGAGGAAATCGTGTCATCCTTTTCAATAGATGAACGGTGGTACCGGTCATGATGTGGTAAGAGGTGATGAGTTAGTTAGAAAATATCTTTTGTATGTGTATCCCAATGTATGAAATATGTATAGATACCATTAGAAGTAATTTTGATGGGATGGAATGAGGCATACAAAGACTGAGTACATCTATTAATGCCTATCCTATCATTAGGTGAAGGCTGAGCACCAGGTTTGTTGTAGCCTCTTGAGATACCAATGTGGAAATGATATGGAATATCAATTGACTTTTTGATGGGGATTTCGCGAATAGAGACATTCCATGATGAAATATATGTTATATTTTATTAATTTAGGAATTTAATTAAGGTATTTTCTATCAAGGAGTGGTGTTTTGTGGAGAGTTTGGGGATTTCTTACATTCGAGAGATTATTCACCATCATGGGGTACCCTATATGGTTGTCTCCGACCATGATGGATGTTTCCCATCATGGTTTTGGAGTGTCTTTTAAGAGGTATTAAGCACCCAAATGGGGACACACCTAGAAATATATCAAGACTGAGTGTGTTATCCCGATGCAAGAGGATATGATGAAGGATTGAGTGTTAGGCTTTGTATGGAGATGGTGGGATCAATTTCAATTGTTAGTGTTTTATTATAATAATAGATATGACTCTATTATCAGCATGACACATTTCAAGGACCTATATGAGAGACCCTGAATCTCCCCATTATATTGAACATATATTGAAAATGCATCACTTTTTGTGGAAGGGATAGTATATTTGATGGTAGAGAATATCCAAGACATCCGCAAGTCGGTCGGGACTGCTCCCAGAAGGATGAAATCGTATGCAGATCAACATCATTGGCCCTTCATGTTTGAGAAGGGAGACCACATTTTCTAAAGTGTCTCCCCATGGAGAGGATTACAAATATTTATCTGAGGAGTCAAGTTACCCTGATGGTTAATCGGGAGATTCGAGATCTTGCAGAGGGGTGGTGAGGATATAAACCGTATCTCTATACTCCCATAGTTATAAAAGGTTCATTATGGCATTCATGTGTCACAGCTGAATATATACATTCACTATACCATTCATGTTATTGACTAGGGAAATAAGGTCATTAAGGGGGGAGGTTCTTTTGTGGAGAACTCGAGGGGGGGGGGAATTATTAGAAGGAGTGGACTATGATTGGACATAACGTACCCTAGGCTCATGTATTGTGGTAGCTTGGGGGCATGTAAGAGAACTCCTTGGATTTGGAGAGCCAGATGTATATTCTATATCATGACCATTTCGCTGTGCATTTTTATTTTCAAGGATAAAAACTATGAAGGAGGGAATAATTAAGAGACTCTATTTTTACTTTTAATACTCTTAAATTTATTTTGAAATACCTTTAGAGCTAGGCACAGAGACGAAATGAGATTCTGAAGCCCGATGTGCCCAAAATTAATTTTATAAAAAAATTATTATAGTATATATCATAGGAACATGTTTTTAAAAAAATAATCAAATATCTTCTAAAAGGGGTTTTAAATAAAAATATATAACCAATGTTGAATCTAGAATATGGGGTTTACCCTAGGAGGAATATAATGTTATTCGGGGTAGATTGTTCGGATAAAATGACAATGGAAGGTGTGTTTAGTGAATTAATTAATTAATTATTTAATTAATTTATTAATGACATGAAACCAAATTTCCTTTATAAATATTATATTATATAAAATATTTAGGGCCAACTACCTAATCATAGGACAATGGAGTAGAGTATCCACTGTTCTTCATTGGCCGATCAAGATCGGGTGATTATCAACAATCAAATCAAGATGAATCAGGGCACAAAAAACGTAAAACATATTCCTCTTATGTTAGCATGCATGTTCTTCATTAATGAACCATCTGAATTATGTTAGGACTCCTCATCTGGGTATTTTTTTACCTTTTTATAATAATTGAGCATGATCAATTTCTTTTCATTTATCATCATTTTTTCATCCTTTTTATGTGCATGCGTATCAAATTTATTTATTTATTCAATTAGTCCATATTGCGACATGTTTCTAAACCTCTATATCCCTAATTTGAAAATTTTTTCTAATAATTCTTAGATAAGAATTTTTTCACCCTTGTTTCTTGTTCCTTTCCCCCACCGATCATTGCTTTCTTCGATATTTGCCGATGGGTAAATTTTTTTACTTCTCCTGGTAGGACCAGGCATGATCAGACCCCCATATGTATAAAATACTAATGCATGTGGAATGGAATTAAAAACCTGGATTGGGTTTAGATATATTTTGGGATTTGGGTGATTACAATATGGATTTGAAGAACTAGTGAGATAGTAGGAGGCTCCATGGGAGTTGAAAATATGTGCGGTCTTTGAGAGATTGATCATAGATTCGATTTTTTGGCTACTAAAGTGTCGTAATTGACAGTTAGATGATGGTTACACTGTTATAGGGTGGTAAAACTGAGGGATTCAAAGTAGTGAAAGTATGTCAAGGATCTCGGTTAGATCTTACATTCTGTTAAAAACCCATCTACACGTCGTGTAGTCCAAATAACACATGGAATGTAGGCCCTTGGATGTGGAGGATATTGTTTCCAATTGAGTTAAATAACACATGCCATGTAGGACACCACACACTATGTGACCCTATTATTTTGACTTAGTGTGTACAATGGGAGTACATGGATTGGGGGATGAATATGTTGAACATGGAATGACCATATGTGAACAATACATGCCTTATAGTCTCCTATCATACTATGTTGGGCTACATTGACAATGATCCATGTACTTGTGAGGAAATGATATGGAAACATGGTGAAACCAAATGCTGTATGGGTCACCTTAAATGTCATGTACCCTTCTCTTTGATGAAAAGTTATACCTCTCATTAATCCTTAGTTTGGCTTCCTATTTTAGCACATGATTCGCATATAATAAGTTCTTTAAACATAAAATGTGATGGTTTCATTATTTGTGGTTTTTGAGAAGTGATGTAATATGTTCCGAGTGTAATTATTCTTTAGGTGGCACTCAATGATGGAATTGATATGTCAGAATGACCACAGTTGAGTCGTTCTGCTGGGATAGGGTATGGGTCCTCCAACTGTAGAGTCGAACCTTACTCTTGAGATAGGGAATGAGTCCTGTATCTGGATACTACTAGATTAAAACCCTACTAAAGAGACATAGAATGGATCCTCTACCACTATAGTGGAATCCTTATGTGAAGTTAATGCATGGGTCCTCTAGTAATAGAGTGTAACCCTCATGTGGAGTCAGATCATGGTTCCTAAACCACAAGAGTGGAAACGTCATGTGATGTCAGGGAAGGGGTCCCCTACCTGTAGAGTAGAAACCAATTGTGAAGTTAGTTGATGGGTGATCTACCATTACTGTGAAATCCTCTAGCTGGGATAGGGTCTAGGTCTTCAATCTACCAATATGAGTAGAACCCTCATTGGAGCCAGGGCATGGGTCCTCTACCATCAGAGTGGAATACTCTAGTTCAGATAGGGTATGGGACCTCAATCTACCTTTATTAGTGGAACTATAATGTTGTATTAGATAATTTGACCTCAACCGAGATAGTTTGACCTCTCGAATCTGTGGTACAATGGAAAGGTGTCAATGACATATATTTTTCATTAAGAAGCCATATGAGATACTAGGAATCATTGATGGACATATGGAACTGATGGAAGGCTCATTTTTTAGGCTGGATAAGTGATACAGATCTACTTTCTCTCTTATTTGGATTTTTATTTTTAGAATATATTCTTATTGATTTGTTTTTATTTGTATCTCTTCTAATGGGCTGAGATGTAAAATTATATCATGTCCCTTAGTGCTTACCCTTTTGATTTTGGGCTATCATAATGGGTATGTTTATACTCACCACGACATGAAATTTCCATGCACATTTCATGTCTTATGCCAATGGAAGACATGGATTAGTGATCAGGATACATACTCTCTTAGTATTAACCTTTATATTTTTTTTCTTGTTGGGACATTTATGTGGTTGTGTGTCTATTTTCTCCCTTTTACTTTTCATCTTATGATTTTGTACTCTTTAATTCCTAGAATATTTAATTTCATGGTTATTCTCCTGATATTACATCTTTTATTACTATTCCTTTGAAATTTTTTAAGGAGATGGTTGGGTGGATGTATTCAAGTACACTAGGAGATGGACTCCCATATTAGTTGTGCCTTTTGGGGATTTTTTCTAGCCCTAACACTATGGAGTCCGTCTTGAGGTAGTTGTGGCTTGAGACATGTTTGGCTGGATCATGAAAATATAGATCTAAAATTATATATTTATCACACCAAATGAACCATTAGAAGAACCATGACATAAAAAAATAGAGGAAAACACATTTCCAGTTCAGAAAGTATAGAAACGAAACAATTTTCTAAATAGTTCATTGAATTAAAATAAATCAAGTGCATCGAAATTTAATTGGAAAATTAACACACCTTTATTATAGTCATTATGAAATTTATGGGAATTATTTTGAGAAAATAAAACTGGTAGGTTCTTTTATAACATGACATGAAAATCCTGTGATTTCATGGTTATCAACTTCAAATGTTTTGGAGAAATTTTTTTTTCATTTGGAGAATAACCTTGAGAAACATTGAGTCCACAGGGACATTGAAGAAAACTAATATTATATATATTTTATAATTTATGATAGGCCATACGAATATATGATTACCTTACATAGAGAGTAAGATCTAATTCAAAGTATATTATCAACAAGAGTAAGTCCAATCTTGCATTCAACCCATCATTAATGTTTTCTCTAATATATAAAAATTATCCAATCAAAATATCATAAATATTATTCTCTATATAAATTAAATAAATTTTATTATAGAGCTTATTATTTATATAATATGATAACTAGATAAATATTGATCGTTTTTTCCAAATATTTCAATCATCATCTAATTTTTGTATCTTTCCAAATGTGACATCAATGGTTTTCAACCTCTCAAAATACTGATTGGTAGAAAAATTATTAGGATAAATATAAAATTATTTTGAGCCATTGAATTATTTTTTAATATTAAATAATTTTTGACCATAGAAAAAACATCTAATGTCCCATGTATACTATTTTCTCCTATGTTGTATTTGATAATATTAAGTTTATTGTTCAAAAAATTGTAAAATATTTTTTTCCATTAACAAAAAATCTAGAATATTTTTCAAATTTTTGGAAGAAATTTATAGTGAACATAATCATTTCATGAAGTCAAAAATTTTAAATTTTTAAAATAAAACACCATAATAATTTCCCCCCATACATGTTTTAAATTATCAATTAATAGTGACACGAAAACATTAATATAATTTCCACATTGTTTTATTCTAGATTACATTAAACACAAAATGAAATTTTTTCACTTAATAAAAAATATAGGATATAAGTTATAAATTACCAATAAATTAGACCATGAACTATCTTTACTACTAAAGATTTTATATGGATTCATTTGGTTTATGAAAAATCTCGGTTTGAGATTTTTAACACCATTTCAGAATGTAGTTAATTTTTGATCAATTTTCTTCCACCAAGGAAAATAAAAAATAGTATATTATTTTCCATCACATATCCACTCAAATGAATTCCATATAAACATTTTTAATCATTTTAAATTGAAAACAATCCCTTAAAATGAGGAATTATAAGAAGATACGAAATTAAATTTCATAGAGTCTCTAAAACTACAAAACCTACCCATGTTTTTTAATTTTAGTTTATATCTTGATGTCCCATGTTTTTAAAAATTTGATATAAATTCATATTACATCCTATGTATCACATAGTCATGTAGTTATCCATGTATTTTCTTTTACCCTATACCCATCTGGTGTAATATTTTTTTCACTGTATAATGTTAATCAACAATATCATTGTCTTTATGAAGTATGGATTATAATAGATAAAAACAACTCTATAGTGCTTCAGATGCTCCATACATTTCTACCTTCAAGTTAATCTTTAATAATTTTTTTATTAAATCATAAATTTCATACAATCCAAATACAATTGGGTTTCAAAATCACTATATAGATTCTCGATTTTTGATTTTTTTTTCTCAATCCCCTCTTCTACAATATCAGGATCCATTTCATCAATTTGACTAGTATTATCTAATTGAAAATAAAAATAATTAATAGATCTAGAATTTGTACTAGTTTCACCATGCCAAATATAAGGGCTCTATATTGAATTAAAATTGTGAAAAATTAAAATATCTATGATCTGTCTACTTTTTAACATATTTATTTTTAAAAACATTAGATCTGGAGAGAAAAGCATATCATTATTTGAAATATTTTGTTTATAAAATATATAAAAATTATTAACATTTTCCACTTATTCAACACTTATTCGCAGTGTAGTAATTCAACATTGATGCATTATTATCTAATTCAAATTTCAAAAAATTTAAAAATATGATTTTATATTTTCAAATTTATTTCAAAATTTAATTTTATAAAAAAATACCATAAATGATTTCACAATAAAAATGAAATTGATCATTTTTGATTAAAAATATATAACATTGAACATATTTAATTCTCATTATTTAATGAAAAATTCAAAAACCATAGTCTATAAAAATAAATCCTTAATTAAAATATATAGAATATGTGAAAATAATTAGAAATACAAATACAGATTGGGATGATAAAGAAATATCAATTTAAAATTGGAATCAAAAATAAATTTAAAAATAACATCAATGCATAGAAAATAGAATCATTGACAATAGACCATAAATTCATAACATAATTGTGGTGATTAGTAATGAAACACCAATAGAAAGAAGGTGAAAGGGGTGGCTGATGATAGGCAATGGTGGTTGGTGGTGGTGGTTTTGAACGGATTGATAAAGTGACATTAATGGAAAATTAAAACAAAAAATACAAATACAAATACCATAGATTCAGATAAAAATTAAGCAACAAACAAAAATTATAAAATGATATTGAACTGGGATGATTGACATGTAAAAACCATCAGGAAGTAGGAATAAGTGGTGGCTGTCGATTGGTGATGGTTGACTGGTGTGGTGGATTCCAGCACAAATATAAAATGATTTTAATGGAATGTTTTAACCACAAGAACAAATCAAAATACCATGGATGCACGTAAATCAAAAATTGTAATGTTAAACCATAAATTGAAATTGAAATCCGAATGAATGAAAAAGATACAACAATTGGAAGAATGTGAAAGCAGCAAATGTTGATACGTGATGGTGGATTTAAATGGAATGATATTCATGGTCACATATTTTATAAGGAAAACATTTTAGGCTAGAGACCAAATAATGAAAAGATTGAATTCCATGGGTTGAAGCTGTATGGTTTAGGGTTCACCATGTTAGAGAAAACCCAAATCTGTTGAAAAAATTGATGAAACCAAAATGACTGCTCTCGACCCCCCAATTTAAATTATAAATATTTACCTCATAGATTTATTAATAACCAACACGTGCAAAAAAATTCTCATGTCGGTTATTGAGAAAAAAATATTAAAATTGGCTTTTCACATTGCTTATTGAAGAATCAATGACACAAATATCAATGATTTATTTTCCATGTATTTTATTAAATTACTGACTTGAAAAATCATTTTTATCTTGTTTGATATTAAATAAAAAGAACAAATGTTTTAACATTTTATTTACCACATCACTTAATTAAAAAACGACATAAGGAATTATTTCTTCACATATATTATGTATAAATGAAATCTAAAGAGTTTTTCTATAATTAACTTTTGTATTAAGGACACATTAACATTGAAAACTAATTTAATATTATCAAACACTATATATAAAAAACTTGTTAAAACCAAATATCAGAGTAATGTTTTGTAAAATTTTATAGAAAAGTACTTGTTTATTTTTGAAAAAATAACAAAATAGATAAATCACTACATAAATAAAAAATGGGTTTAGACATAGGGATAGTACCAATCCCCTCTACTTGAAAAATCACCCACATACAAGTAGTTTATCATAAAATAAACTGATCCAGAACCCGATTTTGATTTTTACAAGCTATTGTACTAAGATATTCCTAAATAAAAAACCTCTTACAGAGTCCTTTATGGGAGAAAATGGTAGTAGGTCACACAAAAAATCTTCCACATGAATTAATGGGACCAAAAATTAAAATAATTTAAAGAGTGTGGCTCGAAATCTCCATTTAATCTCAAGATACTATGTTGTTAAGATATAGACTATAAAACAAAACACATCTCAAAAGATATACTAAACAAGAGGAAGAAAGAAATAAAAAATATAGACAATTAATGTGTATTAGATTGATAATAATTATTCGTCCATGATTCCTTGAATCTATATTTAAAAGGTATAATCAATATTTATATATAATGTTAAGTGAAAAATAATTTTTATAGTTCTAGAAAACCCATTGTTTTCTTTCAACCAATTGGTTACTTTTTTCACAAAATTGTGTATCTATGTTACTCAATGTATTAGTATATATGGGTATTTTTTATCTATATCAATATATATATCTGTCACTATATTTCTATCTTCATGTATATTCTCATGAACAAGGGGATCCTTTAAATTTATAGCATAAAATGAGGTATAAATATCTGGTGTAAAATAATAATAAGATAATCTGAATCCTCATATTGAGATACTGAGATATAAACTCCAACATTCCAATAAAAATTAGGAAAATTTGTTTAAGAATAATCATTATTAAATCAGAAAGCATTTGACTTTATTTTAATTCATTAATATAATGGTAAGAGAAATTAATTTAGAACAAAATCCAGAACAGTTGAGGTAGTTGACATAATTTGATATAGATCCCCTAGTCCGTAGATGCACCTGAAAATAACAACAATTGATAGTAATATCTTTTAATGATAACATTTGAAACTAGTTGTATAATCACATGATGGAATCTCAATTTTGTAGAACCATAGTTCAAAAATAGTTGTATCACCTTCCAGTAATAGTAGTAGCACTAGATGGTAGATGTATTGGTTAAGGTGGTTTCTCCACCAGATGGTATCACAATATGATGGTAGATATAATAACTTGGTTTTTTATGGAATATTTTTTCTGGGTAAATTTTTTTTGATAGCATGTGCTATACAGAACAATGAGTTTTAATGTTAAAAAACCTACTACTAAAATATTATTACTTAATATGATAGTTATTTCCAAGAAATTGGAATTGTGGTTATGAATATGATTATCCAAATTAAAAAAATATAGAGTTTATATTTTTATATAAAATGTATTCATTGGTGAGCCATATAATTATAAATGTTATTTCAATAATCCATTTTAATAATACGAAAATATTTTTCTGATAAACTATTTTAATGCACACAAACACGTTTTATCTATATAAATTAAACAAATAAATTTTTGGTGAATAATTTTAATGATATTTTTATATTATATATTATAACATATTTTTAATAATTATATTATGTTTTTTCTTGTCATCATAGAAGAATAAATCAAATTTTACACCTAATAAATCATTTTTTCTAAAAAGCAGTTTGGTAGACCATTGAAAAAAAATTTAAATTCATTTTTTCCACTTTTAGAAAATTTATTTCAAAATATGATTAATTTTTTAAATCTTTAAGTAAAATGTATCTTGGAGTTATTTTTTTAAAATTTTCTAAAAATAAAATTTTTCATTGAGTTGTGGAAATACTTGTTTTTATAAAAAACAAACCATTCAATCAATGAATTTACAAAATATAATTTATTTTATTATAGATTTAAAATTAAAATTATATAAAATATATATATTGATAAAATTTAGGTCATTAGAATCAATTTCATATTTAATGATGATATAAAAATGTTTTAATATTTTGAAAACATTTTCTTTAGAAAACAACCTTCTCATCACGTTTTCGGGTTTAATTTTAATATAAAATTTCCAAATTGAATTAATGAAAGTTAGAAAAATAAATTTAAACTTTTCAGTTTGAATAAATTATATTATATAATAAGGTCAATTTACTTTTTTGTCAAAATGAATGATAAAAATAGTAAAAAATAATTACTGTAGTTAAGGTTAAAACAAGTTTACTAGGGGTTAAAATAAAATAATATGTGGTAAAGTGAATATAAAGTTCAAAAAAATCCATTTTGTGGACATATTATGAACATAACACCAATAGTTTTATAATGATCCTTTTCGGATCCTTTTAGTATGTGAAAAAACATGGTAACACATTAACCTTTTCAGAACATCCATGTGTGTCCTCTCAACCACTTATAAAAGGCCACACCCTATCCTCTCCCATTCACAACATCAAAAAACCTTTTATCACCCAATACATACCCAAATATCTTATTAACTAACCGATAGATGTCATAGATCCCACTATTTTATCATAAACCTATCTTATGAATCTTTTTGGTGCTCACCTAAGGAGGTTCTCCAATGAAGAGGTACAATCCTTAAACATGTATTTTCATTTTATTTTTTACTCTGAATACATAACATATTTTTCAAATATGACTATATAATAACACAATTAGTTAAAATTTAATTATAACTTATTATGTTTAATTTAATTAACTAAATCCATACCCCCTTCTATCGAATGGGAAATGAAACCATCAACCACGGGTATGGAGGACTTTCTCTATGTCAACTGATGCTATTAGTTTTCCATCACCACCTCTAATGGATGGATATAATTATGAATTTAATATTTAAATAAATAATTTATAATATTATAATATATATGAAATTATAATATCACACATACCTTATTACCTGAAACCCCATTCGAAAACAATAATGTCGCTCATGTGTATGGGTGACTAAAGCCTCGCGAACTGATGTGATGTGTTTTTCATTTTTATTTTTCTTGCATGGAAATAAGGATATATTAAATTAATATATTTTATATTTGTAACATAATTAGAATTTTTTAATTATCAAAACACTTATACGAGCTTATATTTCATTCTATGGGGGACACGATTATGTCGCTCGTGTGTACGCTATACCACTACCTTGTGAAGCAATGTGATTCCTTTTTCACTAAATCTTTTCATTGAAGGTAATAAGGATAATGTTAATAATTTTATTATATATATATATAATAATTAATAAACTTTAAGGATTATTTATTATTTACCTTTCTTTTGTACCATCTGTTAAAAAAATGGAAAAGCGTTCAGGCATATGTACGACCTACCATCTCCATGAATGATGTATTTCATTTTATGTCTATAAATTTTATGGATTACTCTAAATACATAAATACTCATAATATATAATATAATTATTTTATTTTTAATATTCTTGATATGATGGAACCATGATAAATATAAAAGGACCAAAAAATCAAAATCAAAATATAAAAGAAAAAAGTAGTCCTTACCTGAAATGAGATTTCAATAAGGAATTGTTAAAAAATGGGTAATAAAAGGTCAGTAAAAAATAATATATGGTATTATATTTATAATTATTCTTATTTTAGATATTTATAATAAATATATATTTATTATACATGATTTTCTGATGTGTAGTAGGGAATTTAAGACTTAAGGTAAGAGGTATTTGTCTCAAATTTCATTTTTTGGGATATAAGTTTTGTTATGAGCCTATTTTATTTTATGATTTGTATATACTGCCTCTCTCACATTTTGTCGTATGAATATACATAATTTCAAGTCAAAAAACATTTTAAATTACAATTTCAATAATCATAGAAATATTTTCCAAAAAACATGACAATCTAATAATCACCAACCATCCAATCCCACAATCCAAACAATAATTTCAACAATACGACAAATCATTTCAATAAAATCAATATTTATTGAACACTCCATTAAAAAACCAATGACACAAAACAATTCAATAAAACTACCCTTTTTTATTTAAAAACATTTTTCTTAATATATTTTCTTTATATTAACCATTCTAGGATTTTAAAATCAACATTTAAAAATCCAATAACCCACACATTTCACAACAATAACCCCTTTTTCCAAAATCAACAAAACATCAAAAAAATGATCCAAATAATTTTTTCACATTATAATCAAAACCAATTTCAAGAAGAAATAATTAAATTAAAATTTAATCCTTCATGTTCTATCAAAATGGAGATGAGATTAAAAACTTATACCACAGGGTTTGGGGAAATTGACCAATGCATAGCTTCACCACAACTATGGGTAAAACCGCCACAAAAACACGTTAGAAACCTTTTAATATAATCAAAAAACCTAAAGAACATAATTTTAGGCAACATAATTGATCTATATACAAGAAATTGATACAGATATGAAAAAATGAGAGAGTGGGAGAACTTGATCTAGTGAAAACTAGAAAAAAACAACCAAGGAGAGAGTCTTTCCAAGGAATAAAAGCCTTTAAACCACCAAGAAAATGCTTCGATTCTCTTCCAAAATAAGTGGAAGAGGTTCCCAAACCCATGAAAATAGAAAATCATGACTTGGGTACTAATGGGAGAGAAAATGGGTTTTTTAGGGTAAATCCCAAGTGGCCCAATTTTTTTAAACCCCACTTTTAATGCTCTGTAGTGTTTTCTCGCATGGTTAGACAAATGGTGCACAAGCCATTTGATTGATACTATCGCCAAGGGTGCCCTGCAATGTTTGATTATTAGTTAGAAAAATCGTGCACTAACTATGTGAAATCCCTTTTCCACATGTTTGATGCTTTACCTAAGGTGGGGACATGATTTGTAAACCATGCACCATAACCTTGATCCATCCCATATCCCTCTACCTCAAAATTAATGGTTTTTGAGAGATTCCACACGGTTTTTGATAACTATTCTCAAAATATGATCCCTAAAAAAATCCCCAAAACCTTCACATAACCCTTCCAAACATTCCCAATAATTACCCAACTACTTTAAACACATAAAAAAGAACAAAAAAGGTTACATACGTTAAAATAAAATCCAAAATTCTTCCAACCATTTGAATTCCCATACTCAGAAAATATAAAACCATCGCTCTACAAAGAGATTAAGGGCCTTTTCTTGACCATCTCTTTCTCCCACTCCTATGTCTCCTCCTGAATCAGACCATGTTTCCAAAAAACACAAACTAGACAAATATTTTTACCCCAAAATAAATTCTCTTTCCAATCCAAAATTTACACTAGAACATGCAAAAAAAAAAATCATCAAACTCTAACACAACATGACCCCATTGAATCACATGGTCTGGATCTGGCTGATACTTCTTCAACTAAGAAAAATGAAACAAATTATTCACCTCACTAAACCACGGTGGAAAATCCAACTGATAATCCACCTCTCCAAACCACTCATGTATTTTAAAATTCTTAATATACCTCATAGAAAACATACCATGATCTCCAAATTAACGATGTTCCAACCTAGGAGGGATTTTAAAGAACACATGATTTCCCACATCAAATAGAAATGGATGTCAACAATGATCTATGTACAATTTCGAAATACTCTACACCATCTCCATTATCATCCTAATCAACATAATCTTCATTGATGTATCTTTTAAAAGAATAGTAAAACCATTGATGTCTCTCCTAATTCCACCCAATATAGTGGAGAATGAAATAAACACTCATACAATGCATCAAATAGATCTATATGTATGGAAGCATAATGAATATTATTGTCGGATTAATCCACTAAATACATGTGCTCCTCTCACGAGACACCAAAATCCATGAAACGAACCCACATCATGTCTTCTAATGTTTGTATCATCCTCTTAGATTTACCATCCTTCTGATAATGATATGTTGCACTCATCATCTACTGAGTCCCAAGGGCTTGTGGCAAAGATTTCCCAAAATGATATGTAAACCCTGGATCTCTATCTGATACATCTGAAATTGGGACACTATGCCTCTTTACCAACTCATGGATAATGTTTTTGGACAGATTCTCCACTGCATCAGATTCATGAATTTGAATGAAATAGGCTAAATTTATGAGCACATCCACAATCACCCATATGGAATCAGGTTTCATAACTATTCTTGGGAGACCTATAACAAAATCCATCACTGTGTTTACCATTTCCACACTCGGACTGGTAATGATTGAAACATACCTACTGGTCCCTAATGAATTTCCCAGACATTCTGACAAGTCAAGAATCTCAAAAAAAACCTAGACACTATCCTTTTCATACCAGCCAACAAAAAATGTACCATAAATTCTTTATTATATTTCTAAATTATAGGACATAAATCCCATATGGAATGATAGTAAGCACAAAGAATTTTCTCTTTATAAGTCACTGGTACAACCATCATATTCTGAATGTTAAACAATAAATTCACATCCAATTTTTAATAATAAATGGTCTCCCCACCAGAGAGTTTCGATTTCGAAGCCGCACCATCTGAATCAAAAATATGTGAAACTTTAACCAATCCAATGCAGTTAGGAACCAATGAAACCCGAAAAAAAATCACTAAATCACCCCGATCATTACATTCTTATGACATTTCAGATATAACATACATTAACTGCCACTGATCCAAAGCTTCTTTCACCACCTGAACATATTCTATTCTTCTTAATGAATATTCTAATGAATTGAATTTACCCAGTGTGTATACGAATTCAATTAAAACAAATGGTGATACTCCATCCACCTTTTCCCCCTAAAATTCAAATCGCTCAGTGAGAAAATATGCTTTAAGCTCTTGTGATTAGTAATCATTTTGAATTTCTCAACAAAAAGATAGTGAATCCATGTTTTCAAAGCATGTACTATTGCCTCTAATTCCAAATAATGTGTTGGGTAGTTCATCTCATGAAACCTCAAATTTCGTGATCCAAACAAAACAAAACAATCCCCTTTCAAGAGAACACACCACAAATCTAATCACATTGTATCGAACTACACCACATACCCTTTCTCTGTTTCTAGAAAAAGAAGATTGATGATGATGTAAGACAGCCCTTATGCTCTTCCAAAGATTTACAACATTTCTCATTATTGTGAAATAGATCATTCTTACTTTACACAGATGTCATTAGTGAAGCTAATCAATATAATTCATGAACCAAGCATTGATAATACCCAGCTAGAAAAAGGAAGCCTAGTATAACTAAGAAATTATTTGGTGGTTTCCAAGAGATAACTGCCCCTCTCATTTTTGGATCCATTGGAAAACCTCTCTATGTAATAACATGGCCAAAGAAACAAACCTCCTATCTCCAAAAGTCACAATTTATCAATTTTCCATAAAACCAACAGTGTCTCAAGATTCCCAACACTACTTCCAATTTTTTTTCATGTTCCCCCTTGTTATTGAATACATGAGTATATCATCTACGATCACCACTATGAAGGAATTGAGATACATCTGAATTATACAATTAATCAATTCCATAAAGACCTCTGGTGAATTCATTAGACCAAATGGAATAAAGAAATAATCATAATTTCTATATATACTTCTAAAACCAATTTTCATAAAATCTTCCTTTCACACCCATAATTGATGATACCCTGATCACAACTCAATTTTGGAGAACCATTTAGCTCCCCTCAGCTGATTGAATAGGTCATCAATGCATGGATGTGGATATCAGTTCTTTACTATAATGAAGTTAATCTTATGATAATCAACACAAAAACAAAGAGTTCCATCCACCTTTTAAAAAAATAAAATATCTACCACCCCAAAGAAATTATAGGCTATATGAACCCCTAGTTTTCTAAATCCTCCAAATATAATTATAATTACATCAATTCTATTGATTCTATCCGGTAAGATATAAGTGAGATTGGAATGCTCCTCCAGAAAAGACCAATTGTAAACTCCACTTATCTTATAAGTGGTAACTCAATGAATTCTTTAGGAAAGTCATCTAGAAACTGATCAATTGTAACACCCCAAGCTTCCATGGTACTCTTATTTTTGAATAATACAGTAGCATGTGTTGTACGCAACTTCGAGTTCTAACACACCACAGCCAATCAAACTAGCCATTATGAATAGTAATACCCACTTTTTAAAAGTTTATAAATTTTATCTTTCAAAATAAACTTCATTTTTGGATTTGAAATGTTGAAATTATCTTAGGGTGAAATTTTGGTACTTTTCTAATAACATTCATATTTTGATGAATAGTAAAAATTACTAACTTTTAATTAAAAACAACTTTTTTAATAGAAATAATTAATAGTGATAAATTATGAATTTGAGTGGTTTTAAAGTATATTTAGATTATATTTTTACCATTTAATACAATTTTGGTCATTGGACATAATTTCACATTTAAACTAGACATAAACAAGTGTCAATTTTTTGATTGTTATTATTTCTTAAAAACACGCTTTTTGTTTTGACCGTGGGAATTAGTTTTAAATTAATTTCTGTCACTTCTGTGTTTTTAAATTAGAAAAATGGATTCCATATTTAGAATCAGGAGGTCCAAATTGTGTAAATAGGAAACTCTTATTTTTAGACATTTTGAATAATTATTTCGGTAAATATTTTATTTACCATGGTTAAAGGGTAAATCTGGTAAATAAGGGTAAAACAATTATATTATAATAATAAAAATTTACCCTAAAATTTGTCCTAACCCTATTTATTGATACATGTCCGACCATGGGAATCTTTGGGTCGATTTTGGGACCCCATGGATCCACTTGTAAGTGATAATGACACTTTATATTAATTAAGTCAAAGTAAATACAAAAATTACATAAGTATATATCTTTTAGAACAACAATTTTTACAGAGGGTTATATATGTTATATTTTAGAATATAAATATTCATTAGAAATATAAAACTTTGTTATAAATAATGGTATTTTATTTATAATTTTTAGACATTGAATAAGTAAATTTATTTATGATACAATAATGATGTAGTATTTTCCTTATTAATGAAAGAATTAAATAATTAGTACTATAAATGTTAAAATTAATCTAATTTGAATGTTTTGATGCCATAAAATAATTTTATAGGAAAATTTGTCGTTTTATTATTTCTTAATTGAATTTTATTGGAAGTTATAAAGTTGTTAAAACTTTAACAAAAATCAATTATTAAATATTTCCACAATTGACATAAATGATTTTTTAAAACTAATATTATATTATTAATTGATATAATATTCCTAAAAATATAAGGTTTTTCCAAAGGACTTATATAATTATATATGTGTAATTAATGGACCACTTGGGGGTCGCATGGATGTATATAGTAAGTTTATTAATTATATAATGTAAAAATCCTCAGTGACTTGGTAAATGTCAAACTAATTAACTAAGAGTTAAAACTAAACGATAAGGATAATATAATGACACAAACCTTTCTAAAATCTATTGGTTGAGAGGATTTAGACACATCCCTACCCTATACTTTGAATAATCCACTTTGGAGCCATTAAAAATTGAATATAATTTTTTTATAAAATAACACTTTAAGTTTTTCCAAAAGAGCCCCTCCTCCCCCTTATAAAAGGACACCACTTCTAACCAATTATTCACACCTTAAAATCCTTTTGGTTTGGCCAAACGCTGCCCAAATATTCTGTCAACTTCCCTCAATTCAACCTATAGGACTTCTTTTTGTCATATAGACATCCTAAGAAGCCCTTTTGATCAAATCAAAAGGAAGAACACGAAGAAGAGGTAATGTTTTCACAAGCCTCTATCATGTTTTTTTCATCTTCACCTTCTTCATTATTTGTTAATTCCATTATAAACTAATAAATCCCGTATCTTCAATATAATGTGATGTTATTATAAATATTGTACAACCATATTCAGTATTCTATCCATCCTTTGAATGACATGTCACCATACGTGCGTACGTACGACTTACCGTCTCCACATCTTGGTGTAATTGTTATACAAAACATTATTATTTGGATGGGTATGATAATGATATGTAATTGATTTAAATAATAAATATAACATGATATTGATTATTTTTATATGATATACCATCCAATTATATATTGTTTTATTATCAAAATAATGATATTGTCGCTCGTGCGTACGTACGGACTATCATCTCCATGAATGTGAAGAGATTAATTCCCCATCGTATCCATTCAAGTCTAATTATAATTTTATTATTAATAATAATGTTTAAGGACTTGATATAATTCTGGATATGAATAAGATACAACCTATCCATAACAAACATGACTTATGTAACAAAAAATATAAAAGAAAACGAGTAAGTTAACACCCGTAACAAAGATAATACTAAGATATTATTTACAAAACAATGTTAAAAGATCATATATGATATCATATTAATGTATATGATCGTTTTGTACTTCAATAAAAATTATTTCACCATTATAAAGAAGGATAACCTACCCTCTACCATGTAAAAAGTACAATGTAAGTGGTTTCTTATCTCACTTTTAATTTCATGAGATTTCCATTGTTCACCACTTTTTTATTTCATGTGGTGTGTGTACTACCCATGATTGTATTAATTGTTTAATATAAATTAATTTATGGATATTAACATCATCATTTTATTATCCTTCTTTAATGGGTTTATGTTTTGTATGTTACCAAATCGAAAAGGGAATTTGAAATTTCAATTTCCATTCATTCGGCTTTACGCATACTTCATTGATTATTTTACTCCAAGATTATGTGTGGAATCAATATTAATTTTCTTATGTCATTATTTCCACTCCCCTTTCTATGGATATAATTTTGATACACATAATCCCTCCATTGATAATTTCTCATGTCATTGATATGAATTTTATAAGAGTAATTTTTAACTCATTCTCCATTTGTGGAGTTTAATATCCAATTCATTGGTGTTGTCTTTACAAGAAAATGTGTGAATGTCCTCTGATTTATTTACACTAAACAACCAATAATATTGAGTGTATTTATATTTTTCACACAAAATAATGTCTTTTATTTATCCTTAACCTAAGGATACCATCTTTATAAGAGACTTAATCTCATTTTACATCCCATTGAGACTTAATTGTTGGCATACACCAATTATCTTTATATGGTGTATATAATTTACATTGATATAGTATATCATGAATCCCTTTATTCTCATGATATTACAAGGTTTTGATTAACTCGGTTATTTGTAATCCAATGTCTCACTTTTGGTTATAAACTCCAACTAAAATATCATTTTTAAATATTTTAATGATTTATTATTCTAAATATTTCTCATAATGTCCATGTTTTAAAAATGGTTTCAAAGATTTATTTATATGGACATTAAAGTTTTAAAATTAAAACTCCTTTTAAAAAGTTTCTAAGTGGTAAGGGACACTTTGATTCAAAATTCTATTTTTAAATTGATTCTTGACAAATAGTGTGAGGTTTAAATCTTTTCAAGAAAAAGGGGATATTTCTATCAAATAGTTTTAATGATTATTTTCATCTATGTCAATATCCTTCATTATTCTTGATTACGGCTAATCTATTACAATAAAGTCTTCTATATTGTATTGAATGAGTTGTGTTTGACTGTGGATGTGTTATTTTTATACCATCCAGGGTTTGTGGATAATGTATGGACATTTCGTATGCTAGTTTCAATACGAATGTTTAGGTTATGTTTCAAAAGTTTCATATGAGGAATGAATTGGACATAGTAAGTGACGGGTGGAGCTGACTATAGCTTCTCGATGCATCGGTAGGTCTCATGAGACAAACTAGTGTCTTGTCATATGGCCTTGACAAAATCTTATTAGTAGTCTTGACACGAGTGCTTGACTATATGGTTATGATAGTCTGGCATTACACATTCCATCATTATGAAAGTGTTTATTGATATTGAATGTGGTTATTTGAGTATTATAATATCCATGTGAATAAGTAAATGAAATTATTTCATTTTATATTTTCCATATTATTCTTATGTTCATGTTTAAAAGGCTTTTGTTTTAGTTATATATTGTCTTAAATGTTTATGCTTATCTATGAAAGTTTTCGCTATATTGTTATCCATATTGAGCATCTGAGCTCACTCCTTTCAATGTTTTATTTTTCCGAGGATGTGAAGAAGTAATTTATTAATGACTTGTAGGGATAGTATGAGGGGATACGAAGACAAGATTTTTTTTTAGTTTTTTTAATTTATGATGTAATGTAAGACTTATGAATATACCATCCAATTATATATTATTTTAATATCAAAAGAATGATATTGTTGCTCGTCCGTACGTACGGACTACCGTCTCCATGAATGCGATGAGATTCATTCCCCATCGTATCCATTCAAGTATAATTCTCATTTTATGATTAAAAACAATGTTTAAGGACTTGATATCATTTTGGATATGAATAAGATACAACCTATACATAATAAAAATGACTTATGTAACAAAACAAAAAAATGAGTAAGTTAACTCCTGAAATGACGATAATACTAACATATTATTAACAAAACAATGTTAAAAGATAATAATGATATCATATTTATTGTATATGATCTTTTTATAATTCAATATCTATTATTTAACCATTATAAATGAGGATAACCTACCCTCGACCTAGATAAAAGTACAAAGTAAGGGGTTTCTTATCTCACTTTTAATTTCGTGAGATTTCCATTGTGAACCACTTATTTATTGCATGTGGTGTCTGTACTTCCCATTATTGTATTCATTGTGTAATATACTTTAATTTATGTAGATTTACATAATCATTGTATTATCCTTCTTTCATGGGTGTATGTTTCGTAAGTTACCCAATCGATAAGGGAATTTGAAATTTCAATTTCCATTCATTCGACTTTACGCATACTTCATTGATTATTTTACCTCATGATTATGTGTGGAATCACTATTAATTTTCTTGTGTCATAATTTCCACTCCCCTTTATGTGGATATAATTTTGATACACATAATCACACCATTGATAATTTCTCAAGTCATCGATCGGAATTTTATAAGAGTAATTTTTAACTCATTCTCCATTTGTTGAGTTAAATATCCAATTCCCTGGTGTTGTCTTTAAAAGAATATGTGTGAATGTACTCTGATTCATTTACACTGAACATCAAATCATATTGGTTGTATTTATATTTTTCACACATAATTATGTCGTTGAATTATCCTTAACCTAAGGATACTGTCTTTATGAGAGACTTAATCTCATTTTACATCCCATTGTGACTTAATTGTTGTCATACACCAATTCTCTTTTATATGGTGAATATAATATACTTTGACATAGTATATCATGAATCTCATTATTCTCATGATATTACAATGTTTTGATTACATCAATTATTTTTCATCCAGTTTCTCCCTTTTAGTTAGAAACTCTAACTAAAATAACATTTTTAAATATTTTAAGGATTTATTATTGTAAATCATTCTCATTAATGTCCATGTTTTAAAAATAGTTTTGAAGATTTATTTATATGGACATTAAAGTTTTAAAATTAAAAAACCTTTTAAAAAGTTTCAATGTGTTATGGGACACTTTGATTCAAAAATCTATTTTTAAATGGCTTTCTGACAAATAGTGTGACTTTAAAATGTTTTCAAGAAAAATGAGATATTTCCCTAGAATAGTTTTGATAATTATTTTCATCTATGTCAATATCCTTCACTATTCTCAATTGAGGTTAATATTTTACAATACAATCTTCTATATTGTATTGAATAAGTTATGTTTGACTGTAGATGTGTTACTTTTATAGCATTTATGGTTTGTGGATAAAGTATTGACATTTAGTATGATAGTTTCAATATGAATGTTTATGTTATGTTTCATCATTTTCATATGAGGAATGCACTAGACTTAGTAAGTGATGGGTGGATCCCTCTATAGCTCCTCGATGCATATGTAGGTCTCATGAGACATACTAGTGTCTTGGCATAGGGCCTTGACAAAATCTTATTTGTAGTCTTGGCACAAGGCCTTGACAATGTGGTTATGATAGTCTGTCATTATGAATTCCATCATTATGAAAGTGGTTATTGATATTGCATGTGGTTATTCGACTAGTATAATATCCATGTGAATAAGTAAATGGAATTATTTAATTTTATCTTTGTCATATTATGATGAAGTTTAACTTTAAAAGGCTTCTATTTAAGTTATACATTGCCTTAAATGTTTATACATATCTATGAATGTTTCCGCTATATTGTTATCCTTACTGAGCATCTGATCTCACCCATTTCAAAGTTTTATTTTTCCCTGGATGTGAAGAAGTAATTTATGAATGACCTGCCGGGATAATATGAAGGGATATGAAGACAAGATGTTGTTGTAGTTTTTTACTTTATTATGTAATGTAAGACTTATGAATATATATATATATATATATATATATTAATTCCAAGACTACTAAACTAATCGATCTTTTCAGACTTGATCTTTTGTGATCAAGCCAATGTTATGTAATAATGCACCAACTCTGGGTAACTAGGGTCGGGCGTTACATCAATAACGACTAAAAAATTGTCCTAGTTGATTTTTTCCATCGATTCCATTGATAATTCCCAATATGATATAATATACTCCCAATTGATGGTTCCAACAAACCCGTTGAACCTACCTTCATATTTTTATCTCCTCTAAAGAGAAGTTTTATGCCATCACCTTTCATGAAACAAACCGTTCACACATAATTATTAATGTGGTCCCTAAACATCATCATCTAATTCATGCCTAGGATTATAACATTCAAATACATATCAAGAACTATAAAATACCTCATCATCTCAAACCCATAAATAGTTATTACACATTATCCACATAGAAATGATCAACATACCCTTTGACCCAAAAAGAGTTTCATGTTTTAAAACCGAAGGAATAATTTACACATTTAAACATAAGAAATCAATGATATTAGAAAAATGAGAGAATGAGATGAACCTATATAAAAAACTCTTTCAAAATGGTAGATTTCAAAAGAATCATATATGTAACCATGGATGGCCCTGACTAATCATCCACCACAACATGATCAACTCAGAACACCTTCTTACTTTCCACATATTTCTCTTCACATACGTGCTAATATTTCTGATGTTGAGGAGTCTTGGTATTCCATGAATCCCCTGGTTTAACATTACTTTGCATGTGAGAGTTATGATTCTTCCCCCATCAGGTTGAGGAATAATACACCTGAAATCTCTATGGAGTGTCACGAAAACCATACCTAGGATAATTTCAAAAATAATTCTTATGATTCCCCATCTACTTGAAATTATGACATGTTTGAGGTTTTTCAATTCAATGTCGCTTCATGGGTCTTGTTGAACCATACTAAAAACATATGCTCTTTCTCTAAGGATTCGGGGGAAGATCCATTGATCTTACTATCAGATTCTATTCCATACTCCCACCCTGTAAATAAGTTTTCCTCTTCTTCTAGATCCCCATGTTAGAGTTCCCACAATTTCCTATGGGTAACAACATGTTTACCCCACCTATAGCCTCCATGATATCCATTTAATCCACTATTTCACTATTTTCCATCTATGAATAATTCATTGTACAAAGAACTACAATTTTTGAATGAATTTCTTGCTTAAAACTTGATGCAATGATCTGGACCCTTAAAAATGCACTAGTTGTAGCCTCGGGTATGAACCAGACAATGTTAATGAAATTAGCCACATATTCTATTACTCATAAGTAATCTTGATAAAAATTGATGAAATCCATGGTGTACTGAATTATGAACTTCAGAGGAATGAATTTATGGTTGAACAATTCTTCGAAATCCTCCAATGCTATAGCTTGGTCCCCTTTTTTTACTCCCACCACTAACATGCCAGATCATCCAACATGTATGTTTTTAACATCACATTTAACTCCACCAGTGTTCCAAGTAATTTTAATGTCCTATTAATCTTATTTAACAATGATTCCACCCTTTCTAGTTCTGAATCACCCCTAAATATGGATGGATTCTACTTATATAACTAAACCTAGTTATCCAAATGGTAATGTTCACCCATTATATTCCCACTTTCCATTACATGGAATTCATTCACTATTCTCTACAATAGCTACTAGTTCACCTAACGATCTGGTATAACCACATTTTCTTCTGTATCATCCAGTTGGTTTGTATGATGCTCACCCGTTGCAATTTCTATCAACATAAAAAATGTGCTACTAGTCTTGCTCCATAAAAACTGATGGATGAAAATTTAAATTATATTTCATTCCATCTATCACAACCATTTTTTCAAAAATTTCCTTTTTTCTATTTTAAAATATTTTTTTAAAATCCACTTTATTTGGAAAATCAACCCATTTTTAAAATACAACATCCATTTACTTTTCAAAACCTCACTTTTGAAAAAAAATCTCAATATATTTCAAAAATCAATATACTCTTATCACAACATAAATCATTTTACCAAATGAAATATGAAATAATAATGGGAAGTCATTCCAACATTTCATTCCATACTCATCTTATTGGATACACCAATTAACATGATATCACGCTCATATAAGTGTCAATAAAACAGTTATTAACCCAACTTTAGGGTTATATTTTTTTGAAAATAAAGGGTTATCGACGTTCTTTTATGTTATACATTTCATGTTCTAATAATACTATGCCTTACTACCATCCCAATGAAAGTAATAAAACAATAACGAGTACAAACTCCAAGATCTATAATCAACACCAATGAATTGAAAAAAAACAATTTTCACTCGAAAGTCAATGACCAAACAGACTGATAAAAATTATAACATCCCACCCACCTGAATAGCTTGAGATTTTGTGGAGGATATACTCAGAATTATTTTACATAACCATGGTTCTAAAATATAAAAATTAAGGTTGAGGGCTTCATGAATGGAAGGAGACCATTTTTCATATGAAATGAATACAATGAACCGAACATGAAAAAAATGAAAACACCACTATATGATGTATGAAAATAATGTTTAAAAGTTCACAATTACAAAGGACCAATATAACCAAACAAAAAATTAAATAATTGGTGAACTAAGAAGAGTCCTTAACAATAAGAGAAAAAGATTCCATGTCACAACTTAATCACTCCAAACCACTCTCCATGTTCTAAGTAGCCCAGAACCAAGAAAGCATCCAGATGAATCTAAGGAAATGAGATTCATTACCTTTACCTATTTCCAAGAATATAATATATACAAAAGTACCAAAGTTCCAAATAATTTTGTGAGTACAAATACTCAATAGGATAACCCCAAATGAGTTACCTACACACTCCACTAGGATAAAACACGTTATCATAGTTTAAATAAATAAAATTACATAAGGATAATAAAATAGTGTAACTGTAACACCCCAAGATTTTATAAAAAATATTCTTTTTAATTTCATCAATGTCTTGTGTTGTACGCTACACTAAAAAGAGATTGCACAACACGAATCCTTGACTTGCCTTGCATTACACGCAATCACGACCTTTATAGATAGCGTGTGTAGTACGCAATACCGAGTTTCACTAAACAACGATATGCTATTATTAAAACTAGATGTTATGAATAGTAATAAACACTTTTTGAAATTTTGTAAATTTTATTTTTCAAAATGGACTTAATTTTTGGATTCGGAATATCGAAATTATCTTAGGGTGAAATTTTGGTACTTTTCGAATAACTTTCATATTCTGATGAATATTGAAAATTAATAAATTTTAATTAAAAAAACATTTTTAATTGAAATAATTAATAGTGATAAATTATTAATTTTAGTGGTTTTAAAGTATATTTAGAATATATTTTTACAATTTAATACAATGTTGGTCATTGGATGTAATTTCACATTTAAACCAGTTATAAACAAGTGTCAATCTTTTTATAGTTATTATCTCTTAAAAACACGCTATTTGTTTTGATGATGGGAACTATTTTTTAAATTAGTTAATGTAACTGATATGTTTTGAATTTGGTAAAATAGACATCATTTTTGAGTTCATAATATAAAATATAGCCTAGGCCTAATTTGTGGTATTTTTCTGGAAACATTCATTTTTTGAAGAATAGTGAAACCACTAAGTGGTAGTAAAAAAATGAATTTTACATAAAACATAATTTTACCACTTCAGTGAGTGGAATTTCAAAAAACTGAGAGACACGGTTGATGTCAGTAAGTAAAATGCGGTTCAATGAGATGAAAATAATTTTTGGTGAATAGTAACTTTTTACTTTTTTTTACAACGGTTAAAAGTAAATAGGGTAATTAAGGGTAAAAATGATATTATTATTACCTTAACACATATCCTAATTATATTGGATAATTTTAATTCGACCAAAAACAACCTTAGGAATAAAATATGACCATTTAGGCCCACTTGGATTAGATTAGGACATTTATTATTATTCAATTCAAAGAAGAGTTAAAAGAGTTAAAATCAATGTTTATTTACTAAAACATTTTTAATATAGGGTTATACATAAGATAAATTCGATTTTTAATATTCATTAGAAAGCTAGTAAGATTTCATACGTAATGATATTTTATTTATAATTTTTAGACATTAAATAAATTATTTTATTTATGACACAATGATGATGCAGTAATTACCATAATAGTGAAAAATTATAATAATTGATATTATAAAGACCCAAATAAATATAATTTGATACATTTTATGAATTCAATTAATTTTATAGGTTATTATGACATGTTAGTATTGATTTAATTAACGTTTTTCGAACTAATCATTCTGTTATGAGTTTCACAAAAATCAATCACTAAATAGTGTCAAAAATGACATAAAATAGTTTTTAAAACAAATATTATATTATTAATTGTTATTTTATTTCGAAAAATCTACGGATAAGCCAAATGACTTAGATAAAGTTATATATATTAATTATTAACATCTTGGGGTTCTTTTGGCTTGTTATAGTAAGTTTATTAACTTTATAGTGTAAGAACACAAGAAGACACAGTAAAAGTAAAATTATTTAACTTAATGTTAAATCTAAATGATAAGGTTAAATTAGGAACCTAAACTTGCCTAAATTATATAGGATGAAAGGATTCCGATCCATCCCCTCCTTATCTTCTAAATAAATCAATTTGGAGCTATTTAAAACCGAATATGACATTATAATAAAATAATATTTTTAGTTTTCCAAAGGATTCCCTCTCCTCCCTTATAAAAGGGCCCCTCCTCCCCCTCTTCCTCACACCACTTTGAGCCTTCAAGCTCGGCCAACCCCTGCCAAATTATCTTCTACACTTCCTTAGCAACATCTTAGGGGTTCTAGGCTTATTCAAATACCAATTTTAGTGTCATAAAAGGAGATCTCAAAGAGGCGCTTCAAAGAAGAGGTAATGTCCGTTACCGATTCTTTCAACTTTATTTATTCTTCCACTTCTTCTTCTTAGGTTGTTTTATTATGAAATAATAAACTCAGTATCACTAATATACTGATATGTTATTATAAGTATGAAACAACCCTACTGCACCATCTATCCATCCTACGGAAAACGAAATCACCGCGCGTGCGTACATAAGGAATACCGTCTCCATGCCGTGGTGAAATCTATTTTCCACCACCACCATACTTGGATGGCTATAATGGTGTAAATAATAACTATATATGATTATTTTAATGTGATATTGATTCTGAAATAGTATACATACACTCCAATACAGTCCCACGATCATGAGAACAATATCATCGCTCATGCGTATGTACGGACTACTGTCTCCACGATGCGATGAGATTCATTCTCCACTTTAACCATTCATGAATGATTATAAAGTATATATAATAACTATTCATGAAATATATTACATAATAATGATACTGTATTTATGTGTATATATATGTATGTCATCTACTTAATTCCATTCAACTCAATAAGGAAAAGAAAACAGCGTTCATGCGTACGTACGACCTACCATCTCCATGAACGGTGTATTTCTTTCCATTTATTGATTTATTATATATATGTATATTCTGAATATATATTATATATAAATCATGTTTTATATTCTGGAATTAAGTAATCATGATCTAGGTAATTATATGAATAATTACAAGTCAAAAGACGGACGACAAATGAAACAATTTTACCCAAAACGCTCTTTAACATGGAATTTACAAAAGAACGGGTAATATAAAATCATTAGTGAACCATATATGATATCATAACAATGGTTATGATTCTGGAATAAGTCAATGACATTATTTAAATCATTATACAGGAGGATCAGACACTTACGAAGCAAATCAGACCTAAGGTAAGGGAAAATATCACAATCTCATTCTTATCCGAGATTGTTTATACATTGGTATTTAATGGGGTGTATTTTATCATCCACATCCATGTTTCCTCAATATGTAATATTTATATCCTTATACATTAGTTTATATCCAATTTTACCCTTCGGTGAGTTTTTAGTAAAAGATATGAAAGGAATCTTTTGTCGTTTGTTTGTACGAGGTACTTTTTGACTTTTCCGAAAAAAGTACGAGAAGAATATTTTTTTAACTTATACGGAATGAATGGATTTTTAAAACATTATTTCCAAGAAGCTTCCTTTACAAGTTTTCAAGTTTAATTTTAATCAACTTCTTTTAGTTTAGAATTTTATGACATGTTAAGAAAGGAAAAGTGTTTTTAAAGTAGAAAGGATATTTTCCTCAAGAATGGAGTTCAAGTGTTTTATCAAAATTATTTTCCATCTAAGATAATAAAGGGTTCTGTTTCTATCCCTATTATTACATTGATTTTATTATGTTGTGATACAATTATTTTTATGAATTCTTTTATCTTATATGAATTGTTTTATGATGTCACGATGTTTAAGATTCCCATTTTTATTACAAGGGTTATGCTATGATGTATGGTTTATGATTTTGTGGAACATATAAGAATGGTATAATTATGAGATGGGTGGGACCTATATCTCCCTCCAATGCATTGGGTAATGATTTTATATCTCATGAGATAGACATGGCTGGAACGGAAGGTTAAACCGGTTTAGTGAAACAAGACTGAAACGAGGAGTGAACTCGGTTCAGAAATGGACTTTGTCCACTAAGATAGTCTTGTCAATGAGTCTTGACTAATAAGAAATGATTCGCTATGATTATGTGTGTATTCCACAATGTTTCATGTTTATGTTATGATTTTGGGGATTACATTTCACTACTATGATTTATCCCATGTTATGATATTATGATCTCTTTTGCTGGTTAAGATTTCCAAAATGTTATGTTCTGATGAAAATGATGTGATTGATTTTTATTTTGTTTACCCTTACTGAGCATTTGAGCTCACCATTTTATGTTTTCTTTTCCCCATGATATAAATAATGGTTTTAAGTAAGAAAATAAAGGGAAGATCTTTATGGGAGATGTTGAAGATCTTTCACCATGATTAGAAGATTACGTTCCGAGTATCCAAAGACACTAAACTATTACGGTCCTTGTGTGTGTGTTTTTGTTATGTACTAAGTATTCCGCAAAAGTAATGTAATGTCCATGTACGTCATGTTTCGGGTCTCTACAGTTGGTATCAGAGGAAAGGTTTATTCAACCTTTGGAAACTAGGATGCGAAAACATTAGTGAGATCCATAGAAATATTTCTAAGTTATGTCTAGGGATGTCCCTAAGGATATGTATATGTATAGGATATAGTCCTAGAAATAAAGTAACGATCTTTGAATTTAACCTAAGATGTTAGATATTCAGGGTGCTTCCCCTTTACTATGTTATTTTATCTAGCATGATTTTTCCCTCTCACACTATTCTTTTTGGGTTTTAGAAAATGGCTGGAAACAGTAAGATTCAAGATAATGGAGGATATAACGGACAATGAAATGATATTCTTCATGAGAAAACAAATGAAACTGGATATGGAATTCCAAACATCATTATTATGCCAAATCAGAAATCTCATAATATGATCAATAAACTCAAATTTCGTAAGTTTCCTGACTCGGCTAATAAAAGAAAGATGGAGTTTCATGATGATCCTAGAGGAAAGAAAGTTCAATTTCCCTCATGTAAATCATATGGGAAGAGGCATCAGGGAGATTGTTTAAAAGGAACTGGAAGATGCTTTGGGTGTGGAAAAGAAGGACATAAAGCTAGTAAGTGCAAAGTAAAAGGTTCAGTTAACACCATGGATGAGGATAATGGTATTTCTACGACATCAACAATGGTTAAATTCGTTAAATGTGGAATGTACGGGCATTATGCAAACCAATGCCCTAAGGTAAAGTCTCATGAAGAGAATAAATATGGTCGTATAGGTAATATTTATGTTGATGATGATGAAGAGACTACAAATGATATGTGGGATGAAAGAATTTTTGATGTTTAGTCAATGGTTTAAGAAGGTAGTGGAATGATTACATGTTTATCAAGTGTAATGTTGTATAAGTAATCTCATGGTACTATGGAATAAAGAGACATCTAAGGATTGTTACACTGTTGTCTTTCCTTAAGTTTTGAAAGTGTATGATTAATGGTACCAGTAACCATGAAAGGTTATTCAGATATTTTGGAAAGAAGATGATATGTTCATAGTGAAGGAATAATAAGATAATGAGATGTTTGATTGTATTCATGAGCTCATGATTGATATAAGGACTAAGTGATATCATGGTTTGAGTATATAGAATTTTGAGGATTTTGGTATGTGGAAAGTGTTAACTTTTAACTGCATTAATGTTTTCACTAAGGTTCAATGGGTGTTCATTTTTCAAGAGAATACATGATTAAGGCCTTCGAATGTTTGGAATGTGACAAACATGACATATCTTATGATATATGGGGATCAACGTTGGTATTAAATCTCTAATAATCGTTTTCACTATATTATGAGAGTGGACTACAGTATTATGGATAAGCCTAAAGATTGGAATGGATTATGTTGGACATAAGTTAGTATTGTTTAGGGATAGAAGTTTTTTCGATATTATTGATGGGATGTTATAGTAATGTAGTTTTAGAAAAAGGACAACCTCCAGGACGGGCGACAGCCCATCGCGTCGGACAAGGCTGTGGGAATGGAACCCACAACCAAAGTGCGACTGGCCTTTATCGCCTACCACTGGACTACAGGAAGTCCCTGGTTAGTAGAAACTAGTTTTAATTTATTAAGTGGTATGATATATGAAGTATAAGTTCATTTTTGGAACCATACACGATGAATCTAACCATAAGATGGAATTATAACTTTTGCTAACCTTTTGTTTGAAAGATATGGAATGACCCATCATTCTATCACATGATCTATTAACACTTCATGAATAAAAAATTCAACTTCATTTCTTTACGAGATGAAGTGGAAATTGTTCAAATCACGAACAACAGTGAGATTGTACCAAAATAAAGTAAGTATTTATTCTAATTAAAATTCTTCAACTTTAGGGAAATGATTTTGAAAACCAAAAATGTTGTTCTTGTGCTCTTATATCTAATGAATCAAATGGTACCATAGATCATCACAAATTTATGGCTTTGTGATTGATGGATTTTTCATAGCCATGTTCTCTACCACTCTCCATCAGAACTTGATGGTTAGATTTTTCTTCCAAATCCATATTTTCACCTATGTTCTCCTACCTGGAAACCCAGTGATGAGTTAATTTGGGTAACCATTACATTTCATACTTTAGTTTTTAAATCCAGGCTTTGGTATTCCTTTTTACGATGTGGGTTTCTATTAAAGAAACTTTTGAGTAGTAAACCATTTATAACCCCGACGAATTTCGAGGGCGAAATTCATTTTAAGGGGGGTAGAATGTAACACCCCAAGATTTTACGAAAAATATGCTTTTTAATTTCATTAATGTCTTGTGTTGTACGCTACACCAAAATGAGCTTGCACAAAATGCATCCTTGACTTGACTTGCATTACACGCAATCACGACCTTCCTCGATAGCGCGTGTAGTACGCAATACCGAGTTTCACTAAACAACGATATGCTATTATTAAAACTAGCCATTATGAATAGTAATAACCACTTTTTGAAATTTTGTAAATTATATTTTCCAAAATGGACTTCATTTTTGGATTCGGAATATCAAAATTAGCTTAGGGTGAAATTTTGGTACTTTTCGAATAACTTTCATATTCTGATGAATAGTGAGAATTACTAAATTTTAATTAAAAACAACTTTTTTAATTGAAATAATTAATAGTGATAAATTATTAATTCGAGTGGTTTTAAAGTATATTTAGAATATATTTTTACAATTTAATACAATGTTGGTCATTGGATGTAATTTCACATTTAAACCAGTTATAAACAAGTGTCAATCTTTTGATAGTTATTATCTCTTAAAAACACGCTATTTGTTTTGACGACGGGAATTAATTTTTAAATTAGTTAATTTAACTGATATGTTTTGAATTTGGTAAAATAGAAATCATTTTTGAGTTCATAATATCAAATATAGCTTAGGCCTAATTTTTGGTTTTTTTCTGGAAACTTTCATTTTTTGATGAATAGTGAAACCAGTAAGTGGTAGTAAAAAAATTAATTTTTTATAAAACATAATTTTACCGCTTCTGTGAGTGGAATTTCAAAAATCCGAGAGACACGGTTGATTTCAGTAAGTAAAATGTGGTTCAATGAGAAGAAAATAATTTTTGATGAATAGTAACTTTTTACATTTATTTACCACGGTTAAAAGTAAATAGGGTAATTAACGGTAAAAATGATATTATTACTACCCTAAAAATGTCATAATTCTATTGGATAAGTGTAATTCGACCAAAAACAACCATAGAAATAAAATATGACCATTTAGGCCCACTTGGATTAGATTAGGACATTTATTATTATTTAATTCAAAGAAGAGTTAAAAGAGTTAAAATCAAAGTTAATTTACCAAATAATTTTTAATATAGGGTTATACATAAGATAAATTCGATTGTAAATATTCATTAGAAAGATAATACGATTTCCTAAGTAATGATATTTTATTTATAAATTTTAGACATTAAATAAATTAATTTATTTTTGACACAATGATGATGCAGTAATTACCATAATAGTGAAAAATTATAATAATTGATATTATAAATACCCAAATAAATATAATTTTAGACTTTTTATGAATTACACTAATTTTATAGGTTATTATGACATGTTAGTATTGATTTCATTAACTTTATCAGAACTAATCATTCTGTTATTAGTTTCACAAAAATCAATGACTAAATAGTGTCAAAATTGACATAAAATAGTTTTTAAAACATATATTATATTATTAATTGTTTTTTTATTTCTAAAAATCTAAGGATCGGCCAAATGACTTAGATAAGGTTATATATATTAATAATAAACAACTTGGGGTACTTTTGGCTTGTTATAGTAAGTTTATTAACCTTATAGTGTAAGAACACAAGAAGACACGGTAAAAGTAAAATTATTTAACTTAATGTTAAATCTAAATGATAAGGCTAAAATAGGAAACTAAACTTGTATAAATTCTATTGGATGAGAGGATTTAGATCCATCCCCTCCTTAGATTCGAAATAAATTAATTTGGAGCTATTTAAAACCGAATATGGCATTATAATAAAATAATAGTTTTAGTTTTCCAAGGGAGCCCCTCTCCTCCCTTATAAAAGGGAACCTCCTCCCCCTCTTCCTCACACAACTTTGAGCCTTCAAGCTTGGACAAACCCTGCCAAATTCTCTTCTACACTTCCTTACCAACATCCTAGAGGTTCTAGTATTCTTCAAAGACCAATTTTAGTGTCCAAAAAAGAGATCTCAAAGAGGCGCTTTAAAGAAGAGGTAATGTCTGTTACCGATTCTTTCAACTTTATTTCTTCTTCCAATTCTTCTTCTTAGGTTGTTTCAATATGAACTAATAACATCAATATCACTCATATACTGATATGTTTTTATAAGTATGAAAAAACCCTATTTCACCATCTATCCATCCTACGGAAAAAGAAATCACCGCGCGTGCGTACGTACGGAATACCGTCTCCACGCCGTGGTGAAATCTATTTTCCACCACAACCATACTTGGATGGGTATAATGGTGTAAATAATAACTATATATGATTATTTTAAAGTGATATTGATTCTGAAATAGTATACATACACTCCAATACAGTCCCACGATCATGAGAATGATATCATCGCTCGTGCGTACGTACGGACTACCGTCTCCACGATGCGATGAGATTCATTCTCCACTTTAACCATTCATGAATGATTATAAAGTATATATAATAAGTAATCATGAAATATATGACATAATAATGACACTGTATTTATGTGTATATATATATTTATGTCATTTACTTAATTCCATTCAACTCAATAAGGAAACGAAAACAGCGTTCATGCGTACGTACGACCTACCGTCTCCATGAACGGTGTATTTCATTCCATTTACTGATTTATTATATATATGTATATTCTGAATATATATTATATATAAATCATGTTTTATATTCTAGAATTAAGTAATCATGATCTTAGTAATCATATGAATAATTACAAGTCAAAACACGGACGACAAATGAAACAGTTTTACCCAAAACGCTCTTTAACATGGAATTTACAAAAGAACGGGTAATATAAAATCATAAGTGAACCATATATGATATCATAACAATGGGTATGATTCTGGAATAAGTCAATGACATTATTTAAATCGTTATATAGGAGGTTTGGACACTTACGAAGCAAATCGGACCTACGGTAAGGGAAAATATCACAATCTCATTTTTATCAGAGATTGTTTATACATTGGTATTTACTGGGGTGTATTTTATCATCCACATCCATGTTTCCTCAATATGTAATATTTATATCCTTATATAGTAGTTTATATCCAGTTTTACCCTTTGTTGAGTTTTTAGTAAAAGATATGAAAGGAATATTTTGTCATTTTTTCGTATGAGGTATTTTTTGACTTTTCCGAAAAACGTATGAGAAGAATTTTTTTTTAAATTATACGGAATGAATGGATTTTTAAAACATTATTTCCAAGAAGATTCCTTTACAAGTTTTCAAGTTTATTTTTAATCAAATTCTTTTAGTTTATAATTTTATGACATGTTAAGAAAGGAAAAGTGTTTTTGAAGTAGAAAGGATATTTTCCTCAAGAATGGAGTTCAAGTGTTTTATCAAAATTATTTTCCATCTAATATAATAAAGAGTTCTGTTTATATCCTTATTATTAAATTTATTTGATTATGTTGTGATGTAATTATTTTTATGAATTCCTTTATCTTATATGAATTGTTTTATGATGTCACGATGTTTAAGATTCCCATTTTTATTACATGGGTTATGCTATGATATATGGTTTATGATTTTGTGGCACACATAAGAATAGTATCATTATGAGATGGGTGGGACCTATATCTCCCTCCAATTCATTGGGTAAAGATTTTATATCTCATGAGATAGACATGGCGGGAACAGCAGGTTAAACCGGTTTAGTGAAAGAGGGCTGAAACGAGGAGTGAACTCGGTTCAGAAATGGACTTTGTCCACTAAGATAGTCTTGGCATTGAGTCTTGACTAATAAGAAATGATTCTCTATGATTATGTGTGTATTCCACAAAGTTTCATGTCTATGTTATGATTTTTGGGATTACATTTCACTACTATGATTTATCCAATGTTATGATATTATGATCTCTTTTGCAGGTTAAGATTTCCAAAATGTTATGTTCTTATGAAAATGATGTGATTGATTTTTCTCTTTTTACCCTTACTGTGCATTTGAGCTCACCCTTTTATGTTTTCTTTTCCCCATAATATAAATAAAGGTTTTAGGTAAGAAAAAAAGGGAAGATCTTTATGGGAGATGTTGAAGATCTTTCACCATGATTAGAAGATTATGTTCCGAGTTTCCAAAGACACTAAACTATTACGGTCCTTGTGTGTGTGTTTTTATTATGTACTAAGTATTCCGAAAAAGTAGTGTAATGTCCATGTACGTCAAGTTTCGGGTCTCTACAATAACAATTTTTAGAAATCCAAGAAAACCATCCCAAAAAATATTGTTTCATAGAACACCACAATTCCATGAAATAAACCAACCAATGAAACCAAACAAATCATTTCCCAAAATCCCCATTCCCATTTTCATAAACCATTCCAACTTGGGTGGCCACATACATACCCCACCCATGTTTTCAAGTGTCATAGATACTCCCAATATCATAAGCACCATTGATTGTGTAACTTCATGTATGTATCTGTGAAAATTTTATATTGGTACTTTAGGCCAAAATACCTTTGATGGTAGTCCTTCACACCCACTATCCATCCTTTCTCAACCGTGCTTAACCTTTTATGCCACCCTCAATGCCAATGAAATTCATCAAGTTACCAAAACATGCCAATTTACAATTTCTAAAATCATAAAAACATTTTCAAAACAACGATCCAAGACAATCATTTCCAACCAACCAATCCTTGAAGCTAAGCCACTATTTCAATTATAACCCAAATCATTTAAATAAAATCAAAATTTATTGAAATCTCACATAAATAACATCCTCACCACATTAAACTTCAATAAAACAAAAGTTTTTATTTAAACCCAATTTCCATAATCCATTTCCCATAAATTAATAAAGCCAAGATTCTAAATTCTACATTTCAAAATCAATAAAACTTTACATTTCACAACAACAGCCCCATTTCCCCAAATCCACAAAACATCACACAATGGGTTCTAAACAACCTTCAAACATCATAAGCACAACCAATTTCATGAAAAAATAATTAATTTGAAATTAAATCCTTCATGTTTTATCAAAATGGAGATGAGAGTGAAGCCACCTACCTTAAGGTTTGGTAAAATCATACAACAAAAAATTGCACCACAATTCTAGGTAAAACCACCAAAAAAACACCATCCAACCCTTTTATTAGAAATAAAGCACCCCAAAAACTTAATTTTAGGAATCCAAAACCCTATATCTATATTACGAACATGTATGTATAGAAAATTAAGAGAGAGGGACAACTAGATTTATAGAAAACCACAAAAAATCTAAAGAGAGAGACTTACAAAGGAAAGAAAAAACATCAAAACACCAAGAAAACCCTTTGATTATCTTTCAAAATGAGTGGAAGTGGTTCCCTAACACTTGAGAAAGGAAAATGATAAGTTGAGTCTGAGTGGGAAAAAATGGGTGTTTTAAGGTAAGTCTAGAGTAAACCCATTTTTAAAACCCTCCTTTTTATTACTTATCATGGATAGCTCATACGGTTATACTAACCATGGACTAACTGTAAAACTGCTACTATCCCAAAGGGTTCTCTACACATTTGGCCCACATGGTTAGACATATCGTGTTCCAACCATGTGATTGACCACTGTCTCAAGTTTCATACTTTACCTAGGGTGGAAACATGTTTTGTAAACAATGCACCTTCACTATGTTCTATCCCATATCCCTCTACCTTAACATTCATAGTTTCCAGGATATTCTACATTATTTTCTCTAAACATTCATAAATTTTGTTCCCTTAGAAAATCCCCAAATCCTTCCCCAAACCCTTCCAAATAATTACCAGAAAATACCCAACCAGCTTAAAAACATAAGAAGGCATAAAAAAGGTTGCATTCCCCAAATTGAGGGTGATACAAGCATCATAATTTTTTTAATGAAACATAATATTGATATGATATTAAGGGAAGTAAAATGGTCCTATAATACATCACATACCATGGTTTCTATGTAGATTAACATTGGTTGTAAATGAAGATATATACATGGAATAGAAGTGTAAACAATTATAGATAATGATAGAGATGATACATCATCAAACAATGAATGGACAATGGAATGATTGGAATATCAAAAAACCACAAATCTGTTATGATTTAAAGGACCATTGGATTCATTGGATATGAAATTAATATGTTAAATTTTTTTATTCAAGATCCATTTCCTAATGATAAATAATTTTTTATTATCTATGAATATAACAAAATATACATACTTGATGTATTTCTATTTGATAATAATAATTTCATCCCTAGGTTTTTCTATGATCAAGTTATGATTTATCTCTTACTCTATGAAATGAATATACGAAGATGTTTTTTTAATGATGAAGAACTAAAATTGGATTTTAATATATCCAATGATCCATAAAACAAGGAAAATTCAATGTAATATTATTTTATAATACCAAATTTTCTAGATAAATTTATCCAATAACACAAAATGTTTAACATAATCCATTTTATACATTTTTAACCTTAATACTCATCAAAAATATGTCTGGCCAAATTGAATGACTCAAAATTTTAATGGGAGCCCACAAAATAAATATTATATTACCTAGATAATATAAAGTTTATATTAATGGTATGGTACAAATATTTGAATTCCTTGATAACTATAAAAACTTAATGAAAAAATTAATCCGAACACAAAATAATATCTCATACTGTCTAATATAATCCATAAATCCAAAATGTGTAATAACATCTACCGAAGACAACATTAACCATAAAATCATTAACCAATTACAAGATCTCCAATACTATCTTCTAAACATATTTTTATCATTATTATCTCAACATTGGGCATGTATTAAGGTTTAACTACCAACAATCATGCATTTTATAAAAATATAAAATTGAAACTAATTCCCATTTCATTGTACAATTCAATATGACCTTTTAAATCCTTATATAAAAATATTGGAGTACTATCCTTATAGGTTTTCATAATTTCATTAGAAAAATAATTATAAAACATAATTCATGGATCTGAATAAAAATTTTGTAAATCAATTGACTTTAGCTACATTAATATCATAATATATATCTTGATGTCTTAATTCTTCTTAGGTATATTCCCCTGATTCTTAGGGAATTATTCTGCTTAGTTACCCACCTCCTTTCAATTGAAACACTGAATATAAAAGGATTCCTTTCTACACCTGCATTAACGTGCATATTATCCTTTGTATCCACACTTTAAGCAAACTCACATTCCCTTAAAAAATCAACATGGTGTTTCTTTCCACAATTATCACATGTGAGAATACCCTTGTACCCCTTATTCATTTTTTTCTCTCCCGTACTATTCTAATATTTCTTCCCTTCATTCAATAATACATAGGTAATTTTTATATATTTGGAAAATACATGATAATATGTCCTTTTATAGTGATAATGTCAATGAGACTACTTCCCTTTGAAGGATTAACTTACACCCGTCACGGAAATTATCATTATTACTCTTTCAATTGCATTCATTGATATAGTTTGATCAAATTCTGTTAGGTTCCTTTTATAAATAATGGGATACACTTGATTTTATAAGAACAATATCCATCATAATATATGACAATAAAATATTCAAACACATTACATAAATTAAAAAATTAATGCATGGATAATCATATAATAATAAACATTTTTTCCGTTGGAATGATTCCAAATCATAAACTTATTTTCAAATCCATCATACTAGTTCGTAAATAAAGTGATAATTTAACCAAGAATATCCCCTAGGAATGTAAAAAAAGGTTCATAGTGAGGCATTAAATCATGTACTAGGTAATGCTTAGGTCTTTCCTGATGCATCAATATTGGGGTTATTACCCCTAGGTACATTTGTGCCAGAACCATGACCACTTATAGTATCTAGACTTGTATGTATTACTAAAAACAAGACAATATCTTCCTAACATAAACATTTTTATAGTACTCTATAATTATCCTAAAATTATATCATAGAGTAATGCTCCCTAGTTTATGTATACTAAAATATAGTTCCAATGGATTCCTCTAAAAATCATCTAATATAAACGGTAAAGACACTGACCCCAATTTCGTAGAGTCAATGGTTACTTTAGTACATTGGTATAAGAAATAAAGAATTGCATCCCAAAGGAATAAATATTTAAGAAATGCTGGTCAACTAGATAGATACACGAATCTCATTTTAAAAATGAAAACACCAAGTAAAATAAAGTATTTTCTTTAAGAATATCATAATTTCTCTAGAATAACCCTACGTATCAATCAAAATACTTATATAGGAATACTTAGGAATGATACATAAGAAAATTTTTATCTAAAATTCCTAGTTATGGTATTCATACAAAAATATCTATTATTAATAAACAATCATATTATATATGGTAGGGTAAATAATTAAAACACATTCCCTTCAATCAATAACTTTATCATAATATGAATGGAATAAATGATGTTCAAACAATTCTATATAAATAATCACATGATCTTGAAACTTCACCATGAATATTATAACTAACTAAATAATAACAAGGAATATAAATTAAAAATCTCATAATTATGTAATGCATAATTCCAAACATCTTAAATATACAGCTAAAACCTTTAATAAGAAAATTTAAAACTATAGGTTAATACGCAATTTATTTTTCCAACTGATTTGACTCAAGAGACCTACTGATAAATTCATGGTCTATATAATTACCGAACAGACCTATCACTTTATATGTACAATTCATTCCTAATATGAAATGGGTGAAAAGTATTCAATATAAACATTCGTATTTAAAAACTATCGTATGAAATTTTAATACTTACCATAATCAATAAACATAATCATAAAAGATATAGAGTAATATTGTGAATGGTAATAAAATTGTAAATCCCCAGTAAAAATGATCATAAACCATCCAGAAAAATAATAATAATTATATTAATTTAATATATCCCCATAGTATCATTACTAAAATAATTGTCTGATTTCATTGATGAATATAAATACCAAAACAATGTCATTGATAACATTTTTAAGAAAAATACCATCTATTATTTAAAAATAAATTTAAAACTGAAATTGAAAGAAATAGTTTAAAAATAATCCCCTTTGATAAAATCCTTTTAAATATATAATGTAATCTTAAAAAAATGGGTTTTCTTAAAGGTGGATAATTTTGTTCATGTCGTACAAAGTAAAAAATATTCCTTTCACATATTTTTTTAATGTCCAAAAATTACAGGTATGAAAAAAATAAATATTCATTTAAAAACATTTCGTATAAATTAATAAATGTTTAATAATTTCATTAATAATAATTTGGATAATTTTAAATACAATTTTAAAAACATTTTTTTTGGAAATCATGGATTTGGATGAAAAACCATTTTCGACTGGAAAGAGAAATGAAGCCAGATTTTATTGAAAGCCTTTTCTCAATAATTTTAATTAGTAAATAGATTAAAAATGGTAATATTAATTTAATTTTTATTAATAATAATAAAATACTAAAATATAATGATTTTATGATATAAATACCATATAATTCTATCAATGGTGACTTAAATATAGTTAATCTTAAAAAAAGATGATATTGTGAATGAAACCCTTACCACTTTGGTAACTTAGGAATAATAAGCCCCATTAAAAAATAACATCAAATTAAAATTTAAATACCATGAAGAGAAATATATTAATGATACAACATATCAAAATTTTATGTATTTACACAAAAAAAGTGATGAATATTATATATGTATCACTAAAGTAAATGTGAGATGAGAAACCTGAACCTCAAGTGCAAATTCATTTGTATATTTTTAAAACTATTGTATAATAAATATATGTCTACTATAAATATATTAAAACCCACAACAATATATATCATACCATATATGATCATATTATGACATTTTATAACCCATTTTTTAGTAATAGTTCATTATTTTTAGTTTTTCATATATTAATTACATTATTTCCTCATGCAAGTTTTTTCATGAAGGTTCTATATATTATCGATATAATATAGCTAAATACTATAAATAATTATATTAATGTTATTTATTTCATTAGATACATACTTATCACCATTCTTGAAAATTAGACATTGAAAATGAATCACATCAATTCATTGAGATGGCAAGCTACACATATGCACGAACAATGATATCATTACCATAATGGGTGGAAGGGTATGGAAGTGTATGATATATTATTTTTATAGAATTTGTAACATTCTATATATATCACATATATTCATTAAATTTATCCGTATTACTTTCCTTGTAATGCAAATTTTAAAAATAGGATGTATCGCTTCACAAGGCGGTAGTATGATGTACACAAGAGAGACATTGATATATTATAAAATGAATGAAAGATAATAAGGTATATGGGATACTATACATACATAAGAATAATTATATCATAAATATTAAATATATATATTACATTCATCATTATATCAATCCATGATAATTGTTAATGCAAAATGATTTACATTAGTTTGTTATGCGGTAGTCCACCATTCACATGATTGATGATTTTGTTTCTTATTTAATGGAAGTGGAGAAAGATAAATATTATTCCATAAAAAAAAATATAAGTACATGGGAGGTAGTTTTCTTATGAAATAAAGTGTGAACACATAGTTTAATATTGTAAAATAAGAAGGAATAAGAATGATCATAGTGAATACATTTGCCTTTTCATATAAAAACCCCAATTATATTTTTTGTTAAGGACCAAAAAGTCAGTCTTTTGATAAGAAATTATTCAATAGAATGCATATAATAATTTTTGGGAGGCTTGTTTCAAGGTTTTTTTTAATCCAAATGGATTTATATGTGTGAATAAGTGAGGGAATTTAAAAACCATTTAGAATTAAGGAGTGACATTTTTATAAATTCTAAAACTATTAAATAATTGGTTTTCACTCTCACCCCAAGTGAAATAAAAGTTTATAATTAAAGGGTTTGAAGAATTATACGGTGAAGACACGCCCCAACCCACAAAAAATACATTTCTTAATAAAAATTCCTAACTTATACATTTCCAAACATTTACCATTTTAGTTTCTCGCTAACGAAACTTGTTTCTTTAACCTAGATAATTTATCCTTTATGCATAAAATGAAATAATACTTATTAGATAATTCGGAAAAAATGAATCAAAATAAAAAATCCAAATTATCAAAAAAAATCTATATTTATGTAAATTTATTTTTAACACAAGCATATGTAATGAAAAAAACATCATTTTAACCTTAACTACGTTAATAAATTTCTTATTGTTTTTAATAATTCTTATAACAAAACATTCTGTTGAAGATATCAAATAATATTAATTATTATGATTTAAAATATGAAATCCATTTTATCAAATTTAACACAAATTGTTGGAAATTTTAATTTAATATTAAACACATATATGTGATAAAAAATGTGTATTCTAAAGACTCACTAAAAATTACCTTTTTATAAATTTCAATCATTTTTTAGGAAAAAGTGAGAAACTTCACAAAGAAAAATGAAAAACCATCATACACTGTAATAGATCACTTAACCATTATAATAAAAAATGATCTAATTTTTTTAAATTGTTATATAATTTAACTAATTTTACATTAAAACCATTTTATAATATTATTTATCTTTGTAAATAATTTAAAAAATAACACATTTTTCATTAAAAATTTAGTATTTCACTATTCATCAAAAAATTAATCGTTTAACCAAATTCTGAAAAATTGAATTCAATTTAATATTACTATAAATATTTTAAAAATTAATTTCATTTTTTTAAAATAAATTTTATATAATTGTTACAAATTTATTTAAAATTTTGTGCATAAATCATGGAAGAACATCCTTTTTGAAAAATAAAATATTCGGCAATTTTTTTTGTATCAAATAATTATTATTTTAATTATAATAAATATAAAACCATTTAAATTATTTTATAATTTTTTAAAGCATATAATTTTAAAAATTTATTGATTCTTTTTCATTCCATCCAACATAACAGCTAGATTATAATGAGAATGTTTAAATAATAATATTTTAATAGAGTATCACTCGTTTTTAAATCCAAAATTGGATACACAACAATCAATAAAAGAAGTTGAATGTATTGAAAAATAAATATATGATAAATACTATTGAGTTACATTTTCTTATAATTTTATTGTCTCATACCATATATGCTATCAAATATGACTTTCCCCATTAAAAGATCTCACCATTTTTGAAAGGCCATCATTTATTTGTACAAAAATAGCGTATTCATCCTCCTCGGATATCCTTTATACATGTAAGAAAATACCTTTATATCCAATTTATTCAAATATGATATAGTGAAATAAACATAAAATTATAGCCTAAAGATACCAAAACCAGCATCTAACAAGAGTGGGGATGAACCATGGCAGATAAAAAAATCTACCTTAAATATTTAAACACTCTTCCTTAAATCCAGATTATAAAATAAGATAAATTGAAACAGAAAAAGGTAAGTGGTTATCCCCACCCCCAATACTCATGTCTTGATAATGAACAATCTTGAATAGAATTTCAAATTTAAAATCACAAAGGGTATATTTTAATATTAATTTTTAATGGGGAAGAAGTATTGTCACACTAAAATTTTAGTAAAGAGGAGAAAAAATATTTATGACTCTGAAATCATTTCACATCCATTATGAAGAATTTTATTTCATAAAAATTATATATAAATTTTTTTGTATGGTGTTTCCATTATAGAAACCGTTTATGTAACATCTAATCAATATGAAATGTTTTTACCTTAAGGAATATTCAATATGTAAGATATTCTCCCCACATAAGATATTTCACTTTATCAAAATTCTAATATAATATATATATATATATATATATATCAATTATTATTATACTTTTCTTAGAAAAAAATATAATACATACGATATTTTAAATCCCACATGATACCTAATATTATTTAGTTAGCTAAAAATCCCATATATAGTATATTTTTCTTGTCAATGTTATATATTTTTTGAAACTTCATTATTATATATATCCACCCCTCTAATATAATTCATATTAGAATAGGATATTTCATTTGATACATTTTATAACACATAATATATATATATATATATTATGTTTACGTTGAGGTTCAAAAAATTAGTGAAATCTCCACTCCAAAGAAATATCTTACTCTTAAGTACGGTTTTTGAAAAAAAAGATGAAAACCAAAAGAGTATGGTTTTTACGTGACCTCATTTTATGAAGTTCTGGGATAAAAATTTTATTCCAAAAAACACATTCATATAAAGGGATAATTTAAAATAAAATTTCTTGACATTAATTTATCTCAAATATATTACACATGTAATTCCTTAATCATATTTCTAATATATGAAAAAATTATGCTAGGATTTATAGACTAAGACCAATTCCTTATTCAATATAGATTATCCATAAATCCAAAAACACCACATTATATAATCTTTATATCCTAATTTAGACCACCTAAACCCATTCAAAAAAAAATTCCATCCACTTAAATTCATCTCCAGTGACCTCAAAAAAATTCAATCAAATTCCAAGTCCAAAAAATAATTTATGTTTGAAATTTCCAATCTGAAAATACCATAAACTATAATAAACATTATACATCACATAATTTGCAACATACAACTTTAAAATCAGAGAAATACCAACTCATAATTTTCTATACACACTCAATCAGGGATGAAAAGTCAAGATCCTTAAAAAATCCAAAAAAAAAATCTAAAAAGGTTTCAACCATTTAAATCCCTTCTGAAGGCTGTGTTTTTAAAACTTTACTTATAGTAGTATTGCATATTTAAATTTCCCCTGATTTTTAATAACCAATCTGATGAATGTTTTTATAATAGCCCCATATATTTATCATCATATACTAGGATATTCCATCATATCTATTTTGTCCACTAATCATATACACATACAACTTTTCCCACCATTCAGGGGGTGACTTGAGATGATAAAAAATGGTCTTCATAGACTCCACTGAATTCTTAGTAGCTTGGGGTCACTGTCAACCATAATGTGTTGAAGTTTTTATATTTGGAACTCATAAAAAGGCATAAACATGGAATCCCAATCAGAAAAAGTCAATTTTTCTATAGACATTACAATCCAAAAAAAACTCTCTTAGAGATACTTATCTGTTATAATCCCAATCATGATAGGGGTTTCAACTAAACCACTAGTGGATCATTCTCATCACCTCCCACCTTGATCATTAATGTTGGAAATCATACCGACATTTAACTAAAATACCCAATACACATATCAAAACATAATTCCATAACATTTCTAAATATTATAATATAGGGTAAGAAGTAACATGAATGGTTCCCTCTACTCAATATAAACACCCCCAAAACATAAGGGTCTTATGACTAGGGAAATTTCTATAGCCTTATCCACCGACTCATTGCGTTAAAAATTCATAGAGGATCCATACATATAAATAAATATAATTTCTAAACCAAAACATGTGTTTGATTAATTGAAATGCCAATGTTAAGTTTTATATTTAAAAACAATATAAGTTTCTAATGAAACATAAAATAACAAAACCCTAAATCATAATCTTTCCACTTAATAGAAAGTAAATTTTTTTGGTGAATCATACATGATGATTATTATACATGAACACACACCTCTTAGACCCCTTGAATAATAGTAAAATAATAATACATAAATCTACAAGACAATGCATCATAATTTGAAACATTAACCCAAACATAAATTATAAAAACAAATATGAAATAAATCCCCAAAAAACTAAACTTTCGTCACACGTGGGTATGATACACAAAAGGATAAAATTTACACCAAGATCTAAAACATAATAAAATATCTTTACTATCCCTTAATTAGTAATGAAAAATAAAAATGGTCATGATACCACTTTATTACATATCTGGATTGGTTCAACTCTATCCTGACTGAACTGGAGATCTATAAACATAAGATGTGCCATATTGAATGGGTTGATGACTAGTGGTTAGGATTTGGGGATGACCTAGGTAGAATACATAATAATGTTAAATATAACCACAAATCAAAAGGAATTAATTTATAAACAAACATTACATGATAAAATAGAAATGAAACGTGGAAATCAAAACTAAATTCCAAATAGATTAAATAATATAACCCATGATATAACAAGATAGACAACTATAATTTCAATTAGTCATACATGGATAAAAGGACTATCTATGGGATGATAAAATTAATCATGGTCTAAAATAAGAAAAAAATGTGAAATAACCACAAAACTAGTCCCGAGTATTAGACTAGTCCCATCCCCCAACTCCATCCATGCTCGACAATCCAAAAAATTCATAATAGTAGGACCCTTAGCCTTACCTAGTCCAGAAAACCTAAGGTATTCTCATGTATTGGGGAACCTCATTAGTTTTTGATTTAAAATTAGTAGTCCACCACTAACAGAATCCCAAAATATATATAGTAAATACATGTTCATTCAAGAGTAAAATGAAATTTATAAAGAGAACATCAAAATAAATACCCACCACATCCTTGGGATCCATCATGAATTTTCGGACAATAAATACCTTCTTTGACCAATTACCATATCAAATATGAACATGTAATGTATCATAATCATGGGTAAATAGGACGTAATCCACTAATATAATCATACGACCCCCAATCACTTTTTGGATGTACACCCTTTTATAAAATATAACATGTAATGGTGGGTAGTAATCCCAGCACATCCCAATAAAGAATTTTTAGTTTGCAGTACACCCAACCCAACCCATTAATCCATTTATGATTTTTATTCCACCCAACCCATATCCTAATCCCATTAACTTTTTCCAGAACAAGCAACACATTTTAGAGAATCCATATATTTCACAATTTTACACAACTCAAATCTCATATGTTTATTTTGTTGGAATTACACAAAACTGACCTCTCAATATATAAACAATTGGTTTTACAGCAAACCAAAATCATCCATTCATCCTTGGCTATAATTACATCAAACCCATATCACAAATATGTTTTTGTTTTTAATTACATCCAACCCACCACTCAAGTATCATCAATGATATAATTTTTAATGGGTTTTAATGTATTATCTTATAATAACTAGTCGTAAAAATAACCCATAAAATTTTATTTCTCAATCATCATGGTTTTAATGTATAATTTGTTTTCATGAAAAACATATCTATATCATTAAGGAATTATAATCAATCTTTTTTATTCATGGGAGAATACTTGATATTGATCACTAAATTATAATGTGATGCTTATAACCTCTTAAGGTAATCAACTAACACTTGAATCTCAGTTAGTAGATGGAGGTTTCTCATATTTTTTAAGGGGTGTTCAACCATTTACTATAATGTTATGAACAAAGTTACGAGAAGAAGATATAGTTTTGTTATTACTTACATGAAACTGATGATCATATTATCTTGAAACCAAAACCAAGGAATAGAGGAACCCATTCTCTTTTACAGCGATCTCAACATGTTTTTTTATTAAAGAACGTGCCGGCCTTGTTGGGTGTCATCAAATTCCACCATGTAATTCAATCCCTTTGATGCCTCCATTAAAATAACTATACAAACTTATAAAAATCCTTTAATCGATTCATTATGGATTGATCAATGAATTAATTTTTTTATGATTTTCAAAATACATGTTTTCATTATCGTAAATTCATTCCACCATTATGTAATATGATGATATCGTATCATAGGATGGGATATATACATTTTAAAGATTATACGACTTTTTATTATTCTAGGAATATAATTTCATATGATATCCCTTAACCTTTTGAATTTATATTAATTTCTAGTTACAAAAAACCACATAAGGACTTAATAAAAATCATTACGACAATTTTTTAATCCATATAAAACAATTTTTTGACATGTTTTCGTTGAAGTATCTTCATTTTGGGATAAAAAATTGTCCACAATGTAATCCTTATCCAAATCCCTAACCGTGTTACCCGAGAATCCTTAGTATCATTGAAATTTTTTTGAAATTAGTATTTATAAGTGAATATTGGGTACATAAAAATAATGAGTTGTACTTAAAAATATTTAGGTTCTGACGTGACCTCTATAGAAAATACACATATTTTTATATAAACATGTCTATAAAAAGATCTGGCATATACATCTTATGTGTAGCTATAATTTCCACATTCCAATGAAATTGGGTGATCACTATAATTAATACAATGTTAATATAGTATATGAAATCTTATATTTTCTTTATTCTCTGAAAAATACATCCCATGTTGATGAATAAATCATATATCTTACAACTAATGGATTATAACATAACATTTAAATCATCATTGTAGCTAAACACATTATATGTAAACAAATATGTTTGTAAATTCATTTTATTAGACAAATTATATCATGGTATATTGTTTTTAGTTATCATATAAGTGAAACAAATCTATAGGGGATACACTCTAATAGATGACATCATCAATAATATACCAGACCACTCTCTAATAAGATAAGTTGCTTTTAAATTGTGTATCAAAGGTATCAAATAATGAATATTCTAATGTTAGGTATCTTTTAAAGCATTGAAAAAGGTGATTGATAATATGAAAAAATTTCTAACAATACCAATAATTATATGACATTCCATGAGATATAATTTGGAATGTCCATCCATGTAATAATTTCATACTTACTACCTCGTGAATATTTTCTTAAAATACCACATATAAACCATTGTAATTTTTATATTTTTATATTCCAGATAACATTAAAATGCCATCATAATACATTTTAAAAAATGATGATCATTGATTACGGACAACATAAAGTCTCAGTTTTGGTTATATTATCATTCAACTATTCACTTAAAGTAAAATACAACACCCATGATGGAATGTAAATTAGAGTACATATTTTATTATAAAAACATGATACATTTACAAAAAAAGAAAATAAAAATATATCGTGAATTTAACACCCAGTGATTCACTATGGCCATCATGTTGTCACTACGTTAATGGTTTCATAAAAAAATATGCTATATTATGTTGTGTAACCACCCAATAAATCACGACATCACCCCACTCAATTATATATTACATGAGATATTTTTCCTAAAGTAGTTTTTTAGTTTTAGGTGGTTCAAAGGTTCTTTATCCTGAGTGATGGTTCTATTATTTTCAAAACAAATCTCAATCCCTCATTCCTTTCTAGGAACCACCTCTTGTTCAAAAATGAATTTTTTAATCAGAACCACTTCTATTATAGAATCTGATGTATGGATGTACTCTACCTATATTATCGAGTCTACTAAAGAAGATTGTGTTGAACTCTTCTAAATTCATTTTTTGTATTATTATAAAAATTTATACATGCCTTATCACAAATGCATTCCCCCATAATACATTATAATGAGATCATATCGTATGATGTGATATAAGAATCAACATGATTATATTTCTGATTATTTCTCTAAGGAAATAATTAAATACCACATTCATGGTTTTATGTATTCAAAATAATTACACCCAAGTAAAATCACATAAATTACTGGGGTTGGCATTACACCCAACCAATACTTCAACAAATACCCAAGTTAGCATCACACCCAATCCCTTTATAACATTATAATCATTTAAAACACATACCATGAACAATCACCTGATGTAATTAATTCATATAATTTCCACGAAATAATAAAATGTACCAATAAAAAGACATATTTTACGAGGATCAATATAGGTTAGTAGGTTTACATTTTCCAATATACACATTACTTTAGGTTGGTATATCTCACACAAACTCTTCAAAATTTCCAATTAATCTAAGGATTCCACCATTAAACCCTTCAATCCTCTTATTTTCATTTTAATAAATGTTTCTAGGTCACATAATTAGGGTCTACTATTTCATAACATAATAAAATAATTCCCTATAGGTTCCATATATATATTTTAACATATTTAACTAGGGAACACCATAATAGGTGGAAATATATTTGAAAAAAAACCCATGAAAAAATTACTAAAACCCTTAACAAACAATTATCACATACAATGAAATAATGAAAACCATTTTTTTAAAGGTCAGGTTAAAATGGTTCATGTGAATGTATGTCATAAAAAATATAGAAATGGGAATAAACCAACAATAATGGATTGGGACAACCAATATAGACTAATCAATGCCCTTCTATTTAAATACCTACGGCCTATACTACTACACTGATTATTAATAAAAAAAACAGATTAATAAACATGAAATTATGAATATTTTATGATACATGAAAAAAATCATCTTAAAGAAGGATTAGAGAGGATAGGAATACTATCATCATTGTAGTGATCCTATAGGATGAACGAAATTTGATTCTGATCAAGAATTAAGGAGATACATTGTTAAAATCAGAGAATCCCAATGATAAGGGGTTATGGGTGTGTGTATTATGAAATGCGGGATTCCTAATTTTGGTTATCATTTAAATATTTTAAATTATTTAAATTAATATTAAAAAAACTAAAAAATACATGTGTTTTAATGTGACCACATGGATTATGATTCAACAATCATTCTAGGGCCACCATCATAGTATGTCTGCTCTAGTAATTGAAAAAAAACATATACCATGGTAGAACCAAAACCCAGACTTTTATTGACCTCTGGGTGTAAGAGTAATTAATCAAAGGGAAATTTCCCTAGTTTTGGTCACATTATGGAATTACCACCTTATTCATGGAGTAAGGACCCACCTCAATAATGATCCCCAAAACCTGACTACCACCCCACATGTCATTGTCATTCACTTCATAGTTCAACCCCTACTCTTAGATCATCTTTTCTCTTGAAACCCATCTATATTAATACATGATGATATGAATGTAATATATTTTGATCCAATACAATGTTCCAACTCAAAAAATGGACCGTTTATCCCTCACCTCGACCTTTAATTAAGAGGAAACCTTTACAATATATTTTTTGGAAAATGAATTCCAATTGCAGTTGTAATATTTTCAAAGAGATATGAGGAGGTTCTATAATATGTATTATTTTTTCATCCCTATTTTTTGGGTTTTGTCGGTTCTTGGATTATTCAATTTGGTGGAAAATAAATACCAATATGGAGGAACTAGAATAAGGGGTGGTTTTTTTCAATATAGGTGTTCAAGATAGTAGTGGGTTTATTAGGTGCTAGTTATTGCTAAGAATTTGTGCCAAAACTACCTGTTTGAGAATATTTGTTACTATTATATCCCAAAGGCTCTTTGAACTTCATCCACTCTAGGTTATGTGATTTTTTTATCCTTATAAATAAATAATATTTTAAGCATATATTGTAAAAGATATCTCCTATATGAAGAGTGTATATATTCTTCTTGTTATAATTTAATGTATAGTAATTACAAATTCAAGGACCAATTAGTTTTATATCAGTGTATGGATGTATCCACCAACACATTTCTAGTCAATAATAAATTTCATGATGAGGTAATTCTTTATGGACTTCTATGGGATTTTATTTTCCACCATGGGGATCTCAATAAATACTAGGGTTTCCAGGTCCACATTGACGTGTCCATGTGCACAACAATTGATATAGGTTTTTCCAATTCCACACCATACATATAGTAATATTGTTTCAAAAATTGGTTAATCTAATAAAAATTAGAATGTGTCTATTCTACAATATAAGGTAGAGTTCACAAGTATATAATTTATGTCAATATTTTCTCCAATAGTGATGTTACCATACAATGTGATTAAATTTATTCCAGAAATATGTTTTGGTTTGGTTTCTTAGGCCATTCAAAAGATAAGGAGAACAACCATATAAATGTTTCATGTAGCTTACGTGATTGAAGGATTGATAGTGGATTTCTAGGATGATTTTCTTATGGATTTATTTAATGGCTTCATGAGTCGATTAGAGGCACAATTCTATGATCCACTAACCATTATAGATGGAAAAAAGTAATTTCAGTTTATTCTATAACCTATATGATATAATACTTAAGAGTGTAAAACCATGGAAGTATAATTTACTACCAAATTAGTCTGAGTATCATTCATCCAACATCATACCCATCAACCATTTCTAAATCACCCCCTATGTTTTTATTTTTCAATACTCTAACACCTTAGTACAACCCCACTTGAATGCCGGTTATAACTCATCCACTCCCACCACTCTTTTTCACTTTTCATCCCACCAAACTCCTTTATAATAGAAAATAATACATAGTATTAATCCTGGATCACTAATTTTTAAATCCCATATAATATTATTTTTAAAAAATCTCAAGGCTTCTCTCCTAACATCCATACTACTCCACTACAGAAAATACTTGATCCTCACTCATATACTATCAAACCTTCCACTTCACCAGCCAATTTTTCAATCCCATGCCAATAAATTATGAAACATTATCAATGATCATTATAGATATAAAAATCCTAAAATTTCAGTCCGCACATGGAATCCCACATCCATATGTAAACCACATGAATATGAAGCATAACCGTCAGGATAGATGGATAATATCATTGTAAAGAGAGGTAGAAATGGCATATTTTTTCTCCAAAAGTTTTTAGTCTTCCACAATAGTCGATTATTATGACTCTTCATTGTACACTAATGTTTCTTCTATATAATACCTTTTTATCACATCTATTTTGATAAATAAATCTACTTTTTATGTCAAAATATTATTTAAATTTAGAATTATAGTTTTTTGATAATTTTGTAATGAACTCATAATTCTATCAATTCTAAAGTTAAAATGTTAATTTGTTATATTTAAAAGATAAATTGTTTTTAATTTCTATACTACTAAAGAATAATTTTTCTTAAATATTTTTAATGCAACATTTACTGAAATATCATCTTGTAATTTTTTTTATGTTTTATGATTTTAGATTTGATATTTTCATGTTTAGTGTTTCTATTTTAAATTAATCTTTTTAAAATTATTCAAATTTATTTTTTTATGTTTGAGAAATTCATAGGTTATTCCATTTAAAATATTCATTAATAAATTAAAATTATTATTTTTGCTAAAAAATTGTTTTTCTTGGACTTTGTACTATGTTGTATGAATTTAAATTTCTATAAGGTCATCCAAAAGATTGTATAGTGGATTATTATAAAAAAATTAAATACATAGTGCACAAGTTGATTCATATGGTTCCCAATCGGATATGTATGCTTGATTTTTACCTTCAGAATGATATTTCTATTTTTAATGTTTTATACATAGGATGATTATCTTTTGGGATTTCATGAGGGGTCTACTAGATATCTCCTCTATAATTTAGTTCACGACACCAAAAAACACACATATGATAATTGTTGATGGATCTTGGTAGAGGATGACTCATTTTTTGGAATAATAATTGGGGTTATCCCCTCTTTACATTCCTGGTTAATTGATCTTGGACATCACCTTTAAAAAGGCTACTTGTTATCCTCAACACTTGGAAATAATTTTTTCTGATGATTATATAATTCCAAACAACAATATTCATAAGATGGATGACCTCTAATACTATATATTTAATCCCTATTCCTAATATTTATTCACATGATCCTCTATAAAAGATTTATTCCATTTTCATTTTATTATAGAAACCATGGACATTTTCTTATAGTGAATGCATATCCTGAGTAAGCATAATTTTCTATTATGGTTTGTTGGGAATCTATCACTTTACACGAATGTTTATGTTCAGAGGAAGGCCATTCAACATTCTTATAAGTGTTTTTGCTATAATAATTCTATATTTATAATGGTGTTTCACATATTCTATAAAGTATACAGGGAACACAACATTTGGTCTTTTCCCAGAGGGAATCATAGATATTAGTATTTTATTGAATTATTTATTATTTCATGTCTCAATATAAATTTAGGTGGGGAATCAAAGGTTCAAGGGAACTATATCATCTTTTCTACAGGATGATCAGTGAAATATATTTTGTATATTGAATCAAAACATCTATATTTAGTCACTCAAATTATAACGGCTCGACCCCAGTTACCCAGAGTCAGTGTATTATTACATAACATTGGCATGATCCCAAGTGATCAAATCCCGAATGGCCTACCAGTTTAGTAGACTTGGAAGTACTAGATAAATTCATAATTTTTACATTACATTAAAAAATGAAAAACAACATCAACAATTTCTTCATTGACCACATTCATATCCCTTAGACTATCCCTTATACTATCCTATATAGGTTAGTCAATATATAATTCTTCACATCCTGCAAAAAAGAAAACATAGAAAGGGGTGAGCACAGATGCTTAGTAAGGATAACAATATAGCGGAAACATTCATAAATAAGCATAAACATTTAATGAAATGTATAAGACTACAACATAAGCCTTTTAAACATACAATTTTGCATAATGGGGCCAATATAAATCAAATAATTCCATTTAAATATTCACATGGATACTTTACTAGTCGAATATTCATATGCAATATCAATAGCCAATTTCGAAATGATGGAATGCATAATAGAAGACTTTATAACCACATAGTCAAGGCCTTGTGACATGACTACATATAAGATTTTGTTAAGGCCTTGTTCCAAGACACAATTTTGTCTCATGATACCTACTGATGCATCGAGGATGTATAGAGTGCTCCAACTGTCACTTACAAAGTCCAATATATTCATCATATGAAAAGAATTAAACATAACATAAACATTCGTATTAAAACTAGCATATGAAAAGTCAATAACTTATCTATAAACCATGAATGGTATAAAAATTACACATCCATATTAAAAAATATCACAAAACCGTCAATACAGAATGGATTATTTGTATCATAATAAATCAACCTCAATCAAGAATAATATCCCGTAAAGGATGTTGACATAGTTGAAAATGATTGGTAAAAAATCATTGAGAGAAATATCCTTTTTTTAGGAAATCGTTTAAAATTAAAATAAAGGAAGTCATATAAAAGATATTTTTGAATCCAAGTGTCCCATACCACTTTGAATCTTTTGATAGAAATTAACATTTTAAAACATTCATGTCTATATAAATAAATCCTTAATTTTTTTTTGAAAACATGGACATTAGTGAGATTGGTTTAGAAGAATAAATCTTTAAAACATTTAAAACTATGTTTTACTAAAATTTCCCTTAAAATAAACCCCTTTTAAAACACTTTTATGAAACATGGAAATGGATAATAAATATTTCCCAATAGATACTTACGTAAAAACAACCTCAGATAAAAAAGAGATTGTGAAATTAACCATTAACTTGTACTTTTTTAGTCAATGTAATGTTAACTTTCTGTATAATAGATCAAAAATTGTTATTAAATTATAAAATATCTATATACATAAATATTTTATCATAAATGATCCTCTAATATTGATTTGTTAATAATATTTCAGCAGTATCATCATTTCGGGTGTTAACTGATTCATTTTACTTTATATGACTGGTTATGTAAGCCATGTTTATTATGGATGGGATTTATTATATTCATATCTTGAATGATATTATGTTCTTAAAAATTATTTTTATTCAAAAAGTGAAAAATATTCTTTAATGATCTCGATGGTGAATGAATCTCATCGCGTTCATGGAGACGGTAATCCATACGTACACATGAGCAACACTATCATTATATTGATGGTAAAATTGTATGTAATTTAAGGTTATATAATATATAAACAATCATTAAATGTTATATTTATTATTTAAATCAGTTATAATCATTATTATACCCATCCAAATAATGATGTGTTGGAATAAAAAACTACACCATGATGTGGAGACGGTAAACCGTACGTATGCACGTATGATGACTTTGTCATTCATATGATGGATAGAATAATGAATACAGTTATACCATTTTTATAATAACATCTTAGTATTTACAAGATACCTAAGTTATTATTTTATAATGGAAACAACAAATAAAGATGTAGTGGAAGAATAAAATAACTTGAAAGAGGTCATGAAATATTAACCTCTTCTTTGGGTGTTTCCTTTTTAGTTGAACAAAAGGGTTCCTTAAGTTGAATTTATGACAAAATGATGGCCTCTAGGATGAGGGGAGGAAATAATTGGGGATATTTGGGTAGGTTTTTTCCAAGACAAATGTCTTTTAAGGTGTCAAATTAAGAGAATGGAAGTTCCCTTTTATAAGAGAGGTGAGAGTCACTTTAGGAAAAGCTTGAATTATTATTTTATAATAAAATCAGTTTTTGATTCTAATGGATACAAAATGAATTACTTTGAGGATAAGATGGGGTTGGGTCTAAAACAACTCATAAAATAGGTTTTATAGTGGTCTAGTTCATCATATTAACCTTATCTTTTAGATTTAACTCTTAGTTAAATAGTTTGACATTTTCCATTATTTGCATTTTTATATTATATGGTTAATACAATTTATATAACAAACCAAGAGAAGACAAAGGGGTTAATTATTAAAATATATAACCTTATCTAATTCCTTTGACTGTGCCTTATATTTTGATGAATATTATATCAAATAATATTATAGTATTGTTTTTAAATACTCAATAATTTTAATTTTGACACTATTTAGTATTTGGTTTTTTCGAAAATCATAAAAGAATTAATACTTTGAAAAAAATTATTTAATCAACCCTAATAAGTCATATTAACCAATTAAATTAGTGGAATTCATCAAAAAAATTTAATTACATTTATTGGGATATTTATAATAGCAATTATTTTAATCATTCATTAATAAGGTAATTACTGCGTCATTATTGTGTCATAAATAAATTAAATTATTTATTGTCTAAAAATTACAAATAAAATAAAATTTATTAGGAAATATTTTTATCTTTCTAATTAATATTTATAGTCTAATTTATCTTATGTATAAACCTATATTAATAATGGTTTAGTTATTAAACATAGAATTTAACACTTTTAACTCTTCTTTAAATAAAATAATAACAAATGTCCTAATCTAATCCAAGTGGACCAAAAGGATCATATTGTATTATTAATGTTGTTTTTGGTCGAATTAAACTTATCCAATAGAATTAGGACATGTTTTAGGGTAATTATAATCTTATTTTTACCCTTAATTACACTATTTACTTTCAACCGTAGTAAATAAAAGTCAAAAGATACTATTCACCAATAATTATTTTCAACTTTTTGAAGCAAGTTATACTTACTGATGTCTACCGTGTTTCTAGGATTTTAGAAATTCAACTCACAGAAGCGGTAAAATTATGTTTTATGAAAATTTGTAAATGCTCTTAGAAGGTGGGTAAAAGAAGGCAAAAAGTTCAATAAAATTTTACATATCCAAACTTATAATAAAATGACTCCAATGAATTAAATTGTACATATATAGGTATTATGTATCTATTTTGACCTAAAATAAATTAAAATAATATAACTAATTACTTAAATAAAAAGTTTATTTTAAACAATAACGTAGTGTTTTTTCCTATTTATAAAAAAATTGAATGTTTTTAGAAAAAAAAATTCACCCTAAGATAATTTTGATATTATGATTCCAAAAATGATTCCCATTTTGAATAATAATTTTTTTAAAATTTCAAAAAGTGGGTATTATTTTTTATAATAGTTTGTTCGGTTGGTCTTGGTGTGTTACAACTCTATGTTGTGTTCAATGCATGTTACTGCATTATTTAAAGGGAAACACACCGTGGGAACATGGGGTGTTACATTCTCTCCTCCCTAAAATAATTTTTTCCTCGAAATTTTTAGAACATTACTGCATAAAATGATTCGGATGATTCTTTTTCATAAGTTCCTTAGGTTCTTACATTGCCTCTTTCATCTTATGATTTCTCTATTGAACTTTTACCAGACGAGTCGTACGGTTTCTCAGCACATTTTATCTGGTATCAAGAATTTTGAAAGGCTCTTCACAATAAGACAGATCAATTTCCAGTTCAATTTTTTCATAGTTGAGTATATTCTTTGGGTTAGGCATGTATTTTATCAACTGTGATACATGGAACACATAGTGAACTTTGGAGAGACTTGGAGGCATTGACAAATGATAAGTTATAACTCCAATTCGTTCTAGAATTTCAAAAGGTCTGATGTACTTGGGACTCAATTTACCCTTCTTATTGAAATGTATAACACCCTTCCATGGAGATACCTTCAAGAAAACATGGTCTCTTACTTGAAATTTGAAATCCTTCCTTCAGTTATCGGCATGAATCTTTTTCCTACATTGGGTTGTATTGATGTGGCTTTGGATAATCTTAACATTTTCCATTGTTTCCTCAACACATTTGGGGCCTATAAGTTTTCTTTCACCAACATCATTGTAACAAGTTGGTGTGCGACATCTCTTTTCATATAACGCTTCATATGGTGCCATAGGAATACTTGAATGGAAGATGTTGTTATAGGAAAATTCCACCAGAGGTAAATATTGATCCCACATACCTTGAAAGTGAAGTGTTCAAGATCTCAAAATGTCTTCTAAGGTTTGAAAAGTCCATTCTGATTTCTATCAGTTTGAGGGTGGTTGGAAGTGCTCAAACTAAGATCAGTATGTAGGTCATTCTAAAGACTTTTCTAGAATCTTGATGTAATATGGGGATCATGATCAGAAAGAATCGATAGGCGTACACCATGGAGTCTTACAACATCATTAATATATAGTCTTTACAGACATTCAATTGGTAAATCTTTTCTTATAGAAAGAAAATGTGATAACTTGGTAGGAAGATCAACAATGATCCATATTGCATCACTCTTTCTAGGATTCTTTGGTAGCCCCATGAAAAAGTCCATTGTAATAATATCCAATTTCCACTCATGTATGGGAAAAGCTAGCATGACTCCTCCAGCCTGTTTCCTTCCAGCTTTCACTTGTTGACAAACCATACATCATGACACAAAATCAGGAATCTCCCTCTTCATGTTGTCCCACCAATAATGTTCCTTCAAATCTTTATACATCTTGGTTCTCTTAGGTTGTATAGAGAAATTTGACCAATGAGAATCATCTAAAAATTACCTTTTTAGATCAGGTATATTAGGAACACAAAGCCTCTTCCAAAATTTCAAAATTGCAACTTCATATATGAATTCACTCAATCTCCTATCATCCACATCTTTAATCTTCATTTGAAACTATTTATCGTCAGTTTGAAAAGTCTTTACCCTTTCTAGTATATATAGTTTGGAAACCATTTGAAAAATGTATAGATGTTTCACCTTCTATGGTTATTCCCATATCCATATTTTCTAGATCCATGAAAATAGGATCCCTTTCAACTCTCATCTTGAACAAAACTACAAGATCCTTCCGACTAAAATCATCTACCACCTTATTTTCCTTCCCCAGGTGGTAGTTTATAGTGAAATCATAATCCTTGAGTAGTTAAGCCATCATATTTTCTTCATGTTGAGTTCATTCTATGAGAGAATATACCTCAAACTCTTGTGATTAGTATAAATCTCATATTTTTCACCATAGAGATAATATCTCTGTATTTTTAGAGAAATGATTACAACTGCTAACTCAAGATCACGAGTAAGATAGTTTTTCCCATGTATTTTCAGTTGTCGTGATGAATAGGAAAAGTATATATCATTCTTCATAAGGACACAACCATGTCCTTTCTTTGAATCATCACTACAAATAACAAACCCATCGTTATCTTATGGTAGACTCAAGATACAAGCATTGACTAATATTCTCTTATGTTCTTCAAAACCTTATTCACACTCTTTAGTCCCAACAAATATAATCCCTTTATGTGTGGGATTGGTTAATGGGTTAGCCAACCTGGGAAAATTATGGAAAAAAACTGATAATAACCTCCGAAACCAATAAAAATACGTACTTAAGTTATACACCTCGGTGCTAGCCATTCATGGATTTCCTTGGTCTTTAAAGGATCAACAAAGATTCCATCCGTAGAGATAATATGTCCAATAAAAGAAGTCTCATGAATCCAGAATTCACACTAGGAAAATTTCCCATATAATTCATTTTTTCAATGAGTCCTTGGGATAATGAGCATGTGATTTTCATGTTCTTCGTAGATTTTTGAGTATACCAAAATATCATCAATAAATACCACTAAAAATTCATCAAGATATTCCTTGAAAACTATATTCAGTAGATCCATGAAGAAAGAGGGTGCATTATTAATCCAAAAGGCATTACTATAAACTCATAATGCACGTACCTAGTTCAAAATGCTGTTTTTGGAATGTTTTCCTTCTTCATACACAACTGCTGATATTCATATCGAAGGTAAATCTTTGAAAACCATTGAGCTCCATGATGTGGATTGAATAAATCATCAATGTGAAGTAGAGATACTTTTTATTTATTGTTATAGCATTGATATTTTTGTAGTCAATGCACAAACTCATAGATCCGTCTTTCTTCTTAACAAAAATTACAGGGGCTCCCCACAGAGAAACACTAAGGCGAAGAAATCCTTTGTTACCCAATTCCACCAGTTTTTTCTTTTGTTCAACTAATTCCAAATTGTCCATTCAATAAGGGGTCATCAATATGGGCATTGAACTAGGAATTAAATCAATGGAAAACTCAATTTCTCATTCTGGAGGATGTCTAGGTAAATATTATGGAATCACATCAACATATTTTTTCACAATAGGTACGTCATCTATTCAAACATTATTTTCCTCACCCATAGTTATTTCATTATATTCTTCCCCAATAATTTAATTTAGTTGAGCTACTGTGGGTGGATCTAGATATTAATCAGGTGGTGATGTTTTAGCTCCAAAGATAAGGATCATAATATCATTATTGAAAATTATAACTTCCTTCTTCTTAAAATATATTTTCACATCACGGTCTGAAAGCCAATCCATTATGAGGATTATATCAAATTCAATCATGGGTATGATGATGAGATATGTAGATAAAGAACATTTATATTCCCTGATTGGAATTAATTCACAAAACATTGTTGCAATGATTCTTCCCTTAGGTGTTTTGACTGAAAACTCCCTTGTTAAGTCAAATTTAAAATATCTAATTTTCATAGCATATTGGGAAGATATGAAACAATGAGATGATCCAGAATCAAATAAAGCATTGGCTAAACTTGAGGATACTATTTAATTACCTACCACCATGACTTTCAGAGCTTCAACCTCTGCAGTAGTGATTGCATAAGCTTTTCCTTGCTACCTAGGTCTTTTATGATGTAAATTACCTTGTCTTTTAGGACATTCATTTGCATAAGGTCAATTTATCTACAATTTTAGTGTTAAACATTGATAGCCTCTTTCTTCCCCTTGAAATCATGAGATTGGTGGACTATCTCACCACATTTGTAACAGACTCCCATCCCATTCAGGAAAGTACCAGGGTGTTTCTCCCAAAATTTATCATAGGATGTATATTAAATGTTTCCCTTATTCCCATTATTTCCATTTCTAGAGAGTTTAGCAGATCCCTTTTTGTCTTGCTCTGGATTAATGTTGTAAGAATAATAGAATTCCTTTTTTGTATTGATAGCGCATGAGACAACATCTTATTATGATGATAAGGATTGTGAGACTATTTCTTGATGGAGAAATGGTTTTACCCATCAAATAATTGATCAATATTACTCCTTGGGTTATGAAAATAATATGTTGAATACTTTTCTATCCTTGTAATGTTTTCCTCATACATTAAAAAAATCTCATCATCCTTTTGTCTTAGACTCAGAAATTGTCATTCCATATCTACTCAATGGTCACGAGGAAATTATTTTTCTATGAAAATAGATTTAAAGTCCCTCCATTATATTTTCGATACTTATTCATCTTCCCTTGTGTTTTGGATTAATGATCACCATTGATTTTCATCTCCTGTGAGGTGATAAAACGCCATGACAACGTTTTCCCTTTCGCTACTCCCCAAAGCATGAAATATTTAATCTATGGAATTTATACATTGCTTAGCTACAAATGGATTTCTACTCGCATTGAATGTTGGTGTTTTTTACTTTATGAAGCGATCTAACATTGATCATCTATGTTTTGGATCAGGGTGATCCATATAGGTACGGTCATTATTGATAACCTCAGTGTATTGTCCCACTATGTTGATAAGCTAATCAGCACTAGTTGCATCACCAGCTCCACTACAATTATCTTCAGTAGGAGGGAAATACCTTCATTGATTATATGTGTACATGCACTTTTCATTCCTTAAACTAGGTGCCATTTTTAAAAATGGAATACACTAGATTAGATTATGAATCACAATACATAATTCCAAACTTATAAAACATTTATCATAAATTGAACAGTTTATGGATATAATACATAATCAAAAATATGTTTTATTTGAGAAGTATATACTCATTAACACTTCATAATGTTTTGTAACGAAAATCATAATTATCTTAAGCGTATCACTCGGGAGTGTCGTAAACAAGAGTGAAGTAAGGCCCATTGTCGTGCACCAGTTCCCATTCAAGTCCTACTCAAAACAGTGTTTTAGGGTTTTACCCAAAGGTACATATGTGCTAAATCCACCTCTAACTGCTTCTATCTAGACAGATATGTATTGCATGGAAAACTCACAAAATATCAACAGTACCAAAATTATAGGATGTTTTTATAGACTAATCCTCAAATTATATCATAGGGTAGTGTTCTCTAATCAGAATTTTTCTAAATCAAGCTTCCAAGGATTGTACTAAACTTCCTTTGATACCAACTGTTACACCCCGACCCCAGTTACCCAAAGTCGGTGCATTATTACATTACATTGGAATTATCAAGAGATCAAATTCTGAAAGAATGATCAGTTTAGTAGCCTTGAAATAACTAGATACATTCATACGTTTTATATTACATTATAAAATGAAAAACAAAAACAATGTTGTCTTCATTGACCACATTCATATCCCATATACTACCCCTTATACAATCCCTGCAGGTCAGTCATAATATACTTCTTCGCATCCTGTAAAAAATAAAACATAGAAAGGGGTGAGCTCAGATACTTAGTAAGGATAAAAATATAGTATAAACATTCAAAAATAAGCATAAAAATTTAAGGAAATGTGTAGGACTAAAATATAATATTTTTAAACAAAAACTCCTTCATAATATGGACAATATAAATCAAATAATACCATTTAATTATTCAAATGGATATTCTACTAGTCGAATAATCACATTGAATATCAAAAGCCAATTTCGTTAATATAGAATGGTTAATTCTAGACTTCATAACCACATATTCAAGGCCTTGTTGCATGACTACAAATAAGATTTTGTCAAGGCCTTGTCCCATGACACTAGTTTGTCTCATGAGACGTACCAATGCATCAAGGAGCTATAGCGGGCTCTACCCATCACTTACTTAGTCCAATTCATTCTTTATATGAAAATGTTTTAGTAAAACATAAAAATTCGTATTAAAACTAGCTTAAGAAATGTAAATACATTATCCATAAACCATGAATGGTATAAAAATAACACATCCATAGTCAAACATATCACAAAACCTTCAATACAATATTGATGATTTGTATCATAATAATTCAACCTCGATCAGTAATAATATATCGTATAATATTTTGAAATAGTTGAAAATGATTAGTAAGAAATCATTGAGTGAAACATCCATTTTCATGAAATCATTTAAAATTGAAATAAAGGAAGTCATTTGAAAGATATTTTTGAATCAATGTGTCCCTGTAACGACCCAATCTTTTGAGTAGTATATTAACTTACTCTTAATGATTTAATAAGATGTTAATGGTTAATACAGAAAGAGGAGTCGATGGCTTCATCCAGTAGACCCAAACCTTATGAAGCCCACTTATCAGAGCTTGGGAAGGAGGTAGCATATGTGGGCTTCGCTTCGGACCAAGCCCAATCTGAACTCCAGTGTGTCAAGCTTGAATGGAAACGCCTGCGGGAGAAGTTCATGTTAGTAGAGATTACTACTAGGGAAATTTTATCTGAGCCTCCCTCAGATTCTCTCACCATAACACACCTTACACTTAGGTCATATGCTGGTGTTATAAGGGGCTATGTGACGAGACCCTATCTTCTTTGTGTAATCCTTTGGGATGAATAAATTGAGATTTATTACTTTAGTGATGTTTGTGAAATTTCAAATGTCCGGATAATTTTAGGATGTATTTTGATAAAGGGATATTTTAAAATATTTATATAAACCCTAAATAATTAATGATGTGTAATGATTTTCAAAAAATGGTCTTCTGCAAAAGTGTTCAGTAAAGAATTTGGAGTCTAATAAGATCAACTTAATTTTTGATAAATAGTAAATTAGGAATAGTTATTTTACGCTTAAGATTAGTAATATGACCAAATGGATTAGTAATTTAACTCAAAGAATGTTTTAATATAATTTAGACACCTTGATTAAGTAATTTGATTCAATAAAATGGGTAAATAACGGTTTCATAAATTATTAGACAAGTATTAGTTTTTCGAGTGAATAGTGTTTTTTAATTAAGAATTTAATTAAAAATAATTATAAAATTATTTTATAAAAAGGACTTTATTTTTGAACTCAGAGCATTGATATTATGTTATCATAATTTTTTGGGATTTTTCTGAAAAAATGAATTCTTGATGAATAGTGTTTTCTTTTAAAAATTAAATTAAAATTATTTAGAAAATTATTTTCATAAAATGAAGTTCATAAATGTAATTAGAGCATCAATATTTGGTTAAGGTGAAATTTTGGGATTTTTCTGAGAAAGATGAATTTTTCAGTGAATAGTGCCAATGCAGTTTTAGGGTTTCGGTATGTTTAATGACATCATAACTGTGTCATGATGATGTCATGAGATATTTTAAGGTTTGGCCGGCCAAGGGTGATGAATTATTGTTTTGGGGGCCCCATGTGGCCTAACTCCATGGTAAATTCCAAGGGAGAGCACATGGTTTTGAGAAAAGAACTTGTGAGGTGTCCCTTAGCCATTAATGCCTTGTCCCCTCACTATCCCTATAAATAACCACCCTTTCCTCCTTTAGTTTTCACTCCCAACCCTCCCCCAAAGAAGTTCTGGTCACCTTACCTCCCAAGGAGTCCTCCCAAGGTTCCCCCAATCCCTCAAGGTCCAAACCTTTGAGTTTTAAGAGTTACGTTTTAATGTAAGGGATCTGACCTCTCTCTTTCTTTTCATGTAATCTCTTTTATGTCATTCCTTTTATGCTCCATGTTCTTATGTGAGAGGATGTTCCTTCATATTCCTCTTACTTCCCTTTTCATTTTTATATGATGAGATATCCCCTCTTACTCTCATAATTTCTTTTTATGAAAGTTTAAGTGACGTCGTTGGGCTGCCGAATTTTTAAGGGATTCTTTCACCCTTCTCATTTTTCAAGTTCTATTTTCATGTCAAGTCTTTCAAGTTTTTTTTATTATGTTGGGGTATGATATCTATATCTATCATACTGATCTCTTATGATCATATTATGAGAGACCCTATTTGATCTTGTCAAATCATTTTTTTATTGAAGTTTATGTGACGCTGTTAGGATGCCGAATTTTCAAAAGAGAAATCTTATTTTTGTCTCACTTCCATGTTTTTCATTTCATATGTTATATCTTTCAAATTTCATTACCATGTTCTTAAATCCCTTATATTCTGTTCCCCTACTGTTTTATGGATCATTTATGAGTGAGTGACCCATGTTCCCTCTCTTTTGAATGTCTTCTAAAACCTTGTAACATAGCCGTTATGCTGCAGAATTTTCGTCTCAAAATTCCTCTCTCTTTTTTCAAAATTATTTAATGTTATAAAGAGAATACTCAAAGCTCTTATTTCTACAATGTTATTCACATATATATCAAAATTTCCTATTTTAAATTCTGGGATTTACATACATGAAACCCGCTTCCCCTTTCCGTGGGTTTAAAGTGACAAAAAGATCATGTCTTTAAAGCAGTTTTTAAAATGTTATGATTATGAAATGAAACACATTTCTTTTATGCTATATGGGTTGTTTATGAAATGATTGATGATGATATTTGTGGCTCAAATGATAATAAAGACATGTCAAGGGTGCGCCCAGATAGCGCTCCAATGCATTGGGTAAAGACTTAATCTCTAGAGATGACCATTTTTAATGACGCCTTGGTGAATAACCATGGTAATTTTTAACGACACCTTGGGGATGGACCTTGGTGAATTGAAACGATTGTCAATATTAAATGTTGTAGCCACATCTTCAAATTATAAAAAATGTTATTTTTATTATGAGGTATCTCATGATTTCTTTCTCATGCATTAAAGATCTTTTCATGTCCTTATTGAAGTATCTCAAGTTCACATGTAAAATGTTTCTCTTGTTTCCCTTACTGTGCCTTCTGATCACCCTTTTTTTTGATGTATGTCCCCAGGTTATGAGATGCAGTAATGAACCTAGGATGAACTTAAGGAGAAGCCTTTCAAGTTTTTTAGAAGAGTGTTTTTTTGTTCTTTTTTTAGAGACCCGAAGCTTGATGTACATTGACATTACATTACATTTGCGGAATACTTAGTACATAACAAAAACACACACACAAGGATTGTAATAGTTTAGTGTCTTTGGAAACTCGGAATATAATCTTCTAAACCTAGTGAAAGATCTTCAATATCTCCCATAAAGATCGTCCTTTTTTTTATACCTAAAACCTATCTTTATAATCCTGGGGAAAAGAAAACATAAAAGGGTGAGCACAAATTCTCAGTAAGGGTAAACAAAAGAAATATCAATCACATCATATTCATAAGAACATAACATTTTGGAAATCTTAACCTGCAAAAGAGAGCATAATTTCATAACATGGGATAAATCATGGAAGTGAAATGTAATCACAATAATCATAACATAAAACATGAAACTTTGTGTCATGCACACATAATCATAGAGAATCATTTCTTGTTATTCAAGACTCATTTCCAAGACTATCTTAGTGGACAAAGTCCCTTTCTGAACCAAGTCACCCCCATTTTAGTCCTGTTTCACTGAACCGGTATAACCTACCATTCCAGCCATGTCTGTCTCATGAGATATAAAATCTTTACCCAATGCATTGGAGGGAGATATAGGTCCCACCCATCTCATTATGATACCATTCTTATGTGTGCCACAAAATCATAAACCATACATCATAGCATAACCCATGAAATAAAAATGGGAATCTTAAACATCATGACATCATAAACAATTCTTATAAGATAAAGGAATTCATAAAAATAATTCCATCACAACATATCAAATAAATGTAATAATAGGGATGAAAACAGAACCCTTTATTATCTTAGATTGAAAATAAATTTGATAAAATACTTGAACTCCATTCTTGAGGAAAATATCCTTTCTACTTCAAAAACATTTTCCTTTCTTAACATGTCAAACAATATTAAACTAAAAGAAGTTTATTAAAAATAAACTTGAAAACTTGTAAAGGATGCTTCTTAGAAATAATGTTTTAAATATCCATTCATGCTGTATAAGTTAAAAAAAACATTCTTCCCGTACTTTTGTCGGAAAAGTCAAAAAGTACCTCGTATGAAAAATGACAAAAGATTCCATTCATATCATTTACTAAAAACTCACCGAAGGGTAAAATTGGATTTAAACAATTTTAGGTGGATGGAAATAACATTAAATATTTTGGAAACATGGATGTGGATGATAAAATACACCCCAGTAAATTTCAAAGTATAAACAATCTCGGAGAAAAATGAGATTGTGATATTTCCCTTACCTTAGGTCCAATGTTCTTCGTAAGTGTCCGAACCTCCTGTATAATTATTTAAATAATGTCATTTGACTTATTACAGAATCATATTCATTGTTATGATATCATATATGGTTCACTTATGACTTTATATTACCAGTTCTTTTGTAAATTCCATGTTAAAGAGCGTTTTGGGTAAAATTGTTTCATTTGTCGTCCGTGTTTTGACTTGTAATTATTAATATGATTACTTAGATCATGATTACTTAATTCCAGAATATAAAACATGATTTATATATATATATATTCAGAATATACATATATATAATAAATCAGTAAATGGAATGAAATACACCGTTCATGGAGGCGGTAGGCTGTACGTACGTATGAACGCTGTTTTTGTTTCCTTATTGAGTTGAACGAAATTAAGTAGATGAAATTCATATATATAAACATAAATCCAGTATCATTATTATGTCATATATTTCATTATTACTTATTATTTATACTTTATAATCATTCATGAATGGTTTGAAGTGGAGAATGAATCTCATCGCGTCGTGGAGACGGTAGTCCGTATGTACGCACGAGCGATGATATCATTCTCATGATCGTGGGACTGTATTGGAGTGTATGTATACTATTTCAGAATAAATATCACAATAAAATAATAATATATTGTTATTATTTACACCATTATACCCATCCAAGTAAGGTGGTGGTGGAAAATAGATTTCACCACGGCGTGGAGACGGTATTCCGTACGTACGCACGCGCGGTGATTTCGTTTTCCATAGGATGGTTAGATGTTGAGATATTATTGTTTAATAATTATAATAACATATCAGTATATGAGTGATAATGATTTTATTACTTCATAATGAAACAACATAAGAAGAATAAGTGGAAGAAGAAATAAAGGTGAACGAATCGGTAACGGAAATTACCTCTTCTTTGAAGCGCCTCTTTGAGACCTCCTCTTAGGGCACTAAAATTGGTCTTTGAAGAAGACCAGAACCTCTAGGATGTTTCTAGGGAAAGGGAGAAGAGAATTTGTCAGGGGTTGGCCGATCTTGAAGTCTCAAATTGGTGTGAGGAGGAGAGGGAGGAGGTGCCCTTTTATAAGGGAGGAGAGGGGCACCTTTGGAATTCTTAAAAATATTAATTTATAATAAATCTAACCCCACATAAAAACCTCAAAAAATGACTCATATTCGAAGATTAGATGATATAGGGTTTTAATCTCATCAACAAATAAAATTTAGACATGTTTGTATCTTATTTTAAACCTTATCATTTTGATTTATCATTATTTAATCTATTTAAGTTTATTTGTGGTAATAAAATTCTAAATTTTAAATTATAACAAATAATTACTTATTTGTTGTTAATTTTCCATAATTGTTTACTTTATAACATTATATACCATATAAATTTAAATTTATAGTTTTTAAATATTTTTGTGATTTTTAATCAATTTTATAATATGTTATTTTTATAAAATAACAATTGTGTCAATTTTGGCACTATTCATTTATTTGAAATTAAATAAAATATATACAGAAGATATGTTCGAAATAAAAGCTTTAATATTTTAATAAAAGGTCATATGTATCTATAAAATTAGTGGATCACATTAAATAGTTAGTATAATATTTATTTTATTATTTTTAAAACCATTTATTTGGTTTTTCTCTTAATAAAATAATTACTACATCACATTTATAATTATTTAATATACGTATTTGTTGCATAAAAATTTAAAATAAAATACTATGATGAAGATAAATATATTACCTTTCACAATAATACTTTTACTAGAATTTATCATCTTAAAATCACAATATTTAAATTGTTATATTTATTAAATTATGAAGGTGACAACTTTGGCATCATTTAAAATAAAATAATATAAGTGTCATAATTGCTTTTATAAGACTCCAAATGGTCAAATATTCGACCATTGGATGATTATAGTTTAACTTTACATGACCAATAAGTTTTGGTCAAGGTTTTGTGCCTTTTATGGTCACTATTAGTTTAATAAAAACTATATTCTTGATTTTGCACTAGATAAATAATTTCTGCATCACTATTGTGTCACAATTAATGATAATTAATTAATCCCAAAAAATTCTAAATAAATTCTCATGATGTAGATAATTTTGTTAGATTTTTGGAGACTATTCATGTTCGAAGTTTTATGATGTTTATCACTAAGTTAAAATTATTATACTTATAAGATTTAAGAGAGTGACATGTTGTCACTTTCTTTGGTTTTAATAATAATTAAATTATTTTCATGGTCAAAAGTCCATAAAATGAATCTAATATGACCCTTAGTTGATATGGGTTTACTTTTAGCCATCAAATAGAATTTTTTCATGTGTTAGGGTAATTTTATAATATTATATTTACCCTTAATTACCTGATTTACCTTTAACTATGGTAAATAAAATTTACCGTAGTTACTATTCATAATTCCCAAAAATAAAAAGTAGCCTATTAACATAATTTGGACCCACTGATTCCAAATATGGAAGCCATTTTTTAAAATTCAATACACAGATGTTGCATAAATTAAATTAAAATTAATCCCGTTGTCGAATAAAAATGGGTTTTTGTTTAAAACATTGCAAAAGATTGAATTGATTTAACCTACAAATTCAAGGTAAAATGAATGCTAATGACATAAATTATATTAAATTGTAAAAACATATTCTATTTATACTTTAAAACCATTCAATATTATAATTTAACCACATAAGATATTACAATGAAAAAATTTGTTTTTAATTAAAATATAGCGTGTTTTTACTATTCATTAAAATGTGAAAGTTACCAGAATAATATGAAAAATTTATCCAAAGTAAATTTTTATTTCTTGATTCCAAAGAAGAATTTTATTTTGTCAAATTGAACTTATAAACATGTCAAAAACTATATTTAAAGTGGGTGCGCCATCAAAAGGCGGCAAAACTGCATTTTTTGAAAAATACTTATTTTACCCGAAAAATTTATTTTGTTCTTATACCATGTTCTAGAAAATGTGTAAGATGAATAATAATGTTATAAAATTAAAAATTTAGTAAATACTATTCATAACGGCTAGTTCATGACAATATTATAATAATATATCATTGTTTATTAAAACCCGGTATTGCGTACAACACACGCTATCGAGGAAGGTCGCGATTGCGTGTAATGCAATCCAAGTCAGGGTTGCGTGTTGTGAAAGAATAATTAGTTGTTTCGTATAACAGAATCCAACCATATTTCATTTATACATTGAATATATATATATATACTCAATGTTTCGTAGAATAACTATTATCAAAATTGTGTGTAACACGGTCCAAGAATAGTGTTGCGTATACTGCAAGCTAATACGGAGTTGTGTATAGCGCAAGGCAATCATGGTGTAGAATACAACACAAGACATTAATGAAATTAAAATAATATTTTTCATAAAATCTCGGGGTGTTACATTCTACCCCCCTTAAAATGAATTTCCCCCTCGAAATTCGTCGGGGGTTATAAATGGTTTACTACTTTAATGTTTCTTTAATAGAAACCCACATCGTAAAAAGGAATACCAAAACCAATCTTTAAAAAAAAAGTATGAAACGTAACGGTTACCCAAATTAACTAATCACTGGGTTTCCACATAGGTGAAAATATGGATATGGAAGAAAAATCTAACCATTATGTTCTGATGGAGAGTGGAAGAGAACATGGCTATGGAAAATCCAACAATCACAAATCCATAAATTTGTGATGATCTAAGTTACCATCTGATTAATCAGATATAAGAGCACTAGGACAACATTTTTGGTTTTCAAGATCGTTTCCCTAAAGTTGATTAATTTTAATTAGAATAAATACTTACTTTATTTTGGTACAATCTCACTATTGTTCGTGCCTTGAACAATTTCTACTTCATCTCTTAAATAAATGAAGTTGAATTTGTTATTCATAAAGTGTTAGCAGATCATGTGATAGAATGATGGGTCATTCCATCTGTCTCAAACAAATGGTTAGAAAAATTTATTAAATATACATAAGTCATTCTATACTGAGATTAATCATATATGGTTCCTAAAATGGACTTATACTTCATATATCATACTGCTTAATATAATAAAACTAGTTTCTACTAAACAGGGACTTCTTGTAGGCCAGTGGTAGGCGATAAAGGCCAGTCGCACTTCGGTTGTGGGTTCGATTCCCACAGCCTTGTCCGACGCGATGGGCTGTCGCCCGTCCTGCAGGTTGTCCTTTTTCTAAAGATATATTACTATAACATCCCATCAATAATATCGAAAAACGTTTTATCCTAACTTATGTCCAACATAATCCATTCTAATCTTTAGGCTTATCTAAAATACTTCGGTCCAAGATCATAGTATAAAGAAAATGATTACTTGAAATGTCATCAACCAAGCATGTGAATACCATCATTTATTTCCCATATATCTTGTTGGTCACATTTCAATCATGTGAATACCTTAATGATGTATTCTCTTGAAAAATGAATACCCATTAAACCTTAGTGAAAACGTGAATTCTATCAAAATTTAACTCTTTCCACATACCAAAATCCAAAAATCTATATACTCAAACCATGATATAACCTTCTCCTTATATCAGGCATGAGCTCATGAATACTATCAAACATTTAATTTTCTCCTTATCCCTTCATTATGCGCATATCATCTACATTCCAAAAATATCTGAATAACCTTTCATGGATACTGGTAACATTAATCATACACTTTCAAAACTCAAGGAAATACAACAGTGTAACAATCCATATATGTCTCTTTATTCCATAGTAGCATGAGATTACTTATACAACATTACACATGATAAACATGTAATCATTCCACTAAATTCTTAAACCATTGACCGAGCATCAACAATTCTTTCATTTCACATATCATTTGTAGTCTCTTCATCATAATCCACATTAATACTACCCATACGACCATACTGATTCTCTTCATGAGACTTTCCCTTAGGGCATTGGTTTGCATAATGCCCGTACATTCCACATTTAAAACATTTATCCATTGCTGATGTCGTAGCAATACCATTATCCTCATCCCTGGTGTTAGCTGAACCTTTTCCTTTACACTTACTGGATTTGTGTCCTTCTTTTCCACACCCAAAGCATCTTCCAGTTACTTTGAAATATTCTCCTTGATGCCTCTTCCCACATGATTTACATTGGGGAAATTGAACTTTCTTTCCTCTATGATCATCACGAAACTCCATCTTTCTCTTATTAGCAGAGTCATGAAACTTACCAAATTTTACTTTATTGATCATATTATGAGATTTCTGATTCGGCATAATAATGATGTCTGGACTTCCTAATCCCATTTCATTTGGTTTCTCATGAAGAATATCATTCCATTTTCCATCATATCCTCCATTATCGTGAATCATCTTGTTTCCAGCCATTTTCTAAAACCCAAAAAAAATTGTGTGAGAGGAAAAAATCATAATAAAAGGGGAGTAACTTCAATATCTAACATCTTTGGTTTAATCTAATATCGTTACCATAGTTCTAGGACTATATCATATACGTATACTTATCCTTAGGGACATCCCTAGACATACCTTAGAAATATCTCTAGGGATCTCACTAACGCTTTCGCATCCTAGTTTCCAAAGGTTGACTAAACCATTCCTCTGATACCAACTGTAGAGACCCGTAGCTTGACGTACATTGACATTACATTACATTTGCGGAATACTTAGTACATAACAAAAACATACACACAAGGATCGTAATAGTTTAGTGTCTTTGGAAACTCGGAATATAATCTTCTAATCCTGGTGAAAGATCTTCAATATCTCCCATAAAGATCTTCCTTTTTTTATACCTAAAACCTTTATTTATAATCCTGGGGAAAAGAAAACATAAAAGGGTGAGATAAAATGCTCAGTAAGGGTAAACAAAATAAATATCAATCACATCATATTCATAAGAACATAACATTTTGGAAATCTTAACCTGCAAAAGAGAGCATAATTTCATAACATGGGATAAATCATGAAAGTGAAATGTAATCACAATAATCATAACCTAAAACATGAAACTTTGTGGCATGCACATATAATCATAGAGAATCATTTTTTGTTTGTCAAGACTCATTGCCAAGACTATCTTAGTGGATAAAGTCCCTTTATGAACCGAGTCACCCTCGTTTCAGTCCTGTTTCACTGAACCGGTATAACCTACCATTCCAGCCATGTCTATCTCATGAGATATAAAATCTTTACCCAATGAATTGGAGGGAGATATAGGTCCGACCCATCTCATTATGATACCATTCTTATGTGTGCCACAAAATCATAAACCATACATCATAGCATAACCCATGAAATAAAAATGGGAATCTTAAACATCATGACATCATAAAACAATTATTATAAGATAAAGGAATTCATAAAAATAATTCCATCACAACATAATCAAACAAATTTAATAATAGGGATGGAAACATAACCCTTTATTATCTTAGATTGAAAATAATTTTGATAAAACACTTGAACTCCATTCTTGAGGAAAATATCCTTTCTACTTGAAAAACATTTTCCTTTCTTAACATGTCATACAATATTAAACTAAAATAATTTGATTAAAAATAAATGTGAAAACTTGTAAAGGATGCTTCTTATAAATAATGTTTTAAAAATCCATTCATGCCGTATAAGTTAAAAAAACATTCTTCTCGTACTTTTGTCGGAAAAGTCAAAAAGTACCTCGTACGAAAAACGACAAAAGATTCCTATCACATCTTTTACTAAAAACTAACCGAAGGGTAAAATTGGATTTAAACAATTGTAGGTGTATGGAAATAACATTACATATTGAGGAAACATGGATGTGGATGATAAAATACACCCCAGTAAATTTCAAAGTATAAACAATCTCGGATAAAAATGAGATTGTGATATTTCCCTTACCTTAGGTCCAATGTGCTTCGTAAGTGTCCGAACCTCCTGTATAATGATTTAAATAATGCCATTTGACTTATTACAGAATCATATTCATTGTTATGATATCATATATGGTTCACTTATGACTTTATATTACCAGTTCTTTTGTAAATTCCATGTTAAAGAGCGTTTTGGGTAAAATTGTTTCATTTGCCGTCCGTGTTTTGACTTGTAATTATTAATATGATTACATAGATCATGATTACTTAATTCCAGAATATAAAACATGATTTATATATATATATATTCAGAATATACATATATATAATAAATCAGTAAATGGAAAGAAATACACTGTTCATGGAGGTGGTAGGCCGTACGTACGTATGAACGCTGTTTTCGATTCCTTATTGAGTTGAACGGAATTAAGTAGATGAAATTAATATATATACAAATAAATCCAGTATCATTATTAGGTCATATATTTCTTTATTACTTATTATTTATACTTTATAATCATTCATGAATGGTTTAAAGTGGAGAATGAATCTCATCGCGTCGTGGAGACGGTAGTCCGTACGTACGCACGAGCGATGATATCGTTCTCATGATCGTGGGACTGTATTGGAGTGTATTTATACTATTTCAGAATCAATGTCACATTAAAATAATAATATATAGTTATTATTTACACCATTATACCCATCCAAGAAAGGTGGTGGTGGAAAATAGATTTCACCACGGTGTGGAGACGGTATTCCGTACGTACGTACGCGCGGTGATTTCGTTTTCCGTAGGATGGATAGATTGTGAGATATGATTGTTTCATACTTATAATAACATATCAGTATATTAGTGATACTTATGTTATTACTTCATAATGAAACAACATAAGAAGAAGAAGTGGAAGAAGAAATAAAGGTGAACGAATCGGTAACGGAAATTACCTCTTCTTTGAAGCGCCTCTTTGAGACCTCCTCTTAGGGCACTAAAATTGGTCTTTGAGGAAGACCAGAACCTCTAGGATGTTTCTAGGGAAAGGGAGAAGATAATTTTGCAGGGGTTGGCCGAGCTTTAAGGCTCAAATTGGTGTGAGGAGGAGAGGGAGGAGGTGCCCTTTTATAAGGGATGAGAGGGGCACCTTTGGAATTCTTAAAAATATTAATTTATAATAAATGTAACCCCACTTAAAAACCTCCAAAAATGACTCATATTCGAAGATTATATGAGATAGGGTTGTAATATCATCAACCAATAAAATTTATACATGTTTTTATCTTATTTTAAACCTTATCATTTTGATTTATCCTTATTTAATCTATTTAAGTTTATTTGTGGTAATAAAATTCTAAATTTTAAATTATAACAAATAATTACTTATTTGTTGTTAATTTTCCATAATTGTTTACTTTATAACATTATAGACCATATAAATTTATATTTATAATTTTTAAATATTTTTCTGATTTTTAATCAATTTTATAATATGTTATTTTTATAAAATAACAATAGTGTCAATTTTGGCACTATTCATTTATTTGAATTTAAATAAAATATATACAGAATATATGTTCAAAATAAAAGCTTTAATATATTAATAAAATGTCATATGTATCTATAAAATTAGTGGATCACATTAAATAGTTCATATAATATTTATTTTATTATTGTTAAAACCATTTATTTGGTTTATCTCTTAATAAAATAATTACTACATCATTTTTGTATAATTATTTAATATACTTATTTGTTGCATAAAAATTTAAAATAAAATCCTATGATGAAGATAAATATATTAACTTTCACAATAATACTTTTACTCGAATTTATCATTTTAAAATCACAATATTTAAATTTTTATATTTATTAAATTATGAAGGTGACAACTTTGGCATCATTTAAAATAAAATAATATAGGTGTCATAATGCTTTTATAAGACTCTAAATGGTCAAATATTCGACCATTGGATGATTATAGTTTAAATGTACATGACCAATATGTTTTGGTCAAGGTTTTGTGCCTTTTATGGTCACTATTAGTTTAATAAAAACTATATTCTTGATTTTTCACTAGATAAATAATTTCTGCATCACTATTGTGACACAATTAATGATAATTATTTAATCCCAAAAAATTCTAAATAAATTCTCATTATGTAGATAATCTTGTTAGATTTCTGGAGACTATTCATGTTCGAAGTTTTATGATGTTTATCACTAAGTTAAAATTATTATACTTATAAGATTTAAGAGAGTGACATGTTGTCGCTTTCTTTGGTTTTAATAATAATTAAATTATTTTCATGGTCAAAAGTCCATAAAATGAATCTAATCCGACCCTTAGTTGATATGGGTTTACTTTTAGCCATCAAATAGAACTTTGGCATGTGTTAGGGTGATTTTATAATATTATATTTACCCTTAATTACCCGATTTACCTTTAACTATGGTAAATAAAATTTACCATAGTTACTATTCTTAATTCCCAAAAATAAAAAGTAGCCTATTAACATAATTTGGACCCACTGATTCCAAATATGGAATCCATTTTATTAAATTCAATACATAGAAGTTGAGAAATTAAATTAAAATTAATCCCGTTGTAGAATGAAAACGGGTTTTTGTTTAAAACATTGCAAAAGATTGAATTGATTTAACCTACGAATTCAAGGTAAAATCAATGATAATGACATACATTATATTAAATGGTAAAAATATATTCTATTTATACTTTAAAACCATTCAATATTATAATTTAACCACATAATATATTACGATGAAAAAAGTTGTTTTTAATTAAAATATAGCGTGTTTTTACTATTCATTAAAATGTGAAAGTTACCAGAATAATATGAAAATTTTATCCAAAGTAAATTTTTATTTCTTGATTCCAAAGAAGAATTTTATTTTGTCAAATTGAACTTATAAACATGTCAAAAACTATATTTAAAGTGGGTGCGCCATCAAAAGGCGGCAAAACTGCATTTTTTGAAAAATACTTATTTTACCCGAAATATTTATTTTGTTCTTATACCATGTTCTAGAAAATGTGTAAGATGAATAATAATGTTATAAAATTAAAAATTTAGTTAATACTATTCTTAAAGGCTAGTTCATGACAATATTATAATCATATATCATTGTTTATTAAAACCCGGTATTGCGTACAACACACGCTATCGAGGAAGGTCGCGATTGCATGTAATGAAAACCAAGTCAGGGTTGCGTGTTGTGAAAGAATCCTTCGTTTTTTCGTATAACAGAATCCAACCATATTTCATTTATACATTGAATATATATATATATATATACTCAATGTTGCGTAGAATAACTATTATCAAAATTGTGTGTAACACGGTCTAAGAATAGTGTTGCGTATACTGCAAGCTAATACGGTGTTGCGTATAGCGCAAGGTAATCTTGGTGTAGAATACAACACAAGACATTAATGAAATTAAAATAATATTTTTCATAAAATCTCGGGGTGTTACACTTTTCATGTATTATGTTCCTTGTTTCCAAGACACTAAACCTTAAAGATCCTCAGTTCCGTGTAATGGAATGAAAGTTGTGTTATAAAAAGACGGGATGCTATAGTTGGTATCAAAGGATGGTTTAGTTATTTATGGAAATTAGGATATAAAAACTTTAGGAAGAACCCTATAGAAAAGTTTAAATATAGGAAAACTTCCTGGTATTTTGGTAAGTATTGAGTAAGTGGTTTATCAAACAAATACATCCCTGTCTGGATACGAGCAGGTAGAGGCGGCTCTGGCACAGATGTACATAGGGGTAAAACCCGAAAACACCGCTTTGAGCTAGACTCGAATGGGAACTGGTGCACGATAACGGGCCTTGCTGTACTCTTGGTTACGACACTCCTGGGGGATATGTTTGGATAATCACAAGCTTTTTATGAATCATTATGGAGGAATTATAGATAAGTGTAATTGTCTAAGCATGAAGTCTTAGTTAAAAGATTCATAAATGAAATAAGTTTCTTACTATGGTTTTATTCTGTTAGAAAATGGCGGGCAATAGGAGGAACTGTGCCGATGGTGACCGCAATGCACCATGTGCTGACGGCCCTCCGATGGAAGCTGGAATGGAAACATTCATGCGAATGATGAACCAACTAACTCAATTTATGAGTAATAACTTGAATCAAGCTGAGAGGCCGACCTCAACACGAAGGGAACAACATTCTATTGAGTATTTGATGCATCAACGACCACTATCATTCAGTGGATCTACTAACCCTTTGGTTACGGGACAATGGATAAGCTTCATTGAAAAGATCTTTTCTGTACTCCTTTGTTCGGAACAAGAAAAAGTCACCCTTGCTGTTTATCACCTTGAGGGAGAAGCTGACCAGTGGTGGTCACTAGTCAAAAACACGAATCTTAGAGGAGAGATGGAAGCTATGGAGTGGGAAGAATTCTGGGGAATATTATTTAACAAGTATTTCCCTTGTTCCATGAGAACGAGAATGGAGAAAGAGTTTCTCAAGCTGAAGCAGAAGGAGAACGAATCTGTCGGAAGCTATGAGATGAACTTCACCCGACTTTCACGATATACCTCTAGCTTTGTCATGGATCCAAGTTGGAAGGTTGATAGATTTTTCGGTGGGATGAGACCTCATCTGCGGAAGAATTTAGCCAACCGGGACTATGATAGCTATGAGGAGATCATGCGGAGTGCAATGAAAGTCGAGCTGGAGTTTGGTGAGACGCAGTGGTCTCATAAATCAAATGAAAAGAAGAGATCTTTGGAGCCCAGTTTAGGGAAGACTTTTGACCAGGGAAGAGGTGGGAAGCAAATGCAACTTACCACATGCAATAAATGTGGGAAGAACCATCTAGGGAACTGTTTAAACGGAAGTGGCAAGTGCTACAAGTGTTGAAGAGGAGGACATATTGCTCAGAATTGTCATAGTGAGGAGAAGCCTCAACTCCCCAACACTAACAACAGAGGAAAGATGGTTATGATCTTACCCGAAGTCCATTGCTTCAAGTGTGGACAGCTTAGGCATTATGCTAATCTCTGTCCAAATCCAAGGGCAGTGGGGGGGAATCACCATCAACCTCAGCAAAGGCCGGGGGAGCAAGGTCATGCTTTTTCTATCACAACAACTGAAGTTGAAGCCCCTAATGACGTGGTGGAAGGTACTCTTGTGGTCTTCTCAAAACTAGCAACTACTTTGTTTGATTCTGGTTCTACGTATTCCTTTATTTCCTCCATGTTTGCAAAGAATATAGAATCAATCCCTGAATTGCTTGAGGTAGAGTTGTCAGTCAAGACTCCAAGTGGGATTATCCATGAATCAATAGTGTTTAGAGACTCTAGTGTTTACTTTAGTGAGAAAAATCTTATCGCAAATCTAGTAGTCATTCCCATGTTGGAATTTGACGTTATACTAGGGACGGACTGGCTCTCAAAGTATAATGCTAGAATCAAATGCATAAGTAAGGAAATCTCAGTAGTCTTGAATAAACAACCTACAGTTATCTTCCAAGGAGAGATATCCCAAACTTATCCCTATCTAGAAGATCCTACTATAGCTTTCTTTATGGATTTAATCAGTGATGATGAAGAAGGAAAAGGGAGCATACCAATAGAAGATGTTCCAATTGTTCAAGAATACATGGATGTATTTCCTGAGGAGTTACCTGGACCTCCCCTCGAAAGAGAGGTAGAGTTATCCATTGAACTCATACCTGGGTCTCAACCGATATCAAAGACTCCGTATAGAATGGAAAATGTGGAGCTATAAGAGTTAAAGAAACAACTCCAAGACTTGTTGGAGAAGGGGTTTATCCGTCCGAGTCTGTCTCCCAGGGGAGCACCAGTTCTCTTTGTGAAGAAGAAGGATGGATCAATGCGGATATGCATTGATTATAGAGAACTGAATGGGATCACAGTGAAGAAAAAATACCCTCTTCCAAGAATTGATGATTTATTTTACCAACTTCGTGGGGCTCAATTATTCTCCAAGATTGACCTTCGATCTGGTTATCATCAACTGAGGGTGAAGAAGGAAGATATTCCAAAGACTGCCTTCCGATCAAGATATGGGCATTATGAGTTTACTGTTATGCCCTTCGGCTTGACTAATGCTCCTGCTATTTTCATGGATTTGATGAATAGAATCTTTAAGAACTACCTTGATAACTTTGTGGTAGTTTTAATTGATGATATTTTGATATATTCAAAAAGTTTTAAGGAGCATGAAGATCATCTGAGGGTTATTTTGAAAACTCTGCGGAAGGAGAGGCTCTTTGGAAAGTTTAGAAAGTGTGAGTTTTGGTTACAACAAGTAGCCTTATTGGGGAACATCATAACCAATGAAGGAATCTCGGTTGACCCTGCAAAGACAATGGTTGTGTAGGAGTGGCCTCAACCCACAACAGTAACTTAAATTTGTAGTTTCCTTGGTTTAGCGGGATATTATAGGAGGGTCACTACAAAATAAACAGTGTTTAGCGGCGGTTTTGTGGCGGCGGTTCACAAAACCGCCGCTAAACGTTTTCCGAAATACATTTCGCGGCGGTTTTTAATAAACCGCCGCTAAACATTTGTTTTTTTAAAAAAACCCCGACCCTTCCCTACCCCGACCCCCGTTTCCCCCGACCCTCCGTGCTGCAACCCTCGGCCGCAGCCCCCGCGACCCCCCCGGTGATCCCGCGACCCCCCCCCCCCTGGCGACCCCGCGACCTGCTCCGGCGACCCCGCGACCTGCTCCGGCGACCCCGCGACCTCCTCCGGCGGTGCCTGCGACCGACAACCCGCGACCCCCTTCTCCCGACGACCTTTCTCACTTCGACCTCGGCCCCAAAGTGAGTTTTCTCTATTATCACATCCATCTTGATGATTTGTTTCTAATTGAATATGAGATTCATTATATGGGTCTCTTGGTTAATGGATTTATTTTAGTTTTTGATCCTATTGGTATTTATTTCATTCATTTTTAAAAAAATTATGTGTTTAGGCTTTAAAGATATCTTTTATTTTATAATCCATACTTGCTATATCATTTTTTTGGATTATATAAGTTGATTAATAGATTGATTTATGATTCTTATAATGGTTTGTTTTTTGAATTATTTGATTAAATGATTTATTAATTTGGAATTGATTTTGAAAATGGATTTTGAATCATGTTTTATTTGAAATTAAGTAGATTGATTATTGATGTGTGATATTCCCTCCAAATAGTTTGAATTTTTAATTTAAATCCTACATGTATGGGTCATTTGTGAAATTGAAATCCATTATGTGTGGGAAAATTAATAAATGAAATCCTTTCAATATGGGCTACGATAGATGGGATCATGTGGTACTTAGTAAGGGATATAATAAGAAAAGAATTCTAGGATGAATTGTGGCTACCTATCAATGATTTACACTAAAAATATAACTAAATATTGTTTCCATAGTGGATTCACTTATCAGGGTGATTACCTCATTTAAGGGAACATATTTTAGGGATATGTATGTAAATAGTCATTTGACCATAGATTTAAAAGGATCTTAGATAACTTATACCTAATATACCATAGGAGTATATTCTATTGTTTTCCTTTTCAAAGAGGTTATTTATAAATACATTATGAAATGGTTTAGTCACATTTATTTTAAATGGAATATGATGTATCAATTTGATTATTCTTTTTAATATATTCTAAAAGGGTGAATTACCATTTTTTAATATATATATATATATATATATATTTTATTATTTTATTTTCCCTTAATAAGAATAATTGTTTTATTTTTCTAATGTCTCCTTATGAAAAACACGGTGTAATATTTCTAATATTCATTTTATCACACCATACACTGACCATTGGGTGTTTTCAGGTCCTTTTTTATATAATGTATGTAATGGAAAGGTTCCTCATAGAAGTCATGGGTATCCATGTTAGTAGGGTGTGTGATATTTATGGTTACATGGTGTAATTTTTTTCATCATATCACATGGATAAGGGTTGGGATATTAAAACCTCCCCACCTTATAACATATCATCACAGATCCAAACTTCCCAAGCATCACAGCACCCCTTAGGCCAATTTTAGTTCCACGGACCCACCTATAAACTTCCATCTTCTAATATACTCCTTGAACTCAACCATGTTATAACAACACTCGGACTAAGGAAAAGGTCCTACCTGAAAACATTTTCCCCAACCATGAACCACAATTAAACCCCAATTATCTTTGAGGACGCATCCACCTCAACTATTTATTATCAACATCAAATGAAAATTAAAGGTTTAGGTAATGTTACTATACCACCGCACAAGAGGATATCGATAAGGCACTACACTACCCTGTGGAGATCCAATCGGAACACCTTTGTTCCAATCCTCTCCACAACTCATGGCCCAAAATTCTTAGCACCACCTCACCTAGTTACCAAAATTATAATGGTGACACAAACTCATTGTCGCTAAAGGTACACATAGATTCCAACCACATTCTCTGTCCTACATCAATCCAGAACTCAAGGCCCAACAGCCTCACTCCATTTCAAACATCCAAAGCACAACCCAAGCATAACCTTCATCTCAAGGTATTCAACCATCCAAAACCTAATCCAACACCCATCACCAAAACTAATACACTAATATGGTTCCTACCTGAGACCATCCAACTTGAAACTCTAGCCACACCATTAATCGATTACTTTCCTTCCATGGTTCTCAACACCATATTACTTACTTCATCACCATAATTTTCTAGTTTTGAGAACTTCACTCATCATAAAAGAGGTCAACAGAACCTCAACTCAACCTTCAAAACTTCCCTAACATGTTTTCCAACTCACAACATCCATGAAAACTCCACCTAATTCTAGAATTCATTATTTCTGCCAAAACTACCCAGATTTGTCACACTTTCACCATCCATATCTCAACCAAGGACTAATTGGTTCTTCTTCAAAACTCATTCACATTACTAGGATAAACTTATCATTTCAACATTAACTTGAGGTGCCTCGCAGCCCACCACATCCATTCCCTTTCTATCCAACTATGTCTTTCCATTCCTGGTAACTCACTCCGTTGGTTCCCAACTTCCCCTATTGGCATGTCGCCCCTCTACCCAAACACGAAGCCTTCTCACTTAAGGTATACCTCCATCACCTACACACACCATATCCAAGTTCCACTGGGCCTTCCATAAGAACCCCCAAACATGTCCCTTATAGGTTTCTATTTGGAACCTTGATTCCTCCACATCCACTCTACAGTTTTCTCCACATTTCCATGACTAACATAATTCTCTCCACCTTAGGAGGGTCATTATCACTAATTTATTCAAGAAATTCAAACACCATGTCTCATGCTTCCATCACAAGATGAACCCCAAAACTTAAATGTGGCCATTTAGATTTCCCTAGAACAATAAAACAAACATTACCCATTGTGAAAATGGTTTCAGTGAATGTAGTTAACTTGATTTAAAATGCATTATGATCAGTTTCGATCACACATCAAAGGGGTGTTGTTTGAGGCAACATAAATGTGTGATCGATGGTGTTATGATAAGTGTGTATCCCGATATTCTTATTGCTCCTAAATGAGGTGTTGATGCTGTCTCCTATGGACCAGACTTGTTCAGTTGGTCTGAAATGGTAAATGTGGTCAATGAATCATCTTTATTATATTATGCATACTTTATGGTCAATGGTTCATCTTTATTATATTATGTTTCTGTAATCTTACACTATCGTATATTTTGTGTAGGCACATTGTGATATACATGGATAAAAGCTGGATCACATTACCGAGGAACACATCTCAATATGTTAAGGGTTTGAATGGGTTTTTAGATTTTGCAATTTCTAATCGATCCGTTGAAGGGAGAATAAGATGTCCATGTACTAAATGTAAATTTAGAACATGGTTGAAGAGAGATGAAGTTTATGAACATTTAATACTGAAGCAATTCCCTGAGCAATATTTGTGTTGGATTTGGCATGGAGAATCAAACAATACAGAAAGATTGAGGACTGATGTTAATCCACAGAATGAGGTCCCAAGTTCTTCGACAATGGAAAATGAAATGCAAAACCTCATAAATGATGCATTCGGCACTGCAAGACACCACTATGAGCATCAAAACATATCAGAACAACCAGAAGAGGGTGCTACAAATTGCAACGTGACAAGTGATGTTTCTGAGACTGTAACACAAGCAGATCAAAATTGTAACATATCATTGGATCCTCTTGATTCTGTGGAGCCAAATGTAAGGGAAAACTTCAGTGAGGAAAATGCATTTCATGATTTAGTTGACGATGGAAATCAAGAGTTGTATAGTGGGTGTTTGAAATATTCAAAGCTTTCATTTCTACTGAAGTTGTACCATATCAAATGTCTATGTGGAATTACAAATAAGGCAATGTCCATGTTATTGGAATTGATTCGTGATGCATTTCCTGAAGCAAAAATCCCAGAATCGTTTTATGATATGAAAAAAGTTGTTAACAAGCTTGGTCTGAATTATACAAAAATACATGCGTGTCCCAATGATTGTATGCTTTACTGGGGAGAGGATTCAAGTAGACAGAATTGTAAGAAATGTTCTTCTTCTAGATGGCAGTCAAAGGGTGATGTTGGAAGTATGACTGAACATAATTTCACGAAGAAGAAGAAAAGGAACACACCTGCAAAAGTTTTGCGTTACTTTCCTTTGAAGCCTCGATTGCAAAGATTATTCATGTCATCAAAAACCGCCGAACACATGAAGTGGCATGCTGTAGATAATAACAATGATGGGTTAATGAGACATCCAAGGGATTCCCAATCGTGGAAGACATTTGATTCATTACATCCAGATTTCTCAGCTGATCCTAGGAATGTTCGATTGGGATTGGCTGCCGATGGATTCAACCCATTTGGGACTTTGAGTACGAGTTATAGCATTTGGCCAGTTGTTTTGATCCCTTATAATCTGCCTCCGTGGATGTGTATGCAACAAACATCTTTTATCATTTCGATGATTATTCCTGGAAAACAAATGCCTGGAAATGATATTGATGTATACCTGCAGCCTTTGATTGAAGAATTGCAGCAGTTATGGAGCAACGGTGTTGAGACATTTGATGTTTCTTCTAAAACAATGTTTAAAATGCATGCTGCTTTAATGTGGACCATTAGTGACTTCCCTGGGCTTGGAAATTTATCTGGTTGGAACACTTATACGGGTTTGGCTTGTCCCGTTTGTAACTTTGATTTCGAGCCCAAACGGCTACCTCACAGTAGAAAATGGTGCTTCTTGTGCCATCGAAGATTTCTTGATGCATCTCATAGATTTCGGCTGAACAAATCAAAATTTAATGGCTGCATTGATCGTAGACCACCTCCAAAGTTGTTAACCGGTTCTGAAATATTGACACAGCTTGAAAATGTTAAAACAGAATTTGGGAAGGTTCATCATTTGAATGATAGCGGAAAACGAGTGCGAAGTGCATCGTCAAGTGAAATCAGAACGCAACAATGGAAGAAAAAAAGTATATTCTTCAAACTTTCGTATTGGGAATTTAATTCTTTGCGCCACAATCTTGATGTGATGCATATTGAGAAGAATGTATGTGATAATTTGATTTTCACATTACTTAATGAGCATGGGAAGTCGAAGGATCATCTCAATGCTCGCAAAGACTTACAAGTAATGAACATAAAACGTGATCTCTGGCCAGATGAGAATGAAAAGTATGCTCCGGACATTTTTTCATTGAAAAATAAGGATAAAGATACGTTCCTTCAAATTTTAAAGAATGTGAAGGTATCTGATGGGTATTCGAGTAACATCTCGAGGTGTGTTGACTTGAAGAATCGTAAGTTATATGGATTGAAAAGTCACGATTCACATGTTTTGTTACAACAGTTACTACCATTGGCATTGCGTACATTATTACCTGAAAAAGTTACTGCTGTTGCACTCCATTTCTACACATTTTTCAGACAGTTATGTGAGAAATCTCTACATCCATTTCAGCTTGACAACCTATAGGAGAGGTTTTTATTGACCCTTTGTGCAATGGAGATGATCTTCCCTCCATCGTTTTTTACTGTCATGATGCATTTAACTGTGCATTTGGTTGACGAAGCTAAATTAGGAGGCCCCGTTCATTATCGATGGATGTATCCAATTGAGAGGTATTTTATTTATATGTTTCCAGTTAAGTAAACATTTTTTGGCATTTAAATAAATGCATAATATTATTATTATTTTTCACAGATATCTTGGGCATTTGAAAGCATACGTGAGAAATAAAGCTCAACCAGAAGGCTCTATTGCTGAAGGCTATTTGGCCGAGGAGTGTCTCACCTTTTGTTCCAGATATTTGGATGATATTGAGACAAGATTTACTCGAGTTGGACGTGTTGACGACACATCAACTCAATCTCAAATGCATCAGAAATCAAAAATATTTCCTGCTATTGGCCGATCAGTTGGGAGGACCTCATACGCGACACTAACAGAATTGGAATTATTACAGGCACATAGATATGTGCTGCTGAATAGTGAAATTGCAGATCCATTTATTGAAGAGTTGAGGATACAAACAAAGAGACGAATGAGAAGCCGAACACGAAATGAAAAAGATATAACGAAAGCTGTGAATAAAGAGCTGGTAGAATGGTTTGCATGACGTGTAAGTTTATAAATATTGCAATAAATACGAATATTACTTTGACACATACAATTTGCAAATCTATTAAATTATATTTTTTTTTCATATCATGAATACTGATACTCGAGCTGACTTTTCAGAAGATTTAAAGTTTCTTGCTAGAGGTCCTATAAAACAAGTTAGAAAGTTCAACGCTTATAATGTGAATGGTTTTAGATTTCGTACAGTCGATCGAGAAGTGGGTTTGAAAACACAGAATAGTGGTATTTTTACATTTGCTGAAGTGGAATACTATGGAAAGTTGCATGATATTATTGAATTAAACTACCACGGGCATTTTTCTGTTGTTTTATTCAAATGCAAATGGGTCGATTTTATCAGAGGTGTTAAAAGAGATTCCTTGCAATTTACTTCTGTAAACTTCTCTCGCTTGATGGATGTTGGTGATCGTGAACTGCATGATCCATATATCTTAGCATCACAGGCAAAAATGGTATATTATGTGAATGATGTTGTGGATGAAGGGTGGAGTGTAGTTACTCACGTAATACAAAGAGATTTGTATGATATGGGTGATGAAGTGGAAGATTTGACCTCTGCAATTGAATTTCATTAACAACAGGAAGCAGAATTATTTGTCCATCATGATATTGAAAATATTGGTCTAGCAAGGATGAATGAAGTGGATGAAGCAATGGAGCAGGAAACCGACATGATTGAAGGGGAAAATGATTGTATGTACAATTATTTATTCATTCAGCAACTACTTGTTTCATTTCTGTAGTCATTCATTATCATTGTTATATATATTTTGTTTGTTAATACTGGGCATCTATTATCATTTTTAATTTTTTTTCTGCATAAATTTTTTGAAATATATTTTCTGAACTTAATTTTATTTGATTAAATGACAGGAATGCCAAGGAAGAAGCGGTACACTATTCCTTCTTCTTCTGCGACAGATGACGATCCGTTTGTCCCCACAGCATCATCTCCCCCTGCACCATCTCTGACACCATCAGTGGATGACTCATTAGAGGATGAGTCATCGCCTCCCCCTACAGGAGCTTCAGCAGCGAGGCAGCGACACGCCCCCTCCAGTTCATCACGGACATTCTAGAGGGTCGCAGTCATAGGTACAAATTTTAATTAAATAAATTTATTGCATTTTGTTTATAGTAATTGTTTGCTCATTGCAGATGAAGACAATGAAACCGTGGAAAGAGAAATAAAAAGTTCTGATGTTTGGAACATGCATGGCAAGAAGATAGTGGTGCCATTTGATTCTTATGGGGTCCCGACGGATGACGCCGCAGGTTTACTTGGTCAGATTATAGGTCAGCTGGCAGCGGAGCCCGTTTCCCTGCCTATTTCGTATGATGATTGGAGGCATATGCCTCCAAACTGGAAAAATGAAGTTTATGATTCTCAGATAAAGGTAATTTTATTACTTTATGGTTTAATTGAATGTCATTTTACTAATATATTCAAAATGAATTTCTGTATACAGATGTTCTTCCACTTTACCGTTGCTGATGTGATAGCACGGAAGTGGACATTGAAAAATCTTGGAAAAAAATGGAAAGATTTCAAATGGAGGTTGTGGTGTGATGTCAACGATTCTTCGTTGACCGTGCAGCAGATGTATGAGAAGATACCCAGTGGGGTACCGAAAGAACAGTGGAAGGTTTTTGTCGATAGACATCGTGATGAGAAGCGGATGGTATTGAAATATATATTATTATATTATCCTCATTTTACATTTATAAATGTACATGAAGAGGAGATAGACATTGAATACAATACTATTAAATTGAATTTTATTTATTTCAGGATCTCTCAAGAAAGAATGCTTCAAACCGGGCGAAGCAGGTAATCCCGCACACTGCGGGTTCAAAAAGCTTTTCAAGAAGCCGAATGTCATTGGTAATCTTTTAATTAGTTTAAATATTTATAAGATAATATTATCTATTTAACATATTTGATTGATGATTTATCTTTGTTTAATGCAGTCACAAAGTTTAGGGCATGAAGCATCCCGTACAGAACTGTGGCTGGATGTTCATAAAAAAACAGATGGAAGTTTTGTTAATGAACCTGCCAGAGAAGTTGGGGTATGAAGTCAATTATTTATTATAATAACTTAATATCAGTTTTTACTGTGTTAATATATATTGATATTTGATTTATAGGTAAAAATTAAAGAAAAATGGGATGCCAATCCTGGGCAATCCTACTCAGTCTCCCAGGATGACCCGGTTGGTCAAGTCCTTGGGAAGGAGCATCCTGGTAGAGTGCGCGGGATGGGTTTGGGACCCGTACCATCTGAGGTCTTTCGCATGCCATCAGGGATTTCGGCCTCATCTACTCCTGGTTATAGTCATTTCATACCTGAAGATGCTCAGAGGGAGATGTCTGCTCAACGAAACACAGTTCACCAGCAGGGGAATCAGATATCTGATTTGCAGAAAGATTTGCTTGAAATACGTCAGCATATGAGCAGATATGCCCCCGGTGGTAGTGCATCGGGTAGTGGTGAGCAGGTAAATCACAAAAAAATCAAAATCATTTAGTTTGCAAACTTTTATTGGTTTTAATTTTTATTATAAATATGCAACAATATTTAATTTTCAATATAATGTTCTTACAGGTGGCAGCAAGTGGTGGAGATGAAGGTGGAGAGGGTGACGATGCAGCATCAGATGATGAGTAGTAGTATTGTTGATGTGTTGAACAAGTATGATAACAGTTGGTTTGTAGTAAAAGCATTTCATTTGCTGAAAATTATTTCTTTTTAGCACTCTAGTGTTGTTCTCTATGTATTAAGATGGTATTCTGAGACTATGTTTGGAGTAATTAATGTTTAATTATCATAAAATCAAGAATTATTACCCATTTTAATTGTAGATGATATATTACACCATTTAAAGGAATCTGATAGGTTTTTTATGATTGATATATGGTCTAAAAATCACCCGAGGTGGTTGAATGATGAGGTTATCTTGAATACATCCTTCCCTCATAGGTTTGAATACATCTGGTTTGTGGTTATATCATTCAGTGTTATAATAGAAGAAGATATATAAATGGGGCTCACAATATATATGATCTATGAATTCATATACTAGTTCTTAGATGTGTACATTCATGAAATCATTATATACCAATTGGAAGTGGGTGGAAGTCAAAATTGTGATGGTTACAATGTATCCCCAATATTAGGGAGGATATGTGATCATATATTGAATAATGATTTCATAACATTATATAGAAATCAAGGAGTCCAGTTAAATACATTATTAAGAATGATTGTACATGGATGAGGTTTTAGGACTCCCCATGATACCATAATTAATTGTTCAGAATGTAATTCCTATTTCATATCATCATTATTGGGAGGAACATGGAATCCCTCCATTACCTAAACTCTCTTTAAAATGACTTTCAATCCCCTAATCGATGGAAATCTGGAATTGAATTTCAATAAGTTGTGGGATTTTTTGGGAACATTAATTTTGACCTAGTTGCATTATGGGTGAATAAAACACCAATTTTTTCGCCCCTTTCCGGCCATTTCGCTTAACCCTAAGGTCCCTGACCTCCACGAAGGCTCTCCTCAGCTCGCGATTTCGCTCAAGGAATTCAACGCGGCGTCGGATCTGCACAGATCAACGCTAGTGGCTCGTTTCAGAGGTTGTCGTCCCTCGGTAGATGCCTTCGACCGCTTCGTCTTTGGTTCTTGGGGTTTACAAAATCGAGCGGTGGTGGGTTTGCTCGACCGGCGTCAATTGATGATTCGTTTTGAATCTGAGGACTTGGTCGTCGCCTGGTCGAGCGCGCCACGAGTGTTTGATGGGTGCGGCTTCTTCCTTCTACGATGGTCGTTCGACTTCAACTTGAACCGCGATCCGCCATCGGCCGCGATTTGGGTTAGCTTTCCCGATTTGCCTCTTCCTTTCCAGAATCCCTCTATCATTTGTATGCTTGGGAACTTGATCGGCTGGTATCTCTGTTCTGATCATCGAACCTCGGCGGTATGTCACCCTATTATGCCCCGTGTTTGCGTTGAAGTTGATATTTCGAAACCCCCAACTGAGTGGCTATGGATCTCGGTTGGAGAAGAACTGAGATGGAAGCAGCGGGTGGTGTTTGATTCTTGGCCCGCGTTCTGTACCGATTGCAGCAAGATCGGCCATGACGTTTCAGGATGTCGCCGCGGGAGTTTTGACAGGTCCTCGAAGGTGTTGGTGGCTCTAGAGGCAGAGGACCAGTCATGCGCAAGAGTGGATCCGGGTGCGATTGGTGTGGCGCGCGGGGAGGATCCAGGGGCGACGGGGGTTCTCTTGAGTCCTGTTAGGATTGAGAAACCTGGGCAACTCAAGGAGGTTGGCCCGAGGGTTGCAGATGTTTTTTCTAGATTGAGACATGATCTGGGTGTTAGGGGCGATGGTGTGGAGAGGTCCGTTGTGGATGTGGGGCTTCATCCTGTATTACCCAGCCAAGCCGAGGAAGGTGAAGGCAGTGAGGCTCATGGGGCTGGAAGCTCTCCTGGGAGAGGTCGGGGTGACAACCATCATCTGCAATTCATGGGTCGGGGAAATGACCAACCCATGGGATCGGCCTTGGTTCCGGGGAAGTCGTTCTTGGCTGCTGTTACTTCTTCCAGAGAACAGGAGAAGTTGGCCAATGCCAATATCTTGAAGGCACTAGATCCTAACACCCTTGGGGATCATCCGAAGGTTGGGATTGGGGGGAAAGATAAGGTCATGAAGAAGAAGGTAGATCTGGAGCATTCACTTTTCAAGCCGAGCCCTCTCTACGAAGGCATGCAGTTATCGTTGGGGAACCGCTTTGTTGGATTGGAAGTTCAGGATCCTATATTGTCTCCGGAGGATGATTTTTCAGGTGATGACAGTTATAGTACTCCTTCAATGGACAGCATGGATCGATGTAAAGGGAAATGCCCTCATAGCCCTCGGCGGAAGAAGGGGAAAAAAGTCGCTAGAGATTCTGGAAAATGTATTGTGGTCCAGGGGAAAAAGACTAAGAGTCGCAAGGATTATTCTCATCTTCCAAAACCAATGGAGACTAGGTCGGCCAAGAAGGGAAAGATCAAAGTAAGCACAACCCTTCAGGAGGGGGAAAAAGAAGGAACAAACAAGCCTATATGTGACAAAGAAGAAGAGAATGGAGAGTGCTTGAAACTCATCCTGCACTCCAAGGAAGATATGATTGAACAAGCCATTCGTCCTAATGTTTCAGAAGAGGAGCTCAACAGAATTTACGCACGAAGGCTGCAAGTTGATGCCATAGAGGAGCAAAAAGTGTGGTTAGATAAACAAGATAGAATTCTGGCCCGCGGGTTCAATAAGGAAAAAATCAACTCAGAGGAATTTATTCAGACGATGGAGAGGATGATTTCCTACTTTGAAGAGCTCATCAGAGAGGATCCTGACATCCAGGTTGGTATGCTACACTGGGAGCTCTTTAGAGCAGCAGAGTCAAGTAACTTAAGCCTTGTGTTTCACCACTTTGTAAGCTCTTTCAGCATGTAGTGCTCCTGTAGTGTACTCTGGTTTTTTCCATTTTCCTTAAAATGGCTTAATAAAAAAATCTAATTTGGCCAGGATCATTTCAATACCACTGTATAATATAGATGTAGACCCATGTAGTTATATTTCAAAGATCTTGTGTTCTTGAGGTTGTTTCCATGATGGTGTAGGCATATTTTGTGTGAGGGAGTGTGGATTCTCCTAGGTTGTTCTGGATTTTTTAGGTTTTGGTGAACATTGGTGAGGTGTTATATCAGTTGGAGCTCTAACCACTGATAAAAATAATTCACAATATCATCAATGTATCCCAACATTACTGAAATAATCATGATTCATCCCATATATTCAAATATAGAGAGTTGGATGATGAGGATGAAGTAATGATTTGGTGAACCCAATGGAAATCATGGATCATTTGTAGATTACTCTTCATGGGAATGTTAATCCATTTTATCATTTTCTATGGTGGAATAGTGGTTTGGAGGAGATATTTTTTGGTACATATTCAAAGATGAATGAATAATGTCATAAAGTGTTTTAATTCATTCATTTTTTTCAATGTAACTGTGTAAATCTATTTTATTGTTTGTCATAATATGAATATGGTCCCTTTAATTGGTTGGTTATGACACATGGTTATGTGTTTATTTATTTAATGATTAGTTTTGATCAAATTATTATATTATCCTTGAGAGGTTTCCCACAAGGGTTCTATTTTGGAACCATTTATATTCATTGGAACATGAGGATGATAACTGTTTTAGTGGTATCCTAGGTAATATATCCAATTTTAATAAAACCCACCTACTTGTTTTATTGGATTTTGGATATTTCAATATGGTTTTATGAGTCATTTCACATTGAAACATTCATGGGTTTTCTCATAGATTCCCTACTTGTTTTATTGGATTTTGGTTCTCATAGTGAGATACATGTTTCTTGTTATGGTGTGGTTTTGTCTATGAGGGATGGTGTTTTTAATGTTGGTTTTTATTATGGTAAGAGATGTTATGGTCACTATTATGAGGATGTTGGTTTTTGTGTGTAGTGGTTTGTGGTAGTATTCTTTTAGTGATGGAATATGAAATGGTAATGATGTAATAATGTTGTAAGCTGTTGTACATTACAAATATGTGTGGATGTGTTATTATGTGGGGCTGATGGGTGAGATGTGGCTGTGGTTTTGGAAAATTTAGGGCAGTGGTGGAGCAGATGCAACATATTTTTTTTCCAGGTCAACGTTTAGCGGCGGTTTTAACCGCCGCTAAATTCCATACCTGTGAGCATTTAGCGGCGGTTTTAACCGCCGCTAAATAACCGGGAATCAGTTAGCGGCGGTTTTAACCGCCGCTAAATATATTATGTTGATATTTAGCGGCGGTATTCACCACCGCAGAATAGGCGCATCAAACGCCTGAATTTAGCGGCGGTTAAAACCGCCGCTAAATAAGATACCCATATAACCGCCGCTAAATGAAGAAAAACCGCCGCTACATGACGGACATACGACACATTTCTAAAACCGCCGCGGAATCGAAAAAACCGCCGCTAATAGATTGCCGACGTCAAACTTAGCGGCGGTTTTTGTAAACCGCCGCCACACAATATAGCGGCGGTTTAAACCGCCGCTAAACCGGAAAAAAACCGCCGCTAGGATCGGCATTTGTTGTAGTGGGTTGTGAAAAAAATTTCATGTATTGCTAATCCACTAACCAAGTTGACTCGAAAAGGGGTTAAGTTTATCTGGACAAAGGAATGCGAAGAATGTTTCCAAGAGATGAAGAAAAGATTGTTTACTGCACCTGTTTTAACACTACCCTATATCAGAGAAGGATTCGTTGTTTTTATCGATGCATCTCTAAAAGGGCTTGGGTGCGTACTCATGCAAAATTACAAGATAATTGCTAATGCATCTCAACAGTTGAAGATTCATGAGCAGAATTATCCTACGCATGATCTAGAGATGGCGGTAGTTGTTTTTGCTCTAAAGATATAAAGGCACTATCTTTATGGGGAGAAATGTGATATATACACTGACCACCAAAGTCTAAAGTATATTTTCACACAGAAATAATTGAACATGAGACAAAGGAGATGGTTGGAGCTTATTAAAGACTGTGATTTTTCAATTCATTATCACCCTGGAAGAGAAAACAAATTCGCGGATGCGTTAAGCAGGAAGGATCCTATTGTTCTGGAAACAATGAGGATCCTAGGAGATCCCTTGATTAAAGATCAAGTAAAACTATACATGGGAATTATAAGGAAAGGGACATCATCAACCCTATCCCAAATGATTTCTCAACCTTCATTACTATAGAAGATCAAGAAGGCTCAAAAAGAAGATCCTTTTCTGCATTAGAAGTTAGAGGCTGTAAAAGATGGGAAGTTCCCTGATTTCAATATTGATCAAGAAGGTGTATTGAAATTTCATACAAGACTATGTGTTCCATCTATTCCGGAGATAAAGAAAGAACTAATGGATGAAGCTCATAGCTCTACTTTCTCTATACATCTGGGAAGAACTAAGATGTATAGAGACCTTCGTGATCATTATTTGTGGGATAACATGAAGAGGGAGATTGCTGATTACACTACAAAGTGCCTGGTGTGTCAGCAAGTAAAGGCAGAACGACAACTTCCTAAGGGGGTATTACAACCTCTACCCATACCAGTATGGAAGTGGGATAATTTCACTTTGGACTTTGTAACTGGTCTCCCGAAAACATCCAAAGGAAAAAATGTGATATGGGTTATTGTGGACCATCTCACCAAGACAGCCCATTTTATCTCTATTCAGGAAGATTTCTCTCTGGATCAGCTTGCCAAGAAATACGTGAAGGAAGTGGTAAGGCTGCATGGGGTACCACTATCCATCATGTCTGATCGTGACCCAAGATTCACATAGAAATCTTGGAGAAGTCTTCAACATGCTCTGAATACAGAATTGAATTTTAGTACGGCCTATCATCCTCAAACTGATGGCCTATCTGAAAGGACCATTCAGAAACTCGAAGACATGTTGAGATTATGCTCAATGGAATTTAAAGGTGGATGGGATCAACACCTCCCATTAGTTTAGTTCTCCTATAACAACAGCTTCCATTCGAGTATTCAGATGGCACCCTATGAAGCTCTGTATGAAAGAGATGTAGAACTCCCACTTTTTGGGATGAAACTGGTGAGAGAAAGCTTCTTGGACCTGATCTTGTTCAAGAGATGACAGAACAGGTTCATGCCATCCAACAACACATAAAGGCTGCTCATAGTCGGCAGAAGATCTATGCTGACAATCGTCGAAGGGACTTGGAGTTTGGTGTTGGTGACAAAGTCTTCCTTTGAATTTCTCCCTGGAAGAGGGTCATGCGGTTTTGGAAGAAAGGGAAGCTCAGCCCTAGGTACATTGGCCCCTATGAAATCCTTGATCGCATAGGAGCAGTGGCCTATCGTCTAGCACTTCCACCAAACCAAGCTCAAGTTCATGATGTCTTCCATGTATCTCTCTTGAAGAAGTACATACCCGACCCTTCGCATGTACTGAACCCAGAGGTGGTACAATTGGAACATGACCTCTCTTATGAGGACCAGCCAGTGGAGATCTTGGACTGTAGAGACAAGGTCCTATGAAACAAGACTACCCACCTTGTGAAAGTGTTGTGGAGGAATCATAAATATGAAGAAGCGACTTGGGAGCCTGAGGAAACAATGAAGCAAAAGTACCGTCACCTTTTCGACTAAGCCTCAAGTATAAATTTTGGGGACGAAATTTCTTATGGGGGGCAGAATGTAATGACCCAATCTTTTGAGTAGTATATCATCTTACTCTTAATGATTTAATAAGATGTTAATGGTTAATGCAGAAAGGGGAGTCGATGGCTTCATCCAGTAGACCTGAACCTTATGAAGCCCACTTATCAGAGATTGGGAAGGAGGTAGCATCTGTGGGCTTCGCATTGGACCAAGCCCAAGCAGAACTCCAGCGTGTCAAGCTTGAACGGAAACACATGCGGGAGAAGTTCAAGTTAGTAGAGATTACTACTAGGCCAATGTTATCTGAGCCTCCCTCAGATTCTCTCACCATAGCACACCTTACACTTAGGTCATATGCTGGTGTTATAAGGGGATATGTGTCGAGCCCATAACTTCTTTGTGTAATCCTTTGGGATTAATAAATTGAGATTTCTTCCTTTAGTGATGTTTGTGAAATTTCAAATGTTCGGATAATTTTAGGATGTATTTTGATAAAGGTATATTTTAAAATATTTATGTAAACCATAAATAATTAATGATGTTTAATGATTTTCAAAAAATGGTCTTCTGTAAAAGTGTTTAGTAAGGAATTTGGAGTCTAATAAGATCAACATAATTTTTGATGAATAATAAATTATGAATAGTAATTTTACACTTAAGATTAGTAATATGACCAAATGGATTAGTAATTTAACTCAAATAAAGATTTAATATAATTTAGACACCTTGATTAAGTAATGAGATTCAATAAAATGGGTAAATAACGGTTTCATAAATTATTACCCAAGTATTAGTTTTTCGGATGAATAATGTTTTTTAATTAAAAATTTAATTAAAAATAATTAGAAAATTATTTTATAAAAAGGACTTTATTTTTGAACTGAGAGCATCGATATTATGTTATGGTAATTTTTGGGGATTTTTCTGAAAAAAATGAATTCTCGATGAATAGTGTTTTTATTTAAAAATTAAATTAAAAATATTTAGAAAATTATTTTCATAAAATGGAGTTCATAAATGTAATTAGAGCATAGATATTTGGTTAAGGTGAAATTTTGGGATTCTTCTGAGAAAGATGAATTTTTCAGTGAATAGTAAAAATGCAGTTTTAGGGTTTCGGTATGTTTAATGACATCATAACTGTTTCATGATGATGTAATGAGATATTTTAAGGGTTTTCCAGCCAAGGGTGATGAATTATTGTTTTGGGGGCCCTATGTGGCCTAACTCCATGGCAAATTCCAAGGGAGAGCCCATGGTTTTGAGAAAAGCACTTGTGAGGTGTCCCTTGGCCATTAATTCCTTGTCCCCTCATTTTCCCTATAAATACCCACCCTTTCCTCCTTTATTTATCACTCCCTACCCTCCCCCAACTATTTCCTGGTATCCTTACCTCCCAAGGAGTCCTCCCAAGGTGCCCCCGAGCTGTCAAGGTCCAAACCTTTGAGTTTTAAGAGTTACGTTTTAAGGTAAGGGATCCGACCTCTCTCTTTCTTTTCATGTAATCTCTTTTATTTCATTCCTTTTATGCTCCATGTTCTTATGTGAGAGTATGTTCTTTCATATTCCTCATACTGCCCTTTTCTTGTTTATATGGTGAGAGATCCCCTCTTACTCTCATCATTTCGTTTTATGAATGTTTAAGTGACGCCGTTAGGCTGCCGAATTTTTAAGGGATTCTTTCACCCTTATCATTTTCAAGTTCTATTTTCATGTCAAGTCTTTCAAGTTCCTTTTTATTATGTTGGGCTATGATCTCTATATCTATCATACTGATATCTTATGATCATATTATGAGAGACCCTATTTGATCTTTTCAAATCATTTTTTATTGAAGTTTATGTGACGCCGTTAGGCTGCCGAATTTTCATAAGAGAAATCTTATTTTTGTCTCACTTCCATGTTTTTCATTTCATATGGTATATCTTTCAAATTTCATTACCATGTTCTTAAATTCCTTATATTCTGTTACCCTACTGTTTTATGGATCATTTTTTAGTGAGTGACCCATGTTCCCTCTCTTTTAAATATCTTCTAAAACCTTGTAACATAGCCGTTGTGCTGCAGAATTTTCGTCTCAAAATGCCTCTCTCTTTTCTCAAAATTATTTTATGTTATAATGTGAATACTCAAAGCACTTTTTTCTACAAGGGTATTCGCATATATATCAAAATTTCCTTTTTAAATTCTGGGATTTAAATACATGAATCCCGCTTCCCCTTTCCGTGGGTTTAAAGTGACATAAAGATCATGTCTTTAAAGCAGTTTTTAAAATGTTATGATTATGAAATGAAACACATTTCTTTTATGATATATGTGTTGTTTATGAAATGATTGATGATGATATATGTGGATCACATGATAATAAATACATGTCATGGGTGTGCCTAGATAGCGCTCCAATGCATTGGGTAAAGAGTTAATCTCTAGAGATGACCATTTTTAACAACGCCTTGGTGAATAACCTTGGTAATTTTTAACGACACCTTGGGGATGAACCTTGGTGAAACGAAACGATTGTCAATATTAAATGTTTTAGACACATCTTCAAGTTATAGAAAAAGTTATTTTTATTATGATGTATATCATGATTTCTTTCTCATTCTTTAAAGTTCTTTTCATGTCCTTATTGAAGTATCTCAAGTTCACATGTAAAATGTTTCTCTTGTTACCCTTACTAGGCCTTCTGCTCACCCTTTATTTTTATGTATGTCCCCAAGTTATGAGATGCAGTAATGAACCTAGGATGAACATAAGGAGAAGCCTTTCAAGTGTTTAAGAAGAGTGTTTTTTGTTCTTTTCATGTATTATATTCCTTGTTTCCAAGACACTAAACCTTAAAGATCCTCAGTTCCGTGTAATGGAATGAAAGTTATGTTATAAAAAGATGGGATGCTATAGTCCCATACCACTATGAATCTTTTGAAATGATAATCATTTTAAAACATTCATGTCCATATAAATATATCCTTAAAACCATTTAAAAAACATGGACATTAATGAGAAAGGTTTAGAAGAGTAATTATTTAATACATTTAAAATGATGTTTTAGTAAAAAGTACCTTAAAAATAATCCATTTGAAAACACATTTATGATTGTTGGACATGGATAATAAATATGTACCCGTAGATACTCACGTAAAAACAATCTCGAATAGTAAAGAGATTGTGAAATTAACCCTTACCTTATATGTTACCTTAGTCTATGATATATTAAACTGTTGTAAAATATTTAAAACATTTTTATTAAATTATAGAAGAACTATATACATAAATATAATATCATATATTATCCTCTAATATTTCTTTGTTAATAATATTTCAGTAGTACCATTGTTTCAGGTGTTAACCGATTTGTTTTCATTTATATGATTGGTTACGTAAACCATGTTATTTATGGATAGGATGTATTTTATTCATATCTATAATGATATGATGTTCTTAAAAATTATTTTTAATCATAAAATGAATATTATTTTTGAAAGATAATGATGGGAAATGAATCTTATCGCGTTCTTGGAGATGGTAATCCGTACGTACATACGAGTGAAAATATCATTATATTGATGGTGAAATAATATGTAATTGGATTTTATATCATATATAAAAAATCATTAACATGTTATATTTATTATTTACATTATTTATATTCATTATTATACCCTTCTAAATAATTAAGTGTTTGAATGACAAATTTCACCACGACGTGGAGACGGTAAGCCATATGTATGCACGTATGGTGACTTTGTCATTCATTTGATGGATAGAATAATGAATATGGTTCTAAAATTTTTATAATAATATCAAAATATATTGAATATACTGTAGTTACTATTTTAGAATGGAATCCAAAAGAAATAGGATGTTGAAGAAGAAAATAACTTGGAAGAGGTGATGAAATATTTACCTCTTTTCGGGGGTTTCCTTTTGAGTTGATCAAAAGGGTTCGGTAGGTTGGATTTATGGCCGAAGGAAGGCCTCTAAGATGAAGGGAGAAAATTTGAGAGGATATTTGGGTAGGGTTTTCTGGAGCCAAATTGCTTTGGACTTGTGAAACTAAGTGAAGGGGGAGTTCACTTTTATAAGAGAGAGATGGTCACTTTAGTAAAAGCTTGAAATATTATTTTTTAATAAACTCATTTTCATATCCTAATGGCTCAAAAATAAATTATTTCTAAGATAAGGTGGATATGGGTATAAAAAAACTCCACAAATAGGTTTTAGATAGGTTTAGTTCATCATATTAACCTTGCCTTTTAGATTTAACTCTTATACCAATAGTTTGACATTTACCATGTCTCTTTGTATTTTAATATTATATTGTAAATAAACATACTATAAATAGCCAAGAGAACCCCAAGTGGTTCATTATTAATACATATAAACTTATCTAAGTTCTTTGGACGAACCTTATATTTTTAATAATATTATATAAATTTATAATATAGTATTTGTTTTAAAAACTCAATTATGTCAATTTTGACACTATTTAGAATTTGTTTTTTTGAAAATCAAAACAGAATAATTACTTACAAAAAAATTATTTAATAATCCCTAACATGTCATATTAATATATAAAATTATTGTAATTCATCAAAAGTATCAAATTACATTTATTTGGATATTTATAATATCAATTATTTTGATCATTCAATAATAAGGTACTTACTGCATCATCACTATGTCATATATAAATTTAATTATTTAAGGTATAAAAATTATAAATAAAATAAAATTATGTAGGATATATTTCTATATCTCTAATTAATATTTATAGTCGAATATATATTTTTTATTACCCTATATTAAAAATGATTTAGTTATTAAACATTGAATTTGACACTTTTAACTCTTCTTTAAATAAAATAATAATTAATGTCCTAATCTAATACAAATGGACCAAAAGGATCATATATTATTACTAAGGTTTTTTTCGGTATAATGACACTTATACAATAGAATTAAAACATTTTTTAGGGTCATTATAATATTTTTTTTACCCTTAATTACCCTATTTACTTTTTTCCGTGGAAAATAAAAATCAAAAGTTACTATTTACCAAAAAACAATTTCAACTTATTGAACCACATTTTACTTAATAATGTCAAACATGTCTCTTGGAGTTTGGATATTCATCTCACAGAAGTGGTAAAATTATGTTTTATGCAAATTTGTAAATTCTATTAGAAGGTGGGTAAAAGGCGGTTAGAAGTTCAATAAAATTTTATATATCTAAAATTATTATAAAATGAATCCAATGAATTAAATTGAACATATATAGATATTATGTATCTATTTTGACCAAATATAAATTAAAATTAAGTAACTACTTACTTAAATAAAAATCTGGTTTTAAACAATAACATTGTGTTTTTCACTATTCATCAAAAATCGATGGTTTTCAGAAAAATACAAAAAAATCACCCTAAGATAATTTCGATATTAAAAATCAAAAAATGTAGTCCATTTTAAGAAATAAAATTTATAAAATTTCAAAAATTGGGTATTTCTATTCATAATGGCTTCATTGATTGGTCGTGGTGTGTTAAAACTCCAAGTTGCATACAATGCAAGCTAATGCATTTTTCAATGGGAAACATACCGTTGGAGATTGGGGTGTTACAGAAATGCATATTTCAAAATCAAAAATCTCTAAATGGTTAAAAATTCTACATTTATATGAAATATAATCACAATTATTATGTTTTTATAGATCCATATTCCCCACAATAAATATACAATCTTTATAGATGATATTTATGATGTGGGGTTCTACTGGAGGGCTCCACCCTGGGGACCAAAGATAAATATTTGTGGACAACGTGTTCATGGTGTTATCCTTTAATGTGGTCTTGCCTAGATGGCAGGTGATTTTTTATCTGGTCATTATTATCCTTTTATAGAGAAGAAAACTATATACAAGGATTATTTAAGGATATGAATAATATTTTTAATCTTCATAGGCCTCATAATATCAATATATAGTTTGTGGAATCTGATTTTTCCTTAATTGTAATGTCTTTGGGTGCATCTCTTCTAGTCATTGGAGTGTTATATATATCATCAACATTTATAGTATGTACTTTATCCAGATGTTGAGCTTTTATATGCTAGGAATGGGTGTAATATGTATACCTACCATCTTGCATCCAAAGGAGACCATGTTGTGAAGCTAACAACCTACTCAAGTATGTACTTCAACCATTTATGTTTTAATAATATCATTCAATGGGAGGCACTTGGCCTACACTTTTTAGGTCCCCATATACCAAATTTTTCTTTTCCTTATTCAATTTTTCTTCTTTTATCCCTCAATAATAAATACAAATTAAATTTTCTGTCAATTTATGAGGATTAAATAGATATAAAAACATTAAGTTTTTATTATAATAAATAATAGTTGAAAATTGTTATTTAATAAAATGGTTTATTTCTTAAATATTGTTTTCATCACAAACTACTAAGAAAAATTATTGTGTAAAAAAGGAAAAAATATAAGGTTCCTTTGAGAAATATGGGTTCATGGATTCAAATCGAGCATCATACAAAATCCATCAAATAGAATAAATGTTGAGAAAATGATTATGGGATACAGTTGGACTCTTTTAATGTTAATGAAGGACCATAATTGAATATATTTTATGTCAATCCACACATAAATAAATATGAACTTATAATCAAATATTCTATTGGGTTTATTCATTGAAATTGAAAAGGGGTCAATGAGGATTTGATGCTAAATAAGATTGAATAATTGATGATTTATGGATGAAAATCAAGTGGATGATGGGGCGATATGAATAATTTTACCACAACAGTAACGGCATGTAGTCAAAGACAAAAATACTGATGCAAAGAAAATCTTGATAAAATTGAAGTCTAAAAAATACACTAGGAATGTGAATTTAATGTTACTCAATCAGGTATAATGTTTGTTGCGGTAGAATTTTATGATAATGAGTGTATCATAGAATCCATATGAATGTTGAGGCTATGTGATTTCTTGAAATTTAAATACATATGATCACATGATGACTTTTTTATTATAGTTCCATTTTGTTGAAGTTGATAGTTAACTAAATTCTTTTGAATACTGCAACTACACGTTTTGGGAAGAGTGCCCACTAGATTTTCATTACATTTAAACAGATGGAGCCAATTCTGATGGATTTTTTTATTATAGTCATTGAATAGGAGTAATATAATAAATGTGGAAGCAATGTTATAGGAATGCAGTCACCAATTTATGTTTTAAGTGATTAGGATTGTTCTATGAACGGTTAACGTGTTAAAATAAATTGGGAGGATGATCATGCTTTATGAAGGGTTCACTAGTTCATCTTGTGTGAGATGTATTGAAAAATGTTTGGCAGCATAGAACGATGATTCATATATTCGTGATTTGGTATATAAAGGATGATGTAGATTAGTGAATAATCTAGTGGAATAATTTTTTGGGAATTTTTTAATGTAAAAGGTTAATAAAAAAAGACAAAAAATGATATTAACTAATTGATCTATCTAGATGATATATTTTAATAAAATATCCTTTTAAAAACCATTTTATATGAAAATATTTAAAATAAATAAATTTGTCCTAGAACTAGTTGAAGTGAGAGAATTCATTAAAAATAATTTCATTCTAGAGGCCTAGAGGGATTACTTATTTGGAAATCAAGGAAGGCACAATGAAATTAGGACCATACGAAAGGGGAAGCTCCAGAGAGTGGAATTGCAATAAAAAGGTATCTGGAGATTATAATGATATGGATAGAGAAGATCCATATTCCTCCTTTCTACTTTCACTTTTTCTTGTTTGTTTTTTGATATTCACTTCTTATATATCATTGGAGATTCCCCAAAACCACACTAACGGTCCTGGTTCTTAAAAAATATATGTTACAAAATTAATTTGATACCATGTAGGATAAATCAATATAATCATTCACATAATAAACAATATTTTCATAATTTAAATATTATATCTCATAAATAATCACAGAAACTCCTAAAGAAAATGTTTATTATATTTTGAGATTAGCTTCCTAAAAATCGTGTTTCACATAATATTTAACATTTCTTGACAACATCACCACAATATAACACCATCAAAACATATCATATGTAATAATCATCTTAATAACATGGGGGATGGGAAACACAATAAAGGGGTGATCTTATATAAATAGTAATGGAAAAACATCAATATGACATTAAGGGAAATATCATAGGCATCCAAAAATATTATAATGGGATAAAAATATAATAAAAAGGGTTATATAAAAAAAATTATATATAATTTAAGGATATGTAATATCAAATGAACAGACCTACACAATGGAATAAGATTTTATATTCACGATATAATAATGAAATTCCCTGAAAATATCATAGGAACATGATGTATAAATATTTTAAAATAATATTAAAAATACATCATACTATTGTGAATTCAGATGACACCAATATAGTCAATTATCAGTATTGTGAATATAAATAACCACAATAATCTCATGAACAATCTTATGAAAATTTCTAATCAAAATCTGGCCCTTGTTTAATATCATTATTTGATTGATATTAAACTGTAACCAATATATTCTAGGTATATATAAGACACCACTCATCCTATATTGGTAATACATCTACAAGTGGTTCAAATAAAATCATTCATATATCATATCATGAAAATTACATGAATATAAAATGTGTTTATTATCATTTAAAATGATATCAAATATAGATGACATAAAAACTTCAATCAAATAATCCAAAAATTTAATAACCAAAGATGGGTATTTTTTAATGGAATTTAAAGGGTATATCAAGAAACAAAAATGTAAAAATTTAGCCTCCAAAAACATAGTGATGATAGTTATATTAGATCATTGGTATGCAATTAATGTGTTCTTGAAATATCCAATAACATAGTATTCTTGGAAAATTAGATACATATATATTATTCACATTACACTCGAGAGCATAAAATATAACCTAAAAACCCTAGGAGAACATTATAATATACTTTTGACAATCTTTTAAAATTACACATATTCTTATAGTCATCCTTGGTAAAGTAAAATAAAATAAGGGTGATATTAGATTTTAAATATGAAGTAGAATATAGAAGACATTATCATAAAATAATAAGGATATAAATAGTATGAAAAAAATAAAAGAATATGATTAGAACAATTCCATAATAAAATGAAATTGTGGTCATATTATATCTTGAAAAATAGAAAAAAAATGGATAATAATTACGGATCTCATCTTGATGGAATAAAAAATACAAGTAAATATAAACATCTTAAAAAGGCATTTTTCCAAGATATCAGACATAAATGTGTAAGGGAAATTATATTACCCATGCTAGATTGCCTTATGAGACATATCGATTCATAGATGATCTATTTATACCAGGACACTTCCTATTTCTAATTAAGTAAAATTCATTTATTATATATGTTAAAATTATATTTTATAACATTACATTAAGAACATGTTAATTATTAAAAAAATAGAGAAATTGATATCCATATGATGTAAATACGGAAAACAAATTTTTTCAAATTTAATTTTAATAATGTGTCTATCATGGAGAATATCCTGAAGAATCAACTTAGATGCTATGGGGTACTATAAATATAATAATAAACAACCACTTCAATAAAACAATGACAAGATATAGATGAGGGTACATTCAAAGTGTTGGGTTATCAATAAAAGATTGTAATTATGTTCAACAGTTTTCAATGGAAGAGACCAATGATATTGTAGTAAAATCATTTAGTATATTTTACTGAAAAGATATGGATTATCAAAATTGTATCCCCTATTAATGTCTCTCCATGTGTGTTGTATTAGGCCCACACATCATTCATTGAGTGAATCTTTGGTTAATACTGCACCATACATTTCCAGTGTGATTTACAATATGTGTATCTATGCAACAACAACATCCACATAATGATATTCATACTAGATTTAATTTCTAGGAAAACCACACACTCTTTAAATTTCAAAATTTATAAATTATTTTGAATTTTGAGGGGCTGGGTGACAATTGAAGAAAAAAACTAAGGATAAAATTTCCAATAGACCATTAAAAAAAGTGAATAATAATAGAATATATATATATACCAATGGTGTAGTAGGTTCACCATCCAGTATTAAACATGGTGTATAACATAATCTTGTATTAATGAATTTTAATTTTAGAAAATGAATCCTAACAGTATTCCCACTTAGATGAATTTTTTATAACCTTATATTTATCAAAAATTATAATATTAATTACCTACTTCAAAAAATTATTCGTTCTTGAAAAAAATTTTCATCATAATTTACAATTATAATAAAATTTTATATTAGATAGTTATTACATATTTCCAGTATCTTGTGTGAGTAATGATGACTATTTGGGAATAGTTTTGGAGTAATGGTGTTGTTATTCATTCTTATCCTAAACATAATTTATACCAAATCACACGTGGTTATAGAATTGATTCATTTTAATTATTTATATCATTATATTTTTTTAATAGTATTGGTTATGACCCATTAAGATGGAATTATTGATGAGCATGATTAAATGATTTTTAACAAACTGATATTGATATCTTAACTAATTAGGTTAATATTAATGAAAAAATTATAACAAACCACGATTTTCATACATATAAATTACTATTTTTAGTGAAATATTCATTACATTTCATAAACTCATGCCCGAGAATGGTAGTAGTTTAGTGCCTTTGGAAATATGGAAGAAAAAAACTGGTACATAAGTGAGATACATTATCTCCCACGATCTTTTTCATAAATAGAACCATTTTTAGACTTTTAGTACCAAATAAATATATCCATACCCAGGGAAAATAAAAATAAGAATGGGTGAGATCGGATGCTCTATAAGGGAAACCTGGGAGATACGTAACTGTAACATGAACATAGGGGTATGAGAACGCGTGCATATCATTTGAAAACCATACCCTACGTATCAATGATCATTATCACGATTCAAGGTAAAAAGTTTTATATGTTCATAACACATGAATCATATTGGAAGCAAAGAACATGATCCATGAGATCATAAGACAAGGAATTTTTGGCCAACACATAATCATAAAAAATCATTTCGAAATTATTCAAGGCTCTCTTTTGAGACATTAATAGTGGAAAATGAAATTTTCTAAACAAGTTTGACACCCCATTATTGCCATATATTTTTGAATGAAGTTCACTTCTATTTCAAGACCTGTATTACTAAACCAGGTCCACACCCGATTCCATTTGTTCCTATCTCAAAATATATAAGTATTTATGAAATACATTGGAAAGAGATATAGGAACCCACCAATCACATAAAGAAATAATAGAGTTGTGTTCCACAAGATCACGAATATTAATAATAACATATCCCATAAAATGAAATTAGTATCATAAAAGTATCATCAAACTATAATAAATGTAAAAGGGATATGTTTCTTAATTATTTTATCATAGCATAACATGTGAAAAAGAAGTAGGTTTCATAATCATTTTATCATTTTACAACCCCTGAAAAAGAAACGAGTTTCATAAATAACATTTATTTATAAAAATAAACCATTCAATGAAATAATATGAATGGTTTACTTTTATAATATCCCTATTAAAGTATAAATATACAAAATTATGTAAACTTAGATGAAAAATATATTTAAAATATCATTAAAATATTTCATACTGAAAATATCTTTTCATCTCTGAAATTTATTATTTAAATCATAAAAAATATTAAAAATATTATCATTGGAAAATAAAATTTTAAACCTATCAATTATTTTTCAGTGTAGTGATCGATAATCTTGGAATAAAATTTTATCTATGCTATACACATTAAAACAATGATTCCTATCATATTATCGGTAGAAGCCAAACAAGACTCGATAAAAAAACAATAAGAAGATTACTTTTAAAAACACTTTTTCAAAGGTTAATAAAGGGTATTTATTTTATATAATAGGATAATATTATAAAATTTTTTAAAATTATTTTCTTAATCATTGTTTTGGGAGAAAATGGATTCCAGACTGAAGAGATAAATAAAGTCAGATTAAAAAAAATAGTTTCTTAATTATCTTAAGTTCCAAAGAGTTGAAAATGGTAACATAACCTGAATATATCATGAATAAACATTGTAGAATTAAATTTACAATTATTATTGAGATATATATCCCAAAATTTCATTAATGGAAGCATTATCCTAAATAATCCTGATAAACAATGAGATTGTAGAATGAAAATTTACCACCTTGTTAAAATTGAATCAAAATCCCCATGAAAGAATACAATTACATGAATATTAAAATATCATGACTAGAATGAAATTATTTATAAAAAATGTAAAATGGTAATTATATAAACCTATTAAAATAATATTTGTTTATAACATAATATGTGCCTCAAAGAATGTAGATTGAGATGAAATTCTATTAACTTATGTCTTGAATTTCATCATATTCATTCAAACCTCTATTATAATAACTATAAGTTTGTTATACAAAAATATTGAACCAATTTATATATATAATACCATATATTATGCACTTATGACGTTATTTTACTCGTTTATTAACAATTTCATGTTAATGATAGGTTTCAGATAATAACCGTGTTGTTTTTTATATATGTTTCGACTGGTTATTATTTTTCATATTAAATAGATCATGATTTAATAATATTAAGAATTTTAAACAAGATACAAATATTTTAAATATTCACTATATATATATTATAAGCTATAAAATATAGATATTGTAAACTTGATACATTGTTCATTGAGATGGTAGGTCGTACCTACACATGAACGTTGTGTCCATTTTCTTGTATCATTAAAATAAAAAAAATTCTATGATATATAATCATTATAAAATAATTTTTATGTCATATATGTTATATATTTTTATTAATCCAATCATTAATACATTCTATGTAAACTATGACGAATCACATCACTTCGTGAGGTGGTAGTCCACTCTACACATGATTGACGTTATCGTATCCCCACAAAATAGAATGAATGAAGTTATCTGATATATAAAAATTATAGATTCTTAATAACATCAGAAAAATAATTAATATCAAATGTAAATATTATTTATATCACTATTACCAACCTTGAAGTGTGTTAATTTAAAAATGAATAACAAACGTTTGTGAGGCGGTAGTCTGTCATACCCACAAACAATGATTTCATAACCCATTTAATTGGATTGTTTGTGGTTATAGGTCATATCCTTAACATAAAAACATATAGGTATATTTTAGATACAATGTAAGTTATCTCATCATTATATAAAAATAATTAATGAGGTTTGAGGAAAATATAAAACAAAAATGTTCATCGATGAATGTTACCACTTCTTTAGGTATCAATTTTTGGTTTACAACAAAGGCCTCATTTGGTTAGATTTATGCCAAAATTAAAGAAACTAGGATTTGGAGAGGGAAGATGGGAATATATTTTTAAAGGTATTCTCGGAGCCAAAGATCTTGAGAGGTGTGAAGAGATAGGGAGTGGGATGGTCTTTTATAAGGAATGTGAGTGGAAAACCTGTTAATTATTCAAAGAGAGAATTCCGCCAATGTATTAATTTTGAAAAAAGCATCAAAAATGAATCAAATTCAATCCTTAGACATTTTAATTTTTACATATTTCAATAAAATGAGTATTTGACATCTTTTGTATCATTTATACACCTTATATTCTATATCTAACCACTATAAAATCTTTTTTACCTTAATAACTGTAATTAATTTTTAATCTCATTCACTAATCACATTAAGAAAATCATGTTTATATTATTAGAAAATATAAAATATTATTATTCCTAATATTTAATCCATTTAATTAAATTCTATTCACATAAGTGGAATTAAATCAATTAAAATTAATCTCATATTTGTGTTGAGAAATTTTGGTTTTACAGAGAAAATGTTCAAGATTATACAATGTTTTTATGTCATTTTTTATTGGAGAATTGATTCCAATCAACTAAATTGGATTAATGTATTTATAATTGAACTAAGAATAATTTAAATATAAATTAAAATATAATTTAATTATATAAATAAACTAAACAAAGTGATAGTATTCAATTAAAATTCTGTATTTTTATTTATTCATCAGAAAAATAAACTTTTCATAAAAATAAAAAATATTAAACTGATGATATTTTTTACATCCTGAATTAAAAAATTATATTTATTTTTATCAAATTCAATTTATAAAAGTTTCAAAAATTGAGTTTTGTATTTTCCACAAAAGAAATAAAATGTTTTTTAATAAAATAGTTTCTTCATAAAATATAAATACATTAATAAAAATATACATTTTTATTAAAAATATGTTTCCTTTATGTAAAACCATTAAAAATAATATTTTTAAAGTTTTTATTACTATTAATTTTTCTATGTGTAATGGATATGTTATAAGGGGTTTCTTAAATAAGTAAATTAATAATATATCATTGTTTTTCTAAAATTCAGTGTCACATGTACTGTAAGATGACCTGGTGTTTCATGAAGATAAATGCTAACATGGTTTATCATAAAGAAAATCTCAACTCAGTGTATAATATAATTATATAAATTGATGAAATTTAATTTATTCCATAAAATGTGCACAAAAACATGGGGTGTCACATTATACCCACATTAAAATGAATTTTCCCCTCTAAATTCATTATTATGTTACAAAAAATGAGGATACTTATGTTTCATCATATTCTCAAGTTTACATGTTGCTACCTCAAACTGGTGATTTCTCCTAGAAACATTGACCATGTGATTGGTCTTGTTTTGATTAACTTTCTTTGTATGATCCAAAATCTCCATTGTTCATATGTCATAAGAAGGATTGTGATCTAGTGGTATGACCTCTGAGTTCATTACATGTGATTGGTAAGGTATTTACTTACCTAGAAGATATGTATAGAACACATCATGTCCTTGAGAAAGTTTTGGCGCATGTTCCATGATATAGGCTACCATTATGATACAATGAATAATTTCAAAGGGACCCATATTCTTAGGGTTTCGTTCCGCTTTATTCTCGAATATCATAACAATATTCCATAATTGAATTTTTAAAAACACCTTTCCACTAACGTCAAATTCTAGACCACGTCGATTATCATCATCAAGACATTTCTTTCAAATATCTTCTTCTTTTATATGCTGATAAATATCTCTAACCTTCTCTTATATTTGTTATGAGATATCAGGTCCCAAAACATATTTTCTATATCTTCATTCCACCATGATGGAGATCAACCTTTCATCCCATAGAGGCCTTCATATGGATCCATCTTAATACATGAGTGAAATATATTTTTGTAAGAAAACTAAACTAGACGAAGGTTTTCATCCCAAACACATTTGTAGTCCAAATAACATGATCTCAACATATCCCCTTGGGTTTGAAATATTCGTTCATATTGACCTTCCATATAAAGATGATATGCAGTCATGGAACTCAATTCAATATCGAGGGCTCACTGAAGACCTCACCAGAACATTGATGTAACCATTAGATCCCGATCTGATACAATGAAATGTGGTACTCCATGAAACATTACCACATACTTAATTTATATCTTGTAATGATAATCCCGATAGAAGTCTTCTATGAAAACAATGAAGTGCGATGACTCAGTAAGAAGATCAACTACCACATTTATTTGATTTTTTCATTTAGAGGTTTGGGGACTCCAACGACCAAATGCATAGCGATGTTCTACCATTTTCATTATTGTATGTGTAATATATGTAACATTCAATTAGAAATTTGTCTTATAACCATTACATTATGACATTCCTAGAATCATGATACACACTCAATGATATATCTCTTTATACCATCCCATTATAACTATTCTTTCAAATCACAATACATCTTCATACTTTCATGATGAATAGATAATAAAGAAAAATGAGATTACACTTACAACACCTTTATAAAATCTGTTACATAATGAATGAAAACATATTTCCTAAACCTTATCATTCCATCATGGTCATGGATAAAATCCAGAACATTTCTAACATTCCTTTTCAGTTCTACATCTTCCTTCTGTCCCTTAGTAATCTTCACATCGATAAATGGATAATCATTAAATTAAGAAGGAATATATTATTTCACTTCCTTCAAGATTTCTAGATACATCATTTTTTTAATCCATAAATATTTGATCTTGTTTTATCCTCATCACATATAAACTAGCAAGATCATTTCAACTCAGAGCATCGACCACCTTGTTTTCTTTCCTAGGTTGGTAATGTATTGAGAAGTCATAATACTAAATCTAGTATAACCATATTATTTAGTGCATCTTCAACTCCTTAAATGTGAATATATAATTCAAACATTTTTGAATAATATATATACCACACATTTCACTGTAAAGATACTTCCCCAAAATTTTTAGTGAAAAATTTTCTTTAGCTATTTCAAAATATTAATTGAAAATTTTTTCCCACGAATATTCAATTACTAAAAGTTAAAATCTATAGCCATATTTTTATTCATAAGAACACATCCCAATCATTTACTAGATGCATAAGTATAGATAAAAAACTATTATATTCTATTGGGTAGTTTAAGCAAAGATTCACTGACTGGCCCTCTATTCCATTCCTTGATCTTTTCCTCATATTCATCTATCCATAAGAATATGGATCCCTTCTGAGTTAACTTAATAATATAATTATATTTTCATAATACATTCTCCACAAACCATTGATAATATCAATATAAACCAATAAAATAATGGATCTCAGTCACCATGGATTTTCTAGGCCAATATTCAATAAGTTTTGTTTTTATGGATATTCTGATATACCCACTCTAGAGGTTACATAATCCAAAAATGAATCATTTTTTTAACAAAAAATCAATATTTTTTTAAAAAAATTATATAGTTTATCCTTTTATAGGGTATTTTGTATAATTTTTATGTGGTCATAATGATCTTCCAATATATTTGTGTAGATAATAATATCGTCTATAAATACTATCAAAAAATGATCATAGTAATCTATAAAGACTCTACTCATCAAATCCATGAATATAGATGTAGAATTAGTGAGAAAAAAAGCATCAATATATATTCGTAATGTCCATACCTGGTAAGGAATATTGTCTAGGGTATATATTTCTTCATGAACCTCAACTGATGTTATGAAGAACAAAGGTCATTATTGGAAAAGTATTGGGCTCCACACAGTTGATAAAAAAAGTCATCTATATAGGGAGTGAATACTTTTTCTTAATTAATGTCTTTCACAACGACCGAAATTTAATTAACAGTTATTTTGATCCATATTTAATTTTCAGAAGAAGAGTATGTATACCCAAAGGTGACACACATGGCCAAATTAATACCTTATCATTTTTTTCTTGGAGTTTCTTCATTAATTTCGGCAACATAATTAGTTCCATTTTATAATGATTTTTTAAAATTTTTGTGGTATGAGGTATGAGTTCTATTGAGAAAATAACTTCTCATTTTTTGGATGGGTAATAAACTATTGTATAAAGTCATCCAAAATTTTATGAATATAGTTATATCATTGATGTTGTGTTTCTACCCAAAAATTTGAGAAAAAACACCTTCTAAATGGTAATTAAGACCCATACCTTGAATTTAATCTATATAGTAACATTAAATATATATTTACACTGATATTCAATCATAGGTTGGCTTTAAATATCAAAAAATAACATAGCTTCTATGAAAATTAATGTGTTATTTATGTAGATAAAAACATAATATGACTAAGATAATGTCCAGTTCAACCAGAGGAAGAATGGAGTGATTTACAAAAACCACATCCCAATAGACATAAACTGAATAAGAATAAAAGAGATGAGATTTGATCATCATACCATTATGGGATTTTTCTAAAAATTTCACATCTAATCATTTGGGTGAAATATCTATACACTTATAAAATTATTTAAATATTAAATAATTAGTATATCAATATTCAAATATGACCTTTTTAGTTATAGAGTGGATGGTAAGTGTACGTTTTACCAAGAAGGTATCACACCCCTTATTAGAAATAGTGATCTCATGAGATTTATCCTTTTCCCTTGGCTTTATAGGTCTCTAAATTATATCATCATTATTTACCCAAAGGTATGGTAATTGGTTAGCATAGTTCTCATTATCCATACACTTGAAGCACTAATGTGTGGGAGGTCCATTATAAGAATCTTTCTCTCTATTCACATCATTAGTTAACTATTTTCTATATCTTTGGTAATCAATTTCTTAGTGAACTTCCCTTCTAAACATATAATTTTTTCTAGTACACTTAATGAAATTTCATCCATACTTCCTCCCACAAATAGATTCTAATGGAAAGACCATTGTATTCTATACACGGTTATTAGTTTTTTCATTTGAACTCTATCATCATTTTCTTGTAAAAATGTGATATTGATATAAATTATCAACCTCTATTTCCACCTTGATTTTATATAAAACATTCACTTCCTAGATATTGAATCTTCTTCTATTTAACATTATTTAGTTAGTTATTATTATTTCAGTGAATAATTCATTATCCTTACATTCATTTTGGATAATAATACCTGAATAATACCTCATAATTTTCATAAAATTGGAGTTGTAGGTGATAAAATATTCATCATCCTTATTTTTTAATCCAAGAAACTCTTTCTGAATATTCAAATGAAGAATATGAGAAACATATTTACATAAAAATAAGTTCTTGAACTCATCACAATCCATAGAGTCAATTTCCTTAAGTTTCATCATATTCTTAATAATATTCCACCATTGATCTTCTTTGCCTTCTAAATAGTAGACCTCAAAAATGACTTTTTAATATTCTGAATAGTAGAGAACAGAAGATATATTTTCAATGGTGCTAATCTATTGTATAATAAACAATGGATCAGAGGAACCTCTAAGTGAAAGTTGATGTTCTCTCATGAAGAACACAACAAAATCTTATTTACTATTTGTTATTTAGGACTTCATGTAAGATTTAGAGCATATGATTGTTGTGTAAGAATTGAAAAAAGACTTTTCATTCTATCTCTCATAACATTTTGATTATTAGGAAGAAAATAATTTTATAGTATATCACACTCTTCATTAACATGGTTTATTTGGTCTCATCCATTAAATTAAACTAGATAGAATAAATTATTGAACAAAAATTGTAGTGGGAATGTAGTGTCCCACCCCGGATGAAACTCATTGGAACTGCGAGACGGTTGGCTAAAAGACCTCAAGCACTTCCCCAAACTCTAGATGCTTCTGACTAATAGTGAGGGACACAGGTATGTAAATTGGGATACAATTCCCTCATTGATCAGAATAGATAATATTAATATATATATACTCCAAATATCTAGGTAAACAGTAGGCAATTTTTAAAAAAAATCGTACATGGTAAATAATGGAATTTCCCGATGATAAATAATAAATGATACAATATGATGATCATGATAATGTTTCTATAAATGGTATGAAAGTGGTAAGAATCTAATCATATACAACATGCAAACAAAATATACAAAAGAGGTAAAATTTGATAAGTAGAATTTAGAGCATAGACTCCATCCAATGCTCTTGACTCCATCCTAGTAAAGCAAGAAAAAAAGCATTGTAAGATGGAGGCATCCCTTTATCTATACTTACCACTAAAAAGTCCACACGGGTACCAAAGGAACCTATGTTGGGTGTGTGATATTATATTTGGTGCACAGCACCCACAAAGTCTAGGGAATTCTATTTTGTGCTATACAAAATGAGAAATGTGTTTTAAAAATTATATAAAAGACAAAATAAATTAATAAATAACTAGGATGGGTTCAGTTAGGATACCTTCCCAATTCTACCTTCTTCATTCTAAGATGGTGTGTAAGAACCATGTGTTCTTATGATGGCAATGTGGGTGGATTAAAGTATAAAAATGTGGACTTCCACCAAGCTTGTGATTTGGCTTGGTGGACACACCCCTTCATTTCAAAATCCAAATGATCTTTTCTCCTTATGAAATAATTCATCAATATTTTATTTAATTAATTTTCAATACTTTTTTTTAAAATATAATGAGACACACAAGAACCCTTCCATGGAAATCCAAAGACACATTCAAATTATCACTTCCAGGGCCAATCATATGAATAATGCCATGTAGTCTGTCCAAGGTAATCCAAAGACGATGTCCCACATGTCACTCCAAGAATGATGGGTAAATGTAAATTAATAAAATACCTATAAGTCCATTCCAACTATCACATATTGGGGCCCGATTCTATCTCATTTCATGATATAACAAATCATTCCATTGGGTCCATCCAACGGGCCCCCTAGTGAAATTGTATCACTCGTTTAGATGAAAAAATAGATAATGAATGGTGACCTCTTAGTAGTAATATATGATGTCTCCCTTGATGTGATTATAAATTATAAAAAAACTATGGGGTGAGAGTCCTTCCAAGGGGTCCTTAAGTCATAACCCTGTATTTCACCCTTTTCTCAATGATGAAAGCACTAAACAATCAAATATCATATATATAATGTTAATCAATGGATTCCATTTAATTGGTTCAAGAATTATTGTTTTATTAGTCATATTTGTCAATTAATTCCCACATATGGGTGGTCATTTCATGTGAGGAGGTTCAAAGAAATACCATTTATGTTTCAAGAAATAAGGCATTAATTACATGGAGAATTCAATTATCTAAACCATTCATGTGGCATGGTGTATAAGGGAATTTCATTGGGTTCATCACCGTAGAAAATTCAACTAATATATTCAATGGGTTAATTATTACGCAACATTCCTAAGGGTAGTTTGACCCAATACGGTTGGGTAATTAATGGATAAAAATAAAACACACATAATGGATGGCATAACTAATTCAGATCAACCCATAAGATATATTCTCTAATTGTGTGGGTCGCTAAAGGTAGGGACAATATATCAATTTAATTTAATATTAATAAAGGGAAAAACCATAAGGGTCTAGATTGTAGAACCATGATGACATTTATGTAAATCTAAGAAATGTGAGAAAGGAACCTCAACCACAAACCTTATCCTCGTAGAGCTTCCCTCATCCAGAATTGTCCATTGATTCAAAGTTGGTTAGGATTAATTAATATAAAAGTCAAATGCACTGAATTTGGGTAAAATGATGATGAATCAATATAGCACAATATAAGTTACGAATGACATGAAATAGAAGGAATATGATGATATATCTTACCTATAGTTTCTTATTTGTTTTTTTGGTGAGTTAAATAGAAATTAGATGGAGGATATACCTTGAACCATACCTTCTTGAAGGATAAGGGTTATTATATGATGGTGGAGAGGTATCGGATGGAGAAAAATAAAAGGATATGAAATATTGGGTTTAAAGTTTTAATGTGGTGAAAAATGGGAATTTTACCATAAATACAATTGGGCACAGTTTGTCCACATGATTGGAAAAACCGCACGCAAATTGTGTTCCAGTCACTGCTTCAATGGATAAAACCACATAGTTTGGCACACTTTTTTCTTTAGGTAATGAACACCGTGAAAAATGAATATGCTTAAAATTAATGTTGGATGACATAGATTCCTATAACTATGTGGCCCTCAGGTCCCCACTATCTACAACACATGATTTAGGAGAATTTTGTGGTATGAGATGCATTGTTTCATTTAACCATGTAGCCTAATCTTTTCATCCCATTTCCAAGATCCATGAATTAAAAATGCCTTAGGCACCCCCAAGACCTCCTTAAACCTTTTAATAATAATTATTGAGCCCATTTAATATAATTTGAACCAAAAACAAAAGGTTCATACCTCTAAAACAACATGAGACATTACAACGTCTCCTACTTAAGAAAACATTCCATGAAGTTTCCCTTATGAGGGTAGAAGAATATCATTTGAAAAGAGTTCCAACCACTAAACGTGTACATTGTCTTCCTGCTCTCAGGTCTTTTCCAATATGTGATTGTGCTACCATAGAACTTGGACAAGTGGAATTTTCCGACCATGGAGAACATTCATGCCATGATCAATGATACATATAAGATTGTCCTCAAAAGATTCATCCACGTCTAGCTAAATATCCCCATGGTCAAATGAATGAGATTGGTCTGGATGATAGTGAAAATGCTAAGATATGTGTAATAAATATTTCATCGAATGATACCTATGATGTAAAAGAAACTAATATGATACTAGCTTGACTATCATGACTGTCTCAAAGGGCCCAATATATTAGGTAGATATATTTCTCTCTCTCGGGATTAATCTCTAACCCAAATATGGTAATACACACAGAAATACCTAATGTTCCACCTCAAAATACAGGTTTCTATAGTGATGATCAGTATATGACACTTTCCTAGAATTAGTTATATAAGAATGATTCATAACATTTTTTATTTTCTCTGAAGTATCTTGGATGAGATAAGGACCTACTAAAGATTTCTCCCAAACCTCAAGATAACACAATGGAGAAAATAATGATCTACCATAAAGGGCCTCGTCTGATTCCATTTGAATTATTTCCTTAATGATGTCATTATAGGAAACCACAACACGAGAGATATTATTTTCCCATGAACCTACAAAATCAAGGATACAGGCTCAAAACATATCCTATGATACACGAGTCATCCCCCCGAACTACCATTTTGTTTGAAGGTGATATGTTTTACTCAAGAGAAGCTATAATCCTAGTTACTTTTTCAACCATTTTTAGAACCATGATGTAAAGTGATTGTATCATTCTAAAATGATAGAAATGGTTATGTCATGAATTCTCAGTATCTCATGAATGTAAATCCTTCCTTACACATTAATATAGATTACCTCTCAGAATGGTATGATGTTTGAGACCTTGGTCAATCTGTCGATGATCAAACATACAACATCACTACCTAGATGGGATCATAAAAATACCATTACAAATTCTATCTTGACATCATTCCATTTCAAAACATGAATGGAGATTGGTTGTAAAGGTCCAGTAGGTTGCTGGTTCTCTACCTTCACCAGCTTACATGTGCATCACAAAGTAATGAATCCCGATATCATCCTATTAAAGTCTGGTCACCAATACTAATAATGCATATGCTTATAAATATTGGTATTAATTGGACTGATTTCCCCAATAGAGTAATGTGATTCAATCATCATATCTTCTCTTATATCAAAAGGCCCCCAAATGCTACCATATCAGAGTAGGGCTTCACTATTATCAACAACCCAAATAGGAAGTGGGTTCTCTACTGTGATTCTCTCCCACAAAACCGGGACCTCAGAGTTAGATAAAGGCTACATCCTAACCAAATATAGATGGGAGAATGTCACTACTATAGATTCTAGAATTGACTGACTTATGTATATACACATTTCCCTTAGGTGAAGTTAAAGATACCCATCTGTGGTAGAAATCCACTTGGACTCAATAAGGCACAAGACATCCCATACCGAGAATGAAATTCAAATAGACCATATTGAGGATAATGAAAATTTATATAAAATAGTTAGCACCTATTTCCTGGGTAATTCCTTGAACTGGCATAAATCTTATTATAAAACTCTCAAATATCTATCAAGGGTCCTAACACCATTGGAGTAATCTATTTCTAATACCGGACTTCCCTTAGAGGTAGTAGATAGAAAGGAGTGCAATGTACCAATATAAAATAAGGTAGATAATAGGGTAGAGGATACCCGAATATTACTTGTCACTATATATGGCCCTAGACTCTTCTCCTCTGGATAGGCAGAACAACACAGATATGGGATGAGCCGCAGTTTTGAGATGCTTCATGACTAGCATAGAAGGTCCAGTGTACAGACGATGAAATTATAAAACTTAACATCCTATGTCATGACCAATTACTCATCATGAAGGGCCTATAGAGGACCATCATCATTCATGATGAGGTGTCACTGACCCTATAAATGAAAGTGGTGTGGGTATGTAACCCCATTCCCTTATCACTATAGGAATGATAAAAAAAAGTGTTGGAGGTGAACCATCCTTCCACAAGCGTAGTGCTTGATCAAGTTCCTCTTACACTGGGGATCTTTATGACCCAACTTACCTCATTGGTGACACACCATAAATATTGTAGTGCAAGACACCTGGATTGTAATTCCCCTATATGTACTCTCAAAGCGTGACCTCCTACCACTAGATACACAACTAATCTACCTAAAAGCACAGTTTCCCTACTTCACATTACCTAATTACCTCAAGTTCTCCTCATTGATGAGGGCCTAATTCACTATCTATGAAATATTGGTTAGTTTCAATATGTTCCCCTACAAGAGGATGATGTATTCAATACCATCCACAAATCACCTCACAATATTCACCACATCAATGGTCAAGGATGATGTAAAGAATTTTAACTCATTCAATTGAGATGAATATTCCATCAATGATTGGTCACAATGTTCACATTTCATGAATTAACAAATATGATTAGTTCTCATTGTATGATGAATGAATTATTCTAAACTTGATGGGAAGAAATATTCTCAAACCATACCCTGATGTCGACCAGCCCGCATCATAACATCCCTCCAATGTTTTGTGGAGTCATGTATCATATTTATTTCAATCTTGGACCTCCACTCTTGAGGCATATCGATATGCTTGAAAATTAACATTATATCCTCTATCCACAACTCAGCATCCTAAGGTCACCCATTCCTTGAGAAGGTGGGATGATGATAAAGTTGGAACCCACAAGTCATCTCTACCATAGATGGGGCAGGTTGAGGTACACAATGAAGTAATTTCTTAAAGTGAAGGAAACTATCCAAGAGTTGGGCATCATAACCAAATGGATGATCTACAGGAGGTGCCTCATGGGGGACTATAAGAGGAATCAAGGAGTGAATAGGGCCCAAAACCTTTGGAATATTCTCATCGCTATTGATGTGGCCTTAAAAATACATGTTTTTCCACATCTTGTTAAATTAAATTTTATTGATTTATTTAATTATTTTTACACTTTTTGTTAAATAAGTGCACATTTTTCCTTTTAGAGTTAAATCAGATTTTTAATCATTTTCTTAAATTAAAATTTTATTTTTAGCTTTAAATTAATTAACTTATTTCTTAATTTAATTTTATAGTATAATGAATTTTTATTTTGTTTGGATTTTTGTGTCTTCACATATAATAATTTAATATTATTTAGTAAATTAATTAATTTAGCTTTTTTACTTAAATATTGTCGTTAAAATTTATCATTTCTTGTATTAAAAATTAATTAATTAAAGTAGAATTTTCTAAATATTAGTCATCTTTTAATAATTCCTTAATTATAAATTTAACTTTATAAATTTAATATTCTTGTTTAATTTCATTAATTTATATTCATTAATTAACATATGTATTTAATAGAAAAATAACTTAATTTTTTTCTGAATTAATTTAATTTGTTAGAGTAACTATTTTAAATATATTTACTTTTCTATGTGATATAAATATAGTTTTTATTTTATAATTTAGTTGCTTCTTAATTTTATGTTTTAGATTACTTATTATTTATTTTTTATTAATTGAAGTTAATAAAAATTTAATGAACTTTTTATTGGTTTCATTTTTTATTATTTAAGTTTTTATGTTGTTGGTAACAATTTTTATTATTTTCTTTTAATTAATTCATTCATTAATTCAATTTTTGATCTTTTAAATTTTTCTTTTCAACATGTAATAACTCTATTAATTAATTTCAATCAGTATACTTATATTTAATACTTCTAATTCAATTTATGAATAATTAATTTTGCTTTCTAATTGTTTATTTTAAATTTGTTTTCTATATATATTAACCATAATGTATCTTAATCTAAGTGTATATTTATTTTTAATTTATGTTTTATAATTTTATGTCCTTATTAATTATTTTCTGTTTTATTTGATAAATATAAATATAAATATTAGGTCCTTACTTTATAATTATTTTTGTTGATTTTTACTTTAAATAAGTATTTTTTTAGTCTTAATTTTTGTTTTAATCTATTTTTTCTTTTTTCTTTTTATTGGAGATTTTCGGTGGCACAACATTCTTCTATTACTGTTACAATTTTACTATCTCATAACTTTCACGGTGCCACAACATCCCCTTTTCTACGGTTCCACCATAAATATCATTCATTGTCTCACATTTTCTTCTCCTCATGATCTCATTATTTCCAGGTCCCACACATCGTCACCTAATGCCCTGAAACTCACGGTGCCTCAACCCCGAAAACTATTTTCCGTTGTCTGTTTTATAAGGTGCACCATCATTTCCTGGCACTGTTTCCATATTCTCTACCACTGTTTTAACTCCTTCCCACATCCTTACAACACCCACACCTCCACCCTGCATCTATTTCATGGTAACATCACAAATCGGACCAGAATCAAACTCTAACAAAATAAAATAAAGAAACTCAGATCAGATTTAGACTCAAAGAGCATTCAATTTACACAAATAAAATCCTCATTTCACAAATCTAAAAATAGGCTGAGTTATAGGAAGGAGGGTGGTTGTGGGTGAACCGCCATTGAAGCCTAGTCGGGGATGTCTCGTTGTGGGAATCTAATAAGGTGTCTGAATCTAGCCAAGTCACCAATGTGGGAAGTTCCACATTTAGGTGAAGAGCTTTGCGTCGCCGGTTCATGATGCCAGCAATTTTGAGGAGAGACCATGAATAAGAAACACTGCAACTGAGCATCAAATGAGGAGTGGATCACACCAATGGTCGTGCCATTTGAAACATTGAACCACTGCCACTGAGGCAAGAGCCGATGTCATCTGTGATTGAAGGTCGCTGAGGTTCATTTAGAGGACTTAAAAACATTCAAATTCACTTAAATAACTCACTGAAAGTTAGTTTCATGGGAAAACTACCATGACGTATGGGTCTCTGAAAAACACACGTGTAAGGTGGATAAGAGAAAGACATTTCATGTCAGTGGAAATGTGCGGTGATGTCCAGCAGATGACAGATGAAATTTCATGTAGATCAACAACATAATTTTTAGGATTATAATTCATTCCAATATCACACTTTTGGAGAGAATATTAAGAGGACTCTCATTTTTATGGGCACGAATACACTTTTTGAGAGAGGACTTCTGGGGCACCATATGAGGAGAGGAGGAGATGAAGGGACCTGGAATCAGAGCCATGCAAGAGGAGTCCTTATTCCCTTTATCCATAATTCTTGAACTCTGTATTTGGTTGTTTCCAGTACATTAAACAATATGATCATAGGTTTAACTTTCTCAGCTCAAGAATTTTAAAACCCTCTGGTTTAGGTTCTATAATTCATTGTTTTCTTTTATTTTTAAGAAATTAGAATCACTTGGCGAGACTAACTCTATTTCTATTCTTTGGTTAGTTCATAATTCAATGCATTCAATTACAGACATCCAGAATGATTGGAGGTACTGGTCTAGAAACCATATATAGATTCTTCAACATTCAAAGCAATTGGAATTTAATGACAAGTTAATTTCCAATTGTTTTCTTTCCAAGATCCATCACAGATCAGTTGATTTCTAGAGCATAAAACTCCATGATTCAATCCAATTTCAGAACAATTTCATTACAAGGGATATTATTCAGTTGTTCTTGAGGTGTTATTCAATTGTATGATGTGGAGAGAACATTCTATCGTTCTTGATGTTTAGAATTCCTGATAACATTGTTGATCTTTCTCCTTGCCCTGCTGCTTTGTATTAATTTAATGTATTTCTTTAGTAAATAAATACATAGTGTAAATTTTAGTTTCATTGTTTAAAAAATATTGTTTCCTCATACTATTTCAACAACATCATTAAAAGAATAAACAAAATAAAAAATTAAATAAATGTTTCCCCACTACTGACAACAGTTGGGGTTGTAAAAAACCAAAGAGATCCCACCTGCCTTCCCTTGGGTTCGAACCTACACCACTAGACTAGTGTAGGTATATAAATAATATTTTGAGGACTGTGAAGACCTCTATCCTCATCAAAATATGGTTTTTTTACAAAGATAGTAGTGGAGAGTCAAAACATAGGAAATATAAGGTGTGTTTTCTGAGGTACTATTTTTATTAAACTCCACTGTTTTTAGTAGTGAAGGAAAAATTATAATAGTTTATATATTTATTACTTTTTAATTTTTTTTTATTTTATTTTTATCACGTAGTAAAAAAAACAATGTTGAAAAAGAACTATTCATATACTAAAAAATGATTACTAAAAGAAAACAGTAACTAATACATAGATGCAAAGACAAAAGAGCTAAGATCATTAATTTTCTCATGAATTATAAACATGATGGTTAAAAGGATAATTCTCCATTGAATTTAATTGAATCACACCTTAAATATTGGTTGATATATCTTCCTCACCATAAGACCCATCAAATAGAGGTATGACTTTTAGTGTTCTCCACTATAATGTTCATCATCAATTAAGAATTTGAAAAAGAATACAGTTGAAATAAAACTCACCATAAAACACCAACAGTAATGAAATTAATGGTTCAACAATTCGATGATCAAGTTCAATCTCTCCAATTGTTCTAGAAATAATTAATTTTCATACCAGAAGGTGTCAACAATTTAATTTAATAGAGATTTATCCTTTAATCCATTAAGTTTAGAATTCATGGTAAATTTTTTGATCTTAGCACCTTTATCTTGGAAGCTATGTATTACTTGCAGTTTTATTTTAGTAATATGTGCTTAGTATATGAATATTCTCTTTATCAACATTGTTTTCACTACTTCATGATTAAATTAAAAAAAAACTAAAAAGTAATAAATATATAAACAATGTTCATTTTCCCTTCCTAGCTGACAAAAATGGAGTTTAATAAAAATAAACCCTTAAAAACATATATACTTTACCTTGGGTTATACCCTTCACTACTATACTAGTGTTGGTTTATAAATAAAAGTTTGAGGGCTGTTACGACCACCAACCACATCAAAATTTGGTGCTGTTTCCAGGGAATGCATGCGCAGACTAATCTAAGTGTTTAAAAAACTAAAAATATCAATTAAAAAATCTAGAAAAAAATTTATTGTGAACATTTTCTACTTGTTTTATCTATTTCAGTTTGATTTAAAAAAAATTTGTGCATTTAATCCAAAAATGTTAAAAATGAGGAATATTTTGAAGGCTCAAACTACTGCACAAGACCTCACTGTGTATGTTGTGACTGTTATGGTCACATTTCATGGTAGTGTGTATATAACCAGCCACAACATGATTTATACAGTGGAGAAAATGAATATTTTGTGCCCTGTCCTGACACCCTAGATTAAATTGATCTAATTGATTCTAAATTTGTTGCTAGGGTAGAACAATTGAACACTTGGGTAACTAAAACCCATGAAATTTAACTATGATATTTTCATGATCATGATAAAAAAATGAAAATATTATAAAGCATGCTCTTGGAATTACATCAAAGGATTAAAGAACAAGAAGAATGTGAAGATAATGAAAAAGAAAATGTTTATAAATGATTTGATGATCATGTTTAAGATCTAAGTGATAGAGAAATTTGGAAATGAAATTTATAGTTTGAAAAATATGATTCTGTTGAATTAATATTTGAAACAACCTAATCATTAATCATGAAAACAACCTTGTCGATCCAAAAAAGGCTATTAATTGTGTTGAGTTTGATAATCATGAAGCTGATTTAAAATACAATGAAGAGGAATTCCAAATTATTTTAATAATTCATACTCAAGAAAAAAATCACTATTTAAGAAATTTTGAAAATGATATTACTCATGTAGAAGAGTTATTTGAAAATTAATATTTTAATGTTAAATAATATTCAGCCAAATTTTCTAATTTTGTGAATAATGAGTATGAACATGATATTGGGAAAATGTTGGAAGAGAACATTAAACTGGATAATATAGAATCTGAAATCATTGAACCAAAAATGAATACATCACTTCCATGTTTTGACCGTGTAAATCTAATAATTTTTGAAATACTATTGGATGATGGGGATGAAAAAATGGGTTTTGAAGAAATACTAATTGATGAGTTTATATTTCCATATTCTCTTAGTAATCACTTTTCTGAAATGTTCTCTGAAACAGAAATCAATGTTAACCAACATGAGGAGAAGTGTCTTAATTTTAACATTCGGGTTACTATCGTTATTGATGCTCAATTGAACATTTCTCCCCCTGAACTGAATTTTCTAGAACACACTACTGATTTTATTTTGGAAAGTGATCATTTTGAAAATATACTTAATATAGAGGTTGAGCACACACATTAATTAGGAAAAATTGGTTTGTTATATGAATTAAGTGTTATGTGTGAGTTAACGAGTGAGGATATTTTGGAAGATATTTATAACCTTGTCAACCATAATTCATTGAATGGTGATAAAATAAATTATATTCCCTATATTTCACTTCCATCCTTAACTACGAAGGGTGCTAAGTAGTCCTATGATACTTGGAGTAGTTTAGTAGTGGAGAAAAACATGAGTTCCATTGTATATGATTTTGTTAAAAACTTAATTGAATCCCCTTTTGAATATACTAATCCTAATTTACCAATTTTTACCCTTTAATTTGAATATATTAATGTTGAAGTTGAAGAAGATATCTATGAAGAAATTTACATACCATTTGATGCACCTAATACATTGTTTCCAATTCCTAAAAATGTTAATATTGTCAAATATGTAACAATTATGTAAGTCAAGAGCACCAGGTCCATAACTACTAATGGGTGTTACTTAGGGATTTATGCAGATAATGAGAAATTGGTTTTAGTCTGCTTATGTTTTGGTGCCCACAAATTTCATCTTTATGTTAAAAAAAATTCGCCAAACACATGTGTTGTTTTTTATTATGGAAACCACATATACCTAGTGACTAGAGTTATTTGCTTGGTGAGTCTATATTGGGACTTTAAATCAACCGTTGCATCCGAGGAAACCTCTGGTTTTGTTTGTTTTCAATAAAACACAAAAAAATTGTGATTAAACAAAGTCTAATTGAAGAATTTAAATTTAGTGTTTCATGGGAGTCAATCTATTCACATTCTCTATTTTCACTTTTGTATTATTTTTTGTTGAATAAATATTTTCTTTGCTATCTTCTATTTTTCATATCTCTGTTGGTTAATTGTACTTGGATTACATGCACGGATTTTCAGGATGCTACTATTGGTTTCATGGATGAGTGGAATAACCATAGTTAAGGATTAATGAAAAAAATATAAATTCAGTGTTGTACATTACTATTAATTACTATTTCATTATTATGCTATTTACTACTTAAATATTTTGGTGCATGTTTTGTTTGAAAAATTATTCTTTATATCTTGCTTTCCTGGAAAATTCTTATTTTAGAAAATTCTACTACATGTGTACTAGAAACTTTTGTTGCATGACATGAACTATATTAAATTCTACTGCATGTCTTGCTACTAAAATAAAAAAATTCCAAAAATGTTAAAAAATTCAGCTTGTATTGGATTGAGAGTATATTCTATGTCACTGTGTAAATAAAAAAAACTACAAGTACTTAGCTTCTAAAAACTGAATTTCATTGTTATTAAAATCTTCTCACTTATTGAAATTAAGTGTGGGGGTACAGGCTTGTTGTCTTGTTTTTTGTTGAACCTAAATGTGTAGGTTTAGGTTTTTAGAATGCCATTTATTTCATTATTTAACATCCAATTGAAATTTTTTTGTTAAAATTATTACACCCAATTAACAATGCACCCACATGATGCATGTCCTGTATGAATTTTAATGGAAACTCTATGTCACTAGAAATAATTTTTAATGAATTTACTTGCTAACAGAACTACTTTTATTTTAATCCTTGTGGTAAACAATATTATTGAACATCAAATATACCCTCTATACATGTCATAAATATATTTAAATACAAAATCTATTTTGAACCTTTATTGTTTAATTGTTCTTCTATATATTTAGAACTCAACTTTGGTAAAAAAATTCGTTTTTATGTGTGGGGGAGGGGATCAATTCTTGAATTTTCTAAACTATTCCTTAATGTGATCCCATCAATTTTTACTTACACATAAAATTCTTATCAAAAAATTGTTACTTTTTTAAAGATTATTTCATAATTTTTTTCTTTAGATCTTACCCAATTGGTTTTTTCCTTTCGATGATAACCTGATATGAAGTTTAGATCTGCTTTGATTCTGAAATTATTGAGGTTGGATGATTGATGAGTGGTCTTGCTTAGTGTTTTTATGAAGTTGGATTTAGGAACTATCTCTTAGAGTGATATGGGTAACCATTTAAAGAAATTATGATCATAACCACTGAAACTAGATGTTTGAATTGAACCTAGGGGACACACTTTTTGTTATTTAATAAATTAATTGCCTTAATGAGCCAATGTAAATGGATGACAAAAAAATCTTTTGAAACAGGAATTAATTTGGGCATCTGGGATCCCATACTGAATCTCTGAGACCCTAGATTCTGGGTCTATTTTTGTTTACTATAATCCCTCTGTACACTTTGAATAAGTTCATTGCATAGTGCTTAGCAGATGATACATGGCTTGGGAAAAATTAAATAAATTGTCCTGGATCAAAAAATATTTCATTAAAGTGAGGGGAAAGATGAAAACCAAATGAAGAAGGGGTCAACTAGTTTATATGAGAGTCTTTTAGATTGTATCATTGTGGTAATTCACAGAACAATATATTTATTTTTTGAACCTAGGTGAAAATTCAAAGTACAAATTTCTCTGGTTATGTTTCTAATTACATATAAATCTTACCTATTTTTGCTATTGGAATTAGAAAATTTCTTGTATTGAAATGAGTCACGAGGAAAAATCAGAAATGAGGAGTGACACCATCATTTCATAATGATTCATTACTCTCTTGTCTACCAGTTATAATTTGACTAAGTCAAGACTTGTTTTGAAATTTTCATTTTCAAAAGCCTATAGACATGTTTGTATTCTCTGTTTCAATTTTCTAGACATGTTTCATTTTGAGAAAAATCGCAAATAACATAATTCCATTCTCAATGATAGTAATGCATGGGATTGTTTAAGGACAAACAATAATTATGTTTGGGGGAATTTGATATGGACTTAAAACATTTTTTTCCACATCTTTTTATATTAATTTTTATTTATTTATTATTACCCTTTTTCAAAATAAGAGCACATTTTAATTTCTTGAATTAAATGAGGTATTTAATCATTTTTTGGAATAAAAATTATTTTTTTTATCTTTAAATAAGTTAATTTGTTTTTTTACTTGAGTTTTATAGTCTATTGAATTTTTATTTATTTCGGTGATTTATATCTGCACATTTAATAATTTATCAATTTTTAGTTATTTTATTAATTCTGATATTGAACATAAATAATGTTGTTCAAATTTAGCATTTAATGTATTAAATATTAATTTATTTAAGTAGCATATTCTAAATTTTATCAATCTAATAATAATTCATTAATTAGAAATTTAATTTTACAAAACTATTACTCTAGTTTAATTTCATTAATTAAATTTCATTAATTTACATAAGTATTTAATAACATAATAACTACATGTTTTCCTTCATTAATTTAATTTGTTAGAGTAACTATTTTAATACAATTAACATTGTTATATAATTTAAATCTAGATTTTATTTTATAATTTAGTTGCTTCTTAATTTTAGGTTTTAGTTTTGTTCTTATTTATGTGTAATTTATTGAAGTTAATATTAATTTAGTTAAATATTTAATTGTTTCATTTGTTATTATTTAGGTTTTTAAGTTGTTGGAATTTTTTTTTAATATTTTAATTTAATTAATTAATTCATTACGTCACCTTTTTATATTTTAATTTATTCTTCTCAACATGTAATAAATCTATTAATTAATCTCAATCACATTCCTTAAATTTAATACATCTATTTAAATTTATGATTATTTAATTTTGATTTATAAATGTTTATTTTAAGTTAACATTCAATATACATTAAACTTAATGTATTTTAATCTACGTGTCTATTTAGTATTAATTTATGTTATATAATTTGATGTTCGTATTAATTATTTTATGTTTTATTTTATAACTTTATTTAAGTTTATTAGGGCTTTAGTTTCCAATTATTTTAGTTTATTTTTACTCTAAAATAATTACTTTGTTTAGTCTTAATTTATGTTTTAATCTATTTATTTTTATTTGTATTGCAGATTTGCGATGGCGCAACATTCGTCAGTTATTGTTTCAATTTTATGGTCTCACCACTATCACGGTGCCACAACAACCCCTTATTTATTGTTCCACTGTCAATATCATTCACCGTCTCACTTTTTCTTCTCCTCATGGTCTCACCATTTCCTGCTCCAACGCACCGTAACCTCACGCATTGTAACTCACGATGCATCAAACCCTGCAACTATTTTCCTTCACCTATTTCAGATGTGGAATCCTATTTTCTTAGCACCATTTCCCGAGTCTCTACCACTGTTTTGACTTCTCCTTATAGCGTTGTGACACCCAAACCTTCATCCTGCATCTCTTCCATGGTAACATCACAAACCAGACCAGAATCAGACTCTAACAAAATTGAATAGTGAATCCCAGACCAGATTCACACTCAAAGCACATTCAATTTAAACTAATCAAATCCTCAAACCACAAATCTGAAAAAATGATGAGCCATAGGAAGGAGGGTGGTCGTGGTTGAACCGCTGCTGAAGCCTAGCAGAGGCTGTCACACTGTGGGAATCCTAGGAGGAGGCCGATTCCAACCATGTCACTATCATGGGAAGCACCGTTGTGCGTAGAAGAGCATTGCATCACCGGTTCGTGATGCCAGCCATTATGAGGAGAGTCCATGAGGAAGATCGTGAGCAACTACGCTTCTAATGAGGAGTCAAGTACACCACTGGTTGCGCCATCTGAAACATTGAACCACCGTCGCTAAGGTCAGAGCCCCATCGTCTGTGATTGAAGGTCTCTGAGTATTATTCAGGGGATTTAAACATGTACATATACACTTAAATAAGTCATTTTAAGTTAGTTTCATGTGGAAAACTAGAGTGACGTGTGGGAGTGGGAAAACGCTCGTGTGTGGTACATAAGTGAAGGACGTTTGAATTCAGTTGAAATGTGTTGTGACATGCAACAGATGACAGATGATATTTAACACCGAGAAACAACATATGTTTTGGGATGCTAATTCATTCCACTATCACACATTTGATGAGCATATTAAAAGGAATATCATTTTTAAGGGTAAAAACACACTTTTCAGAGAGAAGACTTCTAGGAGCAGTATATGAGCAGAGCAGGAGATGAAGGAGCCTGGAAGAAGAGATGTGCAATGGGAGTCCTTCTTCCCTCTATCTATAAATCTTAAACTCTGTTTTTGGTAGTTTTCACTGCATTAAATAATATGATCATAGCATGATCTTTCTCTGCTTGGGAATTTTATAACATTCTGGTTTAGGTTCTAGGATTCTTTATTTTTTTTCCTTTTTAAAAAATTAGAATTATTTGGTGAGAGTGACTCTGTTTCTAATCATTTGATCATTAACACTTCAATTCTTTCAAATATAAACTCCATTATCGATTGGAGAGATTGATATTGAAGGCATTTATCGATGCTTCAACTATCAAAGCAATTGGAATTTAATGGCGAGTTAATTTCCAATTTTTTTCATTCCAATTTCCACAACAGATCAGTTGATTCATAGAGTGAGGAACACCAAGATTCAATCTCTTGTCTGATGAATTTTCTAGAGAGGGAGATTATCCAGTCTTTATTGATGTGTGATTCAATTTTCAGTTGTGTATAGAATATCCAATCATTCTAGAAGTTCATAATTCATGAGAACATTGTTGATCTCGCTCCATGTTGTGCTGCTTAATATTAGTTTATAGTATTTCATTAGTTTGTTAGTACGTAATGTAAATTTTAAATTCTTTGTTAAAAAAATCATGTTTCATCATCTTGTTTCAACTTCATCATTAACTGAATAACAAAAATTAAAAGTAAATAAATTTTTCCCTTCTTGTGACAATAGTGGGGGTTGTAAATCAACCTGAGAGAACCCACCTTCCTTGCCTTGGGTTCGACCTTGCACCACTAGACTAGTGTAGGATTATAAATAATATTTGAGGGTTGTGACAACCTATGGCCTCATCAGATACATTCCTGTAATTTAAGACATTGTCATCACGGTGGAATATCTCTACAAATACCTATCACATGGCCCAAATATAATTTATAATAGATAATTAAATAATTAAAGAATGGTAAAAAAACAATAAATCATTCCCAAGATGAACAAGTATATTCCTTCTCCAGAAGTTAGGCATGGGTGAGAATCTTAATCAATGAAGGATCATAGGAAACACGACCTACTTCCCACTACTAAGAATTGGTCATGGTAATGTCTCTTGATTCACATATAAGGTAACCATTTAATTTTTCGGTTGTATTCATTTTAATTTATTTATTTATTGAAATTAAAATTTTAATGATCCAATTGAATGGTTCAGCATATCCAATTTTTAAGGTCCCATACACCTTATAAATTATTTAGTTGTGTCCATTTAATCCTAACAGAACCCCATCTTGGCCCATTCGACGGATGGTCCCTGGCTCAACATGCCACACATGGATTCATAATGAATTTTTTTTATCCAATTTAGAAAAAAACTATTAGCTTAAGGCATATTATTTAAGTAGAAATTCTTTTGTCTTTTCCCTTCAAGAAGAGTTTTCATATTTCTATATAAATCAACCAATGAACATCCAGTCATAGAAAACAAGGAACAACAACTATCACATGAAAATAAAAAATTACACACACATAGTATATATGACATGGCATAATGCTTGGAATTAAACACCCTATTGTTCCTAGTATGTTGTATGATTATAAGATTCCCACATTTCCTCAGGCTTGGGCTAAAAAACCCATTATTATTTGATAAATATTGTCAATAGAATAAATCCAGTGAGTCTCCCAATGGTAAAATATAGTGAAATGATTACAACGAAATCAAGACCAAAAATTACCTTTCCAATGAAATTTAGGTTTTCACGATATATAGGGTAGTTTCTCTGAGTCATAAGAACATAACCAAATTACAATATCCTTGTATACTATGTCACCCAAATAGTAAAAAATAATGAAAGTGTATCTAATATAACTTTGTAGCATCCCGGTCAAGATGCCACTCACCCTTTCCCTGAGATGGTTGTCCACAAGACCTCACGTGTGCCTCCTCGAATTCCAAGGTCTTCTAACTAGAGGGTAGGTCCATAGATATATCTGTTGGTAGACTATTCTAGCACTAATCATAGTAGAGCATGAAAATATATACATACATACATACATAAATACATATATATATATATATATATATATTTATATATAACATTTAAAACAATGGAGATGAAATAAACTATAGACACCAGTGTAAATTAAATACATAATCATACATGGTAAATAATAATATAATTAGAATATGAATAAAAATTGATGTAATTTGATTATCATGATGATGTTTCTATACAAACAGAGTTTTTAATGGGAAAGGGATACCAACATATACAATATTTTAACAAATATAAAAAGAGCTAGTTACTGTAATAAGTATCATATTGAGCATAGGATCAGTCCTCTACTCATGAAACTATCTTAGTAATGCAACTCAATCATGCATTGGATGCTAGATTCTTCCAGTTTTCAATACATGAAACCAAATTGTCTACTCGAATACCAATTATTCATGAGTAAGGTGTGAGATACAACCTCAGTAAGCTTACACCCATTGTGTATATGACATTACATTTCCTAAAAGAAAAAATAAAAAATATTGAATAATAATTAAAAGTAATACATAATAAATAAATAAATAAATAATAAGGGAGGATTCTGTTAAGACAAAAACCAAATTATTCCTACTTCGACCTATGCCAGTGTTTCTGAACTGGGATTTACCACAATGTGAAAGTAAGTGTAGTAATGTTTAAAAGATAGGTTGTCCCCAAGCTTATGATCGAGATTAGAGGAAATGTCTCTACATTTATAAATCTGAAGGATCATTTCTAATGCCGAAATAATTCATTCGCCTTTTCATTATTTCCATTTGAAAAGAAATTTTTAAAATTTAAAGAGTCACCTTGATATCATCTATTGAAATACGAAGAGACGTTACATGTAAGCTTGAAGGGCCCATCATATGACCAATTTTATGTACTCTGTCAATGGTGACCCAATTATGATGTACCATGTGTCACACCAGGCATGGTGTGTAAATTTCACGTACTAATAAATCGATGAGTCCATACCTAGTGTCACATAGAGAATCCTGAGTCTATATCATGGAATGGTACAACCAATCATTACATTGAGACCATCGATGGGGTATCCTCTAGGGAACTGGTGTCACTCTTCTAGAAGCAAAAAAAGTAATAACGAATGGTGATACCATCTTAGGCATAACTGGTGTTTCCATATGTAAATACCCGACCAAAGTTTCCTGGAGTCGATGCCTTATTTTATTACATTGGCATATAAAAAATGAATATACATCCCAATGGGACAAGTAGTTTAGTAGCTTTTGGAAACTATATATATATATATATATAAGTTCAACATTACATCATCAAATGAAATAAAATAGTACTCTATCCTATTAGAAGCATTTATGCCTTCTAGATTATGCATGCTAGTCACCCATAAATTAATTCTTCATATCCTAGAAAAATGAAAAATAAGAAAGGGGTGAGCTCAAATTATCATTAAGATTAAGAAATACATCATAATATATCATAAACATAAACATTATATGTGGTAAATTATTGAAACACATGCCCTTAGAGATAATAATCTTGAACACATTATGGTGGGAATATGAGCTGAGTAAATAATACCATAATAAAACCTAATCACTGGTCTTCTAATAGTCAAATAACAACATGAAATTCTAATTACTAGCCCCATAAGGAGATAAATGAATATGTTGGACGTTCTAAAACATACCATCAAGGCCTCATCCATGACATCTTAAAATGATTAAGGCCTCGTCCAAAACTATATCTCAAAATGGGCAAGGCCTCACCCTTGTCCACATCAATTTGTCTCATGAGACCAACAAATGCATCGAGGGGATATAGAAGGAACCCACCATCTCATAATAATTCCAATTAATTCTGCATATGATCAATGGTAAACATAAACAACAAATATAATCTAATTGAAACAAAAAAAAATGAAATGTAACTAATTTTCTCTAATCATTAAACATAAACACTAACCTATCACAGTAATACAGTGAATGGTATTATGATTGAGAACCCAATTTCAAACTAATCATAATAAATTAAATTAAAGATGGAGTATTATATCATAATATATTATTCCCAATAATAAATAAAAAACTACAAGATTGTTGAAATAGATGAGAACACTCTTATAAAACAGTCTAGTAATTCTTGTGATAAATACTCCTTTACTTTGAGAAGAAGATTTATTTTGTAGAAATACTTGTATAAATCCAGGTGTTAAGTAAGATTAAATTTTCATAATAACTTATTTATTTTAGAGATTTTTTTTTTCTAAAAATAGATTATAGAGTGCCCAGGAAAATAGTGATGAATTTTAGAAATTATGTTGAATTGGGTTGGTATTTTAGGAAAAATTTATGAAATATCCTTTTAAAACATATCACTCCCATAAGTGAAGGATTGATTCAGGTTGGAACATATATATATATAATTTAAACATAAATTATGATTAGTACAATTTAATGAATAATAATTTATTTGAGGCAAGTAGATAATAATAGTAAACCGAATGAAAATGGAGATTCAGGGGGAAAACACATACCTTAAGTCTGAATGTGTTCTGCTTTTTAACTCAATGTCCTGGAATATGAAATTAGACGTATAAATAATTTAATTCCGAACCTATTTGGCATGTATTTAGTTTATCATTATTTTATTATGTCTATTGTGTTCTTATTTATTAGTTATAATATTGAATTCAATCGTTCTAGAGTGTTTGTTTTCATTCTTTTCATAATCGATTAAGTTGTTTTTAGGCAATGGAGTCCATACAAAATGGATGTAAATCTAGAGAATTGAATTTAAATATTATTTATGAACTTTTATAGGTTTTAATAGTCATTTATATAATTTTTTATGTGGCATGAGGATAAATCATTAGATTTATTATTAACGATAATCACTTAGATTATTTTAGCGGTATTTGATTATTAAAAACTAGTTTGGTGATATGATTTAATATTTTTTGGATAAACTAGTACCTAAATATTAAATTGGTTATAATAAATATATCATAGTCACATTCAACTATGAAAATGGTTTCATGACTAGTAGTGAAGGATAAATTAAAGAACGAAACTTCGTCATCCATGAAGGATGTAAAGTGGAACCTCATGGATGATGATTTAGTTTAAAAAATAAAAGAAATAGAGTAAGAATATTGAGGATAGTGATTCCATTAACATGATATAATTCTAGTATGTAGATGATAATCGAGTTATCATGTTCATTTAGATGGAAAAGGCTATGTGGGGAAGATAATAGGAAGGAACTTGAAATGAAAATGAAAGAAATAAAATGTGAATTTACAAACAGAATTCACCTCGTTGAGAATCTCTTTAAGGGAAGTTTTTTTTCTCTTTTGGAAACACAATGAGTTTATTGGACATGGAGATTATTTGGGAAAGGTTATTTGTATATAACATTTAGGATATTACAGGCTTAGATAACTGAAGAGATGAGGGAGTGAGGTGGGGGGGGGGACTACAACAGAAATTGGTTTTAGCGGTGGGTTTTTATCGGCGGTTTTGGTAACCTCTACTAAATGTTTTTTAAAATGGTTTCAAGGAAGTTTATTAAAATCCTCCATGAAAAATTTTTAAAACCCTACCTACCCTCCCCCTCCCCTCCCAGAACCCACTTCTCCCCACTTCCCCCGCTTCCCCCGCGACCCGGACCCCCCGCAACCCCTGCGACCTCACGACGCCGGGGACCTCGCGGTCCCAATGACCCCGGCCCCCCATGACCCCGACGACCCCACAACTCCGACGACCCCGTGACCCCATTGACCTGAGCCCCCCTCGACCCCAGAGACCCCACGACCCCAGGTGGTATTTATGATTTTTCTCATAAACCATTTGTATTATAAGCGTTTGTGGTTGTTCCAATTTACTTCTTTACTATGTTTTGTGTTCCTGAGTAAGAAAAGTCAGATTAGGACTCATATTGGTGTATGAAACCCTCTAAGGACTCTGTTAGGTCCATTGATGTTTGATATTGTACCTAGGTCTACCATTTGTTTATGAAAACCCCTTAAGGTTGGTGAAATATTTTTTAAAATGTTGAAATAAAATAATTATGAAATTGAATGGGTAGAGAATTGTAATTTTGTATATAGTCAAAGTTAATGGGATATTTGAAATATGGAACTGGTATTTTTTTAAATGCATAGATGGATTCTGAAATGGATTAAAATAAGCATTTTTCACTGTGATTTTGTTATGGTTTTCCATAAAGGACAAAAATGTTTTGAAAGTGGGTATTGTTTTGAAAATGAGGCGGTGTCCTCAATGTTATAGGAAAAAGGGGGTTATCTTAATATATATCTAATGGTGATTAGAAATGAGGGTGTGGTTACACTTTTTTGAAAATATATTTTAAATCCCCTTTTATGGTTGTAAATAGATATGAAATTCTTGGGACATGTTGAGTTTTGAAAAGAGGAAGACTCATTTTTTGAAGGGTGGATTCAAAATTATTTCAATTGAGTATCTTGAATTGTGTTTTATTCCATGATTTGATTTTAAAGATATGTTGAGAACATAGTCTTTTAAATGATATATGAGTTATCGAGATAGAACCCCCGAAAATTAGGTTGGCATGTAAAATTGTTTTATTAAATTAAATAAGTGATAAATGTGTTTTGTTGATGACAGAACATAAGAGGGGAATATGGTATAATGTGATTGTGTTAAATCGGTAAAGGTATGGAATTGATATATGTGATAAATGAGTTGTGATTTTTAATAGAATATATGTTAATGGGTTAATCATTATAAATGGGATATAAATAGTCAGTTATGGGAATGATCATTTAAGTATATTGATATAATATATTATTTCATTCTTGGATGGTAACCTAGGGAAATCATTTGGAAAGATGTTGGTGTGTCAATCCACTATGATAGGAAGAGTTACATTTCATGTTTCATTAGAAGCAATCAGATTTTTAACACTAACTAGTCCTTGATTTTTCAAACCACAATTATTATATCTTTAATTATAACTATATTTAGAACTAAATCCCCAATGAATTCACGATGATCTCATTATAGAGATGTGAACACTACCTAATAATATTGGTGGACTATACCAGCTTTAAATCCCACCATCTAGTTCATAAAAAATATTAAATCAATGAAATACATGTATATGATCTAAATAAACTAGATAAATTATACTACAATAATAGTCATGCAGAATTCTATCCATTTCAATGCACCTCACTACCACTATCTATGAGTTGTGTTGACACTGATGGTATGGGGAATAGTTTCCACATGATGATTAACAATATAAGAATGATGGATGTATCCAATACAAAAATATCATATATTATATCGATAATTTCCATATTTAGACAAATGGTACCCCAAACCATATAAGAATTATGTTTCTTTTTCACGATATCCTTCACTTACGTATAAAACTTCTTCTCAAATGTCCCAAGATAGTTATTTCTTCTCTAATGGGTCCCATCCTAATAAAATTAATTGTTCCTATATGCCTCTTAGTTTTCCTAAGTCATTTGTTAAGAACTAGTCTAATAGGACTATTCTATCTGAGCATACAAAACCAGAGGTACGGTTGATCTTATTGCACTAACTAGTCATAGAATTTTATGAAAATATTTTTTAAGATTCCCATTCATGGAACAATGGTGTAAATTATTTAGTGGTGATATGAATTAATTATTTATTTTTAAATTCAAGATGCACTGTAAAAAACTTGGTTAATTGATGTGATATGGATTATAAGAAACTCATCTCATTGATTGATTTTCTATAACATTACTATCATAAGACTGACACTACATATTGTGTTTAAATCCCATGTTGATGCTCCTAGTTTCACACAGCTAAACAATGGTGTCTCCTACACTAATATTCCATCCAATTTCTCTTCCTCCAACCAAATCCTTATTATCTATTTCTAGGTGGCATGTAATATAGAACATTAAAAATATTGATAGATCCTTAGTTTGGATGCTTTAAATAATGATATATTCATTCAGTCCTTTTCTAAGGGTTGCCTCTCATGAACATTGAACAAGGTGACTGAATTTTGAAGTATATTTAATATCTTATACACATACATGTTCAAATTTAACAAATTATTCTACATTTATTACCCCAATGGTTTTCAAGAATAATTATTTTACATTACAAGTATACAAATCCATTCCATGTGAGGTATTGAAACAATATATCAAAAACAACTATGTCTAATCATTCTATCATTGGGTACTCAAGAATATTCCTTCCAACTTTGACGTTTATCTCATCTTTTTTCCCATAAATGTTAAATAAAACTGGACCTCCTATACGAAAACACATCTAATTTATTGGGTATAAAATCACCTTAAAATGTCATTGGATTCTATTTGAGATGTTCTATTAAATGATTTACCAAATGAAGTTCCACATTTACAGGTCCCTTAACGCCTTCCAAAAAATCATGTTCTATACTCTGAAAAATATCATAGTTTACTTTTTGTCCAAGACAAACTACATTCTTAGTTTCACTATATTTTGGTTATTATGGCTTCAAGGGGGAATAAAACAGGGAGGATTTTACATTATCGTTATCTTCCTACTTATAGAATCATGTAAATAGTATTTGGATCCCAACATCACTGTAAAAAAACTATTCTATGATGAAATGTGTTTGGTGCCAATATCACTCTATAATCACGTGGATAGAGGACAATGTTGATAAAGTGGAGTTTCTTCTCCAACTATTTTATGGATTGGGAACAATTGGGATCAATTAATGGAAATTATATGCTTTAATCCATACCATTTTCTTTGTGATTTAGAGTCAGACAATCAGGTCCAATTAAGTGTCACATCGTTCTATTTCTATGCTTCTTCATCATGATTGGAAACATAGTTTTTTTCCTCATGAACTGGGATTCCAACCAAGTTATGCTTTTGTTACTTTTTTATCTAATATTATATTTTGACGCTATAAAGGATTTCAAATGTCAAGGGTTGAAAATTTTTAGATTTGGGAGAAACAAGATATGAATTCTATTTATCATAACTTTAAGTATTGACCATGTGGTTATTGAGTAATATGGTATTGTTAGCACACTATTTCTATTTACCAAATAAACTTCCCCTATCATAAACACTAGACAGTTTATATCTAACTCTGGGGATCATCTTTATTATATTATGTTTATGTAATCTTACATTATCATATATATGAATCTCTTTCTCTATTTAGTAGTAACTATGTGTTTTAATTTTTATTATTATTGTGTAGGCACATTGTGATATACATGGATAAAAGATGGATCACATTACTGAGGAACACACCTCAATATGTAAAGGGTTTGAATGATTTTTTAGATTTTTCAACTTCTAATCCATCCGTTGAAGGGAGAATAAGATTTAATTGTCCTAAATGTAAATTTAGAACATGGTTGAAGAGAGATGAAGTATACGAACATTTCATACTGAAGCAATTCCCTGATCAATATTTGTGTTGGGTTTGGCATGGAGAATCAAGCGTTACAAGAAATATTGAGTACTGATGTAAATCCACAGAATGAGGTCTCAAGTTTGTCGACAATGTAAAATGAAATGAAAAACCTCAAAAATGATGCATTTGGCACAACAAGACACCACTATCAGCATCAGAACATATCAGAACAACCAGAAGAGGGTGCTACAAATTACAACGTGACAAGTGATGTTTTTTAGAATGTAACAAAATGAGATCATGATTGTAACATATCCTTGGATCCTCCTCTTGATTCTGTGGAGCCAAATGTATGAGAAAACTTCATTGAGAAATATGTGTTTCATGATTTAGTTGACGAAGAAAATCAATAGTTGCATAGTGGTTATTTGAAATATTCAACGCTTTCAATTCCCCTGAAGTTGTACCATATCAAATGTCTATGTGGGATTACAAATAAGGTAATGTCCATGATAATATAATTGATTCGAGATGCATTTCCTGAAGAAAAAATCCCAGATTATTTTTATGATATGAAAAAGGTTGTTAACAAGCATGGTATGAATTATACAAAAATACATGTGTCTCCCAATGATTGTATGCTTTATTGGGGAGAGTATTCAAGTAGACAGAATTTCATGAAATGTTCTCCTTCTAGATGTAAGTCAAAGGGTGATGTTGGAAGTCTGAATAGACATAATTTCATGGAGAAGAAGAAAAGGAACACACCTGAAAATGTTTTTCATTGCTTTCCCTTGAAGCCTCGATTGTTAAGATTATTCATGTCATTGAAAACTGCCAAACACATGAGGTGGCATTCTATAGATAAAACCATTTTGGGTTAATGATACATCCATGAGATTCCAAATCATGGAATAAATTTGATTCATTACATCTATATTTCACAACAGATCCTAGGAATGTTCAATTGGGATTGGTTTCCAATGGATTCAACCCATTTGGGACTTTGAGTACCAGTTATAGCATTTGGCCAGTTGTTTTTCTCCCTTATAATCAGCCTCGATGAATGTGTATGCAACAAAAATATTTTATCATTTTGATGATTATTCCTAGAAAAAAAATGGTTGGAAATGATATTGATTTATTCTTGCAGCCTTTGAGTGATGAATTTTAGGAGTTATGGAGCAACAATGTTGAGATAGTTGATGCTTCTTCTAAAACAATGATCAAAATGCATGCTGCTTTAATGTGGACCATTAGAGACTTCCCTAGGCTTGGTAATTTATCTGGTTGGAACACTTACACAGGTTTGGTTTGTCCCATTTGTTACTTTGATTTTGAGCCCAAACAGCTACCTCATAGTAGAAAGTGGTGCTTCTTGTGCCATCGAATATTTCTCGATGCATCTCAAAGATTTCGGCTGAACAGATCAAAATTTAATGGTTCCATTGATCGTAGACCACCTATAAAGTTGTTAACTACTTCTGATATATTAACACAACATGAAAATGTTGAAATGAAATTTGGGAAGTTTCAACATTTTAATGATAGAGGAAAATGGGTCTGAAGTGCATCGTCAGGTGAAATCAAAATGCAACAATGGAAGAAAAAAAGTATTTTCTTCAAACTCCCATATTGGGAATCTAATATGTTACGGTAAAATCTTGATGTGATGCATATTGAGAAGAATTTCTGTGAGAATTATGTTTTCTCATTACATAATGATCATGGAAACTCGAAGGATCATCTCAATGCTTGCAAAGACTTACAAGTAATGAACATAAAATACGATCTCTGGCCAGATGAGAATGAAATGCATGATTCGGCTATTTTTGTAATGAAAAATATGGATAATGATATATTCCTTATAATTTTAAAGAATGTGAAGGTATCTGATGGGTATTCAAGTAACATCTCAAGATGTGTTGACTTGAATAATCGTATGTTACGTGGATTAAAAGGTCACGATTCACATATTTTGTTACAATAGTTACTACCATTGACACTGCGTACATTATTACTTGAAAAAGTTACTATTGTTGTACTCCAATTTTGCACATTTTTCAGGCAATTATGTGAGAAATATCTACATCCATTTCAGCTTAACAACCTCCAGGAGAGGTTTGTATTGAAACTTTGTGCAATGTAGATGATATTTCCTCCATAATTTTTTACTTTCATGATGCATTTAACTGTGATTTTTTTTGATGAAGTTAAATTAGGAGGCCTCGTTCATTATCGATGGATGTATCCAATTCAGAGGTATTTTATTTATATGTTTTTCATTTAAGTAATTTTTTTTGGAATTTATATAAATGCATAATATTATTATTTTATTTCACAAATTTCTTTGGCATTTGAAAGCATATGTGAGAAATAATGCTCCACCAGAAGGCTCTATTACAGAACGATAGTTGGATGAGGAGTGTCTTACATTTTGTTCCAGATATTTGGATGATATTGAGATAAGATTTAATCATGTTGGACTTGTTGACGACACATAATATCAATCTCAAATGCATCAGAAATCAAAAATATTTACTACAATTGGCCGATCAGTTGGGAGGAACTCAAATGTGACACTGACAGAATTGGAATTATTACAGGCACATAGATATGTGCTGCTGAATAGTGAAATTGCTGATCGATTTATTAAAGAGTTTAGGATACAAACAAAGAGATGAATGAAAGGCCAAGCACGAAATGAGAAAGATATAACGGAAGTTGTGAATAAAGAGCTTGTTGAATGGTTTGCATGACATGTAAGTTTATTAATATTTCAATAAATACGAATATTAGTTTGTCACATAAATTTTGTAAATCTATGAAATTATATTTCTTTTTTTAGATCATGAATACTGATACTCAAGCACAATTGTCATAAGATTTGATGTTTCTTTCTAGAAGTCTTATAAAACAAGTTAGAAAGTTCAATACTTATAATATAAATGGATTTTGATTTCATACAGTCGATCGAGACGTGAGTTTGAAAACACAGAATATTGGTATATATAAATTTTCTAAAGTGGGATTATATGGAAAGTTGCATGATATTATTGAATTAAACTACCACAGACATTTTTCTGTTGTTTTATTCAAATTCAAATGGGTCGATATTATCAGAGGTGTTGAAAGAGATTCCTTGCAATTTACTTATGTGAACATCTCTCTCTTGATGGATGTTGCAGATCCTGAATTGCTTGATCCTTATTTCGTAGAATCACAAGAAAAAACGGTATATTATGTGAATGATGTTTTGGATGAAGTGTGGTGTGTAGTTTTTCACATAATAAAAAGAGATTTGGATGATATGGGTGATGAAGTTGAAGATTTGACCTCTGAAATTGAATTTCAGCAACAACAGGAAGCAGAATTATTTGTCCATCATGATATTGAAAATATTAGTCTAGCAAGGATGAAAGAAGTGCATGGAGCATTGGAGTAGGAAACTGACATTATTAAAGGGAAAAATTATTGTATGCACAATTATTTATTCATTCAGCAACCACTTGTTTCATTTCTGCGGTCATTCATTATTATTGTTATATATATTTTCTCTGTTAGTACTGGGTATCTATTATCATTTGAATTTTTTTCTGGATATTTTTTTCAAATATATATTTCGAACTAAATTTTATTTGATTAAATGACCTTAATTCCATAGAAAAAGAGATACACTATTTCATCTAGTACTGCGACAGATGACAATCCATCTGGCTCCCTCCCCACGGCATCTGAGGCACCAGCTGCCTACACCCCTACACTATCTCCCCCTGCACCATCTCTCACACCATTTGTGGGTGTCCCGTTAGAGGCTACGTCTTTGACTCCAACTTTACAAGCCTCAATAGTGGGGTGACGACACGCCCCTTCCAGTAAACCATAGACATACTGGAGTGTCACTGTCATAGGTACAAAATTTAATTTAAATAATTTTTTTAATTTTTTTATACTAATTGTTTTCTCATTAAAGATGAAAAAAATGATACCGTGGAGAAAAACATATAATGTTAAGATGTTTGGAATATGAATGGTGAGAAGATAGTCATGGAATTTGATTCTTATGGGGTCCCTATGGATGACGACGTGGGGTTACTTGGCCATATTCTAGGCCAGCTGGCAGAGGAGACCATTTCCCTTCATATTTCTTAGGATGATTAGATACATATGTCTCCAAGATGGAAAAATGAAGTTTTTGATTCCCAAATAAAGGTAATTTTATTACATTATGGTTTAATTCAATGTCAGGTTACAAATAAGTTCAAAATTAATCTCTGTATACAGATGTTCTTCCACATTACAGTTGCTGATGTGATAGCACGAAAGTTGACATTGAAGAATCATGGTTAGAAATTAAAGGATTTTAAATGGAGATTGTGGGGTGATGTCAACGGTACTTCATTTACTGTGCAACAAATTTATGAGAAGATACTGAGTGGGGTACTGAAAGAATAGTGGAATGTTTTTTTGGACAGACATCATGGTGAGAAGAGGATGGTATTGAAATATATATTATTATATGATCCACATTTTACATTTATACATGTATATGAAGAGGAGATTAAATTGAATAAATTACTGTTAAATTTATTTTTTTTATTTCAGGATCTCTGAAGACAGAATGCATCAAACTGGGCTAAGCAAGTCATCCCTTACACTGTGGCCTCCAAAATCTTTTCTAGAATTCGAATGACATTAATAATATTTTAATTATTTTAAATATTTATAAGAAAATATTATCTGTTTAATATATTGAAGTGTTCATTTGGATTTTCTTAATGCTGTCACAGAGCTTAGGGAATGAAGAATCCATAACTGAACTGTGGATGGATGATCACAAAAAAGTTGATGGATGTTTTGTTAATGAGCCTGCCAATGAAGTTGGGGTATGAAGTCAATTTTCTATTATAATAACTTATTATCTTTTTATACTGTGTTCATATATATAGATATTAGATTTATATGTAAAAATTAAAGAACTGTCGGATTCCAATCCTGGGAAGTCCTACTCAGTATCCCAGGATGACCCAGTTGCTAAAGTCCATGGGAAGGAGCATCCTGGTAGTGTGTGCGAGATGGGATTCAGACCCGTACAATCTGAGGTCTTTGGCATGCCACTCGGGATTCCAGCTGCATCTACACTTGGTTAAAGTCAGTCCATACCCGAATATGCTCGGAGAAATATTGCTTCTCTACAAACCACAGTTCAAGATCAGGGGACTCAGATGTCCACTTTGTAGAAAGCAATGAATGATATACATAAACAGATGAGCAAATATGCCCCAGGTGGTAGTGGATCGACTGGTGGTCATCATGTAAATCACAAAAAATCAAAATCATTTAGTTTGAAAACTTTCATTGGTTTTATATTTTAATATAAATATGCAACAATATTTTATTTTCAATATAATATTCTTACAGGTGACAACAGAAAGTGGAGATGGAAGTGGAGAGGGTGACGATGCATCATCGGACCATGAGTATTTGTATTGTTTATGTGTTGAACAAATATGTGAACAGTTGGTTTTTATATATACCATGTGTGGCACATAGTTTCCAACAAACATTTTCATATCCTGACATTTTCTTGATTTCTCATTTTCCTTTTTATTCATTATATTGATTTCTTATGTTTCCTTTTTTGTCTCGATTTCTTGAGTGTGGTATACATCATTCCATTTAGGCCTATGTTTGAATTGGTAGTCAAGATTTTGGATGACTAGAAGTTAAACCCATTGTTGATGTGTAGAAAAAATTCTTGATGGCTAATATTATAATATGTAATTATTCAATATCATCATCCAAGAAGGTAAAACGTTTTGGAATTGGTCTCCTATGACACCGTGAATCACAAAAACATACGGATTGATAACTCTTTATTAAGAAATGTTTTCTATGAAACCAATAGAAAATGATTTTCATTTTCCATAACAAAAACATAACCTTGTTTTCAATTTTGTCCTAATATGATTCATGTTATATAAATCCTGATTTCCTAAAATTATTCATGAATATATAAAAAATTACATGTCGTTCCATGAATAAAACATTAGAAAACAATAATATCTCATAGGTAGTGTATCACCCAAGGTGGAATAACATCCAAATATAACATCAAACAACAAGAACAACAATCCCACACTGAGAACCTGGGTTTTCTCCCATATATGGATTAGATAATCCCACAAAAAACACATTACCATGGACGTAAACACCGTAATATCATATAAAAAATTCAAATAAATTATTCAATAGAAAATAAAATGGCTTTGATACAACATTGTGACACCATTACCCAGGTTCCACTAAACTGGTTCCCCAAACCAATGTGCCACATGACCATAGGAATGCCTCCTCATATACCAGAGGCTTTTTACTAGTATTAAGGGTCCAATGAGGTATGTGGGGATAATATATCCTATTTACCAGTGTAAAACAATATTATAAATGGGTTTTACATTTTTATTAACAACAATGGTAATTAATTAATCATTTTAAATTCATATATTGTGGTGCACTAATAAGTTCACTCATATCATACACATAGGATTTAGTTCCTGGAAAGCCATATCAATACACTATCCAAGCATAGGAAACTCCATATACATCATATCTAGTTCAGTATGTCAAATTTCATGTCTATCCATCCCACATTAAAGATAAGGAATTCCTTGTAAAAAAATTCTTACCCATGGGTGGGATCTACTATGTCCCTCATTATTTACTAATCCATCAATAAACATTCCACAAGGTAAAACCCACATGAACTTTTTAACAAATTACAATATAACGGGTGAACCTATTTCATTTCACCAGTATTAAAATAGTTTATCACTTTCACTGCACTTAACGTAATTGCATAACTACTCTATTTTACTATTCATTCATAATAAAAACCATTGTACATACATTCAATTCCATCTTATAACATGAATATTCCCACATTTTCCATTCATTATTTTTCCCCTTAGTTATCTCACAACCCATTTAACCATAAAATTTATGATTAATCACTTATTCCATTTTGACATGCTAAGAATATCTATAATTGGTTTAATCTCATAAACCCTTCAATTTAGCATTTAATAACTAAATTCACATGTTCAAGGGATTGGAACACCCCATGGGTAGCCATAAACCTAGTCCACTCTTCATCAATATATACAAAAACATCCTTGAAAGTTCCAACACATCATCGAGTTGATTTTACTTTATCATATTGTGTCTGGTTTGATTTATTTTTTAGGGTAGTGGTGCAGTGGAAGCAGAATTTTTTTTTCTGGTCAGCTTTTCGCGGCGGTTTTAATGGCCACTAAGAGTATACAGGTAAGATAGTAGTGGTAGATAAAACCTCTGCTAAACGTAATTATTTTTACGTTTAGCAGCGGGTAAAACCTCTGCCACAGAGTCGCATCACTCGCGTGAATTCCATGGCGGTTATTGTGACTCTAGCGACAGTTTTACGGCCGCTGGATTTTATTTTATTAGCGGCGGTTATAACTACCACTAATAAAATAAAATCCCAGGCTTTTAAAAACCGCCGCTAGAGTGTGGAGAACCTCCGCGAAATGAAGCTGCTACGACGCTTTTCATAAACTGCCGCAAAATGGAAAAAACCGCTGCTAATAGTTTGTTGACGCCAAATTTAGCGGTGGTTTCAGTATACCACTTCCCACCCATGTAGTGGTGGTTTAAACTGCTGCTAAAGGGCGGTTTTCTTATAGTGGGGGGGGGGGGTTATAGTGGATGAGAGGAGTGAATTTTAAATATTTTATTCATTATTTTTTTATTTCCCTCAGGACAACCAATGTTGTTGTTTCATATGACCCCTAATAGTAATAAGTGCATCTGTTTTTCAACCAAGTGGGCTTACATCACTCATTATGTCATTAATTGTGTAATTAATAGATAATTTGTATATATGGTATTTTACTACATTTCACTATTCATCAAAAATTCCTGAATTTTTCAAAAATAACAAAAAATCGCCCTAACCATTTTCAAAATGTAGAATTAAAAAATGAAATCCATTTTTCAAAAATAATTTTCCAACTATTTTTAAATTAATTTTTAAATAAAATCATTGTTAATTCGAAATTTAAAAATTTTAAAGGTATACTTAGTTTTATATCACATTGAAAAATTAATTAGGATATCATTATCTTATCACCATATGAAAAAAAATATCATTATTTACTATTGATATGTGTCATATTACTATTGATATTACTATTTATAAGGGTATGTTACTATTCAACAAAAATCAATTTTGTTTTATCAGACTCCAACTGACTTACAGATCACAACTATAGATGTCCATTTTTCAAAATTAAAAACACATTAGAGACAATGTTGTTTTTAACGGTTGGATTAAAAAATGTGTTGTTTTGTAAGGATTTAGTGTTTCATGAATTCATTATTTATTTTCCAATCCTTGGGATGTTACATTCAACCCTCCTTATAAACGTTTCATCCTTGAAATTAACAGAACGTTACCTCATATGAATATTTGGGTAGGTATTCATCATCAACACTTCAGGCTCCCATGTTGCCTCTTCGATTTTATTATTTCTCTAAAGTATCTTTACCAGAAAATTTGTCTTATTCCTCAACACTTGTTCTTTACTATCCAGAATCCAGATAGTCTCTACACAGTAAGATAGGCATGATTCCAACTCTCTACATTTAGAAGTGAAGACATTCATTGGTTCAGGAATGTACTTCCTCAGTAATGAGACTTGGAAGATGATATGTAACTTGGATAGTCTAGGAAGCATAGTCAAACGATATTCAACAACTCCAATTCTATTTGGAATTTAAAAGGTGCCTATGTTCCTAGGGCTCAGTTTCCCTTTCTCCCCAAATCTTATAACACCCTTCCATGGACATATTTCCAACAAAATGTGGTCTTTAAATTGAAATTCTAGATCCTTCCGTCGATTATTGGCATAGATATTCTATCTTATTTGGGATAATTTGATATGAACTTGAATAGTATTTATCTTTTCTGTTGATTCCTCCACAAGATCTGTGCCCACAAGCATCCTTTCACCAACTTCATCCAAAAAAGTTTGTGTACAATATCTCTTTCTATTAAATGCTTTATATGGTTCCATTTGAATACTTGAATGGAAACTATTATTGTAGGAAAACTCCGGTAAAGGTTGTTATTGACCACAAATACCGTGTAATTCATGCGAATAGGGTCTCAACATGTACTCTAAGTCTTGTATTATCCTCTCTGATTCCCATTAGTTTGTGGGGGTGTAAGCAGTACTCAATCGAAGTTCGGTATCCAAAGATTTATGAAGACTTTTAAAAAAATTCGATGTAAATTAGGGGTCATGATTAAACAAAATAAGATATGTTCTCTATGAAGTCTCAAAACATCATTGATATAGAGTCTTTCTAGGTGATCTAGTGGAAAATCCTCACTTATAGTGAGGAAAGATGCAGATTTCATAAATTCATCCCCAATTACCCATATCACATCATTTTTCCTTGGTGGTTTCAGTAATCCGGTGACATAATCCATGGTGACTTCATCCCATTTGAACATAGGAAAAGGTATAGGTTTCATGACTCTTTTTGGATGATTCCTTTCAGTCTTCACATGTTTAAAAACTAAATATCTTGATACATAATCCGCAATTTCCCTCTCCATGTTATCCCACCATATATGTTTAGATATATATACATTTTAGTGCTTCCAGAATGAATAGGGAAATTATAACAATGGGAATCATCCAATAACTCCCTTTTTAACTCGGTTATAGCCAGAACGCAAAGCCTCTTCCCAAATTTTAGAACACCATCTTCCCATACAAAGTCAGCAATCTTCCCATCTTTCACAAAATTAATTTTCTTTGATGGTTCTCATCATGAGGCTGAGAATATTTAATTATTTCTAATTAACATAGTTGGAAAAAAAATTGAATAGGTAATGATTTTCACCTTCTTTTATAATTCCTATATCCATCCTCACTTGATCCATGTACAAAGGTTCCTTGTCAATCCCCATTTTGTTGAGAACTACTTGAATCTTCCTGATCAATGCATCAGATACCTTGTTTTCATTCCCTAGGTGGTATTGTATACTAAAATCATAATCCTCGAGTAGTTCGAGCCATCATCATTACCTCATGTCGAGTTATTTCTATGAGAATATACACTTTAGGCAATTGTGATCTGTATAAACATCACATTTTTTCCATAGAGATAATGTCCCCATATCATTAGAGAAAATATTTCTACTGCTAACTCAAGATCAATAGTGGGATAGTTTTTTTCATGATTTTTTAACTTCCTTGATGCATATTTAATAACTCTATCATTATACATAAGGACACACACATTTCCTTTCATTTATTCATCATTATAGATCAAAAACCCATCTTCTCTGATGGTATCATTAGAATTGGAGCATTCACTAATCTTCTATTAAATTTTTCGAAACAGTCCTCACATTCTTCTTTTCATATGAACTTCACCCTTTTTTGTGTATTCTTGGTCATTTGGTTGGCTAAATGGGTGAAGTTCGGAATGAAATGTCAATAATAACCTGCTAAACCAATTAATCTACGTACCTCAATTATATTAATTGGAGTAGGCCATTCTTGAAACCCCATTGTATTTGTAGAATAAATAGATATTCCATCATTAGAGACAATATGGCCCTTAAAAGAAATTGATTGAATCCAAAAATTCACACTTGATTAACCTCCCATATTATTCATTTTTTATAAGAGTCTTCAGAATAGTGTTAAAGTTATTTTTGATTATCTTTATATATTTTAGAATATACCAATATATCATCAATAAATATGACAACAAAGTCATCAAAATATTTCATGAAAACTCTATTCATTACATCCATGAAAATAGAGGGTGCATTAGTCAGTCCAAAAGGCATTATTGTACACTCGTAATGCCCATACATGGTTCAAACTGTTGTTTTTGGAAAGTCCTCCTTCCTCACAAGAAACTGATGATATCCCAAATGAAGGTCAATATTTGAAATTTTTTGGGTTCCATGAAGTTGATCAAATAAGTCATCAATGCGAGGCCGGGATACTTATTCATTATTGTTATATCAATGATCTCCCTGTATTCAAGGCACAACCTCATAAGTCCATCTTTCTTCTTAACGAAAAGAATAGTGGCTCCCCATGGAGAAACACTAGGAAAAATAAATCTTTTATCACTCAATTTCCTTAATTGTTTCTTTAGCTACATTAATTGCATAGTGGAAATTCTATATGGGGTCTTTGATATGGGCCTTGAACTAAGAATTAAGTCAATGCAGAATTCAAATTCCTGCTCTGGAGGATGTCTAGATAGGTCCTATGGTAACCAATAAACATACTCTTTCACAATCGGTACGTCTTCTATCTAAACATGCGTCCCATCACCAATAGTTATTGCCTTCCCTTCCACCATAATAATTGATTTCAGTAGATATATTTGTTGTGTATCTAGATGAGAATTAGAGGGTGATGTTTCTTCCCAAAAGATAAGGGATTCCATATCATCTGCAAAAATTGTAACCTCCTTACTATTGCAATAAATTTTCACATCATGGTTTGTATTCCAATCCATACCAAGGATTATATCAACATCCTTCATGGGTATGACAATAAAATAATATGATAGAGAACGTTTATATGCCATAATGCGGACTTCCTAACATAAATTTATTGCAATGATACTTCCCTTAGGATTTTTGACTGAAAACCCCCTTATTAAATCAAATTATAAATATCTATATTGATTTAAAACAAGGAAGATATGTTTGAATGAGATTATCCAAAATCAAATAAGGGATTTGATAAGTTTGAGGAAATGGTTAAATTACTTTCATCTACATCATTTGGAAGTTCAATATAAACCGTGGTGATCATATAAGCTTATCCCTACTCCCTTGGCCTTTTCTATGGAATATTTCCTTGATACTTTAGAAAATCATAAGCACAATTTCCCATATCCCTACAATTATATCATTGAAAATTAGTAACTTCTTTCATCCCCTTGAAATCACCAACAAGATGGACTTTCTGCCCACATTTGTATCATACTCATATTCCCATTATGAATTCACTAGGGTGTTTCCTTCCACAATTATCTCATTGTAAAAATTCAACTCTTCCCTTTTTCTTTGTTTCGTTATTTCCTTTCCTAGATTTTTCAATAGTCCTATTATTCTCTTGGTTTCCCTTAAAGTCATAAGACATAGAGAATTCCTTTTTCATCTTGATAGAACATTAAACGATATCCACATATATTGAAAAACATTGTTATATGAGTTCCCTACAGAGGAATTAATTTAGGCCATAAGTTCATTGATCAATTTTTTCCTTTGAATTAGTATGTAGTCCAAATCATGTATTGATAACCTCATGAATTTATCTTTACACTTTGCAACATTTTCATCTTCCATTTACATAAAATTCAGAAACAACCTATCCATATATGCTCATTGTTCATGAGGAATTTATTTATCTAGGAATATTTCCTTAAAGTCCCTCCATTCAATCACTTCTACCTCTTTCTCATTCTTTGTGTTTTGGATTAATTACCACCACTGATCCACATCTCCTGATAGACGATAAACATCTATGCCGACCTTATCCCATTCATTACATCCCCATGTGAGAAATACCTTCTTCAGGGAACTTATCCACTACTCAGCTACAAATGGATTTGTAGTCCAATTGAATGATGGAGGCTATTGTCACATAACGAAATATGACAAATATCTTCCATGTGGTGGATTAGGATGCTCCATACAGGTAAGTTTATTGTTCATAACCTTAGTATGTTGTCCTATTATAGTTATATGTTCATCCACACTAGTTGAAGCTCCAGAGCCAACATCATTATCTTGCATCGGAGTGAAATCCCTATAAGGGATACGCGAGTTAATGTGGTTTCAATTCCATCCACTAGGTGCCATTTCTAGAAAATGGAATACACTGGATTAGGTTATGAATCATAATTTATAATCTTAACTTAGAAAAATAAATAGCATAAATTGAAACCCTATGAATTCATATCCTATAATCACAAACATGGTTTCTTTGAAGAAAATTTATATTTAAATATTTCATAATGTCTTTTAAATAAAATATCAATTATCCTAAGAATATACCTCGGGAGTGTCAAACTAGGTGCACAGTAAGACTTGTTGTCATAGAGAAGGATACCTCAGGTCAAGCCCAAAACTCCTTTTCTGAGTTTTCACTTCTAGGTACATCTGTGCCAGAACCACGTCAAGTTGTAGTATCTTGATAGGGATGCATTTTCTAGAAAGAATCACATAATCTATTCATTACCAAATTACAATTTTGTTCTTTTATGATTATCCTCAAAAATCATCTTATGGATTTTTTTTCCCAATATATGTTTTCTAAATCTAGTTTCGATGTTTTCTACCAAACTTCCTTTAATACCAAATGTAAATACCTGACCCTAGATTCTCGGAGATAGTGCCTTATTTTATGAGATTAGAATATAAATAAGGAATATACATCCCAAAGAACCACGTAGTTAAAATTAATTTAGAAATAAGATACATATATAAGTTCAACAGTACCTCATGAAAGGAAATACAATAGTAATTTATTCCCTTAGAAACATCTATGCCTCCTAGATTATCCGTGAAATTCACTCAAAACTAAATTTTTCTTATCTTAGGAAAATGAAACATAAGAAAGGGGTGAGCTCAAACACATAGTAAGAAAAATAAATACAGTGGAAGTTATCATAAACATAAACATTAGGCATGGTGAATAATTGAAACACATGCCTTTAAAAACAATAAACGTTAACACATTATGGAATGAATATGAGCTTAGTATATAATTCCATAATAAAACATAATCATGAGTATTCTACTATTCTAATTACCACATGTACTTTAAATTATAAGATCCATAATGAGGTAAGTGCATATGCCAGACATTCTAAAGAATATTGTTAAGGTCTCATCCAAGACGTCTAAAAATGATTAAGGCCTCGTCCCAAACCATATCTCAAAATGGGCAAGGCCTCAGCCAAGTCCACATATATTTGTCTAATGAGACCTACCAATGCATTGTGGGGTTGTAGTGGGCCCAACCCATGACATAATAAGTCCAATTCATTCTTTATATGAAAAATGATAAACATAAAAATATATACATTAATATTTAAAATAACATATGAAATGTTACTAATTTTCACCAATCATTAAACATAAACATAAACCATTCGGAACAATATGATTAGTGGATTAAGGATAGAAAATTCATAGTCAAACTAATAAAAAAATTAAATTAATTATGGATTATGATATATTAAGATATTTTTCCCGAAAATATATATTAATTAACAAGATGGCTGAAATAGATGAAAACACTCTAAAAATTAATCGAGCAATTCTAGAAAAATACACATTTACATGGAAAAGTAGATTTATTTTTGAAAAGTATTTGTATAAATCCAAAAGTTAAGTAAGATAGTATTTACATAATAAATTTATGGATTTTCGAATTTTTTTTTCTAAAAACAAATTATAAAGTGCCAATGAAAATAGTTAAGAATTTGAGAAATTCTCTTGAATTAGGATTGTATTTTAGGTTGAATTTTTGAATATTCTTTTTAAAACATAAAACTACCCATTAATGAAGGTATGATTCAGGTATTAACATATATATAGAGAATTAAAACCAAAATAATGAGGAGTACATATGAATTAATAAGAATTTAATTGAGGTAAGTAGATAATAAATGTAACCCGAATGAAAATGTGGGTTCGTGGGGAAAACCCTTTCCCTTAGTATAAATGTGTTCCACTCTGGAACATAAGGTCCTAGAATATGAAATCAGACTTATTAAGAACATAATTAATAACCTATTGGAAATTTAATTAGTTTACAATTATTTTATTAAGTTCATTATGTCCTTATTGATTAGTTATAATATTGAATTCCATCATTCTGGAGTGTCTGTTTTCTTGATTTTCCTAATCGATTGACTTGTTTTTATATAATTGAGTTCATGTGGAATTGATGTAAATCTAAAAAAATTAATATAAATATTAGTTATGAACACCCATAGTTTTTAAAGGTCATCTATATCATTTTATTACATGTCATTAGGATGAATCATTAGATGAAATATTAATGATAATAACAATGATTATTTTAGCAGTATTTGATTATTAGGAAATATTTTGGTCATATGATTTCATATTATGTACATATAATTGTTCCTTCATATTAAATAGTTTATAATACATATATTATATTCTGGTTAAACCATAAAAATTTATTCATCACATATAATTATGGGGAAATTGAAGAACAAAACTTCATTTTCCACGAAGGTTGTAAATTGGAACCTCATGGACGAAGAATTAATTTATAAAATAAATGAGAGAGTGTAAGAATATTGATGTTAGTTCTTCCATTCACATGATATAATTCAAGTATATAGATGATTCTGTATTAATCATGGTCATTTGGACAGAGGAGTTTAGGTGATGAAAACAATAGGAAGGAACATGAAATGAAAATGAAAGAAATAAAATGTGAATTTTCCTCTTGAATCCACCTCCTTGAGAATCTATTTAAGGGAAGGGGTTTTGATCTTTTGAAAAGACCAAGGGATTCATGGACGTGTGAAGTGACAATGGAAGGTAATTTTGGGTGAACATCAAGGATATTTATGGCATAAAGGAGTGAAGAGAAGAAGGAGTTCATGGGTTTTAAGTGGAGGAGAGGAGTGAATTTGGAATATTTTGCTCATAATTTTGTTATTTACTTAAATACAACCAATAATGTAATTTAATGTGACCCTTCATAGTAATAAGTTCGTGTAAATTTAAAATAAGTTGTCTTACATCATTTATGATGTCATAAATTTTGTATTTAACTGATAATTTTTATATATGGTATTTTATCGTATTTTAGTATTCATAAAAAATTCATGAATTTCAGAATAATCCCAAAAAATCACCATTACTATATTTTTACATGTAGAATTCAAAAATTAACTCTATTTTTCAAAAATATTTTTCTAATTTTTAATAATTTAATTTCTAAATGAAATTATAGTTAATTCGAAAAATAACAGTTTTAATGGTAAAATTTGTTTTAAATCACATTGAAAAATTAATTAAGATCAAATTTTATTATTACCTTAAGAAACAAACAATATTATTACTTACTATTAATAATGTTTATATTTCTATTCATATTACAATTTATTAGGGTATGATACTATTCACCATAAATCAAGTTGGTTCTATCAGACTCCAAATGACTTACTGATCACAACTCTAGAAGAATGTTTTTTTAAATTCAATATATAGTATAGGCTATGTTGTGTTTAACTGATATATTATAAAATGTGTTGTTTTGTAGGTAATCAGTGTTTCATGCATTCAATATTTATTTTCAAGAAAATGGTGTGTTACACCACTAATGTTTTTAAAAATCATTAAAAAACTATGAATTAGAGTACTTCTGAGGGGTCCTTAAGATAGAAACCCTTCTTTCACCCTCAACTCAAAGGTGAAAGAACTAAACAATTAGATTCCATATATATCATGTTATTAAAGGGTAGAAATTACATTTTTTTCAAGACATATTATTTTAGTAGTAACACTAGTTAAGGAATTTCCATATTAGGGGGAAAATTTCAGCATAGAAGATGAAAAGAAAAACTACATCAATCTTTTGGAAAAAGGTGTTGATCACTTGTAAAACTCAATTAGTTCAACCATTCATGCAGAAGGAGGTGTAAGGTCTTGAAACTAGGTTCATAACACTAGAAAATTCAACTAATAAATTTTGGGGTTTAATTATCATGAAACATCCACAAGGAGTGTTTGACCCTCCAAGTAATGAAAATTTATAGAATAAAAAGAGAACAAACCTGATGTATGGAATTACTCTAGGTGTTCAATCCACATAGTTGATTCACCACTAGCTCGGTCCACCAAAGGCATGGAAAAAATGACAACTTAATATCATTTCATAAAAGGGGAAAAATCTAAAGGGTCTCACTCGAAGTAAAACAGAACAATGTATAGAATGCTATGAAATAAGGGAAAATATCATATACCACCAAACATAGCCTCATAGAACTTCCATCATCTAGCGTCAACCTTTGATTCGAGCTAGGTTGGATGAAATCAAAGAAACCATCAAATGAAAATAAAATGGGTGAAAATAGATTTTAATTATATAGAACAACATAAGGAAATAATAACTATAAATATAAGTAATATTATTATATAGCTTACATATAGATTTTCTTTTATTCTGAAGGTGAAAAAACAAACGTTGGACTGAGGAGATACCTTGATCCCTAGCTTCTTCAACGAGAATGGTTCTTAAGTGAGGTAGGAGAGGAACTAGCTGGAGTATAATAAAAGGAGAAGAAAAAATGGGTTTAAAGCTTTAATGGTGTCAGAAATGTGAAATTCACCATAAAAAAATGTGTTTGGTTTTTCTACATAGTTGGAAAAGCCATGTGAAAACCTTGTGTCAGTCACTACTTCAAAGGGGCACACTATAGGGTTAGGCATATAGTTTTCTTGACCAAGTGAAAACCAAGTAAAAATAATATTTTAATATATTTAGTTGAATCACATAGCCTTGTAAATTTGGTCGTCTAGATTATCTATACAATGCATCCCCTAGGTCCTCGATGTCTGCAATGACACGATTTAAGAAAGATCTATAGGCTTGGAAGCATGACTTATCGAATCTGTGTGGCCTCATCACTCATACCCATTAATGGGATCTGGGCTATGAATGAGCCCCATATGCAACCAAGATATCCTTGGACATTTTAGTAATCTTTATTTGAGTGTTTTAAAGGAATTAAAACCAAAAAAATGGTTCGAACCTTTGGATAAAATATGGGATGTTATAGGGAAACCACATAATCATAGAAGAACTTATAGGATCTATAAATTGTTAGATATTATTTAATGTATGAAAATTTTGGTTTATTACATGTCATTAATAACCAACATCAATATATGTCCTTCATTATTGTTCTTAAACAGTTTTTCAATTTCCAATGAATATCCCCCATGAGTGTCAAACTAGGTGTGCAGCATGACCCATTGTTATGAACGAGTTCCCGATTTAGTCTAGCTTGATATTTTTTTGGGACTATTTCCTCTAGGAACATATATTTCAAATATAAATCCACCTATTGAGTTTTTATAGATATGTATTTTTGGAAATAAATAAATATATCCTTTTCCAAAATTTTAGGACATTTTCTTATACGTTGACTCATCGCAGACTTATCCATAGACATGAATTTAGGGGTATCACTATGGTTTTCCCATCCTTGTTTCCAAAGGTAAAATTAAACATCACTCTAATACCATACATAAAGACTCATGATTTTCATACAATGATTTTACAAACTTTATGGAATAATCATTACATTACATAAAATCATTACCATGAAACATAATATTTTAGTGCATTTGGAAACATGGAAGCATGAAAACTGTTACATAAGTGAGCTATATCATGTACCACTACATTCTTCATAACTATCACTATAATTATACATATCATAAATAATACATATCATTATAACCTAGTGAAATGAAACATAATAATGGGTGATATCATATTCATAGTGAGGGAATCAAGGGAGATACACAAGAATAAGCTGGACATAAGTGTATAAGAACATGGGAAAAATATGTGAAAACCATAGAATGCATATAAAAGATCATAATAATGAGTCATAACATAAATATTAGATGTTCAAAAGTCATGATTCATAAGGTAATCGATGAAAATGATCCATGAGATCATAATACATATAATTTTTATTATACAAATACTCATAGAGAATCATTTTGATATTAGCCAAGGCTCCCTACTATTACCATCAAAGTGGATAAAGTCGTTTGATGAATCAGATTAACACCATGTTCCAGAATTTTATTACTGAACCATGTTTATGTCTAATTCTGATCATGAATTAATTTATCTATTTCTCTCCCTATTCTTAGTATTTTTATTTCATGAGATATAAATATTCATAAAATGCATTGATGGGAGATATAGGTCCTACCTATCACATTATGAAATCATACATATGTGTTCCATAACATTATAAAATTATTATATCATAACCCATCAAATGAAATTTGTATTATAAAAATTTCATCATATCATAACTAGTGGAAAATAGATAGGTTTTATATTCAGTTCATTATAGAAGAACCCCTGAAACAAAGTGGGTTTCATAAGATTTTTATCAGGCTATAACTGATGGAAGAGTAACTAGTTGAAAAAAAATCATTTTATTATAAAAATAAACCATCCAAATAAATATTTATAATTTTTTCCTTATATAATATCCCATATAAATCCCTATTTATATCAGCGGATGTCAACTTAGATAAAAAACAGACTGTGAAATATATTTTAAAACATTTCTTGAGGAAAATGGCATTTTTATTTTAAAAATTATTATTAAAACAGAGAAAATTATAAAAATATTTCCATTGAAAAAAACATTGGCAAAATATAATGGGAGATTAAAATAAGTGATCATTCATAGAAGTAGAGAATTCCATCCATGACATACACTTTAAAATAAATATTTCTTTCATATTACTAGTAGAAGTCAAAAGAGACTTGATCAGAAAATGACTGGAAGATTCATTATGAAAACATTTTTTAAAAGGTAAAAATTTGGAAAAATGTATATTAATTATTTTAGGATAATATTATATCATTTTGAAGTCCTTTTTATAAAAAATTGTTTTGGGGGGAAACAGATTACAGACTGAAGAGAGAAATAATGTCATATTTTCTTTAAATAATTCTTAATTATTAAAAGTACCAATGTGTGAAAAATAGTAATATTTAATGAAGATATAATGAATAACTATATAAGAAGAAAATTATTGATATTTATTAATAAATGAATCATATGGCTTCATTAATAGATGAATAATCATAAAGAATCCTGATAAATGATTAGATTGTATAAATAATCTCACAAGTACAAAATCTATTTTCAAAATCACATTTTCACGTCAGTTTAATTTAACTGAGGTGAAAATATCTGAAAACTAATTTTTCATGTAGTTTATAAAAGAACCTATTCGAGAATCATTTTTTCTGACTTTTTCACAACGGTTCTAAATAACTGATGTGATGAATCCTTAAAAATTGATTTTCACATTTTTTCATGTAAATAGATGTGAAAAGAACTTTTCAAAACATTTTCATAATATCTATTTGGTAAAAAACATGAAAAATGTTTTGAAACATTTAGTTTTGTTCCCAATGATCAATTTTACTAGTATTGGATCTCAAACAGTGTTATAGATCAAAACTTATGGTTTCATAAGTTAATAATCATTAAACAATGTCTTAGAGACGTCCAACCTCAAAGAGCCTTAAATTTTTATATTTAACAATGTTAGACATACAAAATAAGTAAAATCCAAACTTGAGAAATAATGTACATGTTTTTAAACATTTTTTATGTCAGTTTTAAAAAAAAGGACATAAACACCCCTTTATCATTAGTTTTTTTAAAAAAAATCATCATTAAAAGCTAGTTTTTCACGTCATTTATCATAAAATGAATGTGAGAAGTTATTTTTTTGCGTTAATTTTATTACAAAAGATGTTAAAGGAATAAAATGTACTAACGTTTTCACAATGTTTATCATAAAACCAATATATAAGATAATTTCAATATCCCAAAAAAGCATAATTTAATTTTTCTAACAGCGCGACATAGAAAATTTCAACTTCTTCAAAAAAAATTAATACCATATTTTCTTTTCCCATATCATTTATATTCTTTAATTATAAAAATATATTTATTTAATGATCTATTATTTAAACCATCATCATTCCACCAACTCAACTCATTTGATTGTTATCATGAATCCAATATTTCTTCTTTCAGCGATCTCATTATGGTATTTGTATTTACTTTTACCTGATTTATGTTTTTTATGAGTAGTTTTCTAAACTTCTATACCATTTAATGATTCCTATTTTATTATAATGAACTATAATTCATAATATCATGATAAAACTAAAAATATCTCTTTGAATTATTAAATTCTATTTAAGATGAATCTTTGGTTGGCCCAAACGATATTTCCTTGGAAAACAGTATATCCAACATTCGACGTTCATACATTTGGATCTGTGATTCATTTTGAGCTCCATGAAAAGTAAATTCAAATATTACGAAATTATTGACAAGTGAATAAAAAAATTTCAGTTCAGTTTTTAAAAAACTGACATCAAAAATAGCTTTTAATAATCTTTTTTTAAAAATAGATTGTATTTCATGTTAGTATTAAAAAAACTGATGTAAAAAATCATAAAAAACATTTTTAAGGTCTTTTATTAAAATAAATCTAAAAAAATATATTTAAAACTTCAGTTTAAAATACATCACCTCATGAACCAGCGTTAAAAAGAATTAAACCCCGACATAAGAAAGGTATTTTGTTCCAATGACTCTTATAACTTTGGTAAGATGGAAACATAATAACCATGAGTGAATGACATTACATTATGCTTAAAATAACATAAATATAATAATACTCGTGATAAAACATCTCAATGGGGAAATATATATAACGAACCATAATTTACATTCATTGTTATTACATCAAAATTGAAGCATACTTATTACAACATATAACAAAACCATGATAGGACCGTATAAGTATAGTGTCTTTAGAAACATGGAAGCATAAACAACTGTTTCATAAATCAACTTCATTATCTTCATTTTATTTCATCATTTATAGAGTCCATTTTTGGAATATCCTACCTAATACCCTTCTTCCTAACCTGGGGAAAGGAAAAAATACAAAAGGGAGAGCTCAAATTCTCAGTAAGGGTAAACAAAAGAAAAATAAATCATATCATATTCATAAGAACATAACATTTTGAAAATATTAACCTACAAAAGAGATATTAATATCATGACATGGGATAAATCATAGTAGTGAAATGTAATCCCAATAATCATAACAAAAAACATGAAATATTGTGTCATAAACACCTAATCATAGAAAATCATTTCATATTAGTCAAGAATCATTTCCAATACCATCATAGCAGACAAAGTCCATTGCTGAACTGAGTTCACTCCTCGTTCCAGTCCTATATCACTGAACCGTATTAACTTTCTATTCTATCCATGTCTATCTCATGAGATATATATCTTTACCCAATGCATTGGAAGGAGATAAATGTCCCACCCTTCTCATAATGAAACCATTCTTATGTGTTCCACAAAAATCATAAATCAAACATCATAACAAAACCCATGTAATAAAAATGGGATTCTTAAACATAATTCCATCTTAACATAATCCATATAAGATAAAAGGACTTCATAAAAATAATTCCATCATTACATAATCAAATCAATGTAATAATTGGGATATAAACAGAACCCTATATTATATTTTATGGAAAAAAATTTGATAAAACACTTGAAGTCCATTCTTGACGGAAATATTCATTCTTCTTCAAAAAAAATAAATCCTTTCTCAACATGTCATACTAAAAGAAGTTAATTGAAGATAAAATTAAAAACTAGTAATGGAAGATTCATTGAAATAATGTTCTATGGAATCATAAAAATTCATTCATGCCGTATAAGATAAAAAAACATTCTTCTCGTACTTTGGACGGAAAAGTCCAACAATATCTCATACTGAAAATGACAAAATATTCATTTCATATCATTTACTAAAAAATCACCAATAGTTAAAATTAGATTTAAAAAATATTAGGGGGATAATATTACATATTGTTGAAACATGTAAGTGGATGATAAATATTCCCTAGTAAATAACGAGGTATAAACAATCTTGGATAAAAATTGAGATTGCGAGATTTTCCCTTACCTTAGGTATGATATGCTTTGTACGTATCCGAAACTCTTGTATAGTGATTTAAATTATGAAATTGTCTTATTGCAGAATCATATTCATTATTATGATATCATATGTGGTCATATTCTTATCTTCTTGTTAGTAATATTTCATTTCTACTTGTTATTCTAGTGTTCATTGCATAATGTTCTTATGCGTGTTTTGTCAAATAAATTGTTATTCTACTTTTTAGGTTATAGATAAATTATTTAAAGAATGGAATTAGTATAATATATATCATATTTATTCATTAAATTCGTTTATATAATCATGGTTTAATGTAGATCATATAGAACGAATCACATCGCATCGTGGAGACGGTAAGTCGTACGTATGCACGAGCGATGATATCGTTCCCATAATTATTGAATGGTCTTGGAGTGGATGATAGAATATCTCAGAATTAGTATCATGTTATAATAATCATATATAGTTATTCTTTACACCATTATATCAATCCATGTAAGGTGGTGGTTGAAAACAGATTATACCACGGCGTGGAGACGGTATTCCGTACGTACACACGTGTAGTGATTTCATTTTCCATAGAATGGAGAGCAGGTGAAATAATGTTGTTTCATATTTATAATAACATATAAGTATATGAGTGATACTTATTTTATTAATTTATGATGAAAAAAATAAATAAGAATAAGTATAATAAGAAATAATTTGGAAAGGATCATTAAAGGATATTACCTCTTCTTTGACGCCCCTCTTCTAAACCTCTTCTTAGGGTACTAGAGTTGGTATTTAAAGAAAACCAGGACCTCTAGTATGTTTCTATGGAAGATGAGAATAGAAATGGATAGGGTTTGGCCAAGATTTAAGGCTGAAAATGTTATGAATGGGAGAGGGAGGAGGGGACTTTTTTTAAGGGAGGAGAGGGGCACCTTTGGAAACATAAGAAATATTAATTTATAATAAATTCAAAACCCACATAAAAACCTTCAAAAATGACTCAATTTGAAGATGATATGAGATAGGGTTTTATTCCAATAAACCAATAAAATTTATACATGTTGGGAATTTATTTTACACCTTATCAAATTGATTTATCCTTATTTAATCTATTTAATTTTATTTGGAATAATAATATTATAAATTTTGAATTGTTATAAATAATTACTTATGTGTTGTTAATTGTATATAATTTGATAATTTATGACCATTTAGACTATATAAAATTTCAATTAATAATTTTTAAATATTTTTTAATTTTTAAACAATTTTATAATATGTAATTTTTAAAAAATAACAATAGTGTCGATTTTGACACTATTCATTTATTTGAATTAAAATAAAATAAAAACAGATGATATGTTGGAACTAAAATATTTAATAGATTCACAACATGTCATATTTCTCAGTAAAATTCATTTAGAACATTAAATAGTTCATATAATATTTATTTTAATTTTCTTATAACCATTTATTTGATATTTCAATCAATAAGATAATTTCAAAAACACTATTGTGTCATCATTAATGATAATAATTTAATCCATAAAAATTATAAATAAATTCTCATGATGTAGATAATTTTATTATATTTCTGTAGAATATTCATGTTTTATGTTTTATGAAGTCTATCACTAAATTAAAATTATTACACTTATAAGATATAAGAGACTGACATGTTGTCACTTTTATTGGTTTTAATTATAATTGTATCATTTTCATGGAAATTAGTCCATGAAACGAATCTATTACGACCCTTAGGTGGTATGGGTCAACTATTATTCATCCAATAGAATTTGGGAATGTGGTAGGGTAATTTTATAATCTTAATTTTACCCATAATTACCTGATTTACCTTTAACTGTAGTAAATACAAATTACCGTAGTTACTATTCATAATGTAAAAAAAATAAAAGTAACCTATTAACATAATTTGGACCCACTTAATCCAAATATGGAATTCAATTTTTAAAATTAAAAACACATAAGTTTTAGTTATAAATTTAAAATGTTTCATGTTAAGAAAACGGGTTTTAAAAGTTAAAACATTATCAAAGACTGAAATGTTTTTACCTACGAATTCAATGTAAAATTAATGGCAATGACATAAATTATATTAAATGGTTAAAATATATTATATTTATACTTTAAAAACATTAAATTTTATTATTTAACCATATAAATTATCTTGATGAAAAAAGTTGTTTTTAAGAAAAAATTTGCGTATTTTTATTATTCATCAAAATATGAATGTTATCAGAAAAGTATCAAAAATTTATCCAACGTAAATTTTTATATCCTGAAACAATAGAAGAAGATTATTTTGTAAAATTTTACTTTTAAAATTTTCAAAAATTATATTTAAAATGGGTGCTCCATCAAAAGGTGGTAAAACTGTATTTTTTGAAAAATACTTCTTTTATCCAAAAAATTGATTTTGTTTTCATATCTCAATCTAGAAAATGTGTAAGACGAATTATAATGTTATAAAATTCCAAATTCGGTTAATACTATTCATAACAGCTAGTTCATAATATTATAATAATATATCATTGTTTAATGAGACTCGGAATTTCATACAATGCAAGCTATCAAGGAAGGTTTCTCTTGTGTGTAATGCAAGCCAAGAAAGTGTTGTGTGTAGTGAAAGATTCCTTTGGTGTTGCATATAACATAAGACATTAAAAAAATTCTCATAAAATCTCAGGGTGTTACATTCTTCCCCCCTTAAAATTAATTTCTCCCTCAAAATTCATCACTTTGTAAAAAACAAATGAGGATACCTCTCCCTCATCATATCCTCATGTTCCTATGTAGCTTCTTCTAATTGGTGGTTCCTCCATTAAACTTTAACCAAGAGAGTGGTCTTGTTTCATAGAAAATTTTCACTATGATCCAGAATATCTATATGTTGTTATTCATAAAAAGATCTTGCTTTAGAGGTACAATTTCCGAGCTTAGTACATGTGAAGGATCAGGTACGTACTTTCTTAGGAGAGATACATGGAACACATCATGAACTTGAGAGAGATTCGGTGTAAGTTCCAATCGGTAAGCTACATTCCTAACAAAATCCAATATTTTTAATGGACTGATATACCTAGGGCTCAGCTTTCCCATCTTTCCAAGTCACATTACTCTCTTCCAAGGAGATATTCATATGAACACCTTATCACCCAATTCAAACTCTAGGTCTTTTCTTCAGTTGAAGACATAACTTTATTTTTGTCTCTAAGATGCTCTTATGTGTTGTTGAATAGATCTGACCTTTTCTACCATCTAATCAACAGGACCTGGACCTAATATCTTTCTTTCCCCAACTTCATCACAACAAGTTGGAGTTTTTCATTTCTTTCCATAGAGAGATTCATAAGGAGCCATCTGAATACTGGAGTGAAAGCTATTATTATAAGAATATTCCACCAAAGGTAGGGGTTGATCCCAACCACTTTTGAAATCCATAGATAAATATCTCAACATATCTTCTATAGTTTGAATTGTTCTCTAAGACTGACCGTATGTCTGAGGATGATAACCGTGCTAAAACTCAACTCAGTATCTAGAGTATGATGAAGACTTCGCCAAAATTTTGAGGTAAATCTCGGATCCCAATCCGATATAATGGAAATGTGTACTATATTCAATATTACCACTTTATTTACATATATCTTGGTAAGCTGATCAAGATAGAAATCCTCTCTAATATCAATGAAGTGTGCCGACTTTGTAAGATGATCAACTATAACCCAGATAACATTATTTCCTGTGTATGTTTTAGGAAGTCCAGTGACAAAGTCCATAATGATTTTTTCCCATTTTCATTTTGGTATGGGTAATGGTTGTAACCTCCCCTTAGAAATATGTCTCTCAGATTTATATTTCTGACAAACCATGCATCCAGAGACATATTCAGAAACATCTCTTTTCATTCCATACCACCAGAAGTACTTTTTTGGGTCCCTATACATCTTTGTGATTCTAGGGTGAATAGAGAATGAAGAAATATAATCCTCATCCAATATTTCCTTCTTTAATTCTAGGATGGGAGGAACACAAACCCGATTTCTGAACCTTATTATTTCATCACAATCAATGTGGAATTCAGGAACATTTCTCACCTTCTTTTATAACATTAAATTGTTTTTTTGTACCTCTTTAATCTTCACGTGTATAGATGGTTGAAAATTATTTTGAGAAAGATAATATTTTTCCCCTTCCATTATAATTTCAAGATCTATCCTTTGTAAATCCATAAATATTGGATCTTTTGTGATCCTCATCATGGATAATCTTGCATGTTCATGTCGACTTAATGTGTCTGCCACCTCGTATGATTTCCTAGGGTGATAATGGATTAAGAAGTCGTAATCTTTAATCAGCTCCAACCATCGTATTTGGTTCATATTCATCTCCATTTGTGTGAAAATATACTTTAAACATTTATGATAAGTATAAATATCACACCTTTCACTATAAAGATAATGCCTCTAAATCATTAATTCAAAGATTACAGCAGCTAACTCTAAATCATGAGTTGGGTAATTTTTATCATGGATTTTCAACTCCTGTGAGGCATAAGATAACACCATATCATTTTTCATGATAACACACCGAAATACTTTCATGGATGCATCACTGTAGATCACAGACCATTCACCACTACAAGGTAGTGTGAGCACAGGTGGACTGGGTAACCTTCTTTTTAACTCCTTGAAATTCTTTTCACACTCATCCGTCCAAACGAACTTAACTCCATTTCGAGTCAACCTGGTATGTGGATTAAATAATCATGAAAAATCATTCACAAAACGTTGAAAATATCCATCCAAACCATGAATACTTCGGATCATAGTTATTGTTGTTGGTCTCGACCTTCATTCAATGGCTCTATTTTTGCTGGATCCATAGATATCCCCTCTTTTGAGATTATGTGACCCAAAATGAAACTTTTTTATGCCAAAATGTACACTTGGTAAATTTGGCATAAAGATTATCCTTTCTTAGGGTCTTTAATACATTTCTCAAGTGATCTTAATGTTCTTCCTTTCTCTTTTAATAGACAAGAATATTGTCTATAAAGACTACCACAAACTGATCAAGATAGTTTCTAAAGACTCTATTAATTATATCCATGAAGATAGTAGGGTCATTAGTAAGACCAAATGGTATCACTATAAATTAATATTGTCCATACCTTGTACAGAAAGCCTTCTTTAGTATATCCTCCCTTTTGACCCTTAATTGATGATACCCTGAATGAAGATCAATCTTGGAAAATTATTGATCTCTGCATAGTTGGTCAAATAAGTCATCAATAAATGGGAGAGGATATTTTTTATTGATAGTGATCTTGATATGTTCTCGATAATCAATGCAGAATCTCATTGATCCATAATTCTTCTTAACAAACAGAAAAGGTACTCCCCAATGTGATGTACTAGGGTGTATGAATCCCTTATCAGGATTCTCTTAGAGTTGCTTCTTCAATTCCTGCAACTCAATTGGGGCCATTCTATATGGTGTCTTTGAAATGGGCATAACACATGTTATGAGTTTTATTTAAAACTCAACTTTACGATTTGGTGGAAGACCTAGCAATTCCTCTAGAAAGACATCATAAAACTCTCGTACAATGGGCATATTCTTTATTGTTAGTTTCTCTCCAACCATTTGAGATAAATAACCTTCATTTATTATAATCAAGACCCATAAGATGGAAGAAATTTCCATCGAAAGGTTGTGTTCATCCTTGCATCGATAGATTTTCATAGATTGATCACGAATATGAAATGTGACTTCCCTTCTATGGCTATTGATATGAGCTCTATATAAAGAACGCCAATCCATGCCAAGAATCACATCAAATTCCACTATAGGAAGGATCAACATATTTTTAGGAAGCACATTCCCACAAACTTCAATCGGAGAAGAATTGAAAACTTTTGATGCTACTGTTGTGCCATTAAGAGTTTTCACACCTAACTCAACATCTAATCGTTGGGGTAGTACGGTGATGCCCTTAGAAAATTCTTCAGAAATAAAAGAGTATGTGGATATAGAATCAAATAAAACATTTTCTACTTTAGATTGGATGGTATGTGTACCTTTCACCACTTCGTTATTGTACTCCACATCGATGATAGAAATTGCATGTGACTTTCCTTTGTCTTTGGCCTTAAGAGATTGTTGACGTTGATCATCATCAGTAACCCTTGGATTAAAGAATTGATTGAAATAATGCCCCATTTTATTTCACATGTAACATTGAAGTGTAGGGGGTGCATTCTGTGTAGCCTTTTCTTTGTTCGTATCACTAGACATCTTTTTCCCATAACTACGACATTCAATTGCCCGATGAATTTCTTTTCCACACATAATACATTTAGTTTTTCCATTAATACAATTACCTCCATGTTTTTTTCCACACTTTGAGCATAAGAAAAAAATCATCTTATTTTCAGTGTGGTCTTTATATTTTTCATTGAATTCCATTTACCTCTTCTTATCAAACCCATATGACTGATGGGTTACTCCAATCTACATCTCAACCTTAAGAGCACGTCGAACAATTCCTCATAGCTATTGAAGTCCCTTATATCTAATTTCCTTCGGAGACATGGTTTTAAGCCACTAAAGAATCGATCAATCTTACTCTCTGGTTGGATAATAATCCCAGAAGCATACCTTAAAAGTCTTGTAAAATTTGCATTGTAGGTACCAACTGATTCACCATACTTTTTCTTCAGTTCAAGAAACTCCTTCTCCATCTTTTTTCGAAGAATACAAGAGAAGTAAATTATTGAAAAATAAGTTCTTGAACTCATCCCATCCCATGGACTCAATTTCATCCCTTTTCCTTGTATTCGTGACAAGATTCTGCCATTGATCAGCTTCAGATTCCAAATGATATACTAATAAGACGACTTAATCATGTTTAGAACATTGAAGGACCGAAAATATCTTTTCAGTGGTACTGATCCAATGTTCAGTCACTAATGGATCAGAAGAACCGCTGAATGAAGGTGGATGTGGCCTCGTGAAGGATTAAACAAAATTTTTCTCCCTCCTTTGCTATTTTGGAAGTACTGCATGATTCATAGCTTGAGAATGTTTTGAGAGCAGGGATAAAAGATTTTTCATTCTAGTTCCCATAACTTTTGGTTTCTCAGGGGGACAATCATTGCATTTCTCACCGCATTCCGCATTAACATGGTTCCTTCGGGTTCCAGCTGTTGACTAAAACCAATAAGCATAGTGTCAGAAACACTAATCATAATAGGAAAACCACAAAATCAATAATAAAATTTCACAAATTAGGTCTTATCATAGGTTATTCAAGGCCATTTCTAAAACACTAATACTGTGTTCTATGCTTAGACATATCCTTAGGGTTCTTTAATATGGATTTCACATTCTAGTTTCCAAAGGTTGACCATACCTTTGATCTGATACCAACTATAAAGACCCATAATTTACGTACATTGTTATTACTTCAGAATTGAATCATACTTATTACAACATATAACAAAACCATTATAGGATCGTATAAGTATAGTGTCTTTAGAAACTCGGAAGCATAATCAACTGGTTCATAAATCAAATTGTCTCCTGTTTATTTCATCATATCTAGAGTCCCTTTTTGGAATATCTTACTTAATACCCTTCTTCCTAACCTGGGGAAAAGAAAACATAAAAAAGGGTGAGATCAAATGCTCAGTAAGAGTAAACAAAGGTAATATCAATCATATCCTATTCATAAGAACATTACATTTTGAAAGTCTTAACCTGAAATGGAGATCATAATATCATGACATGGGATAAATCCTAGTAGTGAAATGTAATACCAATAATCATAACATAATACATGAAAATTTGTGGCGTACACACATAATCATATAAAATCATTTCATATTAGTCAAGACTCATTGCCAAGACCATCATAGTGGACAAAGTCCATTACTGAACCGAGTTCACTCCTCATTCCAGTCATGTATCACTAAACCGGATTAACTTGTCGTTCTAGCCATGTCTATATCATGAGATATAAATCATTTCCCAATGAATTAGAGGGAGATGAAGGTCCCACCCATCTCATAATGAAACCATTCTTATGTGTGCCACAAAAATCCAAAATCATACATCATTGCATAACCAATGTAATAAAAATGGGATTCTTAAACATGATGCCATCATAACATAATCCATATAAGATAAATGGACTTCATAAAAATAATTCCATAATTACATAATGAAATCAATTTTATAATAGGTATATAAATAAAACCATATATTATCTTAGATGGAAAATAATTTTGATAAAACACTTGAACTCCATTCTGGAGGAAAATATCCTTTCTTCATCAACAACATCATTCTATTCTAAACATTTCATAATAAAAGAAGTTAATTGATAATAAACATGAAAACTTGTAAAGGAAGCTTAATTGAATTAATTTTCTATGAAATCATAAAAATCCATTCATGCCATATAAGTTAAAAAACATTCTTCTCGAACTTTGGGCGGAAAAGTCAACAAGTATCTTGTACTGAAAATGGTAAAAGATTCTATTCATATCTTTTACTAAAAATTCAGCAATAGGTAAAATTGGATTAAATTTTTTTAGTGGGATAATATTACATATTTTAGAAATATGTAAGTGGATGATAAATATGCCCCATTAAATACCGTATTATAAACAACCTTGGATAAAAATTGGGATTGTGAGATTTTCCCTTACCTTAGGTCCGATATGCTTTGTACGTATCCAAACCTCCTATATAATGATTTAAATTATTTCATTGACTTATTCCATAATCATATTCATTGTTATGATATCATATATGGTCATATTTTAATCTTCTTATTAGTAATATTTAATTTCTACTTGTTATTCGGATGTTCATTGCTTTATGTTCTTATGCATGTTTTGTCGAATAAATTCTTATTCCTATTTTTTGGTTATAGATAAATCATTTACAGAATGGTATTAGTCTAATATATATCAGATTTATTCATTAAATTCGTTTATATAATCATGGTTTAATGAAGATTATTTAGAACGAATCTTATCGCATCATGGAGACGGTAAGCCGTACGTACGCACGAGCGACGATATCATTCCCATAATTATTGAATGGTCTTAGAGTGGATGATAGAATATCTCAGAATTAGTATCATGTTATAATAATAATATATATTTATTATTTACACCATTATACCCATCCATGTAAAGTGGTGGTGGAAAACAGAATACACCACAGCGTGGAGACAGTATTCCGTACGTACACACGCGCGGTGATTTCATTTTCCGTAGGATGGATAGATTGTGAAATTGGGTTATTTAATATTTATAATAACATATCAGTATTTTATTGATACTGATGTTATTAAATTATGATTAAACAAATAAATAATAAGAAGTAGAAGAAGAAATAAATTGGAAAGGATCGCTAAATGATATTACCTCTTCTTTGAAGTGCCTCTTCTAAACCTCCTCTTTGGGCTCTAAAGCTGGTATTTGAAGAAGACCAGGACCTCTAGTATGTTTCTAGGGAAGTGTATAAGATAAATCGACTGGTTTTGGCTGAGAATGTAGGCACAAAATGTTATGAATTAGAGAGGGAGGATGTTCCCTTTTATAAGGGAGGAAAGGGGAACCTTTGGAAACATTAGAAATATTAATTTATTATCAATTAAAACCCCACTTAAAAACCTCCAAAAATGACTGAATTCTTCAATGAGAAGAGATAGTGTTGTAATCTCCCCATCCAATAAAATTTAGACAAGTTTTGAATTTATTTTAAACCTTATCCAATTGATTTATCCTTATTTAATTTATTTAATTTTATTTGCAGTAATAATATTCAAAATTTTAGATTGTTATAAATAATTACTTATGTGTTGTTTATTGTCCATAATTGGATACTTAATGACATTTTAGATAATGTAAATTTCAATTTATGATTTTTAAATATTTTTGTGATTTTTAAACAATTTTATAATTTGTTGTATTTATAAAATAACAATAGTGTCGATTTTGACCCTATTAATTTATTTGAATTTAAATAAAATACAAACAAGAGATCTGTTTGAAAAAAAATTTATAGATTCATAACATGTCATAATTCTCTAGAAAATTTATGGAACACATTAAATAGTTCATATAATATTTATTTTAATATTTTTATAACCATTGATTTGATATTTCAATCAATAAAATAATTTCAAAATCACTATTGTGTCATCATTAATGATAATTATTTAACCCATAAAAATTGTAAATAAATTATCATGATGTAGATAATTTTATTAAATTTTTTGAGACTATTCATGTTCTATGTTTTATGAAGTTTATCATGAAATTAAAATTATTATACTTATAAGATATAAGAGAGTGACATGTCGCCACTTTCTTTGGTTTTAATTATAATTTTATCATTTTCATGGTCAATAGTCCATTAAATGAATCTATTCAAACCCTTAGGTGATATGGGTCGATTTTTATTCATCCAATATAATTTGGTCATGTGGCATATTAATTTTATAATCTTATTTTTACCCTTAATTACCCGATTTACCTTTAACTGTAGTAAATAAAAATTACCGTTGTTACTATTCATAATTTCAAAAAAATAAAAGTAACCTATTAACATAATTTAGACCCACTGAATCTAAATATGGAATCCATTTTTTAAAATTCATAACATAGTAGTTACAGTAATAAATTTAAAATTAATCTCGTTCTTAAGAAAATTGGTTTTAAAAATTAAAACATTGTCAAAGATTGAAATATTTTTACCAATGAATTATATGTAAAATTAATGGTAATGAAATATATTATATTAAATTGTAAAAATATATTCTATTTATACTTTAAAACCGTTAAATTTTATCATTTAAACATATAAATTATCTTGATGATAATAGTTTTTTTAAGAAAAAGTTTCTGTATTTTTACTATTCATCAAAATATGAAAGTTATCAGAAATGTATCAAACATTTATCCTATGTAAATTTTTATATCCTGATTCAAAAGAGGAAGTTTATCTTGAAAATTGAACTTATAAACTTGTCAAAAAATTTATTTAAAATGGGTGCGCCACCAACTGGCGGTAAAACTGCATTTTTTAAAAAATACTTATTTTATCCGAAAAATTGATTTTGTTTTCATATTTCATTCTAGAAAATGATTAAGATGAATTATAATGTTATAAAATTCAAAATTTGTTTAATACTATTCATAATGGCATGTTCATAATATTAGAAAAATATATAATTGTTTAGTGAAACTCAGTATTGCGTACAATTCAAGCTTTCGAGGAAGGTTTCTCTTGCAAGTTACGCAAGACAAACTAGTGTTGTGTGTAGTGTATGATTCCCTTAGTGTTGTGTATAACATAATACATTAAAAAATTATCATAAAATCTCATTTTTTGGTGTATATATTCTTTTGAAAACAATATACGTGCATAACAGAACATGTGTCTCAATGAAGGAAAATTGATACAAAATTCTTGTACCTTAAGTCTTGACTATCATCATAATCATTTAGAACTGACGTATAATAAATTTAAGATTATTAAAAATAAATATTAGAACCATATTAGTATATATAATACTATATGTGGTATCCTTTTTACATTTTATTACCTTTTTATTAACAATTCCATGTTAATGTAATGTTTTTGGGAAATAACCGCTTGTTTTTTTATATGATTTGAAATGTCATTATTTTTCCTCTTCTATAAGTCATGATTTAAAAATAATAAGAATTAAAAAAATTAATTAAATTTATTAAATATAAATTTATTATATATTTATTTATAATAATCTATAAAAGATAGAAATAGTGAATGACATACACCGTTCTTGAAGATGGTAGAATGTACTTTCACATGAACATTGTATCCATTTTATTATCAGATTAAAAGAAATAAAATTATATGGTATATTTGAATTAAAAATAATTTTTATGCCATATATATCTAATATTTTTATAAAACCCATCCTTAATACCTTCCATGTATAGAATTAATGAATCATATAGCTTCGCGAGGCTGTTGTCCGCAATATACATGAACAACATTATTACATTCCCACAAAATTAAAATCATGAAGGTATGTGTAATATAATAAGGACAGAATCATAATAACATTATAAAAATAATAAAAGTCATATTTATACATTATTTCCATAATTATTCCCAACTTTTAATGGTGGTAACAGAAAAATGAAAGACATCGATTTGCGGGGCGGTAGTTCGCCATGCACATGAACTCTGATGCAGTAACAAATTTGATGGATGTTTATGTGGTTTGATTCATACAATTAACATAAAAATATAATTATATGTAATTTACTTTTTTTATTATATTATCATGTTGTAAAATAAATTTATCCGGTTTTAGGATTAAATAAACAAAAACTTTTGTTGATGAGCATTAACACTTCTCTTGGTATCCTATTTTGGGTTCCACCAATGGCCTCATTTGATTGTATATATTCCAAAAGTAAGGATTCTTGGATTATTGGATAAAATTTTGGAAGATATTTAGAAATTTATTATCCTATAAAAATGGAATTATATGGTTCAAGATATGGGGAGAAGAGCTTTCCTTTTATTAGGGAGGTGAGTCAAAAAATTGTAATTTTTTTAAAGAGATGATTACACCCATATTTATCAAGTTTAAAAAGCACAAAAATATATAAAATTTTAAATTTATACATGATAACGAATAAATATGGCTAGAAAATGTGATTTTTATGAGTTTTGAGTCATTTTTACAAATTATAATCTATGTTTAAACATTAAGTAATCGTGGTTTTAGCTTAATCACTATAAATATTTTTTAAATGATTTCACTAATAACATTGGTAAAAAAATTATATTGACCATAATAAAAATTTTATTTTTGGATGATTACAAATATAGAATATATTTTTACAATTTATAATCATATAAGTGGAAATATTATTTTATAATTAATCACATGGACCTGTCGAGAAAGCAGGTTTTCAAACCAAAAATGATAAAATGTTTAGAATGATTTTATATCCAATTTTAAGGTGAAATTTATTTCAAATTCGTAAATTGAAATAATAAAGGTATAATTTAACTATAAATACTTTGAAACTAAATTAAAATAATATTTAACTATATAGATATATTAATCAAAAATCTAATTTACATTAAAAATTGGTATTTTTTACTATTCCTCAAAAAATTAAAACCTTTCAAAAAATACCACTAATTTACCCAAAGATATTTTTGACATTATGAATTAAAAAACTAAGCTTTTATCAAATTATATTTCAAAAATATTCAATAATTAATGTGTTCATTATTAAAAGAATTCATAAAATGTTATTGTTTTGGACAATTGTATGTTTGAAAAATATAAAGGAATTACCAAAAATTACATGTTTTATTGAAAATATGTTTTCTTTTTGTAAAAAAAATTAGAAATAAATTTTTAAATGTATTTTTACTATTCATTTCTCTAGGCCTAACGACTAGGTTATTTGGGTTATGTTTAAATAATTATATTAATAATATGTCATCATTTTTTTAAAATTCAATGTTGTGTGTTATATAAGATAAGTAGGTGTTACATATAGCTTAATCGTATTATAGTGTAATATATAATGAAATATTAACTTGGTGTAGAGTTTAAATAATGAAATCAAATAAAGTTAATTTATTCAAAAAATGTTCAAAAAACATAGGGTGTTAAGACAATTACTATAAATTATATTCTCATAGTCATCTATGATAATTTTATATCATTTTTCATGTATGTACATATACCGACCCCAATTAGAATATATAATACCTAATAGATGATTATGAAGTGATTTAGTTATAATATTATTTTTCCAAAATTATAATGACTATATTATATTTATATTATTTTCTTACATCATAATTTTAAAAAATTATAAGATTAATATAACCTATATAAATTTAATACATAGTAAAATGATTTTTTCACTTGTAAATCACTTTTGGATAGTTTAATTTTCCACGATCTATTATTTCTCATATTATTAATAATATTCCTCATATTTATTTATAATACTTTACTAATTTCATTAAAATAATATTTATCCAATAATTTTTTTCCCGGAATAACATGAAGGGTGGTGATGAAAAGAAAAAAATAAATAAATCGTTCCATGGAGGTGGTAGTCTGTACATATGCATGGTTGATTATTTCATTTTTATAAAATGAGGGAAATTTGAAATAAGTTATATTATTTAAAAAATTTTAAAAATTTAAAAATAAATTATTCATTTATTAAATTCATAATTTTCACTTGCCGTGTAAGGTTGTTATGAAATCAGAAACAAGGCACTTTATGGAGGTGGTATTCCACACACACACATGAATGCCATGTATGTTTTCCTTATGTAAAAATGGGAAAGGTGGTTAATAGTTATTTCCACATCATAACTAATTATATATGAAAAAATAATTATTTAACTATATGTTAGTGGTAAAAATATATTTATAAAAGTAATAGAGAAAATAAAATAAATTAGAGAAACTTTTGGGCTTAGGTTAAGGACATGGTTCTATCCTTGGAGGACTTATTGGTAAATGATGGATTAGTATAATGTCTTGTGACCAGAATATTAAGAGAGTGTGAAATATTTTTCTAATGGATTGAATAGGGGTATAGCTTCATGTGTAATCCTATTTTTTGTCGTATTGAATAGGAGTTGAGATGCCCCATAAATAAGTGATGAGAATGACATATTTGTAAATATTTCAACATAATAAAAAAAGGGTACATTTTCAAAATGTAAATTAGATCAAATTATGACAATTTTTTGATTTAGGAATGATATAATCTCAATAATTTTTCAAACACCCAATGATAAAAGTTTTTTTTATTTTTTTCATGTTTTCTACCCATAGTATTACTACTTTTACCTTTTTTGGGTTCTTGTGATGAATTTTTTTACCAAAGTAAATAAATTTTATTCCAAAAAAGGAAACATAAATTATTAAATAACTTTTCCCTAATTATTTTGTATAAAAAATAAATTTTATCCAATAGTATATATATTTATGAAAAATATATTTTTCATTAGCGCATGTGACACCTAAAAATCCTTGTTTTGAAAACATGAATTGATAAGAATGTAATTAATGTATTTGGTGGGATGATATATTTTTTTTCTTCTTTTAATGATATAAATGTGTTTATTATAAAACATATTTGGATTTCAATAAAGAATTTAAAAAAATTCACCAAAATACAAATTAAATTACAAAATAGAACAAATATAGTTCTTATTTGAAAATATCACTTAATTCCATAAAATTTTAATAATAGGTTTTATAAATTAACTATATTATTTATAAAATGTATATTTAAAAAAATCATCTTTTAATTATTGAAATGTTTTATGAACTTATATCTCTTTCTCATAAATTCATAAGATTCATAGTTTTGGTAAAAAATATTTTTTCACTTTTCACTAAAAAATCAAGTATTACTAAAAAAATATCCCAAAAATTAATCATAGGAAAATATTTAAATTCCACATCAAAATATTAAGTAAATTTTTTATAATTAAAATTAAAATTTATCATCAAAATATATTCATGAATAAACAATCATTAAAGTGTGAATTATGTAATAATTTTTGGATTTAGTGTATACCTATTATTAGTAGTGCCTTAAATATTAGATCATCCCTCCATAAATAATTTCATCCTTGAAATTGGTCAGATGATAGATTCAAAACAAATGTGGGTACTCCTTTCACATAAATTATTTTTTTAACCCGTGTATAATCCTCTATTTTGTGTCTTCTGCAAAGGAATTTCACCACTGAGTGGTCCAATTCAGAAAAAAATTTCTTTATTATTAATAATTTGGAAATGTTATTCATTATAATATAATTTATTTTATAACTATAGAAATTTAGATGTCATTGTATACATTGGATCATTCACTATTTATTTATTTATAAAACATGGCATACATAATGTACTTTAGAATGGTTGGGAGGAATAACCATTTTTTAAGATAAATTTCCAATATTCCCTATAATTTCAAAAGTCAAAATTTTCTTAGGTTATAACATCCCTTTTTATCAAATTATTATAACACTTTTCAATGGTGAAACCTTTTAGAATACATGACCTCCCATTATAATTTCCTTGTAATTCCTTAAATTTTCTTGATAACAGTATTTTCTACTTTCAGATCCATTGATATAATCATGGGAAGTTTTCACACTCACAATTTTCTCCTCCATAATATTTTCCCCTACTAAATTCATTCCTAAAACATCTTCCGATGAAGTAGGAGTATGAAATATCATTCCATGAATTATGTGTATGAAACATCATGACATGATTTCAATGAGTCTTATAGTGTCGAGATATATCTTTTACATTGCCTATTAGTTTCAGCATGATTTAATGTGCTCAATTGTACCATTATGTCCAGATCCTCTTGATGACACTTCATTAATTTTTATCTGAAATAAAGGTTAAAATTATATTCTATTGATATTGGTTCTCTATGATGTCTCAAAATTTCATTAATATTTATCTCTGTAAGGCAATTAAGGGGTTTCAACTCCCATACTAGTAAGAAAATTTCAATATTTTTTAGACTATCAAAAATGACCCGTACAACATCATTGTTTCCAAGATTCTCCCAAAAAAATGTGATAATGTCCACTATAATATTTTCCCATATCCGTATAGGTTTTTTCATAGCTTTCAAAACATGATTAGGATGTTTTTATTCTGCATTTACCTATTGGAACACAAAGAATTTGGACACATAATCTACAATTTCCTTCTTTATACCATCCTACAAGAAATTTTCTCTTATGTATTTATAAATCATTGTTCTATGAGGGTTAAAAGATAAATTTGATCCTTGTTCTTCATCTATTGGCTCATTCGTCATTTTAGGTATGTATGGAACCCATAACCTCTTTATAAAATTTAACACTCCATATTTATTATAGTAGTCAATCAATTTACCATCATTCACTGATTTAATTATCATTTTTAAATATTTTATATTCTATTGGGACCTCTCTCTATTTTCCCAAAATGATGGTTTAGAAATTTATTTGAAATGTAATTATGGTTCCCCTTGAATAATTAGCACTATAACCATATTTACTAGATCCCTGAATATATGATCTATATTAACCCTCATCATAGTAATTATTTATTATCCCTTATACTCATACCACCACCCGCCTTATTTACATTCCTAGGGTGGTAGTGTATTGATTAATCATATTACCACATCATCTCTAACCATATTATTTTCCCCATTTTGATCTCATTCAAAGATAAGATATACTTTTAAATTTTATGGATTCTTTATATGTTTCATGTGCCTCTATAGAGAGGGTCCCTCCATAACTTCATGAAAGATATAACAACCGCAAACTGAAGTTCATGTGTTCAATAGTTTTTTCCATAGATATTTACATTCCTCGATGCATAAATGTATATTATAGATCCTTCCTTTATCAATGTTAATTACCTCACCAACATAATAATAAATCTCCAATTTAAGTCTTCTAAAGAGTTTTTACATTTCATGTACCATGATAATTTCACCCCTTAACATGTCTACTTAGTTAACAGGTTGAACAATCAGGATTTTCTTTCAATAATATGCTAATAATTTTATACTAAAGCAACGAAACTAAACATATTAGATATATTTATTACTTTCTTTCATTCTTTGACTACCTTTTCCCTTAAAAGATAAACATATATTTTATTCTTGGTGATAATATAGTCAATAAAGGAAACTTCATAGAGGTAAAAATTCACACTTAGTAAATTTAACAAATTATTATTTTTTATTAGGGCCTCATGAATTGTTTATAGATGGTTCTCCTTATCTTCATAGATTTTTGGGTGTGTCAATATATTATTAATATACAAAACCATTGATTTATCAATATAATCCTTGAATATGCAATTAATCAGAACGATAAATATAGAAGGTGTATTAGTTTATATGAATGGAATAATCATAACCTTATAATTATCACATCTTCTATGAATTTTATCCTTTGGTATATCCTCCATATTCACTCTTAACGAATGATAACCAGTTCAAATAACAATAATGGAAAAATATTGATTTCCAATAAATTTTATCAAATAGATTATCAATCCATTGTAAAAGGTAAATATTCATTATAGTATTGGAATTGATATCTCTATAAAAGATACATAATCTCATTTAACCATACTTATTTTTCATAAAATAGGTGCTCTCCATAGTGACTATGGCATATAAATCCCTTATTCCCCAACTCATGTAGTCAGTAGAATAGCTCTACAAACTCAACTAGTTCCATTATATATGATGTTTTTTATTAGGGTCTTGTGACAGGAATGGAATCAATGGAAATGTCAACATATTTGTTAGGTGGATAATGAGTATATTCTTTTATAAATAAATTAATTAAATTTGATTTACAAGGGTAAAATTATTTCTTTATAGGATGTCTTTACCATCCATAAATATTGTTTTAACTTCCTATTCTCTAATAATTTTATTATCATGAGATACTGGAGGAGGGTCTTTAAAGGAATATTTAGGTGAAATATCTCCCTTTAAAATAATTGATTCTATATCCCCTTTACCAAATGGATTCTCCTTTACTCATAATTAAATTATTTCACTGTAAACTGATATCTAACCCATAAAAAAAATTCAGTCAAAACCAATCAAAGGTATAATAATAAAGTATTCAACCATGTAACAGTTATTCATCATAGTAGACACTTATTGGTAAATAATTATTTCAATAAGAATCCTATTAGTTGTCTTATCTAATTACTCATTTCTCAATGTATTAGTGGCAATTAAATGTTATCAGCAAAAATGGATGATATAAAAGAGATCATAGATCTTGAATCATATAAATAATTACATAATGTGAGTTTATGGTCAATTTATTTTCTATCATTCAATTTGGTAATTCAAGGTACATTCTATAAATCCATATGGATCCATGTACCTACAAACATTTGTGATCTTGAGGGACTTTTTCTTTGCACATGAAAAAACTACCACAACCTCTGTTAGTCTACAGGTATACACAGTGGAATTAATATAGTTAGGTAATGAAATTTAATTGAAAAATATATTTCCAATTAGGTTTTAAAAATAAATATTTTCTAAAAAACTTATGGTTTTTCCTTATGATTGGGATATATAACTATGTTTAACAAAATGTATTCAAAAAGTATTCTACTAAACTTAATATGATAAAAACTAAAATGAACCAGAAGCCATAAACCAAAATGCATTTGTGATATTCCATAATTCATATAGAATAAAAGAGTCTAATGGACTAATAGATTAGTTTTCGTTGAATAGTAGATACATGCATATTTTTAAAATTACACATGGGATCATATAGTACAATAAAAAATCCTATCTGAAGATTATTATTTATAAATTAAGATAATTGAAAAATTAAACATATTTATCTTATAAGTTTCCTAGGTAATGGAAAAAACTAAGGGTGTGGTCATATGGTTTTTAAGGATTAGTATATAGTAGAATCTATCATAACATAATCATGAAAAAAATATGTAGAAATTGATAATTATATTATCAGAATAATTCCATTATAAAGTTAAACCAAGGGTACACAATATCCATGGAAAATAATAAATCATGGAAAATAATTACTAATCACATGCTTATTGAATGCATAATACCTAACAACATAAACACAAGATCGAGTATTTGTACCAAGATTTCACACATTATCTAGTAAGGAATATTCCAAACCCTAGCTAGTTTGTCTCATGAGACCAACTGATACTTCCAATGGCTATCTATATTTCCTCTCTACCATCTTTAATTAATTCTAATTCATTCATCATTTGATTGATGATGAAATTTTATAACTTTTACTTATGAATTATCACATTAATTTAGAAAAAACAAACATGTTTATCTATATGATGTGTATATGGGAACCAAATTTTCATCATTCAATGGAATATTGTGGACATCTAAGAGAATATCCCACAAATAAATTTAAAATATATGGGGCACTATTAATGTAAGAGTAATTTTAGTTTTCAATTAAGAAAAGATAAGGTATTGGAGAAGATACATTCAATGTTTATGGATATCAATTGTGGATAATAATTGAGTTTAATTGTTTTAAATGGAAGGAGACTAATGAAATGGTAGGAAAGTCGATCCTTAAGGTTCATAAAGATCATGTGAATTTTCAATAGCATATCCCATTAGAGTATCTCTTTAGAAAATTAGTATTAAGACCACTAATTATTCCCCATGTGAATATTTATTTGATTCCAAAATCACTTTTTTAGGGTGATTACATCTAGGTGAATGATTTAAAAATCCATGTCTAATTCCATTATCCAGATAGAGATGCAATTTACAAGAAAACCATACACACTTCACTTTCCAAAAATTATGATATTTGTGTAATATGATGGATTAGGTAACATCTTAATAAAATAACCTTAAATGATATAACATAAATTACAAATTAAATACCATTAATAATGATATAATCATGATATAAATATCAATGAGGGAGTAAGTACACTATAAAAAAATAAAACACAATACATGTCAAAATGATATCACAAGGAATTGAAATATTAAATAAATAATCATTATCAATAATCTCAAATAGTTTAATGTTATCTAAATTTTTTATAACCAAAATAACGATATAAATTACCTATTTCATAACATTATTTATACACTATGTATTTTTTAAATATTATTTATAAATGTTTTTTATATGTATAATAGTTAGTTTTATCAAGTCTCCATATTTAGTGTGAATAATATTGATAATTCTAATTTCATTATAATGGTGATGTTTTTTATTATTACCAAAAATTTAATTATCACGTGATTATAAAAGGCTCTAGAATTTAATATTTATAATTACTATAAAATTTTTATTTTTATTCTATGGATGTTTTGGTTATAATCCTTATAGTTGAAATTAAAAATTGATTTTTTTAGTGATTATTAAGAAACCAACATTGATATCATAACTAATTAGTTTTATATTATTTTTGTCAAAAAAAAAGGAAATAATATAACTATAATTTTCATATAACACAATAACATAAAATAAATTCAAATAATCCTCCCAGACATATATTTCTAGAGTTTTTCAACTAGGTGGTTAAAATTACACAAACTGGAATACACCATAATAAGTTGACAGTAATGAAGGATTTAGTTTTTGTATAATTATACCATTAGTATAATTATATTATTCAGTTTTTATTTCAATGTAAAATTATAATTAATAATAAGTAGAATGATAAAGATTATTGACCTCACTTGTTTTGATACAGAGAGCTACCGTTACATAATGGTCACCGCTACATAGAGAGAAACCGTTACACCAGAGCTACTGTTAGAGTAAGTCTACCAGTATGTATAAGTCTACCGTTATAAAGTCCACCGGTATAAGGAAGTCACCACTGCTCAAGTCTACCGATACATGGAACTACCAGTATAAGAACGAAGAGCTACCAATTGGATCTCACCGCTACACAGAGTCCTACCGCTATATAAAGCGATTGGTACAAGGTGCTACTGTTACAGAGACAAACAGCTACTGATACAAGTCGACTGCTTCAAGCATTCTGTTACATAAACTTATATGATTTATTTAAATTATACTAATGGTCATATTTTTTAAATTTAATTCCACTTCTTTTAATTAATGATGGTTGTTGGGATGTTAGGGGATCATACCTCGTACTTTCCATAAAGAAATTATTCCCATTGCTACATCTGAACGAATATAAGGAAGATCAAGATGCAGTGAGAAAGTCACTCAATAGAGAGGCGACATTCATAAACAATATTACTTGAAGAACACTGGACATACACGAGGCCATTCATACAACAAATGAACACAAGATGAACCTTAGTAAAGGAGTGAAGAACTACAATGATCTATTCGTAAACTCAAGTTGATCAAACTGAACCTAAAAATCAAGGAAGAAGATGACACTCTATCTTCATGATAAAAAACCAGAGAAGGACCCAGAAGCATTTCTGTTTAATCAAAAGGATTCCAGAGCTGCACTTCAAATCACTAGCGCATTCTAAAATCATATCTACTCTCTCTCAGTTATTATTTTACTTACTTTTTGAGCAGTGTGTGAAATCTGTATATTATATACATACACTGACTCATGTGATAAGCTAGAAAATTTCTAAATCCTCACACAAAACATCTATAACTCTCTTGTATCCCACTATGGATAGTGGTAGAGGTCATGTAGGACCTAGACAGCCTATGTGTTGTTGTTTTTGTTTTCACATGATAAATTTTGGTAGAGGTCAGAGATCCTGGATAGTCTGAGCACTGTTGTAAAACCCAGATCCTGGGTGTGGATCATGTTTATATAAACTGTTTGAGAGGACTAATTCTCGACTTGAGACTTATCCTCTTGTTTTAAAACTGATCTGCTTATCTATTTGGTTTTAAACTATATCTTATATTCTGCTGATAAGTACTTTGAATACAAATCTATTTTATAGTAACTATGTACATTAAACTAGAAAGTGTTTGTACTTATTGTAAATCATTGGGATAGTTTCAAATGATAATTTAATATTCATATTAGATTAATTGAGAAATAATCAATCTCTTGAGAACCTAACTGGCCCTTTACTGTATTACAAATCTACTATAGTTTAGCTTGTTATTTAAATTGGGGTATTTTTAATAGAAATATTTTTAACAGAAATTTTTAATTGGAACTCAATTCACTCCCCTCTTGAGTATCCTCACTGACCAACATTTAGAATCAGAGGTTGTTTTTCTAAAGGATTTCCAAACACTATATTTTTCAACTGTGATTTTAGTTGTATCTTAAAGATCTTAAATTTCTGTTAGTTTAAAATTTTATCTCCATAAATGTATTTTATAAAATCAAATTATTTATAATAGACTAGAATGCGGTGCTACCAACATTCCACCTCTCTTTAATGGTGTTAATTATTAACAATGGAAACTGAAAATGAAAATTCACTTGGAAAGTGTGGGTTTTGATATCTGGACTGCTATAGAGACTCAGTATAAGATTCCAGAAACTGAGAGAACTACTTGGGATAAACCTACTAAAACTGCTTACAATAATAATTATAAAGCAATGAATGCCTTGTACTATGCTTTAGGAGATGAAGATTTTAATCGAATATCTGCTTGTAAAACTGCTTATGAAATCTGGGATACTTTAGTTATTTCCTATGAGGGGACAAAAAATGTTAAAGAAATGAGATTGAACACATACACTATTAAGTATGATAATTTTAAAATGAAGCCTGATTAATCTATTTTTGAATTGTATCCCAGGTTCATCGAAATTGTAAATACAATGAGATCACTTGGAAAAGATATTCCTGCAAGAGAGAAAATCATGAGTATATGAAGATGTCTACCAGACAGATGGAGAGGCACATTAGTTTCAATTAGAGAATCTTGTGATATTGGTGCATTACCTGTTGAAAAGAAGATTGGTATGTTAATGATGTATGAAGAAGAATTGAAATTAAACAAGGAAGAAGATAATGAACCAATAAATAAATCCATAGCTTTCAATAATTCTGCTTTAAAAAATAAGGAAAAAGGGAAAATTCAATGTGAAAGTGATAGTTCAAGCAGTAAATAGAGTGAATCTAACAGTGATTCAGAGATGGATCAAATAGCCAGAAGATTCAAGAAATTCTACAGGAAGAATAAATTCTTCCTAAAATAAAACTACAAAGGAAAATATGACAACAAAGGTCATTGGAATAAATATGGGAACAATACTGATAAAAGTGATGAAATTGTCTTCTATGAATGCAAACGAAAAGGACATGTAAAAGAAGGTTGTCCAAAGTTAAAATTAAAGAAAATATGACTACAATGAAATAATTTCAAGAAATCTATGAAAGAAACATGGAGTGCTTCATAATACAGATCAAGTGATCATGATTCTACTAAGGATGAAAAATCTCAAAAATCTAATATGGGTTTCATGACAAACACATCTGAGGTAACATTGCACACACCTTCTTTAAGTTCATATTATTCTGGAGTTGATTTTGATTCTGAATCTGAAAGTATGTTTAGTGATGAATTATTTGAATATTGTAATATGTTAGAAGAAACCTTTAATGAATTGAAAAACAAGTATAAGACCTTGAAGAAACAACATGCATTGACCATCTCTGTTAAATATGCACTTGATATTGAAAAGGAAAACAATGCTCAACTACTTAAGGAAAATACTGAACTGAAATTGTCTAATGATCAATTAAGGAGGGACATAGAGAATTTCAAAAATGGAATGAATACTCTAACTCAAATGGTATGAAAACAAGTGGCACCAAAATATACCACTGGAATAGGCTATCAGCCTGGACAGAGACAGATTACTAAAAATAGATTTATTCCTAAATCTGGACAGAATGCAGCTAGTTCTAGTTCAATAAATTCATATGCTTCAACTAGTTATTCACATGGTTAATGTTCAAAAAAAAGTTTATCTTTCAAAATCTTTAGAATCTATTGGTTGTATGAGACCCATTAGACAAATATGGGTACCAAAAGTTTTTCTTGCTAACCTGTCTGGACCCAAGAAAATTTGGGTACCAAAATCATTTTCTGTTTAATCATGTCTTGTTGGAGACTTTTTTGAAGAGTTCCTATAAAAAGATATGGTACTTAGACAGTGGATGTTCAATGAATATGACTGTAGATTACTCAATTTTCAAGAGATTAATCAAGGTTGATGGAGGACATGTCACCTTTGGTGATAATTCAAAAGAAAAAAATCCCTGGCTTAGTCTAGATTGTTAACACTGATTGAGTTTTAATTTCTAAATTTTTACTTGTTTGGTGGATTAAAATTCAACCTGTTATGTATTTCTCAGTTTTGTGATAATGTTTTCAATGTTAAATTTCAAAATTATTCTTGTAATGTTTCTAATTCTAAAAATATTTTAGTATTTTCTGCTTTGAGAAATGAAAATGTTTATGCAATTGATTTGAATTCTTTATCTAAACAAAACATTACATGATTCAATGCTTTTCATAAAGAGTCTTGGTTGTAGCAAAAAAGATAAGAACATTGCAACATTCATTCACTTAGAAAACTGACTAGGAAGAAATTAGTTAGAGACCTACCTCAACTAAAATTCCCAAATGACAAAGTTTGTAATCTTTATCAATAAGGATAGCAACATAAAGTTTCTTTTAAATCAAAGAAAACAGTTTCAACTTCTCAACCTCTTGAGTTGGTTCACATGGATTTATTTGGACCTTCTAGTGTTTTAGTCTAAATGGGAAGCACTATGTCTATGTCTTTGTATATGACTTTTCTAGATACACTTGGGTATAAATTCTTTCTCACAAAAGTGAATCTTGCTCTGATTTTATGAAATATTCGAAGTCTGTAGAGAACCTTATAGTACTTAAAATTAAGACCCTGAGAAGTGATCATGGCCGTGAGTTTGAAAATCATGAGTTTGAATCATACTTCTCACACAATGGCTATAGTCACAATTTTTATGCCCCTATGACACCTCAACAGAATGGTGTAGTAGAAAGAAGTAATAGAAAACTTCAAGAAATTTCAATAACTATGCTTAATGAGTATGACCAACCTGTTTATTTTTGGGATGAAGCTGTGAATACAACTTGTTATATTATAAATAGTGTCTTGATTAGACCTGTTCTTAAGAAGACCACTTATGAACTGTGGAATAATAGGAAGCCTAGAGTTTGTTACTTCATATTTTTTGGTTGAAAAATCTTTATTCTCAATACTAAGGAAAAAATTGACAGTTTTATTATAAAAGTGATTAGGGAATATTTCTCGGTTACTCTACAACGAGTAAATCTTATAGATTCTTTAATAAAAGAACCAAATGTGTGGTGGATTCTGTTCACATCAAATTTGATGAAACTGATCCTCATGAACCTATGTCTTCTCTTGGAAATCTTGAAGAAGACCTTTCTATTATGGACCTCAATGGTAAAATTAATAAACCTATTGTAAAGACAACCAGTTCTGGAAATATCATAGAATCTGCTTCTGGTGAACCCAAACATAGTGAAGAACCTGAAATTTCTAGTCCTACCTTTAGTATATCAACTAGGATTCTAAAGAATCATCCTTTAGATGATGTTGTAGGTAATCTTGATAGAAAGCCACAAACTAGAGCATATTTATGTAATAAGGTTGAACATCAAGCCTTTCATTCATAGTTATAACCTAAAAATACCAATGATGCAATCATTGATGAATTTTGGGTAATGTCTATGCAAGAAAAATTAATCAATTTGAAAGAAACTAAGTCTGGGAATTAGTTGACAGACATAAGGACACTTTGAAAATATGCACTAAATGGGTTTTTAGAATCAAAGTTGATGAATCCAGAAATATCATTATAAACAAAGCAAGGAAAGTTGCATGAGTGTATAGTCAAGAGGAAGGAATTGATTATGAGGAAACCATTTCACCTGTAGCTAGATTAGGTGCTATTAGGATTCTACTTTCCTATGTTGTTCATCTGAATTTCAAGTTATAAAAAATGGATGTTAAAAGTGATTTTCTAATTATTTATATAATTAAAGATGTTTTTTTTGAATAACCACTGGTATTTACTAATCCTCATTTTCCAAAATTGAGTTTTTAAACTTTCAAAAGATTTATATGGTCTAAAACAAGCTCCACGACGTTGCATGATAAACTTAGTAATTTTCTTATTTCAAAAGGTTTTTCTAAAGGGATTATTGATCCATCTCTTTTTATTAAAATAATTTCCAAATATGTTTTGATAGTGCAAATATGTGTTGATGATATTATTTTTGGATCTTCTAAAAATACATTGTGTATTGAATTTTCAAAGGGTATTCAAAAAGAATTTGAAATGAGTTTGATGGGAGAACTCAAAATATTTTCTTGGTTATCATGTTTTTCAAAATGCCAATGGTATTATCTTAAATAAAAGTAAAAATACAAATTATATTCTAAAAAGTTTTTGTTTAGATAGTTTTAAGGAAAGTGATACACCTATGAGTACTATTTGTAAGTTGGATGCTAATGAGACTGGAAAACCAGTGGATCAAACCAAATACAGAGGTATGATAGGGAGTCTGCTTTACCTTACTGCTAGTCGACCAGACCAGATATTTAGTGCATGTATGTGTTCAAGATTTCAAGCTAATACTAAATAATCCAATTTGATTTCTATTAAAATAATGTTCAAATATCTTAAACATACTACAAATTTAGGTTTGTTTTATCTAAAAGGACAATCTTTTGATTTAATAAGTTATTCAGATACTAATTTTTATGGTTGTAAGTTTTATAGAAAAAGCACATATGAAAAATGTCATTTTTTGGGAAAATACTTAGTATCATTGTGTAGTAAGAAACAGAATTCAATTGCATTGTCTACTATTGAAGTAGAGTGTATAGCTGCTGGTAGTTGCGGTACATAAATTTTGTGGATGAAACACACTTTTTTGGACTATGAATATGATTTTAAACATGTTTCAATAAATTGTGACCACACTAGTGCTATTAATATTTTAAATTACCCTGTATCTCACTCTAGAACTAAAAAATTGATGTTTGGAACCATTTTATAGGAGATCATTCTCAAAAGGGTGATATAACTCTTGAGTTTATAAGCACTGAACATCAACTCGCGGATATTTTCACAAAGACATTAAATTCAGAGAGGTTGTGTTACATTAGATATGAGTTAGGAATGAAAAACCGTTAGGAATACCTCACTGTTAGAAAACCTCACCATTAGGAATACCTCACCGTTAGACAACCTCACTGTTAGGAATACTTCACCGTTAGAAAACCTCACCGTTAGGAATACCTCACAGTTAGACAACCTCACAGTTAGGAATACCTCACCGTTATACAACCTCACAGTTAGGAATACCTCACTATTAGACATCCTCACCATTAAGAATACCTCACTGTTACCGTTCTCACTGGTAGGGATTACTGTTAAAATTCTCACCGGTATGACATATTGCGTTGTTTTTTAGCCAATGTGTTTTAGTGATTTATTTATTTTTTGATTCCTAAATGATATAAAATCAATTCTAAACCTTACTCATTCCACTTTGAACTCTACCCGTTCAGATTATCACCATCTTGCACACCCAATCCTTCAGACATCTCATAAGACCTAAGTATCTGGTTGGGTAAATGGCTTGTGTGAAGAGACCGACGATAAGCGAAAGAGATGCAAAAAGTGCTATGCGGGAGAAAGTCGATTTAGGAACTAGTGGTAGTGGCACTATTAAGGAAATACGAGAGCCCGTGAATATGCATCTGACCAAGAGGGAGATAGTGATTGAAAAATAACTCTACATTGAATGGTTGTTATCTACTAAATCGTTAATCTTAAAGATATTGGAGGAGCAGGGCTGGCTCGAGTGTATTGAGAATAATAATGGACCATACTTCCAAGTTTTGGTGAAATAATTTTAGGCGCATGTTCGTTTAGGTATGTTAGAAGAGGAGAATATGATGATTTCATTTTTGAATGGTAAATTAATATCTTTCTCATATAGTGAATGGGATGAAAACCATAGAGTACCTCATGAAGGTGAGTATGGATTTTCTTCTAAGTCCATACCTGTAGCCCATGATCAATTTGGATATGAAGCTGCACTACTTGAGCTAACTAGAAATAGAACTCCAAGGAATGTTATTATAGCAGAGATGGAAGGAGTGAATGGATTGTTGTTCAAGTTTATCCAACATGTGATTAATACCAGGAGATGGGATTTTTTCTCCTTGATGTTTCAAGACAAATACCTAATGTATCTTTTGAGGCATGGAGTGATGGTCAACCTATATAGACTATTGATGATTCAAATAGAGAACATGAGCAGACCAAAATCCAATACCAATGCTTTGTTTTTTTTTGAAAAGTTGCTATCTATCATGATAAAGGCAAAGATAGTGGCTGAGTCTCAGGATGTGACAGTGGTGATGAATGATAATTTTTTCATTACTCGAACAGTATCCATGTTTATTAAAGTGAACTAGAATCCATGGAAGAAGCATTGGGTTAATGATGAAGGAAAGGTATAGGAAAAATATATTCATGTGGACCATCCTTCTAGGCCAAAATATTAGAGGGATCTAGGTCTAAGACCTTATGAGGCCATCCCATCCTATAGTGATTCTGAAAAAGATGAGACCTATGTTGAAGATGTTAGGGATACATACTTTCCTCTAAGTCCTGTTGCTGAAGTTGTATCATCTGGAAAGGAAGCAGTCATATAAGAGAGCCATATAGAAGTTCCTATTGATGAGGAAAACCAGTATGCTCCAGAGAATGAGGAAGTAGAAGAATATTAAATTGAATCATATGCTTTTGCTTTCTTGAGTCTCAGTCCACTGATTGTGCAATCCTTAATGACTACTAAGGATGTTATTAAGGTAGATAGACCCTCACCTTTTTCTGAGGAGCCTCCTATTGTGGGATAAATGGAAATAATTGTGGAGAATTATTATGAGGAAGACCTACTTGCTCTGGGTGATATTGATGTACATTTACAGGAGCATGCATGGATTGCGGGGGAGCATCCTACCAGACATGGTACTGTTTTAATAGCTGAAGGGGTTGAGGATAGGGTAGAAGACCCAGGTTTTGTAGTGCTTGGCTTAGTTTACCCTGACTCTGAGGATGAGACACCTGTCATATAAAGACCCAATGCTCGACTTACATAGATATTACATTACTTTTGTGGAATACTTAATATATAACAAAAACAGACACACAAGGACCGCAATAGTATAGTGTCTTTGGAAACTTGGAACGTAATCTTCTAATCGTGGTGAATGATTTTCAACATATCCCATAAAGATCATCCCCTTTTTTTCATACCTAAAACCTTTATTTATATCCTGGGGAAAAGAAAACATAAAAGGGGTGATCTCAAATGCCCAATAAGGGTAAACATGGATAAAATAAAACAAATAATATAAATTTGAACTTAAAAACATGAACATAATGTTTAAACATCAAATGCTTGAGCAATGACATAAAACATGGAAGTACGTAAGTCATAGATCATAAAGATACATTAATCATGATAAAATAGAATGGGAGTAAAACATGTAATTGTGGCGACTATTCAGCACATGTCATGATTTCCATAGTATCCATGGCATTGCTTCCAAGACCATCTTAGTGGACAAAGTCCCTTTTTGAATCGAGTTCACTCCTCATTTCAGTCCTGTAACACTGAACCGGATTATCTTACCATTCCAGCCATGTATATATCATGAGATATAAATTGTTACCCAATGCATTGGAGGGATATATAAGTCCCACCAATCTCATAATGAAATCATTCTTACTTGTGCGACAATATAATCATAGATCATTCATCATAACCCAGGAATAAAATGGGTTTCATAAACATCATTCCATCATAACATAATCCATACAAAAAAATTGGATATCATTTCATCATAAGAAAAGTGAAACCATGTAAATCATAGATACATGATACTTGAAACATACACATATGAAATAATGTCATCTTAGATGAAAAATGGTTTTGATAAAACACTTGAAATGAATTCCGGAGGAAAATATCCTTTTTTCTTCAAAATCATTTTCTTTTCACAAAATGTCATGATATTTTAAAAGAAATGGATTTTGTTGAAAATAGTCATGAAATATTTAGGAGGAAGCTTCATGAAAATAATGCTTTATAAAACCGTAAAAATATTTTCATGCCGTATATGTTAAAAAAACATTCTTCTCGTACTTTTGTCGGAAAAGTAAAAAAGTACCTTGTAGGGTAAATAAAAGAAAGATTCCTTCCATACCATGGGGTAAAAGTAAAAATGGGTCAATAGGACTTCAAACATACATGAATACAATTTTATAAAACATGGACATGGATGATAGCAACAACCCCAGTAAATACTTACGAATAACCAATCTCAGATAAAAATGAGATTTGAAAAATTATCCCTTACCTTAGGTCTGATATGATTCGTACGTATTCGAACCTCCTGTATAATGATTTAAATAATTTCATTGACTTATTACAGAATCATATTCATTGTTATTATATCATATATGGTTCACTTATGACTTTATATTACCCGTTCTTTTGTCAATTCATGTTAAAGGGTGTTTTGGGTAAAACTGTTTCATTTGTCATCCGTGTTTTGACTTGTAATTATTCATATGATTACTTAGATCATGATTACTTAATTACAGAATATAAAATTTGATTTATATATAATATATATTCATAATATACATATATATAATAAATCGATAAATGGAATGAAATACACCGTTCATGGAGACGGTAGGCCGTACGTACGCATGAACGCTGTTTTCGTTTCCTTATTGAATTGAACGGTAATTAAGTATATGACATACATATATATGTACATAAATATAGTAGAATTATTATGTCATATATTTTACTATTACTTATTATATATACTTTATAATCATTCTTTAATTTTTAATATGGAAAATTAATCTCATCGCGTCGTGGAGACGGTAATCCGTACGTACGCACATGTGATGATATCGTTCTCATGGAATTGTATTTTAGTGTATGTATACTATTTCAGAATCAATATAACATTAAAATAATCATATATAGACATTATTTACACCATTAGAATCATCCAAGTAAGGTGGTGGTGGAAAAAAGATTACACCACGGCGTGGAGACGGTATTCCTTATGTACGCACGCGCGGTGATTTCGTTTTCCGTATGATGAATAGATGGTGAAATTGGGTTGTTTCATACTTATAATAACATACCAGTATATGAGTGATACTGATTTTATTACTTCATAACGAAACAACTAAATAAGAAGAAGTGGAAGAATAAATAAAGTTGAAAGAATCGGTAACAGACATTACCTCTTCTTTGAAGTGCCTCTTTGAGACCTCCTCTTAGGGCATTACAATTGGTCTTTGAGGAAGAACATGACCTCTAGGATATTTCTAGGGAAGTGGGGAAGTGAAATGGATAGATATTGGCCAAGCTTGAAGGCTCAAATTGGTGTGAGGAGGAGAGGGAGGAGGTTCCCTTTTATAAGGGAGGAGAGGGGCACCGTTGGAAATATAAGAAATATTAGTTTATATTAAATCCCAACCCCACTTAAAAACTTCCAAAATGACTAATATCAGAAAATTAGATGAGATATGGTTTTAATATCATCAATCAATAAAATTTAGACATGTTAGGAATTTATTTTAAACATTATCAACTTGATTTATCCTTATTTATCAATTTAATTTTATTTGTGGTAATAATATTCTAAATTTTAAACTATAACAAATATTTACTTATTAGTTGTGAACTGTCTATAATTTGATACTTTATAAAATCATAGACCATATAAATTTAAATTTATAATTTTTAAATATTTTTGTGATTTTTAAACAATTTTATAATATGTTATTTTTATAAAATAACAATAGTGTCAATTTTGACACTATTCATTTATTTGAATTTAAATAAAATATATATAGAAGATAAGTTCAAACTAAAAGATTTAATAGATTCATAAAAGGTCATATGTATCTATAAAATTAGTGAAGAACATTAAATAGTTCATATAATATTTATTTTATTTTTTTTAAAACCATTTATTTGGTTTATCTCTTAATAAAATAACTACTACAACATTTTTGTATAATTATTTAATATACTTATTTGTTGCATAAAAATTAAAAATAAATTCCTATGATAATGATAAATCTATTAAAATTCATAATAATAACTTTACTAGAATTTATCATCTTAAAAGCACAATATTTAAATTGTTATATTTATTAAATTATGAAGGTGACAACTTTGGCATCATTTAAAATAAAATAATATAAGTGTCATAATCGCCTTAATATGTATCCAAATGTTCCATAATTCGACCCGTGGATGATTAGGGTTTATATATACACTAATAATATGTTTTGTGAAGATTTTCAGGCCTTTTGATATGTATTACTATTTCAATAAAAACTATATTATTGATTTTATAAAAAAATAAATAATTTCTGCATCATTAATGTATAAGATAATAGGTAATTAAGTAACTCTTAAAAATTAAAAATAAATCACCATGAAAAATAAAAACATTTTATATTTCAAATAAGTATTTATAACCGAATTTATATTCTGTGTAAACTTATATTAAAAATACTTTAATTATTAAAGTTGAGTGAGACATATTTCACTTTCATTTAAATAAAATAATCTAAAAGTCTTAATCACCTCCAAGTGGGCTCTAATGGATTCCATTTAGACCCTAATGTGACATAGGAAGAAATATAATCATCTGATTGTATTAAGACAAGTATTATGAAAATTTTATAATATTATATTTACCCTTAATTACCGAATTTACCTTTTACTATGCTAAATAAAATTTACCGTTGTTACTATTCATAAAGCCCAAAAAATAAAAAGTAATTTATTAACATAATTTGGAACCACTGATTCCAAATATGGAATCCATTTTTTCAAATTCAATTCAAAAAAGTTTCATAATTTAAATTAATATTAATCCTGTTGTCGAAAGAAAATGGGTTTTTTGTTTATAACATTACAAAAGATTGAATTGATTTAACCTACAAATTCTAGGTAAAATCAATGGTAATGACATAAATTATATTAAATGGTAAAAATATATTCTATTTATACTTTAAAACCATTCAATTTTATAATCTAACAATATAAATTATTACGATGAAAAAAGTTGTTTTAATTAAAATATAGCGTGTTTTTAGTATTCATTAAAATATGAAAGTTATCAGAAAAATATCAAAACTTTATCCAATGTGAATTTTGATTACCTGATTCAAAAGAAGAAATTTATTTTGTATTATTGAACTTATATACATTTCAAACACTAGATTTAATGTGGGTGCACCATTAAAAGGCGGCAAAATTTCATTTTTTGAAAAATACTTATTTTACCCGAAAAATTTATTTTGTTCACGTACCATGTTCTAGAAAATGTGTAAGATGAAATAATAATGTTATAACATTCAAAATTTAGCTAATACTATTCATAACGGCTAGTTCATAATAATATTATAATAATATATCTTTGTTTAGTAAAAACCCGGTATTGTGTACGACACATGCTATCGACGAAGGTCGTGATTGCGTGTAATGCAAGACAAGTCAGGGTTGCATGTTGTGCAAGAATCCTTCATTATTTCGTATAACATAATCCTAACATATTTCATTTATACATTGAATATATATATATATATACACTCAATGTTGCGTAGAATGACTATTATAAAACGAACTTGAAATTTTGTGCAACACAATATAAGAGTAGTGTTGTGTATACTTCAAGCTAATACAGTATAGTGTATAGCACAAGATAATCTTGTTGTAGCATGAAATCAAATAAACTAAAAATAATTCTTATCATAAAATATCGGGTTGTTACATTCTACCCCCCTTAAAATGAATTTCACCCTCAAAATTCATCTGGGTTATACATGGTTTTCTACTTGAATGTTTCTTTATTTTCAACACACATCGTAAAATGAAAAACCAAAACTTAACTTTAAAAACTAAAGTATGAAACATAATGGTTACCCAAATTAACTAATCACTGGGTTTCCACATAGGATAACATAGGTGAAAATATGGATATAGAAGAAAAATCTTACCATTATGTTCTGATTGTGAGTTGTAGAAGGCATGGATATGAACAATCCATCAATCACAATGCCATAAATTTGTGATGATCTAATGTACCGTCTGATTCATCAGATATAAGGACACTAGGACAAAAAAAAAATTTATTCAAGATCATTTCCCTATAGTTGAAGAAATTTGAATTAGAAGAAATACGTTCTGGATTTTGGTACAATCTCACCGTTGGTCGTTCCTTAGACAATTTCCACTTCATCTCTTAGAGAAATGAAGTTGAATTTTTCCTTCGCAAAGTGTTAACAGAGCATATGATAGAATGACAGGCCATTCCATCTGTCTCAAACAAAAAGTTTGAAAAAGATATCAAATATACATAAGTCCATCTATAGTGAGATTAATCGTATATGATTCCAAAAATGGGCTTATACATTATCTATCATACCGCTTAATAAAATAAAACTAGTTTCTACTAACCAGGGACTTCCTGTAGGCCGGTGGTAGGTGATAAAGTCCAGTCGCACTTCGGTTGTGGGTTTGATTCCCACAGCCTTTTCCGATGCGATGTGATGTTTCCCATCCTGTGGGTTGTCCTTTTTTTTATAAAAATACATTATTATAACTTTACATCAATAATATCGAAAAAGTTATAGACTTAAACAATAAAAACTTATGTCCAACATAATCCATTCCAATCTTTAGGCTTATCCAAAATACTGTTGTCCAATCTCATATTATAGTGAAAACGATTACCAAATAGTTCATATAACAAGCATGTTAATACCATCTTTGACCCCCATATATCATAAGATATGTCTTGTTGGTCACATTCCAAACATTCAAATGCCTTAATCATGTATTATCTTGAAAAAAAATGATTACCCATTGAACCTTAGTGAAAACATGAATGCAGCTAAAAGTTAACACTTTCCACTTACCAAAATCCTCAAAATTATATATACTCAAACCATGATATCACTTAGTCCTTATATCAATCATGAGCTCATTAATACTATCAAACATTTCATTTTATCCTTATCCCTTTATTATGCACATATCATCTGCTTTCCAAAATATTTGAATCACTTTTCATGGTTACCAGTACCATAAAATTATTGAAACCACAATATACTAATACAAAAATATTATAATACACCATAAAATTACCTCAACAACATTATTCTTGAATACCAATACATAAACACTTCAATCCATCCTCATCAATGATTGTCTTGGAATAAGTCCTTCCTTGATTTAGAAGTAACTTTTTAGGTCAGGACATTGAGTTGGGTAATGCCCATGTTCTCCACAAATAAGACATTGAACTTTATAACATTCTGTCACTCAATGACCCTTTTCTCCTCACAGATAACATCTTTCCCTCCATTTGAGGTATTCCACAAGGTTCTTCTTCCTTTCTTTAGAAATCTCAATCTTACTTTCTTTATGCTCCTCAACATGTGAACATGAATAAAAGTCTATCTTCCTCTTATTTGATGAATTAGGAATACCACTAAATTTCAACATGTTAATCATATATCACGATGACTGATTCGGCATAATCACAATATCTTTCTCTCTAGGAATTACGCAATTTCGTTGCTCATAGTCACCAATTTTTCTATTGGATTCAATGTTAACCGAATTACTTCTGGTTCCCTCCATTGACTAAAACACAAAAAGAATTCTGTTAGAGGCAAAAATAATACAAGGAAAATAACATAATCAAGGGGGAGTACCTTGGACATCTAACATCTTAGGTCTAATTCTAATATTGTTATCATAATTCTAGGACTATAACCATTACTTATACTTAACCTTAGGTACATCCCTAGACATACCTTAGAAATATCTCTAGGGATCTCACTAAATTTTTCACATCCTAGTTTCCAAAGGTTGACTAAACCTTTCCCCTGATACCAACTATAAAGACCCAACTCTTGACGTACATAGATATTACATTACTTTTTTAGAATACTTAATACATAACAAAAAGAGACAGACAAGGACCGTAATAGTTTAGTGTCTTCGGAAACATGGAACGTAATCCTCTAATCATGGTGAAAGATCTTCAACATCTCCCATAAAGATCATCCCCATTTTTTTCTTAACTAAAACCTTTATTTATATCCTCGGGAAAATAAAACATAAAAGGGGTGAGCTCAAATTCCCAGTAAGAGTAAACATGGATAAAATAAAACAAATCATATACATTTGAACTTAAAAACATGAACATAATATTTAAACATCAAAAGCTTGAGCAATGACATAAAACATGGAAGTACGTAAGGCATAGATCATAAAGAAACATTGAGAATGATAAAATATCATGGGAGTAAAACATGTAATTGTGGAAACCATTCAGCACATGTCATGATTTCCATAGTAGCCAAGCCATTGCTTCCAAGACCATCTTAGTGGACAAAGTCCCTTTCTGAATCGAGTTCACTCATCGTTTCAGTCCAATAACACTGAACCAGATTATCTTACCGTTCCATCCATGTCTATCTAAGGAGATATAAATATTTACCCAATGCATTGGAGGGAGATTTAGATCCCACCCATCTCATAATGAAATCATTCTTACTTGTTCCACAATATAAACATAAATCATTTATCATAACCCAGGAATAAAATGGGTGTCGTAAACATCATTCCATCATAACATAATCAATACAAAAAAATTGGATATCATTTCATCATAAGAAAAGTGAAACCATTTAAATCATAGAGACATGATACTTGAAACATACACATATGAAATAATGTCATCTTAGATGAAAAATGGTTTTGATAAAACACTTAAAATGAATTCTTGAGAAAAATATCCTTTTTCTTCAAAATCATTTTCTTTTCGCAAAATGTCATGTAATTTTAAAAGAAAGGGATGTTGTTGAAAATAGTAATGAAATATTTTTGAGGAATGTTCATGAAAATAAGGCTTTATAAAACCGTAAAAATATTTCCATGTCGTACACGTTAAAAAAACATTATTCTCGTACTTTTGTCAGAAAAGTAAAAAAGTACCTTGTAGGGTAAATAAAAGAAGGATTCCATCCATACCATGGGGTAAAAGTCAAAATGGGTCAATAGGACTTTAAACATACATGAATTCACTTTTATAAAACATGGACATAGATGATATCAATAACCCTAGTAAATAATTACGAATAGGAAATCTCATATAAAAATGACATTTGCAAAATTATCCCTTACCTTAGGTCTGATATGCTTCGTACATATCTGAACCTCCTGTATAATGATTTAAATAATGTCATTGACTTATTATAGAATGATATTAATTGTTATTATATCATATATGGTTCACTTATGACTTTATATTACCCGTTCTTTTGTAAATTCATGTTAAAGGTCGTTTTGGGCAAAATCGTTTCATTTGTCGTCCGTGTTTTGACTTGTAATTATTCATATGATTTCTTAGATCATGATTACTTAATTATAGAACATAGAACCTCATTTATATATAATATATATTCATAATATATATATAATAGATCGATAAATGTAATGAAATACACTGTTCATGGAGACGGTAGGCCGTACGTATGCATGAACGCTATTTTCGTTTCCATATTGAATTGAATGGTAATTAATTATATGACATACATATATATGTACACAAATCCAGTAGCATTATTATGTCATATATTTCATTACTACTTATTATATATACTTTATAATCATTCTTAAATTTTTAACATGGAAAATGAATCTCATCGCGTTGTGGAGACGGTAATCCATACGTACGCATGAGCGATGATATTGTTCCCATGGAATTTTATTGGAGTGTATTTATACTAATTCATAATCAATATCACTTTACAATAATCATATATAGTCATTGTTTACACCATTATACCCATCCAAGTAAGGTGGTGGTGGAAAATAGATTACACCGTGGCATGGAGACGATATTCCGTACGTACGCACGCGCGGTGATTTTGTTTTCCGTAGGATGGTTAGATGGTGAAATAGGGTTGTATCGTACTTATAATAATATACCAGTATATGATTTATACTTATGTTATTAATTCATAATAAAACAACTAAATAAGAAGAAGTGGAAGAAGAAATGAAGTTGAAAGAATCGGTAACAGACATTACCTCTTCTTTGAAGCGCCTCTTTGAGACATCCTCTTAGTGCACTAAAATTGGTCTTTGAATAATACCAGGGCCTCTAGGATGTTTCTAGGGAAGTGGGAAAGTTAAATGGGCAGGGAATGGCCATGCTGGAAGGCTCAAATTGGTGTGAGGAGGAGAGGTAGGAGGTGGCCTTTTATAAGGGAGGAGATGGGCACCTTTGGAAATATAAGAAATATTAGTTTATATTAAATCCCAACGCCACATAAAAACATCCAAAATGAATCATATCCGAATATCAGATGATATATGGTTGTAATCACATCATAAAATATAATTTAGACATGTTATGAATTTATTTTAAACATTATCAACTTGATTTATCCTTATTTATCAATTTCATTTTATTTTTGGTAATAATATTCTAAATTTAAAATTATAACAAATATTTACTTATTTGTTGTTAATTGTCCATAATTGGATACCTTATAACATTATAGGCCATATAAATATAAAATTATAATTTTAAATATTTTTTTGATTTTTAATCAATTTTATAATATGTTATTTTTATAAAATAACAATAGTGTCAATTTTGAAACTATTCATTTATTAGAATTTAAATAAAATATATACAGAAGATATGTTAAAAATAAAAGAATTAATAGATTCATAAAATGTCATATATATCTATAAAATTAGTTTAGTACATTAAATAGTTCATATAATATTTATTTTATTATTTTTAAAACCATTTATTTGGTTTATCTCTTAAGAAAATAATTACTACAACATTTTTGTATAATTATTTAATATACATATTTGTTTCATAAAAATTAAAAAAAAATCCTATGATAAAGATAAATCTATTAAATTTCATAATAATACTTTTACTCGAATTTATCATCTTAAAATCACAATATTTAAATTGTTATATTTATTATATTATGAAGGTGACAACTTTGACATCATATAAAATAAAATAATATAAGTGTCATAATCGCCTTAATAAGTATCCAAATGGTCAACAATTTGGCCATTAGATGATTAGGGTTTATATATACCCTAATAATAAGATTTTTTCAGATTTTTGGGCCTTTTGATATGTATTACTATTTCAATAAAAACTATATTATTGATTTTTTACAAAATAAATAATTTTTGCATCATTAATGTATAAGATAATAAGGTAATTAAATAACTCTTAAAAATTACAAATAAATTACCATGACAAAGAAAAAAAATTTATATTTAAAATGAGTATATAACAGAATTTATATACTATATAAATTTATATTAAAAATATTGTAATTATTAAAGTTGAGGGAGACATATTTCACTTTCCTTTAAATAAAATAAACTAAAGGTCTTAATCACCTCCAAGTGGGTTATAATGGATTCCATTTCGACTCTAATATGACTTAGGAAGAAATATAATCATCCAATCGTATTAAGACAAGTATTAGGATAATTTTATAATATTATATTTACACTTAATTACCGAATTTACCTTTTACTATGGTAAATAAAATTTACCGTTGTTACTATTAATAAAGCCCAAAAAAGTAGTTTATTAACATAATTTGTACCCAATGATTCCAAATATGGAATCCATTTTTTTAAATTCAATAAACAAAAGTTTCAGAATTTAAAATAAAATTAATCCTGTTGTCGAAAGAAAATGGGTTTTTTGTTTAAAACATTGCAAAAGAATGAATTGATTTAACCGACGAATTCAAGGTAAAATCAATGCTAATGACATACATTATATTAAATGGTAAAAATATATACTATTTATTCTTTAAAACCATTCAATATTATAATTTAACCATATAAATTATTATGATGAAAAAAGTTTTTTTAAATTAAAATATAGAGTGTTTTTACTATTCATTAAAATATGAAAGTTTTCAGAAAAATATCAAAACTTTATCAAATGTAAATTTTTATATCCTGATTCAAAATAAGAAATTTAATTTGTAAAATTGAACTTATAAACATTTCAAAAACTAGATTTAATGTGGGTGCTCCATTAAAAGGTGGTGAAACTGCATTTTTTTAAAAATACTTATTTTACCCGAAAAAATTATTTTGTTCACATACCATATTCTAGAAAATGTGTTAGATGAAATAATAATGTTATAACATTAAAAATTTATGTTAATACTATTAATAATGGCTAGTTCATAATAATATTATAATAATATATTGTTGTTTAGTAAAACCTGGTATTGCGTACAACACACGCTATCGACGAAGGTCGCGATTGCGTGTAATGCAAGCCAAGTCAGGGTGACGTGTTGTGCAAGAATCCTTCATTATTTTGTATAATAGAATCCAACAATATTTTATTTATATATTGAATATATATATATATATATATATACACTGAATGCTGTGTAGAATGACTATTATAAAACAAACGTGAAATTGTGTGTAACACAATCTAAGAATAGTGTTGTGTATACTTCAAGCTAATACTGTGTGGCGTATAGCACAAGATAATTTTTTTGTAGCATGACATAAAATAAATTAAAAAGAATAATTATCATAAAATATCGGGTTGTTACATGTCAGTAGACCTCATGTCAATTATAATATTCTCTCTGAGACATTACCTGAAGATATTGTTAGAAAATATGAATTAGAGGAGTTAAAGTTTGAGCTAAAGATTAGTTTTGTGGAAGAGATAGGAAGAATGGAAACCTCGTTGATATCATCCATTCAATCTATTATGAATGAATCTATGGCTAGTCTTGTATCTGAAAGAGCACCTACAGTTGTGCCTAAAAATCTAGTTACTAAGGATGATCTTGAATAATTAAAGGATGAATAGAAGGAGACCTGGACTGCATCTGTTGCAGATTTAAAGAGATATCTTGTTGAAGAGCTATGAAAAATGAAAAAATCTTCTGAACTCTCTCTTGGATGTGTTGGGTCAACCACTGTGGCAGAGATGGTGAATGATGTCAAGACCTACCAGAACAAAATTTCACTCTTGGCAGAGGATGTTGAATCTCTAAAGAATTTACTTATCTCTATAGAGTCTTATATGAGCTTTAAATTTCAAGCAAACAAAGACTTGGCCTTTTTAAAGAGTGTAGTTGGCCATATAGTTTCAGTTTTTGAGGAATTTAAGACTCCAGTGGAACAACATGTCAGCACCCAGGACTCTCTTGTGAGAAATTTTATAAGTGGAATAACTAAAAGTTTCAAGGAAACTGTGGATTTTTTGATTGGTTCTCTTTCTTCTATACCTTCAGTAGAGTTGAATCAAATTCGAGATTTGATGAAAGAGGTGCTTGGATCAGCATCAACAAGTGCCTCTATGGAATCATCTTCCCTAACTCAAGTGGTGACAACCACTAGGGATATTAGGAAAGTTGTTCATAATTTTATGAGAGAGGCCACTGCTTCTCAAAAAGAGGTAAAGGATAAAGTTGATTCTTATTTTTAGAAAGTGTATACAAAGAATCAGTTGACCAACCATTTCAAAATTATTTTGTAAAATATTAAATTACCTCCTGTAAATCATTACTTCAGAGAGCAAGTAAGCAAGATTAGAGAGATGACTCCATCTTTGGATAAGTTTTTAGAAAACAGGGATGAATTTTTGTCTGCAATGGACTGGGGAGGATGAATTATCATGGAATTAAGGAATTTGTTGTTTTCTTTCTTACATGTTGATGCTCATCCTATAATAGTACATCCTTCTCTTCCTGCATCTGCTTCTCGATCTTTAGTTTCTGTTTATTCTTTCCAAATGACCCCAACTCAAGCTATTAGAAGTTTAACACCTATGGTTTCTTAGAGACATTCCATACAGATCTGATCATGTATCTGTTGCTGCTCCACCTGTAATCCTTACAGGAGTTCCACAGTCTTCTTCTCAACCTTCTAGATCTACCCAGCTAATTCCACCTCATATCCTAATGTAAAATACAATGTGGACATTCAAAAACTGTATTGAATGGGTCTAGGTGTGTTTGATAGGAATCTTATGTATTTCTTGGAATCTATTTCTCTTTGTTTTACATTTCCTGTATACTTCCTTTATTTCTGTTTTTACTATTCCACATTTTCTCTGATACATTCTTTTCACCCCTATTTTTGCTAATCACATAGGGGGAGAAATTATTGACTCTCCAAGAACAGAGAAAAGAAAAATTAACAAAGTGGGAGATATCTTTAATGAGGAATAATCATCCAATATCTTTAATAAGGTGGAAAATTCATTGAAATTATTTTATCTTTGATATATTTGATTAACTCTCATACATTTGTTTTATAATTATAGTACATTGTTTATATTATTACATCTGATACAATTTCATTTAATACTATTTAGCCTCTTATAAATTTAAAATCTCACATTTGAAAATGTCATTACACACACTGATAAATAAAATCCATTGTATTTTACTCTGATACATTACTTCTTATTTTGGAATTATGATATCATAAGTTGCGATTATCAAAAAGGGGTAGATTGTTGACCTCACCTGTTTGGAAACAGAGATCTACCATTACAGAAAGGTCGCCGTTAAATAGAGAGCTACCGTTACACTAGATCTACCGTTAGAGTAATTCTACCAGTATGTATAAGTCTACCATTATAATGTACACTGGTATAAGGATGTAACCAATACTCAAGTATACTGATATAAGGATCTAAGGGTACAAGAAAAACGAGCTATGGATAGGAGCTCACCGCTACACAGAGACCTACTGCTACATAAAAAAACTGGTACAAGGAGCTACCGTTATAGAGACAAACAACTAACGATACAATTCGACCGTTTCAAGCATTCTACTGCTTGAACTTTTATGCTTTATTTAAATTATACTAACGGTAATATTTGGTTAATTTAATGAAACTTATATTAATTATCAATGGTTGTTGGGATGTCAGGGAACTGTACCTCGTTCCGTCCATAAATTAATCATTCCCTTCGCTACATCTGAAAGAATATAAGGAAGATCGAGCTGCAATGAGAAAGACACACAATATAGAGGTGAAATTCATACACCAGCTTACTTGAAGAACACTGGACATAAACGAGGCCATTAATACAAGAAGAGAACACAAGCTGAACCTTAGTCAAGGAGTTAAGAACAACAACGATCTATTCATACACTCGAGCTGATCAAACAGAACCTGAAAACCAAGGAACCAGACGACACTCTGTTTTCAAGATAGAAAAACCAGAGAAGGACTCAGAAGCATTTCTATTTAATCAAAAGGAGTCCAGAGCTATAATTTAAATCACTAGAGCATTATAAACTCATATCTACTCTCTCTCAGTGATTCTTTTACTTACTTATTGAGCAGTGTGTGTACTCTGTATATTCCATACAAACATTGACTCATGTGCTAAACTAGAGGATTTCTAAATCCTCACACAAAACTTATATAACTCCCTTTTATCCCACTGTGGATAGTGGTAGCGGTCAAGTAGGTCCTGGACCGCCTGTGTATTATTGTTGTTTTTTCCACGAAGAACTGTGGTAGAGGTCAGAGGGCCTGGATAGTCTGAGCACCATCCTAAAACCCAGATTCAGGGTGTGGATCAATTTTATATAAACTTTTTGAGAGGACTAAGTCTCGGCTTGTGATTGAACCTCATTTTTTTAAAAAAACCACTCTATTTATCTATTTGGTTTTAAACTATATCTTATATTCCACTGCTAAGTACTTTGAATACAAATCTATTTTAAAGTAACTCTGATAGTTAAACTAGAAAGTGTTTGTATTTATTGTAAATCATTATGTTAGTTTCGAAATCTAAACTAGTCTTCAGATGAGATTAATTGAGAACTAATCAATCTCTTGAGAACCTAACTGACCCTTTATGGTATTACGAATCCACTACAGTTTAGCTTGTTATTTAAATTGGGGGATTTTTAATAGACACATTTTTAACATAAAATTTTAATTGGAACTCAATTCACCCCCCTCTTGAGTGTCCACTCTCACCAACAAATAAGATAACCTGAATTCATTTATTATTTAGTATGAAAAAAACATTTTTTCTATTAGAAAAATCATTTGGATGGATGAATTTACCAAAGTGGTTTATTAATCATAACATTAATAAGAAGATGAATTTATCATTCATGACCCTTAATAATTTAAGAAATATAAAATTTATCAATTAAATCCATTCTCCAGTCCATCTAATAAATATAGGGATGAAAAGAGAAAAATAGAAATCAATGGTTTTATGGAGGTGGTAGTCCACATGTATGTGTAGTTAATGATTTCATTTTATATAGAATGATATAAATGTATAATATTATTTATTTTTAATAACAAATAATATATTTTAAATATAATACTTATTTATTATATTCATCATTAAGATAATCCTTGAGGATTATACGGAAAATGAATGATGATGCTATATCGAGGCGACAACCGACAAATTTACACGAATTTTTTTTCATTAAGATATATGGGGAAAGGTGGTTAATTGTTAGTATATAAAAAAATAACTATATAAACATCAATTATTTCATTATGTATGAATGTTATTAATGTATTTTGAAAAATAATATATTAAAGATAAGAAGTTAGGGACATTTTGTTCTCACATTGACAACTTGGGCCTTCCCTTGATGGACTCCATAAAAGGGTGTGTTTATTAAAATTACTCTTCATCATAAGCTTAATATGGTGAATGTTTATTATAGGGGATTTAAAAAATATATTTTTAGTAATAAAAATAAATTTAGTTGTATTTTATAGTTAATAAGATACCCCATTGAAAAGTGTTGAGAATGTCATTATTGTAAATATCAAAAAAAAATATAAAGAGGGAAAAAGTTTCACATATCCAGTGGATCAAAAAATAGACTATAATTGTTTTTATAATGATATAAGTATGAATATATCTCAAACACATAATTATAAACTGGTTTTTAACTTGTTTCGTGCTCTTTACACATAGATTTATTACTCTTACCATTTTCAGTTTCCCCATCGTAACTAGTTTTTACCAGGGTAAATAATTTTTATGTGAAAAATTATAATTTAAATTATTATATAATTTGTAAATATTTAATCAAAAAATGAAATCCATTTTATGTGATAAAATTTCTATATATAAGAAAAATCGATTTTAACATTTGCATATTCTACGAATAAAACCCCATTTGTAAAATAAGTCCATTTTAATCTTAAAATATATTTATAGGATAAAATTATTAATATATTAATTTTACTGATTTAAATTGAATTATTTTATAATTTATGGGGATTTAAAATAAATAAATAAACAAATTTTACCAATATAATATTTAATTAAAATTATAAAAACAGTTTGTACTTGGAAATATTACTGAAGTCCATAAAAAATTCACAATATTTTATCAAAATTCAAAATTGTAATTTTAAAATGTATAATTTAAATTTTAAATGAAAAATAGAATAATTAAAATGTTTCTTATAATAATAGTTCTTTATTATATGGTCATAAAACATACATTGTTGCTAGAAACTAAATTTTTAACTATTCACATAATAATCAATAATTTCATTAAAAATCAAACAAATTCCTATAAATGTAATATTGAAAATAATTATTAAAAGATGAAGTAATTTTAGAAAATTATAAATTAATATTTATCCCTTAAAAAAGTTCATAAACAACACCTCTTTATAATATTCATTATACAAAAGTTTAGGGGTGAAGCCTTTACCAGCTCTAGAAGGTTCTCGGGTACTACATTACACCCCCTTAAATAATTATGTTGTAAATAATTGGTTACATATCATAGAATAAAAAAACTATTTTTATTCCTTCCTCCTAGCTTATTCAGTCCCCCTATTTTTATCTCCTTGTTTTTTATTTTTCATAATGACTTTTTTTAGGTGATTTTCCTAATTTCGTAACAGTTTCTCTATAATGTCATAAATCGTGAAAATATCTTCATTATAAGACAAGAAATTTTCAAACTATAATCCCTCATATTTGGAAATATGTTTTGGATTTGACAAGTATTTCCTCAATAATGAAATATGGAAGGCATAATTTATGTTAGAATGGTTGGGTGATATAGCCAATCGGTAAGCTACAATTACAATTCTCTCTAGAATTTAAAAATGTGTAATGTACTTTGGGATTGACCTCGCGTTTTTACCAAATATTATAATTGATTTCCATGGTGACACCATTATAAATGCATGATCCCCCATTTTAATTTTTATATATTTCTTATTTTATCAGAATAGTTCGTTTATATTCCTTGAGATTCTTGGATATGATCTTAAATATTTCATATTTTCACAGTTTTATTCTCTATAGGTTTTGGGATATTTAACTTACTTCCTCAAACTCCATCCAAAAAATCTCAAGTATAAAATATCATCCCATACAATTAATTATACAGTTCCATCTTGATACACAACTAGAAACTATTATTATATTACCATTCCATAGAGGTAAATACTGGACCCATGATCTAGGAAGATAAGAGAATATAATATCAATAGTTATTTTAGTGTCTAGATAGTCTTTATAGATTATCATTTAATTTTGGAATGATTGGAGGTGCTCAAATATACCTTGACATCCTGAATTTTTTTAATACACTTCCATTATTTTGATATAAACTAAGGGCCATGATCTGATACAATTGAAAATGGTTTCCCATGATGATTCATGAATTTATATATATATAACCGGGAAAAGATCTCATTTTGTAGATCTTCGGTTTCCATTGACTAATGTGAAATCATTATAAGTATATTAATAATAAAACATATAGAATCATTCTTCTTTAAAGATTCTAATTCAAATGACACAGTCCATTGTAATATTTTCCCACATCCATATAGAAATTATAATAGGTTACATGAAACACATAGGATTTTTTCTTTAAGACATTACCTATTTTTACTCAAAGAATATAGACACATATTTTAACATTTCCGACATCAGACCATCTCACCAAAAAGGTTATTTTATATCCCTAAACATATTTGTTATACAATGACTTATTGATAAATTTGTTCTATTCTTTTAACTAGATGTTATCTCATTTGTTTGGATATGGATAGAACACATAACTACCTTTAAATCATAAATAATATTTCTTTATAGATTATTCCTTTAAATTTCCCGGAAATCATAGATTTAATGGTAATTTTAAAATCTATATTATCCATCATGGACTTATATATATTTTTTCAGTAAAGTTTTTATATCATTTTAATGGAAAATGAATGATATAAACCCTTGCCTAATTTTTTTTGGAATGACCTGAATCTTATATCTGTTATTTTTGTATATTATCTGAATTATATTAGAGACCAGGCACAAGGATGATGTGAGATTGTGAGGCCCAGTGTGCCCAGAATAAATGTTTCATATATATTAAATATATTAAACATCACATGTACATATCGTTTCTAAAAACGTCGAATAAAATTAAAAAATGGGACTATATTAGAATTCAGAGGGGCCCGTTGAGTTTAGAATGTGAGTTTTACCCTAGGTGAAACATAACATTTGTCAATGTGAGGCGGTTGTGAAAAATTCATCATAGGCATTAAAATGAGTAAAATAGATATATATAAAAATATTTTAATTCATCTATTTATGTAGATACCTAATTACATATATCAGTACATGGTTATGATGGAATTTCAATTTTATCCTAATAACTGTGAAGTAGTTGGAGAGAGAATTGCAGGATCTCTCTTGATGAAAATTCATTGGATCGTGGATCAATGAATGACGTATAATATAATTAGAGGATCACACTAACAAAAATAAAAACATCATTTCGTTCTTCATCATTGATCAATCCAAATTTATGTATGATGTTTCTTGAATTAGATTCTTTCACCATTTATGATTTCTACAATGAACACTGATCAATCAACTAATATATTAATTTCGTATATCGTTTGTTTTGCGGGATGGGATAGATTATTCAGGAATTCAGAGAATTGATTTTTGATATTTAATTATATCTTCATTAATCATTCTAATAAAAACTAATTGATTTTCAAATGACCATTGAATGATGTCGGTTCCAAAAAATTATTCTTGGTGCTTTCTTTCCCTCATTGCATCATTCATCACGGCAATTCTTTATTATCTCGTTGTTCGACATATATGGAGAATCAATCATTGTCAACCCATTTCATGGCACAATTATTCCATATTTTAGATTCAGGCTCTAGAAGACATGTTTTCAGTGCGACGATGGAAGAATAAAATTGTTTTGATAAGATTAGGGACCCCTGATTCAAACAGGGCGTGTGAATGGTGAAGAGAACCCACAATGGGCATTTCCTGAATGGATTCGATGGGCAGATTTTGGTGGACGACCATGGTGAGGGTTAAATGGAATGGATATCTGATTTATGGTGATGTTAAGGACGAGATTTTTGGTGGTGGTGGCATGAGTGCATGCATATGGAAGAACTATGGATTCTTAAAAATCCAATCAACAATACATATATTTTAGAGATACATTGTGTGTGCCCACTAGTGGAGTTTTGGATTTTAGGAGGAAGTTAATTGTCACAGAACATGTTAACCCTCCCTAATGGCTTAATGTGTACCTCAGAGGGTACACTGAAACATACTGGAGTACATGGGCTTGATCATTCCATGAACTCACACATGGACACAGACTAGAAAAAACGTATAGTGGATTTTCTATGTATTAGTACACATAAATTAGTACATGGGTACCAACATTTTTTGTACTTCTACATGATAAAAACACTAGTTGTTTACATGGGTAGGACCTAGGGTCTAAGGGAAACATTTTGTACCTCTACTACACACTGTATACTCTTTAAATATTGGTTTGGGGCATATTTTTTCAGTATCTTGAATAAACTGTTTTTAGGTTGCATTCCCCATATCCATTCAGAGAGGGTTAGTATGTAATCACCTCTTATACTGAATACATTGATCCCTTCACCATGAATTCTTGGATAGAGTTGTTGGAATCCTTATTTATGGCATGGAGTGAGATCCGATATTCATCTTCTTTCCCTAAGTAGAGTTCTTGGTTTCTTTCTGACCAAGACTATGCAGACGTCAATCCTCCACTTAGCAATTTAATCAAAATGTAGTTGTAGATATAAACCATGGCCTTTGGATTGATCCTCTTCTTTGTATCTTATCTCTTCTATCAACCATCATATACTTAAAATAGAGAGACCTAATGATTAAAACGTCCCAAAAAGATGTCATCAGTGCTACAAAACTTGTAGAGTGTGTTCTCCAAAACAAGTGTTATGTAGAACATTTGAGTTGGAATCCTAGGAAATTATTATGGTATGGGATTTTACTTTGAGACGGTGTGTCTTTGTTGAGTATATCTAAATATTTTTTAATGTGAATTGTAGACATATACTTCTGTAGAGCTAACTGTTGTTCTTTTTTGAATGATTTTTGGTTTCATGGTGTCATACTAGGTGTTTTTATTCCCAAAACTACAAGGTCTTTTCTCGTACATGATGTGCCCTATGTAGATGATCATTATTTGGATAGCCTGTGAGGGACTAAGACCAGACATTTATTAGTGATACTAAAAAGTCCCAGGTGTGTTCCTGTGGTATTATGACATATGTCCCCAATTTACAATTGTTTTGGAATTGTTTTCAGACTCATACGGTGGGATGAATTTTTCAATGTGTACTCTATTATAATTCCTATGGTACTATGGTTGTGGGATTAAGATGTATGGAGGCTTGGTAGTTCAATTTTTTTTACATTTAACCATTTTTTTGTATTGGATATGTGTGCATGTGTACATGTACTTATGATAAGGCCTCCCATGTTAGTGATATACACACTTGACACTATTCAACATCCCCTAGATGGTTGGAGGCAGTCTTGGTGATCTACAACATGGGCCCCAATGAGAAGGGTTGTGAGAGAGTGGTATAAAATCAGTTAGTTTTACCTTAAGAATGAAGTAGATGAGATTGTTTTGGGGAAACAATGTTAAGTATTTCATGTTTATTTTGTAGGACAGGGCCTCTAGTATTGGTGCGAAGGCCGACATATCCATACACCAGGACTCTAATACCCTATTTTTTGACATCCTACATGATAACACTGGTTTCATGGAAGGAAATGGTAAATGAATCATATCGGAATGGTTTGTTCTTTATATCTATTTTTTGGGTTAGCTCTCCAAATATAGTAGTTTTCTGTGTTACATCTTGTTTAAATTTAGGATGCCTCTGCGATTTATTCCATCTTGGATCTAGCAGCAGGTTGTAGAGGATGATCCCCTCATTGATAATGCATCAATAAATGGACTAGTTCTACCAGTTTTACCAATAATTCGTGCACTAGCTATACGACCACCTGTAGAGTAGTATATGGTACTCGTAGTACGTGCGGATGAGGTATTCAAGATGAGTGAACTACACAAGATTCCATAATAGATACCCCTTAGGTTCTATGGAGATATCAACCCATGGGTGAATGAGGAAGAGATTGATGTGGTGGCACATGTTTTCCATCAGTTCAAGAAACTAGCTGATTGGATGGTGGTCCTGGTGGTGAGCCTTCTCTATGGCTCAGCAGAAAAATGATGGTGTTTACCGATCCAGTATTATGATGGGGATACTCTTTCATGGTCAAGGTGAGTGAATTTTTAGAGATGGGTTCTCTATAGCTATATTGAGTGATGTATGTATGAGGTATCTTCTATAGCTTCGATATGGAATAACGGTAGTAGTTGATTATCCATAGAGGTTTACTAACCTCTCCATGAACTCAAAAGATATAGATTCGGAACAGCTCATTTCAGATTGGAACATCAGTAGTGGGATGTGTAGAAAAACATGAGCTAGTGTTTTAACTTTATTTATTCCTTCCTGTGATGGGATTCTAGAGAAATATTTGGTGTTTAATAGTTTCTTGGATGAGAAGACACAAGTAGTGGTTGTCGGAAGTGGGTATATAGAAGTAGAGACCATTGTTGTTGGGATTTGACTTTAGTATCAGGAACATGGATGTGAATTCCATTTCAAGAGGAGGTCCTAGTAAAGAGGGTGTATAGTTAAATGATCATAGGGTGTTCTATTGAGTCTATGGAAAGGTGGTGTTACTCATGTAATGAATAGGAACATATTTCCCAAGATTGTATGGCCTACTGTGTGGTTTATAGAGAGACTGTGGATTGGCTATTGAGGAAGAGGTAACATCATGTGTAGGAAGATACGCAAGTTAGAAAACATTGGCGTAGAGATGGAAGATCACAATAGGATGTAGATTCTTGAAAATATTACAACCACCACCCCATGCGGTCCTCACCAGGCTTAGGGAGTTAGAGGACAAGGGCAGGGATAGCTGCAGGAAGTTTGGGATTATAAGCTAGAAGCTCTATAAATGATAAATGGTATAATATTTTTATTTTATAAATTAACTATATAAATTATAGATATAGGAGATAGTCATTAAATTATTTACACATATCATTTTTGATACTTAGTAGTTCTGGTTGGGAATTTGGCTCAACCTTTGGTCTTGGTGACTCTTACTGGAGATAATTCAGTAATCACATACTTGGGCCGACATTTTTTCTTGACTATTGGAGGACATAGTTTCTATTCAGATAAATTTTTAGCAATTACAAGGGATTATGACATCATCTTATGTATGAAATAGTTATCTATAATTTGAGCCTATATTGAATGTTTTAGGAGGAAGATGCAGTGTGTCTGATGTGATGGTACAATGGTTTACTTTTTTGGTAGAATGGGAACCCAAGCATTTCATAATGGACTCATGGATCAGAGGGTGTAGTTGAACACTCACAAGTTGGTTATCATGACAACTGGTGAAGTGGATGATATAAGTTTCCAGTTTCTTGTAGTGGTGTATGAGTTTGAGGATGCCTTTTCTAAACATGTTCCAGGCTTTCCTCCCTATATAGAGATAGAATTCTTCATTGATCTAAACACTAAGATGGAATCGATATCTATGTCAGCATATTGGGTGGATCCCACTATTCTTAGAGATTTGAGGGTGTAGTTGGAGGAAAAATGCAATGAAGGCTTTGTTAGACCGAATGTTTCACTATAGGGAGCCCCATATCCATTAACCAAGAAGGAATATAAGATATTGATGTTTTGTGTGATCTACAAACTCTGGAAACTAGTGTAAATGAAGAAACATTATCCATTAATGATTAACTATGAATTATTTTTCCAATTGAGTGGGGAACGATGTTTCTCAAAGGTTTACATTAGACCAAGTTATCACCAATTGTGAGTACATGATAAGGATATACAAAAGACGGAATTCAGATGTTGTTGTAGTCACTATCATCACTTGGTGAAGTCCTTCAATGTGTTGGATGACCTAGTAGTGTTTTTGGGACTAATGTACCCGATTGTTCGAGCTACGTTAGACTAGTTATTGGTAGTCTTCGTCGACGATAACCTAGTGTACTCGGTGGATGATGAGAAGCAAGTGAGACACTTGAGGATGGTTCTATACATAATCTTAGAGAAAAATCATTATGAAAATATCTATATGTTTTTATTTTTGATTCATGATGTCCACTATATAGGAAATGGTATCTTTGTGGATGGAGAAATAGTGGACTTGGTGAAGGTCGAAGCAGTGTTAGCTTTCATGTCACCCAGAAGTATGGTAAAGGTGTCAAGCTTCTGTGGGTTGGAAAGGTAGTACTATAGATTCATACCTAATTTATCCAGGATATCATCACCCATGAAAAAATTAAACTAAAATAGGAATCCATTCGTGTGGAAAGAGTGGTCCGTGGATAAATTTTGGCTATTTAGGTAGATATTTTTGAGTGCTTTCATCTTAAGATTTCTAGAGGAGGGGGTCAAGTTAATTTTTTTTCGATGAATTTGGGACCATTATTTGTTGTGTTGTGATAGAGAGGCATGGAATGATTATATATGGTTTATATCATTTGAGACCACATGATAAGAACTGCACGACCCACAAACTTCAGGTAACAGTGGTGGTCTTTGCACAAAATATGTGGTGGCACTACCTAACGGGCGAGAGGATATTCATCTATTATGAAAACATGTGTCTCAAATATATCTTCTCTATGAAGGATCAAAACATGAGACATAGGAGATGACTAGATTTTCTCCTTGATTAGGATTTTGAGATGTTCTATACTCCTAGGGAGGGGAACGTGGTAAGATATGACCTCAATACGAGATCTTGTTTGTAGTTTCTACATGAGGCATCAAAGAAGTTTTTATTGCTTCCATTATCCACCATGTATAAAGATAGTGTAACATACCTTTAGACAATTGTTGTTACCCATCATCTTTTTGAGTGAGTCTGGGAGTAACAACATGGGGATACTGACTGTGTGAATCTATGTACTATGGTATCCACTGATATGGTCCTGATGGATTTTATAAATATGGTGAGAATTTCATTACTTTCATGGGAAGAATGATAGTACAAGAGATGTTATGGGAGTAAGTTCTGATAGAGTTTCATACATCTATTTTGGTGTCACATTCAGGTGTGGAAAATATGTACGAGTACCTATGATGTTAGTTATGGTGGACAGGGTGATGAAATATGTTTAAGAGTTTGTCTCTCAATGCATCGCTTTTTAGTAAGTGAAGGATGAGAACAAGTTCCATAGGGTTTAAATCAACCCATAGAGGTTCCATTGTATATGTTTAATGATACATCCATAACCTTCATGATGATCTAAACAAATATTTCTAGGGGACATGATTCCATCTAAGAGATTATAGACTAATTCACCAAGTTGAACCACTTTTTAGCTATCTTGGAGCAGAGTTTTGTAGAGATATTGGAATTAATCTACATGCAAGAGATAGTTTGACCCCATAGAATTTCCATGATGAGAATTTCTAACCATGATGCACACTTCACCACATCATTATAGATGGGATTAAAAGAGGCTTTAGGGACTCTGTTACTCTTAAGTGCAGTGTTTCACCCATTGACTAGTGGCTTGATAGAGAGGACCATTCAGGTCTTAGAGGATATGTTGTAGGAATGCATTTAAAACCATGGTCAAAGCTGGAAAGATCATCTAGCCCTAGTGGAGTTTGTGTACAATAATAACTATCATTCTACCATTGTTATAGAACCATTCATGGATCAATTCAATGACCCTGTATGTCAGCACTTTTTTTGGAAAATCTAAGGATAGTCAGCACATATGGGCCCAAAGTTGGTGTGAGCTACAACAAAGAAGATGAAGATCATCTGTGAGAAGATGAAGACTCTATAGAACCGTTGTGACTCTTACATTGAATGATTATGGAGGCCTTTAGAGTTTGATGATGGAGAAAATGTGTCCGTATATCAATCAGCTTGAAATGGATTATGAATATTTTTCTAGGTAAAAAAGCTATCTGTAAGGTTCATTGTCACTTTCCAGATACTGTGATGATTTTGCAATGTGGCATAAAACTTAACTATCCCTCTAGAGCTTGATCATATACATGATTTATTCCACATTTCCTAGATGAGGAGGTACATGAATGCCCCATCACTCATTATGGATAGGGGAGATATTTACATCAAGGATAGAGCTACATTTTTTGAGTACCTAGAAGAGATAGAGTACTGGAATGAGATGATATGTCCTGGATGATCAATTCCATTAGTGTGTGTGTTTTGGAATCATGATAATATTTAGGTTAGAATATAGTTGGGTAGGCTTAGATTCATGTTCATTAGCATCATATCTTTGTGTAGACCTAGTTTTTCATTTTGGATATGTAATCCATAAGGTGGGGAGAATGTAATGACCCATACCTTCCATATATTATTTATTATATTTCATTCATTATTTTTGAGACCTGGAACTGAGATGAAAACTAATTCTATGGCCCAGTGGGCCCAACATAAATGTTTAAAATATATTAAATATATTAAATAAAATTCAGAAATAGTTTTCTTCAAAAGGTGGAATAACTTCTAAATGGGGGCCAAAATCAGAAATCTGAGTGCATTGTTGAGTTTAGAACATGACTTTTCTACTAGGAATGAATTAAAATGTTTTTTATTGTGATGTATTTGTGAAAACATCATCACAGGTATAAAACAGAATAAAATAATTAAATAAAATAATTTAAATTAATTCATTGATGAGGACCCCTAATTTCATTTTTTAGTATATGTTTATGAATGTATTACATGGATAGTTGCATGACCCTAGAGCTGTTAGATAGTGCATTAGAGGATCTCTCTCAAATTAACAATCACCAGCATGGATCAACAATCAAAATGAAATAGAATGGGAGGATCTTCCCAATGATAATGAAACCACTTCATTCTTCATCAATTATCAATCCAAATCAGGGGAGGATGTTGTCTGATTGTGGTATTTCCCTTTTAGGATTTCTAAAATGAACATATATCTATCAAAAAAATAATGATCCACGAATAATGTGTTTTGTGGGATGGGTTATATTATTTGGGGATAATTTATGTGTGATTATTTTATTTTCTCATCATTCTTCATTTAAACAACAACATGTTGAGGTTAAAAAAACCTCATCAAATATCCATTCCTCAATGTTGTTCTTTGTTCTTTCTTTCCTGATTTCTCTACTCGTTGAGGGAAATATTCATTTTTTATGGTTCAAAATCCACCAAGAATTCAATCATTAGACACCCATTTATTGGAATACAGATTAAATATTGTTTATTTAGTAACATCACAACATAAACGACGTGTGATGGTTGTAACCGTGAAGAGTCCTAATGAGATCGGAGACCCCAAATTCGAGTGGGTCAGGTGAATGGTGATGAGAACAGAAAACATGATTTTCCCAAATGGATTTTGAAGGGAAGATTCCATCAAACAGACACCAAAATGGTCTTTAAGAATTGATACATTATTTATAATGTGGTTGTGGCTATGATTCAAAGTGGCAACAGTGAAAGTGCACAAGGGAGAAAGAGTGAGGGTTTCTAAAAAACCCAATAAAAAAGATATATACTTCAGATCTAGATGCTGTGTGGTCACCCATTATAGGGGGAAGTGTTTCAAGAGGAATTTAAGGACCACACAGCATGTGACCCCTCCCTGATGGATTTCCATATACCTTGGAGGGTACATGGATATGAGTTCTAGTACATGAGCTGGAGCACAGTGTGCACTCCCAGACTGACACTACCTGTGAAAAATGTACACGGGAAAAGCCGTGTACTAGTACAAGGGTAGCAACACACCATGTACTTTTATAGGGACACAAACATGGGCCATTTACATTAGAATGAATCATGGGCAAAAGGACAAAACATGTACCCCTACAACATCTCATGTACTACATAAATATTGTCTTATAATACTTTTCCACTGTATCATATACATGATTCATTAGGGTGAGTTCTCTATATCCATTCCCAAAGGGTTGGTAAAGAATCACCTTCTATGCATAGGACAATGATCTTTTTCCGCAATACTTATTCAATGGATTTGTAGGAATCTTTTAGTGAGGCCAAGAGTGAGATCCCTTATTCACATTCATTTCTTATGTGGAGTTAATGGAATATTCATGACCAACCCTATACTGGAACTGACCCATTAATTTGCGATTTAATCCATATGGAGTTGTTGGAATACCCCATGGATTTGGGGGTGATCCTAAACTATGTATCATATCTCTTCTGACTTATAGGGTATACTTCTAAAAAAAATACACGACGAAAACTACTTCTCAGAGGGATGCCAACAATTATATCAGACAAGTAGAGTGTGTACTGCTAGAAGAATGTTATATGAAACCTTTGGTTTGGAATACGATGATTATATTATGGTTTTTGATTTACCATTGATATCATGTGTCTTTTTTGAGAATATCTACAAATTCATGTTATATGAATTGTAGATAGATACCTCAGCAGATATGACTGCTATTATTTTTTTGTATTCTTTGTGGTTTTAGGGTGTCTTAGTGGGTATTATTGTACTCACCCATGAATGATATTTTCCGTTAGATTTCACATCTTGTAAATATGATAATACTTTTGACAGAGTCCTAGAGTGACCTGGACTTGGATGTGCTTATGTCACGTCTCATCCTCGGGGCACGTGTTGTGACTACCCCAAGCCCGCCTTCCATAGGACAGGGGCTGACGACTAGCACCAAGGCGTAATTCCTGATAAAAAGGAAAGGGATTTCCTTTTTAAAAGAAAACCACACCACAGAGCAAGCAAGCAGTAGAAGTAAACAATAAGTAAAACTGGGTACAACAGTAAGTGCGGAAAAGTAAGTGGGCCAGAATACAAACCCAAACTGAAAGTAAAGTACAACTGGATAGGGAAAAGAGAAACTGAAAGTAAAGTTGTAGGCTCGAGATGTCCACTAGAACTCCCACCTGAAGGGTGGGTATGGATAGCCTCCACAGCTCCTTGGGTCCAGCCGTCCACTCCGAGTACGTCCCGCCCAGCGGTCCACCTCCAGGTACCGACCTACTCCGCATGCCTCAACCACGATTAGCGTTGTACTTCATCTGAAACCAACACAACATAGTGCGGGCATAGCCCATGCAGGGGTGAGTATAATCTACTCATTAGGGACCCCAAGACCCCTGAAGGTCTCCTAGAATACACAAAGGACAATCCACAAAGGAAAGATACAATCACGAAGTAACATCCGACACTTCTTAGTGATATGCCCATACATATACATAAGTCATCAATTCTCGACCGGCTCCAACATCCAAGCTCAAGTACAACCCAGTCCACACAGGAAAAATTACAACTCATTCCACACAAGAAAGCATAAAGTAATCTACATAGGATATCAAGTCAATCTTATCGAAGATAATTATTGAAAGTCAAGATTCAGCTCACACATGTATACTTCTTCATAAGACGATAGAGATGATCAGATGTAGTCACTGATTCATCTAATTCGTCGGACCCACACATGATCGATAGGCAATGACCCCCGCAATGACCCATAAAGGATCTATAGGTACTAACCCCCATAATGACCCACATAGGATCTGACCCACATAGGATCGATAGGTAACTAACCCCCGCAATGACCCACACAGGATCAGACCCACATAGGATCTGTAGGCGCTGACCCACACAGGACCGCTGAGCGCTGACCCACACAGGATCTAACCCACACATGATCAGTATCACTGATCCACGTATGATCGCTGAGTGTTTTAGTTGTCACAGTCGAATCCACGGAGGATTTCTGTACAGTCGTCATCGTCGTCGCAGTCGCAGCCAGCTCTAGGGTTTCCGAACACAGCAAGCTTGTTCGGGAGGGTCTGTTCCACGAGCCGAAGGGATGATACATCAACTGACACATAGTCTGGATTTGATGTATCCAAAAGTTCCGTATCATGAACATGAACTCAATGTCACAGATGGTGTGTCAATCGGACGCCCGGTCTGAGAGTTATTGGCTTTTTCGTCCCAGGGGCTCGGTTGGTTTTCAAGTCAAAACCAACCCGACCGTACTCCATCTATGTCCAAACCTCAAGCGGGGTAATCCAAAAGGTCTGTCTCACATTTAGGAATCCAACAAAGTCGACGGCACGTCAATTGGACGTCCCGAGCTCATGTTATAAGTGTTTCCGCTCCGAGGGCCCGGTTGGTTTCGTGTACGAACTAACCCGGCCGAACCCAAAGAACTCCGAAACCTTAAGTGTAATATATCGAAAAGACCGTCTCATTCCAAGGATCTCTTCGCCGCTGACGGTACGTCGATCAGAGGTGTGCATCCCATGTTACGGGAAAAAGACCGAAAGAGGCCCGAAAGTGGGTGTTTCGGGCCCGGACCGACCCGACACGAGACCCCTGGGTCGACCCGACCCGGTTCTGGGTCCAGCCCGCTTGGGCGCGGCCCGGCCCAACCTGGGCGGCCACCAGCCTGGTGGCTCGGCCGAAACGACCGAGTGGTCGAGGGGTGCGGGGTTGCACACTGCCCCCCGCTGTCTCAATTAACATGGCCCCCATGTGGGGGGGGGGGGTGCTGCTATCCATCCAGCCAGGGGTTGCGACCCCCGGCTCCCCCCATGTCCGGCCGGACCGCTCCGGCCGGCCGGCTGTTGCCACCATGGGACCGGCAAGAGACGGTCCCTCTGTTCCGACGCCGGTGGCCCGGAACCGGCCGTAGGTCCCCCCTGCTCCGCTGCTGCCCAGAACCGGTCGCAGCCTTGGTCCGTCCGGCGCGGCGCGACGACGCCGCTCCCCACTGCCGTGGCCCCGCTCCGACCGCGGTGCTTTGTGGTTCTCCGGCGCGGTGCGACGTCGCTGTGTCTTTAGTTCATCTTCAACGGTGCGGCGCGACGGCGCTGCGCTTCTCCCCCTTTCTTTAATAATTCTCATGCGGTGCTTCGGCACCGCGTTGTCTTGCTCGTGCCGCAATAATATCAAACAACCAAAAGGGGAGGAGAGTCGGTCATTTTCGTGTGGTCCGACCTCTTCCAAACCTCTCCCTTTCTCCCAAAGACCCAACACAACAAAACCCCAACCATAATAAAATAAGCTACCACTTATTTTATTACCCAAGTATTAAGTTTGAAATTCAAATTAATATAACCTAAGTCATATTAATGGAGGGTTATGGAAGGTTAGGTAAGATGAAAGGGTGGGGTTCGTGTGGGCCCCACCACTCTCATAACCTCCCATGGGAAGTTGGGTGGTTACCCCAACTTCCACTCAATGGATAATCCACTTAAAAGAAATAAAAATTGTAACTCAATTTTTATTTTATCTTCCACAAATTTTTAACAACTTCTCTTGTGAAAATGAAACTCTGGAAAAGGTGTTCCTAAGTAATTACCGGCACTGTGAATCCATCGGTGCCCTCAGAATTCAATTCCGTGTAGCGGTTCAAAAGTTAGAAAAACCCGCTTGTTCATTCACTGAACGTACCCGAGCTAAACTTCGGATAGAAATTCTGGGCACACCGGGCCTCGGAATCAAGTGCCGTCAGAAACTGAGTTCTTGTAAAATCCCAATGAAAATTTAAGAAAAAATTTCCCTTGATTTTTACAGGTCTTTACATTACTCCCACCCCCAGGGCTTTATATCCCCGTAACGATACATCAAAAACTAGAGGAACAAATGTTTGTTCTGCGCACGCATCTGATCCTCCCGCTCCCAAGTGCTCTACTGGAGGTTCTCGTGCTGCCATCAGATGTGCACTAGAGGAATCGACCGTCCATGTAGGACCCACTCCTATCGATCCTTGATCTCCACTAGGACCTCCGCAAAAGTCTCCCCATCATCAATGTCCAGCTCCCCATGGTCAATGATATGTGTCGGGTCGTTCACGTATCTCCTCAACTGAGATACGTGGAAGACGCCGTGCACTCTATGCAACTGAGGTGGTAGAGCTAGGCGATAATCCACCTCGCCAATCCTAATGAGGACCTGGAATGGTCCGATGAAGCGTGGAGAAAACTTTCTGCCTCGGCTAAATCTATGTATACCACGTCGAGGTGAGACCCACAAGAAGACGTGGTCGTAATCCTTGAACTCCAGTGGCCTCCGCCTCCTATGAGAATAAGACTTCTGCCGGCTCTGAGCTGTCCTCATCTGCTCCTGGATGATCTGGAACTTCTCTGTCGTGGCCTGGACCATCTCTGGTCCCACAAGTGCTGACTCCCCAGGGTCTGTCCAGCACAGCGGTGATCTGCAAGGTCGGCCATAAAACGCCTCGTATGGTTCCATCCCGATGTTGGAGTGGTAGCTGTTTTTGTACATGAACTCCACCAAGGGTAAGTGGTCCTCCCGGCTGTGACCAAAGTCGAGGACACATGGGCAGAGCTTGTCCTAGGGAGTCTGTATGGTCCTATCCGTCTGACCATCTGTCTGAGGGTGAAAGGCGGTGCTCAGACGTAGCTGCGTCCCGAATGCCTCCTACAACCCTTTCCAAAGCCAGGAAGTAAAGATATAATCTCGTTTGGAAAAGATGTATGATGTCACACTGTGGAGCCGTACAATCTATTGAACATAGAGGCGTCCCAAGATCTCCACTATGCTCTGCTCTTTGATGGGTAAGAAGTGAACCGACTTGGTGAGTCGGTTGAGAGTGACCCAAATGGAGTTGTGACCTCTGGAAGAGCGTGGAAGTCCAGTCACAATTTCCATTGATATGTCGTCCCACTTCCTCTCCGGTACCTCCAAGGGTTGTATCATGCTAGCTGGTACCTGGTTCATTGCCTTCACTGGCTGGCAGGTGAGGCATTGAGAAACCAACATTGCCACCGGAATAGACTGAAAAGCGCTCGCCCATCAGATAGTGTCGCCACATCTTCAGAGCGATGACCACTGCTGCTAACTCCAGGTCATGGGTAGCGTAGTTCTGCTCATGCTGCCTCAACTGATGTGATCCATAGGAGATCACGGCCCGCTCCTACATCAGGACACATCCGTGTCTTGTCCCTAATGCATCGCAGTAAACTACGTACCCTAATCCCTCCTCCGGTAGCCTCAAGAAAGGTGCGCTGGTCAAACTCTGTCTCAGCTCCTGGAAGCTCTACTGACATCTATCTGACCACACTAAGGGTTACCCCTTCCTCCTTAACGATATGCAAACTGCAATGATTTCTCCTTTTCCAAAAAGGCAAATCCGGTCTCATCCCCTGCATTAACCACGTTCCTTGCCTAATACAGTCAGTCCTGTCATGATTAGTTAATTAATTGCATGGATGACGTCGTAAGGCCTCGACATTACTACCAAGATATCTAACCATTACTCTCATCTCCAAGGGTTGAGTCACACAGTCGGCATCAATGTGTGGTCACTGGGTCTCTTCCAGTAAGAATCTCGTAAATGAGGCTCAAGTCAACAGTTTTTAACCGGTATGTCTTAGTATTAACATACAAAATACAAGAAAGCAAACATCACCAATGCAAGTATCTTTTATTACATAAACTCAAAGTACATGGACACAAGGAAACACAAACAAAGAAGCTAGGGGAATTATGGTCAAGGGACTCTATGCCTGGAGCTAGTCCCTCACTTGTCCACCTGCTTCCAGAGCTCCATGATCATAAGCTTCAGCTTCCTGAAGCTGTGCTCTCCCTTGTGGTCGGGGTAGACCTCCTGGTGGTGGTGGTGGTAGAGCCTCAAAACGTCTCCCACTACCTGCCGCTCAACCAGATCCTCGACCTCGTCCGCCTGCTCCCTGCGGATCGCCACGGTCAAACCTCTTCCTCTTCCTGGGTGGTTCCTCAACTGTCTGCTGCTCCTCTGCATGGTGAGTCAGGTAGTCATGAGCCATGTGGCCCTACCTGCCGCATGCATAGAACTGTCTTCCACTCGTAAGACTAGTTCTACTGCGTGTGCCCTGCACCTTCGAGCCAGTATCCTGAGGTCGTCCACCTCATGGCCTTGTCCGCTTGGACCTCTACAACATATGTCTACTGCCGGCTATAGAAGACTCCACCACGTGTCGCCCTGCGGTAGGTCTCGCCGCTGGTGTAGACTCAGCAATAAAGCTCTCGATGAGAAGGGCTCGCTCCAGTACCCCTGCCTATGTCGGAATGATGAGGGAGATCAGTGATGCCCTGATCTCATGCCTCAGTCCTTGCTCGAATGTCCGGGCCTAGAAGAATGGGTCCCATACCATGTCTACCGAGTAGCGCGAGAGATCGGTAAATCTCACCGAGTACAGGGCGACCGTCAAGCTGCCCTGCCACAGCTGAAGAAGCTCCTGGATGTGCACCGTACGGAGGGTGGCTGGGACGAACTCCGAGCGAAAGAGGCTCTCAATGTCCGTCTAGAGGATAGATGCCTCGTCATGCACATGGAGAATCAAGATCCACTATCTGCATGTTGCCGCATGTAGGAGGCTTGCTGTGAGGACCATCATGAGGTCTACTGGTGTCCTCACTAACCTGAAAACTCGTACAACTGCCTCCAGCCAATCATAGGCTGCCTGAGGATCTGTCTCCCCATGGAACCTGGGCGGTCACTTAGGATAAAACTCGTGTAGTGCACTAAGGCGACATGCATCGTCAGCGGCTGGGGCTCGTAGCATCGGTGGCTCGGTGGGTAGCGGTACCGCCGGTGCCTCTGCTGTCAAAGGGCCCTGTACCGAGGCCTCGTCGCTCGGTGGGCTGTCATCACGTACAATGCTCGGAACCCTAGATGGCTGCCGTCGTGGGGCCATCCTGTAATGAAATAGGTGCACCACGGTCAAACAGTATACCTGGCGAGCTTACACAATGTAATCACAAAGAAAACATGAATCACACATGCAATCAATGTTTTCATGCATTAAGTCGGAAATCAAAAGTCAGAGTCCTGGTGTAGGGATACGTCAGCCGCAGCACCAAAACTGGACTCCCTGGGCTGATAACCACACTCAATACTCTTAAAACTATTGCTTCACATAGAAACAGATCAGAGACCTGGGTTCTGAGGTAGAACCAAACTCCTCTGATACCAATTTGTCACGACCCGTCCTCAGGGCCTGTGTCGTGACTACCCCAAGCCCGCCTTCCATAGGCTAGGGGCTGGCGACTAGCACCAAGGCATAATTCCTGATAAAAAGGGAGGGCATTGCCTTTGTAAAGTAAACGACACCACAGATCAAGAAAGTAGTAGAAGTAAACACTATGTAAAACTGGGTACAACAGTAAGTGCGGAAAAGTAAGTGGGCCAAAATAAAAACCCAAACTGAAAGTAAAGTACAACTGGAAAGGGAAAACAACAACTGAAATTAAAGACACGGCCTCGATCCATCCACTAGAACACCAACCTAAAGGGTGGGTACAGATAGCCTCCATAGCTCCTCAGGTCTAGCCGTACGCTCCGAGTACGTCCCGCCCAGTGGTCCACCTCCAGGTACCGACCTACTCTGCAAGCCTCAATCACGATCAGCGATGTCTGTCGTCTGCAACCAACACAACGTAGTACGGGCATAGCCCGTGCAGGTTTGAGTATAAGCTACTCAGTAGGGACCCCGAGACCCACGAAGGACTCACAGAATCCACAATGGATAATCCACAAAGGAAAGATACAATCACGAAGTAACATTCGACACTGCTTAGGTATATGCCCATACATATACCTAAGTCTTCAATTGTCGATCGACTCCAACATCCGAGATCAAGTACAACCCAGTCCACACAAGAAAAAATTACAACTCAATCCACACAGGAAAGCATAACATAATCCACACAGGATATCAAGTCAATCTTATCGAAGATAAGGATTGAAAGTCAAAATTCAGCTCACACAGGTATACTCTTTCGTAAAATGATAGAGATGATCAGATGTAGTCACTGAATCATCTAAGCCATCAGACCCACATAGGATCGATAGGTACTAACTCCTTCAATAACCCACAAAGGATCGATAGGTACTAACCCCCGCAATGACCCACACAGGATAGATAGGTAACTAACCCCTGTAATGACCCACACAGGATCAGACCCACACCGGTTCTGCAGGCACTGGCCCACACAGGACCGCTGAGCACTGACCCACATAGGATCTGACCCACAAAATATCGACAGCACTAATCCACGTAGGATCACTGAGTGTTGTAGTCGTCGTCGTCGAATCCAAGGATGATTTCTGTACAGTCGTCATCATCGTCGCAGTCGCAACCAACTCTAGGGTTTCCGCACCCAGCAAGCTCGTTCGGGAGGGTCCGCTCCACGGGCCGAAGGGCTGATACATCAACTGACACATAGTCCGGAGTTGATGTATCCAAAAGTTCCATATCATCAACAGGAACTCAACGTCACAGACGACGCGTCAATCGAACGCCCGGTCTGAGAGTTGTTGGCTTTTTCGTCCGAGGGGCCCGGTTGGTTTTTTAGTCAAAACCAACCTGAACGTACTCCAACTGCATCCAAACCTCAAGCGGAGTATGCCGAAAGGTCCGTCTCCCTTAGAGGAATCCAAAAAAGTCGATGACACATCAATCGGACATCCGGAGCTGGAGTTATAAGTGTTTCTGCTCCGAGGGCCCAGTTGGTTTCGTGTACGAACCAACCCGGCCGAACAGAAAGTACTCTGAAACCTCTAGTGTAATATATCGAAATGACCGTCTCGTTCTAAGGATCACTTCTCCACTGATGGTGTGTCAATCATAGGTCCACAACCCAAGTTATCGTCAAATGACAGAAAGAGGTCCGAATGTGGGGGTTTCGGGCCTGGACCGACGTAGCCCGAGACCCCCTGGGTCGGCCCGAACCGGGTCGACCCGGCCTGCTTGGGCGCGGCCCAGCCCAACGCGCTGGCGCGGCCAGCGGCCAGGTGGCTCGGCCGAAACAGCCAAGTGGTCGAGGGGTGCGGGGGGGGGGGGGGGGGGGGGGGGAGGAGGGGCGCTGCCCCCCGCTGTCTCAATTAACGCGGCCCACACGTGGGGGGGGGAGCACTACTGGACGGACAACCGGGGGTTACGACCCCCGGATCCTCCCCTGTCCGGCCGTCTTGCTCCAGCCGGCCGGCTGCTGCCGCCACTGGACCAGCAAGGGTCGGTCCCTCTGTTCTGACGCTGGCGGCCCGGAACCGGCCGCCGGTCCCCCCTGCTCCGCTGCGGCCCGGAACCGGCCGCGGCCTTGGTCCGTCCGGTGTGGTGCGACGACGCCAATCCCCACCACCGCGGCCCCGCTCCATTCGCGGTGCTTTGTCATTCTCCAGCACGGCGCGACGACGCCGCATCTTTAGTTCGTCTTCAACTGCGAGGCGCGACGGCGCTGCACTTCTCCCCCTTTCCTTAATAATTCCCACGCGGTGCTTCGGCACTGTGTTGCCTTGCTCGTGTCGTAACAATATCAAACAACCAAAAGGGGAGGAGAGTCGGCCGTGTTCTTGCAGACTGACCTCTTCCCGTTATTGCGATAACAGGCGGCCACAAATAGACGATAAGCCAATGATGAAGTAATCCGGAACAAACGAAATAATAATTCCCCTACCTCAAGCGTATTTTAACAGAGGTTTGTCGCGGAATTTCATGTCGCATTACACGGCGTCGCGTAGTCGACCTCCGAGGATTCGGCGTTCTTCGTCGGAGATCAGTGCATTCTTCGCGTTCTTCGCATTCTTCGGCGAAGAAGATGAAGATCTTCCAGACCTCTCTCTTTCTCCAAATGTCCCAACACAACGAAACCCCAACCATAATAAAATAATCTACCACTTATTTTATTACCCATATCTTACGTTTGAAATTCAAATTAATATAACCTAAGTCATATTAATGGAGGGTTATGGAAGCTTAGGGAAGTTGAAGGGGTGGGGTTCGTGTGGGCCCCACCACTCTCATAACCTCCCATGGGAAGTTGGGTGGTTACCCCAACTTCCACTCAATGGATAATCCACATAAAAGAAATAAAAATTGCAACTCAATTTTTATTTTAACTTCCACAAATTTTTGACAACTTCTCTAGTGAAAACGAAACTCCAGAAAAGGTGTTCCTAAGAAATTATTGGCGCTGCGAATCCATCGGTGCCCTTAGAATTCAATTTCGAGCACCAGTTCAAAAGTTAGAAAAACCCGCTCATTCCTTCACTGAACGTACCAGAGATAAACTTCGGATAGAAATTCCGGGCACACTGGGCCTTAGAATCAAGTGCCATCAGAAACTGCATTCTTGTAAAATCCCAAATAAAATTTATGAAAAATTTTCTTCTGAATTATATGGGTCAATTTAGCTTAGTGATACCAGACAGACAGAGGTGTGTTCATGTGACATTCTAACAGTTTTCCCATGTTTTATTTTAGGATAGACTTTTTTTCAAGATATTTTTGTGGGATTGCATTAGGCACAATTTACAATCCTTTATTTCCAATTATACTCAATTGGTAGGATTTAGATGTATGAATTCATGGTCTTTAATTTGTTTTTAAATTTCTAAATTGTTGGGATTGGAGATTTGGGCATGTTTGTAGGCACTTATCCTAAGGCCTCCCATGTTAGTTATGTTCCTACTCGATGCTAGTCTCTATCCCCTGGACTATTGGAGGTGGGATTTGGGGTCACAATATAGGCCCCACTAGGAATGTTTGTGACTATTACCATGTACATTTTTACTAGACCCCTCAAAATATAATCCTTATCAATAATCATCATGGTCATAACTGTGTGGTCCCTTCTACTCAATTAATTAACCACCCTTTTCCTTCACGTGGTGGTAGTGTCTCAAAAATCATAGTCCTTGTGTAGATCTAACCATATTTGTTGCCTCATTCTGATATATTTTTGGGAGAAAATATTGGTTATAGTTTTTCAATTCATATTTATGTCACATTATTGTCCATCGATATAGTCCATCCATATATTAAAGGAAAATATTACTGTAACGCCCTGACCCCAGTTACCCAGAGTCGGTGCATTATTACATAACATTGGCATGATCACAAGAAAGATCAAATCTTGAAAGACTGATTGGTTTAGTAGCCTTGGAAACACTAGATATATTCATAAGTCTTAAATTACATCATAAAGTGAAAAACTACTACAACAACATATTGTATCCATATTCCACACTCATATCCCCATATAATATCCCTGCAAGTCATTCATAATTTACTTCTTCACATCATGGAAAAAATAAAACATAGAAAAGGGGTGAGCTCAAATGCCCAGTAAGGATAACAATATAGCAGAAACTTTCATAAATAATAATAAACATTTAAGGCAATGTATAACTAAAAAAATCCTTATAAACTTGAACTTCAACATAGTATGGAAAAAGTAAAATGAAATAATTCCATTTACTTATTCACAAGGATATTCTACTAATCGAATAATCACATGCAATATCAATAACCACTTTCATAATGATGGAATTCATAATGCCAGACTATCATAACCACATAGCCAAGGCCTCGTGCCAAGACTACAAATAAGGTTTTGCCATGGCCTTGTGCCAAGACACTAGTTTGTCTCATGAGACCTACCGATGCATCGAGGAGCTATAGCGGGCTCCACCCATCACATATTATGTCCAATGCATTCCCATATGAAAAGTTCTAAACATAACATAAACATTCGTATTAAAACTAGCATACGAAATGTCAATACTTTCACCATAAACTATGAATGGTATAAAAATAGCACATCCACAGTCAAACATATCACAAAACCTTCAATACAATATAGAAGTTTTGTATCATAATAAATCAACTTCAAATAACTGTAAAATCCATCAAAGGATGTTGACATAGATGAAATCAAAACTCTTTTTAAAGAAATATCTCTTTCTATTTTGAAATCATTTAAGAGTCATATATTTATAAAATAAAACATTTTCTTTGAAAATATTCTTATAACCTTGTAAGGGAAGATTGGACGATTTTATAAAGGCGGAAAATAACCGCACCCGGCATATAAGTTAAAAAAACATTCTTACCTTAATTCTGTTGAAAAGGTTAAAAGCACCTTGTTTAGAAAACGACAGAAAGATTACTTTATAAAACTCTTATAAAATGTCAAAAAAGGGTATAAATGACTTTAACCCATATTATTTTAAATAGTAAAAATGTTTTGAAATACATTTTTAAGTAACATGGATGTGGATGATAAAGAGATCCTAATAGATTATTACATATAAACAACCTCGGATAATGAAGAGATTGTGAAATAACCCTTACCTTGTACTTTTCCTTTGTTGGGGAAGGTTAACCTCCTGTATAATGGTGAAATAATTGTTATTAAATTATACAAGAATCATATACAATAATATGATATCATATATGATCTTTTAACATTGATTTGTTAATAATATCTTACTATTATCGTTGTTTCGGGTGTTAACTTACTCGTTTTCTTTTATATGTCTTGTTACATAAGACATGTTTTTAATGGATAGGTTGAATATTATTCATATCCATAATGATATCAAGTCCTTAAAAATCATTTTTAAATCATCAAATTATCGTTATACTTGAATGGATACGATGGATAATGAATCTCATCGCGTTCGTGGAGACGGTAGTCTATACGTACGCACGAGCGACAATATCATTATTTTGAAATTAAAATAATATATAAATGGATGGTATATCATATATACAGAATCATTAACATGTTATATTTCTTATTTAAATGAGTTACACATCATTATTATACCCATCCAAATAATAATATATTGAATAACAATTACACCATGACGTGGAGACGGTAAGCCGTACGTACGCACGTATGGTGAAATGTTATTCAAAGGGTGGATAGAATACTAAATATGGTTGTACCACATTTATAATAACATCAAAGTATAGATATGATACTGGAGTTATTATTTTATAATGGTAATAACAAAGGAAGAAGAAGTGGAAGAAGAAAGGAACTTGGAAAAGGGTGGTGAAATCATTACCTCTTCTTCGGGTTCTTCCTTTTGATTTGATCAAAAGGGATCCTTAGGTTGGTTTTCTGATCAAAATAATGACTCTAGGTTTTATTGAGGGATGTTGAGAGAGTATTTGGGGAGATTGTTTCTTGAGACAAAAGGCTTTTAAGGTGTGAGTTAATGACAAGGGGGAGTGCCCTTTTATAAGAGGGGTGAGGGGCACCTTTGGAAAAGCTAGAAAGATTAATTTATAATAAATTTATATTCGATTTATAATGGCTCCAAAGTTGATTATTAAAATGTTAAGGTGGGGATAGGTCGAAAACCATTCAACCAATAGAATTTAGATAGGTTTGGTTTACTATATTAACCTTATCTTTATGTATTAACTCTTAGTTAATTAGTTTGACATTTACCATGTCAATTTTTATTTTTATATTATATAGTTAATAAACATACTATATACATCCAAGAGACCCCAAAGTGGTCCATTAATAATACAAATATAATGATATAAGTCTCTTGGCCGAACCTTAGATTTTTAGGAATTTAATATCAATTAATAATATAATATTTGTTTTAAAAACTCTTTTATGTCAATTTTGACACTATTCAATAGTTGATTTTTGTGGAACTCATAACAGAATTATTACTTCAAAAAAGTTACTTAAATCAATAATAATATGTCATATTATCCTATAAAATTATTTTTATTCGTTAAAAGTCTCAAATTATATTTATTTCGGTATTTATAATATTAATTATTTTAAATTTTCACTATTATGGTAATTACTGAATCATCATTGTGTCATAAATAAATTAAATTATGTAATCTCTAAAAATTGTAAATATAATATAATTACGTAGGAAATCGTTTTATCTTTCTAATAAATATTTATAGTCTAAAATCCAAAATATATAATCCTATGTAAAAATTGTTTTTATAAAAGATATATTATTGTGTCATTTTTGTATTCATTTTTACTTAATTAAAATAAAGTGTCCCTATCACCTACAAGTTGCTCCATGGGGTCTGAAAATCGACCCAAAGATGCCTATGGTCGAACATGTATCAACCAATAAGTCTAGGAAACGTTTTATGGTAATTTAGTATTATTAAAATATTATTCTTTTAACCCTTATTTACCAAATTTACCCTTAACCACGGTAAATAAAATATTTACCGAAGTAATTATTGAAAATGTCTAAAAATAAAAGATACCTATTTACACAATTTGAAAATCATGATTCCAAATATGGAATCCATTTTTCCAAATTCAAAACATAGAAGTGGAAGAAATTAATTTAAAATTAATTCCCGTTGTTAAAACAAAAAGCGTGTTTTTAAGAGATAATTTCTATCAAAAGATTGACACTTGTTTATGTCCGGTTTAATTGTAAAATTATGTCCAATGACCAACATTATATTAAATGGTAAAAATATATTCTAAATATACTTCAAAACCACTCAAATTCATAATTTATCACTATTAATTATTTTGATTAAAAAAGTTGTTTTTAATTAAAATTTAGTAATTTTCACTATTCATCAAAATATTAATGTTATCCAAAAAGTACCAAAATTTCACCTTAGGCTAAATTCGATATTCAGAATCCAAAAATGAAGTCCATTTTTAAATATAAAATATATATAATTTCAAAAAGTAGGTATTACTATTTATAACGGCTAGTTTGATTAGTTATGGTGTGTTAGAACACTGTGTTGCGTACAACACACACTATCATATTATTCAGAGAGAAGCATACCATAGAAGCTTGGGGTGTTACATTCTCCCCTCCTTCAAATAAAATTGTCCTCGAAATTTATAGCATATTATCGCCTGAAAAGACTCGGGTGGTTCTTCATCATAAGTTCATCGGGTTCCCACGTTGCCTCTTCCATCTTATGGTTTCTCCACAAAAATTTTACCAGACGCATCGTCCGGTTTCTCAGTACTTTTTCTCTCGTATCAACAATCCTGACAGGCTCTTCGCAATAAGACAGATTAGGTTCTAGTTCTAATTCCTTGTAGGTGAGTACATGCGTTCGGTCAGGCATGTATTTCCTCAACAGAGATACGTGGAACACATCGTGAACTTTGGAGGGACTTGGAGGCATTGCCAATCAGTAAGCTACAACCCCAATTCGTTCTAGAATTTCGAAAGGTCCGATGTACCTGGGGCTCAATTTACCTTTATTACCAAAATGTATGACTCCCTTCCATGGAGATACCTTCAGGAAAACATGATCACCGACTTGAAATTCCAAATCCTTCCTTCGATTATCAGCATAGCTCTTCTGCCTACTTTGAGCTGCTTTGATGAGATTTTGGATTACCTTCACCTTTTCTATCATTTCTTCCCCAAGTTCTAGACCTACAAGTTTTCCTTCACCAACGTCACCCCAACAGGTTGGTGTGCGACATCTCTTTCCGTATAACGCTTCATATGGTGCCATCTGAATACTCTAATGGAAGCTATTGTTATAGAAAAATTATACCAAAGGTAAATATTGATCCCACATACCCTGAAAGTCAAGTGAGAAATATCTCAACATGTTTTCTAAGGTTTGAATAGTTCATTCTGATTATCCTTATGTCTGAGGGTGGTAGGCAGTGCTCAAATGAAGGTCAGTATCCAGGGATTTCTGAAGACTCTTCCAGAATCTTGAAGTAAAACGGGGATCAAGATCAGAAACAATAGATAGGGGTACTCCATGAAGTCTCCCAACTTCATTAATATATAGTCTTTCTCGACGTTCCAGTGGTAGATCTTCTCTTATAGCATGAAAATGTGCTGACTTGGTAAGATGATCAACAATAACCCATATCATATCATTCAATCTAGTAGTCTTTGGTAGCCCCATGACAAAGTCGATTGTAATATTGTCCCATTTCCACTCTGGTATGGGAAGAGGCTGCATGACTCCTCCAGGGTGTTTCCTTCTAGCTTTCACTTGTTGACAAACCATACACCTTGACACAAAATCAGCAATCTCCCTCTTCATATTGTCCCACCAAAAATGTTCTTTCAAATCTCTATACATTTTGGTGCTCCCAGGGTGTATAGAGAAAGAGGAACTATGAGCATCATCCAGCAATTCCCTTTTCAGATCAGGTATATCGGGAACACAATGTCTCTTCCCGAAGTTCAAAATTCCATCTTCATACACAAAGTCTCTCAGTCTCCCATCATTCACAGCTTTAATCTTCTTTTGAAATTCTTCATCATCGGTTTGAGAACTCTTAATCCTTTCTAGTAAATATGGTTTGGCAACCATTTGAAAAAGCATTGATGTTTCTCCTTCCCTGGTTATTCCCATGTCCATCTTCACTAGATCCATGAAAATTGGATCACTTTCAATTCTCATATTGTTCAAAACTCCATGATAATTTCTTCTCAAAGCATCTGCCACCTTGGTTGCCTTCCCTGGGTGGTAGTGTATCGTGCAATCATAATCCTTGAGTAATTCAAGCCATCTCCTTTTCCTCATGTTGAGTTCTTTTTTAGAGAAAATATTCTTTAAACTCTTGTGATCAGTATAAATCACACATTTTTCACCATAGAGGTAGTGCCTCCATATCATCAAAACAAAGATCACAGCTACTAACTCGAGATCATGAGTAGGATAGTTTTGTTCAGGAATTTTCAACTATCGTGATGCATAGGCAATAACTCTATCATTCTTCATAAGGACACAACCAATTCCCTTCTTCGATGCATCACTACAAATAACGAACCCATCATTCCCCAATGGTAGAGTCAATATAAGAGCATTGACTAATCTTCTCTTCAGTTCTTCGAAACATTCTTCACACTCTTTTTTCCAAACAAATTAAACCCCTTTACGTGTGAGCTTCGTTAATGGGTTAGACAATTGGGCAAAATTCTGGATGAAACGTCGATAATTACCTGCCAAACCAATAAAACTATGTACCTCATTTATACTCATAGGTGCTGGCCATTCTTGGATTGCCTTGGTTTTAGAAGGATCAACAGAGATTCCATCTTTAGAGACAATATGGCCAAGAAAAGAAATCTCCTGATGCCAAAATTCACACTTGCTAAACTTCCCGTATAATTCATGTCCTCTCAGAGTCTTCAAGATAATGCGCAAGTGATTTTCATGATCTTCGTAGCTTTTGGAGTATACCAAGATAACATCAATAAATACCACCACAAATTCATCGAGATACTCCTTGAAAACTCTATTCATCAGATCCATGAATACAGAGGGTGCATTAGTCAATCCAAAAGGCATTATAGTAAACTCGTAATGCTCGTACCTGGTTCGAAATGCTGTCTTCAGAATGTATTCCTTCTTTACACACAACTGATGGTATCCAGATCGAAGGTAAATCTTTGAAAAGTATTGAGCTCCATGTAGTTGGTCAAATAAATCATCAATGCATGGTAGGGGATACTTGTTCTTTATTTTTATAGCATTGATCTCCCTGTAGTCGATACATAACCTCATGGATCCATCTTTCTTTTTAACAAAAAGAATCGGGGCTCCCCATGGAGAAACACTAGGGCGAATAAATCCCTTATTACTCAATTCCTCTAGTTGTTTCTTTAGTTATACTAATTCTACAGTGGCCATCCTATAAGGGTTCTTTGATATAGGCCTTGATCCAGGAATTAAATCAATACAAAACTCAACTGCTCGTTCTGGAGAATGTCCAGGTAAATCGTCTGGAAACACATCTACATATTCTTTAACAACGGGTACATCCTCTATTTGAACATTATTTTCCTCACCCATAGTCATTTCATTCTCTTCCTCTCCAATAATTGAATTTAGTTGAGCTACTGGGGGTGGATCTAGATAAGAATTAGGTGGTGGCGAATCTGCTCTAAAGATAATGTGTTCCATATCATCATCATCAAGAATCATAACCTCTTTATTATTATAATAAATTTTCACATCATAGTCCGAAAGCCAGTCTATACCGAGGATTATATCAAACTCAATCATAGGTATGACGATGAGATCAGCAGATAAAGAACATTTATGTGCTCTAATGGGGACTGATTCACAAAACTTTGTTGCAATGATACTTCCCTTAGGAGTTTTAACTGACAACTCCCTTGTTAAATCAAATTGGAAATATCTAATTTTCATAGAAAACTGGGAAGATATGAAACAATGCGATGATCCAGAATCAAATAAGGCATTTTCTAAACTTGAGGAAACCATTAAATTACCTGCCACCACATCTTTTAGAGCTTCTACCTCAGCAGTAGTGATAGCATAAGCTTGGCCTTGATCCCTTGGCCTTTTCTGAGGTATGTTCTCCTGACGCTTAGGATATTCATTTTCATAATGCCCCATCTCCCTGCAATTATAGCACTGAACATTGGTATCTTCCTTCTTCCCCTTGCAATCACGAGCTTGGTGGCCTTTTTCACGACACTTGTAACAGACTCATGTTCCCTTCAAGCAAGTACAAGGGTGTTTCTTACCACATTTACCATAGTATGGATATTCAACCTTTCCCTCCTTCCCCTTATATCCATTCCCAGATTGATCAGCAGGTCTCTTCTTCTCTTTCTTTTCTTTAAAGTCATAAGACTTAGAGAATTCCTTTTCGGTCTTGATGGCACATGAGACAATGTCTTCGTACGATGAAAATGATCATGAGACTAATGCTCGACGGAGAAATGGTTTTAACCCATCAAAGAAATAATCAATATTACTTCTTGGGTTATGTATATAATCTCCAGCATACCTTGCTAACCTTGTAATGTTAGCCTCATACTTTGCGACATTCTCATCCTCCATCAATCTTAGAATCAGAAATTGCCTTTCCATATCTGCTCGATGGTCGCGAGGAAAGTATTTTTCTAAAAACAGATCTTTGAACTCCCCCCATTCCGTATTTGATACTTCATCATCTTCCTTCATGTTTTGAATTAATGGCCACCATTGATCAGCATCTCCAGTGAGGCGGTAAACTGCCATGATAACTTTTTCCCTTTCACTACTCCCCAAAGCCTGAAATATTTTCTCTAGGGAATTTATCCATTGCTCTGCTACTAAGAGATTTATACTCCCATTGAACATTGGTGGTGGTTGCCTCCTGAATCGATCTAACATTGATCCTCTACGCTGCGGATCAGGGTGCTCTGTACGGGTAAGGTTATTATTCATAACCTGAGTGAGTTGTCCCAGTATGGTGATTAGCTGATTGGCACCAGTTGCATCACCAGCTCCACTATAATTATCTTGAGCAGGAGGGAAATCCCTACATGGAGTGCGTGCATTGATACAGTTTACATTTCTTCCACTAGGCGCCATTTCTATACATTGGCATAAACTAGATCAGTTTATGAATCAAAATACATAATTCCATAGTTATAAAACACATAACATAAATTGAACTATTTATAGATATAATCCATAATCATAAAAATGTTTTCTTTGAGGAATTATATACTCATAGACCCTTCATAATGATTTGTAATGAAAATTAGAGTTATCAAAAGCATATCCCCTGTGAGTGTCGTAACCAAGAGTGCAGAAAGGCCCGTTTTCATGCACCAGTTCCCGTTCGAGTCTAGCTCAAAGCGGTGTTTTTGGGTTTTACCACTAGATACATATGTGCTAGATCCACCTCTACCTGATCGTATCTAGATATGGATGTATTTCTCGGAAAACTCACAAAATCTCTACAATACCAAAATTCGAGGAAGTTCTTCTATAATAATCCTCAAAGTCCATCCTAAATCTATGTGCTCTAATCAGAGTTTATCTAAATCTAGATTCCAAGGTTTGTACTAAACTTTCTATGATACCAACTGTAACGCCCGGACCCAAGTTACCCAGAGTTGGTGCATTATTACATAACATTGGCATGATCACAAGAAAGATCAAATCTCGAAAGACCGATTGGTTTAGTAGCCCTGGAAACACTAGATATATTTATAAGTCTTACATTACATCATAAAGTGAAAAACTACTACAACAACATATTGTATCCATATTCCACACTCATATCCCCATATAATATCCCTGCAGGTCATTCATAATTTACTTCTTCACTTCTTGGAAAAAATAAAACATAGAAAAGGGGTGAGCTCAAATGCCCAGTAAGGATAACAATATAGCAGAAACTTTCATAAATAAGAATAAACATTTAAGGCAATGTATAACTAAAACAAAATCCTTTTAAACATGAACATCAACATAGTATGGCAAAAGTAAAATGAAATAATTCCATTTACTTATTCACATGGATATTCTACTAATAGAATAATCACATTAAATATCAATAACCACTTTCATAATGATGGAATGCATAATGCCAGACTATCATAACCACATAGCCAAGGCCTCATTCCAAGACTACAACTAAGATTTTGCCAAGGCCTTGTGCCAAGACACTAGTATGTCTCATGAGACCAACCGATGCATCTAGGAGCTATAGTGGGCTCCACCCGTCACATATTAAGTCCAATGCATTCCCATATGAAAATGTTTAAACATAACATAAACATTCGTATTAAAAATAGTATACTAAATGTCAATACTTTCACCATAAACTATGAATGGTATAAAAATAGCACATCCACAGTCAAACATATCACAAAACCTTCAATTGAATATAAACATTTTTATCATAATAAATCAACTTCAAATAATTGTAAAATCCATCAAAGGATGTTGACATAGATGAAATCAAAACTCTTTTTAGAGAAATGTCTCTTTCTATTTTGAAATCATTTAAGAGTCATATATTTATAAAATAAAACATTTTCTTTGAAAATATTTTTATAAGCTTGTAAGGGAATCTTCGACGATTTTATAATGGCGGAAAATTACTGCACTGACCGTATAAGTTAAAAAAACATTCTTACCTTAATTCGGTCGAAAAGGTTAAAAGCACATTTTTTGGAATATGAAGGAAAGATTCCTTTAAAAACTCTTATAAAATGTCAAAAAGGGTATAAATTACTTTAACCAATATTCTTTTAAATAGTAAAATTTTTTTGAAATACATTTTTAAGAAACATGGATGTGGATAATAAAGAGATCCCAGTAGATTATTACGTATAAACAACCTCGGATAATGAAGCGATTGTGAAATAACCCTTACCTTGTACTTTTCCATGGTTGGGGTAGGTTAACCTCCTGTATAATGGTGAAATAATTGTTATTAAATTATACAAGAATCATATACATTAATATGATATCATATATGATCTTTTAACCTTGATTTGTTAATAATATCTTAGTATTATCGTTGTTTCGGGTGTTAACTTACTCGTTTTATTTTATATGTTTTGTTACCTAAGCCATGTTTGTAATGGATAGGTTGTATATTATTCATATATAGAATGATATCAAGTCCTTAAACATAATTTTTAAATCATCAAATGATAATTATACTTGAATGGATACGATGGAGAACAAATCTCATCGCGTTCGTGGAGACGGTAGTCCGTACGTATGCACGAGTGACAATATCAATCTTTTGATATTAAAATAATATATAAATTGATGGTATATCATATATACAGAATAATTAACATGTTATATTTATTATTTACATGAGTTACACATCATTATTATACCCATCCAAATAATAATATATTGAATAACAATTACACCACAACGTGGAGACGGTAAGCCGTACGTGCGCACGTATTATGACATGTTATTCAAAGTGTGGATAGAATAATGAATATGGTTGTATGATATTTATAATAACATCACGGTATATGTATGATACTGGAGTTATTATTTTAGAATGGTAATAACAACGGAAGAAGAAGTGGAAGAAGAAAGGAACTTGGAAAAGGGTGGTGAAATCATTACCTCTTCTTCGGGATCTTCCTTTTGATTTGATCAAAAGGGCTCCATAGGTTGGATTTCTGATCAAACTAAGGCCTATCTGTTGTAGTGAGGGATGTTGAGAGAGTATTTGGGCAGAGTTTGGCCGAGCCAAAAGGCTTTGACGGTGTGAGTTAATGAGAAGGGGGAGTGCCCTTTTATAAGAGGGGTGCGGGGCACCTTTGGAAAAGCTAGAAATATTAATTTATAATAAATTCATATTCGATTTCTAATGGCTCCAAAGTTTATTATTTAAATTTTAAGGTGGGTATAGGTCGAAAAACATTCAACCAAAAGAATTTAGACAGGTTTTGGTTACTATATTAACCTTATCATTATGTATTAACTATTAGTTAATTAGTTTGACATTTACCATGTCACTTTGTATTTTTATATTATATAGTTAATAAACTTACTATATACATCCAAGAGACCCTCAAGTGGTCCATTAATGATACCAATATCATGATAGAAGTCTCTTGACCGAACCATAGCTTTTTAAAAATTTAATATCAATTAATAATATAATATTTGTTTTAAAAACTCTTTTGTGTCAATTTTGACACTATTCAATAGTTGATTTTTGTGAAACTCATTACATAATTATTACTTCGAACAAGGTTAATTAAATAAATCCAAATATGTCATATTATCCTAGAACATTATTTTAATTCATTAAAAGTCTAAAATTATATTTATTTGGGTATTTATAATATCAATTATTTTAAATTTTCACTATTATGGTTATTACTGCATCATCATTGTGTCATAAATAAATTAAAATATGTAATCTCTAAAAATTATAAATAAAATATCATTATGTATTAAATCTATTTAGCTTTCAAATTAATATTTATAGTCGAAAATCCAACATATATAACCCTATGTAAAAACTGTTTTTCTAAAAGATATATGCTTGTGTCATTTTTGTATTCATTTTAACTTAATTAAAATAAAGTGTCCCTATCACCTACGAGTGGCTCCATGGGGTCCCAAAATCGATCCAAAGATGACTATGGTCGAACGGGTATCAACCAATAAGGCTAGGACACGTTTTAGGGTAATTTTGTATTATTATAATATTATTTTTTAACCCATATTTAACGGATTTACCCTTAACCATGGTAAATAAAATATTTACCGAAGTAATTATTCAAAATGTCTAAAAATAAAAGTTACCTATTTACACAATTTGAACAACCTGATTCCAAATATAGAATCCATTTTTCCAAATTCAAAACACAGAAGTGGAAGAAATTAATTTAAAATTAATTCCCGTTGTGAAGACAAAAAGCGTGTTTTTAAGAGATAATAACTATCAAAAGATTGACACTTGTTTATGTCCGATTTAATTGTAAAATTATGTCCAATGACCAACATTATATTAAATGGTAAAAATATATTCTAAATATACTTTAAAACCACTCAAATTCATAATTTATCACTATTAATTATTTTTATTAAAAAAGTTGTTTTTAATTTAAATTTAGTAATTTTCACTATTCATCAAAATATTAATGTTATCCGAAAAGTACCAAAATTTTACCTCAGGTGAAATTCGATAATCCGAATCCAAAAATGAAGTCCATTTTGAAATATAAAATATATATAATTTCAAAAAGTAGGTATTACTATTCATAATGGCTAGTTTGATTAGTTATGGTGTGTTAGAACTCGGTGTTGCGTACAACACACGTTATTGCATTATTCAAAGAGAAGCGTACCGTAGAAGCTTGGGGTGTTACAATTACTTATACCAGTTCAATGTAATTTTTTGGGTTATTCTATTAATAGATCATGAATTTCCTTGGCACATAGAAAACCACTATATAATTTTTCTTTAGTATGCAACTCGTTATTTTCGTCCATGCATCAATATTTACAACAAATACTTCCTTCTTTGATGGAAAAGTAAAATTGGATTCATTAAATATCCTCCAATAGTAACCAACTAAACCATGGAAGCTAGGTATCTTAGTTATCTCTAATAGTGTAGTTCATTATTTGCTACTATTTTCCTCGAGTGATCAATAGATACTCCATCAATACAGATAATATGGTGTGGGAAAAAACCTTTTTGATCCAAGATTCACATCTACTAAATCACCCAAATAAATCATTTTCTCTAAAGGACTTAAGAATTATTCACAAATGGGTCTGATTCCCTACATTGATATTTGAGTATATCAATATATCTTTAAGGAACCCCACCACGAAATTACCAAGATAATCATTGAAAACCTTATTCATCATATCAATAAATAGATATGGTAAACTAGTGAATCCAAATTTGTTTTTTGTAACTCGTGTCTATATCTCATATCAAATGAAATATTTTTTAGACCTTGATTCTTTACTATTAACTAATACCAAATATAATGAGGACATATATAAAAAAAATATTAACCACCCAGATGTTTGAAAAAGAAGTCATAAATGATTGGTAAATGAAAATTGTTATTTATGGTAATGGCGTTGAATTTTCTGTAATTAAGGAACAATATCATAGAACCATTTTACTTTATTGAAAAATAAAATAAGGGATACCTATAGTGAAAGACTATGTTGTATAAATCCCATATCAAGTAACTATTCTAATTGTTTAATGTAAAAAATCCATGGGTTCTTTTCTATATGTAGTTTTAGATACGGGTCTTGTATTAGTAATTATTTAAAAGAAGACACGACATAATGTTTAGGTGTATGACTAGGTACTTCCTACAGATATAAAAAAATGTAATTTTTCTAAAATATTCACATAATCTATCCTTTGGATTTCCTTCCCATTCATAGATCATGTTTTCTATTCCCCCAATACTATAATTTTATTTAGGTGAGCTACTGGAGGTGGTTCTTGAATGGACTAGGGAGGTTAAGTCTCACCATTGAGAACATTTTATTCTATTCCCCTTTTAAAAAATGCAATCAACTTCTCTTGACCATAACTTATTTCATTTTTTCATTAAGATATAGTCTATACCCACGATTAAGTAAAAATGATCCCAAGTTATGACAATCATATTTTCCGTGATACCATACCAATTCATAGGAATAGAGGATTATTGGAAAATCTATGTTTTAATATAAATATTGTTAGGCATATTAACTGGAAACTCTTTTCTAGGAGCATCTAGGGGTGATTCAATGTTCTAAATATACCTTATTTATATAAAGGAGTGTGTGAATCTATAATAAAATAATGCATTAGATAACACTGATTGTAGGATTAATGTACATTCTACCACACCATTTGGTACTTCAACATCATCTACAGAGATATAATCTTCTATGATTCCCCCTTTAGTGTTTTATATGGTAAATTTTATTGTTGTTTGGGACATTTGTTTTCCTAATGACTCACAACATTAATATTAAATAATTGAACATAAATAACTTCTTTACTGACATTTCATTCATGATCTTGATGAAAATTTATGTACACATGATACAAAATACTATTCCCTTAGTTAGGATATATCTCTAAAAAATGACATACATGTATTTATCTCATGATATTAAATTGAATAATAAAATTTTTATTTGGTTTTGTAGGGTTTTTTCAAAAATAATAAGGGTTTTCCATAATTGTATGGGTTTTTTACAAGGATATTATAAATAGGATACCTACGGTTTTTAGAAAACATTCATTGATACATGTTATAAGAACACAACCTCCAAAAACTCAGAGTTGATAGTTATATTACAATATTGGTTTAGAATACAATATTTACTAAAGGATACAAAACCTAGATAGTATAGGAAGATGCGATAAAAAAATATTTTTCCCATTACACTTGAAATCATTGGGTATAGCATAAAAAATTAATGTAAAAATTATTATAAAATTTCTATGATCTTTGAATATTATGCATAGTTGTCATATAGGATTCATAGGGAATGAAAAAGGTATGTCTCAAACACTTGATAAAGAGTAGAATACAATAGGAACTATCATAACATATGCATGGTGTAAATTGTATGATGAAATTCGTAATTGTAGTTTAGAATAATTCCATAATCAAATGAAAATCTTGGCATAATATATCAATCAAAAAAAATAAAAAATTGTATAATGATTACTTCTCTCATACTAATGGAATTAATTTTTCCATAAAACATGAAAAATACCATCATGGTTTTGTTCCAAGACATCATAAAAAATAGGGATGGCATATACCAATTCCACTTCTATTTTACCTCATGATACCATCTAGTTCATCAAGGGGAAATGCATATTGGGCCCCACCAATCAATAATTAATTCCAATGAATTCATCATATTAGTCGACAAGACATTTAAAAACAATTCATAGAAAACTTATTACTTAACTATAGAAAATTAAAGAAATTACTTTCATTATGATGGAAATAAAATATCAATGGTTATCCTATTCAATAGAATAATGTGGTTGTAGAGAAGAAAATCCTTAAAATCATCTTATAATCTATGGTGTATTCTATATGTAATATGAAATACCATTTTCAATGAATTAAAGATACAATGGTGTAGAGGAAACATTCAAAGCATTGGGTTATCATTATAGGATATATATTGAGTTCAATACTTTATAATGGAATGAGACCAATGAATTTATAGTAAAATTATTCATTATAGTTGGTAATGCTTATTTGTGTTATCCAAATCATATCTCTCAGATGTGTCTCTCCAGGTACTAAGTCTTAACCCCCCCATCAATCACCGAGTAAATATTGGGTTGATATTCAACCAATGTTTTCAATGTGATTACCCCTATGAGATTCTGTTCTATGGTAACATTCTATTTCTACTGTCTATGTAGGGATCCGATTTATTGGAAAACAATACACACTTTTCCTTTCAAAATTTATGATTATTGGCCATTATGACGACATAGGTAACATCTTGGTTAAAATAACTTGAAGGATAGAATATAATTCAGATAAATGAATACCTTGAATAATGATATAATTATAATATAAATATCAATGGTGGTAGTTATTACACCATACGATAGAAAACATTATTTTTAACATAATCTCATATCATGTAATTGAAATTTGAGAAATATATATTTATCTTTATTCCTACATAACCAAATATAGTATACCATTATATAAAAAAATGTATTAATTACATATTTTATAACCTTATTAATACCTATAACTTTTTTAACTTCATATATAATTATTATGAACATGTATACAGGCTTGTTATTATCTGTTTTGAATGACAGGTGTGTGTAATGTTGATAGTTTTAAAATAGTTCCATAGTAGCTATATTGTTGTTAATTATATTTTTGAATATCATCATTAACATATCATAAAATTTAATTTAATTTATTATGTATTATTATTTATAATTTTAAAACTTCATTCTATTGGAGTTTTGGTTACAATCAATAAATATAAAATCGACAATGAGCATGTTTAATTGATATTTAGAAAATGAATTGAGGTATCTTAACTAATGAATTATATATTAATGTTTCCATAATACAACTAAAATAAAATAATTATTTACATAGTTATATCATATATTAATAGAAATTAAATTTCCATTGTCATATATGTTATTAATTATATCATTGTCAAGTATGTGGCTAAACCGACCAAAATAAGAACATACCACAAAAAATAGATGACTATGTAGTGATATCATTTTAATAATATTATAAAAGTAGAATAATGAACATACATAGTGTTTATTATTGTTTTATATGATAATTTAAATGAATAATATTAATAATATAATTTATATGATGTTATTAAATTGTTAAAAAATTATTTTTTACTCTTTGAACGCTCGTTTAGAAGGCATAATTTAACAATGTTTATAGTTTATCATATTGTTAATTTATTGTCTAGTATTTATTTAATGAACCATTATAATTTCATAAACATCATATTAATACTTTAATCCCATTCTTATGACTATCCATAGAATGAGGTGATGAAATGAAAAAAAAACAGAAATCAGTCATTCAATAGAGGTATTAGTGCATAGATACCCATGGTTCATGATTAAATTTTCTATAGAGTGGGATAATGTAAAATATGTTTTATAATTTATAAATCAAAAATATATTATAAATATTAAACATAAATACTAAATTCATCATTATGGTCAGCCGTATGATTTGGGTAAGGTAAATGAACCATGATGGTTTTGAAATGTGGAAGTTAGGAAAGAAAAATGAATGTAATTTTTTATGTTGTTAACGAAAATAGAAAATGTGGTTAATATTTATAAAATAATAATAATAAAATTAATTATAAAATAATTAATAATTTAATAATATATTTATGAATAAAATTGGAAACATAATATAGAAAATAAAAGAAATTATGAGAAATTTAGTACTCATTTTAAGGACTTGTTATTTCCCTTGGAGGACTCCATATAGGGGGGGTTAGGAAAATATATTTTGACCAGAATCCTAATATGGTTATATTTCATTTTATATGTGGGAATAATGATATTTCTTTCAAGAGGAAACTGAATTTTTTATGTGGTATTTAATGGGTTGTAGGTGTCACCTTTTATAATCGGTGAGAAATAATTTATTTAATATTTAGAATTAATATAAAGTTTGAACATGTTTCAATTTTAAAGAGGCTAAAACGGAGGACAATTATTAATTAGAGTGTCATGAATATATCTATAACTCAACTATAAAATTGTTTTAAACAGTTTTCAATCTCTTTACCCCAAGATTTATTTCTTTTACCATTTTCAACTTTTCTATGCTTATTAAATTTCACCTAATTAAATCATTTTTATGCATAAAAATAAAATGGTCCTTATAAAAAGATTATACCCATTTATTCCACATATGAAATAAATTTTATGATAAAATTTTCTATTTCTAACTACAATCACATTTAACATTAGCACATATAACATTTAAAAATAGTTATTGTATGAAAATTATAGTAGAGGTTTATTCTAATCACATTCTTTTTATATGTTTAGAGAATATGATGTCAAAATGTATTATATTGAATGGATAGTTCTTTTAAACTACAAATCAGTTCGAGGGTGACTATAAGTTCTATAATGCCCTTCGATTTTCAAATCCTTTTGAACAATATTCCAAAAAATTGTTTTGAAATGAGGTCTATGGTTAGGTAAAATTGGTAGATATTACTAATGAATATAATTATTTCATTGATATATTTCCTTTTAACGTTATTAAGGGGTATTTATTACCTTATTTAAAATAAATGTACAGTCTTGGTAAGAAAATTGATAATAACCCACATAACATCATTCTTTTCTAATTTATTTGAATGTCTAGTGAAAAATTCGATTATAGTATTCCCCTACTATCATATAGGTATTTGAATAGGTTTCATTACTCCCTTAGGATTTGTTTTTATCACACTAAGAATTTTCATAAATTATCCATATTTTCCTAATTCATATATTCCTAATATAAATATTTTATTAATCCTTATACATAATTGTGCTACTATGGTGTATTGAGAAATTTGTGAAATATGATTTATATAGTAGATTCGTCTTCATTTTAGGTGTGGATGGAACACATTCCCTCATTCCAAAATTCAACGCTTCATCTTTATAGAATAATTTAATCAATTTCCCATAAATTTGTCCATTAGTACTCATTTTTATGTCTTTATCAACTAAATATCATTGAATTTTATTAACTAGTAATGATGGTTGGGTGATTTCGTGTAAAATGAAAGATTTCTCCCCATTCTAAAAAATTACCAAATGAAAATTTTCAATATTCATAAATATATGATACTTAAAAATCCTCTTCATAGTATAATCTCAATTTTCACAACAATACAATGAATTGTCCACCTTGCATTAATTCCTTGTGTGATAGTGTTTTTTGAAATAATAGTACTTGAGGAGCTCTGACCGTCCTCTTGGCCTCATGTTAACCATATTCTATGAGAAAATATACATCAAAATTTTTGTATTGTATATATTTCACATCCTTCTCCATTGAAATGTTTCCTCCATATCATTATGGAAACTATTACTACATCCAAATCAAGTTTATTTGTTGCATATATTTTTCTATAGATATCTAATCATCTTGATGAATAACAAACCACTCTATCATTATGTCTAGGGACACAAACTAGTCATTTCTTAGATATGTCACTATATATTCTGAATCCTTCCTTTATCGATTGTTAATTCAATATAGTAAAATCACTCAATATACGCTTAATCTTTACAAGAAAACATCCCACAATCCCAAAAACATGTTATTTTAACCCCTTTTCATCCCAAATATTAACAGGTTTTGTAATATTTTTTTGAGAAAACAACTTACAGTAACATACTAAACTAAAGAAACTACATATCTTTGTTATTTACATCAGTTTATGATTAAATTTTTCTACATTTCCATTAAGTAATCCATAGATATTACTTTATTTGATACAATATAAATATCAAAAGATACATTATAGAACAAAAATTTATGCTAACTAAACATCCATAAAAAAAATTCTATGAGGTTCAGAACAACTATTTGAAGGTATTTCTTACACTCCTATTTTTTTTAGTATATCAATATTCCATCAATGAAAACCACCATGAATTTAATTATATAATCCATAAAAACTCTCTTCATAAATTCCATAAAAAATAAGTTTAGTTTAGCAATTTTTTGGGCATTGTTGTAAAATCAATATAAATATATCTTATATAAAATGTCATCTTTAATATATTCGCCTCCTTCACTCTTACGAGATTATAATTAGTGCGAATACCAATATTCAAATAATATTTTTTCCTTTAAGTTGATCAAGAAATTAATTCATTATAAATGAAACTTAATCAAAATTGAAATTGGGTTGATATCTTTTAATCGATTCATAGTATCATAGGAATGAACTTCATTTTCACAAGTAAAATATGGGATCCATATGGTGAAACACTAGTTCATTAAAATATATTATAAAAAACAGATGTAGTTGTTCCAGTATATCTAAAAATCATCATGTTCCATTCTTTATGGATTTTTTGATATTTGATTGTATCTGGAATGCGTGCAATGTAAAACTCAACTTCACACATAGGTAGATGATCAAGTAATTCCTCTAGAAATATATTAAGATATATTTTGAAAATGAGTACATACTATATCCTTTCGATATATTTCCATTAAAATCATTATTTTTTATCTTCCTTATATCTAATAGTTGTATTAATGTGAGCTACTGGAGTTGGGTCAAGAAATGACTCAAGAGGTGAAGTCTCTCTTCTGAAAATAATGAATTCTATGTCATCTTTACAAATAATAGTCTCTTTATCTCATAAATAAACTATGACATCATATATTGATATCCAATACATAACAAGGACATAGAAAAAAATCAACCATTGATATAAAAATAATTTTTCTTTGACTAGGTAACACCTCTGCATCTTATTAGTGATGGCTCGGTAAATCAACATTTCAATAATAACCCCATTAGGTGTCTTAACTAATAACTCATTTCATAGATTTTTAAGTTTATATTAATATTTTTAACCATAATTTTAAGATACAAAGGAGTGCATAGATGAGGAATCAAATAAAGAATTCACTAACATTGATTTCTAGAGTAATGTACTTGCTATCATACTATTAAGTATTTCGAACTTAGTTGGAGTGTTCACATAAACATTTCTTGCACCCTCAATTATTTGCGAGTTAAATTACTTTGATGTTTTGGGAATTAGTTTACATAAATCCCCATATAATTATAGTTATTTCATTGAACATCAACAAATTAATCCTTATTAATGAATTCATGAGCTTGCGGGTATTTTTCTTTAGACATGAATCTGAATCACATTCCCTCTAGTAGTCTTTATCACTAAACAAATGTATACATGTTTTTAGTTCATCATATTGAATTGGGACCAAGGATTCCTAAATAATTTTCCAGGAGGAAAATCATTAAAATTTCAATGGTTTTACATAATAATTTTTATATTTAAATATATTCTTATAAATTCAGTTCCCATGGAATCTAATAAACTTACACTAATTCCAACTACAACACTCTTTCCTCTAGAAACCTAGAACGAGTATTTATATTAAACTATTTGTTTAGAAAATAAGAGTGTCCAAATGATTCAACAAATATGTAGTCTTATAATACTAGATACATAAATATATTTCACATTACATATGATAATATAATGTACAACCTAAAAATACATCATAATGTTATTATATCTTCTATCAGATCCTTAAAAATTACAAATAGTTTTTTTTTCTTGGTTTCTTAAGGAGAGGATAACATAATAAGGATGAGATCATATACTCAGTAATAAGTAATGAAAATCAGAATAAATCATTAAATAAAAAAAATATTATGGTAAAATGAAATGTGGATGATTGGAGTAAATCCACAATTACTTAAAACCTTTGGTATAGTATATCCATAAAATATTTCATAAAGATGGAAAATAATTAAGGATCTCTAATTGATGGAATCCATAATGATGGTTAAAAAAAACACACCCTAAAGGACTTGTTTCAAAACATAAAACAATAAAAATAATAGAATATTACAATCCTGATATTTTTTTCTTAAGAGACTTACCAATGCATCCAAGGGCTCTCCATATCAGGCCCCACCCATATCTCATAAAGGCAACTGAATTATTCATACGAGTTAAAAACACATTTTATAAAATTAACTAAGGAACTTATTAATTAGTCATAGAAAAATATAAAAATGGTTGTCAATATTATGTGAATATGTGAACAAAATATTTAAATATTAAGTTAAATAATGTGGCTATCTTAGAAAATATTTTAAAAATAAAAAAAAAAAACTACAAGGTAGTCTCAAGGAAAAAGGAAATACCATTTCGATTGAAATAAATATATTATGGTGGAAAGGGTAGTTTCAATGTTTTAGTTTATTAATACTGTATTTTAGTTGTTTTTAGTATCTTTAAATGTTTGGTTTAAAAAATAATAGTAGGAAATGCCTCCATTATGGTTTATAAAGATCTTATGAATTTTCTCAATCATATCCCCTGAGAGTGTCTCGCCAGGTGCATAGTCTTAGGCCCACTCATCTTGCACCAAGGGAAGATTGAGTTCATACTCAATTGAAAATTTTTAAGGTGATAACCACTACGTTCATTTATTCAAAATCCACACCCTCTATATGGTTTAAATAATGGTATGTAATTTCATGAAAAATGAGACACACTTTAATAATCATAATTTAGGAATTTTGGTTGTGGTGATGGATTATAAAACATCTCAATGAAAAATATTTGGCAATAAAGACATTAAAATTGGAAATTAAATTCCTTAAATATTTTTATAAGTATGAAAAATATCAAATTTATAGTAACTAAACCACACAATATAAGAAATTGTTTATAATATAGTCATGTCTCAAGGAATTGAAATTTGAGGTGGGGAATCTTTTCTATTATTCACCATTATCCCAATGGGATTTAATGTCATATATATAAAGAACATATCATTATTACCTATTTCAATACCATATACATTCGTATAATATTTTTAACATCCTTTATAATTATTCCCTATATCTATAAAAGTTGATTATGATCAGTTTTCTACATCAGTGGTGAGTTATCTTAATCATTTCAAACTAGTTTCATAATAACAGTGTTTTTATTCATTATTCCCCGAAATTTCATTATTACTAGATCATAAAAGGTACTATAATTGTTGATTTATATTTAATTACATTATTATAATTTAATTTAATGGTAGTATGGTAATGATATTTGAAGATGTAATTAATTAACAGTCATTATAAGTTATTATTAACAGATGTACATTGTTATTTTAAATTATGAGTTTAATATTAATGATACCATCCTAGAACTAAAATAATACAATTATTTAATTAATATTATCTTATATTATAATGAAATTTATTCCCATATTAATCCATTATATAAATTTATGTCATTGTTCAAGTAGGTCATTAAACCAAACCAATAAAATGCAAATGCAATAATAAAAGGATGATTATGAAGTGACATAGTTGTAATATCATTATTCCAGATGATTAATTTACACATTTATTTTTTATTATTTTTTTTACATATTTATTTTAAATAATTATAAGAATAATATAACAAAATATAATTTATCACATAGTACAAACAATTCATTTTTTCACATAGAGAACTCTTTTGGACTGTACAACTTACCATAGTTGTTAATAGATCATATTGATAATAGTTTGTACAAATTTTACTTCCAGAACATTAAAAATTCAAAAAAATAATATATATGCATTAAAATCATTATAATGACCATTCATGACAGCCGGTAATTGAAAAAAAATCTAAATCAATCATTTCTTGGAGGTTATAGTCTGCACATACACATGTTTGATTATTTCTATTTTCATAGAATGTGAGACATGAATAATATGATTTTATAGATTTATTATATATAATATTAAATAATACATAAATATTTAATAAATTAAACATTATGAATATCTTTGTAAGGTGGGTAAGTAAAATGAAACCTGATTCTTTATGGAGGTGGTAGTCTGCAAACACACATAAATGTTGTTTTTATTTTCCATAACAGAATAGAGAAAACATGGTTACATCATGCCCCATTAAAATAATAAAATAACATATAAAAATAGTACTGATTAAATGATATATTAATGACAAAAATGTATTTATAAATGTAATAAATAATATAAAACAAATGAGGGAAAATTTTGTACTCGCGTTGAGGACTTGGGCTTTATTTCTTGGGACTCTAAGGATACATATGGATTATAGTAATCAATTATGACCATAAGCTCGATAAAGTGAATTATTATTTCTTGGAATGTAATAATGGAAATGTATGAATAGGATACCAAATTGTTTGGGAGTTATTGAATGAGTGTCAATAAGATCATTTTATAAGTGGTGAGAATTGCATTGTGGAAAATATTCTAACTTAATATAAATAAAGCACAAGTTTCTCAGGTAAAGTGGCTCAAAAAAATGTAAAATAATTGAGTGGTGAAACATATAATTCCTATAATATATAAAAATTAAATTAAAAACATGATTTTGTAGTTTATCAAGGCCTTTACACATAGATTTTATACAGGTACCATTTTGGGTTTAATCGTGGAAACTAGTTTTTACCTATGTAAATCATTACTAATACCTAAGAATAGACCTTATTACAAATGTTCTACCCAATATTTAAAAATATGAAAAAAATATTTTAAATTAATATATAAATATATATAAGAAATATCAATTTTAATATTAGTTCATGTAACATGTAAATAACTGTTTTTAGAAAATATATATTTTAATGATTAAAATTTATGAGGATGAAAAAATTAACAATTTATTATATTTTAATGATTATAGTTGGTTCATTGTAAAATTTATGTGCTTATAAAAGTATTAAAAATCATAAATGTTCCATAATATTATTTAATTTAAATAATGGCTAAAAATATGTTTTATTGGAAAATATTATTTATGTCATAAAAATGGTAATGACATGTTTATAAATTTTACATATTATTTTTAAAATATATAGTTTAAAAAAAAATATTAAAAATATTTAATAATTTTTTAGACCTATATGTATTTCTTTTAAAGTGATAAATTTTATTGTTTTGGTTTAAATTGTATTTTTCAATTTTCATGAGAAATAGAATATTTTATAAAAATATGAAAAATTAGTATTAAGGGATCTTTGAACCTAAAAATTGGAAAATTAAGTTAATTTGGATAAATTCAATTCAAAATTCAAATTTCAGATAAATTCAGGAAAAAAGATTGTTAGATTGTGCATTATGTAACAGTTTCAGGATGTTGTGTTTACCTTCTATATTAGGGTTATGATTATTAAATTAACTAAAAATAAGATAGATATTTTAGAGATAAGTAGTAAAATAGAAGTAAAATCATAAAATGATATATCATAAATCATTGTGTACATTATAATAAAAAATAATGTTATGGGACTATTTTTATATTATTTTCAAGAAGTTAACCTGAATAATTTTTTCAACATCATTTTTCAATGATACAATGGTACTTGAACCTTGACAAGATATAAAGTTTAATCCAAAAAATGTGGAGTTGAAGATAAAAGTTTTTTCTAGGGAAGGAAAAACCTTTTTAATATTTTAACAAACCATTATTGAAACCAAAAAATTAAAAAGGAAGATAAAAACTTCTTTTGAAAATATATAATTATAAATTAGTATATAATGAGGTAATACATATAAGGGTTTCAAAATAATAAAACAATTTTTTAAGAAAAAAATACGGATATGGAGGACAAACAACCATTAATGAGGATGATGATTATTCATAACAAGATTGAATTTTTGGAAAACAAAATGTTGTTAATGAAAAAGAATTATGGTAACAATAACTCCAAAATGATTTCATGAGAACGAAATATAAATCCACAAAAAAGATCAATAATAATGATAAAAAATATATAAACAAAAATTCCATTAGAAAAAACATACATTAACTATTGACATCCACGAAATACATTAAACCTCATGCATAATAATCATGGAAATATTATTAACTAATTTCATAAACTTATTCATATGTATTAAAATTTACACTCATTAATTATAATCAATATTTATAAAATATTTTCCTTGTGATTGTTTAGTTTCATCATTTGTGGTTTGAATTCATTATATTTCCATATGAGCTTTGAAAGTTCAATGTCGATACCCAATAATTGATATGATGTTCATAATTATTGGATTATATATAAAACTAAAATAATCCATTCTTAATGAAAATAAATGTTATATTTTAATTCTGTGAGTGTTTTATTTATTATTTTGGAATAAAAAATTAGTGTAAGGAACACATTAGTTATTTGTAATGAATGAAATGTGGAATGTAAATAATGAGTTAAATATTATTAATTACATTCCAAAAAATACATATTAATATAGTATTTACTCAAAAAATATATATTTTGGACCATCCATGTAGGGTGGTGATTGAAAACAAAATATGTCACTCATGGAGGTAGTTGTGACCACATTGGAAGGGTGTCATTTACATTTTTCAATTGGTGAGAGGAAGGTAGAAACGGATTATTACCTTAAAAAAATAACATTTAAGTAAAATAATTATACTAATTTATTTAAATTTAGTAATTTTATAATATATTTGGGAGAGGATTATGAATAAAAATTGGTATTTAAATTTAAAAGGGAGTGATTAAGAATTTTTTACTTTACTCCTCAGGATCACTCATTAGGCCTTTGTTGATTAGTATTTTGGTTAGTAAAAAAATATAGAATATGATAAAGCAATTTTAGAATGGGTTATTATAGATAATGGTTGATGAAATTATATTTATATGTGATGATTAGTGATAAGGTGAAGGGATCCTTTTATAAGTGAGAGATGTGTCATTTTTTGAAATACTTAGTAATTATTATTAAAGGCATGTCACATTAATTGTAAAGTGGATTCAACTCTTAAAAAATGGGAAATGGGAAGTGTCTGGGTATATGAAAATATTATTAACATAAATAAATAACAAATATTGAGATATTTAATTAATTTTCTCCTTAATTTTACATTTTATCATATTTTACGTTTACCATGGTGATATTTTTTTTACCTCGATAACTAATTCTCCTTTTTAATAATGATATTTATCTTAATACAAAATTTTTATATGATAATTTCAAATATAAATTATTTATAGCATTAAATTTATTAAATATATAATATTTAACTATAATATAATTAATTTATAATAGATAAAAAATAGTTTTTGAAAATCATTACTTAGGTTCAAAAATATCAATAATATGTTTCTAAATTAAACCTAATATTTAAAAATGTTTCATGATTATTATAAAAATTTCATTTGTTTAAGAAATATTTTTCATTAAATTTTCAAAAATAATTATCAAAATGTAACGATATTGGTAAAAAAACTTTATTTTGTTCTATTCATTTAAAAAGTAATCCTTCTAGGAAAATCGAAATGATTCACCCAAAAATAATATTTTAATGATAAATCTGAATGATAAGTTTTTTATTGACATAAAATTCTATAATTTATTAATTTTACAAATATATGGAAACATAAAATAGAATGAAAATCATTTTTTACTAGATGATGAATTTTTGAAATATTAATCGTTCTTATTCTTATTCTCAATCGATTAGAAATTTGTTTTGTGTAAATATTTTAGTCATACAAAACATAAAATTTAACATAATTTTACAATACAATTTGTTAATTAAAATAAAAATGAATTCAACATAAAATATATATTATGAATGAAATATATTTTTGAATATAAAATGGTTTGATAAGTTATATAGTCACCCAGATTGAATTTTATTTCTGCATTTTTTAAAAGATGGAATTTATTTTTCTTTAAAAGTATAAATGTGACATGTATAAGTTGTTTGAAATAAAATAATTTTCTAAATAGGTAATTATAAATTTATATCATCCTATTTTATATGTATAATAAAACTCCATATCTCTATATAACACTTATGGGTAAGGTAATCAATGGTGGTTATTGTTGATGAAAATTCAGCTAACATAGATATTGTAGCAATTTCAATGATCTGGAATATCTACCAAAAATAATTTTACTCAATCCACACTTTTTGGAGTTAAAATATTTGTGGTATAGGATTAACCATATTGAAGAAAACTCTCATTCAATGTCATGAAAATTTTCTTCATAATAAATCCCTCAACGTCATGATGTCATTTCTTCTATACTCTATATTGATTTCATTTGGTAATTTTTATTTATACCAAATAATTGAATGACTATGTTACAATGATTATATTTTTATTTTAATATTATTAATTTTAACATAATTTTAACATAATTTTAATGAAAAAACATTAAAATAATTTTAAAGAATTTTTATTTTTTTTAATTACATTGTTGTTGATATTTTAGAAATATGTAACTGAATCTCTTTAGTGGATCAAATTAAAATGAGTTAAATCTTATCAGTGTTCTTTATCATTTCTTCTTAGTTTTCTGTATTTCTTATTATTTTTATTTCACCACCTTTCAACTTTTACTAACTAATGATAATTCAATATAGGAAAAAAGAGGACTCACATCTTTTTATAAATGGTTAAACGATTTTTCTCTTCACTAATTAGTTGTAAAATTGTTGTGGGTTTTTTTGATGGAAACTACAATGTTTATTTTTAATTTATTCTCTCAATTTTTAATTATCCATGAGAATAATTTTTAAAATATTTAATATACTAATGTATGATAAATAAATAAAACATTTCATTAGAATTTTTAAAAATTTACGTGATTTTGGAAAGTTGATGTGTGTATTCTCTATAAAAGAATCATTTATTTCATGAGTTTAAAACTAAAAAGTCACATTATATATAGAGTTCATTGAGAAGTGTGCATGAATATGTTATAGTTTGGTGTATCAAATAATTTTATTTATAATTTTTATCATTATTGGATTTATCTTGATGTGAGAAATGAAATTATATTATCAATTAAGATTAGTGTGATTTACCGATGTTCATCCCTTTTATCCTTCCTTAAAATTTATACTCACTTTGTATTTATAATTCCTCAATTTATTTTCACCTATTTTCATCTCATAATTTCATATCATAAATATCAATCATTGTTCTTACTCTTTTTTTAGTGTTTTTTCTTTTTTTATTAAATTTTTGTTATGTACAAAATATTATTCTACTATGTTTGTAATAATATATATAATTATCAATTAAAGTTAGTTTTATAAATTTTTGATTTTAGAGTTCCAATTTCAAATCAATCAAAATGTTTCCCTCTTTTCATGTATGGTGACCCTTGTCTATAAACAACGAAATAGGTTAAAATAGACATAGATATTAAAAGGGTGAAAACTATTTATTTTGTGTGATAAATTTTTAGCCTTTTCACACCTAAACGTTAGTACACATTATGGAATCATTAACATCTAAATTTAAATCTTTGAAACCAAAAATTAAAAATCAATTCACTGCCCTAGTGAAAAATAAGATATATTTAATGGATAATTTTGAAACTGATAGAGTTGGGAACCTAAATGAAAGAATTGTTTTCTTTCAAGCATTGAATTAGTTCCCTAAGAGACCTTGTCTTAGGGGGTTACAATTAGATATTGTTTCATGTGACCATTCATATATACAGATTTCTCTTAGTTCTAAGTGAATTAAGATGAAAAATATCATCACTAATAGAAATTAATCCCATACCAACACCTCTATACCAATGGTTTAGAGAAACCGTTGAGATAAGATTTATATACCCATGGTTTATTAAAAACCGTAGGTTTAAGAAACTATTGGTATATGCCTTGTTTTCCTAACAGTTTCAAAAAACAGTTTCGATAGTTGAATCTTTGATAATATTTTCCAACAGTTTTTAAAAATCATTGGGATAAAAAAACACAAATGCAGTACGCGATTATGATCTTGATCCGCCCACACTGTGTCCTAAACTGAGAGCTCCTTTATTACAGCAGCCTACAAACCCTTCTTCCCAGCAACTCAATTGTTTTTCATCCACATCAAATATGTAAGTTATAACTCAGTTTTATGTTCTACCTCCATTTATTCAATTTTTCATTTGGATTTCATTAAAGACAGGGTTGTTTTTTGTTTTTTATTTTGATTATCCCTAAAAGTTGGCTCCCTTATTTTTTGCAGACACTTTCATCCGAACTTGTGATCAATCCTTGATTCAAGTAATTCTTTGTTCATACACCTCTAATAGATGATAACACAGTGTATCCTATTTCCCCTAACATAACACATGATTTCTCTAGAACAATTTCTATTCAAATGATGCTTCTGCTTGTTCATAAATTTGAATCTATGGAATGACGTGTTGTTGCATAAAGTTCATTTGTGCATCATTCCACTACATGAAGTACCTTTTAGGTGATTTATTGAGACCATATTGATTAGAAGCATAGTTCATGTCTTGTCGTTATATTTTAGTGATGTCCTATTATATTGATCCAACATGGTAGTGAGTTCTTAAATGGTAGGGAGACCTACTATGTGTCCCCATTTAATAATTTATTTTACAAGAGAATAGGAGGGGGGTTGTGCTGTTGGAGGGGGGTTGTGCAGTGGGAGGGTGGGGTTGTGCAGTGGGAGGTGGCTATAGGGGGGGTTGTGTAGTTGGAGGGGGCTGTAGGGGGTGTGTATATTGGGAGTAGGGGGAGTAGAGGGGGAGGGGTCTGTAGGGGTGGTTGTGGAGGGCGGGGGATGTAAGGGGTGAAGGGGTGTGTAATGTGGGGCATGGGGGATATAGGGGGAGATGGGGTATGGTGACTGTAGGGGGGTGCGCAGTTAATGGTGGGGGTTGTTTGGGGGTGTGCATTGGGACTGGGGTATGTACACTCCCAACCCTCAAATCGTTTAAATCGATGAAAAAATACAGGTGCCTTGGAATATCCCAAACATATAATAGCTGATCCTTATGCTATTTTGGATATACACAGACCAATACTCTCCTCCATATCAACTGCCCGATCTTTATTATCCCAAAATTTGATATGACATTGAATGTAGTTGTATCATTCCCACATGCCTAGAATACCCCAAATACTACATATAATCAATCAATCCCTTATGTGGGAACTCCCCCTTTAGGAATTACCTACCTCATCACTTCCCAACCGAAGGTATCAATATCCTAGTGGTTCCACCACAACCATCATAACATAACACCCATATTAGAATAATCAAAAACCATAATTTCTCACATCCCATCATATTCTCATTTCTCAATCACACCATACATGATTCCATTAAAATACCACATCAAAATTAATGCTCATACAAGTCCTGTATCACTCTTGATGCCCATATATTAACCACACTTTGTTAATTCACTTATCAATAATTAACCCCATGCACCAATTTCCATATTAAAAAAATAAAAACCATAGTCCCATGTTCCAAATGTAACTCTAACTATCATGGGATCTCTGAAACATGATTGGGATCTCACTCTTGATGCCCATATATACCTTGCAGAATTTTCTAGAGGCATAATTCAGGATGCTCTCTCTCTCATGGTTGTTGAGTGAAATAAAGCTGCAGAATCAATGTATCGTGATTTTAATAGACTGATGAAACTTAGTAAATAACCATCCTTCTAAAAATTAAATTTCATTATTACATCATGTACGATTTATTGACTTTACTATATATTTGTTCAAGCTCACCTGAAACAATGATTTGTTAAATTATCTATGGGCAGTTCTCCCACCCCTAGACACCCCATCCCCTGGACACACCGCCCAGCCCCTGGGACACCCCTACCACCCCTGGATGGCCCCAGTACCCCTATGGATAGCCCGCCCACCCCACTAGACACCCCCTACCCGGCTGGACAGCCCCTACCCCCTGGACAGGCCGCTTATCCCCTGGACATCCCTACCCCCCTAAACAGCACTACCACCCCCCTGGATAGCCCACCCACCCACCTTGACACCCACCTTGACACCCACTACCCCCCAAGATAGCCTTGTGACCTTAAAGGATAGCCCGCCCACACACATAGACATCCCAACCCCCTGGATCCCCCCACCCCCATGGACAGCCCACTCACCCCCATAGACAACCCCTACCCCCTGAATAACCCTAGCACCCCAATAGATATACTTCCCACCCCATGGACACCCTGTATCACCTGAGACCCCCCCCCCCCCACCGTGGATAGCCCCCCCACCCCTAGACTCTCTCTACCCCCTGGACAACCCCGCCACCCATGTGGATAGATTTCACACCCACCTAGACCCCATGTACCTCCCTGAACATCCCTCCCACCCCCGTGGATAGTGCACCCACCCCCTAGAACAATGTACCCATGGACATCCCCTGTCCACCCCCGTGGACAGCTCTCACACCCCCTTGGACACCCTATACCCCTCTGGACAGCCCTCCCACCCCCGTGGATAAACTGCAACCCCTTGTGGACACAAGGTACCTCCTGGACAACCCTTCCACCCTCGTGGACAGCCCGCCCACCCCCTGGACACACCGTACCTCCCTGGACAACTGAACGACCCCCATGGACAGCACGCCCACCCCCCGAACACCCCGTAGCCCCCCCTAGAAAGCCTTGTGACCCCCTTGGACAGTCCTCCCACCCCCTAGACACACTGGACCCCTTAGAACCCCCTCCCCCATGGATTGTCCACCCACCCCCTGGACACCCCATACCCACTGGATAGCCCCGCCACCCCCATGTATAGCTTTCCCACACCTGGACACCCCGTACACCCCCACCACCCCCGTGGATAGCCCTCTCACCCCCTAGAAACATTGTACCCCTGGATAGCCCCCTGCCCACCCCTGTCCCCATCACCGTGGACTGCCCGCCCACCCCCGTGGACACCACTACCCTGTTTGACAGCACCGCCACCCCCATGGAAACACTGCCCACGCCCATGGACACACCCTGCCCGCTAGACAGCCCACACACATCCGTGGACTGCCCTCCCACCCCCTAGGCACCATTTACCCCCCTAGACAGCCCCATCACACACATGGACAACCTTCTCATCCCCCTGGACAGCCCTATCATCCCTGTGGACAACCCTCGCACCCCCCTGGACACACCGTACCTCCTAGATAGCCCCATGAAACCCCAGACACCCCATCCCCTCGGATTCCTCCCAACCCCTTGACAACCCCTACCCCATTAGACAGCCCTACCACCCCCATGGATAACCCGGCCACCCCCCCCCCTGTGGAGAGCCTTCCCACCCCATGGACACCTCTTACCCCCCATGGACAGCCCTACCACCACCATGGACAGTCCATCCACCGCCTCGGACACCCTGTAACACCTTGGAAAACCCCGCCCACCCCCTGGACACCCCACTCACCCCCCTGGATGCCCCATATTCCCTAATATCCCCCACCACCTAGATATCCCCCACCCCCATGGACTCCCCGACCCCCCTAGACAGCCTTTCCATCCCCGTGGACATCTCGCCCACCCCCTGGACACCTCATACCCCCTGGAAATCCCCCACCCTCGTGGAGAGCCCACCATCCTGGACTCTCAAACCCCCCTAGACTGCCCCCACCCCCTGAACACCTCCAACCCCCTAGGACCGCCCCATCACCTCTGGACACCCCACACCCCCTAGACACCCCACCCCCTTGGGTAATGTATTTGATCACTCTAATAATCTATTAAGATATGAAATATGTTAGATCTAAAATTTACTCAAATTTGGAATAATTCTCCTCCACATGTGTACATTATCGTGTATACTATTTTAAAGTTCTTCAATGATATTTTGTTATAAATATAGTTTTTTGTTGTCTTTTATATTATGATAATCATATAGCGTAGTGTGTCAATTATGGTTTTATATGAAGTGAACAATTTTCGTTTACTTATATATATTTTTGATGAAACTTCAATCTAATTGAATTGATTTTGATGAAATAAGTTAAAGAAATTTTTTTATAGAACGGATAGAATTTGGATGTATGAAACCCATCATATCTCAAGTGATTTTCAAAAAACATTGGGGAACTTTTTAGATTTTTCATTTCACAATGCATCAGATAGTGGTCACATACACTTACCCAGTTATAAGTATGTGGGAAGAACTTGGTTGAGCTGTGAAGAAGACAGCTACAATATAAACATATATTGTTTTCTAGAAAACTACTCAGTGTGGTATCACAATGGGGAGAAAATGACATATCAAATTGATGATGATCCAAATGAGATGACTATATTGGAGAATTTTTTATATGACTTATTTCCATTTATTCACAATCATGAAAAAAAAGGATTCCAACCCAATAAAATTTTGATATGATCACACATGATGCGTCTAATGAAAATGATGATGTTGTTAGGGTGAAAAAATTTAATGATGCTACCACAACTCCAGTATATTGAAAATGTGTAAAAATGAAAAAGTTATAATTTTTAATCTAATTATTTAATGTGAAAACTATGTATGTGATTTCTAGTACTTCCATCAATTACATTCTTTCCTTCTTGAAGGAATTACTTGTAGATGATGCAGATATTTCCTCAAAACACTATATGTTATAGAAGTTAGTTGTTGAACTTGGATTTTTATGAAACAAAATTCATGCTTCCCCAAAAGATTTCAGTTTATTCTGGGAGGAAAATACTGAAGGAAATTATTGTATAAAATGTGGCACATTCTGATCGAGGCCAAAAGATGATGGAACATAATCTTGTGTGCCACAGAAAGTAATGTGGCACTTTACATTGACCCCAAACTACAGTATATTTTTTATGTCTGGTAAAATATCAATAAAAATGGGATGGGATGATACGGAGATAAGGATGACTAATGATGAGTTGGTTCACCATGTAAATGGATTTGCATGGAAGAGATTTAATGCTCAATAACCTAATTTTGCAGCTGATGTTCATAATGTGAGGTTGGGAATTTCATGTGATAGATTTAATCTATTTGGCCAATGCTTACATTGCACAACACATAGCCTATTTTTATACACATTTGTAATCATCCCCCATGGTTGTGTATGAAAAAACCATTCAATTTCAAGAGTATACTCATATCTGGACCTTCTGATCCTGGAAATTATTTAGAAGTATACATGAAACAGTTAATAAAAGAGTTGAATCGTCTTTGGGATGTTGGAGTGAACACTTATGATGCTTGTTCGAAAGACATATTTCATATGCATGTGGATATTATGTGGACGATCAATGATTTTATTGCTTATGAAATGATGTATGGATGGAGAACGAAGGGAAAACTATCATGTCCTGTTTGTATGAAAAATACACGATCCAGAATACTGAAACATCATTGTCGTTTTAGTTTTATGGGACATCAACGATTCTTTCCAATGGATCATACATATAGAAATAATCATTAAAGATTTGAAAATACCAGGGATACAGATGATCCACCTCAGCATATGTCTGGAACTGATGTGCTTAATGAGTTGAAAGATTTCAGTTTTTTTCAGAGAAGTTTCAAATGAAATCTAGAATGTGAAAGAATGTTTCCACTGAAACCTGTTACAATCAGAAGAATATAAGTTTACTCTTTGATTTTCCTTATTGGTCAACCCATTTTTACGTCATTTCATAGATATAATGCACATTGAAAAAAATATATGTGAAATGTTTCTTTCGATTTTTCTAAATCTTAAGGGGAAGGCAAAAGATGATTTACTGTCTCGACTTGACTTGGTGGATTGGGGCATCAGACCAGAATTGCATCCTGTGAGTATCAGTGAAAATAAATGGAAACATCCATGTGATTATTATGTGATGACACCTATAAAAAAAAATAAATTTATGGAAGTACTAGAGATTATTAAATATCCCGTTGGCTATTCAAGAAACATATCCAAATGGGTCTACAGAAGAGAGCTGAAGCTAAAATCATTGAAGACTCATGAATATCACATCCTTATGCATGAGTTGATTCCAATAGAAATTTGTCATCTTTTTTCCAATAATATAAGGGTGGATGTTATTCAGTTGCACCATTTTTTAAAAGATCGTTGTGAAAAAATTATGTCCAAGTCTTTCTTGCAAAAAATGTTGGCAGATGCCCCATTAATTTTTTGTGAGTTAGAGAAAATACTTCCTCTATAATTTTTCACATGAATTCTGCATCCGAATATCCATATTCAAACTTAAATACTTCTTAGAGGACCTATTTTTTTTGTTTCATGTATCCAACTAAGAGAAATATGTACACATTAATGTCTTATGTCCATAACAGGAATCATCTTGAAGGTTCTATCATGAACGGTTAATTTTCTCAAGAATGCATCAATTTCTGCTCTATGTATTTTTCTGATCTTACTACAAGAATGAACATACCAATGAGAAATGAAGAAGAATAGTATGATAAAATTGAACCCAATTTTCTATCACTTTCTCAAATTGGAGGAATTCCTGGATCATATACATTGACAACATTAAGCCTTGAAGAGTGGGAGATGGCACATCGCACAGTTTTGTTCAACTGTGATTTGTTTGATGACTACATCTTGTAAGTAAATTTTATATTTATATCATATATATATATATATATATATTTAACTATTACTATTTTTATCTACAGGGAAAATAAAGCGACGATAAATAGAAAGAATCGTTCATTATCTTTGAGAAGGTGGGAGACATTTCACAGACAAGAGTTTTCTACAAGGTTAAAATTGAAGGTAATGATATTAATATTTAAAATAATTAAAAAATAGTTAATTATGTGTAATATTGATTTATATTTCAGGTATTGGGTTTTCCTGCTGACTGTGTCTCTAAGGAAATAAGAGATTTGGATTTTGGTCCTAATACAGTGCTTCGTGACTGTAAATCAATTGTTATCAATGGGTACATATTTATTATCACTGAATGAGAAAAGAACATCAGAACTCAACATGATGGTGTTATGGTTACTGCCACAGCAGACTGTTCTTCTAGTGCAACAGATAGTAGACTTTGATTTGAAAATGTATGTTATTATGGAGTCATTGAAAATAAAAATAATATTTGATTATTATTCTCATGGACGAGTCACACTGATGAAATGTAAGTGGTTTGATTCGATGACGAGGTAGGGGACATTTATTAATGATTTTGGATTTCGAGTAATTGATATGACTCGCACTCTTGCTCCCGATGAACCATATGTATTGGCATCAATGGAAAACAATTTTTTATGTGAAATACCATATTAGACCTGAATTTGGTGTCATTATTGAACTTATTCCAAGACATATTTTTTATGATGGTGATGATGGAATTGATGCCATCCCTACATCCATTGGAAAAGATCCATTTATTACTTTTGATGACTATAATAACAGAATTGTTAGAGTTGACTGTGAACCCAAAATTGTGGTGGAAAAAATATAAAATCATACATTCATGTTTTCAATTCTTTTGGTTTATGTCGACTTGGGATGTTAAGGTTGGTACTATTAAAATTGATTAAATATCGATTACAAATAGTTTGTATCCGACTAGACCGTTATGTGAATTTTCAATGTCTATTGGTTGAAATTGTTATTTGAATTTCATTTTTTAATTTGGAATTGAACTTTATTTAAACCAATGAAACCAACATTTCTAACTTCAGGAACATTTCAATGAATCATAAATGGTTTTTATAAAATTTGAATGACTATAATAACTCCCTTTAACATTTTACTAGGTAACGAACATGATTGTTTGAATTCTTCTGCAAAACATGTATTGAAACCTACATCATCTACCTGAGTTAAAGAAATTAAAATTTTCATTAATTTTGACTACTGCTTTACCACTTATGAATCTGGTAGATTCAATGTTCCATGATTTTAATAGAATGAAGGAACTTAGTAAATAACCATCCTACTAAAAATTAAATTTATTTATTACATCTTGTACGATTTATGGACTTCATTATATATTTGATCAAACTCACCTAAAACAAAGGTTAGTTAAGTTATCCATGAATCCCCCTATTCTAAATCATTTATATTGTTTTTTGGGTTACACATTAGTTATATTTTTCTATTTACATCCATATTTGTTTTCAAAAGCTGGAAATGAAACCAACTGAAGAGAGGTAACAAAAACAGATTATGGACAACAATTGCCGCATGACTGAGATGGGAATTCCACCACTAGTGCCTACAATGAGTATTTTATTTCAAATTTTAATTTTAAATAAAAATAATGTCATGTGATTAATTGTTTTAAACATTATTTTAGGAAACATATTTTAGGAGACCTTAATTTGATGAGCATCGTATTTGTGGTCCCAGTACTCGGGGTGTAACTATGGGGGGAGGGGGTGATACGGGAGCAAGATGATCTGGTCGGCATACCTGATTATACCCTACCCCTCTCACTGACAAACCATCCATCACACATTATGATCCCTATGTACTGTAAGGGACACACAAGATATTTAGGCCTCCCATGTTTAAACATCCCATTACATCTGATCCTCCTCACCCGTCTGTACCATATCCAATGATGATTACCACTCCCCATCCAACATTTGGCTAGCCATCCCTGTCAACTTCTTTTACTTATTCTGCCTTCTCTCTGAGATTTTATATTCCATCTTCCTTGACTCATACTCCCTTAGAGTCTGTCCCAGCAGAGCATGCATTGGGACCCACTCCATCTATACAGGGTGTTCCTTCAGTTCCTGTGGATCCATTAGAACCCATTGATCAGACTACCAAAGTTCTACTTATACAACCCTAACAAATTTTTACACCATTCGTTATTTTCATTATAACATGTATTGATAAAATAATTGTTTTTATTTCATAACAGATACGTCTACTGATAAGTGGTGGGGGAGGGGGCTTACATGCATGAATGTGGTGTGGAACTGCCACACACAGTTGATGGTGGACTATTATGAAGATGGTCAAATTATTGAGAAATCAGGGCAGCAATGTCAGATCTGTTTGGCGATGCTTTCCAAATACTCCGACATCATTCTTGTCGGTCTGCTCTCATGAAGAAAATTGCCAAATGAAGTCAAGGAATAATCCTGAACAGAGATATAGGTAAAAAAATCTGTTGTATTTAATGCAATATATTAATTTATGTGTTTATATGAATTAATATATTGGTATCAGCTGCGGTTTAATTTCCATGATGGTGTGGGTACACAGACAACACGTCTAAAGAATTTAGGCGAGATTTGGAGATCTTATAAGCCTGAGTTGTACATTGTCTGGCGTGCTAGAGTGGGAACATAGTTAGAGGCAGTCCCTTTCAAGGATTATTTTCTATTAGAACAGTACTAATAGATTATTACTCATTGGATGACTATCCATTTTACAGTATTAATCAAATTAGAGGTATTTGAATGAAAATTTTCATGTTTATCTTTAATACTAATTATTGAATTTTATTTAGGATTCTTCTAGAAGATCTAAAAAAACATTGATGCTAGGAAATGCATCCACTCATTGGGACATACTACAATGCCAGATCATGAGAGGCAGCTGGTATGAATGTTTATAATATTTCTTTATGACTTTCACTTTCTATTGCTACCTCCATAATTTATTCAATTGCAAAAGTTTTTATATAATTTTACATATAAAATTACTTTTTTTGGTATCATATTTATAATTATGGTTTCCAAAATTAAACATCATTATAGAGGCATAAATTTAATATATAAGGATGTGTTCCTCTAGAAAAAATGTTTTTCTCGAGTCGAAAGAAGAAATATGGAAGTGCGGTTATTGAACTGACTCAGTCGTAGATTGTAAGTATTACATTGTATATTTAAGATTTTAATTTCTATTTTTTATCTTAATATTCTATTTATATTTGTAACATGCTGCTTTAGAGGCCCTTGATGCCCTAGAAGCTGACACTCTTTGGCCAAATGATCACATACATCAAGTGTTGGGCGATGAGTACCCTAGTGGAGTGCACTGCCAACTAGGGAAGAGTATAGTTCTGATGAGGTATTGGACCTCTTCAGGTATGAGATGTAGTCCCACAGAGTTGTAGAAGGTTAAGGAACATGCAGAATAGGATGAAAAAGGGCCATAGAGACTGCATAATAGTCTTCTAGGGAAAACACTATATTTACGAAATTGATGGAAGTTTTACATCTAAAACTTCCACCAGAGGCAAGCACTGCTTGTGAGGAATATATGTCATAGATGCGTTCTATATATGTTGCACCAGGTGTCTGTTATAGTGGTGGTCGAGACGATGGTGAGGAGGAGGCTGAGGATGAGGAGGATGAAGGTGAAGAGGAGGTCGAGGTGGAGTTATAGGGTGAAGAGGAGACTGAGGTGGAGGAGGAGGATGAGCAGGTCGAGGCTGAGTACGACGGTTAGGACGTGGGCGGGGATGATGATGGGGACGATGATGAGAATGAGGGTGAGGGTGATGGTGATGGTGATGATAGTGATGGTGATGAGGGACAAATTGATCATTTACGTTTTTGATAAATATTACTAACCTTTGATGTTTATTGATTAGTTGGGCCTGTATATTTGTGTGATTAGGTCGGTCACATTATCATTATATTTTTATATATAAATAATACAACTTGTCTTGATGAATTTATATGACTATTTCACCCCTCTACTAGACTTCCCCCCACCCCTTGGACAACCTGTACCCCCCTTGATAGCCCTACCAACCCTGTGGACAGCCCGCCAACCCCCTGGATAGCCCCCCACCCTCTGTTCATGGGATTTCCAGTTGTGGGTGTTTATTTGGACATTGATAAAACATAAGTTGTTTTAAAATATTTTTTACCATAAATAAAACCATAAACATATTGATTGATAATAAATGAGTTAATAAATGAATATAAATGATTATTTATAAATTAAAAATGTTTTATTTTTAAAAAGAATGGATGTTGTGAAATCAACCTATTTTAATGAAATTGTAATTTTTGAGTGGAATTTAGAAAATTTGTGGTATGATTAGAAATTGATATAATGAAATTATTTTTTTAACCATAAACTAATTTTCTTAGAAAATATGTAAATATCATACCACGAAAATATGTAAATACCATCCCATGAAAATATGTTAATGGGAATGCAACACATATAGGTGGTGGATGTTCCTTGACCGTAGGACTTAATGTGATGGAGGTTTCCACTGGATATGTGATCCAACTGTTACATGGGATATGTCTGAGCTTTATTCTTATTGGATGTTGTGTCACTTGAGGATGTGTTGTTATGGGTATTGTTTTAACCATCCATCTCATGTACCCTCTACTTAAAGAGTTTTGACGTATAGAGTTATATTATTTATCTTTATCAATTTTGTAGGAATAAAATTCATCATTATTATTGTATTATTTATGGTTCTGGTCACCAATCTGTGGGGTTCAAAAATTCCCATCTGGCTATGATAGAGATAACTCATGTAGCAGTGTACCTTGAAATCCGAACTAGTTCATAGTAGATTATTATCACAGATGAGGATATGTGTCTCTCCTTGATGTCATTATCCCTTCTATGTAGTCCAAGTATACATGATGTAGGATTTCAAAAACATGGGAGGTTGTTATGAGTGATTCATTTGGACATCCCTTATTTTTACAAGTTGTAAGTCACCTTTTGAATTTAGAAAAAGTATCATTGGGGAAGACTTTAAACTTATTCTATTGAAAATAGTTAATTATATTTTCATGAAATTCATATTCATATATCTCATATTTGAGTTATTGATCTATGTATCCTTACTGATCATTTAGTGCGAGTTATTCATATTGAGTAGAATCATGCCTCTTAGATGAAATTTTAAAAGACCATATGACAAAGTTATTGGATAAATACAAGAAGAGAGTACCAATGTGGATAGAAGTGTGGTTGTGATAGATTTGTGTGATATCTAAGATTTGGGACATGAAGATGAACCCATTCATATTCTTGCTCTTGTAGTGTTACCAAAAAATGATGAATCGAGAGATCAATATCCATAATTTCATCACAAAAAACCACTAGTGTTCTAAGGAAAAATAATATTCATCACACTTTGTATTAGAAGAAAAAGATAGATAAATTATTAATTTTCTCTGAAATACCTATTTATATTAATATAAAATGTGGTACCATCATGATGGAATGACAAGGAAGGATATAGTGGTAATCTACCCCTTGGACATCCCCCCACCCCCGTGGAATGCTCACCCACCCCCTGGACAGTCCCTCCCCCTGTGGATAACCCCCCACCCTCTCGACACCCCGTACCCCCCAAGATAGCCCCACCTACCATCGTGGATAGCCCGCCCACCCACCTGGACACCCCTACCCCCAAGACAGCCCGACCACCCACATGGATAGCCCGCCCACCCCCCTGGACACCCCTCCCCCTATAGACAGCCCCCATACCCCCTGGACACCCCGTACCACCTGGACAGCCCCACCCACCCCCATGGACAGCCCGCCCACCCTCTTGACAACCCCTCCCCCTGTGGACAGCCCCCACCCCCCTCGACACCCTGTGGACCCCCCGGATAGACCCACCCCTGTGGATAGCCCGCCCACCCCCTGGACACCCCTACACCCCGTGGACACCCCGCCCACCCCCTAGATAGCCCTCCCACCCCTTGAACACCCCTACCCCCCGTGGACACCCCGCCCACCCCCTAGATAGCCCTACCACCCCTTGGACACCCCTACCCCCCTGAACAGCTCAGCCACCCCCTGTGGACCGCCTGTCCACCCCCATGGATAGCCCACCCACCCCATACCCCCTAGGAAAGCCCTGCCCACCCACGTGGATAGCCCCCACCCCTTGGACACCCCTACACATCGGGACATCCCGAACACCCCTATGGATAGCCCACCCACCCGCTGGACACCGCCACACCCCTAGACAACCCCCACACCATAGACACCTCCACCCACTGGAAAGCCCCCCAACCCCCTAGACACCACCCAACCCCCCTGTACACCCACCAAACACCACCCACCGCCTATACATCCCCTTGGAGATCCCCCACACCACCCCCTGGACACCACCCCATGCCCTGGACACCCCATTGAAATCCCCCCCCCACCACCACCATTGATATCCCCCACCCCACCACCCAGATGGACACCCCCACCACCCTGGATAGCCCCCCAACCCCCACCCCCTGGAAACCCCCATGGACAACCCCTCTACCCCCCCCCACCACCATGGACCCCCCCCCCCCCCACATCCCCCTTGGACACCTCGTACCCCCTAGAAAGCCCCGCCACCACCATGTATATCCCACCCACCCCCTGGACAGCCCCTCCCCCTGTGGATAGTCCCCCACCCCCTAGACACCATGTACACCCTGGACAGCCCCACCCACCCCCTGGACACCTCGTACCCCCTGGACACCCCATAACCTTTGGACAACCCCGACCACCTCCCTAGACACCCAATACCCCCTGGACAACCCCACCGACCCCCTTGGACATCCCATACCCCCTAGACACCTCATACCCACCAGGGACAGTGCCTCCCACCCCCTAGACAACCCCTCCCCCCCCCCCCCCCCCCGTGGACATCCCCCACCCCCATGGACAACCCGCCCACCCCCTGGACACCCCATACCCACTGAATAGCCCCTCCCACCCCATGGAAACCCCCTACTCCCCATAGACAGCCCCACCCATGTGGACAGCCCCACCCACCCCATGGACACCCTGACCCCCTAGACAGCCCCTCCACCCCTGTGGACCACCCCCACACACTAGACAGCTCCCACCCCCTGGACCGCCCTCACACCCTTGACAACCCCACCCCATGGATAGCCCCCACGCCCATGGACACAACCCCGCCCTTCTTGGACACCCCCAACCCCTGGACCACCCCCACACCCTAGACACCACCCCACCCCCTGTAGACATCCCCCCCCCAAATCCCTAGACCGCCCCTACCCCCTAGACACCACACCGCCCCCTGGACACCCACACACCCCAAGTAACCCCCACCTCTATAAAGATCCCCAACCCATTGGAAACCCACATTAATAGCCCCCCCCCCGGACAGCACCCACCCTTGACTACCCCCGCCCCCTCTGGACATCCCCCACCCGGACACCCTCATCCCCCCGGACACCCAACCCCCCTTAGAAAGACACCCCAAACCCCTAAACAGCCCCTACCCCAGGAATTTTAAATTGAATTCTTTATGTTCATAATTAACTTATAATTTATTTGTTAAAGGTGTATGCGTATACTTGTTGTATGTGTATACTTGTTGTAATTACCTTGTAAATTATGTGTTAATTCTGTATGTGTGTAGGGGGTAATTAAATACAGAATTGGAGGTATTCATATTTCTGTTTGAATAATGTGCTGGGTGAATTGAATTCATTCTTTATTAATTCATACAGAATTATTTTTGTATTATGCATGTATATATCTTAATGGTATTTTGTTTTACTTTTCGTATATTATGCACATATTCTGTTGTGTATGATTTTTTCAGCCTCTGTGGAATTGATGCATTTTACCAGTACAGGGGGAGGCCTCCAAGACGGCTTGCTGCTGCAAGTATAAAAAAATATGCCAATGATTCACAACCGTTGGCATATGTGTAAAACTACAAATTATACCAACGGTTTTATGAAAATTGTTCGTATAGTCATATACCAACGGTTTGTAAATCATTGGAATATATAATTTTAATTGAGATTTACCAATGGTTTGTGGTAAACCTTTGGTAAGAGTCTATACCAATAGTTTACACAAGCATCAGTATAGAGATCCTTCTTGATATTTCCCATAGTTTAAAACTGTTGTCAAAACATAATACCAACAGTTTATAGAAACTGTAGGTATATAGTGATTTTTTTAAGCATATCCCAATGGTTCAAATAGAACCATTGGGATATGTCTATCCCTATGGCTCTGGACACAATTTTTTGGACAACCATTGGTATAATTTATTCTAATGGTTGTCCATCCTTTTCCAACGATATTAAACCATTGGTAATGCTGAAATTTCTAGTAGTGCATCACTCTATTATGTTTTCTATTATAATTTATCTAATTTGGACTATTATGAGTTCAATAGATAATATTATCATTATTTTTAAGAAATAAATTTATATGGGATGACTGGTAAAATTATCAAGTTGATATTATCCTTATTAATTGAATGATATGTCTATAAGATGGGTCCGTTATCTAGATAATGCTATATTTGGTACCAGTGATCGAATGTTTAATGATTTTTGTATGAAACTTTTTCCTATGAATATAATATCTTATTTGAGGAAAAAAATCATTGTATCATTCCAGGATGATGTACTACTATATCATAAATATTCAGATATATTTATATCACTAATTATGTAGTTTCCAAATCATCATGTTCCCCCAAACTATTTATAGACACATTTTATAATAGCCTCGCTCTTTACCCTGATTATATATTTGATCAATCATCTAGTGATTTTATTTTTAATATAATGTTTGAATAATTGAAAAAATACTTAATAGGATATCTCAAAAATCCATATATGAGTGTTCTAAAAGAATAAATAATTGTATGAGTGAGTCAATTTCACATGTTGTAAGAATTGAAAAATATTTCTATGATATTTTACATAGGATTCAATGTAATTATTGTGGAATTTTTGGGTATATGACGTAATATTATCCGATCATTGATTTCCATATAAAATAGCATAAAATTTATGAATTATATATTATTAGGATGAAATTTAGGGTAAAAATGATGAATTTTCAAATATTTATAACTCCTTTGATTGGACAAACCATAACATATCATGGGGATAATAGAGCGTTATTACACAATCCACTTCCATTATATTTCCATTAAAATCAAGATCCTAATATGAAATTGAATGTAAAGTCGAGTCCTTTGATTCATAAAGAGAATTAATGGATTTGAGATTGGAATGATAAGAAATTTTCATTAACAAAAGGGCTGCTTTGATTCTCTAATGACTGAGAGAAAAACCATGATTCCCAATTTTATGTTTCAAATAGTAAAAACGGAAAGAGATTTCACCTTGATAGATAAGAGAAATATTCTTAGAACTAAAAATTATTAATAATAATGAAAATTATATGGTTGTTATTAAATTTTGTGGTATTAAAACACAATCACATTATATAAAATATCATATGGAAGATGATATTGATGCATTAATTGAATTTGGAAAAGAAAATCCAAATATAGAAAATTTGGAAAAGTGAAAAATATGGTCTATATTGAGAGGTAATCCAATTCAAAACACTAAATAAATAATGAAAATTTTCAGATGATATGGTTAGTTATGCTTATAGGAAATTAGATGGTTAGGTTTAAGGAAAACAAAAATTACTAATATATTTTACATCAATTTTAACCAGTTTTCCTATTCCCTAAAAGAGTTAAAATTAAAAATAATGTACCAAAATATCTAATTTTTTTTTAATTTGTTAAATAACTACAATAAAAAGATAACATTTTATGTCCTTAAATAAAATTATATCATATTCAAAATTTATTTAATTGTTTTAGCCAATAAAAAAATTGGGAGAAAGTCTATCTATTAACTTAAATGAGGAATGTTGTTTCATCCAACATGGGATGTTACTAATAAACACATCCACATGAGATATGCAATACCGCAGATAATATAGTATATTTAGTAAAAAATCTATTTACGTGGCTTGCGCACTGATTTCAACCTTATTCTTTACCAATTTTAATTAAGTTAGGTTATATGATATTTAAATCCACCTTTATTTCTTTGATGTTGGGTTATTAGCCCATTAATAATCCCATTGGAATAGTTTATGAGATATAATTTAATGTGGCTAATCAATCATTTCTAAAAAATTTCTTATTTTTTGTAAATAGTGTCTAACAAGAATGTCTCAATCATTATAGGAAGTCCATTCCATACTACTAGTGGGTCATTCATAAAGTTTTGAATGGAGAAACCTCTTTTTCATTTTATTGAGGATCAAGAACAATTTGAGGTTTTTATGAAATATACACTAGAGGAGTGATATAAAATAATCTATTTGGATGATAAAAATTTTATTGTCGACATTATAAAGGACACTCATGAACTATTTAGAGAAACGACTCAATATTTTTTAATGAACAACTTGATGTAAACATTTTTTAAACTAAATACACAAAATATCATGAATTATTAGGTAGGTTTGAGAGAAAAATTATTAATATCATTTCTATAAATTATGAATTGATACAAAAATGAATATTTTAGCTGTTTTGAAATTATTACCCAGGTTTTTAGTCAACACTTAACATAATATATTTATGAGAGAACCGATTACCTTATATACATTTTTTTTTCAAAGTTTTACATCATTTATCCTAAATTTTATAAAGAAATATATGATTTTTTCATAATTTTTATTAATCATTTAAAAATATTAAAATATTGAGAAAATTATGGGCACTGTTGTACTATTTTAGTATATGTCTACTCGCTTGATATATTTTCTCCACCAATGATAGATGTTGTTTTTAGTGATTCCAATAACCTTTATGAAGTATGTATTATTTTATTTGTTTGATGAATTTAATATATATATATATATATATTTATTATATAAATTTATATTTGTAGGTGGGATACTATTCTATTGTTAAATTTTCTAGATATTTTAGACTCATTATGATAACATAGTCAGAAATTATTAACTATTGTGGCATTTGTTTCTATGTTTTTACAATCAAATTATTACGGGAGAAGATATGAGAATGATTATGCTAATATAAATGATTTTTCTAGGATGTTATTTTCTATTTTTTACAATATTTATTAATTATAGGGAAATAAAATAGGGACGCATAGTAGAACAAGGCATTCTATTCGAGAGAATTTCTAGATATATTTTTTTGTCTAAGGGAGTTTGAGAGGGTCACATCACGAACCAGTATATTCTATGAACTTTTATAGAATGAATTGGATACATGGAATCAATAATTACCCTTCATACAAAAATGTATTTAGACTAGTAGTGAGGTCATAGGGTGTATCTATGGGGAGACTATGCCCTCATATTAGTGTTAACAACTATAGAAATTAACCCATAATATCAAATAGGAAAAAATTAAAAGAGTGTGGAAGAAATAAACATAACAAGGATTTAGTAAATGAAAGGTATTAGGACCCAAATGATACGTGTATATATACATCAGTAATCACCCACTAGACCGATCACATATACAATAGTAAATACAAGAAAACAAAATAAATGTAAATGGATCAAATACTAACTTAGAACTGAACAATAAACCTAGTCTCAAAGACACTACCAGGATTCTCCTTCCCGATCACAGTTTCTACACAAGTGTGTCCACATAATCATGAAATACGTGGCGTCAACTAGTCCACGATATATCTATTCTCAAATAGAATTATTATATAAGAAATACACGCACATTGATGTGCATTTACATGTGGTTAGTAATAAAACTCAGCAAGCTAATGCAAATAGTGAACTGATAATTTCAATCATTGGATAATTCTCATAAAATAATATCATACTTTGTAAGACACAATTGGATGATAAGAATAATATTAAATCATTATTGACCATTGGGCCTGTGATATTGATCTTCAATACCTGCTTTGTTCAAAGCCACAGTGTATCATATAATGATACAACACAACTGAGGGATATGTATCCTATATCTCAGTTTACTAGTAATCACATCTGATATATATAAATATATATCCCTTAAAAGGAATCTACATGTCCACATGAAAACCTCTAAAAATGTAATTAACTAATATATTAAATTGATAATACCTATATCATTAGTCATACACCACAACATCTTATTCTGAATAACATGTCCCCTAATACGGTGAAAATTTGTGGGATTCCATGCCCCTCAGAAATATCTATATATGGGGAAGGTCATGTACACCAATATCAATTATATCAAAATATAATTCCCTATCTAGAAATTTAATCATACCACTATGGAACGCCTTGAGTTCAAATTTCAATTATACTTTTTGTGTTCCATGTTCAATGTTTATCCCCTTGTATGCTATTTTCAATAAATAGTGAGGAACACCATGTCCATCATCCAAACAAGATAGGATCACAAGACACATCTCATGACGTACTTCTAGGAATCCCCATAATATTATAGTTAAATAAAAGGTCTTGGAATCCAAATGATAGGAAGTACCTATAGGCATCCCCATTATAGAAATGCATTGTTTCTAGCCCCATTGGCATAGTTCTAGGAAGTACAACTAGAGTAACAGCGACATGAAAAGTAGCCTAGTGAAACAATAAAAGTGTGAGGTTGGTCAAATACCTAAACCATAAATACTTCCACTTATATTTGGAACTACATGTTAGGTATATGTTATTGGTACCACCCAATTTTAAGTACCTCGGGTTAAATGTTATTGGTTCCACCCGCATCAATGGATAGTCAAATGTTGGGGAACCCAATAGGTTCCTCAGGGTAAAAACCCTGGAGTGGAATCCTACTTTGGATCCTAAAGTCCTATACATATGCGTGTTTATCCCTCTTATTGTACTATAATTCAGCATGTATGAAAATGAGTGTCTCTCATGTTCTTGGAAAATAGTATGCAAGTGGAGGAATCCTATATGTGATATTCTAGGTCAAAATATAAGTAGAGTAATCTTACATAGAATATTTAGTCATATACCGGTTCCTAAAAAACAATGACATGATAGTCCCAAATAGGAAAAACTAAACAGCGGGTTTTCTTTAAGGGGAAATCCAAAAATCATCAATATAGGGAGATGGATTATGGTCCCTATCAGATGAAAGTATCACTCTATGTTAGTCTAAACACCCTATCAACATATCACCTTATGTCACATCAACGTCCCTATAAGTAGGGTCTATATTAAGAAATTAGATACATGATAACCCTAGAGATCAAATGCCATATCTGGGAATCATTATCACAGTACTCTGGTGGGTCTCATTGTAACGACCCAAACATTCATTAATAGAAACCCCTCTTGATCTAATTAAATGTCTTTTTATGTAAAATGTTTATATAAAATGTATACTTCATTTGTTTTATGTTACGAATTTTGACCATTGGAAATATAGTCGTTGAACAGTGATCACCTGATTAGTATAAATATAGAACTTTAAAAAATTTAATTTACTCAGACAAAGGAAGCGATGGCCTCATCCAGTAGACGTGGCCCATATGAAGCCCATTTTTCAAATCTCATAAAGGAGGTGGCATCATTGGGCTTCACTCTTGACCACTCCCAAGCTGATCTTGAATATGTTTAGCTCGAGCGGGACTACCTACGAGAGAAGTGGAAGTTGATAGAGATTACCACCCAAACAATGTTATCCGAGCCACCCCAAGAGTCTATCACCATCGCACACCTTACTCTTCGGTCTTATGCAGGTGTTATAAGGGGTTATGTAACAAGACCATAAAACTATGGTTATGTACATTATTTTTGTATATAATAATGAATATACTTTTATTTTATTATCGTTAACTTGTAAATATTTATCTTATTAACAAATAGTATTTTTAGTTAATGTTTAACAGAGAAATATATTTTGATGAGTTAGTGGATTTTTGAATTAAATAATATTTTAATAAAATATTTTTTTTTATAAAATTATTTTTTATAAAATATTAATGATTGCATAATTTTATGAATGCAATCATAATTTTTATTATGGTTTGAAAGCCATTTTTGTCAAAACCCTTGAATTTTTTTTATAAATGTCAGTTTTTATTTTAAAAGAAGAGATTAACATATATAGAAAATTATTAAGATAAATTAAATATTATTTCTAGAATCTGGATGTTGAAATAATCCAACAGTGAATATTTCATAATTTTCTGAGACAGTCAAATTTTTGTGTAAAAATTAAATATTGTTCAAATATATAATGAGTTTTCTGACATCATAATTACCCAATAGTGATGTAAAAAAATACAATATGCTTTATGTTTGGCCAATATATGTTTTACCATTAAAATAATTTAATTTTTGGTTTGTTTGACTTATTTAACAAAGCATTAATGGACCCTTCAAGACTTAATAAACATCTTGTATTTTTAAATTGTTTTCCTTGGGAGTGTGAGTCACCTCTATATAAGAAACCCCATTATTTTAAGAATTTCTGACCTTTTCCAAAAAAAATTATTTTTTTCCACTTCCCTTTTCCAAAACACATGGTCAAAAACCATGGGATGGTTTGGGGTTTGGATTAGTTTAATGTGAGGTGTCCCAAACCTAAATAATAAAGAATTCCCTCACCTTTCCTATATAAACCCACACAAGCTCCAAATTACTCATATCTCAAAGCCTTTATAGTTCTTCAAACAACTTATCTCCTCTATCTAGAATCCTCAAAAGGTGCCAAAATCTCCCAAGAAGCCTCTCTCAAGCCTCTCTCAAGCCTTTGGAAGCACACTTCCAAGTAATAGTTTTTCTTCCTTCCTCATTTTTTTCCAATATTATTAAAATTATTATTCCCTTTTAATTTAAATTATAAATGTTGGGGTATGGTTTCACACCTCCCCTATACTACCCTATTTATGTTTGAATAATGGTAGACCCCTTTCTCTTTAATTAAATTCCTCTCATGTACACCCATTACTATGTCGAAATTAAGAAAGGAATTTCACTCTCCTCATTTACATTCAAGAAATTCTTTTGTATCGTGAATATAAATTCCAATAAATTTGTTGGGAAATGTATCTATATGACCCCCTTATAGTACATGTCGTTTAAATATGATGAGACACCTCTTTCTCTCTCATCAACAATTTTTATGAATTCTTACGTCACATTGTTACACTGCCGAAATTGCAACGTTTTTTTCAAGCCAAATTCATTGTGTAGTGAATACCCTGACCATTTACCTATTAAGGGTATTAAACATTATGAACATTTACTTATTGTTTATAGAGTTTCATGTATTTATTCTACACTCCTTTATCATTAAATAAATGATGATTTTTTATGAATCCATCTTATATGATCCATGTGGCACAGTTATGTATGAAATGAAATGTTTAAGAAGGGTGTGCCCTTAGAGTGCTCCAATTCATTGGTAAAAGTATAGTATCATGATACATCATGTGAAATGGGTGTTTAATCATGATAATTCATGTACAATGAGGTTTTACTCATGCTTCATGTACAATGAGGATTTACTCATGCTCCATATACAATGAGAATTTTCTCATGATAATTCCATGTTAAGTGTTGTTGCCACATTACAATGTTATGATTATCATGAATTATTAGGACTTTGTGTTTATGATTCTCTTTTACTATATTGATATGCCTATTTTCTAACTTGTATTGTATTCCCCATGTAATTCAATGATTATTCCCTTACTGGGCTTTATAGTTCACCCTTTTCTTATGCATGTCCCCAGGATATCCCATGGAATGCTATGTATGAGGGAATGCAGTGGTCATGTAAAGAATGTTTTAAATAAATATGTTGTATTTCATGTTTTATGTAGTTATGTAATGATCCTAATCCACAAATACACTATACATCTCGATCTTCTATGTTTTATCAAGTAATTTTTATGTAATAAATTATGTTTAATTGTGTAATAAAAGATCCGGGTTGTCATAGTTCGTATCAGAGGATAGGTTTAGTTATTTTTGGGAGTAGGATTAGAAAACCCTAGTGAAACCTTAGAGACAAGACTAAGTATAATAAAAAAATCCCTTATTTTTGGTGAGTTTTGATTAAGTGGTTTATGAAGGAAATACATCTCTGTCTGGATACAAGCAGGTAGAGGCGGCTCTAACACAGATGTATCCTAGGGGTAAATCCCAAAACACCACTTTGAGCTAGACTTGAATGGGAACTAGTGCGCAGAAATGGTCCTTGATACACTATTTCTTACGAACCTCCTGAGAGATATGCTTTGGTAAATTCACAAGCTTAGTATGAACCATTATTAAGGGACAAAAAAATTCCCTAAGAATATATGTTAGAAAGTAGATCACAGATAATATAGACTGAAGCAAATAGATTCATTTGTTAAGGAAATAAAATTTATTTTTAAGATGTTAGTTTTGTCCTTGGATTACAATTTTTGTGTTACCCCTAACATTCCTTTTATTCCAGCCAATGGCTGGTAATAGGAGGACTCAGAATAACAACCGATGTGAAGATCAATGTGATTACTCTACTAGTGAGATGCCCAATCCAATGGGAGAGGGAATCGTGAACTTTGTCACGCTTATCTCTCATCTAACTCAAGATTTGAATAGAAACATGGGTCAAGAGGATTTTTAAACCCCCACCCCCCTCAAATAATTAACAAGTCGCTCTTGATAGGTTCATGAGACAAAAGACTCATACTTTTAATGTATTATCTGATCCCTCAATCACTGAACAATGGATCAACTCCATTGAAATGATATTCTCTAATCATTAATGTTCTAAACAAGAGAAGGTTCTCCAGAATTCTTATCGTATGGAGGGTGAAGCTGATCAATGGTGGATGTTGATAAAAAATACGAAGCCTGAAGAGAAGATCGAGGCATCGGAATGGATGGATTTCCAGAAGAGGTTATTCGATAAATATTTTCCATGCACCCTTCGGATTAAGATGGAAAGGGAGTTTCTTGTCCTCAAGAAAAAATAAAAAGAATCTATTCGAGCGTACGAGGAAAACCTCAAATGGATTAAAAGATATGTTTCCAACTTTGTCGTTACCCCCAAATGCAAGGTTGACTGCTTCTTTGGTGAGCTGAAACTGAGCCTGCGGAAAGTGCTAGCGATCCGTGAATTCGACAGCTATGAAGAAATTATCTGATTGACCTCAATTTCGAAATGGTGATCATTGAATCTCATGGGTATCATGAGGATAAGAAGAATAAGGCATAATTCAATGCTAGTGTTCTGATGGATAAATCCAACGGGGCAAAGAAGATCCAACACCCCACTTGCCAAAGGTGCGGAAAGAAGCACCCATGAATTTTCCTAAAGGGGGTGAGGATATGCTTTAGGTGTGGAAGAGAAGGGCACCTAGATGCTAACTGTTGGCATGAAAAACCCATGGCTAAAACATAGGATAGGAATTCTCCATTTTAACCTCAACTCATTGTTCATTTCTACAACTAAAAAGTACCAAAGAATCTTGTAAATCAATTACATAAGCCAAGGGTTTTTTGAGGCAACGAACATCCTCCAAAGCAGCAAGGGAGAGCTTTTTCACTACTGCTGAAGTGAAATCCAATAGTGAATTGGTGACCTGTACTCTAGTTATTCATTCAATAATAGTGAAGGTGCTTTTTTATTCATGTTCTACCCATTTTTTTATATCTCTAAAGTTTATTATAACAATCCCATCACCACCACAAGTCATTGAAATTTAATATGTCAGTGAGTATGGAAAATGGGGAAATCATTGCATCTCATGAATATGACTCCTCCCCTATCATTATCTGTGGATTTAACTTCCCGGAGAACCTTGTCATACTTACTCTTGTGGAATTTGATGCAAATATTGGCATGGATTGGATTTCCATATATAGATCCAACATAAATTTCTGTGAAAGGGAAATCACTCTCCATGTGGATAATCGACCCTCGATTCTATACAAGTGCGAGGAGGAAGATGAATCTTATTTAGCTCCATCATCTCAAGAGTGGATATTACTACACTATGAGTACGTGTATCTGGCTCAGATGATTGAGTCCAAGAAAGCAACCATCCTTAAAGACATTCCTATTGTGATGGAATTCACTGAAGTGTTTCATGAGGAATTGACTGGTCTTGCTCTAAGAATCTATGTTGAATTCTCAATTGATATTATACCTGGGGAAATTCCAATATCCAATACTCTTTATACAAAAGCTATTTTGGAGCTTGAGAAGACATAGAAACAACTACAAGAGAATGTGGATAAAGGGTTTATATGCCCAAGTGCTTCACCATGGGGTGCACCAGTCCTCTTCGTCAAGAAGAAAGATGGGTCAATGTGCCTTTGCATCGATTATCATGATCTTAAAAAAATCACGATAAAGAACAAGTATCCCCTCCCATGAATAGATGACTTGTTCGATCAGCTCGTGGAGCGAAATAATTCTCCAAGGTGGATTTGCAGTCAGGATATTATCAAGTAAGGGTGAAGAAGGATAATTTCCCCAAGACTGATTTTCGTACAAGATAAAGGCACTATGAATTCATAGTAATGCCTTTCTAACTAACTAATTCTCCATCTATCTTCATGGACATTATGAATAGATTATTTATAGATTACCTATACAAGTTTGTGGTAGTCTTTATAAATGATATTCTAATATACTTTAAAACCAAGGAGGATCATGAGGATCATCTAAGAACTGTACTAGAGACCTTGTGGGAGGAGAAGATCTATGAAAAGTACCACAAGTGTGATTTCTGGTTTAAAGAGGTCTCATTATTGGGCTATATCATCACAAGAAATGGAATATCTGTGTATCCCCCCAAAATAGATGTAGTTGAGGGGTGGCCGAGGCCAACATCAGTAACAGATATCTGTATCTTCTTGGGTTTAGCTGGATACTATCGACGAATTGTGAGAAATTTCTCACGATTTTCCAACCCTCTTACCAAGCAAACTCGGATGGGTGACAAGTTGTCTTGGAGTGTTGAATGCAAAAAACCATCAAGGAGTTGAAAAGGAGGCTTATCACTGTGCCCGTGCTCACTTTACCCACGCGCGGAGAACATTTTGTGGTATTTAGTGACACATCGTAGAAGGGCCTGGTATGTGTGTTGATGAAAAATGACAAAGTCATTGCCTATTATTTAAGGCAATTGAAAATTCATGAACAGAACTATCCAACACATGACCTCGAGTAGGCTGAATGGATCTTCACTTTGAAAATTTTGCGGCATTATCTATTTGGGGAGAAGTGCGAAATATATACAGACCACAAAAGCATCAAGTATATATTCACACAAAAAGTGTTGAACATGCACCAATGAAGATGGTTTGAGCTGATCAAAGACTATGACTGCTCAATCTATTACCACCCTGGGAAAGAGAACAAGGAAGCAGATGCCCTATGTTGAAAGGACCCAACAATTCTATCATTGATGAGAATTTAAAAGGATCCAATTTTGCTAAATTTGATGAAGATTGACATGGTAATTATAAATAAGGTATCATCATCAATGATTTCACAAATTATTGATCTTCTGTCACTTTTGGAAAGGTTAAAGGATGCTCGAAAGGATGATGTGGTAATTCAAGAAAAAGTGGAAGCTATCAGAAAGGAAAATCATCGGTGTTTAATGTTTATGAAGACAGAATTGTGAGATTTGGGTAACGACTATGAGTTCCACCATGTCTGGAGTTGAAGAAGGATCTTTTGAATGATGCACATAGTTCAAATTTATATATTCACCCAGGAAACAAAAAGATGTGTCAAGATCACCAAGAGAATTATTGGTGGGATAATATGAAGAAGGAGATCACTAAATATACATCAAATTGCCTGGTGTGTCTGCAAGTGAAGGTAGAGAGGAATAAGTCTAAGGGGATGATGCAACCATTGTGCATACCAGAATGGAAATGGGAGAACATCACCATGAACTTTGTCACTGGAAATATGAAGACATCCAAAGGCAAAAATGAAATCTAGGTTGTTGTGGATCGTCTTAAAAAGGTTGCACACTTCATTTCTATTCTGGAGGATTTCTCATTAGATCAGCTGGCGCAGATATATATCAGGGATGTGGTAAGGCTGCATCGAGTACCACTATATATTTTTTTTGATCGAGATGCAAGATTCTCCTCGAGGTTTTGGAATAATCTTCAACTTGCTCTGAATACTGAACTGAAATTCAATACGACCTATCATCCTCAATCTGATGGCCAATCCGAGCGGACTATCAAAACACTTGAGGACATGTTGAGAGCATGGTAAATGGACATTAAAGGAGGATGGGATCAACATCTTCCTCTTGTTGAGTTCTCTTATATTAACAGTTTCCAATCGAGCATCCAAATGGCACCATATGAATCCATTTATGGGAAAAGGTGCATAACACCGGCGTGTTGGGATGAGGTTGGTGAGTGTAAGATGATTGGACTATAAATGGTCGAAGAAATGGTGGAGAAGGAGAAACCCATTCAGCAACATATCTAGGTATCCCAGAGTTGACATAAAAGTTATGTAGATAATCGTCAATGAGACCTTCTATTTAAAGTTGGAGACAAGGTATTTTTACGCATATCTCTATGGAAGAAGGTCATTAGGTTTGGAAATAAAGGGATGTTAAGTCCAAGGTACATCGTCTCCTTTGATATTCGGGATCGTTTTGGGGCTATGGCCTATCAACTAACACTTCCACCTACCAGGGCCAAGGTCCATGATGTCTTCCATGTGTCCCTCTTAAGGAAGTACATACCATACCCTTCACATGTACTCCCGGTAGAGGTGGTACAGTTAGAGGATTATCATTCTTACGAGGAGAAACCAGTAAAGATCTTATATCTTAGAGAAAAGTTTCTAAATAATAATACAATACCACTTGTTAAGGTGTTGTGGAAAAACCACATATTTGACGAAGCTACTTGGGAATCAAAGGAAATGATGAAGCAGAGTTACCCACATCTATTTTTCTGTGGGAAAAGAAAATTTCATTGGTGAATTTTTTTAATGGGGGAAGATTGTAACAACACAAACCTTCATTAATGGAAATCCATCTTGAGCTAATTAATTGTCTCTTTATGTATAATGTTTATATAAAATGTAAACTTCGTTGGATTTATGTTAGTAATTATGACCGTTGCAAATATAGTCGTTGAACAGTGATCACCTGATTAGTATAAAAATAGGGATTTAACAAATCCAATTTACTCGGACAAACGAAGCAATGGACTCATCCAGTAGACGTTCCCCATACAAAGAATATTTGTCAGATCTTGGAAAGGAGGTGGTGTCATTGGGCTTCGGTCTTGACCAATCCCAAGGCGAGCTTGATTATATTAAGCTCGAGCGGGACTTCCTACGAGAGAAGTGGAAGTTGATAGAGATTACCACCCGAGTAATGTTATTTGTTCCACCTCAAGAGTATTTCACCATCGTAGACCTTACTCTTTGGTCTTAAGCGAGTGTTATAAGGGGTTATGTAGAAAGACCTTATCACTATGGTTATGTACATTATTTTTTTCTATAATAATGAGTGTACTTTTATTTTATTATTGTTACCTTGTAAATAGTTTTTTTAAAGAACAAATGGTAATTTTATTTAATGTTCAACTAAGAAATATATTTTGAAGAAATAATGGATTTTGGAACTAAATAATATTTTAAAAAAATATTATTATTTTTATTAAATTATTTTTTTATTAAATATTAATGATTGTATAATTTTACGAATTCAATCATAATTTTTAATATGGTTTGAAAACCATTTTTGTCCAAACCCATGAATTTTTCAATAAATGTCAGTTTTTTAAGTGAAAATTAACATATTTAAAAATTATTTAGATAAATTAAATATTATTTCTGGAATCAGGATGTAGAAATTATCCAATGGTGAATTTATCATAATTTTTTGAGACAGTCAAATATTTGGGTAAAATTTAAAGACCGTTTAAATACATAATGTGTTTTATGACATGATAATGACCCAATAGTGATGTAATAAAATACTATAAGCCTTATATTAGGACAATATATGTTTTACCATTATAATAATGTAATTTTGGGTTTGTTTGAATTATTTTACAAAGAATTAGTGGACCCTTCATGACTTATTAAACATCTTGTCTTTTTAAATTGTTTTCCTTGGGAGTGTGACTCACCTCCACATAAGCAACCCCATTATTTTAAGAAGTTCAGACTTTGGACATATAAAATATTCTTTTTCACTTCCAATTTCAAAAAACCATTTTCAAAAACCATGGGCAGGTTTGTGGTTTGGATTAGTTTAATGTGAGGTGTCCCAAACCTAAATAATAAAGAATTCCATCACATTTCCTAGATAAACCCACCCAAACTCCCAATTACTCATCACTCAAAGAATTTTTAGTTCGTCCAACCTCTTCCATCCTTTCTCTAGAATCCTCCCAAGGTTCCCCATGCTCCCATGAAGCCTCTCTCAAGCCTCTCTCAATCCATTGGAAGCACACTTCCAAGTATGGGTTTTTCTTCCTTTCTCATTTTTGTCCAATATTCTTTAAATTGTTATGCCCTTTTAATTTAAATTATAAATGTTGGGGTACAGTTTTTCACCTTCCCCACACATCCCTATTTATGTTTGAATGATGGGAGACCCTTTTATATCTCATTAAATTCCTCCCATGTACACCTGTTACTATGGTGAAATTCCCAATGAAATTTATATCTTATCATTTACATTCATGCAATTCTTTTGTATCATGAATCTAAATTCCATTACATTTGTTGGGAAATGTATCTATATGACTGTTTACTATCCATGTCATGTAAATATGATGAGACACCCCTTTCACTATCATCAACTATTTTTATGATTTCTTACGTCACACTGTTACACTGCCGAAATTGCATCGTTTTTTTCAAGACAAAGTCATTATTTAGTGAATAATATGACCATTTATCTATCAAGGGTGTTCAACATTATTCACATTTACATATTGTATAAAGAGTTTCATTTATGTATTCCACATTCCAATATCTAGGAATAAATGATTATTTTTTATGAATCCTTGTTATATGATCCATGTGGCACACTTATGTATGAAATGAAATGATTAAGAAGGGTGCACCCTAATAGATTTCCAATGAATTGCGTAAAGTATAGTTTCATGATACGTCATGTGAAATGCGTGTTTAATCATGATAATTCAATTTCAATGAGGTTTTAATCGTGATTCATGTTCATTGAGGATTTACTCATGCTATATGTGCAAGGATCCTTGGCTCAGGCTACTTCCATGTTGAGTGTTGTTGCCACAATTCCATGTAATGATTATCGTGCGTTATCATGCCTTTATGTTTATGATTCTCTTGTGCTCTATTGATATTAATATTTTCTAACATGTATTGTATATCTCATGTTATTCCATGATTATTCCCGTACTGGGCTTTATAGCTCACACTTTTCTTATGCATGTCCTCAGGTTATCCCATGCAATGCTATGTACAAGGGAATGTGGTGGTCATGTCAAGAATGTTTTCAATAAATTAGTTGTATTTCATGTTTGAAGTTTTTATGTAATGATACTAATCCACAAATACACCAGACCTATCGATCTTCTTTGTTGTATCAAGTGATGTTTATGTAATAAATTATGTTTAATTGTGTAATAAAAGATCTAGGTTGTCATACTCATCCTATGTATCTCTCTAAAGAGATAATATAAACTATATACTGGATGAAAAACCTCTCCAATATGGATCTATCACTTAAAGATGCCAATTATGAGTCCTTAAATCACCCTATAGGTTCCATCATCATGATCTACATAGAATAATGCTCAATGTGAACTTTTATTATTTTCAATTCTATATCTCGGGTGTGTGAACATAAAAACCCCTCAAAAGGGTAGACATATATATATGAATAAGGTGTGTATAACCCAGCACATGACATGTACTCACAATGCCCCACCTAGGCAGGTACTTTATCTAGTAATGGAATGCAGAACCGAATTACGTGATGTTTAAAATATATACACAACATTTACACTACATGGGGGACCTTACCTTGTACCTCACATTGATTGACTATGCACTGTTATATGGCGTGTAACCCACATGGTGTCTATCTGTGTTCCATACAAGGCTATGTTTCCCTGCATTGGTTGTATGGGAATGTAAAAATATACATGGTTGATTACTACAACATGACATGTTCCCTATGTGCATGACATGTATTTCCAAAAAATCATCTTCATTGAACACGAAGAAAACTAGGCATGTGTTCTTAAATTACCTGTCTTACGACCATGATTTCTAATTTGGAAAACCCATAAGTTGGCTAAAAATATCATATTTTTATCAATTAATAATATATCAACTACACGGGGTCCCATAATATTCATAACAGAGAATTAAAATAATAAAATGGTTAATTTATGGGTATTTATGGGAAAACAAAAAGGATGACATACATTTCGGTAAAATCTACCAATGCTTTACTTGTTTCTATGTTCCACCACTACTACACAATGACTTAGATCTTCCTGAGTTCCACAGAAGAACCTATCTTCATCCATATACATATATATATATATCCCATCTCTCTCTCTCAATCCCCATCTCCATTTTTTCAATTGTTCCCATAAGGGAACGCCTACTAGGTTATATTGGAGAAGCCAACGTGGAGGAGAAGAACGAATAAGGAAAAATTAAATGAATAAATGAAATTTAAAATAAAAAGGGGCTCACTCCTAGTTCCCAACTTTCTCTTATAACGTAGATAGGAAAAAAAACCAATTACAAACTCAATATGGATGATGTAATCTTAATCCAAAGATCTAGTTAAAAAATATCACTAAATGAATGCATTAAAATAAATTAATATATAATTAATTATATATTAAATAATAATAACTCCAGGAAAATTTAAACATCTTGGAATTTCACCATACTCTCTTCCTAGGTTAAACAACTTTTTTTCAGACCAATTCAATAGTCTCACCACTCCCAAAACTCTCCCACCCTAGAAGACAATATATCCTGACTGATCTGGAACTCCCCACCATCAGTGTATCCTTATTGTTACCTCACAACAGAACTTTTATCTCCATGTACCAATATTCTTCCATCACCAAGCACAATGTCTAGTGTGGCCTAAATCATTCATCACTAAGAATCAAAATCACATCTTAACATCTCCAATTCCCGCATCCCAAGAATTGTTCCCATGGAAACCATTGAATTTTCAACCCGCAATGAGGTCCACCACCCTAAAATGACCAATGGGGAACAATAAAACAAATGTATTACCATATATCACACCTCAAGATTAAATTCTAAGGATTTCATTCATCAAACTAGAATAGATATTTAAGAAACCTAGTGCACATCTGATTCTCTCCTAGTGTGCTTAAATTTTTTTTATGATATTGAGAATGATAACCTATGGACTATTTTATTCTTGATGTAACCTCTAAAAAGGAGGGATATTACTCATTTTATAAAAAAATCCATACAAACCATGACCAAATAATTTCTCTAAAAAATCAATTTGTGGCTCTCACAAGGTCACTCACTAATTTACGATTAAAATAGTACCATAAAAAACAAATAAAAAAATTATCACATGAATCAAACTCCCAAAAGTTACCCATCAGAATGAAAAGATGAACATGATACATAGAATTCCATTTTCATTAAACTAGGTTTTTTCCTTATATATCCTATTCAAAATCACGATACTTACATATTCCATGATTAATCCCATAACCACAAGTCATATGATATCATTTCTCAAGATTAAAGAATCCATCACCCAAATTCTGGTCAGTAGGTCCTAGGAACCAAAATGTATTTCCCATGGAAGATTGTATTGATATATAATCTCCCTAGGTGATTATTTAGAGACAAAAGAAACCATTTTGATTATATTGAAAAAACTAAATCACCTTCATGCATTAGTCTCAAAAAATGTATACAAATAAGGACACAAACTACAAAGGAAATTGTAAAACAAAGAAAATACCTCTCACATGATTCCATCGATCAAACAAAACATCTTCCTATAAGGGTATAAGTCAAAAAATCCTTTATATCTCAAACCTAGATCTACCAATCAAGTCTCAATATGGTTCACTAGGCACTAAGATCTACCCCATACGCCAAACCTCTCACCTAGGACATATCTCATGGGGGTGTAAAGACCTGGAAATTTCAAGGAAATTTTTTTCTTATTTTCATTGGAATTTTGCTAGTGCGCGGTTTCTGACGGCACCAGATTTTGAGGCCCGATGTGCCCGGAATCAATTCCCAAAGTTTAGCTCGGGTACGTTCAGTGAACGAATGGGAAGATTTTCTAACATCTGAACCGGGGCTCGGAATTAAAATCTAAGGGCACCGATGAACTTGCAGAGCCAGTAATTTCCTAAGGGGACCATAAGCGCAGTTTCATTTTGTAGCATGATGTAGTTAATTTTGGGGATTCGATAAGTCTTAACTAAATTGTAGTGTTACAATTTATATTTAGTGTAAGTTAATTTCTCCATAGAGAAGTTGGAGGTGGGGCCACACCCCACCTAAATTCCCAAGAGAGGGTATGACCAAGGCTGGTGGGGTCCTCACGAAACCCCAACCCTTAACCTTCCCTTTAACTCCCATGAGCCTTTCCCCATTTAACACCCCTTGTGTTTAATTATATAACTCCCTAACTCACCCATTATTTGGGTAACTCTTTCTCTCCCTCTCTCCCTCATAACTCATGCCAACTCACACTTTAATTAAGTTATTGAAACTCTTAATCAATGAAGTTTATGAAATTTGATCTTTTTATGCATGGAATGGTTAATATAAAATAAGGGAGAAAACTTATTTTATTTTTGGGTTGGGTTGTGTGGAGATTATGGGGGAAAAATCTCTTGAATTATGAAGAGGACTTCATCTCCTTCGTTGAATAACTTCATTCTCCAACGAAGAACAGTTCTTCATCCTCTCCTTCCTCTATGATAAGGGTGAAGTCGCCGACCGCGGTGATCATCACCATCGACACCGTACATTCCTTCTTCATCACCCGCAACAAGTGAGGAGACATCGTTTCCTCATCGGACACACCACGACGTTCACAGAATCTACGTCCAACCCCCGTGACGCCGTTCTCCGCGACACCCAACGTGCGACGTCAAATATCCTGGTAGGGGTTTAATCTTCATTCATGTTTATTTAATTAACTTTGTTGATAATTCTTGGCCGCCTGTTATCATTATAACGGGAGGAGGTCAGACCACACAAACCTGACCGACCCTCCTCCCCCTTGTTGTTGATCTTGTTGCGGCTCAAACAAAGGCAGCGCGGTGCAACGACACCGTGCGGAAACAAGAAAGAATGCAGCGAAGAAGCACAACATCGTCTCACCACTCCGTTGAGGCCGATCGAAACCGTGGTTGGAGTCGGGGCCGTGGAGGCGATTCGAAGACTCCGTTGGTTGATCGTTGTGTGCGGATTTATGGGCGATGACGGAACGGGCCACAGAGGTGATTTGAAACCCTTCACAGTGAAAATCCCATCCTGGGAGGACCACCGGTGAAGACCGCAGGCAAAATGGACAACCAGACCGCGTCCGGTGGTCTGTGGAAGATCATGCCGACGCGCCACGCTGGCAGGGCGGAGCCGGCGGCCGGCACTGGCCGGCCGCCGGGAGGAGGCGGCGCTCGGCACGCCTCTAGGAGGGTCCGCCGTGGCTTCAGCCGCGGCGGCAGTCGGGGGTCCCGCAGGCGTGCGGGACTAGGGGAGACTAGGGGTCGTAACCCCCGACGGTCAAAGGGAGCGGCCCCCACGTGGGGGGGGGGGGTGGCTTTAATCAGGGGGGCAGTGCCCCCCCCCTTCCGCGACAGCTCGGCCGAGCCGAGCTGTCCATCCACGAGGGCTGCGCCCGCCCAGGCCGGGCCGGGCCAGACCCAGACCCGGGTCGGGCCGGACCCGGACCCGGGTCGGGTCGACCCTGTTCGGGCTGACCCAGGGGAACCTGGGTCGGGGCGGACCAGGCCCGAACTCCCTATTTCTGGATAGTTTTCGTCAAACACCCTTAACTTGGGATACAGTCCTCTGATCGATGCACTGTTAGATGTGATGATATCTTTGGATAGAGATGGTCGTTTCGGTATATTACACTCAAGGTCTCGGAGAATTTTGGGTACGACCGGGTTGGTTCGAACCCGAAACCAACCAGGCACTCAGAGCAGAAACGCCTATAACATGAGCTTCGAACGTCCGATTGACGTGTCGTTGACTTTGTTGGATTCCTCTTGGTGAGAAGGACCTTTTGGATTACTACGCCCAAGGTATGGATGTAGTTGGATTATGGACAGGTTGGATTGTACCCAAAATCCAACCGGGCCCCTAGAACAAAAAAGTAGATAACTTTCCAACCAGACGTCCGTTTGACGAACCATCAGCGGCGTTGGTGATCACGCTGAGATACCGTCCCTATGATTAGACCCTGTGATATTTTTGGGTAAAGTTGAGATACAGCCGGTTTGGTTCGTACACGAAACCAACTGGGCCCCTGGGATGAAAAAACTAATAACTCACAGACTGAGCGCCCGATTGACGCGCCATCTGTTGCATTGATACCCCTATGATGAGGCGGTCCTTTGAGATACTTCTTCGTGGGATTTGTGATACTTGGAGTATCGACCTGTATCTCGTGGAGAGGACCATCCCTGAGACGAGTGTACGGAGTACGGAGACCGTGTAGCTAGCTGAGACCTGATGACTACTTGACCGACTCGAATTGGAGTGAGTCTACTAGCCCAGTGGATGGAGCACTAGTATGTTTGGGTGAAGACCCATGGCGGATGTAGCAGTACTGTGTTTGGGTGCAGGCCCATAGTACTCAACAGAATGAGTACCTCTGCAGGCTATTAGGGGGGGTGCACTACTGTGTTTGGGTGGCAGACCCCGGCAGGAAGCACTACTGTGTTTGGGTGGATGACTGGCTATACCTAATAGGAGGAGTACCTCAGTAGTCTTTGGTTAGTGAGAAGAACCTCGGAGTTGTGACAGGATCACTATACTCGTCAGAGACGGGGCTCTTCAGTAGTTACGGTTTCGATAATGAAAATCCTGGTTTGAGCTGAGTCGGTGACCTTTGTGTTTACCTCATGATTGAGATGGGTCACTTGATAACTTAGGTATATGCATGGGCATATACCTAGGTAGTGGTTATCCATTGATATCGTAACCTTGTGTTTCCTCATGATTGAGATGGGTTATTTGATAACTTAGGTATATGTATGGGCTTATACCTAAGTAAGGGTTATACGTTGAGATCCTTCTTTGTGGTTATCCTTGTTTGATTTAGTGAGACCTTGAGGGTCTCGGGGTCCCTACTAAGTATCGTATACTCAACCCTGCACAGGCTATGCCCGCACCTCGTTGTGTTGGTTTCATATGATGGGCAGCGCTGACAGAGGCCGAGTGATTCGAGGACTGGATGACACCCGGAGGTGGACCCCACGACGAGTCAGTATTCAGAGGTGGACATCACAACGAGACGATACTCAGAGGAGGTTGACGGGCGATAGCGTTGTGGAGTCTATCTATACCTACCCTTCAGGTAGGATCCGTGGCGGACGATCCAGGAGCTGCGCTATCTGTACCTACCCTTTAGGTAGGATCCGAGGTGGACGACCCAAAAGGTGCTTCTATTTTTCTCCAAGTTGTTTGTATTTTCTGTTGTACTTTCATTCAACTGTAGCTGTACTTCAGTTGGGTTTGTATTCTGTCCCACCTACATTTCAACACTTCCTTTTATACTTAGTGTATTACTTCCTCTGGTACTCTGTGGTGTTTGTTTACTTTTATAAAGGCAATGCCTTTCCCAGTTGTCCGGATTTATTCCTTTGGTGCTATTTTCCAGCCCCTAACCTATGGAAGACGGGCATGGGGTAGTCACAGCACGGGCCCCGAGGACAGGTCGTGACAAAATGGTATCAGAGGAGTCAGTTCTACCGCAGAACTTATAACTCTGATCTTTGTTTACTGTGAAGAAATAGTTTTAAGGGTACCGAGTGTGGTTTTTAGTTCAGGGTGTCAAGTGTTGGTGCAGGTGGTCGAAATAACCATACAACAGGACCCTGGAAACTGATTTCCAACTTTGTGCATGAAAACACTGATTGCGTGTGTGTTTTCAAAAGTTTTTAAAAGTCAGCTCAAACCATGTCAGCTCACCAGGTATAAATCGTTTGACTGTGTCACATATGTTTCTTTCAGGATGCCTTTCCACGGACTATCAGCTAGATCCCCGAGAGATGTACATACTGACATCCTGCCGAGCGAAGAGGCGTCGGTACAGGGCCCTCTTGCAGTTGAGGCACCAGCGGAGGCACCAGCAGTACTACCATACGCTGGGCCACCGATTACACTAGCCCCAGCAGTAGGTGATGCACGCCGCTTGAGCACGTTGTACGTGTTCCAGCGCTAGAGGCCACCTAGGTTCAGGGGAGAGACGGACCCGCAGGCGGCTGAGGATTGGCAGGAGGCTGTGGTGAAAGTCTTCAGGCTAGTTGGGACGCCAACAGACTTCATGGTGATCTTTGCTGCCAGCAACCTTCATGCAGCAGCTAAGAGATGGTGGAGCCTCTTGTTCCAATTTTGCGACAGGATGACCTTCACATGGGGAGAAATTGAGAACTACTTCAGGGTGGAGTTTATATCAGTGGATCTACACACCGAGTGTGTTCAGGAGCTGCTGCCTTTTCCACATGATTTTCTATCAGTAGCGGAGTCATCTGTAGGCAGTAGACAGATGATGAAAAGGTCCATGAGGACCAGACCTACAGGTGGTCGACCGCATGACTCATGATCGGTGGTGAGGGGCACCCGGGGTGGGGTTAGAGCCAGGCGTGCCAGAAACGGACAGTGTTACTCCTGCGGCAGGAAGGGTCACATGGCACGTGACTGTCTGACACCCCGTACAGTTGATCCACATGCATTGGAGGAGCCACCGAGACAGAAGCAGTGGTGGGTGCTTGAGAAACAGCCGAGCATTGGACAAGACAGTAGAGCTCCGGAAGAAGGTGGATAGGAGGGGAACTAGTGGATACCTTTTTTTTCTTGGTACTTATAGTTCCATGTTGTTGATGTTGTTTTTGTGTCATTGTACTATGAGATGCTATAATAAAAGACACTTATCATTGTGATTTTTGACTTCCTTTCCATTTGTTTGGTTGATACTGAGAGGTCCTGGTTAAAACTGTTGACTTAAGCCTCACATTCGAGATTTATACTGGAGGAGACCTAGTGGCCTCAGACTAATGCCGACAGTGTGACTCGACCCTTGGAGGCAAGAGTGATGGTTGGATCTCTTGGTAGTAACGTCGAGGCCTTACGACGTCATCAATGGCATGAATGCATCATTCATGTTAGGATTGACTATATTAGGAAATGAGTGTGGTTCATCCAGGGTATTAGATCAAGTTTCTCTTTTCGGAAAAGGAGAAATCTTAGCAACTCTTACAGATCGTATGCAAAGAAGGTGCAGATCATCCAGGAGCGGATGAAGACTGCACAATGTAGTAAGAAAGAGGAAACTGGTGCCAGTCTTAGAGACTCGGGTGTGTTAAATATTTCAAGAAGAGGAAGCATTAAGAAGAGATGAGTGTGCGAAGCAGTAGACGTGGAGGCAGATCTAGGAGAGCAGCATGAGGTGGTGTACATTTCAACATGCTACAACCACCCACATTAGTTGTCCCCACCAGGCTTAGGGAGCTGGATGGCAGGGGAAGAGTGCGGCTGCATGTGGTCATGGAGAATGACCCAATGGCTCTAAAAATTATTTAAGGGACATTCTGTGTCCACTAGTAGCTACCATAGTAATAGAAGTTGATATGAATCATTCCTTCCTTCCATGAATCTTGTCCCAAACCTAGAGTTTACAGTAAGCTGTAGACTTGACCCTCACATCTGAAGATACCTTGGGAGGAGACTTGATAATCACACTTACGCCGATAGTGTGGTCTGACCCTCAAGGCAAGAGTTTCATTTGGAATCTCTCAGTGGCAGCATCGAGGCCTTACGACGTTGGTCTCGGTATGGATTGGATTCACAGTTCATGCTCATATTGACTGTATTAGGCAAAAAGTTTGTGGTCTAACTACAACGTCGGGATGGGTATTCCTTGGTTGGAAAAAAGGAAACCCCATGCTGCACTGGATAAACTGATGCAAAGGAGGGTTTGGTCGATCACACTTGGGTCGACCAACCATACCCTCGTGGAAGAAGGAGTTTTGAGTTTCAGTTATAATCAAGAAATGGAGGCCTCTAGAGTTCGAGGATGGCGATCACGTCCTTATACGGGTCTCACCTTGATGAGGTTTACGAAGATGTGGCCGAGGCGACAAGTTATCTCCGAGGTTCAATGGACATTTCTAGGTCCTCAGCAGGGTAGGCGAGGTGGTTTACCGCTTGACCTTTCCACCTCAGTTGCACCAGGTGCATGATGTCATCCATGTATCTTAGCTGAGGAGATACGTGCATGATCCTTCACACATCATCGACCTTAGGAAGTAGGACATCGATGGTAGGGAGACATTCATGGAGGTTCTAGTGGGGATCGAGGATCGACAAGAGCGGATCCTATGTAGATGGTCGACTCCTCTGGTGCGATTTCACTAGTAGTACGGGAACCTCCAGGTGAGCACATGGGGGTGGAAGGCTCAGATGCGTGCTCAGTAGCACTTTTGTTTCCCTAGTTTGTGTATATCTTTTTGGGGATGTAAAGCCCTGAGGTGGGAGTAATGTAAAGACCCAGAATTTTCAAGGAATTTTTTTTCTTATTTTCTTTGGAAATTTTCAATTGCACGGTTTCTGACGACACCTGGTTTTGAGGCCCGGTGTGTCCGGAATCGATTCCCGAAGTTTAGCTTGGGTACTTTAAGTGAATGAACGAGGGGGTTTTTCTAACTTTTGAACCGCTGCTCGGAATTAATATATGAGAGCACCGATGAACTCGCAGCGCTGGTAATTTCTTAGGGGACCTTAAGCACAGATAAATTTTGTCGCATGAGGTTGTTAATTTTGGGGATTTGATAAGTCTTAACTAAATTGTAGTGTTACAATTTTTTTTAGTAGAAGTTAATTTCTACATAGAGAAGTTTTAGATGGGGACACACCCCACCTAACTTCCCAACAGAGGGTTTGACCAAGGGTGGTGGGTCCGCATGAAACCCCGACCCCTCACCTTCCCTTTAACTCCCACGAGACTTTCCCCATTTAACACCCCTTGTGTTTAATTGTATAACTCCCTAACTCCCCCATTATTTGGGTAACTCATTCTCTCCCTCTCTCCCTCATAACTCATGCCAACTCACACTTTAATTAAGTTATTGAAACTCTTAATCAATGAAGTGTTTGAAATTTGAACATTTTATGCATGGCATGGTTAAAATAAAATAAGGGAGAAACCTTATTTTATTTTTGGGTTGGGTTGTTTAGAGATTTTGGGGGGAAAAGATCTTGAGTTGTGAAGAGCACTTCATCTCCTTCGTTGAATAACTTCATTCTCCAAAGAAGAACAGTTATCCATCCTCTCCTTCCTCCGCGAAAAGGGAGAAGTCGCCGACTATGGTGATCATCGCCATCAACAACGTACCTTCCTTCTCCATCACCGCAACAGGTGAGGAGATGTCGTTTCCTCCTCGGATGCACCCCGATGTTCATAGAATCTACGTCCAACCCCCTTGACACCGTTCTCCATGACACCCGACGTGCGATGTCAAATATCTAGGTAGGGGTTTAATCTTCGTTCAATTTTATTTAATGGGCTTCGTTGATAATTGTCAGCCGACTGCTATCATTATAACGAGAAGAGGTCATCCCACACAAACACGGCCGACCCTCCTCTCCCTTGTTATTGATTATGTTGTGGCTCAAATGAAGGTAGAACGGTGCAACGACACCATTCCAAAACAAGAAAGAACGCGATGAAGAAGTGTGGCGCTATCGCACCACGCCATTGAGGCCAAATGAAAATGCGGCCGGAGTCGGGGCCGCAGAGACGATTCAAAGACTCTGCTGGTTGATCGTTGTGCACGGATTGATGGGCGATGATAGAACGGGTCGTATAGGCAATTTGAAACCCTTCGTAGTGAAAAGGCGGTCCCAGGAGGACCAACGGTGAAGACCACCTCCAAAACGGACCACCGGAGCTCGTCTGATGGTCTGTGGAAGATCCTGCTGGCGCTCCACGCTAGCACGGCGGCGCCCGGCGCACCGCCTGGAGGGTCCGCCGCGGCTGAAGTCGTGGTGGCAGGCGGCGGTCCTACGGCCGTGCAGGACCATGGGAGACCGGGGGTCGTAACTCCCAGTGGTCAAAGGGAGCGGCCCCCATGTGGGGGCCCGTGGCTTCAATCAGGGGGGAGTGCCCCCCCCCCCCTTTCCGTGACAGGTCAGCCGAGCCGAGATGTCTGGCCACGAGGTCCGCACCCGCCCAGGCTGGGCCATGCCGCACCGGCCCGGCCAGGCCGCACACTAGTGGGCCAGACATGGACCCGGGTCGGGTCGACCCGGTTCAGGCCGACCCAGGGGGTCTCGGGCCGGGTCGGACCGAGCTCTAACCCCATATTTCTGGGTAGTTTTCTTTCAAATGCCCATATCATTTCCTATGGACCTCAGACCGATGAAATGTCATTTGAGATGCTATCCTTGGATCGAGATGGTCATTTTTGGTATATTACACTCAAGGTTTCGGAGAACTTTGTGTACGGCCGGGTTGGTTCGAACCCGAAACCAACCGGGTCCTCGGAGCGGAAACGCCTGTAACATGAGCTCCAGACGTCCGATAGACGTGCCATCGACATTGTTGGATTTCTCTTGGTGAGATGGACCTTTTGGATTAATCCGCCTGAGGTATAGACGTAGTTGGAGTATGGATGGGTTGGATTGTACCCGAAATTCAATCGGGCCCCTGGAACGAAAAAGCCGATAATTTTCAAACCGGACGTCCGTTTGACGAACCGTCAGCGGAATTGGTGATCACATTGAGAAATGGTCCCTATGAGTAGACCCTATGAGATTTAGAGGTATAGTTGAGATACAGAATGGTTGGTTCGTACACGAAACCAACCTGACCCCTAGGACGAAAATACTAAGAACTCACAGATCGTGCACCTGATTAAGGCGTTGTCTGTTGCATTGAGACCCCAATGACGAGGCGGTCCTTTGAGATACAACTTCATGGGACTTTTAATACTTGGATTATCGACCTGTAGCTCATGGAACAGACCCTCCCTGAGATTAGCATTTAGAGTACAAAGACCGTGTAGCTGGCTGAGACCTGACGACTGCTTGACCGACTCGACATGGAGTGATTCGACTAGACTGGTGGACGGAGCACTACTATGTTTGGGTGCAGACCCATGGCGGATGTAGAACTACTGTGTTTGGGTGCAGACCCACGGTACTCAACAGAAGGAGTACCTCTGTAGGCTATTAGGGGGGGTTCACTACTGTGTTTGGGTGGAAGACCCCAGCGGGAAGCACTACTGTGTTTGGGTGGCTGACCAGCGGTACTTGATAGGAGGAGTACCTCAGCAGTCTTAGCTTAGTGAGAAGTACCTCGGAGTCGTGACAAGATCACTGTACTCGTCCGAGACGGGGCTCTTCAGCAGTTATGGTTTCGATAATAAAAATCCTTGTTTGAGCTGAGTTTATGACCTTTGTGTTTAACTTATGATTGAGATGGGTCACTTGATAACATAGGTATATGTATGGGAATATACCTAGGTAGTGGTTATGCATTGATATCGTAACCTTGTGTTTCCTCATGATTGAGATGGGTTACTTGATAACTTAGGTATAAGTATGGGCTTATACCTAAGTAAGGGTTATCCATTGAGGTCCTTTAGTGTGGTTATCCTTGTTTGATTTAGTGGGACCTTGAGGGTCTCAGGGTCCCTAATGAGTATCGTATACTCACCCTTTCCTGGGATATGCCAGCACCTTGTTGTGTTGGCTGCAGACGATGGGCAGTCCTGACAGAGGCCGAGTGATTCGAGGACTGGACGATACCCGGAGGTGGACCTCATGACGAGTTAGTATCTGGAGGTGGACTTCACGATGAGATGATGCTCGGTGGAGGTTGACAGGAAAGAGTGTTGTGGAGGCTATCTGTACCGACCCTTCAGGTAGGATCCATGGTGGACGATCCAGGAGCTGCACTATCTGTACCTACCATTCAGGTAGGATCTGAGGTGGATGACCCAGGAGCTACTTCTATTTTTCTTTCAGTTGTTTGCCTTTCCTGTTGTACTTTCATTCAGTTGTCGCTGTACTATAGTTGGGTTTGTATTCTGGCCCACTTACTTTTCAGCCCTTCCTTTTGTACCTAGTGTATTACTTCCTCTTGTACTCTGTGGTGTTTGTTTTATATTTATAATGGCAATGCCTTACCAGTTATTGGGATTTACGCCTTTGGTTCTAGTCGCTAGCCCCTGGACTATGGAAGGCGGGCTTGGGGTAGTCACAACACGTGCCCTGAGGACGGGTCGTGATAGGGGGTCAACTACATACCCATATTGATGCAAGGCATATAAAACACCTATCACCTCAGTTTAAGGATGGTATGTATAACATCAACATAATTGGGTACATATCTATCAATAATTTCATAATAATATAGGTTATCAATTCTTGGTAATAAAGGAAAATTCCCTCTAGGTTTTAATATGAAACCCATTTAAGTGAAGCAAATTTGCAAATATAGACATATGAAAAATTAATATACTATTATAACCAACCAAACAATAGATTACCAGGCCCGGATAATCTCTGAGCATCCTCATATGGATATTCTCCATGGAGGATCATGATATCTTGTATCAAAAAGATAACTAACTAATCCTCACTGGGTATTTATATATGTTATCACCACCTCGTGGTTCTAGATTATTATAAACATTTTTCTTCCTCCTAGAATCACACAATAGAATCTTATTATATAACCATAAATTATGGTTGTTTAAATAAAATGTCACACAAAGATAGATGGTAAAACTCCAAATTGGTAGTTATGAATCTTTAGTAATCCTCACCATAAAAGGATACACACAAAAGGGGTCTACTAAAAGGGATCTAACTGCCATTGCTAACTTACTATGGTCAATAATACACACACTATATCATCTCAACATTCCCTCTTATAGCACACTCATATAGTTTGGTTAATAATATTTCCATTATGATCCATGTGAGAGAAATGCCATATAAGTTGTTATTAACACTTTTAATAACTAAAATTATGAAAACAAAACCCCATGGGGAGTCAAAAACCTTGTCACTATATACCTCATCGAACTACATGGGAAATTTCACAACCAGTGTGTAATAACCCAGATTTTATATTTGGTATGGAACATTTTATTTTTCATTTAATTCTTTAATTTTTTCTTAATGGGAAATCCTATTGTTTTCCAATAGGAAATAAGGGTGTTAGAGGCTTGTGTGTGGACTAGAGCCTGAGATTTTAGAGGAGGCAGTTGGGATGCACGATTAGTAGAAACTATGCATCCCATTTTATATGGTTAGATCCCACAATATAGGGCTGTCAGAATAACTATTACGGGCCACACGGTATGATGAATTCATGAAAATCATGGAGCATTCTCATGTGTTTGCTTCAAAAATTTTAACTTATGGAAAACTAATAGTCAAGGATTTTTTTTCTAATCATGTGAAATGACCATGTGGGTTTGGATGATTATGTAAGGAGCCATACATGGTTGGAAAATGGATTGGCCAACTAGGAAAAAAACTTGTGACACATTAAATGTTGTATAAATGATGATTTTTCCCTAAATGATTTTAAATAATGAAACCCCATTCCCTTATTATTATTTTTATAGTAGTATCAACACCATTAATTATTTTGAAGCATTATCTACACCTAAATATATTAGATGAAGGATCTATTCTATTGAGACTTCGATTGATCCACCTTAGGTATTGTAAGATGTGTACACGTAAACTCTATATTCTTATTTCACTATTCATTGTTTTTAACTCTATGAATGAATTTATTTTTCTGTGAGATCGTATACACTATTTGAAGGATAATTTTTTGTTCACTAAATTGCTTCCATTCTAATTGGGATTAGAGGCAAAAAATGGGTGAGGTGTCGACTACCAAGATGAGGTAGGTGGTCTCATTATTTTCCCTTAATGTTGGGTGTATATATTATGTCCTTATGTAATGCGTCATTTATTCCAAGTGATGCTTATAAATTTAATTTGTATTTTAAATTGAATGAATTTGATTGACCTTAATAAAACATAGGAACCATTTAATAATCATTGCAGTTGAAGGACCTTGAATTGAACCACCCCTTTGGGTGTGTTCACTAAATTGATTAAACCACCTTGGGAGGGACCAGAATTTGAGTCACCATTGAGATGTACCATTTAACCCTTTCCAAGGTATGTTAAATGATTTATTGAATTGTACATTGAAATAAATCATGGGAATAGAGGACCATGTCCCTATACCACTGACCATTTTCTTTATTACTTAATATTGAGATGTTCTTTATATGTAAATTAAAAATTACTATAAATGGGGGGGATTCACTTAATGATATAACTTTTATGCCAGATAAATTATTTATTCCATGCTCTGTGGTGAGTTAAACATATTATATAATATACAATGCCTAGTGTGATTAGAAGTGAACCTAAATAGTACAGTTAGTATTTGGGACTATGATCGTCCACATTTCCATATTGAGTGAGAGGTGGGTTCCAAATTATAATTTCTATAAATGGAATCTTCAGGATTGGTTAATTAAATTATAGTGAAGAAACAATTATTATGCACCCTATAAGACACATTATATCCAATATGAATTCCATAAATAGACTCATTTTCTAGCTGGCATGTATATTCCCATGTGATACATGGACTCCCTTGGGAAATTCCAAGGAAGGAATCGGAGGGTATACTATAATTATACCATGATTGATAATTTTACTCCACAAGTAAATTTCCAAGGATGGAATCATAAAGAATATTATTTTATTCCCTATGAGTGATACTTGGGCTCCCTATGTGGACCACTAAGTAGAGACACAGATGGAAGTAACCTTATACCACACCCATAGAAATACTAGAATACATATTAAGGATACTTAAAAATCACAATTTCTTGGGTGGGATCCGGTTACTAATGAATTAAATAATTAAATAATTGTATGACATATCTTCCAAGACAAGGAACAATCTTTAATTTAGTAGTTTCCTTACTTTTATGATGTACTCATTACCTATGTCTTGATTAGATTTGTGTTAGGGGGAAAACTGGTCTATGATCCAAGTCCTAATACTTCATTATAAATTAAATCATTTTTGACTTATTATGTAGAGACAATCCATCTTAGGCTGATGCAGGTATTATAGGCCAGGTGTTACATGAGAACCCAGACATGTGAGGGTCGATTATTATGGTAATTAGTTTCTTAATTTTATTGTTACCTACAAAAATATTATTATATATTCAGATAAAGGATGGAATTAATAACATTTGGTGGTTTCATACTTGTTAATCTCACACCCAGTACGGGCTATCATTTGATACCTGGACAGACTTAATTTATGTATGTTGAGACATGGGAAAGCACCTGGGTTTAGATTCTTGATTTACTATAGCATAACAGAGGGGGTAATATGATCAAACGTTGTCTCGTGATTCTATAAGAAAATATTATTTTTGTATTTTTGATTCTTTTGGTATAGATGTATATTTGTTTACCTCTAGCACTATTTACATATATTTCTTTTCTTATATCATTCCATGATCATCATTTTGTATATGACATTGAAAAATATGATTAAATGATATTCATACGGTGTATGTTAACTATTCTACTGCACACTTATGTTTATTATTTAATTATTGAAAATATTATTATACCATTGTTCCACAATCAATTCATGAGTGTATAGTCTCCCCACTTTTCCAGCTTTTACCCTCGCTTCTAGTCTGTAGCCTCTAGTGTGTGTGGAGGTGTTCTTCAGCTGATGTGGCCATCCCGGATTGGTTAATATTTAGTGAACTAGGTGTGGCATGTAACAAAATGGTATTAGAGTGTTTAATACATTTATTTTATTGCCTCATTATTTCAGGATTATAGAAAAGAGAAACATGATGATTTTTGATTTCATTATGAGCCAATTCTTGGGAGTATCCAACCCAAGTATAGTGAATAGATAATTTTTTGGATGAGACATGTTGTTCTATATTTATCTTATTGTAGTTGCCTTGATTTCCCTAGTTTCTGATTCACACGTTGTTTAATGTTCCTCATATCTATATATTTTTCCCCATGGTTGATATGGAAAGAATATGTTGCGTCATGCTTCTTTATAGGAACATCAAGATTATTATTCCATGAAAATGCCCTGACATGTTTATATTAAAATGTGTATTGCATATATGATGATTTACTTCCTTTATTTTTTTCCCTGAAAATGTGTTAATGGTTCATGATGGGGCTGGATAAATAATTGGATCCAATTAAAGGGATTCTAATAAAAAATTATAAAGTGTATGGTACTTTATGAATTTTGAATGAAAAAAAATTTAACTTTACCTTGACATATATATATATAATGACATTGAACATAAATGTACTAAATATATAAATTAATTCTCATCACTATATGGGGATACCAACATAAATTTAATGTGTATTACACCTAAAAGTTTCAATTGACACTTTATATTTCAAGACCTATGACTACAGAAGAGAACGTGACCTTGAGCCGTCCTTAGTAGTGGGTAGTTGGAAGTTTATCATTCTTTATTTATGATATGTAAGTTTCCATGAACTGAATTATGTCATAGGAAAAGGGTTGTTACTTTTATATAAGGATTCTTTACCTATCATCTTATTATATCTCTACCTTTAGAAGTAATTAGTTATGGTATTCAGTTGTGTGTTTGGAATTTGTAGAGATATTCCTCCAAGAAATCCTTGAGTCATACACTAAAAGGGTGGTGAAAACCATACTTCGGAGGTGGTGGGACCTAGGAAACAAGTAGGACCTCCATTATTTCCTCTTGTAATTTTTTCAGTTATACCTTCTATGAGAAACAACACTATTTTAGAGATGGGTTTATACACTTTATATAGATTGTTTAGGGAGCCCTGTAACCTACCCCAACTATGGAATAATTTAATTGTGAGTTTCAACACCATAGTATTCCAATGTTTTCATGGGGTGATGGGACACATTCTACAGAGTCGTGGTTTGAATCCATGCTCTAAATTTTTATTATCACAAGATACATCCTAATATGAGGGTGAATATCGCCATGTACATGCTAGTCGATTCCTCCAAAAGAGGTGGGATATTTTTACTCAAGTTGATGATCCTTAAGATATGGATTAGAGGTATTTTTAGTGGCCTTCTAGGACTATTTCAACTTAGAGAGGTTTAAGTCCAATAATGCGAGAGAGTTTATGCAGTTAGAGATGGGTGTCATATCATTCATTGACTATTATTACCATTTTATATATCTCCAAAATTTCACACATATTCTATTAGGATACTTTTTATCTAAAGATATAAGACTCGAGGATGTTCCCTAGTATGATATATGATCATCGGTGAATGCTTCTCAGCTTAATAACATAGCATGAATAGTAATTCAAGAACTTATCATTGATCATAACTTAAGAGTGGTTGGGGTGTGAGAAATGGAGTATTGATACAAAGGTGTTGAACTATATCAACCAATATTATGAAGAATCATCTAGATATTTCATGTGGGGATATTATTATCTATTGTACAAACTCATGTAGCCATGTGAGGTCTTATCAGAGAGGTAGGCCGGAACATATGATGCATTAGTGTATAAAAGACCCAGTATAGAGATGATATTGAGGAAATATGAGCCATCTACATAATTTTCTCAAAGTTTTTCTACAGTATCTAGTGTAGAAATGTCTACCCTACTCCATGTTTAGAAGTAGAGTCAACTGATTATCCTTTGTCAGGGAGCTAGAGTAAAACTGAGTATTATAGTTGAGGTGGTGGTCATGATAGGTCTAGCTAGCCATTAGACATATAACACTAGAATAGTGAACCTTCTTATTATAGAATGGATATATATTGGGGTTGAAGAATAGGAAATATGTATGCAGTTCAACTGATTCCTGAGGAGAAGAGTGTCAGACCTTCTACAATGAGAGGTATTATTCTAGTTTCCATAACATTAGTGTCCACTCTTTTTGATAAAGGTGCTTCCATTCTTTCAAATATATTCTTATTTTGGGGATCCTTGGGCTCTATTTACAATTTTTTATGGTGTGATGAAACATGATACTCTCATTTCGATATGATATGAGACTGTTTTCTAGTGAAGGGAGTCCCTCTTGAGATTGGTGGGTTTCATGTGGTATCTGACCACTTTGACTTCGAGATGATAGGGTTCGATATCATACTCGGTATGGATTGCTCTGTTCAGATTAATTCTTTTGTTGATTGGTATCACTAAATAGAGATTCTCACATAATCATATGAATTTTTTTTCACAACAGTGAATGGGATGTCCAAATGAGGCATGCTAGACCAGAGCCTTGGGGACTAGGAGTGAAAACAACCTAGATTGTTAGTTTATATTTTCAATACAAGGTAACTTGTAAGGATGATTTACCTCCAACTATAGATTTTTTTATGGATGTTTTCCTGACTGAATTTCTTGGACTACCACTTGATAGGGAGGTAGTGTTTTCAATTGTGAATGTTTCTAGAGGTTCACCAATATCTTTTACTCTTTACAAGTTGGCTACAATTTAGTTGCTGGAACTGAAGAGACGACTGGAGGATTTGGTAGCTAAGGGGTTTATAAGACCCAGTTATTCACCGTGAGGTTCACAGGTTTTTTTAAAAAGAGATTAGATAGTACCCATATGATTTTTTATAGATTATTTTCACTTTACCATTGTTATGGTTATGAATCATTATTAATTACCTCGTATAGATGATCCCGTTGATCAGCTCGGAGGAGAAATATTTTTCTCTAAAATTGATATGATATTAGGTTATATTTTGGTGCATTTCTTGGAATTAGGTATACCACATACAATATTACATTGTAAATATTTCTTGTATGGTTATTGTTTTCATTCCATTTAGTCTCACGAACCCTCTATAATGTTTCATAGCACTGATGAACTTGGTTTTCCAATAATATTTGGATTTGTTTATAGTGTTATTCATGGAAGGTATCTTTTTATATTCTCACACATGAAACATCCATGAAAAAAATATTTATATCATATTAGACACATTGATATAGGATACATTATCCACTAATCTCACAAACTATCACTTTGTGATGGATAAAATTAACTTATTGGCTCACATTATCTTAGAGACTTGAGTATTAGTTGACCTAGAGAAGATGATAGGTTTAATTTCTAGGTATAATCCCAATAAAATTTTAGATATATGAAGTTTATTTGGGATAAATTGATATTAAATGTGTTTTATACAATATTTATCAAACATAGAAATACCACTTATGGGGATGAATAATAAGGGGGAACTATTTTTATGTTTCTAATATTAGGAGAAAGACTACTGGGAGAGGAAGGGAAGACTGACTTCAACTCCGATCCTTATTCTATATAATCAAGGTATTTGTAATATAGTTTATTAGAATGCATCATAAATGGGTATAATAGTATTTATGATGTAGGAGAATAATGTTTTGGTGCATGGGTTTTTTTATTTGTGTCCATACAAGAGGAATTATCAAACTCATGATCTTGGGTAAGCTGTTGTAGTAGATGGCATACATTGTCGGAGGCACTGCATAATTGGACTACATTTGTGTGGTATACTGACCACAATAGACTCAATTAAATGTTTAAAAAATGTGACTTCAATATAAGGAAATGAAGGTTAGTTAAATACCTTTAATTATTTTAATTTGTGGTTTCATATATGCCTAAAATAGAAATGTAGTATCCAAGGCTCTAAGAAAGAGGACTCATACATGGGTAGTTGAGGAAGAAAATAGTGAGTGGAAGCTTATGGCCTGATTTTATAATAATCATTTAGAGGTTCAGAACCTACATGGAAAATCAATAATTGAAATTTTGTTATTTACCTCTTCAGTTAGGGAGATATTGAAGATGATGCACATATCTGATTCAGAGGGCATAGTTCTACAGGAGAGTATTGAATTTGGTGAGCCTCTACCTAGTTGGATTGGTGTTGAGGATGATATCATTAGAATTTATGGGTATTTATGGGTTCCGACATATTTATGACAATATTTTATGTCAGAATCCCATGCCTCAATATTGGATGTGCATCCTGATCTTTGCAATATGTATTGTGACTCACATGACCAATTCTGTTGGCTGGGAATGAAAAGAGAGAAAGACGAGTTCACTACATAGTTTTCAACATATCAACACGATATAGAAAAACCTCAGAACTAGTAATTATTTTATAGCTATTACATTTCAAGAGTATAAATGGTTTGACGTCAATTGGATTTCATGACTGGATTTCCCAGATCACCCTGTGGTAGTGGTGTCGTATGGGTGATCGTAGATAAGATGAATTTTTTCCCTTTTATCACTAATTTCAAATTCATTATCTATAGATTATATTAAGATGCTATATATTTTTGCGATAATATGCCTCCCTTAGGATCCAATTTCTCTTGTATCAGATATGGGTACTAGTTTCGCATCATAGTTCTTGAAGGAGGTGTAGAGGGAAATGGGATCATAGGTACTACTGAGTACAACCTATCACCCATAGACTTATGGCTAGTCTAAATGTATGATATTCATTTTTATGGACATGATATGATATTTCTCCCAATATATTAGAGGTTCTTTTGAGAAAAAATAACCTTACATCGAGTTCACTTATAAAAAGAACCTGTAATAATCAATATAGATGGATACTTATAAGGACTTATATGGTATGACATGTTGTTCACCCATATTCTCGTTAGAGTTTGGAGAGGAATAACTACTAGGTATTCATATCATTTAGGAGGCCTCAAAGTAGGTTCATCTTATTATGAATTTGATGTTTACAGCTCATTATAGACAAAATAATACCCTAATTGTCCTAGTCGACAATAAGAGTTCGAGGTGGGGAGTCGGGGTTTTTAATTTGTTTAACAGTGAATGGGAGATATATGGAATTAAAAAGAGGTGAAGCGATCACATTATTATGTCAAGCACATCTAGATTCTGGAGAGATTCAGTCTTGTAGACTATCAGTTATTGTTATGTATCGAGCTACTGGGCCATGAACAATGTATTCCATGTATCTTAGATTATCAGACACCATTTTGATCCATCCCATATTATTCTCCACAAGGAGGTTGAGTTGGAGTTAGATGTTCCCTTTGAGAGGAATCCCATCCATCTTGTTGATTTATGTATGATGTTTTTTAAGGCTGTTCAATTCCACTATTATGAGTTCTATGGCTTCCCAACCATGTAAAGGATGAGTCTTGTCAGCTGGAGGATGACATATGTGCTTAGTGACAAGAGTTATTATGTGCTGATGCTTTACCACCCTTGGAATTGTAATTCAGGGATGAATTGTATTAATGGGGGCATATTGTAAGCTCCTTTATTTCATATAAGGTGAATAACTTTTAAATTTCCCATTAATTCAATAATTATATCATAATTAGAATTTCTAGTGGAGTTTGGAAGAAAAAAGGGGTGTCCAATGCTTATATAGAGTCCGAAGCCTGATATTTAGGAGGAGTTAGTTGGTCCAAATTGTTATTAGAAACCATGACACCCAATCCACGTGGTTAGATAAAAATTTCTATGGTGGTCCTATACACTGTCAAGGCTCGAATGAATTTTCTAATTGTTCTATTTGACCATGAATGTATGGTTGATTAGGTTGTGAGACTTGCACGGTTGGGGCACAATATGGCCAACCATACATACAAACCATGAGATCCATTAAATGATTGTTAAATGAACCATTTTCCCTGATGAGTTTTTAAATTTCTAATCCCCAATCCTCTTTTATTATTTATTCAAAAGAGGCCAACCCTCTGTTCATTTTGAATCATTCTCTATGCCTAATTCTAGGAATTAGAGGATCTCTCCTATATGGATTCCAATCGATCTGCCGTTAGTCTTGTTGGATGCATAAATATAAGCTCTCAATTCCTATTACACCTTTAATTGTTAGTCTTCCTCTCAATGAATTAATTTTGGAGGGAAACCATGTTCTCTATTTTTAGGGTGTTTTCAGTTTGATCAATTTCTTCCTTTTTAGCCTATATTATTTTTCAATCGATCGATAAGGATTTGACTACCATACTGAGGTAAGTGGTCTCATGATTTTCCTCTGATGTTGGGGGGTTTAAATATTATAGTGTTGTTCCATATTATGAATCTCCCTAGAAATTATTATAAATTTATTTTTTATTTTAAATTGAATGAATGAGATTGAACAAAATAACCCATGAGAATTGTTTAAATATTATTAAAGGTTAAGGAATTATAATTGAACCACCCCTTTAGGATGTTATGATAAAATTGATTAAACCACCATGGGTTTAATTTTTATTTTTTCACCTTTGAGGTGTACTATTTACCCCTTGTATGGAGATGTTAAATTATTTGTAGAATTATAAATCGAATTAAATAAAGGGGTGGAATGGAATACCATGTCTCTGTACCATTGGTTATTGTCCTTTCTTATTAGATTCTCAATGTTCAACATATCTTAATGCACAATTAAGGAAAATGGGAGTATTTATATTACTCTAGGTCCTCTAATCCTAGGAACTGGTTTATTCTACCTTTTTAGGTGAGCTAAAAAACTTATATAATATGAAAATGGCCAATTAAATTAAAAGTGAAGATAAATTTTATGGGAATTATTTGGTCTAGTGACCATTCCCATTTTCATTATGTGGGTGAGAGGATGGTTAAAACATAAGATCACCATAAATAGACTCATAAATATTGATTAATTAAATTATTATAATGAAATAATTATTATTCTCCTTGTGTGACACATGGGTTTTCATATGAAATCCATGTAAAGAATCATTTGGTAGCTAGATTGTATATTCTTGATTGATACTTTGACTCTCTCATGGGATAACAAGTAGGGTATCCGAGGGTAGACTGTTGATATGCCATGAGTGATACTTGGACTCCTAATATGTGATTATATGGATGTACTTATATGGTATATTTTTATACAATCCATGAGTGACACTTGGTGTCCCTATGTGGACTACCAGGAAAATACATAGTGGATCGTGATATTATACCACACCTAGAGGGATTCCAATCTCTTTATGAGGGATTACATGGATGGAACTATAAGGTGTTTGGTTCATGATATTCTTAGAGTGATACTTGAGTTCAGATTTAGTAACACAACAGATGGGATCATGTTACCTTATAATTGAATAATAAAATTATTATATGATGCATCTTCTATGCTAAATAATGATATTGAATTATATCAATGAATTAATTTCATATTGGAATTATTAAACATGTTTTTCTCAAAATGAGTTACAATGGACACTTGGGAAACGATAAAGGTCTTGGGACTTTCATATAAATTAAATCACGATTGAATAATTACCCACAAAAATTCCGGTGTAGGCAGAAGCTGGAAACATAGGATTGGTTTTTCCATGCAATCCCAAATGAATGTCGGTTCTTTATTACATCAGAGAATTTCGTTATTTTATTGTTACATGAACAATTTTTAATATACATTCACAAACCAAATCACCATAGACCCATTTGGAGGTTTCGTACTAAGTTTATCCTACTCCCTACTTGGGGATGTCATTTGGAACATGGAAAGACTTCATGGATAGAGGTAGGGATTGTTGCAAAGCCTAATTTACAAGGCATGGTTTACTATGACATGGGTTTGGGAGATTACATGACCAAGATTTGGATCCTGATTCTATGAGGATATTGTCTTTTGGTATTTTTTTTCTTTTAGTATACAAGTATGTATGTGTACTTATTGCACATTATACCAACAGTTCATTTTTATATAGCATTCTAGGATCATAATATTTATATATTAAATTGATAGAAGTGATTACATGGAAATTTATATGGCTTCTGTTTACTCTTCCACCATTCAGTTAGATTAATGAATTTTCTATTGACTGATATTTTTATACTGTTGTGCCACAATCTGATCATGAGGGTTTAGTGTCCCCACTTTTCCACTATGGATCGTCACTACTAGTCAGTATCCTCTAATATATTTGGTAGAACACTTGAGGTCATGTTAACTACTAGGTTCTGTTATTAGAAAGGGAACTAGGTATCAAATTTCACACGGTTTATGAGGAATTAGTCATCATCCTTACTATAAAATGTATCACTATATATCCACATAACAATCCATTAAAAGGAAATATATATAATAGTTATCCGAACTGAGTATAATCCAAACATGAACCTTAATGGGAAAATAAAATATAGGTTTTTTGTACTTTAAATAATTGGCCTCTATTATTATCAATAATAAAACACTAGAAGGCCTATAACATGTGGACCCTATCTGAAAAATATGATGCATTAAACACCTCTACCCTTTTGCAACAAAAAATAAAAAACAATCACTGGCCTCTTCCAAAAGGTACAAGGGAAATAAGAATATATTATTTCTTAGAATCCATAAAACATATGTATCCATAAAGGAGACAATCATATTAAAATGTATCATCAAATATCTCAAAATGTAATTCTATATATCTGGAAGCATTATAATCTTATCGAAACTAGTGTTTTCAATACACTAGTATTATATCCGTCCTAGATTTATACAGATTCATAATTATCATTTCTACCACAACCAAATTATTTATACAACATTAAAGGATCAAATTTGACACCATATTTTCACATCCTGAGTCAGTTCACTGTATAGATATTAACTAAACTGGTTGGTACAATTGGCTCAATACATCTTCCCCATATAAAAGTGGATATATACTAGAAGGGATATCCTAAGGTGTGTCTAGGGAGAGACTATTCCCACATATATGAGTAATCATCTAGTTATAATAAACAAGCATTATCCATAATAGAAAATAAACATAATGCAAACGTATAGAATATAAAAAATATGTAGTAAATGAGATGATATATAACCTAAACAAAAATGAAATACATAAAAAACTAATTTTCAACTACCTGTATCACATATACATGAGTAAATAGATGAAAAAAAATAATTTTTCTCTAATGATTAGTCAAAGATGAACCACGAAAACTAGTCTAAAAGACATGAATGAGCTGCTCATACCTAATCAAAGAGTCCATATGTGTGTCTATGGTCAATAATGGTATCCTTGTGCTCACCTTATCCATCTTGTATCAATTGTTAATAAGAAATTGGACATAAGTTTTTCACACACATTGAGGTGCATATATAGCGGGTGAGAAATAAATTTTATAAGGCCACACCAATAGAGAACATATACTCATCATCCATGAGTGAATGCTCATGAAATATTCTAAGACTATCCTAGACACAATAAGAAGTAAAAAAAGAAAATAAGACCATAGTTGATCCATCTTCTTGTGATCTAGATTGACCATACATTCTTTGTCCAACACCAAAAAGTATCAATGAAATTTATGCCACCACATGGGGATATAAATCCTAGAATTTGTTTAACTCATACAGTCCCCTAATATATATATATACATACATAACATATATTCCCAATATCAAGTGGACATATTGAAAAAGTCACATAACACATACATTAGTAGTGATTAACTCATACAGTCCCATTACCCTCTATATGATGCATTTCTGTGAACATCATTTCTTCTAATTTCAATTATATCATTTTAGAATTCATTTTATAAAAAATTCAATAATACCAATGTTAATGGATATATCTACCAATTTCAATCATAATCCCAACGTTGAATGTCAGGTCTACTAATTTCAATAAATGATGAGGAACACCATGTTCATCAAACCAAAAACTAAGCCTCATAATTTGGATCCTTAAAAGTAACTCTAGGAATACCCATAAATAATAGTCAAACAAATGGGCTTAGAATCCAGATCCAAGGAAGTACCTCTAGGTATTCCCATCCCAGAATCACATTATATCAGGACCCTTGGGCTGAGTTCTGAGAAGCACGTCTAGAAGGTTTTCTACATCAAGATTAACTAAATTAAATAATAAAATAATGTGGTGTGATAAAAACCTAAACCGTCACTAATACAAAATCCCCTCAATATTACATGTTATAAATATGTTATAACTTCCAACTTCTACCATTTATACCCATATATCTGACACACTCACTCAGGGCTGGTCAAACACTATATCACCCTTTGGGTCCCTCAAGTAATAACACATGAGAGGAATTGTACTTGTGTTCCTCAATGAATAATTATAATCAATGGAACCCCTCTTGGGGTTATATAAATTACAATTTAAGAAAAGGAATCCCTATTTGAATGATCAGAAATGGTAATCATGAGGAGGTATGAAATATAAGATCCTCCAGGTCATAACATAAGTGGAGGAATCCTACTTGCAATACTATGTCACACACTTGTTCTTAACAACCCATGGACTCATAGGACACCCACTTCTTCCTAACAACCCATGGAATCATGAAAAAAATAACCACACCAAAGAAGTTGTATGAGATAAATGTAAAATCCCAAAAAAATCAATATTGATTTCTCGTGGACACTATTAGATCAATTAATCACTCAAGTATGGTTGGAACACCTAACCAATTAGTTCCATCAAGTCAAATTACAACTCTGATAATGGTTCATTGTCTCAAAAAAGTTTCTATATTAGAAACATATTGATATAAAGTTATATAATTGAATCATTATCACATACATCATGTGGGTAGCATTTTAGGTCTCACACTTAAGAGAAAACGTAAACTATTTTATTGAGGAAGAACCTTTCAATTATGTATTTCTTACCCTAAAATGCCAATTGGGAGTCCGTGAATCACCCCAAGAGTTCCATCACCATAATATAACTGTTAATATACTCAAAATATACTCCTATTAGGTCTAATTACAACATCATGGCTCTATAACATTAAATACCATAAACATTGTAGTTAGGGAGATGTACACAATGTACATATCAGGGTATAGGGTGTGTAATCTAAAAACATCAGCTAGGTGATCCCTTCATCCTTTCTTGGTGAGTAAAATACAAGTACATGGAATGTAAAAAATGTACATGGAATATAACCTACATGGGATAAATTAAAATTTATCTAAAATGGAATATCCATGTTTTTATAGTAGTTGAGTACTACTATATAAAATTTTAACCATACATCGTTTGGTTTTGTACCACACACGACTAAGATCTCCTACTCAGGTATTTAGGCCTTGTACTCGGCTATATGACTGAGTGCTTGTAATAAAAGTGTACTCTACGTAATTGGTGTGTATTTTAACAAATTCATCTTCATCAAATAGTAATAACAAATAGTATTTGTTCCTTAACTACATATAGTTTGACCAGGCTTTATAAATGGGAACACCATATTATCGGCATGAAATGACATTTTTCTCCTAGTAAAACCATATTTACCCTGTGGGGGTACATGGAAGTCATAAAAGGGCCTTAAAACAGAAGTATGAAAAATGGTGGATCTATGAAGAAACGAATTTTTTTTTAATCCTTTCAGATTAATCCACTAAAGCTTTAAAAATTTTCATGTTCCACCACTACCACACAACTGTCTGACTCTTCCCGAGCTCAAAGACGACACCTCTATTATCCAAAATCTCTTTAGATATAACTTTTTTACTCTTTTAAATGTAATGGGGATACCATTGAATTTTATTCATTAAGTTTGTAGGGAGTAGAATAATGAAAATGGAAACAATAAAAGAACAAGAAAAAAGTGATCAAGATTAGCCTCAATGCCCAACATGAGTTTATACCTCACCTTTAATAATCCATTTATCAAGGAATAAATGGAGAAAAAGAAACCAAAATATAATTAGACAGTGAATATATATCAACAAACAATACTCATGAATAAATTACTATTTAAATAATCAAATATTTATTATTAAATGTTTCATGAAAATTTGAACGTCTCAGAATTCCACAAAACATATGTCCTATAAAAAACACCATATTTTGAGAGAAATATAGTGGTTGAATATATTATATATAATAATATGATAGATTAAAGAATAATTTTACCACATATGTGAATTTGAATTCAAAATTTCAAATTTCAACTACATTTCATAGTACAGAAAAATAGGTCTTTAAAGAGAGGACATGGAAATCATTGCATCTTTTTTATTATAAAAGAATAAAATTACACAAAACAAGACAATAAATATTCTATGAAATTATATATATATTTTTTGGAAACTATATGGTTGAAAATTCTAAATATATATCTACATGGGATTCAAACTATGGTTAAAATATGACACTATTTTATTATATTCATTTTTAATAAAAAACCCATTGTCACGTCTTTCCTGAAAAAATGTTTAAGAAGCTGGCCTAGTATAACATCTAATATTCCATCACCGGAATGGGGAAATAATTTTCTAACTCTATAAATTTTTAATTGATTAAATTTTATTGATGTTATAATATTGAATCTAATCATTGATTTATTTTACCCTTATAGAGACTTCAACGAGAAATGAAAATTAAAGCTTAAAGTGTCGAAAGAGAGTAATTATTTGGATATTATATAAGGGACAAAAATTAACACCTTGGAAATTATTTATATTCATATAACATTAATTTTTAATTATTGAATATCGATTCATGATTCTCTAAAAGTTAATTTAAATTTTCAATGAATGTAACACATTAAATCATTTTGTTTTTTGGAAGCTATGTGTAGAAGGAATTATTGAAAAGAAATTCACAATACAAATAAATCCTAGATAAAATTTTTGTTTTATTAAATTATATAATAATTTTCATTAAAAAATAAATATTAATCCTGGTTAAAATCTTATTTTGTCTTCTTGAAAATTTATATTAATTATGTGATAATTCATGAAGTTATTCGAAACAGGACACAATTGCAAAATTACATGCTTAACATGCTAATTTTTGTTGAGATTTAAGGAAAATTAATGTTTTATAACCAAAAATAAAATTAGTTTTACTTATAAAATATACATTTTTCGAATATATTTTAATTTTTAAAAATATGATTTTTTTATTAATAGTGTGACATTGGTACATTATATTGAAGTATTGAATTGAAAAACTACTTTTTTAGTATAAATTGTTTTATTTTTTTTCTTACCTTGATTTTTAAAAATGTGTATAATTTTATCATCTATGTGAAGGGGTGGTTTCATTTAAATAAATATTATAATTCATCAAGAAAACTTAAAATTACCCTCTATCTTTTTAATGTTGAATATTTCATTGCTTCAGTTTTCTTTTTCATTCGTTTCCATTTTTTTAAACTAGGGGGGTTTTCCTACCATGAGGGGATTGATATTTTCATTTATTCATGAATTAAATTGAGGAACATATATTCATTAATCTATTTAAAAAAACTATTTCGGGTAAAATATTTAGAATATTTTTTGAAAATTTCTATTTTATTTTAACTTATTGATTGTAGTTTTAATCTAATAATAATTGTATTCAAATGGTTAGAGTATAAACCCATAATCCTAGATGAGATATATTTCATATAACTTTAAAAAAAATTAATTATAATGTTTATTTTATTTTTAAACATACATATCCATAATTTTTATATAATTATAAGACACTATGAAATTATGTGGTGTGTTCATCATGGGGAAATTGAAAATTTTAGAAGAGAAATTGAATAAAAAATGAGGTTTGACTAATTCCATTTAAAAAAATTCAAATTATATAACCCTCCTCAAAACTAGAATCCATTTTTTTGTAATTTTTTATTTTTTTTAAGGAAATGATAAGTTTTTACTTAAAAGATGTTATGGGAGAAAAACAATTCCATGGATATTACCTCTATGTTGGGATGCCATTTATTTTGTTTTTGAGAGACATTTTCAACCAATTAGTTTTAAAATTTTATTTATTTAGGATAATAAATTTATTAGGTGCGGGGGAATTTTATATAGATTTATATTAATACATTTTTTCTTATCTATTTTGGAAAATAATTTTTTTGGTTAAATTTCTCATTTGATGGAGAATAATTTATTATAGATCGTTTTCAATGAAAATATAATTATTTCAATTTTCTGGGTAAAATTTGAATCATTTGTATTTAATAGATCAGTTTCTCATTATTTTTTTTAATATATTTCATGAATAAAAATTATTATCATTTTTGTAATATTAGAAAAAAAAATATCTTGAAATTTTTAATAGTTTATGATTTTGAGTTGATATTTTCATGGTCTTTTTTGTTTAATATTTATTTTTTTAAACTAATTTTAAACATATTTTTGAAGTTCACAAAAATTACATTTTATATCTATATTAATGATCCTATATGAAATTTTAATTCATTTTTAGCATAATAGTAAATTTTTTAAGATGTCATTGAACCATGGTAGAAGAAATGTAATTTCAATGAGGGTCATCCTCAACACAACAAGGTTGATAATTGACTAAAAATTTTCTAAACAAATAGTTTATAACATGTTTTATAAGGTTCATATTGATCTATATAATATTAATTTTCACCATATTAAGGTTCATGTAGTTTATGATGTTTATAACATTTGAGTGATGTTATGTTCATTTTTTGTGTCAGAGTGAAAATTAGTTAATTAAATATTTATATGGGGATCATTTCCCCAATGTAGGGTTAATTATATGCTACTAAGTGATATCATAGGTTTTAAAAGTAGTGAAAGTAAGGTTCCATGGGGAAATAATTTTTCAAGTCATCTATTGGTGTGTCGTCCAGACCACATAAAATGGAATAATGGATATGGAAGTTATAAAGTCATTCATTTGGACTCTATTAAACTCATGGGATGATCATGATAAATGAAATATCATCTAAGACACTCCTAAATGAATAAAATTCTACAATCTAGGAATGTATGTGGAAAAAAAAATTTATTTGATCAAGTTTATATAATGATTTGAAGATGAACATGATTAAATATTCTATGAAAGTTGGATAAAAATAGGGTTTATGGAGAGGGTGGATGAATCATTGAACCAAAGCATGGATTCAAACCAATAAAATTAAAAACAAATGAAGTAGGTCGAATCCCAATGATCCCAAATTCGAATTAATAAATATAGAATATGGATTATAATCTAGAATTACAAGCCTTAAATTTAGTTAAATATTTTTAGTCATTTATAGCTGTATAAAAGAACCCAAAAAATTTAGTTGTAATGTGACTGATTTCACATTGAATAATAGTAATCACAATTGCATGCTTATTTTAGTGGATATTAAAGGGTCCTCGATGATTTAAAATGTTGTGGATCAATGGTTTGAGATGAATTCACCTCATGTTAAAATTACTTCCCACTAAATAAGTCTATTTTTTGATGTGATATTTTTTCAAAAATTAAATATTATTTTGAGAATGGTAAAAGAATAGAAGTTGTGGGTGTTATTTAACCTATTTAGTTTCAATGTGATTAGGATGATTTCGAGTGTGAGTGAGTAGATTATGTTCAGTAAGTTAAAGATTATACTTTCTAAAAGGTTTCTTGGATCAACTATTACGAGCTATGTTGAAAAAAGGTGAGGAGTTCACAAATATGATATCTAGATTCTTACCAATATATATAAATTCTACAGTAACTATGGTTATGTGAATGTGTAAGAGGTTGAGAGTTCTATAAATGCTATAGGGGAAGTGGAAAATTGTCAAAGGAGACGGTACATAAATAACATTATAACTATGATTTTTTTATTAAATAACTCTTGTAAAAATATTTCATAGAAAAATCATAAAAAAATGTTGTTGGTGGAAAAATATTTGGGGGGTGATTCTGAAAAAGGAAATAAATTCTAGAGATTGGGGGGATTAATTATTTATAAAAAATGTGATACATAAGAACTAGGACTAGATGAAAAATGGTAGTGATTGAGAGTATAATTGTTATGGGATATTCAGATGGGGATAGAATCAAGCTCTATACAGAAGATATGTATTTCTCTTTTCTTTGATTTATTACTCTTGCCTGTTTTTAATATGAATTTATCATATATCACTGATTCACTTTTTAAAATGTGAATGTAAATTACTTTAGGCTATTGGATTTTAATTAACTGAATGTTTGGACAATTGTTTTTCTTATTTTTCCATATTATTCTTTCATCCTTTGGATTGTTTCACGACCATACATATTTTACACCCTGATGATAATTTTATATTGGTAAAATTATAGATAAACACATTTCCCTAAATGATTACATCATTTCACAATTAAATAATTTTCTGAAAAATTAAGCTGGGTATTATTTGAAGGATAACATTGTAATTATTTTACACTATTTTTCTAATTTTTAATTCATCAGGAGTACTATTTTTATATTGTTCTATGTACTAACTAGTAAAGAACATTGGAAACTTTTCCAAATAATATTCAACATAAGCACATAAATTTGAAAAAGTTGTAGGTTTTTTCTGTATAAGAGAGAACCATTTAGTTTGTGAGTATTTTATTAAAAAACAATTTATTAATGATATTTCATTGATTAGTTTTGATTCTCGAGTGGAAGTTATTTGTCTTAACACTATTTATAAATTCTTTTAGCACTACATTAATTATTCATGATGTAAGAGCTACAATTATTTAATCAATATATATTAGTCTGATATCACAATGTTCATAAATTATTCATCCCTTAACTCTTTATTTTTTATTATCACATAATCTATTTCTTTACTTCCTAACATTGATTTCATATAATTTTAGATCAATCAATTCATCCCATAAATATCCATCTCTGATATTTCTAATTACTCTTGTTGTTTTATTAGTTTTTTAATTTTCCTGGGTACATAATATTCATTCTCTTGGGTTCATGCCTAATTTCTCCTATAATATTTTTAGTATGTTGTAAAAATTTTGTTTTTAAATATTTTATGATATCATAGTCATAAACAATAGGTACCTAATTATCTCTCTCCCCATTATATATACTTACCTATCTCTCTATCAATATCTACACTGTATTAGAACGACTTCCAAATACTCTTTGTAAAAGAGATATCTCCCAACAAGTACCCTTTGAGTAAATCTATAATTATGGAGTAATCCTTTTAGTGAATAAAATTCCTCTAAAAATAATTATTTCTTTTAGTATTTAATATTTAATATTTCTACTACTATTACTTATTCTTCTTATTGATTTTTTATTTTCTTATTCATCTTATTAATATTCATAAATTAATGTTTTTTATATTTTTTTAGTCTGTTAGTATTTATAATATTTTAAGGATTTTCAATTTGGTGATTCTAGGATAGTAATTATGTTTACTATTTCTCATTTCATTATGTTTCAATTTTTTCGAATCATCAGAATTTTTAAGGTAAAATTTATCAATTTCGATTGATATTTTGAAGGTAGAAATACAAATATTTTCCTATTTGATATAGATCTTTTACTCTTGCGTTTTATTTTATAAATGAAACATGATATGTATTGATAAAAAAATTGGTAACTCAATTTTCTTCATGATTATTAAGTTCTATTATTTTAATTTTTTTTAATTTTGTGACTGAACACATTGTGATTCACTCAATAAATTATATCTTGATTAAATTTGGACATAGTATTTGAAAAAATATTTAATATTAAAATTAAATTTATGGAATTTTTTCTAATGGGATGAATTTTAGGGTATCTAAAAGATAAACACATTATGTTATCATGAATTTTTTTTTCTAATGATGGCATCGTCAATATAATATTCATTAATGAATCATTAATTTTAGATTAAGAAAGCAAATTTTTATGAACTAAACCACTCAATCTAACTTTTACCCTTCATTGTTTTTTCTAAAAATTTGAATGAAGAAAAATAATAATAATATATAAAATTTTACACATCACCTAGTTCCTTGTAATGTTGACACCATTTCATTGGTAGACTAGTAGTAGTGTATGGAAAATAAACAGAACTTGTTTTTTTATAGACGGACTATATTTTATTTTCTTTTTGTGTAAATGATAATGGTGTATTATTATGTTTATGACGCTATATAAAATAAAATCATAAACTAAAATCATTTTTGAATTTTTGTCTTGAGTTGAATCTATGGAAATTAAATTATTCTTGAAATATTTTTGATTATTATATTCTTTTTTAATTTCTGTTTTTCTTGATGTAAGTGATTATTTCAAAATATAATGTCATATTCCTATACTTATATTTTTTAAATAATGTTTAGTGAATATTTATCTTGTAAGGAAAAACTTTTATTCGATAGTAATAATGAATAATGTTAGATAATAGGTATAAAATTACATTATTTACGAGTAAAGATGATAGAGAAAATGTTTTACTATGATATTAAAAGGAATGATAAATATATTGTCACTATGTTTCTTTTATTAGGGAAGAATATTGATGTTATTGACCATTTTACCAAGGCCTGTTGGTTTCTAATTCCATCATCATAGCAAGATAAACTAGATGGTTTAGAATTTTTTAAATATGAATTTATAAGACTTGGACACTAATAGTAATACATTAACAATGAGTTGAGTTTTGATATAGATGAGGAAAAACCACATACCTGAATTTAAAACTATATAATGTGATCATATGTTTTTAGAATACATATTTTTAGATATTAAAATAATATAAATTTATTACTATTTATTGTTCAATAATATATTAGTAGTTGAAATTTGTGTAAATACTATTGAAATTGAGAAGTATGTGGAGAGAGGTATGGAAACTAATTAAGAGATGAGTTCAAATGTTTTAAAAACATCACAAAATAGATAGGATAAATTTATGATTGAACTAACTACCAAATTTTTTCCACTCATTAACATTATTTTAATGATTTTAAATCCACAACCATATATGTATATTGTGGGTAAAATATTACACCTAAAAAGGATCCATATTTTCTATCTCTATTTTAATTTATCTTCCATAGGTTCAATTTTTAGATAAAATTTTATGTGGAAAACCTATTTTATTTTGAATAAATAGGAAAAACCACATGAATAATAGAGAAATCAATGTATAGTTATTCCTCATTAAACAGAAACACCCACCATCAAATTAGAGATAAATCAATGGAATTTAGATGATATGGATTTTGAAAACAATAAGACCATTTTAGGATGTCAAACCTATATTTCTCTTCTCCCAACTATTGTTCTTTATTTTTATTAGTTTAATATAATTTATCAAATTATTTTTTATATTTATATTTATTGGAATGATGTGGAATAGTTATTGAAAATGATGCCTCATTTAAAATTATTTCATTTTCCACTATTATAATAATTTTCCATGTTTATGTTTTTTGGGTATTTTAATTTTTTCAAATAATTTTAGTGTTTATTGGTGTATATAGTGGAATTAGGTAGAAGTTTAACACCATAAGGATGATACTAGTGGAAGATGTAAAAAATGACTATGTCTTCTTGGTACATTTACCAATATTATTCTTAGTAACATTGATATATTCCTTATATTTTATTATAGATAAAAAGGGATATTCAATATATTTCAAAATTTAGATCAAATATGTGCCATCCATAATAATTATTAAATAATACTATGTTTTATATTTATACCCTAAATTTCATTCAAGTTTTTATATAATTTAATGTTGAAAAATATTTCTTTTTTTATGAATTCTTGGGGGTTGGAATGGTTTAAGAGTGTGGTGGGACGACTGTGTGTTTTCAGTTTGTTATTATCTTTTGATTCTATTTCTTTAGATGAATTGAATTTCTTGGATATGTTAATTATGTATGGTTTATTGAAAAATATTATTGATATTTATTGGTTAATTAACATGAATACTAATTAATAAATTATTGAATTTAAAATTGAGCAATAAAAAATTCTTCTTACTTATGAAACCCACGGTTTGGATCACTTCCCAATTTCAAAATCATACACCCAAATGTCTGTAATCCTTTTTAATATCTTATTTGAATTACCTCTTGATTGATAAATATTGATTAATTCATTTTTACTAAAATTTATTTTTATTATGTTTCAAATATGGTGGTTTAAATTATGAATTTATGTTTATAAGATTATCACACTATTTTTGAAAGAACCATTTAATAATTTTCAATTTTTTAGTCCAAAAATTACTTGTGAATTTTTTTTGTAATCCCTCTTGATGACATGGAAATACATATGGGTATCCACAAAACTTTATTAAATTTACCCAACTAATTATATATCATTATGCATCATTTGAATTAAAAAAACTGTACAGAAGGAATTTTTGAATATAATAATGCATGGATATGTTTTTTTCTTGAATTATTATTGTCATTATATTCTAAATTTTTTTGGTTAGATGGGTGTTAACAAGATAACATAATTTTCTATCCGTCAAAATCATATTTTCGTATCCTTTCGATGCTTTTTTATATCATCTCCAATCATAGAAATGGATTCCATGAATGAACTTATTAGGAGAATATTTAACAATTGTTATCCCATCCCAAAATTTATTAAGTAATATATAATATAAATAGTGACATCTTGGTGTATGGTAGGATATCAAATTTCATTGTTTCAGAAAAAGCGATCCATTTTTTAGGACATTAAATTTGTGGCTTTATAGTTGGTGGTGTACTCCATAATACTCCTTGAAATTTTAATTCCCTCAAGTATAAAATTTTTTAGTGTGGAATAGTATTAAAAATTGAAATGGAAAAAGGAAAAAAGGCACTATGATGAATGTCTTGTATACAACCAATGTAAAGTGTGTGGGATTCCTTAGAGAAATTTTAAATTAGTGATATATTGTTCAAATTATAGGACTTATTAAGGGGTATGTATAAAGTGAGATTTAGATTTCTATATATGCATTTTAAAAAATATTTTAAGACACTAATTTCATACAATTTCATTTCGAACACAAGGCACCAACCTAGAACTATAGATCTCGCATTAAAGATATATTTGGATTAAAATAATCGTTCTCATTATATTTGAATAATAGTGGTAAATAAATCATATATAATTGTGAGATCTATCCATAATGTATTGGGAAAAGGTGCAATAATTTTCATTATACCTAAAATTTCATTCCTCTTACCTGGAAATAAATAATTTTATAAAAATATATTAATATAAAAAATGGGAAGGTGTATGAATATTTTATTTCATTAACTAATTTGCATTCTCCTATTTTAAAGGGGAAGTGCACTATTATAAATATCACTATAATATGAAATTTTTAGTAAAAATATTTGAGTTAAACATATAAATTAATAATTTTCCCTAGAGTGTAGAAACTATTTTTCAGCCTTTATTTGTCACATTTCTACCACCCACCCTCCCCTATAAAAAAACCATAAAAATTAATTATGATTAACATAGATACATGATTACTTAATGAAAAAATAAAATAGTAGTAATCCTATAGTTATGCATGTGAGGTATTTTGATAAATAATATCTTGGAAAAAACCTTTCATTGATGTGGGAGAGTAATCTTGGGAAGATAAGTGAGATTATCCATTAATAGATCATGAGAGTTTAAAAATTTATGATCAACTAAAGTGTTTAGAATGTACATTAATAAAGTCTGATTAATAACCATTTATGTGGAAAATTATTAATTCCACCAATTTCATAGATTTTTATCTTGGCTTTGATATAAGTGTTTCCCATCGAAAAATATTTAAGTAGAGATGATTGAAGATATTATGCTTTGTTGAAAATTTTCTATGTATTCAATTAAATGAATCCCCTTTTTTTATTTATAAATTTTGTGAAAATTGAGATATCTTTTTTACTGTCTTTATATGAATAAATGAATTTGGCCATGATATAGAACATAAATTTTAAAAAACAAATATAAATATATATTTTACATTTTAGATATTTTTTTTGATTTTAAATTCAAAAATTCTATTTGTTTTTATTAAAATAAAAAATACATTTAATGGAACGTATTTGTTTAAAAAAATAACTAGGAATTTATATATGATAAAAAGATTTTTATTTAAATTAATTTCATAATTTTAATATCTGAAGTTGAAGGGATTTATTTGTTGTATGTATTTTTTTAAATAAATTTCTAATGAGAGAAGTTTTTATTTTACTTTGATTATACGTATGATAATATTGGTGTTTGTTAAATGTAAAATATTTATTAATTGGAAATACATGGAGATATATTTTTATAATTGATTAATTATCATTTTTTTAATTTAAAAGGATTTCCTTGGTATATTGTTAATATTTCATTTCTTGTAAAGTTGTTTTTGTAGTCATAAGGGTATCTTTTGTTGGGGACCAGTTGGAGACATTTTTCAATAAATTTGATCTTTCCCAATGTTTCTTTAGTAATAAAATAATCCTTGGGATGATGGCATCCCAAACTATAATTCATTTTCATCACAGGAGGGATAATATCTTGTTGAAAACATAAATCCACGCCTAAGGGATGAAGATTCATCGTATCCAAGTCCCCTCCTTGATCTACTAGAGACAAAGTGCTCATTATGGAACTAGAATGATCTAGAGATACTCTTGGGATGGTAAGATCTGGGTTAATTCAATATCAGTTAACTAAAATGAGATTGGGAGATCATTGAAATTAAATTAATGGTGATGATGGATTTTTTAATAAATTATGTGAGAAAATTTGATGAAGTCTATTTGGAGTTTTTGAAAGTTGAGGTTTGTTGTCACCCAATATAATGGTAGGTGTAAAAATTTTATTTAGCAATTTGTTTTCATAGTTCTACTACTACTCATGCGTCACAAAAATTGATTGAGAGATTTAGAAGGATATTTGAGGATGATCTATGATATGGTTTCATGTAAATCCTCATATTATTTTCATGAATAACCTTTTTTGTCTTCTTTTCAACTTATTTTCCCATTTATTTATTATTATATAGGCCTTGTAATTTAAGAGGTGTTAGTGGTTCATCTTGATGTGTATATGGGGAGTAAACCTAAAACTATAACCAATTAAGCTACAGACGCTCCACTACATGTTGGTGAGGGCCACCGGCTAGCCGGTGGGCTTGTCCCCAGAAATATAATTCAATAATATACACCAAACCATAGGTAGGATAGAAATTATCTACTACATTTCTACATTATCTGATGGCAATCTCATGGGCCTCTATTAGTACATCGGTGACCCTAGCATGCATAGGATTAGTCTTGGGTAATATAATGTTCATTCCAATAATACACTTAGTTTATTTCATGGACCTTGATCCTTATTGTATAATAAGTTTATTTAGACATTGGGAAACTCCTTATATATAATTTTATCTCTTAAAATAAATTACTCATATATCTAAGTGCTGATCAAATCATTGAATCTTCCATTGTATGTTTAACACTATATTGATCCAAGATATCCTTCCTCTTCATTCTCCTTTTACTCAATGTCTTTGACAACCATGTAATATTTTTTGAATCTAGGTCTCTATTCATAGACTTTATAGATTCTTTTGGAATTTTGGGTTCTTTTCTTGATCCTCAATCCATTTCATCTGTTTTTCTAGAATTTTGGTAGTAAGTGATTCTGTATTTTTCTTTCATTATTGATATTGGATAATTTGAGATTCTTCAATGATAAATCGTGATTTAGGTTCCTTCCTTAATCAATATAATTAATTTTTTAACTTAGAGAGTGGCTTATTTGTGGGGGTTAATACTATATGTGTTTCAGGGTGGGAGGTATCATGAATCTGATTTATTTAATGAACCATGATTTGTTACACATTGATTTATTTCTTTCTAAAATATGTTACAGGTGGGATTTTTTTGGATAAAATGTTGTTGTTTTGGTTATGGTTTTGAAAATTGAGTTCCAAATTTTATGTTTTTATTGAAAATTGTTTTAATTAATGATTTTAGGGGTATTAATATGAAGCTCTATTTAATTGATATTTATATGGTAAACATGATTATGATCGATGATAAGGTATGAATCCTTTTTAGTGGATTAACTCTTACACCATAGGCCTATTAAAATAGTGTAATGTGTACACCATATGGACCAATTTGGGGAAGGTATCCACTCTCTAGATTGAACTCTTAAACCCTAGGTCTATTCTAATTGGGTTATCAATACACTAGGTGGCCTACTACTCACAAAACTCTTATGAGGTTCCCCATTGAGCTATAATAATTTAATCTGAAGGAAACTTGTTACATATTTTTATTCAAGATATGTATTTTAAAAATGTTATGGAAATAAATTGATAGGTGGGATTATTTTATGTCCTCAAAACTTTTAATTTTTTTCATTGGATTATGTTAAACTATGAATAATTACACATCACTCCTTCTCATTATTTACTTGATCATAATTTTTTTATTCTATAAAGTGTACATGTGAATCACTTTGTGGTATCATAATTGGATTGTTTCCCTCACAACATCCAAACAACTATGGGTGTATATAGATCATTTTTTATATTATTAAAGGAAAAAATTCCATGAAAATAATGTGGATTTGTTTGTTTTCATGGTTTGATAATATAGAGATGACTTCATGTCATGTGGATATGTGGTTTTTTGTTTTTTTTTAAATTGATTTAGTTTTGGGTCATTGGAATATCTTTTTCTATAATTTAAATTCTTTTAGACGGTTTAGAATTATTTTCATACAAAAATTCTATTTTTATATTTTATTACATTTTATGTTCTTTTATGTTAAAATTAATTTCCATAGGTAGTTATTTAATGTCTAGGAGGTTGTCCCCCACCTATAGGGATTAGGTATTCCCTTAGTGACTTGTAAGGAATGTCTAAGGTTTGGGAAAGTTGAGTAACACAAGTTGGATCCTTTCAATTTGGTATTGAATTGAAGTATGTTTTAATATTCATCAGCATGGATATTGGGAAAACATGGTAGAAAAGATATAAGAACATCAGGACATAAGGGTTATTTAGTGTGTTCTTGACTAGATCTTATAGTGATGGGATTTACGCTACCATGGGTTGTCATGAAATGTGTATTTTTCTTTATTAGATGGTTTCCATTCTAGTATTTTTTCATTCTTATTTATAATTATTGTAGTACTTTACTATTTTTAATAAAAATTTACTAATCTCTCTCATGTTATTATGTATTTTTTTAATTGATGTGTAGTACAGTTCTCCTAGAATACTTTCATAGATCCTTGGGTGGTTTCTACTGAAAAAACATGGTAGGGAGACCCCCATGTGATAAGGATCTCATCAAATCAATTTTGAACTATCATGATCCCCACCCCACAAAGTGTACCCCTCCTAGGCTGGCAATGTGAGAAAGAAGATAATGACACCTGAGTCCCTCCTCCAGTTGGCCCCGGGTTGGGGACTAGCCCTGAGGGTATAGTAATGCACAAATGGGAGGAATTACCCTCTAAGAGAACACAAGCGGAAGAGAGAGATATGATAGAAACCAATCAACTCAAAATCAGAACTGAAATATAAAATAAACCCATTTCCAAATATGAAATACCATGAAAAAGTACTACAACTGAAAAGAGAAAAACTGCAAGTACCCAAAAGAAAGTAAAACATCAGCTACCACGAGCCCGAACAACTCCTGCAACCACAAGCTAGTAGTAACCAGCTTGATCTCCAACCTGCACCAAGTGACCTAAAAAAGAGTTTATATATACGTAGGGTGAGTATAATAGTATACTCAGTAGGATCCTCCCTAAAGCCTCTCATGCAAAAGTAAAGAAAGCATGCTAAAGCACAGTGAAAAACGAGTGAAACTAACTCGTCACATAAACAGGTATACTATGCTCCCAAAATCACCATGGCTACTCTAACCAAGTAACACAAACAAGAATATAGCATATAGTAAATAATGCCAAGGGTACCCCTCTACTACTTCCCAACTAGTTTGCCGCTTTACCCCAATGATATACATCCTTTGAATCTCTCTCCAATAGCTTACTCATATAAACTAGGGCTAAGCTCCACAATCTGCACCACGTGCACCACAAAGGCTTGCCCGCAGACACCTAGGCTAAGCTCCACCCCATCCTCACAACCAAAAGTAACCAGGTAGGTTCCGGGTGCGACCACATCCCGAATAACGTATATCATACATCAGGTATTGTACTTCAAGCCATTATAGCCCATACACCGAGTAAGGATCCTCAAGCCATCACAGCCTATACATGTTACACCTATAGTAGTCTGTAGGATACTATATCCAGAATATGTGTTGAAATAACCACAAGCCATTACATCCCTCAACACACATTTATGGGGAAAACTAACCATTGTGCCAACGACACTAGTATCTACCAAGAGAAGATAGTGGGGTCAAAGGGGGTAGTCAGTCATTCATCCTTCCATCGAAATGTTGGGGAAAACACCCCCAGGGATCAGAATCCCCAGGGTGTCAGTTTCCTTTACCAATAGGGTGGAGTAGCATATAGAAACACAAAAAGTACAGAATATATATAACTCACAACCACACTATGGGCATAACCTAGTCTTAGCCTCCAATGCAGCTAACATCTCTCAGACTCTGGGCTGCTATTTCTAAGACTAATCATCCTATAAGCACACAACCAGTTAAAGAGCTTCATTAGGTTACTTCATTACCTTTTTCATCAATTCCACTTTACGTTAATTAATTCTTTGCACGTTAATTAACCATGATCAAAACCCACATTTAAACGTTCTTGGCATCAAATTCAATTTTTACTATTCCATTAAAGTTACAACATCACTATTAAATTCCAGTATATCCATCCCCGTGGATTAGCATCATTTAATCAAACATTCATTTCCGAATTACATTCACGTATTCCCAGGCATTTTAGAAAATCATCCTAAGTTACTAATCACAAGGGGGCTCAACACTGTGAGTAGATATACTACCCGTTGAGTCTTTGCCGCCTATAGCAAGTGTGTAGTACAATTCTCCCTCAAGAGGCTAAACATGGAAATCACATGGAATACCCAGTGCGTCTTCGCCCCTTTCGGATGAAGGGTATGAAAAACCAGCTGCCTTGAGTAATGGGGGAAAATTGAAGAAGATAACAACCAATCAGACCACCAAACATTCGGCCAACACATCCATTCCATACCATCATCCCTAGTCTCCCCGATACCCAAATGCATAAACCGATGCATCTCACCACTCTAGGCGTCATTCTCTGCCACAACCACTAGGCCTCCCTACCTCCACATATCACAACACCCTCCCAGGGTCACATCACAACATTAGCAGTAGGAAAACAACACATTACATAAATTGGGCTATCATCCCCAATTCACAACAAGAGGGTAACTCAGAATCCTTCAGCGAATTCAATCAATCAAGTTAATAGATCCATCTTGAATTAACATATTCAATTCATTGGATCCAACCTAATGAACCAAAACAGTAAGCTATCATAAAGATTAAACATGCTTACTAAGATAACTTAATCAACATCAAATCACCACAAGAACCATATTCTTTTTCATGCCTCTTTATTTTTATCCAATTAATTATCAATTAATTCCAACTTTACATACTTTTCCAATTCATCAAAACAACATGCCAACAAGAAAGGAATATATATCACACTATCTACCAAACACGAGGCAACAACATACATTCAAAGAAATTTCTTAATCTGGTTAAAATATTTAATTAGGTCAATTCCATTGGGATCTAAAGGGATAAATCATGATAACTCTGTAATTGCACATAAAAAATAAAGAAGCCACAAATCCCCTACTTCAACGGTCAAGGAACACTCAAGCAACCGGGTCGATTCTCCATGAATCCTCCTTAGATCTCCTCTCCTTACACAACCAAGACCAAATCTCATCATTTTCGACATACAAAAACCTATATCCACCCATGACAGGCATAGATCTAAGAAGATGATAGAATAGGAGGAGTAGATCTAAGTAGATCTAAGAAACCAACAAGAAAGAGGAAGAACAGCCACATACCTCAAGAAACCAGCTTCTATTTGTGAAGTGAAGACTCCGGATTGCCTCCAAAATGATTGGGAGAGGTTATTCTACCTCCAAGGAAGGGTAATCCTAAGTTATGGCTGATTAGGGGCTTAAAGGAGGTGGTTAAAGGCTAAACGGTGAAGAAACTTAAATTTAGGATCTAACTTTAAGTGCCTGCACCGCGTAGTCTCACGGTTAGAAAAACCGTGTGCTAACTGTGCGGTCCCCACAGCCTTAGCCACTCAGCTCACACAGTTTGGTGGAACGGTTTAGAGAAACCATGTGCCTCCCGTGCGGTCTCTACTGCCATAAAGTCCAGCTATGCATGGATTGGACGCACGGTTTATCAAATCGTGCGCCAACCGTGCGAAAGCTATAGGACTTCACGTTTTCTTTAAAAAGGCCACCCAAACGCACCTCCAAGCCGCCTCAATCCCCCGGGACACCTCTAACACCACATTTCACAAGGTAATGGACCGGAGAGGTCTGGGCCATTACATCAGATACCTCTCAAAACATTCTCATCCTCGAGAATCCCAAACCCACATAAAGAGAAAACGAAACTGGGTCTGAACATCCACCCATTGAGATACCTCTCAAAAGAGAGCAACCCACAAAAAAAAGGGGGACATCTCATAAACATGAAGGTTTCATAACCACTCCAATTACATTTATGCACGTAAAGAGCTAAACGTCAAACAACTATGGGTACTAATCATGCCTCTGTGACTCACATTCCCAGGTACACTCCTCCAAGCCACCGTGTCGCCACAATACCCGAACCAAAGGAAGAGAACGCCCACGCAACACCTTCTCCTTGCGGTCTTGGATCTCCAAATGTCACTCTTCAAAGGTTTCATCATCATCGGCATCAATCTATCCCCAATCAATGATGTGAGAGTCATCATGAAGGTAATGACAGATCTGTAATACATGGAAAATGTCATGAATCAGACTCATCTCTGGGGGACGTTCTACTAGCTACGCCACAGCTTCAACACGAGCTAACACCTCGAAAGGCCTAAGAACCAGGGAGAAAGATTACTTCCACGACCAAACCTTTGCTGCCGACAACAGGGAGTCACCATCAGAAACACATGATCCCCAAAATTAAACTCTAAGGGTCTCCTCCTTTGATCGGCATAGGATTTCTGACGATCTTGCGCTGCCTTCATCCTCTCACGTATCACCTGAACCATCTCTGTTGTATTCTACACTAGTTCCTGTCCGAGAATTGCTGACTCTCCATCCCCAGCACAGCACAACAGAGAACAGCATGGCCGACCATACAAGGCATCAAATAGTGCCATACCATTGGTAGAGTGAAAACTGTTATTGTAAGAAAACTCCACCAAGGGTAAGTTCCTCATCCATGAGCCTCCAAAATCAAGAACACAAGAGTGCAACATGTATTAAAGGGTTTGGATAGATCTCTTTGTCTGACCATCCGTTTGAGGATGAAAAGAAGTTCTAAGGCATAACTGAGAATCGAAAGCATGTTGGAGACCTCTCCACACCCTGGAGGTAAAACGAGGATCTCGATCAGAAATGATCGTCCTTGGAACTCCATGAAGTCTCACCAGCTCCTCTAGATACTGCCTCAACAAAACTTCCACTGAGCTCGACTCCTAGATCGCTAGGAAGTTGGCCGATTTTGTTAAATGATCCACTACCACCCAAATAGAATCATGTCCTCCTGGAGCTCGAGGTAAAACTATAACAAAGTCCATTGAGATATCCAACCATTTCCACTGAGGAACCTCCAATGGCTAGAGAAGACCACACGGAACATAGTGTTCTGACTTCACCATCTGGTAGACTAAACATCAAGAGACAAACTCCGCAACTACACACTTTAGTCCAGGCCACCAAAACTGACTCCTCAAGGATCTGTACATCTTTGTCACGCGAGGATGTACTAATAAGAGCGAACTATGGAACTCTCTAAGAACCATCTCGCGCATAGCCAAGGGAACAAAAATCCTTCCATGATATAACACTCTGTGTTGTTCATCCTCAGACCAACCATCAAGGGCCTCACCACAATCGACTCGGTCTATCCAGACCTCTACCTCATGATCCCCCAACTAAGACTCTTCCATCTTCTGCACTAGGGATGACTACCCTGTCATCTTAAAAAGATAGCCTCTACCCTCATCTTCGACCATGTCAAGATGAAAATCTGATAGTTCCTCCATTACTCTCCAGGAATCATCGGATTCACGCACAGCATCACTACGTGACTTTAGGCTTAGCGCATCAGCTACAACATTTCCCTTTCTAGGTGTATATGATATTTCAAAGTTGTATTCCTTCAAGAACTCCATCCATCAACGTTGTTGTAAATTCAATTCATGCTGTGAGAAAACATACCTCAAACTCTTATGATCGGTGAAAACCACAAAGAGCTCACCAATGAGGTAGTGTCTCCAAAATTTCAGAGCAAACACCAAGGATTCCAACTCAATATCATGGGGGTCATAGTTGCATTCATTGGGACGTAACTGCCAAGACCCATAAGAAACAACTGACCTCTGCTACATAAGAACACAGCCTAAACCCAGATGTGAAGCATCATAGAAAACATCAAACTGAACTCTTTCATCTGGAAGACAACGGACTAGATCACTTACAAACTTGTCTTTTAGATACACAAAATCTGTCTGACATTGATCAGTGCATTTGAATGGCTGATCCTTCTTGGTCAAAGATGTCAAAGGAGTCGCAAACCATGAGAAATGGGCCATGAACCTCCTGTAGTAGCCTGTGAGACCAAGGAAACTTTTCACCTCTGACACTGTCTTGGGGGATGACCAAGACACCACTACTTCTATCTTTGATGGACCCACATCAACTCCTTGTTGGGACCCCACATGCCCCTTGAAACGGACTTCTCGAGCCCAAAACACACACTTCAGTAACATCCCAAACAACTGATGTCGACTATGGACTCCCAAAACGGCTCATAGATGCTATGTGTGTTCCTCTTCAGATTTGGAGTAAACAAGAATTTCGTCGATGAAAACTACCATGAAATTGTCCAGGAATTCACAGAACACAGCATTCATCAAACCCATGAACATAGATGGAGTATTCGTCATGCCGAACGAAATTACAACGAACTCATAATGCTCATTAAGACAACGGAAAGCAGTCTTTGGGATATCCTCATCCTTCACACGCATCTGATGATATCCTGACCGCAAGTCAATCTTTGAGAAACAACTTTCACCCTTCAGTTGATTGAATAAGTCGTCAATCCATGGAAGAGGATAGCAGACCATTATTGTCACTTTATTTAAGCAACGATAATCGACACACAACCGTAGACTACCGTCGGCCTTCTTTATGAACAAAACTGGTGAAACCCATGGTGGCACACTTGGCCAAACAAAACCACACTGTAAGATACCATCAAGATGCATGCGTAGATCTCGTAACTCAGAAGGGGCCATCCTATATAGAGACATAGAGATAAAAGATGCTCCTGGATGTAGCTTGATCCCAAACTCAATCTCTCGTCGACGGGGTAATGCTACAACCTATTCTAGAAATACATCAGGGTACTCCTTTACGACCCAATGAAACTCCAAATGCCGAACCTCTGAAGAACTCATCATCAACTCAGCCATTAAGGATGATAAGGATGGAACATGCCTATTACCCATCCGAGGATCTCGCTCGCCAACAAACACCACCTGCTCTCCATCTGCACAGATGAAGATGACCTTCTTCCTGAAGCAATCCATGATAGCCTGCACCGAATACAACCAATCCATACCAAGGATGACATCATATGTTTGTATCCGTAAACATAGGAAATCTCCCCAAGACCGGTGTTGCCTCAACAATATCTCACAGTCTCTACATACTTCAAACAAGTCAGCTCGACCTCCAACTGGCGTAGTCAACTCCAAGGGCACTGGAAGCCTCTCTACCTCAAGTCCCGAAGCATAGACAAGGGTAGGTGATATGAAGGAGTGTTTCGCTCCTGAATCAAACAAGGCATACACCATGGTACAAAACAAGAAAAGGGTTCCTCTAATGACATCCGGCACGTCTGGTGCTGGAAAAGCTAGAGCATGAAGCTGACCACGACCTCCTTCACGACCTCTTTGACCCTGATGACTACCACAACCACCACAATGCTCTACTCTCTGAGGATGGGGTGCATCATGGGGTTGTCCTCTGCCTGCCCCATCTACTCTCTGATGATCAAAAGATGGTGCAAACTGCTACTATTGCCTCAGATGGAACTGTCTCAAAGGAGGAACCTGAAGCGGAGCGCTTGGTACACGATTACTACTCTGAAAGGTCAGCCAGTCTCGCTGCTGATGGCCATGACCACCACAAGAAAAACAAGCGCCTGATCCCTTTTCAAATACCTGAGAGTTTCTTCCCCCAGAGAAACGAGATGGGAAGGGCTAGAACCTACCCCTGGTAGAATGGAAACTCTTCTGTCTTGAAAACCTGGAACCCCAGACCACAACTCTGCTCCGTGAGGAATCGTGCTGATTCCCCTCTCCTGACGATCTGGTCCTGGCTAAAGTCCTCTCAACAACATCTGCCCTCTCCAGCACCTTGAGATATGTCTTTAGCATAAATGGGGTGACCTGGCGCTAGATCCTTGGATGCAAAGGCTCTTCAAAATGCCTCGCCCTGGTCTCCTCATCGGGTAACAGGTCCGAATCATATCGTAGAAGATTCATGAAATGGATTGCAAAATCCCGAACACTGGAGCTCTCCTGTGGAAGGGTAAGAAGCTCTTGGAGACTGGACGCCTTCACAATAGAAGAAAGGAACTCAACCCTGAACTTGTCTCGAAACTGCTCCCATGACATCGCTGACTCCTCGCGATCCCTGAGGAACAAGAGCCTCCACTACCTCACTGCTCCACGCAGCATCGTCACCACTAAGGACACCCAATGCTCCTTCCAAGAACAAATTGAACTAAAACCGATCTCGACCTCCTCCAACCAGTCTTTCCTGACTGCATCTGAAATGGAGCCCTCGTACTTCTTTAGACTCTGGCACTGAAACTGTTGGAGTGTCTTCCTCCAAGTGTTGTCTTCATCAACCTCTACCCTACGGTGACCTGCTGGAACAGCCTGCTAGACATTTCTACTCAAACCTAACGAGGACGTCTACCTGGAGCCATACCTGCAAAATTAAAAACACTTAGAGCTCCTAAGCCTAGAATATAGAAGACTTGACATTAATTAATTAATTGTTTTCTTTCATTCGTTTTAGGTTAACCTATCCCATGGACTACCCATTCAAACGTAGGCACAAAGAAGAATTATGCATGATCCTTTCCTAAGTCTCAAGCATGAAACTAGTATCACCTTGTTTAGTAGCCACTGTAAACTTAAAGGTACGTGCAACAGATCATAGGGGGCTCTAAATGCCTATGTATCTGCTAGTCTCCAGTGTTTACCCCACTTGATAAACATGAATGACACCATTTCCCTACCAACCCATGCAACCTCACCTGTGTCTAACTCCGATCCCCATCCTAACTCTCAACCAATCCTCTGATACCACTCTGTCATGACCCCTCCCCACAATGTGTACCCCTCCTGGGCCTGCAATGTGAGAAAGAAGATAATGACCCCGGAGTCCCGCCTCCAGTAGGCCCCGGGTTGGTGACTAGCACCGAGGGTATAGTAATGCACAAATGGGAGGAATTACCCTCTAAGGGAACATATGCAGGAGAGAGAGATAAGATAGAAACCAATCAACTCCAACTCAGAACTGAAGTAGAAAAGAAACCCATGTCCATATATGAAATTCCATGCAAAATTACTACAACTGAAAATGAAAAAACTGCAAGTACCCAAAAGAAAGTAAAACAGCAACGACCACTAGCCCGAACAGCTCCTGCAACCACAAGCTAGTAGTAACCAGCATGATCTCCAACCTACACCATGTGACTTGAAAAACAGTTTATATATATGTAGGATGAGTATAACAGTATACTCAGTAGGATCCTCCCTGAAGCCTCTCGCGCAGAAGTAAAGGAAGCATGCTAAAGCATAGTGAACATCAAGTGAAACTAACTCTTCACCTAAACAGGTATACTATTTTCCCAACCTCACCATGGCTACTCTCACCAAGTAACACATAAAAGAATATATAATATAGTAAAGAATATCAAGGGTACCCCGCTACTACTTCCACACTAGTTTCCCTCTTTGCCCCAATGACATACTTCCTGTGCATCTCTCTCCAAAAGCTTACTCGTATAAACTTGGGCTAAGCTTCACAATATGCACCACGTGCAGTACTTAGGCTTGCCCGCAGACACCTGGGCTAAGCTCCACACCATCCTCACAACCAAAAGTAACCAAGCAGGTTCCGAAATCCACCACTAACCGCATAACGTATATCATACATCAGTTATTGTACCTCAATCCATTATAGCCCATACAACGAGTAAGGATCCTCAAGCCATCATATCCTATACACGTTACAACTACAGTAGTCCATCAGATACTATATCCATAATATGTGTGGAAATAACCACAAGCCATTACAGCCCTCAACACACATACATGGGGAAAACTAACCGTTGTGACAACGACACTAGTATCTACCAAGAGAAGAGAACAGGGCCGAAGGGGGTAGTCAGTCATTCATCCTCCCATCAGAATGATGGGGAAAACACCCCCCAGGGCTCAGAATCCATGGGGCGTCAGTTTCCCTTACCGAACAGGTGGAGTAAAATATAAAAATACAAAAAGTATAGAATATATATAACTCACAACCACACTATGGGCATAACCTAGTCTTTTCCTCCACTGCAGCCAATGTCTCTCGGACTCCGGGCTGCTATTTCTAAGGCTAAGCATCCTATAAGCACACAACCAGTTAAAGAGCTTCATTAGGTTACTTCATTACCTTTTTCATAAACTCCACTTTACATTAATTAATTCTTTGCACATTAATTAACCATGAAAAAAACTCACATTTAATCTTTCTTGGCATCACATTCAAGATTTACTGTCCCTTTAAAGTTACAACATTACCATTAAATTCCAACATCTCCATCCCCATGGATTATCATCATTTAATCAAACATTCATTTCATAATTACTTTTCCATATTCCCAGGAATTCTAGAAAAGCATCCTAAGATACTAAACATAAAGGGGATCAACACAATGAGTAGATATACTACCCATCAAGTCTTTCCCACCTATAGAAAGTGCATAGGCCCATTCTCCCTCAAGAGGCTAAACACAGAAAGCATATGGAATACCCCGTGTGTCTTCGCCCCTTTTGGAAGAAGGGTAAGGAAAACCGTCTGCCTTGAGAAGTGGGGGAAAATTAAAGAAGATAACAACCAATCAAACCACCAAACATTCGGCCAACAAATCCATTCCATAACATTATACCTAGTGTCCTCCCCGACACCCACATGCATAAAACGAAGCATCTCGCCACTCTAGGCATCATCCGCTGCCACAACCACAAGTCCTCCCTACCTCCACATATCACAACACCCTCCCAGGGTCAGATCACAACACAAGCAATAGGAAAACAACACATTACATCAATTGGGATCTTAGCCATAATTCAAAACAAGAGGGTAACTCAGAGCACTTCAGCGAACTCAATCAATCATGTTCATAGATCCATCTTGAATTAACATATTGAATTAGTTGGTTCCAACATAATGAACCAAAACATTAAGTTATCACAAATATGAAACTTGCTTACTATGCTAACTTAATCAACATCAAATTACCACAAGAACCAGGTTCTTTTTCATGCCTCATTATTTTTTTCTAATTAATTATCAATTATTTCTGGCTTTACGTTCATTACCAATAGATCAAAACAACATGCTAACAAGCAAGGAATAGATATAACACTATCTAGAAAACACGAGGCAACAACATACTTTCAAAGAACTTTCTGAATCTGGTTAAAATATTTAATTAGGTCACTTACATTGTGATCCAAAGGGATAAATCATGCTAACTCTACGATTGCTCATAAACAAACAGAGAAACCACAAATCTCCTACTTCAACGGTCATGGAACACTCAAGCAACCAGGACTATTATCCACAAATCCTCCTTAGATCTCCTCTCATAACTTAACCAAGACCAAAGCTCGACATTTTCGACATCCATAAACCTAGATCTACCCATAACATGCATAGATCAAAGAAGATGAGAGAAGAAAAGGAGTAGATCTATGTATATCTAAGAAACCAACAAGAACGAGGAAGAACGACCACGTACCTCAAGCAACTGGCTTCGATTTATGAAGAGAATCCTCCAGATCGCCTCCAAAACACTTGAGAGATGTTATTCTACCCTTAAGAAAGGGTAATCCCACGTTATGGCTGATTATGGGCTTCAACGAGATGATTAAAGGCTAAACGGTCAAGATCCTAAAATTTAGGATCTAACTTTAAGTGCCCGCATGGCCCGGTCACACGGTTAAACAAACCGGGCGTTAACTGTGCGGTCCCCACTGCCTTAGCCACTCAGCTTGCATGGTTTGGCGGCACAGTTTAGACAATCCACACGCCTCCCATGTGGTCTCTACTGCCATCAAGGCCAGCTACGCACGACTTGGCCACATGGTTTAACAAACGATGCGGCAACCGTGCGAAAGCTACCGGACATCCAGTTTTCTTTAAAAAGGACACCCAAATGCACCTCCAAGCCATCTCGATCCCCCGGGACACCTCTAATACCACATTTCACAAGAGAATGGACTGAAGCGGTCTGGGAAATTACGTGCACAACATCCAAGTTATGGGAAAAGGTGCATCAGCGTACCTTGTTTTTCATAGAGAGGAAAAACCTCCAAGGGAAAATATTGGGATGTAATCCAAGTGGTATTTTCATTAAAACATACTTTCTTATACAAAGGAATAATTATCTTCAAGATGTAGAATATTTGTTAGAGAATATTTAAAGTATCATTAAACACCTAGAGAACCATACTTCCATCAATACAAGGTATGTTATAGTCCACCAAGATGGATCCATTAAGAGATATTGGGATTCAATTTTTTACCATGAATCGTGATGGAATGGAGTGGAAAGACCTCATTGAAAAATTCCCTAAAAAATTATACTAAGATACAATGACCCTGAAAAAGTCTACAGATATCCACACCCCTCTGAAATAGAAATTAATAGTCATGGGTATTAAAAAGGATACTTTTTCACTTGTCTTCATGTTAAATCTCTTTAAATATTATAATTGGATGGATTGGGAAATGTTGTAAGATATTTACCTGGTGTTAACTTTAGGGCTAGCCAAAGTTCAAATTCACTTTACTGGTATATTTAGTAGTTCTTATGAGGGGTATAAGAATAAAAAAAGGTTTTTTATAGGAAACTATTGCGGTTATTCATAGAATCCTTTCCTTGAACCATCATTATTGGTGGGTGTTTGAACATATTATTAGATTGGTAATATTAGGAAGACAATTAACATTATTTTCCTATACTATTTTGAAACTCATGTAGAATCCTTGGTCACTTGTAGATGTTGTTTAGTCATTTTATTATCCCATATTGGATACAAGATTATTGACACATAGATAATATATGGTGTATTAAATTATTCAATGAAAATTGGGTGCCTCATATAGAAATTTATGACAAATCAGTTACACATTGTTGAAAAAGATATTATGAATGATGATGCAGATCGTACAAATGTGAGAGGTATTAATTTTATTTCTTTATCCCAAATAAGTGATTTAATAGATTAGATGACTCTTAATCTTTTAAATTAACTCATCTTGTATCTTTTAAATATTATAATGGATATCGTTCTGTTTATTATAGAATTAATATTTCCTTTAGTAAAGTATAATGAATAGGTTTTATTGATGTTCCCCTTTCTCTTTATTTATATGCAGCATAGACAGAGCATGTAATTTTCTAGTTCTCAAAAAGGAACTCTTCAATTTCATTATTGTAATGGATTATTTGGTTTATAAAAAAGATATAATTTATTTTTATTTTTATTAGGTGTTATGTAATAGCCTTGATTGACCATATAGTGTGTTATAATGAATATAGTACATGATTCCCATTCAAACTGGACCACTTCTCTAAGTGAATTATAAGATGATATCTTTTTTTATGAATAGGTTGTGCCATGAATCATTCAACGAAGATATTACAATGGTTTTCAATGAACATACTAACCATTATATAGATAAATTTTAGGGTTTTTGTCTTAAGAGGGAGGAGGATACCTTGGTTGAAGTTGTCATAGGAACTCAACTGATAATGATTCCACATTATAGCAAAGATCATGTTATGTTAGAGGATTTAAAATTTTAGTTTGATGATTTTAGATTCATGGGATTCAAAATGAAAAAATGGTTCCCCATGGGAATATCATTTTTTCTTTTACAATATGGATAATGCAACTCTTCAAATATGAATTGATTATTGGAAGCTCAATTGAATTACAGTGAAAAAAATACCCCTCTCATCAAATTAATGATTTTCTTGATCTATTAAATGTGGAAAAGTTTTATCTAAGATTGATCAATATTCTTGCTACTAAAATATAAGAATCAAATATTCATATATTATAAATTATACTATAAGGAGTAGGTAAAGAAATTTTAGGTTACTTGTGCTATTATTAGGTATATCTAATTATCCTACAGTCTTCATGACACTAATGAACTTGATTTTCCACCAGTATATTGTCAAATTTTTTGTGATGTTCATGACTGAAATTATGGTATAATATAAAGACCAAATGTGATCTTGTGTTTAACTTGAGATTTTTGTTGGGAGTCCTAATGAATATTTTCCACTAAATATTTCTTTTATCAAAATACCAATTATATATCTGTGAAATAATTCCCTTAGGACACATGATAAAAGAACATGGTATTTTAGTTTATCCTGGTAATGTGAGGTTTATCATTTTATTGGAAGAACCAAATACATACAAAGATATATGAATCATCTTATGTTTTTAAAATATTACTAGATTATCATAATGGATTTATAGAAACCTTCATCATATTTGACTCTTATCACATGAAAGGAGTAAATTAATTATTGTATTTGGAGTGAAAGGAATCCTTAGTGAATGTAAGAAGTGTTTGACCATACCACTGATTCTGACTCGACTAGAGGTTGGAATAGATATATGGTTTACTATGATGCAATGGGTGTGGGTTTGGGCCATATCCTTATAAATGGTGTTCATGTTGTGGCTTATGAATCACACCATATTAGACTTTAAGAGTAGAAATATCCCACTCATGATTTGGAAATAAGAACTATTTGGTATTCCCCTAAAAGTTTGTCAATATATATTTTGAGGATAAATTTACCATTTACTATAACCATAAAAGTCTAGGCTATATGTTTGTTTTAAAATATTTGAACCTATGAGAATGATGATGAGTGTAATATCTATAGGTGTTAAAATTTGATATTTAATATACCATTTGATTGGTTATTATGGTTACTGAAGTTCATAGTAGGATGTTTCATTCTCAGTACCTGAAGGAACCAAAGGATGAATGTATTATGATATATCACATCACTCAAATATTTTTTTGATTTAGGAAAAAAGGTTATAGCAGTGATATAGAAAGTGTCCAGTGGATGTACTTTCTCCTTGAGATGATTCTACAGGAGACATAACTAGAAAAAAAGTTCCAAAAAATTAGAGATTATTTACATGGTTGGGAGACTGTCTGTTAGTGGTCTCTCTCCTTGGACGGTATTCCTTTATCATTAACAATAACATTAACATATAAAATATGACGAAGGTCATATTGAAAAAATTTCACAAGTCATTGTTATATATCCACCCTAGGAATAAAATGTTATTCTATGGTATGAGGAGTTAGTAATACTAACTTATGTTAAAATAGGACATATGGGGCCTTGTATTTAGATGTTAGGAATTCAAAAATATTAAGGATGATCATGAATTATATTTACAATTTTTTTCTACATATTCCATTACCAATATGTAAATATTATGTGATAATAATGGATTTAGTTATTTTTTCCATAGACTCCCAAGTGTAGGAACACCATTTGGTTGGTAATTGGCCCATTTTCTATGTTGGATTGTTTCCAACTAATTAATGAAACCACAATAGTTGAAGAATTGGAGAATTTTTATGAATAATAAATCATATAGTTACGTGGGACTCTACGGACCACAACCTCTTTAAGGGACCCTCCCTTTACCTCTTGATTTTTGAAGGGTCTTTCAAAGGTGATGGGAATTTTGGTCAACTAGAGAATGTCATATTATCTTCATATAATTTAAAATTTAGAGAGGGATTTTCTAATTTTGGATGATATCCTCCATGAAAGTGTGTTGGAATTTACTGGTCCATGTGTTAACCATTTTGGGATGGTGGATTTTCCCCATAACAATAGTGAAAAATCATCCAATGAGATAGGTCATTTTTATTCTTTATATGACCAATCCTGTGACTCACTTATTTGTTGGTTGGATGTTGGTGATGATTCCTTGACAAGAATGAACATGGTTTGGGAAACAACAATATAGTATATATGATTAATCATCATCTACTAATCAATCTAATACTATACATATTTTACCTAGAAAATTTTCACCATCCTATATTTTATTCGGTAGGTTATCTAGTGTTCTTATAATTCTCAACTTTATTGGATCAATAATAGCTCTAAAAATAAGGGATAATCTTTCCTAGATACATGGGACCATTTGAAGCCATCGAACAGTTTAGAAAGGTGTCTCATCGCTTGGCTGTATTAGCATATTTGAATTATATCCTCACCATCTTCTATTTTCCAGAACTCATGAAGTATTTTCCAGATCCATCACATGTTATAATTTTGGAAGATCATTAAATAGAACATAATATGATTGTGATTGAGAAATAATTCTGATACAGTTGATTTTCAAATAATGGTTTTATATTTGAAATCATTTCAATTGGTTGGAGTTAGTAACTCAAGATGGGGTGAATTATATTCCCAATTATAATTTCTTTTTATTTATTTTTAATTAACTGTCCCAAATTAATAAAACAAATAGTTAGTAAAAATTCAATAAATATATAAAATTTTATTTCAAATGATTTCTCAAAAAGTGCGATAAAGGATCTTTAAAAATATCTTCAAATTACTTTATATTTTGAAAACAATTTACATAACAAAAGAATTTATATAAAAAAAATTAGACTAACTTCCATGTAAACTTTTTAGAAGTCTTTCAATTGATACAACATTATAATTTGAAATATAGAAATAAAATAAAACACATAGAGTAATTAAAATAATAGGATTGATATCTAGTTGAGGCTTAATACTCTACACTTCACAATCACCCACTTCCATGCAGTTTATTAGAAAAATAAACACATCCACAACCTGGATCAAGTTTTTTATTTAATAGCACATAATATTGTCAAGGTGAAAAGTATCTTCCACAGTTTTATGTGGGGTGGAAAAGGTATCATGTCATGTTAGAACTCTTACATCGTAATATTTTGGAATACAATTAAATAGTCTGAGTTAATATTTCCAGAAAACATCTATTTAATCACATGAGATAGCGTATATAGATAAATAGAGTATAAAATCACACTAATAAAAGTTAAAGAATAAATAGAAAGATAAAAATTTTAAAACATAAGAAATATAGTAAGGCTCAGTATATGATGATTTAGTTGTTCTAAATCCATGAAATTTCATTTAGATGGATCTTGAACTAGTTTCTCATAATGTACAATAAAATAGAGATTCATAACGGCGTATAATTTCTTCTTTTTACAGTCTTTCAATGCTCAGAGTTGATTCAACATATAAAGGATATAATATATATGCATATGTGACTCTTTTTTCAGTGTTATTTTATCTATTGGATCAAAAAAGAATTCCCCTACACTTTTTGAAAATAGGATATCTGTATAATTTATTCTATTTCATGTCCAATAATCTACTAGGGCCTGAATCTTCATACTTAGCACATAATCCAGAAGATATGAATATTAATTCAATGCATAGAATGAGTAGTGTAAGAAAAATTACTCTAAAATCCATGTGAAAATTGACAGAATTAAATTTGTTAAACTAGCCATTAGATTATCAAATCTGAATAAAATCGTTTACGACAATGGTAGAAGTCTGGTGGTAGATCTTTTAATAAGTAGATATATTTTGGTGATAAATTTTAATTGGATATAGATCATCCTTAGTGGTTGATGAGTTCTAGTGGTAAATCATCTTGGTGGTAGCTTAAATTAATGGAAACAAAAACTGGAAGTAGAAAAATTCTGTGTTAGATGTATCTGGTGGTACATCCATTTAACACTAGATCTATCAGTGATTGATGTGGTAAACCAGTATATGTATTCAGTATTAGATTTGTTAAACTAATTATACATCTTCTTGAACGAATGGTACATATTTTTTAGGTAATAGTAGATCTTCTTGATGTAATGTTTTGTATTATTAAACTAATTGTAGATTTTTTTTGAATAGATTATAAATTGTCGGAATTGATAGTAGATAAAAAAATTACCATGTTTTTTTCAAAAAATATTCATATAAAATGATTTACTATCATAAAGAATTGATCTTGTTAAAAAACCAATAGTCATGATTCACGATCATTAAAATGTGGAGTTTCCGATAATGACCGTCATACTAAAATAAAAAATAATTAAATTTAGAAACATGTATGTGAAAAAATATAAAAAAATAAATATAGATGAATGTGAAGAACAATCATCTAAACTAGTTAATGTAAGGACGTGGTAATTATCATCTTAAATTCAATAAATTTATAATCCCACTTTTTTAATTATCAAAATGATATAGAAAGAAAATAAAACAAAACAAAAGATTAGTAAGGATTGAAAGATGAATAAAAATTAATCTTCATTAGATATTATTGTAAAAGATTACATTTCAAAAAGAAATAAATTAAAAATTTATAATCCCTATCATAGACAAATCATAATTTGATGCACTCTCATCTTGATTGGTCGAATGAAAAACTGGTTCTTTTATTTTCCCACCGAAAGGAGGTATAGATGTAAATGTTGATGGAGTATATGTAACGTGAGGAAGAAGTTGAATGATGATATGCCTGAGATGCAGAATAGATTTTACTCGTGTCATGCCAAAAGGTTGAAACTAAGTAGGAAGGGGTGATAAAGAAGGTGAAAAAGTTAGAGAAGAAATTGTTATAGCTTCGTGTGCCACCACTGAAGTTCTAGAGACATATAAAACTGGAATCATCATGTTATAAAAATCTGTAATGATGATTCCACCACACTCTATTTCAATGAATAAAAACATCTTCTACTACAAGAAATGTAAGAGAAAGGGGGAAAACAATTGATGATCAACTTGATTATTTAATTCACTCGAAAAAAGGCATCTGTAAATTCTCAAAAAAAAAAGAAATTCGAATTGATCTTGTTCTTGGTATTAATTCAAGAGTGGTTATGTTTTATTACTTTAGTGATAGTCTTTGTATCACTCCTAGCTTCATTCAAGAACTCCATATTCGATTTATTAATGTGATCACCAGGGGCCATTATCTATTGAAGTTTCTCATGATGGGAGGTAGAAAGAGTGTGTAGGATAGCCAACAACTTCTCTCTCGCAATGGAATTGATAATATTAGCATCAACAGAAGAGGCAAGAGATGGGGCAGTGGATACAGAAGCACTTGCAGTAGTTAAGGACTCCTTCCTCTCTAAAAGTGATGTATGACATGCAACAATGCCTCATCCCATCTCTTCCATGATGGTCTTAACATATTCCATATCATTATCCAACCACATATTCTCACTCACAAATTTAAATGTTTTCATTATATTCTAATTCTAAATATGATAGATAAATAACTCAAATATCCACATGGTTTGAACTTTCACTGTGGGAAAACAACCTATGTTGATGGGTCATCCACCCATCGTAAATAGTCTATCGAAACAGGGTATTTGTAATGAGAATCATATCTCATCGTAAATTTCTGGTTAAAAAGAATATTTGTGGAGGGAAGATATTCTCGTCACAAATAAATTTGGCGCACTGTGGGTGCCACAATGTGGGAAGACTATTTTCTATGGGAATGTACACCCGTCGCAAATACTTTTGGCCATTTTCTATTTTTTTTGATGGGATTTTCCCCTACTGCAAATAAACCGTCGATATAGGGTATTTGCGACAGAACCTTCCATAAATAATTTTATCAACTCCCACCGTAATTAATATTGGGGGAACTAATTGAAATTAGTCCAATCAAAAATGATCCAACCAATATATAACCCCACCCAAAGTTGTCTCATTTCACTTCTCTCTAACGTTCTCTCTCAATCTCTACCGCCATTTTCTTCTCATTACGTTATTCAATGTTTTAAATTTAACAGCGGTGCAACATTCAAGGTTTGTACCCAATTAAATACTTAGTTTTAGGGTATTTATTTAATGGATTTAATTTTTATTTTATATTAGTAATATTTAGAATTAATATTCGGTAATTAGTTATAATTAGAATTAGGTTTTTTTAATTTCATATTTACTTTTAGAAATATTCTGTTTGGATTAGTCGTAATGTTTATAATTAAAAGTAAAATGTTTTAATTTGTAATAAATTTGATCAATTTTCCTTAATTAGTTATAATTAGTAATAATTATGTGTTATTTGTAATAATTAGTGTCAATTATTAATGATTAATTTTAATTTTTAAATAATTAGTTTTAATTTGTAATAATTATTACTAATTAATATTAATTAGTCAGAATTAGTAATAATCGTTAATGATTAGTAAAAATAATTATTAATTAATATTAATAACTGCTAATAATTATTAACTAGTATTAAATAGTAATAATTAGTGATAATTAGTAATGGTTAGTAATAATTAGAAATAGTTCGTAATAATTCCTAATAAGTAGTAAGTTAGTAATAATTACTAATAATTAGTAATAATTAGAACCAAGTGAAAATAATAATTATTAATTAGTACTAATTAGTTATAATTTGTAATAATTAGAATTAATATGTAATAATTAATAATAATTAGTAATAATTAGTAAAATTTAGTGCTAATTAGTAATTATTAGTAATAATTAGTAATAAGTAGTATTAATTAGTAATAATTAGTAATAAATAGAACTAATTAGTAATAATTAGTCGTAATTAGTAATAATAATGAATAATTAGTATTAATTATTAATAATTAGAAGTAATTAGTATGAATTGGCACAAATTATAATTAATTTTAATTGTTTAGTAATAATTAGTAATAATTACAGATTATTAGTATTAATTAGTAATAATTTATAATAATTAGTAATAATTTTCTATTAATTAGTAATATTTAGTAGTAATTAGTAATAATTAGTGTTAATTCTTAATAATTAGTAATAATTTGTAATAATTAGAAATAATTAGTTTTAATTAGTAATAATTAGTAATAATTAGTAATAATTAGTAATAATTAGTAATAATTGGTATTGAGTAGAAATAAGTAGTAATAATTAGTACTAATAAGTAATAAATATTAATAATTAGAAATAATTAGTAATAAATAATAGTAGTTAGTAATTATTAGTAATAATTAGTATTAATTATTAATAATTATTAATAATTAGTAATCATTATTAATAATGATTCGTAGTTAGTAATAATTAGTATAAATTTGTAATCATTGGTATTAATTAGTGTTAATTAGTAAAAATTAGGTTTAGATAGTTATAATTAGTAATAATTAGTAATAATTAGTAAAAATTAATATTATTTAGTTATAATTAGTTATAGTTTGCAATAGATAGTAATAATTAGTAATAATTGGTAATAATTGTTAATAATTAGTAATTATTAGTAAAAATTCTTAATAATTAGTAATATTTTTTAATAAGTAGTAACAATCAATAATAATTCGAAATAATAAGTATGAATTAGTGATAATTAGTAAAAATAGTAATAATTAGTATTAATTAGTAATAATTAGTATTCATTGGTAATTATTATTAATAATTGGTTATAATTAGTATCAATTAAGAGTAATAAGTAATAACTAGGGGAAATTTATATAAATTAGGCGTAATTAGAAAAAATTAGGTGTAATTACTAAAAATTAATTATAATTGGTATTAATTAGTATTAATTAATATTAATTATATTGAATTAGTAATAATTAATGACAATTACTGATGATTTATTTAAATTTTTTTTAATTAGTAGTCATTATTAATAATTAATATTTATTACTAATAATCAATAATAACTTGTAACAATTAGTAATAATGGGTAATAATTAGTAATAATAGGTAATAATTAGTAATAATTTGTAAAAATTATTAAAATTGTTAATAATTAATAATAATTAGTTATATTGAGTAAAAATTAGAATTAAATAGTAATAATTAATAAAAATTGGTAATAATCTGTAATAATTATCAATAATTCATAATAATTCTTAATAATTAATTGTAATTCATAATAATTAGTGATAATTTGTAATAATTAGTAATAATTCAAAATAGTCATAATAATTATTAATAATTCATGGAAATTATGGGTAATTAGTCGTAATTATTAGTATGTCGTGGTAATTATGAGTACTTTGTAGTAATTAAGGGTAATTAGGGGTAATTAGGGGAAGGTAGGTGTAATTAGTATAAATAAGTGGTAACAAGTAAAAATTAATGGTATTTAGTAAAAATTGGTAATAATAAGTAAATATTCGTAAAAATTAGTAAACAATTGGAAATAATTTGTATTAATGGTTAATTATTAGTAATAATCAATGAAAAAAGGTAATAATTAGGTATAATTGTTTAAAATTAGTGGTAATTCGTAAAAATTAATGAGAATTAGTTAAAATTAAGAATTTTTTATAATTAATATTTGGATAGAATTGACAATAAGTTGATATAAAACAGTATAAATTTATAATTTGATATAATCTACAATATATAGAAATAAATTAGTATAATTTATTATAAAATTATATGAAATAATATAAATTGTTATAAATTAATAGAAAAGTTTAAATAAAATAGATGATCCATTTTTAGGTCATGAGGAGTGAAAAAATTGGATATGGTGGACACAAAATGGTCATGTTTCACAACAATAAAGTGGGAATGTATATGATTTATAATTTTTTACTAATTTATAATATATTTTATTACTTTTTATTAAATTATATTTAACCTGTGCATTAATTAATAAAATATAGTAATAATTACAAAATATTAATGATAACCTTAAAACATAATTGAGCCTTGTTGGATGTGACACCTCATATTTGGATAATCTTATTTTTATACAAAATTATTCATAAAAAATGAATTTAGTTTATATTTTATAGGGAATTATGGACCAAGGATCTCTACATCAGTCTTAATTACATGATTTTGATTGGATAAATCATGGTAGGAAACCAAACGGTTCTGGTATAAATCATATATATATATATATATATGATTTTGAGGTTTTTTTTTATCATTTGTGTCATCAAAACTAGAATTAGTTTCTGAAGGGGCAATTATATTTCAATGTTAGAAATGTGATATGAGGAGTTTTGACAGAGTAGAAAACTTTGAAGGTCATTAGTTGAATTTTGGTTTTCAAATAGATAACATAATTTTGTATCAATATGGTAAAGTAAATTCCATAGAATATACTAATAATTTTCTTCCAAACCGATCATGATTCAAAATTTTAGTACCTGGTATGGCTGGTCCATCTTTTTAGTAATTTAAAACTGAGGATGATATGGATTTGTATCTTGATTTGGTACCGTCTCAATTAAATGAGCTATTAAATTCTATTGAAGAATTACTATATCCAAGATGGATGATAATACAATTTGAAGTAGTTGTAAAATTTAAGGCTAATAAATCAGATAATTGATTTTCAAATAGATGTTTTGATCAAATATTACATTTTTAATGAACTATTATTTGAGGGAAATGTTTTGCCTATAAATTTCTATGAGAGAAAGAGGCTGGTTCGTAATTTGGTTTTGGTTGTCATTAGATTAATTCATGTTAAAATGATTTCATCTTATATTATGGTGAAAATGAGTCATTTGTTAGTAGTCCTACATGTGGACAATTGAGGATCTTAAGGTATCAACTAGGAATGTTTGGATTGATTCCTGTAAAATAGTTGAGTTATTTCCCACCTACACTAAGATTGACCATTTATTTATGTCTCATGACCAGTCATTGATGTCATAGAATAGAACACATATTTCAAATGATAAAATATTAAACAATCCCATTGATAGTTATTTCCTGGAATCATCATGACCATGTATGTCAATATTTTTCTTCAGAAACACGTAATGTGAGGTTGGGTATTTATACTAATGGCATCTATCCAATTGGTTTTTACGATAGTTAATATAATTGTTCGGTAATATTTATATCTCCATACAATTTACCTCCTTGGATGTTGATAAATGGGCCATATTTTTTTTGACCTTATTAATTTGAGGAAAACCAAAAAAGAATATTTATGTATATTTTATGCTCTTGATTGATGAGTAAAATTTATTTTGGAGTAATGGTGTTAGTACAAATGATGTTGTTGAGAAAAAAAATTTCCCATTGAAGGCTATATTGATATAGAATATTAGGCACTTCCCATCATCTGAAATTTTATCTGGATGAAGTACACATGCCATAAATTCATGTCTGTACTATATCATTGATTAAAAAGAAATTATGCTCATCAATGGATGAAAACCATATTTTTCAACTATCATTAAGAAATACATCCAACAGATCATCATTTTTAGATGAGTATATATCATTTAGGAAATTTCATAATTTGAAGGGATGGAACTACAACAATGATCTCAAATATTGAGTTAAAATTTATTATCTCTTCATTACCTCCCATTACCATTGGACTGCCTATAAACAAGTAGAATATTGTTGGCATTGCAAAAGTAAAAAATTGAATAAAATGAATCATATTTTGTGATCTTCCATATTTGACTAATTTTTAGGGCCTTCACATGTTTGATGTCATTCATATTGAGAATTAACATTATGATAAAATAATTTATATAGTTTTGGACACTCCTAGTAAGACCAATGGTAATGTAATGGAATTATTATATATTTCCAAAATTTTCAATAAACTAGAACTTGATCTATTTGGAAATGTCAGATCATAGAAGTTAATGAATCCAAAAGAGGCATATACAGATTGTTAAGAAAATTGATTATTATTTTGTAATTACATTTCATAATTTAGTTTTCTAAATAGTTATGTTTCTAATATGGATATAATTATCAGAAATGGTAATATTAACAAACTAAAAAGTCATTACTTACATGTTATAATTGAAATAATTATACTAATTCTATATAAAGGTTTGTTGATTTAGTTTATTTTAGATTAACTAATATAAATATCATTTTTTTCTATTACATTTATGCAGGGACAACAAACTATGATTCAAAAAGTAGACTGACTGAATATGTTGTGTTAATTTTATATAAATTAGTAAAAATCGTACCACAATCTTTTATTGACTCAATGGAATGTTTAATTTTTAATTTTCCGCATAAAGAAAAGTCTAGAGGGTTGGTACTATTTTTAAGGATGTTCCCATTCATGAGATATGTGTAGAAATCAATAAAAGAGGTACTTAACAATGAGTTAATTTAAGGATCAATCGTAAATTCTTATTTTTAGATGGAAATTTTGTTCTTCTTCCCTCAATATTTTCCATCTGAATATCACCCAAAACAAAATCACAAGGGACATAATGAGAAATATTTTTACAATGAAATTAACTATCAATTATCAATTTTTAATCAGCCCAAACATGGATTTGGTGGAGTTCATGAATGATGAGTTTTAGATGATGAACCTCATAGGGCTCATACATATGTTCTATTGTACTATGAATAAGTGAAAACATATGAATTAGGATTACCCCTATCACTTATTCAATATTTTAATATAAATTAAAATTATTTTATTTATAGATTATATTATAATCATATTCAAAAATCGTTTCCACAGATTAAAATAGTTACTCTCTAAGAACGTTGACAAAATAATTTTTCCTACTGGTTTAGAAATCTGGTAAAGTAAAATTTTTTATGGTTTCCCATATAAAATCAATTTCTTATTTTTTATATTGATTTTTTAAAATTTTCATGTATCTCAACATCTTGGTAAAATTAAAAATTGGTTCTGTGTATTCAGAAACCCACCAATATAAATGGTTAAATTTTATAATCAATATGAGGTGAATAGTTTTTGATTTTATACAAGGGGATAATGGGAATTAAAAAATTAATAATGGTGTTTGTTTAAGAGTATCACATCATAGAGAAAATTAATTTTATTTTTTTTAATGTTAGAAGAAATAATTGAACCGTGTTATCTTGGACAAAATTACCTAACGATGATTAAATTGCACTGGTTGGATATTGATGGAGGATTCCATGATCATCCAAACTGTGGAATAATTGACATTTTTAAAAAAATCCATATAGTTGTAAATGATCCATTTTTATTAGTTTAACAAGAATATAATGTTTATTATGAAAATTATTGTCTTGGTTAAAAATATTTAAGTAATTGGTGGAGTATACTAAAAATGAAATCTTGTGAAAATAAATTTAAGTAAAATGAATGTGGTTTGTTTGAAGTACAAGGAATTGAAATTTTTTCAGAGACAACTCCAAATCCATTTTTCCATAAATGGACAAAAATATTGATAATTACATTTCATAGTTATGGGTCAATGGATGTGATGATGTAGTTGATGTAACAAGTGGATTTAAAATAACAAGTGATGTTGAATATGACTCTCTCATGTAAATTGATGATATTGAGGAGGAATGTAATGATATTGATATCATCATATATAAATATGAGGATGAATATTGACCAAATTATATATTGGTGATAATTATAAATAATATATATATATATATATCTATAATAATAAATTTTGGTTATTCGATGACTATAGTCATTTTAGTTTCAGATGGTTGATGGATGTTCCTTTGATATAATTCATTATTTGAATGATCCAATACTTCCAAATGACAATCTTGATGCTACATAATTTAAGACTCATACTACTGGTGGTTCAACGATGTCTCAAAGGGGTTGAAATCTTGTGAGATTTATATTTCCTAACTGTACACCCAAGTAACATCCACATCATCAATTTGATACACCAATATAGAGGTATAATCAGTTGTGCATTTTAGTTATTTTTCATTATTTTTAATTAATTTATTTAGAAAATAACTATTTGACTATTTTCCTTCTTTTTTCACAACTTTTCTCATATTGCTGTTGGATAGGGATGTGATATATTTTGGAATTATTTTTTCTGGAGCATGAGTTAGAGTAGATCATATTCCCATTGATCTTATACACTTCCTAATCAATCAGTGGATGGAATGTAAATAAAAATTAATTAATTTGAAATTTATATTATTAATAACATGATGTTTTTAATTATTTGTTTGATTTATGATATCCTATCAAGGATAGAATGAAATAATATATTTGGGGAGACTGGGAGGTCTATATGTGTGATTATTGCCATTAGTTTTTGTACAATATAAGTAGTAAAATAATGAAATAATTGGTTTCACAAATTTTGGTCAGTCTTAATTGTCCCACTGATCAGATTACATCTCATATCTGGTTTGGGATGAATTGTGTTCCTATTGGATGGGTGAATGTTTTTAGATGATGGAATCATTAGGTTTATAAAACTGGGGGGATAGGAGGTGACACATCGAGCTAGTAGTCATACATCCACTGGCCAACAACAACATATGGTAAACACTTTTTTAATAATTTATTTGTCTTTAAATATAAAATATATATTTTATACTCATATAGGTAGTCAAACAAACTAATATTATGGAGTTCAAAATTAATAAGAGGATATACATCGATACTATCAATAGATAGATTAAAGTTGATCACCATCATCGTATTTTGGTCAGTATAATTTCTTTTTGTGTTTTAAACCTAACTACAAAGAACATTTAAATAATTTTAATTTTAAATTGAAATTGAGGGATTCATATGTGGTCACGACATCTCAGAAAAAGGCTTATGGTTATGTATAGAATGAGGATCATACCTCTAGTTTAGTAGGATTTAATGATGCAACATGGATGCATGTGACTCAGAATTCCTTTGAGAATGGACGAGTTTTTGGTGTTGGTTCTCAATTGATGAATGAGAATTATTTTGGTACCACTGTTATGTGGTCGTGACACTCAAGAAAAGATCGTAAAAAGTTATAATCATCTGCTGCATAGTTTGAGGATCCATTTTAATCTCTGGGTGAGCTTATTGAGACTATTTTTTGGGAGTGGGGAGAGCTTCATCGACATTAACAAAAACTATAGAAGGACATGTGTTGATGAAAGGATTAGTAGCATGAGAAAATGATAGAGTGCATGAAGCATCTAACTCATGCTTTAGGGATGGAGTCCCCTCCACCACCTCTGCTAAATGACCCTTTTAGTGATTTATATGCATTCTCTGATAAATATTTCAATGTAATATTTTTTGTAAAATTGCCATTAATCCATATGTTTACGTTTAAATATAGCGTGTTTTTTATATTATTTTGAATATTATGTTTTATTATTATTTTATTATTTTATTATTATTATTCTTATTATTATTTTGTTTTATTATTGTTATTATTTGTTTTTATTATTTCAATGAGTATTATGTTTTAATTATTTATTATTTTAATTATATTTTCATTGATTGAATTAATATTAATATTATTTTTAGTTTTTATTATTTTTATTATTTTATTAAATTATTATTATTATAGTAATTTTTTCATATTAATAATTTTATTTTTTAATTATTATTATTATTATATATTTTTTTGGGATGGGGGATCATCCCCTCACAAAAGGATTTATAAATTAACTGGGATAAACTTTTTGCGATGGGTAGGGATACCATCGCAAATAGTTTTTTTTAATAATCTTTTATAAAAAGAGCCTTTTACGATGGGACCCCGTCTCAAATGAACTTCTATGATGGGTTCCCTTAAAAAATGGACCGTAAGAAATACATTAATTTCCAATTGTGTTCACTCAAATTGATTTCATTAGGATAGGTGGTTCTATGAATGCCATAGATATCTGAATGTAGCTAAACTGTTAAAGAATCTAGATCATCCATTGTAATATATGAAAATGGTAGAGAATCCTAAGTTATAAGGGATTTTAGCCTCTATAGAATGGGAAGGGTAGACTCTATTTTTCTTGATTCAGCAGCATGAACATCAGATAAATGGGATTCCAATTGGTTTACATTACCTATTCTACTCTACTGTTGACCCTTAGGATCTTTCCCATCTTCCAGAATGAGATTCCCACCATGCTCAGGTGTACTCACATGATCGTCACCCTCATCAGCATATTATTATTCTAATTCATAATACTCAGTCACTAGTTGAGATTCTCTTAGGGAATTATCTCTGTAGTTTTATCTCTCTCCTCATCTCTATCAGAAAAACATCCACAGGTCTATCAGTACCAACATCCTCTTCTCAAATACCATTATATTGAACCTATTATAAATTATTATTACTCTTATAAACTACTTCCTCAACACCATTTTCATCTTCACTTATAGAGGCTAGTGTTTTTACTCTTTTCCTATATGAAACCTAACCTTATTCAACAGACATACCTAAAATAGAATCTATATGAGAGTAATGTGAGTGCTCCCTCTAAACAGTTTCATGACCTCTACCATTACCACCAAATCCATGACATCCATCAGAAATTTCATATATTTCCCTTCATCTCTCAGAAGAACTCTCAATATGTTCTTCACCCAAGAAATCCTCCTCCTCAGGGTTTTCACTTTCAAGTAATAAAATGTTTTTAGAAAGAATAAAAAGATATTAAAATCCATGTCCATGGAAAAATGTTCCATTCACCACATCAGGGCCACTATACTCTATTTTTGATACATCCACTTCACCTATGACTTCAACTTCATCTTGCTCAACTTCTGCAATAGAGTTGTAATCAAAAACACCATCTGGTTCTAATATAGGATCAACCATGTTTCTAGGTATAAAAGGTTGATGAACATGATTTAAATTATCTTAAATCTTATCAACATCATCCATCCATTTTTTATACCATTGGATCCAATTTACTTTCATCCTCTTACAAAAAACGACTTAGAAAAACCTCCCCATCTTTCTAAAGCTTCTTCAGATTTAGGTTCTAAACCATTGGATTCCAACATATCTAGATGAAACGTAGGATAGATTATGTAATTTGATCTAGTTGAGGTTTTTCTCTTCTCTATCACATGAACAATTAAATATCTTGAAATATTCATATTATACATTCTTATTATAAGAAATAAGAAAAACAGAACTTGGTACCTCATGATTCTAAAGTCCCCCTTCCTTAGACATATAATGTGCTAAATAAACATAAACAATAATCTTCACTCCCCATTATGTTCTACCATAGTAGGTGTTTGAACAAAAGAATTTCTTATTAATTCTAAATAGGTATCCTCATATATGAAAAGGATATTGATAAAGGGAATTGAAGCTTCAAAATCATTATAAACACTAATATTATGTACATTAAGGAATATGGCCCATTTTTTTTAAAGAAAATATTACTTCTTTTCCAACCATTATACTTATGGACAAATATTTCTTTTCACTCAAGCTATACTATTCTATTTGATAAAAAATGTGAACCCACCTAGGATAAAATGGTCATTCATTAAAAACCCATTTGATCCATTCTTGTTACTAGTTCAATTTCAACACTGATGATTTTATAGAAATCAACTATTAAATATATCTCCCTTTTTCAACATCAACAACTCGATTCGAGTGTTGTGGATTCTTCTGTCTGACATTAGTAGTCCAGGTAGACTCAATTCATGGTTACATCATGGGACACAATCCTTTAGGAGAAAAAAATAAGTCATGTTTCAATATCACTACCATTTCATTAGTTCAAAGGGATAATATAGAACAAAAAGAAGGTTCTAGGTCAAGAGGGAAAGGAATTCAAAAGGATCAATGGATGAATTATTGAGAGGGTTATCAACATCTAATTCTATGTTAATTTTATCATTTATGGATTTATAATAGGAGAATATAATAAAAATAATTAAATAAATCTTAAAAAATTAATTAAAAAAACAAAAGTGATGGAAAATTGAAATGGCACATCACTAAGGGAGGATCACCAAAAATGGTTCACCAGTAGTAGATCACTAACATTGGATCACAAATTGTGCATCACTTGAAAACTATAAACCTTATGATAAATAATTATCCAATGATTACCACTCTTAATTCATGTATGATATATTTTAATCTATTATAATTCGAAGGATTTGTAATTATATTTTCAAGATAATTTTTAGTTCCAATAAATTAAATAGTAATATGATCTTTTTCATAATGAACTATTAAAAAGTGATGTCTTATATCAGTTTATTATTTTCTATAATGAGATAAAATATTTTTAGATATATTTATAACAATTTATTGAGACATGTGTAAATTGATATATAGAGTTTTGTAATGTGTGCTTTATCCATATAATTTGTGCACAACCACTTCTAGTAGCAATGTATTAACCCTTAGAAGTGGATAATTCCACAAAGTTATTCATTGTACTAAACAATGATACTAGAGGCTTTAAAAAAAGTTACTTATTATATAATTTCTTTTTCTATCTAATGTGAATCCCCTACATTTTTTCATATTAATAACACAATAAATCAAATTCTTTTCCACTATGATAAGAAATTCCAAAATAGATTTTTTACTTGAGGCACTTAAAGTAATTTTGACAGTATGTTAATGTGACTCTTTACAATTTTCATGAAAATGGAACACATAGAAACACTACACATAATATATTATTGATTAGAAGTTAAATATAGAAAACATCAAATCATAGATTTTTCATTTTTATGATCAAATACATTCCTAGTTTCATCATGATCCAACATATAGGCTATACTCAAGGGAGTATCACAACTCTTTTTCCTATCCATACCAAAACTATATATAAGTTATTTGGTTTAATTATATTAATTAGTAAAAATTTCATATTTATTTTAGAAATGTTTAAAACCATGAATTAATTGTTACTCACCCATAAAACTCAATTCAATTTCATTTTTCATCATTTTTGAAAAGATAGTATACGAGGAATTTTTTATAAGATCCAAAAATTATATCATCAACATAAATTTTATCTTCTAAAACATCTTCAGAAATAATTTTTTAATTCAGTTAGGGTAAGATAATCCTTTTAAAAAACTTTTATAAATTATAAGATAGGTAAAAATATCATAAAAACCTATAAGATCTTGTTTTAAAAAAAATATATCGTTTAAATTTAATTTAAAAAAATTATATGGAAAAATTGATTTTGAAATCTATGGGGTTGGTAAATAAAAATAATCCAACAACTATATTACAATTTAGAAATTCATTCATGACATACTTTTGATATTGTTTTATTTTAAATAGTGCTTCATAGGCATGAAACATTCTAACGACATCAATTATAGTTTCTAGTGAAAAGGTTTAATCATAGTAAATAACCTATTATTGACTACATCCCTGTGAAACCAATATTTTATTGTTTCCAATAATTTCTCTAGAATCATCAAATTTACTCCTATGAATCCATTTATTAAAAATATTTAGGTGGTGCTTAGATCAATCAATTAGTTCACAAAATTTATTTCCTTCAAATTTATAATGTTCTTCTTGGTTTTCCATTACCCAGAATTCAACATTAATTTCATTATTTATGTTCTTAGGTCTAATTCATGGAAAAAATATTGATGTTAACCTGATTTCTTTGAGAATATTTGATTTTAATTTTTCTATATTTTTTACCAAATAAAAAATATATGGGATAATATATTTGAGTCCTATAAGTTCTAGAAAAATAACGGTTGAATACCTCATTATCAAAAATAGGTTTATGTTCAGGTATTCATCATAACTAAATGAATTCATTATAGAAGTTTGGACCGAATTGTCACATGGTTTACCATTTAATTCCAGATAATAAATATACCCCTTATGATTTTATATAGTATGTTTAGTCTCATGTGGATATATCACAAAACAATTTTACATGTATATATTCTTATACTATAAATTTCATTTTATTAAACACCCTATTATATTTAATAGTTTCTGAATATCCAGGGAAAATTCCTTAATCACTTATGGAAGAAAAAATTTCAAGTTTATTCATTCAAATGAGAATAAATACTTATGAACCAAAGAGTCTGATATAAATAATCGTCGGTTTTCTTTAATTCCATATTTCATACAGTGTTTCCATTAAAAGATATATTATTAGAACTCTATTGATTTCATATCATGTTTTATTCATAATTTCACTCAAAAAATAAATATTTAAATCATACTTATTGATCATGGTTTGGAAAATTTATTGGAAGGTTCTATTTTTCTTTTCTACTACACCATTTTGACGTTTGGTTCTAGGAAAAGATAAGTTATGATTATAACCATGTTGCAAGAATAAGGTCTAAAAATTTTTATTTTAAAACTCAGGGTCATGATCACTCTTTTCAGTTTTAATTCTAATCCCACATATATTTATACAGATTTATCATACATAGTATGTTGATATAAGCTTTAATTTTGTCAAAAATAATTAATTACCATGTATATATTGAAAATACATCTACTAGAACATAAAAAAGTGCTTCTTATTTAGGCAAGAAACCGTAAAAGGACTAAGAAAATCATGAGAACTAACTCTAGGTGTGGAGAAGTTAAAGATTATTTATTTTATTTGAACGATATTTTGGGTTGCTTCCCTTATAAACCTTTTCTATAGACATTTTATTTGGGGAATTCTGTATTTTGAATTTATTAAACCAATTATTTCATAATTATATATATAAGTGATTGAATATAGAATATCCTAGACTCCTATGAAAGATCCACGACACTTTGTGAAACTTTCTTAGATAAGAAATGATTCAAGAAGACAAGAAATCTAAATTAATAACATAAACATTATAATTTCATAGAGAAGTAAAAAATTATGTATTTTTTTACTAAAAAACTTATAAGACTTATATTAAAATTTAACAAGGTATCCATAATCACATAACTATGAGATGCTAAAAATATTATAACTTAATCCAAGTACAAATATAAAATTAGAAATTAAAATAGTATTAGTGTTGCTTATTTGACAAAGTCTAATTATATTTTGTTTTTCATTGTTAACAAAGGTGACATGACCCTAATCAACATTGATTGGATTCCTGAAACATGATTAGTCACCAGTATCATTTCTTGAGAATCCACTTTACAAATACCATAGGTGTTTACCAATGATTTTCAAGAAGGTTTCCTACAAAAAAATTTAATACAAAAATAACATTTGTCCCAATATTTTTTTGGGGTATTGAAATATTACTAATCAAATATTTTGGTATCTATAAATACATAACAGTAATCTTATAAGCAGATGTTAGACATTTATAAATAAAATCTTTTTTTGGTCCATTAGAATTAAAAACTCTACCAGGATTAGTAGAACTGGATTTAGTAATAAATTTATTTTTAGTAATATTTATTTGTCCTATGTGATATCTTATTCTAGTAGTGTAGTTAGAATTTGTCTCTTTTCCATGAATTTGAGTAATTGTTTTTCTTCTATTAGAAGATATCTCTTGATCTTTTTTCATTATTTCTATTGTTATAGTTTATTATGTTTATAAAGGTTGTAATCTCTATAAAGGTGTCACTCATGTATCAGTACTATTGGATATATAGGTTTGAACATTAATTTACATACACTTCATGCATAATAGAGTTCTATAGATTTTTTATAAATATGGTTGAATTTTATATTCAGTCCTATATCCTCTTACTAAGAACAAAATATAGAAGTTATGACAATGTCATCAATAAATTCTAATAAGTAGTTTAAGAATATTAATTCTAAATCCATGTGTGTCTTGAAATATTTAAATTCCTTAAAAAGGAAATTGGAATATTAAATTTTAATAACAGTCCAGACAACAATGGTAAAAGTCTGGCTATAGACCTATAAATAGTAGTTCTATTTTAGCAATACATACTCAATGGAAATAGATCATCTCTTGTGATATATGAGTTGTGGTTGTAGCTCATCCTATAATTAGCATTATATAATTGTATTATATGTTGCTGGTAGGATAATATAGTGGTATATATGTCTAACTAATGATTCAATAAATGATAGATCTTTCGGTTTTAGATTTATCACATTTCTAGATGTGTTCACTGGTTGATCCATTGAACTAATGATAGATATTTAGGACATAATGGTAGATGTTCTTGAAAAAAAAGTAGTTCTTATTGAACTAAAAATGGACCTCTTTAATTGTCGGTATATATGATAAACTAATGGTAGAATGACACATTGTCAATTTTCCGTACAACATTACACAGAAAATGATTAACTATCAAAAAAATATAACATTTTAGAAACAGAATAATAAGAATTTTTTATCATTAAAATTAGGATATGAAACCATATATCATTGGTTCTAATTTCATGGAAGCATTGGTTTGACACTCATGATACATTGGATTGGGATTTTATGATGTGGTAGAAATTCCATTATATAACTGTGGGAAAACACTATTAAAATTAGCTTTCTATTGTTATAAAGAAATATAGTGGTGAGAATTATTATATCCCCCCATTATTTTCAAGTATTTCCTTCTTTATTATTTTGTTTTTTATATATTTATACAATTACAACATGTATTTATGGTTTTAGTTTTTAATAGTGTATATGGCTTGTCTTTATTATTCAATAGAGGTTTAGAGAAGATCTCATTGCCAATAATGCTGCAGGTGGCCCATCAACTTGATGTTGAGGGACACCATCTAGGAAGGGGAATTTATAGCAATTACAACATTCTACTATATCCCCAAGCTATACTGTAGGCTAGATAGTAGCTACTGAATATCTGTAGTAACCATAATACTGATGGTGGGCCTCTAGATGGTGGGAAACAATACTGGTCTTGGACACATTAATAAGGTTAATATCATATTTTTTCAATTAAAACCACTTGTTTATTTCTTGGTCATTCTCCCAAAACAATATATCAATCCATTCAAACATGGGGACTCCTCTTTGAAATCATTGTCTCTTTAAATGTGAAATGATTGAGAATAGAAGTGATGATCAAATCATGATCTTCTCTTGGTATGCCTAACACTATTTTGATATTGAATCTACTCCTTCTTCAAGTTTCAATTGGCTAATGTTTTTAACGACCATATATTTATTTGTAGATTCATGAATCTAATAATATTACCTAGAGACTTAAAAATTTATTGTAGGATCTTTTCATGATGTCCAAACATCATGGTGAAGTGTTTTAAAATTAATGTGGTATGTGATTCATTTTGTTTACTTCATTATTGAATTATTAAATTTTTAGATTCATTATTATAAGTTCATGATTTATAGACCATCCTCAGTCCCATGAATCCTTATTTCATTTTGGTTACAATTTTCCACCCAGGGGATGATATTACATGTGTTTTTAGGTAGCTAGTTTATTAAATTGGTTTTATTATACTAAATACTTTAGCATTATCCTGGATTTTTTTTTCTAAAAACAATCAAATGTATGAAAATGTTTATTTTGAAATGGTGGGTTTGGGTATGGTTTTTAGAATTGATCCTACCATTTTTTTAAAGGAAAATGGTTTTAAATCATTATTTACATGGTTTTAAAGAATAAACTACCTTTGAATTATATTAATATATTATTCATGATTGTGATCAATGATGAGGAAGGTATCTATCATCAAAGATGAACTATTAACCCATTGGCTTTTTTCTACAAGGGAAACAAGTACACCAAGATGCATAATTTTTTATAAGGAACTACTATAGGGAATGAAATCATACCCCCAAAGAATATTCAACTAGGGTAATGTATACACCATGTTTCCTACTAATCACAAATGTCAAAGGAGGATCCTTACCAACTTAGACTAATGTTATTAAAAGGTAAATTATTACCAATTTTTATAATTAATATTTTTATTTGGAAAATTATGAATGCTAATTGAAAATGGGGATCATTGGTATGTTTTTTAAAACTATAAAAATTTATTGTTTTCAATGTTTTATGTTATTATATATAAAATATATCTCACTCCATATCTTTATTTATGTGATCATAATATCATTAATTTATAAAATCATCCTATAAAATACTTCATGGGTTATTATTGGAATTATTTTTCTCACCCATTTAACACACTACGAGGTGTATATATATCTTTTTTTTTCTAACATAGGTAATAAAATTTAACTATTGTTTGGTAGCAGGATTGTTCATAAACTGGTTGTCAGATCTTGGAGGTGATGACATGTAACATTGATGAGGTTTTACTATTGTTTCACACTTTTTTGTTGTTGGGTATTGATACATGTTTTCCCATAATTTTTCCCGTTTCTGTGATTTTCTTTTATAGAAATATGGACATTCCCAATACTCAAATTGTCCAATTTAATGTTATTTTAGGAAAACTGTCACGACCTGTCCTCAGGACCCATGTCGTGACTACCCCAAGCCCGACTCCCATAGGCCAGGGGCTGGAGACTAGAACCAAGGCGTAAATCCTGAGAAAAGGGGGAAGGTATTGACTTTATAAGGTAAAAAAATACCATAGAGTAAGAATGCAGAAGGAAACACTAAGAAAAACTCGGTATAATAGTAGTGCGGAAAAGTAAGTGGGCCAGAATACAAACCCAAAATGAAAGTAAAGTAAAACTGGAAAGAAAGTATAACAACTAAAAGTAAAGCAGCAATGTCGAGTCGTCCACTGGAAGTCTCACCTGAAGGGTGGGTACAGATAGCCTCCTCACCTCCTCGGGTCCAGCCATCCGCTCCCTGTACGTCCCACCCAGTGGACCACCTCTAGGTACCGACCTGATCCACAAGCCTCAACCACGATCAGAGCTGTCCGTTGTCTGCATCCAACACAACATAGTGCGGGCATAGCCCTTACAGGGGTGAGTATACACTACTGAGTAGGGTCCTCGAGACCCCCGAAGGTCTCCCATAATCCACAGAGGATAATCCAAAAAGGAATGATACGATCACGAAGTAACAACCAACACTACTTAGGTATATTACCATTCATCTACCTAAGCCATCAATTACAGTTCGACTCTAACATCCGATCCCAAGTTTGATCACGTCCACACAGGATAGTACAACCCAATATACACAGGATAACACAACCCAATCCAAATAGGAATGCAAGTAAATCATATCGAAGATATTGATTGAAAGTCAAGACTCAGCTCACACAGGTATACTCCTTCGTAAGGTGATAGAGATGATCAGATGTAGCCACTGATTCATCTAGCTGGGACCCATTAGGATACCAGTACAATAGTCATCACCACCAAACCCACATAGGATTTTAGTATGTTTGTCGTTGTCGTCGAACCCATGGAGGATTCCAGTATGATAGTCTTCACCGTCGAACCCACAGAGGATTCCAGTACGGTTGTCGTCATTTCCTAACCCACGGAGGATTTCAGTGTAGTCATAGTCGTCGAATGCACGGAAGATTCCAGTACGAAAGTCTTCATCGTCGAACCCATGGAGGATTCTGGTACGAAAGACTTCACCATCGAACCCACATAGGATTTCAGTACGGTAGTTATGACAACCCTGCTTTTTATTACAACTTAATCATGCTTTATTACATAAAACTTTACTTGATACAACAAAGAAGATCGGGAGGTTTAGTGTCTTTAGGGATTAGGATCATTACATAAAAACTTTAAACGTGAAATACAACATCTTTATTGAAAAATTCCTTTACATGACCACTACATTCCTTCGTACTTAGCATTGCATGGGATAACCTGAGAACATGCATAAGAAAAGGGTGAGCTATAAAGCCCAGTAAGAAAGTACACAATGAATAACATGAGGAGTACAATACATGTTAGGCAATAGGAACATCAATAGAGAATTAGAGTAACATGAACATAAAGGCATGATAAAGCCTGATAACCATAACATGTAAATGTGGCAACAACACTTAACATTGAATTATCATGAGCCAAGGCTCATTGCACATGGAGCATGAGTAAACCCTCATTGCACATGAATCACGAGTAAACCCTCGTTGCACTTGAATTAGCATGAGTCAACACTCATTGCACGTGACGTATCATGATACTATACTTTACCCAATGCATTGGAGCACTATAAAGGGCATACCCTTCTTAAACATTTCATTTCATGCATAAGTGTGCCACATGATTATAAAAACATGGATTCATAAAACATAATAATTTATTCCACGATAATGGAAGATGGAATTCATACATGAAACTTTATAATCAATAAGTAAATGTGCATAAAGGTGAATACCCTTGATGGAGAAATGGGCATGGTATTCACTACACAATGATATTGGCTTAGAAAATCGGTGTGATTTCGGCAGCGTAACAGCGTGACATAAGAATTCATAAAAATGGTTGATGAGAGAGAAAGGGGTTCCTAATCATATTTACATGTAATGGATAGTAAGTAGGTCATATAGATACATGTCCCAACAATTGAAAAGGAATTTAGATTCATGATACAAAAGTATTTCTTGAATATAAAAGAGGAGAAAAAGGTTCCTTTCGGAATTTCGGCATAGTAACGGGTGTACATGGGAGGCATTAAATGAGAGATAAAGGGGTCTCCCATCACTCAAAAAATAAGAGGGTATTATTGGGAGGTGTGAAACCATACTCCAACATTCATAATTGAAATTAAACGGGCAATACAACTTAAATAAAATTGACGAAAATGAGAAAGGTAGAAAAACCCTTACATGGAAGTGTGCTTCCAAATGCTAGAGAGAGGCTTGTGCGAGGCTTCTTGGAAGCTTGGGGCACCTTGGGAGGATTTTAGAGAGAGTAGGGCAGAATTTGGACGAACTCCAAGGGATTTTAGTGAGGAGGAAGTGGGAGCTTGCGTGGGTTTATATAGGAAAGGTGAGAGAATTCATTATTATTTAGGTTTGGGACCCCTTATATTAAAATACTCCAAAACACAAAACATCCCATGGTATTTGCCCATGGTTTCCGGAAAAGGAAAGAGGAAAAAAATATTTTACAAGGCCAAGGTCCGAACTTATAAAAAAATTAGGGTTGCTAATGTGGAGGTGAATCACACTCCCATGGAAATTAATTTAAAAAGGCAAAGTGTTGAATAAGTCTTGAGGGCTCCATTAATGCTTTGAAAAGTAAGTCAAACAAACCCAAAACCTCATTATTTTAATGATAAAACACATATTGTCCGAACATAAGGATTATGTTATTGTATTACATCACCATTGGGTCATTATGATGTCATAAACCACATTATATATTAAAATGGTATTTAATTTATACCCAAAAATTTGACTGTCTCAGAAAATTATGAAAAAATCACCGTTGGATAATTTCGACATCCTGATTCCAAAAATAATATTTATTTTATCTAAATAATTTCCTAAATATGTGAATTTTCACTTTTAAAATAAAAACCGACATTTATAAAAAAATTCACGGGTTTTGACAGAAATGGCTTTCAAACCTTAATAAAAATTTTAATTGCATTCATAAAATTATAAGATCATTTATACTTAATAAAAAATTAATTTAATATTAATAATAATATTTTATTAAAATAGTATTTAATTCAAAAATCCTAAAATATAATTCTTAATTAAATAATAAATAAAAACACCATTTGTACATTAAAAACTAATTACAATGTATCAAAAATGACTAGAAATTATATTCGTTATTATATACAAAAATAATGTACATGAACATTTTGCTACTTATTTGTTACATAACCCCTTAAAATATCTGTATAAGACCTAAGGGTAAGTTGTGCGATGGTGACATACTCTTGGGGCGGCTCGGATAACATCGCTCGAGTGGTTATTTCAATCAACTTCCACTTTTCCTGTAGACGATCACGTTCGAGCTTGACTTGATGATGCTCAGCATGGGCGTGGTCAAGGGAAAAGCCCAAAGACGCCACCTCTTTTCCGAGCTCTGACAAATGGGCTTCGTAAGGGGCAATTCTACTGGATGAGGCCATCACTTCCTTTGTCTGAGTAGAAATGGGTTCGTTAAAGCCTTATATTTATACTACTCAAATGATCACTGTTCAACGGCTATAAAAGTAACGGTCACAAATCTTAACGTAAAACTAAAGAAGTTGACATCTTATAAAAACATTTTTCATAAAGAAACATTTAACTGGATCAAGAGGGATTTTCTATTAATGAAACTTTGGGTCGTTACAATATTCCCCCCTTAAGAAATTTCGCCCTCGAAATTTTCCTTTTCCCACACTAAAACAAATGTGGGTAACTTAGCTTCATCATATCCTCCGACTCCCATGTTGCTTCTTCAAACTTGTGGTTTCTCCACAACACCTTGACGAGGGGCATTGTCTTATTTCGTGGAACTTTTTCTCTACGATCTAAGATCTTCACTGGTTGCTCCTCATAAGAAAGATCATCTTCTAATTGTACCACCTCGGAAGAGAGTACATGTGAAGGGTCTGGTATGTACTTCCTTAAGAGGGATACATGGAAGACATCAGGCACCTTGGCCATAGTAGGTGGAAGTGCTAGTCGATAGGCCACAGCCCCAACACGATCAAGAATCTCGAAGGGGCCGATGTACCTTGGACTTAACTTCCCTTTGTTTCCAAACCTCATGACCTTCTTCCACGAAGATATGCGTAAAAACACCATGTCTCCGACTTTAAACTCAAGGTCTCATCGACGATTATCTGCATAACTCTTCTGTCAACTTTGGGCTGCCTTGATATGCTTCTGAATGGTTTTCACCTTCTCCACCATTTCATCGACCATTTCTGGTCCAAGCAACTTACGTTCACCGACCTCATCCCAACATGCTGGTGTTCTACACCTTTTCTTATACAGGGCTTCATATGGTGCCATTTGGATGCTCGAGTGGAAACTGTTATTATAAGAGAAATCAACTAGAGGAAGATGTTGATCCCATCCTCCTTTAAAGTCCATTGAGCATGCTCTCAACATATCCTCAAGTGTTTGGATAGTCCGCTTGGATTGGCCATCAGTTTGAGGATGATGGGCCGTACTGAAGTTCAGTTCAGTATTCAGAGCTTGTTGAAGACTCTTCCAAAACATTGAGGTGAATCTAGGATCTCGGTCAGTAACAATAGATATTGGTACTCCATGCAACCGTACCACATCCCTGATATATATCTGTTCCAGTTGATCCAAAGAGAAATCCTCTCGAATAGAAATGAAGTGTGCAGTCTTTGTAAGACGATCCACAACAACTCAGATTGCATTGTTTCCTTTGGATGTCCTTGGAAGTCCAGTGACAAAGTCCATGGTGATGTTCTCCCATTTCCATTCTGGTATGGGAAGTGGTTGCATCATCCCCTTAGACTTCTGCCTCTCTGCCTTCACTTGCTGACACACCAAGCACTTTGATGTATATTCAGCGATCTCCTTCTTCATATTATCCCACCAAAAGTTTTCTCTGAGATCTCGATACATCTTTGTGCTCCCTGGGTGAATAGAGAAATTCGAACTATGTGCATCATCAAAAAGTTCCTTCTTCAGCTCCGAACTTGATGGAACACATAGTCTTTTCCCAAACCGCACAATTCTTTCTTCATTAACATTAAATTCTGAGGATTTTCCCTTTTTGATAGCTTCCACTTTTTCTTGGATTCCGACATCATCCTTTTGAGCATCCTTTAACCTTTCCAAAAGAGATGGTTGAGCAATCATTTGTGAAAAGATTGATGATTTTCCCTTCTTTATGATTCCCACGTCCATCTTCATCAAGTCTAAGAAGATTGGATCCTTCTCAATTCTCATCTTTGATAGAATCACTGGATCCTTTCAACTTAGGGCATCTGCCACCTTGTTCGCCTTCCCAGGGTGGTAATGTATTGAACAGTCATAATCCTTGATGACCTCTATCCATCTTCTCTGGCACATATTAAGCTCTTTTTGTGTGAATATATATTTAAGACTCAAGTGGTCAGTATATATCTCACATTTCTCTCCATAGAGATAATGCGGCCAGATTTTCAAGGCAAAGATCACCGCCGCCAACTCCAGATCATGCGTTGGACAGTTTCACTCATGGATTTTCAACTGCCTTGAGGCATAGGATATCACTTTATCATTCTGCATCATCACACATCCTATTCCCTTCTTCGAAGCATCATTGAATACCATAAAAAGCTCCCCACTTGTGGGTAAAGTGAGCACGGGTGCAGTGATAAGCCTCCTTTTCAACTCTTTGAAGCTTTCTTCGCATTCATCACTCCAAGAAAAATTTACTCCCTTTCGATTGAGCTTGGTAAGAGGGTTGGACAATCGTGAGAAATTTCTCACAAATCGTCGATAATATCCATCTAACCCCAAGAAGCTACGGATATCAGTTACCGATGTAGGCCTCGGCCATCCCTCAATTGCATCTATTTTGGAGGGGTCCACGGATATCCCATTGCATGTGATGATATGGCCCAAGAATGAGACTTCCTTCATCCAAAACTCACACTTTCTGTACTTTTCATAGAGATTCTCCTTGCGCAAAGTCTCTAGTACAGTTTTTAAATGCTCTCATGGTCCTCCTTGGTTTTGGAGTATATTAGAATATCATCTATAAAGACTACCAAAAATTTGTCAAGGTAATCTCTAAAGACTCTATTCATCAAGTCCATGAATATTTCTGGAGAATTGGTGAGTCCAAAAGGCATTTCTATGAATTCATAGTGCCCGTACCTTGTACGAAAAGCAGTCTTGGGGATATCTTCCTTCTTCACCCTTACTTGATAATATCGTGACCGCAAGTCCGCCTTGGAGAAGTATTGTGCTCCACGCAGATGATCAAACAAGTCATCGATTCTTGGGAGAGGATACTTGTTCTTTATCGTTATTTTGTTAAGTTCATGATAATCGATGCAAAGCCGCATTGACCCATCCTTCTTCTTGACGAAGAGGACTGGTGCACTCCATGGTGATGCACTTGGGCGTATAAACCCTTTATCCAGATTCTCCTGTAGTTATTTCTTCAGCTCTTCAATCTCAACAATATCCATTCTATATGGAGTCTTGGATATTGGTATCACCCCAGGTATAAGTTCAATTGAGAACTCAACATCTCTTCTTGGAGGAAGACCAGGAAGTTCCTCGGGAAATACTTCAGCAAATTCCTTCACAATAGGCATTTCTTCAATGGTGGTTTCTTCCTTGGACTCAATCATCTGAGCCAGATATACGTGCTCATAAGGTTGTAATATCCATGCTTGAGATGATGGAGCTAAAGGAGATTCATCTTCCTCCTAACACTTGTAAATAATCGGGGGTCGATTCTCCATATGGAGTGTGATTTCCCTCTCCCGACAATTTATGTCGGCTCTATATAAGGAAAGCCAATCTATGCCAAGAATTTCATCAAATTCCACCAAAGGGAGTATGACGAGGTTCGCCGGGAAATTCAATCCACAGATTATAACAGGGGAGGACTTATATTCATGGGATGCAATGATTTCCCCATTTTTCGTACTCACCAAATCTTTACTTCCAGGATTTTTGGTGGTGGTGGGATTGTTTGACTAAACATTCGAGATATAAAAGAATGCGTAGAACCTGAATCAAAAAGTATGTTCTCTATTCTTGAATGAACAACTAGCGTACCTATCACCACTTCATTGTCGGGGTTCACTTCGGCAGAAGTGATGGCAAAATCTCTTCCTTTCTATCTTGGAGGTTGTTGGTTGCCTCCGATAACCCTTGGATTAGGGAACTGATTCGCAAAACGACCCGTTTATTCGCATTTGTAGCATTGAACCACGCATTGAGGTTCGAACGGAGCGTTCCTCTCCTCTCTCATAGCCACGGGTCCTTCTTGCCGATAGTTAATAGCTAGGTGCCCTTCTCTTCCACACCAAAAACATTTTCTCGTCCCCCTAAGGCAATTTCTAGGGTGCTTCTTTCCGCACTTTTGGAAATTGGGGTGCTGGAACTTCTTAGCACCATTGGATTTATCCATCGGACCACCATCATTGAAGTCCACCTTACGCTTCTTTTCCCCATGATACCCCTGTGATTCTCTGATCTCCATTTCAACCTTGAGGGCACATCGGACAATTTCCTCATAGCAGTCGAAGTCACGGATCGCTAATGCTTTCCGCAAGCTAGGCTTCAACCCACCAAAGAAACGGCCAACCTTGCATTCGGGGGTAACGAAAAAGCCGGAAGCATATCGTGCAAGCCTTGTGAAGTTTTCCTCGTAAGCTCCCACAGATTCTTTGTCTTTCTTCTTGAGGGAAAAAAAGTCCCTTTCCATCTTAAGACGGAGGGTGCGCGGAAAATATTTATCAAAAAACATCTTTCGAAATTCCTTCCATTCCAAAGCCTCGATCTCCTCCTCAGGCTTTGTATTTTTGATCAACGTCCACCATTGATCAGCTTCACCCTCCATACGATAAGCCTCCAGGAGAACCTTCTCGTGTTCAGAACATTGAAGGATAGAGAAGATCTTTTCAATGGAGTTGATCCATTGCTCAGTAATCGTGGGATCAGATGATCCACTAAAAGTAGGAGGCCTTTGTCTCATGAAGCTCTCGATAGAGACTTGTTCTTTCCTGGGGGGGGGGTTGAACGTTCCTCTTGAACCGTTTTTCTATTCAAAACTTGAGTTAGATGAGAGAGAAGCATGACAAAGTTCGCGATTCCCACTCCCATTGGATTGGGCATCTCATTAGTACAATCATCACACTGATCTTCACAACGGTTGTTAGCCCGAGTTCTCCTATTACCGGCCATTGGCTGGAATAAAAGAAATGTTAGGGGTAACACATAAAGGGTAATCCAAAGACAAATATTGATGACTTATAAATAAACATTAATCTCTTTAACTCATGAGTCTATAGGATTCAATCCAGGCTTTTCATGATCTTCCTTCTAACATATATTCACAGGGGCATTTTTCCCTTAATAAGGGTTCATACTAAGATTGTGAATTTATCAAAACATATCCCCCGGGAGTGTCGTAACCAAGAGTGCAGCAAGGTTCGTTGTCGTGCACCAGTTCCCGTTCGAGTCTAGCTCAAAGCGGTGTTTTCAGGTTTTACCCCTAGGATACATCTGTGCCAGAGCCGCCTCTACCTTCTCGTATCCAGACAGGGATGTATTTGTTTGATAAACCACTTACTTGGTATTTACCAAAACATAGGGATGTTTTTATTATGCTTAGTCTTGTATCTAAGGCTTTAATAGGGTTTCCTAATCCCAAAAATAACTAAACCTATCCTCTGATACCAACTATGACAACCCTGCTTCTTATTACAACTTAAGCATGCTTTATTACATAAAACTTCACTTGATAAAACAAAGAAGATAGAGAGGTTTAGTGTCTTTGGGGCTTAGGATCATTACCTAAAAACATTAAACTTGAAATACAACATCTTTATTGAAAACTTCCTTTACATGACCACTACATTCCTTCGTACTTAGCATTGCATGGGATGACCTGAGGACATGAATAAGAAAAGGGTGAGCTATAAAGCCCAGTAAGGGAGTACAGAATTAATAACATGAGGAGTACAATACATGTTAGGAAATTGGAACATCAATATAGAATTAGAGTAACATGAACATAAAGGCATGATAAAGCATGATAACCATAACACGGAAATGTGGCAACAACACTTAACATTGAATTAGCATGAGCCAAGGGTCATTGCTCATGGAGCATGAGTAAACCCTCATCGCACTTGAAGCATGAGTAAACCCTCGTTGCACTTGAATTAGCATGATTCAACACTCATTGCACATGACGTATCATGATACTATACTTTACCTAATGCATTGGAGCGCTATAAAGGGTGCACCCTTCTTAAACATTTCTTTTCAGGCATAAGTGTGCAACATGGATCATAAAACATGGATTCATAAAACATAATAATTTATTCCACGATAAAGGAATGTGGAATTCATATATGAAACATTATAATCAATAAGTAAATGTGCATAAAGTTGAACACCCTTGATGGAGAAATGGTCATGGTATTCATTACACAATGATATTGGCTTAGAAAATCGGTGTGATTTCGGTAGCGTAACGGCGTGACATAAGAATTCATAAAAATGGTTGATGAGAGAGAAAGGGGTTCCTCATCATATTTACATGTAATGGACAGTAAGTAGGTCATATAGATACATGTCCCAACAATTGAAAAGGAATTTAGATTCATGATACAAAAGTATTGGTTGAATATAACAGAGGAGAAAAAGGTTCCTTTCGGAATTTCGGCATAGTAACGGGTGTACATGGGAGGCATTTAATGAGAGATAAAGGGGTCTCCCATCATTCAAAAAATAAGAGGGCAGTATGGGGGAGGTGAAAAACCATACCCCAACATTCATAATTGAAATTAAACGGGCAATACAACTTAAAGAAAATTGACAAAAATGAGAAAGGAAGAAAATCCCTTACTTGGAAGTGTTCTTCCAAAGGCTAGAGAGAGGCTTGTGAGAGGCTTCTTGGGAGCTCGGGGCACCTTGGGAGGATTCTAGAGAGAGTAGGGCAGAGGTTGGACGAACTCCAATGGATTTTAGTGAGGAGGAAGTGGGATCTTGGGTGGGTTTATATAAGAAAGGTGAGAGAATTCTTTATTATTTAGGTTCGGGACCCCTTATATTAAAATAATCCAAACCACAAACCATCCCATGGTATTTGCCCATGGTTTCTGGAAAAGGAAAGAGGAAAACAATATTTTACAAGGCCAAGGGCAGAACTTATTAAAAAATTAGGGTTGCTTATGTGGAGGTGAGTCACACTCCCATGGAAATTAATTTAAAAAGGCAAAGTGTTGAATAAGTCTTGAGGGCTCCATTAATGCTTTGAAAAGTAAGTAAAACAAACCCAAAACCTCATTATTTTAATGATAAAACACATATTGTCCGAACAGAAGGATTATTTTATTTTATTAAATCACCATTGGGTCATTATGATGTCATAAAACACATTATATATTTAAATGGTATTTAATTTTTACCCAAAAATTTGACTGTTTCAGAAAATTATGAAAAATTCACCGTTGGATAATTTCGACGTCCTGATTCCAGAAATAATATTTATTTAATGTAAATAATTTCTTAAATATGTGAATGTTTACTTTTAAAATAAAAACCGACATTTATAAAAAAAATCACGGGTTTTGACAGAAATGGCTTTCAAACCTAAATAAAAATTTTAATTGCATTCTTAAAATTATAAGATCATTTATACTTAATAAAAAATTAATTTAATATTAATAATATTATTTTATTAAAATATTATTTAATTCAAAAATCCTAAAATATAATTCTTAATTAAATAATAACTAAAAACACCATTTGTACTTTAAAAACTAATTACAATTTATCAAAAAATGACTAGAAATTATATTCGTTATTATATACAAAAATAATGTACATGAACATGGTGCTACTTATTTGTTACATAACCCCTTAAAATAGCCGCATAAGACCTAAGGGTAAGGTGTGCGATGGTGACAGACTCTTTGGGTGGCACGGATAACATCGCTCGAGTGGTAATTTCAATCAACTTCCACTTTTCCCGTAGACGATCACGTTCGATCTTGACTTGATGAAGCTCAGCTTGGGCTTGGTCAAGGGAAAAGCCCAAAGACGCCACCTCTTTTCTGAGCTCTGACAAATGGGCTTCGTAAGGGTCAATTCTACTGGATGAGGCCATCGCTTCCTTTGTCTGAGTAGAAATGGGTTTGTTAAAGCCTTATATTTATACTACTGAGATGATCACTGTTCAACGACTATAAAAGTAACGGTCACAAATCTTAATGTAAAACTAAAGAACTTGACATCTTATAAAAACATTTTTCATAAAGAAACGTTTAACTTGATCTAGAGGTATTTTATATTAATGAAACTTTGGGTCGTTACATTAGTCTTCATCGTCGAACCCACAGAGCATTCTGGTACCAAAGTCTTCATTGTCGAACCCACAGAGGATTCCTGTAAGAAAGTTTTCACCATTGGACACACATAGGATTTCAGTACGGTAGTTTTAATTGTCGAACCCAAAGAGGATTCTAGTATGGTAGTCTTATTCGTCAAACCCATGGAGGATTCTAGTACGAAAGTCTTCATCGTCGAACCCAGAGAGGATTCCAGTACGAAAGTCTTCATCGTCGTCGCAGCCAGCTCTAGGGTTCCCGCACACAGCACGCTCGATTCTGGGAGGGTCCACTCCTCATGCCAAGTGGGTCAATACATAAACTGACATGTAGTCCAGAGTTGAGGTACCTCAAAGTTCCACCTCATCTATAAGAACTCAACATGGCAGACGGTGCGTCAATCGGACGCCCGGTCTGAGAGTTAATGACTTTTTCGTCCGAGGGGCCCAGTTGGGTTTCAAGTCAAAACCAACCCTACCGTACTCCAACTGCGTCCAAAACTCGAGATAAGTAATCCAAAAGGTCTGTCTCACTATGAGGAATCCAAAAAAGTCGGCGACACATCAATCGGACGTCCAGAGCTCAAGTTATAAGCGTTTCTGTTCTGTGGGCCCGATTGGTTTCGTGTTCGAACCAACCCGGCTGTACCCCAAGTTCTCCGAAACCTTGTGTGTAATATACCGAAATGACCGCCTCGATCCAAGGATCCAAACTCAACTGACGGTGCATCGATCGGAGGTTCGAAGCCCAGGATATGGGCAAATGACTGAAAACAGTCCGAAATGGGGGGTCTGGGCCCGGTCCATCAGGGCGCGGCCCGACCCAGTGCGGGCAGCCCCGCCTGGCCCGGTGCGGCCGGTCCGGCTCAGTGGGTGCCGTGCGCACTGAACGGACACAGGGGGTGCGCTTCCCCTTGATAACGGACGCAACGCTGGTCACTGAGTCTCCCCTGGATCTCGTGCGGCCACGGGATCCAGTCTTCCCGCCGCCGTCGTGGCTTCAGTCGTGGCGGCTCCTGCCGGCGGCGTGCCATCAGCGCCTTTCGCGGACCACCGGACATGCTCTGGTGGTCTGTTTTCCCCGCTGTTTGCGCCTGCGGCTCTCCCGGGACCCGTAGATTACTGTGAAGGGTTCAAAAGGCCTTTGCGGCTCGCTTCATCATCACCCGTCGATCCGCACACCAATAAACAAACTGCGGAGGGTTGTCGGGCCGTGTTTGTTTGGCCCACACCCTCCGCATTAGGTGTTTTTCAAAAGGAAATCTTTAAAAAAATTCTCTAAACAAGGGAATAATTTACTCAAGGTAAAATTATTCAATCACCCTAAAATTAAAATACTCATGCACGAGGGGATAAATCGCACATAAACTTTATTCGAAAACCCGCCTACCTCGATGAAGTCATCAAACAAGGTTTGTCGTGGGAATGGGACATTGCAGAAGAGGATCGTCGGGATCACGGTACACGGCGTCGCGAGGAAGAGGATTTTCAGCGTCGCAGTACACGACGTCACATCATCGATCTCTGAGGAACTCACGTTCTTCAACGTCTTTCGTCAGAGGCTAGTTTTCTTCGTCGTTCTTCACATTCTTCAATGAGGAAGGACATTCATCAGGACTGGAGTAATTCCTCCCCAAATCTTCTCGCACAACACAACAACAATAATTAAGTAATGCCTTGCCTTATTTTATTACTGATGCCATCAGTTTTTGAAATTCAAAAATTAAATCACGATTTAATTACAGATCGTTGACCAATTAATGAGGCGTTTAATAATCCAATTAAACGTGAGAGTTGTCTTTGCATTTAAGAGGTGGTGCAGGTGAGTTATTAAATTAAATGCATGTGGGAGGTAAAAAGGAAATAAAGGGGGGTGGGGCTCGTGTGGGCCCCACCTCACTAATATCCCACCTAGTGGAGTTAGGATATTAGTGGGTCACAATCCAACCGCCAAGAATAAGTTTAAACTACCTAGAATAAAAATAATATTGTAACACAATATTTTATTTTTATTCTTTAGTTAACCCAATTAAATAAAAACCTCACCCGAGAAAACGCAACTCCGGAAAACGTGTTCTTAAGCAATTATCAGCGCTGTGATTCCATCAGTGCCCTCGGAATTCGGTTCCAAGCACCGGTTCAAAAGTTAGGAAAATCCACTCGTTCATTCAATGAACGTACCTGAGCTAAACTTTGGAAAATGATTCTGGTCACACCAGGCATCGGAATCAGGTCCCTTCAGAAACTGCGTTCTTGTAAAATCCCAAAGAAAATTAAGCAAAAAATTTCCCTTGAATTTTACGGGTCTTTACAAAAAAAACATTCACAATGTTAGATCTTTGATTCCCCTGCTCTTATCCCCAGCTTATGGGGATTGTGAACACCCTTCAGACCATGCTAACATAGTACTGGGCTCCAGACAATTTTATAATATTCTTATATTTATTAAATTTCATGCCACTTTTCTTGTCTATTGAATGTTAGATTTTCATGGTTTCTTCAATTTTTGTATGATGATAACATACAAGGAAGAAATGGGAGGGAAATGTAGTTCTTTAAGATGTCGGTTTCTCAATTTGTATTGGATCAGACGTAAAATTTTATGCTACTACGACATTGTTAATTATGATGTATAATTTTATAGCTCAAAGAAATATTTATGTGACTCTAATTCATGTTATGACGCAAGAAATTGATCTTGGAAGAGATATATTTTATAAAGAATAATGAGTGGAAGGAGTTCTATAAATGTATATTACAACCTATAGAAACATTTTTTAATGAAGGATTTCTTTATGATTTTCCATAAGATCTAATTTGTTTATATTGAGAGATAAATGGATGCCATAATTTTTTTCATGCTAATGGTCCCCTGTAAACATTATAAGAAGAATATATTTTGAACTCCATACATCCACTTAGAATAAAAGGGGTATGTGAATCAGTTTATCCATCACAAACTGGAAGGGTTCTGATATATGCCGCATGCTAGTTTTGAGGAGGGAATCACTGCAATTAGAAGGTGCTCAGAGGGTGCTTCTATAATAAATAGTGTGATGAGGGAATTATTGAGCGCATGTTTGTTGGGTCTCACAAACGTATACCTGTATGAGAGTACTATCCATGTTGAAGCTTCATATAGTATAAATTATGAATGTATTTAAAAGGTATAAACATGATACTTTCTTTAATGGTTCATTCAGTAGTTGGAGTAGTTGATTAATGGAAGAGAACGGTTCTCAAATCACTCTTGTAAATGGAAATAAAAGAGTAATTTCATTACCTCCAATAACCTCATTGAAGAAATAACAAGGAAAATGAAATTTCAAGACTAAAAGTAGACATTAATTATAGTTAAGGACCCAAAATTTAGAAAATGCCAATCTCTGACTTCCAAAATTTTTATTTATTATGAAAATGACCAGAATACCCACCATTATTCACCAAAAAACAATTATCAAACCCTCCTATGCTCTTCCAACAATCACTCTTCTCTTTGGTTATCTCCCCTATCTCCTACCATTACCCTCCTCTCCTCTATTCATCATTCTCATCCCATAATCGACATCCTCTCTTGATCTCCGACCTCTCACAATAGAACCATCATCACATCCTTTAATCCTTATCATCCCATAGTTCGTGTCCTCTCTGAAACTACCTCCTCTACCCATTGCCTCTGATTAAACCATCACCATATCACCCTCTATGTTATCCTCCAAATATTTTTTTTATCAATTTCATGAGAAACCACTCTAGGGGTGAGTGGGAACCTTACAACGAAAGGATACTAAATCCAAAGCCACCCTTATGAAACTATGTAAAAAATGACACAATTCAAAGCTCCACTTTCAAAAAATAAAATAATTGATTTTGAATTCAAAAAACATTTGTGGGAAAGAGGTCCTCTTAGGAATAACCAGCACTGCAAGCTGCCCAAGAAATCCAAAATTTGTGTCGCCAACTTCCCCATCATTACGTCTTACACCTTATCATCACAAAACCGACACAACTGTCCCATCATATTAGCACCATAAAAATCCATGCCACCACCATGGGACAAAAATCATTCCTTGAGAGGAGAACATAGAAGCCTCCCCATCCCCATTACCATTCACATCATTGAAAATTTCCCACCAGAAACCGGCCCATCATCGTCGATGGAGCCTCATAATCTTTCCTGCAAAAACAGAAACAAAAAAATTTCTAACACACTAAAATCATGGAATTTCCACCATCATTAACCTCAATAAAATCACTTCATCCATCAAAACATGAATTGGTAATACCAAATGAAAATTTCAATATGAATAGGAAAGACCATCACTAAACATTTCTAAAGTCGCATGGCAGGTTACCATAACCTAAAAAATCCAATGTTGAAGTATTTCACCTGGAACGTCAAGGACCACCAAAAAGGACATCTAAAAAACACCATTGTTACCACTTCTCTCCAACCACCATGAAGATTCAAAATTTAAAAGGGGATTATAGAAGGGAAATATCGGCTAATGATGGGGCATCGAACCATTGGAAAACAAAATGGGGGGAAACTAACTCAGGATGTTCCCGAAAACCAACTACCGCCAATCCTCAACTACCAAAACCACGTAGTCACCAATGCTTCATATCCAACATGGAGGGATGCAAGGGAACATGAGATCATACTAAATGAATATTGATTATAACCTTCAATAGAAAAGAAACATTTATCAGGGCCACAAAATCACACCAAAATGAATTTAGGGACACCAAACCAGAACTCGAGTGAACGTAGAGGCCATTACCGAAGAGGAAACCATAATGAAGAAAAACAGGTGTGGATTAGCCATAAGGGAGAAAAGGGGATATATATCATGAAAAGGACACAAGTATAGGGCATGAATAAGGAATGACGAGGTGAAAATAGGGAAATAAATAAGAAAAATAAAGAATAATGACACTCAGGCAAGACATCGACTCACATCGAAGGATTTTAGAAGGAACCCCTAAGAATAGCTAACAATGGGTGGGGGATGGACGATAGAGATGGGAGTCATCTAGGATACCCTCTAACTTCTCAAAACACAACTTTTGTTAACATGAATTGTAGTTTTCAAAGATTACAAAGTGGAATTTCTCAAAAATTATTTTTATAAGAGATCTAGTTTTATCTAAGATCAATTTATTTAAAATTGTATGCCTAATAATAATGTTTTAATCATTTTTTGTTAAATAAATATGAAATATTAATGTGTTTAAATATCATATATTAATTTATTTTTTAGGTTAAATAATACTATTTAAGGTAAAATTATTTTCAACAAGAAACATTGAGTCATTTTCATTTCGATGGAGTACGTATTAGTGATTCATATCGAAAAATAAATTTTTATAGTGGAAGATTCTTGGGTATAGTGATAAAATATGGAAATATTTTTAATGATAACCAATATTAAAACCATCAAATATGAAGTATATAGTTTTATTTTTTTGAGTAGAATTACATTGTATGTCTATAAAATGGTATATTTTTATACAATTTAGACGATACTGGAGATATTATTTTATTCACATTAAAGAATAGTTTGGATAATGTCTACATTATTTTGTGGTTCAATAAAATATGTTTGTCAAAATTTGATGTAGATCATGGATATTGACAATTGAAAATTTTACATATCAATATTTTGGTTTTCACATATTCTTAATGAATCAACCTTTAATATTGGAATTTAATGGTGGAAATAGATAGTGGGAATTGAATACATAGTTATCCTATGATGGAGATGTTCAAATATTACCTTTTTCCTTTTAGTATTGTTCCTTTATAATTTCAAAATTAAATAATAATAATTGGAGGGAATTATTGATTGATTCAAACAAATTATTTTCACCAATAAAAAAATTGATGGAGATATACTCAAGTATAACATTCCCCACACGATCAACTATGAATGTGTATGGAATATTCATGAAAATATTAATATAATATGAAATTTGAAGAGTTTCATGTGGAATTTAACAAGATATCGCTTGAGGAATTCAAATACATTTATTTTATTGAAATACATTCATAATTATAACATTCAATAAAATTAGGATAAAAAATATATTCTCTCAAACTAAGGTAATAAATAATGTCATCTATCATTTGTAATGCAAGAAATCTGAATAATGAAAAATATTTCAATGAGATGAAGTTATAGTTTTATTAAAACAATTATTTATACCTTAAATACATTTAATCAATATTATATAAGGATAAAATAAGTTGTTTAAATACACGAGGTTCCATATTTTTCATATGTGTTATTCCATTGGGTATGTAATGGACTAATGGAAAACAATATTGAAACAATATAAAAGTGGGATGCTTTATAAAATGGTAGATTTGAGAGATTATTCACTAAATAAGGGGATTTCATCAATGGATTCTTATTTAGTGGTCGAACTATTTTTTGGTGTATGTGTTTCACATCAGTGGTCCTTATAATGTTACTTTGTTAGTATCATCGACACTGTCAATTCAACCCAATAAGACAAAGCTGGTGGAGGAAAACCACCACAAAAAATCAGTCATAGCCAATATAGGTGAGGATACTATTGCTCCCAGTGGTGTATTGGATTAGTTTCATGTTACCACTGATACACATAACCAGTGCACTGGTAATAAAAAGGGAGCCAATGATGAGAAATAGGTTATCAAGGAAGTTCATAGCATCACTATCCCTAGACATGGAACTTGTCTAAAGAATGGATAGGGAAGAAAATAGAAGACATGGAAAATCCAAGATTCATTGGAGAAAAAAGGGGGGCCTCTGACAAGGGGCATGTCCAATAGAAAATGGGGATTTTTTATTGGAGTTTCCAAGGGCAGGGAAACTTCTAAATGGCCAGGGCCCTTTGACATTATATTATGGCCTACAAACTGATGTTCATCAATATTGATGAACCTAAAATCTTCTATGAAGACTATAATAGATTCAAATGGGGTTCCCTAGGATACAATTTCGTCTTCACCAATCAACATGTATTTTCTACAGATTACCTATAGGTTTGAATGCATGACACCATTCAGATTACATCCTGTGATAGTGGGTCTCAAACATTTTGTTTATCTGTTGCACTACTAGATAGTATATTTCAATATCATTTATTAATGATTCCATCTCTTATATCATGGGGACAAAATTATGGGAGGAGCTCAAAGCCACTATCGAGAGGATGGATCAAAAATGGATTCTTATTGGTAATTTCAATACAGTTTTGAATCGCGAGGAAAAAACTGAAACCAACATTAATAGGACTACTAACTCTAAATTTTCTGAGTGTATTGTCTTCTGCAATCTGAATCATGTTACTATTACTAGTTTAGATTTTATATGGGGTAGAAACACATGGGATGGGAATCTAGCTAGCAAGCTTGATAAATGCTTTTTCCATATTCATGACCATGTTGTAGCCCACTGATTCTCTATATTCTCACTTACTAAACACCACTCTGATAACAGCCCAATTGTTGTTGATGTTATCACTCATCTTGAAAGGTCACCCCCTATTCCATTTTGATTCAATAATGGATGGCATATGATTCCATGATGTCGAGAAATTGTCTTATAGGCATGGAAGGTTGACCCCATTGGAAGCCTGCTTCATAGAATTGCTCTGAATCTCATTCTTCTTATGGGGTTTCTAAGGGAATGGAAGAGAACATTATTTTTAAAAATTGATGAGGATATAATGAGATCGGAGGAAGAGATGGCCAGGATTCAGACCCATTATGAGCAGAAACCTGTCATATCTGGAGAGAAAATAACATCCAATTTTAATCATGATGATATCTTAATGGTTTAAGAACGATTAGTTAGAAATCAACTAAATGTGATATGGTAAAAAGATGCGGACATAAACTCCATGTTCCTTAACAAATTGCATAAGGAAAAGAGGACATGTGCAGGGGAAAAGGTGAATAGAACTGGTGGGTATCTATGTACTGATGAAAATGAGATTTCCCTTGATGTTGTTGAGCACTTGAAGGGAATTTACTCTGATAATGGGATGTCAAGTACACACCACATGGTGGAAAACATCATCCCATGCATTGAGGAGCACCCAAATAATCTTCTTATTGCTCTCCCATGATAAGGGGAGATCTGATCTTCTCTCATATCTATCAATCCAGAGTGTTCCCCGAGGCTGGATAGATTCACTAAAAAACATTTCATGTTTTACATGGATATTTTGCATAATGATATTGAGCAGGACATTAAGGACTTATTCTCTCACTCACACATTCCCGATAGAATGAACTCCATTTTCATTTCTCACATCCCTAGAAAGAAAATGCTCATGACATAAAGTAATTCATGCATGTTTTACTTGGGAACATAATACCCAAACTTATCAGTAATAGTTTTATGATTAGGATGAGTAGGTAGGTTGATAGCTCGATCACCACAAACGAATTTGGATTTGTCCCTATGAGAAACATCCAAAAGGTTCTCCCCATGTCCTTTGAGAGTGTCAAACTAATGATATGGAAGACAAAGGAATGAAATTTTTCCCTCAAAATTGATATTTCCAGGTCTTTTGATACTCTTAAATAGAGAATTCTTCTAAATGTCCTTCGTAGATATGGTTTCCCAAATTGGTTTGTGAATATGATTTGTATAATTCTTGGCTCTTCAAGGTTGTCTACTATTTTTAATGGTGCCCTGAGGGCATTTTTTCCTTACCCTAGGGGGTAAGACAAGCTGATCCACTTTTATGGATTATTTTTTCCATGGCTGGGGATTACCTTAGTAGTTGTATCATTGACCTTGCTTAAATGGGACTTTACAAGCAGTTTAGGGCTGGTGTGAGTGAGCATGCCCCTTCTCATCCCTTGTATGTAGATGAAATTTTAAAGCTTGTTCAAGCATCAATAAGAACCATATCCTCCATCAAGGCCTTTTTTATTCTATATGAGGATGTGGCTGGCCATGCCATCAGTTGGGAGATGTCTTCCATTGTTTTTGGGAATGGAATTTCAGTTGGTAAAAGGAATTGGGTGGGCAGGTACCATGTGTTGATGAGGGGATCCCTGCCTTTCTAGAATATGGGGGTCCTTCTATTTTGGGGAAAAGTAAAAATGAAGAATTTGGAGGATATTTATGCGGGTATTATACATCAGTTTTCCAGATTGAAAGGGAAGGTTGTGTCATTGGTTGGGAGGGTCTTCCATGTGAACTTAGTGATCACATAGAAGTTTGTCTATTCCTTTTCCCTATATATATGGACAAGATTTATTCTCAAGAAGCTTCATATCATTGTACAAACCATCGTATGGACAGAGTGGCCCCATGAAAGGAATTTGACTCCAATCTTATGGAATGAATGCATAAATCCCCTAGAAATGGGGTGACATTGAATCAAGGATCTTTGTACCTTCAAAAATGGTTTGATTGGGAAATTCACCTTGAAATCGATTTCACATGAAGCTGATGATGACTTCCTTTAGAACAGACTCACAAAGTGGTTTCTCAATGGATACCAAAATTATATTGCCTCTCCGGTTTGGGAATCTCTAAAACATGCTTATTTGAGGATCTTATAGGATATAAAATGGTTGGTTTGTAGGGACTCCACCCTTAACAGTTGGAACAAAAAGTGGATCACACATCCCCTTTGAGATCTTAATGTTCCACTTGAAGGATCACCTTTGTCCATTTCGGGCTTCCTTTCTCATATGCACTCACATGTATCTTGAATTCTTATGCATGTGGAGACTGAAATCAATTGATATTATTTTATGGATTATGACACTTTTATTTGGAACCATATCAGAACTAGATAGTTTAATTGTAGGGAATTTAATAGATTTTTTTGTGGGACCTAACCCTTCCACCTGCTTGGCTCATGAATTGAATTCCAGATTCTTTTTAATCTGGAGAATCTAGAACACCAGAATTCCCATAGTTGATCATCACAAGCGAGCTAGTATTCAAATGGCCTATATGTGTTATATTTTCATGAATGATAAGGATTCTTTATGACATGTTTTAATTGAATATTGCAAGGCCAGGTAACTCTCTTCCTATACTGGCTCTCTCTTTGGGATGTATTTTGATACATGCAGGTCGGTCCTTGACCTACTATCCAATCTGTCACATGCTCACTATAGTGAGAAAATACATAAATTTATTCCACTATTGTTGTAGTAATTTAATCCAATTGGGAGGTCCGAAATACAGCGATTTTTGGTGTTGCACACCCAACTATCCAACAAGGTAAGGTTGATGTTCACAGGGATGTGTATGCTAGTTCACATGTACTGGATGGTTCCATGTCTAAAAATGTTTTTGATTTGTAAATTCTGAGATTTCTTGGTGTTTTGGGATGACCACGCAAGCCTCGGATGCTGAAACATATTTTATGGATACCACCCATTGTGCCTTGTCATAAGGTAAATGTTGATGGGGATGTGTTGCATGCCCTAGGTCCGTCAGGCTGTGGGGGAGTGTTCTACAACTACTGTGGGTTTTTATAGGGTTGTTTCTACCACTTCGTTGGAATTGGCAATGCCTTCAAAGCTGAAATCTGGGTAATGATTTATGCTATCAGGTAAGCTGCCTAGTTTAATTATAAATCATTATGGATTGAGTTGAATTCTAAGAGTGTGGTTCATGATTTGAGAACCAATACATGCCGTGTGCCTTGGTGTGTTCTACCTCGGTGGGTTAACTGTCTCAGAAAGCTCACTCAAATGCATATGTTTGTTTCATATGTCTACCAAGAGGCCAATCAGGTGGCAGATGCTTTGGAAAAGAGGGAACTCATTGATCTTGGAATGATGTGGTCTTTCACAGATCATGATTACTGCATCCCACTGGTAGAGGCAGATAGATGTGGTCTGATGCACACTCATTTATGTAATACCCCTATATATGCTTGACATTCTACATATTTATTTTTAATTTTCATATGGCTGGATTCCACCCGTTCCTAGTATTTTGTTCAGTATCATTGACATATGATGTCAACAACAAAATCGTCCCATTTGAATGTCAAATTATAAGGGGTGAAACAAATGATTATTAGACATGGTTTTTAAATAAAATATAGGAAATTATTGGTTATAATAAACTGGTTAGTGTATATGAAAACACTATGTGATTGTGAGTACTATTATAATATTATTTTGATGAGACCAACATGCATATTATTACCATCATCTGAAGAAACATTTATCTCTAAAATTAAAAAAATTATATTTTTGAATGGGAAGAGGAACTAATAAAGATTAATTTAATTTATTAGATTCCATTACATTTTATAAATTTGAATATTATTTCACTATTATTATAAATAATTTAGGAAAATCTTATTTGGAATTAGAAATGTGGGATTGAAATGAAGGGGATGTAGATATATGGGAAATTTTATCATTTTCACCCCATCAATAAGAGTATATCAAAAAAAATTAGTTGAATAATTAAATTAATGGATTATCATGGAGATGATATATTATTGTATTGATTAATGAAAATATTGATAAATTACAAAAGGAAAATTTTTCTATAGGGGGGTATATGAAAATTATAGTGAAATTGAGTTTGTCTCATTATTAAAGAAATATTGAAGGCCAATGTGTTAAGGGGTAAAACAATGATAATATTGAAATTTAAATTTAGAATGATATTAGATTGGAAAACTAATGCGGATATCTATGTATAACATGAAATTTGGTAATGCACCTGTTATGTATGGAAAATGAATCCATTGTACTCATGTTTTTAAAAAAATAAAGAAGAGTACAAGGTAACTATTACTATTTTTTGGAAACTTATGACCATATTAACACCCAATATATTTTTTATCTTATATTTATCTATCTAGTTGAAACCAATGAAATGAAACAATTGATTAAATTGACATATAACGATTCAATGTTTCAAAATTTATTGTTTCCATAGAAGAGTTTTCATCATCCTAGTATTCCATCTTAGAATCATATTGAATTTAAATATCAAAATAAGAAGTTATATCGTTATTTTTTTTAAATTTGAGAACAGTTGAAAAATGTTCATAAATATCATTCCAATTTGATGTGGTAGCTATTAGAGGTTGTTATTTTTTTAGGTTTCTTAACTATTGAATATATATATTAAAAGAAAATAAATTTTAGATTCTATATCTTTTTATTAATTATGATAATGTTCTTGTGTGAAATAATTAATATATATCTTATAAATATGACTTTTCAATCCTTGTTTCTATTTAAATAAATAAATCACGTTTTCTTATACATCCATGATACCAAAGAAATCCCAAATATTTATATATTTAAATTAGTAAGTGTTAAATTGTAGAAGTGTTGGGTTAACTTTTTTTACATTCTAAATTTTAGTAAAGTATTATAAATATAGATGTAGTTGAATTAATTTGAAATTAATTTGATAGAAATTGGTATTTTTCTCTTTATATATAACATGAAATATAATTTTATTTTTTTAACCAAATGATGTCTTAAAATGTATGATCTATATAATAACATTTTATTTTTAATATCTACTGACTTTACCAAGATCTTTTAATTTTTATTATCACATATAATTAGAAAACAACCCATAGTTTGAAATTTAAAGTTATAGGTGTTGAAACATCATTTCTATAAAGAGATATTTTTTTATTAGTGTTAAATTACTCAAATGATATGGATACCATTTTATTGTTTTGCCCAGTGGTTGTCCTATATCTAATTTGAAGGACTTTTGATAAAATTCAGGTACATGCACCATGTTTTTTACCTATAATACGTTATAAATAAATGAACCTAAAAGTAATTCAACAAAACTTTAGTCAATACATAGTATTAAACCAATAATCAAATAAACAAAAACAACCATTGAATTCTTTTTTTAAAATACTATTAATTTTAGATTAAATAATTTAAAATTGTAGTACATTCCATCATTTAAACCAAGTCCTCAGTTTTTTATTGAATTATTTTTATAATTTAATACATATTGTAAATATTTTGACACATATAAAAAAAATTCAAATACTATTGTTCTATATTTTATTTGGAAATCAATAAACCATGTCCTATTTTGATTAATTCTTTATTCCTAGGAACAAAATTTTCAATTTGATTCTTTAATTTAATACGTGATTTTTTATATAATTATCAAGAGATTTAAATTGACTATGGCCTTTTCTGAAGAATGGAAATTAGTATGTCATTGGTACTAAGTAAATATGTTTGATTATAACTATTGTTTTGTCACAGATCACATTCATAGATAATCACAGTCTTTAATAATAAGTTTGAAATTTATTTTATTATTAAAAAAATTATTTTTATTTTTGAACTAAAGCTTTAAATTTAACGGTTATATGAAATTTATTTGTGTTATTCATTGAAAAGTATTTTAAATCTATTATTTTATATCAATAATAATATCATTTAAATGCTACAATTTTATTTAATAAAAATCCTATGTATATAAAAATGAATGGTTCTATATTTTGTTTAATTATTTTAAATAATGTGTAATGTGATTCTATTAAAAATTAATTTAAATTAATTTTATAGTTGAAATACTTATGTTTAACTTGGAAATGTTTTTTATGTTTTTTTTATAAAATAGTGTTATACTAATTTTTTTGTATGACATAAAACTCTATTCTCAATATTTTTTCACTATATAATGATCTTAAGTGTTTTATTCTTATATATAATTAGCATGTTTTCCAATGTGTGAAATTTATAGTTATAATCCATAACATCTATTTTCTATAAAGTTCTAAATTTATAGTAACTAGTGGTAAATTATGGAATTGTGGTCGAGAAATTTGGCTTGTTTAACATAGTAGTTTTCATCTATCCAATTTAAAAGATTTTTTTTACTAATTAATCTATATTTACCTTGTTGCTTTCCAATTTTTGGGTTAAAACAAATTGATCCAAAAATATTTCAACCAAACATTAGAAATTTTATTATATTCAACCAGAAATATAACAAAATAGTATAGTTGTTGAATTTTATTATCTAAATCCTATTAATTTTATATAAAATAATTTATAGGTTTATAAAATTCCTACATTAAAAAAATAATAAATTTTAGGTGAAATTATTTTCATATTACAATAATAATATTGTAGATTTATTCACATATCATCCACATTTTGACACAATTCAACTTTATTTTTTTCTATTTTTGTGAAAATCCCATGAAGTGTGTCATTTTATTATATAATTCGACATTCTGTGATCATACAATGATTAATTGTATTATTTAGTAACATAAATGATATTATATAATGAATTAAAAAATAGATAACATGCATTGGGCGTTGGATAAAGAAATGAAATTATTACATCTTTAGTGTTAAGTAAATACTTTTAGTTATAAAATGATTCTATTGGAAATCACTTTTCCATATCAAAATATATTTTTAATAGTGTTGATATAATTTGGATATTTTAATATTGATCTTCCAAACATATCATCCAAAATTCAATAATTTTGTTTCATGTTTTACATTTTAAATTTTCCTAATTAAAATTAATTTTAGCAAGACATATTTTTTTCTTAATAATGTGTTACGTACTAACTTGAAATTTAAATTAACTCTTCAGTTTGGTATTTTATGGATAATATATTTTAGTTTTTTAATATAATAAAAATTTCATTAAAAAAGTCAACCAAAATTTATTATAAAGTGTTAAATTTTTGTTGTACTGCTGTAAAAATTCATATAAGTGGTGTTGAAAGTCATCTTGATTCATTATTTGAACAAAAAACCAAAGGATAATGAAATAAAAAATAAAACCACGATTCTACTAAATCGGTCAAAATGTCAACATCTAATACCTAATTTTATCACACCCACAAAACTAGACTCAATTTTTTTTATCAAATACTCAATTTCCATAAATAATGTCTGTAAGTGATATCAACTCAAAAGAACATTTCTTCATATCATTGAATCCATGGTTCTCTATACACTATAAGAATTTAAATATTTTCCTTTGAAGTTGTATCCTGAAAAAATAAAAGATGAGTTTTAAAAAAAATACACAAAAAATTATATAAAGAAGTCTAAAATACATACATCATTATAATAAAAAATATCCCTCATGTTATCCCATTATTACTTGTAGTAGATCGATGGAATGCATAATATTTACTATGAAAAGTCAAAATCATCCCCATAAAATGGTAATACTGGATTTTGAAAATTCTATTACTAGTATCATATTTTTCCATTTAGATTTCACCTGAACATATTCGTACTTGACATTAAGTTTTGATAGAAAATATTGGTAATACACATGATGATATCTCAACATACTAACAAATAATTCATCAAATATGAAATTAAACAGATATTATAAATTAAATATCTAAAATATTAACTATTTATTTTAACCATAATATAAATTAATGGTAAGGTTAGTTTAACAACTGTTATAGACGATAATCCTTTATTTTCAATATCATTGGATTTTTAACTAAGAGAGTAAAAAAATGTATTTTCCCTACTAGTAGGACCACACGGTAAAAAAACAATGACCCTTAAAAAACATATGTAATTGAATAATATGACCACACGTTATACTATACATCACAATAGTAGTCTGAAAAAATCGAAAAACATCATCAACATTCCATTACTCTTTACATGGTATAATTTAAACCAAAAAGGATGGATTATCATAATATATGAGTTGTAATATAAATGTATTTAAAGGATTAATATATTTATGAAATGTATTCCCTGCTTAATTTATCAAATATTTGTTTAGAAACTATTCATGAAAACTTTTTATCATTTACAATAGTTCATGCAATCATGGTCACCAACTATGATTCCAACAATGAGATTCACCTGTTTCCAATGAATCTTTTGAAAAAATAGTTGATTTGTATGGGAATATATATAGGTCTTTATATCGACCTAATATAAGGGGACTAAATAAAAAAATTCATACTTTTTATGGAAGTAATTACATATTAAAGTATTAAATATACATAAAAAACAAAGTCTATTACAATATCAACCACATATGAGTAAACTATAAATTTTTAGAATATAAAATTGATAAGGGCGTACATCTGTTTGCTTCCATGAAACCTTCCCAAGGTGCATCATTCAAAAAAACTATTTTTATGTTGAATTTTTTCTCTAGGTGGTTGTTTAATATTGGATGATTATTTCTTCAATATTTTTTCATTATAACCTCCTTAGATCCACATTGTTTGTTAAATCTCTTAAACCTGGTGCAAACTGAGCATCATCTACTTCTTCCTAACCCTCCTAATTGACTTACACTACTTCCCTTATTCTTTATCAACTTCCACACATTAATCCACCTATTTCCTCCTCTAAAACTTCTTCCATATCTATATCAACCCTACTAAACACAATATAAAATATCAAACTTATAAATTTATTTAAATATTATATCATATAGTAGTCAAATAATCTAGTGAATGAAATGTTTAGTGTCTTGGAGAATAGAAATGTAAAAATATTATTGAATAAAACATGAATATTTTTACCAAAATTATTCTTATATTGAAACCATTCCAAACAACACACATGTGGTAATCACCTTCATAACATTGAGAATGTAAATATAATAAAGTAATGGGCTAAAATTATCAATAAGGGAAATCATTGAGTAATGGATCATAACCAAGGTTGAGAACATGAAGAAGATATAAAAATTACAATACAAGATCCTATGTCAAAATATGAATGTCTTAAAACAGTTCATTACAACATAATATCACAAAAGTTTCATTAAATAAGCATGAAAGTTAAATTATTTAACTTGTTAACATGACATAAAAGTGCATAATACAAAAAATGGAATAATAATGAAAACATATAATTTTGTGGAAACTAAATAAATCATAAAACATAAAATAAATTGATAAAAACAACAAAATGTGTCATAATATTATAAATAAGAAACATTTTTGCAACCCTAACTGTATGGAAATTTTTTTGGGGAAACTCATTATTTCGAAAATTATGTGAAGAAACTCATTATGTCCACAACAAAAAATGTGACAAAACCCATCATTCCCATTCTCATGTGAACAAAAATATTAAATACACGCCTATCTCTTTCATGGGATATCATCTTATACCATTTAATTTTATGTAGATATAAGACCCCACCCATCATCATCCATACATGTGTTTGCCTCCTAAAATATATCCTAGATGTATCTTAATGAACCCATTTAAAAATACTGGGTTTTATATAATAAGAAATAAAATCAGGGGTATCAAAATATAATTCCAAAAGGGATGACAACAAAATAACACATAAATCATCACATCATGCTCTACAGATCATTTTAATATAATAATAATTAAATCATGAAATTAATTTTTTGAAATCATATTGAAATCATCAATGTAAAATTGAAAGGTATGAGTCTATTCTAAAAGTGTATCATTTAATTATAGGAAAAGAAAATTAATGAAACCAATGAAAATGGGTTATTTTCCAAAAACTATTTTCCCAAAAAACAAAAAGAGAACACCATTTAGTGTTTAAATTATTGTAAAAAATGTTTCTATAAGAAAATTATATATTTCAAAGATAAGAGTTTGAGTTTGCAAGTACCTTACATTTACACTTGATTTTATATAAACGTTCATTAACCTCTTATATCATAAATATATACATAATAATTACTTATTTTAGTATATTAGCCATATTCATTTTCATTTATACTCCCCATTAATACCAATTATTTTCATGAATTTATATTTAAGTGATCACATTTGAACATCGAGAGTTAATATCTATAATTTTTCACACATTATTTATAATATAGATATCACTAACCATAATTTTATAATAAGCTAATTATAGAAATTTAATTTAATATTCGGTAATAAAAAACATATTTTGATTTAAAATGATCTTATTCGATTCAATATCTATTTTGGTTACATTATGTGAAAACTGTATTGATGAAGGCTTATTTTAAAAGTTCTAATCAAATGAAAATGTTGCTTTTAATAATAAGTTAAATGCATAAAATAATATATCAAGAACCATATAATAATAATAATAATAATTTCCTTATTATATTATAAAATATTTGTTTTCATGTTTAGAAATTCATTCAAAATCACATTTTAAAGAAGTGTTCATGTAGTTGGTTAAACATACCCAATAATGAACACACTTTGGCTCGATTAGAGAGTATAGTTAAAGTGTCATTCCATTTGAAATAATATCATTATAACTGCATAATTACAATATATTTTTTATTTTATTATGATGTTGAAACGTATTTTAATATTTTTATATAATTTTTTAAAATATAGATGAAAAATGAAAAATGTTTCATCTGAGAGGCGGCAATCTGTATGTATACGCGGATAGCATTGTAATTTATCATTTCATGAGGGGGTGAATGTGACTCTAAATATCAATTTATGACTTATAGTTATATGATATTTATCATATTTAAAAATCATTTACACAATTAATTATATTCATGAATGGTTGTAATAGAAAACAAATAACATTACCTAGGGGATGTGATAGTTCGTGCAGTCCACTAACAATGTTATTTTGTTTATTAATTGGATGAAAATAAATAACTAAAGGTTATAAAATTAACATAAAAAATATATTTATGATAATTATAATTAATGTATCATAATAATATGGTGATTTAATATTTGGAAGTGTATGATGAAGAAGAGAAACATTAGAACGTGATTACACTTATAATATAGAATTGTTTTTTCCTTGGATATTCCATTGCAGTTGTACGGATTCAGCAGACTATTAGTGACTAGGAACTTATTTATATTAAATATCATTCAAATTAGATAAAAGTTTTTTATTTCCATGGAGTAATTATATTTTTAGTTATATATTTTGAATTGATTAAGGGGTATCCTTTTATAAGGGAAGAGAAGGGTAGCTTTCAGAACACACTTTATATTTCAATTATATCCCTTCACTATTAAATGTTCCAAGGTTACTAAAGTTGTAAAAGGATAAATTAAAAATATTTTTGGTTGGATAACCCTCCCAAAAATTCATTTTAATGAAATATTTAATGGTTTAAGGTCATTCTCTAATGTTTTAAAACCTTTTCATTTTAAGTTTTTACCTCAGTAACTATTTTTTACATTATTAATTAAATTATTACTAAACATATATGATAACCTTAATAAGAAAATTTCCATGTTATATAAAATTTTTTATCATGTATTTAATGAAATTAAATTTTAAAATATTATAAAATTATCTTTTAAACAGAAATAGATATTTTTTAGAAAAATTATTAAAGTAAAAAACTTCATTTTAACTATTAGAGATTCTTAATTTTATTTATTATTGATCAATAATTAAATCAATTTTAATATATATATTTATATTTTTATATATAATATATTAATTATTATTTAATTTAAATTTGTTTAATTTTTTAAAAATATATTCCTTGATATTAGTAATATAATTAATTTGAAATTATTATTTCAACATTATCATGGTAATTATAAATAATCCTAACTATGTAAATTTTATACCAAATAATTAAATATGTAAAAAAAATAGAAATATTGTTACCAAAAATATATGATTCATTTTATAAAACAAACTTGTGTAGAGAATTTAATCAGAATAATATATATTCTAATAAAAGAAACCTGTTTTCTTAAAAAGGATAATTTTTCAGAAAAAATATTTATCAGTAGGATAGAATATTCAATTCTATAGATTCAAATGAACTAAAAATAATTATTATCATTAAATATGAATTTATTTAGAAATTAGATAAATTAAAGAACATTTTCATTCTATTATTATTAATTAAAAAAAAAGTCAAAATTGACTTTTCATTATAATGCAACATATATTTTCTAAATATATGGAATGAGTTTATAATATTAACATGTTAAATTTTAATGAAATATTATAGTGTATAATAAAAAATTTTATTTGTATTTTTTTTTAAATAAATTCAATGTATTTTTAATACATTCAAACTTTTGTAACAGTGATGATATTAATAAAATCAAAATTTTCACTATTCACATGAAATGTTAATTATTTAAAAAAACTAATTTTACGATAATATGACTATTATTTTTTGATAAATGATGTTAAAATTTTCAAATTATCATTATCCAATTTATGAACATTACATTATAATTAAATCATAAAATGTTGTGAATATTTCTATAAGAAATTAATTTTTTATTATATTGACAATTATTTAATTTTTTTTCATAATCATAAATATACAAAAATTTAAAATTATCCATTTTATAATATAAATTGTTAGTACTATAAATCATTTTGTTAGTCCCTTAGCAATGCTAATTGTATCGATTTTTTAAAGTAAATTTTTAACTATTTTGTTTTTTATAAATTTATTAATATATATATATTTTGTCATTCAGTTAATAGTATTTATTGTGTAAAATTATATATCTAAATTATAATGGTTTATATTCATTTTGTTTCGGTGTTAGATGAAAAAATGGATATCAAAAACGATATTTAATTATGTTTAAGGAACTCAGGTCACTACATTATACTACATTAAATGATTTTCATACAAAATATTCCATTACAAATAAGAAAATATGTGAGGGTAAATTTACCTTATCACATTATCAGGTTACCACATAGCCACCTAAAATGCTGACAAGACGTGTGGTCATGTTTTCCACTCTTTATTTACTCGATTAGAAATTTCCACATGCTCTTCAACATTTGAGAGATCATGTTCTTCTTTCGAAGCATCTGAGATTAGCTCAAGTGAGGGTGTGAAATCTACTTTCTCAAAAGTGATACATAGAATAAATATTAAACCACAGAGAGGTGTCGAGGGGAGTATAACTGACAGGATGTGATGAAGAAATGATGAATGGTCTTGAATGGACCAATAAATATATTGATTTTTCCATCCTTATTCAAAAATATCACAACTACCATCAATAGAGATACTCAATGGAACACCTTTTCACTAAATCCAAAATCTAGATCTCATCAAAAATTACCTTCTTAACTATTCTATTGACTTTGTGCCACTTTCATATACTACTAAATGGTTTAACCTTCTCTGTCATATTTAGGGGTGGTTTGGATCTATCTACATTTTTTCTCTAACATCATCGTAGAATATTAGAGTCGAACAAATGTTCCCATATACAACCTCATATAGTTCCATATCAATTAAAAAATGGGAATTATTATTATAAGTGAAATCTACTAGGGGTTGGTGTTGATCCCAATATCCTTGGAAATCCATCAAACATGAAATCATCATATCCTTTGGAATTTGAATCATCCTTTTAGAATTACCATTTTCTGAGGAATATATGTAGTGATCAATCTCTTCCTGTTATGAAAATATCTCTAATTACGTATCCAAAACCTCAATGTATACCATGGATCCTAATAAGCTACAATCAGTACTACTACTCCGTCTAACCTCACAACTTTATTTATATATATCATAGAAAGTTACTTGAGAGAGAAATATTTTTCTATACCCATAAAATAAGATGACTTTGTTAGGTGATAAACTCAATAAAAAATGTCATTATGGGTCATAAATTTTTTTGTGATTCTTATGATGAATTATATGGAAATTGTTTCCCATTTACATATCGGTATGGGTAATGGTTACAAAATACCCTTAGAGTTTTACATTTTATCCATAACTTTATAACATACTAAGTATCAAAATATGATTTCAACATTCCCTCTCATTATAATACCACATAGAATTTTTTATTTCAGATATCAAAACTTCTTCATACATCCTTGGTGTTTAGAAAATAATGAACTATGTGCATCATCCAAATATTCAGTATTCAATTGTATCTTTGATGTGACACCTATCTTGGTTACAAAACATATAACTCTATATTTATCCATGATAAACCTTATAATAAATGTAATAATTATATATATATGTATATAATATTTTAGTATTATATTTTCTCTATATGATTTGATTGTTTGAGAATTTGTTTTTGTAATATTGGAATTTTCTTAACCCATTGTAACATCAATATTTTTCCTCTATAAATCCATGAGTATTTGGTACTTTTTTCATCATCATGGATAAACTTGTATAATATTTCATAAGAAGAGTGTCAACCACCTTATTACCCTTCCCTGGTTGTACAAGTATTTAGAAATTATAATCATTTATCAACTCTAAATATCTCCCTTGTTTCTTAATTAGTTTGTTATACATGAATATAAATTTCAGGATCTTATGATTAGAGTATATTTCACATATTTCCACATAGATATAATGTATCAAAATATTCAATACAAATATCACATCCATGAACATTAAATAATACATCGGGTAACATTACTCAAGTGTCATCAACTAGAGTGAATCATAAGAAATTAATTTATCATTCTTCATGAGGATGAACTCGATTCCATTTTCTGAATAATCGAGGCATTTTACTAATCATTCTCCACTATAGTGTATTGTATGAATAGATGTAGGGACCAACTGCTTAATTAGTTCCTTAATAAATTTTTCAAATTATTATATCTAAAGAATATTTACTCCCATCCTTGTCAACTGAGTTAGTGTATTTTATATCCATGAAAAATATCATATAATGTGTATGTAATAGCCCTATAACCCAATAAAACTATGGTCCATTATTACAGGGGTCGGTCGAAGCCATTACTCAATAGCATCCATATTTTATGGATGAAGTGATATTACCTTTCTTGTGATCTCATGTCTTAAGAATTATATTTCATGTATCTATAATTCATACATGAAAAATATGACATAAAATATATCCTTTCATAATGTTTTCTACACAATAAGTAAATGATCTTCATTATATAATTTTATCCTTACATATATAAGAATATAATATATAAATTCAACAAAAAATTGATCATGGATGTCTATAAAGAATAAATTAATTAGATCAATGAAGGCAGTTGGGGCATTGATATGTCCAAAAAGAGCTTATTATAAACTCATAGTGTCCATACCTTGTACAAAAGTCCAGATTAGATGCTTCCTTATTTTAATAAAATATCATATGGTTTTTAGATTGAAGTTCAATCATTTAGAAGAATGAATATCTGAAAATTTGATCAACTAAATAATTGATATAGGGTATATGAAACATTTTTTACCATTATTTTATTATTTTGATGACAAGCAATGAAAAGACTCATCGGTTAATTCATCATTTTTACAAAGGGAAACAATTCGCCCCACGGTGAAGCAATGGGATGGATAAAACCCTTGCCCAAATTTTCTTATAATTGATTCTTTAACTCCACCATTTCAATAGGAACCATTATATGTATAATCATTAATATAAGTATTGATACAAGTAAATATTTGATTGAAAAATTATCACCAAACACTAGGGGAATACTAGGATGTTTATATGAAAATACATCATTACATTCTCGTACAATAATCATGTGAAAATTTAATTCCATCTTATTTAACCATTTGACCCACAAATCCCTCATCGATTGGTATCATATCTCATATTATATGTTTTTCTTCCATAGGAAGTTCATAAATGACATCAATAATCAATTTTATAAATATATCACTTTCAGTATACGTTATCCATGATTATATTTCTAACCTAACTAAAAATATATATTGGAATTATTTTTAGTTATATATATATATAATTTGATTACCCAAAAAAATATTTTTGAAGATTCAAAGTAGGTGAAAAGCAAAGTTCCAAACACCATGAACCCAAATAACGGATGAATATAGTCAACCACAAATTTTGGGATTGTTACACATAGATGAAGAAATCATAAGACCTTGTACACTTGTATTTCATAGATTGAAATTTATTTCTAGGAAATTGAAACAATCCATTCTTCAAGAAACATCAATATGCTTATTAAAATTATAATCATCCCTCAAACATTTACCAATGTTTTTTCTCTAAATATATGTAAAATAATTTGTATAAAAAACTAAAACCTCTTCCGATACTAATTATATTAAACCCTACTAAACATAGCATAAATAGTTCTTTAATACAATGATTTAAATATTATATAACATAACTATTGTAACACCCCGAGATTTTATGAAAAATATTCTTTTAATTTCATTGATGTCTTGTGTTGTAAGCTAAAACAAGATTTTCTTGTGCTATAGGCAACACCGTATGAGCTTGCGGTATACACAACACTTTTCTTGGATCATGTTACACACAATTTTGATAATAGTTACTGTAGGAAACATTGTGTGTATATATATATTCAATATATAAATGAAATATTGTTGGATTCTGTTATACAAAACAACGAAGGAGTCTTGCACAACATGCAACCCTAACTTGGCTTGCATTACACGCAATCACGACCTTCCTTGATAGCGTGTGTTGTACGCAATACCATGTTTTACTAAACAATGATATATGGTTATAATATTATTATGAACTAGCCGTTATGAATAATATCAACTAAATTTTGAATTTTATAACATTATTATTCATCTTAAACATTTTCTAGAACATGGTATGAGAAAAAAATCGAATTTTCAATTAAAATAAGTATTTTTCAAAAAATGTAGTTTTGCCGCCTTTTGATGACGCACCCACCTTAAATCTTGTTATTGACATATCTATAAGTTTAATTTGACAAAATAAAATTCTTCTTTGGAATCAGGATATAAAAATTTACTTTGGTTAATTTTTCATATTATTCTGATAACTTTCTTATTTTAATGAATAGTAAAATCACGCTATATTTTAATTAAAAATATCTTTTTTCATCACAATAATTTTTATGGTTAGATTATCTTTTTAATTGGTTTTAAAGTGTAATTAGAATATATTTTTAACATTTAATCCAATGTTGTTCATTGGAATTAATTTCACTTTGAAATTGGATATAAACAAGTATCAATCTTTTGATTGTTTTTGTTTCTTAAAAACACGCTATTTGTTTTGATAACGGGAATTAAATTTAAAATTAATTAATGCCAATTATATGTTATGAATTTGGAAAAATTTATTTCAATTTTGAATTCAGAATATCAAATAATTCTTAGGCTGAATTTTTGGTATTTTTCTGAAAAAACTTCATTTTTCGATGAATAGTGAAACAACTTAGTGACAGTTAAAAAACTGATTTTCTTAATTTAAATTAAATTTTACCACTTCTGTGAATTGAATTTCGAAAAATCGAGAGACAATGTTGATATCAAGGACTAAAATGTGGTTCAATGAGATGAATTTTATTTGATGAATAGTAACTTTTTACTTTTATTTACCACGATTAAAAGTAAATAGGACAATTAAGGGTAAAAATGATATTATTATTACCCTAAAACATGTCCTAATTCAATTGGATAAGTTTAATTAGACCAAAAACAACATTAGGAATAAACTATGACCATTTAGGCCCACTTGTATTAGATTAGGACATTTAATATTAATTTATTTTAAGAAGGGTTAAAATAGTTAAAATCAAAGTTTAATAACTAAATAATTTTTAATATAGGGTTATACAGAAGATAAATTCAACTATAAATTTTCATTAGGAATCTAAAACGATTTCCTAAATAATGGTATTTTATATTGAATTTTTAGACATTCAATAATTTAATTTATGTATGACACAATAATAATGAAGTAATTATCATATTAATTATATATTGACATAATTGATGTTATAAATACACAAATAAATTTAATTTGAGAATTTTTGTGAATTAAAATAATTTTATAGATTAATATTACATATTAGTACTGATTTAAGTAACTTTGTTCTAACTAATCTATCTGTTATGATATTCACAAAAATCAATTACCAAATAGTGTCAAAATTGACATAAAATAGTTTTTAAAACAAATATTATATTATTAATTTTTATTTTATTCATAAAAATGTAAGGTTCGGCCAAATGAATTATCTAAGATTATATATATTAATAATAAACAACTTGTGATTCTTTTGTCTTTTTATAGTAAGATTATTAACCATATAGTGTAAGAAAACAAGAAGACACAGTAAAAGTTAAATTATCTAACTTAAAGTTAAATCTAAATGATAAGTTTAAAATAGAAACCTAAACAGGTCTAAATTCTATTGGATGAGAGGATTTCCACCCATCCCCACCTTAGCTTCCAAATAAATCAATTTGGAGCTATTAAAAACCAAATATGACTTTATAATAAAATAATATTTTTAGTTTTTCCTAAGGTTCCCCTCTCCTCACTTATAAAAGGGCACCTCCTCCCTCTCTTCCTCACACCACATTGAGACTTCATTCTCGGACAAACCCTGAAAAATTATCTTCTACACTTCCCTAGAAACATCCTACAGGTTCTGTTATTCTTAAAAGGCCAATTTTATTTCCCTAAAAGGAGGTCTCAAAGAGGCGCTTCAAAGAAGAGGTAATGTCCGTTAACGATGCTTTCAACTTTATTTCTTCTTCCAATTCTTCATCTTTAGTTGTTTCTTAATGAAGTAATAACATCAGTATCACTAATATAGTGATATTTTATTATAAGTATGAATCAACCCTATTTCACCATCTATATATCCTATGGAATACAGAATCATTGCGCGTGCGTACGTACGGGATACCGTCTCCACGCCGTGGTGTAATCTATTTTCCGCCACCACCTTACATGGATGGGAATAATGGTGTAAATAAATAACTATATGTGGTTATTTTAAAGTGATATTGAGTCTATAATATTATACATACACTTCAATAAATTCCATGATCATGGGAATGATATCATCGCTCGTGCGTACGTACGGACTACCGTCTCCACGAATACGATGAGATTCATTTTCCATGATTAACCATTCAAGAATGATCATAATATTTATATAATGAATAATAATGAAATATATGAAATAATAATGCTACTGGATTTATGTATATATATATATATGTATGTCATCTATTTAGTTTCATTCAATTCAATAATGAAACGGAAACATCGTTCATGCCTACGTATGGCCTACCGTCTCCATGAACGGTGTATTTTATTCCTTTTATCGATCTATAATATATATATGTATATGATGAATATATATTATATATAAATCATGTTTTACAAGCTAGAATTATTTAAATCTGGATATAAGTAATAATATCAAGAACGACAAGTCAAAACACATACCATAAATGAAATGATTTTACCCAAAACGCTTCTTTAACATGGAATTTACAAAAGAATGGGTAATATAAAGTCATAAGTGAAACATATATGATATCATAAAAATGAATATGATTCCGTAATAAGTCAATGATATTATTTAAATCATTATACAGAAGTTTCAGATACGTACGAAGCATATCAGACCTAAGGTAAGGGATAATTTTTCAAATCTCATTTTTATCAGAGATTGCTTATTTGTATGTATTTACTGGGGTTATTGCTATTATCCATGTCCATGTTTTATAAAAGTGTATTCATTTATGTTTAATTTCCTTTTTACCCATTTTGACTTTTACCCCATGGTATGGAAGGAATCTTTCTTTTATTTACCCTACAAGGTACTTTTTGACTTTTCCCACAAAAGTACAAGAAGAATGTTTTTTAACGTATAGGGAATGAAAGGATTTTTACAGTTTTATAAAGCCATATTTTCATGAAGCTTCCTCAAAAATATTTCATGACTATTTTCAACAAAATACTTTTCTTTTAAAATTGCATGTCATTTTGTTAAAAGAAAATGATTGTGAAGAAAAAAGGATATTTTCCTCATGAATTCATTTCAAGTGTTTTATCAAAACCATGTTCATCTAAGATGAAATTATTTCACATGTGTATGTTTCAAGTATCATGTCTCTATGATTTACATGGTTTCAATATTCTAATGATGAAATGATATCCAATTTTTTGTATGGATTATGTTATGATGGAATGATGCTTATGAAACCCATTTTATTCATGGGTTATGATGAATGATTTATGTTTATATTGTGGCACATGAAAGAATTATTTCAATATGAGATGGGTGGGACCTATATCTCCCTCCAATGCATTGGTTAAATATTTATATCTCATGAGATAGACATGGCTGGAATGGTAAGTTAAACCGGTTCAGTAATACAGGACTAGAACGAGGAGTGAACTCGATTCAGAAAGGGACTTTGTCCACTAAGATGGTCTTGGAAGCAATGCCTTGGATACTTTGGAAATCATATCATGTGCTTAATGGTTTCCACAATTACATGTTTTATTCCCATGCTAATTTATCATGATTAATGTTTCTTCATGATCTATGCCTTACGTACTACCATGTTTTATGTAATTTCTCAAGATTTTGATGCTTAGATTTTATGGTCATGTTTTTTTACATTAAAATGTATAAGGATTGTTTTATGTTCTCTATGATTACCCTTATTGAGAATTTGAGCTCACCCCTTTCATGTTTTCTTTTCCCCAGGATATAAAGAAAGGTTTTAGGTAAGAAAAAAATGGGAAAGATCTTTATGGGAGATGTTGAAGATCTTTCACCACGATTAAAAGATTGTATTCCGAGTTTCCAAAGACACTAAACTATTTCGGTCCATGTGTGTCTGTTTTTATTATGTATTAATTATTCCGCAAATGTAATTTAATGTCTATATACATCAGGATTTGGGTCTCTATAGTTGGTATTAGAGGAAAGGTTTAGTTAACCTTTGGAAACTAGGATATGAAAACTTTAGTGAGATCCCTAGAGATATTTATGAGGTATCTCAAGGGATGTCCCTAAGGTTAAGTACACGTATAGGTTATAGTCCTAGAATTGGGCTAATGATCTTAGAATTAAACCTTAGATATTAGAAATTGAATTTACTCCCCATTTATTATGTTGTTTTCCCTATCATGGTATTTGCATCTCACACTATTCTTTTTTGGTTTTAGAAAATGGCTAGAAACAAGATGATTCATGATAATGGAGGATATGATGGACAATGGAATTATATTCTTCATGAGCAACCAAATGAAATGGGATTTGGAATTCCAGAAATCATTATTATGTCGAATCAACAATATCATAATATGATCAATAAACTAAAATTTGGTAAGTTTCTTGACTCGGCTAATAAGAGAAAGATGGAGTTTCATGATGATCATAAAGGAAAGAAAGTTCAATTTCCCATATGTAAATCATGTGGGAAGAGGCATCAACGAGAATGTTTCAAAGGAACTGGAAGATGCTTTTGGTGTGGAAAAGAAGGACACAAAGCTAGTAAGTCCAAAGGAAAAGGTTTAGTTAACAACATGGATGAGGATAATGGTATTGCTACGACATCAACAATGGTTAAATGTTTTAAATGTGGAATGTACGGGCATTAAGAAAACCAATTCCCTAAGGGAAAGTCTCATGAAGAATATCATTATGGTCGTATGGGTAGTATTTATGTTGATGATGATGAAGAGACTACAAATGATATGTGAGATGAAATAATTGTTGATGCTCAGTCAATGGTTTAAGAAGGAAGTGGAATGATTACATGTTTATCAAGTGCAATGTTGTATAAGTAATCTCATGGTACTATGGAATAAAGATACATCTAAGGATTGTTACACTATTTTCTTTCCTTATGTTTTGAAAGTATATGATGAATTCTACTAGTGACCATGAAAGGTTACTCAGATATTTCTGGAAAGTAGATGATATACGCATAATGAAGGGATAAAGAGAAAATTAAATGTTTGATAGTATTCATGAGCTCATGACTGATACAAGGATAAGGTTATACCATGGTTTGAGTATATAGAATTTTTGGATTTTGGTATATGCAAAGTGTTAAAATTTAACAACATTTATGTTTTCACTAGGGCTCAATGGGTATTCATTCTTCAAAAGAATACATGATTAAGGATTTCACATGTTTGTAATTTGACCAGCAAGATATATCTTATGATATATGGGGGATAAATGATGGCATTCACATGATTGTTATGTGATATTTCAAGTAATCATTTTCTTTATACTATGAGCTTGGACCGAAGTATTTTAGATAAGCCTAAAGATTGGAATGGATTATGTTGGACATATGTTGGTATTGTTTAAGGATAAACCTTTTTTCGATATTATTTATGGGATGTTATATTAATGTAGTTTTAGAAAAAGGACAACCTGCAGGATGGGCGACAACCCATCGCGTCAGAAAATGTTGTGGGAATCGAACCCACAACAGATGTGCGACTGGACTTTATCGCCTACCACTGGCCTACAGGAAGTCCCTGTTTAGTAAAAACTAGTTTTATTATATTATGAAGTATGATATATGAAGTATAAGTCCATTTTAAGAACCATATATGATTAATCCCCCTATATATGGACCTGTGTATTTTTTGATAACTTTTATAACCTTTTGTTTGAGAGAGATGGAATGAACCATAATTCTATCACATGATCTACAAACACTTCACGACTGACAAATTCAACTTCATTTATTTAAGGGATGAAGTAGAAATTGTCTAAAGAACGACCAACGGTGAGACTGTACCAAAATAACGAAAGTATTTATTTTATTCGAATTTTATCAACTTTAGGGAAATAATCTTGAAAACCAAAAATATTGTCATAGTGCCCTTATATCCGATGAATCAGATGGTACCTTAGATCATCACAAATCTATGGCTTTGTGATTAATGTATTTTTCATTGCCATGTTCTCTACCACTCTCCATCAAAACTTGATGGTTAGATTTTTCTTCCATATCCATATTTTCACCTATGTTCTCTTGTATGGAAACCTAGTTTTGTGTTTCTTTGGGTAATCATTACATTTCACACATTAGTTTTTTAAAATTAAGATTTAATATTCCTTTTTACGATGTGGGTTTCTATAAATAGTAAACGATTTATAACCCCGACAAATTTCGAGGGCGAATTTCCTTTTCAGGGGGGTAGAATGTAACACCCTGAGAATTTATGAAAAATATTCTTTTAATTTCATTGAGGTCTTTTGTTGTAAGCTAGAACCAGATTTCCTTGCACTATAGGAAACACTGTATGAGCTTGTGGTATACACAACACTATTCTCGGATCATGTTACACACAATTTTGATAGTAGTTATTCTACGAAACATTGAGTGTATATGTATATATATTCAATGTATAAATGAAATATGCTTGGATTATGTTATACGAAACAATGGAGGATTCTTTCACAACACGCAACCCTGACTTGGCTTGCATTACACGCAATCGCAAACTTCCTCAATAGTGTTTGGTATAAGGCCCCAGCCTTAAACCTTACTTAATCTTGAGTTATTACAAGATTACACATTGAGGATCTTTTCAGGTTTAGAGTTTTAGAGAATTAGATCACAAAACATGCATTACATTCCACATTTAAACAAGGTGGTTACATAAAACATAGTATTCATTTTCCCCTCAATAGAAACATATTTAAAATAAAACATGGATTATTTCTTGACACTTCCTTGACACTATCATCATTTCATGTACCTTTCCCTTGACCTATGAAAAACATTTCAAAAAAAAACATGGGATTAGCATAAAAAGCTCAGTAAGGGTAAAAAAAATATGGAATGGAAACATGAGTTCTTATATACATAATAATGAAATCATACTTTACCCACAAAACATAGGCACTTTAACATACCTCAAAAAATCATGAATAAATCATAGAAATCATAAGACATAAAAGGTAACTTGAGGCATTCATAACATTCTTACGTAGGGACTAACACTCTTGGTAACGTTTGGAATACCCACCATGGTATATTCCCAAAATCTCTACAGATAAACCTTAATGTTTCACTCCTTTGCGTTACCCAATGCATTGGAGAGCTATATCAGGCTCACCTGCCCTTAGTTTATCACGGAACCACCCATTTTGATAACAATTCTCAAGAACCATAACATAAACGTATCACATAAAACATGCATAAGGGAAACATAACATTTCCACATTTCAATCACAATATAACATTTTAGTATACTGAAATAATGAATCCATTCAAAAAGAAACCATTTCCCAAACCATTTAAAACATTTAATAAAGTGATTTTTCAATCAAAGTGTCCCATACCGCCTTGATGCTTTTAAAATTTTAAACCATTAATATCCATATAAATAAATCCTTAAAACCATTTTGAAAACATGGATATTAATAAGAACAAATATTTAAAACATTTAAAGTGATATTTTGGTTAAAGGGGTTTTACCAAAATTAGAGACACTTGAATACAATAATTGTGGAATAACATTTAGTCAGAACTTTATAATATCATGAGAATAAATGGATTCATGATATAATATTCCAAAGGATAGTATATACACCATATAAGACTGAATTGGTTCATAACAACAATTAAGTCTCTATAGAAATGTCAAATGTGATGAAATCCCTTATAAAGAAGGTATCCTTAAATTAAGGATAAATCAATCTCAAAATTATGCGTGACAAATATAAATACACCCAATATAAGTGGATATTAAGTGTAAAAAAATAAAAGGTCATTCACACATAATCAAAGGATGACATATTCAATAACTACATGTTGAACCCAAATAAATTGAAATTTGGTTAAAAAGTTCCCTTGGTAAAATTTGACAGCCTAACAGCATCACTTCAAAATTCAGAAAATGAGTTGATGAGAGATAAAAAGGGAATCTCATCACTTTGACATAAAATTTACATCAATAAGGATATAAAAGAACAAATCCCAACATAAAGAGATGTAAATTAAAAGACATAACAAGAGATGTCTTTTGAAAAGAGGAGGGTGAAAGGTTCCCATACCAATTTGGGAAACTTTCAAAACATACACCCCATGAAAGAAGGGTAATAAAATGAAGATGTGAATACCCATAAATAAAATTATACTACACAAAGTGTATAATAATGGGCAGTACATACACCACTCAAAGGAAATTGTGGCAAATGTAGCATAAATCTCACAGGAATAAAAGTGAGATGAAAAATCCCTTATGAAAACTCAACAGCCTAACGGTACCACTTAAAACTTACAAAAAGGATTAATGAGAGGAAATAGGGTCTCTCATAACATGAACATAAAAATTAATGTAAGATTAATATAAAAGAACATCCCAATCACAAGAAATATGAGCTTAAAAGGAATGACATAAAAGGGTGTACTTAAAAAGAAAGAGAGGAGTAGGATCCCTTACCTCGGGTCCGACTTGACTCGATCATTCTTTAATCTCCTGAATAATAAACTTGTGTTAATTTCTACTTACTTAAGAACCTTTTTCAAGTTCATTATTCCTTTTATATCACTTATTACCATGTCATAAACACTATGTAATTATTTTAGTTAATAACGGTCGTTTAATCGATCACTGGTACCTGAGTCAAAATATGCTCTTTATAATTACAAGTTGTTCATGTATCTATTATATCATGAGTTATAATCATGATTTATATATCATATATATCCAGTACATATTCATTTTATACAATTCCTTATCATTTGGTGACAAAAAATGAAAAGTACCGTTCATGGAGACGGTAGGCTGTACATACGCATGAACGCTACTTTCATTTTTTTCTTTTTTCATATTAATGGAATTAAAAATAAATGATATAAATATATATATTAATTACAGTATAATATATATGTTATATATTTCACATAGTATCATTAATTTCATTCTCTATACATTCCATGTATTGCATGTACGAGTCACATCACTTGAGGGGGCGGTAGTCCGCACTTCCTCATATGAAATTATCGCATTTACACAACATGAAAAGAATAAAGGTATGGTTTAAATATAAAATACAGATTCATATAGTAAACATAAATACCATATATATCATATATAAAATACAGTGACATCATAATGGCCACCTTTAAAGGTCTTAAAACAATATTGAACAATCATCGTTTCGTGAGGCAGAAAATCGCCAACCACAGAAACAGTATGTTCTTTTACCATTAGACGAAGGTGTGTTTATGTGTAGCTCTAATACTTATTATAAAAAAATCCTATTATATTGAAGATACTTGATTTGTTACAAAAGAAATGAATAAAAAGAGTTTAGGGGGTTGGAGAAGCAAAATAAAACAAAAGGACTCAAGTGAAGACATTACCTTGAAATCGGGTAACTTACTTTGGTTTGAGCTCAAAGGATTCCTTGGGAAAAATTCTGCCCAATGTGAGGCTTAAAGGATTTAGATAAGGATGTGGAGAGACCAAATGGGTAGTGGTTTTACAAGCCAATGGCTTTGGAAGTGTGGGTAAGGAGGTAGGGGTGGGGTCCTTTTATAAGAGGAGAGGAGGGGCACTCTTGGAAAGGTATAAAATGTAACTTTATTTTCCAATGAGTTTCAAATTTTAATGGTACCACATTGATGTGTTTCGAGGATAAGGTGATAAGAGTTCGAAATCCACCCATACAATAGGTTTTGGACATGTGTAGGTCTTAGATTTTTCATTATCTTTCCGTTTTATTTAAATCGTTAAATAATGAGGTCATCGCTGCATCATCATGATGTCATAAATAATTTAATTTATTTAATCTCTAAAAATTATAAAAAAATACAATGATGTAGGAAATCGTTTTAGCTTTCTAATGAATATTTATAGTCCAAAAGATCATTTGTTTAGACAAAATTAAAAATATTTTACTTAAGTGATACATTCTTTGTTACATTTAACATTCTTTAAAAATAAAAAGATAAAAAGTCACTATTGACCTCACCTGTTTTGATAATCTCAATCATGTATTCATATGTGTTGAAAATCCCAATTATGTTTTCATTCTCTATGATATTTTTAAGTATCATTGATCTATACTTTAATTCTTTCAAATCTGTGATCAAACCAATAATAATTTTTTAAAATAGTCTTTGGAATATGTTAATCCTCATTTATCCATGTTCATACAAGTTATAAATTGATTCTAACACAATCGGATGTGTTCTGCATAAAACAGATAAGTAATCTGCCTATAGCTACTGATGAAGAGCTACCGGTACCCAGTCTACCGATAGACTTAGTCTACTGACAGACAGAGTCACCGATATACTTAACACAGAGCTACCGATGTTCTTATAAATGTAAGCTACTGACTTAAAGACAGCTACCGATACAAACATAGAGCTACCGGTGTAAGTAAAAATAGATACCGATGGAATACGAGTCACCGATGGACGAAGCTACTGACAGACTCACAACTACCGATACCGAAGCATGGAGCTACCGACGCATGAAGCTACCGACGCATGAAGCTACCGACGCATGGAGCTACCGACGCATGAAGCTACCGACGCATGGAGCTACCGACGCATGGAGCTACCGATAAACAAAGTCACCGATACAAGCATGTACCAACCGACACATAGAGCCACCGATAGAGTCAAAGCAACTAATGACATTGATCTACCGATGTCCAAGCTACAGATGCTGATTACCTACCGATCACTCGACTCACTGTTTGAATTTATTTATTTCCTATATTTAATCTATCTAACGGTCATATCATGTACATTTTAATGATTTGTCAAATATCTGATAAAGGTTGTCGGATGTCAGGAACCCGTACCTCATACATGCAGAAAGGAAATCTTTTCTGTCTCCCGTTGCATGTGACATACATACAAGAAGACTCTGCTGAAGAGGGAAGAGACAACACACACAGAAACAAGAAAAACATACGACATACTCAAGAAGAGCTCTGTGCATACAATAAGAACCAAGAAAGACAGAATCATATATACAATCAAGCCTACTCAAGAAGAGTTCTGTGCATACAAAAGAATATCGAAGAGCTTCATCGACTACATTTTCACTCTGTGAACCTGGAGCATACGACACTCTGTTTCTCAAACAGAAACGAGAAGAGGACTCAGATTCACTTCTGATCGAATCCAAAGGAGTCCAGAGCTACACTGAAATCACCAGAACCACTTCTAAACTCTACATCTCTTGTTCTGTGATTTATTATTATACTTTTCGAGCAGTGTGTGTTATCTGCTGTATCTAACACATACACTATCTCCAGTACTTAAACTGGAGGATTTGTAAATCCTTACCAAACCCTTTTATTCTTTATTTCCCACAAAGAACAGTGGTAGAGGTCGTGTGTGACCTGGACAACTGGTTGCTGTTGTACTGTTTCCCACGAATAAAAGTGGTAGAGTTCTTGGACCTGGACAGTTGTAAACTGTTGAACCCCGATCCAGGGTGTGGATCATTTTTATATAAACTTTTGAGAGGACTAAGTCTCGTCTTGAGACCGAACCACTTGGTTACATTTTTTGTGCCATCTCTTTCAATGTTTTATTCCGCTGCTAATCACTTTAAAACCAATACTGTTTTTAAAGTTACTTTAATAATTAAATTAGCAAGTGTTTATGTTAAGTGTAGATTAGTAAGTTAGTTTCAAAATATAATCACACACTCTTGTGTTGATTAATTGGGAATTAATCAATCCCTTGAGAATCTAACAGAACCTCTACTTTAATATAAATTCACTACAGTTTAATTTATTATTTCATTTGGGGGTCTTTAAGATAGTGTTTTTAATTACAGAAATTTTAATTGGTACTCAATTCACCCCCCTCTTGAGTAAACCACTCCGACCAACACTTGGTATCAGAGGATTGAAAATACTTTCTAAAAGTACTCTGATTTTGAACTGTGATTTTTGTTGTATTTTAAAGTTCTTAAAATTTCTGTTATATCTAAATTTTTATCTATTTAAAATTTTCTCATCATGGACAATAGACTTGAGGGTGCTGCTACTAACCGGCCACCTTTCTTCAATGGAACTAATTATGATCAGTGGAAACTGAAAATAAAAATTCATCTAGAAAGCATAGGTTTTGATATTTGGACTGCTATTGAATCAGAATACAAAATTCCCACAACTGCTGGATCTACTTGGGATGAACCTATAAAGACTGCTTACAATAACAACTGAAAAACTATGAATGACTTGTACTGTGCTCTAGGAGATGAAGAGTTTAATAGAATTTCTTCTTGTAAAACTGCATATGAAATTTGGGATACATTAGCTGTTTCTCATGAAGGAACAACGAATGTTAATGAAATGAGATTGAACACTTATACTATCAAGTATGATAATTTTAAAATGAAGCATGACGAACCCATTTCTGACATGTATCTCAGGTTCAATGAAATTGTCAATACAATGATCTCGCTGGGAAAGGATGTCTCATCGAAAGAACAAATTATGAGAATTTTGAGATGTCTACCTGATAGATGGAGAGGCACATCTGTCTCAATCAGAGAATCATGTGACATTGCTGCTCTACCTGTCAAGGAACTAATTGGAAAGCTGATGATGTATGAAGAAGAGCTTAAAGTGAATAAAGAGGAAGAAAATGAACCTCCAAGAAAGTCTGTCGCTTTCAAATCTTCAACTTCCAAGAATAAGGACAAAGAAAAGCTTCAAGCTGTAGTTGAAATTTCAAGCTCTGAAGATAGTGAAAGTGATTCTGACATTGATGCTGAGATGGCTCACATTGCTAGAAGATTTAAGAAATTTTATAGGAAAAAGAAGTTCTTCAGAAAAACAAATTATAAGGGTAAGTATGATCACCAAGGTAAATGAAAAAATGATTGGAAGAAGAATGACAAATCAGATGATGTTGTCTGCTATGAGTGCAAGAGAAAAGGACACATTAAAGCTGACTGTCCAAAGCTGAAGTATAAAAAGAAATATGAATATAAGGAAAATAAGTTTAAGAAAGCCTTGAGGGCCACTTGGAGTGCTTCCGAGGATAGCTCTACCGAATCTGAAAGCTCTGAAACTGAACACAAAAATAAGGCAAACATGTGCTTTATGACAAACACTTCTCAGGTAACTGCTGAAACTCCTGCTTTAAATTATTATTACTCTGGAGATAATGCAGAATCTGATTCTGATTCTTGAACAATGTCTAAAAATGAATTGTTTGAGTACTGTGATATGCTGGAAGAGACATGTAATGAACTTAAGGATAAATACAAGTCATTAAAGAAACAGCATGCTCTCACCACTACAGTTAAAACCGATCTCACTATTGAAAAAGAGAAAATGCTCAACTATTAAAAGAAAACACTGAACTGAAACTATCTAATGAGCAACTCAAGAAAGACTTGGAGAAGTTAACCAATGGCAAAAATACACTAACACATATGCTAGGAAAGCAAGTAGCACCTAAATATACTACTGGTATAGGATACCAACCTGGACAAAGGAAAATTGCCAAAACTAGATTCATTTCTAAATCTGGACAGAATGAAGGTAATTCTGGAACTTCATATTCTTCAACCAGTTATATACATAGCCTTGGATCTAATAAAGTTTATCTTTAAAAGAATGTCAATTCTACAAATTATATGAGACCCATTAGACAAATATGGGTACCTAAAGTGTTATTGGATAACCTGTCTGGACCCAAGAAAATCTGGGTACCAAAATCATCTCCCATCTGAATCTGTTTTGTAGGGAACTTTCTTAAAGAGATCCTGTAAAGAGACCTGGTATTTGGATAGTGGATGTTCAAGACATATGTCAGGAGACTTCTCTTGTTTTAAGAGTTTAATAAAAGTTGATGGAGGCTTTGTCACCTTTGGTGATAACTCAAGAGGAAAAATCATCGGCCTAGGCCAGATTGGTAACACTGATTCAATTTTGATTTCTAAAGCTTTATTTGTTGATGGCCTTAAATACAATTTATTAAGTATTTCTTAGTTATGTGATGATGGTTTTCATGTTAAATTTGAAAATGATTCGTGCAAAGTTTTTAATTCTAAGAATGTTTTGGTATTTCTTGCCTTAAGAAATGAAAATGTTTATGCTGTTAATCTGAATTCTTTAGCTAAGCAGAATATTACTTGTTTGAATGCTTTTCATAAAGAATCTTGGCTATGGAACAGAAGATTGGGACATTGCAACATTCACTCACTTAGAAAACTCTCTAGAAAAAACCTAGTTAGAGACCTACCTAAATTAGAATTCCCAAATGATAGAGTGTGTAACCCCTGTCAAAAGGGAAAACAACATAAAGTTTCTTTTAAATCAAAGAAAGAAGTTTCGACTTCTCAACCACTTGAATTGGTTCACATGGATTTGTTTGGACCATCAAGAGTTTCTAGTTTAAATGGGAAGCACTATGTTTATGTTCTTGTAGATGATTTCTCTAGATATACTTGGGTATATTTTCTAGCTCACAAAAGTGAAGCCTATTCTTCTTTTGTTAAATACTCTAAATCTGTAGAGAACCTTATTGGGCTTAATATTAAAACATTGAGGAGTGATCATGGTCGTGAGTTTGAAAATCAAGATTTTGAATCTTATTGCTCACACAATGGCTATACTCATAACTTTTCTGCCCCTAGAACACCACAGCAGAATGGTGTAGTAGAAAGAAGAAACCAAAACCTTCAAGAAATTGCTAGAACCATGCTCAATGAATATGACTTGCCTATTTATTTTTGGGATGAAGCTGTAAATTCAGCTTGTTATGTTATTAATAGAGTCTTAATTAGACTTGTTATTAAGAAAACCCCTTATGAATTGTGGAACAATAGAAAGCCTAAGGTTAATTACTTTAAAGTTTTTGGTTGCAAAGTATTTATTCTGAATACTAAAGATAATCTGGATAAGTTTTCTTCCAAAAGTGATGAAGGAATTTTTCTGGGTTACTCTATTTCAAGTAAAGCCTATAGAGTATTCAATAAGAAAACTAAATGTGTGGAAGAATCTGTTCACATCAAGTTTTATGAAACTGATCCACATGAGTCTAAAACCTCTCTTGAAAATATTGAAGAAGACTTATCTGTTCTGGACATTAATGATAAATCTAAAGAACCTGTTATCAAAACATCCAGTTCTGGACTTTTTCCAGAATCTGCTTCTGTTGAACCCGAACCTATAGATGAACCTGACATTTCAAGTCCAACCTTTACCAGATCAATGAGGATTCTAAAGAATCATCCTTTAGAAGCTGTTGTAGGTAATCTTGATAGAGGAACACAAACTAGAGCTTCTCTAAGAAACCAGGTTGAACATCAAGCTTTTCTTTCACAGCTAGAACCCAAAAATATCAATGATGCTATTAATGATGAATTCTGGGTAATAGCTATGCAGGAAGAATTAAATCAGTTTGAAAGAAACAAATTCTGGGAATTAGTTGACAGACCTAATGACACTTCGACAATAGGCACAAAATGGGTTTTTAGAAATAAATAGATGAATCTGGAAATATAGTTAGAAACAAAGCTAGACTAGTTGCACAAGGATATAGTCAAGAAGAAGGTATAAACTATGTGGAAACTTTTGCATCTGTAGCTAGACTAGAAGCCATTAGGATCTTACTTGCATATGCTGCACATCTGGATTTCAAGTTATATCAAATGGATGTGAAAAGTGCATTTCTAAATGGTTTTATAATTGAAGATGTTTTTGTAGAACAACCACCTGGATTTACTAATCCCCGTTTTCCAAATCAAGTTTTTAAACATTCTAAAGCTTTGTATGGTTTGAAACAAGCTCCAAGAGCTTGGTATGATAGACTTAGCAATTTCCTTATCTCAAATGGTTTTACTAAAGGGATTGCTAATCCAACTCTTTTCATTAAAAGAATTTCTAAAGATGTTTTAGTTGTACAAATATATGTTGATGATATTATTTTTGGATCTTCTAAACACTCTTTATGTATTGATTTTACAAAAAGTATGCAAAATGAATTTGAAATGAGCTTAATGGGAGAGCTTAAGTACTTTCTTGGATTTCAAGTATTTCAAAATGAAAATGGTATTATTTTGAATCAAAGGAAATATACAAATGATCTTTTAAAACGTTTTGGTCTGGATAGTATCACGGAAAGTGAAACTCCTATGAGTACTACCTGTAAATTGGAAGCAGATGAAACTGGGAAACCAGGTGATCAAACAAATTACAGAGGTATGATTGGTAGTTTACTTTATCTTACTGCTAGTCGACCTGATATTATGATTAGTGTGTGTATGTGTGCTAGATTTCAAGCTAATCCAAAAGAATCTCAATTTCTTGCTGTCAAAAGAATTTTTAAATATCTCAAACACACGGTTAACTTAGGTTTGTTTTACCCAAAAGGACAATCCTTTGAGTTAATGAGTTATTCAGATGCTGACTTTGCTGGTTGTAAGTTAGATAGAAAAACCACATCAGGAACATGTCATTTGCTTGGAAAATCCTTAGTTTCTTGGTGTAGTAAGAAACAGAACTCAGTTGCATTATCTACTGCCGAAGCAGAATATATAGCTGCTGGTAGTTGCTGTGCACAAATTCTGTGGATGAAACACACTCTTATGGACTATGGATATGATTTTAAACATGTTTCAATCAACTGTGATAACACCAGTGCAATAAAAATCTCTAAGAATCCTGTATCACACTCTAGAACCAAACACATAGATGTAAGACACCATTTCCTAAGAGATCACTATCAAAAAGGAGATATTTCTCTTGAATTTATTGGCACTGAATATCAATTGGCTGATATTTTCACTAAACATTTAAGTTCGGATAGGCTAAGTTACATAAGACACGAATTGGGAATGTTTAATCACAACCGATGTGAAAATCCTCACTGATGTAAAAATTCTCACCGATGTAAAATTCTCACCGATGTGAAAATTCTCACCGATGTGAAATTCTCACCGATGTGAAATCCTCACCGATGTGAAATTCTCACCGATGTGAAAATTCTCACCGATGATATATTTTAAAACTTCTTTCTGCCACCAAGAATATGAATTGTTTTATTTTATTTTATCTTACTCTATTTTAGTCGTTTATTTGGAATTCCTAAATGATTAAACTAAGCCTAAGCCACTTCTTACCTCACCGAGCTCAAAATCTCTCACCTTCGAACCTTCGCTCCCAAATCGACCAAGAACCCTAAACCCGTGATGGCAAAGACTAAGCTTCCTATCGTCAGAGCTGAAAGTGTAGAACCAAACGCTAAGAAGCAGAAGACACAGCATAAGGCCAGTGTTAGTGAAGTCAGAACTAGATCGGGAAGGCGACCAGTGAATCCTCACTTGTAGAATAGAGACATAGTAATCAAGAAGGAACTATGCGTGGAATGGATACTGCCTAGCAAATCGTTAGTACTCGAGATTCTGAAAGACCAGAAATGGGTGGATTGTTTCTCGAATAACAATGGCCCATACTACCCGAAGTTGGTAAAACAGTTCTATGAGTTTGTAACCTTCGAGAAGTCTGAAAGTGAGAATCTGGTAAGCTCTTTTTTAAATGGAAAAGAGATTTCTTTTTCTTTAGTAGAGTGGGCTGAGTGTTTGAAAGTACCACATGAAGGTGTCTCTGGGTATGTATCAAGAGCAATTCCACCTAGCAGTGACATCTTTGATTATGAAACCGCCTTAAAAGAACTGACCGGTAATGGGAATCAAAGGCAAGTGGTTGCTACTGAAATGGATGGAGAGAATCGACTGCTCTTCAAGTTTGTTCAGCATGTGTTGATACCGAGGCGAGGAGATTTTTCAAATCTGAGATATCAAGATATCTATCTTCTTCATTTGCTAAGACATGGTGTAAAAGTAAATCTGTGCAGATTGTTGATGCTTCAAATGGAAGACATGATTATACCAAAGTCAAAGACTAATGCTTTATTCTTTGCCAAGCTGATTTCAGTAATGATAAAAGTGAAAGGAATAGCTGAGTCTCAGGATGAGACAGTTGTAGTCAGGAACAACTTCTGAATCACCTCGACTATTTGTAAGTACATGAAAATTAACAGGAACCCATGGAAGAGAGAATGGGTCAGTGATGATCAGAAGATATATGATAGGTTTAATCCTGTGGATCATCCCTCAAGACCAAAGGATATGAGAGATCCGAGTCTGAGACCTGATGAAGAGGAACATGTTTATAGTGATGAAACAGAAGAAGAAGAAGAAGAAACTCCCATGGATGTTGGAGGAGATCCAGACTTTCCCCCAAGTCCTATTGCAGAATTGGTTTATTCTAGGAAAGGAAAGGTAGAGGAAATTTTGTCTACATATGAGGAAGACCAGTCTGTACCTCACCAAGAAGAAGAGGAAAAGGAGAATGTATCTGAATCACCTGCTTCTGGTAGTTTAAGTATGTGTCCTTTGATTGGAAGCTCAGCTATGCCGACTGCTGAAGTAGAAAGAGATACAGAAGAAGCTGTACCTGTATCAGAAGATCTTCTAGATGCTGCACTGATGGAACTTGTAGTAGAAGATTCTGATGAAGAGAATCCAGCACTGAATGCTGTTGTGATACATGAGAATGCACCCATTGAGAGGGAGCATCAATCTGTTCTTGGAAATTTTATAGTAGCTGTTGAGCTTGGAGACTGGGTAGAAGACCCAGGGTTTATAGTCTATGGATTGGATTATCCGGATTCAGATAATGAGATGTCTGTGAATAGACCAAAGACCAATTATGATCTTAATTCTGAGTTGTTGCCCGATAATGTGGTTAGATTTCATGATCTGAATAAGCTGAAAGAGGACCTCAAAACAAGTTTGTTGAAGAAGTAAAGTTAATGGAAACCTCCCTTTCATCCTCAATTAATTCAATAATGACTGATTCTGTAGCCAGTTTGGCCTCAGCAAAGGGATCTGCTGCAGTTGTCCCAAATGATTTTGTCTCTAAATCTGATCTTGAATCCATGAAGAATGAGCTGAAAGAATCATTCAGTGTATCAGTTGTTGAGATGAAGCAATGCTTTAATGAAGAAATGAAAATGTTAGAGAGATCCTTCGAGCTATCTCTGGCTTGTAATTTATCTTCTTTTGTGTCTGAGCTTATGGACGAAGTGAAAGAGTGCCAGACTCAGTCTTCTAGAATCGAATCAGATCTTGAAGCTCTCAAGACAACAGTTGTTGCTTTGGATTCTTATATGAGCTCCAAGTCTCAAGCTGACAAGGACCTAGCTTATGTGAAGAGTGTAGTAAGCCAGCTTGTCTCGGTGTTTGAAAGTTTCAAAACCTTAGTGAAGGATCATGTTCAATTACAGGACTCTCAAGTTCAAAGCCTAATCAGTGGCTTGTCTAAGAGTTTCAAAGAAACTGTTTCCTTCCCTCTTGGCCCTCTCACATCCAAACTATTAGTTGACCTGAATCAAGTTCGAGCAATGTTGAAGGAGGAAATTGGTTCTATTTCAACCAGTGGCTCTGTGGACTCATCAGAGTTGAGCCGAGTGGTGCTTTCTACAAGATATTCTGCTAGAGAAATAATGGAGATTGTTCAAGATTATATGAGAGAAGCCTATGCCTCTCAGGAATCCATAAAAATCAAAGTGGACTACTACTTCACCAAAATTTTCACCAAGAATCAACTCGAACACCACTTCAAGATGATGTTGGAAAACATGAAGCTACCTCCAGTAACTCAAGCTTTTAGAGAACAAGTGAGCCAACTAAGACAATTGACTCCAGCCTTGGAAAAATTCATGGAGAACAAAGATGATTTCATCTCTGCTATGGAAAGAGGAGGAGGAATTATTATGGATTTTAGAAATTTGTTGCTGCCCTTCTTGCATGTTGATGCCAGACTAGTCATAGTACCTCCTGCTTTGCCTGCTTCTACCTCAGCTGCTTCCACAGTCCAGCTGACTCCTGCTCAAGCTATTCGAAGCCTCAAACCAATGATCACCCAAAGATCTTCAACCTACAGGCCTGACTCTCTGTCAGTAGCTCAGCCTCCTTTGATCATTTCTGGCATTCCAAAACCTTCACCTACATCCTCACCACCCGAATCTTCTTCTGATCCCAAAGGAAAATCTCACGTTGCAGATGAGGATTGATCCAGTGGCCAGGATTTTTGATAGGAATTCATTTGTATTCTGTTTCTATACTTTCTGACTGATCTAATACAGAAGAACTCTTTTTTACTTCTCATGTTTTATTTGTCTACTATATATACTTCCCCACTTTTTTATTATCACAAAGGGGGAGAAAAATAAGAGGGGGAGAACAATAAGAGGGGGAGAACAAAATGAGAGAATGAGAAATATTTTCAATGGAGAAAAATAATCTTCTTTTCAATTTTATCTCTGATGCTATTTTCTCTGAGAAAATTGAATTCAATATTATACTCTTTACTATTATATTTTCACTATGTTAAATGCCCATGTCATAAATTGTGATTATCAAAAAGGGGGAGATTGTTGACCTCACCTGTTTTGATAATCTCAATCATGTATTCATATGTGTTGAAAATCCCAATTATGTTTTCATTCTCTATGATATTTTTATGTATCATTGATCTATACTTTAATTCTTTCAAATCTGTGATCAAACCAATAATAATTTTTTAAAATAGTCTTTGGAATATGTTAATCCTCATTTATCCATGTTCATACAAGTTATAAATTGATTCTAACACAATTGGATGTGTTCTGCATAAAACAGATAAGTAATCTGCCTATAGCTACTGATAAAGAGCTACCGGTACCCAGTCTACCGATAGACTTAGTCTACCGACAGACAGAGTCACTGATATACTTAACACAGAGCTACCGATGTACTTATAAATTTAAGCTACTGACTTACAGACAGCTACCGATACAAACATAGAGCTACCGGTGTAAGTATAAATAGCTACCGATGGAATACGAGTCACCAATGGACGAAGCTACTGACAGACTCACAACTACCGATACCGACGCATGGACCTACCGGCGCATGAAGCTACCGACGCATGAAGCTACCGACGCATGGAGCTACCGACACATGAAGCTACCGACGCATGGAGCTACCGACGCATGGAGCTACCGATAAAAAAAGTCACTGATACAAGCATGTACCAACCGACACATAGAGCCACCGATAGAGTCAAAGCAACTAATGACATTGAGCTACCGATGTCCAAGATACCGATGCTGATTACCTACCGATCACTCGACTCACTGTTTGAATTTCTTTATTTCCTATATTTAATCTATCTAACGGTCATATCATGTACATTTTAATGATTTGTCAAATATCTGATAAAGGTTGTCGGATGTCAGGAATCCGTACCTCGTACCTGCAGAAAGGAAATCTTTTCTGTCTCCCGTTGCATGTGACATAAATACAAGAAGACTCTGCTGAAGAGGGAAGAGACAACACACACAGAAACAAGAAAAACATACGACATACTCAAGAAGAGCTCTGTGCATACAATAAGAACCAAGCAAGACAGAATCATATATACAATCAAGCCTACTCAAGAAGAGTTATGTGCATACAAAAGAATATCGAAGAGCTTCATCGACTACATTTTCACTCTGTGAACCTGGAGCATAAGACACTCTGTTTCTCAAACAGAAATGAGAAGAGGACTCAGATTCACTTCTGATCGAATCCAAAGGAGTCCAGAGCTACACTAAAATCACCAGAACCACTTCTAAACTCTACATCTCTTGTTCTGTGATTTATTATTATACTTTTCGAGCAGTGTGTGTTATCTGCTGTATCTAACACATACACTGTCTCCTGTACTTAAACTGGAGGATTTTTAAATCCTTACCAAACCCTTTCATTCATTCTTTCCCACGAAGAACAGTGGTAGAGGTCGTGTGTGACCTGGACAGCTGGTTGCTGTTGTACTGTTTCCCACGAATAACAGTGGTAGAGGTCTTGGACCTGGACAGTTGTAAACTGTTGAACCCCGATCCAGGGTGTGGATCATTTTTATATAATCTTTTGAGAGGACTAAGTCTCGGCTTGAGACTGAACCTCTTGGTTACATTTGTTGTGCCATCTATTTCAAAGTTTTATTCCGCTGCTAATCACTTTAAAACCAATACTGTTTTTAAAGTTACTTTGATAATTAAATTAGCAAGTGTTTATGTTAAGTGTAGATTAGTAATTTAGTTTCAAATGATAATCACGCACTCCTGTGTTGATTAACTGGGAATTAATCAATCCCTTGAGAATCTAACAGAACCTCTACATTAATATAAATTCACTAAAGTTTAATTTATTATTTCATTTGGGGGTCTTTAAGACAGTGTTTTTAATTACAGAAATTTTAATTGGTACTCAATTCACCCCCCTCTTGAGTAAACCACTCCGACCAACAGTCACTTTCTCACAAAAGTGATTCCATGGGGCCCCCAGGTTTGGAACAAGGCATCCCATGGTTGGACATGAGACAAAAAATTTCCTTAGGACACATTTTGTGGTCATTTTTGTATTATTATGATATTATCTTATTATCTTTAACTACCCAATTACTCATTAATCAAGATAATTACAGATAATTACCGCCGTTACTATTCATAATGTCTAAAAACAAAAGAGTCTAAATTACATAATTTGGACCATATGATTCCAAATATGTAATCCATTTTACCAAATTCCAATCACATAAATTGCAATAATTAATTAAAAAAAAACTTCCCATTGTCAAAACAAATAGCGGGTTTTTTAGAAACAATATTTATGAAAAGTTGGGCACTTGTTTATGCCTAATTCCAAAGTAAAATTAACCCCAATGACCATTATTGAATTACATGGTAAAAATATATTCTAATTACACTTTAAAAAAAATTGAAAAGATAAAAATAACCATATAATTGAATTATATGAAAAAGCAGTTTTGATGTAAAATGCAGTATTTTACACTATTCATTGAAAAATGAATATTGTCAGAAAAATACCAAAAATTAACCCAAGGTAAATTCGAATGTCCCAATCATAAATAATTTGTTTATTTTGAAAAATAGAGCTTATAAAATTCTAAAAAAGTGGATTTAAAAGAGGTTCTCCATTATAAGTCGGTTAATCAACCTTTTAATGAATATTGGAATGTTTACGCTTAAAATTGGATTCATTCGCATTTTTAATCCTATAGCAATTATTGTAAAGAGTAAAAATATTTGACAAACATATATAATCATTTTTTTAGATAGTTCTGTTCATTCATTCCATTACAACGACTAGGCGTTAACTACCATTTAAAATAATATTATTTTATTATTAGAGTGCAATGCAAGATTCCCAATAAACTCATTATTGTGTATTGGGTACGCCATTGTGCATAGCGTCCCATTTAAAGTAATATTAATATTTTATTCACAAATATGGATAAATATGAAAATTTCATACTCTTTATTTACCTGGGGTGTTACATCCTTCCCCCCTTTTGGGAATTGCGTCCTCACAATTTTAAAAAATTGATCTTGGAAACATCCTTGAACATCCCACATCAGAACAAGAGTCGGTAAAAAAATCACTTTAAAATAAAGAAAGATAAGTACAAAGGTCACCCGAGTTAACCCATACTAGGATTCAAAGTATGAAAATATGGACATGGAGGAAAAAACAACGGGTCATGTTCTGATGGAGAGTGATAATAAACATGTCTAGGAGAAAGTTAACCACAAGAATATCACAACCCTGTGATGGGTTAAACGGTATTCGATTCCACCATAGGAAAAGTTAATTAACAACATTTTTGTTTTATATTACTTTTTATTGAAGAATTTATTCACAAGGAAACATAATTACTTATCATATTGACATTTAACTTTTATTATATTTCTTACTCAAACTCCTATTTTCACATAAAGACGAGTATTTAAGAAGACTTGTTCACTATGATCAACTTCTAGAGAATCACATAATCCACAAAAGAGAACTATATACTTCCCATGTCTTTAGACTTTAACCAAAACCAAAACCAAAAAGGTTAGTATAAGATCAGATAATCTAGAAAAGGATAACCCTTTATAAAAAGAAAATCTATTCTTAATCTCCAAAATTTGTCCAAAAAAACACCAAAGTTCAACGAGGACCATTCGATAAACAATTTGTCCATAAAATTATTCTATGTAAACCAAACTAAGATTGAAACCCAAATATTTGAAGGATTTAGTCACATAGTATTCCATGTTAAATCGTAACATTTATCTCCAAACAACATCAGTTTCTCTTAGAGTCTCGTATTGAAAAGTAATTAACCTAATCACATATTCTCCATGATAGGTTAATATATTTCCATAGATAACCCAGAATCAAATTATTCTTAATTCATAAAATCATCTAACTAGAAGGAATTAGTCAAACTAACCAGGGACTTCACGTAGTCCAGTGGTAGGCGATAAATACTAGTTGCACTTTGGTTGTGGGTTCGATTCATGCAGCTTTGTCCGATGCGATGAGTTGTCACACGGTCTGTGTGTTGTCCATTTTCCAAAACTATATAATTCTCAAATCATTCCCCAAAAAGAGATAAAATCATCAAAAATAACCATAACATAATTTAACCTCAATTTTGTCTCATGCCTTTCACTTCCATCATAACATATAGTAACCCATAATTACCTCAAAAGTAAGGATCATATAAACCCAAATGGTTCTTTATAACTATGTCCACATAAGAACAGATAACTATTCCTTGAATAAAATTTTCATATATTAAACATCAGGGTTACACATAATATAAAAAGTATTCTAATGTAACCCCATCATCCAAATAGACATAATACTCTAAAGAATTTCACCATAACTCTTGAAGCCCTTATATGTTGACATCTAACTCATTCAACATTCTTCATGATCCATTAACCATTCCTTTCCAACTTATTCTGAAATACTTCTTTCCTACAAACAAAATCATGAATCATATCCTATGATTCCAAAATAGGATAACAATAGTCATGAAATAATACATACCTTTGATTGGTCATTTTCAGTTTATTCATCCTCAATCAGAATGGAATGAGGTATTGGTAAATGAACATTTGTATGATCTTGGTGATCCCATTCACGAAACTTCTTCATAGGACATGTGTCTGCATAATGACCACACACACCACATCTAAAACATTCAATTGATCCCTCATAAAGAATATCTTTCCCTTTCCTCGAGTCAACTGGATGCTTCCATTCTCCATGGCAGGTTCTGGCTTTATGACCATCATTTCCACATCTATAGCATATTTCTGTCCCTTTGAAACATTTTCCATGGTGTTTCTTTCCACATTTTTGACATATATGTTTTTGAACACACTTACCATTATGATCATTACCTTTAGTTCCTTAGGGATTTGTTTCTCGCATATATGATTCCATAGAGAAATCACCATGGTTTAGGTGGTCAATCATGACTCCAGATAGTTGGTTGAGGATAATAACAAGAGTTCTCATTGCAGCTCCCATATCATTCAGTTGCTTGCTCAAAACCTGTCACATTTTCCTTCACATCCACTGTTACTTTGGTGCCTGCTAGATCCAACCATTTACTAAAACCAAAAAGGTCAGTGTGTGTATATCAACAAAACCATCATGTACTAATGAGGAAGATAAACACTAAGATATTCTTACTCATTAACTTTATCTAAAATTAGGACTCTTTCTGAAATCCTAACCATTATGGTAATGTCACTTATGCTTAAAGAATACCCTAACCTCTAAAGTTATCTAAACCAACCTTTGATACCAACTACAAGGACACAGCCTTAAACCTTACATAATCTTGAGTTATTACAAGATTACACATTGAGGATCTTTTCAGGTTCAGAGTTTTAGAGAATTAGATCATAAAACTTGCATTACATTCCACATTTAAACAAAGTGGTTACATAATAGATAGTATTCATTTTTCCCCTCAATGGAAACATATTTAAAATAAAACATGTATTCTTTCTTGACAGATACTTGACACTATCATCATTTCATGTACCTTTCCCTTGACCTGTGAAAAATATTTCAAAAAAAACTTGGGATGAGCATAAAAAGCTCAGTAAGGGATATAAAAAAAATATGGAATGGAAACATGAGTTCATATATACATAACAATGAAATCATACTTTACCCATAAAACATAGGAACTTTAACATACCTCACCAAATCATGAATAAATCATAGAAATCATAAGACATAAAAGGTAACTTGAGGCATTCATAACATTCTTACGTATGGAGTAACCCTCTTCGTTACATTTGGAATACCCACCACAGTATATTCCCTAAATCTCGTTGGATAAACCTTAATGTTTCACTCCTTCGCGTTACCCAATGCATTGGAGAGCTATATCGGGCTCACCCGCCCTTAGTTTATCACGTAACCACCCATTTTCATAACAATGCCCAAGAACCATAACATAAACGTATCACATAAAACATGCATAAAGGAAACATAACATTTCAACATTTCAATCACAATATAACATTTTAGTATATTGAAATAATGAATCCATTAAAAAAGAAACCATTTCCAAAACAATTTAAAACATTTAATAAAGAGATTTTTGAATCAATGTGTCCCATACCACCTTGAAGTTTTAAAATTTTAAACCATTAATATCCAAATAAATAAATCCTTAAAACCATTTTGAAAACATGGATATTAATAAGAACAAATATGTAAAACATTTAAAGCGATATTTTGGTTAAAGGGGTTTTACCAAAATTAGAGACACTTGAATACAGTAATTGAGGAATAACATTTAGTCAGAACTTTATAATATCATGAGAATAAATGTATTAATGATATAATATTCCAAAGGACATTATATACACCATATTAGAGTGAATTGGTGCATAACAACAATGAAGTCTCAATATAAATGTCAAATGTGATGAAATCCCTTATAAAGAAGGTATCCTTAAATTAAGGATAAATCAATCTCAAAATTATGTGTGACAAATATAAATACACCCAATATAAGTGGATATAAAGTTTAAAACAATAATAGGTCATTCACACATAATAAAAGGATGACATATGTAATAACTACATGTTGAACACAAAGAAATCGAAATTGGGTTAAAAAGTTCCCTTGGTCAAATTCGACAGCCTAACGGCATCACTTAAAAATTCAGAAAATGAGTTGATGAGAGATAAAAAGGGAATCTCATCACTTGGACATAAAACTTACATCAATATGAAAATAAAAAACATATCCCAACATAAATAGATGAAAATTAGAAGACATAACAAGAGATGTCTTTTGAAAAGAGGAGGGTGAAAGGTTCCCTTACCGATTTGGAAAACTTTCAAAATGTACACCCCATGAAAGAAGGGTCATACAATTAAGATGTGAATACCCATAAATGAAATTATACTACAAAAAGTGTATAATAATGGGCAGTACATACACCACTCAAAGGAAATTGTGGCAAATGTTGCATAAATCTCACGGGAATAAATGTGAGATGAAAATTCCCTTATGAAAACTCGGCAGCCTAACGGCGCCACTTAAAACTTTCAAAATGGATTTATGAGAATAAATAGGGTCTCTTATCATATGAACATAAAAATTACAGTAATAGTAATACAAAATAACATCCAAATCACAAGAATTGTGAGCTTAAAAGGAATGACATAAAAGGGTGTTCTTAAAAAGAAAGAGAGGAGTAGGATCCCTTACCTCGGGTCTGACTTGAATCGATAGTTCTTTAATCTCATGAATAATAAACATGATTTAATTTATATTTCCTTAAGAACCTTTTTCAATTTCATTATTCCTTTTATATAAATTATTACCATGTCATGAACACTATGTAATTATTTTAGTTTATAACGGTCGTTTAAATGATCATTGGCACTTGAGTCAAAATATGCTCTTTATATTTAGAAGTTGTTCTTGTATCCATTATATCCAGAGTTATAATCATTATGTATATATCATACATATCCAGTACATATTCATTTTATACTATTCCATATCATTTGGAGATAAAAAATGAAAAGAACCGTTCATGGAGAGGGTAGGTCGTACATACGCATGACGGTACTTTCATTTTTTTCTTTTTTCATATTAATGGAATTAAAAATAAATGATATATATATATATATTATAATTCCAGTATAATATATATGTTATATATGTCACATATGTTTATTAATTTCATTCTTTATACATTCCATGTATTGCATGTACGAGTCACATCACTTTAGGGGGCGGTAGTCCGCACTTCCTCATATGAAATTATCGCATTTACACAACATGAAAAGAATAAAGGTATGGTTTAAATATAAAATAAAGAAGCATATAGTAAAAATAAATACCATATATATCATATATAAAATACAGTGACATCATAATGGCCACCTTTAAAGGTGTTAAAAGAATATTGAACAATCATCGTTTCGTGAGGCAGAAAATCGCCAACCACAGAAACAGTATGTTCGTTAACCATTAGATGAAGGTGTGTGTATGTGTAGCTCGAATAATTCTTATAACAACATCCTAGTATATTAAATATACTGTATTTTTTACAAAATAAATGAATAAAAAGAGTTTAGGGGGTTGGATAAGCAAAATAAATCAAAAGGACTCAACTGAAGACATTACCTTAAAATCGGGTAACTCCCTTTGGTTTGAGATCAAATTACTCCTTGGGAAGACTTCTTCCCAATGTGAGGCTTCAAGGAGTTATATAGGGATGTGGAGAGACCACATGGGAGGGGGTTGGCTGAGACAAAGGCTTCAGAAGTGTGGGTAAGGAGGTAGGGGTGGGGGCCTTTTATAAGAGGAGAGGAGGGGCACTCTTGTAAATGTATAAAATGTAACTTTATTTTCAAATGAGTTTCGGATTTTAATGGTCCCTCATCGATGTGTTTCGAGTATAAGGTGATAATGGTTAGAAATACACCCATCCAATATGTTTTTGACATGTGTGGGTGTTTGATTTTACATTATCCTTCCATTTTATTTAAATCGTTTAATAATGAGGTCATCGCTGCATCATCATGATGTCATAAATAATTTAATTTATTTAATTTCTAAAAATTATTAAAAAAATACTATGATTATTTAAATCGTTAAATAATGAGGTCATCGCTGCATCATCATGATGTCATAAATAATTTAATTTATTTAATTTCTAAAAATTATAAAAAAATACTATGATGTAGGAAATCGTTTTAGCTTTCTAAATAATATTTATAGTAAAAAATATCATTTATGTAGATAAAATTAAAAATATTTTACTTAGGTGATACATTCTTTGTTACATTTAAAATTCTTTAAAAATAAAAAGATAAAAAGTCACTTTCTCACAAAAGCGATTCCATGGGGCCCCCATGTTTGGCACAAGGCATCCAATGGTCGGAAATGAGACAACCGGTAGCCTTAGGACACATTTTGTGGTCATTTTATTATTATTATGATATTATCTTATTATCTTTAACTACCCGATTACCCATTAATCAAGATAATTAAAAATAATTACTGTCGTTACTATTCATAATGTCAAAAAACAAAAGAGACTTAATTACATAATTTGAAACTTATGATTCCAAATATTTAATACATTTTACCAAATTCCAAACACATAAATTGCAGTAATTAATTAAAAAAAACATCCCGTTGTCAAAACAAATAGCGGGTTTTTTAGAAACAATATTTATGAAAATTTTGGCACTTGTTTATGCCTAATTCCAAAGTGAAATTAATCCCAATGACCATCATTGAATGACATGGTAAAAATATATTCTAATTAAACTTTAAAACAAATTAAAAAGATAATATAACCATATAATTAAATTATATGAAAAACCAGTTTGATGTAAAAAGCAGTATTTTTCACTATTCATTGAAAAATGAACATTGTCAGAAAAATACCAAAAATTAACTCATGGTAAATTTCAATGTCCTAATCATAAATAATATGTTTATTTTGAAAAATAGAGCTTATAAAATTGTCAAAAAGTGGATTTAAAAGAGTTTTTCCATTAAAAGGCGGTTAATCGACCTTTTAAAGAATATTGGAATGTTTACGCTTAAAATTGGATTCATTCGCATTTTTAATCCTATAACATTTATTGTAAATAGTAAAAATATTTGACAAACATATATAATCATTTTTTAGTTAGTTTTCTTCATTCCTGCCATTACAACGGTTAGGCAATAACTACTATTTAAAATAATATTATTTTATTATTAGAGTGCAATGCAAGATTCCCAAGAAACTCATTGTTGCGTATTGGGTACGCCATCGTGCATAGCGTCCCCTTTAAAGTAATATTAATATTTTATTCATAGATATGGATAAATATGAAAATTTCATACTCTTTATTTACCTGGGGTGTTACATCCTTCCCCCTTTTGGGGATTGGGTCTTCGCAATTTTAAAAAATTGAGCTTGGAAACATCCTTGAACATCCCACATCGGAACAAGAGTCAGTAAAACAATAACTTTAAAATAAAGAAAGATAAGTACAAAGGTCACCCGAGTTAACCCATACTAGGATTCCAAGTATGAAAATATGGACGTGTAGGAAAAAACAAAGGGTCATGTTCTGATGGAGAGTGATAGTAAACATGTCTAGGAGAAAGTTAACCACAAGAAAATCACAAACTTGTGATGGGTTAAACGGTATTTGATTCCTCTGTAGGAAAAGTTAATAGACAGCATAATTGTTTTAAGTTACTTTTTATTGAATAATTTTTTCATAAGGAAACATAATTACTTATCATGTTGACTTTTAACTTTTATTAGATTTCTTACACAAACTCATATTTTCTCCTAAAGACGAGTATTTAGGAAGACTTGTTCACTATAATAAACTTCTAGAGAATCAACTAATCCAAAAAAGAGAACTATATACTTCCCATGTCTTTAGAATTTATCCAAAACCAAAACAAAAAAGTTTAACACAAGATCAGATAATCCAGAAAAGGATAACCCTTTATAAAAAGGAAATCTATTCTTAATCTCCAAAATTTGTCCAAAAAACCCCAAATTTCAACGAGGACCATTCGATAAACAATTTGTCCATAAAATTTTTCAAAGTAAACCTAACTAATATTGAAACCCAACTATTTGATGGATTTAGACACATTGTCTTCCAAGTTAAATCGTAACATTTATCTCCAAACAACATCAGTTGCTCGTAAAGTCTCGTATTAAAAAGTAATTAACCTAATCACATATCTTCCATGATAGGTTAATATATTTCAATAGATAACCCAAAATAAAATTACTCTTAATTCATAAAATCATCTAACTAAAAGGATTCCGTCAAACTAACCAGGGACTTCATGTAGTCCAGTGGTAGGCGATAAATACCAGTTGCACTTTGGTTGTGGGTTCGATTCCCACAAATTTGTCCAACGCGATGGGTTGTCACACGGTCTGTGTGTTGTCCTTTTCCAAAACTATATAATCCTCAAATCATTCCCCAAAAAGAGATAAAATCATCAAAAATAACCATAACATAATTTAACCTCAATTTTATCTCATGCCTTTCACTTCCATCATAACATATAGTAACCCATCATTACCTCAAAATTAAGGATAATATAAACCCAATTGTTTCTTTATAACTATGTCCACAAAAGAATAGATAACTATTCCATGAATAAAATTTTCATATATTAAACATCAGGGTTACACATAATATAATAAGTCTTCTAATGTAACCCCATCATCAAAAGAGACTTAATACTCTTAAGAATTTCTCCATAACTCTTGAAACCCTTATATGTTGACATCTTACTCATTCAACATTCTTCATGATCCATTAACCATTCCTTTCTAACTTATTCTGAAATACTTCCTTCCTAAAATCAAAATCATGAATCATATCCTATGATTCCAAAATAGGAAAACAATAGTCATTAAATAATCCATACCTTTGATTGGTCATTTTAAGTTTCTTCATCCTCAATCGGAATGGAATTAGGTATTGTTAAACGAACATTTGTACGATCGTGGTGATCGCATTCACGAAACCTCTTCATAGGACATGTGTTTGCATAATGACCACGCACACCACATTCAAAACATTCAATTGATCCCTCATAAAGAACTTCTTTACCTTTCCTTGAGTCAACTGGATGCTTCCTTTTTCCATGGAAGGTTCTTGCTTTATGACCTTCATTTCCACATCTATAGCATATTTCTATCCCTTTGAATCATTTTCCTAGGTGTTTCTTTCCACATTTTTGACACATAAGTTTTTGAACACACTTACCTTTATGATAATTACCTGTAGTTTCGTAGGTATTTGTTTCTCGCATATATGATGCCTTAGAGAAATCACCAAGGTTTAGGTGGTCAATCATGACTCCAAATAGCTGGTTGAGGATAATCACGAGAGTTCTCATTGCAGCTCCCATATCATTTAGTTGCTTGCTCAAAAAAGTGTCACAGTTTCCATCATTACTTTGCTGCCTACAAGATCCAGCCATTTACTAAAACCAAAAAGGTCAGTGTGAGTATATCAACAAAACCATCATGTACTAATGTGGAAGATAAACACTAAGATATATTTACTCATTCACTTTATCTAAAAATAGGAATCTTTCTGAAATCCTAACTATTATGGTAATGTCACTTATGCTTAAAGAATACCCAAACCTCTAAAGTTATCTAAACGACCTTTTATACCAACTATAAGGCCCCAGCCTTAATCCTTACTTAATCATGAGTTATTACAAGATTACACATTGATGATCTTTTCAGTTTTAGAGTATTAGAGAATTAGATCAATAAACTTTCATTACATTCCGCATTTAAACCAAGTGGTTACATAAAAGATAGTATTCATTTTTCCCCTCAACAGAAACATATTTAAAATAAAACATGGATTTTTTCTTGATACTTCCTTGACACTGTCATCATTTCATGTACCTTTCCCTTGACCTGTGAAAAAAAATTCAAAAAAAAATTGGGATGAGCATAAAAAGATCCTTAAGGGTTATAAAAAAAATATGGAACAGAAATATGAGTTCATATATACATAAGAATTAAATAATACTTTACCCATAAAACATAGGCACTTTAACATACCTCACCAAATCATCAATAAATCATAGAAATCATAAGACATAAAAGGTAACTTGAGACATTCATAACATTCTTACGTAGGGAGTAACCATATTGGTTACGTTTGGAATACCCACCACAGTATATTCCCTAAATCTCTTTGGAGAAACCTTAATGTTTCACTCCTCCGCATTACCCAATGCATTGGAGAGCTATATCGGGCTCACTCGCCCTTAGTTTATCACGGAACCACCCGTTTTCATAACAATGCCCAAGAACCATAACATAAACGTATCACATAAAACATGCATAAAGGAAACATAACATTTCCACATATCAATCACAATATAACATTTTAGTATATTGAAATAATGAATCCATTCAAAAAGAAACCATTTCCAAAACCATTTAAAACATTTAATAAAGAGATTTTTGAATCAAAGTGTCCCTTACCACCTTGAAGCTTTTAAAATTTTAAACCATTAATATCCATATAATTAAATCCATAAAACCATTTTGAAAACATGGATATTAATAAGAACAAATATTTAAAACATTTAAAGAGATATTTTGGTTAAAGGGTTTTTACCAAAATTAGAGACACTTGAATACAATAATTGAGGAATAACATTTAGTCAGAACATTATAATATCATGATAATAAATGGATTCATGATATAATATTCCAAATGATAGTATATACACCATATAAGATTGAATTGGTGCATAACAACAATGAAGTCTCAATATAAATGTAAAATGTGATGAAATCCCTTATAAAGAAGGTATCCTTAAATTAAAGATAAATCAATCTCAAAATTATGTGTGACAAATATAAATACACCCAATATAAGTGGATATTATGTGTAAAACAATAAAAGTTCATTCACACGTATTCAAAGGATGACATATTCAATAACTACATGTTGAACCCAAAGAAATCGAAATTGGGTTAAAAAGTTCCCTTGGTAAAATTCGACAGCTTAACGGTGTCACTTCAAAATTCAGAAAATGAGTTGATGAGAGATGAAAAGGAAATATCATAACTTGGACATAAAATTTACATCAATAAGGATCTAAATGAAAATATCCCAACATAAAAAGATGTAAATTAAAAGACATAACAAGAGATGTCTTTTGAAAAGAGGGGGGGTGAAAGGTTCCCTTACCGATTTAGGCAACATTCAAAACGTACACCCCATGAAAGAAGGTTCATAAAATGAAGATGTGAAACCCATAAATCAAATTATACTACAAAAATTGTATAATAATGGGCAGTACATACACCACTCAAAGGAAATTGTGGCAAATGTAGCATAAATATCACGGGAATAAAAGTGAGATGAAAAATCCCTTTTGAAAACTCGGCAGCCTAACGACGCCACTTAAAACTTTCAAAATGGATTGATGAGAGAAAATAGGGTCTCCCATCATATGAAAATAAAAATTACAGTAAGATTAATATATAAGAACATCCCAATCATAAGAAACATGCGCTTAAAAGGAATGATATAAAAGGGTGTACTTAAAAAGAAAGCGAGGAGTAGGATCCCTTACCTCAGGTCCAACTTGACTCGATCATTCTTTAATCTCCTGAATAATAAACTTTAGATAATTTATACTTCCTTAATAACCTTTTTCAAGTTCATTATTCCTTTTATATCACTTATTACCATGTCATGAACACTATGTAATTATTTTAGTTAATAACGGTCGTTTAAACGATCATTGGTACTTGAGTCAAAATATGCTCTTTATATTTACAAGTTGTTCACGTATCCATTATATCCAGAGTTATAATCATGGTGTATATATCATATAGATCCAATAAATATTTATTTTATACTATTCCATATCATTTGGAGATAAAAAATGAAAATCACCGTTCATGGAGACGGGAGGCCGTACGTACGCATGAACGCTACTTTCTTTTTTTTCTTTTTTTTATATTAATGGAATTAAAAATAAATGATATATATATATATTATAATTACAGTATAATATATATGTTATATAGGTCACATATGTTCATTAATTTCATTCTTTATACATTCCATGTATTGCATGTACGAGTCACATTACTTGAGGGGGCGGTAGTCCGCACTTCCTCATATTAAATTATCGCATTTACACAACATGAAAAGAATAAAGTTATGGTTTAAATATAAAATACAAAAGCATATAGTAAACATAAATACCATATATATCATATATAAAATACAGTGACATCATAATGGAAACCTTTAAATGGGTTAAAAGAATATTGAACAATCATCATTTCGTGAGGCAGAAAATCGCCAACCACAGAAACAATATGTTCTTTAACCATTAGACGAAGGTGTGTGTAAGTTCATCTCGAATACTTCTTATAACAACATCCTAGTATATTGATGATACTGGAGTTGTCACAAAATAAATGAATAAAAATAGTTAAGGGGTTGGAGAAGCAAAATAAAACAAAAGGACTCAAGTGAAGACATTAACTTAAAATTGGGTAACTCCCATTGGTTTGAGCTCAAAGGATTCTTTGGGAAGACTTCTGCCCAATGTGAGGCAGCAAGGAGTTAGATAGGGATGTGGAGAGACCAAATGGGAAGGGTTTTTCCAAGCCAAAGGCTTTGGATGTGTGGGTAAGGAGGTAGGGGTGGGGGCCTTTTATAAGAGGAGAGGAGGGGAACTCTTGGAAAGGTATAAAATGTAACTTTATTTTCAAATGAGTTTCGGATTTTAATGGTCTCACATTGATGTGATTCGAGGATAAGGTGATAAGAGTTCGAAATACACCCATCCAATAGGTTTTGGACATGTGTAGGTCTTAGATTTTACATTATCTTTCCATTTTATTTAAATCGTTAAATAATGAGGTCATCGCTGCATCATCATGATGTCATAAATAATTTAATTTATTTAATGTCTAGAAATTATAAAAAAATACTATGATGTAGAAAATATTTTTAGGTTTCTAATGAAAATTTATAGTCTAAAAGGGAATTTCTGTAGACATACCAAAAAATATTTTACTTAGGTGATACATTCTTTGTTACATTTAACATTCTTTAAAAATAAAAAGATAAAAGTCACTTTCTCACAAAAGTGATTCCATGGGGCCTCCAAGTTTGGCACAAGGCATCCCATGGTCATCCATGATACAACCAGTAGCCTTAGGACACATTTTGTGGTCATTTTTTTTATTATTATGATATTATCTTATTATCTTTAACTACTCAATTACTCATTAATCAAGATAATTAAAGATAATTACTGTCGTTACTATACATAATGTCAAAAAAAAGAGTCTTAATTACATAATTTGGACCTTCTAATTCCAAATACGTATCCCATTTTACCAAATTCCAAACATATAAATTGCAATAATTAATTTAAAAAAACTTCCTGTTGTCAAAACAAATAGCGGGTTTTTTAGAAACAATATTTATGAAAAGTTTGCCACTTGTTTATGCCTAATTCCAATGTGAAATTGATCCCAATGACCATCATTGAATTACATGGTAAAAATATATTATAATTACACTTTAAAAAAAATTAAAAAGGTAATATAACCATATAATTAAATTATATGAAAAAGCAGTTTTGATGTAAAATGCAGTATTTTTCACTATTCATTGAAAAATGAACATGGTCAGAAAAATACAAAAAATTAACCCAAGGTAAATTTCAATGTCCGAATCATAACTAATAGGTTTATTTTAAAAAATAGAAATTATAAAATTGTCAAAAAGTGGATTTAAAAGAGGGTCGCCATTAAAAGGCGGTTAATCGACCTTTTAAAGAATGTTGGAATGTTTATGCTTAAAATTGGATTTATTCGCATTTTTAATCCTATAAAATTTATTGTAAAGAGTAAAAATATTTGACAAACATATATAATCATTCTTTTGTTAGTTCTGTTCATTCCCGCCATTACAACGACTAGGCGTTAACTACCATTTAAAATAATATTATTTTGTTATTAGAGTGCAATGCAAGATTCCCAATAAACTCATTGTTGCGTATTGGGTACGCCATCATGCATAGAGTCCCATTTAAATTAATATTAATATTTTATTCACAAATATGGATAAATATGAAAATGTCATACTCTTTATTTACCTGGGGTATTACAGTGTTGTGTACGCAATATCAGGTTTTACTAAACAACAATATATGGTTATCATATTATTGTGAACTAGCCGTTATGAATATTATCAACTAAATTTTGAATTTTATAACATTATTAATCATCTTACACATTTTCTAGAACTTGGTTTGAGAACACAATCAATTTTTCGAGTAAAATAAGTATTTTTAAAAAAATGTAGTTTTGGCGCCTTTTGATGATGTACCCACCTTAAATCTTATTTTTTACATGTATATAAGTTCAATTTGACAAAATAAAATTCTTCTTTGGAATCAGGATAGAAAAATTTACTTTGGATAAAATTTTCATATTATTCTGATAACTTTCATATTTTAATGAATAGTAAAAACGCACTATATTTTTATTAAAAAAAAACTTGTTTCATCGCAATAATTTATATGGATAGATTATCTTTTTAATTTATTTTAAAGTTTAATTAGAATATATTTTTACTATTTAATCCAATTTTGTTCATTGGAATTAATATCACTTTGAAATTGGATATAAAGAAGTATCAATATTTTGATTATTTTTGTTTCTTAAAAACACCCTATTTGTTTTTGATATTGGGAATTAAATTTAAAATTATTTAATGCCACTTATATGTTATGAATTTGAAAAAATAGAAATCAATTTTGAATTTGGATTATCAAATAATGCTTAGGCTGAATTTTTGGTATTTTTATGAAAAACTTCAATTTTCGATGAATAGTGAAACCACTTAGTGGTAGTTAAAAAACTGAATTTTTTAATTTAAATTAAAATTTACCACATCCGTGAATTGATTTTAAAAAATCCTAGAGACACGGTTAATATCAAGGACTAAAATATGGTTCAATGAGATGAAAATAATTTTTGACTAATAGTAACTTTTTACTTTTATTTACAACGGTTAATCGTAAATAGTATAATTAAGGGTAAAAATGATATTATTATTACCATAACAATGTCTTAATTCTATTTTATAAGTTTAATTCGACAAAAAACGACATTAGGAATAAAATATGACCATTTAGGCCCACTTGGATTAGATTAGGACATTTAAGATTAATTTATTTAAAGAAGGGTTAAAATAGTTAAAATCAAAGTTTAATAACAAAATTATTTTTAATATAGGGTAATACAGAAGATAAATTCGACTATAAATATTCATTAGAAAGTTAAAAATATTTTTCTACAAAATAGTATTTTATTTGTAATTTTTAGACATTAAATAAGTTGATTTATGTATGACACAATGATGAAGAATTAATTATCTTATTAATGACATATTGACATAATTGATGTTATAAATACCCAAATAAATGTAATTTGAGACTTTTTATGAATTAAAATAATTTTATAGGTTAATATTACATATTAGTACTGATTTAATTAACTTTCGGTGAACTAATATTTCTTTTATGATTTTTAAAAAAATCAATTACCAAATAGTGTCAAAATTGACATAAAATAGTTTTTAAAAGAACTATTATATTATTAATTTTTATTTTATTCCTAAAAATATAAGTTTCTTCCAAATGAATTATATAAGGTTATATATATTAATAATAAACAACATTGGGTTCTTTTGGCTTTTTATATTAATATTATTAACCTTATAGTGTAAGAAAACAAGAAGACACAATAAAAGTTAAATTATCTAACTTAAAGTTAAATCTAAATGATAAGGTTAAAATAGAAACCTAAACTTGTCTAAATTCTAATGGATGAGATTATTTTGACCCATACCCACCTTAGATAATAAATAAATCAATTTGAAGCTATTAAAAACCGAATATGACTTTATAATAAAATAATATTTTTAGTTTTTCCTAAGGTGCCCCTCTCCTCCCTTATAAAAGGGAACCTCCTCTCTCTCTTCCTCACACCACTTTGAGCATTAAATATCGACCAACCCTGGGAAAATTATCTTCTGCACTTCCCTATAATCATCCTAGAGGTCCTGGCCTTCTTAAATGACCAATTTTAGTGCCCTAAAAGGAGGTCTCAAAGAGGCACTTCAAAGAAGAGGTAATGTCCGTTAACGATTATTTCAACTTTATTTCTTCTTACACTTATTATTCTTTAGTTGTTTCATTATGAAGTAATAACATAAGTATCAATAATTTACTGATATGTTATTATAAGTATTAAACAACCCGATTTCACCATCTATCCATCATACGTAAAACGAAATCACCACGCCTGCGTACATACGGAACACCGTCTCCACGTCGTGGTGTAATCTATTTTCCGCCACCACCTTACATAGATGGGTATAATGGTGTAAATAAATTACTATATATGGTTATTGTAAAGTGATATTGATTCTGTAATATTATACATACACTTCAATACAGTTCAACGATCATGGGAATGATATCATCGCTCGTGCGTACATACAGACTACCGTCTCTACGAATGCGATGAGATTCATTTTCCATGATTAACCATTCAAGAATGATCATAAAGTTTATATAATGAATAATAATGAAATATATGAAATAATAATTCTATTGGATTTATGTATATATATATGTATTTCATCAATTTAGTTTCATTCAATTCAATAAGGAAACGAAAACAGCGTTCATGCGTACGTACGACCTACTGTCTCCATGAACGGTGTATTTCATTACTTTTATCGATCTATAATATATATAGGTATATGGTGAATTTATATTATATATAAATCATTTCTTAATTTCTGGATTTATGTAAATCAGGATATAAGTAATAATATCAAGAATGACAAGTCGAAACACATACGATAAATGAAATGATTTTACCCAAAACACTGATTTAACATGGAATTTACAAAAGAACGTGTAATATAAAGTCCTAAGTGAAACATATATGATATAATATAAATGAATATGATTATGTAATAAGTCAAGTACATTATTTAAATCAGTATACAAGAGGTTTGGATATGTATGGAGCATATCAGACCTAAGGTAAGGGATAATTTTGCAAATCTCATTTTTATCCGAGACTGCTTATTCGTAAGTATTTACTTGGGTTATTTTTGTCATCCATGTACATGTTTTATAAAAGTGTATTCATGTATGTTTAAATTACTTTTTACCGATTTTTACTTATACCTAATGGTATGGATGGAATCTTTATTTTATTTACCCTACAAGGTACTTTTTGACTTTTCCGACAAAAGTACGAGAAGAATGTTTTTTTAATGTATACGGCATGAAAAGATTTTTACGGTTTTATAAAGCCTTATTTTAATGAAGCTTCCTCCAGAATATTTCATGACTATTTTCAACAAAATCCCATTTTTTTAAAATTGCATGACATTTTTTGAAAAGAAAATTATTTTGAAGAAAAAAAGATATTTTCATCAATAATTCATTTCAAGTGTTTTATCAAAACCATTTTCATCTAAGATGACATTATATCACATGTGTATGTTTCAAGTATCATGTCTCTATTATTTACATGGTTTCACTTTTCTAATGATGAAATGATATCCAATTTTATTTGTCTGGATTACGTTATGATAGAATGATGTTTATGAAACCCATTTTATTCTTGGGATATGATGAATGATTTATGTTTATATTGTGGCACATGAAAGAATGATTTCAATATGAGATTTGTGGGACCTATATCTCCCTCCAATGCATTGGGTAATTATTTATATCTCACGAGATAGACATGGTTGGAACGGAAAGTTAAACCAGTTCAGTAATACAGGACATGAACGAGGAGTGAACTCGATTTAGAAAGGGACATTGTCCACTAAGATGGACATGGAAGAAATGCCTTGGCTACTATGGAAATCATATCATGTGATTAATGGTTTCCACAATTAAATTTTTTATTCTCATGCTAATTTATCATGATTAATGTTTCTTCATGATCTATGTCTTACATACTGCCATGTTTTATGTCATTTCTCAAGATTTTTATGTTTAGATTTTATGCTCATGTTTTTTTACTTTCAAATGTCTATGGATTGTTTTATGTTCTCTATGCTTACACTTACTAAGAATTTGAGCTCACCCCTTTCATGTTTTCATTTCCCTAGGATATAAAGAAAGTTTTTAAGTATGAAAAAAAGTGGAAGATCTTTATGGGAGATGTTGAAGATCATTCACCACGATTAGAAGATTATATTCCGAGTTTCCAAATACACTAAACTATTACGGTCCTTGTGTGTTAGTTTTTTGTTATGTATTAATTATTCCTCAAAAGTAATGTAATGTCAATGTACGTCATGCTTTGGGTATCTACAACTATTGCACAATCCATGGACATAAAGGTTTAGTTTCATTGAAATTAGTTATATACACAAATTATTTCATAAATATTCTATGCATTTTTTCATAATTGTGATCCTCTACACCCATTCCTAGAAATATCACATGATTTAATCATATTCATAACTTAGGGAATTTAAACATAACAAATGATGATATCAAATTCTCATCAATGGTAAAAAATAGACTAATTGATTGTAACCATGTTGGATAACATGTGGAAAAAATAATAATTATAATAAAAGATCATAAGGCTATATATTAAGGTCCCAAAACAATTTATATAATCATATGATCATAAAAGTATTGTTATAGAATCATAAAATATAATATATGTAACATGTAAAAAAGATAAACATTTTGAGAATACATTAAATGATATAGTTATTAAAATAAATAATTTCATGCAAATGAAATACACCTTGAAATATAGAATAACATGATAAAAATGTCGAAATGGTTCATAACATGATAAACTAGAAAATGTGGAACTAACATTAGTATATGGAAACCTATGTTAGAAAACACATTACATTCATGTTTATTTGAAAAAACTGATTATGTCCTCATCTGAAAATGATAACAAAACATGTATGCCCACACATATCTGAGAGAACCCATTATGTCCATGCCGGAATATCTCATGAGATACATACTTATACAAATGAATTTCTAGGTGAAATAGGACCCCCTATCATCATCCACAAATGTATTCCACTTAAAATAAATCTTAGACATATCTCAATGAACCCAAAGAAAAATAATGGGTTGAAGTATAACCTGAACTTATGTAATCTTGGGTATAAACATCTCATTTATAATGAAATCATGATATAATAACATGTAAAACATAGCTTAACGAGAGATAAATCATTTTAGGATAATGAAATAAAAATCATTAAAAGATAATTTTGAAAACATTTTTGAATTGTCGTTATAAAAGACACAGTTCTAAGTCATTATTCAAAGAGTCTCCTATATTTTCAAGAAAATGAAATGAAAACATTCCATTAAAATAGATTTGGTTAAAAAACACTTTTCTCTAAAAAAATATAAAATAATTTAAAATAGGGAGTCATGGAAAATTATGTTCTATATGAAAATTATATAACACAAAAACATCCTTTTGAGTTACTATGTTTCTTACCAAAACCCATTATTTTCATTGAATGTTATCTGACCTCATGTATCATAAAGATAAAAATATTAATTATCTCTTTGATAACCTTTCTAAAATTAATGTCCATTTATAGTCCACATTAATAATATTTCTATTTATGATTAAAAATTTTCCCAATATCTTTGCAACATTGGTTATTAAAGTATTTAACTATAAATGCATGATTTATAATGTATATATAATTTTTATAATTTTTTTCATAAGTAAATTTTTGATATATGATTTAATATAAAATAATTTATTATTTATATTGATTGAAAACTTTACCTTTAAATTTCTTATGTGGCGTGGTTATGTTATTTTAAAACCCAATTGATAACAACTTATTTTGGTAATTTTAGAGAACAAAAATATACATTAATAATAAGCTAAATATTTAATAAAATATTTTGGGAACCATATAATAATCATATTTTGATTAATATATTTTAATATTATTATTTTCCATTTTCCAATAGTCATACATAATAAGATTTTAAATCATTTTTCATATTGCTGGTAAAACTAACCCATACATGAACATTCTGTAACTCAATTAACATGTATGGTTATATATAAATATAATTCGACAAAAGATCATTATAACAGAGGTTTATTGATATTATTTTTATGTTTTTATGATAGATAAATAGTTATTAAGATGTATATATAATGTATAAATATCCATAATGTAATGGTCCCCAGCCTAGTAGCCCAACGTTAGTGTAACTACATTAGCATAAGATATTGTAATCATATCCAAAAGAAAAAAATAGTTAATTAGTAATGATAAAAAACATAACTACATTAATCAAATTTTATAAATTAATACATAATGTAAAACAAACTATTTTCTTGAAGATAATCATTATTTCCATTATCTTAACCCTCCTTAAGAATCGTAACACTCATCTAGGCATCATGGGGATAGAAACAAAATAAAGGGGTGGTGTGAAATGATCACTAAGGGTATGAGAATATATGAATCTATAAAATGATAAATCAATATAAATTTTGAAATTAAATAAATGAAATACAAGACAATTAATTAATAACTTCAGCATAATATGGTGAGAATAAATAATGATTAAATAATTCCATATAAAAAATCCCATGAGATTAAAAATTTTATAGGAATATTATAACTAATATAAAAAAAGAATGTAAATAAAATATCTCTTATTAAGGGAGTATATAATTTCAATCATCTAAAACATCCTTTCATGACATTTCACATGGAAATTAAAATATATTGGTAAAACCACATTTAATTTTCCTAACTAAGTTGTATCACAAGACATACTAATAAATTGAGGGACTAGGTAATTACAGTACACCCATATCACATAATATATCCAATTTATTCCTCTCATGAATGGGGTGAAAAATAGTCAACATATAATTTTTTATTAAAATACTGGCATACTAAATATTCATACTTACCCAAAAAATATAAAATCATACACCATAATGATTAATATTGTTAATAGTAATAAAATTTCAAATACCTATTTAAAATAATATTAAAACATCAAAATAAACAATAAGTATGATTATAATTTAACATATCCTCAATGTATCATAATTACGATATAGTGTTGGTATTGTTGATGAATAGAAATTTCAACAGAAGATACATTAAAATATTCTTGAGGAAAATAAGCTTGGCACTTTTATAATCACCTTCATAAAAGTGGAATTTCCAAAATATGTTTCAAATAATTTTCTTTGGAATTATTACTTTATACATTTAAAAAAAGTTTTTTAAAAATATTTTTAATCATTTCATGTGGAAAATAACCTCTATTATTTAAAAAAACTTTTTAATACCAAATAAGTCAATATATATTTATTTTATGTTACCCTTGAAACCATGTAAAATATTTTTAAAAAAATTTAGTTTTCATAATGGAATTTTTTTTCATACATTATGTATAAGTTCAAAATGTTTTCCTCAATATTTTCTAATGTTTTTGGAAAATGACACTAAGATTCCTTCGATAAAAATTATCAATAAAAACATGTGTAAAAAGTTATAAAAAATATAATATTTAGACTGTTAAAACCATTTTTAAAATAATTTTATGAAAATAAGTACCTGGATGAAAAATGATTTTCAATCGAAGAAAAAAGTAATATTTTCTTAAAAAATAATTCTAAATCATTTTAAGTAATAAAGATATGAATTTTATACTATTACATTGATAGATCATGAATAAGTATAGTATAATAAAATTTGTGTCTTTATTGAGTGACATACTATAATATTGTATCATTGTAAATTTAATCATACAAAACCCCGATAAACGATGATGTTGTGAAATAAATCCTTATAGATTTGGTAAAATTTGAATTATAATCCCCATTGATGATATAACACCAAATGAATAATTGAATACCATTAAGAGAAAAAGATACATGATATAACTTACCAAAGGTATAGTATATACACAACATAGTGGAATATGTTTTGAATATGTCAAATGTCTCATTGAAGTAAAAGTGTGACGAGATAATATTTCCATAGGCTCGACAAGTCATAATCAAACTTCGGAAATACTTTTTATCTTATTATTTTATTTTTCATTGAATTTAATTTTTGAGGTGCGTTCTGGGATCATTTGAATTTTTTCTATTTAGCTAAAAAATGTGTGTTTTTGGTTTGACAGTATTTGGCATATGGGAAGGGCTCGTCTAAGCCGTATGTCTTTTCCATATCATTGTGCGGCTTTCCCGGTGTGCGACCAACTAATTAATTTACAAAATGAACAGTAATGAGAATGAAAAATAAAATTATGAAAAAAAGGATTTTATAGTTTTTTTAATAATAATAATTATAATAATGATGATGATAATAATAATTTTATTATTATTATTATTATTTTCATCAATATTTTATTTATGTTATTACTACTATTATTACTTATTTTAATCATTATTTTTGAGTTGGATTAAATTTTTTTGGTTTGAATTCCCTTTTTTGGTTTTCCTCCCTTCCTCCCACTCATGATACATTCAACTATAGCCCCTTCTAACCCTTTGATGTTCCCAGTTCTCATCCCCTACACACTATCCTCCATCTCCCCTACCCCCATCCCTTCATCCTGGTGATCCGCCCCTCCTCAACTATCACTATTTGTTCCCCTCCACCCTCCCAATGAGAAGCCTTCATGATCCCTCTAATACCTCAATTCACCCTTCATTTCAACCAACACTAGCATGCTCCACCCTCTGCTGGAATTTCTCCACCACCTCTATCCCGGTGTGGCTCGCCTTTGGCGGTCCTTCCCTTTGTCGTTGACTCCCTGGCCGATGACCCCTTGGAAATTCATCTTCTTTAGTAACATTTTCATCCAGTTTATATGATTTTAGGGTAAAGGTTTAATGTTTATTTGTATTCTATTTGGACATATTTGGTTCAATTTCATGTTTTAGGGTTCAATTTTAGTTTTTTGTGGTGCCATTTGCAATCAATTGGAGTGTTTCACTGAAATTTAGGGTTTTCTACATCGAGGTAGGTGGTTCCACATTTAAATATAATTTCATGAATTTATTTTCGTAATTAATTGATTTGACATATTTTTTAATTAATTATCTTAGTTGGAATTTATTTTTTCTGTAATTTTAACATGGGTCTATTTCTTTTTAGTGTGTCATATGATATTGGTTTGTTTTTTTTTGAAAACTTTTACTTACTCAATTCATAGTGTTTTATTAGATTTGAATGTTAGTTTGTTAATCTTTACAAGTGGTTTAATTTTTATTTTTTACAAGTCTTTGTGTGAGTTTGGTAATAAAATAGTGTTTTATTTGGGTTTAGTAGGTAATTATATGGGGCGTTTTTTAAATTGTTTTATAAACTTTTATTTATGGTTTATCAAATTTATTAAGTGATGCAAAAGTGTTTTATAAATTTTCTTAGGGTTTTGTCAAAAAATTTATATGGTGCAGGTCACATATTCAAATTGTGTTAGCATACATATGATATTGAAATATTTTTTGGGTGTATAAATGGCGACTTTAGTGTGTGTGGGGTCTGTTTGGATGGCTTTTATGGATATTTCATACCTTCCGAACCTGAATTTTAAATGAGCACTAAGGAAAGCCCATGATACTATGTGGGTGGACTATGACTGGTGTGCTTGTGATACAGATGTGTAATCAGCCTAGTTTCACATAGTTGTATTTGTGAAAAAAATTGAATAAACATATAGATGTTTATTATAGACCAATAGGTTATCGGTGTGTTCCTAGTAGTGGCTAATTTACAAGAACGTATGTTTTCGTGGTTCTTATACCACATTTCACTAAGAATTGAGGTCTTGGGGTTCCACTAATTACTATTTTCTATAGAGACTCACATATTTGGTGCTCCTTGTTTACTTTTTTTTCACCATCAGTATACGGTGGGACATTTGGGTGATTATAAAAGTGAGTGTGTCTGTTTGAAATTAAAGTTGTTTCTATTGATGTTTTTCCATAAAATAGTTTTCATTAAAAATTTTCATGCATTTATTCCCTTTCATTTATTTAACATGAATGTGAATTTTTCACTTGATGTTGATTTGTGGAATATTTTCTTAGTTGGATAATACTGGGTGTTATCTCACACCATCGTTACACCTTTTCTAATTAGTATATTAGGTAATGATTGACACAGGTAAGGGTAAAGCTTCTAGAGATCACAGTATATGTTGTTAGAAATATTTTGTGGAGTGTGTTGTGGATAGGTATTAAGGGTGGTGTCCTCTTTACAAGTGGTAGTTTTTGAGCTAGTTTCCAGTCTCCATAATGTGTATTTTTTTGGGTTTTTGTTTAAACATGTAACTCAAATTCTGGTTTTTATTAAAAGGTTTTTTTGTGACTTCGAGGTTTGGTTTTTTTAAGTTTGGTTGTTTTATATATATGTATATTTGGGTATATTATTCCCAATAATTACTTTGGAAACCCTGGAACTTGTGCCAGCCAGTGGGGATTGGGAACTCTTTTTGGACCTTGCCGCAGACTGGGTCAGCCATCTATTGGATGGTGACCCGACATGGTTTGTGGAAAATTTTTATTAGATGAGGTTTTGGTTAATCCCTTTGAGTAATTTTTTGGGATGAGTCTGCATAAACAAGAGATAAGACTATCGGGGCTCGAAGTTCTGTTTGGGAGTAGTGTACATGGCCAACACACCTCATCACAGACCATGAGTCTCTATGGGATATCGAGTTCTTATCTTGTCTTCTCCTCCATGTGGGATGTGTAGGTACAAATTGTGTGTGGAAACTGGATGAGAGTGAAGTGGTTTTTTCACTGTGTTTCTTTAGCATGTTCGGATAATTGATTTTTATTGTTCATGATGAAATTTTATATTTTTGTTCTTGTTTAATTAATGATTTTCTTAACTGATTTTTTCTTCATGTAGAAACACGACTCCCTGGAGAGTTCCCTACAACCATGGGAAGAAGATGGAGATTTTTCTCCCTCACCACTTGATCAAAGGTTGGTGGAAGCAATGGATTGGGGTGTTTATGCTTTAGGATAGAGAGAAACTTTTGTTCCGTCTCCTAGTCTAGCTAGAGATGATGAGTCTAGTCCCGAGAAGGAAAAATATCAAGAGTTTCGCCTGGAAAAGTTTCCCACTTTTTGGGGAAATGCGGAGCCTTATAAAGAAGAAGAGTAACCTCAGAAGACAGAGCGCATGTTATAATTTCATTACACACTTGAGGTGGTAATGGTGAAATGTGCTTCATTTCTATTAAAGATTCCATTTCACTAGTGGTGGGAATCCATGCTTCAATATGGGTAGCATGAGTAAATAAGATGAAAGGATTTTAATACCATCATCAGTGATCAATATTGTCCGAAGTTCCTGGACTATACTAGATACCAAGAGATCAAGGATCTTTCCCAAGGTGATCTGTCCGTGATGGAATATGGTAACCACTTTGTTGAGCTAGTGTGGTATTAACTTGATATTGAATCTAATGAATCTATGTAAACTAAGATAATTGAGAAGACAATGTAACTAAAAATTTACATTAAAGTATTCTTATTCATTATGGGAACATATATGGAGGTGGTTGATTATTCTTGCATGGTTGAGATTCATCAGAAAATAAAGTCAGGGTTATCTAGAGTGGTGTATATTGTGGGCATTGTCAACTCATTTTTGAAGAAGAGGCAGCATGATAAGCAAGTGAATAATGGTGGTGGTAGCTCATGCCATCAATATTGGAAGACTTCATCTGTGGATTATAGTGTAGGGTTTTTTGTGCTCCACCAGTGTAGGAAGGAAGGGAACATTCATTCTATATGTACATACCCTCCTAGGCCTTGATATCAATGTGGATTTATAGGGAACAATCAACACTTTTGTAGAGTGACATGCCAATACCAGAGTGGACAAGGATTTGTGGATTCTAGGGGAGTGTCATTTCTTCTAGAGCCAACCAGGATGATGGATACTCAGTTTGGTGGTCATGGCATCAGGGACCATGCATCTGCATGTTGTTGATCTATCACCAGCGAGATCAGATGCATGAACTTTTACTCTTCGAGGTATCATTTTGATTGAATCTTTTAAAGATGACATCATTTATGAAACTAGTGCATCTATATCTTTTATATCTGACAATCCTGTGAATCCATTGAACCTACCAAATGAGGTATCTTCATTTAAAATAGGGTTGGTGTTATTGTTTGGTAATAAGAATGGGAAGGGTCTCAGTTTTCCATCATGTGTGCTTTCCATTTCAGGAGTTGAGATTCAATGGGATTTCATCATCTTGGATATAAACCTATATGACGACATTCTCATCATGGATTATCTAGTGCTCTTTCAAGAATATATTTATTTATATTGGTGGTTTATTAGTTTTATGGAACCTTATATGAGTCCTCTTGTATTTCTTTGATAATAGGATCCTCTATTGAGTCGCACAGGACCACCATATCAAGAATTGGGAAATCATTCTTATCATTTGTCATTGCTCGTGTTGGAGGATGATGGTGGCACTCATCAGGGGGTTATCTCTAATAGTGGAAGAGTTTCCATAGGTATTTTAAGATGATTTTCAAGCATAGTGGGATGTGGATTTCTCGATTGAATTGGAACCATGAACATAAACTATATCTCTTCCGTCATATCACATGGCCCCTACCAAATTAATAGAATTAATGATACAACTAAAAGATTTTGAATCCAAAGGGTTTATTCTCCCGAGCATATCTCTTTAGGAAACTCATATTCTATTAAAAATGAAGGTAAACAGATCTCTCCGATTGTGCCTTGATTACCAGATGTTGAATAAGGTAACAATAAAAATAAACACCCATTCCCCTAGATTTACAATTTGTTCTACCAGATGAAGGGTTAAATGTTCTTCTCCAAAATAGACATTATTTTGGGTTACCACCAATTTAGGGTGAGAGAAGAGGACATACCAATGATGTATTTCTATAGTAGTTAATAACACTTTGATTACATGGTCATGACATTCGTATTGAAAAATGACCATCATTTTTTTATATAGCTCATGAATAGGGTTTCCGCTAGTATCTTGACTCGTTTGTTGTGGAATTTTTGGATGAAAACCTGGATTACTCTGGATCAAAGGAAGAGCACATACATCTTTTTCGGATCAAGTTGGGAACTCTTTATGATCATTGCCTTTCTACAAATCTTTTAATGTGCACCTTCTGTATTAGATATGTGATGCTTATATGCCACATCATTTCAGAGCAAGGGGTTTCAGTGGATCCTGATAATATTAATAGATTAATGTCATAGGAACATCTAAATAATGTGTTCAAGATCAGTAGTTTTCTTGTCATGGAAGGTTATTATAGGGAATTTTTTCCAGATTTCTCATGGATTTATTCCTTTGTGAACACACTCACCTAAAAAAGTGTAAAGTTTGAGTGGAGTCCATATTGTCTAGATTTCTTTTGAGAAGTTTATGTGATGTCTGAATAATACACCTGTGTTGATATTTTTAATTTCTAGGAAGGTATATGTTGTTTATTGTGATGCTTCATATACAGGACTCGTGTGTGTACTCATGCAGGATAATCTTGTATTGCTTATGGTTCTACCAACTCTGAACACATGATAAGAATTACCCAACCCACTACTTAGAGTTGGTAGTGGTGATGCACACTCGAACGAATTGGTGTTACTACATATTTGGGGATAAATATATTTTCTACCCTGACCATAACGTATTGTATGAAATCATCCCATAAAAGGATCATAATCTGGGGTCGGGCAATTGGATTGAGTTTCTACATGGGTTTGAAATTGATACCATCTACAGCCCAGGTAAGGGTAATGTAATGGATGACACCATGCAAAGAAAATTAACGGTGCAGACCTTGATGAATTCCAGTGATGATTGTAGTTTGATGGGGCTTTATTCCTCGATGCACTTGGAGACCAAGGAGCACAATAGAGGTGTGTTCTTGGAAAGCATTCAGTTGACACCTTCTATTCTATATATGATTCTGTAGGATCAGCCTAGTGATGATTTTTTTCATTGTTATATTCAGTTTCTTCATGGTGTGGATACTTTTTCTTATTTGTCTCCATCTCAAGAGTTAATACTGTGCTTTATGGGTCATGAATTGTTGTCATTGTCTCTATGGAAGGTGGTTTCATTTTCTCTACGAGCCATGTAATGATGTTCATCAATAGTTTTAGTTTCCATGATTGATGTAGGACATAGATGCTTTCATATTGATGTGTTATAAATGTTATAAAGTGAAAGTATAGCATCAAAGGGCATTTAGTTTGCTTCAGTCGTTACCTATTCCTACATAGAAGTGGGACAAGGTCTCCATGGACTTCATTATTGAATTTCCTTGTACACATTAGGAATGGAACAATATTTTGGTGGTGATTGACCATATGATCTAATCATCCCAATTTATTCCTATTGAAGATACAAATAATGTGCTTGAGCTAGGATGATTGTATATTCATTAGGTGGTCCGAATTACTGGTGTGCCATCAGTGATTGTTCTTTATAGAGACCCCTTCTTTACATATCGATTCCTGGAAGGCCTTCAATGTTCTTTGCAGTTGAAATTCAGAATTATTATGACATATAATCTTCAAATTAATGGTTATATGGAGTGGAAAAATCAAATTTTGGGGGACCGGTTTTATTCATGTAAGTTAAATTTTTGAGGATCATGCGATATCCCTTTGAGATTGGTTGAGTTCGCTTATAATGACGTTTACCAATAACCTATTCTAATGAATCATTTTTAGGATCTCTATATTCATCCATGACAGTATCCTTTATGGTGGACTGAGGTAGTCGGGACCTCACTTTTGGGATCAATCCTTATGTAGGAGACGTCAAAGAAAGTCATGTTAATCAAGCAGCAGTCATTGAAACCTTAGAGTAACCAAAAATCATATGATGACAAGATATATGGGGACATTGTGTTTTCTATGGGAGATCAGGTGTTATTGAAGGTGACCCATCTCATGGTACACCCTCATTTGGGAAAGCTGGGAAATATGACACTGAGGATTTTCGGGCCTTTCGAGATCACTAAGCAGATAAGAAAGGTGGAATACATGGTAGATTTACCTTCACATTTGACATAAAATTATGACGTATTTCAAGTCCCCCTACTGAAGATGTATAATCTGGTTTGGTCTCATGTGTTCAATTGGGAAGACATAGAGACAAAGCCTAATTTATCAGTGCTTGAATGACTATTGCAGATAGTTTATTCCCAAGATAAGTTTCTTCATGAGAAGTCTATTCCTTTGGTCTATATCCTTTGGCAACAAGTGAATGATGAGAATGAAACTTGGGAGCATAAGTCATAGGCTGAGATGGAGTACCCATTCTTATTATCTGATCAGGCATCAACATGACTTTGCGAGGATGGAATGTTTTCATTGATGGGATATTTTTTACACTCATATTTTGGTAATAATTTTTATTAAATTATTTGATTTGGATTATAAATTATTTGTTTAGGTACGGGCTGGGACCGATTGAATTTTTTAACATAACCTGATAAATGACTTTTTGGTTTTAATAGAATCTGGAGTTCAGGGATGGCACGGTCAGAGCCATGTTGCTTTACCAAATCACCATGTGTCCTGGCCAGTGTGCAACTAACTAATTAATTAAAAAAACTAATAGTAAAGAAAATGAAAATGAAAATTAGGAAAAATAATTTTTTTATAGTTTATTTAATAATAATAATAATATTATTATAAATATTATTATTTTTTTCAATATTTTAATTAGTTTATTTCAATTAAGTAATTACTATTATTTTTAATTATATTAATCATTTTTTTGAGTTGGTATATTTTTTTTATTTTTCAATTACGTTTCCTTTTTTTCTTTTCCTCTCTTCCTACCCTACTCATGTCGTGGTGCTCTAAAACACCCTCCCTTTAATTCTATGGCATGCCACGTTCTCCTCCCCTACACACTTCCCTATATCTCCTCTACCTCGCTTCCCTTTTCCCCACTCCTCTACCCCTCCTCTGGATATCCCGACTGGATCCCCTCCTCCCTCCCATCATGGAGCCTATGCTCCATCCATACTACCTCGTTCCACCCTAACTTTCACTAAAACCTTTTATTCTACACCCTCGGCCAACGTTTCCCCTCCACCTCCTTCGTAGTGCCGCTCACCTCTGGTGACCCTTCCCTTGGTCGGTGACTCCCTGACCGACGACCCCTTTGACATTGATCTTCTTTGATACAATTTTCTTCTATGTGGTAGGATTTCGTTTTAGGATTTCATGTTGCATTATGTTCTATTTTGATATATTTGAATTGATTTATTGATTTCATGGTTCAGTTTAATTTATTTGTGGTGCGATTTGTGAGAAATTGGAGTGTTTCTCTAAAAATTGGGGTTTTCTACACTTTGATAGGTGTTTCTGTGTATAAATATTGTTTGATGATTTAATTTTTTCTTTAATGAATTTATCATATTCTTTAATAAATTATTTGGTGAGATTTTTTTATTAAGTTTATTATGGGTCAATTTGTTTAGTAGTGTGTTCATATGATATGGGTGCATTTTTTGCTGAAAACTTATTCGTAGTCAACTGTAAGTGTTTTATTGGATTGTGTAGTTAGTTTAGTAATCTGTTCAAGTAGTGATATTTCTATTTTTCAAATGGTTTTGGGAGAGTTTCTTCATAAAAGATGGTATTGTGTGGGTTTAGTGGTTAATGCCAACTAACTTTTTAAATTTTCCTTATAAAATTTTATTAATGGTTTATAAAATTATATAAGCGGTGAAAAGTTGTTTTATAAATGGTGTAAGGGTTTTTTCAAATCGTATATGCGGTGAAGGTCACATTTTGATATTGTGTTTGAGTAATTATGTTGTTGAAATATTTTTGGGTGTATAAATGGTAATTTAATGTGTATAGGGTCTATTTGGATATCTTGTGTCAATGTGGCATACCTTCTGAACCATAATTCTGAATGAGCACTATGGGAAGCCTGGGTAACTTGGTGGGTACTCTAGGACTAGTTTGATAGGGATACCGAAGTAAAATTGGCCCAGTTTCACTTATCTGGATTGAAAAATACAACACTAACTAAACTTATGGATGTTGAATGGAGACCACTGTGTTATTGATGTCTTCCCTACTAGTGGCTCATGTACGAGAACAAAAGTTGTTGCACTTACTATACAACTTTTCACCAAGACCTGATGTCCAAGGGTACCACATTTTTCTTGTACCTATAGGTCCTCTAAAAATTTGGTGCAGCTTATTTACATTGCACTCACCACTGACATACAATGTTACCTATAGGTCCTCTCCAAATTAATTTTGTTTACTTTAAAATTTTTTTCATTAAAACTATATTTTCCAAAAATTTTCAATAATTTATTTTCATGGATTTATTGAACATGAATGTGTATTGATCACTTAATTACTATTTGTCAAATATTTTCTCAGTGGAATCGTACTAAGAGTTAGCTCACACCCTACTTACTTCATTGGGTGTAAGTAGATTTGGTAATGTTTGATACAGGGGAGGGTAAATCATATGAAGATGGCAGTTCAGATTGTTAGCAATATTTGAAAGAAGGTATTGTGGACATTGATTGAGGGTGGTGTTTTCTTGATAAGTGGTGTTTTTTGAGATGATTTTTGGTCACCAAACATTGTATATGTTTTTTCGGTTTTTGTTTAAACATGTAACTCGAATTTTGGTTTTTGGTTAATGGTATGATTAATTGTGACATCCATATTTCCTTTTTTCTATTTTTGGTGGCTTTAAATTTATGTATATTTGGTTAAATTATTCCCAAACATTACTTTTGATACCCAGGAACCTATGACAGTCAATGGGGAAAGGGAACACCCTTTTATACTTTCCATCGATCAGTTTGGGTGTTGGTTGGATGGTGACCCATCTTGGTTTGTGACAAAAATTCTTTAAAATGTGTCCAAAAGACATGTATAATAAATATATTTTTTTATTATAAATATTTTACAAAACATTATAATATATTTAATACCATATATTATATACATATAGTATTTTATGACATATCTATCAAATATTCTTTCTTAAAATCAATGTTTATGGTAATAATTACAACATTTTCCATGTATGTTTTGGTTTTGTAATGTTGGTAATTTTACATTTATCATGGTTAGATCATATAAATAATATTTAATATGACATAAATATCATATATATTGAATATATATGAATTTAATTAAATCTAAAAAAGTTATTTATTGAAAATGGATTACACTGTTTATAAAGAACATAGGTCGTACAAACGCATAAATTATTTTTCCATTTTTTCTTGACGGATCGAAATAAAAGATAATAAATATTAATTATTTTTCATATATTACTTATTATGTAATACACAAAATTTAAATTAACCATATACATTTTTATGTACATCTATTTAAAAATAAAATGAAAACTGTTTCACATCACTACTTAGAGACGATAGTCCACACGTACACACGATATTCATTATAATTTTTCAAAAAATGGGATGTTAGAATGTTACATATGATATTATATTCAGAGATATATTTTTAGGAAATAAATTTCTTATATTTTATTTAAATGTTTCCTTACAATGTTCCAAGTAAATTGTATATGAAAAATGAATCACATCACTTAACGAGGTGGTAGTTTTCCATACAGAAGAACGATATTGTCATATCCCCCCTGAAATGGAAAGTAAGAAGGTATATGAAATGTAATTATTAAATAATTTTTATAATTTAATATGTATCATATAAATTAGTTAAATATATTAGTATATCCAAAAAGGAATGATGGGGATGGAAAAATAATTACATCAGTTCACAAAGCGTTAGTCTGCCATAAAAATGATCGACAGTTTCATTTCACATTTAATGGAAGTGGTGATTTATTTATGTTATTGTATTAAAAAAATATTATATAATTATAATTATGATTTTTTTATTATTTTATAATATTTGAATATAATTTTAAGGATTTGGAATAAGAAATAAATAAATTACGCATGTTTAATAATTTTACCCCTTATTCAAAGAGCCTCTTTAGGTTTTTTATTAATATCCTTATAAAGTTCGATTACTAATTCAAATCATTTATCTAGGATGTTTATTGGGATGTTATAAATAGATTTAGGAGGATATATTAATTAACAGATGGTTTTGGAAGTGAAAATCAGAGAGGATAGAGGGTGGCCTTTTATAAGTAGGGGTGGGGACACACATCAAATTTCTAAAATGAATAAGTGTTTCCTACATTTTTATCTTTTAAAAAACCACCTAAATGGGTAATTAATGATAAATATATATTATTAGATCTAAATATTTCTATAATATGGGGTTTATGAACGTTTTTTTCATTTTAACCCTTATCTATTTAATATAACCCCCCAAAAATATCCTCACCTTAACTGTGGTAATTAATTCATACAATTTTTACTAGTCAGTATTATAATAAATTATAATTATCATATTATATAATATGATTATTTTTTATTAAAAATATGGAATCCCAATTTTGAAATGAAATTAATATAAGTGGAATAATTTATTTTAAAATAAAACCCAAAAATTCATTGAAAAAATGTTAAAAAAAACACATTCAATAGGTTAAATGTTTATATATATAAATTAAATATGAAAATTATTAAAAGGACAAAAAATCAATAAATTTAAATATAGTGGTACTAATATCACTTCATAAAAATTAAAATATATTTTATCTTTTTAATAAATTTTAAAATAAAATCAATTTTCATTAAGAATTATTATTTTTTATTATTAAACAAAAATATATATATTATATTTAGAAAATTATCAAAAATTCACCCTAGCGTAATTTAAAAATTTAGAATCCATAAAATTATGTTCATTATTTCAAATAAATTTTCCAAATGTATAACAAATAAATTTTAAATTATGTGTATAATGCATGACTACACCATCTTTTATGAAAATATAATTTTTGAAGAAAAAATTTATTTTTCTTCGAAATAGTTCTTTTTTTATTTCTAATAAATAGATTGACCATAAATTTATTTTATATATTTCCAAAATATAAAATTTAAACAAAATTAACTTTTATTCAAAACCAAAAACTTAACAACTATGTTATAGTGCTCATGTTTAAATAATTATATTTTTATCAAGTGTCACAATTTTATTAAAATAGGTGTTCCATGTATCAAAAAATTATAAAGAGATTTAATTTATATAAAAATAAATATATTAAAAAAACTCAGGGATTTACAATTTCTTTTAATCTTGGTGTTGCATGTCATATACGCTATCGAACATGATATTCCTCTCATAAAATCTCGACAATTTACATTATACCCCTAATAAATAAATTATGTCATTGAAATTTAATATTTATCCAAGATATTATGGGTTTTACATTTTAAAACACTTTTATTGGAAACCCACATGATAACAAGGTTAATGAAACATTATCTTGTTAAGAGAAAACGAAAATTATGAATTTCAACTAGAATAAAACATATTATGATTTAAAATAAGAGAAAATTAGTTGAAAGTGTATATATGAACATAGAGAAAATTAAAAAATTAATATGTTTAGTGATAGAGATCATTCGTCATAAGAAAGTTAATGATATTGAAATTTTAATGATCATACAACCAAAAATTTACAATGAGTGAAAATACCATCACTACAACAGAAATGAGAGTACTGGTATGAATATTTTATTTCAATATTCTTTTCCAAAAGTTGATAAATTCATTTAAAATATTTAATATGAACATAATAAATTATACTTGCATGAAAATTATAACTTCGTTATGTATTTATTTTATACTATTATCCAAACATTTTTTTTCAAATAAAGATTATTCTCGATGATATTTTTATAACTGAATAACTCAAATTTACTTTTAATAGTTCATAATATCCAAATAAGAATTACAAGATATTATTCCTATCTTTATTAAAATTGAATTATTATCAGATGTTCTCAAATAATATTCTAATTTCAAACTAATTTATTTCACAAATGTTTAACCTTAAGTCTCCTCCAAAATATTTCTGTCCAAATGTAATGTCCAAAAATCTAGAATGAAGGTCACTATATCAACATTATATTCCACAAATAAGATAAAGTGGTTCTTACTGTCACATAAAAAATATTTTAATACCATTATAACTATAAAAAGATAACTAAAACAAGAATTATTTAAATAATATAATCAATTCTTTTTTGAATATATTCCATAAACCTAAAAATTCATTAAATTATTAAAAATATTATGTAAACCATAAAATTGATAATAAATTTCAATTCCACCAATATAATCCCATAAACACATTTTCATCATTATTGTTTCCACATATTGCTCATATAGACGGTTATATTCTCTCAATCAAGTGTTTTATATAATGATGTACTTGAAACCAAATCAATTTTCATGGACTTCGGTACCATTCAATATATTCTCTGAAATCCATAGAGAAAAACTATTATTGTATAATCCATATATGTTCGTAATTATTATAACAAGAATATCATTTATTAAATACTTCAAAAATTAATTCTTGGATCCAAACATTTGAAAATAAATCATTCCACTTCATTCTTAAACCATTAAATATTATCATTTATATTATTTCATATTACCTCATTCCTTTCAAATATCATTTTTAGTCTCTTCATCATCAGAAGTATAACCATTACTCATAAAACCATGTTTAATGACTTCACGAGCTTTCCCCCAAGGTAATTGATTATCAATATCAGAAAAATTACTCAATTTAAAAGCTAAACTATCGATAATAATTTTTGGATACCGTTATTCGCATCAATTAGATTAATAATGAAAAACATTTTTCCTTCATAATTACATAATTTTTTCCTTTTATTATGGTTACAAAAACATTTTACTATTCTTTAAAGACACTCTCCTGGGTGTCTATTTCCACATTTCTATCATGAAGGATGTTGAGCCATATTTACTTTATGGTTTTCACTTTAAAACATTTATAGTATTATCTCCTTCTTTTCTTTGGTGAATCAAATAGTTGTTTATGGTTAATTTTGTTAATAATTTATCAGGATAACAAATTAGTAATAATCACAATATCCATTATCCTAATCATAATCACATTTGGGTGTTTATCAACACATTTTCTGTCTCATTCAATGTTAACCCATTTTTTTCGTTCCCAACATTGAATAAAACCTAAAACCATCATCTATGTAAAGATAATCATAGTGGAAACCAAACAATATAAAAAAATCATTTTTAAAATGTCTAAATCATTATTCATTATTTTAAATCAATGAGACATTATGTTTAAGATATGTTATTCCTGGTTATTATATTTTCAAATCATTTACGATGGTTCATAAAGAAAATGAAAATGAACCTATGATTATCCCCTATGAGTTTCAATCCATGGGTGAAGTAAGTACCGTTTTTGTGTACCAGGTAATGCTTGAGTAATGTGTGACACAAATTTTTTTATGTTTGTACCCCTTGGTATATCTATTCCATAACCACATCCACATATATTATCAAGATCGAGATTTATTTAAGGGGAAAACAACATAATATATACTTGACCAAAATTTTAGGATGTTCTTCTATACATAACATCAATTTCTATCATATGGTTATGTTCCCTAATATGTGTTTTCCTAGATCTAATTACCAAGGTTTCTAAAGATATTTCGTTAATACCAACTTTAAATACCCTGACCTTTGTAGCACAAAGTATATGGATAATTTATTACAATATATTAATATATAATGAATAACATATTAATTGATTGAATAGTTTTGTAGTATTGGTAAACTAGACACATACCTGAATCTTGATTTACAAATGAAAACATGATGTACAACAAAGTTTTTTTTTCAAGTGCATCATTATTTCCTCATACATAACCCTTAATATCAACTATAAAAGTCATCCTGGCATCCTAGGGAAATAATCATAATAAAAGGGTGATCTCAAATGCTCATTAAGGTTACGTGTATAGTGGAATCAATGAATAAATAAATTATATTCAATATATCTTGGTAAATAACAAAAAAATTCCATTTATCAAAAAATGTTGGGTAATAAGGCGAAAATAAATAATTATTAAATAATTCCATATATATAATCCCATGAGCTTGAAAAATTTTCATCAATATTATAGTGAATTTAATAATATCATGGATATCAATAATTGATCTCATAATGTAGGATCTGTAATGGCGGAAATCTAGAACATACTATCAATAAAATTCTCAAGTCAATTTAAAACTATAGATGAAAACTAATTTAATTTGGCCAACTGAATTTCTCATGATATATACTGATGTATGAAAGAGCTATGTAATTTTGGGCCCCACTTATCACTTAATAAGTACAATGCATTCCTCACATGAAATTGGTGAAACATAATAAACATTAAAAATAATATTAAAAAACTAATATATGAAATGTTAATACTCCCTTATATCAATAACCAAAATCATACACCGTCTAGAGTAATATGGGAAATGGTAATAAATTTTTACATACCCTGTAAAATGAGGGACAAATCACACAATGAAATAAAATAGATGAAATCAATACATCTTATCCCTAGAATATCATAAGTAAAGGGTTAATGTTGTTGATAAAGGTAAATTCCTTGAAATGATCCATTAAAATATTCATGAGAAAAATAACATTTTCAATTTGAAAATAAATATATAAAATCTATTTTTTTTTAAATATTTTCAAAAATACTTCTTTTTGAAGATAACTAGCATAAAATTACAAGAAATCATTAAATATCAATTAAAATATTTCTTAAGGGAAATATAATTTCAACTCAAAAAAATATTTTCAAACAAAATAATTTTATAAAACTTTTTCCTTGAAAACAACATTTTAAAATTTTAGAATAATATTTCAATAATTGAGTAGTCATGGTTGTGGATAATCCTTAAATTTCATATAAGTTAAAAAAAATTCTTTTTGTGTTTTTAGAAAAAACCCAAAATGTACTTGTTTAGAAAAAGACATGAATATTTCATTAAAAAAATCAAAAAATCAATAATGGGTAAAAATATATACATAATAACTCATTTGTATAATTTTAAAAAAAATTAAAACATTTTTAGAAAACATGGATTTGGATGAAAAAAGGATTTTTGACCAAAAAGAGATATAATGTTGGATTTTCTAAAAATAGTTTTCTCAAAAATTGTATGTATAAAAAAGTGTAAAAATTGTACTATTAATTTTAATGAGCATGAATAACCAAAAAAAATAAATTTCTTTTGTTTTTTGAGTTTTATATTATAATGATTCATTATCATAAATTTAATCATAAATAATCCCAATAAATGATGAGATTTTGACATAAAGCCTTAACACTATCGTGATATTTCAATCACAGTACTAATGAATGGAATAAATTAAAATAAAACATTTAATAAAATAAATACATAAATAAATACATATATATATATATATATATTCATGATATTAAATATCTAATAAGAAGTATGTACACCACATAAATGAATAATTGGTGCTTATGACATAGGTCTCATTGATGTAAAAATGAGATGAGAAACCCTTATCTTATGTATGACATTCATTGAATGTGTTAGATTCTTCTATATAATAAATATATGTTTTTAAATTTTTTTATATATCTATGAAAAAATATATCATACCATTTATAATATAGTTACAGTAATTTTTTCATGCTTTACTGAACAATTAATTGTTAAAACCATTGATTCGAGTGTCAAGTGCTTCATTTTTCATGTATGTTTTGGTTTTGTAATTTTACACACTTATATTGATCATGTTCACATCATCCCCAAAATATTAATTACTATATAAATATCATACATATTCATTACATATGTTTTTTTAACAATTTATATGTGTTCTAGATAGAAAATGGAACACACTGTTTAGGGAGATGGTAGGTCATACTTACGCATGAATGTTGTTTCAGCTATTTGTCGATGGATGGAACCGAAAGAATGTAATAACTAAATAATATTTATTGAATTATTATTATTTATTATATATCATCATTATTAATAAAATACATTTTTATTATCTTCAATGTAAAAAGAAATGAAAGAAATCACATCACTTTGTGGAGATGATATTCCACATGTACGCACGAGCAACATTAATTTTTCAAAAGGATAAAAATTTAGGAAGATAAATGTGATATTGTCATTAAAATGAATTTTCAGGTCATAAATATCACATATATTGATTAAATTTATCATTAACTACTTCTATATAGAGAACATATATAACACGAATCACATCACATCACGATGTGGTCGTCTTCCATACAGTAGAGTGGGGTTATAATAACCCCCCATAGAATGGTATGTATGGAGTTTAATGAGATAAAAAAATTATATAATTTTAATAATTTTATAAATATAATATTCATATGTAAAATATATCATTATATCAAGCCTTTTTAAGTGGTTATGTAGGACCAATTTTATGGGTTTGAGAGTTGGTCGGGCATCGTACACACGATCAATAGTTTCATTTCCCATATCATAATGACCAAGTGTCCTTTAAATGTTTTTTAAAATATCTATTTTAAGTGTTTAAGGGGAACCCTAACATGTCCCATAGGGTTTTTGAAATTAAATTACCTAATGGAATTATTTTATACTAGAATTATTATATTAGTATAGTTGAAAATGATATTGAGGAGGTAAATAAGGAATACAATAAATCCATTTGTTTATGAAATTTACCTATTTTCATAGAGCCTCATTATGATAACACCTAAATCCTTATCAATAGGTGTCCCTCATTAATATAGGTCCTATAGAACGTGGGGATAGAAGTTATGAATATATTTATTTAGTTATTATCGGAATGAAATCATTTTGGAAGTGAGAACAGGAGAGAAGAGTGGGTTGTATTTTATAAGTGGGGGAAAATCCACACATTTATGTTTTTAAAAGATAATCTGATACCCGCCTTTTTATCATGAAAAATGTCACTATAATGGTTAAAAATTAATATTTATAGGTAATAATGTCTAAATATGTCCATTCAATGTCTCTTAGACCAGTTTTAGATCATTTTCAAACTTATCTTCTTAGTTTAACCCCCACTAAAACCGTTTTCACCATAACTAAGTTAATTAATTTTTACTACATACACTATTCGATATGGGAAACACGTTTGGAATATTTGATAATATAATCTATTCTTATTTCAAATATGGAATCCATATGTCCTAATTAAATTCACAAAATCGGAAAAGTATAATTTAAAATTATATGAGAAGACACATCAAAAATGTTGGTTTTTTAAATAAAAACATTCAAAAGATTAAAAAAAATAGGTCAAAATTCAATATAGAATTTATTACAATGAACAAAATTAGTGAAATTTTTATGTAATTAAAATAGTTTTTCTTTAAAAGAAATTCATACTTTTATTTATCATTTTAAATAAATAATCCAAAAAGAGATTTTTCAATAAAAATTATTATTCTCACTATTCATCAAAATAACTATTCTTTTGAGATAATTCAGAAAAAATTTTATAAATGATAATTTTGAAATTTATACATAAAATATGAATTTAATTTTTTAAAGTAACTTTTCTATGTATGATAAAAATAAATTTTATATTATTTTTTCAGTGGGTGACTACACAATCTTTTAGAAAAATATTATTTTTTATAAAAAAATTCTTTTTCTTTCAAATAGTTATGATTTTATTTATAATTAATATATTGCCATTGAATTTATTTTATACATGTGTAAACTATATAATTTTTAAAATATAGTTATTCTAATTTAAATAATCCATAATCAAATATTTATTATAATGGTCTTTTTGGTATAATAATATTTTAATAGAATATAGAATTTCATTGAAACCCTATATTGTGTGCATTGCATGGCATCAAAGGGATTAAATTTATTTATAAATAAATATATCATAATTCCTCAAGTTTTTTAATTTGGTTATATTATTATTGTATACTTTCATAAACAAAATTGAACATTATTTTTTTCTCTTAAAATCTTGGGGTGTTACATAGATGAAAAATTAAAATTATTTCATCATAGAGGCTAAAACATGCACATATGCTTGACAAGCATTCATGTTTATCAAATACTGAGAGTGGTTAAAAAAGGTAAATAAATTTAAATATCATAATAATAATTATACGATGTTTATTATATTTATAAATAAATACCACTATTATCAATATCTATTAAAGGGGAAGAGAACAAATGATTTCTCTTTGTGGAGTCGGTAGTCCACATAGCACAATAACGATTGTCTTTAATTTCTATATTTGGATGGAAATGAACAACTTAGGGTGGTACCATTAATATAACAAAAAAATTACTATTTAAATGATACTAAATTAATTTTATTATAATGGCGATAATATACTAGGAAAAGTACTATTAAAAATAAATACTAGATGAGGTTATAACACTTATGTTGGAGAGTTGAATTTTCTTAGGAAATTACATTAAAATTTTATTGAATTAAATATATATTTGACTGACTAGAGTATTAGGTTCTTGGAATATTTTCATAGTTTAATAAAATATGAAATGTTTCGAGGATTATTTTTAATGTTATGTGTATCTTTTTAGGGTTATATGTAGCATCCTCTTTAAGGAAGAGAAGCATAGTTTTTCGAAATACTGATTATATTTACATTATAACCATTCAACGGTAAATGGTAGAATATACCAAAAGAATTAAAAAGTTATGTGATTAAAATATTTGTGTCAAGTACCCACTAAAACATTAATTTGGGGACAATATTGGGTAGTATAAGGCCTTTTTATAAAGATTTATAAACGCTTCCTTTTTTACTTTACACATTTCTAATTTTCATATATTTGAAATTAAATTGATAAAAATATATAAAAAAATTATAAAAAATATTTGTGTGCTAAAACTGAAATTAGCATATATTTTATCAAATTAAATTTATAAATATTATAAAATTTTCAAATAAATTAAAAATTGATAATGTCTTGAAAAGCGGTTTTAGTGGAATTTTTTATGACATTTATAGATTTTTAATATTATTTTGTATTAATGAAAAATTAAATGAGTTTTAATATATAATTTTATCTATTAATAAATAATATTATATTTATTATTTAAAATAATTTAATTTAATTAATTAGGAATAAAATAATTGACATGAATGGAAAACAATTTTAAAATAATTGTTTCACAATCATCATTATAATTTACATTAATCCAAAAAATTTAAAATTTATAACCAAAAATTAAATTTATCATATTTAATAATATTTATGTTATTATCAATAATATAATAATAATTATATAAAATTAACAGTATATGTGTAGCGAATTTAATCTTATTGAAAATACACATAACATGTAAAAAGATGTTTTTTAGAAAAGTGTATTTTTATGAAAATAGTTTTTGAATAGACTAGAAATTTATATTATACAGATCATAGTGAATTAAAAATAATTTTTATCATTAAAATGTTATTTAGTTAACAATATAATAATTCAAAAACTCCTCTTTTACTATTTCATAATTAATTGAACAACACGGTCGATTGTTTTATTAAAACGCTTCATAAACTTTCGAAATGTTTGGAATGGTTTTATAAATTTAAAATAGCATCTTAAAAAGATTTATTATATTTTATAATATATAAAATTATAAGAAATAATGTAGAAAAACTTTTAATTTATTCATATTATTATTTAATTTCATAAAAGTGGTGACATTAATAAATAATTTTTTCCACTATTCACATGAAAATTAATTAGTAATGAAAAAAATATTTTAATCTAATATAAATATGAAAAATCAGAAAATGATGTTAATTTTTTCAAATTAGTATCTGATAATTTATAATCCTTACATTAAAATAGCATCTTAAAATATCGTAAAAACTATTATTTATCAAAACTAATTATTTTTTGTATATTCCATTTTCATATACATTTTTTGTCTTGTTTTAATAAATATATTTATTTAGATAGATTTTATAATTCTATTACTACTTTTTATTCATCATAATTTTATGGATCCATTATTATAAGATATATTTTTTGGTTATAAAGTATTGTGTAGAGAAAGTCATCGAATAATGTATTTAATTGTGGAGGAAAATATCATGTCATTAGAACAGCTTCCTCCAAAACCTCTTCATCCTATATACCCCTAGATTTTCATTCAATCTCAAAGTAATCCAAATAAATGTCTATCTATTTATTTAATTCAACCTCCTGAACCATATCAATTATTTCTACTTCAGTATTAGAGGATCCCTATTATTAATTTCCCTAACCTATGATAATTTCATGTAAAAAATCATTCAAAATAATCATATATCTATAATAAAATACAAAAATATCATACAAGATACAATGGTAAATAATATGATAGTAACAAAATCCTGGAATTTAATACTAGGATTTAATAATTTAACTCCAGGATTACAAAAATTAAAATTGATAATAAAAATTTTAACACTGGGGATATATATTTAAAAAATAACAATATTTAATTTCATATGATTCTTTTAAATTGAACCATCAAGGTTTCAAAATTATGCTGATACAATTAAAAACAATCAACAAACATTTTAACACTAAGCATTAAAAATGAATCTTTCAGAAAATTATACTTAATGATTCTATTTTTTGTAAATAAGAACCCAAATTTTATTAGTGAGCATCAAAAATTTTAGATTGTATATCTTGATTTCCACTATAACATCATAGATTTTACGAATATTCATTTATAATGAATCACTATGACATTTACATTGATCTCCTTTAATACCCTAATAATTCCCAATATTTATTCCATTAAATATACTATGCATCGATTTATAATTTCACATGATCCACCAAACTATAACAATTAAATAAATATTAGAAAAAAAATTATAAAAAAATCAAAACTATATTTTATGAAAATATAGTAATCAATTATAACTGCATAATTTTTTTGATAGAGTACCCTTAATGGTTTAAAAGGGTATTTTTCAATAAAAACAGTTTCCCTTTATATATCATATTTTTATTTAGATGAATAAATTATGAATATTTAAATTTTAATTGTAAATATAAACTTCATTTTTATATTCCAAATATCTATGTTATCATATGTATATATTTATTGGGTTTCTAAAATAATAGTTTTGAGGTAAATAGCGAAAATAGTGATTTTCCAAAATCTGTTCTCATTCATAAAGTTATCATACCAAAAAAATAATAAAAATTTTTATGAAAAATTTTTATAAAAAAAAATATTTAGCTAATAGGTTTCATTAATAATTTAAATATGATATAATGAGTTTATAAATAATATAATTTATGTTTTGGAATGATAAAAAATATTTATTTTCTATCAACTATTTCTATTCGCTTTAATTAAAAATTTGTTTTTTTAACTTATAGAAAATAAATATAAAAAAATTATTTCTTATTTTTTATCAAAATTTTCATTTTATTTATGCATTTCGCATTTTTTTTGGTATAAAAATTATTTCACTAATATTAATGTTAATATCATTAATAATAGAAAAACTAATATTGTCAAATAATTTTTTATTAATATGGAATAATTTTTACTATTTATATTACATGTATAAATTTTAAATAATGTCTCTTATATGATTTTTAAAACAAATATATAATTATATTGACAAAAATTTACTTGGTTACTAGTGAAAAATAATATAATGAATGTATAATTGATCAAACATCATTTTTCTACCGAAAACTATATATATGTTTATATAATTTTCTTTTTTGAAATGAAAATTTCTAATTTTGTTGATTTTTAATTGGGTTAAATAGAAGATAAATTTATGGTCATGACACCCAAATTTATTAATAGTTTTTACCTTATATATTTAACAAAAGTTAAACTACTTGGTTAAAATCTAGTTACCAATGAAAAAATAAAAATGGTTAAATGTAAAATGATAAGGGTAGATAACTAGAAACATGTTTCAAAATTGTGTGTAAATTTATGTTTCAGCCTTTATTGAACTTATCTCACCATAAAATCCATGAATTATTAAATTTGGTACCATTTAACATTGAGTAGTGTCACTCTATTATTGAAAAATAATGGGTGTTCAAAAAGGTTCCCTTTCCATTAATTTTAATATGAGATTAATTACCCCCACCTCAATGTTACTCATCACCTTTAAAATTTACTCGATTCAATTACCACATTTCCACTTATAGAATTCCATCAAAAGAACTATATGAATTTGAAACTACAATTTAGGTTAATTACATTATTTCCAAGGATACTATCAAGAGAATGTTCAAGGTCCCAGTGAGGTGTAGAAATTTGAATAAGAAAGAAAAAAAGGAAAGGGGTTCTTTGTCTCTATATCATCCTGGACTCAGATGACACTAAATAGTTCCCACGATTCCAGTTGGACTCATGGACTGAAGAGTGTCTCCCCAAATGCAAGGGTCTATAGAGTGGTATCATGTGCCTAGGTGTGTCAACGGGGAGACGATGACCTCATCACCAGATTGTATAATGGAAGAATATTAATAACATATATATAGAATAAGTAATAAAACATATGGAAAATAATTAACCAGAAATAATAGATGACAATATCAAATGTAATATCTTATATAATGAAGACGATACATGTCCCTACAAATCATCCAAAACAGGTACACAATAGTACAATACAATATATGTATCAGAAGTACAAAAATCCCAAAATAATCTTGTTAGAATCATGAGACTCATCCTGGTCCCATATACCCCTTCTCCTAATTAGTAATCATGAACCTATAATTGGTATATTTCCCTTATACATTCTTGTAATCATAAAATATGTTTGAGTACCCAAGGTGGAATGAATAGTGTCTGAGATATAATCTTAGTAGGAAACCACAAAAGGTTAATTTGTATCTAGTTCGAGAATATATATAACAACACTAGTGTGTTAGAAGTAATGTAATATGCATTTAAGTTCATTAAGTGACCATACTATTAATTATATTCTATCATTTATAACAAATATCATGTAATTAATCAATCTCATTTAATTAATAATACTTAAGACCTGACACAGAGCCCAATGTCCCTCATTTTGATATAAATAAAGGATGTCTAAACATGGAATCTATAATAACTAGGACAAATACTGGATCTAATCTTCTAGTTTGGATTGGAATACATGTCAAATAATTAATTTTATTAATTATTCATTTTTTAACCTGAAATCATCTTTGGTATGCCTAATTTGGAATCCAGGTATCACTCTTGGTATAACATGAACCAACACCTTACAAGCATATCCAGGACAATCCTCACAAGTCCCCATGTATCGCTCTAGGTGTGGTATAACATCACTACCACTCAAGTCCATCCTTGGAGTTCCACTAAGGTAGGCCAAGTATCACCATGGAATATATAATCAAATTCTCTATAAGTCTACTCCTGGGAATCTATATAGAATTACAAGTATCACTCGGTATATAATAGTCACCCCCCCACAAGTCCATCGTTAGATGTCTATATCAGGAGTCCAAGTGTCACTCAAGCTTAAGCATGGTGAAATATAATTGATTTTATCATTGTAATTCTTCATTACATCCAATTTCCACCCAAGGAATATAGGTATTCGATATCATAGAATATAGTTTAATGAATTTAATATACACCTGTTAGGGTCATCACTAAGAACATATCAACTCAATATCACATTAGAAGGTGACTAAAGCATGGATAAGATTAGAGGGATTACTTATTAGTTTAAACCACATTATAAATTCATTATAAAAACAATATCATGCTTAAATAAAGAAAAAAGTGGATGTGTCTAGGGGATAGATTAAATTACATTTTATCTATCAATTCAATTTAAAATGGATATTACAATTCAATTCACATGTCAACTCGCAATTAAATTAATAATATTAAATTGTAATTAAAGTAATTAATTAAAATACCATGGAAAGGGGTAACAACACACCTCTAGGATATCCTCATTTGATGCCCTGAATGGTGGTCCATTATATAAAAAACACACCCAATGGGGTTATTTGAATGCATGGTTCTTAACAATTAACTTTCATCCCTAAGCTTATTAATCACATTGGATATACCTATCAATTCAATTTATGGATTAAATTCCATTTCAAGGGAAATGCTTCGAGAATTACTCATGTTGAAAAACTAAATATATATAAACAATTTTACATTGATTGAAAAGGACAAGACCCCATACTTTAGTATTGTTGTAGATTACTCATCCAATATTATTTCCTCATTCGACACAGATCGGGAGAGAATAAAAAAACAGATGAAGATCCTATTAATAAGACATATTAGCTTCACCTAAAAAGATAATCAAATACAAAACCAAATGACAAATAATGAAAAATTAATACGGATCTTACCAATGTGGATCTAATGAGATAGATGGTTGTTGATTCCAAAAAAGTATGAATGATAAGCGAAAAATCCTATAATAATCTCCAAGGAGAAGCTGTCAAGTCCCATGGGATTCTAATGATAGAGAAAGAGAGAAAAGTGGGATGAAGTATATTTTATTAAGGTAACTTATGTAATTTTATGAGATTTTATGGGTCACATGGTTTGGCAATATCGTTGGCCAAGCCTTGTGCCAATCGTGTCTCCTTTGTGATAAGAAATGGGAATTTCTCATAGTTTGACTAAACATGCACAAACCGTGTCTCAAAAAATTTCAAAATGAGTATTCATGGCCACACAAATGTGCTCCCTGTTTCACATAATTTAATTAACTATTCATCCCTTAGCACTCTGCAATACAACTTTGCATTGTTTGAAAAAATTGTTCGGCCTACCCCGTACAGTTTCTTTTTACTATGCACTTTTCCATTTTCACCATAAGTTATGTGTTTTGGGCTATGAACTTCCACTAGAAACCCTTAATTCTTCCATGAACTGAAAGGAAATTCACCTTTGTCCATAATAGGGCATTTAATCTATGAATTAATGGAATATAAATGATTCATAACTCAAAAATCAACTGAGATCTTACAATCTCAAATTTAATTCCTCAAGACCTATTTTTTTCCTTGAAAAATTATATCTTTGACATGATTATATTATTTAATAAGGAATTTATCTTTCAATATTCGTAAAAATTCATGTTGTTTGATGAAATATACCATGTTGTTTATTTAATGAATTTTTTTCCAAGGATACCATGATTATGATGGGTTTTTTAACCCAACCCCATGCATTGAGTTATAATGTGTCTTTTTAGACTTCTTTATTCAATGATTTGATTCTTATTGCCTTTGATTTTATTTTATCATGTATCATCTTCTTCTATGGAGAGAATGACTTCTTATTTATATGACCTTAACTCAATGAATTTCTTCATCAAAATAATATCATTCTTAATAATAATTCCCATCATATTTAATGATAGTCTCCCCTCATTTTTTATATTTTCCATTGATGTTAATATTATCCATTATTTTAAAAAACCAAATTAGGAGTATTCACATGATACAATTATATTTACCTCCTCTTTTTTAGGATGGTAGTTTATGTAATAATTTTTGGCTTGAGATATGAGAAAAATTATTTTATTATATATACATATTTTCCCTTTCAAGATCATTTGTTTCATCAACCACTCAATATTTCCTAAAACATTTATACAAATTAAAGATCAATTATTGAAAGTATTTAAAAAAAATAAAAAATGTTTTCAAAAACATTCACCAATCCATTTTAAAAATACCATTATATGGTGACACATGACATCATATCTTACAAGAATGGTAAATGTGTAGTCTAAATATAATTTATTGTTTTGCACTGTATGCTAATTATTCATTACAATCATTTATTTATATATTTTAAAATCTGATTCCAAATGATATTAAGTATTTATGATTTAAAAAATTAAAGAAAATATTATTATATTTTAATATATTAAAATTTTTATTTGTTAAAAGAATTATTGAATTAAATTAGGTTCTAAAGGCGTCTGTTTTAAGATTCTAATTTCGAAGTAATTTTTATTTCTTTCCATAGATTGTTTTGAAAGAATGTTTTTGAAAATTTTATTTTATAAAAAAACTATATTGACTTTAAATTATAATTTTAAATTTTTTATAATGCTCAAGTATTTCATTATGAAAGAATCCATTTTATGTATTTATCCACTAATTTAATTAAAAGTTGCATTCCCTCTTACTTTTAAAATGATTTTTCCAAGGATCATAAAATGATATTTTTCAAATTTAAAAACATACATAATGTTATTTATGTTATATTAGGGATATATCTGTGTACATATCCAACATATTTCTCAAGATGTCTTATGGAATATTCTTGGACGATTTTTTCATAAAGCTCATATATTTTCAATGTTTTATTTATTTGATGTTAGACGTTTGAATGAATTTTTGTACTAATGGAATGTATATATGTGGATGACTATTATGTGATTATCGGGGTCATATATCACACTAGAATGCATGGATTAAGTATGTATATCTCTTGATATGATTGTGGGAATTGAGTGTTGATGATCACTCTGCTATGGAAATCAAGATGTCATGCATGATCCACTATATTAATAGGAATCGTATAGTGTTACCTGCTCAACTATGTTTATTGGAATCATTTTTTATCTATCCTAACTATATTGATTTGTATCTAGTTGTGTTTCCTCATCCTCTTAGTTTATGTAAATCAAGTAGTGTTCCCTTATCTTCTATGTTTATAAGAATGAGATAATGTTTTTTTAATTCACTATGTATATGGGAAATATGTAGTGATTCCCACTCCACTATTTTATGATTATTTTTCCCGTGTTAGTTTAATAGTAAACTATTACTCTCTTTTTTCATGATATTCGGCATCATTATTCCTATGAATATTCTTCCCAAATAATTTTACTAGTCTCAATTTTATATAATATTATTGTATTAGATAAATTTTCTATGTTTATAATTCATTTCATGCTACCATGAATTATAGATAACTGTTATTATTCCAAGTTATTTTTATAAATATATTATCTTAATTTTATGTTTTCTCACATGATTATTATGTAACAATTTATTACATATTTGATGTGATTTTTTATTATTGATCATTCAAACTCACCCTTTTCTTATGTTTCTATTCCACTAGTTTTGAAGATTAGTATAACCAATGGGAAGACTAGTAGGAAGTCTGTTATGGATTGATTATTAATAAATGTTGACATATTTTGTAAAATAAGTGTCCAATTTTACTGGAACTCAAATATAATATGCATTCAGTTCTTGTTTTTATGAGATGATTAATAAGTTTTAATGTTTATATTATGGAAATTTATAAAAATAAAGAAATGTTCATCTCACTTTTAATTTAAATAAATGTTAATTGAACGTTTTTAGCACTATAACTAAGAGTGCGGGTCTTAGGTTCTTCAATTTGAAGAATATAACACTAAATTATAAATTTTGACATTAAAATTCCATATTTTACCAAAAACAATTGAAAATGAACAACCAATATTTTAAAATTTTGTATTCATGTTTCAACACTAGTATTCTAGATTTTAACCTGAGTATTAAAAAATTTCAATAAATATTCTAAAACTATTTTCCCATAATTTAACTTTAATGATACGCACTTTAGCACTATGAATTAAAAATGAAACTTTTAAGAAATATAAAATTATTACTATAGAATCTTGCACTAATGAAATATAATATTAAAATATGACTCTTCATTTTGACACTGAGAATCCACATCTCAACACAAACATTATAGAATTGAAAATGATGGTTTTAAAATGAACCATCTATATTTTAACACAACGAATCAATAATTTCACATATATATATATATTTTAACAATGAATATTTAAAATGAATCATTGGGGAATTTTACTCTTTATATTCAACAATTTAAATGAAATAAAACAAATTTTTTACCTTTATAATATATATATTTACCTTGAGAGTAAAAAAATCAACACTGAGAATCTGCATTTCAATACTACCATTAATGATATTAGCATGCGGTTTCCAATGTGAACTATCAGTACATTAACATAATGTTATCATAATGAAACACAAATAATAAATATAATAATGTATAGTATTTAAAATATATTATTCGTGAAATTTAATATGAATAATCTATAATTAAATAGTACAAATAAAAATTATCATTAAGAAATCATTGTTTTAAACTGAGCATCCATATTTTAACACTGACATTATAGATTTTAACATGAGGATTTTAATATGTACCATTAAGATTTTAAAACCGAGCCATAAAAATCTAACTCAAAAAATCTAATTTTATCTTTATCATTAAAACCATATCATGAATATTTTACAATAAACTATAAATTTTTTTACACTAATAATGCACATTTGCTCACATGAATTAATGATTTTAACATGATTCTTTTAAAATGAACCATCGTGATTATAAAACTATGCTTTTGGAATTTAAATAAATCAATAACCATTTTAACATTTTGAATTCAAAATGATGCTTTAAAAAATAATAACATTAGGATAATATAATTTATTAGACGAAATATTGAATTTAACAATAAAATACCATATTTTAACACTCATAATTCATATTTTAACCCAGTAAATTAAAATACTTAACACTAAGAATCCATAGTTTAGTATTATCATTCAATGTTTTATCTTAAAGGTTCTAAAATGAACCAATACTATTATAAAACTATGATTCTAGAATTTAACACTACAAATTCACTTTTTTCAATGATAATTTATAATATATATTATGAAATTTCGCATTAATATTTTAAAATTTTCTAGATGGGTGAATAACAATGGGCCTAGAAAACTTCTAATTGATAGAGTAATATGGGATTAATGAATTCCTTTTTCTAGTTCTTCTTAACATCACACATAATTGTATGTTCAATCGTTCTAGAATTTTAATAACATTTTGGATACTATGATTATGAATATCCCTAATTATAAAGTGGATTAAAAAAAATACCAAAAATGATGTATCAACATATTAATAACAAGATTATAAATTTATTAACTCATAAAAAACATCCAAAACATTTTTAATATTTTAATAAAAATCATGATAATGTTACCACCAACAATATTATCTTGTTAGTTATTGGTGATTTACATCTGGTACATTCCCAACTGGAAAAAAACCCATCAAAATTATTTATAACCATTCCAATTGTGTATATTTTTCATTCTAGTAGAACAATATCGTAATATTTATATCATTAAAAAGAACTGGAACATTGGATTCCAAAATTTCCCCAACATAATTAACAAAAATTTCATTACAAATTTATTGTTCTCCAATTCAAAAAAAAATAATTTACCACAAAATGGTCGACATATTTCCCATGTAAATAATTTTCAAATAGATATAATCTTTTCTCACACATTAAGAGGTAAAATAACTTTCTTTTATAAGAAGTTCTAATATGTTTTAAAATTTCCCCCACTAATATTCATTTTCTCTTTTATTTTATTTATAGTAAAAGTCATAGGTTTAATTGTATCAAAATGATTCTCATAAATCTCTATTGAAATGTGTTGATATTTAAAATAAATAAATAAACCCCATCATATTTGATCAAGTAAATCATTTATCATTTCATCATTAACCACATAATCAATAAATTGTATAAATTTTTCTAAACAACATAAGGAATTTAATATATTCTGGCCTTTAAATATTTGTACTATTACAAATTCCCTCTCCCACATTTCCATCAGATTATATTTTTTCTTTTGTGTTTTTTTAAATTTTGATCATGTTTTTATTATAGAAATATTATAATCCTTGGTTTTTTATATACATTTTTATTTTTATTAACAAATATTCCTGCACATTATAGAAGAAGATAATATTTATTCACAAATTAAATTTATTTTAATACAAAAAGAATTATAACATACTAAAAATAATAATATAAATAAAATTGGTCTTCCTAAAGGATATTTACCCTTCAATTTTAGGATCATATACTCCACAAAAAAATTAAAATTATTTTAGAGACCAAAAAATTGGTTTGAAGGGTGAGTAAATTCTGAGTCTACTTATTTTTAACATCAGGTATCTATATTTGGAAAAAAATATCCCAACATTAACCATAAAAAGTTAAAAGGTGAAAACATCTTTACATTCTCACATTGTTAAATATTTTTTAATAGAGAGCATCCATCTTCTAATTAAAATCATAAAAAATTTAATATTTTAATAATATTTATAAAATTTAATTCATTGAAACCATGTTTTAAGAACATTTACACTAAGAAAATACTGGATTACAATGTAAAGGATGTTTAGAATTTAACCCATTGACAAATAATAGTATAACAGTTCCATCAATTCACTATAGAGCCTTCACCATAACCCATAATTACTGCCCCTTCCAAAAGATGTCAAATCTAATTAAACTTGTCAGGTAACCTTTTTTCAAATTAAAATAGTAATATAAAAAAAATATTAGTTTATATATTTTAACACTAAACTACCATAATTTCAACAATAATATATGAAAATGTGAAATATTTTTTAAATTCAAACCATTAGAATGTAATAGTACAAGATCACAAATAGGGACTTTAAATCTCCACTATAGCGCTTAAATACTTCCCTTGACAATAAAAAATTTTAAATTTCATCTAAATAATCATGATAAATAACATAAAATATAAATATTAATTTTTCACTCATTGAAATCTTATTTATAACAAATTAATAGTATATTATAATAAATTTAATACTACCTTTCAATATTTTAAAACCATTGTCCATAATTTTATAATATGAGTTAATTGAAACTGTAAACATAAAAACAAAAAGAGAAAAATTATTTTGAAATTAAATATTAATGAAAATAAATATGTTTTAATGTTAAAGCATTGGGTAATTATAGTATATTTATTTTAGATTTTTCCAAAATTTAACTGTCATGTTTTTGAAATAAATATTTTGGATCATAAAGTTAACATCGAATAAGAATCCCAAGACATTATAAAATAAATCATGAAATATTTTAAAATAATTTAGCTAAATTTAAAAATTATCTAAACACTACACAAATAACATTAAAGAACAAATTCTAATAATACATATTTCAAAATTTGACAACAACCTTCTATAAATTTCCAGTTCATATTGTGAACTATCAAAAAACAACTACAATAAGAAGTGTAACGAAAAATATCAAAGATACTAATTTTTGGACATGAATCAGTGCAATAAATAATTATTTTTAAATATTAAATGACACACTCAAAATAAAACAAAATCAAAACATAATTACTATAAAGTAAATAACAACATCAGAGAAAAATAAATCCCCATAAAATATAATTCGAACCACAACACACTACAAGATGAAATATTTTAAATATTTATTTAAAGTCATGGAATGGAAACATTTGAAAAAAATATCCCTTTAGGTTATTGATTAATGAATTCAAGTAGGGGGTTTCAATTGGGAAAAGATATTGAGCAGACACTTATAAAAGTTTATAGTCCAAAAGATATATAGATGCAAGGAGAGTGACTATTGAATAAATGATGGTGAAAAGAGTGATGCGATTGGAGAAGGGAAATCCTATCCAGGGGAGAAGATATGATGATGGGAGGATGAACTTTTTTGTAAAAGGATGAAAATTGGATGAGAAAAACGACTGAAAAGGATTATTTACTAAATCCATCCATGAGAGATGAGGTGATGAAAGGAGTAATGTAGGAGAGGAGGGGGAGAGCGGGTTTAGACAAGGGACCGATTAATCATTTTTTAGGAGTCGGTTGGAGAATTTTATAATGGTTATAATATTCATCTTACCCTAATTCATAAATATAAAGGGTTATTTCTTTAGTGGTTAATTTTTTTTGTCCGAAACTAAAGTTATGGCCATTTTATTATCCTCTAATGTCATCCTCTCTAGAAGTTGGGTAGTCCAATTCACTATTAAAGTTACCTAGTATTATTAACCCAACATTTGTCTCATTATGTTTTTCTAAACTACCCACTAAAAATTTATTTTTCATTCTATAACACCTTCTTCTAGCCTTATATTAATTATGATTTCAACTCACCCTCATCCACCACTTTTAAGCCCAATTTATCTCAACAAACTACTGCATTCCAATATACCAAAACTGATCCAAGATTTCAACAAACACAAAGATTTACTAATCCCTCCTCTATGTTAATTTACCCAATATAATGACATAACAATAAAATTATATACCACACTATCACCAAGAACCCTAGATCCAACCTCCAATATAAGTAAAACTTACACTTTATCATCCCACATGTCCATCCAAGATAATTCATTTCCATCCTAAAATTTATTCCCATACATACCCAAACAAACCATAAATCTAATCCCACTCCTAGAAATCCACATCAAATTATATCCTACTTTAACATGAATTCCAACCACCTTGATAAGTTTCAAAAATTCTTAAAGAGAGGGGCCTTGGGGGATTTTTTGTTTAAAATTAGTTATCCCATTATAAGAGTATAATATCACAATTCATCCTTGTAAACACTAGGTACCCAATTATACAACTATACAACACTCCAATATTATTTATAAGGGTGTTAAAAAAATCATTTTATAAGGGATAATTCTCTTACTATCCACTTTTGGTAACTCTTATGTTGCGATATTCTCCATTATAGTGAATAAAACACATCTTTAGGGGATTTTTTCTTCTACAATTTCATGATGATTAATTCAACTTCTTCATTAATTTTTCTATATCTTATTTTATGTTTATTTATTATTTATAAAATATTATTTTTAGTTTTCTTTAATTATATTTCCAAATTATAATAATTCACGGATAATCCATTCAAGTGGGTTTGAAAAAACAAGATGTTTATTGTTGTTCACTCCATTCGATTTCAATTTTTAGAATGTTAAAAATTGTCTACAGATAATTAGTCATATTGGATTAAATTTTTTTTCATAATCACATTCAAATATTTTTCAATATGCTATCAATCAATAACTATTATGTTTTCATTGATTAATGAAACGTTAAAAATATGTAAAATCATGACTAATCACTCAATTTCATCTCATGATTATTAATCTATTTTATTATTTTTAACATATGTAGTTAGAAAGGTACATCTTTTCTGAACAGAGAAAAATGGTATTAAATTTTAACACTTTACATAAATCAACATTAAATTTGAAATCAATTTTCTTCCATAAAATGAATTTTTTGGAAGTAATAAAAAATTGTTTTATTTTCCTGAAAATGATATTTTTAATGACAGATCTCCTTGTACAATAGTAATTATTGAATAATTAATATTTGGATGAAAAAATATATTTTTAAGAATAAAAAAATTCACGTTCACCTTTCTCATCTCATTTTACATCATTTTCCTTTATATTAAATTATTAAAGAAAGTATTGAATATAGATATATAAATCATTTTATTTGTCCCTCCATACCCTATTGATTTGATAATCTTTTTCACCTAGATTATTATTTTTTTAAGTATATATAAAAAATATATATTATAGATAAAACCAAAAAATGAAATGAATAGTCATTATTTTTTGATGTACTGTATGATAATTAATTATAACCCATAATTATACTCGAGTTTCATAGGGGAATAATTCATTCAGTCAAGAAATAAATATAATTTTGAATAAAAAATATATATAAACATTACATAAATATTATTAATATAATATAATTTAATTCAATTAGTATATACATATATGTTTTAAGAGAAATTTTATAATAATATACATTGAAAACCTTGGGATGTTATACTGTGCCTCCATAATGAAATTGCTACCACATATTTTTTAGTCATTGATTTACACTTATTAATGTTTTCACGAATTTTTAATAACATCATTTGAAAAAAACTAATTTTATAATAATCATTAATTATAAAAATGATATAATATGAATAAACATACTTAAGTTGGGATACTAATCTTATGTGATCATAATAGATATTATTATAATAATACTTGATAGGTAATTGTAAATTATCTTTGACTTTATATCCATATGTTTTCTCTATCCCAATTCCCACAATTTTCCAATATCTATTATGATACCAAATGTTATGCTTCTTCACCCAAAAATCATGTTTTTGTATTACAAGTATATATTTTATTTTCTCATAAAATGATATAAAACCAAATATAAAAGTAAAATTTTTAGTATATTTGGGAAATATGTTTATAACACATACTCAATCAATACATTACCCTAAAAAATAATCAATATTATTTATGTAGACCACTTATAATACGGTCCTCATCTATCTCACACCTACATTCACTTAAGGAATTATATAAAAGAAATGGCTAAAATGAAAATCAAATTAACAAGCTTATAAAAAAGAATAAAAATACCACAATAATAATGAATTCTAAAAGATTATTGAGAATAACATTAGAGAATAACATATTATAATCATATGGATTATCACAAGAACATAGAATAAAAAATATGAATAAGTTAGATCATTGATAATTCCATGAGATTATCATATAAAACAATATTGAATCAAAATTATAATAAAATAATATATAAGAATGTGGCACAAAACTAAAATATTCTATCATAATAATATGTCAAAAAATAACTACCAATACAATATAACACATTTTTCTATGATTACTATTCATTAACCATTAGAAATAATTATTGGAGAACTACCCAGGCACTATAATATAGTTCTATTACCTTTTTTCATATTATACATTAAATCTCAGGAAGTTTAATATTTTCTAAATACATAGGTGGGTTATATAATTATGGTTCAACCCATAATATCATAACATGTTCATGCATATGTGTTCCTCATAGAATAAAATTATATAAATATCATAATCATAGAAACTCATGTACTAAATAATGTGTTATTATAAATGATTTATAGTATAATTATAATACATGGAATTATTGAATGATGTATGAATTAAAATAAGAAATGGATTGTCTAAAATGGGTGATAATGAGTAAAGTAATCCATGAATGATATATCTGAAGAAAATGGGATAAATATCCATCGAAAAAATGATCATATTGAAAGGAAACATAAAACGAATTATTTTTAGACAAACATATAGTATAAATTATCATTAACAATGTGGGAAGTATCAAAAAACAATACATTACACATGAATAATATTTTTTTATTACATTTAATTGAAATTTTTTTAACAAAAGAAAAAGGTTCCATTCACAATGTATTGATTGAGGGTAGACCAATTTTCAAATTGAATGTTGTCACTAAGAAATTACCAGAAACACTTAAGATGAATATCAGTTGAGATGACAGTATATTGGGATCAGACCCACCATTTTGAAGGGGAATTATTTCCTAGTTTAGGGCTCTCATAATAATTTAGGCCATGTTCAGGAAGGATTAATGAAATCTAGGTGTGGGAATAATTACCCTTGTGTTTGTGATATAATTTATTTTATTATAATGACATTTAATATCAATAGTTATACATTCCATGATTCATGTTATTGGGTAAAAACAAATCTTTTGTTTTTTCAAGTTTATTTATATATTAGAGGGTATATGTTTTAATATTAGGATCATGACATATTTTATGGGGGCATCATATTTATTGTTATAAAGGGAATCAAAACCCACATTGTTTGGTGTGTTTTAATGGGACATGTTATACCTTTTAAGGCCACATGAGAAGGACCGATATATGTAGTTTTATGTATACCCATATACTATACTAGTTTAAGGACTCCTAGAAATGATTGGATAGGGAAATTTTGGTGGGTAACCACTTCTGATTGAATAGAAAGGGAATAGGGCTCACTGAGGACTAATTTCTTGCATAATGAATAAGAACTTATGATGGATAATACCACCATTAATATTACATGATGATAATAATATGATATAAATAAAAAATAAAGAGCTCTTGGTCTGGAATGATATTATCAGGAATAATACATGATGATTGAATGGTCTATAGGGAATATGTCCCAGATTTCAGGTACATTCAAACTCACAGGGGTATGGATATTTGAGTGAAGGATAGAAATTATTTCCAGGGAAAAGTTTACCTAATTAATATTGAAATTGGAGGTTGATTATTTAATTTTTAATCCTTAGGGAGGTTTCTTACATATTATGTCGATATAAGAATCAAATCCAATGTTTTTTGAGGGATAGGATTTAAGTTCGTGTTAGAAGCATAATATCATGTAGTTTAATGTCTTGTGACTAGAAATTTGGCCAAATAGATTATCTTCATGTTGTGGGGAAAACTATTCCATGAATTGTACAATAATAGATAATTGGCAGGAACCCATGCATATAAGGCTACCCAATGTTTCTTTGTTTGTGAATGGACCTTTGAGGTAATGTTAATTTAGATTATGTGAATTTAACCTTAGATGGAGGACAAAGATATGGGATGTGTGGTGAAAACCATGTGATCCACAATATTTTACCTAGAAATTTAAATAATGTTTTCTATCATTCATTGTAAAAACCCATTCTTATAAATCAAATACTAGTTAATTGATTCATTTTTTGTGACTTTGTGAATTTTTTAATTAAATGTTTAATGGATAAAAATATATTTTTTCATTGATATATTCATTTTTTGGTATAATTTGATAAATACATACAATAAAAATGTTTAATTTTTCTACAATAAAATTATCTTGTTAAATATTAACTATATAGTAATTCTATTTAATTTATTAATTTTTTGAGTGTTGATAATTTCAACAATATATTTTTAATTTAAATAAAAAATATATAAATTATTATCTATTTAAATATAAATGTATAAAATTAATAATTATATGAATTGAGATATAATTTGGAAAATTATTCACTAAAATGAAATTTATTTTATATAAATGGAGGTCAATAAAATAAAGAGTCATGAACTGACCATGATTTGCACACATTGTATACCTACTGGGGCTCCCATTAACACTTATCTCATCTGCCTTCCATGAGGCACTTCCTACTAGGAATCTTACAACAAACCATCTCCACGATTAGTATATTTATCATGGATAGATTACCATTACCATCATTTCAACCAAAATATCATGGAAACTATAATAATTATGTGTTCCCTCACCAATTGAATATTGTGCCATGGTCACATAATTTTTTGCTTCTCCCCCTATCACAATCACCCAACTGAATGTTCTCCCACAACTACTATTCCGTGAACTAACTCATTTAGAGAATCCTGATTCACCAAACACCACCCTCACTTGTGAAGACTTAATAAATTTCACACAGAAGTTACTTCACCATCGAGCTCTACCACCTACTAAAATCAAGGGAGAAGACCACATAACCATGTATGAATCCAAAACACAGAGGCCCGACTACACTTCTATATCCAGTTGCATTTATTCAAATGATATTCTGTTACCAAGACCGGTCTACCAACAGTTTCTTCAAGTGTATAGAACCACATAAAAAGGCCTACTAAAAATGAAACTCCAACATCTTTAGAATAGAATAATGCCAATTCTGCTTCAATGTACTGAATTACTTCACCCTAAAATTAAATAGAGCTTAACCATGGGAATAAATGCACCTGACAGAATTCATGAAAACAATTAGAGAAGAACATATGGAATATATCCTAGATTCTCACCTGGATATTTAGAATGATATTGAATATGGTTACTTCATACAATTATATTTCACCCTCACCCATAATAATTAGTCATTATCTACCATATTTTTTTCTTCCATTGTAATTTAATTTCTGAAATTTCATCTGATAATTCAAATTCAAATTCAATATTTTTCATTCAATTTGTGACATGTTTATTTACTCCCACAATTCTTAATGTTCTTCATAAATACCTATTTCATTAACATGGTCTCTTAAACTCTATATCTATGGATAACTAAACCAAGGTATAGGACCCCATGGGATATCACATTTTAACCATGTTATTCGTGATAACGTGAGTTCTATTCTTGATGTACTAGAAAATGTAGGAATGTTGATTGATAGTATTCACATTCTCACTCAGATGATCTGCTACATTCTTTACCTTATCAAATCTTTTTTGTCTCCCTCTATTGGTTCAAAATGAATAATGGTGAATCCTTTTTGAAAGAGGGATTAATTACATATGATAGAAAGGGGTGTTGAGATATTGAATGAATCTATTGAGTTGTTTCATTACCTTTTAACTATGGTGGAGTCGAGACATGATTTACGGGGGAATATCTCTCTTGTGTATATAATGTTTTGTAAATTATATGAATAAAAGAAATCAAATAAGGATATTAATGATTTTTTTGAAAATAATTATTTAGTTATGATGAATTTGTTTGTTGATCACCAAATCCAAACCCCTTTTCACGCTATCTCTATTGTGTATTCTATCTGAATTTTTTTACTATTCAGAAATAAAACCCCCCAAAAATATGGTTTTCATGTATTAAAAAATAAGAAAAAATAATGATACATAATTTAATTCGAATAGTGATAATTTTAACCACACATGATCATGGGGAAAAAATCTAGGTCATCCTTATATTTCATTCCAATTTTGATAAAACATAAACTCTATTTGACCATGGACCATGATGACTACTTAATCAACATGGGGATATTATAGGGGGTAAGGTTAGGTTTTTACTATTTTTTCACTATGTAATCAGTTTTGTACTTTCAAATAAAAAATCTTTAAAAATGATCATCAATTACTTTCTTAATAAACAAATATTTCTTTTCTTTACTCAAACAAAAAATAGGACTGTTATTGTTTAAAACATTGATGATGTTACACACTAATTATAACAAGAACTATTGAATTATTATATACAATTACAGAAATGAGATAATCTAAATATCCAGCCATGATTCTAAAAACACATAGAGAATACATCGTAGAGGTAGAAATTGTGGAGGAACCTTCTCCCCTACACATTTCTGATATGGCACCTAAGGTAATCCCGGATCAACAAGAGGAAAGACAATGACAACATAGGTAGAGTGACCGAATTCTTAAACACTATTATTTTCAATATCCGCAAAAAAATTAAATATAACCCTCAATTTTTATGATATATATTTTGAAACATTAGAACATGCCTCAATGGTAAAGGAATTTTATTCGCACTCCTTTTACTAGAATAACATGCATAATGAAATTTTTAATAGATTTTTTTATTCTTTCATAACTAGATGCATTATAAGAAACCCTCACTAAAGAGAAATATAACCCAGGAAAACACAAATAACATCATTTTCTAGGTGGTGTAGTAGAAAATAATATTCTAGTTACTTATCTTGAGGAGATAGAAGTGTGAGTTTTTTCTATAAATAATTAATAGAGATTCTACTTGAAGAGGAGGAATCCAAAACTAGTGTGGTGAAACACAATGGAACCCAATATACCATTATTCAACCCCATATTATAAGATACATTACAATACAAAAGGATAGAAGTTCATTTCCATTTCCAACAGTACCACCAGAAATAAGTAGAGCTATGTTGTGAAATAAGATGAATGCGGGTGTTTTCATCACACAAACTCAATCTTTATACTAATTTGTAATGACCAAAAAATAGTATAATGATTTATTATCTTACTAAATCACCACTTGGTTTGTTTTAACAATGACATTTTACACATATACATATTTTCCTATTTCATATGTTTCATTTTAATAAATTTTTATAATTTCTAATAATTTATTTATACCACTCTTCCCTAAGTTAATAGAACCTAGGAGGTTGGCTCACCTATTGACAGAGAACAAGGGTAAAGATCAACTAAATCCTAATACAAAATAAATAACATGTTATATCTATCCTTTTTTATTTTTTTATACACTGTAATTTTGATATATGTCTACAAGAAATTACATATAATGTGTCATGGTAATGTTCACTGGATGATACATAAACCTATTGGAATAGTATTTGAATGATTATTATTTAATTTCATAGAATCTATGAATAATTTTTGTTCACTTTTTTTATTGGGTTTTATAAATATAAAAAAAAATTAAAAAAAGAAGTGTAAAAAAATTGTTTCTCTATTTTTAAATGTTTTGAATACACTCTTTATATATTAAATCAAATTTTTATATTTATTTTAGAGAACACTATAAAAATAATGTCTAAAAAATATGAATCTATATACTATTTTTTGGGTTTTTATAATTCCATATTTGAAAATTTTTCTACAAATATAGTTATGAACATAACCCATTTTTTTTACAGTTTTTAATTTTAATTTTTCAAACCTTTCTTAAATTCAAATCTTATCCTACATATATAAAAAATATATCACTATAATTGACATAATTTCTAGGTTTCTATAAAATAATAATTAAATGATTCTTTAGTGTAATTTTTCAATATATTCATGGAAGTTTGGCCTTATAACAATAAGATGAAGTGTGGGTTAAAATATATTTATGAAATCAATTATATAAAATTGTGTTACTAGAATTTTGAACTTAATAAGAGGTTATCTTACCCTATATGTGATATAACACTTTGGGAATCCAACATGAATTAATATGATATATGTCATTTGAACCCTAAATAAAATACGGTAGATTTGGAACCCATGGTAATTCTCTAGAATAAAATATCATGGTGAATTTTTTTAATTAAATAAAGCCATTTTAAAACATAATATGTTATATACATAGTACTTTTAACAAAATTATGATAAGGAATAATTTAAAAAATTTCATCTAAAAATGAGGTCATTTTGGTGGGGGGAATATTGAACCCATAAAGGGGTAATTGAATTATAAACAATCATTTTAGTGGTATGAATAATATGGAAAATATAACTTTGGTTTTAGGAAACATAATTAATTGGGTAAATAGAAGTACATTTTATTAAAACATTAGTTCAACTTATATCAAACTCGATCCGCTCCTAAAGTAAATCTTTGGTTGAATTGTGGTAGTTGTTTGAATCACTTATGAGGTATGATATATATAAAATTTCGTGAATATATGTTCAATTTAAATTATGTACATTAACATTATATTGGTGGAGGATGAATTTCCTTTTCTTCTTCTTTTTTAATAAATTAAAATACAATAATAATACATCCCAATAATAAAATAGTTCAAGATAAGGGGAGTGATGTGAGATATAACTGTCAATATTATTATCTATTATTCATTTAAAATACCGCTAAATTTTATTTAATTTCACTTTTGTTCATTTACCTCATGTGACATTTTAAACTATGGATAAGAATATCAAATCGAACAAGATATTTTTTAATTAATATTTTTATTTTTAGGATAATTTGAATAAACCATATTATTAAAATAGATATTAGTTTCTAATATTTGAGATTGAAATTGTAAATATTCAATTATTAATTAATTTCAAAAATATATTTAATTTTATAGTATTAATTCATTCAAAATTTATATTTGAATTTAAACGAAAATCCATAAATTATATTTATTAAAAATAAAATTATTTGAAATTATTCTTTAACCAAATTATGTTTTAATTTGAATAATTCTACATTGAATTGATATTTATTTTTCATAAATTAAGTTTGAGAAAATGAAAAGTCATGACATTTACTTTCTAGTCATAGTTAGTATGACTGAAGTGGATCTTATTCATGGTCACTTATTCTGCATACCATGATGGAATAACTACCAGAAAAAACACCAAAAACTAACTCCATGGTTAAAATCATGACTATGGATAGCTTACAATCCACCCAATTTTGACCCCCATATCATGTTCACTACATTTACCCTGAGTTCCCTCAACAACCTCCTACCATTCCTCAGTAACATCCCTTTCAGCTTCTACAACCTCTCTCAAGCACAATAGTGACCATGATCCAACAAATACCTTGCTATGAACCCACTCTAGAAGATACTTCATATTTAACAAAAGACTACATATCCTTTGAATACTAGAGGCCCCACATGAAATATCCATACCACCATCTACCTCCACTTCCAGTATCCATATAGGGAATATTCCAATCCCCTACGGATAAATAAACACTATTGAATTCTCTATACACTCCAAGATCTAGTCACCTCCATGCTCATGATATCTTGTTCCTAATCCTGGTCTTCCTACTATTTCTGCTGACAGCATGTCCAAGTTCCTAAGGCCCACATAAATCATAAGTAAAACATTTTTAGTGTAGATTAACATCATGTATACTACAATGTACTATATTTATTTATCCTAAATATAAATAGTGAATGATCTTGTGGAAATATTATCCTGAAAGAATTGATCACAACCATCATATCTAAGCATGTGGAATCTATTCAAAATTCTATCCTCGTCATAGAATATGATGAAAAAGAAGAAAACTACCGAAAAATATTTTATACCCTCACCTAATAAAATCTTTTGGAATCTATTGACTATGTTTTTTTACAATTTCAATTTTCATTTTGAAGTTTATTTCAAATAATTTTGTCTAATTTCAATCTAATTACATTCAAACTGAGATGTTTTTCTCTTCTGCTAAAATTATTTGTTTTCTTCTTCAACCCATGAGTCATAAAAATGATTTATTGAAACCCATTTATATTGAGAAATAACTAATAGTATAGTATCTCAGTGGAGATCAATTTGGAAACATATTATTTATAATAATCATAATTGTAAACTCGATGTCATGAAAAAATATAGAGAATCCAATTGATTGTATTCACATGATCTGTCTGATGAGCTACTATATTCATCAGTTTATCAAATGATTTATCCCTTCCTCTCTCTATTCAAAATTTATACAAGACGAAAAAATGCATTGGGGATGCAAATCATTTGATAAATTTGGGTTTCCAATCATTGGATTCCTTAATTGTGTGTGTTTATTTCCCATTAACTGTATTGGAGGTGGTACTTGATATACTTGGTGAGATTTTTTTGTATACTTTTAACTGAAAATTAGATAAGGTGAAGAAATTAATAAATTATATTGAGAAATTTCTTCGTAGAGAACCATAGAATAATGAAAAATATGTATGGTCAGACCACAATCTAATACTATTTTTAAATTATCCTGATTATGTATGCTATTTTAATTTTTTTCTATACTGAATTTATAAATGAAACAAACATTTATTTTATACATTTTTTTGAAAATTATGAAAAGAATAGAACGATACATAAGTGAATTATAATAGTAATAATATGACCCACACATGATCCTTAGAAAATTATATTGGTCTTCCCAATTCTATATTCCATTTTGAAAAAAATATAAATTCTTCTTGACTATGGACCATGAAAATTGTTCAATCACGACTCAAATATCTAAGCCATTAAGGGTTATCCCCAGTGTGAGAAAAAAATGAACATGGAAAGTGTGAGAAAAAATTCGTCAAGGATGATTAAGTGCATTTCTAGGGCGCTCAAAAATGTATTTGAATGGATATTACACATATGAGGCCACCCACAATGAATCATATTTATATCCATTTGGGGGTGAGTGAGGGGATATGGAAGCTATAAGGGATATGGAATCCTACAAGAATTGTTAGGGTCTTACTCCATGTTGTAATCCCTATGTGTTCTGGCTCACTAGAGAGAGGTTAAATCCTCTACAGATCTAGGATAATCCAATCTAGTGTCTTACCTATAGAAATCATTTTTATCATTTGAATACTTGTGTGTGGATATCCCAATGGTTCTACATTTACGGTTGATAATCTAGATCCTCATTTTATCAAAATAAATCTAATATTAGAGGAATTCGTGATGATGTGAAAGTGTTAACAATTTTTTATAGCATATTTAGAGGAGGTCTTTATTGGACCTATTTGAGGTTCCCTAATTCATCAACATAGGCATATATCTCTAAAAAGGACATAAATTTTGAGATGTTTTTTATTCCATATGAGTGATGCTTGGTAATTATATTATGACAGTTCATTTCTTAATTATTAGTAATGGGAATTCACTGACCACATACAATTGACTTGATGTAGTGGAAAATCACCAGGTAGAATAACAATTTTCATTGTATCAATTGAATTCTCTTAGTAACTTTGAACTCAAATAGGATAAGAAGAACTCAAATTGTAACTTGTAATCATCTTATTACCAATAGATATAAAACAGTACCATATATAGAAGAAAATGATATGAATTGATGGAAAATTATGTGGTGACAAAGGATGATGAGGTAGGTGTGGAAACCAAGTGGTTCACAAGTCATTATATGAATTGTGATATCAATATGGTTCTAATATCCTAGAAGTGGCTACCCACTACCATTGGAGTATTATCATTCCTCTAATCTCAAAATTACACATTGGTATATCGAGAGGGAAAAATGAGTAATGTAATGTTCAAATTTTTTTTATCATCCATTTCATTATTAGAAGATAAAAGGTTTATTTATAGGAATATATTGAATATTTATCCTCTAAAGATAACAGAGACACTATGAATCCATGCATAGTGAATCAAGATCTGGTAATAGATAAATTAATGTAACATGTACATGGAGTCAATCACTTAGTTAGTCTTGTCGAGGGAATCATCAATGGTCAAAGAAAATGACCATATGGGAATAATGGAATGCGGGGAGATATGTTATTTTATCTATATATTATGTAGTCTTGGGATGTAGGTGCATCGAGTGGGGTGTGAAGGTCTCTATCATTGTCGTTTATAATCCACCTCGATTGACCAATGTCTATGGATGGAAACCATGTGTTTTATTAACAAGGAGATATGGTTGATGGGAAGGGTAGGCTCAGGGAGCTCTTGTGGGTAGGTTTCCATCAACAACACACATACTAAGATATGAGCACCAATTTGATCCACTTAGGGATTATGTGGTAACCAAGTGATCCGCTTGGTGAAACCATATTTTCATGGTAATAATGGAAGATCATTTTTGGATAAAATATGTTATTTTATCCATTGATAGATTTATAGTTTTTTCTCCACCATTCTTCTTAATTAATATTCATTGCGGTAAATAAATTACATCCCTCAAAATTGGATCTATTCGAAATGATTAATAGATGATTCAATGAAACAGATGGGATATCAAATATTTTCCATGATTTTAATGAGTTATTAAAGTTATTTGGGTCAAAATCGATAAATAGTACTCACACCATATAATTAATTGTAGTTTTCTCAGAGATTTATAGATCCATTCATGGTGAAAATGACCTAGTTGAGTTCTGGTATTATGGGATATATGGTTTTGTGCATGTTTTCAACCATGCACTAGCATGATAAAATATAAGAATGTTATTAATTTTATATATATATATATATATCTTAGATTCCTTACAAAATACACATAGATGGTTTGTACATGTGAGGTTGTTGTGAAATCTTCTTACTACAAATACAAGAAACTCATTTTCCTATTAAACATAGTATCATGTTTTAGTAGGTGAAATCCAATAAATTTTTATGTTAGATTTTTATTTTGATGTCTTTAAAAGTTGGATATTATGAAAAAATATTAAACTTTATCAAATGGAAGATATCATTTTCATGAAGATAATTCAATCAAATGATATTGGTCAAGTCCAATGTATGAACATGAAGCATTAGTCACTTTCGATTTGGGTGGAAAATGTCTTTTGAGGCTATCAATTTTAAAAACAATCAACCACTTTATGGTTTTTGGGATGCCAAATGATATATCTATCCCAATACCTATGCATAGATTCAACAATCAATCCAGAATCTAATAAATCAAAAGTTAATATGCACAAATTTACCAGTCTCTAATATCATCAAAAAAAATAAAACAAGAACCTCATGCTTCATGTGAAAACATGTTCTCAATATTCTTTAAATGGAGAATGTCTAATGATAGACTAAGATGTATAAAACAACATATCCCTAATTATGTAATCATTGTGAGTAATGATCATGGATTGTCATTGACCTGGTATTTGAGGTTGGGGATGCCATCAACATTGATTGAGGATGTCTATTCTTTGTATAGAAAACATGTAGTTAATTCGTAGTGGAGCTATCATTTGTTGGAATATATGATGTTGTGTGGGATTCTAAAAAACACATTCATAGAAGAAAATATATTATCTAATAAAACATATGTATGTGGATCCCTTATAAAAAACTACCATCAATTTCATAGTGAGGTATGTGTGAGATTTTGGGGTATGGAAATGATAATAAGATCTCCATTTCTATGGGAAATGAATAATATTTTTTACAAAAAAATTTCTTTATTGCATGTCATTGAGTTCACTCAAATTATCATTAGAGTGAAACATTGTTTAGATATATGTCCTATATATGAGGATCTATAGACTAAATATGATAGTTTATTTAGGAACTGGTTAGATCAATTTATCAAGCTTACCGCATGAGAACCCCAAGTCCAAGAGACCCAAAATATTCACAATATATGATAAGAATGTGATCTAGATAACTATCAGCCTATCATGGAAGAAAAATTGTTTTAAGACATGGGATATGAGGTAGCTATATTGGCCAACTGTCTGGATTTATTTTTCCATTTATATGAGAAATACCTTCTTCTAGTGTGTGGGTATATTGGGGTAAGGATTTTAAATTCCATGTAGACGATTATCTAGAAAATCAAATAAAAATAATCTTAAGGGTTTGAGTGCTCTCAATGTTATATCATTTTATATAAAATATATCATAGGGGTGAGCATCATTCAGAGTCTATGTCCATTTATAGATAATATTTTATTGGATTTCATTGTATTTTGGATGTTGTGAATTCATTAATTTAGTGGATATCCATGATGGAAATTTATGACCTTATATTCAAAGAATCTGTAGAGTTATTCCACAAATTCTAAATGGGGGAGATATGAATAACAGATTGAATTAGAATTTATTTTTTTTACATAACATACAAAACTCCAACCAGAACTATCATAGATAAGGGTAATTAGATCCTTGGTTCCTTGGCACAATTGATATCAATTTAATATGGGGTTTTGGTGTCCAAAATATATGGGAATGGAATCATCAAAGCCTAATCACTCTCCTAATTATTTAATCATTTAAACAATGTTCAAAAGAAGTTACAACCATGTCCCTCTATTGTGTGGGTTCAGAGAGTACCTATAACAGGATTATAGCTCTAGCTAATGATGGATAGAGAGGACAAGGTCATTAAAGTAACATTACCACTATTTGATGATACTATTGGTGTATTATCTATATATGTCAAGAATTTTATGTGGTCATACCCATGTGGAAAACTCGTGCCCATAGTTCTAATGTTTAAGTGTACAGAAACTGTAGGTGATGAAAGTGAACTTGGTGATTAGGTGGAGATGACTGGACCACAAAATGGGTTTCTCAGGCATCCTGAGGAGGGCTTAAAGTAAATTACGAGTATAGAATCTAGAATTTACCCCCCCCCAAAGAATGTATCACATCATTTAATTTAGGTGGAGGAGTATTTTGGGAAGGATTCAATTAGTGAATATGATAATGACAGAAAAATGAATCATCATGAAGAGGTTTATAAGATACATATCCTTACCTTATTCCATAAATATTGACACTATCACAAAAATTTCATTATTCATTGGGGTATTCAAATTGGATTTAATAAACTATCATGTACCTATAATACTCTGACGGTGGTATACTAGTTGGACTCCATATCAAACTAAATAAAGAATAAAATGAAGGGAGAGATCAAAATACATGGGATCATCCAAAAAGGATTATTTTTGTTATAGATAAAGAATTCCAAATGTTTAAAATCTAGTCTATATTATGAAATTACCTCCTAAATAAATCAATATATAAAAAAATTTATGTAATTAACATCTAATTAATATCTCAATGTTTCTTGTAGACATTGAATATATTGTTGTATATGATAATTTTGAGAAGATTTTCATAAATTCATTATAAAAAATTAATCTATTTTGTCATTGAACAATGTCATATGGCCCGGATAGAATCCACTCTTCAAAATCCTCAAAATATCAAATTTATAAAAGAAAATCAAGAGAAGAAACAATGATCAAGAACCTATAAGAGAATAACCTCCACCTCAAACTTTATATCTCGACCACTACCCCATCTATTTTGAATTTTATATATGACATAATGAATATTCCCAATCATCCTACAGATGGTGTCACTTATTTTACTGTATTTCTTCAAGAATTTTTTTTTTCCAAAATTATTTTAATCTATATTTTTTTCATTGAATGATATAAAAATTTTCATTTCATATATTCATTTACCATAATTTTTATGAAAATATTTTTCTATAGGGACACCTTGGACTTGTGATAATTTCAAAAGTCTCATTCCATGTTCCAGGTGACTTACTAGTCATTTACCAATAGGAAATACTCATGGTTATCTCTTGATTAATGGAGGTGTAAATTGTAACCACCACTCAGATAGCTTAAATTAAGAATCCGTGTACTTAATACACATTTTTAATTTCCATTTTATTTCAAGTGATGAATTTTTTATTATTCTATTTAGTCACTCACCCATAGGTTATGGAAAGTGGGTATCATTATTTGATGTCCCAACTTGCAGTGGATTCAAATTCACATACTGCTCTTGTACCTAGTCCTATATGGGATGATAATATTGAACATATCATGTTTGATCAAATACCTGAATATATTCTAATTACTTAGATTTTCATCATTTCTGAAAATATTTATGAGGTATTCCCACAAATACCATGAAATTGAATTTGGAGGAGAACCTCATCATTGATTAATGATACCACCTTGATGATATGGGTGACCTTTTGGAAGATTTTATCTAGGGGGTCATCTACACTGGCTTTATGGGTTGTTTATTATCTCTATATTCATCATGATTTTAGGGCATCTTTTCAACATCAGGAGGAATCCAAAACATCAACCTACCTTATTGTAAGGGAAAGTATATCACTACCACCCCCACTAACTAAGCTGTAATTATTCAATAAGAATCAAAATATATAGTTGTAATTGATGAAAATAATTTCATGATAAAAATTAAGGATTCTAAAGTTATTTATCTCAAATAAGAGTTGGCTACTCACAATGAATAAATCCTTGAACACTGAGAATTCTAGGAGGACGTACATAGTCGGGGGGTTCAACTTCATATTCTAAGAGGATTCACCTTTTCTTAAAATCAAAAACAACCAAGTTATAAGAGCTTTGATTTTTTTTGAAAAAACTTTATAGTCAATAGTTTACTCTATACATTCTTGTGAAATTATCTATAAAAAGTCCCTTTCATTTGAAAAAAATGACTCTAATTTGGAGGATTCTAATATCTTCCCTCTATTTGTAAAATAAAAAATTGACTACTTATATAGATTATTATCTAATTTTATTTTTCATTTAACATATGTTTTTGATCCAATGCTATGTGAATCATCCCAAAAAAGAGTTCCCTCAAATATTTAAATATCACAAATTAGATTCCAAACCCTTACAAATTCCACCACAATTTGTCGTATAGATGGGTATAGGTATAGAACCTATTATCATGGAAATAGAGTTGTTTGATTCACAAATTGATGGGGAATGATTCATTTTGGGTCAACAGATTATTGAAATGGTGTTCCTAACTTTTCCCTAGGTCAATGGTCTTATGAGTATAGTTTGACTAGTGATTGGATCTTGTGGTGGGCCCCACAAGCTATATATATATATTTATAAACTCAAAAATTTCATGAGCAATATATGAGGAAAAACTAGAGGGTAATTAATCGTATTTATCTCATATCTCACTCTTTTATGTTTTAAATTTCTCAAATTACACACCGTTATTTCATTTTTAGTGACACCAATATTATTAATACAGATGACATGCATTATTCCACAACTTATACAAAAAAAATCCTAGTTATGAGGGGGAAAATAAATATAATTTCATAATATTTCTTAAAAATGGTTGTAAAAAAATGTTTATCATCTATGCTATAAGATAACCTCGAATTAATGAGAGGGTGAATTGTAAAAATCATGACCTAAGGAGCATAAATCTGGTATGATAAAATGAGATAGGTATACATGGAATTGATGATTTCCATATTAGAATGACGGGTTTTACTATGATAATATAGAGGCATTTATAGTTTAGATGTCCTTAACCTTATGATGGGATTCTAAGGGTTTACTAGCTAATATGGGGGCACCAATGTAGATCCATATTGGGGAATATCTACACAGCTAACTTGAAGTTTCATGTAGAGTATAATATGATCAATATATATAGCCATAAATGATTTATAGGGACCCAATAACTATATTAATGAATTGGTTGAAAAGGATAGAGGAAATAAAGTAGGGTGTACGTAGATTATAAATTACATAATCATGTATTTTATATCCTATCAAGGTAAATCAATTTCATATTTGGTTTCTCTAACATTTTCTTAGACGAGGAGAGTTTAGTGAGCAAAACACGACTTTTACCAGGTCTTTATAGTGGGCCCGATGATATTTATTCCAAATTCATTTACACTATATATTTTTCATACGCATCATATAGGGGATACATAGAAATAAGGGATTTGACTTTTTCATGATCTCCCCATTGTGTTTTTTTATCTAATAGGTTCTCTGCCATTTTAACATGAAGTTTAAGTTCATACCATAAGATGTTTTAAGGTATAGTGTATATGTTTGTATTTTTTGGATAAAATTGCTATTTTTAAGATCCTATAACATTAAAAATATGTGGAAGGGTTGTGAAAATGTAAAAATCTAGATAGGGATCTAGAGTCAATCACACCCTAATCAATATTTAACAAGAAACCACGATGAGGATGAAGGGAATTTTATGTTGTGGTTCTAGGATCACAGATGATGATATGAGATAGGTAAAAAGGTATGAATGCTAACCACATTCATATTATGGGTTTATTTATAATTCTCTCATAGAAAATAAAAATTATATGACATTTTCCGTAGAATGAGTTGAATATAGTTGAACGGCCTAAATTGGGTCACATTGGTAGATCTATATTAGGGAATTCACGTGTAGATAAACATTAATGTATTTTAGTGTTGAAAAAATATAGTATTTGATTTCCATGTATGGTTTATAAAAATGTCAAAAACACAAGAAGAAAAGTGATACTTGTGGAATCAGGTATATTCAAAAGAGGTGGTGGAGGCTTTATAGACCTGGGATTGTGGTGTTTAGGATTCCATAGTTATTTGAAAAGGTATGAAGGTGGATGGTGTAAAATGTCTATTTCTGGAGTACATATAATCAGAATGTCACTATATAACTCATTTGATATGAATCAATCAACAATTAGTTCTTATGATATGGGGTATAAATCGTGGTACAATTTATGAATAATGAATTATATACTAATGGTTTATACAATGAATAAGACCTTATTTAAGAGGGGACACATTGTAATGTCTAGTTTAAATATTACTAGTCCCCATGAAAACTTAAATAATAACCCTCATATCAATGAGTCCGATAAATATGGAGTTTCTGACTACCGAAAAGGTAAGGAACCTTGGCATTACTACATATCCCACAAGAGTAGAGTCAAGCCACACATAATTATTTTCTTATTAAAGCCCCCTAAATAAAGGCACATTATATATAGGAGTGGGTGTAGTAATATAAAATTCATGGTCTTACATCCCATATATGTTCCATATTGTTTAATTTCATATAGATGTTTTGTGGTTCTATATCATTTTTAGGATGTCAATAATGGAAAAAAGGTTATATCGATGGTTTTTAATGGTTTTTATAGCCCCCCAAATCATTGGTATATCATATCCCAGCATTTTGGGTGGCCATTGGGTTATTCACGATCTATATAGACCAATATCAATGGTTTCATGATACCGTTGGCATAAAATACCAATACCATTGGTTCCCAATATATTAGTATTAGTAATTTCAATGGAAATACCTATTCTAATGGTTTATCCCAACCATTGGTATAGGTCCTCTGTTGAAAAAATATCTATCATTGGATGTTGATTCCAAAACCTCCTACTAATACATCAATGACATTATGTCTATCCTACGAAATCTAATATATATATATATATATGTGTGTGTGTGTGTGTGTGTGTTTAATTTATTAAATAGAATTATTATTTATTATTATTATTATAATAATAATTATTATTATGCCCTGTCACACCCGACCTATCTAGTATCTTTATTTTATTATTTTCTTTGGTTTTAAAAATCATTGTCGTGGTTCGGGTTGAATCTCAAACAAGATTTTTGAGTTTTGTCAAAACAAACTCATGTTTGAGTTGACGTCGCTGGGCGCACAGGTAGAGCGCATTTTGGAAACCCCATGCGGCTCCGCCTAGGTTTCTCTAAGACCCTACTGTCTTCGGAAAACTTAAAATGAATAAATTTTGTAATTTGTTGCGTTAGATAAAATTTTCATGGTCACTAATAATTTTAATTATTATTTAAATGAAATAAGTATTTCTATTATTTATATTCTTATCAGTATGATTATTATTATTCAAATTAGTGTTATTATTAATAAAGATTTATAACCATTATTAATATTATTTTAATTGAGGTATTATTTTTTATTATTATTAGTATCATTTTTTTATTTTTATGTGTAATATTTTTATTTTGGGTTAAAGTTTGTTTATTTTCTATTTATTTGTTTTGTTTTTTTACCCTAACCCTAATGAATCCCTCGGGTTCCCCTCTCCTTGTCCACCGCCACCCCTCCATTCCTTTCTTCTCCTTCACTGCACTCCTCTCTCCCTCCCAGTGCGCTATCCTCCTCCAGCCCAGCAGCCACACAACACTCTCCACAACCTGTTGAAGAATCCACTCATTGCTCTTCCAACCCACAGCCAACAGTGCCACATTCACCCCGCCTCCCTTTCCCTCTTGCCTGCTTCGACTTGCACACCGGAGACCCCCTCTCTTTCCTTCTTTGGCCCACATGCCGGAGACCACCTTGCTTGCTTCGGCCTCACACCGCCCAGCTGCACCGGGTCTAAAAACCACTTTGCTTGCTCCGTCCTCACACCACCCCGATCAGCTAGCACCGATCTCCACCTCCTAACACCAGTGCACATCCCGCACCTCCCGCACCCCTCCGTCCTACCTTCTCACCCATCCGCCGCACAAGCCTGCCACTCCCCAATTCTCCACCCTTGCCTCACGCCTCGACCTGCCTCCCCTCACCCTCCTCATCCTGATGCATTCCACGTTGGACCCCACAAACCTACAACGCCCCTCTCCCCTTCTCTATCCTCCCACCAGTGTGCATCACCCTACTGGATGGACTCCTCACCATCCGGCGCTGCCACACCACACACCACCATCTCCCTTCACCCTAAACCTTGTCTGGCCACAAGCGCACACCCCGAACCAGCCTGCGACGCCTTCCTCCTTCCTCGAGTAGGCCGTCGACACACACCCCTAGTTCGGAAGACCTGCAACCCACACTTATGGTAGTAGTTTGATATTTTTTGTGTTATCCTCATTAGGGTTGTAATTTAGGGATAACTTTTATCTTGGTTCGTGTGTATTGAATTTTAAATGGGTTTCGTGTGTTTAAAGTCACGATATTATTTTCAAAATTATTTTATAAAATTTTAAATGATTTATTAAATAACATGGATGCTACAAATTTGGTTTTGGAAAAGTGTTCAGGAGTATGTGCTTTTAAATGTTAATTTCATCGTGTTGTGCGCTTTGGTCTAGTTTTTTACTCTTAGTGTTTCATTTAAATGTCCTGGGGGATCTTTAAAATTATTGGTGAATTATTTTGGCATTGGGTGGTTTTTGTAAACACATTATGGATTCTAAAGGGGTTTAATAAAAATTATTGATGGTGTGAGTTTTGTTTTGAAAACATACCGAGGTGGTTATTTTGCGCTCGTTGTCCATTAAATATTTTTTAATCCTAAGGTTATGTGTTTTTAGTTATTGTGCATTTATTGCAGTGTGTTGGATAGGTGACCCTGTGACACCCCGGTCATCGGCATGCACATGATTGTACGTCTATGCAAGGTGTGTCGCGTCACCGTGTTTGAGCTGCGAGTCGAGGTAGGTCCCCCACTGCACTTGCCTTCGAATTTAGAATTTATTAATAGAATGATATATTATTAATTTTAATAAATTGGAAATAATATAAGAGAAATAATTTTTAAATGATTATTTGGTGTTAAAAGAGCCGTTTATTTTATTCATGACACTGGTAACATTTTGTTGATGACCCGAAATCCAGTAGTGAAAGAATGTCTATTTGGAATTTAAACATAATTCATAGAATTTTGAATGTTGTATTGGTTTGTTGATAAATGACTTATTTTGAAGCGCGAACAAGTGTTTTGGTTCACTTGAGAAATGAGGATTTTCTATAAAATTTTTGAAGGCTTTTTTAATAAAATAAATTATTTTGAAAAACTTTATTTGGGGTTACTCAGATGTTATATTTGTTGTACGTTGACTGCATGATTTGTGTATGTGGTTTGTGCTGCATGATTGACTTTGTGGACTCACCCCTTTATTTTTTATTATACGTGTTGACATGTGAACCTGGCATAGTAATCGAATATTATGAGAATGTTTGCTGCACTAGTTTAGATTATGCACTGGCTAGTGGCCCTTATTAAAGATGATACTCTACTTGGGGAATGGGCCCCTCGGTTAGGCCATGTTGGGAAACACCGGGAATTAGGACGTCATGACGTCATCGAGAGTAGGCATGCCTTCAAGATGTGTCACATGTATAGTACGTTCTAGATTGTTAATGAGCTCCAAGGTTCAACCCTTGTTTTCAATAGTGATTATTTTTATGTGGCAGATGATTGAGAGGTCTAGTTTGGTTGCTGGCCGCTGTGTGCCACTTTTTCCATTTCCCTTACTGTGTGTTGTTTGTTTTGTGTGGTTTTAATTTGTAACTAACAACTAAAATTTGTATTACTAAATTGATCATGAAAATGTTTTAAAATGAAATGCACATGTTTTTTTCAAACATTTTTCTTAATTTTAAATTAAAAAGGGCAATGGACCATTACATGTTTTAGAAATGAAAGTGTGTGTGGAAACTATTATTATATATAATTTAATTCAAACTTGAAATTAGTGAATTCTTTATTTTATGGTAGTGCATTGGGAATAGATTGATGGGAACACCAACTGAGTTTTATTACTCATGCCTATAGTGTTTTCTTTTTTTTATGTTGTTGGTTTGACTTGAGCTTGATCACCGGTGGTGAGAGTTGGTTGTGGTTTTTTGAGCAACTATTGGGGTTGTGAGGAGTTTTGGTAGTGGTCAGGTTAGTGTGCTATTGTTGGACGTGTTTTATCTTTCCTGACATTTATCTATCTTGTGTTGTTCTATTTTATTTATACTGCCCTTTTTTTGGATGAAATTATTCCCAATTTCTCTATGTTGATGCCCTGGTTCTTGTCTCCATCCCGAGAGGATCGGAAACGTCTCTCGGGCCTTGTCGTGGACCGAATCGAGTGGCCGGTTCAAGGTTGACCCGGGTTGGTTCATCACAAAATGTTATCAGAGCAGGTCAGCTCATGAGCGGACCTAGTTTTTTAGAGTGGCCATTATTATTTGGGGTTGTCATGGTAGAAGGAGTATAATTGTAGGGACTCTAGGAGTATGGATGAGAAGGACGTCATGAACCCTTTCTTGTTCTAAACCTCGGGTTACCATGGGATGTTCGGGTTGTTGGTGAATTTTAGTCCTTTTGAATTGTTTTGTGTTGTAAAATGAAATGGCATCTAGGAAAGTGACCTTCTTGAGCTCGCATGGCCTGGAAATCCATGTGGAGCCCAAGACATTACACTAGTGTACTTCTTGTTACTATGGAATGACTGAAATATGGCCGCTAACCATTTTTCTGAGTCACCCATCATCACTAGTTTCCCCTAGTGAATCGTTTGAATTTTTCTTCATTATGAAAATTGTTTTGTAAAGTATGATTTTGGAAATTCTGAAAAGTTGAAATTGAATGTGAAATGACCATGTTTTGATTATATTCATTGTTTCTTTGTTCCTTAGTGTACACCCCCACGATGGTTTAATGGATTCCCAAGGTGCAGATTTGGGTGGTGCACCCCTAGAGAATCCACCATTTGATCATCCCATAGACTATGTTCTGGAGTTCCGGATGGTGAACCCTACCTTCTTTTATGGGAAAGAAGAGCCTCTTGAAGTAGAGGAGTGGTAGGAGAATATTTAGAGTAAGTTCGGTTTCATTGGGTTTCCTGAGTCGTTAATGGTGAAGTTGGCTACCTTTATGCTTCAAGTCCCGAATTGGAAATGGTGGAGGTCTGTGTCTCAGAATAAGCCTTACGAAGATCTAACACGGGAGTTGTTCAAGTCATCATTTATCCAAAAAAATTTCTCTGATTTGAATAAGCTGTGTAAGAGGATGGAGTTGTGTTGTATTCAATAGGGCGTTGAATCGGTACTGGAGTTCTATCGATGTTTCATAGACCTAGTTACGTATGATGAGTGGTTTGTTGTGAATGATCCCGTGAAGGATCGACAATTTCAGGCTGGACTCTGACCTGAGCTACGATTGAATGTGGAAGAGCTCAATCTAACCACCTTTTCAGATGTTGTGGGGAAAGCCTTTTTAGCTATAGCTGGGTTAGAAGGAGGACTTGAGGTGGAGAACCCTCCAGCCAAGGGAAGCAGTGCAGAGGATGGTGATCAGAATAATGAGATGCGACATGATGTAGGTGGTGCTGGTAGAGGAATAAAGTGGCCTACAGACCATTAGTCTTTTTCTCCATAGCACAATGTCGTGATCTATCACATGTGTGGTAGGAAGGTTCACAAGAGGCCAACGTGTCTGAGTGATCCAACACCCTGCCACACCTGTGGACGTTGGGGTCACTTGCAGTTATTCTACAGTGGTGTTTCTAAGAATCATGCTGATGCTAGACGTGGCTCGCGGAAGATCACCTCAGCCCATTAGGAAGAGTAGGGAGATGTTTGGGGACTGATTTTAGGTTTTCTCATTGTAGTGTTTCTTTGGTGTAGTAATAGCCTCTTGTAGTGTTTGGAAGTGTTTCATTTAATTAAGTTATAAGAATGGTTGTGGTTGAACCTCTTTGAAACTTTTATTTTATTGGAAGTGTGTTTGGTGAAATTCTGGTTTGTCATTTATGTTTGGGAATTTCTGAAGCCTGACTGCGAGGATGAAGATGCTTCAATCATTATACCTCCAGCCTTAGGTCCCGGAGTGAATCTGGCACATAGTAAAGAGAACCACAATGGTGAAAAATGTCTATGGTTTAACCTTTTCAGTTAGTGTGGCATGGATTCTTTTCTTCGGGGGGTGTGATGTCGTTTATATAGTAATGGTGGTAATTTCGATGCTCTACCAGTTTGGCCCTTCCCTTTTCCCCTTGTGGTGGGGGGTTTTAGGTCCGTGTGGAATGTTTTAAAGAATGGTTAATCTCATCAGTTCTTATGGTGGGGAGACCCACAACGAGTTTCAAAATGTTACAACTGAAGTAGTTTAGTGTTAGCCTGATCCTTATGGTTGGGTGTCCATTCGGTTCTCCCTGTGTCAGTATCATAGTTTATTTTAATGTATCGTTTGGTGGCGGGTGTTCTCATGCAGAACCACCTAGTACTAAGTTCTCCATCTTATGTAAACATTGGGATTGGGGTACACCCAACAGTTTCATTGGACTAAGATTATAGAGATAAGTTTCAGAGGTGATTTAAGTTCGTTCGTTCCATAGTTGAAACAGATGGTTTTAGTTTTTTTGGTGACGATTAAGGTGATCTGGTTTTAAGGATGAGTTGTGTGTCATGGGTTTTTAGTTTCTGTTTGGATCGATCGACTGGGGGTGCTTTATCTTTTGGGGGTGGGTGACACTTAACGAGTTTCATCTTTGGGTCTTGGTATTGTTTTGGCTTCCTAAGGGAGGAAAGTGTTATGGTGGGGAGAATTGTCACACCCTAACCTATCTAGTATTTTATTTGATAATTTTCTTTGGTTTGAAAAATATTTTACGCGGTAGGGGTTGAATCTCGAACAAGATTTTTGAGTTTTTTCAAAAAAAATTGTGCATTTTTGAGTGGATGTCACTGGGCGCACGTGCAGAGCGCGTTTTGGAAACCATGCACGGCTCCGCCTAGGCTTCTCTATGACCCTCTTATCTTTAGAAAATTTAAAACAAATAAATTTTGTAATTTATTGCGTTAGTTATAATTGTCATGGCCACAAATAATTTTAATTATTATTAAAAAAAATTAGTATTTGTATTATTCATATTTTTATTAGTATGATTATTATTATTCCAATTAGTGTTATTATTAGTAATGATTTATTACCATTATTATTATTATTTTAATTGAGGTATTATTATTATTATTATAATTTTTTATTATATTTTTGTGTAATATTTTTATAATGGGTTAATGTTTATTTATTTTCCATTTAATTGTTGTGTTTTCTTACCCTAATCTTAATATATCCCTCGGCTTCCCCTCTCCCCACGCGCCTCCATCCCCTCACTTCCCTTCTTCTCCCTCATCGCATGCCTCTTTCCTTACCAGTGTGCTATCCTCCTCCTGCCCTAAACCGCGCATCACCCTCCATGACATGCTGAAACCTCCGCTCATTGCTCCTCCAACCTGCACCCAACAGTGCCACACGCACCACACCTCCCTTTATAACATTTCTGATTTGGCCCACACACCAGCGACCACCCCCCACCCCTCTTTCCTTCTTGGGCCAACATACCGGAGACCACCTTGCTTGCTCCGGCCTGACATCGCCCCGACCTACCAGCACCAGCCTCATCCTCCCGACACCAGCGCGCCTCCTGCACCCCTCCACCATGACTTCTCTCCCAGCCACCGCACAAGCCAGCCGCTCCACAGGTCGCCGCCCTTGCCTCACGCCTCGACCGGCCTCGCCTCACCCTCCTCATCCTGCAGCCTTCCGCACAAGACCCCACGAACCTGCAGCACCCTACTTCCCTTCCCTAGCCCCCATCGGTGCGCATCACTCTCCCAGCCGGCCTCCTCACCCTCCCGCACTGCCACACCGCACTCCACTACCTCCCTTCACCCAAACACATGTCTGGCCACCGACACACACCCTGAACCAGCCGATGACGCTTTTCACCTCCCTCGAGCAGGCCACCGAAACACCCCTGGTTTGGCAGACCCACAACCCCCTCTTGTGGTAGTATTTTGTTATTTTTAGTGTTATCCCCATTAGGGTTTTTATTTTGGGTTAAATTTTCTCTTAGTGTGTGTGTTGAATTTTTATGAGAATCTTTTTTGTGTAGTTTTGTGATATAACATTGTTGCGCACCAAGGAAATGTTCTATTAAGTGTCTAACTGATTTATTAAATGTTATTTTGTGCTGTGAAAATAATTTTAAGAGAGTTCCTTATGCATTTGATTTTTGAAGTGGTATGTTCATATGTGGTATGGTGCAGTTTTGGTGAAATCCACTTTGTGTCATGTAATAGTGTTTTATTGAATCACGTAGTTGGTTTATTGAAATGTACAATGGTTCAGAATTCATTTTAGGAATTCATTGGTGTGAATTTTATCATAAAATTGTTTTTTTATGGAGGATTAAGTTGGCTTCTTGTGTTTAAAGTCGCGATATGCTTTTCAAAATTGTTTTATTAAATTTTAAATGATTTATTAAATAACATGGATGCAGCGAATTTGGTTTTGGGAAAGTGTTTAGGCACATGTGACTTTAAATGATAATTTCATTGTGTCGTGCACTATGGTCTAGTTTTCCAATATTAATGTTTTCATGAAATGGCCTGGTGGCTCTTTAAAATGATTAGTGAATTATTTTGTTGTCAGGTGGTTTTGGTAAACACTTTATGGATTTTAAATGGGTTTAATAATTATTATTAATGGTGTAAGTTGTGTTTTGAAAACATAAAAAGACTGTTCTTTTGCGCTGGTTGTCCATTTGAATTGTTTTAAGTTAGTGGTTATGTGTTTTTAGTTATTGTGTGTTTATTGCAGTGTGTTTGCTAGGTGACCTCATTACACCCCATTCATCAGCTTGCACATGCTTGTACATCTATGCGAGGCAGGTAACGTCTCCATGTTTGAGCTGCGAGTCGAGGTGGTTCCCCCACTTCACTCTCCTTTAAATTTAGAATTTATTAATTTCTTGGGATTTTATTAATTTTAATAAATGTGAAATAATATAATATAATTAATTTCTAAATGATTATTTGCTGTAAAAAGAGATGTTTATTTTATACAAGGCACTTGAAACATTTTCTTGATGAGCGGACACCCAGAAGTGAAAGAATGCATGTTTGGCCTTTAAACATAATTCATGGAATTTTAAATGTAGTTCTAGTTTTTCAATAAAGGATTTATTTTTAATTGTGAACAAGTGTTTTTGATCACATTAGAAGTAAGGATTTTCCATAAAATTGGTGAAGGACCGTTTGGAACTTTTATAAAATAAATTGTTTTGAAAAACACTATTTGGGGTGACTCGGATGTGATATTTGGTGTACAATGACTACAAGATTTGTGTGTGATGTTTGTGGTGCATGATTGAATTTGTTGACTCACCCCTTTCCTGTTTATTATACGTGTTGACATGGGAACTAGGCATAGCAATTGAATCTCCTGAGAACGATTGCTGCTCTAGTTTAGATTATGCACTAGATAGTGGCCCTTAGTACAGATAACACTATGCTAGGGGATTGGTCCCCTCGGTTAGGCCATGTAGGGAAACACCGAGTGTTAGGGTATTAGGATGTCATAGAGAGTAGGCATGCCTTTAGGATGAGTCACATGTATATTACATTCTGGATTGTTCATGTGCTCCTAGGTTTGACCCATGTTTCCATTAGTGTTTATTTGTATGTGGCGGACGATTGAGAGGTCTACTTCGGTTGCAGGCCCATGTGTGCCACTTTCTCCACCTCCCTTAGTGTGTGTTGTGTGTTATGTGTGGTTTTAATTTTTAACTAACAACTAAAATTTGGATTTCAAAATTGTTCGTGAAAATGCTTTAAAATGAAATGCACATGTTCCTTTCAAACATTGAACTTAATTTTAAATTAGAAAGGGAAATGGGCTATTACTTGTTTTAGAAACGAATGTTTGTGTGGAAAAAATTATTTTATATAATTTAGTACAAACCTTAAATTAGTGAATTATTTGATAATGGTAGTGCATTGGGATTAACTTGTTGGGAACACCTACTGAGTTTTAATACTCATGCCTATAGTGTTTTCTTGTTTTTAGTTTATGTTACAGGTTTGACTTGAGCTTGCTCGCCGGGGGTGAGAGTTGGTTGTGGTTTGTTTAGCGACTCCTGGGGTCATGAGGAGTTTTGTTCATGGTCAGGTTAGTTTGATATTGTTGGATGTGTTTTTCCTTTCCTGTCATTTATCTATCTTGTGTTGTTCAATTTTATTTCTATTTCCCTTTTTTTGGGAGAAATCGTTCCCACTTGCTCTCTGTTGATGCCCTGGCACTTGTCACCAGCCTGGGAGGATCGAGAATGCCTCTCGCGCCATGTCGTGGACTAGATTGGGTTACCGATTCAGGGTCAACAAGGGTTGGTTTGTGACATTCCCAAATAATGTAATAACCAATACCAATTATTTTTCTGAACCATTTTTTATGTCCCTAGGGAAAATACCTATACCGATTTTTTTGTCCAAACTTGTGGTATAGGTCCTCTATGTTAACAAAATCCAACACTAATTATTGATCCAACAGTATAATTCTTATATTCAAACAACTTTATAACTATCCAATGAAATTTTTTATCTTTATATATATATGGTTATTTTGTTTAAAAAATTGAAGTATTTATTATTATAGTTGTTAAGAATAAATAATCACACCGCTTATTCTGATAGTTTGTTCAAACCATTTTCATATTATATATACTAATAGTTTTACCAATATGTTGGTAAAGGCGGACATATATAGACCTATACCTGTAGTTTTGCAAAAACCACTGGTATATGTGTACTAGAAAATATCCTATACCAATGGTTTCTTCAAACTATTGGTATAGTTCTTCATAGACATACCTATACCACTAGTTTTCCAAAACCATTTGTATTGGGTTCCTATAAGAATAGTTATTCATACTTCTAATATTGAACCATTGGTATAAAATATATTTCCAGTAGCTTATACATCTTAAAAATACATCTTTCAGTAATATTCTAGAATATATTTGCTAAATCCATTCATGATTAGTGTTAGATACAATAGGTTTCTTGGGGAATCCCATGTTTCATAATAGTACATGAGAAATTAGAAATAAAAAATCATATGGACAACCTTAGATTTTCACTCTATAGGTATTGCCTAATTAAATGGAGTCTTTTCCCATCACTGTGTATGATAAAGTAATATTAAAGGTCATAGTATATATTTCTTATTAATATGATATTGTTTTTTCAATGTATTTCAAGGTCAACTATTATGATGTATGATTTTTACAAATAGAGTGACCGAAATGTGTAATATGTTTTCATCATTAAGTGTTTCCATAACCTTATTTCAATAAAAAGTATCATCTATTGGGGAGACTACAGTAAAATTTTGGGTAGATGACCCAAGACATCACTACAAAACCTGAGATATTGGGAACCAAGCCGCACACAGTTGTTGAATATATGACCCTAGACAGATCAAAATCAATTTTAGGTGGAGGTGGTATTATATAAATTTTTAGATTAGGTTGGGCCTAAGAAAAAAATTAAACTATCACTACATATTGTATTTTAGAATGAATCAAGACACACATAACTATAATGTGTATTATTCATAGAACAAGATCATATATAGGGAGGTATTCATTTTCATTGCGGATTTTGGTAGGGTGTAAGAAAAATAGAGATGGGTGTCACTGCATATCTCAAGCTAACTAGAATCATGCCACAAATAGTTCTTGTGAGGACACTCACTTATGTATATCGAGTTTTTACATTGGGGTGAGTCAATTAAATATTTATATAATCTATGCATGCACTTAGTATTAGAAACCCCGTTTTTATTACATATCCTTAAATAATAGGAGTCAATAAAACATAGGTCCTTCGATATGGGTTCCGTATATAGATTTGACTCATATTAATGGAATAAGGTGATCTAGTTTATAAAGAATTGATGGATTGGGTTCCAAATACTTCAATATAGATCTAGATGTCGTATAAGGGAGATAAGGTTTTGGGAAAAATTCTACTATGATTGGTTTAACTTTTTTACAATATTAAAATAATGGAAATTTGGATAAAGGTCTTAATTCCTAGAAAACTCTATGTTATTATTTATGGTTGGGCAATTAGGAATTGGGAGAAATTAAATTTAATGTAATGTGTCATAGACTATGAAGTTTTAACATTTTAAAACATGAATATTATAATTTATTTAAAAATATTATAACTAAGATATACTCCCAATAGTTTAATGTATTTCTGAATTAATTTCTTCTCTACATATAAGATTCTTATAGGTTTTAATAGATTCAATGTGATGCATCATGCAACTAAATTTCTGAGAAACCATTAACTAGATGGAGTCATAATATGATTTAAATATATATTAATTAGTGAGTAGGATCAATTGGTGAAAGCATTGTGTTATATATTGGGATAGTCATAATGTGGTTCAAATTTTAAATTCATCTTCACTAGTAATATTAGAGCACTGAGAACTAGATAAATCTCTCCAATGATTAATGTGAAGAGGTAAAAATTATAACTAATATCTTGAATATCATTACTTTTACTGATTTCTTGATTATGAATCATGTGCTATCTCTATTAATTAAACTGATCTATTTTACCAATCCATTTTTTGATTTTATATCTTGCAACAGTTGGTTAGTGATGGAATAATGGAGTGAGTGAAACTAAACAATGATGTGTAAAAACACTTCTATTCTATATACAAATGAGTATGTGGTTTCTTATGAGGGAGAATGATTAATGGTGAGATAATCCCTCAAATAATGTAAGAGATAGTTTGGGAAAGACTTATAATTTAAATCCTTTATCTCTCGATGTATATTTATCAAAGTCCTCTTAAATAGTTTATATCAATCCATTTACTATGTAATGATATTTGGATGAATGATTATATTGGATGTGGTATTATTGATAAAGACCCTATAACTTAGAAAAAAATTGGTTCCATTTCTTATATTTTGTGAGGTACAGTAAACCTATTAATGATATTCAAGTTCATAAGGATAATAATAAATCTTTATACATCCCCCTTTATGGGTATAGCCTGAATCCACATTGAGATGAAATTTGTGGAAATAAGGATTCAATTGGACATTCGAGATACATCTTGGTAATATACCCCCATGAAATCCATTCCCCAATAGAATTTTTCCATTAATATTGTTCAGTCTATAAAATATCCGGTGGCAGATAAATGAAGTTTGAATGTGTCGGACCTTTATAACGCCTATTGGAGAACACCATTCAATATATTATCATTATCGCCTTTTTTATCCTTGTCTCCTGGATTAATATGATAGAAAAGACCCTAATTAGTGGGTGTTACATATTCCAGATTGGACTCCTTGTATAATAGTGGTATATTTACCCTATATATAATTCTATTAGGATTCCATCAAAACATTAATTATAGAAAACCTTATGACTTTTTGGTGAATAAAAAAGGGTGATGTTTACCATGAATTGGTGGATTTTCCCATTTTCTATTATATCTGATGGGACTATTCCATTTTCACGTTATTCAATAGTTGAAGAAGTCAAATGAATTGTTTTTTATGACCACATCAATGACACATATTCTTGGTTTGAGCATATGTGTATCTAATTGATTTTTTTTCATATTATAGGGGATGAAATAGGTGATAATATGTTAAATGAAAATGTAGAAAACTGATTCATCATAGTTTGAATATATCATGGTTGTGGATACATTGGCTAAGCTGTTGGTGTGGTTATTTTTCCATCATGATAAATGATTATGAATTCAATTGTTTTGGATTTTTCTATGATCTATCGAGCATAATCTTTCATAGAGAAAAATTACCCATTAATTATGTTGTATTCATCATTGATTTTTTTTATCATCATCTTTGAGATGCATCTAATTTGTAATCAGACCATTGATAACTAGAGTGGAAGCTCCAAACCACTTATGAGGTATTAGTAGTCAAGTACACTAATACATTATCCACCAGAAAGAAAGATTGAATATATAAGGATATAACTAGTTCAAGAGATAAGAAAATTCCTCGAATAAAATGGTTGTATTTCAGTTCTTATACTTTCCCCCAAATGGTGTCTTAGGGAACAATAAAAATATATCTCACACACATTGTGAGTGTTTCAAAAAATAATCACATCTTTTTATAGGATCCTTTTTTCCACTATTTTATTTTCTATAGTGGGATGTGTTGTCATAAAATATACCATGAATTTTTCTTTTTTTATTTCAATCGTAAAAAACTAATACAAAACTATTATAAAATTATATCCCATCATGCCAAACATCAACTCAACATCAATAATCTTATGATATACTTGATTTGGTTGATATGAGACACCAAATTAATCTTATGAATCTATAAGTAACCTCTCAAATTTTTTACCTCAAGGACTAGCTTGTGGATCCCTTCTCGATGTTAAAATATAATGTCAAGACAATGTTAATTACCATACATTGATAATATAAGTTTTTTTCCTTTCCAAGGACAATTTTTTCATGATAATCATGTCCAATGACAATTATATGGATTCCAAATAATGAATTGGTGGATTCGATTCATCTAGACTCATTATGATTAGTGGGTGTATAGGATACATCATGAGACCATTGAAGTCTTTTTAACTAATAATGAACGAAAGATAGGTGATTATTTTTTCATTAATATGGTTATGTAAAAACACTTTTCGGCTAGATTTTCAATGGAGAACCACATATATGTGCTCATACCTTGATGTCTCCTTAATTATTTATTATTTTAGGGTGGGTAATATTAACAATTTCACTAATATTTTAGAGGTCAATATTGATGCCATAGTGATATACAAAAAATACAAAGAAATATTCATGATGTGACCCTGATAGCACATTTTAGAAAATTCGAATTCAGATTGTGTTTCTAAATCATTTTGAAAACGATCTCGAGGCATTCAAGGTGATTAGTGTTTGGTAGACACTTAACTACTGTATCATTATCATATCACTCCACTATCTTCCCCTCATGGTTCTTAATGATATGATTTACGGAACATTTAGATATAACGTCAGTGTTTTTAAAGAAAAATCACATCACATAAAATTAATAATCCCAACATGGTCCTATAAAAGTAATTCCTTGTTTATATACATAAGAATATATATCTGGTTTTAATGAGTGTTTCCCTCACTATATGAGAGGACCCCAAATTGGGATATAGAGTCAATGAAAAATTATAAGATCGAGTTAAAGAATTCATCCTTAATGAATTATTTTTTTAAACATTTGAATTTAATGCACTCTTTAATTTTCCAAATTTTTTTCTTAACCATAACTATATTAGATTACCACTTCAGGTATTGGATTTCTTAAATGAACTTTTTACATTATGAACATATCAACCTCAGTTTCCACTTTGGTAGTAAGTTTTTGATTTGTACTCATACAATCTACGTATAACTATGGTGATTCTTAAGAAACCCCTAATGATGGATGGTTAACTCATGATCTAATCTAGGATTACTCATATAGTTTCAAAATAATTATCTCTATATTTCTTTAATAGGGTCATTTATTCCCATTTTCTCATTGAGGTACATGATGGAATTTATCTAGGTGGGACACGATTCATCCTATACACTAATTTTCAGACACATTAGTTCATCCATCTTGATTGAGAAACCTTCCAAAACATCTAGAGGGAATTCACAATATCTTCTACCCCTCAATATTAATTCATATTATTCCAAAATATGGAGGATACATGATAAGCTCTTAAAGTAAGAGGAAAGGTAATTTTTGTCACAAAAATTCTGGTAGAAATTTCTTCTTTGGAGCTCTAGAAAAAGATAACGGGAACTGCCATGTGAGACACTAGCTTAATGGGTGTTATGTATGGACCTAATAATGTAGAGATCTCTAAAGGTTCAAGATGAAACCCTATGACATAATCAATAGAGGAATTTATAATACAATGGTAATTATATATCACAGAAGATATCTTAAACATAGGGTTACATATATCCATATATAGAAAGATAAATGCATCTTGTTGATTTCTTTGTACCAGAGTTAACACCTCAATTTGGAAAATATGGGAACAATATAATCACCCAAGGGGTGCCATATATTACAAATAGTGGAATCCAACCCCATTGGTTCCAAAAAATGTTAATTTACATTTTTCACAAATAGATTCCCTTGTCTCATGGAGAATTTTGAATTCATATACGAGAAATAATATGGAAAAAAGAGAGAGATATAACTAATAAAACACTCCAACATTCTAATTGAATGAGAAAATTAGAAATTATATGTATGATCGTGTTTCAAACACATGTATATGGATCCATTTCCTACCCAATAAAATTATGACTAACAATTCTTATTATTCCCCAAGAGAATTAGATTTAGACAGGAGATCTCTGAATTTGGTGTTCCACATGATTTTTTAATGGGTATTCTACTCAATCATACCATACTATAGAATACTAAACATAAATGATGATTGATCTCTCTCAATATACCTTATATATTGATAATATTAGATTGGAATGAGATTTATTTTGGACCCATTTTCCTTTAAATCTCAATAAAAATTGATAACACTGTGCTTTACAAATGGATAAAAATGTTATATTCCCTTATATCACAACTTTATGATCTTATATTATAAATGAGATGATCCCATGACATCCATTTTGATTGATGTCTATAAGACATACTTTTTTTGATAACTTTAGTCTCAAATCTCATGGAAAATATAGGGATTCAATAAAGGCCTCCTGGATCTATTTTGAAAAATAAAGAAAATAAATGATTTAAATATTGGTGAGAATTATGACTAATTTATTTCAAATATCATATTTCACCCTATTCTACATAGGATATATTTGTTATTTGGGATAAAATTTAACTATAAAAGATGTATACACTAGTGTATTCTATCTTTGTCATTGATTAGAAGTCATTTTTTATGTTTGTATGATATATTTTATTGACAAACCCATTAGTTATTCCCAAATAGAAAGATGGATACTTGATTATTGACCATCTTGTATAACTCTGCTAGAGTAAGCTCCAAAAGGCTCAATATTATCATGAAATTTTTATTTCACTCACTATAGTACCCATCTATGAGTATTTGTCGTATATATATCCTATGATATGATTTTGGTTGATTAGAGTGGGAAATCATGACCTCATATTCCTCTCCCTCTATAGTCTCGTTCTCACCATCCCTAATTTTGGATGGGTTCAGGATCATATACATGTTCTTTATTTGAGAAAATACTAGTTACATAAATGATGTTGACTGATCCATATAATGACTATTTATCTGATGATAATTTCATATGGTAGGAAAATTCCTATTATATCATTTGGTGGGATGGTACTCATTGTTCTAGTGCTAGTGGTAGGAAATAAAAAAACGGTTTGGACTGTCTTGATACTTTTTTTCATTTCCTCTTCTAGTAATATTTTATTTATTTGCTTCATCTACCATTACTGAATTGTTACATAGAAGGAGTTGACATAGAAATCATGGGGGGAACTCTATTTTAAGAAGATTGATTCATTTAGGCCTTGAGTATTTTGAGTACTCAATCAATCACTTTCTTGGACATCCACGAATAATTTTTTTTTCAAATTGATTAATTTTGTATTGATGAGATCTTAGAGAAACAATTTGTTGATCCATGATAATTTAGTAGTAGTAGTGGACCTGAGTTTTAATCCAATGTGTACAATTCTATAGGTGTGTTTCATTTTTGGTGTGGGATTAATAAGTATAAAAAATAATGGAATTAAACTTGATTGGTCTTAAATTAAAATATTAATATAATGACCTAAATTCATACAATCCACTTATATGTTTTATTAAATACTTATTAAATTTTTTAAACTAGTATTCTCTCTTTAATCAAGTGGAATTTCACCCAATTTCCCTCAAATTGATTTTTTGGTTTAATTATAGGGATGAAATGCTCATTGAAACCTCCAATCTCCCCTGAAATATAAATCATAGATATTTTATTACTATTAAGTAAAAAAATGATCACAATTCGAGGAAAAGGAGGAAACCTAAGTCCTCTATGTTTGGGATCCATCATACAAGGGAAGACACATTCAATGTGTATAAAATGATTAAACACATCAATATATAAATAGTTCAACGGGATCCAAATATTTAAAAAAGATACTAAAGTGTTAAAATGGATAATTCATTAATTAGGGATACAAATAATCTCCTTAGATCAACCAATAATGGATTTGTTTTCTATCATTATAGTTATAAAAAAAGTACTGAAAAAAATAGTAAATGATAATGCAACATTAGTTTTTTTGACCATCATAAAATTAAACTCCTTTTCTAGTGAATATATCATATTTTATGGAGTAATTCTATATATTCTTCGATCTCCCATCTTTGGCTATGTGATTCACATGATTTTCGTCTAATGAACCTCATAACACTGAATTATCTCTAAAATTCAGAGTTGAACATCATTTCATCAAATTGACTCCATGTTTAAATGGTCATAATTTATACAAATTAGTTCTTAAATATTATTTAATAATGCATTCTACTCCTATAGTCGATCTTTATAATCTTATGTGGATAATTGATGATAAACTATTTTCTACTTGAAAACATTACTCGATGTTTCTTACTCTATCGGGAAGGATAAAATATATGTGATAGGATCTTGGACTCTATATTTTATGTGTAATTGGAGTTGGATTGGATGTCATCGTAATTAGTAATCAAAATCATAGATGTGGGCATGCACTTGGGCCTAAAAATCCTCTAAATTCTTGTCCCTTCAAACTAATCAGGTTCATCCTAACCTCATCTAGGATTTTCATTTTTCTTCAAAATTAATTGAAATGGTTCATAGTATTAATCCTATACATGAACTCAATTTCATATTCCAGCAACCAAATTTATTCAAACTCGTCAGAAATGTTTCTTTGTCTCATGTGATTACTGTCAACAAGGATGATCTGTTTGTTATCTATTTTCTAAAATTCATTATTGAAGGAATATTCAATGAATTTTTGTCAATATAGAACCAAAATATTTGTAGAACATAAAATAAATTAGTTTTAATATTTTTAAAATCATTTAGAAGGATTAATATGCTTTATTTATATTCTACCGATTATTAGTTTTTATTATTCCAGTACTACTTCAGCATCAAGGCACTATTCGAAACTCTTGTCATGTTTGGAACATAGTGATATTAAAACCAATCATATGTATCATGGGTTTGGTTTTCCAAATGTGAGGATTGACTTCCTAATGATATGTTCTTATACCTAACATTCAACATAAACACGGGGATCAACAACATGTAGTACATCTTCAATATGTGGGGATCATCATCCAAATGTTATTTTCTTGAACCTAATGTTCCACTTAAATGTTGTTTTCTTCTTGAAAAATTATTTTCTAGAACATAAAAATACACAGAAATGTGAGGATCATTTTTTAAGATTATGATACCTGGAATAAGAATTAGTTAGGAGGAAGTGACTATGATGAGTGCTTGAAGTTGGGTTTCTTTTCCTAAATTTCTACGCACGACCATTAATTTTCTTTTTCATGCATGATCACTTCCGTTTTTTACATATTTAAATATATATTTGAAAAAAAGTTAGAGAATTTGTTTTTCCAAAAACATTTCTTCATTAATAATCCACTGGATTCATAAATTTATTCTTCCATTGATAAATCCTAAATAATTTCAAAACAAATTAAATCCATTTAAAAAAACTATAAATCAACTTCAATTATCTTATAATAGAATTATAATTAATTTTTTTATATTTAGAATTATAGAATTAAAATTATGCCTCTTTTAAATTATGTAAAGAATAAATTTAGGAAATAGAAAATAAAAAATTATATGTTCAAAAAATTTAATTCCAATATTCAATGTATAGGTTCACAATAATTTTCAAATTTAATAAGACATTCAACAATATGTTTTGAGAAAAATAAAAATTATGTTCCAAATTTTATAAATGTCAAACAACAATAATTTACCCTAGATTTCATGAATTGAAGGGGTTATTTTGGTGAATAATGAACCAATTTGTTCAAAATTTATGCCCACATCCCAAAAAATTAATAATTTGTTTCCACTCTCCTTTTTCCTCTAAAAAAGTTGTAGAGAAAATGTTATATTTTTAAAAGGGATTTCCCATAATTACATCACCAGAATCAAGCATTTTCTAAAGAGAGTCTTTGAAGATGAGGAAATCATCAATATCATTCTCCACTATTAGGTGATGAGGTAAATACTCTCAGTGTACAAGGAAGATAGTATCCATGGGCATATGAGATTCCAGATACTTGAGGAGATTATTTTCCATTATAGAAATGAAATATCTAAGTACCACCTCATTATTTATTGCATATTTCCTATTCATGAAGCCATCAACACTTGGGTGGATCTGATCCTTCTTCCGTACATTACCAGAGCCTCATTATTTTTGTGTTCATTATGGTGGGGTTGAGGTTGATTATTGAATTATATTCATGGTCGAAGATTATTTTTTAGATATATAATTGGTAATAATTAATACTTATTCCATTATATTCATTCTTAATTGATTTGTAGGTACAAGATAAATTTTAATTATAGTTCAAAAGATATGGTCTATAAAAAATGGACGCACTACTAAAAATCCAAAAAATCTACAAGGATACATATATGGGATTAAAAGTGTTTATGATTTATTATGAAATTCTTTATGCATTTCTGAAATGAATAATTTAAAGGGAGATATTTTTATATAGAATTAGTGAAACATTTATCCCCATTAATAAAATCTAATACTATCTTATTATAATGTTTTTTTAATTTAAGAGATAAAGAATGTTCATTTTTCAAAATGAGGATATTTAATGACAAATAAATTGACAGTGAAAATATTCATAATTTATTATATTATTTTATTATAGATTTATTTACCAGTTGAAAGCTAGGCCTTCAAAAATCATAACTAAAAATCATAGAATTATTTCCTCCTACCAGTCTACTATTCTAATTATAGGGAAACTATGGGAAACAAAATTAATCAAGTTTTATATTGGATCTCTAATGGTATTGAATATAGGGAAGGATGTGTTCCCAAAATTGGGTGGTGGAGGAGTCATAACTACCCACTCATGATATTGTTTTTTTAGATTCATATGAACCTGTTGACCCACTATTTCTTCCATCTATGTTTCAATTTTATAAATAGAACCAATTATCTATACAGGAACTTATTTTTGGGAATAAACATTCACATGAGATACATAAAATTATTTTCATACAATCACAGGATATTGATATTCACCCTGGGAAGCACCCATATGACATTCATATAATATAGAATAATAGTTAGGCAATGTGCGGAATACCTAGTCATCCACAATTATTATATTAAAATAAATTTTTTATTTTAGGTTATTGAAATTTTTTTCCTTGATTCTACCTATTATAATGATTTTCCTTTGTTATGACAGATTTATTATCTATAAAATACTTTTTTGAATATTCATGTTATACTAAGTATGAAAATTTCCTTTTAGAAAATCAGTGTTGAGTCACCTTTGTTTTTCCAAATCTATTTTATATAGAGAACACCACTCATATATACCAAGTTGTTTGGATTCATCATGTGGTATTTTGAATGTTTCCCCATTGCTTCATAAATCTTTAGCTGATATATTCTACACATATCTTAATTAGAGATTGCGAGTTGGTATGTACTTCATTTTTCATTTATTTCTGGTGTGTATGAATTCTTCCCAAAGTTTAGTTCATAGTTGATTTTTCATCAACACCTCATCATTTGTTACTCAAGGTTTATATATCAACATCATTAATCAACAATATTTAAGGTGTTGAAATTTATGAAATCATATTGATAAGGATGTGTTATAGGATCATCATAATAATTGTGAAAAGACATGAAGTTATCTTTTTTCTTTTTGGTGATCCTATTTGGATGTCATCCTCATTAGGATTTCATCCTATCTCTAGGTTATTCTATAATATGTTTTATAATAAATATTATTTGGAGGGTTAATCCAATAATTTTCATTAAACATCACCCAAGTGAATGTGGAGGATAATGTATTCAAGAAAACTGATTGACTGACAACTATTTCAATAATAAAAATCATGAGAATACAGAATTGTTTTGAGGATGAGGATGTGTTAATAATTCAACCTTACCTATGGTATAGGGTATACATTTTACTACTACTATTGTTTACTCTTTTGTATGTGGTTTATTATAAGCCCAAATTAGATGGTGTTGGTAAAAATATTTAAAATTCCTTTAGTGTAGTGGGTTGGGTCAATTATTTTATCGATACTCTATCAGCCACCACTTCATCGTTATTTATTTTTATCTTTTTTCATGCCAAGGTATAGATATTTATCATGAAATGAATTTTATATCCCTCTAAATGGAGGTGGGTTGAATATGTATTGGTACCCCATTATTTTTCATTTTGTGGATTCCATGACATTCTTGGATACCTCACACATCACCCCATTAATGTATCATCCATGTTGGTCACACAGTTTCTAGGTGTTGGTGTTGGTTGGGTTTCATTAAATGCTTCGATTTGTATATAGACCTTCGAATCAATAAATTTTTATTTATGTGAAAAAATTATACGATGCAATTTTGGGAGGACTCTACTGGACTGGTAGTGGATTTAAAAGTTATATTCTATAATTTCCCCATCCTTGAGTATATATGTCAGATGGGGCATTCAGGACTAAGAGCTGATGTTTTCTATTATTATCAAGGGAATCACACTAAATATTTTCAGGATGCTTATAAAATTTCAGAGTCATGGCCATTGAAAGGGAATCCAAGTGTATTTTATGATATTATTCATCAATTATCAAGATATGGTTTTTATAACATTCAATAAGAAATGTAATTTTTTTTATATGTTAAATGGGATTCTAGAATTCGATGTTCAAATATTGGAAGAATTTTTATAATAGTACCTCTCTAACATCATAATGAGAACTGGCCATCATCCAAAACCTGGTAGACATAGTTTTGTTTTCTGGATACATCCATATATTAGTGTATTAGTACACATTAATAGAGGGAGATTCCCCCTCTACCTATATTTACAATTGAGGTATTTTTTCTACCGATTTAACTTATCTGGATATCATCATGAATGAGGAATTCTCCGCATTTGAAGATTTAAAATTGGTATTTGATCCAGGAGCATCCAATACCAATCTATACGAAGGATTAATTTTATGAATGTTAGAGGAGGAAAGGAATTACTACTACGATATGGCCTAATCAAGGGGATGATTCCCATAGTGAAAACCATGAGGAGATCCACATGGATAAGTTCAATAAATAACCTATATATTATCATGGCGAGAACCTCTATAGTATGTATAACAATAAAAATTTTACAATGAAATTGTGGGTTGGTGACTTGTTACAAAAACCATTGTATTTCATTGGGGAAATTGTCAACAATCAATGTTTGTATACATAATTTCATTGATACATGAACATCCATTGACAAATCCACATTGTCAAAATTCATTACTAAGTGACTCGTGATTCATGTGGATCGTGATAGTACCATTTTATGTAGACCCATTGAATAATCCATACATTTTTGGGATATTCCATCCATATATCCAAGATTGATGAGGTATATAAGAATTCTCTTCACTCATTGTTTGAGTAAGTATGTGGCCATATTCAGTTTATATGGGAACATGTTCCAACTATTGAATGGAATCTAAAATTTGTTATAAAAATCTATGTTGGTTAAAGAATATGAACTCACCCCATCACCATTTTCTTTATAACCTGAAAACCCCCAGTTGGAATTGGGATATGACCCCAATCCATATTTCCACCCTTCACCAAAATCAAATTGATGATCCTCTAGAATGAGATAAGGAATACGTACCAAATTTTATGTATCCTATACAATATATACATTAAAATCTTCATTATAATGATTATGAATATATCATTGAATCCTTTATTCTACGGAGATATAACAACTATGGTAATCCACTACTGAAACTATGATATATGGATATATTTTATTGATAATAGCAATGATATATTCCTGCATTGATATCCCTACAATAATATATGGATGATATTTATGTTAATAATTAATTATCCTACATGTGAGGATCATATAAAGTTTATATTCATTTTTAAAAATTCCATAAACAATATATTACTAAGCCATATATATAAGGTAACCACATCTATTCCACATTCATTTTTTATTATAAGACAAAACATTAAAATAAAAACATATTTTTTTCTTGAAAAATATTCAAAATTATCAAATTTACCTATTCATTTCATGTACACATATTTAAAACCCTTTAAAAACATTTTAAAACATGGGATGATCACAACAATGTCAATGAAGGACACAAAATGATTAAATTCATTAGTTTATGGAAAAATTGAATACCAATTGAATCTTTACAATTATCTCAAATTTATTTGAGAGAAATAAAAAAAATTATTTTCTCATTAAATCACAGACACTATTTTCTCAAAGAAATCCTGTTAAACCAATAGAAAGATAATATAAATCATATAGGTATCACAGGAAGTCATAATTCATATTTTTCATACATATTAAAAAATTGATAGGGACAAATTGAATCTCTGTAGTACCCAATGTATTGGTGGGATATCAAGGACCCATAAATACTTTGTTTAACATGGCACCACCCATCCTTGGTTTATCATGGAACCATCGATCCTTTGTTGATAACATAACCATCCATCATTGTATTATAATAGAACCACCCATAATTTTTATATAATGGATCTGCAGATCATCATAAACAATTCCCAAAGAAAAATTTGTTTTAAAAAACAATTTTCATCTCCAAAATAGATTTTCCTTTTTAAAAACCATTTTCAATAACATGAATTATTATAAAATTTGAAAGAGGGGTTTTGTGTGGAAAAAACAAGACATAATTTAAAGGAATTCATTATACATATAATTTTTTTGGTACTGGTAAACATTTTTGTCACTATAAACCTAAAAATAGAACATTAAATTTTTCATATATAAAGAAATTAAAACATTGTGTACAAAGATTAATTTTATTTTTGAAAAAAGTTGAAATAAATATAATAATTCCATTTATAAAACATTCATGTTCATATAAGTAAATTCCTAAAATAAAATTAAAAAAAATTATATTGAAGAGAAATGTGGTTTGCTGAAAACTATAAAAAAGGATTAGATTAATGAAAATAATCTTACCAATTTTAAAACATCTAAATCATAGTCCCCATGACTCCACAAAATTTAAAAAATATTTAAATATCTATAGAATAGATCAATTAAATATATAAAATTTAAAAGGGGTTGTCTATAAATCTCTAAAATGAATATAGATGCACAACATCGAAATATAACTCAACAATAGTAATTTGAGACAAAGACCCTTACCTCAAGTTTTATTGATTTTTCTCATTATTTATTATCCTAAAATTTTGCTAATTATTTACTTTATTGTTAAATTTTTAAGTTTTTATTCCTTTAAATTCACTTATATAAATTCTTTTAATCAATAAAGTTTGCATCGGATGTTTAGATGATATTTTTCTTGTATGTCCCAAAATGGATTCAGTGCGATGAAAATGATCAAATAAATCATTTTTTAAATATATAGAATAATAAAAATGAAATTATTTTAATATTTATATATCAATTATAATTCATAGAAACAAACATGAAATATGAATAAGAATAATGAACTATGTTATGATCATAGAGACAATATAACGTACATAAGAATAAGTAACATTTCCATTTTTCATCGATCATTATGAAATGAAGGTTTATTTTTAAACAATGGTAAAATAACATAAATATTAACTTATTTCTTTAAAGATAATTATATATATCATCTATGTGAATTTTTGATGAAAATATAGTCACATTTCTTTTTGGAAGTGGAAATCCACACATACGCACAGACGTCATTAACAACTTTTGGTGTAAGAAAGAAAATGATATAATATACTTTAATAATAATAAATATTAAATTTATATAAAAACAATTCATGTATATCTCATATATTCATGAACTGTATCATTATAACCTTCCATGTAATGTGTTAGTGAATAATGTTTCACATCACTTCATGAGGTTGTAGTTTTTCATAAAAACGAGTGTGCTTATTTTTCCCAAATGGAATGGAGTGTAAGAAGATATATGCTATATAATAACAAAAAAATTAAAATTATAATAAAAATATTATATATACCCTTTAAATCTTTAATTATAAAAGGTTGTGATATGCAATGATGGAAAACAAAGGACATTTGTCCGCGAGGTATTAGTTCAGCATACATAATAATGATGATTTAATATTGTATTTAATGTAAGATGAGATTGATTTAGGTTATTAAATTCAAATAATAACATATTAAAAGGTGGGATATTATTTTTTTGTTACATAATGAATTTAAAAATATTTTATGTGGTGGAAGAAAAAATTAAATAAAAATAAATGGATAAAAACAATATCTTTTATTCTGATAGACTCCTAATATAACCCCACCATACATTATAGGATGGGTTTATGATAAAATTATGGGATATATGTGAAAGAGCACAGTTGTGGGTGCCCTCAAAATATTAGTGGTTTTTGGGGTACTTAAGTGTAGTAGAGTGGTGGACCAAGGTTGTTTCACAAAATTTGAAGTAAATTAAAACTACTTTTTAAAGGTATTTTAAAAAATAAAATAGAATATAATTATAACAGTACTTGAAGGTATAGGGGTTGTTTATATTTTATAAATCTAGAAGAAGTTTTCTTGAAGAAGATTGTATTTTTTTGTTTTTAGTTTTGAAATGAAGCTCGATTTAAATGACACAATAAGAAGATGTTTTTTTTAAAAAATATTTAAAAGGAATAATCGATCGTACTCAACCTATTCATTTAATTATTAATAATTATCATTTAAATCAATATCCACTTAATTATGATCCCCTAATTTGTTAACCCTTGAACCCTAAAAGATTTAACTTAACCACAAAGATGAAATTACTTAAACCCTAGGCTAGCTTCGAAACACGCAATCGTAGCACCCTACTTTAATTGTTGTTATAAAGTTTGATTTTTGGTAAATTGTTAATTAGAGAACATATCTATTATGGAAATAAGGATTAATTGTGTTTAGGGGTTATATTTGAACACTACAAATTTATCTTATGTAGTTTTGTATTTACGATTAAAATTGCGCTCCCATAATTTACACAAAATCTCGACTTCTAGTGTTTTTATGTTAATTGTTCAATTGTTTTATTCGTTTCTTATAATTTAAAAACAAAATTCATGGATCATATTAATTTAATAAATTTATCTCAATGATTCAAAATAATTAAATTAATAGGGTAGAAGTTAGATCAATCACTAAGAAAATTAATCGTCATTGGGTGGTGTGGTCATCCTGTATATGTTTTGAATGAGAAAAGGAATGAAAGGGTAGAACCCAATATCCTATCCACTCTTGATTCAAACCCAATTAGGAATTTTTAGAGAAGAATAAAATGGAAGAACACGTGAGATTAATTGAAGAAATATTAATGATACAAAATGAATGAAAAGAAATACAAGGAGGAGGTGGGAGAGGAGAGCCTTTTTGGAAGAGAGGTTTGGAGAAAGCCTTACTTCTTCCATGAGTTATGAGAGGCTCCCAATAGACACCCTTTCTGAAACTCCTTACCAAATCCTCAAACCAATTTACAAAAGGGTGAAAACCCCCTTTAAATATAGTTTCTAAGGGTTAGGGTTACATTAATTTTTTATGTGTGAAATGAAAACTCGGCCAAATATTTTATTCCAAGTTGTATCGCATAGATGGCCACCAAAACGTGTGTATTGGCCCACTGTCTAGTAGAATTATTTGTTCCTAATTATGTCTCAGAGCTGCCCAAAAAATTTGGGATCAATAAAAGCCATGATATAGAGGCAATGGACCAAATGGTGAAGTAATGTCCAATCTGGATGGTTCTGTCCAACTTTGTCTTCATGGACCATTTACTCCCATCAAATTCACAATATAGCTCCCATGCACTAAATAGAATTTTTATCCCATTAGTCAGGAACATAGTTAAAAAAAATTAAGTCAAAATAATATACAGAAATATATTTATGTTCGAAATACTACAGTTAATTTTAAAAGGGTAAAACATGAATTTTCATTAAATTTTCAAATGAATGATCTAATCCCAAATATTTCATAATTTAACATATTTAGCATAATTTGAGGAAATTATATCATCAATTATAAATAAAATACTCAATAAAATTGTGTTTTATCAACTCCCCCACACATATCCTTTTTCACTCCTGGGAAAAACCTCATATCAAGTAAACATCAATATCAAAACGAATTTTAAAACACATAACCCAGAGATACGACAATTACAAACCAGGAAACAAAATATATCATGCCTCATAAAAAACTATTATTTCAATTTCTTCATTTATATCATTCAATATATTTCCACTTCATTTATCCTCCCATGCAAAAAAAACTTACCTCACTTAAATTTTTTCTTATCACACAAATGTCAATTTATAGCAATGTCTTTCTCATTCAAACTCATACAAGGGTCACCATAGGCTTGATAAATTTTTCCATTGCCACCCGATGTGAGTCAAGGACATATGTTTATCATGAGGACTTTTTAGGGTTGTTCTGTGGATTCTGGATGGTAGGATTTATATTTGAAAAACTCAGAGGCTGAATGAGGAGAGCCTGACTCATTATGAAGGAAAATTGCATTAATGTAATTTTCTCTTAAATATGGTATCCTCATTAATAACCTTGTCACCAATTCATCTCCATCATCATGAATAGTCATGGAAGGTATACACTATTCATCATTTCAGAAACACAATTTTCAATCTTCTCGAAAATAGTTTTTCATGAAAGATTCATATAGGGACAACATTCTTTCTTTTAAGAAGTTCCGGAAAGGCACAACTTCACATGTCATGAATGCTCCAGAAAAGTTACAGATTTCAATAGAATGGTTTTTTCAGAAACAAACACATCTCATCGGAATTTAAATTTCCACCCAATGTATCATAGAATGTTGTAGCACAACACAAGATAGAATCCCCCACACTTAAGTTCAACTATATTATGTAATTTCACTTCAAGAGTTGGTTGGACAGGGAAAATTGGCTTGTAATGTGGCTAACCATTCAGGTTGTTCATGGCTTTTAAGGGCTACAAGAATTAAATGTTCAAGGTATTCCATTATAAAAATGGATTCCTTGAAATAGTGGATTTAATACCAAACAAATGCCTCAATCATTTAAACATAAGTACTTCAAACCCTCTTGTTTTGACCGGAATTAATCAAATTCTAGTTAAATCAAGCATGGTTTGGTTCCCTCAATAAGTGTGGTGAATGTAAAGAATATGAAAATAATGGTATAAAAACCTCACAGGAATGTGATTTCTAATATAAAGACAGTGATATGTGGAATGGGATTCAAAATTCAGTGTACTTTTCATTAAATTACTAAATATTGGAACATGAAACAAAGTCATTTCAGCATTCATTTAAGATTAGTTTAAAGGGATAAATTGATTCCATTATTGATATGGATTTCAAAATAATGATGAGAATCATTTCATCTCCAAATTTTAAAAAACACACAAAAAATTGAAATATAAAAACACAAAATTTGAAAAACACATATCTTTTTGTATTCCATAAATAGGAAAACAATTGAAATTACTAAACTAAAAGGTTCCCTCCCCCACACTTAAAATATTGCATTGTCCTAAATATGAACCCATGAGATGATATATGCACATGAAATGTATAATTTGAAATAGGGAAAATAATAAAAATGTTAAAGGGTTATGAACAGCTGGATGTGCTCAAGTGATGATGGGGTCATGTAGTGTTATAAAATCCACTAAGTAGGAAGTCCCTCAATGTATCTCTTAAAACATTTCCCATTGACTGTAGATCTCCATCATGTGTCCTCTTGTGTGATCTCCACATCCCCATAAGGAAAAACATTAGTCACAACATAAGGACCTAACCATCTGGAATGCAACTTACCAGGCATTAGCTTAAGTTGTGACATATAGAGAAGGACTTTCTCTCCAACATGAAACTACCATTGTTGGATCATTTTGTCCTGAGTTTCTTTTGATCTTTCCTTGTACTTCCTTGAGTTCTCATATGAAGACAATCGAATCTCCTCAAGCTCTTGAATTTTCAACATCCTTTGGATTCCAGCTTGGGCCAAATCCATGTTGAATTTTTTAATAGCCGAATAAGACTGATGCTCAACTTCCACAGGGAGATGAAACACATTCCCAAAAACAATCCGAAATGGTGCCATACCAATCGGTATATTTTATGAGTTCCTATAATCCAACAATGTGTCATCCAAGTGCATGCTCCAATATTTCCTATTTGGCTGTAGGATTTTATCTAAAATATTTCTCAACTCATGATTTGAAACCTCATCCTGGCTATTTTTTTGGGGCTGGTATGGTGTTGATTTTTTCTGTGTCACCCCATACATCCAAAGGAGGAAAGACAAATTCCGATTGCAGAAGTGTGTCCCTTGGTCACTGATGATGGCCTTTTTCACTCCGAACCTGCAAAATATTTTCTCTTTGACAATGTCTACAACAACATGAGAATCATCAGTCCTGGTGTCCATATCCTCCACCCATTTACTCACATAATCAACAGGAACCAAAATATATAAAAATCCAAATGTACTAGGAAAAGGACCCATAAAATCAATTCCCCATATATCAAAAATATCACAGAATATTATGGGTTTTTGGGGCATCTCAGGTCTCCTTGAAATGTTCCCTGTGTGTTGGAAATGAGAGCTTGACTTACAAAACACAAGGGCATCATGGAATAAGCTAGGAAACTATAATCCAAAGTAAAAAACTTCCCTAGTTTTCCGTGGGGTCCAAAATCTCCACCACAAGAAAGTGTATAAAAAAATTTAAAATAGACTCCAACTTGAGATCATGAACACACCTCCTAATAAATGGATCACTACATATGCGCCATAGGTATAGATCATTTCAAACCTAAAATATAGACTCACTCTTTAACTTTTGGACTTAATGTTTCTTTAAATTTTCAAGTATTTCAGATGAAACAAGGATGTTAACTAAATCTGCATACCAAGGATGCATACCTGAGATGAAATAAAGATGCTAATAGGGGAAAGTGTCCTGAAGTGATACATGGTCCAAGTTTTCATCCTCTAGTGCGTGAGTAAGACTATTCATGTGGTATGCCATTAGGCTTTCTGGCCCATTTTTTTCCTTTATCTCAATTTCAAATTCTTGATGAACGAGCATCCATCTGATTAGGTTGGTCTGTGGGCCTGGCTTCTTCAAGAGGTACCCCAGAGCTTCATGGTTAAAAAAAACAACTTTAGAGCCCAATAAATATGAATAGGGTTCATCTAAGGCGAATATAATATAAAAAACTCATTTTCTGTGGTTTTGTAGTTTGATTAGGCTGAATCCAGTTTCCTTGATGCATATGCAATCACATTTGAACGTCCCTATACCCTCTGAAATAAGACAGCTCCAACCGCGAAGTTGGTGGCGTCACACATAAGCTCAAAAGGAATCTCCCACCGTGGGGGCTATATGATCAGTGGAGTGGTTAGACACTTCTTAAGGTCATCATAGGAATTCCTACAAGAATCCTCAAACACAAAATCAGAATCCTTTTAAAGTAATTGTGACATAGGAAGAGAAATCTTACTAAATTCATTGATGAAGAACCTATAAAATCCCACATTCCCTAGGAAAGATATAACATCCCACACACATGAAAGATATGGTAAGGATTAAATAATGTCTATCATAGATCTATCAACCTCTATCTCATATTTTGAAACTAAATGCCCTAAGACAATGCCAAGCACTACCATGAAATGACACTTTTCAATGTTCAGGACCAGATTCTTCTCAATATAACGATTCAACACCTATCCCAAACCACTTAGACATTGATCAAATGAAGAACCATACATTGTAAAATCAGCCATGAATACCTCCATGATGTTCTCAATCAAATCAAAAAAAAAATACTCACCATGCATCTCAGGAAGGTACCTGGGGCGTTGCAAAGTTTAAATGACATCCTTAGGTAGGAAAATGTACTGAAAGTACAAGTGAATGTTGTGTCATTTTGATCATCCAGAGCAATAATAAAATGAAAATATCCAGAAAATCCATCCAAGAAACAATAACGTGTCTTCCCAGCAAGTCTCTCAAGTATCTGATCAATAAATGGGAGGGGGAAATGGTCCTTGCAGGTATATTTATTTTGTTTCTTATAATCAATACACATGCACCAACTATTTTTCACCCTCATTGGAACTAACTCATCTTTATTATTCTTAACAACATTAAAACCACTTTTCTTAGGAACATCCTGAATTGGACTCACCCAATGGGAATCTGAAATAGGATAGATTATACCTACCTCGAGCAATTTTTCAATCTATTTTTTAACAACCTTCAGGAGGGTTGGATTGAGTCTCCTTTGTGGTTACCTCACCAGTTTAGCCCCATCCTCCAAAAGAATCATATTCATGCAAATGGAGGGGCTAATACCTGATATGTTAGCCAAGGTCCACCAAATTTCCCGGTTGTTCTCCCTCAAAAGATTCAAAAGTTTTTCTTCATGTTCAAAAGGGATATTGTTAGCAATGATTACAAGTAATTTCTCACCACTTAACAAGTATGAGTATTTGAGATTTGGTGGAAATGGATTGAGTTCTAGTGTAAGGGGTGGTGTATGGATGGAGACTCAGAAGGAACTAAAATATATGCACAAAAACTATTAGTATCAGAATATACATTTTCAATATCAAAGAATAAATCATCAAATCCATCAGCATACTCAATAGTCATGTCATAATTAGATTTCACAGGATCAAAATCAGAATATGATTGTATTTCAAAATAAAATCTAAGAGAGTGTTTTGCATTAGAAATATGTGTGGAACTACTCTTAGACATAAAACTAGAGCCAATACTCATAATCTCCCTAAGCATAGGACAATCAAAATCCATAGGGTTTTTATTTGGTGGTTCATAATGGGAGATAAAAAATGTAGAATGATCCTCAGAGGGGTACTTCATGGAATCCATAACATTAAATATCAAAAAATAATCCCCAAAATCCAGGGAAAGTATATTCTTGTTGAAATTTATTATAGATTTTGCAGTTTTGAGGAAGGGTCTACCTAAGATAATGGGATCATGCGAACTTACCTGATCGTCCTCCATGTTAAGCATGTATAAATCTGCTGGGAAGATCATGTCTCTTACTCGGACTAGTACATCCTCAAGGACTCCGACTGGATATGTTGTAGCTCTATTTTCCCATTTCACCACTACTCTCGTCAGATTCAACTCACCAACCTAAATAAAAGAGAATACAAAGAAGGGCATCACATTTATCGATGCTCCCAAATCCCAAAGTGCATTAGAAAAGTGAAAATCCCTTTTGGCGCATGGGTTGGTCAATGTTCCTATATCCTTGCACATTGTTGGCATTGCATGATTTGGTGTAATGAGGGATGACACATTCCATCCAAGATTTATCCTCTTATTTCCCTTGAGGCCTCTTGGATTAGTATAATGTTCTTTTAAGAATCATCCATACCTTGGAATTTTCTTAATGGATTCATGTAGAGGAATATTGATCTCTACATGCTTGAATGTGTCCAAAACCAACTTTTTCATTACTTCTTCAGCCATATTCTTGGTTTTAAAAACCTTGTTTGTAAATAGAAGGGGTTTAGGAGGAACATAATTAATCATTTTCTTACCTTTATCCTTCTCCTTGGATTTCACATTAGTTGGTATGGAATGCATCTTCTCTAGATTTGTTTTGAATCAAGGTGGAACGATATGTGAAGATGTATATGTTGTTTTCTTCCCAATTCTCAATGTGATGGCACTGACATTCCCCCTGAGATTTGGAGTAGTTTGTGATGGTAGATTTCAATAATTCTTACTTACCAAATCATGGAAGGCAGTGGAAATCTGGCTCATTTGAGTCTTCAACTCCCTCAGCTCTGACCCTTGACTCTTCATATCATTATATTGATTAAGAACAATTTGCTTCAAAAGGTCATCAATTTTATAATCTACCTTGGGTGGGGGATTCCATTTTTGTTGGCCTGCGAATTCTTGTGCTTCAAATCTTTTTTGGGGTTGTTGGAAACCCTACTAGTAAAGTGGATGCTATTGGATGTTTTGTTGAAAAGGGGGCCTTTGTTGTTGTCCAGAGCCATACCTCTTGTCTGGTTGATCCTTTCACCCTTGGTTATATGTTGGATCAAATGAATCAACCTTCTTTTGAAGGTATGTCTATTGTTTCTGCTGATATGGTCTCCCTGGGAATACTGTTGCACAATCCTCTTTCTCTTGTAGTTGTGGGAAACAGTCAGTTGGGTGGATTGTCCCAGTGAAAATGCCACAAGGCCTTGAAGGAGGGGGTTGGGATGAATTTATTGCCAAAGAAATCTGTCTCACCATAGTTATGAATTCTTCCAACATGGTATCAATCAAATTAATTTCAAGTGAAGATGGACTTACCTGATGTACTCCACCGACATGTGGTGTACCTCGGTCGCCAAATTGTTTGGATTTTTGGGACATTTTGTAAATCAATGCATGTGCAGCTACTGGTGTCTTCTCCACCACTTCTCCTCTAGCTGCATCATCCACCAATATCCTCTCCATAGGTGTGAGTCCTTCGTAGAAGTATGGGTTGAGGAGTTTCTCACTAATTTGGTGATGTGGGCAGCTTGTGCAAATCTTCTTGAATCGTTCCCAGTACTCATACATTGACCCCCCTTGGGCATTCTTAATCCAAGATATCTCCTTATGAATGGATGTGTTCCTTGATTCTGGAAAAAATATCTGCAAAAAAGATGTTTCAAATCATTCCAACAAGTTACATCTTCATGTTGTAAATAATACATCCAGTCTATCACAACTCCATCAAGTGAGAATGAGAATGCTCGTAGTTTGATTTTATTTTCAGACAAATTTCATGGTTTAAGTGTTTAGAAAACCACATTAAATTCTTTCAAACATTTTTTTGGATCCTCACCAGAAAATCAATGAATCTTTGGAAGAAGATGAATTAACCCAGATTTCAGTTCAAAGTCCGATTTGAGATTAGGGTATGTAATACAATTTGGTTTATAGTTAATATCTGATGTAGCCAATTCTAAAATAGTTCTATTAAGTTCATTTCCATTATTTTCAGCCTTTTGTTCTTGTTTTATTTTGGAATTAGATATGTTTCCAATTTCAATGTACTTGGTGTGGAGAAATTTTCCAACTGTTTGAATGTTGAAACTTCTCGTAGACTCAGAATGTCTAATTCAATCCCTAAGGCTACGTTCGATCTCAGGGTCAAGATCTAAGAGATTTTCGGGATTAGTTTGTGTCATAAATAAAATAAAAATTAAAAGTAGGAATGTGAACCATAGTAAAATAAAAATAAGAAGTTTGAGTGTCTGATCCAAAAAGAAAGAGAAGAAAATAAATGAAGAAGAAAATAAAAAATCAGATTGGGTAAAGAAGGGGAAAAAGAAAGAGGAAGAGAATAAAATGTAAAATAAATTAAATAACTCTATTTGGTTGAAATAATTACTTTCCTCTCGGGCAAAAATTCCAATTCGAAAGAGCGTTGTCATGGGCGCCCTCCAATGATAAGTGGTTTTTGGTCTACTTAGGTGCAGTAGAGTGGCTGACCAAGGTCGTTTCTCAAAGGAGGAAGTAAATTAAAACAACTTATTAATGGTATTCAAAATAATAAAATATAATATAATTGAAAAACTACTTTAAAGGATGGGTTTTTTTAGTTTATAAATCTAGAATAAGTTTTCTGTAATAAGATTGTATTTTTTTTAAATGAAGTTTGATTAAAATGACATAATAAGAAGATGCTTTTTTAGAAAATATTTTAAAGGCGTAATCGATATAATTGTACGAGTTCATTTACATATTAATAATTTTCATTTAAATCAATATGCACTTAATTTTTTTCCCCTAAATTTTTAACCCTTGAACCCTAAAAAAGAAGACTTAGCCACAAAGATGAAATTTCTTAAACCCTAAGCTAGCTTCGGAACACGCAATCATAGAACCCAACATTGATTGTTGTTCTAATGTAAGCTCATGGTAAATGTTTTATTAGATCACATATCCATTATGAAAATTTTGAGGCATTGTATTTAGGGATTATATTTTAGCTCTACAAATTTATCTTGTGTGGTCCTATATTACCAATTAAGATCATGCTCTCATAATTTATAGGAAATCTCGACTTTGCGTGTTTTTGTGTTAATTGTTCAATTGCTTGCTTGGTTTATTATAATTTAAAAACACAATTAATTGATCATATTAAGTGAATTATAGTAACGTAATAATTCAATATAATTAAATGAATAGGGCAGAAGATAGATCAATGACTAAGAAAATTATTCTTCCCTGGGCGGTGTGGTCATCGTGTAGACGTTTTGCATGAGCAAAGGAATGAAAGGGTAGAACCCAATATTTTCTCAGATCATGATTCCAAAAAAATTAATAAGATTAATAGAATAAGAAAATGGTATAAAAAAGAAGATAAATTAAAGAAAAATTAATGATACAAACATGAATGAAAATAAATACATAGAGGAGGAGGGAGAGGAGAGCCTTTTTGGAAGAGAGGTTTGCACAAATCCTTACTTTTTCTTAGAGTTGTGAGGGGCTCCCAAGATACACCATTTCTTCCAAAACTTTCCAAATCCTTGACCATCCTTTTGAATGAGTGAAAAACTCCCTTAAAATAGTGTTTATTAGGGTAAGGGTTACATAACTTTTTTTTGTGTGAAATGAAAACATGGCCAAATATTCTATTCCATGTTTCACCGCAAAAGTGAACTCCAAAAAGCATTTACTGGCCAGACTTCTTTCAGGATATTTTGTTCCAAATTATGTCACAGAGTGTCCCACAAAATTGGGGCTCAATATAAGCCATGATGAAGACGATACAGGCCAAATGGTGAAGTAATATCCAATCGGAATTGTTCTATCCCGCTTTGTCTTCATGATCCATTTACTCCCCTCAAATTCACGATCCAGGTCCCATGTCCTAAATAGATTTTTTATCCCATTAAGTCATGAACACAGTTACAAAATTTTATGTAAAAATAATATACAAAAATATATTCATGCCCAAAATACTAAAGTGAATTTTAAAAGGGTAAAAATGGAATTTTCATCAAATTTTCCAATGAATGATCTAATCCCAAATATTTAATAATTGAACATATTTAGCATAATTTGAGAAAATTATATCATCTATTATCAATAAAATATTAAATAAAATTGTTTTTTATCAACTCCCTCACACTTACCCTTTTTTACTCAGGGGAAAAACCTCATATCAAGTAAACATAAATATCAAATGAAAAAGAATTTTAAAACACATATCCTCGAGATCCAACAATTAAAAACTAAGAAACAAAAGATATCATGCTAGAATAAAAAACCATTATATCATGTTCTTTATTTATATCATTCAATATATTTCCACTTCATTTATCCTCCCATGCAAAAAACACTAACCTCGCTTGAATTTTCTCTTATCGCACAAATGTAAATTTTTAGAAATGTATTTCTAATCCAAAGTCATACAAGGGTAACCATAGGCATGATAAATTTCTATATATCCACCTGATGTGAGTCAAGGACATATGTTTATAATGAAAACTTTTCAGGGTTGTTCTATGGATTTCGGTTGGTAGTATTTAGGTGTGAAATACTCTGAGGCTGAATGAGGAGGGCTTGACTCTTTTTGAAGAAAAACTACTTTAATCTAATTTTCACTTAAATATGGTCTCCTCATTAATACCCTTATAAAAAATTCAGCTCCATCATCACAAATAGTCATGGAAATTTTACACCATTCATAATTTCATCAAAAAATTTCAATCTTCTCCAAAATAGTTTTTCGTGAAAGCTTTATATAGGTATAAGATTCATTCTTTTTAGAAGCTCTAGAAAGGCACAACTTCACATGTCATGAAAGCTCTAGAAAAGTGAAATCTTTCAATATAATGATTTTTTCAGCACCAAACACATCTCTTAATAATTTAGATTTACACCCAATGTATCATTTAATGTCGTATCACAACATAAGATAGCTTCCCCCAAACATAAGTTCTACTAGATTATGTAATTTCACTTCAATGGTTGGTTGGATAGGAAAAATTGGATTGTAATGTGGCTAACCTTACAGGTTTTTCATTTCTTCTAAGGGATTCATGGATTTAATGTTCAAGGTCTACCATTATAAAAAATTATTCTTTGAAATAGGAGATTTAATACCAAAAAAATTCTTCAATCATTTAAACATAAGTACCTCAAACCCTCATGTTTTGACAGGAATAAATAAAATTTTGGTTAAATCAAGTATGGTTTGGTTCTCTCAAGAAGTGAGGTTAATGTAATGAAAATGAAAATAATTGTTCAGAAGCCTCATAAGAAATTGATTTAAAATATAAGGATAGTGTGATGTGGCATAGGATTCAAAATTTAGTGTACTTTTCATGAATTTACGAAATATTTGAACTTGAAACAAACTCATTTAAGAATTAATTTAAGATTATTTTAAAGGGATAAATTGTCTCACTTATTGATATGGATTTCAAAATGGTGATGAGAATCATTTCATCTCCAAAGTATCAAAAACATACATGAAATTTAAAAATAAACACACAAAATTTGAAAAACAGACAGTTTTTTCTAACTGGAAAACAATTGAAATTACTAAACTAAAAGGTTCCCTCCCCCACACTAAAAATATTGTGTTGTCCTTAATGTGAACCCATGAGATGATATATGCAATTGAAATTTATAATTTTAAATAGGATAAAGAATAACAAATTTAAAGGGTTAGGAACAGCCTTATGTGCTCAAGTGATGATGGGGTCATGTAGTGTGATAAAATCCACTGAATCAGTAAGAATTATCTCAATGTATCTCTTGAAACGTTTCCTATTGACTGTAAAGATCCTTCTTGGTTCCTCTTGTGTGATATCCACTACAACATAAAGAAAAACATCAGTCACAACATAATTATCTAACCATATGGAACATAACCTACTAGGCATCAGCTTTAGTCGTGAACTATGGAGAAAGACTTTCTCTCCAACATGAAACTCCCTTTGTTGGATCATTTTATCATGAGTGGATTTTGATCATTCCTTTTAGAGCCTTGAGTTCCCATATTAAGACAATAGAATCTACTAATGCTCTTGAATTTGCATCTTCCATTGGATTCTAGCTTGGGCCAAATCCAAGTTTCATTTATTTATAACCCAATAAGCCTGATGCTCAACTTCCTATGGGAGATGACATGCTTTCCCAAAAACAATCCAAAATGTGGACATACCATTGGGTGTCTTATATGCTATCCTATAAGCCCACAGTGCATCATCCAATCGCTTGCTTTAATCCTTCCCATTTGGAGACATGATTTTCTCTAAAATCTGTTTCAACTCACGATTTGAAACCTCAGCCTTGCCATTTTTTTGGGGTTTTATGGTATTGATGTTTTGTGTGTCACCCAATACTTCTGAAGGAGGGAAGAAAAATTCTGATTGCATAAGTGTGTCTTTTGGTCACTGATTATGGCCTTCAGTACTCCAAACCTTCAAAATATTTCCACTTTGAAAAAGTCCAAAACAACATGATAATCATCAGTCTTAGTGTCCATAGCCTCCACCCATTTACTCACATAATCAATAGCAACCAATATATATAAAAATGCAAAATGAACTAGGAAAAGGGCCCATAAAATATGTGCCCCATATATCAAAAATATCACAAAATAGTATGGGTTGTTGGGTCATGTCATGTCTCATAGAAATTTTCCCAGTGTGTTGGCAATGAGAGAGCTTGACTTACAAAACATATGGGCATCATGGAATAAGATAAGACAATATAATCCAAAGTCCAAAACGTTCTTAGTTGTCCGTTGGGGTCCAAAATGTCCACCACAAGCAAGTGTACGACAAAAAAGTAAAACAGACTCCAACTCATGATCAGGAACACACCTCCTAATAACTCGATAACTACACATTTTCTATAGGTATGGATCATTCCAAACATAAAATCTTGACTCACTCTTTATCTTGTGGACTTTATGTTTCTTTAAATTTTCAAGGATTTTAGATGCAAGAAGGTAGTTATCTAAATCCGCATACCAAGGATTTATACCTGAGATTAAATAAATATGCTCATCGGGTAATGTGTCTTGAAGTGATACTTGGTCAAATGGGTCATCATCTATTGTGTGAGTAAGACTATTCATGTGGTCTGACTCTAGGTTTTCCAACCCCTTTTTTTTCTTTATCTCAATGTCAAATTCTTTAAGAAGGAGCATCCATCGGATTAGGCAAGTCATTGCATATGGCTTCCTCAAGAGGTACCCCAGAGTAGCATGGTCAGAAAAAACAGTTACTTTAGAGCCCGATAAATACGAACGGAATTTATCAAAAGCGAATATAATAACAAGAAACTCCTTTTATGTGGGTTTGTAGTTTGATTGGGCTGAATCCAGTGTCCTCGATGCATATGCAATCAAATGTGAACATCCCTCCACTCTCTGAGATAAGACAATTCCAAACACGAAGTTGGAGGCGTCACACATAAGTTCTAAAGGAATCTCCCACCATGGGTGTTGTATGATCGGTGGATTACATAGGTGCATCAAAGTGGCTGACCTTGGTCGTTTATCAAATGAGGAAGTAAATTAAAAGAACTTCTTAAAGGTATTATTAAAAATAAAATATAATAGAAATAAAACACTACATGAAAGAATGGGTGTTGTTTATTGTTTATAAATCTATAATAAGTTTTCTGGAATAAGATTTTATTTTATTTTTCTATTTTTAGTTTTTAAATGAAGTTCGATTAAAATGACACAATAAAAAAATGTTCTTTTAGAAAATATTTAAAATGAGTAATTTATATAACTCTACCACTTCATATAATTATTAATAAATATCATTTAAAACAATATCCACTTAATTATGATCCCCTAATTTGTTAACCATTGAACCCTACAAGAATTAACAAAGCCACAATTATGAAATTACTTAAACCCAAGGATAGCTTTGGAAAACGCAATCGTAGCACCCTACTTTGATTGTTATTCTAAGGTTAGATTATGGTTAGTGGTTAATTAGAGCACATATCCATTCTGGAAATGAGGAAAAATCGTGTTTAGGGATTATATTTGAACTCTACAAATTTATCTTTTGTGTTCTTGTATTACCGATTAAGATCATGCTCCCATTATTTACACAAAATCTCGACATTGTGTGATTTTGTGTTAATTGTTCAATTGCTTGATTAGTTTATTATAATTTAAAATCTAAATTCATGGGTCATATTAAGTGAATAACTATAGGTCAATGATTCAAAATAATATAATTATGAGGGTAGAAAATATATCGAACACTACGAAAATTAATCTTCCATGGGTAGTGTGGTCATCATGTAGACATTTTACATGAGAAAAGGATTGAAAGAGTAGAACCCAATTTCATCTCCACTCTTGATTCGAAAAAAATTACGAAGATTAATAGAAGAAGAAAATGGAATAACACAGAAGATTAATTGATGAAAAATTCGAGATACAAACATGAAAGAATAAAAATACAAAGAGGAGGTGGGGGAGCATGGCCTTTTTAGAAGAGAGGTTTTTCTAAAGCCTTACTTCTTCAAAGAGTTGTGATGGGATCACAAGTGAAACACTTTAGGACACACCTTCCCAAGCCTCGACAAACCTTCTCAAAGAGTGAAATCCCCATTTAAATAATGTTTTTGAGGGCAAGGGCTAAATAACTTTTTTAAGTGTGAAACAAAAACTTGGCCAAATATTTTATTCCATGTTTCACCACATAGTTGACATTCAGAACGTGTGAATTGGCCAGCCTTCTAGAAGGATTATGTGTTCCTAATTATACCCCCTAGCATCCTACAACAGTTGGCCTCAATACAATCCTAGAGGAAGAATATATTCCCCAAATGGTGAAGTAATGTCCAATCTGGATGGATTTGTCTAGCTTTGTCTTCATGACCCATTTACTCCCCTCAAATTCACGATCTAACTCCCATGTTCTAAATATAATTTTTATCCCATTAAGTCAAAAACACAGTTACTAAATAATAAGTCAAAATAATATACATAAAAATATTTATGCCCTAAATACTATAGTAAATTTTAAAAGGGTAAAACTATAATTTTCATCAAATTTTCAAATGAATCATCTAATCCCAATTATTTCATAATTGAACATATTTAGCATAATTTGAGTAAATTATATAATGTATTATCAATAAAATATTCAACAGATTTTTTATCGATATTTCATGTTTTGTGACATGAGAAATAAATCTGAGTATATATTGTCTGATTAAAATGGATTTTAAGGTATTACTAGGATAATAGATAATTATCTTTTTATAAGTGAGTTTAGTGGAACCATTTTAAAATTTTAAAATAAAATGGTGTACCGACATTTTTCATAGGACACAAGGATACAAGATTTACCATTATTGATTAATAGACATTATATTGTATACAAATTGCCATAAAATATTCTTTTAAAACTTTTAGGTCATTTTAACCATTAACATTTTAGTTTACACTAGAAATACTCATTTTCACCTTAATAGTGGTAATTAATTTTTAATGTTTTCACAACTTGTTATGGTCAAAAATTAGGTTTAATTTATTATAAAATATATATATATTATATATTAAAAATATATAATCCTATTCAACAAATTAAATTCATAGTAATGGATATTTTAAATTTAAAATTAAACCCTCATAGGTGATGAAAATGAGAATTTTCAATAAAATGATGATTTTATATAAACTCTACAACTACTAATAAAAATAAAATGAATCTAAATTAATATTAATTGATATATAATATATAAATTTAATATAAAACATTAGTCATTATTTTTTATTTAGATTAACAAAAAGAGAGAAACATTATGCACTTTAAAATATATTAAAAAAATATTTTTAATTAAAAAAATAAACTTATACAAACATACATTAGAAGATAAATATAAAATAATTAAATATCTTTAATATAAACAAATAATACTTAATTTAAATTAAATAATAATAAAAATATAATGATATTTTTAAATTACTTCATTTTTTTGGGAAATTAATGACATTTTTATGAAATTGATATTATCACTATTAACCAAAAAATTAAATATTTTTCAAATTAATAAAAACATATCAACATATTTTAATTATGAAATAATGATTTCAAAAAATTTAATTCATTACTTCTATTTAAAATTATAAAATTTATAAATAATAATTTAAAAAAAAATACATTATAAGAAAAGAGTTCTGTTATCACTATTTCTTTTTTGATGTAAAAATTGCTTAATATTTTCATAATTCATAAAAATATATTAAAAATAATGATTTCGGATTATTATATCATTACTTGGGATTTCATATTCTTCCCTCGTTCCTAATTTTTATCCTCACAATTTTATTAACTTTTTAAAAAAGTGTGGAAATCGTTCCCTCATAGAATTTTGAAATTCTCATTTCTTTTATCAACCGTATGGGTTTTCTATAAAAACTATACCTAGTGAATCACCATATTCTACAAAAAAAATCACAATTTGCTCAATTTTTTTAATTTTATATTCCTCATAAGAAATGATCTCTTCAATCTAAACTCCTTTAGGGGTTAAAACATGATATGAATTTTTAACACATTTTCTTTACAATAATACATGAAGAATGTTATGTACTTTGGAAGAAATTAGTGGGGGGAGAAACATGGTAGGTAACTAATCTAAAATTATATAATTTTTAACAATGTACAATGAAGTAGGGACATAACATTCCATTTTAACAAAACTGTTAACACTTTTCCATGGATGTACTTTAATGAAAACATGGTCACCTACCTCAAAATAAATATATTTCCTATGATTATCCACATAATGATTTATCCAACTACGATTTTTACACATATATTGAAGAATAAAATAAACCTTATAAGAAATTAACTCTAGTAAATATAGTCCAATTAACTTCATTTCTCCTAATTCATCCCAGATAGTGTTTGTTTGACACTAATTTCTATAAAATTCCTCAAAAGGATTCATCTGTATTCTGGGAGAAAAAATAAAGTTATTAGAAAACCTAACAAAATAAAAGTGTTGATCCTAACTTCCCTTGTAATAATTTGAAAATGAATGAAGTACATATTTCATAGTATAAATATTCTGATCACACATACTATTCATTTGAGGATAAAGTAATGTAACCCAATTTAATCTAGTACCCAATGTATTTCAAAGTCCTTTCCAAATATTAAATATGATATAGGATCATGTATTGAAATAATATAGAGTTAAACTCCATGTAACCTAACTATATTTATTTAGAACAATTGATAAATATTAACCAAAATCATTTTATCTCAAATGCGAAGGAAACATGAATTTTTTTTAATCAGTAGAAAATAATCCAAAACTCATTGTCAACTCAAGATCTATTTGGAAATCTTACCATTAAATACATTCATATATTTCCCTATTTCCACTCCAGAACATGAATAGATTGAAGAATTCCCTTTGGTAATTTTTATTCTTCTTTAACCTAATTAAAATTAATGAATTTCCTCGTGAATTCAGTAGTATCTATTTTCATTATATCCAAATAGTAATACTCCGGAATGTCTATGCACATCTTAGTACTGCCAAATGAAAGGAGAACTGAGAACTATGAGAATCACTCAACAATTATTTCTTTAATCTGGGAATCACAAGACATGTCTAATATTTTATCTAATCATAAAACACTTTTTTATTAAAATAAAATTTTTGTAAACATGTCATCCTTACCAAATTATACATTTTTCATCAAATCATGATACTACTTCTAAGCTTGCTTAATTATTTATATAAAATTTTACTACACTAAAACCTAAAAAAATAGATGATATCCCTATATCCATAACTTCTAGGACAACAATTAATCTAATAATTATCTAAAGGGTCTTGTTATAAACATATATTTGATAATATAGAATTATTTTTATCAATAAAATCATTATCCCCTTTGTTTTCTTTTTTTTTGTATGATAATAAATCATGTAATCAATATAATCAATGAGTTCTATCCATCTTCTCTATCTCATGTTCAGTTATTTTTGAGTGAATATATACATCAAAATTTTATAATTTGTATATATTTTACACATTAATCAATATAAATGATTCTAATAATTTTTTAAAGAAAAACCTTAAAATATAATTCTTGAACAAGGGTACTGTAATTTAACTTATGGGGTTTCAACTGATGTGATACATAAGTAATTAACTGATATTTTTTATCCATACACAACCAATTAACACAAATAAAAATGTTTATATATGATAAACTCTATATTCAAGGAAGGAAAGTCCAAAACTAGATCATTCCGTAATATTTTTTTGATCCAAATAAATATTCACATTGTTTTTTCTATATGTATTTAAGTACATTTTGAAATTATATTGTCAATGCGATAGAAAATATAACAATGTTTTCAACAAACCAATGGTTGTAATTAACCTATCTATGATAACAATGAATCCCTATGATATTTGGGGATTACGACCATTCATCAAATATTTTTTATGGGACTATGGTTATTCCACCATTAGAAACAATATATCTAGGGAAATAAATATGTTCCATAAAAAATTCATATATACAAAATTTTCTAATGATTATATTTTCATTTACTGTTTGAAAATAAATCCTTAGTTATGTTTCATGTTCCTCTTCTATTTTAGAATAAAAAATATATAATTTATAAACACAAGAACAAAATTATCCATGAAATCTTGGAAAATTTTATTTATAATGTCCATAAATACACTATGTTCATTAGACTACCCAGAGTGACTAATAAAAAACTCAAAACTCCCATATATATCTTGAAATATAGTCATAGAAATATTTTTTCCTTCAAAATCAGCTGATGGTAACCTTACATGAGTTCAACCATTAAATAATATGGAACACTTTAGATTTGATAAAAAAACAATGATATAAGGAATAATACAATCTTCATTAATTTTTTTTAAATCTACATATTCAATACAATTTCTCATTAGAACATAATTATTTTAAAAAAATAGACGTTCCCTATGGTGAAGTTTTTAGTTGAATGAAACCATTATCTAGAAGATCCTCCAATTAATTTTTCAATTCTATAAGTCCCACTTATGTCATTTGATAAGGGGGTTAGAAATATGCTTATCATCATGAACTAAGTCAAAATTAAACTCAATATCCAGATCAAGAATTAAATTAGGAAAATCATATGGAATTACATCCACATATTCAATCACTACCAGAATATACCTATTTTGACCAATTTATTTCTTTTCGCCAATATGAGCTTGGAATTGTTCCCTACCCCCTATAATCAATTTCTTTGCTTCTTAGTATGTAATAAAATGTTGGATATCATATAACATAACATTCCTTGATCTAAAATCTATCATATCATAACAAACTAAATTTCAATCCATTCTAAGAATGATATCTAACTGTACTAAGCCAGTTCAAAAATATGTGAAGTAAATTCCACCCCCTAATGACAATAAAAAGATTCCTAAAAATCTAGATTGCTTTAATATTGTCACATACATTTTTAACCAAAATTTATTTTTTATATTCATGTTGTGATATTCCTATTTTACATGAAAATTTCTAGAAAATGGTATGATGTGAAGATCCAGAGTCAAATAGGGTATTGCTATAATTTGAATAAACAAGTAACATATATGTCACAACATTACTTAATGGTCCACAATCAACCATAGTAGTATCAAAAGATTTATCAACACCTTTATGCTTTTAGTCTTGTTGATTTTCTCATGAGTTACTATCTTTGGACACATGTTAACATAATTCCTCATCTCTTTTCAACTAAATCAACTTACCAATAGCTTCTCATTATTTTTCTGCTCATTTTCAGTGTATTCACAATCCATATGTCCAACCTTACCACATTAGATGCATTTTCCAGATGTCAGAAGACATTTTCCGTTGTGTTATTTTTACGAAAATTTACAAAAGATAAGAACATAGTTTTCTAAATACCGTATTTCTCTGATGAATACTTCCCTATTTACTTCCATTTTGACCATTTCTTACAATTTTTATATCAAGGAACATAATTATTTTAAACCTCTAATTCCAATTTTTCCACACATAAAAACAAATTTATCATATACTTTAATGTCCCAAATGGGTGAATCTATTCCTGCAATGGTTTTAACCAATAGTAAAATTTATTAATTTTAAAATCAATGGACCAAAAAAAATCCGGTATGTACATGACTAGTCTTGTAAAATATTCTTAATTCATGGCCAAATAGTATTCATCTTTTTTCCATAATTCCTGGAGTTGTTTTCCACCTAGAGTCAAGAAACCTTGAGTAAATTGATGATCCTTACTTTTTTCACATTACATAGAATAATTAATATCTTTCTATTTGGTAGTCTTAGATAAATATTGATATTGACCAACATCACCTTTGAAATGATAAATAGTAGGAGTAACCTATTGAAGTTATGAACATACCATGACAACAAATATATTCTCCAAGGGATTTATCCAACCGTTAGATACCAGTTGGTCTTAATATCCCTTGAATGTTGGAGGAAATTGTCACATAATGTGACCCACTATACTCATGTTCTTTTATGGCATATTGGGTTCCTCTCTATTGTGGGCACCACCCCCATTTATATATTGTTTCAAAAGATCCATCATTGAAAAAAACTATTTACTTATAATTACAACAATATAAATATTATTATTTGGATGTATATTGTTCTCTTTGTACATTCACATTATATATTTTCTAGTTCCACTAAAAAAATCCATTCGGAACAGTCAAAATTTAGATGATGAAACATGTTAATATTTAAATTCTATATTATTTTCACATAATCATAAGTTAACATATTTCAAGGGTATTATATTATCTCTATCCTAAACTCTAATTTAATATAAACTATCATTTGATACCAACTATATGGACCATGGATTAAACATAACACATTCATGAGTTTTAATTCAATAATTTATTATCCCCAATTTTGTGGATTTTTTCTAGTTTCAAATTTCAAATAATTATTTCATAACTCAAACATTAAAAACCCATATATATAAAAATGTGGAAACCTACAATTATTAAATATTATTCTAATAATATTAAACCTTTAAAATACAATTTTTTTTCATTTTGTGAAAAACATCACAAATTTCAAGTAACCACTTTATTTTCATTACAAATCCTGAAAACCTATGAGAAGAATATAATACATGGGATGTTAAAAATATTTAATTAAGAGACATAAAAGATAATGTTTTTTAGTTCAATGAAAAACATGAAACCCCATGAAATGGTTCACTTTTTATCAATGTTCCTTGATGTAAATGAAATAAATCATTTTCATATGAAATCAAACAATATTTTTTCAAAATATAAATCATTTAGAACCTATAGAAAGAACATGTAAATATTTTAGGATATATAGGAAATAATCATTCAATTACCTCTATCAAATGTAATAATAGACATATTCAACTTCTATCTCAAGATTACTCAACTCATTGGAGTGATATCATTGACCCACTATTCCTTGGCTTATCAGGGAACCAACCATCCATGGTTAATAATGGAACAAACCATCCTTGGTTTATAAAATTACCACCCATCCATGGTTTATAAAGGATTCACCCATCATGGGTTTATAAAAAAACCCATATGTCCTTATAAATAATGCAATATTACCATAACATAATCATAAATCAATATAGGTAAAAATTTCATCATAAAACCATTTAAAAACATTTAATCTAGTATTATTTTTTGAGATATCAAAATACACTTTTCTTTTAAAACCCATTTTAAATAAGAAAATACCATTTTATTTTAAGAACCAAATTTCAATACCAAAATACACAAAAAAGATAGAAAATGATTTACTTTGAGAAAAACATGATATTTTTCTAAGGAAGTAGAACATGAAATGATTTTTATGGTGGATGGAGATTTCATTTTAACATTACAAGTAAAAATATATTACTCCTTTAATAGTTTGTAAAGAATGTCAAATATTCTATACAAAGTTATATTTTTACAAAAAAAAATTGAATGAGATATATAAATTTTGTTCAAAAAACTCTCATTTATATATAATAAAATTCATAAAAATATTTTCAAACCATGTACAATGAAGATAAAGAGAATTTTATCAAAAACATTAAAAGAATATTTTTATAAATAAAAGTATCTACTATTATGGAAACATTTGAATTTAAATAAAATTATATGAATAAAATATAATAAATATTTAATTATCATGACAATAGATAAAATCATATTATAACATGTTATAGGGTCTCTATTTACACCTCATAATAGAATATAAGTTCTTAACTACGGAATAAGACATAATATAATAATATTCATAAAATTTCCATTACTACATGTTTTATTGTTCAGGATCATTATTTTTCATCATAAATAAGAATAATATATTAACTCTTTACTTTCTTATGAACTTTCTAGAATTTTGTATTCCTTTTATTTCACTTATATATAGATATATAATCAATTAATTTTACGTTGGATGTTTGAATGATATTAGGTTTATATATTATATTTTTAAAATGATAAACATATAATTACTATCATAATGATCTCATTTATATCCCATGTATTAATTATCATAATTTTTATTACCTTCCATGTAAGATGTTTGTGAAAACAAATTCACATCGATTCGTTTGGTGATTGTTCATCATACAGATGACCATCATTATCATATCAACCAAAAAATAAAAAGTAAGAAGGTATATGATATATCCTAAAATATAAGTATTAATATGTAACAAAAATAAAATATATAATTTAAATACATTATTATAACACGTTTTGATAGGAAATGATGGAAAAATAATGACATAGGTTTACAAGGTGGTGGTAAACTGTACACAAGGATGATGATTATATATGCCAATTAATAGAAGAGGAGATGGATTATGGGTTTTACACGAAAATAATAACATATGAGTAAAGGGTATATAATGTTGTAAATATATAAATTCAATTTAATAAAATTCAAAGTATTCTAAATTATAAATAAGATAAAAATGCACGGTTAAGAACAATACCTCTTTTTTAGACAACCACTTTTGATAAGAACCAAATACCCTTTTAGGATATCTTTATGATCAATATAATGTCCGTAGGTGGAGGTTATGAAATTATGGATGATATTTGGTTATTTATTGACTCATAACACAAGATTTTAAGGTATAAATAGAAGATGAGTGGGGTTGGCCTTTTATATGTGAGATGAGTGGGACACTTATAATTTTTTGAAAGAAAAAGGTGAAACCACATTTTTCACATGCCACAAGGCTCAAATATTGACAATTCAAGAGAATGAAACATTTTAAATTCTATATATTTCCATTAATTAGATTTTATATAAGTTTATATATCATTTTAACCCATATATTTAGAGGTTAATCCCTGATAAACCTGTTTTCACATTAACCAGGATAATTATTTTTATTTTTTTTCATTATTCAGTATGGAAAAAAATTAAGTTGAAATTTTTTGATAATATATATAATTATTAATCGAAATTTTTTATTACAAATTACAGAATAAAAATCACATATTTATTAAAATTTAATTTAATTCAAAACCAAAAAAACAATGAAAATTAGTGTTTTCAAGAACCATATTTTATAGAACAAATCCTAACTTATATAAACTCTTTTCCTAATAATATTAATTGTATGAGTATAAATTATTATAATAGGTATATAATACTTATATTTAATTAAAAATTAATTATTATTTATTTTTTAAATAATTAAAATAGGGAAATGTTATGAACTAAAAAATAGTTTTTAGAAAAAAACAGTTTTTTGAGAAAGAAAAACATATACTAATATCAAATATAAAATAGAATAAAAAGTAATTAAATGGAATAAATATAAATGAATAATAATTAAATTACATTAAATAATATAAAAATCATATGGTACTTTTACATGAACTAATTTATTGAAAATAAATTGCTTTTAGGAAAAAAAACTAGTATTTTTCACTACTTACAGAAAAATTAAAAAATTTCAGAATAATATAACTTTCATATAAATATTTAAAAAATAATTTTTTTTCTAATTCAAGTTCTAAAATTTAGAAAAAAACATTTTAATAAAAACTATGTAAGAATATATTTTGGTGGTAACTACTTTCCTTTTTTATGTAAAAATTACATTCTATTTTTATAATCAATATAATAAAATAATAAACCTTAAAGTTAATTATTCTATCATTAACTGGGATATTTAATCCCTGGTAGGGATGTGAATATTAACCCATCAACTGTTTTCATCTAGAACTATAACACAGTTCTGAATTTCAGGTATGAGGGTGGTAGTGGTATTAGCCTTCCCTAAGGCATTCATCAAGATATGCCAGTTGTATTTCATTAGAAGATAAATAGACATAGGATAATGCACCACATCTTACATAGGTATATTATGATGATCCTATCTAATTGGGGAGATAAGATTTCTTCTATGTATGCATTTTAATATGTGAATAGGCTACTTAGGCAGATGAAGCAAGAATGTATGTCCCTCCCTCATCGATCATTGGAATAACTATACAAATCTATTTTATTATTTTTATTATATGAAGTCAATACATAATTGTCATGAATGAAATATGTGACTTCTCAACTCTAATTAATATATTATGCCGAACATATTTAATAGAAGTAGGAATATGTGTCCGCTTCATTTCTTCTTCGACCATTAGGATATATTTATGATCCTGACTCATAGAGGTACAAATATTCACATGCTCTATATTTTTCATATATTAATGGAATATTTTTGTTTGTGGGGGTGAAATTTGACTTGTTCCCTTATTATGTAATAGAACATTCCAACCCATCATTTTAGAGAAATTAGGGATTCTAGTATTCTTCTTTACATGAACTATTTTTTACCCTGGTGAGACCTCCTAGAGGCCCTGGATTGAATGACAATGGTTGGGGGGTATACAACACCACTATAACATATCCTAGAGTATGTGATGCATGATGAGGTAGATACTGACATATGGAAATGGGATCCTACATAGGGGACACATAGCATACTGATATAACATGGTTTCCCTCCTTTTACACATCCCTTGGATATGAGAGGTGCCTACTAATTCGTTGTAGTGGAGGCTGTCGAAATGGTAGGAGGTGGGAATATGATCCACATACTTATGATACATTATCGTATAATATTGATGAGAGGTATCAATGGGATTTATCACATAAAGTAATCATCACACCATATCCATGTTCAAGATCATTCCTTTGAGGTGATACTCCTTAATAATAATGATGAACCCCTTTTTGAAGATCTTTCATTGGGGAAAACATCATTAGTGGGGAAACAACCATGGTGGAAATTACTATATGCATTCAGCTTCATGATCATGACATTAATTTTGACAGCTGAGATATTTTTTTCATGTTCTATGAAGTCCAATCATTTAATAAACAGACCCAAATAAGATACTGATCAAGGAAAAATCCAAGATATGAAAATTTTCAATCAAGAAAATTCACAAGTTCTATGTAACTTCTATTCACATAATGTTATCCATTCGGGGTTTCATTGAATATTGTTTAAAAAATCAAACCGAAAAAGCGATATAATCACAATGATTTAATTCAGTGAAGACATGCTTTCCAAATTTAGTTATTCCCTAAAAATTTACCAGCAACAATGAGGATCTATATTAATAATGATAATAAATGGTATGGATCATCCACACCATATTGAGGCAAATTGTTTTTGAAAATATAGAACCCTTTAATAATTTAAGCCACAACCATGCATGTTTCGTGAAATCATAGTCTAAGACCAATCTTTCTCATATTAGTGATCTGATTGAATCTATTATGACAATATTCATCTCAAAAATTAAAATATTCCTGATTCATTCTATGGTTTAATTCCACATAGCTGGGGGATTTGTAAGTACATCATCCAAGAATGTATGTATTATAATTTCATGATTGTTCCCCATTTTTTGCGTTTTTTATATTATCCCTATCAAGGGACATAAAACCCATACAGATTAGTTCCATTTAAAAAAGACACATCATACATTTTTTAGTTATATGGCAAGGAAAATCCCTGTAGTTTAACATCCTGTAGTAAGGAAGGAAAAATGAACTTTTCATAGAAATGGTTTGTGTGGGACTAATTTATGAGAAGATAATTCTAGTTATCCTTTTATGGAACATGAATTAAAAAAGGTTGAATAGGTCTCATAAGGAATTTGGACTTGTGAAGGTGGATCGCATAGGGTATATGGCATGATAAGAATAATATGATGGGACTCTAAAGGAATAGTTCACTCTAGGTGGGGCATGATTATATCATGAATTTGAATGGATAAAAGGATGGTCAGTAGGGAATATTTCCAAAGATAGGTTGAAATCCAAACACACAAGGGTATGGACAGATGTGGAAATTCAATAAATGATCTCAATTGTAATATATACTAATGATAATGAAAAAATGATACTAAGGATGATGGGAATACACCCTAGTGACACTTCCTATATATCCCATAAAGATCAGAATCAATCCCCATGAAGTTTGTGTGACATGATGTAACGTCATGTGATATGTATCATATAATTCCAATTAATTTCTCACAACTAAGATAATGGAAAAATAGTTTATCATCATGTTGTGGGAAGTATGTGTAGTGAAATATACTAAAATAGAGAATTGTATAGGGCAAATGTATGTCAAGAAAAAAATTAAATGCTTCATTAGGGATATACCCCATTGAAAAAAATAGAATAAGGTTTTGTGGGAATAAATTAATAAAGGATCCCCAAAATTAGTTATTTGTAAAGAAGATTGTGTGATCAACCCAGATCATTATAGAAATGTGATTCATGCTCTCTTTGAGAGAAAAGAGATACAGGTTGGATGGGGACAATGTTTAGGATAGTGGTATTGGATTAGAATGGGGCACACAATTGTTAGTTCACCCATGATAAATATACTAAATGGACATGAGTGGATAGGGGATTTGATATGAAAGTTGTGAGTAAAATAGAATCCGGTTAGAATGTCCACATTATTACTCTAGGGTGGGTCCCATTTCTGTTTGAGATCATAGAGAAAATAAAATACATGGTCATGTTAAGAGAAAATACTCCACTTCCATCCTTATATAAGTCTCATTATCAAGTTAATCAATGAATATAATTCCCCAAGTAGTTTCAATAATCTTGGATGATGATATGGATCCACCTTTTATAAACTGAATCTATGATCAGTTGGAATCATGCTGTTGAACATTCTTCAACCATGTTTGTTTGCAGGATTTGGAGGAGGTCTATAAAAAGCATATTTGAGGCTCCACGAATCCTTATCCAATACAAATAGATCAAAATAGCAGTTACATAGGTCTTTTCATCCATTCAATATGAGTGATGTTCATTAATTCCAGTTTTAGAGTCCATCCCATCATGCTTATTTAGTATAATTCTCTAACCACTTAGATTTCTACTAGAGCATAGGTAAATTTTTTCTATAGAATAATAAATTTCCCAGTAACTAAAAAAATCATCCTAGTAAATTAGGATTGGTATAGTAACTGTAGGTAAATCCAAGTGACTAGGAATTTTCATGGTGCCAACTAAAATCTATGAGTACTGATGTAAGAGGCATAAGTAAAATCCCCTAATCCACTGTCCTAAAATCGATTGAAAACTTATAATATTGGTTTATGATACTGGGGATCAATTTACAAATGAAAAAAATGGTTTAGTTGTATTGGAATACTATATAGATACAATTGAATTTTAAATTACATTTCAAAACATAAAATACACAAGGTATTTTTCTTTTAGAAAAACACTATTCCCATTAAAATATCAATGAATATATTCCATAATACATTTATTGGATTCTTAGGGAAGGGAATCATAGGAATGTATTTAACTCATATGTTTAGAAAGGATATGCATACAATAGAAGATATAATGAATAAATAAGGGACAAAAATATAACATGGTAAATATCTAAAATCACATGCCATTTATTTAATAAATAGAGCATAAAGAATTATATGGAAGTAATATATTATGATAAAATAATTATACATGAATAATTAATTGAGTATGAGACTTATCCATGAATAACATAAATATTGAAATAATCTCATGGAAATCAATAACTAATCCCATAATTTGGTAATTCATAATCCTGGACATCATAACCATACCTTAATAACATAGTTTAAATATGTATTACCGAAATGGGTAAGGACTTAGCTATATACACAAGATAGTTTGTCTCGTGAGATCTATTGTTGCTTCAAGGGGATATAGTGGTCCCTATACATCACATATAGAGTATAATTCATTATTCATATAAAAGTTGTAAAACCTAATCAGTATAAACTATTTTATTTAGAAAATATTATGTTAATAGTTTTTTCAGTCAGTACAAAAAGTCAAAAAAAAATCTAGAGTTACATGGAGAAATGTATCAAATTTTTACATCCCCAAAAAACTAATCATGAACCATCGGGAGGAATAATAATGATGATATAAATAAAATATATCTCTAGTAATGAACATTTAAAATAATGGTTGTTATGATTAATGAAATTTAGTACAATTAAAATATCAATTTAAACATACTTGAAGAAAATATCCTTTTTTAATTTGAAAATAACTTCTTAAAAATCAGAATTTCAAGAGTAAAATGGAAAATGTTTTCATTGGTAAGAATCATGGATACTTATGAAGGATGATAGATAACATTAGGCATTATTGATTATGGGAATTATGATTCATCTTATATAAATTAATAAAAATAATTCCCATTAAAATTATTTTATGAAAAGTCAAACATTTCTTTTTTAGAAAATAAAACCCTAATTCCTTTGATAAATCTTTTAAAAAATTTAAAATGGGGTACTTTTTTTAATAGAAGAATTTTAAAAAACATTCAATAAAACCTTTTATAAATCATGGATATAGAAGAATAATGTGGTTTTATTGTAAATATAAATAATTTCTTACTTTTATAAAAAAACATTTTTCAATCATTTTAAGTACCAAAAAAGATAATAAAGATATTATTAAATAAAAACATGTCTAATAAATAGAGGATAATAAAATATATCTCCTTTATCAATTTAATACAAAATAATTACCATGAATGAGACTTAAACATAGAACATACTGAATAATGACGATATTGTAAAATAGAACATTACTGTCGTACTAGAAAACATGTCTTTACAGTGCTGGCCTTTATCAGCATTAGAAAAAGGCATTGCTAAAGTGTAAATCTTTCAACACTAAAAGAAGCACTGATTAATTATACCTTTTTTCAGAACATTTGTTTTATAACTAATGAATGGTTCTCTATAGAGGCATCTTTAGTGCTGATAAAGTGTACCTTTTAACTTCACTTTATTTTTAGTGATGATAAAGGGTGCCCTTTATCATCACTTTGTTTGTATCACTGATAAAGGGTACCATCTATATGTGTCTTCATTTTAGAGCTCACAAAGGGATACTTTATCAATATCTTTTTAGCGTTGTTAATGTTCAGAATAAAATGCCATAATTAAATAAATTTAAAATTTAAAATGAGTTTACGAAGATTATAAAAAATATTTTATTAATTAAATAATTATTGGTCAAAATGAATAAATTGATTATAATATATATATATATTATAAATACTAAAAATAGAATATATTAAATATATTGATGTGTATGAAAAATGTAAAAAATAAAAATAAAAATAAGTAAATTGAGATAAATATTAAAAAATTTATTAATTAAATAATTATTTATAATGTTAATAGATAATATATAATAAATATATATATATTTATTAATTTATATAAATATTATTAAAATTATAAAAATATTTATTTTTTACAATATATAGTCTTATATTAAGTGAAAAATGGATTATAATTAAAAATTAACCTGAATTTCTAATACTGACTAACTGTAAGGAGTAATGGAAATAGTGAATGTCATTTGATTTTTCAATTTAACATAGAATTAAATTTTGTTATATTGATTTATCATTTTCACAATTAATGCATTTTTATAAAATACGTACACAGAACATGCTAATACAATTTTTCACTATTGATAATGTTTACTTTTTTTAATTTGTTAAATTTCACTGAATTATTTACATGCGTGGACTTTAGATAAAATATTCATTATCAATGTTAAAAAAATTATTTTTAAAAATATATTTATAACTAAATACACTAATAAATTTTTATTTACTATAATTATACATTTATACATTTATAATTATAAATAAATAAATATTTTTTAAAAATTATTTTTATAATTATATACATTCAAATACTTATAAATTTTAATGAATATATATCAAAAAAATATATTTAATATATTTAAAATATTTATTAAATATATATATATATATATTAAAAAATATATAATTATAATTATAAATAATTTACCAGTGCTTTGTTGGAAGTGCTGATAAAAGAGTCCCGATATATTTTTAGAATCATAAACATTGCGAACCAGTTAACGTTATCAGAAACTCTCTAGGGGAAATACCTGTTGTCGACACTCCTCATCAATGAATTGAAGCACAAATAATGGATCGAACAATTCCAATGCTCAAATCCAAGGATAGAATGATTCAACGGTCAAAAGAATCTAAGGCTCGAACATAAGTATTTCTCTCCTTTCTCGAATGTATGTACTTCTCTACCTTCTCTTGGGGAACATAGGGTGTAAAACATCAATGGTTCTAGGCATTGTAGAAGATGTTTTTCCACTCTAAGTGTGGTAAGTTATACATTAGGGAGATTTTCTCAAGGAGATCCTTTATTTTCCTGAATTTTATTTTTATAGTTTGAAAAACATCTAGATTGATCCTTCCCATCTTTCCTCCCAGGATATATGAGAATATTTTTCCTTCTTAACTACAACTATGAATTAATTTTGGGGATTTGAGAGCTAATCATTTGTTGATTTGAAAGTATTGATGATTCATGCTTAATTTTTATTGGATTAATATTGGAATTACTAATATGGTATAGGTCCCATACCATTTCTCATCATCTATATATATTTTTTTATTTCATTTTTCTTGATGGTGGTTCGGTAGACTATGAGAATTCATCCTGGCATATTAAACTAAATAGTTATTTTTGTATTTGTGTATTAGAGGCTTTATACAGTTAATGATGTTTTAAATATCAATTAATTTTGTGATTCCCAATTGATTTCTGGACGAATTAAGGGTATTATACTTAGAAAATGTGACCTCATGGGATTTGTTCTATCTCAGTAGAGTCTAGTGTGTATGGGATTTTTGTTGTATGGGATGGTTTGTTTTTATCCCTTGTTTTTGTTGTATCTAGTTGATGTGTGATATGTTTTTATTCTATATTCATTATAGACCTCCCTAGAATCTAATGATTGGGTCATTGGGTATTAGGTGGGCTCCCAAGAGTCATTTATATGGTAGATATGAGGTGATGTCTTCTGTAGAACCATTGGTTTGGGTCAAAGTGGCGATACGACATCAAAAGAGTGTTGATATTTTTTTAATTATTTGATATAAAATTAATATTAAATGTAATAATTCCACTGGATGTTACATAACATGTTCCAAAATATAGAATGGATGTTACCAAATTATATATAATAGAAAACAAATCGGTATTCGTCATTTTATGTCTACATGTATTGGTTCCACCCCTAGAAATATCTGATTACCATCCATGTATATAAAATAACTCTCTATTTATTAATTTTTTTATCAATTTGTTTTTGTATCTTCTTGTTTATTGAAATAGTGTTTATTATTTATTTTCATCATAGTTGGGTTTTTTATTACTCCTTAATTTCTTATATTATATTTTCATTTATATAGGTGAATTAGAAAAGACTTTATGTGTGTCCAACAATTGTTATTATTGAATTTTTTTGATTCAGGCTCTTCACCCATCTCATTTATATTCAACAGTCATCCTCATATGTTTCATCTCCTGAATAGTTATTAAATTTGTGGACTTGAGACTCATCCCCAATCTTTTTTATGTGTATTGTACAACTCTGAGTAGTAGTCATCCAATGAATGAGTACATTATATATTATTTAAGGAAACATAGTTGAATGTCCACAAGAGATGGATGATTATCATCAAACAACAAAAGGAAATGATAAATGTTTGGTAGATGAGCTGATGACAAAAGATAGTTGTCTATAACATTAACCTTTGAGTGAATTAATAGGATAAAAACAAACATAGTTCGGTGATTATTCTATTTAGTTCAATTACCCATTTTCTTTAAGGAATACTGAAAATATTTGAAGCAATAAAATGTTGGGTTTCCCTCTTTATGATTGTCTTTAAATTTTACATTTGATAAAGAATACCTTATGTGTATTTATTAAGTTATTTTAGAAAATTTAAATTAAATGAACCTAATAGGATGGATATGAATAAAAAATGGAAGCAAGATAGTTAGATGAAAACATAGTATGAATATGGACTTAAAAATATCACCATGTTTGTAATAGGGAATGCATACTCCCCTTATTAAATAATTTTTATATGTTTATATTGATTTTATTCTAGAAAAAATAACATATATGAGTTGGATGAAAATTTTATTTTTCACAGAATAGAATCGAGCTACATATTTGGGGCTAAAAAGTGGGGAAAACTAAATGTAAACAAAAATTGAGATGCGATTGCGAGTTATAGTTCATTTGATTTGAATACTAGTGCAAATTATTATATCGATCTCACGGAAAAAATGAAAATGGAAATTGAATATGTTCTTTAGGATTGTCAAAAAGAAGTTTGAAAAGTTAAATTGATGTGAAAAGAGACCATTGTACACTGGTTATAATAAATAAAAAACATTATCAATAGTATTGATGTTATATAATTTGAATGTTTGTAGTAGATGGAGTGAAACCATCTTTATTGAACTATGTCGTACCCCGAATGATATGCTAGTAGAATAATATGAAATAAAATATCGAATATATGATGCTATAAAATTCAACGTTTGATGGGAATGATCTCTAAAAAAATAAATACTTATCTAAATGATGAATAGTTTTTTATTTGGAGTTATAACGACTCATAAAATTTCCTAAGTATGGATTAGATTGGTACAAGAAAATTAAATAATGTCAACAAAAATCTGTATAGTGTGTTCCTATAATACCATGCTTTAGAATAATATATGGATGTCGGGGTACCATGATATAATTGACCTGGCATTAAGATACAAGAATTAGAGATGGGATCCTATGTCATCTAATAGATTCTTCTCAGTGTATGAAAATTTATTACAAGTTTCCTAAAATTAGAAATGAGCCATGAAACATTCATCGTGCCTTATCTACATATGTAATAAATAATTTTGGTGTATAAAAAATGTATTCATTGTAAATATCTCATCATACTAGTAAATTATAATGTTCCACAATTTTTATGCATGAAGCACACATACATTATGTTTTCTTCTCTTATATTTGAACCAAATAGACTCATTAGTGATAATGATTTCTATTTGGACCCATTGATTTAAGATCTAAAAATGATTTTGGATAGAAGTGTTACAATGTATTATGCCAATAGAAGGGAATAATTAAAATTAAGGTCCTTGTTGTACGATATGATAATTGACTTCCCAGCTTGTGGAAATTTATTAGGCAATAATATTGATGGTTTGTTGGGGTGTCACACTTGTAAAAAAATCCTTATAATAAGTTTAGTTGAAACATTCCTTGAATAATATGATTTTGGGACATCATAAATTTTTTCCTAGATTACATAATTACTAACAAATGATGATAGCATTCGATGGGAATATAAAACAAGGTACAACACTATATCTATTTAGTGGTGATCAACTGTACAATAAAGTAAAAGATATTGACACTATTTTTGGTAAACCATTTAAAAGAACTTTTCAAAATCTGTTTGTAAGAACATATCGATTTTTAGTATTGGAATTTTTTTTCATTAAGTGATTTTATTGATTTCATTATTCTGGAAAAAATGTATTTGATAGTTTTATTGGTGTCTTACTAAAATTAAATTCTAAAACAAAATATGGAATCAAGACTAGGTTTGAGGTTATTGAAATGGGTACAAGGGAAGAGTAGGAATTGATTATTAGTATAAGGTAGAATTTTTCTCCTCTTGCATCTTACACTCTATCAATATAGGAAAATTTTCTTTTTTTTATTTACCTTAATAGTGTAACAGTTCCATAGGTGAACTCATAAAATATAAAGAATGTCATTTGAATGACTAATTTGAATTTATAAGAAATAAAATCACCCAATTGGCATTATTTTATTTAATATTTGATGGAGGTTTATTTTTACTCCATACTTCCTCAAAATTTTCAAAATAAATTAACTAGATTTTTCTTCTTATTCAAAGACATATACAATAAATGTATAGACCCGATGATGTTTTCAATCATGAATAAAGAGGTTAACGTCATATTATGTGAATTATAGATGTTCTTCCCACTATTATTCTTTAATATAATGGTCCACCTTGTGGTATAATTAGTTATAGGGTTTACTCATTATGGTCCATTAAATTATAGATGGAAATACCTCATTGAATGGTATATGATGATTTTGAAAGGGATTGTAAATAATTGATGTCAACAAAAATGTTTTATTGCATAATGATATATTATTGAAGAAGCTATTGAATTCTGTACTGATTACCTATCAGATGTTGATAGCATCGGTCTCCCAATGTCACATCAAATGTGGATTCCTTATGGGTATATGGATTTGTGGAAGAGATGTTGTTGCAATTAACTAGATAGTGTGGTTGAAATAAAAACAATACATTTTAAAATAATAATGAATATTATGATCTATACATTGAATCCCACAATTAAATTCATAGAGATTTGAATCCATAAAGGAATGGATGATGGATATCATATAGACATTATTAATAGTTTATTGGATGGTTCCAAGACCCAATTTTTAATGAGTTATCTAAAAAAAATATTTTAACTGGTGAACAACATCAATGGATATCCAGGGGACCAAAAAAATGTGTTCTATCATAAACTAGATTTATAATCAACAGTTATAAATTCTATACAAAAGAACATAGTATGAATAATATGATGAAAAAGTTTATTGTTATGGTTGTGGGAGACATGATGCACATATCTATTTCCCCAAAGGGAAATCCAATTTTTGAAACTATTTTATATTTTGAAATTATAGAATTGATATACGAGTTGGATTATACAACATTTCAAGTGCTAATTTTCCATTTAAAATGGTTTGAAAATATGAGTGCAGTGATAGTTGATGAAATGGGATTCATGAAAATGAATCTTAGTGCAGAAGGGGAAAAAGTTGATCTGTTCATAAAAGAACAAAAATTATTGCAAGCATTTAATATCTCAAATCCCAAATACATGAATGATTAGATTTTCCCAATGGAGACTAAAACAAATGTTGGGTTTGATGAAAATCTAATCGAGGATGGCCCTTTTATTGGGATATCAAATCAGTTCTAGTCGGTGCCAATGTAGAAAATGTATTTTTCAATTTGTGGGACAATAAATATGGGATCTGAAATCATGATAGGGGAACCAAATCCCAAAAACCTTTAAAAAATTTAGATATTATAATGAAAAGGAAAAAGTGTGTTTTTAATATAAATTTTTTTCCACAATATATTATATTTTCTGTACTAAATTAACAAAATCAAAATTTAATGGTTTGACTACTTATGCATAAAATGTATTCTGCACATGATGTTATTACCAATACCTAGGAAGAAAAACCAATAATGAATGAAATCATTTGGGAATATGTAAAGGTAATGTTACGACATAAAATTTCCATTTTAAGGAAAAAATATATAATGGAACATTGATTAAATTTTCATTATTCCCTATATAGTTCATTTATTTTAGATTTTTTCCATCATTTATGCCTTTGTAGTAAGAGAAATGGTGATATTTCCGCTCAATCAGAGTGTAAATCATGATGTTTTCATTGTAAAATCATTGTACATAAAATTAATGTATTTTATCATATTTATTTTTAATTAATTTCTTTTTAGTATAACTCACATAATAATGATTTCTTATATTGATGGATTCTGTTGTTTAAGTAGGGGTGGTATGTCTATCTTTCATGGATTTATGCACCAAAACATGCACAAACCTCTTCTAACACAATAACTTTTCTCCCATACAGTTCTGTATTTACCACTTTCCCTTATGTTCTATTAACATATAAATAATATGGGTCATCATGATGTCTAAACAATAATGTTATTATCCATATAATTAATTTATAATTTCATATTTATGTTTTATTTTTTCTTTTTGTAATTAATTATATAATAATTTCTTTCTTATATATGTGGATTCTTTTATTGAGTTGGGGTAGGTTTTTCAATAATGTTCATGGTTTTTAAAGATTGGACATCGAGCCTGCAATTGAGATAATGAAAATAATAAAATACATTAACAATGAATACAACCATCTTCAAAAGGTGAATCCCTAATACTTAGTTAATTAATATTTTCATCAGTTTATCTACTATTTGTATGTAAATTTACATATCATTTTTTTCTAATATATGTTAGTGTTTTTAACATATCATTTTGGAATTCCTATTTACTATACTTTCTTATAAAAAAACCTCTCCCGTTGAAATCGAAAACGGTATATGATGATAGTGTTTTCATTTTGGGGACTTGTAATGATATAATTGGAACGTGATATACCTATACACATCATGATTTCAATAAGGAGAAAGGTTTTTTGGCTGAGAATGTCAATTTAATGTACAATGTTGGTAGTTTGAAAAATAATAGTAATGAAAATAATTGTAACATTGGTAGTTTGGAATATTTTGGGATGTTGGGATATGTAAGAATGACCTGTACCTCAATCTAACACATGGTATGACATATATGACCCTGAATGTTTGTTTTTATTTAAAATTAAAACTAATTTTAGTAGAAAAATATAACTTAAATACCCAAAATAGAGAAAAAAATATTCATATTGTATTGATACCAATGGAAAATGATCCATATGTCATTTCTAAATGTATGAATTAGAACCACCTCAATTTGATACATGATGTTTTTAGTACAACCCAGACATTCCGTTATTAGTTTAGAATTGATATTTTACTTCAAAAAGTTTCACTCACTGAAAACTGATAAAAAACACAGATTTTTGTGATAATATTGGAAAAATATAAATAGGTTATTTTGATGTGTGTTATTTGGTCTCACATAAAACTGACAATTGATGCCATTAGGATGAGTCCATGTATTTTTTTTAATTGAAATTAATATTTTAGTAAAAAACAAAAGGGACATACTCAAAACAAGGAAAATAATACATATTATTTTGAAACATTAGAAAAATAAACCATTAATCATTTGGGACTAAAAGGAATCATCCGCACATCAATCTGATGCATTGTGGGACCAGTATGACTCCATTTGAATGTTTTAATTTAAAATTGACATCAATTTTAATAAAATGGACAAATGAACTTCTAAAAACCATGAAAATGCATTAGGATTGATTTAATACATTGCAAACAAGATCGATATGTCATTTTTGAAGTGTAGGAATATACCAAACCTCAATATGATACCCGATGTGACCGATGTGACTCAAAGTGTCTATTATCTGTTTAATATTTATACGTTAGTTTAAAATTTTCATTCACTAAATACTAAATAAACACACACATATATTATTGATAATTTAGGAAAATTATTCATAACTCATTATTGAAATGTTGCAATCAATCACACATCAAACTGATACACGATGTGATCTATATGGTTCAATGTGCGTGTCTCAAGTATATGAATCCATTTTAGTAAAAAATTCATGTGACATACTAAAGACCAAGAAAAAACATTCGGATTATTTTGATAATTTTGGAAAAAAATCCACAAGTCATTCGAGATGTGTAGGAAAAAATCTCACATTAATCTAGTGCACTTTGCGGCTATTATGACCCCAAGAGCATCTTTTTATATTAAATTCACATCATTATTATTAAAATGGAAGACAGACCTACTTAAAAATGATAAAATTCATTCATATTGTTTTTATGCATTACAGAAATGATCCAAAATTAATTTTTACCATTTATGAGTCATCCTTATTAAATTCTTGTATATGATGTGCTCTGTATGACTCCATGTATCTATTATTAGTTTAAAATTAAAATTTTAGTAAAAAATTGTCACTCACTAAAAACCAATAAAACACACTCATATTCTCTTCATAATTTAGGAAAACTATTAATATGTCATTTGTGATATCTAGTAATTAATATCAAGTCAAACTGATAGAGAATGTGATCAGTATGATTCAATGATTGTGTTTCCAGTTTAACATGAAATTTTTTTAAAAAAGACAAGATAACTACTAAAACCTGAGAAAAAACATTCATATTATTTTGATACATTTTATAAATGACCCATATATCATTTAATATGTGTAGAAATTATACACGCCTAAATCTAGAAGATAGTGTGACATGCATTATTTTATTTAAAATTGATATCAATTATAGTAAATTATGAAACAAACTTTCTCAAATCCGATAAAACCCATTCATATTTTTTGATACTATAGAATAATGATATGTACGTCATTTTTTATGTGTATGAATAATCCCCACTTAAATATGATACAAGATGTTTCCGATATGACTTAAAGTGCCTAATATTAGTCTAAAATTGATGTTTTTTGTTTCAAAAGTTTCACTAAATCAATTAAAATGAAACACACTCATATTTTCTTCATAATTTATAAAATGATTCAAAAATCATTCTTGATGTGTAGGAATTTTTCACATGGCAATCCGATACAGGATGCGATTTGAATGAGTTAAAATGTGTGTTTCTAGTTTAAAATGAAATTTGTCAAAAGAAGAAAAGTGACATACTCAAAACTAATAAAACACATTCACATTGTTTCGATAGTTAGTAAAAATTCCCATATGTCATTTGAGATGTGTTAGAATCATCCTCACCCCAATATGATGTATAGTGTGACCGGTATGACTCCAAATGCTCCTTTTTATTTAATATTGAGATCAATTTTAGTAAAATAGAAAAATGACCGACTAAAATAAAGAAAACACATTTGGATTGTCTTTATGCTTCACACAAATGAATAATAAGTAATTTTTGGGGTGTAGGAATCATCTTAACCACAATCTAATACTCGATGTGCCTAGTATGACTCAAGGTGTCCGTTGTTAGTTAAAAATTATCATTTTAGTTCAAAATATGTCACTCACTAAATACTGATCAAACACACTCATATTTTAATATATAATTTATAATAAAAATACATAATTCCTTTTTTACATGTAGTAATTGTACTCACATCAAACCTATACACGATTTGATCAGTATGAGTCAAAGTTCACATTTAAAGATTGAAAAATAATTTTAGTAAAAAATACAAGTGACTTACTCAAAACTGATAAAAAACAATCAGATATTATTCATACATTATAAAAATGATTCATTATTCGTTTTATAATTTTATGAATCAGCCTCCACTCCATCCGACACATGGTGTGATCAATATGACTCCAAGTACAAGTTTTTATTTAATATTATCATTAATTTTTTAAATAGACTACTAAACCACTAAAAACTGAGAAAACTAGTACATAATTTATTGATACTTTATAAAAACAATCCATAAGTAATTTTTTACATGTATGAATCATCAAAACCTGATTTCGATACATGATGTGTCTGGTATTAAAAAAAGTTTCCATTATAGTTTTAAAATCTACATTTTAGTTCAAAAAGTTTCACTCACTGAAAAATAATCTAGCATGATTATATTCTATGGTAATTTAGGATAACAAATAATAATTCAGTTTTGAAATATAATAATTGGTGTCAAATAAAACCAGTACATGATGTGATCAGTATGAGTCAAGGTGTATGTTTCTAGTTTCAAATGACATTTAGGTAAAAGATAAAATTGCTATGCTAATACCTAATAAAATTCATTTGTATAGTTTTAATATATATGAAAAATTATAAATATGTCATTTTGGATTTTTAGGAATCAACCTGACCACAATTTCATGCATGTTGTAATTTTTATTACTCCTTGTGAATATTTTTATTTAAAATTGTGATCAATTTTAGTTAAATGGACAAATGTCCCACTCAAAAAAAGAAAACTCATTTAGAATGGTTTGGTACATTAAAAAAATATCCATAAGGAATTTGTGATGTGTTGAAATAAGAATAATTTAAATATAACACATGGTGTGCTCAATTTGACTCAAAGTGTCCGTTATCAGTTTAAAATCGACATTTTAGTTCAAAAAGTTACACTCATACAACCATTTGGTTTCACCTCTGTAGATTTTTATTATAATTATTTAATAAAATTTCAATAATATAATTCTTGAATAAGAATAATAGATTGTGTTACTTGTAATAATAAACTAATGATCAATCTTATATGCTATGTCCATGTATGAATCATCATTTTTTTTAAAATTCCCACATTCTGTTAATTAATTTCTTTATATTATTACAAACATAATAATTGTTTTCATATATAGGTGTGTTATTTTTGTCATGTCGGGTTGGTTTTTTCAGAATTATAATTAGTGAATTTTAGGATCAAAAGGCAAACTAGCATTTATGTTTTTGAATATATGTAACAATTTGTACTTATGGAATTGTATAAAATAATGTTGTAAATGTCTATAGTATAGTGTTTTTTCTTATCTTTGAGTTGTAAATTTCATTAAATTTAAATTTTTATGGTCCTACAGTGTGCTGTTACAAAACATTTCATTGGTGTTGTAGTGTGATATTACACTACACTGCATTATGCCCCTTTAACATTTCATTTGAAATCACTGACAAGTGTGTAATTTATCAGTTCTTTGAAAAACAATGATAAAGGAACCCAATATCGACACTCAATAATAGTGATAATAATGTTGTCCTTTATAATCTCTTAAAAAAGAACAGATAAAGTGGTCGTTTATGAGTTCTTTTGTAGCACTGATAAAATAATTGGGATTTTAATCTCCCCAAGGTAGTCAACACATCTCAAGCACTCATAAATTCCATTTTTAATATTGATAAAAGAATATTCTATAGTAGAGCCACTTTTGTAAAATTTGAACCATAACCCACATGAAATAAATAATAGAAAAGAAAATTTGGAATACCATGAAAATAAATTGATTCATGGTATAACATATCAAATGTGCATTATATACACCACTAAAAGGTAATAATTAGTGAATATGGAATATTCCTCAGACACCTAAAATTGAGAGGAGAAACCCTTACCCTTGCCCTGAATTCCTTCATACATGTTTAAACCTCCTGTATAATATATATATATTTATTATAAATATATTAATGACCATAATAATATATATCATATAATATATGATTTACTAATAACATTTTTCATCCATTTTATTGACAATTAATTATTAAAAAACTATTTTTGGATGAAAACTAAATCGGTTTTCATGTATTTTTTGGTTTGACATGATTAGTACATTTAAATTATTAAATGTTAAATAATTTAAAAGATTTTATCCATGATATAAATATTATTTATACTCATAATATAAATATTTATAATTGTTCATAAAAGTTAAAGGTATACAAATGAGTAACATCATTCATGTAGACGGTTGATCGTACGCATTCATGAAAATTGTGTTCATTTTTTAATGTATTGAACAAAAGAAAAGAAAATAATTATTCACATTTTTATATGATTATTATATCATATAAAGAATTTATTTAGGTATAATCCATCCTCAGTAGTACCCATTTCAAAATAAAATTAAAATTGAATCACATTGCTTCATGGAGGTGGTAGTCCACTTGTATGCACATGTGATGTTATTATTTTCCAACGGATTGAAAAATATGAAGGTAGATGATATATTGTTATGTAATTATTATAATAATGTTATAAATTTCATATATATATATATATATATATATTAAATCAATCATTATATTTATCCATGATAGGTGGTGATGGAAACCAAATTTCATTGGTAGGTGAGGTGCCTGTCCACCATACACACCGTCGAAGTTTCCATTTTCCACTTGATGGAATACTATATGTATATAGGTTATTCCCATAATATAATAACATACATTAATATGGGATATATTATTGTTTTTATTTTATCACAGTTTATGAATATTTGTAGTTAAATGAACAAATAATATTAAATTTCATGGTTATGAACTATATCTCTTTTTTTGGAAAACATCATTTTGTTGGTTAAAAAATATTTTCTAACATTGTTTTATGAACAACTAACTGACTTTATAATATGGTTATTTATTTAATGAATGAATTTTCGTAAGTATTTTTTGAGCCAAAGGTCTCTTGAAGTGTGGAAAATATATGAGAGGCTGCAACCTTTTATAAGTTGGGGAGATGACAGACTTGTAATTTTTAAATGTATAATTTATAACCAAAATTTAAAATGATATGAGTTATGGTTCATATATTTCCATCAAATTGTTATTGGATATGTTTTTAGGCCATTTTAACCATTAATTTTTAATATAGTACTCGGTAAACCCCTTGTAACCTTAACCGTGATAATTCCTTTTTATATTTTTACTATTTATTATGAAAAAACATATTTTGATCCTATTATTAAGTATTAATAATGACAATTTAAAATATGGAATCAATTTTTTTATATCCAAAACACAAATGTAACATTATTTAATATAAAATTAAACCCACAAGTGTGATGAAAAAATAGGTTTCCATAAAAAAAATATACAAATTAAAATTTTTAAAATAAAAATTTAACAAGAAATTAATTAAAAATAGCAAGATGTGATGAATAAAAACAAAATCTAAAAAATTTACATATTAAACAATATAAAAAATATTTAATTTTTTATATTCTTTAACCCAAAAGGTAACTTACAATATAAATCAGTATTTTTCACTATTCATAAAAAACTAACTTTTTCGTAAAATTATTAAAAAATATCTCTAAGATAATTTCATCATGAAAATTTATAAATGAAGTTAAAATTTTTAAATAAATTTGAAAAAATTTGAATAGAATACTAATATTAAAATAAGCACAGAAAAAATTTGGAAATTACTTTTTCATAAAATATTAATTTGAAGCAAACAAATGGATTTATTCATATATCATTCGTAAAAAATTAAATGAACGATAAAAAATGTTAATAATTATAAAATATAAATTTTTTCAAAATTATTCAATAATAGTGATTAATTTTATTTATTTACATAAAATCCCATTTCACGTATAAAATTTGGGTTTCATAAAAATATTACTTTTACCTTCGAATGGTTTTAAAATTTATTATCAATCTACAACAAATGAATTTATTTTATACCTATGTAAACCATATTGTTTTCATAATTTTTCTTAATATTCATAATCAACAATTTAATTGTTATTTAATGATGATATATCATATTACAATTCATGAAGACTTAGGTTTTTTTGGATTTCAATCTATCATAGAGGTAATTTTTATTTCAAAAGAAATATATTTTAAAATATCACAATGTTACATAAATGGAATAGATAAAAGGAAATTGTTGGGTGGGTAATGTTATTTTGGTAGGAATGGAAATGATGTGTTGTGTGGGGCTTTATATTCTAGGTTTTATCCTAATCAATAATAACTTAATTGTGGCTACTTACTGTTATTCAGGAAGTATCATTAACTTTATAAACACCCAAGACCCACACTCCTAGATCTAGTTCTAAATGTCAATTTTTTTAAAAAATTAATAATAAATATAATTTTTAATATAAATATGAGGAGTGTATCCAATCTAGGATTTAGAGAAAATGGAAAAACAATGACAACATATCAAATTAAAAAAAATTTATGAAAATTTTTATTTAAATTCTCTCATGATAACCCCTTAACGAATTGAAACTCTATTAAAAAAATATAACGATCCACTAATAAACATTAAAAAATGTTTGGTCAGCATAAAATATTCTTGTATGAGTTTTTAAAATACCCATTGACAATCCTTGATATAAATTCTGGTAAGAAAAATCTTTTAAAAACATTTTAATCTATAAAAAATATATAATATATGATAAATACATTTCAAAAATTTTATTCTAGGGTTTTTAGAATTTAAAACCCTATGAAATGATTTTGAAAAACTTTTGAATAAACATACCAATTGAAATTTATCTTTTCGAAACCATCAAAAATATGAATCACATTGAAAACTAAATTTCATTTCAAAATGTAATAATACCATTGAAACATGTATGCTTAGAAAAAATTATATTTCAAAAAGAATCAAATGATTTTTAAAAATATATTTTTAATACTTATAAAACAAGCCCATAAGGATACTTGAACCATTGAAGGGTGTCTATGACCTACCTATCTCAGAGGGTTGAGTTCAATCCACAAATCCCTATCATGTTTACAAAGTCCATGTGTTGAATTTTTCATAAAACATTTTGAGAATGACCCCTTATTTTAAATGTAGTTTTTATCCAATGTTTAGAAACCATTACAAAAAATATTTATATAAATAGAAAAGCATGTATTTATATACATGTATATAAAATATATTAATGAATATAGAGTATCAGAATATCATAATAATTAAACTCATTATACTATTCATGGATTGTTATAGACATACATAATGTATGGATATATCTATACGTATGTGCAACATCAATTATTTTTAAATTTCATTTTATTCATAAAATGACCACTGTAAAATCCACTTGAAGATAAAACTAATTTTAATGAAATAAAATAATATAAAATGATAAAAAATCAACTAAAAATTTACTATTTATTTATAAAAATAAAATATCTATTTGAAAGACCATACTGTATTTAATAATTTTGGGTTGAGAATAATAATTTTCCGTTACATATAATTTTAAAAAATAATTGTAATATAAAAAATGAAAAATTTTATTGAAAATATAATTTTCTAGAAATCAATACATTGTTATATTTGTTTTGTTTAATGAAAATAAATATATTTTAAAAACATATTAATTAAAAGTTTATTTATACTATATTTTCATAAATTTATACATAAAATCTAAAAAATAAAAGAGTGTCATTAAAAATCAAGAAACATGAGATTTAAAACAATTAACATAAAAATAGAAAATTTGGAATAAATATTCATTATAAAATAATTGTTTTAGAATTATAATTAACACTAATTTTCAATAATAATAACCCCCTTATAATTATTATTAACCAAAAGAGAATGGGATGTGATTTTCTCTACATCCAAGGCCATAAATTGGTTGTATTAGGAAATAGAGGAAGAAGGGAACTTCAGATGGGGGTTACCAGATGTGATGTGGGATTTCATCAATATGAATATATATATATATACATGAGGGTGATTATTATTTCCATTTATAATCAGTTATCTTAATAATCCATATATTATACCCAAATTTCTAGATGAATGGAAGACTATTTGAGGGCTTATAAGCTTGTGGTGGTTGAATTGGTGGTAGGATAAGCATGCTAGAATAATGAAACCTTTTTTTATTTGAATATATATTTCATCCTGAAAAATATAACCTATTTTTTAAATTTGATAAATATACCAAAAAAATTTATGCATCCTTTACAAGCTCCCTTGATACGGAAGGTATTTCTTAACAATGGGTTTCATTGTTTTGCTGAGGGTAAAGACCAACAGAAGGGTCTAGTTTCATGTTAGTTGCTTATGGATTCAAACATATCAATGAAAGGAATAGGTGATATTTATAGGGTATAATATTGATGGATTAATCATAGTTAATAAAATATGTTTAGTTTCTTTATTTGGAAGGAGGAATATAATAGAGATGGAGAAGAGGGTATGCGTTCAGTGTGTGGATGAATGAGATGGTACAGTGGTTAGGAAAGGAAGATGAAGATAGAAAACATTGAAAAATTGTGATTTGTTTGATCTAATAGATGTAATCTAGATGAGTTTTTTAGTCATGAGTGAATTGTACAAAAAAATAATGAGTCCCCATTGAACTTATTGTCAGTTGAGCTCTCACTTAATTATCCACTGCTCCTATTGACCGGTCAAGATGGCATTGAGGTCTATACCGGAAGAAGCATCCAAACAAACAAACGGGGACATGTCAACCTACCAAAACCCACTTCTTGTCTACAGGCACACCATCATGGTATTATTTTCACACATTAATAAACCAACCACCTTGGGTGGAACTCGGTCCATTATCTTCCAGTGTGACTCTATTCAGGTAGGCCCTCCCCTATGGGTCGAAATTGATCCCCACAACTCGGTTATAGGGCTAGCCCTTATGGATTAACAAGTGGATAATTCTCTTGAAACATAGAAAATCTATATATGTATATATATATTACCTAAAATCAATATTATATTGACATTTATTTTTCTTCATTTAAATTGTAAAATTATATTAATCACATAACTTATTGTGAAACAAAAATTTTAGATTGGTTATTTCATTAACCATATTTGTTTACCACATTTTTGTCCTAAATATTAAATCATAAAAATATTAATTTTTCAAACATATTTCATTATTTTATAACAATTTTACATAATTTTTTAATAGTAATTATTATAATAAAAATTATCCCAAGAATAATAATATTATATTTTTAATTTCCAAAAAGAAATTATAATTAATCAATGTTTCAGTTTTTATATGTTGAAAGTAGTAATTTGTTCAATAGTATTTATATTATAAATATAATATTTTGAAAACTATAAATGAAAATAATTTTAATAATTTTATAATCATTTATATCTTTAAATATACTTTTAGTCATAAAATACTTTAATAATTTCCAAACTTATTTAACAAATAATATATTTTGCAATAAATTAATTGATAATATATTTTTTTAATGGAAAATACATTAATGTAGTTAATATATCTATATTTAGTAATTAATATATTTCTTTTCAAGGATAAATTTTTTATTTTCAATAAAAATGGTATTCCATAAAAAACAATAAAAAATAACATTTTTAAAATATTTAATATTTTATCTTAATTTTCAATAAAATAATAATAATTTTAAATAAAACGATTTTGTAAAAGGTTCTCTGTATTAAAAAAAATGACGGTTTAAATTATAAAACAAATAATTTAAGAAAACAATATTAAAGGAAAATATGTGCTTATAATTTCTATGATTTGACATTTTACAACCATTAAAATGAATATTTTTGTCAAAATTCTATTATCCCACATATGGAAAATTCTATAATTTCCATTTTAATAATTAGGAAAACATAAATCTCTATGATTATATACTTTTTAGATTATTTTAATTAACTAGAAAATGAAATTGAAAATTTATAACTCTTAAATTGTCCATAAAACATCCTAACCTATAATTTCGTCTAGTTCGTTCCTCTTATACCAGGTGAAAATTCCTGACACCCATAGTCCTAGATATGGTGCTAAAAATATACTATAATTCTTTATAAAAAACTAAAAAAAATTATTCAATTAAATTGACATCTAATTTTTTTTATATTCTTGGTTTTGGGGTAAAAGGACAAACCATTTCAATATATCATAGTTTAATATGAATTATCAAAATAGATTAATTTGAAATCAAACAAGCTAGCTCCTTAATGAAAAAAACTCTATTAGATATTATAATTATTCTCCGAAACACATTTTAATATATATGGTGAGTGTAAAATTTCTTATTAATGGGTTTTAAATTGAATAATGAAAAATAATATTATTAATACTATTTATTTTTTTAAAATATCATATTTTATATAACATATTACAATTTTGATCAATACATTTCATAAATAAAATTCTATATTTTTCAGAATATATTACCATGTAAAATAAAATTTAATTTTTAAAAAAATATATATAACAATTAAAATACATTTTTTCAAAACCATAAAATATATGCGTCTCATCGAAAACAGAATTTTCATAAATAAAATATAAAACTCTTCGAAATATATGTACTGGTAAATAATTCCCTTAATAATGTAATCTACTATATTTTACATAAATACATTACATTATAAGAAAGAAACTTTATAGCCACTTGGAACATTTATGAATGTATATGGCCTACCCATCTTATTAGGTTGGTTTCATTAACTAAATCCCTATCGTGTTTAAAAAATTCATGTGTTGAATTGTACATACTATATTTTAATATTAATTCCTTTTTTCATAGTATTTTTTAAATATGTTTTTAAAATATTAACTCTGAATACATATATATATATATATATTGATATATGTTCATATATATATACATATATAGTAAATCACTAAATGAATATTGAGTATCCAAATATCATGATAATTAAACATAATAAAACATGTATGGATTTTTAGTGACATATATAATGCATGGACATATCGATATATATATAGAACATCTATAATTTTTACTAAAATTTTATTCCTAATATGATAACAAGAAAATCCACTTGAATTTGTAATTTTTTTTTAAATTAAAGAATATAATATGATAACAATTATTATTTATATTACACCCTTGAATTTATAAAAAAAATTATTTTTGAAAGAACTTTCTAATTTTGAAAACTAGGGGTTTGATAATAATAACTATCTCTTATATAAAATTTTGAAACCAAATCCAAATATTTATAACATTATGGATATTCTTTAAATTTTTTTTGAAATTAATCCCTTATAATATATGAGTTTTTCTAAAGAAAATATATATTTTTAAAACACATTGAAATTATAATTTCAATTAAATTGATGGCCTTTGGAATAATACATAAAATATTTTTTTTTGAAATTATATTAATATATCATATTATTTAAAAATATAGAAATACATGATTTAAAATAAAGCACATTGATATAGTTATATTAAAATAAACATTATTTATAAAATATAGTTATTAAAATAAAATTTTAATTAATTTTCTATAATGATAACCCCTTACAAAGAATTGATAACTGAAAAATATTGGGTAGTGATTTTCTCACCATCCAAGGCTTGGATTTCGATGTTTGTGGAAGGGGATGATGAAAATGAAATTGGAATAGGATTCGAATGCGTGAAGAGGGAGTTCATAAGTATGCATATATATATATACATGAGTGTTGGTATGTTGTCCAGTGAAAATTAGGTATTTTAAAAACCCATCGAGTATACGCTTATACAACATTGAAAAGAATCATATTTTGAGGTTTTGATGCTTGTGGTGTTTGAATTAATGACTTGTAGGAAAATCTAGGATAATGAAAAAAATTATTTTTCTTTGTATATATATATATATCATGAAATCTGATATAACCAAATTTTTAATTTCAATAAAATTACGTAATTGTTTAATTCTTTATTTTAGGAGATTACTCAAGAATAATGCATCATCATAACAATGGGGTATGTTATTTTATGGGGGCTGAGGATGAATGGATATGTCAAATTTCGTTTCAATTGGGTTGGGGTTTTATACTTATCAATGAAGAAAATCTATAAGGGTGGCATGGTAGAATCTAGTATGAATTTTGGTAGGTCATACAAATGGTTTTTTCTTTATTATAAAGGATAAAGATAATGGACATAGACACGAAGTCTTGGGTATGGTTTTTACTATAAAGAGAAGGTACAATGGATAATTGAGGAAGATAGAAATAAAAAACATCTAATGTACGAGATTTTTTTGATCAAAACGATACAATAAAAATGAGAACATTAACTATGGGTGACTGGTACCCAAAAAAACATGTCCCATATTGATCTGGTTCTTAGTTACCCAATCTAAAAATTTTCAACCATTTTTGTTGATAGCTCGATCAGACAATGAGTTCAGAATCCAAAAACACATGAGGAATTGCAAATGGGGATGTACCAACCTTCCTAACCACCCGATGCATCTACTATCACACCATACTAGTGTTATGTTTCTACTATGCAACCCATTCTATTTATGATGTTCTTTTTCCCTCCACCATTGTCGTGAGGCCTCTCAGGTAGGCCCCCCACTATGGGTCAAACATTCACCCAATAATAGGGCAGTAGGGATATCCCTTGTTACTTGACGGCTGGAAATATCTTTTTGAAATAAATTATATATATATATATATATATTATAAAATGAATATTATCTATACATACATTTTTATTCAATAATATTTTGAAATTATATTCATTTAATTATTTACCATAGAGTCAACATTTTAATAATGTTATTTCATCAACCATAATTGTTTACTAAATTTTTAATAGGAAAATTTTAACGTTAGAGTATTTATTTTTAATAAATTTGTCACTATTTTATAACATTTTAACACAGTTTTAGTAAAACTACTTATCATTAAAAAATATTATCACTAGAGTAACAATATTATAAATTATAATTTTCAAAAAATAATATTTAATTAATGCTTATAATTATATATATGTTGAAAATTGTATCTTGTTAAATATTTTTAATATTATAAATAGAATATTTTGATAAATTTATATAAAATTATTTCAATAAATTTAAAGAAATATTTATTTCTGAATACACATTTATTAATAGTAGATTATAATATTTTGGAAAATATTTAAATAAATCATATATCATTCAAAAATTTAAGTCAAAACACATTTTAGTTTTTTTACGAATAATAATTTTTTTTGGAAAAAAATATATATAAATTAATATATTTCCATTATAATAGAATTTATATTTTTCAATAAAATTGTATTCCATGAAAAATAATAATAAATGTAATTGTTTTTAATAATTTGAATATTTTAACTTAATTTATATGAAAATATTATTTAGTTTAATGAAAAAATTTTCAAAAAAGTCTATTTTTCTAAAATAGTTTTTCTAATTATAGAAAAAATAATTTAAATGAAAATTTTTTAAAGGAATGTTATGCTTTGAATATTGAGGATGTTACACACTTAATCCCCAGAAAATATCAGTTAGTATTACTAAAGAGATAAAATGGATAATGTGATTTCCTCATTTATCAATCGTTCTCTATTTCATTCTAAAAAGTGAAATGAGTTATTTATTGGAAAATGATAAATGTTTGGCCTTAATATTAGGCTAAAATTCCATAGAACCCCTCCTAGTGCATCTATATCTCCTTTGTGGATAATCAACATCTTAGACACATAATGTTGATCCCCCGACTGTGAATGTTGGGAGAATTATCAAGGACCTTATTGGATGACCACATGTATAGAATTACATGAAACTAGCTAAGTAAATAGGATAGGTATCATGTAGGGTCATTAGGTATGCATATCGTTTAGGGTAAGAAGGTCTCTGTTAACATCAATCATACTCAACACTAGTCAACTTGTCCCCAAGGTCATTAACCACATAGTTTCCCACCTATGTGATATTCCTTGTACCGAGGGTAGGAATATTGAGATCTTGTGTATAGGTCCCTGTCAACAACATGCTCATTCAGGTCTGATCAATTGGTTGATCTTGTTAGTGATCACTCTATAATCAGGTGATCCATCGTGTAGAACAATCTTCACCTTGAAATCCAATGAGATTTAATTAGGAAAATATCCGGGCTATTTTATCTATTTATAAATTTCAGATCGCCCTCCCATTATTTTTTTTATTTTCGATTCACATGTGTTAACACTAGTATTTTATATTTTCATTGAATTAATTGTAAAAAATAAAATATATTGTAAATAATGATGAAAAATATTGAATAAAAATATAATGATGTGGGATTGTAAGTGTATTACATATCATCATTATTGTGTATAATAATTAATAATTGGTGGAATATATAGAAGTCAGGGAAAAATCAATAATCAAATAGATATTGAATAATAATAATTCAAGTGATGATATTAATAACTTTCAATCAATGATATACAGGAAGAGAGTGTTTACACACCCAAAATGTTATCATACTGACATTAAAAATAATTCACATTATCAAAATCTAATGAAATGGGTAAAAATTTTAAAAATTATAAATTCATATACTTTTAAAAGAAAGGAGAAGAAAAAATATAATTACAAAATATACAATATGGATTTGATATTATAGAAAAAAACAGTTATGCGAAAATTAATACATGAAATGTAAAAAAGTTAATATTCATTTTTAGATTACTTATTTTCGGGTTTTATATAAAATAAAGGAATGAATGAAGTATTTTAAAATATTTTTATCCAAAAAATATTGAAGGATAATTATTATAAAATGATATTTCAAAATTATGTATATTGAAAATAATAATAAATAAAAATGGTCATATAAAACAAATAAGGTAGTAAAAAATGGAGGAATAATGATAGACCCTTTAAAACATCATAAGTTATATAATATGAATCCATATGAATGTTAATGAGAAAAATAGCAACATAAAATGAATAAAGGCCCATAATGTATATGTTTAAAAAAAATTCATAAGATATATAAGAGAAGTGAGACAATAATGAAGGAGTGCCTGTAAATAATGGAGATCGGGATGGGAACCCCCTTCTTATAATTTAATGAGTTGGATAAAACATTTTCTAAATTAAATAATGTAAAGTTTTTTCTATAATAAAATAAAACATAACCATTATATTATTGGTACCATATTTTTTTATTAAATCATTAATGTATAAAATAATAATTTTAGGATGGATTAGTTATGAATAAGAATAGTTGCAAATCGTTTTCTTCTATAACTGGAGCGAAATAACACATTATTTTATTACAAATAAAATGAAACACATATCCCTAAAAAAGATAATATAAAAAATAGTTGAATTAAGTAATAATTAATTTTGATAAAATATTGATGTATGATATATTGAAAAATAGATTAAGAGAGAGTATGAATCCAAAAAAAGATAATGTTGAATGAATCACTTTGCAAATAATGTATGGTATACACAATTTATCAACAAGGGGACATGTTAAGATAAAAGTCATAAAAATGATTAGGATAATATATTTTGGTTTACATTCATAATTTTTAATGTGAATCACAAAATAAAGGATTGTAAATGTAGAGACAATGCATGAAAAATGGGGATTTGAAAGATAATACCTTGAAAATTTTGTAATGGGTGACATATTATTAAATAATTGAGATTAAAATAATAATGTAAATCCAAATAAAAGTAAAATAAAAATAATCATAGTATAATTTTATTTCAAAATACAAGAAAATATTATAATTAAGAATACGATAAGACAAATAATTACCAAATTACAAGATATATCGAAGGAAAGTATCTTACCTTATGTCCCAGCATGATTTGGATGTTCTCTAACCACCTAAATAGTTAAACTGAATATGTTACATATAGCCAAAAAAAACCAAATTATTTTTAATTTAGTATATTTTATTTAATTTATTGTCCTTTTTTAATTTACGATATTAATATTTTTAAGTTATTTTTGGGGTTTCTTATTCTATAGATAAAAATATATATTGGATGTGATTTTAATGGTCAATAATATCTATGTTGTGGTTCTATAAGCTTTACATGTGTCAAGGAATTTTTATTCAGGTCTTCTGTGTTATATAAAATTTTCATTTTGAATAGACGGATTAAAATGGTTATAGATTTTAAGACATGTCTCAATATGCTCATTTTATGTGCGAAAAATGACAGGGGGTGTTCATTTTTTATATCATTCATCATATTCCCATTTTTTTATATTATTTTTTTAACAAAATTATATATACTATAATTATTAATGAGAATCATTTTTAAAACCATCCTTGTAATACATTAATAACTATTTCATAAAATTACATATACTTTTAATTTAAATTATCCATGATGTGATAATTATTAGAAACAACTATGTAATGTTTTTAATAAATATGAAATTTTGAAAACTAATATTAGATTATAAATATATAATTTATTTTATGATGATATAATATTTTATTTAATTTGGTATGAAGAAGAATAAGAAACAAGAGGAATATAATTTAAATACTTTTTGAATGGGGACAAAACTATTCTTATTAGAGATAACATTGTTCTACACCTTACAACTTAAATGAGTGGTTTTTTAGACTAACGAAACCCAAACCTGGTAATTAATATTTTGGTAGATAATCAGGACATTGTTTAGAAAGAAAATATGGTTAGGATAAGATGATAAATCAATAGTGGGGTTGGATTTATAGTTGAGGGGGATTTTTTATATAAATTATGGAATGATTTATCATTTTTTTCAGAATAATAAATAAAATATTGATTCTTTTTAATAATTCTATTAATTGAAACATGTGATCTTAAACCCAATGTTCCATACCTTATCCACACAACAAGGAATGTGTTTTTTCTAGGTATTTAACTTGTTATAAAGTACAATATTTCATAATTCACTTGAATATATCCATATTTATAAAACATAATTTTTTTTAACTAAACCTAATATTTTTTCATTGATAGAAAAAGTTAAATTAATTTTACTAAAATAAATTTATATTTTAGAAAATTATTGTATTCAATTTAACTATAAAATTTAATATTTTACTGATTAATATAAAGCATGTTTACAAAAAATTTATTCATATAAAATAATTATATAAAATTTATTTGGAATTATTTTATGATATTTTTATTCAAATTTATATAAATTTATTATTGATATATATTTTTTGTATAGTTACATGAAAAGTTACATTAATAGTTATTTTTCTGTTATAATTTTTATGGTCCTATTTCAATGGACTTATTTCAAAAACTCGTATAATCTTTTCACTTTTATTGAATGCCTTATATTTACATCATTACCAAATCACATAATTTTCACTAGTTGTTTTGTATATTTTAAATATAAAATTATAATCTTATTTTTAATATTTAATTTCTATTTTATAGTATTTTTATAAAAAGTGATATTTATGGGAGTCCTGACCCTACTGATTTTCATATTATATTATTGCTATTTATTTTTATACAATTATAATTTTTTAATTTTATGTAATTTATTTGTCCTTAATATGTAATATTTCATGATTATTGAATAAATAATATTTGTTTTGAGACATAGTGGAGTGAATTAATTATACCAAATACGTACACGTAAGTATCCTTATGAGGAAATTCAATTAATTGCTGAATAAATATAATTAATAGATGCCTAAATAATTAAATATAAAAATATAAACACATACCATATTTATTGTGAAGTTAAAAAAATTAAATTAGTTTTTCATACAAATATATGTTACAAAAATTTTATAAAAAATTACATTGAAAATATTTGGTGGTTCAATTTTAACATCCTTAAATAAACAATTTCCTCAAATTTTTAGTTATTAATAAAAACTAATCAATGTTTTTACATATTCTGAAAAACAAATGTTGTAAAAAAATGTCATTATAAACATTTTAATTGTTAAGGTTGTAATACGACTCAACATATATACATAGGAATGAAAACCCCATGTGATCTTAGTATTTACACATAACCAAGATGTCTATATCTAATTTTTAGCTATTTATGCCTTTATAATGACTTTTTTATAACTCATAACCCCCCAAATATAGCATTAATCCACTATGATACAAAAAATAAGTTTCCCAACCCAGGCATACAAAACTAGTTATATAAATTTGAACATTTCACACATAACATGTAATACATCCAACTCTGAGAATCAAAATTTTTGGTATCTTTTGGGAAATAAGAATGTAATATATAACTAATATATATTATACCATAAAATGTCATTAATTAATTCAATATTGATAACTTATAATCTAATCATAAAATCATTTACCATTATGTTTACTAGGGGGAATATATAAATAAAAAATTGAGCGAATAATTCTTGTTATGGAATACTCAAAAAAGAATACAATGATTTTAGTATGTATAAGTTTCAATATATCATCAATTATAGCATAATATAACATGAAACGTGAAATATATGGAATTTTATAGGAATTTAGAATAATTATGAGGAATACCCTAAGATCACCTATAATGACATGAGGTCATAAAGTAAAATGACAATGAATAAAAATATTAACATAAGAATGTGTAGAAATATTGAAAAAATATAAAATAATTCCCAAAAAGTATATTCCAATTATAAAAACCAATAAATCATAACATAGTGTTCATGGATCACTTCCCATACAGAAAACTCACTTCATCAAAGGCTGAAAATTTGTATTTATACCTACCCTACCTAGTACAATGAAGAAGGTTAATCTCCACATGAAGGGAAATATAGTATAATGAAATGAAAAATAATTATAATAATGAAACCAACTATAAATACATCACATGATAATCGGTTTTTGAAATGGTGATGTCGATGTGGAATGAAGTTTAATATTTATCAAATGCATGAAAAATAGGAAAGTGTTTGAAAACATCATAATAAATGGAAATAGGCGATCAATTTATGTGGTTCAAAAGATGAGACTAACTATAATTTATGACAATGATTTTTTTGCATCATTGTCAGTCATAATTTTATGTGTAGATATGAGGCAATAATGTTGAATCAACATACTACATCTCAACTATAAAACTTGTTTTATCCTTTTTATCAAATAATTATTTGAAAAACAAAATATTTTAAAAATATTTTTCATTTATAAAGAAAAATAGTTTTCAATTTTTTCAAATAAAAGGAATAATATTGACTCTTGAAAGTTAAAGAAGTCACTAAATGTCACACATTGATACATGTTTTATTGTAAAGATGGTCACAAAAAAATTTAAATGGATAACATAATTAAAATATTTCATCCTACCATTATTTTAATTATTTTCCACCTTAATATTTTTATTTTTTAAAAAATAATAGGTTTCCCACCACTTGAAATTTATATTTTCTTATTTCACCCATCAGTTTATCATCATAAAAAAGAATGAATGAGAATGAGATAAAATCGAATAAGAATGATATAAAATTAAGAGAAACATGAGATAATAAATAAAATTCATCTATTTATTTCATTCATATTTCCCCAAATAATGTTATATTATCATATCTAGGAAAAAAAATAAAATATAAAAACTAATCGAAAAAATAAATGAATTATAAAAGTAGAATCAACATAGAAGTTGTATATTCATATTAGAAGGATATCCCAATTCGCAATAAATTTATGAAATATATTATGATTATTCCTTACTATGAATCAATTTATCAATAATAGAATAAATGTAACCAAGAAAATGACTCTCCAACAATTAAGTTTACCCCATTCATTTCTACATTGTCACTAACTCTTAGCTTCTCCCTCATAATTGACATGTCATGTTCATTACTATTCATCATTTAATTTATTATGACTTCTTAAAAGTGACCTAAAAAGTGATTACACTATATATGGATTGCATATAAATTCATAGTCAGTAGTTTTTAATAATAATCATATTCAATTTTAATATTGTTTTTTCTTTTTTATAAATTTTAAAAAAGAAATAATTATATAAAATTGACCCTATATCTCCCATGTATTTTGATTTTGATTCATAATTAATATGTTTCTTTGTGAATTTAATAATGATTTAACCCTTCATTAACTTTTCATATAATCATATATTTCTAGGGTTTATATTTGATTTAATATTATATATCATGTGGTTTATCATAACGTATCTTTCATGATCCTTGTAATTTTTAAACGATTCATACATTTTCACAACATGACCCTTTGTATCTCCAATATTCCACCTTATGTCATTGTAGAAACAATCTTCTATTGGGATTGGATTCTAGGAGTACAACTTTTATAGTTATTGAAATTCTTTATGGAACATTAAATTAAACATTAAACACATAAATCATTCATGAAAATATTCCCACATTACCCTACAGAAATGGGCTTTGTGGCTTTTAGAAATTGACACTACTATCTAGAAAACCTCCATGGGTGATGTGGAATATAGAGGTTAGACATTAATTCAAATATAATATAAATATATTTGGATAATATTCTAAAAAACGATAATATCTAAGAGGATCATAACCACCGGCCTATGTGATAATAGTATATTACATTGGATAATATAACCCATGGCCCCCTAATATTACAACGTTATTCCTAATGTTTTAAGCCTTTCCTATGTAAGCCTATGACCTACATCAAAATCACATGTAGTGATAAAACTATCCAACATAGGTATATCTCTATTGTCCATCAGGAATATGTCCATTGAATTCCTATATTCATGACACCGGTTTTCCTGTGTCCATATATTGGCCAGTGATCATAGTTTTTAAAATTCTACATATGAAAATGTTTCATAGGGATATATTGTTATAGAAATAATATTTCATTAGATATAATATTTATTAAATAAAATTTATGGTTTTTTAATTATAATATCACCCATAACATCCATGAATGTTGAAGAATATGTGTTCCATATTGAATAAAAACATATAACATTTATCAGTATTATAACATTTAGATAATGGAATGAGTTAAACATTAATGACACATGGAATAAATATGGAATAAAATATAAAAAAATCATGTTAACAGGAATAATAATAGTGTTTTGGTTCAAAATGGGTATTATTTAATAGAGTAATCCATGAATAATAGAACTCACAATAATAGGATAAATATCAATGTAAATTATAGTACATAATAAAAGGATGTCTTGATGGAACCATTTTAATTATAATGCAAGGTAGTGAAAAAATATAATTAAGTGAATGAAAAATAGAAAATAAATTTCAAAAGTGAAATACCGAAATTATATTTTATAAATTCATATAAATATGTAAGTGAAAAAGGAAATGTTTTAGTAAGGGAAAATAAATCATTAATAAATTGAGGAGAATGTGGGGGGGTGTTCCCTATCTCATACTTATTGGTTATAGTCATTAATCAATTGGAGAATTCAGATAACTAATGTAAAAACAGATAATAAAATAAAAATGGAATAAAATATATGGAAATTATGACATGTATAAGACTCAAATGGAGATATACATGAAGTGAATATTTAAAAAATAATAATTTGATCATAATGGATTTTAGGAGAATTAACTTTCCTAAATTATTATGAAATGAGTAAGATGTGTTTTAATTAAATTAATTACGTATAATTATGTATGAAAAGAAAATAAAAATATCATTATTTTATAATTGTTATGTTTTCGAGATTGTAAAATATAAAATTAATGAGAGATATAATACATGAAATTTAAGAGTATATTGGAAAATGTATTACTTATGTACATTGGAGAATTAGACAGAATTTTTTTAAAGGTCAGTTTAAAATAATTTATATCCACAAATAAATATTGAAAAATGATATTATAAGGTATTTCAAATGTTGTTATTTTATAAATAATAATAGATATTTGAAACAGTATAATCCCAAAAGTATAGAAAAATGAATGAAGTGGAATTTTCTAATTTAAACAAAATAACGTGTGACCTATGAATCCATAAGAAATGTAATGATGAAATTAATACAATAAAAATAAAGGAAGAATAGTAATTTAAATGTTTTAAACTATCAAGGGATGATATATAAGTGATTATGATAACAAGAAAGATATATATATAAACCGTAGATAATTTGGAGAGAACACATGTATCAAACTTTTATGATATGGGTAAAACTATTTTGCACAAATAATGGAATTTTTTTTCTAGATGTATTGAAAAATATATTTGATATTAAATAATGATATTTAGAAAATCATAATAGGAGATAATAATAATTTTTACATGATTAAGTGATGAAGAGGATGTGATGGAAAGGATCTCTAAATATACATTGAATGTTTTGAATAAAATGAAATTATTATAAAGATAAGTATGAATAAAATCATATCTATATATGAAATAATGTTAAAAATAATTAAATTTAATTTATGATAGATTTAGATATAATATAAAAGAATCATATTCATACAGATTGTGAAAAATTAGAATAATCGGAATTATAGAGAATGTGAACAGAGTCCCCTTACTAACATTGTAAGGTATAAATGATAAATAAATAAGGGCAGTAAATGGAAAAGTTACACATAAATAATATATAGAAAAATAAATAAGATATATGTTTATGAGTTTTTATACGATACACAAAATAAAGGATGTTCAATAATAAGACAATAAATGAAATGATTGGGGATTCAAAAGAGAATACCTTACAAAATTTATAATGTGTGTCTTAAGCTAAAATGATTTTTATTACAATGATAATTTAAATCAATGGATGTAAATATATGAAAATAAAAAATTTAATTCTATTACAAAATACTTGGAATTATTTTAAAGTGGTTTTAGAGAAGAGAGGTAATTCAATAATAGAAAGAGATATTAAGGAGGCCCCGCTAAAATGAGTCGCAACCTACTTCAATTGTACTATATCATTCCAAATTATTTAATTAAATATGTTAATTCATACCCAAGAACATTATTAATTTTTATTTTACATTTTATAATTCAATTATCAATATAATGTATTAATTTATAAGAAGGAGGTTACATACAAGGATCGTTTGGGGTTTTTTGGTCCACAATTCCAAAATAGTATCAATGTAATTGTAATGGTTAATGATATTTTATCAATGGATTCAAGAAAATATATTGATTTCAATGAATATGAATTAATTTCCTTTCATTTTTATAATATTTCCATGAAAAATATATAGGCTAACGTAATTTCATATTATGATAAGTTTCTTTGTATGCTCATTTTAGGTGGTTTAAATTACCATAATTTTTTATTTTTAATATTATTAAGAGGATAACCATTTAAAAATTTTATCATATATAAGATATAAAAAACAATATAATTATAATCAAATAAAATGTTGATTCTATCCACATAATAGGATAATAGTTGATTTAAATAACAGTCGATCAATGCAATTTAAACCAGCCATGATGGGATTATTTTTTGTAAAAAAATACTGAATTTATTTAAAAAATTATTTGATGCTAAAAATATAATTAATAAGGAATAATATCCTTTATTTAATAATAAAATACTTGTATATGTATTTTTCTATTATTTCCTGGATCACTATTAGGTGAACTCCATTTGATTTCTTGACTTCTTTTCATCCAATATTATTAAAATCACAAAACATTTATATTTAATCCTAATTTAAATTTTGATTTATTCTGTTTGTTATGTATACAATGAAAATAAATAACATTATATTGATTGGACTTATGTTTATTCTATGTTCTTTTAGAATTTGGATAGTTGAGGTTTTAATTTAGATATCATTTGTTGGATGCTTGATAGCTATAACATTGCTAATTGATGTTGTTAAAAGAAGCCAAGTTCTTATTGAATCTATATTTGGAATTTTCTACTTAATATTACATTGAAACTGACCTAGACGTTTTAATAATTAAAACATTATAGGTATTCTTGTAAATATAATAACTACTTCATTTAAATGAAGGAAATTTTCTCTACACACTTTCGAGGGAGCTGCGGGTCATTTTGAAACACGAAATATCTTATTTATAAGAGTGATACTGATTATATTATTTTTTCATTATGATTATTTTTTAGCTAAACATATTGTGAGTTTATCATTATAGGTAATCTAATATATTTTAATATAATCATTTAATTTCTAATCATTATTTTGGGGAGTGTTTGGTGTGTGGAATTAATATTTTTCTGATCATGCTAATTAAGGGGATTCAGGGGTTAAGAAGTATGTTTTTTTATTCATATTAATGATGAGGTCCTGGGGTTAGGAATATATTTTTGACCATGGTATTGAGTAATGTTATAATGGATTAATCCAGGAGTTCTTAAGGTTTCTACTATTGATTTCTATATAAGAAAGGGGTTACCTGGTGTTAGGTAAAAGAAACCATTTCAACATTTTTTAAAATTTAATTCCACATTGTTTAGAGGGTGGTATCATTTTAATGACATCCCTTAAAATATTGATTGGTTTTTAAATTTATTTTAAATGTTTTATTTATTTAAACTATTCATGAACTCATTGTATCTTGTTTTATTTCTCAAGTATTTAAATCGATTTTACCCATGGACTTATTATTTTTTAAATTTTCCTTATATAATTTTCAATTCATAGAAATCTTATATATGTTAGTAAACTGAATTCAAGAATCAAAATGGAAAATTATATATTGAATTATACTATAAAGATCCATGCATTATAATAAATATACCGTCTATATTTTTGAAAACATTTTATATTAGAACTTGTATCAAAGTTTCACACTTCATCAATTCTCTTTTTATTAGTCTATAATAATTATATGTTTTTAGTTAAAGTATTATAATGTAATTATCTAGAGAAATTATTGTTATGAAAGTTATTCTATTAGGTATATTAGAAAATGTAATTCCTATTGGGGCATCGATCATTGATGGTGTGGAGTATTAATACTTTCATGATTAAATGATGAATTTTATAATCAATATTTTTGTGGATCATTTTATTATAATGAATGGAAATTAATGTATTCTATAAATTGATATTTATAGTTAACTTGTGATTAAAAGATATAAAATTAAGAAAATTAAAATGCCTAGAATTCAATGTGGTGTTATATGGATCAGAGTATATTTATTCAATTTTATTCATGTGGAATAGATAATTTTATTTTATAGAAATTAACAATCACTCATTTTGCAAATTATTTGTAAAAAATATAAAATAAATTATTGACGATAACTATTATTATTTCTATTTTTAACATAGGTATTTCATGTCAAACATAAAATACTTGTTTATGAATGATTTATATAGTTTTTATTCTCTTAGAGAGAAGAAATTTTTGTATTATTGGTTTATTGAAAAACTTATTGATATAATTTTGAAGGACTGTGAGTCTAAGAGAACAACTATTTATAGAACCATGAAACACATGAAGTAAATTAATGATAATCTTATTAGAATGTTAATGGATATGGTAATAAATTTAAAATATGTAAAAAAATTAAAAGAGTAACGGCGTATCATTTTCATTAAAATCCCAACTTCTTAACAACAGATGTTTTCTTATCCTATGTTGGACTATTAACTTCAACAAGGAAAGAGAGTATAATTGGGTGGTGGATTGGTAACACCTTATAGATTAACCTATACCCTTCTAGAATTGGGTCATTCTCAAAGGAATATTGGATTTACTAGGTTCTCCATTATTACTTGTGAGACATACCTTTAATAGAATCAGTCTCATTTCTTGAACATCTAGGTTCATCATTCATGCTGATGAGACAACCCTTTAACTGAAGTAGTCTCACAACATGTGCATATGTACTGAAATAGATATCTTAAATTCACTCTTAAAGTAGCTGCCTCTGTGAGATTGTGAAAAGGAAGGCTTCTTGTAGTTTATTCATTATGAGTTGAAGTATGGTTATTATGTGTCATATCATCAACATGGGAACTAGAGAAACCAGTGTATGCATCAAAAACATTAGGGAAATCAATGATTATATGAGTTGTTGGTTTCCACTGCTTATAGTCTAACCTATGAGTTTCTCAGAATCCGTCTTATGATCATATATTTGGATTAATCATGGAATATACCATACATTGGAGGCCTTGTTCTTGCTTACATGGGAATCCAATAGGATTTGGTTCCCTATTCATAGTATTATATGGGATTCCATGTCCCTCCTAACCATGGGTAGGTGGTATCTACCTATATTTCTCTATCTATGTTTGGATTTTCATGTCATTTTTCTCATACCAATGATGTTGGAAGGGAGTTTGATGGTGATTTAGGGTTCTATTTTACTTCTCTTGATGATAATATGAATCATTTTTTGGTGAATTATTATTCTCTTGGGAATAATAAAGTCAAAAAAGATTATTAATGGATAAGGCTTGACTCTTTACCAAAGGAGAAATAAAAATTTTAATATCCTCATTGGGAATCCCTATTGGGAAGCCTCAACTGAAAGGAGTTATAGTTATCTCACTCATTCATAAGATATAGTATATAAAAAGACTACTGAAAAGTCTTGTATTCCTGGTGGTTTTGGAATCAATACAATTGGTAATCTCAAGGAGATAGAATGGGGACTCTACTTGAATAAGGATATTTTTTTGTGAATGTCAAAAACTCAGTTTATATAATGGATGTCACCTATTATCCTCGTTGTAGGGATGTTAGGGAATGAAGTGAAATTGTGTATTCACCCAGGATGGAATTAGTAAACAAAGGTAAAAGATATTTGTGTTCTCATTATGACACCACTTTGGGGGGTTCTGACATTGATACTATTTTCCCTTTTAGTTGAGGGTGGTATTTCCACAACTAAACAACCAAGCTATAGAAATTAGGTAGGAACTTCATTATGAAACCTTGATATTTATATATCCAATTCCCCTCCCTTCACCCAATGGGGTAGGATAGAAAGAAGGTATATGTTAACTCAGATAACTCAGTTTACAAGAGGAGTCGATCCTTAGGATAATTCAAGTGAGAAATTTAATACATCATAATATTGAATCCTAAATTTTGGCATCAATTAAGGTATTATCAATTACATCATAGGGTGAAAGAGACTTATTTTATAAATTTATAATGGAATAAGTTGGGGATGTCTTATGAATCTTTACTCATTATGTGTTGTTGTTCAATTTTTCGGGTTCCTACTCTACCCCTAAAAATGATTCATCCGTAATAAAATTATATATTTTCCATCTAATATAAATAGACTAAAATATAATAGAATTTATATAATAATTTTAAATAGTTGAATGAATTGTTTATATATATAGATCACATGTTGGGGAGACACTATATTAGATATCTTTTTCAGAAAATGGTGATATAAGTTAGAATATTATTTAATGCTATCAAAATATTCCCAATAATGAGAAATCTATTACAGTTATCGTAACTATTGATTCACATACCATTTTAACTTTAAAGTTTAATTATCATGGTTCTACTGTGGAAAAATTTAGTTCAACTTAATTTAAATATGAAAAATTTTTGTCTTGGAAGATCTGGAATATATTCCCATATTTTAAGAAATATATAGATATGTAAAACTTATTAGAAGGAAACAATTTGTGGTAAATGAATACAATTATTGTTTAAAGGGAATTATTTTGGAATCTAATAGAAGAATTTAAAAACATACATCAAAAATTAATAAACATTCTAAAAAATTTGAATCAAAATATAGGTCAATTTAAACATATGTTGATTATAATTTGATTATGAATTTAATCCCTCATTATGGTTTTATAAAAAAAAATATTTAGATTTACATCAAGCTAAAATAATTTTTTTAATTTATTTCAAAGAGTCTAGAAACAATGAACTTGTGCCTTAGTTTATTACATTTTATTGATTACATGTAATTAAATCTTTAAGGACTGAAAATATTACCAGTTTTTGAAAACTAGATTACCTATATGAAACCTATTTCACATTGGGGATTGAAAATATTGAATAAAAAATGTTGACGTTCCGCATTCTTGAAACTCATTATAATAATTCATCTTCATATCATAGGGAGAAGAAACAGATATGGTGAACTCAAATTCTCAGAAAGGGTAAATGATAGTGGAAGTAATAATGAATCAGTGAACATAATCAACATTGCAAGTTAAATGTCTAACGACACATTCCATTAAATTACATGATAGTGAAAAATATAATATGGTATAAATAAAATATGATTTAATAATGAAATATAAATAATCCCTTGTTCTTGAATCTTGACCTCAAATATTATAGTTAATTAAAAAATCACATGTGATAACAATAATAGTGAAATTAATAATGTTAGATGTTTCAGTTATCATGATTTATCCACAAGATAGTTACTATCAAGATCTATCCTCATGAAACTATATGTTTTTATGTATTTTTCCTTCTAATTTGTGTCAAGATATATCTTCCTAACTATTTAATACTTCTTTGAATCAGTCATGAATTGTTTTTCTCCAAATTATTATATCCTATGATACTTTTGATGCATTACGAGGCTTACATTCACCGGTCCCCAACCCACAGATCTTTCATTATCGGTTACCCAACCTCTAGAGATTTCATTAACTGGTCCCCAACATGTGTCTTTCGTGTCCAAATAATTCCTCATATATATAAAAATCTAATTAAATTCATGAACAATGTTCCTTATCAAATATCCATATTTAGTAAAGGATGAAGATTTATTAATATTTACCCACTAACACAAAAAATATTATTGTGAAATCTATATGAAAAAATGGTATACTATTTAAAAAATAATCATATCCTTCATAAAATAATTTTGATATCATAAGGAAATAAAATTTCCAATAAAACATGATTATGGTAAAGTGATTGTTTTAAGATAAATTTAAAAATCACAAATCAAAGTGATATTCCAATATAAATTTTACTTGTGGGAAATTTTCATGTCAAACCACATTGAATGAGATAATTCATAGTAAAACTATAAATACCATGAACATAAATTCATTCATGATATAATTTATCATAAGGGGTAGTATATACACAAAAAAAAATATAATTATGTGTTGAATATGACATTTATCTCATAGTTGTAAAATGTGAGATAATATCTATTTCCACATGGAATATTTTGAAACAAATGACACATAGAAGAAAGTACATTGAATGAATAATTAACAAACATGAAGATAAATTTATTGATTATATAAAATTTAATTGGGGAATTATATACACAACAAAATAATATGTTTTGATTTTAGTGTATGCCTCACCATTGTAATAGTGAGCCAAGAATCCCATAACTTGTGTCTGACTTGTCATATGTGTCTTTATGTTACTGAATAATAAATTTTTGTTATTATTTACTTTTTGTTTAAATTTTTTAATTTTATTATTAAATTTATTTTATCTATTAATAAGTTATATACAATTACATGATCTATTAAGTTAAAGTTCGATGTATGGACCATATTCGATTTATGTAACAAAAAAAACATTTGTAGGTAAACTATTTTCTAATGGGGTCATTATTTTAACATTTAAAGAATAAAAATAATGAAATATTGAACAAATAAATACATAATCTAAAATTCTAATAACAATACTTGAATATTGTAATGAAAAATGAACTAATGTTAAAATCATGGAGACTATAGGTTATATGTTCATATGAGTAAAATTTCTATTTTACAATGATAATTATGGAATGAAGAAAAGTAAAATTTATCATTATATAATTAATATTATATATTATATATTATTTTATTTTATTATATACTTTTATATAGATTTATTTTTTTTGAATTTAATCACATATCTTCATAGAGGCAGTAGTCCACATGTCCATGAATGATGTTATCACTTATTTTGTGTGTGAAAATGTTATAATGAAAAAGAAATATAATATTAATAGAAATTTATATTTTCAATTAATATCATAATTATTTCATTTATATCAAATATATTTATTATATAGGTATTTAATGAAATCCATAATACTTAGTGAAATGAAATGAATTACACCGTTCATGGAGATGGTAAGCCGTACATATGTATAAAACATGTTTCCATTTTCTTCTTATATCACGAGAATTAAAATTAAATGATATATATGTATATTATAATTCAAAAAAAATTAAATTCATATATATCAATTTTGGTTTTAAAACCATCATTAATTAATTATATGAAAGGCCTGAACCAATCTCATTTCTTTGAGGAGGTAGTAGTCGACATGTCCATAATCGATATTATCATATTTCTAAAAAAATATAAAGAATGAAGTGGTGTGTTATAATATAATTATATAAGTTTTATTAAATTATAAATATCAAATATAAAATTTATAAAATATAAACATTTCCATATTTTAAGCATTGAAAGTTGGTAATGGAAGAAAAAATGATGGCACTAGTTCATAGTAAATATGAATGATGATTATGTATCCTAGTTTAAAGGAGTCTGTGAAGATGAAGGTTTTAAACATAAGATAAAAACATCTATGTATATTTATAATACTTACGATATTATGTAAGAAATATATAATAATAATTTAATGGTTGGCTAAATAAATAAAACAAAAATGCTCATTGAAGAACAATACCACTTTTCTAAGTAACTCATTTTGGTTTATACCAGAAGACCTCCTTGGTTGGATTTATTCCCAAAGTGAGGATTAAAGGATTAGGGGATGGATTTTATAATATTATTTGGGAATGGTTTGGATGATAAAAAATGGATTTAGTTGTGTGAATAAGTAAGGGGGTGGGTACCCTTTTACAAGTGAAGGAGAGGATACATAGGGTATTCTTGAAAAGGGTTTTTTTTCTACCCACATTTTTACCAACAAAGTGGTTTAATTAACACCCCCATTTTGATACATGAATGGTAATGTCCAAATTATTTCAATTAAATGGATTGTGGACAAGTGTAGTGTCTTTTTACACCATATATTATTTGTTTATTCATTAACTAAACTCATCTTTACTTTAATCACTTTAATTAATAATAAACCACATTCAATAATTAATTTGAAAAAAATTATCGTGACCTTATTAGAAATTGTAAAATATTATAATTCCAAATATATAATCCATTTTGAAATATTAAAATCACATATGTGGATAAAATGAAATTTAAATTAATCCCTCATATATTATGGGAAATTAGGTTTTTAAAGTAAAAATGTCCAGATGTTTACACTGTTTTTATATATAATAGAAATGGAAAATGATTATAATAAACTAAATTAGATTAAAAGATATAAAACTTATCTATTTTAACTTTAAGCTAAATAATATAAAAATTTACTACTATAAATCTTTTAGAAAAAAAAGTAATTTTCAATTAAAATTCAGTCTTTTTCACTATTCATCAAAATATAAAACCTCTCATAAAAATATCAACAATTTACCCAATGTATAATTTGATATTATACATTCAAAAATAATGTTTATTTCATAAACTATAATTTATAAATGTGTTAAAAAAGTTTATTTAAAATATGCATGTCATTAAAAGTTGTAAAAATTATCATTATAAATATATGGTTCATTATAAGTAAAATTGGATTTGTCCTTATCTTATACCTATCATGTATAATCAATGAATTTAAAAAAAATTATTCAATATATAATAAATATATTTAATTAATGTCATTCATTAATAGTAATTACTTTAATTTATTAATATAAAATAGCATTGGTGCATAATAATAGTTTTTATAAAAACATTCCCATTTCTATTGATTGAAAAATAAATTTTTATTTCAAAATCACATTTTTGGAAAAGTGTGAAAAAACTCAAGAGCATTCCCAAGGATCATTAAAAATTGAAATAATTCACAAAATCAGTAATTTCATGGTTACATTATCCAAACCAGTTGCTCTATATAATCCTTATTGAAATGTATTTACCTCATTTTTGGGGTCTTCCTTGATGGTTTCATCAAAATGATGGGATATCTTTTCCTATGTGTGAATTAATTCCTCTGTGTTGATCTTAATTATATTTAATCCTTATTCCAAAATGAGATATTATTTATTGAACCACACCATTTGATGCTCTTGAAGATAAAATTCAATCATTCATTCATATATTAAGTTCACCTCATCCTTTGTTGCATTTATATTGAAGGAATTTATAAGAATTGCTTCTTTAGAGTGGAAAATGATCTCCTTGAATTTTTCTTATAATAATTTATAATTAATTGGTACCAAACTTTATATTGTGTGTATGAAATATTTAAACAGAACATTGTATTTTTTTAATGTAGACTGATTAGTGTATCATGTACTAGAATCTAATTCCATTGTGGTTTGTATCATAATATTAATTTAGGTTTGTATAAAAATAATTCTAGTCACATGATAAAATTTATTCTAAATGGTAAATGTTATAATTTATAAGGGTGTCACATTCTCTCCACCTTAATTTAATTGAGATCTCAAAATTAAAACATGAACATTGTTGTTCAGGGTGAGATATTTGAAAATACTATTGTTGAAAAACCCACATCATAAAAGTGTTAATAATGAATCCTATTAATAAGAGAGAAATGGATGTATAATGGTCACCTAATTAGGTTCCAATAATGGATAATATAGGTGGGAAATGTAAAAATAACACATGGAAGAAATATATAACTATCATGTTTTGATAGATAGAGATGGAGAAATCATTCCTGAGAAAGTTATCGAACAAAAATCCATAAACAAGTGGCATAAAAAAGGTCATCGATATCATCAAAGAATTATGATAATAAGAATAAAAAATTCTTACACGACTAATTTCCTTGAGTTGAATAATTGTATCACACTATAAGAATATGAGTAAATATATATAATTTATACTTTTTTATTTCAAAAACACAATAATGTCATTTAGTTATTCCATGATCAATTTTTACTTCACATCATAGAACATACTAAATAATACGGTGAAGTAGTACATTAATCTCTAAAATATCATCCAAAGTTAAACATAAATCATTTTGTAAATGTTCAACCTTATGAAACATCAATATATTATGATCTGAAAAAATTGATTCAGTTGCATGGTTGTTAATTGTGACCAATTTTCATTACCCATATCAATAATCTATTTATCAAGCCATATTTTTCTCAACCAAAATAATATGTTAAGGGTTATCTTTCCCTCAACCATGTGTTTTACAAAAAAATAACTTTCTAATGAATCAAATTTATGGGAACTATTCAATATATTCACTCAAATACTTAATGAAATATTACCACAATATAGTCCTTATATATTTCATAATTTATATAATGAGATTATCATCAATTAAATAATTGTACAACACATTTCATAGTTCCAAATAGATAAATAAATAAATCATTCCATTATTATTATATAAATAGTATAATCTTGAACTTGAACCTTAACTTCCCTTGATTCCTAAGGAATTTTATTCATAGTTCCCCATTTCAATATAATTATAACCTTGAATAACAGATTTTTATATCTTACTTTTCACTCTTTTTCTGGGAGAGCCTTTTCTATACATTTACAAGAAACTCCAAATCCCTTCACTAATTTCCTAGGATTATTCTTTACATAGTAATTTCAAGTGAGAAAATAATTTTTTTTCATATTCTCTTCATCCTTAATTTTCTCCATACTCATATTATTATTTCTTTTCCCTTTATACCCAAAAATATTGGATAATTATTTCTCTATCTTGAATGAATATTTACATATTTTATCACATGAAGAGAAGGCATAAAATACAAATTTCCTTTAATGTCTTGGATTACATCCATTGAAGACATTGTCAATCATGCACTCCTTGTTTCATATATAATTATAATTATAACAAGAATCCTTGTAAAGGGTTCCTTATACATCACAACACCTTATTATTATTTTTTCTATATGATTATGAACTTTATCTTCATCATAGTTTTTTTCCCTCAAGGAAAATATTTATAAAAAATGTCTAATTAAAATATTTTTTATTCTGTGATTTCTATTTCCTGTTCCTCCAATGTATTCTAGACAAAAAAACAACCCTTGATCAACAACACCTCAATATAATACACTAAAAATATAATTTTTTCCATTTCACCTCATCTCATGGCCATAATGATTTTACCTAGAGATATAATCCACTTATCTACCTCCATTGAATTAGTAGTACCTCTAAATAATGGGGGCCTCTATCGTATTAATCAATCCCACATAAAAGAATCGGGTTGTATATATATTTTCTACATCGGGGAGAGGTTATTTGTCATAACTTCATTGTGCGACCCTAATATATCCATATCTTTCTCCATTCTAATATCAGCTATAATGTCTTCCATTCTAGGGAACCCTATACAATGCCAACAAGTATTGATACAATTATTCCCTCTATGAGTAATTTATAAAGAATAGAATATATAAGACTAGATCATATTATTTTGAAACAAAATTTATAATCTCAATACTATTAAAATAAATACAAAATTTGATTCTTTTATGAATTTATAATATCATAATCATAAACAAGGTATCTCTTGGATGTCCTCCTATAATTATCCTCAAAGAACATAATATGGATATGTTCACTAATATATATTGTCTTAAATCTAGTTCCCATGTTTTCTACTATGGCACCAAATTTAATGCCCAGAACCAAGAATCCTGGAGCTGGTGCCTTGAATTTATGTATTTTTGGGATTATAAGTAATCATGTCCTAAAGGACCTAAAATTTTAGTAATTCTAGAAAATTAGATTATATACATGAGACCCATTTTATAATGATAACAAAAAATATTACTTAAAAAATGTTAAAGCTCAAAATCTTTGAAAATCATTACATGAACTCATATTTATATCCTAGGTATAGAAAAAAAAATAATGGTGTGCTCGAATGCTCAGTAATGGAAAAGTACAGTGGACATAACAATGAATAAATAAACATAATCAACATGGAACGATAAATAAATTAGCACACATGACATTAAATAACTGGATTGAGTATAATAAAATATGTAAAGAATAAAATATGATTGAATAATACACAAAAATAATCACATTAGATTAAAAAATTACCATGGATATGATAACTAATCGAAGAGTCATAGGGGATAACAATAATTATGGAAAGAATAATTATAGATGTTTGAGTTATCAGGATCTACCTTCATGATTGTAACTATCATGATCTATCGATAAGACAATTTATGACTATGTGTATAACCTATCTTATTTGTGTCAACATATATCCTCCAGAGAATTTAAAACTGAATTAAATGGGAAGGTTTTATCACTAACTAATATTGACCCATGAGACAACTGATGCATCTTCGGGATTCTATTAACCAGTACTCAACATGTGGAGCATGAATTATCTTATCCCCAACCCAAATGGATTTTATTAACTAGTCCAAAAATCATGTCTTTCCTTCCCAAAGAATTCCTTATATTTCCAAAAATAAATTTAAATTCATAAACAATATTCCTTTTAAAATATATATTCTGAGTGAAGGATAATGATTTATCAATTATTCCACTGCAAATTAAATAACCTTAAAAGTATAAAATATATTTAAAAAGGTGTAAACTTTAGTACATAACCATACCCATCACAAAAGATATGGATATCACAATGAAGTATAATTTACAAGTAAAAATTATTACAATAATGACATTTTCAAGATAAAATTAACAATCAAAAAACAAAAGTGAGATTGAAATATATCTTTTACTAGTTTGAAATTTTCATATTAAAACCCCTTGGATGAGATAATTCGATGTAAAACTATTAATAACATGAATATTTAAGTATTAATCTGAGAAGATATTATAAGGGGAATTAGATACAATACACAAATAAATTAAGTGGTGAATCTGAAATTTATCTCACAGACGTAAAAAGTGAGATGAAAGTCCCTTACCACTTTGTTTCTTTTAAATCCAAAGTGCCATTATATAAATAAATTCAAATTAAACTTCAAATATTGGGAAGATAAATGTATTTAATATGATGACCCAAATTTTAATCCATATATATTCCATTCTTATAATTATTTCATATGGTATAGGAACATAAGGGAATGAAATACAAGATTTATAAATGTTCACAGAATGAAATAAGATGTATTTTGCGAAATTAATGAACCTTTACCAATGAACTAGTAACCTGATCTTTGGAATAGTAATGTGACACTAATTAATAGTAAAATAGCCAAGTGAAGAGTAACCTCACCAATGAGTGTATAAATAATATTTATTTTTCTTATAATTTACAACATGGTCTAATTATATCATAGTATGAGAAAATAAATATTTAAAAAATTATTTATTATGTATTGGTATTTTTTTAAGTCATAAATATTTAATTACAATTTTTTGACTAATTTAATAATTTAAAAGAAAATTTATTTTCATAAATTTTTTTAATAAATTAATATTTTGATTTCTTATGATTTTAAGATAATTTTATGATACTTTAAGTAAATTTTAAAAGTGTTATTAAATATATTATAATTTTTTAATATGTATTTTTTAATTAAATGATGACATTAGTTAAAATTAATGTTTTTCATATTTATAAAATGATTTTCATAAAATAGAGTTTTTTAAATTTGAATTATCCAAAATTGGTTTCAGTGAATTTTTTGGATCTCTTAGAAATACATGATTTTTTGGGGATTAGTAAAATATGATAATTTACGATAAATGTTAAATACACGATTTATGGAGTCATAGATGATGTATGGATGATTTAAGTAGAAAATATCAAACTATGATATATTATTTTAATATTCTTATTGATAATTCTCAAAATAATCATTTTATTGAGCCAAAATAATAATCTAATGTTTAAAATATTGAGAAAACACCCCTCTCATCCAGTATAAATACCACCCTTTACCACCAATTTCTTAACACCTCTCCAGACAAAGGTCTTACCCAAATTCTACCCAAAAATCTTCTGAAACATATCCCCAATGTCAAGAAGCTTCATTTCTTAACAAAATAAAAAACATCAATCCCCTATGGAGGGTCTCGAGAATAATGAATCAAGAGGTATAACCCTCTTCCTTTCTTTTAATTTCCTTCCAAGTTCCATTATTTCTTATATTATACTCACATTCCCATTTAGAAGTGGAATGAAAAATCCATTATGTTACATATACAGAAATTTTATTATGTTTATGGCATAATTATTCATCAAATCTCATATCCTCAATCTTTTATTTTAAGAATTAAAACATCATCTATGAGGAGTTGATATACCACCTTCATGGAAGACATGTTGTCATCGTTAAATTACACCTTCAATAATGGTCATAAAACAATTTTATGGTTGAACAAGATTATAATATATTTATTATATCTCATGTAATGTTTGGGAATTGTTTTGTACCCAATATATTAATTTCTATAAAATGAGATCATTGTGATCTAAAACCACCAAAATAAACCCAAACGATTATCATTAACTATTTATTTATTAATTAATACTCATTAAATAAAATCAAATGATGTATAAAACCAATTTAACCTGTATAAAATCATTAATAACACAAAATTTCAATTATTGATAATTACCCTCACATTATACAACCTTTAGTATATTTATACAAGTAAACCAATCATGAAACCCATGGAAAAGAATGCTCCATAATAATGAAATTGAACTTCTTAACCCATCAAGAAGCCATAAATTCAGTTAATAGTGTTTTAAAAATTAAATTACATGTATAATTGGTTCTAAACCTAATAATTAATAAATATAATATAATTATCTATGAAATTAATATCATTATAAGAACACCTTCAAACCTACATTTTGGGATTCAACACAAACCTTGATAATTACTTTGGTTTACTCTTTCACATTTTTAACCAAATTATATTCTAATTTATTTTTTTTGAAAATATTCTAAATTCTATATATATGTTTGAAACTCATCTATCAAGATCCATTCATACTTATTTTTCATGGATATACATTTTTGAAAAGATTCCCTACTGAGTTGTTCACAATAAGAAAGCTCGTATTAAGAGAACTTCCTGAAATCTTACCCATATTTGAGTGTGATCTATAATTTATTTTATGTCACCATTATTTGTATAAAATCAATAATTTTTTATGAAAGTTTTTATATTTCATTTATGGTTTTATATAAAATATTATTCCATTTTCAGATTAAATTTCTCTTAATATTTATCTTAAACCATAAAAAAATATTATATTTCTAAAGCTTCATAAACACCATTTTTATAAGTATTAAAATTATTTTCACATTAGTTATCATGATATTTTCATATTTTAACTTTTGATTGTCCATTTATGATTTAAATTATTTCATTCATGGACAACATTATGATATCCCCTAATGTAATGTCTTTTGACATGATTATGATACCCAATTCTTACAATGTGTAATCCTTATGTTTATTTTTTATTCTTTATGTATGATTCCTATAGTGGAACACATATTAAAGAAAATTTTATTATGGGTGTGCCTATATATCCATACAATGAATTTTTAAAGGTTTAGTTCCATGAGATGTTATGTGCAACAGTCTGGGTGGTTATCCATGACTCGTGCTACATGTGAAACAGTCTTGGGGGTTAGCCTTGACTCGTGCTCCTCTGTGAAATAATCCTTGACTTATTCTAAATTCATGTTTTATGTTTCTTCCACATTACTATTAATCCATTATTATATGATCCAATATTAAGATTCTTTATATTTAATCATGTTCCGTGTGTTTTTATATCATTATTTTATGCCTTCTAACCCATGTGCCATGATTTATTCTTATTTTAATTCCCTTACTAGGATTCATATCTCATCCATTTATTCATGTTATCCCCATGTTATATTATGTGGTGTTAAGAGCACAAATGAATTTAGGTGCTCATAATGGATGATAAAAAAAAGAAATGTTTTAGGCCCATTTTTTTATTTTTATGTACCTAGTATTTCAAGATAATAGACTTTATTATCCTAAAAATGTAATTTAATGTTTAATTATGGTTAAAATCATTATATCAGAAAATTGATAGGGTCTCCATAGTTGATATCAGATCAGAAGTTGAGTTATTTTTAGAGACTTGGAATATAAACCTTTTGTAAGAACCAAAGGGATAAGACTAAGTATGATAAAACTCCTCTAAATATTGGTAAGTATAGAGTAATTGGTTTATTAAGAACATATATCCCATAATAGATACTATAAGTGGACGTGGGTCTAGTACATTTGATCCTAGGAGTAACAACTCCAAAGTGGTGTTCCATCCCTAACTTAGGGTAACACAGTACACAATAATAGGGCCTTAATACACACCGGGTTTGACACTCCATTGGGATATGATAAGTTAAATTCATAATATATTTATGAACCATAATTAAGGGAAAAAAATACCTTAGGAATATATGTTTAGAAACTGATCATGGATAACCTTTATTTATTACTAAGGAGTCACTAGTAAGGATTTAATTTTCCTTTACAAATTTTCCCCTTGTGTTCATTGTTTCCATTTATTATTATTATTATTATCTAAGTATTCAATCCCCCTAATTACACATTTTTTCCATAGATAATTCAGGAAAATAGTAGAAAATGTGACCATAATCAATGTGATAGGAATTGTGATGATGACCCTAATGATATGCCAAATATGATGGGAATGGGTGCTCAAAAAATTATGATAGTACATTCTTAGCTGTCCCATATTGTGACTAACAACATGAATCATGTGTAATGCCCTCCTCCATTAAGGAATGTGAATTTTTCCATTTAATCCTTCATGAAGAAAATAAATCCCATGTTTTTTGGATCTTTGGATAAACTCCTCTCAAAACAGTGGATTTATTCCATTGAAAACATATTCTCTAGCCTCTAGTTCTAAGAATAAGATTAATATGTGTTAGCAGTCTATTATTTTGATATAAAAGATGATCAGTGAAGGAAAATGATAAAAAATATTATGTTTAAGGAGTAAATTGATTAATTGTATTGGGAATAATTCAAGGAAATGTTTTTATTATTTTTTTTTTCTAAACCCTCCATCTCAAGATGGAATAATAGTTCATTAGACTAAACTAGAAGGAAGATGTGCCTATTGAGGCATATAATGAAAAAATTACAAGGCTTGAAAGATATGCCTCCATATTTTTAAATAACATAGAATGTATGGTGGATTGTTTATTTATCAGACTAAATCTAAGTCTACGAAAAGCATTATCAATTTGAGACATTGAAATTTATGAGAGGATTTTCCATTATTCTCTCAAGGATGAAGTGAAGATAATAGACTCTCAATGGACTCATTAAACCAGTGAAAAAAAATCTAAAAATGGAGTCTTATATGGGTGGTTATAGAAATAAATCGCATGATGGAAAGAAGATCTAATATCCAAAATGTCAAAATTGGGGGAAAGAAGCTTCCTGGAAATTATCTCAATCGAACAAGGAAATGATTGAAATGTTGAATAATGGTGAATCATGATTACAAATGCTGAAGAGATATGAAGAATCGCACTAATGTGGAAGAATAAAAGAAGGTTCATATCAATTCTCATACAGTAGTGTAGTGTTTCAATTTTAAGAAAAATGGGAATTTTTTGGTGAATTTCTTAAGACTAGGGTATTCAGAGGCAATGGAAAACAACCTCCACGGTAGTAAGGAAGGGAATATTCTATCACTACTATTTATGTGGAACCTAACAATGAAATGGTGATAGGTATTCTGGATATTCATTTATTAATAGTAAATGTATTATTTTATTCAAGTTATATGTATTCTTTCATATCATTCAAGTTTAGTAAAACTATTTAAACACTGCCTCAAAATTTGGAAGTTGAGTTATCTTTGAGAACAAAAAATGGGGAAATTACTGCATCCAAAGCACTTAACACCTTTCATGTTAGTGTTTTTGTACAGAACCACCCAAGAAATATTTTCATTCCCTTTTTGTTAGAGTTTGATTCTATATTGGGAATGGATTTGTTATGTTTATAAAAATCCAACATCAACTGTCTGGAAAGGGAAATCATTCTTCACAACCAAGAAGAATCTACCAATTCATTACAACTGTAAGGATAAAGTTTACTATTTTCTAGAATAAACCTCTCAATTGTGGATATTTATACCTTATTAGAAAGAATATCTCATTCGAATGATTGAGATTGAGGAGATGATCACGATCGAAGATATTACCATCATGATGGATTACACTAATGAATTAATTGAATAATTTTCATGTCTTCCACCTAACAACAAGGTTGATATCTCAATTGTACATATTCTAGGATCCATTATTATATCAAACTCGTCTTATAGAATGAACACCATTCAAATATAATAAATAAAGAAGCATTTACTTGAGATTCTTGAAAATGGTTTTATATGCCAAAGTGCTACAAAATGGGGTGCACTAGTCCTTTTTGTCAAGAAAAGGAATGGGTCAATGAACATATAAATTGATTATCAAATGATAAATAAAATAATGATAAAGAAAAAGTATCCCCTTCCTTGAATAGATGACTTGTTCAACCAGCTACATGGGGCCAGTTATTTTTATAAGGTGGACCATCGATTCTAATATCTTCAATTAAAGGATAGGAAGGAAGATATTCCCAATATTTCCTTTCAAATGAGGTATTGACAATATTTTTTCACATTGATTACATTTATACTCACTAATTATCTTTAACGATTCATGGATTTAATGAATAGAGTATTTGGAAATCACCTTGACAAATTTGTGCTTGTATTTATTGATGATATTATGATATAATACAAGAGCAAAGAGGAACATGGTGAGAATTTGAATGTTATAATGAAGAGGTTAATGGAGAAACTATATGAAATGTATAGTAAATGTGAGTTATGAATGGAGGAAATATCATTCTGGGGTAATTTTATCACCAGAAAAGGAATATCTATAGACCCTTTCAAGACAAATGCAATCGAAGAGTGGCCCATGCCAACATCTGTAACAGAGATCCGTAGCCTTCTAGGACTAGGTGAGTGTTATTTAAGTTTTTTGAAAAAGTTTAAACGATTTTAAAACCCAATAATGAATATGTAAATAAAGGGAGTAATGTTTTTTTGGACTCAGGAATGTGAGGAAATCATTAAGGTGCCCAAAATGAGTCGTATCACTGTGCCAGTACTCTGACTCCCAACAAGTGGAGAACTTTTTGTGGTGTACAGTGATGCTTCAAATAAGGGATTAGGTTGTGTACTGATGAAAAATGATAACATTATATCCTATACCTCTAGGAAGTTGAAAATTATGAGAAAAACTATCCAATACATGATCTGGATTTGGGAGCTCGGATCATTGTATTGAAAATATGGAGGAATTATCTCTATGGGGAGACGTGTGAGATATATACTAATCAGAAAAGACTCAAATATATTTTCACATAGAATGATATTAATATTTTCCACTAAATATAGTTAGATATAATTGACTATTGTGAGTTGTAATCCCCTAACCCCAGTTACCCAGAGTTGGTGCATTATTAAAAAACATTGGCATGATCCCAAGGGATCAAATCCAAAAAAACCGTTTAGTTTAGTAACCATGGAAAGACTAGATAAAGTCATAAGTTTTACAATACATTATAAAATAAAAAACAATAAAAACATTGTCTTCATTGACCACATTCATTTCCCTTGAATATCCATTTAGGTTAGTCATAATATACTTCTTCACAACCTAGGAAAAATAAAACATAGAAAGGGGTGAGCTCAGATGCTCACTAAGGATAACAATATAATAGAAACTTTCATAAATAAGCATAAACATTTAAAGAAATGTATAATTCTAAAACATAATCCTTTTAAACCTAAACCTTTACATAATTTGGCCAATTTAAATCAAATAATTTCATTTACTTATTCGCATTGATATTCTACTAGTCGAATAATCACATGTAATATTAATATCCAATTTCGTAATGATGGAATGCATAATGTAGACTTCATAACCACATAGTTCATGCCATTCTCCAAGACAAAAAAAATATTTTGTCAAGGCCTTGTTCCAAGACACTAGTTTATATCATGAGACCTACAGATGCATCGAGGAGCTATAGCGGGCTCCACCAATCATTTACTAAGTCCAATGCATTCCCCATATGAAAAGGTTTAAACATAACATAAATATTCATATTAAAAATAGAATATGAAATGTCAATACTTTATCCATAAACAATGAATGGTGTAAAAATAACACATCCATAGTTAATCATTTCACAAAACCTTCAATACAATATGAATGTTTTGTATCATAATAAATCAACTTCAATGAAGCTTTAAATCCATCAAATGATGTTGACATAGATGAAATCAAAAAAACAATTATAGAAATATATCATTCTATTTTGAAATCATTTAAAATTCATATAATTATGAAATAAAACATTTATTTTGAAAATATTATTATAATCATTTATGTGAATCTTTAATGCTGATATAATGGTAGAAAATATCCACACCCACCGTAAAAGTTAAAAAAAGACATCCTTAACTTAATTTTGTCAAAAAGGTCATAAAGTACATTGTTTAGAAAATGACAGAAAGATTCCATTCAAAACATATATTGTCAAAGAAGGGTATAAATTAGTTTAACCCATATTATAGGTAATAGTAAAAATGTTTTTAATTACATTTTTATAAAAAAATGGATGTTGATGATAAATAGGTCCCAGTAGATACTTACGTAAAAACAACCTCAGATAATGAAGAGATTGTGAAATTAACCCTTACCTTGTAATTTACCTCTATTGAGGGTAGGTTAACCTCTTGTATAATAGTTAAATCATTGTTATTAAATTATAAAAAAACTATATACATAAATATGATATCATATATTATCCTCTAATATTTCATTGTTAATAATATTTTAGTAGTATCATAGTTTTAGGTGTTAACTGATCCATTTTTCATTATATGCTTGGTTAAGTAAGCCATATTTGTTATGGATAGGATTTATTTTATTCATATGCAGAATAATATTACGTTCTTAAACATTATTTTTAATCATAAAATAAAAATTAATATTGAATGATTATAATGGAGAATGAATCTTATCACGTTCGTGGAGATAGAAATTTGTACGTACGCAGGAGTGATAATATCATTATATTGATGTTGAAATAATATGAAATTGGATGATATATCATATATAAATAATAATTAACATGTTATATTTGTTATTTATATCAGTTATAGTCATTAGTATACCTATCCAAATAATGAACTGTTTGAATGACAAACTGCACCACGATGTGGAGACGTTAAGTCATACCTACGCACGTATGGTGACATTGTTATTAATATGATGGATAGAATAATGAATATGGTTGTAACATTTTTATAATAATATCATAGTATATACAAGATTCTTGAATTGTTATTTTATAATGGAAAAAACAAATTAAGAGGAAGTGGATGAAGAAAAGAACATGAAAGAGGTGATTAAATATTTACCTCTTCTTCAGGTGTCTCATTTGGAGTTGAACAAAAGGGTTCTTAGGATGGCTTTCTGACCGATGGAAGGCTTCTAAGATAAAGGAAGGAATGTTAGGAGGATATTTGGGTATGGTTTGACCGAGCCAAATGGATTTGTATCTGTGTAATAAAGAGAAGGGGTGTGCCCTTTTATAAGAAAGGTGAGGGTCACTTTAAGAAAAGCATGAAATGTTATTTTATAATAAAATCATTTTCAGTTTATAATAGATCCAAACTGATTTAGTTAGAGGCTAAGGTGGGTATGTGTCATAAACCTCAAACCAATAGGTTTTAGATAGGTTTAAATCACCATATTAACCTCATCATTTAGATTTCACTCTTAGTTAAATAGTTTTACATTTAAGATATCTTTTTGTATTTTTATATTATATGGTTAATAAATGTACTATAACAATTCAAGAAAAACCCAAGTAGTTAATTATTAATATATGAAACCTTATATAAGTCCATTTTATGAACCTTATAATTTTAGGAATATTATATAAATTAATAATATAGTATTTGTTTTAAAAACTCAATTTTTGTCAATTTGGACACTATTTAGTATTAGGTTTTTGTGAAAATCAAAAAATCATAATTACTTGGAACAAAAATTATTTAATGAAACCTAACACATCATATTAACATTGAAAATTATGATAATTCACCAAAAGAATAAAATTAAATTTATTTGGATATTTATAATATCAATTATTTTCATCATTTATTACTAAGGTAATTTCAAAGTCATCATTGTGTCATAAATAAACTAAATTATTTAATGTATAAAAATTATTAATAAAATTAAATTATGTAAGAAATCATTTTATCTTTCTAATGAATATTTATAGTTTAATTTACCTTATTTATAATGCTATATTAAAAATGGTTTAGTTATTAAACCTTTAATTTTTCACTTTTAACCCTTCTCTAAATAAAATAATAATAAATGTCCTAATCTAATACAAGTGGACCAAAAGGATCATATTTTATTCCTAAGGTTGTTTTTGGTCGAACGAAACTTATCCAATAGAATTAGGACATATTTTAGGGTAATTATAATTTCATTTTACCCTTAATTACCCTATTTACATTTAACCGTGGTAAATAAAGCTCAAAAGTTACTATTCACCAAAAATTATTTTCATCTTATTGAACCACATTTTACTTACGGATGTCAACCACGTATCTTGGATTTTTGAAATTCAAATCACAGAATTAGTAAAATTATGATTTATTCAAATTTTTAAATGCTCCTAGAAGGTGGGTAAACGTTGGTAAAAAGTTCAATAATATTTTAAATATTTAATTTTTTTATAAAATGACTCCAATGAATTACATTGAACATATATAGGTATTATGTATCTATATTGAACTAAAATAAATTAAAATAAAATAACTAATTTCTTAAATAAAAAAGTTGGGTTTAAAAAGTAACGTAGTGTTCCTCACTATTCGTCCAAAATTGAAATATTTCAGAAAAATACCAAAAATTCACCCTAAGCATATTTTGATATTCTGAATCCAAAAATGATGTCCTTTTGAAAAATAAAATTTATAAAATTTAAAAAAGTGGGTACTACTATTCATAATGGCTTGTTTTATAGGTTGTGGTGTGTTATAACTCCAAGTTGCGTACAACTCAAGCTACTACATTATTAAAAGGGAAACATATCATGGGAGATTGAGGTGTTACATTTCCCCCCCTTAAAATAATTTCATCCTCAAAATTTCTAGAATGTTACAACATAAAAAGATTTAACTGGTTATTCATCGTAAGATCCTCGGGTTCCAACATTGCCTCTTCCATTTTATGGATTCTCCATAGAAATATTACTAGACGTGTCATCCGGTTTCCCCGTACTTGTTCTCTTGTATCAAGAATCTTGAAAATCTCCTCACAATAAGATAGATCAGGTTCTAGTTCAATTTCCTCATAGGTGAGTACATGCGTTGGGTCAAGAATGTATTTTATTAATAGTGATATATGGAACGCATCATGAATAATAGAGAGACTTGGAGGCATTGCCAAATGATAAGCTAAAGCTCCAATTAATTCTAGAATTTCGAAAGGTCCGATATACCTGAGACTCAGTTTACCCTTCTTACTGAAATGTATAACACCCTTCCATGGAGATACCTCCATGAAAAAATGATATCCTTCTTGAAATTTTAAATCCTTCCTTCGGTTATCAGCATATCTCTTTTGCAAACTTTGATCTACTTTGATGTGGGTTTGGATAATCTTCACTTTTTCCATTTTTTCCACAACACGTTCTGGGACTACAAGTTTTCCTTCAACAACATCTTCCCAACAAGTTAGTGTGTGACATCTTGATCCATATAGATCTTTATATGGTGTTATTTTAATACTTGAATGGAAGCTATTATTATAATAATTTTCTACCTGAGGTATATATTGATCCCACATACCATGAGAATCTTGTGAGAAAGATCTCAATATGACTTCTAGGGTTTGAATTGTCCATTTTGATTGTCCATCGGTTTGAGGGTGGTAGATAGTGATCAAACAAAGTTCAGTATCTTTGGATTTCAGAATATTTTTCCAGAATCTTAATGTAAATGTGGATCATTATTAGAAAGAATCGATACTGTTACTCCATGAAGTCTTAAAACTTCATTACTCTATTGTTTTGGCATACGTTCAAGTGATAAATCTTCTCTTATAGCAAGAAAATGTGATGACATGGTAAGACAATCAATAATGAACTATATTGCATCATTCCGTCTAGGAGTCTTTGGTAGACCCATGATAATGTCCATCATTATATTATCCCATTTTCACCCAGGTATGGGATGAGGTCCATGACTCTTCCAGGTTGTTTACTTCCAACAGTCATTTTTTGAAAAACCATACATCCTGACACAAAATCATAAATATCCCTCTTCATGTTGTCCCACAAAAAATTACCCTTTGAATCTCTATATGTCTTGGTGCTCCCATGGTGTATAGAGAAATTGGAGCTATGATCATCATCCAACAATTCCATTTTTAGATCAGGTATATTAGGAACTTGAACTCTATTCCCAAATTTCAAAATTCTATCTTATTTAATGTAGTCACTCAATATCCCATCATTCACAGCTTTAATTACATTTTTATACTCGTCATCATCAGTCTGAGAACTCTTTATCCTTTCTAGTAATGATGGTTTGGAAACCATTTCAAAAATTATTGATTTTTTACCTTCCATGGTTATTCCCATATCCATATTTTCTAGATCCATGAAAATAGGATCCCTTTCAACTCTCATATTGTTCAAAAAACTATGATACTTTCTACTCAAAGCATATTCCACCTTATTTTCCTTCCTCGGGTGGTAGTGCATAGTGCTATAATAATCCTTGAGTAGTTCAAGCCATTGTCTTTGCCTAATGTTGAGTTATTTTTGTGAAAAAATATATTTGAAACTCTTGTGATCAGTATAAATCTCAAATTTTTAACCATAGAGGTAGTGTCTCTATATTTTTAGAGAAAAAATAACAGCTTCTTACTCAAGATCATGAGTATGAGATCTTTTCTCATGAAGTTTTATCTATTGTGATGTATAGGAAATAACTCCATCATTCGTCATATGGACACAACCAAGTACTTTCTTGTAACCATCACTGTAAATATCAAACCCATCATTCCATGATGTAAGAGTCAAGATAGAATCATTAACTAATATTCTCTTTATTTATTCAAAACTTTTTTCACACTCTTTTTTCCAAACAAATTTAACACTTTTACGAGCGGTCTTGGTTAATGGGTTAGCCAATCAAGAAAATTTCTGGACAAAATGCTAGTAATAAGCTGAAAACCCAATAATACTTCGTACCTCAGTTATACTCATTGGTGCTGGTCATTCTTGGATTGCCTTGGGCTTTGAAGGATCAATAGATATTCCATCCATAGAGACAATATGGACAAGATAAGAAATCCTATTATGCCAAAATTCAAACTTTCTATATTTCCCATGTAATTCATTTCTTCAAAGAGTCAATAGGATAATGCACAAGTGGTTATAATGATCTTCGTTGCTTTTGGACAAAACCAAAAATATCATCAATAAATACCACTAAAAAGTAATACAGATATTCCTTGAAAACACTATTCATTAGATCCATGAAGACAAAGGATGCATTAGTCAATCCAAAAGGCATTACTGTAAACTCGCAATGCCCTACCTAGTTCGAAATTCTATATTCAGAATGTCTTCCTTCTTCACACACAACTGATGATATCCGGATTGAAGGTCAATCTTTGAAAAATATTGTGCTCCAAGATGTTGTTCGAATAAATTATCAATTCGAGGTAGGGGATACCTGTTCTTTATTGTTATAGCATTGATCTCTCTATAGTCAATGCACAACCGCATAGATCCATCTTTCTTCTTAACAAAAAGAATAGGGGATCCCCCTGGAGAAGCACTAGGGAAAATAAATACCTTATTACTAAATTCCTCTAATTTTTTTAGTTACACTATTTCATCAGTGGTCATTCGATATAGGGTCTTTGATATGGGCCTTAAACCAGGAATTAAATCAATTGAAAACTCAATTTCTCATTTTAGAGGATGTACATGTTATTCCTCTGGAAACAAATCAATATATTCTGGCACAACAGGTACATATTCTATTCAAACATTTATTTCCTCATCAATAGTTATTTCATTCTCTTATTCTCGATTAATTGAATTTAGAAGAGCTATTGGGGCGGATCTAGATAAAAATCAGGTGGTGGCATTTCTTCTCTAAAGATAAGGTCGTCCTTATCATCATTGAAAATTGTAACCTCCATCTTCTTACGATAAATTTTCACATCATGGTCCAAAATCCAATCCTTTACTAGGATTGTATCTAATTGAATCATGGGTATGATGAAGAAATAAATAGATAAAGAACATTTATATGCCCTAATGGGAACAGATTCACAAAACATTATTGCGATGATACTTCCCTTAGGTTTTTTGACTAACAACTCCCTTGTAATTTAATATTTAAAAGATCTAATTTTCGTAGCAAAATAGGATGATATGAAACAATGCAATGATCCATAATCAAATATGGCATTGGCTAAACTTGAGGAAACCACTAAATTGCTTACCAGCACCTCTTTCAGAGCTTCAACCTCAGCTGTAGTGATTGCATAAGCATTTCCGTGCTCCCTTGGCCTTTTCTAAGGTATGTTCCCTTAGACCTTTGAACATTCCTTTACATAGTTCTACTTTTCTCTAAAAGTTTTGAATTCAAAATTGATTTCCTCTTTCTCCCCTTACAATCATGAGCATGGTGGCCTTTTCCACCACACTTGTAACAGAATTTCATTCCCTTCAGGCAAGTACTAGGGTGTTTCTTCCCAAATTTACCATAGGATGGATATTAAAATTTTCCCCTCATCCCTTTATTTCTATTTCAATAGTTTTTTGTAGATATCTTTTTCTCTTGCTTTGCTTTAAATTCATAAGACACAGTGAATTCCTTTTCTATCTGGGTAGAACATGAGACAATATCTTTGTAGAATGAGAAGTATTGTGAAACTAATGCTTGAAAGTGAAATGGTTTTAACCCATCAAAGAATAGATCAGTCTTATTCCTTGGGTTATGTATATAATTTTTTTCAGGCCTTTCTAACCTTATAAATATAGCCTCATGCATTACGACTTTCTCATCCTCCTTTTTTCTCAAACTCAGAAATTGTCTTTCCCTATCTGCTCAATAGTCATTAGGAAAGTATTTTTCATAGAAAATATCTTTAAACTCTATCCATTCCATGTTCGATACTTATTCATATTACTTTTTGTTTTGTATTAATGACCATTATTGATCGGCATCTTCGGTGAGGCGGTGAACTACCATGAAAACTTTTTTCCTTTCGCTACTCCCTAAAGCACGAAAAAAAAATTCTATGGAATTTATCCATTTCTTAGATAGTAATGGAGTTTTAATACTAATGAATGTTAGAGGTTGTTTCCTCCAGAAGCAGTCTAACATTGATACTCCACGTTGTGGATCAGGGTGCTCCATATGGGTAAACTTATTATCCATAACCCGAGTGAGTTGTCCCTTATATGGTGGTAAGCTGATCAGCACCAGTTGCATCACCAGCTCCACTATAATTATATTGAGTAGGAGGGAAATCTCTACATATATTATGGGGGTTGATACCATTTCCACTCCTTCCACTAGGTGCCATTTAAAAAAATGGCATACATTAGATTAGTTTATGAATCAGAATACATAATTCTAAAATTGTAAAACACTTAATATAAATTGAACAGTTCTTGGATATAATCCATAATCATAAAAATCATTTCTTTGAGGAAGTATATACTCATAAACAATTTATAATTGTGTTTAAGGAAATGATAATTAGTCTATGTCTATCCTTTGGGAGTGTCATAACCAAGAGTGAAGTAACGCCTATTGTCATGCACTAGTTCTCATTCAATTCTAGCTCAAAGCTGTGTTTTCAGGTTTTACCCCTAGGTATATATGTTCCAGATCCACCTCTAACTTCTCGTATCTATACTGGGATGTATTTCTTGGAATACTCACTAAATATATACATTACCAAAATTTTAGGATGTTCCTCTATACTAATCCTCAAATTCTATCTTATCTTAGAGTTCTCTAATACGAGTTTTTCTAAATCTAGTTTCAATGATTTCTACTAAACATCCTATGATACCTACTATAATGTCGAAACCCCGGTTACCTCATGTTGGAGCATTATTACATAACATTATCATGATCACAAGGGATTAAATCCCAAATGGCCAATCAGTTTAGTATCCTTGTAAGTACTAGATACATTTATAAGTTTTACCTTACATTATAAAATGAAAAACAAAAAAAAATATTCATTGACCACATTAAGATCTATTAGAATATCCCTTAGACTATCTCTATAGGTCTGACATAATATACATTCTCGCATCAAGGAAAAAATAAAACATTGAACTGTGGGAGCTCAAATGCTCAGTAAGAATAACAATATAGTGGAAACTTTCATAAATAAGCATCAACATTTAAATAAATGTATAGGACTAAAACATAAGACTTTTAAACATAAACTTCTACATAATATGGCCAATATAAATAAGATAATTCCATTTACTTATCAATATTAGTATTCTACTAGTCTAATAATCACATGTAATATCAATAGCCATTTTTTAATGATTGAATGCATAATGTCAACCTTCATAACAAAATAGTCAAGGACTTGTGCCAAGACTATAAATAAGATCTTTACAAGCCCCTGTGCCAAGACACTAGTCAGTCTCATGAGACCTACCAATGCATTGAAGAGTTATAGTGGTCTCCACTCATCACTTACTACATCCAATGCATTCCTCTTATGAAAAGGTTTAAATAGAACCTAAACATTCGTATTAAAACTAGATTACAAAATTTCAATACTTTATCTATAAACCATGAATGGTGATAAAATTAATCATCCCTAGCCAATCGTATCCCAAAACCTTCAATACAATATGGATGTTTTGTATGATAATAAATCAGCTTCCAACAAGCTTAAAATCCATCAAAGGATGTTGACATAGAAGAAATAAAAACTTATTTTGAGAAATGTCTCTTTCTATTTCGATATCATTTAAAAGTCATATAATTATAATAAGAAACATTTATTTTGAAAATATTCTTATAATAGTGTATGGGAATCTTCGATGACGATATAACGGTGGATAATAGCCACACCAATCGTATAAGTTAGAAAATGACATTCTAATATTAATTTTGTTGAAAAGGTCATAAAGTACCTTGTTTTGAAAATAACAGAATGATTCATTTCAAAAAATATATCATCAAATAAGGTTATAAATTACATTAACCTATAATATATTAAATAGTAAAAAAAATTCAATTACATTTTTAAGAAAACACGAATGTAGATGATAAAGTGGTCCCAGTAGATACTTATGTAAAAACAAATTCGGACAATAAAGTGATTGTGAAATTAACATTTACCTTGTACAATTACTTGGTCGAGGGTAAATTAACAACTAGTATAATAGTTAAATAATTTTTATTAAATTATAAAAAAACCATATACATATATATGATATCACATATGATCTTCTAATAATTCTTTGTTAATAATATTTTAGTAGTATCATCATTTCAGGTGTTAACTGATCCATTTTCCTTTATATGCTCGGTTATGTAAGCCATGTTTGTTATCGATAGGATGTATTTTATACAAATATAGAATGATATTTAGTTATTAAACAATATTTTTATTGATAAAATGAAAATTATTCTTGAATGAATACGATGGGGAATTAATCTCATTGTGTTCGTGGAGACAGTAATCCGTACGTACGCACGAGCAACAATATCATTATATTGATGGTAAAATCATATGTAATTGGATGGTATATCATATATAAAGAATAATTAAAATTTTATATTTATTATTTACATCATTTAGACTTATTATTATACCCATCCAAACAATGAAGTGTTTGAATGACAAATTACACCACGACGTGGAGACGGTAAGCCATACGTAGGTACGTACGGTGACTTTGTCATTCATATGATGGATAGATAATGAATATGGTTGTACCATTTCTATAATAACATCACAGCATATATAAGATATTGGAGTTGTTATTTTATAATGAAAACAACAAAGAAAGTGGTTGTGGATGAAGAAAAGAACTTGAATGTAGTGAAGAAATATTTGGATCTTCTTCGGGTGTTTCCTTTTGAGTTGATCAAAAGGGTTCTTTAGATTGGCTTTCTGACCAAAGGAAGGACTCTAGGATAAAGGTAGGAAAGTTGGGTGGATAATTGGGCAGGGTTTGGCCGAGCCAAATGGTATTGGATGTGTGAAATTAAGAGAAGGAGAAGTACCCTTTTATAAGAGAGGTGAGGTTCACTGTAGGGAATGTTTGAAATATTATTTTATAATAAAATCATTTCCGGTTTATAATGGCTAAAAAATAATTTATTTAGATTATAAGGAGTGTATGGGTCGAAAAACTATCAACCAATTGGTTTTAGATAGGATTCTGTACCCCTATTAACCTTATATTTTTGATTTAACTGTTAGTTAAATAGTTTAAAATTTACCATGTCTCTTTGTATTTTTATATTATATGGTAAATAAACATACTATAACACGCCAAGAGAACACCATTTGGTTCATAAATTTTATATATAACCATATATAATTCCATTGGAATAACCTTAAGCTTTAATGAATATTATATAAATTAATAAAATAGTAATTGTTTTAAAAGCAAAATTATATCAATTTTGATACTATTTAGCATTTGGTTTCTGGGAAAATCATAACGACATAATTACTTTGAATTGTTTTTAATCAACCATAACATGTCATATCAACCAAGAAAGATAGTGGAATTCATCAAAAGTCTATGATTACAATTATTTGGATATTTATAATATCTATTATTATAATCATTCAATACAAAGGTAATTACTGCATCATCGTTGTGTCATAAATAAAATAAATTATGTAATGAAAAAAAATTATAAATAAAACAAAATTATGTAGGGATTCATTTTATATTTCTAATAAATATTTATAGTCGAATTTATCTTATTTATAACCCTATAATAAAAATGGTTTAGTTATTAAACATTGAATTTAACAATATTAGCTCTTCTTTAAATAAAATAATAATAAATGTTCTAATGTAATCCATGTGGACAAAAATGATCATATTTTATTCATATGTTTTTATTTGGTCGAACTACACATATCCAATATAATTTGGACTTGTTTAAGGGTAATTTTAATATAATTTTAACTCTTAATTACCCTGTTTACATTTAACCGTGTTAAATAAAAGTGAAAAGTTACTATTCACCAGAAAAATATATTCATCTTTTTGAACCACATTTTACTTACTAATGTCACTCTTTCTCTCAAATTTTTTAAATTCGACTCACAGAAGTTGTAAAGTTATGTTTTATTGCAAACTTGTAAATGCTCCTAGAAGGTGGGTAAAAGACGGTAAAAGGTTCAATAAAATTTTATATATCTAATCTTACTATAAAATGAATCCAATTAATTACATTGAACATATATATGTATTATGTATATATTTTGACCTAAAATAAATTAACTAATTACTTAAAGAAAAAGCCAGTTTTACATAGTGTTTTTCACTGTTCATCATAAATTGAGTGCTTTTAGAAAAGTACCAAAACATAACCCTAAGATAATTTTTTTATTACGAATCCAAAAATGAAGTAAATTTTGAAAAATTAAATTTATAAAATATAAAAAATTGAATATTACTATTAATATGAGCTATTTTGATTAGTTTTCGTGTGTTAAAACTCCATGTTGTGTACAACGTAAGCAACTACATTATTCAAAGGTAAACATACCAGGAGAACATGGGGTGTTACACGACTGCTCAATCCACTACAATCCCATTAATGAAAATATGGTGGCAGATTCTCTATGTAGAAGGAATCATAAATCTTTATTAATTATGAAAACTTATAAGGATCCGATCATTTAGACTTACAAAGGATGGACATGGGAAACATTAAGGGAAGAACTCGTCAGTCCTTTCTCAAATTAATTCTAAACCATCCCTCCTATATAAAATAAATGATTCTCAATGAATTTATGAATAAATTCAGAAAAGGGAGGAAGCTATCATAAATTTAAAATCCTATGATTACAAGATCGGCAAGGTTAGAGTCATAAGATTTGGGTCATGACTATGTGTACCATCAAATCTAGAGATGAAGAGAGAGCATCGGAATGTTGAACAAAGATCCACCTTATCTATTCACCCAAGGAATAGAAAGATGTATCAAGATCTCCATGGAAACTTTTAGTGTGACAATATGAGAAATCAGATTGTTGAATATAAAGAAAAGTTACTAGTATGTCATCAAGGGAAGGGTGAAAGTAAATGTATAATGGGATGATGCAACTGTTACCCATACCAATATATTAATTGAAAAACATCACCATGGAATTTCTCACTTGACATCCATACACATACAGAAGAAACAATTCAATATGGGTTTTTATGGATTGTCTTACAAATACAACACACATTATCACAAATTAGGATGAATTATCACTGGATCAACTTTCACAGATATATTAGGCTCCCAATACTTATATTCCACGAAATTTACCTATTTGTAATTATAATTTTTTTTAAAATTCATCCATATAGTGGTTAGTGTTTTCATTGGATTGGAATAATCCATTTCAAAACACTTAATAACAACTTTTTCATGTGTTGATAGAGAAATTAATTTTCTATGATTTCATTGATTCACCTATAAACCAAGTAAAATGTTTCACCAATAAGAGACATCTTGATATTGTTCCTCATACGATCCATGAAAATTTTCATTGTGGCTTTTCCAATCCTCCAATATTATGTATTTGATATATATGAGTACCAAAATCCTTTGATCATTCATCATATTGATGTAGAGGACATGATCATCTATACCTCACTAAAATGAAGATTTCCTTGGTATTGACAAAACCTTACATATGTGATCATCATGGATTTATATATCTTATACAAAACCCTTATAAAATTTAATGAGGTACATAGATCTGACATTCATTGGGTACACTTTTAACAACACATTCACAGAAATCACTATGAAAATTTCAATAGTTTCTAACTAGGTTATGAGAGTAAATTTATTATAAAAACATGTTCCTTTGATCATGGAGTTCCCCTTACACACTATCCATTATTTATATTGTGACACTTTTCCGTAGTCAATGAGTTTATTACCTATCCCAGACTTGGTTCTAATAACATCTATATCTTCCTGCATTGGATGAATATTCAATGTCACATAGTTTTTATCCAGGCCAAGCTTCATATCCATATATTTGGTCAAACTATAATCCTTTTTAGCCTCTCAAAATGGTTTAGGATATACTTAGGAAATTTTCTGTTTTAAAAGATTCCTATTTTTTTAATTTTCCACTGAAACTATCCAATCACCAATGAAAATTTATACATTGATTTTAGAATTTATTTTATTTCTTATAGTTGATAATCCCTATTAATTTTACTCACTATAAATTTATTATTTTGAGTCTACCTCAGCCTCGAATGCTAATCTATATGCTGCTCAATACAAAATTAATTCCTTAGATGTTTAATCATTATTTGAGTTATTAACTATCTCTCTATTCTAATTATTAAAAATATCAATAAATTTTATCTTCTCGTCATAAAAACATCTCAACCCACCCTTTTTATATAAGTATTTGAATTGTATCTTTATCTAATATGAAAAAAATTTCACTAACACAAATCTATTTATTCACTAAAACCCAATTACCATAAATATTTACCAACCCCAAATCAAAAATGGTTCAGCTAGTTTTTTATACCATTGTTAAAATATTACCGTATTTGAAATGATAGACCACCAATTAATACTTCCTAATAATCACTTTATTTATTTCATTACACGCATAATAAATACTACATATGATTTACTTTAATCTTTCTAAAAATAGACCATTCATTAACATTTCATTCTTGTTCAACCCTCAGGAATATCTAATTACCATATGTGTAATTATCACAAATGGGAGTTATTACCCCTTTTAAAGAACACAATAGAGTACAACTATAATTCTATACAATCTTTTTTTTCTTTTACATCTCTGTGATGTAGTAATCATATGGATAAATACCTCTTTTATTATTTCATGAAACATTGGTTCATGACCACAAGATATGTAGGATGTGTTCCAAACAACCAAATACAATGATAATTGTTCGGAAGATAAGCTGATGAAAGTGAAAATTGTCTATAACCTTCACCTATGTGTGAATTAGAAGGATAAAACCTACCATAATTGAGTAATTTTTTTCTTAATCTCAACGACCCATTTTCATTAATGCGTACTGAAATTATTTGTAACAATCAAATGTTTAGTTTCCCTTATTATATGTATATTTAACATTTACCATTGATAATGAATACCATATGTTTATTAATTTATTTATTATATAAATTGAATATATTAAGAACCCAATAGGATATCTCTACTATCACTCTGATGATTCAAAGATTCAATACCAGGTACCTTATTTTCTCCTCATTCTCCTCACATGTTGAATGATTGTTTGGTGAGATCTATTTTCAATTTATATCACAAGTCTTTCTTTCCAATTAGCATACCCATGTGGTCTATAATATTTTCAAAATAAATTGATTATTAATATAATTAATGTATTATTATATTTTTTTCTATATTATTTATTTTTAATATTACTCATATAATAACTATTATGTTATACATGTCGATTATTTTAAAGGATTTAGGGTGTTCTGTTCAAAGATTATCTTTATAATGAAGGATTATAATTCAAGCCTATAATTGAGAGAATTATAGAATAAAAATGTTCCAATAATGAATACTACCATTAGGAAAAAGTATAATTCCTACTACTTATTTAATCTAAATTTTCCTCATTTTATCAACTATTTGTATGTAAATTTCCTTATCATTTTTATCTAATACTTATTGCTTTCATAGATATTTTAGGAAGTATTATTTTTCTATCAAGTATCTAAAATAATCCCTAAAAGAGATATAATGTTACTTTCTACCAATGTTACCACATTTTCCATTTTTATTGCTTTTATTTGATGAACATCCAACACTCCATATTGTTTGGAATTAATTTTCTGAAAACCAATTTTTAATCCTTAATGGGAGAGGAAGTAAATGTGCCCATTGCGGTGACTTCTTATCATATAATGGGCACATGTGCTTCCTCTGTTATTTTGACTTACAAAAACGTGAAATGTTTTTCAGCATAGAACATTGGTTTATTATATAGTGTTGGTAGGTAAACATATAAAGGTATAAGAAACATGGGAGAAGTGGTAGTTTGGAAATTTTTTGAGACTTTGAGATGTTTTGGAATCTGCCACACCTCAATCTGACACATGATGGGACCAATATGACTACATGTGCATATTTTTATTTAAAATTTACATTAGTTTTATTAAAAATGAAAAATAAAATACTGAAAATCGAAAAGACGTTTTCATTATTTATACACAATGGAAATAATCTATATTTCATTTGGGAAATCTAGGAATCAACCACACATCAATTCGATGCCTCACGTGATATTTATTGCACAAAGTGTCTGTTATCATTTTCAAATAGATAGTTTAATTAAAAAACATATTCTAAGGAAAACAGTGAAACAATTATCATATTTTATTTATATTTAATGCAAAAAATTCATGTTTCATTTTTTTACACATAGGAATCAATCTCATATCGAACTGATTCATGATGTGATTATTATGCATCAAAGTACAAGTTTCTAGTTTAAAATAAAATTCTTTGTAAAACAAAAAGTGATGTACTAAAAACCAAAAAATCAAAGTAATATTTCATTGATACTATAAAAAAAATATTCAAAATTCATTTGAGTCCCTTAAGAGTCAACCAAACCTTAATCTGGCTAACAGTTTGATCTTTATGGCTCCAATAGCATCTTTTTATTTAAAATTGACACCAATTTTTGTCAAAAAGTCCATTGAAAAACAAAAATACAAGAAACATTATTCATATTGTTTTATTGTATTATAAAAATGATCCATATGTCATTTATGATGTGTATTAATCATCCATACCTATATCTAATACCATATAGGTCTGATATGACTTAATGTGTTTTTAATTAGTTTAAAATTTAGTGTTTTTTTAAAATATAATTCAATGTATACTAAGAAAATGAAATCATATTTTATTTAATATACATTTCATCAATTCATAAGTCCTATTTTAATAGTAGGAGATGGTATCATGTAAAATCTATACACAATATGATTGGTATGAGTCAAAGTCCATGTTTCCAGTTTAAAATTTCATTTTCCTAAAATATTTGGACATACTCAAAACTATGAAATCACATTAATTTTGTTTTCATACAATATTAAAACTATCCATTACCCATATGGGATATGTACGAATTAGAAGAACCTCAATCTAATTCACGGTGTCACTGGTATAACTCCAAGTGCATCTTTTTATCTAAAATTGACTTCTATTTTACTAAACAAGATAACTAACATACTCAAAACTAAGAAAATACATTTATAATGTTTTGATACTTTAGGAAAATGACAAATAAGATATTTATTATTTATAAGAATTATATGAACCTCAATCTGATTCACCGTGTGACAAGTATGACTCCACGTATGCCTTTTTATTTAAAATTGACAATAATTTTAGTATAAATAAAAATTAACCTACTCAAACCCAAGAAACCACATTAAATTTTTTCTGATATATTAGGTAAATTATCTATATGTCATTTATGATGTGTAGGAATTATCCTCCCCTGAATCCAACACATTATGTTCCTAGTCTGAATCATTGATTTTGTTAAATTTTAATTCTAAAAGGGTCACTAAATGAAAACTAAAAAAAATTATCAGATTGTCTTTATAATTTTAGATAATTATTTATAAGTCATATTTGACTTCTACAGTCGATATAAAATAAAACTGACACCCAATGTGACTTGTATGACTCAATTTTAATGTTACTAGTTTAGAATTACATTTTATTAAACCAGGAAATAAGTATACTCAAATCCAAGAAAACACATTCTTATTGTATTTATAATTCATGTACACAATCCATAAGTCATTAGAGATTCATATGAATCAGTCACACATCAATATTATGCATGGTGAGACCATTATGTCTCAAATTTTATCATTTTAGTACATAAGTTTCATTTTGGTTTAGAAGACGCATCACATCGCCAGAATTGAGAAAATGATCCTACATTTATTTCTCATCAATCTATTCTATATTAATTATTTAATTTTATTATAATTGTTATCTTATATTTATTTAGTTAATTTTCAATGAAATATTCAAAAAGAAAAAAAATGAGGTGACATGAATGAATCAACTGCAACTCAATCTGATACACAATGTTCTTAATACGACTCAAATTTTAGTTTAAAATTAACAAATAAATTTCACTTATTTATTTATATTATTACTAATATAAGAATATTTTTATTATACAGTTTTTTTTCCCTGATAAAGGATCAGATCAAAAGATAAAGAAAGAATGTTGTTTTTTAATGTATGTAATAATTTGTACTTATTTAATTGTATAAAATAATGTTTGAAATGCCTATAATATATTTTTTTTCTTTTATTTATGTTATAAATTTTATTTCAATTAAATTATTTATTTGTGCTTTATTTTTCATATTTTTGGGTGTTTTTGGTTCTATAGTGTCTTGTTATTGTACACTTCACTGGTCTTATAGTGTGATTTTGTTGCATACTATAGTATTCCCATTTATTATTACTATTTTATTGATGATAAAAGACGAGTTATTCTATTCTATCTTTGATACTCAAAGCCTCTCTTATGCTAATAAAATCCATTTTTTACCATTATAAAAGGTCTATTTTGTAGTTATGGTTGTAGACCTCCATACATAAGAAAGATGATTGAGTATCCCATTTGATAGACATATGTGAAGGTGTGGGTCCTACCCATAAGATGGAAACATATCCATATATCATGGATAATTATATTATTATATAAACAATATATTAGAATAATTGAATAAGTGGGGGAAAATAATTAAAAAGTGCTCGTTGAAGAAAGATTCCTCTTTTTTAGGTAACTTAGTTAAGTTTATACCAAAAAACATGCTTGGTTGAATTTATTCTAAAACTTTGGATTCTAGGTTAAGGGGAATGATTTTATGGTATAATTGTTTTAGCGTTCTTATGATCCATATTTGTTAGAGAGGATTGAACATGTGAAGGTGTCTCAGTGACCTTTCATAAGTTGCAGTTTTGTCACATTGGGTATTATTGAAAAGCTTTGTCTTATCCCCATGTTTATACAATCCAATAAGCTTATAGAAAACAAAAATAATAGAGATATTAAGGATTAATGTATTTCTATGGACATACAATGGGTTTTGGACAAGTTTAGGGTCATTTTTACACCTTATACACTATGATTAGTCATTAAGTATACCAGTTTTTACATTATTCACTTTATTTAATTTTAACAGAATTCACAAATTACATTTATCCAAAATTAATTTGGAATTATTATACATTAAAAAATATCCTGAAATCTAATATGGAATCCATTTTTTCAAATTCAATTCATAGAAGTGGAAGAAATTAATTTAAAATTAAACCTAGAGATGTGTATGGAAAGCAGGTTTTGAAAGTTAAAATCTCTAAAAGTTTAAAATAAAGTATGGACATTGTCAATGTGAAAATTATTCTAATGAAATAAATAATATTAAATGATATAAAAATTTTCAAAATAAAACTTCAAACCATTTTCAAATATAATTTAAATCTTTAAATTAGATATATTAAAAATTGGTTTCAATTAAAAATTTTTATTTTTCACAATTCATCAAAATATAAATTTTTTTAGAAAAATATCAAATATTATCCATATTAAATATTGTTATTACATTTTAATAAATTAATTTTATTTTTTCTAATTTAATTTATATAATTATCAGAAAAATGAATTTCAAATTGGTGCGTCATTAAATGGGGGAAACCTGCCTTTAGGGATATATTGTTTTTTATGTGTAAAATTGGATTTGATCATATCTTATGGTGATCAAATATAATGAATTAATGTTAATCATAATTTTCTTAATATTTAATATATATATATATATATCATTAATATCATTAAAAAATATTATTCTATTGAATTTATTTAGATAGAACAACCATGGAACATAATTATTGTTTTTATAAATAAACATTCCCATAATATTCAATTGGTTATTATATTCACTACTAATTTATTTCTAGATAAATATTTCTATAAAATATGTGAAAAATTATTTGAATTTTTATTTAATCCTTTTCTTAAATTTCCTTACAACGACTAGTTTAAAATTATCATTTTAAATAATATTATTAATGGTATTTTATAGTTTATGGAAACCTGATTTTACTTGTAATGCAAGAGATCAAATAAAATTTCTATTATTTGTAATATAAGATGAATCAGTGTTGTATGTAATGCAATATAATTAGAGTTTCATGAGTATAATAAAATTAACTTGGTGTTGTATATATAAAATTATTGCAACAAAATTAAATTTATTTTGAAAATAAAATAGTATAATGTCTTAAGATGTCCTAGATAAATTATATAAATAGTTCAAATAAAAAAGATTCAATATAATGTATGACTTTTTGAAAATAAAATATTCTATATAATTATTTTAATTCCTAAAATTTCACATGTTTTTACAAAATTTCAAATATGAGTTCACTAGATAAATTTATATTCGTTTAAAAGATATCATTCTTTTGGATTTTAAAATAATTATATTTTGGAAGATCTTGTATCTGTTCAATATAGAATATTTCAATATATTTGGGTTTATATATATTTTTAATTTAAATAGAACTAATAATGTATGCTATCCAAGAACTTATTCTTATTTTTTCATGAAAATTGGTTGAGTTACAATTGATAGAATAAGTGGGACATGGAAAGCAGTTGTCCATGAAAAATTCACGAAGACGAGGACAACATCTAAGAATTAAGAAATTAAAATGGTTGTTGAGTTACATTTATAAATAATGAATGGGTTAAAATTATCAAAATAAATTATATATCCTTTGGTAAATATGTAATTTTTAATTATTTATGTTTTAATGAGTATGTATAGCCTTCTATTTATAATTATCTATGTGATTAGTGTTACCTTGTGATATTTACTAATGATAGATGTATAGTTCAATGTTTTAAAAGAACATTTATTCAATTTATTTACATGCATAAGAATTCTAACACACTTTACCAATAATATGTTAGAAATTTTAGTATCATGTATAAGTGATTTTGAATATTTGTTTTTTCATGGGAATAAAAGACTATAACAACACAATATTTTGTATTTAGTTAAAATATTTATGAAAGGTTGTGTAATGAATCTACAAGAACATAAGATTAATTTTTTTTATAAATGTTTACATTTTTCAAATAGTTGAGAAACATAAGTCTAGATTAAAAAATACTGGAAATTTATCAATATTTGAATCATTAATGTGAGAAAAAGGGATATATTCAGACTTAGGAAAACTATGAATGTTAGGTGGAACACATTGTGTATGAATTTATTGCTGATTTCACTATAATTAATTAGGCCTATTTTCGCTCACAAAAATAGGATGGATTAAATTATTTTAATAAAATGACTGTTTCACTTAAAAATTTGGAAAATATATATTTAATTCTGGTTTGATGAGATTTTGGAATGGGTTTATGAATTTTTTCTTACCTATTGTAGAAGAAGAGTTATTTATAATAACCTCTTATTACATAGAACAACTAAAAATTGGTCTATATGAACAAAGAAATAAAATTCATAAAATGATTTGATAAATTTACAGAGTGAATTTTTCATTGTTAATATTTTTACCTGATGTTGTTATTATTTCTTAATATTCAATAAATATTACTTTACGTTACAGAATTCTAAATAAAACATTTATTGAGTTATTTATTAGAAGAAAACAAAAAAAATCATACATTAGTTTCTTTGGGATTTAATTATTACCTTGTAATACTAAATAATGTCTAAATAAATATTATATTAAGACTAATGGAGGTATTTTATAGGTTTATTACAAAACTATTAATTACTATAGATATTTAAATAAAAGAAATAATGTTTCGAAGGAAACATTTAATATAAAATTTAATGAATATAATCCTTTTATCCCAAAGAATGTCTCAATGATAATATTATAGATTTCATATTTAAAATTTTATATGTTAAAATCTAAACCCAAATAACAGATATTAAATCATTCAAATGTTATACCAAAATAATATTAAATCTCCAATGTAACATAAAAATAAGAAGTAAAACTAATATTTAAGAAACCATTTCATCTTAAATCATCTTACCAATAATAATATTATACAATATTTTGATCAACTAGTGAATAATATTCATTCCTTAAGATATGAATTTCATCATAAATGATTCCCATATCAAACTATAATAGGAGATGTTTCTATAGGTGTTAGATGTTTGATAAAGGTCGTGTAAGAGGGGCTTAATCAATTTGTAATTAAGAGAGTTTAGACATTAGTTGAACATCCTAATAAACATCTAGTTAATATTTATAATAGGTTTTTGAAAATTAATTTGATGAAAATAGAACTATTCTATGGAATATGTAAAGGTTTATTTCTAAGGGTTATTTTCAATAATTATACATATATTATAGAGATACTTTTATATTAGTACCTAGATGTGATTCAATCTAAATCATTCTAAATTTCACAGCACATATGAAATTCATATATTTCAAAATGGATGTTAAGAGTGAGATTAATAGTGAATATATTCATTGAAAATTTTATGTAGAACATCCACCTCGTATTAAAGATGTCAAATTTACACAAAATATATATAAATATACCAAATATCTCCACAACCATAAATAATATCCAAGGTCAGAGTATGGTAGATTTAACCTATATTTATATCAAGTTAATTTTGATTATGTAAATGTAAATCAAACATTTTTTTGTCCAAAAATATCATAAAGATGCTATATTTTTTCAAATTTATATTGATAAAATAATTTTTGGTGTTATATAAAAAAATCTTTAGGATGGTTTTTAAAAAAGTAAGAAAAGTTTATTTAAAATGGGAATGAATTATGGGATTAAAATTTTCATTGGATATAAAATATCTCAAATAGTGAGAGGAAATATTTTTATTCAACTTAATTATTTTGGAGTTTTATTATAACATTACGTTTTTGAAATTTCTATTTTTATATGTACTTTCATTTGATCTTATATTGGATTTGACATTGACGTAACTGGGAAACCAGATGAAAAAATATATGTAGAGGAATGATTGGAAGTTCACAATATCTAATTGTTACTCGATTGGGCTTTATTTTTTCTATATTTTTGTGTGTTAATGTTGAAGAAAATACGAAGAAATCATGTTTATAAACACTTAAGAATATTTTATATTATCAAAACAATCCTCAAAAAATGGATTGTTTTATTCATCCCAAACTGAGTATATAACTAATAGTTTCTAAGATGATAACATTAGTGTTTTTTTTTGCTTGATAAAAAGGGTTATTTTGAAACCTGTCATTTCATAGTTAAAGATTTATTATCATAGTCTATCAAGATGTGACACTCAATTTTACTCTTTATTGTTGAAGCGGTATGATATATAGATGTTATTTGGCTCAATTCTTTTAAATGAAACACATGATTAAAATTTTGGGTGGATTTTAAATCAGAATCTAACTATTTTTGATAAACAATTTATATTTATTTTTCTAAAATACTAGTAAATCAGTAAAATTAAATAAAAATACATACCAGACACCAATTTATTTTTATCATAAATTAAATAGATATATAATCCTCAATTCCATTGAAATAATTATCATCTTTTCAATATATCCTCCTAGAGAATAAACTCTAATAGTGTCAGATTTATTAAAAATATGTCTTATATATCAAATTTTATGTGATACTAACTTCTATTTTGTTTTATAAATACTAACTAACTTGGAAAATTTCTTGAGTAATGGGTGGAAATTCTTAATTTTTTAATTGTGCTTACTCATTTTACATATAATCTTCATTTCTATGATAGTTAAGTAACAAAAAATTTCTTTGAATACAAGTTACATATAAATTCTTAGGAATTTTAATATCAATAAGATCTTATTTACATTATTGGAAATTTATTTTTTAAAAATCCTCTCAATATTCCTTGAGAATGGATCATTTTTTACAATGAAAATTATTTTTTCAATCTATGATATATCTTTCATACTCATATATTTTTATACTATTTTCCCATTTATATTTAATTATTTCTTATCTATTTTTTAATATATTTAAAACATACTAAAAAATATTTGGAGTGGTCATTCATAACTCCTATTATTGTAATTTATTTAATCAAACTTCTATGTTTTTATATGATCATTATTCATTAAAAATATTTGATTTATTATGTAATGTATTATATATGTTTTCATATTAATACTATTGTAAATAAATAAATTTTTATTGAACATTATAAATAAATATCATCTCAAGAATATTATAAATCATAGTTATTGAGAAATAACTTCTAAAAGATTTAAATTTCTTATAATTATCATTTTTAGATGTATATTTTGAATTGTAGTTTTTCATTCTACAAAAATATGTGATTAATTTTAAAAAAGTGGCATAGTCTTCCAAAAATATTTTTCATATAATATTCTCTATTATTTTCTGATCTTCCTTTGATTTATTTTTATAATAAAAAAGAGAGATAGATCAGATGTATAGAATTATTTTTCTATAAGGGACATATTTTTTCAAGGGGGTAGATTTTAATAGACCTTAAAGGGTGAGAATGTTTTTATTTCTCTCATATTTTTTATGTTATTATTATTTTTTGAATAATATGACATAAAATAATAATGTGATAATATAATTATTTAAAAATATGTTTATTTGAATGTGTTGTTTAAAATGGAATAATATAATTTACTTTCATATCCATAGGATGCATTTTAATTTAATTTTATTCAAACTATGAATTTTATTTATTTACCTATTTCAATTTAACAAGGGGGGGAATGTTTATTGACTGAATCCATTTTATCATTTTTTTGAAACTCAAAATACACTTATATTAAAAACTAAATTAATGTTATTTTTTTATTTTTGTGTGTATAGATTATTGGACTGGTAAACTTGAAAATAGAATATTTAGTTTAATGATAAGTTATTTGAATTTAATAAGAATTATGTCTTCCATTATATTTTCATTTAATATATGTTTGATTGTCGTAGAAACAAATATTGATGTCATTAGTAGATGTAGAGTGAATGTCGAATCCAACAATATAGAGGGGTTTTATCTTCTCATAACATTATAACTAATCCTGAGGTTTTTAAAATTCAATTATTGTTGTCACATATAATAATAGATCCACAACATCATGGAACAAAGGAACTTAATTTCTTAAAATTCATCAATAAGAAAAAATAGTCATCTTCAAGCACAAAAACCATTTTTATTAAGTGTTCTTATAACTGTATTATTTTCTTTTTTTGGATGTTTAATCATTGAGAATAAGTTATTGAGGTCATCATTATAAGTTATCATTATTAATTTTTTTAATAATATTAATATTAATTATTGTTTCAAAGAGTTTTTATGTATTGGAGAACACATCTTTCCAATCATGTTAATCTAAAAGGTATCTATGCCTACAAAACATATATTTTTATTTGGTTAACAATGTGATTTCTGGTAAAAAATATGATGATGATCATGGTGTCGTAGAAGTTTATAGTGGTAAATTTTTGGAGTTTTATGCATTTTTTTCGAACACTTCTGTAATGGGAAGATGTTATCTAGGTTCATGTCAAGGACTCCATTACCACATTGGGTTAGAGTAACGAACATAATGATTCGATTGTTTTACCCATTTGATAATATACTTTATAATATTTATTTTATTGGTAATCATTATTCATTAATATTATTTTCTAATTACACTGTTCTTATAGGTTTTTAACATTTTCATATTTCCAACATTCATAAATTAGTTTTAGATAGTTTTCCATTTCTTTTGAATTTACATACTCAGATTTTTATTTTTATTAGAAGTTCATAAATACTAATAAAATAAATACATGAGTGATATTAGAGAATTTTATCATATTTTTAAACTAAAATTCAACCCCTCATGTAGTGTAACTAACATTTATCTCTATAAACACAAACTCTCTAATCCCACTTATACAAAGGGATGCTAACTGGCACAATGGAATCCAAAAAACCATATGGGGATTTACCTCAAGTAGTATTGTTCATCAGCTATCATACATCACCAACCACTATGAGATGCATGAAATGTAATCCTTAAAATAATAAAATGTTTATATATATATATATATAACGATGAGATAATTTAGCTGATAAAATATAAATAATTAGGTATAATAGAAAACATTGGATAAAACCGATACATCACATAATAATTTACCAAAGAAATGCACCATATTAATCTCTACTCCCAAAACTATAAATATCATTTTCCCTGAATAGGATCCTTAATCACTATTCATAGTGGCAATTTATTATTAGAACATAAGTTAAAAAATGAACAAGTTAGAATGTTGGAGTGAGTATAAAAAAATCCTACATGGTCATCCCAAGAAGTGGACAAATAATAATAATAAATAGTGTCAAAGTGAAAAAATAATAAATAATATATAGACAAATAACTTTCCAAACATCGTTACAGATTTAGATATTATTATCATTAAACATTATCAGGATACATAAATCTCACATCCATAACATTTTCCAAAAACATGGATTACATATATGATACATCATAGGATAACAACCAATCACACAACACATCTTATATTACCATATTGATAATTCACCATATATGAACAACTCATGAGGTAGTGGAGGAAATAAATTTACCCAACTATTTTCATTATACTAGTGAAAATACACATTTCACACAATCTCTAATGTACATGTGAAAACAAAAAACTCTAAATTGGAGAAATAATAATATATAAAGAAAATAGTGTATAAATGTATGAAAACTGAAAGAACTGAACATGTCTAGGGATAAAGAAATATATTATAATACTATATGAAATATTCATCCCTTGGGATGGACTTGTATATTTGGAACATCTAATCCCAGAGTAGGGGGTAAGGAGTAAATTTAGTATTAGGTTCGTCATATCCCAACTAAATATCTATACGGTGGGAACTTCAAAGTTTGTCTATTTGGGTAAATTATCATCATTACAAACACATTCCAATGATTCTAGATTAAATATACATTTCTACTAATTTCATTTATCATATTATTTAATAGATTTAACTGAATTAAATACCCATATCAATTTATACTATACCAAAGATGTTAGATGAATACCTCATCCAAAACTCCCTCGTAGAAATATATGTTTTATCCCATCAAATATTATGGGTTAGTGGTCATAAATACATGCATAATACATCATCATTATACACCTATATTTGTGGGTGGGATATGGGATAGTCCCCATAATTTCATAATATCCTTAGAAGAAGTGTTAGTACTATGGTGATCTATCAATGTATCCATTCACAATAACAATCAATCATTCACAAGCAGTGTAACATCACAACATTGCGAGTAAACACAATAAAAATATCAACGATAATCTTATAATCCTATGATTATTAATAAAAATATTCCCAAATAGATATCTGGATACTACACCATCCACAATGAATCCCACATCACAAACCCATATTATGTCATTAACAATTCAATAAAAATATTTCTTTATGGAATTACATAGATAGATACATCAAGGCATCCAAAAAACTATATAATTTTTTTTCGATCAATATATATCCCCTCAAACCCATCTCATGGTATGTTAAAAAGTTCCATCGCCATAACCAATCCACCAGAATGCTTATCATTAGAATTACACATGTATATCCTTCATTATATACCCATTATTCATAGATCATCATTTATTCCATTAAAAAAATTACGATTTGATATATTAGATTACATTTCATTTTGTTCAATTTACTCCAAAATGGTTAACATTTAGAAGAAACAATTATTGTGAAAACCAAATTTCCATGGCATCATTATTCAATAAAGAATTAATGTTTTTTTCAATCATACTCACTCACCATTATCATATATCTTATATGAATTTTTTTCTTATCACCACACATTTACCAACAAATTTACATTCAGTCAAATACCAATGTCACTACATTTCCCCGATGTGACCATTGAATTAAATTATAATCATACTATGAACATAATATTATCATTAGAGTGGCCAATATATTTTATAAAAATAATTATTGATGAGTAAAATGATCTATGTTTTTTTGTTATGTCCATTTTGAATTTTTTTTATATTGTCAAATCTTACCCATAACCATCTCCTCTAGTAAAGTAACACCTTGATGTTATTAATTAACAAACAATTGTTGAGATTGAAACATCTCACCATGTTTCATCATCATCATCATCATAAAATAATAATATTATTATAAAAAGTAATATAAAAGTAATTTTGGAAATTGATCTCAAAATTAAAAGTTATTTGAGATTATTCAACTCACAATGAAGTTTTAGTGATTAGAAATAGTCTAACTCTCCCATTTTATTTACTATATTATTCAATTGTTATTATTATATAATAACATCTTCTAATTTATTTATGTACAACTCCATTAATATATTATAAAATTCCCTCTAACAGTCCCAAACATTGTTTCTATGCTTATAGGTCATCTAGGAAAGTCCAACATAATTTTTGGTTCCCTGAAAGAACCCAAGACATGTCCCCACATTATTTATATTCATCCAATTAGGGGGTTATATATGGAACCCCCACACATGATACAATTTCTCTTTCCACCAACATGTTCCCTATTAGATAATCAACCATTAAATCCTATTGTTCCCTCGATTGGATGGATATAGGCAATCCATGTTACCTAAACTCACTAACATCTGATTTAGGAAGATATTAGATCTTGATTCATTAAAATATGCACAACTTTGTTCGTTGTGTTAGGTTAAAATGTCCTTTTCAACACAATCTTCTCAGATCAATTAAATGGTTTTGCGGGGATACATAATTTCCATACCACAGGAAAAATTCCCTACCTTCTCTCTATCCAATATTTAGCTAATACGGTCTTTTGTGGATTGTTCATAACATAAAACCCACACTAGACCCTTGGTGTGTACGGATTTTGTTGAATGTAACCCACTATCATATCTAATATTTGATGCCCCACCCTACCTCCCCTAACTCCAACACTTATTTTTCAATATCGATTAATCCACACCACCTATATTAGAATCTGAGAGAGAGAAAGTGTGCGGACTTCACTAGAAAAAAAACACTTTTTCATGATTAAACGATTATGGAAAATTTAGCTTCATATTGTTAATAAAACATCAGTGTATATAAATCATAGATAGATTTTCAAAATAGGGAAACCATATTGCTAAGATTACGTACAATACATTTGCCATATTATATCAAAATTATTTCCAATATATTATTATTTCAAAATAATTGGTTGGGGATATATATTTTTCTCCTTGGTTATTTATATATTTCAGTAGTTCTAAATTATTAATAAAATGTTCAATATTTCAACTCTTCAAGATATGTCAAAAAGAATGTATAAATAATATATAATAATTATTCCCTATAAATGTATGGATATATTGATAATATATTATAATCACACATTATTCTTATTAGGTTTAGGAATATGAATTATATTGTGATGTTTTTAAAAAATAAAAAATATCTCTTAAATTGCTCATAATTTATCATTCAAACTAGGATAAATTGAGACCCATTATATTTATATTTATTATAACAATAAAACACTTTATTTATATCTGGAACCTCATGTATCTCAATTATAAATGGGAAGAGATAATTTCAAATGAGTAATTTTTTTAAAATGGCCAGATAAAAAAATATTTTTAATGATATTTTGGCTATTATCTACATATAGTACATAAGCAATATTAACTAGAGATCACCCATAGGGATGTCCTCTTTTATCTAGACCTATCTATACCTGAAGATGAATTTAAAGGAGATTATTAGTGTTATAAGGAAAATTGAATAATATAATCTCTTTTTTAAAATTAATTTTAAATAATTTCCACTACTGGGGTATTAATTCAACATTTTATTGTAATTATCCGATGGACAACCAAGTGTAAAAACCCTGTTTTTAAAACAATAGATAATTCATTTATCCAACAAATCACCCCATAAAGTTTTATGTTATCATGTTTCCTATTTAAATCGAGGGATTTCATTTAAAAAAAATTCCTTTGAAATTTATCTTTCCCCTACTAGAAAGGTGTCCCATATAATTAATCCTATGATATTACATCATCCCTACCTTAAAAAGGTTCTTTATAGAAAATTAATCGCAATTAAAAATCAGTTTAACACATTCAAAAATCACCCATTCCCAATGAATGAATACCCCAATAATTTATACTCAATAAATTTATAATAAGAAGTTGTTAGTTAGTTAATAAGAACTGTTCCAGAATAGTTTAGTGATTTTATACAATAAACATTTTGTTATACACATGAACATGAATAAATAACCTTGTGCTAAAAACCATTCCCACTAAAAAGAATCATGAAGATATGGATAATATATTTTAATACTCCCTCATGATTGACTAATATGATCAACTCTCATAACATCTCAAACTGAAAAAAAATTCATGTTATCATTTTTCATAATTATGGGGCTTGCTCAACATTTTTTCCCAAATACCAATATTTTACATCCAATCATATAAATAGTTTCATTATCCCCACCATTAAATAAATTCCTAGGTATTTATATAAAAATACATCAAACCACAAGCAAAATTTTTATGACACTCAATTTTTGAGATACCAAAACACTCAAGGATCACCAGTACACAATGATGTCTTGATTAATGTAGACACACAGTGTCAATAACATAGTGGATCACATGTTGACCAAAAATACCTCGAATATTTCAACATTCATTATACAATATCACCATCAATTGAAATTAAAAAAAACCACAACAAGAGTCCATCAATATCTTTATCTACCATTAAAGCATCACATAAACTTCATTACTCCTCTAAAACCCTACTATATTGGTATCCAATGGTATCCCAATCATCAAACAAGAAATTAACAATGATATAATGAATATCATAATGAAACATCTTCTCAAGGATAATCACTAAATACAATTAGAGGATAATTTCAACTATAAATCATATCAATGAATGTTAATTTGGATATATAAAATAATCTCATGAAATTGGGATTATTTCATTTCCCTAGAAATCAATTTTATCCAATAATAACCATAGAGGTCCATAATATCAATGAATTACCTTATAAAGGAAAATAATCCTAGAGCTACTCAAAACCATATGTCATCCAATAAATGGGTTAACAAAAGATTTCCTAATTAATATAATGAATACAAATAATTAACATATTATCACTCAAATACCAAATATGTTTTTTCATTTCTCACCATGACATGAACACATCATGACCACCTCAGCTTCGGGAATAGATAAATTCTAACAACAAGTCATTGTCAATACCATGGGAGTAATTACCTCAATAATAAACTTTAAAAGACTATAATACATCACATTAAATACTGAAATGCATGCAATTATTATTGAATAATAAAAAACATGTATACATATAACAAAACCATGGGAAAATACAACTGATAAATTATTAATTAATAGTTATATATAAAAATATTACATTCAAATAAAATCGTAACAATGTAAAATTATGACTATTAATGGTGCATGGGTGTCCAATATAATGATATCAACTCCACTAGTTATCTGCATGCTCCACCATCCCCATACACTGTGTTTACTGAGTCTCCACATCACCAAATCATCTTGGACACTAGGTTAACAATGTCAATTTTCTTTTTTAAGGATGAGCCTGAGAACATAGAATTCAGTTTTCATATGAATTGGACTTACATGATGAAAAACAATTTTAAAATTCATCAAATGATAAAAACGTTGTAGGAATATGAGATTCCAAACAACATTTATAATATAGACAAAATCATAATAAAACAATATACAGAATACTATATATACCTTATATTACTCTTTCAAAATTAAAAGTTTTAATTATAATGTATATTAGAGTTATAAATAAGATTTTACTTCCAATCATAGGTTCGTAGAATGATAATATACCGTAGACTAACTAGTTATTATACATTGGAAGAAATTTAAATTTCCACATATCTTGATTACCTATGATGAATTACGCATCTCCATTTATCTCTTCATTACTGGAGGATATACAAATCTCAAAATTGAGTAAACATACATATTTTATGTCGAGAACATATACTGTAACATCCTGGATAAATAAAGAATATGACTTTTTCATATTTATATTTTTTTGAATTAAATATTAATATTACTTTAAAGGGGTTGCTATGTTCGATAGCGTACCCAATATGCAACAACGAGTTTCTTTGAAATCTTACGTTGCACACTAATAATATAATATTATTATTTTAAATGGTAGTTAACTCCTAGTCATTGTATTAAAGGGAATGAACGAAACTAACTAAAATATGATTATAAATGTTTGATAAATGTAATTACCTTTATCCAATAATAGTTAGAGGCTTAAATGTGAATGAATCTAATTTTAAGCATAATTTACATTAAAAGGCCGATTTAACGCATTTTAAATGAGAACCCTGTTTAAATATAGTTTTGGTCAATTTAATATATTCTATATGACCAAATAAAATCCTTCTTTAGAATCGGGACATCAAAATTTACTTTGTCTAAATTTTTGGAATTTTTCCGATAAAGTTCATTTTTTATGAATAGTGTCAAATATTGTATTTTAATTCAAAAGTGCCTTTTAATTTAAATTATTTATATGGTTATATGATCTTTTTTGTTGGTTTTAAAGTGAAATTAAAATATATTTTTACCATTTAATCCAATGTTGGTCGTTGGAATTAATTTCACTATGAAATTGGACATAAACAAGTATCAAACTTGTGATAGTTACTATTTCACAAAAACACGCTATATGTTTTGATAACGGGAATTAATTTTAAAATTTATTAATGCCAATTCTATTTTTTGAATTTGAAAAAATAGAAATCATTTTTGAATTCATAATATCAAATTTATCTTTGGCTGAACTTTTGGTATTTTTCTAAAAAAAATCAATTTTTTATGAATAGTGAAACCACTTAGTGGTAGTTAAAAAAACTGAATTTTTCATTTAAATGGAATTTTACCACTTCTGTGAAATTAATTTCAAAAATCCAACATACATGGTTGTTTTTAAGAAGTAAAATGTGGTTAGATAAGATGAAAATAATTTTTGGTGAATAGTAACTTTTGACTTTTATTTACCGCGGTTAAGGGTAAATAGAGTAATTCAAGGTAAAAAGAATATTATAATAATTCCGAATTACCTTAAAACTTATACAAAACTTATTGGTTGAGTCATTAACGACCATGGGAATTTTTGGGTCGATTTTGGGACCCCATTGACCCTCTTGGGAGGGAAAAGGACAATTTAGATTAATTAATTTAATGTGAAGAAAAAATTGACATTAAAAATCTTTTAGTAATTAATATTTATATGGTGTTAAATAAGTTCTATTTTCGTATAAAAATAATTTTTGGAATTCTAAACAGATTTCCTACATCATGGTATTTTTTTTATAATTTTTAGACATCAAATAAATTAAATTATTTATGAAACAATAATGATGTAGTATTTACCTCATTAATATATGATTTAAATAAATAAGATTATAATGATTAAATTATTATACAAAACATGTCCAATTCTGATTGATGATTTTATTTCGAATATAAGTCATCTTATCATCGATCTTAATGATTTCTGGACCATCAGAAACCGAATATCATTATATTATAAAATAATATTTTCACACTTTCCTAAGATCCCCTCCTCTCCCTTATAAAAATAGACCACTTCTTAACAATTCCTCACACCTCTAAAGCCATTTGGATCGTCCAAAATCTTCCTAATTACACTCCCTACATCCCTATCCTCCTCCTAGAAGACTTACCTTAGGCATAAGGAACTCTAAGAAGTCCTTTTCGTTCAATCTAAAGGGAGTTACCCAAATTAATGGTAACAATTTCTCTTAAATTATTTTCTTTTATTTTACGTCTCAAACCCCTAAAATCATTTTATTTCATTTATTTTGTAACAAAACCATTATACTAAATATACTAGGATGTTTTTATGCGATGTTTTAGAGCTACACATACACACACCTCCACCTAATGGATGAAGAACATAATGTTTCTGTGGATGGATAAGTAACGCCTCACGAAACGATGATTGTTCGATTATCTCTTGCCACCTCTCATGGTGGCCATTATGATGGCACTGTATTTATATATGATATATATTATGTTTATGATTTTATTTATTCTTCTGAACTTCCCAATTATATCAAGCCTTTATGGTTTCCATAGTGGGTAAATACGATAATCTCATTAGAGGAAGTGCGGACTACCGCCACCTCAAAGTGATGTGATTCGTTAATTCCTTATATCGGATGTATAAAGGATAGAGTTAATGTTATTATATATGATATTATACTGGAATTATAATATACCTATGTATAATAATTTTTTAATTCCATTAAAATAAGAAATAGAAATGAAAGTAGCGTTCATGCGTACGTACGGCTTACCGTCTCCATGAACGGTGCATTTCACTTCTTACCTCCAAATGTTATGTATTAGTATAAATACATGTATATACTGAATATATATGATATATATATATATATGATATTTAAATCATGAATATGATTCTTGGATATAATATACTATTTACCACATGATCAACTTGTAAATATGAGGTGTTCATTTTTGACTCAATTACCAAATATCAACAAAATGAATGTTATTAACTTAAATGATTACATAATGTTTATAACATGGTAATATGTTATTTAAAAGGAATAATAAACATGAAAAAAATTATTAAGAAATTATAAATTAACTTTAGTTTATTATTCAAGAGATTAAAGAATGATCGAGTCAAGTCGGAAAACGAGGTAAGGGATCTGACCTCTCTCTTTCTTTTCAAGTACTCTCTTTTATGTAATTTCATTTATGCACCATGTTATTATGTTGGAGGATGTTATTTTATATTCACCATACTATAATTTTTTTTAATATGATGATAGACCCCCTATTACTCTCATCAAGTCATTTTAATAATTTTTATGTGGCGCAGTTAGGCTACTGAATTTTTGTAAGGGATTTCTTATCTCACTTTTAATTCTATGAGATTTCCTTTGTTCGCCACTAATTTATTTCATATGGGTTATTTTGTACTTCTTTTTGATATATATTATCATGATTATAATTATATTCATGGTATTATCTGATTCATTTGGTGGTTATTAACTTTGGGTCGTACAACACAATTGATTACAACGTGGTAAGGGGTTTTCATCTCACTTTTTATCCCCGTGAGAATCATGCTATATTTGCCACTACTTCCATTTTTGTGGTGTATGTACTTCCCATGATTGTATTATTTGTGTAAGATACTTTATTTTATAAGTATTTACATCTTAATTTTATAATCCTTCTTTCATGTGGCATACGATTTGTAAGTTACCAAATCGGTTCGGGAACATTTCACCCTCCTCTTTTTAAAAGACTTCTTTTTTGTTATGCCTTTTAATTAACATATTATTTTGTTGGGATATGTTCTTCTATATCCTTATTGATGTAAATTTTATATCCCAGTGATGATATACTCTTTTTATCTCATCAACTCATTTTCTTAATTTTAAAGTGACGCTGTTAGGCTTTTGAATTTTTCCAAGGGAACTTCTTAGCCCAATTTCAATTCTTTGGGTTAAACTTGTACTTCTTGAATAAGTCGTCCTATGAATATGTGTGATTGAACTCTGATTGTTTTACACTTAATATCCCCTTATATTCGGTGTATTTATATATTTCACACATAATTATGTGATTTATTTATCCTTGATTTAAGGATACCATCTTTATAAGGGATTTCATCTCAATTTACATTTCCAGTGAGACATCATTGTTGTTATACACCAACTCACTCTTCTGTGGTGTATATATTATCATTTGACATATTATATCATGAATCCATTTATTCTCATGATATTATAAAGTTCTGATTAAAAGTTATTCCTCAATTACTTGTATTCAAGCGTCTCTCTTTTTGTAAAAAAACTATTTAACTAAAATATCATTTTAAATGATTTAAAGATTTATTCTTCTGAATATTTTACATTAATGTCCATGTTTTAAAAATGGTTTTTAGGATTTATTTATATAGAAATTAATATTTTCAAATGATAATTCATTTAAAATCTTCAAAGCGGTATGGGACACTTTGATTCAAAAATCACTTTTTAAATGGTTTTCAAAAATGGATTGATTATTTAAATATCTTGAAATTACTTCTTGTGATTAAAAATGAAATTTTATTAGTGAAATATTTATATTTGAAATATTTTATGTGTTATGATGTCACTTAAAAATTTTACGGGTGGTTACATGATAAACCATATGATGGGTGGTTCCGTGAATTCTCGGACGGGTGGTTACGTTATAACCTCCAATGCATTGGGTATGGAAGTCGGCCATATGTCTATTCCATTTAGTGATATGTGTGGAAGTCGACCGTATGGTTATTCCATTTAAGTATGTTTATGTCCCAAGTTACCTTTATATGTTATGTATTCTTTATATGGGTATTATGGCAATCTTTTTGTTACAAAAGGGTAAGTAATGATCTTTTATTCAATGAAAAGTATTTACTACTTCATAAAGGTGAAAATTATTACTTATGTTAAATTATTCATGGTTTACTTGATTATTTGAAAAACTAATAGTTTTCCTACATTGTGTATCCATTACTGAGATTTTTATGCTCACCCCATGTTTTGGAAATGTTTTTCACAGGACATAATGTGGAATAGGGTCAAGGATGGGACAAAGGAAAAGTCATGCTATCATAAATAGGGAACTAGACATGACTCTTTTTTTAAGAGTTCATGTTTTGTAAAAAAATGGAAACTGTGAAGAAGTGTCTAATTTTTAATCTTTTGAGATGTAATACTTATGTACTAATTCTCTAAAACTCTAAACCTGAAAAGAACCTCAATGTGAATTATTTATTTAATTCAAGATTATGATAATGTTTAAGGTTGGTTCATTATAGTTGGTATCAAAGGTCGGTTTAAATAACTTTAGAGGTTAGGGAATTCTTTAAGCATAAGTGACATTACCATAATGGTTAGGATTTCAGAAATACTCATCGTTTTTTTAGATAAAGTGATTGAGATTAAGATAACATGAATAAGTATATCATAGTGTTTACCCTCCTCATAAGATATTATATGTTGATTTTACTGATATACTCACACTGACCTTTTTGGTTTTAGTAAATGGATGGATCTAGTAGGAACCAAAGTAACCGTGGATGTGAAGAAAACTGTTATGGATTTATGAATGTGAAACAAAATGAATTGGGAGCTACAATGAGAACACTTGTGGTTATTCTAAACCAACTATCTAGAGTCATGATTGACCATATGAACCTTAGTGATCTTTATAAGGCATCATATATGCGAGAAAAAAATCCCTACAGATGTTCTCGTAATAATCATAATGGTATGTGTGTTAAAAAACCTATGTGTCAATGATGTGGAAAGAAACACCTAGTAAAATCTTTCAAAGGGACAGAAAGATGCTATAGATGTGGAAATGATGGTTATAAAGTAAGAACCTGTCATAGAAAAAGGAAGCATCTAGTTGAATCTCGGAAAGGGAAGGAAGTCCTTTCTGAGGGATCAATTGAATGTTTTAAATGTGTTGTGCAAGGTCATTATGCAAACACATTTCCTATGAAGATGTTTTGGGAATAGGATCACCATGATCATACAAATATTCGTTTACCAACACCTAATTCCATTCTGATTGAGGATGAAGAAACTCAAAATGACCAAGGAAAGGTATGGATTATTTCTTAACATATGTATTCCTATTATTGAAATCTTAGGATATGATTCATGATTTTGTTTGTAGTAAAGAAGTATTTCAGAAAAAGTTGGAAAGGAATGGTTAATGGATCAAGAAGAATGTTGAATGAGTAAGAAGTCAACATATAATGGATTCCAGAGTAATGGTATAATTTAGGATAGTGAAATTATTAAAGGTATTAAGGCTCTTCTTGATGATAGGATTGTATTAGAAGACTTTTTATAGTTTGTGTAACCCTTATGTTTGATATATGAAAATTTTATTCAAGGAATAATTTTCTTTTCTTTTGTGGATATAGTTATAAAGAACCATTTGGGTTTATATGAACCTTCAATTTGAGGCAATTACCAGTTAATACATCTTGGGATGTTAAACAAAAGTTATTAGATAACTTTTGTGGTTAAAATATTTTATGGTTGTTTTTTATGAATTTATCTCTTTTTGTGAATGTTATAAAATTATGTTGTTTTTGAAAAGGGACAACACGCAAACCGTGTGACAAAAAGTCACGTCGGACGAAGCTGCGGGAATCAAACCCACAACCAAAGTGCGACTGGTATTTATTGACTACCACTGGTCTACGTGAAGTCCCTGGTTAGTATGACTTATTCTTTTAAGTTTTATAATCTTATGAATAAAGAATAAGTTTATTTTGGGTTATCTATGGAAATGAATAACCTATCTTGGAGGATATGTGATTGGGTTAAGTACTATTCAATATGAGACTTTAAGAGTAACTGATGTTATTTAGAGAAAAATTTAAAGATTTATCTGGGAAGAATATGTGATTAAATCCTTCAAAGATTTGGGTTTCAATATTAGTTTGGATTAATTTGAATAATTTTAAGGATAACTTTTTTTAATGGTCTTTCTTGAACCTTGGGTTCTTTTTGTGGAATTTCAGAAATTAAGAGTAGTATTTTTTTTTATAAAGGATTATCCTGTTGTTAATTATCTGATCTTGTACTAAAAATTTTGGTTTTGGTTAAGGTCTAAACACATGGGAAATATATAGTTTATCTTTTGTGGATTATGTGATTCTCTCGAAGATGATTATAGCGCTCTTATTGGGAACATGTCATCCGAAATACTCATCTTTTAAAGAAAATATTAGTTTTTGTAAGAAATCTAGTAAGAGATGAATGTCTACATGACAAGTAAGTATGTTTCCTTATGATTTAGTTAAGCTTATAAATAAATTCCTCAATGAAAAGTAACTTAAAACAAAAAATGTTGTCTGTTAACTTTTCCTACTAGCGAATCAAATACCGTTTAACCCATCACAATTTTGTGATTTTCTGGTGGTTAAATTTCTCCTAAACATGTTTTCTAACACTCTCTATCAGAACATGAAACTATTTTTTTCATCCATATCCTTGTTTTCATGGAATCCTAGTATCTGTTATCTCGGGTGACCTTTTTAATTTTTATCTTTATTTTAATGTGATAGTTTAATTTACTCCTTTTCCAATGTGGGGCTTTCAATGAAGTTCCCGAGACCAATTTTAAAATTGCGAGGACAAAATTCTCAAAAGGGGGGAAGGATGTAACATCCCAGATAAATAAATAATATGAATTTCTCATATTTATAACTTTTTTAATTAAATATTAATTTTAATTTAAATGGGTTTCTTTGTTCGATAGTGTACCTGATACGCAACAACGAGTTTCTTTGAAATCTTACATTGCACACTAATAATATAATATTATTATTTTAAATGGTAGTTATATCCTAGATGTTGTATTAGAGGGAATGAACAAAACTAACTAAAATATGATTATACATATTTGTTAAATGTATTTATATTTATCCAATAAAATTTAGAGGCTTAAATTGTGAATGAATCTAATTTTAAGCAAAATATACATTAAAAGGAAAATTTATCGCCTTTTAATGGATAACCATTTTTTAAATCTAGTTTTGGTAAATTTAATAAATTCTATATGACCAAATAAAATCCTTCTTTTGAATGGGGACATCAAAATTTACTTTGTTTAAATTTTTTGGAATTTTTCTGATAAAGTTCATTTATTTTATGAATAGTGAAAAATATTGTATTTTAATTCAAAATGACCTTTTAATTTAAATTATTTATATGGTTAGATTATCTTTTCAGTTGTATTTGAAGTGAAATTAAAATATATTTTTATCATTTAATCCAATGTTGGTCATTGTAATTAATTTCACTATGAAATTGGACATAAACAAGTATCAATTTTTTGATAGTTGTTGTTTCTTAAATACACGCTATTGGTTTTGATAATGGGAATTAATTTTAAAATTAATTAATTCCACTTCTATGTTTTTAATTTGGAGAAATAGACATCATTTTTGAATTTTGAATATCTAATATATATTAGGCTAAATTTTCGGTATTTTTCTGAAGAATGTCAATTTTGGATGAATAGTGAAACCACTTAGTGGTAGTTAAAAAAACTAACTTTTTCATTTAAATGAAATTTTACCACTTCTGTGAATTGAATTTCTAATATCCAATATACATGGTTGTTATTAAGAAGTAAAATGTGGTTTTATAAGATGAAAATAATTTTTGGTGAATAGTATCTTTTGACTTTTATTAGCCGTAGTTAAAGGTAAATAGAGTAATTCAAGGTAAAAAGAATATTATAATAATTCAAAATTACCTTAAAAATTGTCCAAATCTTATTGGTTGATTCATTAACTACAATGGGAGTATTTGGGTCAATTTTGGGACTACATTGAGCCACTAGGGAGTGAAAATGACATTTTAGATTAATTAATTTAATGTGAAGACAAAATTGACATTAACAAATCTTTTAGTAATTAATTTTTATATGGTGATAAATAACTCCTATTTTTGACTAAAAATATTTTTTGGAAAGCTAAAAATATTTCCTACATCATGGTATTTTTTTATAATTTTTAGACTTCAAATAAAATAAATTATTTATGATACAATAATGATGCAGTATTTACCTCATTAATAAATGATTTAAATAAATTTGATTAGAATGATTAAATTATTATCCATAACATGTCCAATTCTGATTGGATGATTTTTTTTCGAATATGAGACATCTTATCTTCAACATTAATGATTTTAGGACCATTATAAACCGAATATCATTATATTATAAAATAATACTTTCACACTTTCCTAAGGAGCCCCTCCTCTCCCTTATAAAATAAGACCCCTTATAACTAATTCCTCACTCCTCTAAAGCCATTTGCCTCGACCAAACTCTGCCCAATTACACTCCCTATGTCCCACTCCTCCTTCTGGAAGCCTTACCTTAAGCATAAGGCACATCAAGAAGTCCTTTTGGTTCAATCCAAAGGGAGTTACCCAAATTAAAGGTAACGATTTCTCTTAAATTGTTTTCTTTTATTTTAATTCTAAAACCCCTAAACTCTTTTTATTTCCTTTATTTTGTAAGGAAAACAGTATCCGAAATATACTAGGATGTTTTTATGAAATTATTCGAGCTACAATTACACACACCTCCATCTAATGGATGAAAAACATTATGTTTCTGTGGATGGAAAACTAACCCCTCACGGAACAATGATTGTTCGATTATCTCCTACCGCCTCTCATGGTGGACATTATGATGAAAATGTATTTATATATGATATATATTATGTTTATGATTTCCATATTCTTATGAAATTCCCAATTATATCAAGCCTTTATGGTTTCCATAGTGGGTAAATACGATAAATTCATTAGAGGAATTGTGGACTACCGCCCCCACAAAGTGATGTGATTTGTTAATGCCTTATATGGGATGCATAAAGGATAGAAATAATGATATTATATATAATATTATACTGTAATTATAATATTCCATATGTGTCATTATTTTTTAATTCCATTAAAATAAGAAATAGAAATGAAAGCAGCGTTCATGTGTACGTACGACTTACCATCTCCATGAACAATGCATTTCATTTCATACCTCCAAACGTTATGTACTATTATAAATACATGTATATACTGAATATATATGATATATATATGATATTTAAATCATGAATATAATTCTGGATATAATGTACTATTGACCACATGAACAACTTGTAAATATAAGGTGTTCATTTTTGACTCAAGTACCAAATATCAACAAAATGAACGTTATTAACTTAAATGATTACATAAGGTTTATAATAAGGTTATAAGTTATATAAATGGAATAATAAACTTGAAAAATGTTCTTAAGAAAGTATAAATTATCTTTAGTTTATTATTCAAGAGATTAAAGAACGATCGAGTCAAGTCAGACACGAGGTAAGGGATCCGACCTCTCTCTTTCTTTTCAAGTACTCTCTTTTATGTCATTTCTTTTATGCTCCATGTAATTTATGTTTGAGGATGGTATTTTATATTCACCATACTGTAATTTGTATTTTAATATGTTGAGATACACCATCTTACTCTCATCATTTCATTTTAATAAATTTTAAGTGGCGTAGTTAGGCTGCCGAAGTTTTGTAAGGGATTTCTTATCTCACTTTTAATTCCATGAGATTTTCATTGTTCACCACTTATTTATTTCATGTGGTGTATTGTGTACTGAATATTGATATATATTAAAATTATTATCATTATATTCATGGTATTATGTGATTCATTTGGTGGTTATTAACTTTGGGTCATATGACTCGATTGATTACAACATTGTAAGGGGTTTTCAAGTCACTTTTTATCCCTTTGAGATTCATGCTATATTTTCCACTACTTCATTTTTTTGTGGTGTATGTAATGTCCATGATTTTATTCTTTGTGTAAGATACTTTAGTTTATGGGTGTTTACATCTTCATTGTAAAATCCTTCTTTTATGTGGCATATGTTTTGAATGTTACCAAATCGGTAAGGGAACCTTTCACCCTCCTCTTTTTAAAGGACTTCTTTTTGTTATGTATTTTAATTTACTTATTATTTAGTTGGGATATGTTCTTAAATATCTGTATGTATGTAAATTTTATATCCTAGTGATGAGATAACCTTTATATCTCATCAACTCATTTTCTTAATTTTAAAGTGACATCATTAGGCTTTCTAATTTTTTCAAGGGAACTTCTTAGCCCAATTTCAATTCTTTGGGTTAAACTTGTACTTCCTGAATATTTTGTCCTATGAATTTGTGTGAATTAGCTCTGATTGTTTTACATTAAATATCCACTTATATTGGGCTTAATTATAATTTTCACACATAATTATGTGATTTATTTATATTTAATTTAAGGATACCATCTTTATAAGGGATTTAATCTCAATTTACATTTCCATAGAGACTTCATTGTTGTTATACACCAACTCACTCTTATGTGGTGTATATACTGTTCTTTGACATATTATATCATGAATCCCTTTATTCTCATGATATTATAAATTTATGATTAAAATTTATTCGTTAATTATTTGTATTCAAGCGTCTCTCTTTTTGTTAAAAAACTCTTTAACTAAAATATCGTTTTAAATGTTTTAAAGATTTATTCTTATAAATATTTCAAATTAATTTCCATGTTTTAAAAATGGGTTTTAGGATTTATTTATAAGGAAATTAATATTTTCAAATGATAATTCATTTAAAAGCTTCAAAGTGGTATGGGACACTTTCATTCAAAAATCTCTTTTTAAATGGTTTTTGAAAATGAATTGATTATTTCAATATCTTGAAATTACTTCTTGAGATTGAAAATGAAATGTTTTTAGTGAAATATTTATATTTGAAATATTTTATGTGTTATGAGGGTACTTGGACATTTGACGGGTGGTTACGTGATAAACCATATGATGGGTGGTGCCTTGAATACTAGGATGGGTGGTTACGTTATAACCTCCAATGCATTGGGTATGGAAGTCAGCCGTATGGCTATTTCATTTAGGTATGTTTCTGTCCCATGTTACCTTTATATGTTATGTGTTATTTATATGAGTTTTATGGTAATATTTTGGTTACAAAAGGGTAATTAATGATCCATTATTCAATGAAAAGTATTTACTACTTCATAAAGGTAAAAAGTATTACTTATGTCAAAGTATTCATGGTTTTATTGTTGTTTTGAAAAACTAACAGTTTTCGTTCTTTGTGTATCCCTTACTGAGCTTTTTATGCTCACCGCACGTTTTTGAAATTTATTTCATAGGACATAATGTGGAATAGGGTCAAGGATGGGATCAAGGAAAAGCCAAGTTGTCTTAAATATGGAACTAGACATGACACTTTTTTTCAAGAGTTCATGTTTTGTAAAAAAAATGGAATCTGTGTAGAAGTGTCTAATTTATAATCTTTTGGGATGTAATAGTAATTTCCTAATTCTCTAAAACTCTAAACATGAAAATATACTCAATGTGAATTATTCATTTAATTCAGGATTAGGTTAAGGTTTATTGATGGGTCCTTATATATGCATTTTTATATGAATTAAAAAATACACCTCTCTAAGGATTATTATTTAATCTATAATATTGGAAAAATATATATATATCACTTGATGTGTAGTAACATATAATGAAATACAACTTTAAGAGAAGTTGTTGTAGAGAAAATATATTATTAGGTGCATCGTCTTACTCCTTGATCCATATGATTTGTGATTGATGGGGTGTCTCCACTCGAGTGAATTATCATCATCCCATTAACATAATTATGAAGAAAGAGGAACTACACACCCCCACCTATCTTTTATAACATGTTCTCAAATCGATGATACTAGAGGAACTACCCATATTTATTTATTCCCTACTAGATATTTTAGAAGCATTAATCATATCCATAAATCACCTAGAAATGTACAACCTGTGTCATCTCATTGTAGTAGGTGTGTGGTCGTAGATTCATGCATAAGACATTACCAATATTTACCCATATTAGGGGGTAAGATATGGAATGGAATTCATAATAGAAATATATTCCTAAATAAAGGTTGTGTAATGGGAATATAAATCACTAAATCTTGTAACTATCAAAATTTATTAGTCACAAGTTTTACCAAATCATAGGGTTGTTATTATAAATTATAAGTAAATCAATTACAATTAGATATCACTTTTATCAATCATATAGAACATTATGAATATGTATATAGTTATTAAATAATCTATAATTAATACTAAGATCCAACCCTATAATAAGTTATTAATAATTAAAAAACATATAATTTTGGTTATTGAATTACCTATCCATCCATATCACCACATCATAGATTCTACTTCAGTTGCTTCAAACCATGGTTGGGTAATCTAAATCATATCAAGGTACTTTAATTATTTACCTGATCATTACAGAAACTCCATAATCCTCATATCAAAGATAACACATTACCATAAATCATTCTCTTTCGATTATTTAATTATCATTTTCTATTTTATTTGGAAGTATTCCATGATTTGAAATATTCTACTAAATTCCACATTGTTCAGTGTAATTTCATATAGTTAACACTATAGACAAAAAAATCATAATGATTAATGTATTTCCAAATATTCACTCTTTAATTGAAGGTCTATATTTAAATAATCCGACCAACTCACTATCATATTGGATGTAATGTCAATTATTTTTAATTACCTTTAAATTCATAATAGGACCTATACTGTTAGAGTAATATAAATTTCATTACATACCCAATTAAGCTGTTTCAATTATTACTTCACTGTAAAGACCCAAACTCTAGTATCCCAGAGTGGGTGGTTTCCTTATTGAATTAGTATAAAATACAAGGAAACACATATTGAAGGGCTAAATAGTTTATTAATCCTAGTAAACTAGATACATAATTGATATTCGCATCATAATTAAAAACATAAAATATACAATGTGTTTTATTAAAGAAGGCCATATTTACCCTTGTCATATACTTGCATATCATTCATTAATCACATACTAGTATTCAGTGGAAAATAATAAATAAGAGAAAGTTGACTTAGATTCTTACTACATGTTTGTGTATAGTGGATTCCATCATGAATAAATAAGAATAATAAATATGGGAAGATAAATAACTGAAATACACTCTATTTAAATAATATGTTGAGAATAATATGGGGGGAACTAAATTTGATCAAATAAAGAAATATAAAATATCACATAATCTAGAAAATTATCCATGGTTATTCAAACTAATTTAATAATCACAATGACATCAACAAAAGATCATATAATTATATAATGCATAATTCTTTTCATTTGAAACATACTATCATGTCAATTTAAAATGTATATTCTTCGGACTTTGAAAAACCAACATTAAAACATAAAGTTACAAAAATAACGTGATAGTATTTCTCATTTAAAATAAACATTTTAAACATTTATAATTAAATTTAAAACATTACGGTGTCCTGACGTTAGAAAATTTAATTAATTTTATAAATTTTGAAATAAATATTCCTTGCACATTTTTTGTAAAAGTCCAACAACCCTTGTTTTGAAAATGACATGAATATTCCTTCAAAAGATATTAATAAAATAAAAATAGGTAAATAATGATATAGTAACTAATTTTTAAATTTTAGAGAACATTTTTTAAAACAATTTTCGGAATACTATGATGTTGATGGAAACAATTTCTGACCGAAGAGAGAAATAATGATGTATTTTCTTAAAAAATTGAATCTATTTATGTACCAAAGTGTGGAATGTTGTTCCTAATACATGGAAAAATCATGAATATAAAGATTAAAATAAAATATATTAATTTTAATATGTAAATATCAAATAATTCATCCATATGGGACTTATAAATAAACATTCTTGAATAATGATGATATTGTTAAATAAACCCTTAACACTTTTTTTACTTATGAATCATAAGACCCATAAAAATAAAATATAATTTAACATTAAATTAAATAATATTAATGATTTTATATATATAAAATATCATAATGTGAAGTATATAGACCCCAAAAGTCATAATTGGTGAATATAGTATATGTCTCATAGAGGTAAAAGTAAAATGAGAAATCCTTACCTATGTTTTGAATTCTTTAGTATGTGTATGAAGCTCCTATATGAAATATAGTGGTTTTTTATACATACATTACCAAATCATAATCATATATATCCTATCACATATGATTTACTTATATTTATTTATTACATATTTATAAAAAATTCTTTGTTAAAATAATTGTTTCTAGAAATAATATCTTCATTTTTCATGTATATTGTATAATGATATATTTTTTCATTTTAATTTTATCATGGTTACATCATAAAAATATTTTTAAAAATAATATAAATTTCACATATAATAATTATGTATATATTTATAATAATCTATAAAATTTAGAGAGAGAAAACAGTTTTTACTATTCATGTACAAAACCGGTAGTATGTACGCATAAACACTTTATCCATTTTTCTAAAAAGATAGAATGAAAGGAAAATAAAAAATATTTAAATATTAAAGAATAATTATTATTTCACATATATATATATATTAATAAAAAACATATTTATTACCATCCATGAAGAAAATGAAAAACATTTCACATCGCTATGTGTAGGTGGTTGTATATAACTATGCATGAGCAACATTATTATTATCCAAAGGATTAGAAGGTAAGATTTTATATGTGATATTATATTTCCATAATTATGGTTAGATAAAAAAATTCATATATATTCATTAAATTTTTCCTGACCACTTTTCATGTAAATCTTAAGAATATAAAGAATTACATCGCTATGCGGGGTGGCAGTGCGTCGTACACACATTTAATGTTATTGTATCTCCAATAGAAAGGATAGTATGATGGTATTTGTGGAATAAAAATTATAGAATTATAAAAATGTCATAAATATAATATAAATATGTTAAATTAATCATTATATCATTCTTTTCATGGTGGTGAAGAAAAATAAATTACATCAATTCATGAAGCGGTAGTTCACCATGCACATGGTCAATGATTTTGTCTCGCATTTCATGGAAGACAAGACGGATATGGGTTATTCCACTGGCATAATAAAATATCAGTTTATTGGATATAATATTTATATTAAATTATCATTGTTGATTATTTTTTTGTGGAGTTTGAAGAATAAATAAAGAAAATACACATATTCTAAAATTTTACCTCTTCACTGGATATCCTCTTTATGATTATACTAGAAGCCTTAATAGAATATATCCCTAATAAAAATATAGATTTTAGGATATGGGGAGCTATTTAAATAAATTATTGTGGTTAATCTTGTTCAATTAATGTTTTTTGGATGTGTGAAGAGGGGAGGAGTGTAGGTGACCTTTTATAAGACGGGGAGAGGACACACATTGAATTATTAAAACGATAAAGTAACAAAATGTTTCAATCATGATAAAATCATAATAAATGGTTAATTATCAAAACAAAATATGTTATAGGGTCTAAATATGTAAATAAAATGGGTTTTGGAGAAGTTTTACGTCATTTTAACCATTATAATATTAGATTAACCTATGGTAAAACTATTTTTACGTTAACCAAGGTAATAATTTGGACCGTTTTAACAATTTATTATAGTAATAAATTAATTTTAATTTATTATATAATATATTTTATTCTTATACTAAATATGGAATCAATTTCTTCAAATTAATTACACATAAGCGGCATACTTGAATTTAATATTAAACTTCCGATGTGATAAAAGTGTTGTTTTCTAAAGTGAAAATTCACATATGTATGAATGTTTTTAAGTTAATATTGAAAATAAAATTTATTAAAATTAAATAAATTAGCTAAATTGTAATATTATTCAACAAATTTAAATATAAAACTAATTTAAAATATAATTTATCTCTTTAAATAATTTAAACAAAAAAGTAAATTTTCAACAAAAATCTGTATTTTTAGTAATTATAAAAAACAAGAATTTTAGAAACCTCTATAAAAATATAAACTATGATAGTTTATAAATTTAAATTTCAAAGATTATTTTTATTTTTCAATAGTATTTTCTTAAATTAGTAAAAAAAAAGTTATTTATCTACACAAAGTGTGATTGTACTACCTATTATAAAAATATTATATTTCAGAAAACCTTTTTTTTAAAATAGATCTTATTTTATTTATAATAAATGGATAACCATAGAATTTATTTCAATAATGTCTAAAATATATAATTTTTAAAATTTATCTACTAATATTCATATATTATAACATAGCAGCTATGTTATAATGGTTATATATAAATAATAATATTTTAATAGAGTGTCACATTTTGTTCAAACCTAGTATTGTGTATTATTCATGATGTCAATGAAATTGAATTTATTTAAAATTAATAATATCATAAAATATTCAGATGTTACCTTCTCATCTATTCTCAGTGTTGTGTGTCATACGAACATTCGAATATGTTGTCCCTCTTTCAAAATCATTGGGTGTTACGTATTTCACAATTAAATAAATTTTATCATCACATGTAAATGTTGATCTTAGTAATCAAGGACTTAAAATTTGAATGAACCCTTTTTGAAACCCCATAATGTAATATGGTTTAATAATAATTCCTCTAGACTAGAAATGAACAGAATTATAAAGGTTATCTGGAATAACACATAATAGGTTTCCAAATAGTACAAAATTGGTGGAAGGTAATGATATTGAAATAGAAGAAATGAATATTTTTTGAGAGTTGTAGTGATAAGTTATCTATATAAATTGAATGATCTTGAAAATTTAATTAACACAAAGGCATAAACATATGATGTATGAAAAGAGAATTATTTTAATATTAATGTTGGGATTTGGATATCATTTTTGGGTCAAAATCCATTTCCTAGAGTTAAGTATTTACTTTACCAAATAGACTGAGAACATATAAAAATATAAAGACTTGAAGTATTTGTATTTTAGAGGAAACATTTCATCCATTAGTTGTTCTTTGATAAATTCCAACTATAATTTTACTCCAATAAATGAATACAAATAATAAATTGTTATACCTAAATTCCATTTGACATTTCATTAGAATGAATAGTCATTAAAAATATATATATATATTTTCCAAAACCAAAAGAATAGAACAATTTATTCAATAACACCCAAAGTGCATCTTAATCCATTCCATATAATGTTTACCTTAAAAATCATCCAAAATATTTCTTTCTAAATTCAATGTCTAATTTTTCTTAATTAATGTCCTTATATAAAAATTATATTCTCAAGAAAAAATAATGTTTCTCTTAATGTCAAATTTAAAATTTGTTAATACCTTTATCACTATAAAACCATAATTTAATCATGAATGTTTCAAAAAAATAAAATCTATGATTGCTGAATATGTTTTATAAATCCAGAAATACAGTAAAATCTAGTGAAGTTAAAATAAACATGAAAACCACTAACAAATTTAATGGTCTCAATTACTATCCTATAATCATAAAATTATTTTGTCTATATTAGAAGCATATTAAAGGTTATCAAACCTCACTCATTTTTTCCAAGATATTCAAATTTTCACTAAATCAATTTTTCTATTCATCAGTACCATTCAAAATATCCTCTCGTGTTATTCGTGATATAGTATAGAAGTAGTATCCTTATACATTTCATGATTCGTATGACCAAAATATCACTGATGAAATAATCCAATAACATAATTCGTGAATCAAATCACAAGAAAATTAATTATATCAATTCTATAATTTTAATATAATAACATTGAATATAATTTGTTAGAATATTTTGTGGAATATTTCATTCATACCTAGGATATTCATTTTTATATTGCACCATCATCTTAAAGTAGTAGCATTGAACATTGTAATATTCTTTCTTTCCATTGTAATCATGGTCATTATGGAATTTTTCTCTACACATATGACATCTTCCCATTTGTTTCAAGGATGCCCTAGGTTTTTTCTTTCCCCAATTATCACTTTTGGAAAACCCATCATTCGCTTATTCTCAATGTCCATTATTTTATCAAAAATTATTTTCTTCTCTTCATCTAAATAATAGCAGTACGAATTAGATAATTTTTTTCTATCATTATACTACATGATAATATTTTTTCATATGGTGGAAATGTTTAGGAGACAACCACCTTCTGATGAATTATCATGATCTCATCAACAAAACATTAAATCATACTCTTTTTTTTCATTTTTAGTTCATAGAATGATTGGATAACATTATAAAGGTGGATTTATACAATGGTATTTTTTCATATTAAATTTCTCTTAGACTCAAATTTTTTTTCTCTATATCTTCCCATTTATTATGATAAATATAATTTTCCAAAACAAGTGCCTAAAATTCCTTCCATTCGATGTTTTATACTTAATCATTATCCTTAGTGTTTTGAATCATTTACAACCATTAAGCCACATCACTTGAGTGTCGATAAAATTTGATGACAACCATGTCACATTCAATAATTCCCAAAGATAGAAAAATCTTATCTAAGGAATATATGCATTTCTTTTAAAAAAATGGATTTTTAGTCCCATTGAATGCTGGATGTTTTTGAAACATAAACCGGTCTAAAATTATTACAACACTTTGTGGATCTACAAGTTGTTCCATATGTGGAATCTTATTTCTCATAACCAGATTCAACTACACAAATATAGGTACAATTCCTCCATTTTTAGTTTCATCTCCAACTCTATCTCTATTAACATTCATAGGAGGAAAATCCCTATATGTTGTACATGCATTGATACAGTTCTCATTCCTTGCACTATGATCCATTTAAATTTGTGTCATAAGATATATAACATCATAAAATTATGAAACATAAAGTTAAATTCTAACACATGTGAATGACCTAAAATTAATTGAAAAATTAATGCATAAATTATATCATTATCATAAATATGGTTTATTTGTGATGATTTTCAAATCATAGTAATATCCTAAAATCCATTATAATGGTTTGTAATGATAATGTAAATTAGCCAAAGCATATCTCCCTAGAGTGTAATTACAGGTGATTCGTAAGGCTCATCGTTGTTTACAAGGTAATTCCTGATTCAAGCCCAATGTTCCTTTTTCAATGTTAGTATAACTATATACATATATTCCAAAACCAGGTGCACTTGTAATATCATCATCAATTACATTTTTAATATTTAAAATGGATAGGGTAAAGAATTTCATGCTGAGACCCTGCCCATGCATGGGTCTACAGTGGACTATGTTAATACAATCCAAGGGTGTCCCCTCTAATAAAATCTACCCCCTAGGCCTTCAAGCCGACCATATTTTGAAAGAATACATCCTCACACCCAAAGATATCTATGGAGACTATGTGATCTGCCACTTTGATCCCCTCCCAATACGTGTGAGACATGTTATTATTGGAATTTAGAATGCACCAACACTTCCTTGTGGCATAGCTGATCGCCCATGGGGGGTCGCTTAGACCCATAAGATAATTGTGAAGGAAAATGTAATCAGTTTCAGCTTTCATAATGTGTAAGTAAATTTAGATTTATAATGTGACGCTCATAAAAAACCATGGCCTCTTATAGGAGGGACTATCCTACCCCATCTAGACCGAGAATTCCATTAAAATGGAGCCATTGTCATCCCAAACAACCCACACCCCCACCCCCCATGAACAACTCTCAAGGTATATGAATCATCAGTGTTAAGTTTCAAACCATAAATTGGGGGATCCAAAAAACCCATCTACCCCCATTATTTTTAATGAAGGGAGGGGAACTAAGAGACCCTAGTATGAAATGGAGAAGATAGAAAGCCTCAGCCATGTTGCTAATAAATTCCAACCATGTAAATTAAGATATTTCTTATCCAAGTGATAATCAATTAGGATGATGGGGACACCCCCCTCGTGGTGTAACCTATTCCTTTCTTGTTAGATGATCTGAAAACCTAGGTGTGAGATCACTGTTTCAGCCAGCCTCTCTGGACCAACACCACCCAAGCCATGGTACCAATGATCTAGAGATTCATAGGGTTAAATACTCCAAAATTTGTTTCCCAAAACCCAGTTCCTATATATTATATTAATTTCATCAGATACCATATCTAAACACCAAATCCTTAATATAATAGAGTAAATGGAAAATATATTTAAATTTTATAAGATATAGGCAATAAAATATTGAAGTACTGTATATTTTAGTAGTCTTGGTATATGTATACAAACATTAAATATATATTATAATTTTTAAAAATAAAAATGATTTTTTAAAACACCGTATTTCCACATAGTGTATACCAAAATATCATACATAAAAACCATCATAATGTCTGTTGAAAATAAAATATTAGAAATTTGTCAGATCAAAATCCAAGTTAGGGTATGCCTAAAATTTAATCTATCATGAATAAATAATTATTATCAATATGGTAAGGTAAATAAGTGAAACACATTAAATTTAAAAATAATATTCAACAAAATATATAAATAAAAAATAATGATCCAATAGGTCCATAAAATTAATAACATGATATTTAAATCTATCCATAAATTTTATAACTAAAATAAAAATAACATGGAAGTAAAAAACTATTTTCATATAGAGATAATTCATAATTCTGTACATTGGAATCAAACATTCAGGACCTTTTATAAGATAATTTAACTCATAATGTAGAAATTCATATAATTTGGTCAACTAATTATTTTTGTGAGACTTGTTGATGAATCTAGGGAATATATACAACTGATGCCAACCCATCAATTATTAAGACCATTGTATTTATCATATTAATGGGGTGAAATATAATCAACATAGACATTCATATTGAAAAACTAATATTTCAAATTCTAATACGTACCCTAATGAAATAAACATATTTATTAACCATCCAAAATAATACAGTGAATTGTAATAAAATTAAGCATCCTCAGTAAAACTGAAAGTAAAGAATCCCACAATATAATAAGGATTATTTCTATAAAATATATCCATTATGTATCATATGTACAATAATGGGCTGCTGTCATTGATAAATAGAAATTCAATAAAAATATCATTAAAAATCACGAGGAAAATATATATTGAACACTGTAAATCAAATTTACAAATGAAATGTTTATTGAATATTTTGAAAATAATTTTCATTTAAAATAACCATTTAAAACATAAAAAATATTCTTTAAAACAGTCAGTTGTTATGAGATAAGTAACATTCACCCATGTCGTATATGTTAAAAAACATTCCTTTCACATATTTCATAAAGGCCGAGTGCGATTTTTTTGAAAATGACATTAAGATTCGATTATTGCTTATCGTAACAATATAAATAGTCTAATATTTTATTAAAACGTCATTTTTTAAATGAAATAAATATTTTTTTTAGAAAAGATAGATTTTGATAAAAAATGATTTTCGACCGAGAGAAATAAAGTTAGATATTCTAGAAAACATTTTCATAACCATTTTATGTAACAATGAGGGGGAAATGAAACTATTACTAAAAAACATTAATTAATTCTAATATAAGTGGAAATTTTATCGATTTTAAGATATATATATTATAATTCACCCAAGGGATAATTACATAAAAACAAATCCTAAATAATGATGACGGTGTGAAATAAACACGAACAACTTTGGTAACTTCAAAATAATATTCCCCATTACAAATTATTGGAAATCATAAATACTATCAAAATAAATATATTCATGATATAAAATATCAAAATGGGAAGAATATACACCACACAATTGAATATGTGGTGAATATGGAATATGTATCACATTGGTAAAAGTGAGACAAGAAATATTTACACCATGATCATGTTCCTTCATATGATTCTGAACCACTTCTATAATAAATAAAGTTCTATTGTAAACATATTAAATAATAAAATCCTTATATATCATTTAATATTAGTATACATATTGTATTATATCATCTGGTATTGACAATTCTTTATTAAAATAACTATTTATGTTGATAATTGCTTTATTTTTCATGTATGTTTGATTTTAGTTAATATGGTGCTTATAATTGGATCATGGTCCCATAATCTCTATAAATTTATCCTTTATATTAATATATTATATATTCATTAATTATGTATTTATAATGTTCTATAAAATTTACAGATATTAAATTATTACATCGTTCATGGAGACGGTATTCCATACGTACACATGAACGTTAGTTCATTTTTTTACGGATAGAATGAAATGAAAACTAATATTAATTTAACATTATAAAATTAGTATTATTTAATATATATATATATAGGTTATATTAATCGAATAAAACCTTTTTACAATCTATATATAAATAAAATGGAAAACGGTTCTTATCGCTACATCGAGGCAGTAGTCTATATATATTCTTGAGTCATGTTATTTTATCCAACAGATTGGTTGGAAAGAATATAGATGTGATGTTATATTTGTCTAAGAATGGTGAGTAAATAAATATCACATTAATTATTTATATTTATTGTACTACCTTTCATGTGAATCGTAATCATAAAAATAATTACATCACTTCGAGAGGAGGTAATCCATCCTACACATAAGTGATGTTATCGTTTCCACAATGGTAGGGTATGTAAGAAGATACATGTGATATAAAAACTACATAAATATAATAATATAATTCATTTAATATAAATATGTTAAGTTTGTAATTATTTCTATCCTTGAATAGTTGTAATTTTGTGAAGAGGTAGTCTGCCGTACACACAGTGAACTACTTTGTTTCCCATTTGATGGATGGGAGATAGATACGTGTCATGATATTAACATAATAATATATAATTATATAGTATATAGCAGGTATATTTTATTATCATTTATAATATATTTTTAAAGATGTTCAATAAGAAATAATCAAATACTCATGTTTATGAATATATCATCTTCTTGACAGAGGCTCCTTAAGTTTACATATAAAGCCTCTATAAAAGATATTTACAATAAGAATCATAACTCTAGAATATGGAGATGTAATTAAGGAAGGTATTTTGGAATTTCAAGACAAAAAATGCATTTAGAATTTTTAATAAGGGAGGATAGTTTGTTTCCTTTTATAAGAGGTGGACGAGACACACACTGATTGTTTTCATAAGATAATGTGATACAGATGTTTTTATCATGCCAAAAGTGTAAAAAATGGACTATTCTTAACTCTTATATTTTATAAGGTCTATATATGACCCAAATAAAATGGATATGTTTTATTTAATTTTCAATCCTTATTATCTTAATTTATCCCTTGGTAATCCAACTTTTACCTTATATGTGGTAATAATTCATTAATGTTTTTTAAATTAATTATAGTCAAAAATTATGTTTATCTTATTAGATAATATAAATTATAATTATTAGGAATATTGAATACATTTTTCCAAATTGAATTCAAATAATTAGAAGAATATGAATTAAAATTGAATCACCGAATTGATGAAAGAACGATTTTCCAATAGGAAAATTCTCACAAGTATTGAATGTTTTAAAATTAAAAATTAATCTAAAATTTATCAAAATTTGATAAATTATTTTAGATTAATATAATTTATCTAATTTTACTTAAAAAAACTACAATACATTTTAATTTAATGTTGTAAATAATTTAAATGAAAAGGCAGTTTCAAAAAAATGTTATTGTTTGATATCCATCAAAAAATTAATATTTTTCAAAAAATCTCAAAAATTAACCAAATGATAATTTTGAAAATTATATTTCAAAAATGATTTTTATTTTATGATTTTTTTTTAAAAGTGTTACAAACTATTTTTAATTATTTATTCAAAGCATGATATGACTATATTTAGAAATAAACATTTGTTTTAAATACATTTAATTTTAATTAAAATGGTTTTTATTTTATTTTTAATAAAATGATTAAAATTTAATTTATTTAAATCATTTTTGAACCATATATTTTTTAAAATTGTATTTAGTACTATTCATACCTGTCAACATAATGGTTTGTTTTTAAAGGGAATGTAACGACCCAATGTCTTTCAATAGAAATCCCCTTCTTATAAATATTTCATAAAATCAAATGAAAACAAAAAATAATGAACTACTATGTGCTTAGTGACCTTTAAACATATTTTTCTCACTTTTGTGTTTTGAATTTCAAAAATCTGATATACATGGTTGAAATCAGTAAGTTATTTCTAGTCCAATAAGAAATAAATAATTTTTGGTGAATAGTACCCTAACCTTATGAATAGTAACATAACCTTATGAATAGTGATATACACTAAGGAATAGTAACCTTACCTATGATAGTATAATAATAATATTCAATTTTGAATGTACTATATACCTATATTTTAGAATAAGTAAACGAATGTTCTAAAACAAGTTTTGATAATAAATAATGATTTTAATTAAATATTAAAATATAATGTTTTAGAAAATTATTTTTTAAAAATGGAATTTGTTTTTGGATTATAAACATCGAAAAATGGTTATGGTGAATTTTTTATATTTTTCTGAAATACATGTATTTTTTATTGAATAGTAAAATACATTAATTTACCGTATAAATACATTATAGTTCAAATCCGCTATTCCTGACATCGCTAGTGGTGTAAGCACTCAAATCTAGAACTCACATGAATTTATTACTTTTATTGGTCAGGGAATAATTAATATTACTTGTCTGGTGAGGAAATAATAAAATAATGATTACAAAATTATGAAAATCCACCTCCCCTCCACTATAACCCCCCCCCCCCCCTCACTTCCTCTTCTCTTAATTAAACTCAAGCCTTGTGCCCTTACAATATTATATCAAAATCACACCACAAGATCTTTCTCCATGTCCAAAATCCACTAGCCTCTTCAAAATACCAATACATCTCCACTTAATAGGTTCTCAAAGGAGGATGTCTCAAGAGGTAAATTCCACATTCCAATTTCATCATTACCATTAAGTTCTTTTATTTTTGTCTATTTCCCAACCTCCCTTCACCAAAATAGTATGAAAACTCCAACAAAATACAAGTAATGGAATGTTTTTATGCTAATTAAATATTTCCTCTCCTTTCCCAACATTTTATTTTAATGAAACGAATGCACCGTTTGAGATGTGCTAATTTCGCACATTCAAGGACAACAGTTTATCAATATCTATTATCATCATTAATTCTTTATATGAAAGCATTTGTGTACTAGTTGAACAAGATTATTATATTGGTAAAATATCCTAATTTTTTATGTAATCCTTTTGTACAATTATTATTAATTTATAAAGCAAAACAAGATATTTGTATTCATACCCACCAATTAATAATAACAGTTGTTAATATGATTTTATATAATAATTCAACTTCACTATAAGTATGAAAATTAAATTTAAAACCATGTAATATCCTAAATTATAAATAATAGCATATATATTCAATTCTGGACAACCACTTTCATCTTAATTGTTTATCCAAACATGAATATAAGCGAACCGGTCATTAGAACCAAGTAATCAAACTTGTGCGAACAATTAAATTGAACCTTATAACCAATAAAAATAGTTATGAATGAACATTAAATTATTTTATTAAACCAATTAAATATATAAGAGGTTTGGGAATTATTAATTAATGGTCCTAATTTTTTTATTCATGTCTTTAATAACAAGTGGAGAACACCAACATATTTAAGGTAAGGGATCCTATCATTTTCACTATTAAATCAAGTTTTTCCTCTCTGATATGGCTTTTTATGTGTAATCCCTAATGATGGGTTATGATTACGCACCTACCTTATACTACCCTCATGTTTTCAACATGATTACATACCCCTTTTATATCCCATTAATCCCTCATTGGTACACCTGACACCATGCCGATAAACCGTAACGAATTCTACCTGAACATTATTTGTTGTTTCGGTTTGCCTTATTTATCATTTTCTCTAAATGGTATTATATTATCTATTTATATACATTTTCAAAATTCTTTTTAGTTTTATAAAATTCCTTTATGAATACCCCTTCATCCCTGACTTTTTGGGATATAAATGTTTTTGAAGTATTCCCTTCTTAGAACATTCTGATAAGCAAACCTATTTTAGGGGAACGTCCAAAATTTTTACCCAATTCCAAGTGCTCTCTATCCCCCTGTTTTAAGACACAATTGTATTTATAAAATCAGTATTATTATTATTAAATCATTTTTGGTTCAATTATGGTTTTATATAAAATATTTTTCTCTTTTCTATTTTAAAAGTTCGATAGTATTTTCCAAAAAACTGAAAACAAATATTTTGATGGTAAATTTTCTAAAATACATTTCATATATTTTTTCACTTTTATTTTTACACCACATACCATGTTATAGGCCTATTTTTCATTATTAACTTCCATGTATGTTATAATCATTTTCATTCATCGACACTTTCATGATACACTCATTGGTTATTATTTATGTCATGATTGTGGTTTTATGTGGCCACAATTTTCATGAAAACGTGGAGATGGGTGCGCCCAGATAGTTATCCAATGCATTGGGTAACGTTATGTCTCATGAGATGCGATGTGAAACGGGATTGGTGGTTAGACATGACTCGTACTAAAATGGGAAACCGGATATGTGGTTAGCCTAGAACCATACTATAATGGGAAATGGGATTGGCAGTTATCCTAGACCCATACTAAAGACATGTTTTATGATTATTACACATTTATTTTATTCCATGTTTATATGATTCTATAAATATATGATGTGATTTTAAATCGTCCATACATTGCATGTCATTATGTCATGCCTTTTAACTCATGTGCTTAAGATGTATCCTTATGTTAATTCCCTTATTGGGATTTTCAGCTCATCCTTTAGTTCATGTGTTCCCCATGGTACCCTATGTAGATGTAAGGGGTCAAAGGAAGTTAGGAGATCATTAGCGAGATTAAATAAAGAAATATTTTTTTGCTCTAGGTTTTATGTTTTATGTACCTTTTCTTTCAAGACAATAGACATAACGATGCTTGGATTGTACACTGATGTGTAATTATACTAAATATTGTGCAATGATATATGTAAAATGCATGTGTTTCTATAGTTGGTATCATAGGATGGTCTAGTTATTTTTGAAGATTAGTAATAGTGAAACATAGTGTAAACCTTAATGATGAGTCTAAATATAAAAAAACATTATTAAATTTTGGTGAGTATTGAGTAACTGTTTTATCAATAAAATAAATCTTTGTATGGATAGGAACAAGTAGAGGTGGCTCTAGAACAGATGTAACTAGGGGTAAAACCCAAAAACACCGCTTTGAGTTAGACTTCAATGAGAAATGGTGCTCGACAATGGTCCTTACTGCACTATTGTTTACAACGGTTTTGGGGGATTTTCTTTGGTAGATTCATGACCTTATTACAAATCATTTTAAGGGACAAAAGAATCCCATGGGAATATAAGTTAAGTAAGAGATCGATTATAACCTTGATATAAACCTGAGGAATCACAAGTTAGGAAATAATTTTTCTTTATAAGTTTATTATTTTATGTTCAAAGTTTCCTTTTATTGATCAATATCTAAGTATTGAATACCTATAATTATACTTTCTTTTTTATAGTTAATGATGGGAAATATAAGAACACATTCCATCATCACATGTGATAAGAAATGTAAAGATTTATCTAATGATATTCTAAATGTGACGTGAGTGGGTGCTCAAAACATCATGACAATACTTGCTCAGATGGCTCGAGTTATGAATAATAACTTGAATCATGTTGAATTCCCTCCTCATCTAATGGAAGAGTCTGTTACCATAAAATCCTTCATGGGGAAATGTCCTCCCTTGTTTAGGAAAAATGTTGATCCCCTCCTTACAGGATAATAGATTAACTCCATTGAAAAGATATTCTCCGTACTCTAGTGCTCAGAAGAAGAGAAGTTTGTATGGCTGGACTTTCATTTTTATGGGGAAGATCATCAGTGGTGGACACTAATCTAGAATACAAAGTCCCAAGAGAAAATTGATTCCATGGATTGGGAGGAATTCATGAGTATTTGTTTCAACAAATATTTTCATCAAACCCTCATTATCACGATGGATAGAGAGTTCCTCAGACTCTAGTAGAAGGTAGATGAGTCCATTAGGGAGTATGAATCAAACATTACAAGGCTTGCAATAAACGCCTATGGCATTATCATAAACACCAATGTAAAGGGGGATCGATTCATTAGTGAACTGAAGACGAGTCTATGAAAAGTGTTAGTGATTCGAGACGTCGACAATAATGAGGATATTGTATGTTCTTACCTCAAGGATGAAATAGAGATTGGAGACTCTCAGTGGTCTTGTGGGCCAAGATAGAAGAAGCGGAAAATGAAGAAAAACATGGGTGGTTAATCAAACAAATCCAATGATGGAAATAACCATGAATTTTCCCCTTTTAAATGTTGTGTGAAAAAGAATCCTGGTAACAGTCTTATGGGATCCAGGAGTTGCATCAAATGTGAAATGTTTGGACATATTCCCAAGAACTGCCGTAGGGATATGAAGAATCCCACCAATGCCGAAGAATAAATGAAGGTTCAAATCAACACTCAGCATGTAGTGGTGTGTTACAACTGCAAGGAGCATGGGCATTATGAGAACAATTTCCCTAAGTCAAGGATTGTTGTAGACAATCAGTAACAACCTCAAAGGAAACAAGGAAGAGATTAACCTATCACTAATTCTGAGGTGGAGTTGGACTATGATGTGGTGACATGTACACTGTTATTCATTATATAATAGATAACTTACTATTTGATTCTGGTTTTATACATTCTTTCATATCTTTAAAGTTTAGTAGAACTATTCAAACACGACCTCAAAATTTAGAGGAAAAGTTATCTTTGAGAACATAAAATGGTACAATTATTATGTCCATTGTTTTAAACTCCTTCATAGTTTAAAATTGTGGACTGAACCTCCAAAAAAATATTGACATACTTCATTTAGAAGAATTTGGTGCTATCTTGGGCATGGATTGGAAATTTTATACAAATCCAACATCAACTGTCGGGAAAGGGAGATCACTTTTCACATCCCAAAGTATCCTCCTATTCATTAAAAGTGTAAAAAGGAAGATTATTATCCTTTAGAATCCCCATCTCAAGTGTGGATATTGCTAACCTGTGAGCAAGCATATCTAGCTCAAATGATTGAGACAAAGGAGAAATCATCCTTTAAGACATGCCCATTGTGAGGGATGGCACTGATGTATTCCACGAAGAGTTTCCAGGTCTTCCTCCTAACTGTGAGGTTGATTTATCCATGGAACGTATCCTTGGATCTCAACCTATATCAAAGACACCTTGCAGAATGGCCACCATAGAGCTGGAAGAGATGAAGAAACAGTTACAAAATAATATGGAAAATGGTTTCATATGCCTGAGTGCTTCACCTATGGGTGTGCTAATCCTCTTTATCAAGAAGAACAATGGATCAATGCGCCTATGAATTGATTGTCATGAGATCAATAAAATCATGAAAAAGAACAATTATTCACTACCACAAATAGATGACTTGTTTGATCATCTTCAAGGGGCTAGTTATTTCTCTAAGGTTGAACTTCAGTCAGGATATCACCAATTAAAGGTGACGAAGGAAGATATTCCCATTATTGCATTTTGAATGAGGTATAGACACTACGAGTTCATAGTGATTCCCATTCGGCTCACTAATGATCCAATAATTTTCATGGATTTAAGGAATAATTTTTTTAAAGATTACCTCGAGAAATTTGTGGTAGTATTTATTGTTGATATTCTAATATACTTGAAGTGCAAGGAGGAACAAAAAGAGAATTTGAATACTTTGTTAAATACTTTTCAATGGGAGAAGTTCTATGAAATGTACTATAAATGTGATTTCTGGATAGAGGATGTGTCATTCGTGGGGCATGTTATCACCAGCAAAGGGATGTCTTTAGACTCTTTTAAGACAAATGAAATTGAATAGTGGTCCATGCCATCATCTGTAACTGAGATAAGTAGATTTTTAGGTCAAGCTGGGTATTATTGATGATTTGTGAAGAAATTTTCATGATTTTAAAACCCAATGACCAAGCTAACACAGAAGGGTGTAAAGTTTTTCTGGACTTGGTAATGTAAAGACTGTTTCAAAGAGATGAAAAAGAGGCTCATCACTGTGTCAGTATTCACCCTCCAAACAAGTGGATAACTCATTGTGGTGTATAGATATACTTTAAAGAATGTATTAGGCTATGTGTTAATGAAAACTGATAATTTGGTAGCGTACACCTCAAGGAAGATGAAATTCCAGGAGAAATATTATCCCATGTATGATCTGGAGTTGGTAGCTATGATCTTTGCATTAAAAATATAGCGGCATTGTCTCTATGGGGAGAAGTGTGAGATATATACTCACCATAAGAGTCTCAAATATATATTCACATAGAAGGAGCTTAATATGTTAAAATGAAGTTGTATAGAGCTCATCAAGGATTATAATTGCTCAATCCACTACCATCCCGGTAAAGAAAAACAGGTTTGTAGATTTTCTATGTAGAAAGGTTCTTTCCTCAATATAAATTAAGTTGATTGAGGTGGATCTGATATTATTAGATTTGCAAAAGATGGACTTGGGAATCATTATGTGAGGAAAATCATCAATCCATTATCAAATGATTTCTCAACCATCCCTCTTGGAGAATATAAAATATGCTAAAAAATATGTGGAAATTCCGGAAAGGGTGGAAGCAATCAGAAATGGAAAATCCCCCGATTTCCAAATTGATGATGAAGGAGTTGTAATATTTGAGAAAGGATTATGTGTACCATTATATCCAGATATAAATAAGGAGATATTGAATGATGCACATAGCTCGACCTTTTCTATCCACCCTGGGAGCACAAAGATGTATCAAGATCTCTGAGAAAACTTTTGGTGTGATAATATGAATAGGGAGATTTCTGAATATACATCAAAGGGGTTGGAATGTCATCAGGTGAAGGTTGAGAGGAAAAAGTCTAAAGGGATGATTGAACCACTACCCATACCAACATGGAAGTTTGAGAACATTACCATGGACATTGTTATTGGACATCCAAGGACATCCAGAAGAAAGAATTCAATATGGGTCATTGTGGATTGTCTTATAATGACATCTCACTTTATTACGACTCGAGAGGACATTTAATTGGATCTAATTGCATGGATTTACGTCAATGAAGTGTTAAGGTTGCATGGATAACCACTATCTATTGTATATGATCGTGATCTGAGATTCACCTTGATGTTCTGGAAAAGTATCCCATATTCTCTAAGAATTGAACAGAACTTCAGTACATCCTATCATCCTCAAACTAATGGCCAATCTGAGTGAACTATTGAGACACTTGAAGAAATGTTGATATCATGTTCTATGGTATTCAATGGAGGATCATACCAACATCTTCCACTTGTTGAATTCTCCTACAACAAAAATTTCTACTCAACCATCTGAATGGCCCCATATGAATCCCTTTATGGGAAAAGGGAAAGAACACTGGCGTGTTGGGATGATGTCAGTGAGCATAAGCTTCTTGGACCTAAAATGGTCGAAGAAATGTTAGTGAAGGTGAAACCCATTCAGCATCATATCAAGGCCGCCCAAAGTCAAAAGAAGAGTATTATAGATAACCGTCAATGATACCTCTAGTTCAAAGGTAGAGACATGGTATTTCAATGCATGTATTCGTGAAAAAAGGTCATGAGGATTATAATGAAAGGGATGTTACGTCCCAGGTACATTGGCCCATTCGATATCCTTGATCAAATTGAAGATGTGGCCTATCGACTGGCACATCCTCCTTCCATGTCGAAATTACCTGATGTCTTTTATGTATACCTCTTATGGAAGTACATCTCAGACCCTTCCCATGTACTCTCTTCAGAGGTGGTACAGTTGGTGGATGATCATTCCTATAAGGAGTAGCCAGTGTAGTTCTTCGACCATAGAGACAATGTTTTACCCAACAAGCCTACCCAATGGATCAAGTTACTGTGTCGAAACCATAAGTACGAAGAGGCATCATGGGAACTGGAGGAAGCAATGAAGGAAAAGTACCTCCACCTATTTTTGGACTGGAATGTAAAATGGCATTTTGAGGGTGAAATATATTAGGGGGGAATGAAATGACCCAATGTTTTTCAATAGAAATTGCCTTCTTATAAATATGTCATAAAATCACATAAAAACATAACATAATGATCTACTAAGTGATAAGTGACCTTTAAACATATGTTTGTCACCTATGTGTTTGGAATTTCAAAAAAGTGACATACACAGTTTTGATCAGTATGTTATTAGGAGTCAAATAAGAAAAAATTAATTAATGGTGAATTGTATCCTACCCATATGAATTGTAACATACCCTAATAAATAGTGAAATATTCTAATGAATAGTAACCTTACCTATGATAGTATAAATATAATATTCATGATTGAAAGTACTATTTACCTATATTTTAGAACACGTAAATGAATGTTTTAAAAATAGTTTTTGGATATAAATTATGATTTTTTATTAAATATTAAAAAAATACAATTTAGAAAGTTATTTTTTTAGAAATGGACTTTATTTTCATATTCTACAAGGCTAAAAATTCTTAGGGTATATTTTTGAGATTTTTCTGAAATACATGATTTTTAGTGAATACTAAAATACATTATTTTTTCATATAAGTACATTATAGTTTAGATCCACTATTCCTAACATCACAAGTGATCTAGGAACCCAAACCTCAAACTCACATGCATTTATTACTTTCCTTCTTCATGGAATAATTATTATTCCTTGTCTTTTGACTAAATATTAACCTAATGATTAAAAAATTATGAAAACCATCCTCCCCTCCACTATAACCCCCCCTCACTCCCTCTTCTATTCACTACTATCAAGCCTTGTTCCATGCCAATATTCATTCAAAATATCTCCTCAATGTCCACTTCCATGTCCAAAAGCATGTAGCCTCTTAAAAATACCAAAACCTCCCCCCTTAAGAGGATCTCAAAGGAGGAAGTATCAAGAGGTAAATTCCTCTTTCCAATTTCGTCAATTCATATAAGTTCTTTTATTTTCGTTACGTTCCTCACTTACCATCACCCAAATAGTATGATAACTCTAGTAACCTAAATGTAATGGAATGTTTGTATTATAATGGGATATTTTCTCTCCTTTCCCCACCTTTAATTTGAAAGGAATTAAAGCACCGTTTGAGATGCACTAATTTAGCACATTCAAGGACAACATTTTATCAATTTCTATTATCATCCTTAATTATAATCATGAAACCATTTGTGTTATGGTTGAACTATATTATTATATAGGTAATATATCCTATTTTTTCTGTAATCATTTTTTACGAATGGTATTAATTTATATTGAAAAATATGTTCTTTATAATCAAACCAACTGATAAACAAAAACGGTTGTCACTGTGGTGTTATATAATAATTCTACATCACTCTATGTATCCAAATTAAATTTAAAACCTTGTACTCTCCTGGATGTTCTCTAAAATATTATAACATCAATTCCAAACAACCTCTTTAATCTTACATGTTTATCCAAACCTGAATATAAGCGAACCGGTCATTAAATCCAAGTAAACAAATGAGCACAAACAATGAAATTGATCCTCATAACTAATCCAAACAGTTATAAATAAACATAAAAGGATTATAATAAACCAATTACATATAGAATAGGTTCTGGAATTATTAATTTAGAATCCTACTTTTTTTAATCAGGTCATTAATAACTTGTGGAGAACAACAACAGATTTAAGTTAAGGGATCCTCTCCTTTTAACTCTAAAATCAAGATTGTCCTCTATGCTATGCCTTTTTACGTGTAATATCTAATGATGGGGTATGATTATGCACCCCCCCATAATTCCCTCATGTTTTCTATGTGATTATAAACCCCTTTTATCTCTCATCAACCCCTTATAGGTACACCCGACACAATGCCGATAAACCGTAACGAATTCTACCGGAACCTTCTTTGTTATTTCAGGTTGCCTTATCTATATTTATATCAAAATGGTGTTATATTATCTGTATATATACATATTATAAATTCTTTTTAGTTTTAAAAATTTAATTTATAAAAACCCCTTCATTAATCTCTTTTTGGGATATACATGTTTTGAAAAGAATCCCTCTTTAGAACTTTTTTATTAGGAAGCCTATTTAAGGTGAACATCCCAAATTTGCACCCAATTTCAATTGCAATCTATCATCTATTTTAAGAGACAATTGAATTTATAAAATCAGACTTTTTATTAATAAAACCTAATATTTTCAATTCTTTTTTTATATAATACATTGTTCTCTTTTCTATTTTAAAAGCCCGATTGTATATTCTTTAAAATCGCAAAAAAATGTTTTAATGCTAATGTTTCTCAAATACATTTCCATATGTTTTCACTTATATTTGACACCACATAGCATATTATATGCCCATTTTAATTTATGAATGTCAATGTATGTTATAATCCCTTTATTTCATGGGCACTTTCATGATACGCTCATTGGTTATGCTTTATGTCCTGATTATTGTACCCAATTCTATCCCTGGGTATCCTTATGTTTATGTATAGTTGATTATGTATGATTATTTATACGACAAGAATATTTATGAAAACGTTGAGATACATGCACCCATAAAATGATAAAATTCATTGGGTAAAGTAATCTCTCATAAGATTCGATGTGAAATGAGACTATCAGTTAGCTTTGACCTGTACTAAAATGGGAAATGGGAATGGCGGTTAGCCATGAACTGTAATAGAATGGGAAATGGGATTGGAAGTTAGCCTTGAATCATAATATAGACATGTTTTATGATTATTCCACATTTATTTGATTACATGATTATATGATTCCATGCATATATGATGTGATTTCAAATGATCAATGCTTTGGATATCATTATGTCATGCCTCCTAACTCATGTACATAAGATGTATCATTATGTTAACACCCTTACTAGGCTTTTTAGGTCATCCCTTTGTTCATGTGTTCTCTAGGGTACCCTATGAAGATTTTATGTATAAAATGAAGGTAGGATCTCTTTATAGAGATTAAATAAATTTTTTCCACATGTTTTATGTTTTATGTACCTAGTCTTCCAATAAAAGAGAAATAACTATCCTTGGCTGTTTTCAATGATGTGTAATTATTCTTCATATCGTATCATGTCTTATGTAAAAGATTTTGGTCACTATAAGGAATGTTTAAATAATAAAATTTTAACATAGTATTTTGTTTAATTTAAACCCAATGTTTCATGTTATGCAAGATGTCAATGTAATTGATTTTATTTAAATATAATTATATAGTGTTTATAAGGGTGTTAAATTATATTCTATTCATGGTGTTACATTTAATGTACGTTGTGGAAAAAAAGGTTTCTCTTTTAAAATAATAGGGTGTTACATTCATATTGAATTCAAAATTCATGTAAGTGTAGTCAATATATTTTTAAAAATAATAATGGAAGAATCATATTATCTATTTACTTTTTAATATCCACATATAAAAATCATTGTTCCCTTTATTATAATTAATCGTCATATCACATTGTTTCGTAAATCCTTTAGGTTGTAAATTGATGTAAATATATTGATATAAAAATATCTCATCAAGTATTATTATTACTATTATTATTATTATCATCATCATTAAATAATAATAGAAAAAATATACCATGAAGGACTCATGTAATTCATGGAATAGGTACAAAAATTCATAATACTATTATCTCAACCAACTTAATAATTATGTTCTTTGTGTTTCAGAGAAATAAAGCACACAAACCATATTTGATTCAACAAATAATCATTTTTATTACTATATAACATTAATTTGTCATTTATTTAATGTTCATGTCTCTAAAGTTCTCATTAAATGACCAATAATTTAGCCTCACGTATTTCTATTGGGTTAGAGTAATCTAATGGTGTCTAACACGACTTTTGGTGTCCCGAAATGACCTCACTTTCTCCCCCACATTTCTTATCCATAGTTTTACAGTTGTGGGAGGAGATGATACCCCATTTACATACACACACTTATTTCCCATGGTCTCTTTATCTAATATATTATTAGCTGTCAGACCTTTGTGTTTCATTGATTTTATTTTTCTTTACCATCCCACATATCCTCAATTGATGATCATATGATCCAAGAGATTGGATGGTGTAAATCCATGAAAAGCCTTATGACCATGTTGAATAGAAGTTGGTGTCACAGTAATTATTATGAAGATTGGTCGTATCAATATGGTTGTCTTCATGAGATCACATGCCTTATATATCCTGGGTGATGTTTCCCTTTTCCTTGTTGTCTGATCTTGGGATAAAATGATCATCCAATGACTACACTACTTTGTATGTATTGTCACAAATCCCTTAGTTCATAGGAATAATATTGAATTTTACCCTCAATATGATATATTATTGGATGGATATCATTTCCATTATATATAATTCAACTCCTTATGGATTGCACAACCACCAATAGACACATTTGATACATAGAGAGAGAAAGTTTCATTTCTTTACCAAATTATAATAATATATTCATTTAAATGTATGTATCATGGAAATAGATGTTTTTAATGTAACATAATCATTAATTAATCTAACTTATTAAGGTAATTTCATAATTGTAAATATTCTCTCTATGATAACATTCTGTCCTTTTATTGTCTTAATTTTATACCAGTTTCATTATATTATCATAAAAATTACATTTCCATGTATATATGTTTTAATCATTACATATTTATGGATATCGTTAGATCTAAAAATTATTCAAAATATTAAATAATTATTCTTTATAATATATTTCAAAAATTATAATTAAAAAAATAACATATAATATTTCCTTATTAATATTTAGATATTTATATTAACATATAAAAATTTCAGGTTGTTATTAATAGGTTTTGGACTTCAAAATCTAGAGAGAAATTTTCGAAATGAAACATTCCCTCTATAAATAATAAATCATCTTCCATTGTATTTTTAGTGGCCAAGTTCCATTATTTTAATCCTGATTAGAAGAAAATCATAACAAAATTTTATTAGTGAAATCATTTATATAAATCATGAATGTGAAGAGATAATGTTATTGGAGTAAGCAAAATTATATAGTGCAAGGAACAATATATTTTTATGATAATAATGTACTATTTATCTATTTTGTAGATACTACCTTACCTATTGATCTCCAATAGCCAAGACCCCTCCCATATATGAATGTGTATCTATAAATGATTAATTAAAAAGGTGTTAATTATGGTTACCAGGAAATTTGAATAATATCATAAATTGTTTATAATTATTTTAAAATAATTGACACTTATGATGAAAAAAATCAATCTGCATAGAAAATTATGTTTCACAAACCCTGTGGTAAGCACCCCATTCTAGTCTCATAGCACAATCCATTTTCATATAATATAACATGATAGTATATAATTTTTCCATTTGACCATTTTAATAAAGAAATAGTTCAAGAAAATTCATTTTCAAATCAACATTCCCAAAAGTGGAAAAGTGTCATTTATGGTGAAACTAATGATATTAAATTTTGAATGTGGAAAATTATAAAAGGACAATAATATAATTGAAATAATTTTATATTGAAATCCTACTCTTCATATTTGATAAAACTACTTAATATTACACCTACTAGATTGTATATGTATCCCATTAGTTATACCAAGGATTCCCAAATGTGTTTAGCATACTTTAGGGAGAGATTTTAGTAATGATTTTCAACGGATGTTGAATTGTAATTGGGGAAAAATCAATGGCGTATATTATAATTAAAGGGGGTTTTTTCGAGATAAATATTGATTAACTTAATGTAAATCTTTCACTAATATAAGTAGAATTGATTCATAGGACTAGGAATAATAAATATTGCATGTGATGATCAACCAACGTTTTCTTACCTCAAATATTCATCATGGATGATATTTTTGTTTATGCATTTGGCTTGTTATAAAATAACTTTTTTACCATATTTCACTATTCACCAATGTATTTCATTATATATAAATATTACTAACACATTTTCCATACATTATTTTAATTTTATGATTCCTGAAATGAAATCAATTTTAATAAAATAAACTTTTAAAATAGTAAATAGACAAATTTAATACTGGGGGAAAAGTTAATGTTTTATTATATAATATAAAACATGATTAACAAAAAAATAATACTTCCATATAAAATAGTTTACATTGAGTGTTTAATTATTTATTATATTTTAGGACATTTGTTTTTTTGTTTAATTTTTTGTTCAAATTACTCATAAGGATACTTAATTTCTTACCCTAATGGTAAATTATTTAATACAATTATGGGGATATTATTCTAATGGTTATATATCTTGCAATAAAATTATAATTATAGAAACCATACAAACCACTTGTTTCCTTCATTCTTAGTTAGCTAAATTATTACCCAAGGTTATTTATACCTCAGTAATAATTTTCCAATATTATTTTTATTGTTTTTTAACAATATTTCTCAGGGTTTTAGTTGATATAGGATTCCAAAACCATATAGATTTTAAAATTATACGCATGTAATTCATTTGTTCTTTTTTCCCCCATTGTATTATTTTTTAATTTTTTTAATTTTTTTTCCTTAATATTTAATGTTCAATGATGATAAAATAAATAATATTTAATTTATGATGTAGTGTATGTTACAAAATTATAGAATAAACTTACACTCTTGTTTCTTATGGATTCAATTTATTTATTCAATATATGTATATAACTAATAGATAAGTATATATATAATTATATATTTATATTTACAGTAAAAAACTGAATTCAAATTTTTCCAAAATATATGTTAGTAGATAAATATAATAAATATATATATTAAAAATCGTATAATATATATATATAGTAATATCATGAAATTTTAAGGGGAATAGGTCTTATTGGTGTGTTCGATGAATCTATTTTCTTAGTGGATACCTATAATGGGGAGTTATTTATTATAGTTAGAATTAGTTACCCCTCATCCACATTTACCTAACTATGATTGAGAACAAATGTATGTTTCAAATAATTTATTTGTATTTCATTATAGTATTTCATCTCTCAGGAAATATTATGTTTTTTTCTATGATATTTTCCATATAGATTTATTTTATAGAAAACATTATTTGGAATCAGATAGAGTTCTTATAAAGGATCGGTAATATGATGACATAAAAATGGATGTAAGGATAAATGTTTTATAGAACCAAAACATTCTTCACAGAACCACATCATAGTTTTTGTTAAATTTTATATTTTTATTAGGAACAACTAACAATTATATAGGTATTGTAAGATATAGAAAACTATGAAAAAATATTTTTCATCCATTGAAATTAAAATCGTTCTTAATATAAAATGAGTAAATATTATACATCAACTATTTTTATACCTTATGTCCTTAATACTATGTTGGATAAGGATAATATTGTATAATCTAAAAGGATTATCTGACCATGGGTATCTATGAGTTATAGAATCACTATATTATAAGGTGGGATTCTTCTTTTTACCATGTTATTATAATAAATCTAAATGGTCAAGGAATAATTAAAAGAGATATTTAACTAGGGATGATCAATAAAATCCATACACCATTATCATGAATTTAGACTCTTTATATAGTCCTTATGGAAACTCCATGATTATTCAATAATTTTCTAATACATGAAATATTGTTCAAGTAATTAAATTTTGTTACAATACTTTTGAGACCCTACCCCAAGTACGTGGATGAATTTAAATAAATAATAAAAAATTCAGTTCTTTAATGTGTTGTTGTAGATGAGACCCTAACACTAAATGATATCCATACATGAAAGATACTCTAACATTAAAATTTAATATTTGATTTAGTATGTTAATCATACAATTTTATGTACATGTGTTATAACATTAGAGATATCATTATATCATGAAATATCATATAATAAAGGAAACTATATTATATCACCATATCATAACTTATGATAAACCAATCCAAAGCATATAATATGCCATATCTCTTTATATATAATACCCTTAAATTTCCCTAGATTTTATATTACAATATAGGTTAATATATAGCATATAAGAATTATTTTTTTATGAAATATCCCCATAAATATTGAATTTTCATTAAATCATGATATACATTTTTCCATTTCACTATATAATTTATCATATAAAATTACTTGTGATAACATATCCAAAACTCATTATGAAAAATACTATTTTTGGAATATTTTCATCAACATCATCATGTATCACATCATTTGTAATACTATGTAAATATAAATCAAAATATAATTTGTATAAATTTAAAAACCCATTTATAGAATCTCTTTATATTTTTATAAAACAAAATCAATATTTAGTAAACCAAATTGTGTGACCCCCAGGTCAGTGTAACATTAGAAAAAATTAGAAATTATAAAAATAAAAAATTCAATAAAATAGTTTATTATATAAATGAATAAAAATTACAAAATATATTATTGGATTTTTCGTGATCTCAAAATCGGTAATATTTCATTACATATGTGTTCACAAGCTATAACAAAAAAAATTACTCAAAATCATATTATTCCCGTGTCGGCGTCTTCCTGTTACCGTGGGTATTTTCCATGTACAATGTTAATTGGTTGTGTTGTTTGATAATTAGTATTTGATTCTTCATATCACTCAACCATTTTTTATTAGAGTATTATAAATTTTCTATTATGGTTATAATTTGAACTGCGCTTTTGTCAGTATTGATTCAATGATATCTAATTTTCTAAATTTATGTCGTCATTGGGACTTTACCGATGGAACATTGGGTTGTACCTTGGTCAAGAAAAATGAAGGCCATTCTCATCTCCCCCTTTTGGTGGTGTATTATTTTTTACTCTAAGAGTATATTAATTATTTATGATATTCTAATGAGTCCATACCAAATCCTAGTGTGTGACTTGTCACCACTATGAATGTTATTGACCTAAATCATGGGTTTGCGTTAAAATCTAGATTTATAATTGGTCCAATATATTTTTCATATTCGTTAGTGATTTTATAGTTTATAACTGCTTAACTATGCTCTATAATGTTTGTCTATATCCATGAAGGTGGGGAGTGTTGTGGATTTATAACAAGACCCATGATAGGGGTTTTCTACATATCCGTATGAAAGGAATTAGAGATCATATTGTTCAGAGATTCTTAATTGGATATGTATTACCTTATTAGGTAGTGTAACAAGCACCAATATGGCTCCTTTTATGGTCATGTATCAATGACCAAGTGATGATTCATTTAATGTTCTTAAACCTAAAATCTATGATATGTTGGGATTTATCAAAATGAAGGTGTTCTATGTGTCTTATTTTATAGAAATAAAAATCCATGTATCCTTGTATTTACTATTTAATTTCATATATATAATGAAACATTCTTATCATACATATACATTACACTAATTTTCTGTAATAATTAAGACATCACAAAAATAGACACCCAAAGACCGTATTATTATAATGCCTTTGGAAACATGTAATCTTAAACATTGGTATATAAGTGAGATAAATTATCTCCCACTTGGTTATTTATGACTATCACCCTTCTCGAATACATAATACATAATACATATATTTATAACATGGGGATTAATTTTATAGTTTTCCTTTAAAATATTGTGTTCTTGATTTTATCAAATTAATTTTAAAAAACATTAAGGAATCCTCCAAAACAAATATTTAATTGTAATGTTTTAATATAAATGCTTTAAAAACATGTCTTACATCAACATCTCCAAGGAAATTATTTTAATGTGTTCAATTCATTAACATTTAATATAATGAAAATCATTCAACTTTGGTATAAACCATAGGAAAACAGTGTTATTTTTTTATTTTTGATCATATTATCATATAGATTCAAAAACATATGTTTGTAAATCAATGATGATTTATCTTCACATTTAATTTATAAACCCACCCAAAATCACTAAAAAAATTATCATGACATTACACTACTGTAAATTCTCTTGAGTCCTACCAAGGTTCACCAATATCATAATAATCTCTTCCCATGATTTAAGAAGTAGTCTCTCAAGGTAAGGGGGTAATTATGTTCCCTTTATTCAAGCACCCCCATTTAATTATTCCTTTTATATTATAAATGATCATGTTGGATATTTTTTACCAATTCCAAATTAATTTTCGAATATGGTAAAAGTGATGTGACATACCATTTCCACATGTTTAACCTTCCCATAAATCATTATGTACCCTTGTTATGCTAAAAATATATTCAAACAAATTTCTATTTTAATCAATTATGTAGTGAATACCTAGCCTCATTTCCACTTAAGGGTATTCCCCTAGATATATATAGAAATAATTTTTAGAGTACTTTAATTTATTTATCACATAATAATTAATCATGGGTCAAAAAATTATGAAACATAATCATATGTTTTATGATATGTGTGGAAAAATAATTAATTTAAATGATGAAAATGTGATGGGTGGTCTGAGATTTATATCTCTTATAATGAATTAGGTAATTTTTTAATTTCCTGATAGTCCGGTTTGATGTATAGTAGGTTATATAAAGAACATTATGTTATTTTTCATAGTGGTTATCCGTGTCTTACATTTATAATGTTATATTTAATGTTGGTTCAACATTCCCATATTTCCTTTATTTGATCATGTTATATCATGAATCATTGATTAAGATTATTATTGAAACCCGTCCTATGTTACATTGATATTCCTCATGGATAAAATATACTGCATTCCTTTATGTTATGATTTTATAATTCCCTCACCTGTAATTATATCTCACCCACTTTCTTATTTACATCCCATGGTTATGATGTGAAGTATTATAAGAATGATGTATTTTTTAGATCATGTTAATGAAGTTTTCAATAATTTAATTTCATTTATATTTCTTATCATTATTCAATTTATTTTATTTCCAAAATACAATAGGCATCCAAATATTATTGGATTGTATAATGTGGTCCATTATGTATTAAATAATGAATTAATGTATATTAAAGATATAATTAATGATAATATGGATATGTATAATTATACATTGTATGATTCCATGAGATTATATTGGATTAAAAATAGAAATTCATCTTAAAATAGTATAATCATAGAGATTCGTGGTTTGTGATGATCACATTCCCTATATTCTAACTCCACTAAACTCATACCATACAAAATCTAGAATAAAATTAATACAACAAGAGTTATAGAACCTTAACTAAATAGATACTAAAACATATATGTCGTCTCTCTTGATTCATAATGGGAGACCCATACCTCAATGAGAAGTGAATATCAATCAAGGGCGTAGCACCTAAAGGTGGTCCACTCCTTTTTAATTGGAATGCATGGGGACCAATGGATTGACCTCATATAGGAGTGGTGGAATTTTACCCCACCCCTAAGTGGGTTTTATAGATATATTAAGTGTATATAATACATATTCCCTAGTATCAAGATATTTACTATTGGTTTATGGACCTCATGTTGTCTCTGAATGCATTATATGTACCCAATAATAATCTTTTTGAAGAAAAGGATCTTATAATACCTAAATCATATCAAATATGTCATTTAATCTTGATGAAATATATACTATTTCATTTTTGATAAAAGAATACTTATAATTAAATACCATCTTTTTAGATTCAAACACTTAGGTGAGATTATTTGGGAAAACAAATAGATAAAAGTAAATGACAAGTACATATTTAAACATAGTGTGTGAGCCTCATGTTGTATGTAGGCACACACACCCACATCCTTGGGGTTTGATACTGAAATACAAAAAATTTATAATGGATCACATGGAAATCAGAACCAATGGGTCTTCTTGGCATGTATTATTTTAATATTTTGACATGTCATCCCCCCTAATCATAGAACACTCTATAGTCCTCAGTGAATTTCAAGATAGTGGGATTAGGTGTTCATGTAATATTGCAGTCCATAGTTTTTTATTATTTACATGTCGTGTGACACTTCATGACACTACTTTTGATATTTACCATTGTAATTAATAGTATATAACAATCAAAGATATGATCTCATTTTGACCTCTTGTGAGGAATCATTTTTTCACAGGATGAATCTTGTTTAGAATTTATAATTGTGATTAATTAAAACCAAAGCTAAAAAATTGTGTAGATTAAGTCTATGTTCAAACACTAAAAGACTAATCATCCCTAGAATGAAACATTATTATTAAATCATAGATCATCATATAATTTAATTAAATAAATTTTAACTCTAATAAAGAAATGATTAAAATGATTGAGAGTTAACTTATATTTTAAGAATATAGTATCTATAAATAAATAACCCCGAAAACATAATTAGTAAATAGTTATATTATCATTAGAGTTAAATGTAAAAGTACCTACGGTCTCGGTGTTTACTATCAAATTACTGAACCCCCTTTCACGTGATCAAGTAATTTATTTCCTTTAATTAGTATGTGATGAAAAAATATTTAAAAATTGACAATAAATATTAATAAAAAATAAATATATATTTAAGGTGACTTGTTAAAAAATTAAAAAGAAATTATTCGATCTATAAATAGTGATAAAGCTCAATGAATGAAAAAGGATATTAAATAATTATTACATGAAAAAACCTAAAACAATCTACCATTACAAATAAAATTACCTCCATATTAAATCACCTTTCACTATAATTATTAGAGAAGAGGTTCTCACCCCCCCACAAATTTTAAAAAAAATAATGGGTTTGATCCATATAGACAATAGAGTGGTTCTGAAAACCCAAAAATAATCTTGAGAAAGTATCCTTCTCTCCTCTATTTATATATTCTACAATAAGATCTTCTTAAAATATTAATAATGAAAATGTTGTTGCATTAAAATTTTTGAGTGTAAGAAATCCACCCACAAAAACATTTTATATCTTTTTATATATCCCGACTTATGTATAACTCAACCTTATTGAAACATATTTGTTTCTGATGCTTTTTCCGGGGTGCGCACGTCCGTCTTGTTTGGGGATGAGGGAAGTGGTTTTTGGTTTCTTTCATTCCGGCTTTCCAAATGTGGGTGGCATTCACTAATTATTCAGGGACCTCTGCTACATGATAGAAATGGGATGATGTGATATCGGTTCTTCCTTCCGTGGATTCCTCCTTGGAACTCATCACCTAGTACGAGTCTCCCTCATAGACTTAAGATTTTGTTTGTGAAACTCTTCCTGGCTCCATATCTTCATGGACACCAGTTAATTACGCTGCTTCTGTCAAGACATTCCAAGGGGTCTGGTCACGTCAGAATGCTTCAGTCAGGGGATTAGTCATGTTGGGCATCACTAGGGTGTCTGGACGATGGGGAATTGGCGTGCCTTTCATATTTCCCTTATTATAGGGCCTCTTGAGGGTGCGAAAGCCCGAGGCATCCCACATCAAACGCTGGGAATCGTATTCCATGGGCATTTATTTGAGGTTTTCCTCAGCATCCAATGTTTAACACCGGGTATGTGGCAAGTTTAATGTCTAGAAGAGACGATCACACAAAAATCATGCCTTTTTAGGTTTTCCTCAGGCATCTCATGTTTATCATGAGGTACGCTGCGAGTTTAACATCATGCAGAGATGGATCAGGCTGATCCAAACACTGAATAGAGTGGATCAGATGGAGGAACCCCCTAGAGGGAACACCAATATTGGGTCCATCTTGTGGGTGGCCTCTCGAAAGCTTTTTGATGGAACAGGGAATGGGGTGGCATGATCCCACCGAGATGTGGCAGCCCAGGTAAGAATCAAGATGGATGATGGAAGGTTCTATCAATTGGATGGTGAATGGGATGGAACTGTCATGAGTATGACAATGGATTTGGGCTAGATCCTCAAATAGGATTCCTACATATCCCAGTGGTAGGTAATAAAAGTCCACATAGTTCATATGATGATGGCTTACCTCCGATTTGGTTTTTCAATGTCTTAGCAATGGATGAGATCACAACGGATTACCATTGGATAAGGTGTAAATAGCTTGCCGCTGGATGGGGTTTCAACGACTTATCGCTGATTGAGGTCACAACAGCATACCGTTGATTAAGGTCACAATGGATTGTCGTTGAATGGAATGAAAATGGCTTATCACTGAAATAGGTCCACTGTTTAAGGTCATGCGGGACAGGGTAAACTGATGAGAAGGGGGTCAAAACTGCTGTGTGTTGGTCTTGAAGCTTGTGGAGGCTTCCTACGTACCTCTCCTTGAAAAATATCAAAGACCACGTAATTCATAATGGCAAATACAGTTTAACCTCATGCAGGATGGGGGTGAACTGATGTGAATGAGGTCGGAACAACCAGAGTGGTGGTCTTGATCCTCGTTGAGGCTTTCTACATACCCTACCTTGGAAATGATCAACTTTCTCATTGTTCAGGATATTGGGGAATTTGGGGCTTATGCTCTGAGACAGCCCAAGGTGTTGGTGAACTGACGCGGAGGAGTGTCAGGATAACCGGGTGGTGGTATTGAACCTCGTGGAGGCTTCCTATGTTCCATGACTTGTAAAGGATAAAATTCTACGTTTTTTAGGTTGAGGTGAGGGGCTTACACTCTAGGATGCCCAGAGTATTGGTGAACCGACATGAAGATGGTCTAAACGACTGGGTGTTGTGCTTGAACCTAAGGGAGGTTTCTTACGTACATTGCCTTAGCAAGTATGAAAGACCTCATAGTTCATGTGGCAGTGTGGGGCTTACACTCTAGGCTGCCCAGGGTGTTGGTGAAGCGACGTGAAGATGGTCTGAACGACCAATTGTTGGGCTTGATCCTCTGGGAGGCTTCCAACGTACCTTGCCTTATCAAGGATAAAACACCGGAAAGGTCATGTGGAGGTGTAGGGATTAAATTCTAGGTTTCCCAGTGTAGATGACATGGTTGGTGCTCACTCTAGGCCCACGTATGTCATGCTTGGTGTGAGAAATAAGAAATATCATAGACCTGATGATCACATCGCGAAAGGTGAGTCCATGGGAAATGGATTGGGGAGTAAACGTGATTAATGGCCCAAAGAGGAAAAAGGGGCTTATGTGTGGATAGAAGCCCAAGAAGTTGGGACTTACTCCAAGATGGAGGCCCAATGGTGACAAAGCACATCAGGAGAGGGACTTGGGACTGAAGAAAGGAGAAACACCATTCCTCACCACCCCCTTTACTGGCCCAGGGGACTGATGAAGAAAGTAGGAGCAGGGATGTTGTCTCCTACAAGAAAACTAGGGGCGTACACCGAGATGGTTTCCCTTTCCCCACAGACAAATGCCACTCCCATAAAGAGGATATCATCCCCTTTGGAGACCAGGGGGCGTGGAGAATGTCCAAGGTGGGATACCCCGCGTGCGAGGCACAGGGCTAGGTCATAGTTTAACGTCATTTACTAAGGATGAGGGTTCTTGGCAGTTTAACATCCTGAAGCTCGGACGAGCTGTGTTTGCTCTGCACCCTTAGGACTTACATAAGTGGTACACTCTGCTCCTTGGTGCTGAGATGGGACAAGAAAATCCATGGTGAGGAGGTGTCATTGAGCGAACCATCGAGGGGACCATGTTAGTGTGGCTATGTGAAGAAGACATAGTCGTTAGCATGCCTATGTAAAAAAGCATGAGGCGAGCAACGCAATAGGATATATCATCCAGAGGACTTTATAGTTACTTCGTGCAATCCTATGAGGTTTCACGATTAATGATTATATGGAAAAAATGTTGTGGGTGTGGGAGTCGCCCGGAAATGACGCCCAAAAGAGGTGCATCACGACCACACAAGGCGAGAGGATTTGCACGCAAAATGGACCGTTGCACAAAAAAGGGGTTGGGTCGGCGCACAAAAGGAATTGTGTGCACAAAAAAGTATTGGATGGTGCGTAATTGAGTGCTGGGTGCGAAATAGAGTGGGCCAGCATGAAAAAGGAGTTGCACTGTGAGGACCTAATATCACGCAATTGGAAAGAATTGCCCGCGGGGGGAGGGGTTCAAGGGGATTTGGAGAAGAATCAAGCCCAAGTAGTTGTGCGCAAAGGAAAACCTTCATGTGACCTGGCGCGAAAAATATAGTACCTGAGATCCATATTCATTGAGAGAATGAGAGTGGAATTTCGCATGGGAGAGGGTGTTCAGATTCTTCAGGTTGAAGTCGAAGGGGAGTCCTTATAATTATAGGCACTCGGGATCGCAGGTTCTCATGAAAAACGCTTCGGTGTGAAATATTGTGTGCCCCATTGTCGGCAGCACGAAGATCAACCGCGCGGAGGGATGGCAGAAATAGTTTCGCGACCATGCGGAAAAATCTCACAAATCCTGAATATTTTTGCGCGGGGCATATTTTTTTTGGGAAACTCATCATTTTATTCATTCCTCCCCTCTTAGACCGTCGGAATAGATCACCAGTTCCCAATATGGCTTCCCTTTGACACATCCGAACCTTTCATAGCCCTGGAGCTCTTTTCGGCATCAACAAATGCCCCCCTTAGAATTGGATCATATAGGGGCTAAAAAGGTAGGATTCCGAGGGAAACACCAAGGTAAAACACTCCCTGAGGTCGTCGCATGCTCAAAACCAGAGTGGCGTGAAAATCTGGCCCGGTGTGCACAATCTGCTTCTCTTGCGCATGTGGAAACTGGTCCTCATTCTTATAAAAGGCCTCATGAGTCACTCCACTCCGTAAGGATTTTCTCACAAGATATGCTCTGAGCACTCGTACATGAAAAATTCCTCCCCCTACGTAAAAAACATTTCATTTGCACACAATTCACCATGATCAGTCGTTCGTTTTCACACCAACCCATGAATTTCCGTGCCCGTTCTGATTTTTTTCATGTCTGCTGCTGATTTTTTGCACCGACTCTTGATTTTTTGGGCCAACTCCAGCTTTTTCGTACCAACTCCTTAAAATATTTCTGGCTGGAGATGGCCTCTAATTGGGCTGACGGTGAGAGGGAAGCCGCATATTCTTGTTGAAGGGCTAATATGGTCTCCAAACCTGAGGTTTATGGAGCCCAAAGGGTTATATCCAACAATCATACTCTCTTCAACATGCTAACCCACAACGCAGAAAGAGTATGCACTATCTTCCAATCTTCCGTTTTGGGACTTTAGAATCCTGGAGGAGGTACCCATGCCAAGGTTTGAGGTTGACACACCGCGGTCATGGGTGACCCTTGAGGATGACCTACCCCGGTATAACATCACCTACAACGGCCATCCTTCTACAATAACCAGGCACCTGGATATTTACGTCCTAAATCCCAGGACCATGACCTTCTTGGGGAGTCACCCTGTCGAGGAGAGTTCTCCAGCCCTTTATGCAATCACCTTCCATCAGAGTGTTACTATTGAGGCCAAAGGCTAGCATCAGGATTAGGATATGCAGTTTGGAGGAAACTTCACTTGTGAATGGGTTAGGGCGTATTGGGTTTTCCAGACATGTGACCAATTTGGGGCATAACTGCGGCACATCGGTTTTTTTGAGGCGGTGTGGATGTCGTAGTTTAATTTCCATCACCAGCCTGAGCTTCGGCTAGAGTTGTTTACCTGATAGTCTCCCAACACCAATACCTTCCACCTTCATCATGGGAATGTCAGCATCTTCCTGTGGGACATCCATTTCATTGGGGGTATCCCTCTATATGAGCATCTGTATAATGAATTTCTCCCGATGACTAACAACTAGAGTGACAGATCATGAACCCCTATGCTGATGTAGCACCTGCTGGATTTGGCCAAGGAGAGGCTGGGGGTCAAGGATAACTTGAAAGATAGAGCTTACAGGAAAGGGATCACCTTGTTCATAAAAAAAGATTCGGAAGTCAAGATGTCGGTGCGAGGGAGACGCTGTCCCACTGCGTCACAGAGGAGCAAAAGCATATCATACTGGAGGATCTTGGAGGCGTGGGACCATTAGTCTTGGGGATTCTGCATCATAGAAATCTGGGACCCGAACGTCCGATATGTTGGATTCCTTACCACATTCCTGAGTGGATGACTCCTACCGGTGAGGGATGCAAGGATGGGAGTTCGTCCAACGACCCTGGTGATGGCCGAAATCATGGTCTCCAATAAATGATTTAATATAGGAGTCCCCATGTTGGTCCATCTATACTCCATTTTGGGACGTATCTCAAGAGGAGGGTTATTGAGGAGAATATCTGGGCCCTTTGAGTTCTTTTATGGTTGGGTCGTGGCCCACTATGGCTAGTATACCTTCATGAACGACATTCGTCCTCCAGGTAATGGCCTACGACCTTCCTTAATGAACATCTCCAGGGTCATGCCATTGATGCTTAATGAGTATGGAGTAAGGATCAGGATCATACCTCATGATAGCTTCACTTTCAGACCATTCCCCACCCTGACAGGTCATATGATAGATAATGGGAAAGGCTCACTGGAGAAAAGGGAGTACATCCAGAGCATCAGATGTGGGGTGCTCATGGCCCAGATTGATGGGAAGATCTTTTGCAAGCCCTACGTGATGTCCAGTATTTACAGGCAGTTCTGGTTCCTTCAGTGGATGCCGAAGAAGGTTTACACATATGTTCGAGAAGAGAGGCACCGCAGCGTTCTTCGCTAAATGTGTTTGATGTTCACAGCCCACGGCTCCTGCAATTTTATCACCTTTACTCCCACCGGAGATGATGATGGCCTCTCAACGGAATATGCCGAGCACTGGTCCATAGCATACCCTGAGGGGATTTTGTGAAAGTGAGTTCGGTAACTCAAGGTAGCCAGTGTAGAACCTGAGTGACGAGAGATTAGGCAGGGTGTTGCCAGATGGGAACAGTTGTAAGCACGTTGGGGAACTGGGCCCGCACAATCTAGTACTTCAGTAGCTGGGACGTTGTGCAGTGCGACCAATCCCTCATTGCCTAGGAGGATAGAGGCTCATGTAGTGGCCATAGACCTATTAGCGATGTAGATAACATATTTTCTTCAAACTTCCAGTGACACGATCTTCCCAGCTCTGTGGTCAGCCTGGATGACCCTGCGACAGTTGATATGTATTAAAGCTCTATGGAAAAAAAGATAATGTGAGACGGAATCCAGATGTTGGAGGTCGGACTCATTCTGGTTATTGAAAGGGTGAAATTTCATCGTCGATATGTGTACCTGATGGCTATGGATGCTTATGCATGTCAATGGGGTCGGCGTGCAGAACTACCGTTCTTGGTGAAAGTAATGCCCGTCCAAGAGCATGATCCAGAAAAGTTGTCGTCAGTGGATGATGACAGCGACGATGAGCTGGAAGGTGCTGATACGGAATTGGAGGAAGAAGTAGAAGGTGAAGGAGGGAAAAGAAGAAGAGGATCCTAAAGGTTAAGGGTCTCAGGGGGCATCCCACCAAGGGAGTCCTTGGGAGAGCAGTGAGATGGTCGGCTCTTATGTGGATATTACTGAGCTACATGAGGTACGTCTCAACCCTTATCTATCCTTTTCCCATTAACATATTTTATAGACCTTAGTTAGATCTCCTTATCCAGTTCAGGATCATTTGGTCACTGACCAAGGGCCTCCAAGCGATGTGGATGAGACACCGGTAGAAAAAGTTGGGGAACAGACGCCAATTACTGAACTAACGAGCGCTGAGGGATCCCGCATAATGGAAGCTCCTGTAGCGGGTAGAACACCAGAGGCCGATGATATGGGATCCTGTAAGTTCATTACTTCAATGCCGGTTAATCACTATTGGAGAGATCAATTGATCAGGGTGTTCCTTGTTTGTGCAGTAATCACATCCTTGGTGGCTCGTCAGGCTGCCAAACCCGGGTCATCCGCAATTGATTCAGTTGCAAACGTGTTGTCCCATTCGGGGCACAAATCTCAAACTGAGCCGACCCTGACACTCAGTGAGAAGGGAGTAGTAGAAATGAGGGGTACTCATGTCAGGGGGGGGGGAAGTCGGTGAGGGAGCTACTGAGACTAAAGTGAGGGGGGATGGTCGCCCAGGCATTGAAGAGCCCAACCCCTTGGAAGGGGTGCCCAAAGAAGACCCTGATGCTAATATTTTGGCGGCTTTCCCTGCCTATCGGCTGACATACCTTGATGATATTGATGATTCATACTTGGAGACAGCTGAGGAGAGCCGAATGACATGGTGCAAAGGGTGGTAGTGCATCAAGCGCTTTCTGGGTCAGCCCCATACATAATGGATGAAACAGATGGGATCACTCAAAACCTGGATGTGCTTTCTCTGTGTTTGAGGGGTGGATTACCAACGCCTTCATTCGATGGTCTGTGACTACATGGCTGAGAAGCTGCGCAAGACCAGCTGCCGCTCTGACATTGCCCAGTGTTGGGAGGAGTCAAGGAGTATCCAAGAATTCATAGAGTCAAAACAAGAGGCTCGATGGCTTGATGAACATGTGAGAGCATAAAATATATTCATTGTATACTATTCAGAGCTTGTAGAGCAGTTGAAGGCCTAGCTGGCAGAATCCCAAGAGCAACTAGTGTAGGAAGGTCACCATATAACTGCACTACAAACTTAAAAGGCACAAAAAGTTCCTGGGGTCAGTGGACTGCACTATGTGGTCACCGACAAAGAGAGAGCCATCATGGGGAAGGAGGAAGTCATGGAGGCCACCATAGAAAGGGTAGCGGCGCTAGAACAATCCATCCAAGAAGCTGACCCTTAAGGGCCCTGTTTTGGCTAAACACAAAAAGTCATTTCTCCTTACTGCTTCTTATTCTGAACTGCTTGTATGGATGAATTTATTTACTTTTTTTTTGGTTTAACACATCCAAACACAATCTTATAACAAATAGAAATTCATTCCTAATATCACGCGGGTTGCCCCCAATTTGAGAAATAATGGATTTTTGTACAATTACTTCGCTTGATCGTGGGAGCGTCAACCCATGTTCGGGAATCTGGGGAGAGAATAACTGGCCAGTATTTCTTAGAGGAAATTGGAGAGACTTGACTGGAGGATGATGCACTCGAAATATCTAAATTACGGTTTTCCTAATGTGCTATTGTGCACGAATTGGATAATGACAGGGGCTTTGGAATAAATCTGAACAGTGGAATAGAAGGTGTGAATCATGATACCAAGGATTCAGAACACTGTGGGGGTGGCATGGCAATGAAGAATAATTCTTGAACTCATTCGAAGCACAACACACTTATTGTGTGAGCTTGGAATGCTGATAGAAAATGATGGTCGACCTATGACCATGTTCGAAACACGAGTCCTGACTCAAAATGTCATCCAATAGCCTTCTAAAATGTCAGCCCGAGAAAATAGGTGGGCCATAGGCTAGGCATCCATACTGTTATGGGGTTCCCTGAGACATGAAAGGGGACGAAGGTCCAAATAATAGGCATGCAAAGAGTGGAGTGTGGAGTGAGGGTTTGTTCGAACAGAATCTAACACTCTTGAAATTACGCCACTGTGGTGGAAGCACATTAGGGGGCGCATCAGTCTAATCATGGATAATTACTTATTTTAGATAGGACCTATCTTGCGAGAGAGATGTTGCTTCCTAATTTCATCATGGGGCATCTCAAACTTGATTAGGGAAAAGCATCAATTACATGATTCCTCGTAAGGGGTCAGGCTAGTGGGCCCGAAATGGGGAGGAATAGGATTTATGATTCCTAGGGCTGGACCTGAGGTGAAATTCGTGAGTGTCCCTACGTATCCCATGAGGATGGGAATAAATCAATACGTAGTTCTAAAAGGGATCTTAGTTTATGGTCTTCGAGCTCAGACCATTGATGGTAGAAAACACGGGAGACACTTGGTGGGGTAATTATAAAACCAGACGTGAAAGGGAACCTAGGGATCCGACCACCATGTGTTCCCTGGGAAGGATCTATGTCAAGGGACTAGAAACGAGAGTTAACCTGGGCCCGAGGCAAGGTTCACAGACGTTCCAATGTACCCCATGAGGATGGGGATCAAGCTGCACATAGTTCTATAGGTGACATGGTAAGGTGCCAATTACAGGGATAAAAAGGGGCATGCGAGTGTGGCCCTCACACCAAAAGAAGTTTTATTTGAAAAATATTGTTTTTCCATTAAGGTGAATGTTTGTTTTGTGAAGAAACATGCCTAGGGTAGAAAGTCCCAGCATCGCCACAAGAATCAATCCAAGAACAGGCGTTTTCAAATGGTATATCATGTGACCGATACCAAAAATGGTGTCCCCTTGAGTGAGGAAATCACAATGCGGTGTCATTTCTCATAGTGCGTCCAAGACGATATTGTCACAGTGTATAGTCATGTGATTGGACAGGGCGTGCATTTTAATGTCATGCGACACAGACTTAGTAGATACGATGATAAATGGGGAATGTGTATAGTGAAATAAAACATACTCGACGTGAATGAGGACATAATCCCATACAACACCATACACAATTTTGAGAAAGTTGCCTCTGGCCAAGGTGCTTAAGTAAATGTAAGAGGGTAAGGGGAATGAGAAGCTAGCCCCCAATTGAGCTGGTCCCGAAAACGAGACATCCGGGTGTTCCTACGTATCCCATGAGGATGAGAATCAAGCTATATGTATCTCTCACAAAGGGGTAATACAAAAAGATCCTAGTTTAAGGTCTTAGAACTCGGACCATGGATAAGCAGGACTATCCCAAGAGAAGGAAGACCGTAACCCAATCACCAAGCCTACTGGAGTTGAACTAGGTATAGGAAATAAGGGCAGATAAAGTATTCGCAATACGTGAAATACAAGCAAAGGGGGAACCGGTGAAGCCCCGAGCGATTTCCTTATAGCGGATTTTTTCCTCCAAACGAGTGGATGCGCAATGAGAAATAGTACAAAGAGTTTCGAAGTTCTACATGGACATGATGAGGTGGGGAAGAATGTGATTCATGTAACCGACATTTTGGGCTTAATGGGGTCAGTGTGATGATGGGGGTGACTGTTGACCATGTTTGAAACACATTATCCATATCGTATTAGCCTGATGTGGGGATAAACGAATGAGCATCAACTGCTGACCATATTCGCAACCTGGGCTTGTATTGATTTCTTGTCTGAGACCCTTGAAGACGTTGGCCCATAACTGAAGGAGAGCCCTTAGGCCTAGCATCAATGCCACTTTGAAGTCCCTTTGGGTGTGAAAGGCAATGTAAGCCCTAATTAATGGGACATGAAGCCTGAGAAATGGGTGCAAGCATGTCCGAGTAGAGCCCGACAATCAAGGTACTAAACCAAAGTACCCTTAGGCACATTGGTGAATCGCCGAAGAGGGTTATGGAGGGTTCTTAACTTGAGAGTAACAAAATTGAAGGGTTGAATATAGAATACAAGGATAGAGAACTCCTAGGAGGGAGTGGAACGTGGCGTGGTCATTACAAACCCAATGTTGATGAAGATATAATCCCATGCCACACCATATACTCCCATCCCCGAGAAAGGGTGGGCCATGGGGCCAAGGTGAAAGGTATATTTCTGGGAGATGGGGCTGGACCCGAAGTCTAGAAATTCTGGAAGTCCTACATATCCCATGAGGATGGTAATGAAGCCACACATAGTTCTTGATGGTTCATAGAGGTAAGATACCCAAACGAGGGGGGTGTACGGCACGATGAATAACCCGACTTGAATGAGGAAAAAATCCCATATCACACTGTACACTCTGGGTAAGAACTTCGGTCGGGGCCTAAGAAGGACAAGGGGCTTGAGGTTGGGCCTCGGTCGGAAATTCCTGACCAGTTTGCAGTTTAACGTCTTATCGTGAGGAAGAAGAGAGAAGTAAGATACCACAAACAAGGAAGGTGTACTGCACAGAAAATAACCCGACGTGAATGAGAATTTAATCTCATACCACACTGTACAATCCTAAATAGTAACTTGGGCAGGGGCTAGAAAAGGCCAAGGGGCCTGAGGCAGGGCCTCGACCAGGGAGGCCCAACTAGTGTTTAGTTTAACGACTTGAAGTGAGGACAAAGAGAGGAGTAAGGTGTCTCATCTAGGGATGTGTACGGCACTGCAAGTAACCCGACATGAATGAGGACATAATCCCATAACACACCGCACATTCCCATAAGAGAGAACCTGGGCTGGGGCCCAAAAAGGCCAAGGGGCCTGAGGCTAAGCCTCAGATGCGAAGGCCATACGTCCTCTTGAATGGTTTCCGCCTCATCATAGCTTCTAATCCCATGTGATCAGTGCTCGGTGTGGGAAAAAAGGAGACAGTATCCACTCTCCCCGTCATATGAGGTCTAATAGCTGGCATTTCCCAGAGGGATTTCATCTCTTGGAGACCTAATGGGAAATAATGAACCACTACAGTCAATGTTTGAGACTTCATGGGGTTGTTCTAAAGACACGAGATAGTTGTTGACCATGTTCGAAACACAGCGTCCCCATAGTGACCTCAAATGCCCACAAAAAATAAGCATCGACCGCTAAAAATCTTCACAAAGCGGGACTTGTATCATCTTATTGCTCAAAATACTCGGGTTGTTGGCCCGAAGCGGTAGGAGATCTCTTAGGCCTAGCATCCATGCCATTCGGGAGCCTTTCTGGATGGGAAGGATGATAGATTCCCAATCAATGAAGTGGGTGTAGCATAGATGTACCCATCTATGAAAGAGGTGAACGTCTCCAGGGAGTGGGACATATGGCTGGATTGATATTAGCTCGATGTGAATTGGGGAAAAGGTATGCACCCCTCCATATGTCTTGACCAGAGGGGAAGATTCTGGCATTTGGGTTGGGCCAATAGGCAAAATGTCCAGGCTTTCTTACGTATCCCAAAAGGATGGGAATCAATCCATACATAGTTTTGGAAGGTCATGTAGATTAATGTTATGTGGTGAGGATGTTGGAGGATAGATGATCAGGGAGTGGGCACATAGGGAAACAATTATAATCCTGGTGTGAGTGGGGATAAGGAAGCCTACACCATATCATGGAAGGATCTTCTGAGAGAACTATACCCTGGGGGGAGAGTCAAAGAGAAGAGTTCGGGGCTGGGATCAAGGTGAGGAATCTGAGTGTTCCTACATACCCCATGTGGATGGGAATCAATCCATACGTAGTTCTCAAAATGCATTTTAACATCATGCAGGATGATGCACAGTTTAATGTCATATAGGACTAGACAGTTTAAGGTCATGCGGGATCGGTGTGTAGTTTAGGGTCATGTTGGACCATCCTATTTAAGGTCATGCAGGACCCGTAGGATCAGGGAATTTATTTCTTGAGGAACATGGAATTAGTGCGTGAAGTTATACGCTCACCATCCATGGTCACTAGGGAGTATGCTCCATTGGTGTAAACCCTGTGAATTAGGTATGGTCCTAACCATTTGGGAAACAACTTGGGTGGTTTCCTGGAAGGGAGCATTGGTGCCCAGAGGGCCAATATGAAGTTTCCTTTTAGGAAAGAGATAAGGAAAACCTTCTTGTAAAATTCCCTAACTATCTTATTCTGATGACTTTTCAGATTGTGCAGGGCACGAAACCTATTCTCATCAAGGGATTCCAATTCAGCTAGATGAATTTTGGCTACCTTATATGGCACCTGTTGGTCATATACCACTTTGCATAATGAAGGTAGATGGAACTCTGTGGGCAGTACGGTCTCAACTCCGTACCCCAGGGAATATTGGGTCACTTGGGTGGAATTACGAGTCATCATCTGATAGTCCTTGAGGGCGTTTGGGATCTTGTCTGGCCAACTCTTCTGGTTCTGACCAACAATTTTAGGAAAAATTTTTGATAGGGTTCTGTTTTACTCATTGATCTTCCCATTTACTTTCTCATGATAGCGGGAGATATGGTTCGAACATATGCTGTACATGGCATACAATTTCTTCAGCTCGGCTGCTCAGAAGTTGGTTCAGTTATCAGTGAGGACATCGTGAGGGACTCCAAACCGGTGGATGATGTTAGTGCTAACGAATTCAATGATAGAATGGACCTTGACCTCCTTGAGAGTAACTGCTTCTGCCCACTTGGAAAAGAAATCTCTGGAGGATAGGATGACCAAGAATTGGTGAGCTGTCGCTGGTGGGTATGGTCCCACGGCATCGAGTCCCCGTATTGTGAACAACCACGAGTACATGGTGGAGTGGAGAGGATCTGGCGGCCAATGCATGAAGTTAGAATGAATTTGGCATGCGTGACATCTCTTTGAGAACTCGATACAATCTTGGATCATGGAGGGTGAGAAGTACCTCATTCTCCAGATCTGATCAGAAAGCTTCGACCCCACTTGGTGAGCCCCGCGGGAACTGGCATGAACCTTGTGCATGACCTTAGAAATCTCGACTCTTTGGATGAAACAGAGGAGAACACCATCAAACCCGCACTTTTAGATGATCTGTTCGAGACTGGGACCACTCTGGAGGGTAAACTATAGCGCGATGGGTCAAATTCGCTCACACTCAGCCAGATCAGCTGGGAGGCAACCATTTTGGAGATACATGAAAAAAGGGGCTCTCTAGTTGGGAGTCTCTTAAACCACTGCATCTGAAGAACCTAGAGGGCCAGACATGGAGGATCTACTTGTAAGATGGTGTACTAGCAAGACGACATCATCATCTGAGGTGATGGGAGTAACGAATCTCCAGTGTTCCATGTGTATAATAAGATCATCCTTTACGGGTTCTACAAGTGATGCAGCCAGGCCAGCTAGGGCATCAGCGCGACTGTTCTTAGATCGAGGGACATGAGTAACTTCCGTCCAGGATGGAAACTAGGCCATTAGCTGGAGGGTGCACTCCAAAATGGTATAAGATCTGGATTTATAACGACATTTTCACTGTTGTCTTGCTTGATGACTAGTTTAGAATACCCTTTAACATGTTTATGGGGTACATCTATCTTGAGGGCTAGCTCGGGGCCAATGATTAGGGTCTGATACTCTGCTTCATTTTTGGTGCAGCCTCTTGATTATAGGAATGAATATGGCAGAATGGCTTGCATCGAGGTAAAAATGACAATACCTAGGCCTACTCAGTTTAGTCTGGGATCAATGAGTTTCATACCGGTGGGAATATGGGAGGCACCATTAAAGTGCATATGCCAACATGGGATGGAATGATCTACCAATAGGATTACCTCATCGGGAATATATAGGTCCAGGGACTGGTCTGCGAGGGTTGGATGGACAGCTAGAAAATATTCCAATGTTTGTCCCTTAATAGCATTCTAAGGGACAAACCTGATGTCGAACTTCTGGAGGATTACTGTCAACTGTTCCAGTCAGCCTGTCAACATGGAACGGTTTATAATATACTTTCGAGTGTCTACCTAAGACCCCAACTATACCTCATGGTACATCAGGTAGTGTCGCAACTTCTGTACTGTGAATACCAGTGCAAGATATATCGTGTCAATGGGGGAGTATCTGGTCTCTGTATCGAGGAGCATGTGGCTGAGGTATTAGAGGCTGTTTTCCATCCCCTCATTGTTCTTCTAGGATATAAGGGTGCCAAAAGATCATTCTAGGGAAGTCATGTACAAGATCAGCGGTTTTTTGGAGATGGGTGGAATTAGGACCATAGGCTGGAGTGGATAATGCTTTATTTCCTTGAACGTTGTCTTGCACTCTTCTTCCCACTCATAGGTGGAGCCTTTCTTGTTGAGTTGAGAAAATGGATTACACTTGCTGACCATATTCACAATGAATCGGGGTTTGTAGGCTATGTGGCCTTGAAAACCTCATAGCTCCCGAATATTGCTCGGGGGAGGCATCTGGCTGATGGCCTTGATCTTCTAATGGTCGATCTTGATGCCTTAGTACCTGGAAAAAATTACAAGAAACTTCCCAGAGGTAACCCCGAAGGCACATTTCAGTGGATTCATCTTCAGATGGCGGGAATGGAGGAATATGAACGCTTTCTCAAGGTCCTTGAGATGGTCCTGGCGCTGGAGATATTTGACCACCTGATCGTCCCCATTGAATTCCACCAATGTCCCGAGGATTGGCTTGAATATGCGGTGCATGGCCTACTGATAGGTGTCACCTGCGATCACCAGGCCGAATGACATAACATGGTAATAGAAAGTACCTTAGGGTGCCCTGAAAGGAGTGTAATCTTCATCCTTGGGGGCCATCCAGATCTGATTATATATAGAGTAACCATCCATGAAGGAGAGGGCTTGGAACCCAGCTATAGCGTCGATCAACAATTCTATCACTGGAAGGGGAAAATAATCTTTCCAAAAGTGATGGTTGAGATCCTGGAAGTCTATGAAGACTCTAATCTTTCCATTGTTCTTCATGACTGGCACAATGTTGTCTAGCCACTTGGGGTACAAGACCTCCTTGAAGAAGTTGGCTCTGATGGGTTTTCAACTTCAGCCTCGACCATTGCACCTTGAGAAGGGTGCATCTTTTCGGGAGGCTGCTTGAACCCGCGATGATTTGTCTTGAGACCGAGGTGGTGGATGACTACCTAAAGATCTAATCCTAGAATCTCATCATAGCTCCAAGAGAATACATCATTGTGATGCTTTAAAAAATATATATATCAGTGCTACTCTTCGAGGGGAATGGTGGCACTGATCAATGTGGGTCTCAGATCTACCTTGCTACCAAGGTTCAACTATACCAGTTTATCAACCATGGTAGAAACGCTTTCTTCAAAAGTAGGGGGAGCATCTTCAAGATCCTCTACTTCGCTTCATCAGGAGGGTTTCCCAATGGGATAAGCTTCTTCTGGGTTGGCATATTCTTATGGGAGGCTAGTACCAGACTGGTAAGCCGTGGACAACATTTTAGGGGATTCACGTGCTGTTGAGAACATATCGATGAAGGTAGTCGATATGATCCCATCTGGTCTTCAGCCCATGGGGCCACGCTTCATGATATCAATGAAATAGTGGCATGTCATCTTTAGATGATTAATCCCATCCCGGTGGAACAGACACATATGATGTACTGTTGTTTCCATGGGGTAGACATCCCGATACTGTACGGGGGTAGCAGGCTACGAGATAACCTGGGCTAGGTTACTGTAGGAGTGCGAGGTGATTTTTCTCCGTCGCATGGACTAGTTAATATGCTTTCCTCTTGTACCCAAGAAAACAAAACATTTCCCCTTGTCGGGGGTCATGTCCTCCAATCAATGGATTGGGAAGACGTAGGCATCATCCAGACCTGCCCAGGGGTCAGTGTGACCGTGGCGAGCTCAACCTCACTTGCTATAATCATCTTATCATTGATCTTGTAATAGTCGACATCTAGGTAGAGGGATTCACAAGAGGTAAAAGGAGATGAATCACCATGGAGTACACCTACTCGACCATTAAGGGAATACTTGAGAAACTGGTGATAAGATGAGGGTACCGCCACGTGCAGGTGGAGGCATGGTATGCCCATTAAATGAATTGTACGCGGTGTCCTGAGGGAAAACCACAAATTCGATGCTGGAAACTAGGCCACCAGACTGGGTATTCAAATGGATCATTACAACTGGGGTCTGCTCTGTACTATCATATCCCATGAATCTTTAATCGGAGTGAGTCAGGTCATCTTCAGATAACCCTAGCTTCCACAGCGTCGGCTTCAGGATATGGTTGATCCTGGAGACAGTGTCAACAATACAGCGATGAACCTCCATGCTGTTAAATTGGACGGTGATGTATAGCGGCCAGATGTGCCTATGTATGGGGGAGCCTTCATCCTCTCCAGAGAATGAAATGACGACCTAGCATTCGGCATTCTCGGTCGCTTCAGTATAAAAGGCTTCTGCAGCTACTACTTCCGTCTCAAACTATAGGTGGCTTCTTAAAGCATCAGCAAGGGTCTAACGCATATCTGGTAAAAAGTGAAGGGATTCATGGATGGAAAGCCTCGATAGGATGCCAACGTGGTGCTTAGAACATCATAATTCCATGCCATGTGTGAACTTATGCTTGTAGGAAGTCGCTCTGTGATAGAAGGAATGTTGGGCCCTACCGGCTAGACCAGCGGCTGGCTAGTGTTGGGTATGTCTTTCTAATCACTAGTCAAAGACCAAAGAGTAGCTGCTAGAGGAGGACCAGATGGCTGAGATCAGCCTGCAGCTGGGTGAGGCTGGTCGTAGTTTTGACGAGGTAGCTCTTCCTAGTCCAATAGCACAAACGGTGGTGGATGCGTGCCTAATGTTACCGGATGAAGAGGCTGTGAGTTTTGAGCTCTGAATTGGGCCTGCTACCTAGTCTTAGTGGCGTGCAAGTTCTGAATGTAGATACCAACTGATGTTCCTCGACAACAAATATGTCCACAGCTCCGCCGATGTTGACGTTGGCTGGGGACGTTGGGGACGTTCTCCTGGCACTCCCCGTTGTCGGGAGTCACATAGGGGTTTACCAGCTCAATGGTATTAACATAAGCATACCCATGACTATCACTTGAAGAGTCATCCATCACTGAGTAGATTTTGGGAGGGATCCCCATTTTGGGGGCATAAAGTCACTGAGAGTGTTGGACGATGATGGCATTGCTGGGGTGAGTTGTTTTTTCTTGCACCGCTGATGTTTTTTCCCCTAGGAAGACCCCATCATAGATTATGATGCAGAAGTGATCATCGCAGCTTCAAAGGCTCCGACTGATTTAGGTGTTCCCGGATGATACCGTGGGTGTGAGAAACCATTTTTAGAGCAATACAGTCATCGTACTTCTGGAACCCCCGGCTGGAAACCTGCTGCCACTCACCTTCGTTGTCGCTACTACTGTCTGACCTTACAAAGACACCTTCCACTTGTGCCCGACCCAGGCCCAAACTGACTATGTTTTTATAGACCTGGTATTGGATCCAGTTTTTAAACACATAGCCCTGCTTGAGGGTGTTCCCCAGAATCTGATGATAGGGGCAGTAGCTGAGGAGATCAGTGTGATTTGCCTCTTTCGACCTTCTGCACTAAGGAAAGTATTCAACCCCTTGTTCCAAGGCACTACGGAGTTAACAGGGACCTAATTCTCATTGAATGAGTAGGTACATTTTCTCCTCTCTGAGGAGGGGTCCCTTGGAGCCTGACCCTGACAAGGGGCTAGAGGGGCCTATTGAGGAGACGAACCCTGATTGTCCTGCGTAGGTGGTGGTGGTGCATTCCGTGGGGCTGCTTGCCGATTCTGAGGACGCTGCTAAGCTAGAGGTTGTGCCTTAGGTAGAAGACCTCTGTGAGGCTACGGGGCCGGTTCTACTGGTAGCAATTATAGTTGCACGGTGGCATCTATTTGGGCCACTACGGCAGGCTCGGATCTGGAATCTTTCCTTTCTGGAATTATAGGGGGAAATGGACGTGCCTGGATAGCCTATGGAAAGGCTTCTTCCAGGCATTGTCCCTATCAGAGAAGTCTCGGAATCCTCCAGGGATGTTCTTGGTGATCAAGGAGGGAACCAATTCCATCTTGATGTTTCCTACGCATATATTCAGCAGTTTCTCATGAGTCTATGGCATGTCAAAGGAGTATGTGAGCCCCTTCCACTGGGCGATAACTTCAACGACTCGCTCATCCGGCCTTTTCTTGCACATGATGAGGTCTGTGATGATCATTTTATGGGTGGTGGAACTGAACTAGTTTTTGAATTTCCTATGAAGGCCCTCCCAGCAGGTTATGAATTCTAGGGGGAGCTCATTGTACTAGACGAAGGTCGACCCCTCCAAATTCTGAACAAAACAGCGGAGATTGGCGGCCTCTTGCTATGATGGAGTCCCTAACATGGGCCAATACCTAGATTTGAAGTGGGACATGTGATCTGGTGGGTTCCATGTCCCTTTAATGTGGGAGGAGCTGGGATTCTTTAAACCCGGAGGCACTGAAAAATCATCCACCCATGCCGAGTATGCCTTTCCATCTGGTGGGATTTCCAACCGTCGCGTTTCCAATGCCTTAAGGCGGGCTATGAGCACCGCCATAGGACCATCTAGTCAGGGGTCCATATCTTGATGTGGACCCCTAACCATGAGTGTGTTTTCGGGTTCTTCAACACGTTAGACACGCTCAGCGGCTCGTGGAGCGTCTAGTGGACTGACCATTGGGTCTGCTGGGGGAACCTGGGCCATGTTCCTTGGATTACCACATCATTCAGGTGGGTATGACAAGACATACCATGCCCTTTTCCATGAGATCCAGCTTCAGCCCTGTCCACAGGAGCAGTAGGATCAGGGTTTCCTATGGGAAGCTCACCGAGGGGTTCTTGTTCATTCCCCTACTACACCGGCCTAGGATCACCGTAGTCAGGTCGTCGCTCTACAGTGCGTTCAACCATGAGTTCGTCGACCAACCTCTTCTGATCAGCAAGTTACTGGCGCAACGTGGCCTTCTCGGGGTCCTCCTCCATATTCTTCACAAAAGAAGTTTGGTCATAGTGCTTGAATGCTCTGACATGCTCTTTGCGCTTATCAGAATTCTGGATGAGTACCAATGCCTCGGTGGGTGCAGGGAGACATAGGAGGTTCCTCTGCTGATGAGTAATCCTTTCTGATGGGTCCAACAGTGGTGGAACACCATCAAAGGGTAAGTCTCCATACAGAATCTCCAACCCATCCTCCTCGTCCACTGTATCGTCCATGTTGACTGTGAGCCTTCATGGGGGAATGTCCTCAATATCACAAAGTGAGTCGTGCTTCCACCAAATGGAACTGAATAGAAGGGAATCATAATTCCCCCAACCACAGATTTTCACGTGGGGGGTATCCTCCCTAATAATTTTGCAGTGTTCCTTGATACTCTGAACGCATTACTGCGGGAGGGCCTTGCGGCGACCTGGAGACTCGGGGCACTAGGCCATAGGGAGTGAGGCAAGATCAACCAGACAGAATTGATCACCAATGTCTCCAAGGTACACATGGATCCTCGGATATGACACTCGCTGGTGGCGAAGATGAAAATGAGTCGCCCAAAGGGTTTGGTGGAAACATTCAAACTCATCTCTTGAGAGGGATTCTGGTATGCAGAAATACTGCGCTGCTACATGCCAGAACATCTCGGGGAATTAGTTCACCATGAGAATGTTACATAATCTCCGCATCTCGGATTCAGGGTTTAGAACTTGGTATCCCCACTCGTCAACTCAGGGTGGCTAAGAAACTGCCAGCGGTATCGCGACAGACTGATGGAACGGTAGGCTGGCTGGTGGAGAGTACGGTGAGCGGACTAACTAATCACCGATTCTCGGACTGTCCTCCAAAGAGTGGAGCGACCTGGCCGTAACATCGCAATATCAAGGGCTAGGGATACTATTAATAGGCTGCAATGCTGCTCACCCACCATTGGTCCCTAGAATAGCTCTCTGCGATCTCTTATAGAGGTAGAGAGTGCTTCCGATGACGATGGAGGTGATTTCATGAACACAGCTCGTGGGGTTTCCAGATTCTCATCCTCCTGTATATACCTATGAAGGGTGGCGGGAATCATATGAACCTCGAATTCTGGGAGCACCAGGCTGATGTGCCTCATCTCTACCCCGACCCTTGACTTGGATGAGCAAGGGGTGGGTTCTCGAGCTGAGTCATACTCCGCATCAGAGTCTTAGAACCACATAGGATTGATCTCTATGTGAACTTTATCATAATTCTTCTTCTGACGGCAACGACTCACCTTACTACCCCTGGGTGGCTCCTCGGGACATGGCATATTCCTGACACGGGGTCTTTCGGGTGCACAGGTGCTGGGGCAGAGAGGGTTTCTACCTGAGAAAGCTGGGGTGTGAGGAGAACTAGGACCAATGTCGAAGGGTTCATGGGGAGGACGTCCAAGGATATCACTAGAGAGGGAAAACATCATCTAGTACTGGAAGGAGCATGAGGAGGACCTCCATGCTTGGTGCTGGTGGAGCGAGGCTGGCCATCACCCCTCTTGTTTTCGGGGCGAGCAGGACCTTCACCGACTGCTGAGAGGATGCAGGGAGGATCCCCATGTTGGAGATAGGCCGGATGTGCAACATCCCTACACAAGTGGTTGGGAGCAGGAGGAATGGCTCCATATCCAATGTAATCGGAACAAGAGAGGCTTTCGTGCTGAGTATCACTGCCGCAGGGCAGACCTCAATTCGGATTTGGGGTGGCATGGGGCAAACCTCCCTACTGATCCGTGAAGTGTGGAAGGCACATGCTCTCTATGGTAGTGGTACATGGAGGATCTCAGTATGGGGTGTTACTGTTGCGGGTTGGTTTGCGGAAACCACTCAATTTTGCCAGCGACCACGAGAGTCGACCCATCCTGCCCATGGGGCGGTTGGGGCCTCGATCTTAGCCAGGCGTATAAGTTCCCCTGCTCGGTGTATGCAAGGAACTGATAGTATGGGTCAGAGGTGTATCGGGCCATAGCAGCCATTGAATTTTTGCCCCTTGGTGTGTGTCCTCCTCAGCTTGCACCCAATGCTGGCATCAGGTCGGACGAACTGAGGCTGGTGGTGCATGTGCATAGCCTACCTACTCCTCATTTAGTAAGACCTAGTGGCAGCGCTGACGCGTCTGAGTGGGAGCCCTTGCTGGGAGTCATCGGAATGGGACTCTGAATGGGCTGGGCTGGACGTCGCCTACCTCATCAGCGTAAGGTAGGGAGTCATCAAAGTACTATAGGGACAAGCTCTCGAAGCGATTGTATGTCGGAGTGGGGAGAAGTGGCTCCCTGAGCGGCCCTTATGGGAGACATTGACGGTGAGGTGCGGAAACGTCCAGGTCTAGGCGGGCTATATCCCATGTAGGGATGATGCCCTCGTCCTCGTAAAGATGCATGAGGTCATCAATTACCCTTCGTTGGATAATTTCTTATGGGGAGATGGGGCGCGGGTGCCCCATGATCATGGACGCAGATGCCGTCATAGAAGCGGTGAATCCACGCAGAGTGGTTGTGCTGGCATTGCCCCTGACCCAGCGTAGACTGGCAGGTGGTGATCGCATTCCTAATGCAGTAACATGATTCCTAAGAAGTAGGGAGTTAAAATCGTCAGTGCTGAAAGAAAAAGGAATCGATGACCAATTCCCGAGTTCCATACCATCTTCTGTGATCTATAAGAGGGATCTACGCTGACAACATCACAGAATAGGATGACCGACATTCATCTACCCCAAAATCTGGTGAGTTTCACGCCAGGTCCACTATTTGTTTTGCAGGACCCAGTGCCAAATAGTAGGATATGGTGACACATAAATCTATTGATCCCTCAAGAACAAATAATCTCTATATTGGGCAGAATAAATTCACGTCGGGTTCACCATTTCTATTTAAGACACTTTCGACAAGGCGCGCGCATCCATCTTGTTTGGGGACGAGTGGCGCAGTTTTTGTTACCCCACATTCCCGCTTTCCAATGGGGGGAGGCATCTGCTCCTTATTCAAGGATGTCTGATACTTGATCAAAAAAGGATTATGGGAAGTTAGTTATTTCTTTCATGGATTCCTCCTCGAAACTCGTCCCCTAGTCCGTGTCTCCATCATATACTGAATACGTTGTTCGTGAAACTATTCTTGGCGCCATATCTTCATGGTCAGTAGTTAATTACACTACTTCTGTCAGGACATTCCTTGGGGTTCGGATGGTGCAGAAACCTTATGTTAGGGGATTAGTGACATTTGGCATCACTGGCGTGTCCAGACGCTGGGGGACTGGTATGTCTGTCTTATGTCACTTATTTTAGGGCTTCTCGAGGGCGCGGAAGCCAAATAAATCCCACATCGAATGCGAGGAATCGTATTCCATGGGCATGTATCTGAGGGTTTCCTCAGTCTCCCATGTTTAACATAGGGTATGTCACATGTTTATCATCCTATGGAGATAGTTACACCCAAGTCGTCCCTTCCAACATTTTCCTTAGGCATCTCATGTTTATCATGAGGTAGGCCACAAGTTTGACGTCTTTCAGATATAGATCGGGCTGATTAGAACACTGACTAGAGTGTTTCAGATGGAGGAACCCCCTAGAGGGAACACCAATATTGGGACTATTATGTGGGTGGCCTCCCAAAAGATGTTTGTTGGAACGGGGAATGGGGTGGCATTATACCACTAGGATGTGGCAGCCCAGGTAAGAATCAGGATGAATGGTGGAAGGTTCTATGAATTGGATGGTGAATGGGATGCAACTATCATAAGGATGATGATGGTTTTGGTATTGAGCCTCGAAGAGGCTACCTATATATCCTCGTGGTAGGGAATAAATGTCCACGTAGTTCATACGATGATGACTTACCACCAATTGGGGTTTTCAATGGTTTACCACTAGATGAGATCGCAATGGCTTACCATTGAATAAGGTGCCAATGGCTTACCGCTGGATGGCGTTTCAACGGCTTACCACTGATTGGGGTCACAATGACTTACCGCTGATTATGGTTACAATGGATTACCACTGAATGGAATGGAAACAGTTTAACACTGAAATATGTCCATATTTTTTCATCGTGCGGGGCGGGGTGAACCGATGTAAAGGGGGTCCGAACTGATGGCTGTTAGGCTTGAACCTTGTGGAGGCTTCCTATGTACCAAAAAATGCCAATGATCAAAGACCACATAGTTCAGAATGGCGAATACAGTTTAACCTCATGCATAACGGGGGTGAACCGACGTGAAGGAGGTCAGAGAGACCAGAGTGGTGGGCTTGAACCTCATGGAGGCTTCCAACATACCTTACCTTGGAAAGGATCAAAGTACTCGTAGTTCAGGATATGGGTGCATTTGGGGCTTACGCTCTGAGGCAGCCCAAGGTGTTGGTGAACTGTCCAGGAGGAGTGTTCAGATTACTAGGTGGTGGGATTGATCCTCGTGGAGGCTTCCAACGTACCTTGCCTTGGAAATGATCAATGTCCACATAGTTCAGGTGGCCGTTAGGGGCTTACAATCTAGGATGCCCAGGGTGTTGGTGAACCGGCGTGAAGATGGTCGGAATGACCGGGGTGTTGGGCTTGAACCTCAGGGAGGCTTCCTACGTACCCTGCCTTGGAATGGATCGACGTCCACATAGTTCAGGTGGCGGTGAGGGGCTTACACTCTAGACTGCCCAGGGTGTTGGTGAACTGACGTGAAGATGGCCGAAACGACGTGATGTTGGGGTTGAACCTTAGGGAGGCTTCCTACGTACCATGAATTAGAAAGGATTAATGACCTCGTAGTTCATGTGGTGGTGTGGGGCTCAAACTCTAGGATGTACAGGGTAGATGTGATGGTCTGTGCTCACTCTAATCCCACGTGAGTCATGCTTGGTGTGAGAAACATGAGATAGCAGAGACCTGATGATCACTCCATGAAATGTGTATCCATGGGAAATGGAGTGGGGGTACACCCGTTATTAACATCCCAAAAAGGAAACAAGGTCTTATGCGGGGTTAGCAGCCTGAGAAGTCAAGACTTACTCCAGGATGGAGGCCCGATGGTGACAATCCACAGCGGGAGAGGGGCATGGGACCAAAGAAAGGAGAAGCACCGTTCCCCACCACAACCTTCACCAGCCTTGGGGACCGAAGAATAAAGGAGGAGCCGGGATGCTGCCTTCTACAAGAAAACTAGGGTTTACATCGATATGGTTTCCCTTTACCTGCGGACAAACACCACTCCCATTAGGAGGATATCATCCCCTGTGGAGACCTGTGGGCATGGAGAATGTCCAAGGTGGGAGAACCCACATGTGAGGCACGTGGCGAGGTCACAGTTTAACTTCATGTGCTGAGGATGAGGGTGTTTAGAAATTTAACATCATGCCACTTGGACGAGGTGGGTTTTCTCCGCACCCCTAGGACATACATAACTGGTACCCTATGCTCCTTGGTGCAGAGAGGGGACAGGAAAAACCATGGTGAGGGGGTTTCATGGAGCGAACCATCTAGGGTCCCTTGTTTGCATGGCTATGCGAAGAATAAATAGCCGTTGGCGTGCCTATGCGAAGAAAAATGAGGCGAAGCAACGCAATGGGAGATATCATCCAGGGGACATTGAAGTTACTTCATGTGAACCTAAGAGGTTTCATGGGTAATGAGTATATGGAGAAGGGGTTGTGGGCATGGGAGGCGCCCAGAAATGATGCCCGGAATAGGGACATCACGACCACACAAGGAGAGAGGCCTTGAGCACAATAGAGAACATTGAACTAAAAAGGGGCCGGGTCGGCACACACAAAGAATTGCGCATGCTAAAAAGACCTGACCGGCGCGCAATTGAGCGCTAGGGGTGAAATAGAGTGCGTCAGAGCGCAATTCCTTTTAGGTACTGAAGAAATAATTGTGCACAATGGGAAGGGATTGCGCGTGAGGGAAGGGATTCGAGAGGATTTAGACAAGGATTAAGCCCGAGTAGTTGCGCGCAAAGGCGGTCCCCCGGGCGACCTAGTGTGAAAACTTTATTACCTAAGATCTATCATCTTTGCGTTCACAAGAGAAGAATTTCACACGAGAGAGGCGGTTCAGATTCATCAGGCTGATGTCAATGCGGGTGGCCTTATATTTATAGGCGCACGGGATTGTGGGTCCACGAAAAAAAAAGATTTGGTCAGAAATATTGCGCATCTCGATGTTGGCAGCTTGAAGATCAAACATGAAGAGCAATGGTGCGAATAGTTCCGTGCCCGCATGGAAAATTGTCGCAAATCCTAGATTTTTTCGCGTGGGGTGGATTTTTTCGTGCCGCCCCTCCTGGACCCCCGGAACGGATCTCCAGTTTAAAATATGGCTTCACTTTGTCACGTCCGAACCTTCCCTATTCCTAGAGAACTTTTTGGTGTCTACAATATTATTCAAAATTTAAATGGAATGTCCCCGATTTATCTCTAAAATATATCCTCAGGTTTACAAAAAGGATAGAGATAGATGATGTTTCAATTTTCTTATAATTCCTCTCAGGGCAACCCGATAGGATTCCAAATGACTATTTAATCCCTACGTTTCCATCGTAATTTGTAGGTTCCAGGATCAATTCAAAATAGACGATGGAATCACCTATATTTTTTAAAAATCATGATTTTCTATATCTCATTAGGATTTTATTTTGGCTATCTTTTTAGGCCTTCTAAATATATATTATCTATTTCACCATGACAAATTCATCATTTTATATTTTTTGACTCATATATTTTTTCTTTAACCACATCAAAATACTCTGTAGAAAATGTAATGGGATACCTCAATGGGATCCTATGAATATGGACACAACATGTGCTCCACTCCATCAATTTTTTAAAAATCCATGTTTCATGCACTAACTCCACTTAATTAAGCAACTAAATCCACCATGCAATAATATTCCCAATCTTTCTTTAAACAATAATTAATTTATTTCATTTTTCATTTTATCTCCATTTTGAAATATTTTTAATTTTAAAAAGATCTTTATTTTAACGTTTTTTGTATGTGTTTTTTCATTTATATATAGGACATGCCTTAATCACCATGAAATATTTGGTCTTATGGTGTAGTGAAAAATGCATTCCACAGTGCCCCAATCCACACTCACCCTTTCCCTATCCATTTTCCCTCCAACGTAGACTGTGATATTCCTAAGAGAGTACCACACTATATTAATCAAACATATTATACTTTTACTCTAAATATTTCAAAACTCACCCTTTCACAATCAATACAAAATACATCAAAAACACCATAAATATTATAATAGTTACACCATTATTAATAATATAATTAATGAAAAGAGTATATTTTTATCTATAAATGTTATAATATCATAGCTCTATTCACTCTATTGTAACCAGATAGGTACTATTTATTGTCCCAATCAAGAGACACCTATTTATAGTGGTTTTTTAACAGATTCAAGTGTTTATGTTAATTCTATTGAGAGTCCATTTATTCATGTAAAAGTAGAAAAAATATAAAAAGGACTTGGAATTTTCCATCCTAATAACTAATAATGTCCGATGAACACCATAATCAATGACCTCAAAAATATTAATATATGGTTTTTATAAAAAAATAAGAAACCTAAAATTGAAAAAATATAATTATATTTAAAAAAGAACTCCATTGGGATTATTATATATATCAGATACTAAAATGAACGTTAATAAAATAAACCACCACCTCATCATGATTCTTAGCCTACTCTTATCTCTGAACTCCTATATCAATGTTCCAAAAAAATCCAATATGTGACGTCCTAGACCTGGATGCCACATAATGCTCGCCCTTAGCCTGGTAGGGTTGCAAGGCCCCAAGCGCATCTCCTTGAATGCTAGAGGTTACCGACTAAAATTGAGTGCAGAGGGTGTGTACATGGTGGTACAGTGCCCTTATTACCAGATTGTATCTCAACAGATAGATATAGACGAAGGTATATAAAGGAAGAAATATAACTAAACAAAAGAAGTAGGACAAAGTGATAAATATGAACGAATAAAAATATATAAAATAACTAGAAAAACTGATGATGATATGGAATTTCACTCAAAACTAGATAACATTGATACTAGATATTATGCATAACATGGTCCACAAAAGTTTAAATGAAATCAAAAAGCTATCCTAGGCATCCCAAGCTCCGGCTCGACCATATCATATCAATATCCATCATAGATAGGAAGAAACAAAGTGTTCGAAGCTATATGATTTCTTTTTTCAACACCTATATTCTTGTAATATAACCCTTGTACCAAATGGAGTCTGGAGAGGGTGTGAGATAAATCTTAGTGGGCCACCACCAATAGTTTCTATAACATCTAGTACATTTAATGGAAGTGTAATAGTGTGAAAACATGCATATATAATGCAAAGTAGTGCAATATAACTAAATTCCCAAGTACCTGCTTCATTCCATAACTAGTTCCTTAACACGTAACAATTTAATTCATTTATTATTACTAGTTTACAAATAAGTCACATGATACCCATAGTGATGGTTCTCATATTTAACAAGGCCACATGTAATGATATGTAATAATTATTTTCCATGGTAGTTACCAAGTAAACATAGATGTCAAGGTTCTCCAACACATAAATTAATGTATCCTAGTTAGGGGTAAGAGTGTAATACAAGGTTTATTGACAAAATAATTCCACAAAAATATGCCTAACGAGTCCAAGGAATTCATCCTAGGTAAAACTAGTCTAATAAATGAGTATTCCAAATGGGATTTAACCATGGATCCTATTATTCAAGTCTTTATACAAGGAGTGTATCTCATTAATCATTTAATAATACATTATGGATCCTATGGTGTCATACCAAGCATCAAAACTTAGAAAATTATTTTGTTCTAGGTTGGTGCCAACGAAGGACATTTGTACCATTGAATCAGAATGGGGTTCCCTAGTGATTAATGAATTACAAATAGAATCCAATATGAGATCGAGTCAGACCACTTCAATTTTATAATTTTGTCATATAATATTTCATAAGCCTCAATCCATTTTCATTCATTAGAGTTACAAGCCTAATTGAGCATGAAACCATTTAATCAATTCTTAATTAATCATTAAATCAATTTGGGTCAATCCTTTTTTCATTAGTTTCACAAGGCCACATAGCATGAAACAATTTATTTAATACATTAATGGAATTTTTATAAATTAAGGTTCACTCTAATACCTTTAATTATCCTGGTATGGGGTTCTAAGGACACGAAACCATTTATTCAATTACATTTTAAAGAGGCAAAGTTGTATACTTATTATACTTGAAAATATCCATTTCCCATTTAATTATGAAATTGAAGCAGTTACCATAGGAGTATCAATATGTGAACATACATGGTACTTTACATTATAAAATTCAAAATTTGAATCCTTCCATTAAATATAGAAAATCTTTCTCGGAGAAAGGTCAAACCCAGGCACACCCGAACAATGGCTCCAATGGGTCATAACACTAAAACAACAATTTTGGAAAAAAAATCCAACATGGGATGGATTGAGTTTTTAGTAAAAACACAAAAAAAATCACATATTTGGAAAGATCATAATAATATGGTTCTAATGATTATAGTGATAGAATTTTAATTCAATAAATGCCACCTAATGAAATTGGTGGGCCTCATACGATAATTACAAAATCCATGAACATGTGGGATGATTTATAGACCACCCACTATAGGATCCTATAACTCTCCTTCTCCAATATTGGACTTTAATTTGTATTGTATTAGAGAATATCTAGAAAAAAGTTGTAATTTATATCACCTCTATAAGAAGTTCGATAACAAGAGAAATGAATAACGACTCAAATGAACTTGAGTACTTACAATTGCACATCCAATGTGAAAAAACTGAATCTAGAATAAATCCTAAATGATGCAGATATCTTGATCCATGGATTAGGAGATAAAAAATCTCCAAAATGATATAAATGGAGGATAATCCAACTAAAAATTGTAATAGAGAAGAAATAGGGGCTCAATTGGATTATTAAGGGAAAAAGGTAAGATTTCCCAAAATCTATCATATGCATAGTTTCCTCACACGGTTATCCAAACTGTGCATAAACCATGGACTGGTAACTGGATAAAGGGGAGTTCCACATCATTTGGCCATATGGTTAGGAGAACCACGAACCAACCATTTGAGATGGATCTTTCCAAAAAATCCGACCATTTACAAGGTATGATATAACCATGCACCCTACCCACCCGGTTTACTCTAACTATACGGTAAGGCCTTTTTTTCTAAAAATATGGGTTATAGGATCTAAACAATCCGCAGACACTCTCGTGACTATCCCTAAGAAACTAAGGATCTATATTAGGTCAAAAATAAACAAATGGAACTGAAATAATAAAGGATCCATACATGGGTGAAAATTGTGTTCATACAGTCCTCCCCCCTTAAAATAACCCATCCCTCGTTTCATCTTCTGGAGGTGGAGTGATACTATTTGAGAAAAAATTTTCAATTGGGCACATACATTGGACTATATCACCGAAGTCACATCTTTTATTTGGTCGTCCTTCCATAGCACCCATACTAGAGGAAAAGACTACACTCAGTGAGCCTTTGTGATCCAGTCAACAATGTGTACTTGATACTCAGAAAAGGTGTAATCAACATCTAACTAAACATCATTGAGATTAAAGTTAGGAGATGGTTCAACATGATATTGGTGATGTTGTGAAACATGGAAGATTTCATGCTTGGAACAATACATCTGAGGTAGTTGCAAACGAAAGGCTACCAACTCGTCTCTCTCTAGAATCTCAAATAGCCACATGTAATGAGGTGACAACATCCCTTGTTTCTATAACCATATATTACCTAGCCTAGGTAATACATGAACGAAAACAAAATTCCCAAAATCAAACTGTAGAGGTCATCAATGACATTCGACAGAAAGTTTCAATCTAGACTGAGTAGTAGTCATAGGATTTTCTATCAGTTAAATCAACTCTGAAGTCTCCTGAACAAGATGAGGAACTAATAGTGCTACCTCACCTACCTCTAGCTACTACATGGGTGAACAAAATGACCTACCATATAAGTTATCAAATGGATCCATCTTAGTTTTCTTTGGAAATATTTTATTATAGGTGTACTCAAGGATAGGGATATGATTCCCCTAAGAACTGTCAAAATCAAAGGAACATGATCTGAACATATCACCTACAACCTGAATCTCCCATACTAATTTTCCATCATCCTGAGGGTGAAATTTTTTTCTTAGAAGCACATATTCTCCCATAACTATTTTTAATCCCTATTAGAACTGTGATGTCAAATGATCTTCCCTATCTGAAATGATAGTATGAGGTACCCCATGTAGTAGTATGATCTCACAGACATACAATATTCCTTGTTCATCAATTGAGAAAGTCCCCTGAATATAAATGATCAGATCCACTTTCAACATTCTTTCATTGAAAACCCATACAATGTCTCTACCTCTAAGAAACTTAGGTAAACTGATTACAATGTCCATGGAAACATCTTCCCATTTCTATTTTGGGACTGGAAGCAGCATTGACTTGCCAAAAAGTCTCTGGTGATTTGACATCACCCACTTACAGGTGGAAAACCTTATGATAAAGCATATTATCAAATGTTTCATCCCAAGCCACCAATATTGGCATCGCATATATCGATACAACACAGAGATACTTGGATGAACTGCTCATTGAGCATCTTGGGACTCTATCATCAAATCCACCCTCATATTTGTATGAATCTTGAAACATCTATGAATGTGCATGATGTCAAATCCACCCATATACAAATCAAGAGGTTGGTCTGCTCCTGATATTCTCTCACATAGAACCAATACCTCAGGATATCAAAATTGTCTACCCTTTACCATCTAAAATATAAAATAGGTGACAATCAAAGATGACATGTTATACTGGTGTTGACTATCATGAAACTCTAAATGAATCTCAGAGAAAAATTCCATTAATTTCCACTCATCACTTATTTCCCATATGGAATGTGTTTTATTTTTCCAACTATGTGCATCAACAACTACATTAGCCTTCCAAGGCATATAGGAATGATCAAAATCTGAGGAATGTAGATATTAGACACAAATTCAGCATCTGAGGTTCAAGTCAACCTGTGTAAAGATGTCTTTGAGGATCTTGTGATCCGTGAACACCATAAAGTGATAACCAAATAGATAATGTCTCCAGTGATGTAGGGCATAGAAAAATGATTCTATCTCATGGTCATGCATTATGTATTTTATCTCATGATTCTTCAACTGCCGAGATCCATATTCAATGAATCTATTCTATTTCATCTACACGCTTATATTCCGATGCCAGATGAATCACAGAAGATGGTCTAACATCTTCCTGGATCTGGAAGGATAACAAGAGGTAATGGTAAAAGGATACATTTCTGCACTTGAAATTATTTATCACACGCTTCAAACTACAAAAACATTACTCCCTTCATTGTATGTATAGTGAGAGGTGATGGAAGGCATGAGTAGTCCTGTATGAAATGCATTTAATATCCATCTATCCCCATGAAACGTTGTATATCAATCATTTTTTGGGCTATTCCCAAGAAACAATATCACTATCATTTTCAGGGTTGACATATACACTTGATTCTGAGATAATATGACCCAAAAAGTGATCTTTTTCGATCCAAAAGCAGCTCCATGAAAAAATGGTGTAAAGATGATTCTCCCTTAGTGTAATCAAAACCATATCAAGATGATTGGAATGATCATTTAGATTATTAAAATACATAAATATTTAATATACAAATACTACAAAAAATCAAGATAGGGGTGAAAAAACCTATTCACCGTATCCATGAAAACGGATGGTGCGTTTTTAAGACTGAATGAAAATGCAAGGTACTCATACATACCATACCTACTATTAAAAGAAGTAAGAGGTATGTATAATGTACTTAATCAAATTTTGTGATATCCTGCCCTTAATTCAATCTAATAGATGTCCCAAGTTTCTCAGAGCTTGTCAAAAAGATCATCTATTAGAGGCATTGGATATAAGTTATTGATCATAAGTTAGTTCAAATTTCATTTATCCACACACATATGCTAGGTTCCATCCGTATTCTTGGTGATATTCATAGGCCAACCACAGGTGGATATACTTGGGCATATAAATCATTTAGCCGCCAATTCCTCTAACTACCTCTTGAGCTCGTGGAGCTCAGTAGGTGCCATAAAATACAAAGGAATGGAGAAGAGATATCCTCCCAGATGGAGCATGATTTTAATTTCAAGCTATCTCAGAGTAGGTAAGCCAAACAATTCATCAGAAAAAACATCCCCAAAATTATATACTACTAGGGGAAATTCAACTTTACATAAATCATGATCCTCTGTAAAAATATTTTCAATATGGTCAATCACATGACATAGACCATGACGGTAATTTTTTTCTCTACCAGGCTAGAAATCCCATTCACCCTTATATAGATAACTACTGCCCTCTAGTGATGTAAAAGATACACTGTGGTGATAGAAGTCTAAAAAAGTGTGATACTGAATCAAACTATCTATCTAAAGAATGATATAGAAGCCTTACACTACTGGAAAATGTACCTATCCCCACGGTTTTCACCAAAACCGTGGGGATAGACCCCCCCCCTATACCCACGGTTTTGGAAAACCGTGGGTATAGGTGAATTTTCATGACCTATACCCACGGTTTGCCAAAACCGTGGGTATAGGGGGGGGGGGTCTATCCCCACGGTTTTGGCAAACCGTGGGTATAGGTCATGAAAATTCACCTATACCCACGGTTTTCCAAAACCGTGGGTATAGGGGGGGTCTATCCCCACGGTTTTGGTGAAAACCGTGGGGATAGGTCTGGGATAAAATACCTATACCCACGGTTTTGAAAAACCGTGGGTATTGGTCAATTTTGTGTCCGCGGGAAACTTTTTTTTTCACGGGAAGGAATTTTTTTTTGCTGGAACCCTATACCCACGGTTCTTCCCTCTATACCCACGGTTTTTATAACTATATTTAACTAAATATATATATATATACATATATGTGAAGTTAGGGTAGTGGTTAGACGCGGTGTTTGCAGCGAAGAGGTTGTAGGATCGAAACTCGGCGCCTGCATTATTTTAGGACCTATACCCACGGTTTTGAAACCGTGGGTAAAAGCCGTTGAAACCGTGGAAATTCTCTATGTTTCGGTGACACGGTGGCAGGACACCTATACCCACGGTTTTCCAAAACCGTGGGTATAGGCTGGGGACCTATACCGACGACGTTCCAGCCCACGGTTCCCAAAACCGTGGGTATAGGCTATACCCACGGTTTTGAACCGTGGGTATTGGCCATTTTTCCAGTAGTGTTACCTCTATAGAATAAATAGGTTCCCTAAGAAAGGATAAGTGGATACCTCAAGGAGACAAATCCTACATTGGTGTATTCCCTCTAACCTCACTCATAATGGTGTATCTAGTTTCATTACACCAAAGTAATATTATATCTCTAGTATGATAATTTCCAATATAGATACAAAAATAAATGAGTTTGAAACAACAATATAAAATGAATAAGATACATTATTAGATTCAACAATAATAATACCTCATACTATAGATGATCCTATAGCCTGATCATTGGCTATCAACTGTAGTGCAGGTAACTAGCCTGGTCCATAACCATGTGCACCAACTGAAATACATATATCATAACTGATATTTTTGGCACTAAGAGTGATTATGGGTATGACTACTGTGGCCCGACCTCCTCCTCAGCAAGTAATTATGGTGCTATTCAAACTCACTGCTTGATGTGGCACAAAAAACCCCACTCATAATGGTGGTTTTAGTGAATATCCTTTCCACTAGAAGATGGTGGTAAGGTCCTATGGAACATTTGATGATTCCCCATTTGACCGTAATCCATACATTCCATTGGGTCTCTATGATAATGGGGTTTTAGGTGCCTCAATCTTCCACACTAATGACACACCGTTGAGTTATCACAGTAGGTACTATAGTTGCCATTGTCGTGTTGAAAAACCTCGATTGAACGCTTACTGCCACCAAAATAACCACTAGCCTGACGGGGCACTGATTCTCTATTACAAGTACTACTGTATTTCCTCAAGTCACACTCAATTATAAGATCATAATTACCTATTTATGAAAAATTAGATAGGAAAAATACATTCACATGGGTATATATTTCGTTCTCAAGCCAATCTTCGAAGCATCTATCATGTGAAATCTCATCACCGGCTAAAGGTGTTGAAAATAATTGTAACACAATGAAATGTGATTAATACTTCATAACTAATATATAAACCTACTCAAGATGAAATAACTCTCTCGCTCTATCTTTTCTTAGTGTATGAGGAAATAACTATTCATATAAGGTAGTATGGAAATCACCCCACGACATGCTATGATGACGATGAGAATGGGTAATCACATACTACCAGTTCTTGGAAAAATCGTGCAACATGTATTTGGAAAGCTTGATCCTACATCATAGAGGCATCTAAAGATGTTAAAATATTGATAGGGAGGCCTCTATATTAGACTCAACAGCTTGTGGACCACCATTCCCTAAGAAAGTAAGAGTATGCTACAGTTGGAACTCACGAGTCAGATCAGCCATCATAAGTGCAACTCATGGAGCACCATTCCTGGACAACATCATATTTTGAAGACTATCACGACCATGCTTCTAAGTTCTCATATCAAGTACAACAGTTGGTTTCTCATGTGTCACTTCTAGAGGTAATGCTAGTGGCTCAGGGTCCACCACATCTATAGCCTGGTTTTCACCAACTTTCTATCATATGATACACAGATATAATTGTGGAATTGGTCTATAATTTCCAAGAACACACCATCGAAAAATAATTAAAGACCTGAATTGAAATAATTCTGAAGATATACCAGGAAACGCTCACTACCAATGGCATACTACCCCCCAAAACATGCTTATATGGCCAGGTATGGGTAAGTGGTCAAGTATATGTATCTTTTAATTTATAAATTTAATCACCTAGTTCACCCCTTTATAATTCATAAACATGTCAAACTAGGATAACGATGTGAAGCATTTTAATTTTAGATGTCATGTTTCAATTTATATTGGATATCCCTTCTCCTTGAATTATTTCCAATGCACCTTGTCACTAAAAATAATTCCCATTTATTTATATTAATATGGGTTGACTCGATAAATTACTCATTCTGACACATGATGGCCCACATACCTCATGAATTGAGACAAAAAATTAGTTAATCACAATAATTAGTAATAAAAGTATAAGATAACTATCACAACATAAATTCATAATCACAAGCAAATCTTGTAATGAAAAAAATTAACTTCTCTTATATGTTCGAGAAATATGCATGACATATGAAATCTAGGTGCCTATAATTATTCATGTAACAATGAAACTACCACTCGTATCATCCGAAATTTTTTTAAATTGAATCTCAACCATTATAATAATCGACAACACCGCAAAAAATGTGAATCACCCAATGGTGAAATAATTTCAACTATAATAGGAAAAAAACAATAATTATACTTTGGGTGACTTAGATTTTAGCCCTAGCATTGGTTTGTGACATACATTCCTTACTTATGACCATGCCCCAAGCATTCATAATCTCTTGACTATTTTCACCAAATAGTAAAGAAATAAAAGAAAAAACTTTGTTACCACATTGTGACATCCTAGACTTAGATTCCAATTAATGGGTGCCCTGAGCCAAGTGGGTCACATGGTGCATCTCACAGAATTCCAGAGGCTGTCAACTACTAGTGAGGGCCTAAGGTGTGTCCATGGGGGAGATTATTCCCTCATTACAAGAGTGTATCACATCAGATAGATATAAACATAGGTAAATATAAGAAATAATATATGTAAATAGAGGATGATAAAATTGAAAAATACAAAAGGATAACAATAACTAAAATAATTGGAATAACTGATGATCAAATGTCATGTCACTATAAAACTGGATTACCTTGATACATTATAGAAGGTATAACATGTTCCAAAAATGTATAAATGAAATCATAGAGTATCCCAAGAATACCCAGATTTAGATCTATCATCTGCTATCAAGATACATCCTAAACATCATGAAATCAAGTGATCAAATCGGTATGATTCCCCTTTTCAACACATGCATTAATGTAATCTTCCGTGGGTACCATATAGTTCCTAATAAGGGTGTGATATAAATATCAGTTGTCCACCACCAAACGTTTTCATAGCATCCATACCATGTAATTAATGTGTAATAGTAGGAAATTATTCAAATATAAAGCAAAGAATTAAAATATAAATAAATACACAAGTACATGATTCATCCCTTAGTTGGTACCTATACATGTAACCAATTCATTAATTGATTATTATCAATTTAAAAATAAGTCACATTATAGCCATATTTAAGGTTCCGAGATATAAAAAGGCCACCTATGATGATATTTAATAACGATGTTCCACGTTAGTAAGCTAGGAAACATAGACCTCAAGGGTATCAAACTCATAATTGACTATATCTTGGTTAAGGGTATGAGTGTGATCCAAGGAGTATATTTTGAGGTATTCCACAATAAGATGCCCACTGATTCCAAGGAGTTCATCCAAGCTAAGATGGTGCTAATCAATAACTGGCCTAGATGGGCTCTAACAATAGAACATACATGTCGAAGCTATATCCAAGGAGTGTATCCAAGGAATCCTGTAATAATACAAGAGGAATCATATGGTTTCATATCAGACATCCAATGGTAGAAAAAGATTTTGTTCTAGGTGGCTGTCAACCTATGTAGGACTTAAACTTGAATTGGAATGGGGTTCTCAAGTGCACAAGGAATTCCCTATGAAATCTAAATATAGATTAAATTAGGCCAATCTTTTTCAATAATGGTGTCATATAATATTTCATAAGGTTCTAGACATTACCTTTAATTAGTGTGATAAGGATAATTGAGCATGGTACAATTTAATCATGTTTTAACTTATCAATATGTTTATCTGGATCAAGTCATTCATTTTATTAGTGTGACAAGGCCATGTAACATAAAACCATTTTTTAATCAATTTAATGAATTTTCATAATTTTTGTTTTATTCTACTACCTTCATTTTACATTGTAAGGGGTTTTCTGAACATGAAACATATTATTCAATTACATTTAAGAAGGATAAGTCATATACTTAGTATAATTTCCAATTTTCATTTTACAGTTAATAATTATTTTGAAGAACATGACATATGTGGGACTAGTTGTGAGAATAAATGGTACATTACCTTATTCAATTCAGAATTTAAATCAACCTATTGAATACATAAAATCTTACCCTTAGATGGAAAATCCGAGGCACACCTGAACGACAGATCAAACATGTTAAACTATTAAAAAACCATTATTGAAAAATCATCCTACATGGGGTGGATGCAGTTCTGGGTGTAACTACTAAGAAGCATTCACATATTCATAAGGATAACAACCATACAGATCTAATTATAATAATCAAGGAATATTAATTTATTTGATGACACCTGATGGAATTAGTGTGCCCCACACGACAATTCCAAATTCAATGAACGTGAGGGATGAGTTATAGACTAACCAACTTATGATCATATGAATCTCATTCTCCATTTTATTATATGAATTATCTGTGATTAGTGTAGTTTTGAGAAAAAGGAAAAAACACTCGTACCTTGATAACTAGGTCGAGAGCAGGACAGACGATGAATGGCTTAGATGGACTCGAGAAATTAATGTTGCACATATCCAATGTGATGAATGGAAGCTAGAACTTCCACTGGATGAATGAGATATCGTGATCCCTATCTTAGTCATTCCAAAAGCTCCAAAATGGGAGAAATATAGACTAATCTTGTAAGAAATCTTATTAGGGAAGAAGGAGGGGCCTAACTAGACTATCATAGGAAAAATTTAAATTAGCCAATATTTAGCATGTGTATGGTTTGCCCACATGGTTTTCCAAACCATGTGAAAACCAAGCATAGGTATCTTGAGAAATGGGCATACTGAATGGTTAGGTAGCATGGTTAGGTATACGATTCACAAATCATTTGACATGGCTTAGGCCGAAAATGCAGAACATCTGTACAATTAGATATATCCATGCTCCTTACTCATATGGGTTAGTCGAACTGTGAGATAAAGATATTTTCTAAAAAAGACATGATCATGGCTCTGAACAAGGATGAGACACTTTTGGTACCCTTACAAACCCACAAGTCTTCCATATTAGGTTCAAAAGAAAAAATTAGGCTAACATTTTAAAGGATCTGTACTTGGGTGAAAACCTATGTTCTCACAAAAAACAAGGAATCTTCCCTCTCGGTACCAACAAGCATGAGTTTTTCTCATGTACCAATGTTCTTGGTATATCATAGTGGGGTTTTAGTCGAATATAGTAGGCACCACCATTGACATCTCTAACACCACTGTTATATATAGTGTATGTGCAACATCATTTTCATTAAAAAATAAAATAAAAAACAAAAAATAAAATAAAATAACTCATTATCTCTCCTCATGCTCTAAGGTGTCCTCCAAGATCTACCATACCAATGTCGATCAGTGTAGAATTTCCTTGGGAATGATACATAAATGATATATCCACTTGGGAGAAATATTTTTCCACCATGAAATATTTCACATAGGAACGCTGTGGGGAGTAGTGACCCTCCAAGAAAGATCTCATTTAAACACAAAGGGGGAAGAGAGGTCCACCAATATCTACATCATGTAAAATAGATCTATATAGGATCAATTTTCCCTAAATAATCTCATCTCAAACACATAGATATAGGGACATCCCACCAGAAGTATATCATTATAATAATCAGAATGGGTATAAAATTGAAATCTACTAATATAATAATATATTATAAAAATGTGGGGGGGGGGGGGGGTAAACAACCCAATATGCAATACCAACATGTATATTATTCATTGGGGGGAGATAAGTGGAACAATTTATAATAATATCTTGTATTATTACCATCTAGAGAATATGATCCTTATTCCCATGGATGTTCTTGGTGGTTGTTGCCCGGACCTCAAATGGTTGGATTCGATAGATTTATATCTCAATTGGATAGTCTCCTTCTTCTAGAGCCATTATGTAGTCACAGATAATGACCATTAGAATACTCATTTCTAGAATCATCCTATGATAGTTCCCCTTATTTTCCTTCTATCTTTTTTTTCACTGATTGGGTTTGGTTTGATGTTCCATGTAAATTTCTATTGTCTTTTCTAGATGGGGATACATTAGGACTTGTCTTCTCAATTATTGGTCTCCCCAGATCTGATCCACCATTATATGGTATCCCATGTCATTTTTTATTTCTCCTTCATTCAAGATTCCTTCTAGTCGTGTTTTATGTCTCCCATGACAATGTGGGTGGTGCAAGTTACCTCTATAATGGTGGTTTGATTGAGTACCCCAGGTTGTTCCTGGAGTTCAACAGATTTAATTGGGCCCGTCGTGTTGTCCATTATACCCTATGGTGTGGATTTATTGTCCTAAGGTGTGGTGAGGGTGCTGCATCCGAAGGATGGGTGATGTTAGTAATTTTTGTTTTCACGAGGTTTAGTATTATTTTGAGAGGCCATTTTTTGGATTTTGATTGCTTTTAATGGTTGGGTGGGTCTGGTATGTGATGTTGTTCCTTTCTCGACCTGATTATAGCTTTTTTTGGGTGTGGTTTGCATTGTTGGTTCTAACAATACCTCAAATTTAATCCTTTAAAATCTAAAAAAATGATTGGAATATGAGAATATCATTGTAATAGAATTATATCCCACACCAAAGGGGGGATAGAGTGTTAATCCACAAAAAATTCTCATATATCATAAACGCATGGTATGAAAACTATCCAAAACACTGCACACATTACATAGGTCAACCTATCATGACCAAAATCTATTCCCATAACCACATTCAAACTATGGTACACCCATGATATCCATTATATTCTCATCCAACATGGTGTTATAAGAACATTATGTCACCCACTATGGTCCCCTAGGTCACATAATGATTTGGACTCCCCACATGAGATCTACTATCAAATTCCCAACTCTTGGGAAAATCCTATATCTCAAAGGGAATAATTTCTCTGAACATATGCATTCTCACATGATGGTATGATAAAAAAAACTGGATTTATAATGCATATTTTTAGTCCCCCATTGTATTTTGGTTGTATTTATTATTAATAGATCAATATATGATAATTGTTGAAGAAATTGAGTAAAGTAAACAACCTTCCTGGTGAGAAGGAGATGGAAATATGGATAATATTGGGATGTTTAGAAAGATTCAAAGAAAAACCCCCCATCAAACTCAATCCGTTAGTTCTAGTCATTGAATGCGATTCGGCAGATTGGGGGTATGTTGGTACGTTAGGAGCATTTGAAAATAATTTTGATTCTAGAATAAATGGTTTGATCGTAATGATTAGTTATATCTGAGTCTACATGTGATACAAATTCTAATGATCCTTCTCTAATCTGATAGTTCTCTTAAATCATGATTAAATCGTGAAACAAGATGGAGTTTGGGGAAGAGTGGAGAATATGATGTGATGTATAGTAGATACAACTCATCAGTGTGGGGGAAATTTGACTCAAAAGGATGTTGATCATTAGTAATATAATCATCAGTGTTATAATGATATTTTGATGGAATATATCTTGCTAAAGTAAATGAAGTCAATGTTAACCCCAATCCACCTTATGAGTTATGCCACCAATTTTTCATAAAATATTCTGACACTGAATCATTTTAAAAATACTTAGTATCTTTAATTCATTGGATAAAAAAGATCTATTAGAGGTATAATTGATTTTTAATGATTTGGTGATTGATGAAATATATGATATTAGAGGCTGATTAACGAGATGAAAATTAAAAATTTAATCAGCCATTGTTATCAGGGTGAATTGTATTTCTATTGGGCCATGTAGAAAAGATATAAACTATTGATTGTTTCTGAATAAGTATTGAAGACTCGTTGGAATGGCACTCACATAATTATCTCGATGTAAAGCAGAGATTGATCTATCATATGAACGTCGATATCAATAAGATCATCATATGATAAACATCTTGGGATGTGGAATTATTGGTCTAATGAATTGAAAAAATGAGAAATACTTTGAAGATATTTGAGATATGTTTTTGAAAAGGTGTTTGTAGTGAATATACCATAGTGTGTTCAACATTTCACATGTGCTAGATATCGAACAATTATGGATAATGTATTACAACTCTGATCAAACTATTTTTTTCAGGTTTAAGATAAGGAATATCAATGAAGGTGAGGTCCAATACAATCATTATAGTAACTTCAATCGGATGACATTTCATCAAAGAGAGTCTATCAGAGTAAACCCATTAGAGAGACAACCATCATTGTAAGGTTCATCAGACTGAGTTCCATCTGACGGAGTAATTTTGAGAATCGTAATGAGATTATATGAAATTTAAGAAGTAATAGAAGAAGAATAATCATACTGAGACTAATTGGATAGAGACCATTAGATATAGGTTACAATACTAAGGCTAATCTGATTATATTTTTCTAAACAAGTGTGCTGGAAAATGATTCTGGAATAATTTTGAAGACCAACCTGGCTGAGATTCATTTTGGGAATTTATTGAGGAGTATATGAGGATAAATATGGATTCAGTGAATATTTAGAGAACGTTAAAATATTTATAAAGTGTATTAGAAAAGAAAAATGAGTGTTAATATTGTAACTGTAGATACTTACCAGTTACTTAAAATGCTTGGATGTTGGTGGGATGTATAACCAACTGTGGGGAAGTGGGTATGAAAAGGATAGTAGGGAGGTATAACCAACTATATAAAAAATTATTCAACTAGGATTGTAGATGTTTTCATTTCCCATCCCTTTGTAACCACTAAATAGATTGTGAAATAATCCATGTTGGTGGTACTACAAGACATGGAAAGGAGTAGTCATTTGTGCTAATCCTTTTCAATATAATGTTATTCCTTCTCATTAAATTTGATTCATGTGATAGGTAACGTTGAGAAGTTATATTTGATAGGATATTAATAAAAATGGGTTTAGAGAATAGAAAAGATTACTAATGATGTTAAAAACATCATTATAAAATAATTAGGAACCCCTAATTAAACCCCCTCTCAGTAGTCTTGATCCTACTTGGTAACAAAAATTAGTATCAAATAATTGGTTCCCAATATAATACCCATATCCTAGAATGAATAATTAAAATTTATTGAAAAATAGGGATGTTTTTGTTTTTAATGGAATAAAATATCACAGTTGGAAATATTATATGTTACCGTATATTCTTTTATATTTCCAAGATGTTATAGATACATCAATAGTGGTATTTACTCCCATAAATGATGGTTCTATGAATTATTTAGATAATAAAGTTTTTTAATATCCTGGAAAATATTAGAATTATTTTTTGATAGATGTCACTAATTATGCATATTCAATGATTACAGGGTTGTAAAATCTAAGAAAACATGGGCTACATTGAGAAGAAACTATGAATGGAATGATAATGATAAGGAATCAAAGTTAAAATTTTGGATAATTATGTTTTTGGATTCTAAATTTTATGATAATTAATCTATTGATAATTACTTTCAAACATTAAATGCTATTGTAAGTAACATTATATGTTTTTGTCAGGAGCAAGAAGAGTCATCAATTGTTAAGCAACATATTAATAACATTATTGAAATATTTTGTTGAAAATTTTCAGTTTTATATGATCATGATAATTTACCCTTGAATGAACATCAGAATATCCTAGGGTCATATGAAATTATAATATATCTAAACATTAATAAAATGGATGATAAGGAAACAAATTACAATGAATTATTAAATTTCAAAACGATAGATAAATAATCCGAAGAATAATTAATTGATTCAAAAGAAGAGACATAATATTAATATTTTCATATATTATTTTCCAACATTATATGAAATGTAATATTGAAAAATGAGAATCAAAACTATAAAATGTTTAAATTGTGAAGGGAGAAAATATTTTTCATAGAATTGGAAAAGAATAATGTTTAAGAGTATGAGTCTAAATAGGATATTGAGAAAAAATAGAAACAAAAGTTGAAGGAACATAATGAATGTTTTCATTCGAATAATAAAAAAACTTAACTTAGTAGAATAAAGATGATTGATTCCTCATTGGGTGATGAATCTAATCGTCAATTTAACTTCATTACTCAAGTTGGAAATGGATGTAATTTCCCAGATAGTGATGATGATGTTGAATAAATTTCAAAAAATGGAATGGATTCTCCAAGAGAATTAAAAAAAAGATATTGGGAAGAATATTCAACTCAAGAATGGGATAAAGAAGCCCATGAAATATATTATATGCATACCATTAAAAAAATGAATCGATTAAAAAATAAAAATATTAAAAATTTTATTAGATACCATAATATGAATATATGTGATATTGAAAGAGAATAAAAAATTTATGAATAAATAAAAGATAGAAATGATATCCTCGACATGAGAGAATCTACACATGTTGGGTAAATCATATAGAGCATGTTGAATATAACTGAATCTAAAAAATGATAGATGTTCTGAAATAGGGGTTGGCTAAAAAGGACATTATTTTTTAATACCCATTTTTGTCTTCTTATAATAAAAAGTGATATGATAAATATGAGACAAATCATTACCATGGAAATGGAGGTGAAATTGGAAACATCTTTAGAATGTTAAAAAAGTGTTATAGAAGTATTTTTGTGAGAAAACCACATTCACTATGAAATATATGTATTATTCAGAAAATGATCCTCCAAAGAAAAGTGTTCCATGATTTGTGAAGAAACATCAACAACAAAAATGTTCTGATAAAGTTCATTATTTGTCCAAAAAATAAAGATTCAGACGTCGCTATTGGTGATGTAGAGTTTTCGGACTTCTGGATTATTCATTCTTGTATAACATGTCTCTACCAAGAAACAAGTATGAATAAATTTTGATCTATTATGAGTAAAGAAGATGAAATTTTCAATAGAATTATTTGGAACCATGAAATGAAAACCCAGAAGATGAAGAATGATTGGAATGTTACGAAAGTTGACAAAATCAAATATGATTAGTCTGATAAGAAATGGTTCTTAGTTATTTTCCAAGAACATGTTGACATGGATTGAAGATTTTAATATGCAAAAAACATTAGCTGAAGAAAAGGGGAAGATAATGGTTTTGTAATATGTGATCAATGTTGATAAAAAGATATTAAAAGACTGTGGATTGAAAATTTCGAAAATATGATGTGGATCAGATCAAGAAACGCATGCTATAGAAGTTGCTTCACTATCCTACCAGAACAAGAGGTAGCCATGAAAGAGTTATTCCAACCTCATTTAAAAGATGATACTAAATAAGAAAATATTTTTGAGAACTTTATCAAAAGAATATGGAGATGATAGGAAAAATGATGAAAAATTTGAAAAGGATAAAAAGAATGAATAAATCCTATCTAATTAATAATATAAGAAGTATAAGAATAATTCAATACTTAGAGAGGTCTCTTTTTCTGAACGATTATTCTAACAAACTACTAAGGTTCATCTTTATTCAAAAAATATTTGTATTTGTACAAACAAGAGGGGAATTAAAGGAGTTGAAATAATAAAGGTTATATGCGAGTCTATTTCTTCTATTCCAAAAGAATTGAACAAGGTTTCAAAATATGAGTTTTTAATTTTTTGTTTGTAAAACCAATAAATTATTATGTGTTTGTTGAAATGGGTGAATGTTACTTTTATATAAAAATGTATGCTCATATTTCCATAAATATGAGAGTCTTAAAGAAGCATGAAAAGGTATTACATGAATTTTGGGTAAAGGATGTCATTACTACAACACCCCAAGATTTTACAACGTGACTCCTTTTAAATTTAACATCCTTGATAAATGATGATCATAAAAAATGATAAAATATTATTATTGTAGTTATCAAAAAGTCATTGGAATGGATATAATTGAAGAGATGATTTATATTAAGAAAATATTGTTAAAAATGTTTATCAAATTATTTATTTGGTTTCCAATTAATTAGAAATGAAAATAAAAATCAATTGAACATAAAAAATATTTTTTAATAAAAAATATATTTTATGACCACATTAACATTTTATATTAACAATTTAAATTAATCACTAATTATATAAATATATTACTAAAATTTAAAATGTTATATATTCAATCAAATGTTTTTAAATTCATTTAATTAGTTTAATAGGATTAAGTTAAGAATAAACCAATTTTTAAAAATATGACTGTTATTTTTAAAAAATCTAATTCTACAGCATTTTAATAGTGAAATATATTTAAAACTAAATTTTGACTCATTTATAAATTATATTTTAAAAAATGATCACTATTTTTGAAATCATATTATCAATATTTACATTAGATTTTTTGGTATTTTTATGATTACATTTATTTTTTAAAATATTAATGTGACCATTGGAATAATAATGTGACCATTATGAATATTAACATTACCAATAAAATAGTAACATTTCCTATTAAATTATAAATAAAATTGGGGAATCTTATAATTGATAGTATGTTGTAATTATATCATGGAAAATGTAAATTAATATTTTAAAAATGATTAATTAATTGTTGGTATTTTTGTAAGTCATAAATAACTAATTAAAACTTTATAATTAAAAAATTATTTCAAAAATGAAATTTTAAAAAAATTTATTCATAAATTAATAATTTTATATTTTAATTTTACAATAATTTTATGATATGTTAGTTAATTATTCAATGTATTAAAAAATAATTTTTTATTTTCAAATCTATATTTTTTAGTAAATGGTGATTTTAATTTTGAATTAATATCCTCATATTTATAAAATTATATTAATAAAATGGAGTTAATTTTTACGTTTTAGACGTCAAATAATGGTTAGGTTGAATTTTAGGTATTTTTCTAAAAAAATTATCTTATTCGCAAATAGTGAAATACTATAATTTACGGTATATATATATATATTATAAGATAAATACATTATTCCTTTCGTCATTTATACTATAATAACTATAATCTCAAACCACCCTTGATTATTTTAAAATATTTTATGATAATTTCCAAACAATTCTTAGTCCTAAGCCAAAATTACAGTCAAATGAATAAAATATTCACAAAACACTACTCTCATCCACTACAAATACTACCCCACACTAAATATTCTCCTCACACCTTTATGGAATTGAGAAATTTCCAAATTCTTTCCAATAGTCTTCATAATTCAGTTCCTCATGTTTTTCAGTCTTTGGACTCGACAAAATACCAAAACTATTGCCCTAAGGAGGGTCTTGAGGAGGATAAATTCAAGAGGTAAAAATCACTTTCTTTTTCTTTTAATTTATTTTCAAGTTATTTTCCATTTATTATATTCTCCTCACCTAAAATTTTCCATATAGAATGATAACTAAAGTATCAATTATATACTTTAATTCTATCTAGTTAATGTAATATCTATCATCAAACTCCATTTCCATCTCTTTTATTATATTAATGAATACATTGCCTGTGATGTGTTAATTTAACAACATCATGAATTATGCATTTTCATTTCCCATTAATGCCTTTAAGGTTTGTAATAAAACAATTATAATGTTAAAAAATTATATTATCTTTATTTGAGTCTATGTAATGTTCTGAAGACATTATATACTGATGATGTTATGTAATAAAACAAAACTAGTTTGTGATGATAAAAAAATTGGCCAAAATAATCTAAATGATTGTCACTAACCTCTAATATAATGATTTATCCTCACCCCAAATATGCAAATGACTTCTTCTGTATGATCATTAATAACATATAACAACAGTTATGTATATCCATTCCCATTTTACCTGACCTTATATACACATATCCATGTAATCCAATCACGAAATCCAAGGAACCAAATGCTCTCGTACAATAAAATGGAACCGTATAACTCATAAAAAGGCCATAAATGAACATAATAAAATTATAATAAATAAAATACTAGTTGATTTTTTGAATTAATTTTTTAATTTATTTAATCTGATTATCCATAATGTTACGCCCAAGTATACAATGCTTTCTGACAGATGTTAACTATTTTCTCTTCTAACATTCTTTTATATGAGATATGAATTATTCAACACTATTTATTATGTATGGTGAATGTGTAGTGACCTTAGATGTATCCTATCCTGAATCCATTTTTATTCATGGTATTTAATGTTATTTTTGATTATTATTAACTATATGTAGCATAAGATTTGTTTGATAAAAATGGTATGGGTTTCTCCCTAAAGCACCATTTTTCATTTGGGATATGCTATATCTCTCTACCACGTATTTTAATTATTCATTATTTATATATGCATATTCTAAATTATTATTAGATGTTCCAAAATCATATATCTTGATCATATCATGTTTATTTTTTGGGACAATACATATTTTATAGAGTTCCATTTCAATTCCTCTCGTTAAGCAAGCCCAATATAAGGGAACATTCAAATTTCATAACCATTTTCAATTACAATCCATATTATGTTTTAATCTTACAATATTTTATATAACAGAACTATTTTTATCATGCAAAATATTATTATTTCATTTTTTAATTATTAAAAACAATTAATCTTTTGTTTTTTGATAAAGACTCTATAATATTTTCCCTTAAACCTCACCGAAGTTCCTCATTTCTAATCATTCATAAATAATATTTTTTCATGTTTTCCATCAAGTTGGTTATGATTTATTACTAAAAAATAAATTCATTTTACTTACCTTTTCCTTTTTGGAAAATACATGTTTACACTCTGATTTTATGATAAATACAATTGATTATTTCCAAAGGAACCTTTCATTTCCATGTAATAAGGGTATTTATATGAAGAAATTCTCATTTATTTTATTAGAGTACTTTCATATAGTATTATGAAAAACATATTTCACAGTTTAATGTGACACTTTTATTTATAGATATTATTTAATTTTACATATGATTTATACATAGGAATTAGAATTTATTGGAGGGGACAGTAATAGCTCCTCGAAACATCGGTAGGTCTCATAAGAGGGAACAAAATTTGATTTTGTCTGAGGCTTTATGAATTTATTTTATAATGTCTTGGAAGAGGCCTAATTTTTATGTTTATTTTATTAAGAATATGAATTCTATCATTATGATATTATTAATTTATAAATAATGTTATTATTAAACTAATACATTATCAATGGTTATGCTTCATGTTATTATTTATATAGTATTACTTATTTATATTTTATTCCTACCATATTATGCTCAATAAAATGGTTTATTGACATGTGTTTTAGTTATACACCCTGCCCTATTATTTATGTTTATGATTTCATCCACTGTATTATTTATCCTGACTATGAATTTAAGCTAACCCCTTTCTTATGATTTATTTTTTATAGGATGTGAAGATGTAAACTATGAATGACTTTTAGGGATAATCTTGGAGTTTTTTGTGTTTACAATGGAATTTCTAAATTATTTCCCTTTTAATGTCCTAATTTAATGATCTTATATGTAATCAGGATTCCAATACTACTAAATTATTTTGTCCATTATGAATGGTAAAACATTTTCATCCTATAAATGTAATAAAGTAATGCAACGACTATGGGATACTAGGGAATGAGTCTTTAGAATTGATAGCCTTGATTATATAAACATGTTTTCCTACTTCCGGTTTACCCAAATATTCTTATAGTTTTCCCGTTAAAGGATCATTATTAAGAAACTCTTTTTATACTTATGTTCTTCAGAAATTTCAGGAATTTTTTAGATGAAGAGTTATAACCTTTGAAATGAAATAATTTTTCAATAAGTGGAATCCTTTCATAACTACCCCTTTGACATTTATTTTCATTATAGAGTAGAGATTAGAAAATAGGGGTGAGTAGAGATATGGAATATGGGGAGCATGAAAAGAATGGGGGTAAGAAAAAGTTGATAGAAAGTGGTACTGTTTATAAAATTGATGTTGTAGGCATTGAAAAAAAAATTATAAATGGAGATATTTTTAAGCCAAAGTTGTATTTTGGTTGTATTTGTTTTCAATAGTTAAATATGTGGAAAATGTTGATGAAAGTGAGTAGTGTTATAAAACATACCTGGTGAAAAGGTGATAGAAATTTTGATAAAATGACCTTGTTCGTAAAGATAAAAATTGGAACCACTCATCAGACATAATCTATTGGAGTGAGTAATTGGATACAATTTCTTAGATGGTAGGTCTGATAGTAAGTCAGAAGCTGCTTAGAATCATATTGAGTCTATAATGAAATTATTGATCATAATGAGATGTTGTATTAGTGTCTTCATTCGATAAAAATTAGGATGATTATTTTCATATCATTGAGATCTCATAAATCATTAATAAGTACGGATATATGATAGAGTTTGTATATTAGAGGAGAATTCAATGTTATGTATTCTATATGAAACTAATCTATGTGAGGAACACTGGACATTAAATGATGTAGATCATTGGAAAGAGAATCATCGACATGAAAATAAATAAAGGCTATAAGATTGATCTTGTTGAAGTAAAAGATGTCAATGACAACATAGGTCCATTAAAGAGGGTATTCCACTGATTCATCATCATGGATTCTAACACTGATGAATTTTATAAATTTTTGGAATATTTAAGATATCAGATATAGAGTATTATTGTAGGAGAAATTGAGTGATCATGTTTTTAAGACTGATGAAATAGATGAGATCAAAGATCAATGAACATGATGAAAATAAAAAAAGAACTCATCCATTGTCATGTAGGTAAATTTTATTTATATTAGGTCAAGAGGATAAGAAGAAAAGAATTTTTTTAGGAAGTGGGGTAGAATCTTCTAACTGGAGCTGAAAGCATTCTATTGATGTGAAAATGATATCGATCTATCATACGCATGATGAAAAAGATAAAGTTATTATATTATGAACATCATCATTTGTAAGATCATTAGTTTGAGGATTTTTAAAATAATATAAATACGTTGAATATATTTTGGATATGTTTTCATAGTGGTAATTTCTATAAAATTATTTTCAAAATATATGTTTAATTCAATAGAATTTTCACAATGCGTTAACAACAACTTTTTAGTTGGTATAGAGAATCGATATGAGAATACTTTTACTGTTTTCAATATCTCGTTGTAATGAGTAGTATTCAATTTTCCTACTATCTTAATCATAATTAATAATTAGAATAAATAATCATACTAAATAATTGAACTGGAAGAATCTTTGAAAACCTGAAATTTTTTTCATTTATTATAAGATTTGAGATGATTTGAGAAGCTCCCAAAAGTATTTAGATGAGTCAAAGAAGTCATATATGAATACTGAATCAAATTTGAAATTCGGGGTTTATGAATTTAGTTTTGTGGGAAGTAAAATTTTTTTTACTGTATTTTCTATTATGGGGTGCCTATAAAAGGATAGCGTAATATATTTTTATGAACTGTGTTGAACTGTTAATGTGTTCTAGGGCTCTGAAAATTGTTAAACTAGAATTGATATTCCAATAAAACTGTTTGTTTCATGTTGAAGATAAGGAACATCCATCAGAGAGAGTATCAATCCAATCATTGGAGTATGTTCCATCAAATGATTTTTTCTCAATTTGAGTCCATCAATGTGAGAACATCAGAAAGGCATTCATTATAGTGTGGTTCATCAAACTGATTTCCATTAGATAGAGTAATTCTAATCTTCCAATTGAGATTATACTCAATTTATGATGGAAGATCAGATGGATAATCATATCGAGGACCATTAGATCGAGGCCATCAGATAGAGGATACCGAACTGAGGTTGATTGGACTGATTTATTATGGGAAGTTTTTTATGTACAGTTTCTGAAAAAAATTCTAGGACAAACATGCTCGACAAAGAATTTGTTAAGATATATAAGATGGTATGAATTTAATATTTATTTCATATTATATTTTGAAGACGTTAAATGAGATCTGATGTGTATCAAAAGATAATTAGGAAAGAGAAGCTGGTAAATAAAGATACTTCATAGCTGGTGAAATGGATTGTGTGTTTGATGGGGTGTATGACTAGTTGGGGTGAAGTGGATATGAAAATGATAGTTTGTGGGTATAACCAATTATAGTACGATATTTTCAACTAGGATTCTTGAATTTTTAATTTCATGTGACAATTTATTTTGGAAATAATATAGTGAAAGAATCCAAGATTGTGGGAATATCTAATATGGAAAAGAGTTGGTCTTTTTTCAAAACTTTTTAAATACTTGGGTTTCCATATAATTATATTTTTGTACAAGAACGCTAAGGATGAGAAGTATTTGAGTGGATCATAAATTTAAAAATATTTATAGGATAATAAATATTACTATCGAATTTCATAAACATTCTTATAAAACAAAAGGGGACCTCTAATTCCCTCACTCTTAGTGGTCTTGATCCTTTTATGAACACAAAATTCATCATACAAGAGATATTGAATATAACTCATCTCACTTCCAAAATCAAGGATGATTTATTATATCACTCCAAAAAAATAGATATATCATTTCATTTATTAACCTCACCATGTAAAAACATAGTACTTTATGATAAATAACCTCTCTTTACTATAATGTAGTATCAGAATGATACAATGTAACTTCATATTTCACATGGCCTAACCATACGATTATAATTCTAAGTCCATCACACTTCCCAACATGGAGGCATCTAACAAAACCTATCCCTGGGGCTGTATATTAATTAATTGAATATATACTGCACTCATATATATATATATCATGTAGAATATATCATCACTCAACAATATTATCATCAACAATTGAGCAAACAAGCTAGTCTGTAAGGGTACAACATACACAAGGAAACATTCAGACTACTCATGGGGTTTTAAGGGATCATGTGTTTTTCAATACACATGTGGTCACTCAAAAGAGATGAGACCACATATCACATGATATGTAATATATTTTACAAATTAGAGGGAAATTTCCAAGGGCTACATGCCTCAAACGGTTTTCAATAAGTTATTATAATTCTGAAACCAACATCAATCATGTACAAGTGAACTTATCTCTTCAATGAAAATTATCAGTTTCATCCATCCGTAATTTTATACTAAAAACCCAACCATTAATAATCATAAACTGACTATACAAGAGTTATTATTTTGATAAAACTATGAAAACATGGTGGGACTTCTCCAAAAATACATACGGACCTAAAAAACAAAAAAATTCTCATTTTATACAATGTAATTAGTAGTAAAATTAATCACATTTTCCCAAAAACTAAATAATTCGATGAATCATCATAAAATTAATGAAACAACATACTGTAATGTGAGATAATATAATCAAGATCCCCTTTATACATGTTTAAAAAAAATTATATCTGATTGATTCCACCATACCCTAGTGGAATTGGTATGAATCCCAATCCCAGAGATATTGAAATCATAAACTAATTGGGAAGATTATAAAAAAAATATATGCTAAAAATATTAATTAAGAAATGAAACAACACACTTACAATTACCATCGACTAATTATATTGAAAGAAAATTTGGGGAAAAAGATGATGTCAAAATTCCCCGGTATTAATGTACTATAAATAAAGAAATCACAAAGTGTATTTTTTTGACAAAATCCAAAAATAACATCGTACAATTAATTTATCAAATCTAGATAAATTATTTATCATGGCATAACCACTATTGCTCTTGATGGGATGGTCACTCCTTGGTTACCTCGTAAGACATAGACCCTCGGGTAATAGCATGTAAAAACTCCCTTATGCATTACTATGGTCCCCAAAACTACCCCTCATGAAATAGAACATTTGGGTCATGACATGGCACAACTCCCTTAGGCATAACCAATATCTCATTTCCTAAGCCTCCATTATGTGTCATCCTCCTTCTGTAGGGTGGCGTCCTTCTTCATATACCAAGCATCCAAATGCCATTCCATGAAACATAGTGATATCCTTGTCATGAGGATGATCAGGATTATAATTATAGTACCAATGATATAGCATAATGGATAACATTAGGGTCTCTCTCTTGGAATAAATGTCAATTTCCTAGGTGGTATTTAGGAATTATTATTATTTATATATATTTAAAACAAAAAAACCAAATTATAAATAGTGATAACAATCCCAATGGAAGAGGTGGTGGAATAGTTCTGACACAAACAGTAGAAACATAATAAAAAAAATAACAAGGAATGATAGTAACATTGAGAATAAATGTTAGTGAGAACAAGCCTAGATCCACATTGATCCACCATCAACCTACCTTAATAAATCAACTGATGAAAACCATCAAAATTCACCTCCGCTTAATAAATGATTAACGACTCAGATCACAAACCATTTTCAACTATAAAATGAACACTAAAACACCAAATATCTACAGTTCTTAAGCATTCCTCTAGATGAAAAATGATTCCATCAACTAAATAATTCTGACTAGGATGCCTCAAGAGATAATGATCCTTCTGAGTTTATTACATTGCACAAGCCAACTAAATTTTTCTGTTTGAGAAATTGATAAAGGAAGGGGAATATAAATGAGGAAAGAAAGTAGAAGACCACTTCCGTAGAAGGGTTTTCTCTCACTTTCCTGAATTTATAGATTAGATATAATGAGGTTAATAAAAATAAGATGATTGCATTGAAGATTAGAAATCCAAGTAAGAATATAGTTTCACTTTTGGGATCAAGCCTCTCAAATTAGATCTTCATCTCTATATATATGACATCAAAACACAAAAACAAGAATAAGGATAAATGGACACATAAACATCACAATTTTAATTTCAAAACATATTTGTAGAAAATATTTACATAGATGAAACACAAAACCAAAATAGTGAATGTGGATGAAGTAGAGAAAGTTTTTGTATCCATGAAATAAAGGCATTCCCATGTTTGAGGTTCCAGTTGTAGAGTTCCCCCTCCCCCAATAAAAAGAGAGGAGTAGTATCTCCTCTGATTTGAAAAAAACAAAAATTTGAAAACCAACTAATAGGGATAAGGGACATTCCATGTGGTGCTTCTTGGCCCACTCATCAATAACCTTCAAGAAATACCCTATTAAAACACCCGACCGCTTGAAACAATATATCCTTCCCCTCACATATTCAATAGAGTTCTTATGATCAACACATATCTATTCCCTTTGAAAATTAAATGGAATTTTGTGTGAGGGATGTAACAGTGAGACATGTTACATGTCGCACCCCAAACCGTGCGTTTATTTTATTTTATGATTTCTTTGGCTTAAATTATTATTTTTGATGTGGTTCGTGTTCAGTATCGGACTAGGTTTTTGAGTTTTTGTTAAAAAGTGCGCTTTTTGACGCGACGTCGTCGGGCGCGTGAGCGAAGCCTGTTCTGGAAACCCCGCTCGTCCCTGCCCGGTGTATTTTCGCATCCCGTTGTCTTTGGAAAATTTTAAATATAGTCTTTATTTTTAAATCGCGCGTTAATTGTTGCGTCGTTAAAATTTTTAGTGTGTTAAGAATTAATTATCATTAAAATGATATGAACACCGTTATTGTTTTTATTTTATTTTATTTTATTATTTTATCACTATGAGGTTTGTTATTTGTTGTTGTTATTATTATTATTATTATTATTACGACAATATAATTTTGGTCATTATTTTGATTTATTTATTTATCTATTCATTATTTTTGTTCTTTTAATTTCATTTATGTTTCTTTTATTTAATTATTTAATTATTTTTTTATTTTCTTCTCCTCTCTAACCCTAGCGGCCCACCATTTATATTTTTTTTTCTCTTCTCCCCCACGGGAGCCGCCACCCCCTTCTTCTTCTCCCTTCTATATCCAATGGCCGCAACTCACCTCGGCTCCTCTCCTTCTCCCGCATGTAGCAGCAGCGCCTCGGCCCCGTTGCCTCGCTCCTTGTCCGCCACCGCGCACCCTCGCCCCTGCTCTCTCTCTCTCCCTTGTTTTCTTTTTTTTCTTTCTTCTTTTCTTCCTTCTCCTCCCGCTCTGCAGCTCCTCCGCCGGCCTCCATCTACGGCGCATCCCACCGGCTTCCCGACCCCCTGCTCGCCCTCGGCCAGCCCCGCCGCCTTCTTCCACCTTCCGTCGCCGCTCCGCTCCGCAACTCCCGGCCTCGCCCCGTCGTCCCGGCCACCAACAGCCAGCGCCGAACCTCCTCCCCTCTTTCAGCACCGCATCCTGCTACCTGCAGCTCCCATCCAGCAGCCAGCGCAGCACCTTGTTGCTCCGCCTTGTTCCCCCCGATGCCCTCTCCTGCGGCCGGACCTGCGCACCGAGACGGCCCGCGCGACACCCCTACCAGCGCCTCCCTGCAGCCGCGTCCGCCTCGCCTCCGTTGTCCGCAGCAGTCCCAGCACCCAACTTCCTTATCCTCCCCTTGCGCAACGACCCAGCGCCCGCAACAGCTTCCCCCGGCTCCTCTTGGTTCGCTGATGCTCCACGTCCAACCGAACCACAACGCCTCTGCCTCCAGACCCGCGCCCCCCTTCTTCTTCTCTTCCTATCCTTCTTCCTCTTCTTCTTCTCTTCTTCTTCTTCCTTTTCTTTATCCTTCCTCTGTTCCGCCGCGCAGGTCCATTTTTTTTCATTTTTTTTATTTTTTCTGCTATCACATTTTATTTAATATGTTAATAACTTTTTTTATTATAAAATTATGATTTATGTGATTATTATTATTATTAATGTTAGTATTACTAATATTATTATTATTATTATTATTATTAATTTTATTATTATTATTATTATTATTATTAATTTTATTACTATTATTATTATTATCATTATTATTTTTATTATTATTATTATTAATTTTATTATTATTATTATTATTATTGTTTTTAATTTTATTATTATTATTATTATTGTTGTTGTTGTTGTTGTTACTATTATTAATATTATTTTTATTATTTTTGTTATTATTATTATTATTATTATTATTACTATTATTATTATTATTATTATTATTTTTTTGCTATTATTATTATTATTAGTTTTATTATTATTATTATTATTATTATTATTATTACTATCATTATTCATATTCTAATTATTATTGTTATTATTATTAATATTACTATTATATTCATCATCGTACTCTTGTTGGTTCATGAGTTTTAATTGACGGTGGGTTTTTATTTGTTGGTTTAGGACTTTTAGGACCCGCGCAGGGCGTTTCCGAGTGAGCGCCACCGCCGCGCCTTGTATTTGAGGTTCCGTCGTCGCCGCGCTTTGGTTTCAAGGTGAGCGCTTACTCCCGCCGCTTGGTTTTGAATGCTCTGGTGAGTTTTTGGATGTGTCTGAGTCCTTGGTACTGACTATGCAGAGTGTTAGACCTTGTCACGTGGTTTCGGACACACGTCGTGTCATCGCCACTTGGATCCAAGGTTGTTCTGTCGACGCGCTTGGTTTTGAGGTAGGTTTCCTTTGCACTGCTTTTAAAATTTAAGTTATATCATTTCATGCTATTTGCGCACCCTAATTGTTTAAAATAAACATTTTATTAATTTCAATAAATATGAGATAATATACGATAATTAATTTTTAATATAAGACGGTTAATTTTTAAATGGTTATTTAATGTCAAAAGGAGCCGTTTATTTTATACACGACACATGAAACATCCTTTTGACGAGCGGACACCCAATAATGAAAGAATGCCCGTTTGGCTTTTAAACATAAATTACAGAATGTAAACAGAGTTCTGGTTTAATGAGAAATGATTTCTTTTGAAGCGTGAACAAATACTTTGGTTCGTTTGAGAAATTGCCCGGTTGGCTCTTAAAGTTTATTTGGAAAAGAAAATGGTTTGGTTTGGTTTATAAAAATACTGGAAACCTGTGAAGTAGTGTTTTGGGGTTCTTTAAATGGTTTTAAACTGGATTTTGTCTCATAAAGAAGTTGTACCTGTCTTTGAGTAGTGTTTGTGAAATGTATTAAATGCCCGTTTGGCACTTTATGGAAAGCGATAAAAATGTTTTGATAAAAACCCTCTTAGGGCGACTCTCATGCCTTGGTTGCAATGGATTGTTTGGGAGGCCGCGCTTAGAGGCTCCCGGGTACTTGAGTAGAAAAAGGCATGAGGTTGTCCCATGGAGTGGCTCGGGGAATGCCTGTTGTTCTTTATATATATATATTTGATTGGATGCTCGGTTGGCATCGGTTGGCTCACCCCCTTTTTCTTAAACACTTGAGACATGGGAATCTGGCATATTGAGAGAATATTCTAAGAACGATTGCTGCACTGGTAGGTTATGGTACTGACCAGTGGCCCATAGTAGGTGGATATATTGGGTTTATTGCTATGGGATTTGCCCTCGACCTGCCTGTGAGTGGATGGTCGAGCGTGTTGTGCGTTTTGATTTCATCGTGACATGTCAATAAGGATTATTTCTCATGTATTGGTGTCTTCTAGTTTATTCTCGATCTCCTAGGTTCACCCATGTCTATTCAGCTTTTGTAGCTTGCAGTAATGATTATGATGCTCACGTGTATACTTACATTGCCCTTGCTGTATGTTTTACTTTGTGCATTCTGGCATATTGTTTTCCTTGGAAACTGATAAATTTCTTTTTAATGGGTTTCTAAAAATTGTTTTCAAATGGAAGTGTTTAATCCCTTTTGTACAAATTTGAAAATCTAAACATCACTTTCCCCTTTTCCTGAAATGTCATTGGCACTAATGAAATGAACACGAATTTGGAAAATGGCTAAGGGCAATGGTTCGTACTTTGTTTTTAAGTTGAATATTATTAAAAACATACTTTTATAGATTGTAGTTCAAACTTGAAATGATGTTTCTTTTATTTTAAAGGTAGTGCATTGGGAATAGATATCGGGCTAGCCTACTGAGTTTTAATACTCACGCCTATAGTTCTTTTCTGTTTTTAGTGTTTGTGCAGGCCATAGCTTGAGTGCGCTCGCCTAGGGCGACGCTTGATCGTTGAGTCGGAGAGCGACCCGCGAGGTCGCACGGAGTTTGTTCGCACGTCGTGTTTGGTTAGTTTGTTTCTTGTTTGTTACTGTTTAGTTACTTTATCTGGTTTATATTTTCTGCGCTGCTCTGTATTATTTTCGCTGTCTTATTTATTTATTTTGGGCGAAATCGTTCACACAATCTCTAATGATGCCCTGGCGCTTATCGCCAGCCCGGGAGGATCGGGAACGCCTCTCGGGCCATGTCGCGGACCGGCTCGGGTGACCGGTTCAGGGTCGACCCGGGTTGGTTCGTGACATTACAGGCATTGACTATGGCAGAACAAACAAATGCATATAGTTAATTACAAATAAAATAAAGTAACTAATGAAACTAAAAATTAAATTATATAAATTAATAAATAAAATTCAAATTCAAATTCAAAATTTAATATAATTATAAATAATAAAATTAATTAATATATTTTCAATAAATAATTTAATGTAGATTAAAAAATGATAACTTATAATTAAATATTACAAAAATATCATGAGATTTTGGTTAAGATAATTAACAAATTAATTAATTAAAGAACTAACGAAATCAGATCATTATAAAAATTAAAATTAATTTTCTTAAATATAACAGAAGTATTTATTTATTAAAAAATCAAAATGATGAAATAATTTAGTTAATTAATTAATATAAAAATAAATAAAAATAAATAAAATATAAAACTAATTACCAAAAAAAATAATTTACAGAATGAAAAATTAAAAAAAAAATATTGAAATAAAAAAATATTGAAAAATGAAAGATAGAATAGAATAAATTAGTTAAATTTAAATTACTTGTAATGATAAAAAATAATAAATAACATATAAAATTACCTAGAATGTATTGTTTTAATAATAATTTCCAAAATTAACAACATATAGAAATATTACACAAAAACATCATTTTAATAATAAAATGGAAATAAAAATAAATAACGATGCAGGAAAATTTAATTAAATTAATCTACATCAAATTACCCCACAATTAAATATTTTGTTTCCATCAAACAAATGCATGATTTTTTATTTATAATATAGATGAAATTATTTTATAGTGAGTTAAATAATGAAAATTGTTTAGAGTAGAGGAACAAACCCATTATTTTTAGTTTAGAGAATGTACCAAGTGTACTGAAAACCATAACCAACGACACCTTTATTGTTTTACTTTCTCCTATGTTCTAAAAAATAATTTTTTTTAATATCACTTCATTGATATAACTCAATTGACCTTATAACATGTAAAGTGTCCCCTTCTTCACCTAGGATCAAAATTCCCCACACCTTAATGGATTCATTTTTTACCTGTAGTCAATTTAATATTTTTTTATTTCATATTTATCTTTTTATTAATTTTTTCCCAACTATGTACTGATGCAGATCATTGTGAAAAGGCACTTATATAAAAAGTACATCATGATTACACACGTACCCACTGCCTACAGTCTCAGAGTTTCACCATGGGATCCAATTTTCCAATTTTAATATAGATTCAATGGATTTATAAGATTAACAATTTATTTTCCTCATTAAGGAGATTATTTTTAATAAAAAATAAGGACCCCTAGGTTATAGTATAAATTTACAGTTACCTAAAATAATTACCAAAATCACACAAAACAATCCTAAATCACTCTCTTCCATAGTTCCTAAATATAAAATCTATAAAGAGAGTGGGAATACCACTCAATAATCAGACATCCCTAGAAATTTAAAAAATAGTGCAGCCCTTAATGTTCATCAAGTTGTAATCCACCAAGAATGACAGAATTTTATTGAACAGTGATGCCAAAAGAACATCACGTTTTGTTAGAAAAGTTGAAAAAATTTAATGGAATTTTAATGAAATAATAAAAAATTGAAAAAATTTGGAATATTTTTTTACCAAACAAATAGGGGGAATTTGAAGTGGAAGAAATACCCCACTCCCCAAAACATAACACACTACATTTTCCACAATGATGACTCTTATGGTGGGAGACATAGTTAAAAAGTTTGATACATATTTTTATGTGAACCACACTAAATTCTAGTTTTAGGGGTGATTAGAATGTTCAACATGTATTTTTCAATAGCAAAAAGAAAAATGAAATGAAATGTAAAACCAAAAACCTAAACAAGAGAGACCCCATTAGAAACCACTAGTAACTAAAGTTTAAATTATTTACTAAAAATACATTCTGTAAATTTTTTAATGTTGAAAAATGATTTTTCATTGAATTTTAAAAGTAGCATGATGAACAATGAAGAGAAACAATATCATAATCGAATGAAAACAAGTGTGTTCAAGAATATTTCAAAAATTGGATCATAATAATTTTCATTTCACTAGATTTTAATATCCTAACACCCCATAAAGTAAAAATTCACATGTTCATCTTAAAATGGGAAAATCCCCCACAATTAATCCCTAATAGTTTATAATTAGTGAAATATGATCCGAAGAAAATTTTACTACATTGAAGTAGTACTTCCTTGAATGTACATATTTTAATTTAAAGTTTAACCCCAAAGAAAATATCCCATTATTTTATTTATGAAATATCTCTAACCACTGCATTTAGGTTTCATCAATATGTGAAAACATATTATATTAGACTTCAAGAATTTAAATCTAAAAGTAGAAAAAAAACCAACCAATGTAAAAGTTAGAGAGTTATGTCGAATAAATCCAACTACATACTCATTTTCACTTGAATATTTGACACATAGAACTGACTACATAATTATTATCTGAAAATAAAATAGAACTAAATTAAAATACAATGCATAAATATACTAAAAAAAGAAATTAAAACGGATATTCCTGGGATAATCTCACAATGGATGTTGTAGCTTGACTACCCATAGCGGTATAATCAGTGGATCATCCTCAATATGATGGAGGATGAGGATTCTTTCTTAAAAACAACAAGATGTGGTTCTTTCCAACATTAGTACCTTATAGCTTTTGGAGTACCCCTTGTGCATCATCCATGAAGCCCCATCCTTACTTCTGGATCACTTCTGGAGTATTGTAGAGTTAATCAATATATAGGGGTAATTCCAATCATCAACAACTATAGTTTTAGGGTTAAATATATGGATATATCATTAAAGATATCTTATTATTGTATTTTTGAACTAGTAGTAACAGTTGGGGATTTTTTATATTTAGAGTTTCAGATAAGTAGGACCAAAACTCAATCATTGTAAACCGGTACATTATATGTGGACACTTATACTCAGTATCCTTTTTTACCAAGGTAATCCCTCCAAAAATAAAACAGGATTTCATTTCACAACACAACATAAATACTTTCAACAAGTCATGTTACTTTTCATTACAAATATTTAAACCTATGAAAAGAATTTTAAAACATTCTCTGACAACAAAATCTCATAATGGGACATAAAAAATTTAGATTGTTAGTCCTCTAAAAACATGAAAACGGATTGAAAACAACTTCTTAAAAACTCATTAGGAAGGATAGAAAACACACCTAGGTGCCTTTGGACATCATTACAATATCACTATTACATTCACCGTTAAAAACAGAATAACCATTTTGCTGACTACCATATCTACAATATTAGATGCATTGGAGTGGTATAATGGGGTTCAAAATTTATATAAGCTATATCGGGTTCACCCGTCTTTCATTTTCAATGATGGGGATCAAACCTTTGTATAATATATTTCAGTGTCACCTATGATCTATAATTGTGATTAACCATTCATATAAGATATATCAAGATCACCCATTAATTTTCATAGTACCAACACATATAAGGTATCAATTTTCAACATGTCACTCATAGGATATCATATGAAATCATAATATAACCAATCCATTTTTTAAAACTAATGTAAAATAATTATAAAATATATTTGTTAATGAATGTGTCCCATAACACATTGAAACATTTAAAATAATATTAATGAATTATCATTTTATAGAATTTATTCCCATATAAATAAATCCATAATGAGTCTGAATAACATGGACCTGAATAAGAAATATTTTGAAGAATAAATCATTAAAACACTTAAAATAATGTTTTAGTAAAAGTGTCATATACCACTTTGAACATTTAAATTATACGTGACATGAAAGTAGAATATTTTACAAGAAGTAAAATAACATGATTATGGGTAATATATTTATATGGAAAGTCAAATATGTTGTATATACAATTTAAAAATAAAAAAGGTTAATATAATCAAGAAATATCTCAATGAAATGAGATTGATATTAAACCCCTTACCATAAGTCTAAATCATCACGTAAAATCTTTATCATACTAAATAAAAAACATATATTAATTACTTAATTTCTTAGAAACATTTATAAATTTTATTACTCCCTTTATATAACTACTATCATTATAAAACAACTACTTAATTATGTATGTTCACATAAGGGGATTTGTAAATATTCAGTACTCGAGTCGAAAATAAACTTGGTAAGATATCAATAGACCATGAGGTCATAATCTGATCATCTCCAGAATAATATTCATGAAATAAAAATAATTTTTTAATATCAATTATACATTTAAATCCATTTAATAAATAGGGATTTTAAAAATTAACAATTTTATAATTATGGAGACGGAATGTCATACGTGCACCTGAGTAACTTCTTCATTTTTCATTGATCATTATGGAAAGAAGTTAATTAATATATTATTTTTCCATAATGATCCAAAAATAAATAATATCATATTAATAATTTAAATATACTTATATATATCATTAATGTGTTGTAGTAAATAAAAACAAATAACTTCTCTTTGTAGATGTGGCAGTTCACATGTACGTATGAATGACAATATAATTTTTATGTGCATGGAAAGTAAAAAAATTAAATGATATATTATTATCATATACTGATTGATATTTCATTAATATTACATATTAATATTAATTCCATCTGTATAAAAATGTTTTAAAAATGGTAATAAAAAATTAACTATATCAGTTCCCAAGGTGGTAGTATGTCGTACACACAAACGAAAGGTTCATTTCCCATTTGATGAAAGGGATATGGATTCTTGTGATGACATCAACATAATAACATATAAATATATTTAAGATACTAAAGTTATTTTTTCATCATGGTTGGAAGATATTTTAAGGTAGTGGATGAAGAAATAAAATAGAAATACTTAAATAAAAACATTACCATTTCATCAAATGATCTCCTTTCTAAACACATTAACACATATAAGAATGGTTTTATTCATAATAGAAGGAATCAAGAATATTTGGAGGGATTATTAGAAAGGGTTTGTGTAGATATTGTAAAAAATATATTTTGAAGTGTGATTTATAGAGAGGAATATGTGCCATTTTATAGTAGAGGGGAGGATAACCCTTGAATTTATTAAAATTATTAAATTAATATAAATTGAATTTAGATTAAAAATGGTCCAAATCATATTTATTTAGAATATAGGATGAATTTAGGTAGAATCTTGATCATAAAATTAACTTTATAAAATTTGGAATATTTTTTAATCCTTAACATTTGGTTTTAATCCCTTCAGCATTTATCGTTTTATTAAGTAATTTACATTTTGACAGTTACAATAATTACCAAATCAAGGAAAAAAACTATTAATGACTAATTAATGAAATTTTTAGGTTTATCTCAAATTTTCTGCCAAATAAAATATTTTTATAAATTTTATACCATTTAATTAAATATTTAATATTTTATTTTTGGAATTATGTAAATTTTAACACTTTTCATCATTTGCCTTTTTAAAAATTTCATAACAACATGATTCCTTAAAAAAACAGTGTTAAATAAATCCTATCATGTCATAGTCATACCTTAAATTCGTTCATGTCATAAAATATATCAAATTATATTTATTTTAATATTATTAACGTCATTTATTTTACTTGTTCTTCAATAAATCAATTACTATAATATCATTGTGTCACAATTAAATTTAATTATTTAATTCCTTAAAATTATAAATAAATTTCTATAATTTAGGGAGTATATTTTTTCCTTATAAATATTATTTATAGTTTAATATATCCCTTATATATGTCCATATTAAAATGAATTACTTTTTAAAAATCATAACTATTACAAAAATGTCTACTTACTGATTATAATATTATAAATGCATTAAGGTCATACATGTGGCTCTAAGTGGTCCTAAAATTGATAGAAGTATGATCATGGTCCATATACACTCATACAATTAAATTATGGCAAGTTTTAGCATAGTTTTATATTATTGTAATATTATTTTTTACTTTAATTAACCAATTTACCCTTAACCATGCTAATTAAAATAATTACTAAAGTTACTATTCTTAATGTCCGAAAAATTTAATCGAACCTATTTACATAACATGAAATTTATGATTCCCAACATAGAATAAAAATTTCCAAAATTCTATACATAGAATTTTCAGTAATACATTTAAAATAATTCCTCGTAGTCAAAAATAGAAAAGTTTTATTTTAATGGAAAAACTATCATAACATTGACATGTGTTTATATCTAATTTCAATGGGAAAATAATTCTAATGTTTATAATTGTATTAAATGAAAAATATTTAATTTAATTTTACATTAACTGTTACTAATAATATAATATAAAAATATAAATAAATTATATGAAAATGTAGTTTTGAGTTAAAGTACATTATTTTCCAGTATTCATTAAAAAATGAAAGATATCATAAAAATAAAAAAATTATCCAAAATGAATTTTGATTTCCCATGTCCAAATAACAATTTTATTTTTTCATATATGTAATATAAATGTGTCAAAAACTATATTTAAAATGGGTTTTCCATCCAAAGGTGGAAAAACTGCAATTTTTTAAAGATATATCTTTAATCTGAGAAATTGAATCCGTTATTATATCATGTCCATAAAATATATAAGATGAATTTTAAAAATTAAATTAACTATCTCACATATATATTTTTTTCAATAAAACCCATGAATACTGATTTTATTATTTTATAAACTCACTTATTTTCATGTAACTAGTTTTTTATAAAAACACATACTTTATATTCAATTGGTTTTTATTTAATTTCATAATTAATTGTGTAACTAATGGATCATTATATAAATATGTGTAAACCATATTTTCATAATTTTATTTACATTTATTCTTCTCATCATTTGAATTACTTTCAAATAATTACCACTTAAAATAATAATATTAATAATGTTTTATTTCTTGGTATAACTCAATCTTCTTTACAGTGTAATATTTCAGAGAAAATCCTTATTGTGAGTCGGGTAAGCTTTTAGAAATAGAAACACCTTTAAAGTGAATCTAATATCTAATTCATAAATATTAATAGATATGAAAAATTCTAATTCTATAATTACATAGGATGTTAAATCCCCTCACCCTTTTAGACATTGCGTCCTCACAATTTAAAATTTCTTCTTGGTAACTAAGGTTTTACTTTTCAAAAGTAATTAACTGATATCCCACATCAAAAAAGAGTCAAATAAACCTTCACGTTAAACGAGTAAGGTTGAATTACAATGGTCACCCAATATAGCCAATACTTGGGTTCCATGTAGTAAAATCTTGATATAGAAAAGAAAACAAACCATCGAGATCAGATGGAGAGTGATAGAAAACATGGTTAAGTTAATGTTAATAAAAAACCAAAAAATTTGATGGGTTAAATTTTATTTGATTTACTAGTCGGAAACTTAATAGAAAATTTTTAGTTTTATGATCATTTACATATATTTGATGAATTATTTTACAATATATACTAAGAACATATAGAAATATACTTACTTGATAAGTAGATATTCATCCTTTAATAAATTTCTACTAAACCCGAATCTTTTTATCTAAATGATGAGTATTCAAGATGAATCAAGTTATATATAATCTCATAATGAAAAAAATATTAACTATCTATTATTATATCTTTAATCATTAACCAAAACCAACATGGATAAAATAAGATTGGATAATTCCCCCAAAACAATAATCATTAATAAGAAGAATTGCTTCTTTTAATCTCTGAAATTTCTCAAAATAATACAAACTGAGATTGAATCCCATAATTCAAAAGGATATGATCACATAGTCTTCTAGAATAACTTTTATCATTTTTCAAGGGAAAAAATAAATCACTATTAATTTCACTTTCAAAAATGTAATTTCGTAATCACAAATTCTCAATGATATGTTAATCATTTCCAAAAACAGCTAAATTCCCCATAAGTCCACACATGAAAGTCATATATTTTTCCAAAATATAAATAAATCAGTACTCCTCGATTATAATCCCATATTACTCTATTTACCTTAATCATACAATGTCAACTAAATAGTGAATGTCATCCAAAATAACATTTATTACTTAATCCCCAAATCATTTTCCAATACCAAGGATATCCATTTATTGAAACATAAATTCCCAAAGTAAATTAATTCTTACTCCATAAACTCATTTAGGTAAAATGAAAAATTCATAAAAACTAGGTACTTCATTTTGGATAGTGGTAGGTTATAATGCCTTGTTGCACTTCGGTCGTGGGTTCGATTTCCACAACCTTATCGGATGTGATAGATTGTCTCCCTTCCAAGAGTGTGTCATTTTTCTAAAACTATATAATTCTTATAACTTTCCCAAAATGAGATTAAACCCTAAAAAATGACCATAAAATATTTTAACATCAAGCGTTTTCTCATTATTTTCATTTTTCATCTCAGAATGTAATAACCAATAATTATCTTACAAATAAATGTATCCAAAAATACTACTAATCACCATAAAATTTTGGAACATAAAGCATGAGAATGGATTTCTAATTCAATAAAATTATAATAAACTATAAATTTATATACTCACGATGATATCCTTAACCCATTAGAATCAATCATAATCCCCAAAGTTATCTAAACCATCCTCTGATACCAACTATAAGGGATCAGACTTAAACCAATCTTATTTTAGTGTTTTTAACTATAATTAACATTATAGGATCTTTTCAGTTTAGACTTTTTGATAATTAGAGAAAAACATGTCAATAGTAAACATGTACATTACATGTGGACACTTATACTAAGTATCAAATATTTTTACCAAAGGAACCCCTTTTAAAATAAAACATGATTTGTTTTCATGAAACCTCTTCAATAATTTTATAATGGCCAATTCATTGTAATTACCAATATTAAGACCTATGAAAAATATTTTAAAAAATTTGGTGAGAACTAATGCTCAGTACGAGAAATAAAGAAATTATATTTTTTTTCCTATGAAAACATGAAAAACTATTAAAAAATTCTCCTTCAAAACTAATTTGAAAGGATATAAAAAACAAATTGGTTTCTTGGAACATCATTAATATATCACTCTTACTTAAACCCTTAAAAATTGAATAACCATATAGTCTACTTTAATATAAAGAATAACAAATTTTTAGTGATATATAATGGGGATCACCCTTTGTATAAGATATATTTGGCCCACCCATCATTCATGAGCTATAATGGTGTGCATCCCTTTGTATAAGCTATATTGTTCTCACCAGTGAGTTATAATGGGGCTTTACCCTTCGTATAAGAAATATCAGTCTCACCCATTAAATTTTCATGTTAAAGCACATATAAGCTACCAATTTTCAACATTTCAATCATAAATTTCATTTTCATTAATATGATAACTAATACATTTTGGAAAACTGAGGTAAAATAAATATAATAGATATTTTTGATTCAAAGTATCCCAGACCACTTTGAACCTTTAAAAATTATATTATAAAATTATTATTTTAAATAATTTATTTCCATAAAAATAAATCCAAAAAATAAATTTGATAACATGAACATGAATGAGAAATATTTAGAAGAATAAAACTTTAAAACACTTAGAATACTGTTTTAGTTAAATATTCACATACCACATTGGACATTTAAAATATAGGCCACATGAATGTAGAATACTTTACAAAACATTAAATAAAAAAATATAGATAATGTAGGGAAATCAAAATTCAAAGTGGATATATATACACTTTAAAAATGAATAAACGTGAATATCATTATGATTTGTTTCAATGAAAGGATATTGGGATGTAATACCCTGCCATAAGTCCAACTCCTCAAATAAAATATTATTCTTTCTAAATAATAAACACATTTTAATTATATAATTTATTAATATAATGTTTTGGAATTTCAATGTAATTTTTTTGATTACATGGAATTATTTGGAGACCACATTCTTTGATAGCACGTGATTCTGAGGCCCGAAGATCCTAGAACGGTCTGTCAAAAAATGTTAATATTTAAATAGTTCACTTAAGAATTTATCCTGAAAAATTGGAATAACACTTAAAGGTGTTGCCAAATTGGAAATATAAGGGCACCGTTGTGTTCAGGATGGTGGTTTTACCCTAGGAATGACATAAATTTAGTCAACATAGGCCTCGAGGGATTAAAAATGGAATAGTCATAAATAAAAAAATAAATAAAATTATTTTATTTTTCAAAGGATTATAAATCAAAATGAGTGACTCTAATTAAAAATATGTGACCACCACTGAGCATGTCAGTTCTTTCTATCTTTAGGAATATTCTAACACTGACTGGCATGGGCTAACAACAAAAGTTAGTTTTTGGCTTTGAATAAAATAATTATGATGCAATTATTTTAGTTTAAAATCCTTATAACTCTTAAAAAGTAACAGTGAATGTAAATCCAAGAGTACTGTTGAAATCATGAGGTTGTGTTCCCCTTAGGCAGAGCCTATCCTCGACCGACATGGGTCGAAGGTGAAATTTAATTTTTGAAAAATTTTTAATGTACGTCAGTAAACGTGCGAGCATGATTTTTCAACCTTTGAACCGGTGTCCGAAAAGACAATTTGAGGGAATTGTTCAATTTGGAAGACAGGGATTCACTAAGAAATGATTTAACTTTGGCCAACAAGGTATGAGAAAAAAATTTATTTTTTCAGATCATTCAAGAAAATGAATAAAAAAAATTAAAATAATTATTTTATTTCCTTTCTCATCATTGGGTGGCAGACAACAGCGTTATGGTGCAACGATGAGGTGGTGACGAGGACCATTAATGTAGGGTCAATAAAGTATCACGTGAAAATCCAACGCTATTACTTTAATGGATCGTTAAATGTGGCTCATTAAATGAGGATAATTTAATATTCATTATTAATGGTAGCAGCATAGCTGTACATTTTTTTCAAAAAACAATCCAACATGTGGGGATTCAGGATAAAAAACATAGAGTATTCTCTAACAAAACTCATGCATAATTCCTCTCTAATGAATAATTATGATGAATTATGGTGAGACTCTTCCAACATCGAAGAATGTTGAATAACGGAGCTAGAAGTGACTTCAACACCTTGAATCCTCGAGAAAGAACGCTTCGACATTGATTTCCAAAGAGGTTGGGTTTTTTATTTAATGCTTCTTTATCATTAATGAAAATTAACGATAAATGTAGACCAACCGACTAATAGGTTGATCTATGAATTTCTCATTCTTTCATCTTGATAATTGTGAAAATCTTGTATTGGGGTTTCTCTTTTGTGATGGGGTCAATATATTCCACTATGCCTAAACTCTAACTCAGAGGGAGCATGCCGAAATTAACAAGTCTTAGACCCTATGCCATGGTTTTTTATTGGGATTTCTTCTTTAATGATTTCTATAAAAGTTTTTTAAGTGATTTTTATATCTTCGTAGGGAATGTGAGGACCTATTAATTCTATAGACTTAGGTGACACAAATAACGGACCACCGTAGTGCGTCCGGTGGTCTGCCAAAGGATCTGCCGCCACGTCTGCAATGGAAGGCGGTGACATCGACCATGTGCTAGATGGTGACCAATGGCCAGGGGTAGGTGGAGCGTCAGGCGGGGCAACGTCTGACTGGCCGCCGCTGCGAGGTGGCATGGCACATGTTGGCGCTACATGGAGGAGCTCCCCGCTTAGGCCGCTGGGGTGCATGCGAAATGGATGACCACCCTTGCCGAAAACAAGGTGCTCTCACGGCTACATGACTATAGTAAGGAGGCTACCCCACATTGAATGAATGGGGGGATGGAGGTTGAATGCTGATGTCTGCTGTGTCCTGGCTGGGTAGACTAGTTCGCCTGTGGCGGACCAGGTCAAACAGCGGGCCAGACCTACCCAGCTAGCCAGTCCCACGGCTTGGTGGGCTGGACCCGCACCGCAGGTCGTGCCTGCGACTCACCGGACCAGACCCATAACCAAATAAAATCTATCATGTTGGACCAAACCCATGATCCCAATGGTCCGGCTGGGCCTAGCCCATGCCCGATCCACACCCATCCCCTGAACTGGGTAGGGTCTTGTCGGTCCGACACCATTTCACTATAATGCATGTATCTATCAAAATGGGCATCTGATTGATGCTTCGTAATTGTCTTTGGGACCCTGGAAATGGGGTGGTACTTTTAAAATACTCCAATTGTGTTTTGGAAGATGTTGGAGTATAGACAGGTTGGATCAAACTCAAATCCAACTAGGCGCTTTTTACAAAAGAGCCTATATCTTTAAGATCGAGTGTCTGATCGACGCGTCATCTCTGGAATTGTAACCCTTATGAAAATATGGTCATTTGGATTAAATCAATGTTGGACGTCATTGTAGTAGAGATAAAACCGATGGCTGGTGGAGCAGATCCTATAAAAATCAAGAGTGCTAAGTGTAGGAATCCAATGGGTAGCTGTGATGTGAAGAAAGAATAGAGATCTTTTTGTGGGTTAGCACCTTGCAATCCTCTACGGGTCAGCACCTAGGGATCCCATATGGGTTAGAGCCAAGAGAACCTTTGTGGGCCTGCATCTATTGACCTTGTACGTTTCCATAACAGAGCCTCTTGATAGAGTAAGATGATCTACCTTTACGACTAGTCATCATTAATTCTGTACTTATGTTATACCTATTATGAGCTACTTCTTTTAATTTGTGCTATGGGTTTGATGTTTTTTTGATTGTTTTATCTATAGGGTATTTTCTTTCTGGGTTTTTCATTTGAGGATTTCCAATATTCCTTTAAGGGTCTCATGTTCTGTACTAATTTTTGATATACTCACCGATTCACGGGGCTTCACCCGCTCGTGTTGTGATTGGTGCAGGAGATCGACGTTTCGATAGAGGTTCTTAGGGGGAAGGGACTGATGGATGCTCTGACGGTGGACTTGATGTTCGTGGACCTGGTGGACCCTTGTAAGACCATGTAGTCATGATATTCTCTTTGGGATTCTAGTAGATTCACTACTCTTCATGACTAGGTGGGGTTTTCAGCCGAAGGACATCAGGGTTTCTATTTTATAATTTACTATTTTCATTTTCTTTTGGGGTTTTTATTCTAGACCACATACATTCACTTGTACTTGCACTCAACATAATTTTAGTGGTATACTGGTTTCCCCCTTTTAGTGTGTTGGGATGTGGTTGGGAGTGGGATTGTGTGTACAAGATTAAACGAAGAGCCTACCCTTTTTGGGATATGCTTTTCTGGTGCATGTCTCCAGCCCCATTCTTATATAATGGGGTCTTGGAGTAGTCAGGGCACGAGAATCTGGGGTTGGGTTTTTACAAAGTGGTATCAAAGGGCGTTCGGTTCTACCAGAAGAACAAATAGTCATCATTTTCAATGGGGGAAATAGTGTTAAGGGTCTTGAGATTAGATTTCAGTCTAGGTAGTCCAATGTCAATGTGACGACCGACATATCCATTTATTAGGACCCAAAATTATATTTTGTGAATTGGTACATGAAAACACTATTTTCATGTGTCTTAAAAATGTTTTTCTATTGATCACATTTGAGTCATCTCACAAAGTATGACCTTTTGACCGTGGTTCTTATTGATTCTATTTTAAGATTCCTCCACATAGATATCAAGCTAGGATTATAGTGTGTGACCATGAAGATGGTCCACAAAGTGAGAAGGCTTAGGAAGAAGGACTGTGGCCAGAGTTGGTACCTACGAGTGGTGTCCCAGCAATACCAATACCCATTGGTCAGCAGTTACTATGGGAGGTACCATTTGTCGACACATGTAGGATTAGCGCATTAAATGAGTTTCAATGATAGATACCCCATGGTTCTGAGGCGAGCTTGACACACAGGTGGCTATGGACTGTCTGGAAGTGGTGAAAGAGTTCCCATCATGCTAGGGTACAACTAGATCAGATGGCGGTCCTGGTAGTGAGAATTCTACATGCCTAATAAGGGCGATGGCAGGGATTAGATTACCCATATGTTACGATATGGTGACTTTTCCATGGACAGAGCATTAAAACCTTTCTCAGAGTAGGGTTATATATCGATAACAATCTAAGGGGTATGTGTTCACAAGAGCTTATACAGCTTTAGCAGAACGACATGTCGGTAGCTGAGTATTCATCATGGTATACCGACCATTCCATGTACTCAATGAATATGATACGACATGTCCTTTAGGGGTAATACCTCTGAGTGAGATGTGTTTAGGGAAATCTGAGCCCACACTATTCCTCAGTGCATTCTTACTTATGTTGGTGTGCTGGTGAGAAACTTTGTGGTTGAGAGTTCATTGGATGAGCAGATACGACCTGTGAATGTCAATAGTGGAAAATAAGGAAAATTCCATTAGTCTATGAGACTTGGATGAGTGAAATGTTTTAATTAGAGGAAGTGATAGGGATAGACGAATATGTGGGGAAGAAGACATGGAATAGGAGTTAGGAGAGGAGCATGAGGTTGTAAACATTTCAGCATGTTACCACAATGCCCCCAATGTGGTCCCCACCACACTCAGGGAGCATGAGGACATAAGAAGGGAGTAGAAAATTTCAGTCCTGGAGTATGACTCAAGGGATTCAAGAATGATTTGAGGTATATTATGTGTCAACTACTAGATGCTATATTAATATACGTAGGTAATAATCACTCCTTTTCTTCAAAAATATTTTTCAAGACCTAGAGATTCTGGTTTAACCCTTGACTTGATAATTAATTATAAAGATACATGTGGAAGGATAATCGATCATCACACTATTGTCGTTGGTGTGATCTGGACCTTGAAGTGAGAGTTTCGGTTGGATGCCCTTGGTGGTAGTGTCGAGGCCTTATGATTTTAGTTTTGGAATGGATTGGTCATCCACAATTCATTCTCAGATTACCTGTTTTATGGAAAAGGATGCGGTATATTTGAAGCGTTGGAATGGGGTTTTCCTTGGTCGGTAAAAAAAGATAAAGGAAACCCATGCTTCATAGGATATACTCATGCATAGGAGGGTGAAAATGACCACTATTGAGTCTGCCATCCTAACCCGCATTGTAGAAGGTGTTTTGAGTTTTGAGATCCCAACAATAGTGGCAGAGTGAGAGAACATCATTTCAAATGTTGTTTCTAGGATTACCTCTCTATAGGAGGAGGGACATCAGTATCATTCTACACCCTAAGATGGAATTGATATCAGCATCAGTATATCAAAGGTATTTCTTAGAGCCTCACAAGCAGGTGGCGTAGGTTGGGGACTTGTATAGGAAGGGCTTAGTAAGTCTCAATGTTTTCAGTTATGGGTTGATTACCATCACTATAATCAAGTGTCCGTGGAGAATGAGTATTCACAATCAAATGGTTCATGGGAACATCAATATGTTAAAGGGGGCATCATTTTGTGTTAGTGGAATTGTTCCCATAGTGTTTTTTATAGCTGAGATAACGACGATGGATGGAGTTCTTCCAGGACAATGACTTTGATAAATTCTATACTCTTGGTAAGGGGAACACGGTTTCTAAGGCACTCAAAAGGAGGGCAGGTTTACAACTACAGAGTGAAGTGATAGAGCAGCTAGTTGAGATGATGATATCCTTTTTGGATGATAATGGAGAAGATTACCTTGAGTCTATAACTATCACTCCCCCACTCCTTCAATGAATTACGGAGGAACAGCTTGAGGATGATGGCTATGAGGCCTAAAATTCTCATATATCCTTAGGACATTCTCCTCATGAATTATCGATAGGCGGATTGAATATCATCTTTTTTAGAGGACGAACCATGGTACTAGTGAAGTTACATGAAGAGGTGCTGAGGGAGTTTCATACATAGCATTTTAGTGGTATGTTATAGTGTGTAAATAATGTACCAAGACCTCCTTCGTAATTACTGGTGGCCAGACGATAGAGTCCCTTGGAGTTTGGGTAGGGAGACCATGTTTTCCTTCGGGACTCTCACTGATGGGGATTGAGGAGTTTTGGATGGGGTTTCTAGTTATCTCTAATATTTATCTAACCATATAATTTTATGAGTGGAGTTAGTGAGGTCACATTCCTCTTAGCTCTTCACCCAAATATGCACCATGTACCTGATGTTTTTCACATGTTGCTGCTGAGGAGGTACGTGCACAATCCATCGTGCATCATCGACTGGGGAGAGCTAGACATTGATGATGGGGTGAAATTTGCAGAGTTCCTAGTGGAAATTGAGGATCAATAGAAGTATTTATTTCATGGATAGTTGATTCCTCTTGTGTGTATTCATTGGCAGCACGGGAATCTCCACGATAACACAGTGGAGCGAGGGGCTCAGATTCAGCCATAATACCCCTCACCATTTGATTTACCTTTTTTTTGGATTTTGGGGACCTAAATCCCTAAGGTATAAATAATGTAATATCTCATTATTACAGTGTATTGTTTTTTAATACATGGATTTATTTTGAGACACTAATCTTTGACGACACATGATTCTGAGGCTCGTAGTGCCCGGAATGATATGTCGAAAAATGTTAAGCATTAAGTAGTGTCTGTGAGTAATTTTCCTAAAAAAGTAGAATAATTCTAAAATCATGTCCCAAATTAGAAATCTAAGGGCACCGTTGCATTCATTATAGTGGGATTACCCTAAGATTAAGTTATGTTGAGTCGGAAGAGGCCCCCATTGATACACCCCAAAAATGGCATAACTGTAAATAAAATAATTACAATATTTTTTTTTATTTTTCAAGTTGTTATAACTCATGAACAGTGACTCAGATAAAAAATGTGACAACTTCACTATGATTTTGAGGGTATTCCTTCATTAAATAGATCCTAAAGTCGGCTAGCATGGGCCGACAGTGTAAGTTCGTTTTTGGTCATGAATAAAATAATTAAGTAACAATTATTTTATTTTAAAATCCTTATAACTCCTAAATGGTAACTTAGATTGAAAATATGCGTGTACTGTTGCAATAATGGGGGGAGTGTTCCCCATTGGGGGATCCTAACCTTGACTAGCGGGGGTCGAGGGTGAATGTTTATTTTTGAACTTTTTTAAAGGTACATTCAGTAAACGGGCGAGAGTGATTTTCTAACTTTTGAATCGGAGCTCGGATCATAAATCCAATCACCCCATTGAACATGGAACGCCGAGATTCACCTTGATATGACTTAACTTCTACCAACAAGGGCTGAGAAAAAAAGTTATTTTTTGTAAATTTCTTGGAAAATAATAAAAAATTTAAAATAAATTATTTATATCTTTTCTCACCATTGGGGGGCGGATGGCGATGTTGTGGTGTAACGATGAGGCAGAGAGGCGGAAAATTAATGGATGATCAATAATGAATTTCTTGAAATTGAGACACTATTACTTTAATGGACCATTAAATGTGGCTCATTAAATGTCATTAATTTAATCAGCATTATTAATGGACGCAACGTTTCTATTTTTTCTGTTTTCATAAAATAATTAAATGTGTGGAGTTTGGAAAATAAACACATTTAGGATTATCTAACGAAAAAGAAAATAACTTCTTCTCCAATGAATAATGATGAATAATTCCAGTGAGACTCCACTAATATCGATGGACCTCGAAGAATTGAACTAAAATCCTTGTCGACGCCATGAATCCTCAAGAACGAACACTTCGACATTGACAGTCAAAGAGGTACGAGATTGTGTTATTAAAATTTCTTTATCATTCAAGAATATTAACGATGAATGAGGACTAACTGAATAATGGGTTGATCCATGAATATCTCATTCATGTGGGTGGATAATTGTGCAGGGCTTGTATTGGTGTTTCACTTTTTTCGTGTGATCAATACTTTCCCCCATGCTTAAACTCTAACGTAGAGGGCCCGAGCCAACCCAATGAAGGATGAAAACCTCCTCCATGGTTTATTATTTTATGTTCATTGTGATTGATTTCTCAAAATGATGACAAAGAGAGTTTGAGGCCATCCCAACCAAGGTGACAAACTTGAAATTCCATAGATGTAGGTGACACGAAGAATGCACCACTGGAGCGCATTTAGTGGTTCGTCGTAGGTTCTGCCATCTCACCGGCGGTGGCACCCGCAGTAGTGACTACATTATTCAGCGACAGTGCCCTAATGCAAGATAGGGATCGAAGGCCGTCGTTTGGCTGGTGGCTATATGGAGCGGTCATCGGGGTCACGACCGACCGAATGCGGCGGTGAGGTGGTGCAACACCCGTTGGGGACACATGGAGGAGTGTCTCACTCGAGAAGCTTGGGTACATGTGAAATGGCCACCTTTCTTGACCAGCAATGTGGAGTTTCTGCAGTCTCTTGACTGTGGTGAGGAGGCCGCCCCACGTCGACCGTGCGGTGAGACGGAGGCCGGATGCGGCTGTCTGCCATGTCTCGGCCGAGAGGACTAGTCCACTTGTAGAGGATTGGGTCAGAAAGAAGTCCGGACCTGCCCTGTTGGCTGGAATTGCAGTTCAGCTGGCCAAAACCGCCCAGTTCGCCGGACCCCCGACTCGACAGGCCAGGCCGACAACTCACCATGTAGGAACCACCATCATTCCGGATATGTAATGTCGGGTCGGACCCACGTTCCCGATGGGCTGGTTGATCCAGACCCGTGCTAGACCCATGCAAGACCCCTAGACTGGGTTGGTTCGGTTTGGTCTAAACTGGTTGGACCAGACCCAGACCCAACCGGTCTCATTTCATGGAAATGAACATATCTTTCAAACCGAGCATCTGGTTGATGATCCATCAGTCTCATTGGGACCGTCATGATGGGGAACTCCATTTAAGATGTTCCACTTTTGTTTTGGACAATATTGGACAACAGTAGGGTTGGAGAACACTTAATCTAACAGAGCCCTTTTTACAAAAAAACTAATACCATAAAGACTCGGCGTCTGATCGACACACCGCCAGTTGCATTTGAACCCTTAAAAAGGACGGTCCTTTGGGTTAACAGTATCTGGGACTCCATGGTGGTTGAGATACAACCAATGTTTTTTGGAGTAGATCCTACAGAAATCCAGCGTGCTAAGCGTGGGAATCTAGTGGGTGGCTGTGACGTGAAGAAAGAATAGTGATCCTCTGTGGGTCATCACCTAGAGATCCTATGTGGGTTAGAACTTAGTGATCCTATGTCGGTCATCCCCTAGTGATCCTCTATGGGTTAGAACCTAGGGATCCTCTATGTCGATCAGCACCTTGTGATTCCCTGAGGGGGTCAGCACCTATCGATCCTCTTAGTGGGTCATCACCTAGCGATCCTCTGTTGGTCAGCACCAAGAGATACTTTGTTGGTCAGCACCGAACGATCCACTCTAGGTCAGCACCTAGTGACCCTATTAAGTTCAGTAGTAGAGCCTCTCGACAGAATAAGATGATCTGGATTTATGAATAATCATCTTTACTTTCGTACTTATTTTATAATAGTTGTGAGTTGCGCCTTTTTTTGTGCTATGTGGTTGAGGTCCCACTTAATGGTTTTTACCACTAGGTTATTTTTCTTTTTGTGTTTTTAATTCATGGATTACTAAAAGTCCTTCAGGGGCCTCAATGTCCCTACTGAGTATTGTTATACACACTGTTGAATGGGCTTCGCCCACACTTGTTATGTCTATTGCAGACAGTCGATGTTTTGATAGAGGTACTCAGGGGGGTGGGAATCACAGACACTATGATAGCAGACCTGGTGGCCTAGGACCAAGTGAGGCCGAGTAGGGTATGACATGCTACTTTGGCATCCATTACCTTCACTACTCTTCACGATCAGGTGGGGGTTATCCGCATAGGTCCACCAAAGCTTCCTTTTGGACATTACGATTTTTAGTTTCTTATTGGGTTTTTATTTTTTCCCACTTACATTCACTTTTATATGAACTCAACAATGTTTTAGTGGTATAATAGTTTCCCCATTTTCTGTGTGTGGAGATGTGGTTTGGCATGTGTGTGTGTGTGTATTGTATTAAATGCAATGCCTTCCCTTTTTTGGTATATGCATTTCCAGTGCTTGTCACCAGCCCCTGACCTATAGAAAGCAGGCTTGTGGTTGTCATGACATGGGCCCTGGGGGATGGGTTGTGGAAATTAAGCACTTTAATAACTACTATTATTCCTTTATATAAAAATTAACATTCTATAACTCTTACATAATTATTCATGTTCACATTGGGTGTTTTGTGGATATTCGGTATTCATGTCAAAAATGAATGTAGAAGTATGTAAATATTCTATGAGGTCATAAGTCCATCATCTCTAGAATAATATTAATGACATAATAATATTTTTTTATGTTAATTTTACCTTTAAATCCATTCACTAAATATGTATATGAATAATGAACAACGTTACAATCATGGTGATGGTAATCCATCTGTACACATGAGTAACGTATTAAATTTTCATTGATCATTATGGAAAAAGATAAGTACTATTTTATATTTCAAAAATTCTCATTACATCATTAATATCATATTAATAATTTATATATATCATTCATGTGTTTTATTGAATAAAAAATAATCACATCGCCTCATGGAGATGACAGATCATACGTATGCCCGAATAATGATATCATTAAAATGTGTATAGAAAGTAAAAAAATTATTGATATATTATTTTTATATAGCCATTAATATGTCACGAATATCACATTTGAATAATTATTCCATCAGTATATCCATTATTTAAATATGGTGATAAAAAACAAACTATATCGGTTCGTAAGAACGTGCACATGAACGAAATGTTCCTTTTCCTTTTGATGATGTTTGAGATAGATTCATGTTATCATATTAACAATATAACCTAATATTATATTTAATGTATTGGAGTTATTATTTCAACATATTTTGGGGATATTTGAATGTCTTGGAAGAAGAAATAAAATTGAAACACTTAAATAAAAGTATTACATTTCCTTTGTATGATCACTTTTCCTAACAAAGTAACACCTCAAAGAAAGGTGTTCTCTGTAATTTAATTCCCCAATAATGTTATAAGGGATTATATAAAGGGTTTTTTGTAGTTCTTTCCTGAACTGAAAGGTTTTTATGCGCTAATAATAGAGAGGAATATGTGCCATTCTATAATAGAGGGTAGGGGTACCCATGGAATTATTAAATTAATATAAATTCCATTTCTTTTCAAAATGGATACTGTCTGAATTATGTAACATATATGATGGTATTGGATAGAATCATGATCCTCAAATTAAAATTAGATATGTTCTGAATAATTTTTTAATCCTTATCTTTTTTTGTTTTAACCCCTTTTAAATCTTACCGTTTTGTTATGTAATTTACACTTTGAGAGTTAAAATATTTACCAAATCACACCAAACTACCTATTAATGAGTTAGTAATGAAATTTTTAGAGTAATATAAACTTTTTGGACTAATATAATATTTTGATAAATTTAATTCCATTTAATTTAATATTTTATATTTTAGGTTCAGAATTATATCAATTTTGTCACTATTAATCACTTGACTTATAAACAACAATAACAATATGATTCCATAGAAAAAAACTACATTAAATAAATACTAACATGTATTGATTAATTAAATTCGTGGATGGAGTAAACTCTATCAAATTTCATTTTATAATATTATTAACAATGTTTTTTCAATTTTTTCTTCATTAAATCTATAATTGCATCATCTTTGTGTAACAATTTAATTTAATTAGTTAATTCCCAAAAATGGTAAATAAATTTTCATGGCGTAGGTAATTTTTTTAAATTTATTAAGAAAATTTATAGTTTATGATATCCATTCAATGACTTCATATTATAAAACATTACTTTTTTGAAATAAAAGTGTAAGAAAATTGACTATTCCTTGATTATAATATTATAAATGCGTTAAAGTCATCCAAGTGGCTCCATGTTATCCTAAAATCTACCCAAGGATTATCAAGGATAGAATACATTAATCCAATAAAATTAAGTCAAATGTTAGGGTATTTTAGTATTATTATAATATTATTTTTACCTTTAATTACATTATTAACCCTTAACCATGTTAATTAAAATAACTACTAAAGACACTATTCATAATGTCCAAAAAATTAAAAGAGACCTACATAAATAATTTGGAACTTCTGATTCCAAATATGGAATCCATTTTTCTTTATATGAAACAAAATGGTTTTATATTTAATTTAAAATTAATAACCGTTTTAAAAAAAAAATGTATTTTTAAAAGAAAAATTCATCAAAATATTGACATGATTAAATATTTAATTTCAATGTGAAATTAAATCTATTTAGTAAAATTATATTAAATTTAAAAAAATTAATCTAATTATTTTTAAAACATATCAAAATTATAATATAACAATATAAATAAATTATCTGAAAAGGTAGTTTTGAATTAAATTGCAGTATTTTTCATTGTTCAATAAAATATGAATGTTGATAAAAAAATACAAACACTTTTTCCAAACTAAATTTTTATGTCCCAAATTCTTATTAGAAGTATATTTTTTCAAATAAGATATATAAAAGTGTCAAAAAATAGATTTAAAATGGGTTCTCCATTATAGGTGGCAAATCTATTTTTTTAATACTTCTTTTATCTAGAAAATAGAATTTGTTCTTATAAAATGTCTTCAAAACATATAATATGAAAATAAAAAATTAAATTAAATATTATATATATATATATTTATTTATTTAATTAATAAAATCTATCATGTTTGATTTTTTTTATGAACTCACTTATATTCATTAAAATTGTATTTTTAGAGAAAAAACATCCTTTATATTCAATTGGTTTTTATTTAATTTAATATTTAATTGGTAACTAAGGAATAATTATATAAACATGTGTAAACCATATTTTGATAATTCTATTAACATTGTTCATTCCCACCATTCTAATAGCTAGGCGATAGTTACCACATAAAATAAAAATACTAATAATATATTATTTTTAGTAAAACTTACTTGTGAGTGCAATGTAAGATTTTAGAGAAAATAATTGTTGCGTGTTGGGTAATATATCAAAAAAATTACTCCCTTTTAATTAAAATTAATATCAAATTCATATATATTAATATATTCAAAAAAAAATTATTCAATAATTATATATGATGTTACAGATCACAGGTTAAAGGAATCTTTCTCTTTGATGATACTTTTCTTCTATCATAGTCTAATAAATTGATTTATATTGGTATTAAAAATGGTCATCATCAATTTGAAACCTCTAAACAGATCAAACAAATCATGTTTAATAGTAATTAAAAAATAGTAATTTTCATCCATAATTGAGAGTTCAATTAATTCCTCAGTAAGAGAAGTTTCAAATTCCCCACTCTCTAGGAAATAAAAAAGTGAACTACTTTCTCAATACCTATATTGGGAGGAATATAGTTAAGGTAGAATTTAACAAAATCATTGTGAAATAAAGAATACTACTTCTTTAAAGAAATTATCTACTCCATTAAACTATCCATATTGGTTCTCCTGAACAAAAATATATCTAATAATTATGGTTAGGTCAAGAGTGAGGTTTCCGACTTCCTTTATCCTATCCTTATAAAAAACCACCACATTTTAAATATCATAAATGAAGAAAGAGAGGATATATTATGGTAGAGACACATTTTTAAATAGTGGAAGATTAATATATAATTTTTTGAATTAAAAATAATTAATATGATTATCAAATAAATTCATAGCATCATAATTTTATTTCTGTATAATTTCTTTCCTAATCATGAATACTTACTTAGATGGTGGAATTTCCATATCCATAATTAATTCTAGAGGTTGTTGGATTTTAAATGTGGGACACTCCATTTCTTTTGCAATATAGAACATATGGGAAAATTGAGTAATTTCATTAAGTTCAATGTTTAATGCTTGAAATGTTTTTTCAACAAGATCCTACTTATTTTTTTCAATTAGTTATACAAAAGAATAAGGATGAAAAATATTGAACTATTCTCTTTTTCTATACTCAATAATCTGAACATAATCTTTTAGGGTTGGAGTGTTTTTACATTTTTTTCAGTTTTTTTATTTTTATTTTTGATCTTTAAAAAATAGAAAAAACAACATAGGAAAATATTTATTCCCCAGCAACATCACCAAATTTTGATGGAGTGATTTTCAAAAGGTTGACCAAATTTAAATTTATAGAACCCATGATATAGTACAATGTCTAACCTTGGGGTCACTCTCAAGTAAACAATGTCTATATTTTAGTTTCTTTTCGAGAAATATTTCTTCCGTATTAATATTTTGAAATCAAAAAACTAAAATAGTAAAAAAAAATATTAAAAATAAATGTGGTTGAGGTGGTAAAATAGTGATAAAAAGAATAATATAAACTGAAAAAACAAGAAAAAGAAAAGATGTAAGTTCATCAACGAAATGTTAGTGAGAAAAAGGTCAGATCCAGATTGATACACAATCAGCCGCCCTTCATAATTCAATTGATGAAAAACACCAAAAATCAGATTTGTTCATGTAACATCCCTAGAAAAGTGAGACTTAAAATCCTAAATGTAACTACCCATGTCAACAAGGTTCAAATTTATTTTTGGGATCCCACCAGATTAGAACTCCACAGGTAAGCATGCTTGGTATGGAGTAGTAATCAGGATGGGTGACCATCTGGGAAGTTTCCCTGGGTGTGTGTGAGTGATGACAAAACACACTGAAAGAACAAGTGTTGGCCTGTGGTGATAGTCATTAGTCTGATAAGCGACCCTAGTGAGTAATAGCCTATGGTGTGCTGGGAAGGCAACCATGGTATCAAAAGAGACCCATGGGGTCATATGAGAAGATTCATGGCCCGAGGTGGTTGGTCATGACAAATGGTATTAGATAAAATACCCAACTGGAAGTGCTGAAGCACTACCTGGGTTTGAGGCTTGGGGTCTACAATGAGGGTGCTATGCTTTAAAGGGGTGGATAATGTAACACCCCTAGAAAAGTGAGACTTAAAAGGCTAAATATTACTACTCATGTCAACAAGGTGGACCTTTCTTTTTGGGAGCCTACCTGATTAGAACTCCATAGTTAAGCATGCTTGGTCTGGAGTAGTAATTAGGATGGGTGACCTTATGGGAAGTCACCCAAGGTGTATGTGAGTGAGGACGAAACACACTGAAAGTATAAGTGTTGGCATGTTGTGACAGTCATTAGTCTGATAAGAGACCCTAGTGAGTAATAGACTATGGTGTGTTGGGAAGGAATCCAAGGTATTATAAGTGACCCATGGGGTCATATGAGAAGATTCATGGCCCGGGGTGGCAAGTTGTGACAGTTCAATTCAAGAAAGAATACATTTATTAGACAAATTTTTCACCTAAATAATGAACACTCAAACAAAAAATATCTTCAATGATTGATCATTACCCTAGATGAATGATAAATGCATCAACTGAATCATTCTGACAAGGATGTCAAATTCCATAATGGTCCAACTTGGTTCATCTGGTCGTACAACCCAATTCAATAGCGTAGTTCAAGAAATTGTGAAAGGAATGAGAAATGAAATGAGGAAAGAATGCGATTGTCCGCTTCTATACAAGAGTTCTCGATCATTTACCTGAATTTGTAGATGTAATCTACCTATGAGAAGAAAAATATGGTGATCATAATGAATATCAGATATATATGTAAGAATCCAGTTTCACTTTCTAGATATCTCCTTACAAATTAGATATCCAATTATAGATATTTGAGATCACAACACAAAATAAAGAAGACTTAAATAGTAGAATCACAAACATCTTGATTGAATTAAATCATAACAATTTTACATGGCTCGGGGAGGTGAGTTGTGACAGTTCAATGCATGAATGAATACATTTATTAGATAAATTTTTCACCTAAATAATGAACACTCAAACAAAAAATATCATCAATGATTGATCATTCCCCTAGATGTATGATAAATCTATCAACTGAATCATTCTAACAAGGATGTCACAAGAAATAATGGTCCAACTGGGTTCATCTGGTCGTACAACCCATCTTAACAGCTTAGTTCATGAAATTTTGAAAGGAATGTGAAATGAAATGAGGAAAGAATGCGGTTGTCCGCTTCTATGAAAGGGTTCTCTATCATTTACCTGAATTTGTAGATGTAATCTACCTAGGATAAAAATAATATGATGATCACAATGAATATCAGATCTCTATGTAATAATCTAGTTTCACTTTCTAGATATAGCCTTACAAATTAGATATCCATTTATAGATATTTGAGATCACAACACAAAATGAAGAAGACTGAAATAGTAGAATCACAAACATCTTGATTGAATTCAATCATAACAATTTTAATTAAAATGAATACCAACACAAAATATTTACAGATATAAATCAAGAAATGAAAATAGGGAAATTCGAAGAAGGGGGTGAGAGTTCATATCTTTAGGAATTGGAGGATTTCTCATGTCTGGGGTTTGTGTTGTTGATTTTCTCCTTAAAAATATAGTGGGATAATCACATCAAATTCAAAAAACAAAACAAAATGTGGTAAAAAACAAACATGCATCGGTGACATTCAATGTGGTTATTATTTACACGCTCATCACCAAACATCATGAAACATCCTATGAAAATAGTATGCCTCTTTAAATAACCTCTTCTTTCCCTCACACTTACAATTGAGTGACTATGACACTTACATCCCAATCCATTCACAAATTAAATTGTGGGAGATGTGTGGGGAGGAACGGTGAGACATTATATTGGAAGGAAGACCTACAAAACAAACCTAAGCAAAGAATTAATACTAAATAAAATCAAATAACTAATTAAACCAAAACTAATGAAATAAATTAGAAATTTATATTAAAATTCTAATTAACATTTCAATATTTATAGAAGATAATAAAATTAATTACATATTAGTTACTAGAGAATTTATTATAGACTAAAAATTGATAACATATAAATTAATTTCAAACATGAATATCATGACTATTTTATGTTAATTAAAAAAATATTTTATTATAGTTATAATGAAGAAAAATAATTAAAAAAAAATAAAATTAATTGTTTAAAATAAAACAAATTAAATAGAAATCGATTTATTAAGAAATAAAAATGATAAAATAATATATTTAAATAATTATGCTATGAATAAAAAAATACAATAAAAAATAATGATTATAGAGAAAATTAATGAATTAATAGAATAAAAGAAGAAAAATGATATTATCAAAATAAAAACAAATGAATAAAAAATTAAAGCTAGAATAGAATAAATGAAATAAATTTAAATTATTCCAAATGAAAAAAAATAATCAATAAAATAATATTTTCTAGATTAAATCATTATTTTAATAATAATATCCCAAATAAACAATAGATATAAATATTACTTAATAAAATAGAAATTTTAATTATAAGAATACAAAAAAAAGTGAAAAATGATGTAGTAAAAAATAATGAAATTAAACCACATCAAGACCTCTCATCATTAGGTGTTTTGGTATGAACCACTAGTAAAGGTATCAATAACCCTTCTCATAAAATTTTGTAATGGAAATTCCCTAGGCTCAACTGTCCCAATACTTATGTGTTCCCAAAACTCATACCTAAGGTTTTCATACATTTTGATGTTTTGGGAAAAGGCATACATATGGGTTCCCATTTACAATACGCAAGGGTTCCTAACATTTTGAAATTTTAGGTAAAGGAGGAAATAAGGTTCAATGTCAGGTAATGACACCCTCCACCATTACATGACCATACATAAGTCTTTAAGTATATGGAAACTAGATACGCAAGTTCCATCACCAAGATATAGATTCTTTCTCTATGAGATGGTTCCCAAATATAAGAGTATTTCCATTATCGAATCATCCACACAATATATATAGTTCCTTTTGATGCACTAGTGAGTGTGTGACCTAATACCACACATCATTGTTCCCCTCTGTCAATGACTTACATCGTTGGACCTCCCTAATCATGTCTAAGTTATCTCATTTAAGAACAATATGTGACCCTTGTAGTAAAAAATTAGGTACAGACCGCCTAATCATTCACTAAAATTTTCAGAGCCCTTAAATCACCTCACAGGCCTCTATACACATCTAAAAAACATATACATGATTTCTTCAACCCTGATAATCCTTATATTAATCCACAATCATTATACATCACCTACTTAAAGATAAAAATTTTATATTTCATTTTGTTTTTATGATCCAATTATGATTTTTGTTATTACAAACATTCAACCATAATGATTATATTACTATGGATTTATCCCTTTGTATTCCCGATAGAACATACTAGTATTTATGCCTCTTTAAAATCCCAAAATTATATGGTTTATGCTATTTATATCCACGGTGGTAGTTCAGAAAATATATCTCCACATTTCTAAACCCCAGGTTCCTCTCATCCCAACTACATATACTTCCAAAAAAATAATTGAATGTTGTAGTTTTAGTATATCTAATCCTCAATTTTGTATCACACATGCACTCCCCTAGTCAATAGAATGCTTCAAGGATCACTATAAAAATCCTCCTACCCCATTCGTCACAAATTTGAACAAATCCATAAACTCCAGGATTATTTGATACTTCCAATGTAATTACTAAATTATAAATCCAAAAACATCATAGTCCACTAGCTTACATAATCATTCTAAAATAGTCTGTCACATAGAAAATGTCCCATATTTTTTCACCAGAACATTCAAATTATAACATATAATATCTTTTCTAAAACGATATCTAGAAAAGGAATGTCAATTATTATAGAAAAACCATTTCACTTCTCCATGAGTACCTATATTTTAATAAATCATTAACCATGTCGACATATTTCAATGAATACACACCCATTAATACCCCTCAACCATCATACTAGATAAAGATTCTTTTATTCATAGAATGTATAGAATCTTCTCAATTCTCAATGATCGACAACAAGACCAAGGTCTTCTATTTACTATAAACATTACACTTAATTATATCCATTTTAAATTAAAAGTCAAAAAACACATCATGGTTTGGTCCATCAACACATTACAGGCGCCATTTACTAAAAGATTATTCGAAATGAGTGAAACATTCGTAAAAAAATCATTAGTGATATAACCACCAGAGGTATTTATTTATCACCAATCCATGAAAATGATCTTTTTTTATATCAAATATTTTATTAATTGTGACAATTATGATCGCCAATCATATTTCACTATTCTCATATAATACCATAGTCCCCTATAAATATTTTTTTTCAACTCTTCTAATGATATTCGACCATACACCTAATCCCTATGAATATGATTGGTTATTCACAACATTGTTTACAATGGCACAACTCTGACATTATATCTCTTTACGTGTCCTAAAATTCCTCTCTATAAAATAATAATATTTTTTACGACACTCACTGATTCTTAGAAACTATACTAATTACTTATCAATTACCCTAGTCCACTACATCCCTTAGCATTCCAAAATACCCAAAAATAATTATATTTCATTTGAATTTTTACAAGAGGTCATAACACATTTTCTATATGAGATAACCATCAGTCTTATCCTCAATTCACATATCCCTTTTTCATTTGACCATAACAACATAGAGACACAATATAAAAATTTTTTAGGTATCAATGCACCATTTGTATAAGTTCAAATTCACCTAGACATATCCTAGAGAAGATTATGATATAAAAAATATACATAATAACATCACAGGACAACATCTAATTTTCATATCCTCAGTCACAAAAATATCATTTTACATTTCTAATAGTATATCATATTTAACCACCATCCACACATGATCTCCCATCAAGACCATCGACAACCCATAACAAAAACCAAAGCAATTGGGGAAGTAAGGAGTCTTGGACCCACTAACAATAAACTTGAACACCTTAGGGTACTATCCCAATATAAGTATTAAGGGATCGAACACATACCTTTTACAAAAACCATACTAACCCACTTGTATGTAATCACATGTAACAATAATGTATTTCCATCAATTATAATGATCTCTTACTTGGTTCCAAAAAACATTTATATCTCAATATACCAATCCCAGATATTTTCGCAAAATTATACCATTGAATTGTCTCACATGTTTCTAAGTCCATACATGAATGGATAAATTTAATGTTCACATTCATTAGGAAAAGAATAAGTTTCACCAATTTACATATAATTTAGTTTAAATAAACTAACTCTCTATAAAAACATTGTAAAATAATTATCATATAACCAAAAATATAATATCTCTCAAAAACCATTTTACTAAATCAAATCATGCCCATGAATTCATACTCCTAGGTGTTAATTTCCATACCATTGAACATATACCATCTAAAGCCCTGCCCCAAAAATTATATGCTCAATCCCATAATTTATTGACTAAACATGCATCACATGCATATTACTCCTATTAATCCTAGGACTCGTAACATAATTATCTAGTTCTCAAGGATTATTGTTTATGTTAGACTTATTCCAACACATGAACTATCAATTCATTCATATAAAAATTACGCAATGAATCTCCATTTATATTCCACATACATGATGCCAAACACATTGGATAAATCTCAGTCACCAGATATATTAATGATTACCATCTTCCATGGTACTAAAAATATTGGGATAAACTCTCTACTAGGCTACCCTTGAAAAGTACCATCATCCTTATGAACTGGAATGAAGTCACCCTACTACTCAATTATAGCACAGACTCGCCAATTTTCACTTGTCACTGCTCAACATCACTATTATATATCTACTGTACCATGTTCCGTATCCCAAATAGATCATAACTCTTATAGAAACATCTTTACACACATTCTAAACACAAACACACACACATATTCATACAAACACACACACATACACATCAACATATCAGACTCATTTCATGTACCCAATCACGCTTACTAATTCTTTCTGGGAAGCTGTATACTAGAATTCCCTCTGAATGATCATCGACACAACCCCCTGAATATAATGACAATGACATAATATTATCTATTTAAAGAAGATAATAATTTTAATTTAGTTAAGTATAATTACACTAATATTTTTTCTGGATAAATACCAGATATGTAATTGTTGACATTTTAAATAATCGAAACTTATTCTTATTTTCAATAAAAAGTGTTGCAATCAAAAAATATATATGTAATTTTCACATGATCCTACTACCATAATATTATGAATGAATAGGTGACTCTATCATCCTTAGTCCAAGAGAAAATCAAAAAATCCTAAATTTGTAATACAAGATATAAATTAATCAACAATAATATCTCTATAATATAAAAACAAGAAAAAAATGTCCAATTATTGGGGAGCATTCAATTTAGTTCATGAAGGTGTTAGTATGATATCTAAGCAACTATTTTGGATGAACCACAGGGATATGAGAGCTAAAAGTGCGGTAATAGGATCTAAAAAAACATTTATGTTTAAAAAATTGTGTTTCTGAGGGAATCCTAGTGTTATTCCTATACAAGGGAGAAGTTATATTGAGGATAAAACAAGGGTGGATTTCTGAAGCTATTATGGTTTATTTAATCAATTGGTAAAAAACATGGTCTTATTGAATGTAACATTATTTATTGTGGGTCTAGAGTTACCCTTATCAATATTGGAGCACACAGTACACTTCAGGAGGGTTTAAAATGGGCTATAATAATAACAACTTTAGGGGGAACTCAGGTATAGTCGGTTTTTTATTTGGGAGATTGACTTATTGGGAGACGTATTCTTCAAAATTGGAGCGGTAGTGGACCTTGTAATGGTCTAGAACGTTCTAGATGTATCCCCACACTAGGGAATGTGAATATATGTATATAATCATAATGATGTTTCCATCCTTTTTGATGAGATAATTGATACAGCATGTAGCCTCTTTTCAATTCACTCATAAGGGTGGAGATAGTGTAACATACCACAAGTCAATGAATTTTACCCCTACTCTTCTACAGAGAGTCTCATAGGGACAACATTATGATATTGATTATGATTTCTTACATGAATAAATATACACTAGAAACTTCATGATGGATTTTTTGATAGTGTGGAGCATGTCATCTTTCTTTTGGGGATATATGATGACATTATTCATGCTAGGAGAGGAGGTGTTAAGGTCGATTCATTCATTCCAATATCCATACATCTAATAGAGTTTATGATTTTCCATATTTAATTGAATTCAGGTTTAGAGGCCATGTATATTTTTGTGCGTTTCTTAGTTTTCCTCTCATTGGATTACCAATCAGTAGTAAAAGATTAAAGAATTTTTGTTAGTAGTTTGGAGACACTTTGGAAAACATGAGGTAACTCAGGTCTATGGAATTTCCTTGACGATCATTTGAAATTATTATTCTCACTTATCATCCTGAATATACAATGGGTGAAGGATCCCATTGGGACACTATATTATATGGGTAGAGAGTTTCTACCCAAGAAATATGTTTTGCTATAACAGACATCTCAGGCTCTATATAACATTATTTATGATTGAATATTTGTTTTAAGCCAATACATAGATGATCATATACAAATAGTTGAGTTTTTATATCACAATAATTACCAATCCACCATCTGGGTATAACTGTTTGAGGTCATGTACTAGAGACCCAATTAGTCATTGATTTTTTTGGATGGAGTTAGTGGGATACAATGCTTGTGGTCTTGGAGTGAGTACTAAATGGGTTTGAATTTAGTATCTAATCTATGGGTTGATGAGGATTAATCATTTCCAAAAAGAGTCCTTTGTGAGATGATGATGATTATGGAATTTGATGCTCGATTGGAATAGCTTGTATTCCAAGAGATCTGAACCTGTCAATTTTTATATGGATTTGGAAAGGATGGTAAGATATCTCTAGATCTCAAGGGCCCTTTTATTGTAATTCTTCTTGGGTAGTGAGGTGGTGTACCACCTGACCCAATATATGTACTTATTATTGGTGCTTCAAGTTGTTATTATATCCGATCTATGAATATATATTCACATATTGCTACACAAAGTCTAAATCAGTAAGCTGGACATCGAGGGGGGAGTTTCTTTTTTTTGGGAAAATAGTGGAATTTCAGAAATGATAGGAGAAAACCCTTTGTAGTAATGTTTTTTTGCTTGTGTGAATTTTTTTTGACAAAATGAGAATTCTTAAGAGAACTTATTTGAGTTGGAGACCTCGATGAGTTCTCAATATTATCACTTTTGTATATGTTTTCACTTTTGGGAAAAAATATATAAAGGTGGTGTGAGTTTAATGAATATGATGATTCCTTTTAAGTCATTGGAATATCTTGGTGAAAATTTTCTAATATTGGTGATGATTCAACGTGAGATTCTGAGGTCCAGAGAGTCTCGATATTAATATATTTAAAATAATAAATATATTAAATCACATGAAGCCATCATTTAAGAATAAATTTTTTTCCAATTAAACACATACTATGATAGGGAATAGGAGACCACAATTTATTTAAAGACCGATCGTCTACCCTAGGTGCAACAGAAAGTTCTTCAAGTTTATAGATTTTCTTGAAGGCATCCGTGAAAGAAAATTTTTTCAAAAGAATACTTTATTTATTTTAATTTAAATTAAAAATACATACCCAGTATCTGTAATGAAATGTTAGGGAAAATAATTTGGGTTGTCAATGTATCCCTAAGAAAATATAGAGTGATATGAGGAGATATACATTGGAATCTAAGATCTTCGATCTATGAGGAATGGTCAGGGATCATGAGGCCTACTAACAACACAATGAGATCTTAATTTTTCTAGAAAATAAGCTCTTCCACAATTATCAACCCATCATTGAGGAAATATGTGTGTTTTTTGTTTATTCTTAATTCATAATTGGATTATAATTTGAATTAATTCTTCCAAAAATAATTATATAATTACACTACGTTGGATTTCAAATGAATGAATTTTTCTTCCAATTTCTATAGATTTGAGATTTATTTATCATCATTGATTCTTATTTAATTGATAACCCCAATAATAAGATTACAAAAACGATGGGAAATTAAAAAAAGTTATGTAATGTTCCTCACTTTATGATATGTACCATTATCCATTTGTTTATGGAGTTCTTCAACAATATTTTGGTTGGAAGGGGATTTGATGATAACCAAAAAAACTAATTGTTGTGTATTCATACTTAGAAATAATGGATCATGGTAAATGGGTTAGATTACTGTTTTAGAGAAATGTAGACTAATATGATGGAAATATGATGATGGTAAAGATAATGGTTGCTATATTGAGATGATATCTTTAGGGAATCCATGGAAGATAATTCTAGAAACGGGTCATAGGAATCTGGCCACCGATGATCGTAGAGGTCCAAATAGGAACAAGATGCAATGTTAGCATATGTTATTCTATATATATATTCAGTATTATGTGGAGAGGCATGTGACAATTGGAATTATTCCATATGTTAGGGGAAGAATGTGAAATACGGTGTGACAGATTCTCGGAGGCATGAGGGCCACTACTCTATATAAGTGCAAGCAGAAGAGGCATGATTAGGGCTACACATAAATGGTGATGGTGTGTGTGATTAGTGGTAAACCATATTGATATAGGTGCTTTTTATGTTATTAGGGAAGAATAAAAGGGTAATCATTTAAATGATTAATTTTTTATATGAAATTACTTTTGGATAGAGAAAGAGGGCACCCACTTTCCACAGAGGACCCCATGGATGTGAAACACATTGTGGAAATTGGGGACGGGGAAGTGATTCCCTTAATGAATTTTTTATTTCTCATTTTTTATCTATTAGAATGAAGACATAGAGATACATTGTGGGATGGACACCTGAATGGAAATTGGGACTCCATGCATGGGTTTTCCTCCCCCTTTTCAATCATATGAATACATTTATAATAATATTAATAATGAAAATTATTATAAAATTATTATTATTATGAAGTCAAATTTTAAAGATAAATTATTCACGTGACATCAAATTGATGGACTGTATGTATCATTGTGACCCTGAATTCAAGAGGGTACAATCAAGACCGATGTTGGGTATTTAATTCGATCTCATTGATCAAGACCATGAAGTTTTTTTAATATATAATATGAATAAATTATTTTTTAAACTGGTGTTCCATTTTTGGGAATGTTAATTGACTATCCCATTTGTTATTCTAAAATAATCAAAATGAAATGAAAATTTTTGTCACCCAGGGATGTTTCAGGTGAAATATTGGTAGGTATTTGATTTATCCTCTCAGACAGATGATGAGCCACTTATGTAGATCAGGATTTTTCTAGAATTAGATTTGGTCTCATGAGAAACCTATCCTAATAATTTTAATTTTTAGAACATGATTATGTCATTCTTCCTAGAAGCATCATAATGAATCATGGATTTACAATTGTTATGCCTATTCTAGAAATGCATAACTAATTGTAATGATCAGGTGTGACCAATGAGATTTTCTGATCGCTACTCCTCTATTGCCCCAGGTTGTGGGTCCCCCATCCTCATTATATAGTCAGAGATAGTACTATCTTATACTAGAAATGATTCTATGATCTCTATCTACATAATTATACTCCCCCGTCTTCAATCTCTACTGGGGAGAAGATCCTCCACATTATTTACTAATCCCTTGACTATGTAGCATATTGGCAGGATGAGGGCCCCACAAAATAGATAATGGGGAGGTTTAAAATGATGTTGGTAATTAATGATGAATGTTTGGAGCTACTTGATGAGTAATTAGAGATGAATATCCCCTTTATCTCTTGGTTTGGGATTATTGTTAACCATATCTGGGTTATTATTGTTTTATTTATTATCTCGTATTCTTATTAGAATTCCTCATAGGTGATGAGATGAAAATGATCTCTTAATTCATTATGTGTAGATATTTTAGTGTTCCCTACTATGTATTTTTTTTCTCACCCGAGTAAGTGATTTTCCTGTAGGTGTTATGTCTTTGAAATTTTCTAATAGATTATCATTTACTATGGTGGACCAGGAATTAGTGGTTCCTAATAATACATGATGATGATAACTATGTTGGGTGGTCAGAAATTAGAATCTATAGCTGGGATATATTTTACGATTCACTTTAATGTTATTTTCAATTATGGCTTCCCACTTTATATATATTTGGGTTATTATTTTCCATTTTTCATTTGTATAGTGTTTCCATAATATGATCAATTTTTTCATAGAGAACATTGTATACAAGGTTTAAACCATTAATGTATCTGTTCTTTATAATATATCATTACTATTGCAAGGATCTGATTGTGTGTGTGCATATAGGTATTTAGGCTAAGCCCTCCAGGAATAGTATTTCCTACTCAACGGTTGTAGCTATCCCCTAACCTATCGGAGGTGGAATTTTGGTTTCCAAACTCGGCTTATCATTGCATAGGAATATAAAAATTGGTTTGTTCATGAAATAGTGGTATCTGAGGAGTTCATCCAAGTACAAGGTTTTAGAGATTTATTAAGGCTGATTTTTTCATTGGTAATTAGGTAAATAGTTTTAAAGTCTCGTGAGTTTGAATTTCATGGTAGTTAACCTGGTTTTTGTTAGGTGAATAATGTATCGATTCACCAGGACTACAATAACCATGTTATCGACTCAGAACATATATACACAAGTTATAGGAAAAACCTTGGAACACGCATCATATAATAATGGATTTTGGTTTCATGTCATCATTGATTTAGATACCTAGATATTCACTTTACCATGGTATGTTGTGCTAACTTGCATCAAATAATCTAGATTATAAAAAACTAGGATTTTAGGATAGATTCATGTAAATGACCTATTAAAATATGACCTGTTAGTTTAGGTAACTACTAATCATGTTTTCCTCTAGGTAGGAACCAAGAATTTCTACCAACTATTGAGCATTGTGTATATTGAACTCTAGTGGTTTTGGGGGATGATTGACAACAAGTTTTATATATGATTTTTCTACAGAAAGGATGGTGATACACATAGGATTAGAATGTTATATGAGTTCCATTAATAGGGACCGATCAGGTATTTTTGGCTCTCTAGACCATGAAGCAGTTGAGAGGATATTTTTGAGGCGGTGGTCTAGATTCCCTGGGTTTTTCTCACCCTTACCAATCAGATAGTTTCAATAGTAAACCCTTTTCTACATGTAGAAGTATTATGAACTGGTGGAACTATAATATGATGTTCTATATATTGATTATAATTCAGGAGTTTTAGATGCAGTGATCATCCAATATTTGTGGTGATTTATACTCCTTCTCATGTGGTATAGGATTGGATCGATCTTGTGGTGTGAGTTTCCCTCTTAATTAGGACCCTTTCCAATGGTGGTCCTTGTAGATATGCTTATCCATGGTGAAATTTTGTGTCAGATGAGCCGTGTTTAGGTGGTGTTTGATTTATCCTCTAGAAAACATAGATGAAGGTAATTTCACCCACCCCCAAGATGAATTCATGGGAAGTGATTTATAAAAAATATGAGAGATGGTGCATCCTAGAAGAGATAGTGTCGATGTTTGGTGGAATAGTTAATTTTTCTTATATGTTTGAGTTTATTTTTATGTTATTTTGTTATATAAATCCCTAGTTGTGTTAAACATATAGGAATTGTAAATATGGTTTCACGTAAATTAGACTTGTGGCCAAAAAATCTATGGGTGTTTGAGGTATGGAATGTGTCTTCTCTAGTCCAGTATCATTTTTCATTCATGGAAACAAACATAATTTCCAACGGTGTACCCCATGTTCATGACTTTGTGCTACCACAATTCCCTTTTAGATACACCCTTATATTTTTTGGATCATTTAGTGAGGATCAATGATCCCACAATTTTATCAAAAATATAACCTGACTCTAGAGGGAGAGTCACATTTCAGATATTTTTTAATGGCTATGAAGTGCTATATTGTTTTTATTTGTGTCGAAAAGCGGACTACTATACATGCCCTTCGCGACTATTACCAGTGGGTACGGTACTGTAGCAAAGTTGTTGGGACAAAATCTTTCATCATTTTTAGAATGAATCCTAGGAAGAGTATGATGGGTTATCAAGTAGGAAATTACAACATATTTTATAATTTGATTTACTATTTCCCTAGGATAATTATATTATATAAGATTTTAGTTTCATGAGGTGTTACTGGAGAATTAGGTTGTCCTTCATGAAGATAAGTTAGATTTACCTCCCATTTTATGTTTGTTTTCTACATAGACTTGCACCCCAATTGACAACCCAATATATTTAAACTTATATCGAATGATCCCATGTAGATATAAGAGCTAAAGGTATAGTAGGTGTATTTATAGAGAATGGTATTGTTAGAACTAGTGTGTATCCATGGGTAGCCCATTTTTGTTCTCTGAGAATGATAGAATGAGAATTAGGATGTTTTAGTGGTGGCATTATACAAGATAATTTGTTTTACTTCTGTTCATAGTTGTTACATTTAGTGTGTTGATCTCCCAAATAGTATTTTTGGTCCTAGAGTTCATGGAAATAATGGTGGATCATGTGGTACTCTTGAGGATGATTTACAAAATTCTCTATGTGTACCAAAATAATGGGGTTATCTCATTGAGTCAGTTCTATATTTAGAAGGTCTTATTATTAAGATATTTATACTCAGAAATGAGATTGATAGTAGAAACCATAAACATTAAATAATCACAAGATTTATTTCCTCCCAAGGTAGTGACCATGGATGTAGACTCTCACTATGATGTCTTCCATAAGATGATTTTCCCAAATGGGAGAGAGCACTTGACCTCTTTACAATTGAACGTTATGGGATTTGATGGTGTAGTGTACCTCTAATTGATAGTCATTACCCCTCTCCTTATTTAGAAAGTGTGGGAGGCCCAATGATTATAAATTGATTGTGGAATATTCTATGACCATATATCCACTAGAGTTCTTCTTAATTCATTTTATGAAGGTTGGGAGAATGTCACACATTTTATAGGATTAACGATCCCATTAATCATGTTGTGAGATAAGGTGTTGATGGAGTTTCATTATTTCACTTATTTTTACCACAAAAAATGTCATGGATGTACTGAATTTAATTGGTATCCAGTTTGGAGGCCATAAATGTTTCATTTGTTACATTTTTTTGATCTTTTGCCTCCATTATTGAAAGATGAAGACAATATAAGTTTAGTGGGGATTTTTGGGACAATTGTGCATGCATGTTCTAGATAATATTATGAAATACCATCAATGATAATTTTAGATCATGATGATAAATAATTATCAATATTATGGAGAGGATTATAGTGGAATTTGGGTTTTAGTGTTAGTTGAGAATAATGTTTCTACAGAAGATATATTTCCAGGTATATCAGGCCTCTAATGTTTTGGAGAACATGCATTGGGTTTGCATGTTGATTTTGTGTCATAAATGGGAGGTCCATCTAACAGCATTGGTTTTTTTTATCACAACATTTTCCTCTATATCATTAGTATATCATAATTATATGTTATATATGGTGAACCATACATTTCACCAATTTATTGGTAGGATCTAGTGATAGATAATCCATGTGGTCCTGGAGTTAGTGTTAGTGATGGATTTAAAAGGTATAGTTTTTCCATTGATGGTTGATGAATTTTTAGATCCATCAGGGTTTCATCGTGTGATGATGATGAAAATTTCATTTTCAGTTTGATGGAAATCTCATTTGTTCTGACAGACCTCATCTCATCGTGGTTTATCATAATTTATATATAAGATAATGTTATCTCTGCGGCTTGAAATCCCATTTCCTAGTTATAGCATTGGGGTATCAAGGAGGAATATTTCCAGATCCTATTACTATATTTTTTTCTAATTCATGGGGTTTTCCTTATGTCACATCATTTGAGATATGTGCATGAGTCATTGCACAATGTCTACCCCATATTTCTAGACATCAAGGGGGAGTTATGTTCTTTTTGTACCCAATGGTTTATTAGATTTGATAATTGCAAAAACATCATGGTAATGTTTTTCCCTTCGATGAATGTATGTTGATCACATGGGAACTCTCATGGGATCTCACGAGAGAGAGAGGCCCTAATTAGATCTCAGTATCCTAACATGTGTTATGTTTTTTCTTTCAGGTATGAAAGGAATTGAATTTTGGGAGAGTGTAATGAAAATAATCATTCTTTGTAACAAATTGAAATATATTTTATTGATATTTTGGGATCCATGCACCGTGATATATTCTTAAGCCTGAGGAGGTCTTATATTGATATATTTCTAATATTAAATATATTAAATGATGTGCATGGATATTTTTATAATAAATGTGATTCCAATTAAATGGTTTCTTAGATTAGAAATATGAGATTGTGATTGATACTAAAACACATGAGTTACCCTAGAAATGGCAAACAGTTCTTTCGAATCATATGCTTCGTGGAATACAACACTTGAAGATGCATTAAGAAAAAAATATAAAATTTATTTATTTTATTTTAAATTCAATAACCTAACACTCTCTCCAAAAATACTTTCTTATGTAAAATCCTTAGGGTTATCCACATAACATAGAGATATTAGAGAATGAGAGAAGTATTGATATATTGGAAACTATGAGTTCAGATCAACTATGATCTAGTAGGGATCATGAGGTGGATGAAAAATTAAATTGGAACTTATTATAATTCACTAGGGAATGTGTTCTTCATCAATGATCGATCCATCATGATGGTAGAATTTCTAGTATTTATGATTTAATAACCATATAAAATTTAAGATAATAGACAACTAATTCCATGAAAATTAATTTTTTAATCACTCATAAATGGTTTCCCAATTACTTATTTTCTCTTAGAAGATTATAGAATTTGTGATTTATTTGTCATCATTTATTCTTATCAATGTTATAACCCCATTCATTAGATTTATTCAATTATGGTTAAATGAAGACATCCATCGATTGAGGATAAATTTTTACCGTGATCCATTATTCCTCCTTTTTTTCAATTTTTTTTAGTATTTTGGATGTAGTATTATTCGATGATAAATGATAAAAAAATTGTGTTTATCCTTTAGGGAAAAAAATTTACGTTATCTGTTTGGTTTTATGTTTTGGAGATGTGAGAGAGGCATGATGACACTGATGAAAATCAGCTGATAGATCATGTAACAATGGATCTATTCACTGGATCTAACAAGGTTTTTAGCGAATGATGATTTTGAGAAAAGGGCTTCTAGAATCTAGACACTGATGATAAGAGGAGGTATGAAGTTGTGTGAGATGCGATACAACACACCATATATTGGGGGTGGATCATGAAATAGGGTGTCATAGTGGATATGAGTTGAAAGGTCCTGTAGAGACCCGAAGCTTATCGTACATGGACATTACATTACTTTTGCGGAATACTTAGTACATAACAAAAACACACACACAAGGATCGTAATAGTTTAGTGTCTTTGGTAACTCGGAACGTAATCTTCTAAACGTGGTGAAAGATCTTCAACATCTCCCATAAAGATATTTTTTTTACCTAAAACCTTTCTTTATATCCTGGGGAAAAGAAAACATAAAAGGGTGAGCTCAAATGCTCAGTAAGGGTAAACAAAAGAAATATCAATCACATCATATACATAAGAACATAGATTTTGGAAATCTTAACCTGCAAAAGAGCTCATAATATCATAACGTGGGATAAATCATAGAAGTGAAAATGAAATCATAACATAAAACATTACTCATTTTGGAATACACACATAATCATAGAGAATCATTTCTTGTTAGTCAAGACTCATTGCCAAGACTATCTTAGTGGACAAAGTCCCTTTCTGAATCGAGTAATCCTCGTTTCAGTCCTGTTTCACTGAACCGGTATAACCTACCATTCCAGCCATGTCTATCTCATGAGATATAAAATCTTTACCCAATGAATTGGAGGGAGATATAGGTCCCACCCATCTCTTAATGAAACCATTCTTATGTGTGCCACAAAATCATAAATCATACATCATTTCATAACCCATGTAATAAAAATGGGATTCTTAAACAACATGACATCATAAAACCATTCATATAAGATAAAGGAATTCATAAACATAATTCCATCACAACATATTCAAATCAATGTAAAAATATGGATAGAAACAGAACCCTTTATTATCTTAGATGGAAAATACTTTTGATAAAACACTTGAAATGAATTCTTGAGGAAAATATCCTTTCTTCTTTAAAATCAATTTCTTTTCACAAAACATCATGCAATTTTAAAAGAAAGATATTTTATTGAAAATAGTCATGAAATCTTTTAGAGGAAGCTTAATGAAAATAAGGCTTTATAAAACAGTATAAATCCGTTCGTGCCGTATAAGTTAAAAAAAACATTATTCGTACTTTTGTCGGAAAAGTCAAAAAGTACCTCGTACGGAAAAAACGACAAAAGATTCCTTTCATATTCTTTACTAAAAACTCACCTAAGAGTAAAATTGGATTTAAACTATTGCAAGTGGATGGAAACAATATTAAATATTTATGGAACATGGATGTGGATGATAAAATACACCCCAGTAAATACTTACGAATAAACAATCTCGGATAAAAATGAGATTGTGATATTTCCCTTACCTTAGGTCCGACTTGCTTTGTAAGTGTCCGAACCTCCTTTATAATGATTTAAATCATGTTATCGACTTATTACAGAATCATATTCATTGTTATGATATCATATATGGTTCACTTATGACATTATATTACCCGTTCTTTTGTAAATTCCATGTTAAAGAAGCGTTTTGGGTAAAATCGTTTCATTTATCATAGGTGTTTTGACTTGTTGTTCTTGACATCATTATTACTTATATCATGATTTACATACTTCCAGAATATAAAATATGACTTATATATCATATATATTCAGTATATATATATATATATAATAGGTAGATAAATAAAATGAAAAACACCGTTCATGGAGACGGTAGTCCGTACGTACGCATGAACGCTGTTTTCCTTTCCTTATTGTCTTGAAATGGAAGTAAGTAGATGACATACATATGTATATATATAAATAAATCTAGTAGCTTTATAATGTCATATATTTTATTATTATTTCTTATATATACATTATAATCATTCTTAAATGGTTAACATGTAGAATGAATCTCATCGCGTCGTGGAGACGGTATTCCGTACGTACGCACGAGCGATGATATCATTTCTATAAATATTGAATTGAATTGGAGTTGATTATACAATATATCAGAATCAATATGATGTTGTAATAACTATGTATAGTTATTCTTTACACCATTATACCCATCCATGTAAGGTGGTGGTGGAAAATAGATTACACCACGGCGTGGAGACGGTATTCCGTACGTACGCACGCGCGGTGATTTCTTTTTCCGTAGGATGGATAGATGGTGAAATAGGTTTGTTTCATACTTATAATAACATATCCGTATATGAGTGATACTGATGTTATTACTTCATAATGAAACAACCTAAGAATAAGAAGTGGAAGAAGAAATAAAGATGAAAGAATTGGTAACGGTAATTACCTCTTCTTTGAAGTGCCTCTTTGAGACCTCCTCTTAGGGCACTAAAATTGGTCTTTGAGGAAGACCAGAACCTCTAGGATGTTGCTAGGAAAGTGGAGAGGAGAAATTGGCAGGGTTTGGCCGAGCTAGAGTGCTCAAATTTGTGTGAGGAGGAGGGGGAGGAGGTGTCCTTTTATAGGGGAGGAGAGGGGCACCTTAGGAATATCTCAAAATATTATTTTATATTAAAGTCAAAATCGGTTCATAATGGTTCCAAAGGGTCTTATTTGGAAGATAAAGTGGGGATGGGTCGAAATCCTATCAACCAATAGGATTTAGACATGTTTAGGGTATTATTTTAACCTTATCAATTAGATTTAACTCTAAGTTAAATAATTTAACTTTTACCGTGTCTTTTTGTTTTCTTTCACTATATGGTTAATAAACTTACTATAACATTCCAAACGAACCCCAAATTGTATATTATTAACACATATATCCTTATCTAAGTCATTTGGCCGAACCTTAGATTTTTAGGAATAAAATAACAATTAATAATATAATATTTGATTTAAAAACTATTTTGTATCAATTTTGACACTATTTGATATATGATTTTTGTGAAAGTCATAACAGAATTATATGTTCGAACCAAGTTTATTAAATCAACACTAATATATCATAGTAACCTAGAAAATTAGTGGAATTCATAAAAAGTCTTAAATTACATTTATTTTGGTATTTATATTATCAATTATGTCAATATTTCACTAATAAGATAATTACTGCATCATCTTTGTCTCATAAATAAATTATATTATTTGATGTCTAAAAATTACAAATAAAATACCATCATGTAGGAAATCTTTTTATCTTTCTAATGAATATTTATAGTCGAATTTATCTTATGTATAACCCCATATTAAAAATGATTTACTTATTAAACTTTGATTTTAACTATTTTAACCCTTCTTTAAATAAATTAATAATAAATGTCCTAATCTAATCCAAGTGGGCCTAAATGGTCATATTTTATTCCTAAGTTTGTTTTTGGTCTAATTACACTTGTACAATAGAATTAGGACATGTGTTAGGGTAATGTTAATATCATATTTACCCGTAGTTACCCTATTTACTATTAACCGTGGTAAAAAAAAGTAAAAAGTTACTATTCACCAAAAAATTATTTTCATCTCATTGAACCACATTTTAGTCCTTGATATTAACCGTGTCTCTCGGATTTTCGAAATTCCATTCACAGAAGCGGTAAAATTAAGTTTTATAGAAAATTCAGTTTTTAACCTACCACTTAGTAGTTTCACTATTCATCAAAAATTGATGTTTTTCAGAACAATGCCAAAATTTCATCCCAAGCTATATTTCATATTCCGAATTCAAAAATGAAGTCTATTTTACCAAATTCATAACATAAAAGTTGCATTAATTAATTTTATAATTAAATCCCGCTGTTAAAACAAATAGCGTGTTTTTAAGATACAATATCTATCAAAATATTGACACTTGGTTATGTCTAGTTTAAATGTGAAATTACATCCAATGACCAACATTGTATTAAATTGTAAAAATATATTCTAAATATACTTTAAAACCACTCAAATTAATGATTTATCACTATTAATTATTTCGATTAAAAAAGTTGTTTTTAATTATAATTTAGTAATTTTCACTATTTATCAGAATATGAAAGTTATCCGAAAAGTACCAAAATTTCACCTTAGGCTAAATTCGATACTCCGAATCCAAAAATGAAGTCCACTTTGAGAGTTAAAATTTCTAAAATTTAAAAAGTGGTTATTACTATTCATAACGGCTAGTTTTAATAATATTTTAATAGCATATCATTGTTTCGTGAAACTCAGGATTACGTACCACACACGCTATCAAGGAAGGTTGCGATTGCGTGTAATGCAAGGCAAGTCAAGGATGCGTGTTGTGCAAGCTCCTTTTGGTGTAGCGTATAACACAAGACATTAGTAAAATAAAAAAGAATATTTTTCATAAAATCTCGGGCTGTTACAGGTCCACTGCTCAGTGCCATAGCATTTGAATGAGGAAACATTATAGCCACATGAATAATGATGGCTCACCTAAATAGTGGTTCAGTGTATGGTTATAAAAAATATGTGAGTTATTGGTGAAGAATATACATGTAAATAAATAAAAAAAATATTTTAAGGAATATCTTATGGAGAAAGAATGAGGGGAAACACATTTCTTGGTAGAACCCCTTATATGCACTACAAATCTTTGTAATGGGGGGTCCCTTCAATTTTGTTTTATAAATTCTAATTATTATATTGAGAGACGATTTGAGTGGCCCATGTGTGTAGAAGGAGGGAATCCATGAATGTATGTTCCTCCCTTTTTTAAATAAAATAACAAATTTTTTTATTATAATAACAATATTATTATTGTTTAATGGAATTAAATTTCCTTCATAACATCTTCAAGTGATTTCTGATTGATAAATCATTTATGGAACAATGACTATAAGATCATGAGGGTAAATTCAAGACCAATGTTGGGTATTTAATATGAGCTTGTGACTTGGCCCAATGATGTACTTTTCTTACATGATATGATGAAATGTATTTCATCATCAGGTGTCTATTTTGGGAATGAAAATATCTTCTCCCTTGTATTTTCAACAAGGATCACATCAGAATGATCTATTTGATCACCCATGTTCAATTATTGTGACATATCAGTGGATTTAGTTTTTAGCATGTTGGGATGATGATGAGACTCATGTGTTTGTCAGGCTTTTCTAGACTGAGATTTGGGCCCATGGTAGCCAATCCTAAGAAGTTTTCTATGTACAATGATATTGTGGACTTTTTTTCGAATCCGAAATGTGATTTGAGGTTTTATGATCATGAATCACCTTTCAAATATGATTGAATAATAGTAGTGATATGGTCTGACCAGAGATTTTTTGAGTTTGGTACTCCCTTGTTGTGCTAGGGCATCAGTCTCCCATGATCCTTACATTGGTAGAGATAGTAATCCATTAATAACATAGAATTTCATAGGTCCTATATCAGTAGAGTTTCACTCCTCTCATTAATTATATTATAAGGAGAGGGTCATCCACTGGATTAGTGGATCCATCGAATGTGAAGCATATTATAATAGTGTGGGCTCCACCACATAGATGCATGTGAATTTGAATATGTTTTAGGGCATTGATGTAATACATTTGGAGTTGTAAGATGGCTGATGACTATTATATTTAAGTTGAGATAAAGGTCACATTTATCTCTTTTTGGGCTTCTTATTGATAATATTTTGGATATTGCTGTCATGTTTTTTCTCTTATATTTTGATCGGCAGGACATGGTGGAGAAGAGGTGACCACTATCTTGTAATGCTATGTGTTTATTGATTTATTTGTATCCTATTGAGTATGATTATACTAACAACTTAATGTATTTTTATCACACCTATTATTTATTATGTACATGATAGAAATATTACAATTGTTTATGGTGGACATGGTAGCAGTGGATGTTAGCAGTTTTTTGTGATGCTTATCATGATAGGTTGTCAGACTCTAGGATATTGAGCAAGTATATCCTCTATTATACTCATTATAGTAATTATAAGTCTATTTCCCCACATGATTTCTTTTTGTGTGTGCATTTTTTAATTTTTTGTTTATATAACCCTAATATACTCGGATATATGTATTTCATAGAAGTTGGTGTTTTCATGGTTTACACCATAGATGTTTCTATTCTTTCATATATTTCTGCACTATTTTATATAGACAGTTTTGTGAATGTGTACATGTATTTAAGACAAGGCCAACCGTTTAAGTGTTTCCAACCTAATTAATGTTCCCAAAACTTATCCTATTTAAGGTAGGCATGGGGTTTTCATGATAAACATACCACTACCCTAGTGGGCCCTGATGGGTTGGGTCATGACATATTATATCGTCCAAATGAAAAAAAAATTGAAACGTACACCGATTCTCAAAGACCAAACAAGACCATTATTTTCACTTTTCAACAAACTATCTAGATCAACCATCCAATATTAATACTCTATTAATCATTTAACAATAATCATAAAGATTTATTGGTTAACAATGTTTTTGGGAATGAATAAAAATAAAATAGACAAAAAATGGGGTCTCTAACATATGAAATATATATATTGCAAGTGAAATGTAATATATTTATTATAAAAATATATATATTTGAAACTAAGAGAAAAAACCATCAATAACCGGCTTCTACGGTGACCCTCTAGACTGAACATACCATCATTAGCACGTACCAAATTTTGTTGGGGGTCATATACCACAAATATGATCACCTTAAAAGAGAGGTCTCCCCATAAATATCTCAACAAGAAACACTCAGGGGAGGGGTGGATAACATATAAAAAATTATTTCAATACCTATGGGGAAGAGAATCCAACCCATAATTGTCTCATGTAAAATTTCCCGGGGAAGAATAATACCTCATTGAATAATCCAATCATAATTTTTTGGGGGTGATGAACAGACCACCATGAACTCTTCCATTTAAAACACAGAGTAAGAAGAGTGTCCTGCCACAAATTATTTCACAAAAAACCCACGAGGTGGAATGTACCACCTAAACGGATATCAAATAACCCACATGGGGGAGGAAAATCCTAACCATAATGATCTTATGTAGGTAAATCATGAGTGGGATATGAGGGGAAAATAATAATACTTTCATATATCATAATCCTTATGAGGATAAGTAACCAAGAGAGTAAATATAACCTTGTATCATAATCATCAATGGATAATATTCCAACCACAAATTACTGTCATGTATTTTAATTATTTGGAGAAAAATCTACATGCTTGACAATTCCATCATATCTTAGACCCTAGTGAGAATTTGAATCCCACCACAGAAATATCTCTAATATTATTAAAATAATGTATCAAAAAACATCCAAACCTAATATACATTACCTAGTTGGGACACTCATACCCACAAATTATTCCTATATCCCCATTATCAATAAGATACAATTGAGATTACCCCTTACTAAAATCTTTCTTAATGTCCACATGAATAATGGGTACTCACTTTGATGACCTAAGCCAATTCTTGGTATAGATAGATCTCAGGGGTTCTTATTTCACATTACCAAACACTAGGGTCAAACTCATCGCTCAATGTTCATAAAATATTCAATATACATAATCTAACAATATGGTATAATCATTATCATTTGAAACACAAAATAAAATCAAACAAGAGAGAGGACATAAATATCATCTCACTTCCAAACTCAAGAATGATATGCCCTCTCACTTCCTACCTATTAATAAATTCAATTTGTGATTAACCCACCTATGTATACACATATTAGTTGGGGATTAAAACTCATCAGACACTCTAATCAGACAACTTATGGTTGAAATGTTACTTAATATTTCATATTACTTATCCATATGCCATCCAATTTTAAACCATCACACATCCCTACTAAAAGAGAACTATGATCCCTTATCTCAAGGAAAACTATTTTCATTCATTGAATTCATACCTCTCAAGGTTCTATATATCACAAAACATATCCATTCCCTCAACCGTATCAACATAGAAGATTGAAGAAATTAGCGATGATTAAAAGGTCCACTATGGACCATGATACTTCCATTAAACTAATGAGGTTTCATATGGAATAATTTTTTTTCTATTCAAGGTTAATTTAGAACAAGTGGTGAGTATTCAAATAAAATTCTATATAACAGAATTCATAAACATTACAGAGACAATTTTTGTCCATGTACATCATTTAGTGATCTCAAATTCTTTCCCACACTCCTACCGACCTCCTCTGAGTAATCAAGAACATGTATCCTTAATAAATGCAATCAATTTAATATATAAAATATTTTATAATAAAATACTAATGTCGAATAATCAACTCTAAACTCAATCGGTGACATAAATGTGACAAAACCATTAAAAATGGGGCGTGTGACACTATTTAAATAAAATTGTAACTAAACCAGACATAATACCAAATTTATATACCTAGATCATTAGAAAAAGTATAAGATTTTCATCAAAACTATAAATAAGTTAAGGTAGTAACATTCCATTAGTGAAATAACATAATACATATTGAGTCAATATTCACTAGATCCCTCCATTCTATGATAATCAACAGCCCAATCATTTCATCATAATTCCATTATTCCGTAGTGAAATTATTTCAAGTAAAATCACGGGGACATGAAAAAAAGTGACTTATGAGAATGAAGATGAATTGTGTAAGGATTAAATTATTCGTTAAATAAAGAAAAAAACAAAACTTTAATCAACATGGATTAATAAGGTTGAAATGGAATCGAGAGTGAAAAAAAGATCGCAGTCTTCCCCAAAAAATATTTCCTATAAATGTAGAAATATAGTGGTGTATTTATACATTAAAAGAATAAACTACTCTCCCAACTATAATGTTCAAAATAAAAAAAATTACCCATCACAATATGGCCTCTATGACTCAAAATATGATTCATTCGCCTTTTTAAACCCTAATATCAATACCCCTTGGATTACAATATTATATAATTATACTAGGTAGAACCAAAGCGCCAATGAATAACCCCCATGGTATGGAACTTTTAGGTCACAATGTATAGAAACTTCATCCAGGAAACAAATATCGTATGGCACAAGACATTGTGGAATATCCTCTTCCCTCCAGGGAATAACCTCTCAATTAATGGTCATGATGTTCATGAATCAAATTTTTATCCCTCACATCAAAATTACTTTACAACATAGACCACTATTCAAAATGTGACTAGAATTTCTCATAAAATGTCATAAAGAAAACATACACAAGTTATATCACATTATATATGTGGGTCACGTCTCCCTACTATTTAAGTGTTTTACACTTTTAAAAGTTTTTAGGATAGGAATTTTCTAAGGATAGCCACTATTACACTATTACCACTAACAAGAAATGATTATAGGTAAGAGTCTTACCATTTTCGAAAAAGTAAAATTTTAGCGTAATCACCATGGTGGGATTCCCTTTTGGATGGTATTATGCCAATATAAAACTGCCCTTCCTTATTTAAATCTCCTAAATATCCCATGTTAACATGACACCCATTGGTTAAGACATGAAAGGATTCCTCACAATATGGATCCAAATTAGTTATGGCAGAAATCCTTATGCATCCTCTCATCATAGTGTATCCCTCAATATTCATAATGTTTTGAGTCACCTATAGTAAAAATTTATCCACTAGGACTACTCTCTCCTTAACCAAAATTCACCACATAGTATAATCACTCTTAAGGCCTCTAAACTAATCCTAAATGAATAACCTTAAGAATTTATATGCCTTGTAATACTAATAAAATCCTGGATTTTGGAAATATACCATTCTTCAAGGATCATAATTTCATAATTTTATAGTTTTCACTAACCCATAATGACATCTATCATTATAAAAATCCCCCATGCATAAAAAATAATTTTTCTACATCTTATATATCTACATTATCAAAAATAAAATCCATAATTTACTTGGTTTAAACAAAATATTCAAAAAAACAGTTATCAATGTGGAATAAAATTTAATGCATCTCATAAAATGATATTTTTTTTCAAATTTTCCAAGAATTCCATTCAATTATATAAATTTTATTCATACCAATCCAATTATGAATCTCTTTAAAATAATTCCAATAACTCGACTTATTATTAAATTTCAATCACAGTTTGGATCTACCTTATAAATAATTTATTTCCTTTATCACTTAAGAACATTCAACTAGTGTTATATATAATATTAGTAATATGAACACTATATATATGGTTTGACTAATATCAAAATCTCCACTTGTAAATCAAACCATAATTATTAAGAAAATTTTCATTAACGTAAATCATCTTTTGAGGCTAAATGTAGGTTTATAATTGATAAAATAATTCAAAATTAAAGGCTCAAAATAGTTGACTAACTATTAAATTATATTTTATGTTATATAGTTAATTAGTTAGTGAAAATACTATATTATATGATAACACACATCAACTCTTTCTAATTATCTCAAAGGTTCACAATATTTTAAAATGAAGCAAATAAATTACCACCATCTTTCCAACACATTTCCATTTTTTGAATTTCTTTTTATAGGGTATCTAATGAATCACAATATATGTCCATTTTTAATGCATTTCCCTTTAAAAAATTTTAATTTTTCACATTAGACAATTTTTTATATATAAAAATCATGTAAAATCATGAAACTGATATTACCCTAGAATTGTTTTGTTATAAATCATTCAAAAATATAAAAATTATGTTCATAAGGATGATTTGACTAGAAATGTGGATTCCAATATGGTGTTTCATGGTCTCTATAGGGATAATAAAATAGACAATATAGGATTATTATTAGGGGATTGAGGGGATAAAAAATAACATAATTTTTTAAAATTGTTTCCAAAATCCATATTTTTAAATAAAATAAAAAATTAATGTTCCATTAGTCATACATATCATTATAATCATTCATGAAATAGGATAGTTGGAAGAATATGTCAAATTATATAAAATAAAATTTGGTAATAGGAATAAAAACAAATATACTCACCCATGGTATGAATAATATTAATATATTTATAAATAAATAGTTTTGATTATAATAGCATTAATTTACTTGTCCACCAAAATTTTTTCATTCAAATCCATCAAAAATTACATAAAAAACAAATTAGATGGTATTAATAAGAATAATTTCTATCCTAGAAGAATAATATAGAATGAAATTGATGTTTTACATAATTTTTTTTTAACATAAATATTAGAAAAGCTGTAGAGAATGTAAAAAATATAAGTATTTTTTAAACATTCCCATATATTTAATAAAGTTATTCCCTTTATATAATTTTGTATGATACATCATTATCAATAGTGAAATATAAAATAAAAATATTTAATCATAGTTAAATATTGATCTTATTGAAGCTGAAAATGGGATGTGTGATTGAATTTATATTTTAGAAAATGTATTCTTAAAGGATAGTATGAAAGAAATAAAAAATTTCAGTTTCCTCACATATGTTCCTTCAATTATATATTTTATATATGAATTTAATTACCATTTCATTCAATAATATAATTTAAAAAATTTACCAAATCAATATGACAGAATTATCTAGGTTGGGTTTCCTCAACATTTTTGGGTCCTCTTCATTTTTATAAAATAATATTGAAAATTTCATGTTGTTTCATCTTCTTCTACACTTACATAGGTCTATTCCAATTTTTTTTTAAAATCCTTAAAAATATAAGTCTAATTCATGACCCAATGAAAATATTTGACCATATATTATCAATTTTCTCTTTATGCATTTCAAATATCATCTATCTTGTTAGTTAAACCAATTTTTTTAAATATTTTACAAATATTTATTCCCTTTCGATATTTATCACATCATCCCCTTCTTTCCTCCCATTATTGGAAATGATTTTCTTACTCAAATCATCACCTTATTCCTCACAATTATTTATATCACATTGGGTATTAAACTCAAATTTATCACCACTAACTACCAATGATAAATCCACAATTTTACAATTTATCAATTGTTTTCTAAGTCATAAAAATAGTATTCCTAGAAAAATTGATGTTTTCTCTTTATCCATCTCATGTATAAGGATATCCACAAGAATGTAAATATATCCTCTTTATCAAAAACATACTCAATTAAAACATAGGTATATTTCACCATTTTTTCTATAAATTTATGTCCAACTATTATGGGATTAATTTCCTATATTCTAAATAATTTTACTACTAATTAGAACATTATTTTCACAGTTTCACCTAAATCACACACATATTTTATAGTCTAATAAGATACAATATTAATAGGAATTAAAAATACCATGATATTTTTTAATATTTGGTAATATATTTGACACCATGGTTGAACAATACTATATAGGTGGTATTGAAAACATCTTCTCAATATTCCTCATATTCAAAACCAATTCCATCAGAAACCATTTTTTTGTGAGCATGTCATTTATATCTTTACAAAGTGAATTCAAATAATAATATATTTAAAAATTTCATGAAAATATCTAATTTGATCCTCAATTTTTCATTGATTTTTTATTTCATGGAATGTTAATGGTGGTCTGTAATGTTGTGCGGCTTCTTCTCTAACTCACATTTCAAATTCTTTGGCCATAAATTTTATCCTTTCCTCCAATTTCCTATATCATTCCACCTGTTTTTTTATTATTACTTCCCTATATTTCAAATCTTTCTTCCATTTTTTTCAACTACACATGATGATAACATTATTTTCTCTAGTTTTTTTGATATCAGTGGCATCCCAAAGTACCTCATTTATCATTACATGAGTTTTTTTAAATTTCTCAACATGGAAATCCAAATATCAAATATTAGACCCATTTATCTTAATAAATTGATCTAAGGTGATATCTATTGAATGAATTTGGATTTTAGGTAATGACCATTATTCATCATGAAACCACAAAAATATATGTGTTGGTATGAATATTTTATTTTATTATGCCATCTATCGAAAAAATTATATTAGTGATTAAAAATATTATATAAAAATATTCATCATATTTATGTTGAATTATATTTACATCCATCATCATTCCCATATTATTTTATTTATTTTATTTTTGAAATCATTATTGTTTTTTAATAAATATTGTGTTATAATTTTTTTAAATACCTCATTTTTATTTGAATATATTTTGATATTTTTTAAAAAAATTCTAATGGGTATCTCCAAATAACATCTTCATCAATAATCATCCACAGTGGTATACAAGATCAACCAATTTATTTGAGAATATCCCTTTAAAAAAGATCTAATTATTAACCATTTAATAATATGATGATGTGGAAACCCCTTAATAATTACTTATACCAATACCATGATGTGTTTATTTATTCATCATCAAATCTATTGAAATTTAAAATATGGACATGAATATTAATTAAAATTTATGGAGGAAATAATCTTATAAGGAAATATCTTTCTATCAGATCCAATTGTGTAATATAATGTGGTGACAAGATTCTGATCCATTATTTTTCATCTTCTCTTAGTAATAATTTTTCATTTATAATTATTACACATCATAAATTTTTTTTTGATATTAATAAAAATATTAATAAAACATTCCTTAATTGTGTTGGGATTTTTTTGAGATAGACATAAAAAAATTACTTTGATTTTATGACATTGTAATAATCATTATATTTGTTTATATATTTTTCTATGAAACTATTGGAATGAGAAATCATGGTTGTGACCCCACTCATGAAAGACAAATGTACTTAATTAATTTCTTCTTCCTCAGTTCCAACCTTTTCAAAACATTATAAATCTCATTAATCAATTCATGTAAATTTATGATTTTATCCATGATGTTGTTCCACAAGAGTATTTATTTCTTGTTTTCGTACATAAAAAAAATCTCATAACATTCTCTGGAGGTGAATACTCATGCATCCATAATATCTGGCCAGTAATTTATGACATGACCACACCAATAATAACAAGAATATATGATACCAAAATAAATGGGTTTAGATCAGTCTTATCGTAATATATTTATCCTAGTCTAATACTATGTTCACTAGTCTATAAAAACAGTTCTATAAACATTAAAAAAATGATTAATATTTAATTCTCATGGTGAATCAAGCATAAAATTAAGAATTAATCTTCCATAAAAATAAATCAAAATAACCGTATTATATCCTATAACCTAGGTCAAACCTATAAGGACTACAAATACAATTCATGAAACAATATTCTAAAATCTATGATCATCAAATGTCACAATTATAATAAATATTTTTGTAGTTAAGAAATATTTAAATTGAATTATAGAGTAAAAGGATTTTGTAACTCTATGGTTATTAAATGAAAAATAATAAAAAACATTAATGAATTATAATACTCTCATTAGATGTGTAACTAAGAAAAACATTTGTCCTGTAATTTACTTTATAATTTCTAATGTACCCATTTCATATGATGATGTACATTGGTTTATTCAATGAATGGATGATACAAAACCATATATAAATATAATTTATGTTATTCAAGTGGATATTTAATGTAATATAAATAAATTACTAAATCAAAAATTCAATTTGTATTATTAAATAAAGAAGAAAAGATATATTAGTTCGATTGAAAGAAAAAACCAATGAAAAATACTATTATAAAAAGTATCCCATTATTCAATGACATATCAATACAAATATCAAGACAATAATTTTCACACCTCATGTTCTCAAAAGAACCAATGGTTCTAACTATGATAAAAACTGAAAGGATATTGAAATTATAAAAAATATAGAGATCGTGGCTTTAGACTCCAGTAAAACACTTTTATATATAATTCCATATGATGTTTTATAATGAAAAGTTAAAAGCATAAAATTCCATTTATAAGGAAATTAAATTGTATAAATATCCTTAATTCAAATTATGTATCTCTATGCTATTAACTACTTCCAAGAAAAAATAAAAAATTTCCCTAAAAATTCATGTCAGTTGTCAGGAATATATTCACAAATGATATCCTCATGTTTAAAATAAAATAGAGATAAGTGATCTTTTAAATATCCTATAATTCCTATCACAATTTCTTGATTGGATTTGAAATAATAATTTCATCCCCTCATTTCCATCATAAATTTCAATGTCTATGATATTTTTGGATATATGATTCGATACCCTATGTATCATGAAAATCTCAATCATCTATATATCCTCACTATGATTTTTTTAATATCCTTTTGGGATTTTTAATACTTCTGTCTGTACATCACTATGACATACTAATCATTAATAAACCCACTTAACTCATATACTTTTTATTTAAACTAGACATAGAATTTTATAGGAAATTGAATGGATGTAATTTATAATCTCTAATCTCTTTAACCATGTAATACAACCCCACTATAGAAATTTAAAATATCCCTACTTCATGATACATCTTCACATTACTTAACCACACCATTCTCTATTAAATAATTTTTAACATTCTATCCTTTGAAAATCCCATTCATTTAGAATTTTTCCAATTGAGGACATTTTTGTAGCCATTTTGGTCTCCATAGAACTAAATTTTGTAGTAGTTAAATAGTGTTTCCTAATTTTTATACATGTTTGATGTCTTTATCACCACAAAGTAGATGATATCATGGTGTGATTAAATATATTTGTCCAAAACTACTTACTTCACCCCACCTATTTCCATTCATATTTCAGCCTCTAACATAAACAATGATGTGGATAAGGGGGTACTATGGCATATCTTACAAAGCGTTTTCTTACTCCTCCATTAAAAATATCGAAAATATTTAATAGTCTTAATCTAACCATAATGTATTAAAAAATAAATGATAATAAATAATAACTCATTTACCAATAAATTAATTATTGTAAATGAATATATATTTTTACTATATCAAGTGTGTTTTACAAAGTAACAATAAATGAGGTATTCAATTAATTTTCAAATAACCATAATCAATAATTGAAACAGAACATATATATGAATATTAATATTACCCTTCTTGTATTCTTATTTTTTTCACCAGATCTATTTTTTATTTTATTTTGTCTACCACCACTATCATTGTCAATTTTTCCTATAGAAAAGGTAATGCCCACTATATCATGATGTTTCAACCCCTCCTTAAGTTTCCTTCATGCCACTCTCATCACAACAAAAACCCAGGACATTCCACCATTATCAAAATTCATTATCTCCTAATGTCACGACTATAACATCTATAATGATTATACATCAAGCTATGACCACTACTATGATGCTTCAATGAAGTATCATCACTTCCCCCACAGTCGAAACAACATTATTGTTTCCACAATATTTATCATTCACTCCTGTTATTCCATCATTGAAATGATGAAAAATTTATATTTTGGAACTAGACATTTATCATGGAAGGGGATTACAATGAGGGAAAGAATAGAATAATTAGAGTCCTACTATTATTTTAACCCTAAATATAAATCATGAGATATTGTTTTGGTGAATAATGATCATGGTCATGAATCAAATATAAATAAATCTTAATTTCTAAAAAATATATAAACATAGATATTATCATATAGGAAGTGTACTCTAAAAAATATATAAAATCGATCAATAATTAGAATTGTAAGATAAAAAAATATTACATTGGGAAAAGGAATGTAGTAAATTAAACTACCATGATGGTGGATATCAACCACGATGATGATTCCTACATAATCCTTTTTTCACATTGCTTTTAGGATGAACAATTCCACTTACACCTTAATCTCCCTTTTTATTAATATAAAACCCTATCAATGTATAATTAATGATAACTATGTATGGGTTATGGAAGGGGTATGGATTCCAATTGAGGTTATCATTTTAACAATGTTTTAAATTGATCCAAACCTAAGCATGAAACCCCAGTTAACATTACATCATTATAGGAAAAAATTCCATGTTCCAAACAAAACCTTCTTGTCAATGATTTCATTTAGTTACCCATTTGAGATTTTTCAATTTATATAATTGTTTTTATGTTCATGAGTTAAAAATAATATTTATTTAATATTAAACACTCATTGGGGTTACAATGTTTCTAAAAGGAATAAAATCACCATGTGACCATGGCTAAAAATATTATTTAAAATATTATAATACTTAAAAACTAAATTACATACCATTACATAAAACCATTTATATTTTTCATTATATTATAATTTTTAAAATTTTAAAAAATTACCCATTTTTTTATAGAAATGTTTTATTTCATAATTATAATACATTCTATATATATAAGGTATTTTATATTAATAATTAATAATAATGATATTTATTTATTAATTTGTTCATAAATATATAGAAATTAATTATAAACATTATATAATTAATTGATTCAAAAAATGACTTATAAATTAAATAATTACCTAAAAATCAGTTTTTCCTAAATTTTATAATAAATTTATAAATTATCTAAATAATTCAAAATTTAAAAAAATGTCTATATTGTGTTTTTAAATATATTCAATTCCATATTCTATCATTTATTTCATTGACTATACCATGTTTTCAAATTTATGTACCAAAACATATGATACACATTTCATCCACTGTCAATTATATTTTATTATATCTCCAATATTATAAAGATGATATGATACTATACTAAGAAAAATGTAAACACTATAAATTTAATTTGTCTCCTTTTCTAACATTGTTGGTTCTGTTATATGATATAGATAAAAATTCAATACCATTACTTAAGATGGACCACATCATATAATATAATTAGTTCATGCAAAATGATTTAAAATATGTGAAAACATATATTATATAATATCATACGAGGAGGTCCTATAACAGCCAATGATATCCCATATTGAATTATATGACATTTTTCTATTAATATGTTACAATACGAAATGTGAGATCCATTATTAAGTATTTTTAAAATGATATCATGAATCAATTCAATCCTAAAAGGTTAGTAATAAAATTAATGAGTTTCATTGGATTTAAAAACACTTATTCCCACTGTGGAAGATATAGGAAACCCTAAACCATGATCATTTAGGATTTGAAATTAAAACCACACATAACATAAATTGAAGATATATCATACACAAGTGTTGGTCAATCCTCGTATATTAAACCGATAATTTTATAAGATTCTATTAGAAATAATCCAATAACTTCTTCCTCCATGTGTTTTATTATTCCATGAATCCCCAAAAACATTGGGGGAATTCTAATCTATACCAAATTATGCCAATGCCTCATGATGGTAAAGAATGAAGTAGAGTATATTATTAACTACTGGGAATCATCTGATATCCAAAAATATTAACATGGATTCAACATACAAATATAATTCTCAATTACAATCCCAGAACTAGCATGATTTTTATGGGCCTGGATATATAAATGTATATATTTTCCTTTTCATTGGAATTGGGGGTATTTAGAGGTTTTTTGGAGGTATTATTGATATTAGGAGTAGATTTTATGATTTATAAATGTTCAGTAATCTATATTGGTATGTGTAGTGGAATCCATGGTTTTGTTGTGGCTATTCATCTTGGGTATTTTTGTTCTTGGTGATCCCAAGGTTTGAAAAATCAAATGTGATGTTCATACTGTCGATAACATTCCTTATTAAAATTGGAGATTTCAACCATGCTCATGGGGAGGGTTTGGTGTCGCAAGAATACATAAGAGTTTTTTACTTCCTTTATTGATCATTTTGGAGGTTTCCATTCTAATTTGTACCCTTTTTTATGGGTATGGTTTTGAGTATCGGAGAGTGTGAGCATAGGGAGTGTGACTATAAATAATGAGCAAGGTCTTTCCATGTCATGGTCATAGTTTTAGTGAATATAAATTGTGATGAAATTTTCTCTATGCCATATTAATGAGCATTGTAGTCATTGGGAGATTAAAATGCATTATAACACACCATGGTTCATATCAGAGAGAATGTAAAACCTATTTAATGTGTTTTTAAAAATTATATGATATTTAAGGGGATAAGTAAATTTCAAATAGCTTAAATCATAGACCTTGTTCGGACCAGAGGCACCACAAACATGGTTGACATAACCATGTTGTCGAAGAGTACTAATGAAATTTCTATATAAATAAGTATTAGGTATTCCTATTTTTTTCTTTTATTTACTACATTCTTACCATATTCAATGGTAGTCCCTCTTATTTCTATTTATTCATGACTCTTGTGTGTTTAAACCTATTTGTTCATCGAGATAAAATTCTATTGATTTGAGGTACTATCCTCTATTATTCTATATTTTTTCTTCTTTATTTCATTATTTAGGTCTACTATAGTGAGGTTTATTTATTTTTGGTTTTTATTTTCACATGGTTTGATAGTGGTTTATAATAGATATGTTCTGATGTGTTTACTTTTGTGTTTGGAGGTGTTTTATTCCATGTTCATCTATTATGGTATTGTGATTTCTCGAAGCATCGTAACAAGGATTGGGATTACTAAATTATACATATTTATGTGTCTACGTGGGTGTAAATTTCTTAGGATTCATACGTAACTAGTTGAATCAATATAAATAATTTAATAATCCATAACTATTAATTGATAAAATATTAAATAGATGTTATGAATCACATATAATTATATTAGGTTTCAATGATACCTTTGGATATTTTCTTCACAGTGTGGCACATTAATACTATGATTTCAATATTATTCTATATTTTTTTACACGAATATTTTTTGTAAAATAAAAATCTATTAAGATTAATTGAATAATGATAAATTTATATAGAATAATATATCATCCTTTTTAAAATTTTATTAGAATGAATTTATTTCATGATGGATGTTTATGAATGATGTTAGTGAATGCATATTACAACAATTATTCTTGAAACCTACCAATAATAAAAAAATAGATTCATGAAAGAAAATATAAACATTTCATGATAGAATTAAATGTTAGAGAATTTTGTAAGAAAAAATTTATTTTATATGTGTGTATGCCTAATATTATGACATTGGTTTTCCTATACAATTGTTTTTTTGAAAATAATTTTTTTATAGCTTGGTTATACTTTAGTATGGTATATACCTTTCTCTGAATTATTCCCAAATATAGTGTCACTCGCATACTATGGGAGGGATGGTATAGTTTGTCCTATTTTTGGTAGTGGTTTGGTACCAATGATGGTGGGATGAAATGGATGGAATACATTTAACGTTGGGATTTTGTTTCAATATCATTTTGATTGGGTTATTGGTAGGTTAGAGAATATAGGTTGAGGTATGGGATTTCTTATTTTTCTTTTTATTTCCATCATGGATATATACTATGATTTTTTTTCTTTTGGAAATATATTTCTTGATTCCTTTGAGAGTTATATCTCCATGACATGGACTTGGTTTCACCTTATAATACATTGGATTATGGAGTGGAAAATGAATTTTAAATTCCCCATTGAATTTAGTGTTTAAAATGGTAATGATAGAAAGAATGGAAAACTGATAATGTGTTGGAATAAATAATCCATGTTCATTTGTTGAAAATATTTAAGTTTTAATTTTGACCTCAAAATAAATTTGGCTATTTATTATTTGAAATGATTAAGCCAAAATTAATGATGTGGTTATTAATTTATTATAAATTTTTTATTAAAAAATGAATTATTTTATTGATGTACCATGAAACAAAAATGATTATATGAAATCAATATTTTCAGACATTATTAAAAGAAGTTTGTTTTTTATGTAACAAGATAAAGGGAGCTTTAATCACATCCTAAGTAGATTTATATACTCTGATAGTGTGTGATATATTCCTTCTATTTTGAAATTTTTACACTCTACCACTTTGTTATGTTGTGGAGGAAAATTCCTATATTGACCTTGGGATTTAGGTGTTTTCCCAACATAAATGTTGTTAAGGATATAGGTGTATGACTACCCCTTAATATATATTCTAGATATATTATAGTATATAGTAATTTATACGATTCAATAAATTATCGTATAGTGTATGTTCTCATATGTGTTGTGATGGATCTCACTATTATCATATGTATTTTTTCGGGACATATCATCTTTATGTTATAGTATGTACTTGTATTATGTAAATAGTGATAGGAGTTACTAGGTATACGTGGACATGATATAGTGGCTTGAGGTATAGTTCATGATATATGGGTAGTTATTGATTTCAAACATGCTATAAGGTTATTCATGTGATAAATTGAGGTAGCGATATGTGTGAACATTGGGAAGGATGAGATGATGATATGGATATTATATGTTTTCTTGAATACACAAGATGAATTATGGTGGGGGTGGGGGCACCATGGTGTAATATGCAAGGGTTAGGGAAAATAGTTTAGTGGGAAATTGGATATTGGGTACCTTTCAATTGTATATGATATAGATACAGAATTACAAACATTTATACACTTCATAGATATTGATAGTTGGTGAGTATGGGATTTGTCTGACCTTATAAGTTCATATGATAGTTTACCCTATTTATTTATTAGCATTTAGAATGGTTTATCCATGTTTTAAAGTGATATTTTAGGGAGTGTCCTACTATGTTTACAAATATATTCATCCTATATATATAAATATATATTCAGTTCGTTGAATTCTTGTTGGTGATGGAGTTTTTTTCTATCTCATGGAGTTCTTCAGTAGCTATTGGAATTCGTGGACACTAATTAGAATCTTTTTACAGAATGTATTTTATGTCTATGTCATATGAAATTACACTCATGTAATGGCATAGTTTATCTATTTACTTATATGGTGGATTTTATTTGTGTATCCTATCTATTTTACATGTTTATATATTGAAGGTAATTTCTCCCATTTGAATGAATTCTACACCCCTAGTGTGAGGTACCCACCCATTACCTATTGGATATATGCTTGTGACATCATCCCTAACATCCCAACCATCCCAATAGGGGTACCAATGGAGGGGTCAGGGTCATGATAATGTTGAATAATAGATTTTTTTTGAGAGATTGGATTTATATTGTGGATATGAATAAGTGAGGATTTTATATATTATTTGGGAAATATTTAAATTGGGTTTAGTTTGTGTTGTAAATAAAGGATAAAAATATGAAATGATATTTTATAACCTATTGTAATAATATATAACGAAATTAATCTCACTAAACATACTATGAAATATTGTGATGTATGGAAGGTATAAAACAAGGTAAGGATCATATAACATTATTATTTGGGAATATGTTTAATTTTTTTAGAAAATAGGGAATGATAGGTATCTAAATAACCTTGAATTCTTCACATTACATGATTATAATCTCTTAACCAATTACTATTTCATATTTATGGATCTATCTCAATGCGCCCACTGGGTTCATATTATTTATCTGTGGTAGGATGAAATAAAATATCATCGCTGAGTTGAGATCAATGATAATGAAATGTGATGGAAGAAACTTTTTTTAGTGCCGAAACCCATAGATGTATGAGGGATCCATTTGAGATCATAATAATGAGTTTTTTCCAGTAATTAAAGGTTTCCATATACCAGATCTATGTCCCTAGAGAGCATTGGATTATGATTGATGTTAGTTTGCTATGTAGTGTTTCAATATACTAGGGGTTTTTGGTTTCTTATGGATCTAGAAGAGTCGAATACTCATGTGATATATTTCATGACCCTTTTATACATACTTCATTTCATCAACTATAAAAAAATATTTTCAATATGATATTATTAACCTCTTATTTGAGAGTTATAACATGTGTGAGTTTTTTATTTGGTGTAAGAGCATCATAAATTATACATCAAACCTTTTATACTTTGATGATTCTAGAGTGGGGAATTTTAATGATTCATTTCATCTAGATAATTATTGTCAGGGAACCCTATTCGTGTTTATTTTATATCTTGAGTTATTTTAAATGTAGGGTATCATCAAGGGGATTCTATATGGTACCTAATTTTATAATGAGGGAGTTGTTTGGACACTATTCATAATGGATTTAGGGATGGAGGATCTTAGTTATTTTTCTATGAAGTCTTAGACTACAAGGAATCAGTTCTATACCTTTGTATCACATTTTACGAGGGTTTTCAACTCATTGGCACCATCCTGGAGTTCACACACTATTTTATATTCACGTGGAGATCATTTACATTAAATAATGGCCACCCAACCATACTTGAAATTAACTATTGATATTGAATCCATCCTTAAATATATGCATTTTTGTATTTTCCAATGAGTAATAATACTTATTAGGGTGATTTTATATTTGACTAGAATAGAGGAGATGGGGCATGTAGAGGTTAACCATGTGATGGAACACTACCTCAAGTATAGAGAGAGAAGTCAAATCATAGAATTGGTTTCCATTTTAGATAATGAAATACTAGTCAGATTCATACCTTAGTGTAACCAACATCTTCTGATATGGAAATCATGCCAGATATGAGCTACATATAATCTACTAGGGTATATGTTTTATTTGATTTGGATGATACATAATCTTTTATAATACTAGAACTTTTTTATTCATTGTGATTTTATGTGGATAAGAATATAGTACCCTTAATATTTGATATTTTTTATGATTGTGACCTAATTCTTGTGATGTATCAATCATGTAGATATAGTTAATTTTTGCAGATATATCCATAAAAACACACCTAATATGGAAATATTATTTTCAGTAAATGATATTTGTAATATATTTAAGTGGTGTGTTATATTATATGATGATAATGGATAGTGTTCCATTTTAATTGTTGAGTGATACTATTTGGTAGGATATATGTAGTGAAAGCCCTTATCTTTATTGATAGATATTCTAATGTTCTCCAATGTGAAGCATTCATTGATGATGTTTCCTAGGGTTTTGGAAGAGTATAAAGATGTATTCTCTAACTAGGATGTGATGTTATCCCTATTATGTGAGATTTTTTTGGGATAGGCATAAAAATAAATTGTTCTCAATTTAATAGATCCACAAAGATGATTGTTCCTTTTGAGTTTTGGGTGTTTTGGATTCAGATTGATGATATTCTATAAATAATTTTCATTTGGTCTAGTGTGACAACTTCTAGGGATGCATTTTTGTTTATCAAGATTGTGGATGAGATTATACTATTTTAATGGATCATTATCGCTTGAATCATGTGATAGTAAAGATATTATACTTTCTTACATTTATTAATGAATCATTATATCTATTGAAGGTAGGTATCCAGTGACTAAATATGGAATTGGAGTCAAGATATCATCAAATTTGAGTAGAATATATGGATATTATGAAGACATCATTGATATGTAATTATGGAAATTATGTGTTTTATTTAATTCCATTAAATGTCATGAATTCTCAATAAATTTTTATGGGACTAATATAATCTGTGTTCCTTGAAAATCTTGATTGGTTCATGATGATGTTAATTGATGAATGATATATGAATTATGAATCATAGGAGGATCATATAGGGTATTATAGTGCTATTTTGGGGAATCTCTGTGACCATAATCTATTTTGAATTAACTAAAAGTGTTACTTTTATGCCAATAAAATTTATTCCATGGTATTTTTTCAATATCAATATAGAGTTTCCATTGATCCTTGTATTATTTATATAGTATTTTCTAGGTTCCCTCAATAATGATGTGTTCTATAATGTTTTATTAGAATTGTCTCGTTGTTTAATGCTTTATGTTCTTTATATATAATAAAAAAATGACTTATATATTCTACAAATATAAATATAACTTATAAAAATGGTAATGACTGAAATTATTTTATAGTTATGAAATTTATATTTATTATTCTTCGTGAAAATTGGATGTTATGGCTGATGTGCAAAAAAACCTCAGGACCCTACCTCCAAGATATGGGTATAAAAACATACTTTAATCTATATCTTTGATACAAATCATTAATTATATGGTCATTAATATACAAAGTAATATATAAAATTCAATGAAATTTTTTAGGTTTATCATTTTAGAGAATTACGACAAATTTGATTAGTAGAAACCATGTTATAAATATCAAATTGACATTTTCAAAATTTTATATTAATGTTCATAAAACATAAAAATTTTCAATATCTCAAAAAAATACTCCAAAAAGATACAATTAAAGATGAATATTACATAAAATCATTCATCAAAATCTATGAAAATTGAAATATAAGAAAGTATGAGTTTAAACAGTGAGTAAGGGAAATCATAAGTGATGATACTCAATCCACATAAGTGATCCTAAGATGAGAATATGTGTACAATAAATATAATTAAAAATTTATAACCATAAAAAATTATTTAATAAAACATGGATGGAGGTGTGGAGAACATAATACATTAATTGAACTAGTTTAGAAACATGAATCAACCAATGTAATTTTTAATATCTTAACATTATAAGAAAAACCCTATTCTAAATATGAAACATACATTTGTTTTGGAAAAATTAATCTTTTTCGACACATAATCATTTCCCATGATTACATGAAACTAAATAAAACACTCAAATGCTTTTATAATGAGTTATAAAATTTTAATGAAATTATTGGAGGGTGATATAGTTCCACAGTATCAATTCATCCATGATTATGTGGGCTATAATAAATAAATCCTTAATCATATCATAAATAACACATAATAAAAATAAATCATTCACCATATGATAAATAACACATACAAATAAAATTTTTTAGATTAATAAAATTGTAAAGATGCCATGATAATAAAATTTGGTTCATTCATGCCATCATAAAGAACCCATGGAAGGAAAAATGTTATTCATGACAACTTCAAAAACAATTCAGTGTCCCATCAATAACATTATAAATCAATGGGAAATAAATGGGTATCCAATTATAAGCAACAACTTTTAGAAAAATACACCTCAATTAAGATAATAAGTTAAATGGTATAGACATAGTATAGATAAAAGTTTTAAATTTTAAATAATAGTTTTTCTCAATCAATTGTTATATGTTATTTATGTGAATATCATGAAATCATTGAAATGAAAATTTGGGTACTAAAAATGTAGTGTCAATGGAAGAAAATTTCTACCTAACCAGGGTTGATGGATAAAAAAATTGATATAGAGATGGAACCTATATTTTAGTTAAAATAAATTTACATAATTCATCCATATAAAATAATTTAGAAGAAACATTTTGAGGAATATCTCTCTTCATAAATATGATATATCTAAATTTATTGACTCTAATAAAAATTATTTTTAGAAAAATTAATTTATGTATAAGAAATATAATTGATCTTTTTAATTAATATTGAAATGAATATCTTCTAAATATAAGAGAAAATTAATTTTATTTAAAAAATAAATCAATGTATATAGGATGTTTCATAAAACTAATAGAAGAAACAAAAATAAATTCTTAAACAGCAAATGAAAAAAAGTTATGATTTTTTAACATTAAAAAATCATGTATAAAAAATGTATAATTTTTTTGAAAACCTATATAGAATTTAATTCTATATAACATGGAATTATTAAATAAATGAGACATGTATAAATACATTAATAAAATAATCTTATGAATATGGATATGGTAAAAGGGTGGTTACATCCCAAAAACAGATGGTGGGGCTAGTTTCTTTATAATGGGTCAATAATAATACAATGGATAAGTAAAATATGAAGAATGTATGTATGAAAACATGTTTCAACAATGTAGAATAAAATTATATGTTTTCTAGATAGAAAATGATGAGAAATTGGAAAATCGATTATCATTTAGAAGAAATGATTATTTGAAAATGAGGTCTATAATGAAAAACTCACTATATGGGCAATGTAAGAGTCAAATAATATTGAGGGGATGATCATGAAATGTAAATTAAAATATAATGAAATGGATTATATTTAACACTTAAAAAATATCATATTGAATACACCATATATAATAGATTATGGTGTGAAATATCAAACATGTCTCATAAAATAAAATTATATACATGGAACACCATATAATCATAGAGACATTCTTGTCAAAACCCATTGATTTAAATGATTTAATATAAAAATAAAAAAACATGAATAATTATATGGTTTTGATAAAAAAATTGTGTGTATATAGATATAACATTCAACAATAGAATAGGGTGTAAATTTTTAATTTTTCTCAAAGGGTGACCATTTGAGAAAATAAACCCTTACCCTTTTCCATCATAGTCAAATGCAATATAATATTCTTTATACCAAACCTAAATCCATTAGTAACTTTTTTTTGAAAAATATTCATAACTATAAACTTTTCAAACCATCAATTAAAATTATTCACTACATTAATTTAAGTTACATAATATTAATTTTCAATATCAGGCATGAGTAATCTTGTTCGTTTAAAACTTATTTTCTAATAATAGAGTTTTTATTCATTATTTTACCAAATTTAACCATTATTAAATAATAAAACCAGATATAATGGATTATATATAATCATTGATAATTATATTGTTTCCAACCCTGGTATATTTTATTACGATCATTAATGATGAAATTTATTATAATCACATTTTGGGTATTTTTAATTATCAGAAGGTGGTATCTTAAAGGGTGAGAATAATGTACATATTAACATAAAAAATATTTATTTACATATTAATATCTTATCTTACCATAAATTGAATTTATATAGTCATATGTGATATTAATTTATTCCATTGATCATGTATGTGTTTATGAATACCCAAGAAAATCATGCGGTAATTAATAAATGATTATGAATCGGATAAGTTGTAATATCAGTATTCAAAAAAATAATGAAATAATTAATTTTTTATTAATGTGATATTTTTTAATTAAAAATAATGATATTAATTTGATAAAATATATGAAGTTATTACCTAATATAATGAAATCATTTTTTACTCTTATTATGCACTTTTTGGATATTTGATTTTTCAACGGTTGTTTATTACACCTTTTATTAATATACTGTCCAATTTTAATTATGAAAATATAAATAATTTCATAATATTCATTATTTATGGTTTAAATAAATCTTATAACTATCCATTAATGGCTGTAAATAAAGAAAATATAGATTTTTCCCTAGAGGTGGTAGTCCGCACATATGCATGGATGATGATTCCATTTTCCAAAGGGAGAGGGAAACTTATAACATGGTTTATCATTTTAGTGAATAATAATTAATTTTAGTATCATAAATATATATTAAATTACACCTTTATGATAACAGTGAAAAATGGAACAATAAAATGTAATAAGGTTTCATCATCGAAACAACATTTTGCACATACACACGATTGTGGTTTTCTGTATTCCTTAGTGAAGAGGAAAATGGTAGATTATTCCATAATCAATGAAACATTTAGGTGTATAAGTAAATTTTATTTTATCATGTAATAAAAGGTAGTATATGTTTAATGAAAAAATATATGGAATAAATAAAATTAGAGAGTTAGAAGTAATTACATTGATATTTTGGACATTTTCTTGTCGTACTTCTTGGAAATTGTGGAAATTGGGAAATGTATTTTTACTATATGTTTAAGGTAGAGAAAATGGATTTTAGGAGAATTAAATAAGGTATAATTTCAATGGTATACTGAATTTTTATAGTGGTTGATACAATATTTTGAGAATCCACATTTATAATGGAGAGGAGGTTGACATAAGGTCTATAATATCTAATCCTCTAAAAAATAAACATTTTATCAACATGTTTTAAACCCTTTCCCATAAAATTATTACTTTTAACATATTATATTTTAGCATGGTAACCAGATTTTGCCTAATTAATTTATCATTTGAACCATAAAAAATGTGAACCTATAATCAAAATACATAAATTGAAATTAAAAAATATAAATCCCTTTAATTATATTCTATGTCTAAAAGAATTATTTATTATCTTTAATATAATAAAAATATAGTGTATTAAAAAAATTAGAGAAGAAGTAACATAAATTGTAAAACATCTATTAGAGGTTTGTAAACACTATTTTTTAAATTTTTAATGTGATTTATAAAATAAATATTTAGTCTCGAAAATGGTTCAATAAGACTATTAATCATGGTAATCAAATAATAATTTAATAAATATCATGATGTTTATAAAACTAACATGTTTACTATTCACTACAAAATAGAATCTTTTTGATAAATCCAAAAATATAACCATATGGTAATTATGAAATTATTAAATATTTTTTTTTCTCAAATTCATATTTTGAAAACAATATATTTTCCTTATGAAACAAATACTAAATTTTAGGATAAACTGGTCTTATTTTAAACAAATATTTTTAAACATCATGCATTTTATATATTATTTCATATCAATTTATAACTTAAATAATGTTAAAACTATTTTATTTTAAATGTTTTCAATTGAATTTATCAGGAAAAACTATACATTACATAATAAATCAATTTTTTGAGAAAAACAAATCTCTTTTTTTACTAAATACACTTCAACAAATACAATTTAAATTATTTAGTTATATTCTACAATTTATTTATACTATACCATGGATATTTAAATATTTATTTTAATTGAATATATAAAATATACCGTAGTTTAATAATAATACAATTAATAATTATAGGTACCGCCAAAATAAATTAATATATATTATTCTAAAATCATATTTCTATTTTATTGAGTTATATTATTTTTTACTTACTACTAAATAATTAATGTCATTATTATACCTCGTAGATGTGTATCCAATGTCAATATTTCCAACCATTATATTTATTATGATCAATTTCCTTCACATAATTATATATACATACTAAATCATCCATTTAGCCGACTCCCACTTAGTATGGAATATTTTTGACTTCATATTGTCGATTTTTCATAATTCTTTCTCCTTTTATGGTGTTGTTCTTTATTATAGGGGTTTTTTGAATATTGGTTATCATAATGGTAGAACATGATACATGGGACTCTATGTCATGAAATTTTTATTCATTTCTATTAATTCTTCTCTACTCATTTTCTTACATATAATAGATGTATTAATCCATGTCCTATGAAAATCCCTCAAGTGAAATACTTATTTTTGTGTGCTTTGGCAGTAATGTTCCACTAATAAATGAATAAATTATTATTAGTTTATTTAATAAAAATTATTAATTATTTTCAATAAATTTCAAATCCTTTTATGTAATAAATGAAAAAATAGTTTAGAATAATTAAAATATTTTTTATAAAGGTAGAATAATTCCAAAATACCTAGTGTTTTATGTTATCTCCCTTTAAATAAATTACACCCTCACATTTTTAATTATTCATAACTAATGAAAGTAGTTGAGGTAATTATTAACATATTCTTCATTAAAGATATAACTAATAATATGTCATCTACCATACAATCTTACGCTATATCATATTATTTATCATCCATCAAACAACATTAATTGTTTATTCAATCTTACACCCATGTATGAGTATACAGAAAAGTTGTATTCCTTATGACAAACTATTTACAAAACCATTCGAATATACATGATTTTAATCCACATGATTAGTATATAATATTGACAAAATTAACTCTATCAGTAACTGTGAAATTTATAAGTATTTAGTTGATAAAATCATAATCTAATAAATATATATCATAATCTCAAAAAAAATTATAAAAACATCCAACAAAATATCATGTTTCACTTTTTCAATAAATCTTTAATCAATTCCAATTATACAAATACTATCTATCTATCCTTATAAAAATAAATCAAACCTTAATACATTGAAACAAATGTCTATTTAATTGAGTCAAAGTGAAATGATTTATAATTTCGAACAAAAAATTGTATACTAGAGAGTAGGGTCGAACCCACATGTGGGAATAGTGACCAAATTTCCTTTCAATACTTTTCTAAACAACCAAACTATTTTCAGAAGTGGGATAAATAGTACAAATATATTTTTTTGAACTAAGTCAAAAAAAAATATTGATCTATGGGATAATAGTAAACAAAGACATGGCAGTAATGAGAAACAAAAACAATATATACCAAAAGATGAACAATCAAGAGCCATTTTAAGGAAAACTTATTTTACAGGTTTGGAAAGGATTCTTAATCACTTAAATGTTAGTGTAATGTACCACTGAAATAGGAATGAATTATTTTCCTCTTTAAGATATTAGTCACTCATATTGATCAATTTTTCAGTTCACCACTCCAAGAAAGTTCCACTATAAGATTAATATTTGAAAAATAAAATAGAAGAAACTCATATTATGTATTCATGTTTTTTGAATTGAATTATTTAGATTTATTATCCAAAATTAGACACACTAAATGATCATGGAATTTTGAAATTATGTGAATGTGCTAAAAATCATTTTAATGTCTCAGAATTGATCTCACTAATCAATTATGATAGAATTAAAATAACAAGTGAATATGTAAATTGAAGATAACTAGCAGAATAAAGGATATCCCATGAACTACGATTTTTCCTCAAATCACGTTTATATTTTAAAAAAAAATCATTTATAGAAAAATAAATTGACAAAATATAAGGGAATCATGGGAACTCCCCTACGAACTACAAAAAGATTTCCTACTCTACTTCTAATTCTCCTAGGATCTTCGAGAAATAGATACCCCAAGGTTCTTCTCTTCTATCTTGCTCTGTGATATCAATCGTGAGTTGTGTATGGATCATATTTGAATGGTATATTTTGAATGATGCTGCTCTTCACTTTTAAAATCTGTTTTCATCCACTACATTTCAATACATGTCTCCCACAGACTTAGTTTAGTTCCTCATTGTTTCACCACACACGAAAATTTATTAGTGAAACACACATTGTATGATATTTTCCATTATAACTAACTACTCATGTGTTATTTTATTGTATCAATATGTGATTTTGGATTTTGGATATATCTACAAACAAAACATGAAATTTATTAATTTAATAAATAAATTACACAAGAAAAATACTCATTAATTATCATTAGATTAATGTTAAGTTATTATTTGTATTTTTATTGTTTATTAGTTAATTAAAAAATATATTATTTAATTTTATATTTTATTTACTTTATATGATGTTATTATAAGTTATTAATTATAATTAATTAATTTATTTAATCTTATTATAAATTTTATAAAAAATATTATTACTTTTTTTATAATATGATAAAATTATTATGTTTAAAGTTTAATATTTTTTAAAATTATCAGTAATTAGCAATTATATATTTCAAAATAAAATTATTATTAATAGAATTATTTTTTTATTTTTTACATATTTTTTATTGTATTTTAAAAAATTATTATTAATTAATTATTTATTTGATTAGTTAAAATTAATAAGTTTTATTTATTAATTTAAATATTTTTTTTATTTATTTTATTTAACTAATTAGTTTTATATTTTCATAAAATCATATTTAGTAATAATATTGTTTGGTATTATTTTCAATTATAATTTAATATTTATTAATTATTTTATTTATTTTTAATGTTATGTATTTAAGTTTATTTAATAATATTTTTTAACTTTTGTCCACCCATCTCCTCCCCACAGTAGGGGGGTTCTTGTTTCTTCTATAGGCTTCCAACGTATTGTCGGTCTCCTCTAGTGGAACCTCCCAGCTCGGCGGACATCACTCCATGTGACAGAGGCTCCTATGGTGTATGAGGCATCCCAACCTCATGCGACTCAACACCCAAGCGATGACTCGGTTCAATGACATCTACAGCGAGATCTGTTTAGGAGAAGGCTATTTGTGTACTTCAAACAAATAATGGTGGAATTATAGTGGTGTGCCTTCATAGCCATAGTACCTAGTGTGAGTACGTGTCTTGGGTGATGGATCCAATCCTGAAGCAGCAACTTAGTGTTAATTTTTTTTTGATAAATTGAAATTGAGTGTTTATCTGTGGATCTCAAACTGATTTTGGGTTGATTCAGGTTCACGTATGAAATTGAAGGGGGTTAATATTTGAGTTGTTGGGTTGAGCGGTGACTATATAGAAGGAAGAATTGGTGATACCAACACAAATCAACAGTGTTAGTATGTCACTTTTTGTTGTTGGTGACTGATGAGGGAAGTCATGAGTTGTGCTGAATGAATGAGGTTAATGTGTCAGAATTGGTGAGCGATGATGAAAATAGGGGCAACATCGGTGAGACCAACGAAGATTGATGGATGACTTCAGTAACACCGATAGAAGTAAAGTGTTGTGAATTAATGTGAATTTTGGTCACACCAAAAGCTATGAGTTGCTTTTGTGAGACCGAACAATTGTATCATTATAAATGAACATTAAACAGTTAATTAAATTAAATTATAACTAATCAATAAATTAATCTTACTAATTATCTAACTTATTAATTTAAAACCTAAAAAACATAAAACAAAAAATAAAAATATATGTTAAGAAAATAAATAAATTGTATCTTGGCGAATAGTTTAATTGAAATTAAATAATGGAATTGGAAGATGAAATTATTTTTAAAAACATTAATTAATAAATTAGATTATGGTGAAACTGAATTGATAAGATTACAATAAAATATTAAAGTTATGATTACAGAATAAAATTATTACATAAATTAATCAAGGGATGAAGAAATAGTAAGGAAAAGTGAGCACCATCGGTGACTCAATAATTTACCATCATTGGTAAAATATAGTGTTGGTGAGACCAAAAAGAAACTGTTAGGGTGTAAAAAACAAAAAAAATTACAAATTAAATAATGAGACACTAACACTTAAATGATTGAAAAATTAATCTACAGAAACATAAAACATTATGGAAATAGAATATTTCAAAATTCTAAATTAATTAATAATCTAACTAGAATAAAACAAAAAATAATTGATTAAAAATAATAGTCCAATTAACTATTTTAATAGGTTAAAAAATAAAAAAACATAACATATATTTTATACTAGCTAAATTAATAAAAATATTTTTTAAAAAAAGGTTATTTTATTTAAAGGTTAAATTGAAAACTATTTTAATTATATTCAAATAAAATTTTTATTTCTTATTTAATATAAAAGTTATATAAAAGAAATGTAAAATAGATTATGATTTCTAAACTAATAGGTTTACATATTATACTGGAATGATTTGAAAGTCAAAATTAATTATATTAAAAACTAAAATTATATAATTTATTATTAAAATTGATTAATTAATAAATGTAATTATAAAAATAAAAAAGTTTGACTACATACCAAAAAAGTGTAAAAATAATTTATTAAATCATTAGAAATATAATTCAACAATATAGCAATACTAAGAATTCTAAATTCACATCAAATACCACCACACTTGAATATTTTTTCCCTAAAAAATCCCATGTTTTATTAACATTGTAAAATAGAAATGTGTTTTATAATTAGCTAAAAATGTAACATGTTAAAAAGTTTCAAAACCGAGGATAAAAACAATTCATTAGGCTCATGAAATAGTTCAAATAAATCAATCCCAACGATAGATTCTTACTAAGTAATCAAGACATCATACAGTCTTCCATCAATGAAGGTGTTCGGCCTCTTATATGAAACTTCCTAATGAATAACATCAATTCATGTTCAAGTTATAAGTTAAAAACTGATAAAAGGTTAATAATAAGTGGAATTGAAAACATAACCAGAAGAACATTAATCTTTGAAGTTCACCTAGAATCAAAAAATAATTTTTTTCTTTTTTTGAATCACCTTATTGATACAAACTAAATGGTTCCCGTATAAAACAATTGTAACCTTCTTCATCTGAGGTTAATCATTCCACTTAACTTAATGAACTCATTTTTGACCCTATACACTTTATTTAATTTTTCCCAATCCATGTATCCTATGCCGAGAACTGTGCAATTGTTCTTATTCAAACTGTATGGAGGGATTTTCGTAACGAGAAACACACCCAGTCCCTGGGGTCTTAAAGATTCACCTTGGGTTCTAAAAATCCCATTTAACATAAATTTCAAGAGATTCATATGAAATCCATTTACATTGTACCACAAAAGAGATTTATTTTATAATTTAAAGAAATGTAGTCCCCTAATATCTTATTCAAGCCTCTAGTTCCAAGGGTTATGGTCTGAATTCCACTAACATGTATTCTATATCACACTCAAAAATAATTCCTAAATCAAATATTACAAAATTCATTAAATAGAATCACACAATAATGATTCACTGTCATAAATATCAGACTCAAAATAATGATCAACTACTAGTAAAGAAATTTTTCTTATGCAAGATCCAATTGAGAATAGTGTGATGTCTACAGAACTAAAATTGGGAAAGAATATTGAAAAAATTTAGCCATTTTTTACAAAAAGATTAAAAAGAAATGGGAATTGATTGGTTATCATTAAAAGAAAAGTTTAGATCAAATTGGGTTGACCCCCCCCCCCCCCCCACGTAAAACCCGAATTTGTTTGAAAATTAGATTTCAAAATTAGAGGAGAAAAGAACTAGACACTGAAATGTCAAAATAAATTCACATTACTATAGATTATTGGCATGTTTAAAGGTATAAATGAAACTTAGAAGTGTTTTTTCCGCAAAAATTCATTACAATAAGATTACTTGCATTATCACATAAGGAGGTGGAAAATATTTTTCGATATAGTTCAAATAATTTCATGTGTAACATGTGGGTGAAAAATGTACTGGGTGTTAAGAAAGTAAAAAAATTGATTCAAAATAATTCTATATTATTCATGAAAAACTATGCCAAAACACCCAAAAGATAAAAAAAATTCAATGAAAACATCTTTCCAGGTGACAAGTACCCCCACACACATAATTTTAAGAAATGAATGGTTTCAATATCAATGAGAAAGAATTTCCAACAAGGATGAACACACATATTTTTTAAAATAGATCAAGTCATGACACAGACTAAATTTTAAGGGAAAAAATGTAACTAATTTTTTTATTAGTAGTACAAATATATAATATATTTTTTCCAGACTCACTGGCAGTACTTCTAGAGAGTCACTATTGAGATGACTCACCAATTATTTTGGAACGTTGGGGAAAGTGTATTATCTATGACATAGATATTATTCTAAATGATATTAATAAGGAGTAGAAATTAAATTTAGAGATAAAAATTAAAAAACACCCATGAATAGTTTTTATAGATATGATAGAGGATGGAAATTAAAATCCTTTGATGATTCGAAACAACACCATACATCTTATTAAGAAAATGAGATACATTGTGTCTGAGCAGTAGGAAATGAACAGGAAAGCAGAGCAAACATACCAAGTAAAAAACTCCATCACATACATAAAAGACAAATTAAAAATTCAAAACACTTTAATTATAATAAAAACAAGAAAAAATTAATTAAAATCATGAACTATGGGTTGACTTCTATGAAGCAATGAGTTTTAACTCCTCAGTTATATTTTTTTCAAAATCAGTTAAGAAAGATATCGAAGGCAGCCAAACCCATTGGATATCCCTCAAAATAATTTTTTACTCTCTTCCCATTAACCAGTATGTATTTCTTCTCTTCACCTACCATGTCAACATCTCCATTGTTTAAAACAACGACATTAATAAAATAACTAGACTACTTGGACTTCAATTTTCCAAGAAATAGATTAAGTCAACACTTAAAGAGAAAGTCTTTTGTCCAGTTTTAAATTCCATTTTTGGGATATTATAATCATGAAATATCTTAGTCCTTTATTTCTATATTCATTAAATTTTATATGAATCTATCCTAATTTTATATAATTCACTCAACTCAAGCAGTATTATCTCAATGGAACTCTTAAAATAAAAATTTATGGCCTTAGCTGACCAAAAAGTCTTATGTTGGAACATTATAAAATAATGACAGCATTTTCAAAACAAAAGCCTATATGGAGACAAAACTATTAGGGTCATAAAATTTGATCTATATGACCATAAATCATAATACAATGTCAGAGACCTGTATTTTCTAGAAGGTCAGATAACTGTTTCATGAATCCGTTTCAATTCCTAATTTGAGATTACCACTTGTCTACTAGACTGTGGATGTTAAGATGTACCAATTTTATGAGAAAAATTATATTTTTTTCACTATACAATAAAACAAGATGTTTTTAAATAGTCTTCCATTATTAGTAATGAAGTATTTGGGTACTCTAAAGCTTCAGAAGATATTCTATTTAAGAAATTAACTTACACATTTTGATTGATGGTTGGCCAGTGCCACTGCCTAAACCAACTTAGAATCATAATCAATAGAAACTAGAATGTACTCATTCCCATGAGATGAAGGAAATGTACACATAAGTTTATACCCCAGACATCAAAAATATACACTTATAGAATTTCATTTTGGGGTAACTCTTGCATACTCCCAACATTTCATAAACTCTGACACCTATCACAACATACAACAATTCTCCTATCATTATTGAATAAATTAGGCCAATAAAAACATGATTGAAGGGGTTTTTGAGTTGTCCTCTCACTGCCATGGTTTCTTCAACAATGTGAGGATAAAAAACTCTCCTGAATAGGGAAAATTTATTTCTTAGGCATACAAAACCTCAGAGTCCAATAAATACATATTCTAAACATTAAGGTGTCATCAAAAAAGGTATAAAATATGTTCAGAAAAAATTTATTCCTATGGTTATTGAAAAACAATTTTGGAATGAATCCTACTACCTTGAAATCAGAAAAGTCTATAAACCATACAGACTACTTCATTGACATAATTAGTATCTTTTCATTAAGTAAGGAAGATTTTACCTCACTTGGATTATTAGAATCGATGTGAGAGATCCTATATAAGAGGTCAGCAACTATGTTTTCGGATCCGTGCTTAACCGGTATTTATAAGTCAAATTCATGTAAGAAAAAATCACCATAATCAGCCTGTAATTAGTTTCATTATTAGAAATCAAGTACATCAGGGAAGAATGTTCAGTGAAAATGATGAAATTATAACCTAATAGATAATGCCTTAACTTCTCAAGTGAAAACACAATAGCTAACAACTCTTTTTCATAACTGTTGTAATTCCTTTATGCCTCATATAGAAATATACTTGCATATTATACTACATACAACTACTTATCTATCAAATTTAAACATAGTGATCCAAAATCCATATCACTATAATCACACACTAATTCAAAATGAAATTTACAATCATGTGAAGTGATGGTAGGTGATGTAGTGAGTTTTTATTTAGGATAATTAAATGATTTCATAAAATTTTCATCAAAGAAGAAGGATTCATCTATGACAATAAAAGAACACAAGTGATTCGTGAATTCGGAAAAGTGTATGATAAACATCAGGTATAAACTAGCTTGTCGTAAAATGATTTCAACACTGATTACATTTTCAAGAGGTGGTAATTTTTGAATGACTACAATTTTAGCTGTGTCTACCTCCAAACCTCACATAGAGAGTTTTGGTCCAAGAAAAATTCATTCAGTGATAATAAATTGACATTTTTTTCAGGTAAGAACTAGGCTGGTCTCTAAGCATCTCTCCCAAACTAACTCCATGTTTCTTAAGCCTTTATCAAAAGCACTACCCACAATGGAGAATTCATCCATAAAACATATATGATTCTGTAAATCTTCTTTGAGAAGATAGAAATAATAAAACATTAAATGGTAGTAGGGTCTCCACATAACCCAAAGGCAATATTCTAGAATGAATATGTACCAAAGGGGCATGTAATGGCCGTGTTGTCTTGATCCTATGGAGGTATAGTAATTTGGTTGTAACTATAATACCCATCCAAGAAGTAGAAAAATTTATTCCTTATATTCCCCTTAAGAATTTAATCAATGAAGTGAATTATAAAATGATCCTTACTTGTGGAAGAATTTAATTTCTTACAGTCTACACTTTGTATCATTTTTTGTCTTTTCTAAGATGAATATCTTGGTAATTTTTATTTGTTACAACTGTGAAAGCTTCTTTCATAGGGACTACTTGGGTTGGACTGACCCAAGTGCTGTCAGAAATAGGATATATTATACAAGTGTCTAGCAGTTTGATTACTTCTTATCTCAAAAATTCGTTCATGTTTGAAATCTATCTTCTTTGAAACTCTACCATAGGAATATATTCTGGTTCTACTGGAATCATATAAATTCATAATGAAAGGCAAATTACATTCATATTAACTATTATCAAGCATATAGAGTATTTTAACATTCTAAGAACATTTAGAATATTTATTTTTTATTATCATTCATATTAGAATACATTATAATAGTTAGTGTGGAATTTTTTCCTAAGAATAAATATTTAAGATGCATAGGAAGTGGATTCAGATCAAGAATGGGTGGTTTTACAATTGATGGAGGACTCTTGGGCCCAGGAGGACCACGATCTTAAACATACCTTTTGTAGGCAATTTGAAAGGACATAATATTTTCAATTTGTTGTTTATTTTTATAATTGATAGTACTATTGTAAAAGAATGAAATCCCATGCTAATAATTTTCTATATTGGAATTTAATAGATTAATTAATCCAAAGTCATCGTGTTACCCTAAATAATCTCCCCACACTACATCAAATAGATGAGAAGAAGTGTTAAAGAGAATAGAGTCACCCTCAAGTTCACTCAATAATTACCTAGGTTTAGAAACACATGAAACATCTTTAGTAGGAATAGAATCTAGATAGTTGTTTAGTTAAGGAAAATTTCCAGATTATGAGTTTTAGCATAATTTTCACTTATAGAAACAAAAAAAAGTATTTTCATCTTCCATGTTAACTTATTTAGTAAGGTATTTTTTTAATACTATTCAATGTTTCTAAATGAATATCCATTTTCTAAGGACTCATTATTTGATTATTTTTTATGAAATATTGGTCCCTTGACATTTTTTAACACATTAAAATCATTTTATTGATCTCAAATTTTAATGGAAATTTGACCATAAGATATATCAATTATTGCACTACTAGTGTCCAAGAAGGGCCTACCTAGAATGATGGGCTCCTTGTGGTCATAATCGCTGTAAAGGATTTAAAATTATATTGGCAGATAGAGCTCCCCAACTCCAACATGGAGATCATCTACCCTCCCTATAGGTTGAGTGAAATAACGGTAAGACAAATGATGTATGAATGTGGTGGGTTTACATTTTTGAACACATTAATCTCTTCAGTGAGACTGTTGGTAGAAAATACGTCAAGTGTCTTTTTTTTGTAACAATTTTTTAAGTGATTTCATGTAATATGGTGTTTGAATTAAGGTTGGAATGAATGGAATGTTCACTTGAGACTTTGTCAAAATCCCAAGAAACTGAAGGAGTTCAGCCTTTGTGTTACTTTGAGGTTTCAATTTCTCAGGGGAATGAATGGCTGTGAGAAATTCTTAAGTAAATTGGGCATATACCCCATTTCTTTAGAAGTTTTCTCTTTTCTTTTATTAGTTTTACATTGAGAAACACATCTATTTTGTATTATATGTCTTAAAATTAAATTTGATCATTTTAATGAATTTTAAGTTGATTTCCAAAATTGGGAACATCACATATTATTGTTTCCAGATTTACACAATTTTTTTATTTAGGACATTTTAAATGCCTTTTCTATCTGTAGATTTAGTGTTTATCCCACTTCTTCTAATATCAACTATGTATTTCGATCAATAATTATGCTCAGATGTTCTAGTTAATTTTCTGTTATCCCTATATGTAATTTCTCTAGCCATTTGGCCCAATTGAGTTTCCATATTCCACAATCATGCATCATTTTTAATTTTATATGATTCATATTAGGCTTGATTTTAATTTAGTTGAGTTTTAAATATTTCTTCTTGTGAATCCATTATATTTCAAATTAAATCTATTTATAATGACACTTTACCATCATAGTTTCCTTGACAAAATAAAGATCCACCACTTTGTTGGTTTTGAAAAATTTTCTGTTGGTGGTTTTGTTAATGTGGGGTAGTTGTTTCCTTGATTTGGCCTTGTTATTTCAAGGAAATATTGGGATCGTCCCTACAGCCTTGGTTATAATTGTTAAAAAAAGGTATCATCCATTGAATGAAACCTAGGATCAAAGTTAACAAAATTTAATTTTTTCTTGTTTTTGGGATGGCATGTCAAAGTTGGGATAGAAGTGTTCAATGTTATTTAACATCACGCTTTGTGAAAATTTTTATCTAATAGATCGGTTGGTGTTATGACAACCAACATGATTTATAGATTGTATAGAATTCTATTTCATTAAATATAGAATTTGGTTTGAGATTTCAGCCAGTTCAGTTTGAGTATTATTTCATGAACCGGTGTTATCATTTATATTCACTCTCTTTCTTCTTGAATTTTTATGTTGAGAGTTTAGGGAATGATTATTTAAAGTTTTTCATAACTCAACATTAGTATTATGATTATATTTTCCCCTAATAGCTTGGTCAGATATGTTCTGACCAGAGGAGGAAAACCCTTCATAGAAGGTATCCATGAAAAGGTGGGATGTGAGTGGATGATGGAGACACTACCTAAGTAGGCCCCTAAATCTATCCCTGGACTCATTAAAGGATTCTATATCCTCTTGGTAAAAACTATTTATCATAGTTATAGGTTCAACCTTAATTATTTAGGTTTAATATTTCATTATAAAAGAATTATAAAATTTTCTATCTCCTCAAAAATGTTCTCATATAAGCTCAAAAAACTATTTCTAGCATTCCCTTTTCGGAAAAAAGGGAAAACTCTCATTATCAACTCATTATCTATAAGTCCTAAAAATATAATTTTTACAGTTTTTTATAAATCACTAATAATGGAAAGATAATACATATTACACTGTACATTGAATATAAAAAAATTGGGAAATGTGTGATAGTTTCAATTATTAATATTGTACTCTAGGAATTAAACTAATTGAAGAAGGATTTCATGATACTTGATGGAGTTGGAACTCCATCATCCTGGAACTATATACTTCCACTAAGAGTTCGGGATGGTTTGAAAGATATTAAAAGGGAACCTATCATCTATAATATATATTTTAGATTTGTTTTTCATATTAAGAATAGTTAAGTACTTTTCTATTTCTATGTTCAAAGTCTCTAATCTATCAATAGTATTTCTAGTGCACATGAAATTTATAGAAATGAATGAATTACCACAAAAACAATATCAAAATAGAAATAATTAGAACTAATGAGGAACAAAATTAAAGTCTAATTGAAGTCACAGTAATTCTAACAAAACAACAACAACAAAATGTTATATAATTGAAATATTTTTTTAACAGTTTTATATTTTTCAATGTTTTGAAATGTTTTTATGTGATTTTTTGTTGAATATTTTTTTGTAGTTAGTTGATCCCTTGAATTCTTCCCCAAAAAATGGAACCAAAAACATGACCCCACTATTTTTGTCATTAAGTCAATGTTTAATTATTTATAATTTCTTAAAAACAACAATATAGTCGAGATTAGGTTCGAACCCGCAGGGAAGGTTAGTGACCAAATATCCTTTAAAAACTTTTCTAAAAAACCCCACTGTTGTCAGAAGTGGGATAAATAATACTACTTATTTTAGTTTAATTTTAATTTTTTAAACTAAGTATAAAATGAACTATGGTGATCAATGGGATAAAAATAAACTAAGATAGGGCATCAATGAACAATAGAAATAATAGATGCTAAAATATGATCAATCAGGAGGCATGTCTTGGGAAAATATATTCTACTCATTTTTAAAATATTCATAATCAAAGAAATGATGATCCAACATACCACTGAAAAAGGAATGACTTATTTCCATCACCAGAAGATAATTAACTCATATTGATCAATCATGGAGTTTTCCACTCAATGAAATTTCAACAACAATATTAATATTTAAAAATTGCAATAGAACAAACTCATTGTATGTTATGAAGATTTTTAAACTAAATAATTTAGAAATCGTATCCAATATTAGTTCACTGATTGATTAAGAAATTATAAAATTATGTGAATCTGTTATCAATAATTTTATTGATTTTAGAATTGAACTCACCGATCAATTATAAAAGAATTTAAATAACTAGTGAAGAGGTAAATAGAAGATATTTAGCCAAAAAAGTGATTCCATGGAACTATGATTTACCCAAAAATCTTGTTTATATTTGAAAAAGAAAACATTTAGTTTTTGAAATAAAAATTCAAAAAATAGAGGGGAAGTATGAGAACACCCCTAAAATCTACAAAAATCATGTTTTGCTTCTGATGCTCATCAGATCTACGAGAAATGGCTCTCCAAGGATCTACTATGCTCTCTTTCTCTGTCTAATCAGTCATGATTTGTGAATGGATCTTATCTAAATGGTCCGTTGTATCCACTACTGCTATTCACTTTTTAAATCTGCTATCATCTGCTGCATGTCGATACATGTCTCCCACTGCTTCAATTAGATTCTTCACTATTTCACAACACACATGCACTTTGTAGTGCAACACACGTAATCTTATCTTCTTCTTTATAACTAACTACTCATGAGTTAATTGAATATATCTCGATGGGTTTTAAACTTTTTGATGTATCTGCAAACAAATCATGAAATTTATTAAACGTAATACGTGATTAAAGAAGAAAAATAATTATTAATTAAAATTATTATTAGATTAATGTTGAGTAAATTATTTAATATTTTTATAGTTTATTTGTTAATTGATAAATATTTTAATTAATTTTCTATATTATTTACTTTATCTAATATAGTTATATGTTATTATTTATAATTATGTAATTTATTTCATATTATTAAAATGAGATTGATTTATTAATTTTGTTGCTTTATAATTAGATAAAATTATTTAGTTTTAAATTTAATATATATTTAAATTATTGTTAATTAGTAATTATATATTGTAAAATTAGATTATTATTAATTGAAATAAATTGTTTATTTTATTTAAAGATATAATTATTTTATTTTAAAAAGTTATCATTAAAGTGTAATTTATTTGATTAGTTTTGATTAATATGTTTTATTTATTTATTCAAATATTTTCATTTTATTTATTTTTATTTAAATAAGAAGTATTATATTTTAATAAAATATTATTTGTTATTATTTTTTGGAATTATTTTTATATTTTAATCTTATTAATTCATTTTTTTTAATTTTAAAGTTATTATTTTAATGTTTAATTAATAATAATATTTTAACTCCCTGTATCTTCTCTTCACATCAAGGGGCTTCTCAGTTCATTTTGAGGCTTCCAGCGTAGCGGTGGTCTCCTCTGACCGCACCTCCCAACTTGTCATACTTCACTATATGGGATGGAGGCTCCTACGGTTGTGGTGGCATCCCGAAATTCATGCGACTCGACCTCCAAGTGGAAACTCGAGTCGGCAGCTTCGGTAGTGAGATCTATCTAGGAAAAGTTGATTTGTGTACTCTAGAATAGTGGTGTACCCATCATGGGGGTGAGCCTTCACAAAGACAGAATCTGGTTTGAGTACAGCTCATGGGTGGTGGATCCATTCCTAAAGCACCAACTTAGGGATCAATTTTTTGATGAATTGGCACTGATTGTTTAGCTATAGATCTGACACAGACATTGGTTTGAGTCTTTTTTTTCTACAAAATTTCATCTGGTTAATCAGAGAGTTATAGGGTGGACTGGTGGCTTTGTAGAAGGAAGCGTTGGTGAGACCGATGAAAATCAATGATGATGGTATGTCACATTATATTTTTTGTGAGTGAGGAGGGAATTAATGAGTTGTGATAAATGATTGAGGGCGGTTTGTCGAAATTGGTGAGTGATAAAGAAACTATGGGCAGCGTTGGTGTGATCATCAAGGTTTTAAGGAATTCATCATTGGGACCGATATAAGGAAAGGTATGTGTGTTATTGGAAATGTCAGTCTCATTGATAGTTGATAGATTCGTCGGTGAGACGAAATAATTTCATATTCCTAAAAGAACATTAAACCGTTAATAAAATAAAATTTTAACTAAATATTAAATTAAATTAAGTAATTATTTATGTGATTAATATAATACCACACAATGTTAAAGAAAATATTAAAAAATTAAAAAAGTTAAAAATCAATTTTAATTGGGTTATTAATTGAATTAAAATTAAATAACAACATTATTGAAAGAAATTTTTATTAAACACATTAATTAAAATATTTTATTAAGTTTAAACTAAATTGGGAAGATTAAAATAATGCATAAAAGTTAAAATTAAATATTCAACTTATTAAATTAATTAATTAAAGGCTGAGGAAATTGGATGTGAAAGTGAACATTGTTGGTTAATCAATGAACTACCAAAAATGGTAAAATATAGTGTCGGTGAGACCGACAAGCAACTATCAGTGAGTCTAAATCAAAAGGAATGACAATGTAATGAATGATGCAACGACACCCAACTTACATATAAATTTATCTGCATAAACACTAAACAATATATAAATTATAAACTAAAAAAGTTTAAATAAATTAATTTACTAACTTTATGAAAACTAAAAATAATTGATTGAAAATATTTATCAAATTAATTTTTTAAAATCTTAAAAATAAAAAAATATATCTTATATTAGAGACTAGATAAATTATTAAACATATTTTACTAACAAATCAATTTATTTTAATGTTACTTTAAAAACTAAATAAATTATATGAAAATAAAATGTTTAATTCCTATTTAATATTAAATTCATATTAAAAATATTCAATGAGATTAAGATTAATAAAATAAAAGTTAAAATATTATACTGTAAATATTAGTATGTCTAAATTAATTATATTAAAGAATAAAATTAAATAATTTGTTATTATAATTAATACCTAATAAATTTAATTATAAAAATAAAAAAGTGTTAATATTGACCAAAAACTGTTAAATTAATTGATTAAATCATTAGAAATATAATAAAAATATGTGGCACGACCAAGTATTTTTAAAGCCACATAAATTACCTTAACATAAATTACATATTTATCCTATGATTTTTTCATACATCATTCATTTTTTCTCCATTAGTTATCCCAAAGGTATAACAATATTTAAATCACTTTTCATGTCTATTAATACAATTTATTATCTGTTTTGAATCTATTAATGATATATTCTAGAAGAATAATCCTTTTATATTTGAAAATATTCTCATAACTTTTAGAATGTTCTACAATATAATGGATAATTACAACAGAATAACAAAAAAAAACTAAGAATATAAATAATTATTTTTTATTAAGATATAAACATCACCACCATATGTAATACAAATAAGGTTATCTTTTTTATAATAACATGCACATATCATGATTCACATAAAATTATGTATGTTAACATTCCAGGTTATAAGACATAGTGGTTTCTGGAAACATATGTTTCTAAGATTAATTTCCATGATCGTATTTTAACCAAATAAAAGAACCAAAAATGTTTATCAATAAAAGTAGAGTAAATTATTTAATGAATAATAAAACTCAATCACAATATTCCTTTTATGATAGAAGCTTCATCTTATTCTTTGATACATTAGTTTGATTTGTTGTACTATATGTTATGTTCTCTTATAATTTTTAACCTAATCCCCCAAATAAATTTAGAAATAAATAGTTCCTTATTATATATAAATAAAATATCATTTACCAAATAATATCATCTGGGTGTGTCTATCATGGTATGAAGTACTAGTCCCACTCATCGTGCATAAGGGGGATGCTTGAGTCAAAGATCAACCAACCCTTTTCATGGTGATCACCCCAAGGTGCATATGTGCCATAGCTGCACCCATATTCTAGAATCTATAAAATGATACAATTATATAGATAATAATAGGTTATATAATTTACCAAATCCATAGGTTGTTATAAAATACTAATAGTTATCCCCTAGAATTTTCCTTAGGCATTTTATAAATATTCCCTTATCTTAATGTACAAAATAACAAATATAACCTAGTATAAATTTAATAGTTCTCTATACCTTAAAAATTATTATCAACCATAAAATATAAAATATTGGTGACATTAATAACTCATAATTTTCCTTAACTGATAATATGCAAGTCATAAAATTAATTTAATCCTTGGTCTGATACCAAGAGTAGAATTCCTATGACCCATACTCATGAATAAGGTTCTAAAAACCATATATTTTACACTCTATATTTGAAAAAAAATCATAAAGAAAAACATCAATCACACACAATGTAATATAAAAATTCAAAATAACTTTTTAATTAATATTTATAAATAATTAGGAAAAATAACAAAAATTAGGCCTCGTGTTATTTGTATCAAATGGTTATTTATCCCAATATATAAGGTAATACTTAATACATAACAAGTATTAAAAAACTGAGATAAATCCACAACAAAATATACTTTTCCTAAATCATATTATGTATTAGATTTGTTCACACATTGGGGAAATAAGAACCTAAGAATGAGTGCTCTCAAACCATTACCAAGGGTAAATGTATGTGATGACAATCAATGATCATAATTGATTATAATATTATAATATGAGTATAATAATTATTCTTATGGAAATTATACATGAGAAATATCATAAAAAAAATTGTAAGGAATTGAATAACAGAATATATAAATCAATTTACTATGGAGGAAGAATTCTATAAACATGGACCACTATAGAATAAAAAAATAGGGAACAAAATATTTCAAATATATGACATATATATGTAATGGTTGAAATACATTCATGAGCCACATATTCAGTGATCACACCTAAAAAATAAAGTATACAAATGAATAATTTTCTCCTAATATATATATTTTTTAATAATTCATTGGAGAGAGTTATAAGAACCCCGCGATAATTTATCCATATTATGTGTATCAGGAAAAATCATTCACTGAACATATCATAAAGTACCCATTGAAATAAAATGAGTTTCATTCAAAAAATAAAAAATAACACAAGTAAAGAAATTGGTTTCCATTCATCGCATAATAAAGAACGCATGGAATGCATAATGGGTTTTATAAACATTTTAAAAACAATCACAATCCCCTTAATAACCTGATAAACTCGTGTAAAATAATTGTGCATCCAAAGATATTCAATAAGTTTCTACGTAAGTACCAATCAATTAAGATGATTAGGTATTGTGTATCTACACCATATACATAGAAGGTATATTTTGTACTCAATAATTTTACCAAATCATTATATGTATGACATCTTAGTCGACACCCTTTAATTAATGAAATGGAAAATTTTGTATTCACAAATCAATGGAATAGGAATAAAAAATATAAATTTTCACGATGGAAGGATATGAAACTAAAATTTAACAATGGATCAAATATTTGAATGAAAAGAAAACTATATAATTCATTTAGATAATTATAATATTTTTTAAAATTAAATGAATTTTTTCTTTAAATTACAATAATTTTCAATAAATAATAACTTATGTAAGAAAATATTTTTAGAGTTTTAGAAAATTTAATTTTAAAATAAGAAATATCTTTGATATTTGGAAATAATTATAGAAGAAATATTTTATAAAATAAAGATAAAATAATATATATATTTAAATATTTAATTCATAGAGATAATGTTTCCTATAAAATGGCATATTTCATGGAAATAATGTTTCAAATAGAATAAATTAAAAATATATTATTTTAACACATTGATGAAAACAACCCATGAAAAATTTTAAAACTATATTAAAAATTTAAATATGGAAAATAAGTATAAATTAACCTAAGAAATAATTGAATTATAGATAAGGTCATTTAAAAAATAATAAATTGAGTATTGACATGGATAAAGGGACGTTATCGAAAGAAAATAATTTGTAGGGACATTTTTCCAACAATTGATAAATTGTGAATCATGGGGTAAATTAAAATTTGTATAAGATTTGTGAACCCTAAATAATGAAAATTGTAGAATCAAATTGATGGAGTTGTAAATAGAATAGTAAAAAATTTATCTACATGAATTATCAATTAAAATAAATATATATTTTAATTTGAGAGTGGGTAAGAAACCCTTATGGTTTTGGTAAGGTATGAATCAATGAATTTTGAGAGGAATAACATGAAAATTGTATTAAAATCTCTTGATATTGAAGATATATTATAATAAAAGTAAAAATATAAATGAATACATCATATAAAATAAATAATGGTGTGAAATATCATACAAGTCTCATGAAATTAAATTCCAAACATTGAACACCAAACAATATTAAAAACATTTGAGAAAAAACCATATGAATGATATTATGTAAAATGAAAAATTAAATACCATTAATAATGAATGATATAAAAGTAATATTGATTATAATGAGATAAATTCTATTATTTTATGTATAATTGATCTAATGTAACCCTAAATCAAATTAAAAATATGATTTAACATTAATAATGTAACGCCCCGACCAGAGTTACCCACCGTCAGTACATTTTTACATAACATTGGTATGACCACATGGGATTGAGTCTCAAAAAACCGATTAGTTTAGTAGACCTGGAAGTACTAGATACATATATAAGTTTTTCATTAGATAATGAAATAAAAAAACATCAACATTGTGTCCCCTTTGAACACACTTATATCCATTAGTCTTTACATCTTAGGAGAATAAAACATAAAAAAGGGTGAGCTCAGATGCTCAGTAAGGATAACAATATTGCAAAAAATATCATAAATAAGCATAAACATTTAATGCAAAGTACAAGGAAAAATAAAAATTCTTTTAAACATTAACTTTATAATAATATATAAAATGAAAATCAAATAATTCTATTTTATTATTTACATGGATATTTGACTAGGAGAATATTCACATGTAATATCAATAGCTAATTTCATAATGATGGAATTAAAAATGTTGGATATCATTACCACGTAGTCAGGGCCTCGAGCCAATACTAAAAATATGATTTTTTCAAGGCCTTGTTCCATGTAACTATATTGTCTCATGATACCAGCAGATTAATCGAGGAGTTATAGAGGGCTCCACTAGTCAGTTACTAAATCCAAATGATTCCATATATGAAAAGGTTGAAACATAATATTGACATTCATATTCAAACTAGCATACGAAATGTTAATAAATAAACCATAAACCACGATTGGTATAATAATAAAACATCCATATTGCAACATATCACAAAACCTTCCATACAATATGGAATATTGTATCATAATAAATCAACATCAAACAAGTGTAAAATCTATCAAAGGATGTTGACATAGATAAAATCAAAACTATTTGATAGAAATATCTTTTTCCATTTATATATCACTTAGAAGTTACATAATTAGACAAGAAAAAGATTATTATGAAAAGGTTATTATATGATAGTAATGGTAGATTCCAATTTTTTATAATGGAGGAAAATAGCCACACCCTCCTCATAAGATAAAAAATCATTCTTACCTTAATTTGTAAAAAATGTCATAAAGTAAGTTGTTTGGAAAATGACCGGAATGTTCCTTTAATTTTTTATAAATATTCAAACAAGGGTATAAATGTCATTTACCCAAATTATTAGGAAAAGATAGAAATATTTTGAAATACATTATTAAGAAACACGGATGTGGCTGATAATGAAGCCCCAGTAGATACATTTGTAAAAACAACCTCAGATAATAAGGATATTGTAAAATGAACCATTACCTTGTAGTTTTCCTTAGTAGAGTGTTTTATCATCTCCTGTATAATAGTTAAATCATTTTTATTAAATTATAAAGGAATCACATACATAAATATAATATCATATATGATCATATAATATTTCTATGGTAATGGTATTTCAGTAGTATCGTTGTTTTGGGTGTTAAAAAATTCATTTTCCTTTATATGTTCTGTTACTTAAGTCATGTTTGTTATGGATAGAATATATTTTATTCATATAAATATTGATATTAAGTGTTTTAAACATTATTTTTATTCATCAAATCATAATTATTCTTTAATGGTTTCGATGCGGCATGAAATTTTATCGCGTCGTGCAGATGATAACACATACATATGCATGAGTGGAAATATCATTCTATTAGTTTTGAAATAGTATTTAATTGGATTTTCTATTATATATAATTAATCATTAAAATTTTATATTAATTATTTACATCAATTATAACCATTATTATACCCTTCCAAATAAGGAAGTGTTGAATCACAAACTACCCCATGACGTGGAGACAGTAAGTCATATGTACGCACGTATGGTGATTTTGTCATTCATAGGATGGAAATATTAATGATCATGTTTGTACAATATTTATAATAACATATCAGTTTATAGAAGGTATTTTATTTATTATTTTGGTTTGGAATCAACAATGATTGAGGAAGTGGAAGAAGAAAAGAACATAAAAGAGGTGATGAAATAATTACCACTTCTCAGGGTGCTTCCTTTTCATTTGACAAAATGTTCTCCATATGTTGGATTTATAATCAAATTATGGACTCAAGGTTGATTTTAGGATATTCAGGAGGATATTTGAGTAGGTGTTATTTGTGCAAAATGGATTTGGGGGTGTGAAAATAAGAGAAGGTGAAGTAGACTTTTATAAGAGGGGTGAGGGTCACTTTAGAAAAAATGTGAAACATTATTTTACTATAAAATAATTTTTGTTTTATAATGGTTCCAAATGTATTTATATAGTGGATAATGTGGGGATGGGTATAAATTAGTTTAACCAATAGTTTTTAGATAATTTTAGGACACTATATTAACCTTATCTTTTAGATTTAAATCTTAGTTTAATACTTTAACTTTTACGATGTCTTCTTGTATATTTTTATTACATCGTTAATAAACATACTATAAAATGAATGTATAACCCCAAGTGGTTTTTTAATTAAATATATATCATTAAATATGTACTTTGCATGAACCATATACTTTTAGTAACATTATATCATTTAATAATATAGTATTTTTTTTAAAAAACTCATATTTGTCAATTTTGCACTATTTAGTATTTGGTTCATATGAAAGTAAAAAAAACTATATTACTTTGAAAACAATACATCATATAAATAATGAAATTTTATATTAACCTATAAAATTAGTGTAATTCTTCAGAAGTCTAAATTTAAATTTATTTGGATATTTATAATATAATTTATTTTTATCTTTCATTAACAAAGTAAGTATTTCATTATCACAGTATAATTGATATATTTAAATTTAATTGTATAGAAATTATAAAAAATTACCATGATGTTTTATATCTTTTTATAATTCTAATGAATATTTATAGTCGAATTTATCTTCTGTAAAACCCTATATTAAAAATGGTTTAGTTATTAAAATAAAAATTTTACACTTTTAACTCTTCATTAAATAAAACAATAATAAATGTACGAATCTAATCAATGTGTATCAAGGAGGATATTATTTTATTTCTAAGGTTCATTTTGTTTGAAAAAAAATATCCCAGATAATTAGGACATGGGTTTGTGTAATTATAATATCATTTTTATCTTTAATTTTCATATCTACTTTAAACTTTGGGAAACAAAATTCCAATGTTACAATTCAACAAAAATTATTTTTATCCTATTGAACCACATTTTACTTAATAATGTCAACCACATCTATTGAATTTTTGAAATTCAATTCATATTAGTGGTAAAGTTATGTTATATGAAAATTGGAGACGTTCTTAGAAGGTGGGTAAAATGTGTTAAATAGTTAAATTAAATTTATATATGTAATCTTATTACAAAATGTCTTCAATGAATTAAATTGAACTAATTTAGGCATTATGTATCTATTTTTACATTAAAATAAATTTAAATAATAATAATAATTATTTCAATAAAAGTTAGTTTTAAACAATAACATTATGTTTTTCACTATTCGTCAAAAAATGAATGATTTCAGAAAAATACCAAAAATTCACCCCAAGCTAATTTTGATATTTTGAATCCAAAAATAACAACCTTTTTGAAAAGTAAAATTTATATAATTTCTAAAACTGGGTACTAATTTTCATATTTGTTCTTAAATGGCTAGTTTGATTGGTCTGGGGTGCTATAACTCAAAGTTGCATACATCACAATCTATTGAATTATTCAATGGGAAGCGTACCATTGAAGCTTGGGGTGTTACATTCTTCCCTCCATAAAGTAATTTTATCCTCAAAATTTCAATAATATTACTGCATAAAAAGATTCGGGTGATTGTTTATCATAAGTTCCTCAGGATCCCACGTTACCTCTTCCATCATATGGTTCCTCCATAGAAATTTTACCAGATGAGTAATCCCATTTCTCAACACTTGTTCTCTGGTATCATGAATTCTGACAGGCTCTTCGCAATAAGATAGATCAGTTTCTAGTCCAAATTCATCATAAATGAGTACTTGTGTTTGGTCAGGCGTGTATTTTCCCAATTGTGATACATGGAAGACATCATGGACAATGGAGAGACATGGTGGAATTGCCAAACTATAATCAACAACTCCAATTCATTATATAATTTCATATGATCCAATGTACATGGGATTAATTTACTGTTTTGTTGAATTTTATAACACCAATCCGTGGAGATACCTTCAAGAAAACATTATCTCTTAATTGAAATTCCAATTCTTTCCTTCGGTTATCAGCATTGATATTTTTCCTATATTTAGCTGCTTTGATGTGGGTTTGGATATTCCTCACCTTTTCTATGGATTCCTCAACATGTTCTAGGCATACAAGTTTTCTTTCACCAAAATCATCCCAAAAAGTTGGTCTGTGACATCTCTTTCCATATAAGACTTTATATGGTTCAATCAGAATACTTGAATGGAAGATATTTTTATCAGAAAATTCTACTAGAGTTAAATACTGATCTCACATACCGTGAATGAAAAGTGAGAATGATCTCAACAATATTTATGTGGTTTTAATATTTTGTTCTAATTTTCCATTTGTTTCCAAGTGGTAGGTAGTGCTCAAACAATGATCAGTGTCTAAGGATTTCTGAAGACTTTTGTAGAATATTTTCGTGATATGGGGATCACAATCAGAAACAATCGATAGGGGTAACCCATGAAATCTTATAACTTCATTAATATATTTTCATTCTAAATGTTCAAGTGGTAAATCTTTTCTTATAGCAACATAATTTTCTGACTTAGTAATATGATCAACATTACCCATATTTCATCATTCTTTCTCAGAGTCTTTTGTAGAATCATGAAAAAGACCATCGTAATATCATCCCATTTACCCTCAGGTATATGAATTGGTATCATGACTCATCCAGGATGTTTCGTTCTAGATTTCTCCTATTGATAAACCATACATCTTGACATATAATTAGTAATATCCATCTTCATGTTGACCCACAAGAAATGTTCCTTCAAATAACTATACATCTTTGTGCTACCAGGGTGTATAGAGAAATTGGATCTATGAGCATCAACCACAATTCCTTTTTTAGATTAGGTATATTTGGAACACAATGTCTCATTCCAAATTTCAATATTCCATCTTCATATATAGATTCAATCAATCTCCCATCATTCAGAGCTTTAATTTTCTTTTGAAACTCCTCTCCATCAGTCTAAGAAAATTTTATCCTTTATATTAAAGATGGATTGAAAACCATTTGATAAAATATCTATGTTTAAAATTCCTTGATTATTCCCATATCCATATTTACAAGATCCAGGAACATAGGAACCCTTTCAACTCTCATCTTGTTTATAACTCCATGATCCTTTCTTCTCAGCGCACCTGCCATCTTATTTTCCTTACTCGGGTTGTAGTGTATAGTGTAATCATAATATTTGAGTGGTTTGTGCCATCTACTTTTCCTAATGATGAGCTCTTTTTGTGAGAAAAGATACTTCAAACTGTTATGATAAGGATAAATCTAAGCTTTTCACCATAGAGATAGTGTCACTATGTCATCAAAGAAAACATTACAGCTTCTAACTCTAGATCATGAGTGGGATTGTTTTGTTCAATATTTTTTATCTTCTATGATGCATAGGAGATAACCCTATCATTCATCATAATGAAAAAACCCAATCCTTTCATTGAAGCATCACTATAAATAAATAATCCATCATTTTCAGGTGGTAGTGTCAATATAGGAGCAATGACTAATCTTTTATTCAGTTATTCAAAACAACCTTCAAACTCTTTTTTTCAGAAAAATTTAACGCCTTTATGTGTCCCCTTAGTTAATTGGTTAGCCAATTGGGAAAAACTATGGATTAAATGACGACAATAACATGTTAAACCATTAAAAATGCGTACCTTAGTTATAAGCATCAGTGCTTGCCATTCATGTATTTCTCTTGTCTTAGAAGGATCAACATAAATTCAATACATATAGGCAATATAGCCAATAAAATAATTATCCTGAAGCCATAATTCACTCTTGATAAACTTTCCAAATAATTCATTTATTCTAATAGTCTTTAGAATAGTGTGCAAGTGATTTTAATAGTCTTACTAGATTTTAGTGTATACCAAGACATCATCAATAAATACCACTAAATTTCATCAAGATATTCATTTAAATCTTTATTTATCTGATCCATTAAAATAGAGGGTGAATTTGTAGTTCCAAAAGGAATTATAGTAAACTCATAGTCCCCATACCTAGTTTGAAATGCTATCTTTGGAACATGTTCTTTCTTCATGCACAACTGATGATATCCAGATCGAGGATCAATTTTGAAAAATATTGAGCTCCATGATGTTGATCGAATAAATAATCAACACGAGGTAGGAGATACTAGTGATGTATTTTTATTTCATTGATCTCCCTGTAGTCAACGCACAACCTCATAGATTCATCATTCTTCTTAACAAAATTAACATGGGCTCCCCGTGAAGAAACAGTAGGGTGAATAAATCCTTTATTACTCAATTACTCTAGTTGTTTCTTTTGTTCCACTAATTCTGTAGTATCCATTCTATAAGGTGTCTTTGATATGAGCCTTGATCCCGGAATTAGGTTAATGGAATATTCAATTTCTTGTTTAGAAGGATGTCTAGTTAAATCCTCTAGAAACACATCATCATATTCTTGAACAATATCTACATCCTATATTTGAACATTCTTTTCCTCACAAATATTTATTTCACTACCTTTCTCCCAAATTATTGAATTTCGTAGAGCTATAGGGGGTGGATCTAGATAAGAATTAGATGCGGAATTTTCTACTCTAATGATAAGGAATTCTTTATCATCATCGGAATTGTAACCTCCTTCTTCTAAAAATATATTTTCACATCGTGGTCTGAAAGACAATACATACAGATTATTATATCAAATTTAATCATGTGTATGACAACAAGATCAGCAGATAATGCACGTTTATATGCCTTAATGGGAACTGATTGAATAAAATTTGTTGCAATGATACTTCCCTTAAGAGTTTTGACGGACAACTCCCTTGTTAAGTCAAATTGGAAATATATAATTTCCTTGTAAAACTAGGAAGATATGAAATAATGCGATGATAAAAAATCATATAAATTGTTTTTTAAATTTTGAGGAAACGATTAAAGTACCTTCCACTACGTCATTCAGAGCTTCAACCTCAGCCGTAGTGATCACATAATCTTGTCCTTTCTCTCTTGGCCTTTTCTTAGGTAAGTTTCCTTGGTTCTTATGACATTCATTTTTATAATGCCCCATTTATATACAACTGCAGCATTCCAAATTGATGACCTCTTTCTTCCCCTTTCAATCATGAACCTGGTGGCCTTTTTCTCCACACATTTAATAGACTCCCATTCCATTCAGGCAAGTACCAGGATGATTCTCCCCACATTTACTATAGGATGGAAATTCATTTTTTTCTTTCTTCACCTTATTTCCATTTCTAAAGTGTTTAGTACATCTCCTCTTCTCTTGCTTTGCATTTAATCCATAAGACTTAGAGAATTCTTTTTCTATCTTGATAGCACATGAGACTATATCTTCGAACGAAGAGAAGAATTTTGAGACTAATGCTCGATTGGGAAATTGTTTTACCCTATAAAGTAATCTATCATTCTTACTCCTTAGTTTACATATATAATCTGCAACATTCTTTTCTAACCTTGTAACATTAGCCTCATACTTTGCGCCATTCTCATCTTCCTTTTTTCTCAAAATCATAAATTCCATTTCCATATCTACTTGATGTTCATGAGGAAATTATTTTTCTATAAAAATATCTTTCAACTCCCTCTATTACATTTTTGATAATTATTCATCCACATTTGTGTTTTGAAATAATTACCACCATTTATCTACATCTCCTGTGTGGCGATAAAATTCCATGATAACGTTTTCCCTTTCGCTACTCCCCAATAGTATGAAATATTTTTCCTAAGGAACTTATCCATTTTTCAGCTACAAATCGATTTGATGTCCCATTTAATGTAGGTGGTTTTTTCCCCATGAAGAGGTCTGGAATTGAACCTATGTTTTGTGGATTAGGTTTCTCCATATGAGTAAGGTAATTATTCATAAAATGAGTGAGTTTTCCTCATATGGGTATAAGTTTTTCTGCACCAGTTGCATCACCATCTTCACTATAATAATCTAAAGTATGAGAGATATCTATAAATATATTACATGTATTGATAAAGTTTCCATTCCTACCACTATGTGCCATATCAAAACAATGACATACACTAGAATAGATTATGAATCACAATACATAATACTAAACTAGTAAAATACCCATCATAAATTGAACATTTTATGTATATAATCTATATCCATAAAAATGTTTTCCTTGATAATGTATTTACTCATAAATCCATCATAAAGGATTGTAATGAAAATGTCAACTATCCTAAGAATATCCCATGGGAGTGTTATAACCAATAGTGCAGAAAGGCCCGTTATCGTGGAACTGTTCCCATTCGAGTCTAGCTCAAAGCATTGTTTTTTAGTTTTATCCTTAGATACATCTGTTCTAGAGCCATCTCTACCAACTCATATCCCGAAAGAGATGCATTTCATGGGAAATTCAAAAAATCTCTACATTACCAATATTATATGAAGTTATTCTATACTAATCCTCAAAGTATATATTAGTTTAATATTGTCTAATCATATTTTTTTTGTAAATCTAGTTTCTAAGGATTATACTAAAATTCCTATGATACCAACTGAAATGCCCCAACCCCAGTTACCCAGAGCCGGTGCATTATTACATTAAATTGGCATGATCAAAAGGGATCATGTTTGGAAAGTCCTATTAGTTTATTATCCATGAAGTACTATATAAATACATTAGTTTTTTCTTTACATCAGGAAATAAAAAAACAACAACATTGTGTCCCCTTGTAACACACTTATATCCCTTAGACTTTAAATCCTTGGAAAAGAAAGCATAATAAAGGGGTGTGATCAGATGCTCAGTAAGGATAACAATTTAGCAAAAACTATCATCAATAAGCATAATCATTTAAGAAAATGTATAAGACTAAATCACTAGCATATTAAACATAAACATTAGAATAATATGGAAAATATAAAACAAATAATTCCCTTTACTTGTTCACATCGATATTGTAGTATTCGAATAATCACATGTAATATCAATATCTAATTTCATAATAACGGAATGCATAATGTTGGACATCATAACCACATAGTCAAGGACTCATGCCAAGACTACAAATAATATTTTTTCAAGGTCTTATTCAAAGACACTAGTTTTTCTAATGAGACCTATCGATGCATCAAGGAACTATAATGGGCTCCACCCATCACTTACTTTGTCCAATGCATTTCTTATATGAAAATTTTGAAACATAACATTAACATTCTTATTAAAACTAGAATAGAAATGTTAATACATTATCTGTATACCATGAAATGTATAAAAATAACACATCCTTATTCCAATATATCACAAAACATTCAATTCAATATGGATGATTTTATCATGGTAAATCAATATCAAACAAGTGTATAATCCATCAAAGGATGTTGATATAGAAGAAAACAATACTATTTGAGAGAAATATCTCTTTCTATTTTGAAATAATTTAAAAGTCACATAATTATAAATGAAAACATTTATTTTGAAAATAATTTTTTTAATCTTGTAAGGGAAGCGTGGAAAGTCATATAACAACATAAAATAGCCCCACCCACCGTATAAGATAAAACACATTCTTACCATACTCTATCAAAAAGGTCAAAAAGTTCCTTGTTTGGAAAATGACAGAATGATTCCACTAAAAACATTTTATAAAAATTAAAACAAGGGTATCAACGCATTTAACGCATATTCTATGTAACAAGAAAAATATTTTGAAATACAATTTTAAGAAACACAGAAGTGGATGATAAAGAATTCATATTTGATACTTTCGTAAAAACAACCTCGGGTAATAAAGAGATTGTAAAATCAACCCTTACCTTGAACATTTCCTTAGTCGAGGGTATGTTAACATCCTGTAAAATAGTGAAATTATTGTCATTAAATTATACAATAACCAAATTCCTAAATATGATATCATATATTATCATTTAAATTTTCGTTGTTAATTATATATTAGTAGTTTTATTGTTTTGGGTGTTAACTGATTCATTTTCCTTTATATTTTTTTACGTAATTCATTTTTTTATGGATGCTATATATTTAACACATATTTGGAATGAAATTATGGTTTTTAAGTATTATTTTTAATCATCAAATAAAAAATATTCTTGAATGGTAATGATGTGGAATGAAATTTTATCACGTCGTGGATACAGTATGCCGTACGTACGCACGACCGAAAATATCATTATATTAGTGATGAAATTGTATTTAATTTGATGGTATATTATTTATACCGACTCATTAACATGTTATATTTATTATTTACATCAATTATAATCATTATTAACCCCATACAAATAATGAAGTGTTGAATAACAAACTACACCTTGACGTGGAGATGGTAAGCCGTACGTACGCACGTTTGGTGATTATGTCATTCATAGGATGGATATATTAAGTAATATAATTGTAACATAATTATAATAACATTATAGTATGTATAAGGTATAATAGTTATTATTTTGGTATGGAATAAACAAATAAAGAGGAAGTGGAAGAAGAAAAAAACTTGAAAGAGGTGATTAAGTAATTACCTCTTCTTCGGGTTCTTCCATTTGATTTGATCCAAAGGGCTCCATAGGATGGATTTATGATCAAATTATGTTCAATAAGTTGATTTAAAGATAGTTGGTAGGATATTGGGGCAGTTTTTGGGGGATCTAAATGGATTTGGACGTGTGAAATTAAGAGAAGGGGAAGTAGTTTTTTATAAGAGAGGTGAGGGTCACTTTAGAAAACACTTGAAATGTTATTTTATAATAAAATAATTTTTGGTTTCATATGGATCAAAATATATTTATTTATAGGATAAGGTGGATATGGGTCGATATCCTCTCAAAAAATCGGTTTTAGACATGTTTAGGTCACCGTATTAACCATATCTTTTAGATTTCACTCTTACTTAAATAGTTGAACATAAACAATGTCTTCTTGTATTTTTATATTACATGGTCAATAAAAATACTATAAAACATAAATTGAACCCAAATTGGTTCATTAATAACATATATATCATTATATAAGTCTTTTTTTAGAACATGATTTTTTTAAAAATATTATATCATATAATAATATATTATTTGTTTTAAAAACTCATTTCTATGAATTTGGAAAATATTTTGTATTTAGTTGTTGTGAGAGTCAAAAAAAATTGATTACATCGAAAACAAATACATGAAATCCATCTTAACATGTCATAGTAACATTGAAAATTATTTTAATGTATCAAAAATTTCAAACTAAATTTATTTTGATATTTATAATTTCAATTATTTTAATCTATCATTAATAATATAATTACTATATAATCATTGTTACCCAAATAAATTAAATTCTTTAATGTTTAAAAATTATAAATAAAATCACATAATGTATGAAATCATTCTATATTTATAATGATTATTTATTGTCGAATTTTACTTCTGTATAACCCTATATTAAAATTGATTGGTTCTGAAAATTTGAATTTTCCACTTTTAACTCTTCTTTAAATAAAATAATAATTTGTGTCCTAATTTAATACAAGTTGATCTAAAAGGATCATATTATATTCCTATGGTCTATTTCGGTTGAAAAAAACTTATCCAATAGAATTAGGACATGTGTTAGGGTAATTATAATAACATTTGTACCTTTAATTAACCAATTTACATTTAACCGTGGAAAATAAAATTCAAAATTTACTATTCAAAAAAAATAATTTTCATCCTTTTGAACCACATATTACTTATTGATGTCAACTATGTATCATGGATTTTTGAAATTCAATTCATCGATTCGGTAAAATTACGTCTTATGCAAATTTGCAAATGTGCCTAGAAGATGGGTAAAAGTTGTTAAATAATTAAATAAAATTTTCTATATCTAATCTTATTATAAAATGACTCCAATGAATTACATTGAACAAATATAGTTATTATATATCTATTATTATTTTAAAATAAATTTGAATAATAATTATTATTATTTAAATAATAGTCTGTTTTGAAAAATAACACAGTATTTTTCACTATTCATCAAAATTAAATGTTCTCAGAAAAACATCAAAAATTGAACCGAAGATAATTTGATATTCTGATTCCAAAAAATGAAGTCCGTTTTTAATAATAATATTTATAATGTTTCAAAAGGTGGTTATTACTATTCATATCTATTTTTAAACGGCTAGTTTTTATGGTTGTGGTGTGCTAGAACTCGTTGTTGCGTACAACGCAAGCTATTTTATTATTCAAAGATAAGAATATTGTATAATCTTGGGGTGATAAAAATATGTACATAATAGAAAAGGAATTTTTTAACTAAAAAACAAGTGTTTTTACTGTTCATTATAAAAATGTTGTTTCTCAGAAAAACCATAAAAATTCATCCTATGATAATTTCGATATTCTAAATAAAAAAATGAAGCTTATTTTAAAAAAATTAATTTATAAATAAGACTTAAATTAATTATAGTATTAAAAGATTATCATTCTAGAAAAAATTATTTTTAAACATAAAATTACTTTACCAAAAATCATATCTTTCATTAATAATATGTATGATCTATATAAAACAATTGTAAATAACATTTGAAAATTACATTTTTACTATTAATATAAGTATGTTTAATAGCTAGGTTATAATTTTCTCATTTAAAAAATTATAAAAATAAAATTATGTTTTGTAGAAACATCTTTGTTTCATATAAAGTGTTCCACATAGGTGTTGTGTTTATCACAAACCTTGTTGGTATTGCAGGAAGCGCAGGATAAGTAGTTATTTCATATACTAAAATCCATATTTGTGTTGGGTAAAAGGAATGTTTGAATTGGTGTTTTAATATATTATATAAAGAAATATTTCTATTTCCCTGTGAAATATAAAATATAAAAATGAAAAATTAATTCAGAAAATAATAATTTATAAAATACCTTGGTGTTACACCTAACTTTTATTATTGATTTCCTACGGACTTTACCAAATGATTATAAACACTATTTTAGGTGTTCAAACCTATCAATTTTAGATCTATTGCAACGTGATTTTATCATGTTTTACGCAAAGAGAGAAAAGATGAGGATACTCAAGAGGTGGTGGTCCCTAAGCCACCCATTATACCTCCTGTAGTGCCTCTTAATGAACCTCCTAATAATTTTATATTAGGAATTAATAAATAGTTCAGGGATATTTCTGTCATGTTTATGCAATATGTTCGGAGTGTTTATAGTTATACCCCTCTTATGGTAGAGCTCACATAGTACATTCAGCAGCTGCATCCTCCCACATTTTAGGGTAGTAGAAATTTTCGAATAAAGGGTTCATATAGGGGTGGTTATAACCAGGTGTCACATACTGTCTTCTCCATAGTGTGCCACTAGTGTGGAAGTCTAAGCCTTAATATGCCTTCTTGCATGAGGAACCCAGTCAATAATTGTGCATGCAGAAGGATGGGTCATCATTGGCACTTCTACCATTATCTTACTCATGCATCTAGTGGCACAAGATCTGTACCAATAGATCATTCATGTACACGATCTATAACATCCAGACAGGCTGATAGTTGGCATTCAATCGAATGATTACACCGATGTTATAGTGTTCATGGTTGAGTTATTCTAGACCTAGATCATCAGTTTTATCAATGTGGATCTACTCAGGATAGTTAGGAAGGATTTTTGGGAAAAGGTTCAGGCCATATGTTTTTAGTGCAGCCAACACAATAGGATAAGAGTGTAGATCTATCTATGTTTCAAGGTACTATTCTGGTAACATATACAAAAGTTTATTCCCTTTTAAAAACATGTACATCTAACTCTACCATATCTAATGCATGTATATCAAGCATCCATCTTGTTGTCAAGTACCTGTGTTGAACTATGTCTCTTGACACTTGTCTAGGGGTTATAACAGAGGGTATACATTAGTTTTAGGAGTCTCCAATCAAATAAGTGGGTACCGTTTATTCTAGAATTTCTTCAACCTTGAGATGATGAGACTCGACATCCTTTATGGTATTTGGTGGAATTTTCATTATTGTTACCATTTGATTTTTTATCATCTTCAGGTATCTTTCACATCACTTGGTGGAAACACATATATACACAAGGGTAAATGGGAGATCTACGAACATTGAGTTTGACCCAAGAAAATATTTCTTCATAGAGTAACATCTCTATTAGCAAGTCTCTTTATGAGTGATCACGAAATGAAGATAGTATAATTTTCTCCTATTTTGAATCATTTTAGTGATTTCATACCTGATGATTTCCCTAGATTACCTCCCGAGATAGAGGTTAAGTTCACTATAGATGTGGTTCCATGTAGTACACTATTGTCTATTCCACTGTTAAGGAACACACATATATAGCTCTTGGAACTCAAAAAATATCTTGAAGATCTTGAGTATAATGATTTTATCCAACCCAATATATCTCTATGGGGTTCACCCGTCCTTTTCATGAGGAATGTGAATAGTAATGTTCAATTGCGTGGGGATTAAATAATATAGAATGTACTCAGGGTGAAGAATAATTATATGTTTCATTATATAGATGAACTCTTCGACTAGATCCAAGGATAAACTATTTTCTCTACGACTGATTTGAGGTTGGTATTTCATCAGGCACATGTCAGACCATCACAAATACAACAGAAAACACCTAAAAGATGGTATGTCTTGTATGAAAACAGGGTTATATTGTTCGATATGATAAACACGTTGGTAGTTTTCCTGGATTTGATAAATCTGGTTCCACCCTTATCATTATATATTTTTTATTATCATATTAGGTGACATATTTGTGTACTCGCGCTCTGGAACTGATCAATCCATCAATCTTGAGATTGTTTTGTGTACAAAAAATGGAGAACTATTTATTTTTTAAGGTCATTAAATATCCATTTTACATAGTTAAGGTTTAGTTACCAAGAAATTGTAACACCACGACATCAGAAGCCCATAGTTGGTGCATTTTTTTAATACATTGGCATGTTTACAAGGAACCATGTCCCGAAAAACCGACAAGTTTAGTAGTATGGGAAAATAGATTACATACATTAGTGTTACATTACACATTAGGAAAAGAAAAACAAAACATTAATTATCCTTCCACAGTTCTATTAATCCCATATATTAATTCTACTTATCAATCATAATACCATTCATAGAATCCTAGGAAAATAAATCATAAGAAAGGGGCGAGATCAGATCCTCAGTAAGGATAAAAATATATCGAAAATTTTAATGAATAATCATAAAAATTTATGGATAAGTATATAACTAATAGAAAAACCATTTAAACATAAACCTCATCATAATATGGAAAAGATAAATAAAATAATGTCATTTTCTTATTCACATGGATATTATACAAGTCTAATAATCACATGTAATATCAATATCCAAGTTTATAATGATGGAATGCATAATGCCAAACATCATAACCACATAGTCAAGGCCTTTTTCCAAGACTAAATTTTTTTTGTCATTTCCTTGTGCCAATAAAATATTTTGTCTCATGAGACATACAGATGCATCAAAGATTTATTGCGAGCTCCACCAGTCAATTACTAAGTTCAATTCATTCCTCATGTGAATGGTTGAAAAATAACATAACCATTAAAAATAAAACATGTATATGAAATGTTAATACTTTGTTCATAAACCATGAATGGTATAAAAATAACACATCCATAATCAAACATATCACAATACCTTCATTACAACATGGAATATTTGTATCATAATAAATCAACTTCAAACAAGTTTAAAATCCATCAAATGATGTTGACATAGATGGAAATGATTTGTAAAAATCTTTGAGGGAAATATCCCAATTTTCATGAAAATAATTAAAAGTTACACAATTTAGAATGGAAGACATTTTAAGTCATTTTTCAAACAAATTTTCCCATACCACTTTGAAACTCTTTAAAGGAATTATCATTTTAAAAACATTCATGTCCATATTAATAAATCCTAAAAGACATTTTGAAATCATGGAAATTAATGAGAATGATTTAGAAGAAAAAATATTTAAACCACTTTAAATGATGATCTAGTTAAAGATTCCTTTCCCAAAACCTTAAAATATTCCTTTTGAAAATATTTTTATGAAACACTGATGTAGATGATAAAGATGTCCCTATAGATACTCACGTAAAAAACCTCGGATAATAATGAGATTGTGAAATTAAAACTTACCTTCTAATTTTACTTCTTTGAGGGCACATTAACCTTGTGTATACTAGTTAAATCATTTTTATTAAATTCTACAAAATACACAAACAATATTTGATATCATATATGATCTTTTAATATTTCTTTGTTAAAAATATTTTAGTAGTATCTTCGTTTTGGGTGTTTACTGATTCATTTTCTTTTATATGTTTGGTTACATAAGCCATGTTTGTTATGAATAGGATTTATTTTATTCATATCCAGAATGATATTAAATTCTTAAAAATTATTTTTTATAATAAAATGAGAATTATTATTGAATGATTACGATGGAGAATAAATCTCATCGTGTTCGGGGAGACGGTAATCCGCACGTACACATGAGCGACAATATAATTATATTGATGGTGAAATATCATGTAATTGGATGGTATATCATATATAAATAATCATAAACATGTTATATTAGTTATTTACATCAGTCACAATCATTATTATTCCCTTACAAATAATGAGCTGTTTGAATAACAAACTACACCACAACGTGGAGACGGTATGCCGTACGTACGCACTTATGGTGAATTTTTCATATATAGGAATGAAAAAATAACAAATATGGTTGTACCATATTTCTAATAACATAAAATTATGTATGAGGTACTTGATTTATTAATTTTTTATTTAAACAACAATGAAAGAGTAAGTGGAATATGAAAAGAACTTGAATGATGCTGGTGAAATTATTACCACTTCATTGGGTGTTTCCTTTTGAGTTGATCAAAAAGGCTCCATAGGTTTTTTTATGATCAATTTAAGTACTCTCGATTGATGTGAAGATATTTGGGAAGATATTTGGATAGGGTTTGGCTGATACAAATGGCTCTGGAGGTGAGATTTCGAGATAATGGGAACTTCCCTTTTATAAGAGGGGTGAGGGTCACTTTAGAAAAAGATTAAAATATTAATTTATTATAAAATTATATTCGGTTAATAATGGATCCAAATGAATTTATTTAGATCCTTAGGTGGTTATTGGTCTAAATCCTCTCAAACAATTGGTTTTAGACATGTTTAGGTTTCCATTTTGTCTTTATCTTTTAGATTTAACTCTTAGTTAAATAGTATAACTTTTACTGTGTCTTCTTGTATTCTTACACTATATACTTAATAAACATACTCTAAAAATACTAGAGATCCTAATGTGGTTCATTAATGACATATATAATATTATGTAATCCCTTTGGATAATACTTATATTTTTAGGATTATTATCTCAACCAATAATATCTTATTTGTTTTAAAAATTAATTTATAGAAATTATGCCACTATTTGTTATTTTGTTTTTGTGTAAGTTATAAAAACCTTATCACTTAGAAAAAAACTTATCTAATCAACCCTAACATGTTATATTAACCTAGAAAAATCATGGATGGAATAAATTTTTTTAAATTATATTTACTTTAATATTTATAATACCATTTATTTGATTCTTTCATTAATTAAATTATTCCCGCATCATCATTGTGTCATAAATAAATTTAAATATTTAATGTCTAAAAATTATAAATAAAATACAATGAAATAGGAAATATTTTTTCTTTTCTAATTAATATTTTTAGTCGAATTTATCTTATGTATAACACTATATTAAAAATGTTTTAGTAAATAAACTTGAAATTTAACATTTTTAAATCTTCTTTAATTAAAATAATAATAAATGTCCTAATCTAATCAATGTGGAGATAAAGGATCATATTCTATTCCTAAGGCTACTCTGGGTTGAATTAAACTTATCAAATAGAATTAGGACATGTGTTTGGGTAATTATAATTTCATTTTTACCCTTAATTACCCCATTTACTTTTAAACGTGGTAAAAAAAGGTCAAAAGTTACTATAAAAAAATTATTTTCAACTTATTGAACAAAATTTTACATAATTTTGTTAACCATGTCTCTCGGAGTTTTTAAATTCAATATTTACTTAAATACAAATTTGGTTTTAAACAATAACACAATGTTTTTTACTATTCATCAAAAATTGAATGTTTTCTAAAAAATACCAAAAATCAACTCTAAGATAATTTTTATATTAAGAATTCAAAATTGAATTATTTTTTAAAAAATTAAAAACATAGAAGTTTCATTAATTAATTTAAAATTAATTCCCATTGTCAAAACAAAAAAGCGGGTTTTTAAAAACTAAAAACTTACAAAAATTTGACATGTGTTTATGTCAAATTTAAATGTGAAATTACTTATAATGACCAACATTTTATTAAATGATACAAATATAATCTAATTAAACTTCAAAATCATTCAAATGTTTAACTGAACACTATAAATAATTTTTATTAAAAATTTGTTTTAATTAGAAGTTAGTATTTTTCACTATTCACCCAAATATGAAAGTGATCAGGAAAACACAAAAAAATTATCAAAACTAAATTTTTAAGTCCTGATTCAAAAGAATATGCTTATTTTGTAAAATTTAATATATAAATTAATCAAATATTAGATTTAGAAAGGATTCTCCATTAAAAGGCAGTAAAATTGCATTTTCTGAAAAATGCATCCTTTATTTGAAAACAAATGAATTTGTTCTTATATTATGTCTAATAAACACATAATATGGATGTTAAAATTATATGGAATATATAACATTTAAAATTCAGTTAATACTATTCATAACCTCTTTTGAATGGCTAGTTTGGTAAGTCGTGGTGTGCTTGAACTCGGTGTTTCATGCAACACAAGTTATTGAATTACTTTGAAAAAATAGCATACTATGAAATATTGGAGTGTTAAATTATCCCCTCATTTAATAAATTGAGTCCTTGCAATTTGAAATAGTTCTTCAAAAATATATGGTTAAAAATAGAAAAATTCCATTGAGGTAAACCAACATCAGAATTTGGGTTAATGAAATTTAGTCTTAATAAGAGGAAAAGTGAAATGAAAAGTCACCAAAAAATTATGATCTCGATAAGGAAAACAATGGAGGAAATTAGAGACACATAATTGGAGGCAAAATGTAAATATTTACAGGGAGTGATTGAAGTCATCAATAAAAAACAAGTGCAAAATTGAGGGCCTCAAATCCATCAATCTATGATGATTTAAAATATTGCGAGTTAAATAAAACATAAGGTATTATGAAAACATATTTTTGGTTCTAATATCTATTTCATAATTTTTAATAATTAATTTATTCATAGAATAAGTGGGAAAAAATATACTTGAAAAGTAGAGTTTCATACTTCATCTAATTCCTAACACAGACTCATCATTCACTCAAAAAGATAATAGAAATAAAAAATAATCTATTTATCTTAATCATATAGGGTACCAAAAATAATGAATTTATAATTCATTTGTCAGAAAATTTAAATAAAAATACATTATACAAACCAGGATATCACTTATGCTAGTGGTAGATGATCCACCCTTATCGCCCTTTGGTTGCAGGTTCATGTCTCATGGCATTGTCGTACATGACGAGTTGTCGCCTGACCTCCGGGTTTTCCTTTTTATGATAATCCAAAAACAATCTCATGAAATGATTTAACCACAACAATAATATCCAATGTCAAACTTAATCAATTCCAGCCTGTATACTTATCCAAAATACTTCTGTCCAAACTCATATTCCAAAATTTACAAGGAAGGTAAGCACAATGAAGTTCCTTTTTCCCACGTAATAACATGTGAATAACTTCATAATGTAATCATTTAAAATACTATAACACCCTGAATTACTATAAACCCTTATCGATTACATTCATACTCCCTTATTCCTTATAGAATAATGGATATACTCCTATCCAAAAAATGTTTTAAACTCCAATAATGAAGGAATATACAACTCATTAATCAGTTTCACAGTTGTCAAGAATATCTAATATACATTATCTAAATCAATAATATATTATTTCAAAATCACAATCTCAGTATTAGAGAAATATTATTGTTTATATTTCTCTCAAAAATGTATTTTCCAAAAAAATTAACCTACTATTGTGTCACTTTTCTTTTTTCCACACAATCTCATACCCTTAATGAAATTGTACCGTTGTAAAATCCTTATATACTCCATAATTCTTATAACATGTACATCATTAATACAATACTTAAATGACAAAACAATTTATTAATAAAATAAGAAATATAGTCATTCCTCTTTATAATTGGTAGTATCATAACTTGATTATAATACAATAGCAACATTTTGTGTATACTCCTATGATTTGGACATTGATTCGCGTAGTCTCCCAAATCCTTACAGATGAAGCATTGTACATTTATAACCTTTTTTGTACCCTTGAAATCACGTACTTGGTGTCCTTTTTCTACATACTTATGAGAAAATCCCATTCCCTTCCAGCATTTACCAAGTTGACTCTTTCCACAGTTATCACATATGGTAAAATCCTTCTTTCCCCTCTTCCTTTTATACATATATATCTCTTATATCATTCTCTTATCATGCATCACTTCAAAGCCATAGGACTCAGAGAATTATTTACCTGTCATAATAACACATGATATTAGTTCTTCATATGATTAAAATATGTGGGAGACTATTTCCCTTTTAAATGTTTTCTTAATAACATGAAACATATGATCCTTCTTAATCTTTCAATCATGCGTAATTTTAGAATTCTCATTCCTTCTACTAGGCACCTTTTAAAAACAAATACCTCCACTTGGTACGTTTATGAATCACAATGCATAATTCCAAACTTGTAAAATACCTAACATAAATTCAAAAGATTATACATATAATATATAATCATAAAATTTTTTCCTTGGGGAATTATTTACTCCTAAACCATTCATAATGTCTTGCAATGAAAATGGGAATTATACTAAGTATATCTTCCAGGAGTGTCATAACTAAGATTGCAGCAAGGCCCATTGTTGTGTTCCAAGATACCCCAGGTAAATCCTTAAACTCCTTGTAGAAGGTTTTACTCCTAGGTACATCTTTGTCAGAGCTTCCACTACCTGCTCGTATCCTAACAAGGATATATTTCTGGGAAAATACACAAAATATCAACTTTACCGAAATTCAAGGAAGTTCTTCTATACTAATCCACAAAGTCTATCTGAGGGTAATGTTATTTAATCAGAGTTTTTATTCATCTTCTTTCGGTGGTATGTACTCAACTCTCTCTGATACCAACTATAAATCCCTGACCCCATAAGCCTAGAGTCGTTTCATTATTTGAATAAATTGGTAGTATTAAAAGGAATCATAGCTGGAATTACCGATCAGTTTAGCAGTCTAGGAAAATACTTTACTTACATGAATGATACATTACATATTAGAAAATGAAATAAAACATAAATGATCATTTGATAATGCCATTAATCCCCTGGAATTACCCTCATTATTAATCATAATACACTTCTTGGAATCCTAGGAAAATTAAACATAAGAAATGGGTGAGATCAGATGCTCAGTAAGGATAACAATATTGCAGAAATATTCATAAATAAGATTATAGATTTCAGGCAATGTATAAGACTAAAACATATGTCTTTGAAACCGAAACATCATCATAATATGGAAATGAAAAATCAAATAATGCAATTTACTTGTTCAAATGGATATTCTACTACTCTAACAATCCCATGTAATATCAATAACCATTTTCATAATGAGGGAATGCATAATGCCAGACTTTATAACCACCTAGTCTAGGGTTTGTGGTAAGACTACAAAAATAATTTTTTTCAAGGCCTTGTTCCAAGAAACTAGATAATCTGGTGCGCCCTACCGATGGATCGAGGAGCTATAGCAGGCTCCACCGATCACTTACTAAGTCCATTTCATTCTTCATATGAAAGATTAAAACACAAAATAAACATTCATATTAAAACACGCATATGATATGTCAATAATTTATCCATAAACCATGAATGGTATAAAAATAACCCATCCATAGTCAAATATATCAATAACACATCATTAAAATATTGAAGATTTGTATCATAATAAATCAACATAAAACAAGTTTAAAATCCATATAATGATGTTGAAATAGCTGAAAATTATTTGTAAAACAGTTTGAGATAAATATCTCTTTTTTCCTGAAAAGATTGAGAAGTTATATTTTTTATAAATTAAGACATTTAAATAAATATTTGAATCAATGTGACCCATACCACTTTGAATCTTTTGGAAAGGAATTACCATTTTAAAAAAATTCATGTCCAATTAAATAAATCCTAAAAAACATTATGAAAAAATGGAAATTTATTAGAATTATTTACAATAAGAAAAATTTAAACCATTTAAAATTATGATCTAGTTAAATAATCCCTTCCATAAAACATAAGATATTCATTTTGTAAATATTTTTATGAAACACATATTTGGATGATAAAGTGGTCCCAATAGATACTCCTGTAAAAACAACCTCAGAAAATAATGAGAATGTGACATTAACCCTTACCTTGTAATTTTCCTTGTTCGAGGGTATGATAACCTCATGTATAATAGTTAAATAATTCTTATTAAATTATAAAAGAACCACATACATAAATAGTATATAATATATGATCTTTCAATTTTTCATTGATAATAAAATTTTAGTAGTATCATCGTTTCGGGTGTTAACTGATTTGTTTTCCTTTATATTTTTGGTTACATAAACCATGATTTTTTTTAATAGGATGCATTTGATTCATATACAGAATGATATTAAGTTCTTAAAAATTATTTTTAATCTTAAAATGAAAGTTATTCTTGAATTATTACGATGGGAAATGAATCTCATCACGGTCATGGAGACGGTAATCTGTACGTACGCAAGAGTGACAATATCATTATATTTATGGTGAAATAATATGTAATTGGATGGTATATAATATATACATAATCAAAAAAATGTAATATATTTTATTTACATAAGTTATTCTGATTATTATACCCATACAAATAATTAAGTGTTTGAATAACAAACTACATCACAACGTGGAGATGGTAAGTCGTACGTACACACGTATGTTGACTTCGTCATTTATAGGATGGATAGAATAACGAATATGGTTGTAAAATATTTATAATAATATCACAGTATGTATTAGGTATTGGAGTTATTATTTTGGAATGAAAAAAAGAAGGAGGTAAGTGGAAGAAGAAAAGAACATGAAAGAGGGTGGTGAAATTATTACCCCCTTTTTAGGTGATTCCTTTTAGGTTGATCAAAAGGGAACATGAAGTTGCCTTTATGATTGAATTAAGGACTCTAGGTTGATGTGAGTGAATTTCAGATGATATTTGGGCAGGGGTTGGCTGAGCCAAATGGCTTTGGAGGTGGGATTTTCAGAGAATAAGAAGTTCCCTTTTATAAGACGGGTGAGGTTCACTTTAGGAAAAGATTAAAATACTGATTTATTATACAATAATATTCGGTTTATAATGTCTAAAAACTTATTTATATTATTCCTTTGGTGTTGGTGGGTAGAAATACTCTCATCCAATAGGTTTTAGATAAGTCTAGGTTACCATTTTAACCTTATCATTTAAATTTAACTCTTAGATAATAGTTTAACTTTAACCGTGCTTCTTGTATTCTTACACTATATGGTAAGTAAACATACTCTAAAATTCCAAGAGAACCTCAAGTGTTTCATTAATGAAATATATATTATTATTTAATCCCTTTTTTCGATCCTTAGATATTTAGGAATATTATAACAACCAATAATATAGTATTTATTTAAAAAATTAATTTTTGTCAATTTTGACACTTTTTTATTTTGTTTTTTTAATAGTCATAAAAAAATTATCACTGCGAAAAATATTTATCTAATCAACCCTAAAATATCATATTAACTATAAAAATTCTTGGATGACATGAAAATTGTTAAATTATATTTATTTTAATACTTATTATAACATTTATTTGATTCTTTCATTAATAAGGTAATTTCAGCATCATCGTTGTGTCATAAATAATTTTTTTAATTTAATTTATAAAAATTATAAAATATATACACGATGTAGGAAATCATCTTATATTTCTAATTAATATTTATAGTCTAATTTATCTTATGTATAACCCTATATTAAAATTTTTTATTTAATAAACATTGGATTTAATAATTTTAACTCCTCTTTAAATAAAATAATAATAAATGTCCTAATCAGATCCCAGTAGACCTAAAGTATAATATTGTATTCCTATGATTTTTTGGTCAAATTAAAATTATCCAATAGAATTAGTACATGTGTTATGGTAATTATAAAATCTTTTTTACCCATAATTACCCTATTAAATTTTAATCATCATAAATAAAAGTCAAAAGTTACTATTCACCAAATATTATTTTCATCTTATTGAACAGGATTTTACATACTATTGTTAACCATGTCTCTCAGATTTTTTAAATTCAACTCACAGAAGTGGTAAAATTATGTTTTATACAAATTTTCAAATGCTCCTATAAGGTGGGAAAAATATAGTAAAATGTTCAATAAAATTCATTATATATAAATTAAATATAAAATGACTCCAATGAATTTCATTGTACATATATAGGTATTATGAATCAATTTTGACAAAAACTAAACTAAAATAAAATATCTAATTACTTAAATAAAAAATATATTTTAAACAATAACCCAATGTTTTTCACTATTCATCAAAAATTGAATGTTTTCATATATATACCAAAAATTCACCCTAAGATAATTTTGATATTCTGAATTCAAAAATGAAGTCTATTTTACAAAAATCATAACATAGATGTTGAACTTATTAATTAAAAATTATTTTCCATAATCAAAACCAAAAGGAGGGTTTTTGAAAAGTAAAAACATTAAAATGATTGACTTGTGTTTATGTCGAATTTAAATGTGAAATTACTTATAATGAACAAAATTGTATGAAATGATTAAAAAATAATCTAAATATACTTAATAACCTTTCAAATGTATAATTAAACACTATAAATTATTTTGATTAAAAACAATTTCAATTAAAATTTATTATTTTTCACTATTCACCCAAATATAAAAGTTATCAGAAAAACACCAAAAATTTATCGAAACAAAATTTTTAGGTCCCCATTCCAAAGAAGAAGTTTATATTGTCTAATTTAATATATAAAAGAGTCAAATATTTGATTTAATTAGCGATCTCCATTAAAAATAGGTAAAATTGCATTCTCTGAAAAATACATCCTTTATCTGAAAATATTAATTTGTTCTTATATTATGTCTAATAAACACATAATATGGATATTAAAATTATATGGAATATATAAAATTTAAAATTCAGTTAATACTATTCATAACAAATTTTGAACATCTAGTTTGGTAAGTCGTGCATTGCTTGAACTCGGTGTTGCATGTAGCACAAGTAATTGAGTTACTTTGAAGAAATAATGTATTATGAAATCCTGAACTGTTACATTCTTCCCTCATTAAATAAATTACATCCTGGAAATTTGAAATAGTTCCTCGAAAATAAAAAGATAAAAATAGAAAAATTTTGTTGTGGAAAACCCACATCGGAAATTGTGTTAAATGAATTTAGTCATAAAAAGTGGGAAAGAGAAATGAAAAAGTCACCACCAAATCAAGATCTCGATAAGGAGACCATTTGTGCAAATTAGAGACACATAATTGGAGGAATAACATAAATATTTACTGGGAGTGATTGAGTTTATCAATCACAAACAAGTGTAAAATTTAGGGCCTCAAAGCCAATAATCTATGATTATTTAAAATATAGTCTGTTCAACACAAAATAAGTTATTAGAATAACACATTTTGGGTTTTAAGATCTCATTATTAATGTTTGAGAATAAATTTATTCATAGAATAAGGGGAAAAATATAGTTGACAAGTAGAGTTTCATCCTTCAGCTAATTCCTACCACAAACTCGTCATTCACTCCAAAAGATAATAGAATTCAAAAATATTCTGTTTATTCTAATTGTATAGGGTTCTAAAAATAATGAATTTATAATTAATTTGTCAGAATATTTAAATAAAACTACATTATACAAACCATAACATCACGTATTCTTGTTTTAGGTGATCTATCCTTATCTCTACTCAGTTGCGGGTTCAAGTCTCCTGGCCTTGCCGGACACGACGAGTTGTCGCCTAACCTCCAGGTTTTCCTTTTTATGACAATCCAAAAATAATATCAAGAAATTATTTAGCCTTAACAATAGTATCCAATGTCATACATAATTTATTATATCATTTAAACTTATCCAAAATACTTCTGTCAAAACTCACGGACCAAAATTTACAAGGAAGGTAAACACAATGAAATTCCTTTTTGCCCCGTAATAACACGTGAATGCCTTCATCATGTAATATATTAATTCATTAGAACACCCTAAAATATCATAAAACATTATTGATTACATTCATGATCCCTTATTCCTTATAGAATATTGGATATACATCTTCAATCCAAAAAATGTTTTAAACTCCAACAAGGATGGAATATACAAATTATTAATTAGTTTCATGGTTGTCAAAAATATCTAATATAATTTATCTAAACCAATCATATATTATTTCAAAATCATTACCTCAATATCCGAGCCATATTGTGGTTTATCTTTCTCTCAACCATATATTTTTCAAAAAAAATAACCTATTATTGTGTCACTTGTCTTGGTTCCAAACAATCTCAAGTCCTTAATAAAATAGTACTGCAGTACAATCCTTATATACTCTATAATTCTTATAACATGTAAATCATTAATACAATACTCAAATGACACAATACTTTTATAACAAAATAAGAAATCTAATCATTCCTCTTTATCTTTGGTTGTATCACAACTTGATTATTATCCAATAGTATCATTTGGGCCATACTAGGATGATTTAGACATTGATTCGCGTAGTGTCCCAACTCCATGAAGATGAAGCATTATATATTTGAAAAATTTTTCTTACCCTTGTAATCACGTACATGTGGTCCTATTTCTACACACTAATAAAAAACTCACATTTCCTTCAAGCATTTACCAAGGTGATTCTTTCCATAGTTATCACATAAGGGAAAATCCTTTTTGCCCCTCTTCCTTTTATCAATCATTTTCTTTTACAACATTTTCTTCTCTTGCATCCCTTCAAAGCCATATGCCTCAAAGAATTATTTACTTATTTAATTTAAACATGATACTATTTCTTTAATTGATAGGAATATGTGGGAGACTATTTACCTTCTAAATGTTGGCTTAATACCATGAAATATATGATTCTTTGTAATATTTGAATCATGAGTATTGCTGTAATTATCATCCCTTCTACTAGGCGCCATTTCTAAACAATGGCATACACTAGGTATGTTTATTAATTGCAATGTATAATTCCAAACTTGTAAAATACATAACATAAATTGAAAAAATTGTGAATATAATATATAACCATAAAATGTTTTCTTTGAGTTAATATTTACTCCTAAATTATTTATAATGGATTTTAATGAAAATGTGAATTATCAAAAGCATATCCCCTGAGAGTGTTCTATCAAAGAGTGCAACAAGACCCATTGTCATGTACCAGGATACCCTTGGTCAAGCCCGAATCTCCTTGTCGAAGTTTTTACTCCTAGTTACATCTGTGCTAGTGCCGCCTCTACCAGCTTGTATCCTTACAGGGATGTATTGCTTGAAAAATACACAAAATATATACATTACCAAAATTCAAGGATGTTATTCTATACTAATCTTCAAAGCCTATCTTAGGGTAATGTTATTTAATCAGAGTTTTTCTAAATATAGTTTCCAAGGTATGTATTAAACTTCCTTTGATACCAATAGTAACGCCCGTCCCTAGAAGTCCAAAGTCATTGCATTATTTTAATACATTGGCATGATTACAAGGAATCATGTCCCGAATTACCTATCAGTTTTTCAGTCCTGGAAAATAGATTACATACATGAATGATACATTACACATTTGAAAATGAATGACAACATAAATGATCCTTTGATAAATAATCATATACATTTAATGAAATTTATATGTCAATAACACAGGTATTTTAAAAATAAACTTCATCATAATATGTCAAAGTTAAATCAAATAATTTGATTTACTTATTCGCATGGATATTCTACTAGTCGAATAATCACATGTAATATCAATAGCCAATTTTGAAATGAGGGAATGCATAATTCCAAACTTCATAACCACATATTCAAGGCCTTGTGGAAAGACTACAAATAAAAAAAAATTGAGGCCTTGTGGCAATACACTTGTTTTTCACGTGCACTCTACTGATGCATCAAGGAGTTATTGTGGGCTCCACTCGTCATATAAAATTTCCAATGTATTCCTCATATGAAATGTTAAAACATAATATAAAATTTCATATTAAAACTATCTTATGAAATGTCAATACATTATCCATAAACCATGAATGGTATAAAAAAACACATCCATAGTCAAACATATCACAAAACATTAATTACAATATGGATGATTTCTATCATAATAAATAAATGTCAAACAAGATAAAAATCTATCTAAAGATGATGATATATATGAAAATGATTTATAAAACACTTTGAGACAAATATACCTATTTCATGAAAAGATTTAAAAGTCACAAAATTTATAAAGGAAGACATTTAAATACATTTTTTAATCAATGTGTCATTTACCGCTTTGAATCTTTTGGAAGGAATGAACAATTTTAAAAGCATTCATGCCCATTTAAATAAATCCCAAAAAACATTTTGAAAACATGGACATTCATGAGAATTATTTAAAAGAATAAATATTTAAACAATTTATAATTATAATCTGGTTAAATATTCCCTTCCATAAAACATGAAATAATGTTTTTGAAAGTATTTTTATGAAACACAGATGTGGACGATAAAGAGGTCCCAATATATACTCACGTCAAAACAAACTCGGATAATAATGAGATTGAGAAATTAACCCTTACCTTGTACTTTTACTTGGTCGAGGGTATGTTAACCTCATTTATAATAGTTAAATCATTTTATTCAATTATAAAAGAACCACATACTTAAAAAGGATATCATATACGATCTTTCAATATTTCATAGTTACTAACATTTTAGTAGTATCAATATTTCGGGTGTTAACTGATTTGTTTTCCTTTATATGATTGGTTATGTAAGCCATGTCTGTTATGAATATGATGTATTTGATTCATATCCATTATGATATTAAGTTCTTAAAAAATAATTTTAATCATAAAATGAAAATTATTCATGAATGATTACGATGGAAAATGAATTTCATCATGATCGTGGTGACGGTAATCCGTACGTACGCACGAGCGACTATATCCTTATATTAATGTTGAAATAATATGTAATTGGATGGTATATAATATATACATAATACTAAACATGTTATATTTATTATTTAAATCATTTATACTCATTGGTATACCCATAAAAATAATGAAGTGTATGAATAACAAACTACACCACAAAGTGGAGACGGTAAGTCTTACGTACGAACATATGGGGACTTTGTCATTTATAAGATCGATATAATAAATAATATGTTTGTAACAAATTTATATTAACATAAATGTGTGTAGGAGGTACTGGAGTTATTATTTTGGCATTGAAACAACAAAGAAAGAGGAAGAGGAAGACGAAAATAACTTGAAAGAGGGAGGTGAAATTATTACCACTCTTTCTAGTGTTTCCTTTTGTGTTGATCAAAAGAGATACTTTGGATGTCTTTATGATATAATTTAGGACTCTAGAATGATTTTAGGGATATTGTAATGATATTTGGGTGGGGTTTGACTGAGCCAAATGGCTTTGGAGGTGTGATTTTGAGAGAAGGGAAAAGTTCCCTTTTATAAGAGGGGTGAGCGACACTTTAGGGAAATATTAAAATACTAATTTATTATACAATCAAATTTGGTTTATAGTGTCTCTAAGTTAATTTATTTAGATCCTTTGGTGTTGATGGGTCGAAATACTCTCAACCAATAATATTTAGACAATTTTGGGTTACCATTTTATCCTTGTCAATAAAATATAACTCTTAGTTAAATAGTTTAACTTTTACTATGTCTTCTTGCATTATTACACTATATAGTTACTAAACATACTCTAAACCTCCAAGAGTTCCTCAAGTGTTTCATTAATGACATATATTGTTTTATTTAAGACCATTGGTGGATCCTTATATTTTTAATAATGTTATATCAACCAATAATATAGTATTTGTTTTAAAAATTAATATTTGTCAATTTTGAAACTATTTTTTGTATATTTTTCTGAAAGTCATAAAAAAATTGAACTTCGAAAAAAATTATTTAATCAACCCTAACATGTTATATTAACCTTGAAAATTCGTGGATGGCATCAATAGTTTTCAAATATATTTATTTTAATATTTATAATACCATTTATTTGATTCTTTCATTAATAAAGTAATTTCTGCATCATCATTGTTTCATAAATAAAATTATTTCTTATATCATGGTATTTTATTTATAATCTTTATACGTTAAATTAATAATTTTATTTATGGCACAATGATGATGAAGAAATTACCTTATTAATGAAAGAATCAAATAAATGGTATTATAAATATTAAAATAAATATATTTGAAAACTGTTGATGCCATCCACGAATTTTCAAGGTTAATATGACATATTAGGGTTGATTAAATAATTTTTTTTTTCGAAGTTCAATTTTTTATGACTTTCAGAAAAATATACAAAAAATAGTTTCAAAATTGACAAATATTAATTTTTAAAACAAATACTATATTATTGGTTGATATAATATTATTAAAAATCTAAGGATCCGCCAAAGGTCTTAAATAACACTATATATGTCATGAATGAACCACTTGTGGTTCCCTTGGAGGTTTAGAGTATTTTTAGTAACTATATAGTGTAAAAATGGAAGAAGACATAGTAAAAGTTAACTATTAAACTAAGAGTTAAATTTTATTGACAAGGTTAAAATGATAACCTAAACTTGACTAAATATTATTGGTTGAGAGTATTTTGACCCATCAACACCAGAGGATCTAAATAAATTCATTTAGAGACACTATAATCAAATTTGAATGTATAATAAATTAGTATTTTAATATTTTTCTAAAGTGACCCTCACCCCTCTTATAAAAGGGAACTTTCCCCTTCTCTCAAAATCACACCTCCAAAGCCATTTGGCTCAGCCAAACCCCACCCAAATATCATTCCAATATCCATAAAATCATCCTACAGTCCTATATTATATCATAAAGACATCCAAATTATCCCTTTTGATCAACCTAAAAGGAAACACCGGAAATAGTGGTAATAATTTCACAACCCTCTTTCAAGTTATTTTCTTCTTCCTCTTCCTCTTTCTTTGTTGTTTCAATGCCAAAATAATAACTCTATTACCTCCTACACACATTTATGTTAATATAAATTTGTTATAAACATATTATTTATTCTATCCATCTTATAAATGACAAAGTCACCATATGTTCGTACGTACGACTTACCGTCTCCACTTTGTGGTGTAGTTTGTTATTCATACACTTCATTATTTGTATGGGTATAATAATGAGTATAAATGATTTAAATAAAAAATATTACATGTTTAGGATTAAGTATATATTATATACAATCCAATTACATATTATTTCACCATCAATATAAGGATATAGTCGCTCGTGCGTACGTACGGATTACTGTCACCACGAACTTGATGAAATTCATTTTCCATCGTAATCATTCATGAATAATTTTCTTTTTATGATTAAAATTATTTCTTAAGAACTTAATATCATAATGGATATGAATCAAAAAAATCATATTCATAACAAACATGGCTTACATAACAAAGCATATAAAGGAAAACGAATCAGTTAACACCCGAAATGATGATACTACTAAAATGTTATTAACTATGAAATATTTTAAGATCGTATATGATATCCTTTTTAAGTAAGTGGCTCTTGTATAATTGAATAAAATTATTTAACTATTATAAATGATGTTACCATATCCTCGACCAAGGAAACGTACAAGGTAAGGGTTAATTTCTCAATCTCATTATTATCCAAGGTTGTTTTTACGTGAGTATCTATTGGGACCTCTTTATCGTCCACATCTGTGATTCATAAAAATATTTTCAAAAAGATTATTTCATGTTTTATGGAAGGTAATATTTAACCATATTATAATTATAAATTGTTTAAATATTTATTCTTTTAAATCATTCTCATTAATGTCTATGTTTTCAAAATGTTTTTTGGGATTTATTTATATGGGCATGAATGTTTTTAAAATTGTTAATTCCTTCTAAAAGTTTCAAAGTTGTAAATGACACGTTGATTCAAAAATGTCTTTAAATGCCTTCCTTTATAAATTTTGTGACTTTTAAAACTTTTCATGAAACATGTATTTCTCTCTCAAAGTGTTTATAAATCATTTTCAAATATATCAACATCTTTAGATGGATTTTTATCTTGTTTGGTGTTGATTTATTGTGATAGAAATGATCCATATTGTAATAAAGGTTTTGTGATATGTTTGACTATGGATGTGTTATTTTTATACCATTCATGGTTTATGGATAATGTATTGACATTTCATATGATAGTTTTAATATGAATTTTAATATTATGTTTTGACATTTCATATGAGGAATACATTGGACATAGTATGTGACGAGTGGAGCCCACTATAGCTCCTCGATGCATCAGTAGAGCGCACGTGGAAAACAAGTGTATTGGCACAAGGCCTCAAAAATTTATTATTTTTAGTCTTTCCAAAATTCCTTAAATATGTGGTTATGAAGTTTGGCATTATGCATTCCCTCATTTCAAAATTGGTTATTGATATTACATGTGATTATTCGACTAATAGAATATCCATGCGAATAAGTAAATGGAATTATTTGATTTACCTTTGACATATTATGATGATGTTTATGTTTAAAATACTTGTGTTATTGACTTATAAATGTCATTAAATGTATGTGATTATTTATCAAAGGATCATTTATGTTGTCTTTCATTTTCTGATGTGTAATGTATCATTCATGTATGTAATCTATTTTACAAGACTGAAAAACTGATAGGTAATTCGAGACATGATTCCTTGTAATCATGCCAATGTATTAAAATAATGTAATGACTCTGTACTTCTAGGGACATGAGTTATTATTGGTATGAAAGGAAGTTTAATACATACCTCGGAAACTATATTTAGAAAAACTCTGATTAAAAAACATTACCCTAAGATAGACTTGGAATATTAGTATAGCATAACTTCATTGAATTTTGGTAATGTATATATTTTGTGTATTTTTCAAGAAATACATCCCTGTAAGGATACAAGCTGGTAGAGGCAGCACTGGCACAGATGTACCTAGGAGTAAAAACTTCAACAAGGAGTTTCGGGCTTGACCAGGGGTATCCTGGTACATGACAATGGGTCTTGCTACACTCTTTCATAGAACACTCTCGGGGGATATGCTTATGATAATTCACATTTTCATTATAATCCATTATAAATAATTTAGAAGTAAATATATACTCAAAGAAAACATTTTATGATTATAGATTATATTCATAATGTTTTCAATTTATGTTAGGTATATTACACATTTGGAATTATGCATTTCAATTCATAAACATTCCTAGTGTATGCCATTGTTTAGAAATGGCACCTAGTAGAAGGGATGAGAATTCCAGCAATACACATGATTCAAAGATTAAGAAGGATCATATATTTCATGGTATTAAGCCAACATTTAAAAGGGAAATAGTCTCCCACGTATTCTTTTCAATTAAATAAATAGTATCATGTTTTAATTAGGTAAGTAAACAATTATTTGAGTCATATGTCTTTGAAGGGATGAAAGAGAAGAAAATGTTGTAAAAGAAAACGATTGATAAAAGGAAGAGGGGAAAAAGGATTTTCCCTTATGTGATAACTGTGGAAAGAATCACCTTGGTAAATGCTTGAAGGGAATGTGAGTTTGTTATTATTGGGTAGAAAAAGGACCCCATGTACGTTATTTCAAGGGTAAGAAAAATGTTTCAAATATATAATGCTTCATCTGTAAGGAGTTGGGAAACTACAGGAATCAATGTCTAAATCATCATAGTATGGCCCAAATGTTACTATTAGATAATAATCAAGTTATGATACAACCAAAGATAAAGAGGAATGATTATATTTCTTATTTTTTTTATAAAATTATTGTGTCATTTGAGTATTGTATTAATGATGTACATGTTATAAGAATTATAGAGTATATAAGGATTATACTGCAGTAATATTTCCTTAAGGACTTGAGATTGTGTGGAACCAAGACAAGTGACACAATAATAGGTTATTTGTTTTTCAAAATATATGGTTGAGAGAAAGATAAACCAAAATATGGCTCTGATACTTAGTTAGTGATTTTGAAATAATATATGATTGGTTTAGATAAATTATATTATATATTTTTGACAACCACGAAACTAATTAATGATTTGTATATTCCATCCTTGTTGGAGTTTAAAACATTTTTTGGATTGAAGAAGTATATCCAATATTCTATAAGGAAAAAGGGATCATGAATGTAATCAATAATGTTTTATGGTATTTTAGGGTGTTCTAGTGATTTAAAGTATTACATGATGAAGGCATTCACATGTTATGACGGGGAAAAAAGGAATTTCATTGTGTTTACCTTCCTTGTAAATTTTAGTCTGTGAGTTTGGACAGAAGTATTTTGGATAAGTTTAAATGATATAATCGATTATGTATGACATTGGATACTATTGTTAAGGCTAAATCATTTCTTGAGATTATTTTTGGATTATCATAAAAAGGACAACCTAGAGGTTAGGTGACAACTTGTCACGTCCGGCAAGGCCACGAGACTTGATCCCGCAACCGAAGGGAGATAAGGATCGATCACCTAAAACAAGAATATGTGATGTCCTGGTTTGTATAATGTATTTTTATTTAAATATTCTGACAAATGAATTATAAATTCATTGTTTTTAGAATCCTATACAATTAGGATAAATAGCATATTTTTGAATTCTATTATCTTTTGGAGTGAATGATGAGTTTGTGGTAGGAATTAGTTGAAGGATGAAACTCTACTTGTCAAGTATATTTTTCCCCTTATACTACGAATAAATTAACTCTCAAACATTAATAATGAGATCTTAAAACCCAAAATGTGTTATTCTAATACCTTATTTTGTGTTGAACTGACTATATTTTAAATAATCATAGATTAATGTCTTTGAGGACCTCAACTTTACACTTTTTTGTGATTAATAAACTCAATTACTCCCACTAAATATTTATGTTTTTCCTCCAATTATGTGTGTCTAATTTTCACCAATGGTCTCCTTATCGAGATCTTAATTTGGTGGTGACTTTTTCATTTCTCTTTCCCACTTTTTATGACTAAATTAATTTATCCCAATTTCTGATGTGGGTTTTCAAATATAATATTTTTCTATTTTTAAGTTTTTCTTTTCGAGGAACTATTTCAAATTTCGAGGATGTAATTTATTTAATGAGGGAATAATGTAACACTACAGGATTTCATAGTACATTATTTCTTCAAAGTAACTCAATTACTTGTGCTACATGCTACACCGAGTTCAAGCGATGCACGACATACCAAACTAGTTGTTCAAAATTTGTTATGAATAGTATTAACTGAAATTTAAATTTTATATATTCCATATAATTTTAATATCCATATTATGTGTTTAATAGGCATAATATAAGAACAAATTAATTTTTTTAGATAAAGGATGTTTTTTCTAGAGAATGCAATTTTACCACTTTTTAATGGAGATCCCTAATTAAATCTAATATTTGACTCTTTTATATATTAAATTTGACAATATAAACTTCTTCTTTAGAATGGGGACAAAAAAGTTTTTTTCGATAAATTTTTGTTGTTTTTATGATAACTTTTATATTTGGGTCAATAGTGAAAAATAATATATTTTAATTGAAAAATTCTTTTTAATCAAAATAATTTATAGTGTTGAATTATACATTTGAAATGTTTTTAAGTATATTTATATTATATTTTAATCATTTCATACAATTTTGGTAATTATAAGTAAATTCACATTTAAATTCGACATAAACACAAGTCAATCATTTTATAGTTTTTACTTTTTAAAAACCCTCTTTTTGGTTTTGATGATGGAAATTAATTTTTAATTAATAAATTAAACATCTATGTTATGATTTTGGTAAATTATACTTCATTTGTGAATTCATAAAATCAAAATTATCTTAGGGTGAATTTTCGGTATATTTCTAGAAACATTCAATTTTTGATGAATAGTGAAAAACATTCTGTTATTGTTTAAAATAGATTTTTTATTTATGTAATTAGATATTTTATTTTAATTTATTTTTGGTCAAAATTGATTCATAATACCTATATATGTTCAATGAAATTCATTGGAGTCGTTTTATATTTAATTTATATATAATGAATTTTATTGAACTTTTTACCATCTTTTTCCCACCTTATAGGAGCCTTTGAAAATTTGTATAAAACATAATTTTACCGCTTCTATGAGTTGAATTTATAAAATCCGAGAGACATGGTTAACAACAATATGTAAAATCGGGTTCAATAAGATGAAAATAATATTTGGTGAATAGTAACTTTTGACTGTTATTTATGATGATTAAAATTTAATAGGGTAATTATGGGTAAAAAGGATTTTATAATTACCATAACACATGTAATTATTCTATTGGATAATTTTAATTTGACCCAAAACAAACATTGGAATCAAATATTATACTTTAGGTCTACTTGGATTTGATTAGGACATTTATTATTATTTTATTTAAAGAAGAGTTAAAATTGTTAAATTTAATGTTTATTAAATAAAAAATTTTAATATAGAGTTATATATAAGATAAATTAGACTATAAATATTAATTATAAATATAAGATGATTTCCTATATCGTGTATTTTATTTATATATTTTATAAATTAAATAAAAAAATTTATTTATGACACAATGATGATGCTAAAATTACCTTATTAATGAAAGAATCAAATAAATGTTATTATAAGTATTAAAATAAATATAATTTAAAAATATTAATGTAATCCAAGAATTTTCAAAGTTAATATGATATTTTAGGGTTGATTAGATAAATATTTTTTGAACTGATAAAGTTTTTATGACTATTAGAAAAACAAAATAAAAAAGTGTCAAAATTGACAAAAATTAATTTTTTAAAAAAATACTATATTATTGGTTGATATAATATTCATAAATATCTAAGGATCAGAAAATGGGATTAAATAATATTATACATTTCATTAATGAAACACTTGAGGTTCTCTTGGAATTTTTTACTATGTTTACTAACCATATAGTGTAAGAATACAAGAAGCACGGTTAAAGTTAAACTATTATCTAAGAGATAAATTTAAATGATAAGGTTAAAATGGTAACCTAGACTTGTCTAAAACCTATTGGTTGAGAGTATTTATACCCACCAACAACAAAGCAATAAAATAAATAAATTTTTATACATTATAAACCGAATATTATTGTATAATAAATTAGTATTTTAATCTTTTCCTAAAGTGAACCTCACCATCCTTATAAAAGGGAACTTCCGATTCTCTATAAATTCCACCTCCAAACCCATTTGGCTCATCCAACCCCTGCCCAAATATCATCCAAAATTCACTCACATCAACCTATAGTCCTTAATTCGATCATAAAGGCAACTTAATGATCCCTTTTGATCAACCTAAAAGGAAACACCTGAAAAAGGGGTAATAATTTCACCACCCTCTTTCATGTTTTTTTCTTCTTCCACTTACCTCTTTCTTTTTTTCATTCCAAAATAATAACTCCAATACCTAATACATTCTTTGATGTTATTATAAATATGTTACAACCATATTCGTTATTCTCTCCATCTTATAAATGAAAAAGTCAACATACGTGTGTACGTACGGCTTACCGTCTCCACGTGGTGGTGTAGTTTGTTATTGAAACACTTAATTATTTGTATGGGTATAATAATGAGTATAACTAATGTAAATAAAATATATTACATGTTTATGATTATTTATTTATTATATACCATCCAATTACATATTATTTCACCATAAATATAATGATATAGTCACTCGTGCGTATGTTCAGATTACCGTCTCCACGACCGTGATGAGATTCATTTCCCATCATAATAATTCAAGAATAATTTTCATTTTAAGATTTAAAATAATTTTTAAGAACTTAATATCATTATGGATATGAATCAAATACATCCTATTCAAAACAAAGATGGCTTATGTAACCAGAAATATAAAGGAAAACAAATCAGTTAACACCCGAAACGATGATACTACTAAAATATTCTTAACAAAGAAAAATTGAAAGATCATATATTATATACTATTTATATATGTGGTTATTGTATAATTTAATAAGAATTATTTAACTATTATACATGAGGTGATCATACCCTCAAACACAGAAAAGTAAAAGGTAAGGGTTAATGTCACAGTCTCATTATTATCTGAGGTTGTTTTTACGGGAGTATCTATTGGGGCCACTTTATCATCCAAATATGTATTTTATAAAAATATTTTCAAAATGTATATTTTATGTTTTATGGAAGGTACTGTTTAACTAGATAATAATTTTAAATCGTTTAAATTTTTCTTATTCTAAATAATTATCATTAATTTCCATGTTTTCAAAATGTTTTTTAGGATTTATTTAAATGGACATGAATGTTTTTAAAATGGTAATTCCATTCCAAAAAATTCAAAGTGGTATGGGAAACATTGATTAAAATATTTATTTAAATGTCTTAATTTATAAATTATATTACTTTTCAATATTTTCATGAAAAAAGAGATATTTCCCTCAAACTATTTTACAAATAATTTTCATCTATTTCAACATCATTATATGGATTTTAAACTTGTTTGACGTTGATTTATTATGATACAAATCTTGAATATTTTAATGATGGTTTTGTGATATATTTGACTATGGATGGGTTATTTTTATACCATTCACGGTTTATGGATAAATTATTGACATATCATATGCTAGTTTTAATATGAATGTTTATTTTGTGTTTTAAGCTTTCATATGAGAAATAAATTGGACATAGTAAGTGATCAGTGGAGCCCGCTATAGCTCCCCTATCCATCGGTAGGGCGCACCAGATTATCTAGTGTCTTGGCACAAGGCCTTCGAAAAATTATATTTGTAGTCTTACCACAAACCCTAGACTATGTGGTTCTAATGTCTGGAATTACGCATTCCCTCATTATGAAAATTGTTATTGATATTACATGGTATTATTGGGCTTGTAGAATTTCAATGTGAACAAGTAAATTGCATTATTTGATTTTTCATTTCCATAATATGATGATGTTTACGTTTCAAAGACATATGTTTTATTCTTATATATTGCCTGAAATGTATAATATTATTTATGAATATTTCCACAATATTGTTATCATTACTGAGCATCTGATCTCACCCCTTTCTTATGTGTAATTTTCCTAGGATTCCAAGAATTGTATTATGATTAATAATGATGGAAATTATAGGGGATTAATGGAATTATCAAAGGATCATTTATGTTGTCTTTCATTTTCTAATATGTAATCTATCTTTCATGTTAGTAATATATTTTCCTAGACTACTAAACTGATCGGTAATTCCAGCTGTGATTCCTTGTAATCCTGCAAATTTATTCAAATAATGAACCGACTCTAGTCTTATGGGGTCAGGGATTTATAGTTGGTATCAGAGAGATTTGAGTACATACCACAGAAAGAAGATGAATAAAAACTCTAATTAAACAACATTACCCTCAGATAGAAAATGTGGATTAGTATAGAATAACTTCCTTGAATTTTTGTAAATTATTGATTTTGTGTATTTTCCCAGAAATACATCCTTGTTAGGATACGAGCTGGTAGAGGTAGCTCTGACACAGATGTACCTAGGAGTAAAAACATCGACAAGGAGTTTAAGGCTTTACCCGGGGTATCTTGGAACACGACAATGGGCCTTGCTGAACTCTTAGTTATGACACTCTCGGGAGATATACTTAGGATAATTCACATTTTCATTACAAGAAATTTTGAATGATTTAAGAGTAAATAATTCCCCAAGGAAAACATTTTATGATTATAGATTATATACATAATCATTTCAATTTATGTTAGGTATTTTACAAGTTTGGAATTCTGCATTGTGATTCATAAACATACCTAGTGGATGTAATTGTTTGTAAAAGGTGCCTAGTAGAAGGAATGAGAATTCTCATATTGCGCATGATTTAAAGATTAAAAAGGATCATATATTTCATGTAATTAAGAAAACATTTAAAAGGGAAATAGTCTCCCACATATTCTAATCATATGAAAAACTAGTATCATGTGTTATTAAGACAGGTAAATAATTCACTGAGTCTGATGGCTTTCAATTGATGCACGAGAAGAAAAGGATATAAGAGATATAGATGGATAAAAGGAAGAGTGGAAAGAAGGATTCTCCCATATGAGATAATTGTGGGAAGAATCAACTTGGTAAATGCTGGAAGGGAATGAGATTTTGTTATATGTATGTAGAAAAAGGACACTAAGTACGTGATTTCAAGGGTAAGAAAAAGGTTATAAATTTACAATGCTTCATCTGTAAGGATTTGGGAGACTACACGAATCAATGTCCAAATCATCAGAGTATTCCCAAAATGTTTCTATTATATTATAATCATGTTATGATACTACCAATGATAAAGAGGAATGATTATATTTCTTATTTTATTAATAAATTATTTTGTCATTTAAGTATTGTATTAATGATGTACATGTTATAAGAATTATAGAGTATATAAGGATTTTACTAAGGTACGATTTCATTAATGGTATGAGAGTGTGTGGAAAAAAGAAAAGTTATACAATAGTAGGTTAATTTTTTTGGAAAATACATTTTTGAGAGAAATATAAACAATAATATGGCTCTAATACTGAGGTTGTGATTTTGAAATAATATATGATTGATTTAAATAAAGTATATTAGATATTCTTGACAACTGTGAAACTGATTAAGGAGTTCTACATTCCATCATTATTGGAGTCTAAAACATTTTTTGGATAGGAGTATATCCAGTATTCTATAAGGAATAAGGGATTATGAATGTAATCAATAAGGGTTTATAGTAATTCAGGGTGTTATAGTGTGTTAAAAGATTACATTAAGAATTTATTCACATATTATTAATCCTAGGTACATCTATGTTAGAGCCACCTCTACTTTCTCATATCCTAACAAGGATGTATTTATGGGAAAATACTCAAAATCTCTACTTTACCAAATTCAAGGAAGTTATTCTATACTAATCCACAAAGTCTATCTGAGGGTAATGTTCTTTAATCAGAGTTTTTATTCATCTTCCTTCTGTGGTATGTACTCAACTCTCTCTGATACCAACTATAAATCCCTGACCCCATAAGCCTAGATTCAGTTCATTATTTGAATAAATTGGCAGGATTACAAGGAATCATAGCTGGAATTACCGATCTGTTTATAAGTCTAGGAAAATACATTACTAACATGAATGATACATTACATATTAGAAAATGAAAGACACCATAAATGATCCTTTGATAATGCCATTAATCCCCTGGAATTACCATCATTATTAATCAAAATACACTTCTTCGAATCCTAGGAAAATTAAACATAAGAATGGTGTGTGATCAGATCCTCATTAAGGATAATAATATTGTGGAAATATTCATAAATAAGATTATACATTTTAGGAAATGTATAAGACTAAAGCATATGTCTTTGAATCCTAAACATCATTATAATATGGAAATGAAAAATCAAATAATGCAATTTACTTGTTCACATGGAAATTCTACTAGTCCAATAATCCCATGTAATATCAATAACCATTTTCATAATGAGGGAATGCATAATGCCAGACATTTTAACCACATAGTCTGGGCTTGTGGTAAGACTACAAATATAATTTTTTCAAGGCCTTGTGCCAAGACACTAGATAATCTGGTGCTCCCTACCGATGGATCGAGGAGCTATAGAGTGATCCACCGATCACTTACTAAGTCCAATTCATTCCTCATATGAAAGAGTAAAACACAAAATAACCATTCATGTTAAAACTAGCATATGATATGTCAATAATTTATCCATAAACCATGAATGGTATAAAAATAACCTATCCACATTCAAACATATCACAAAACCTTCATTAAAATATTGAATATTTGTATCATAATAAATCAATATCAAACAAGTTTAAAATCCATATAATGATGTTGAAATAGATGAAAATTATTTGTAAAACAGGTTGAGAGAAATATCTCATTTTTCATGAAAAGATTGAAAAGTAATATAATTTATAAAGAAAGACATTTAGATAAATATTTGAATCAATGTGTCCCATACCACTTTGAATATTTTGGAAAGTAATTACCATTTTAAAAACATTGATGTCCATTTAAATAAATCCTAAAAAACATTTTGAAAACATGGAAATTAAGGAGAATTATTTAGAATAAGAAAATTTGAAACCATTTAAAATTATGATGTAGTTAAAGAATCCCTTCCATAAAACATAAAATATTCATTTCGAAAATATATCTGTGAAACATGTATTTGGATGATAAAGTGGTCCCAATAGATAATCCCGTAAAAACGACCTCAGATAATAATGAGATTGTGAACTTAACCCTTACCTTGTACTTTTCCTAGTTTGAGGGTATGATAAACTCATGTATAATAGTTAAATAATTATTATTAAATTATACAGGAACCACATACATAAATAGTATATAATATATGATCTTTTAATTTTTCTTTGTTAATAATATTTTAGTAGTATCATCATTTCGGGTGTTAACTGATTTGTTTTCCTTTATATTCCTGGTTACATAAGCCATGTTTGTTTTGAATAGGATGTATTTGATTCATATCCAGAATAACATTATGTTCTTAAAAATTATTTTTAATCTTAAAATAAAAATTATTCTTGAATTATTACGATGGGAAATGAATCACATCATGATCGTGGAGATGGTAATCTGTACATACGCACGAGTGACTATATCATTTTATTTATGGTGAAATAATATGTAATTGGATGGTATATAATATATACATAATAATACACATGTAATATATTTTATTTACATTAGTTATACTCATTATTATACCCATACAAAAAATTAAGTATTTGAAAAACAAACTACACCACAACGTGGAGACAGTAAGCCGTACGTACACACATATGTTGACATTATCATTTATAGGATGGATAGAATAACTAATATGGTTGTAACATATTTATAATAACATCACAATATGTATTAGGTACTGGAGTTATTATTTTCAAATGAAAAAAAGAAAGAGGGATGTGGAAGAAGAAAAGAACATGAAAGAGGGTGGTGAAATTATTACCCCTTTTTTAGGTGTTTCCTTTTAGGTTGATCAAAAGGGTTCATTAAGTTGACTTTATGATCAAATTAAGGACTCTAGGTTGATGTGAGTGAATTTTGGATGATATTGGTGCAGGGGTTGGCTGAGCCAAATGGATTTGGAGGTGGTATTTTCAGAGAAAGGGAAGTTCCCTTTTATAAGACGGGTTCGGTTCACTTTTGGAAAAGATTAAAATAATAATTTATTATATAATAATATTCAGTTTATAAGGTCTAAAAATTTATTTATTTTATTCCTTTGGTGTTGGCGGGTAGAAATAATCTCAACATATAGGTTTTAGACATGTCTAGATTACCATTTTAACCTTATAATTTAAATTTAACTCTTAGATAATAGTTTAACTTTAACTGTGCTTCTTGTATTCTTACACTATATGGTTAGTAAACATACTCTAAAATTCCAAGAGAAACTCAAGTGTTTCATTAATGAAATATATAATATTATTTAATACCTTTTTCTGATCCTTAGATATTTAGGAATATTATATCAACCAATAATATAATATTTATTTAAAAAATTAATATTTGTCAATTTTGACACTTTTTTATTTTGTTTTTCGAATAGTCATAAAAACATTATCACTTCGAAAAATATTTATCTAATCAACACTAACATATCATATTAACTTAGAAAATTCTTGTATGACATTAAAATTTTTAAATTATATTTATTTTAATACTTATAATAACATTTATTTGGTTCTTTCATTAATAAGGTAATTTTAGCATTATCATTCTGTCATAAATAAATTTTTTTATTTAATTTAAAAAAATTATAAATAAAATACATGATATACGAAATCATCTTATATTTCTAATTAATATTTATAGTCTAATTTATCTTATGTATAACCCTATATTAAAATTTCTTATATAATAAACATTGAATTTAACAATTTTAACTCTTCTTTAAATAAAATAATAATAAATGTTCTAATCAAATCCAAGTAGACAAAAAGTATCATATTTTATTCCTATGATTGTTTAGGGTCAAATTGTACTTATCCAATAGAATTAGGACATGTGTTATGGTAATTATAAAATCCTTTTTACCCATAACTACCCTATTTAATTTTAATCATCGTAAATAAAAGTCAAAAGTTACTATTCACAAAATATTATTTTCATCTTATTGAACCAGATTTTATGTACTGTTGTTAACCATGTCTCTCGGATTTTTTAAATTCAACTCACAGAAGTGGTAAAATTATGTTTTATACAAATTTTCAAACGCTCATATAAGGTGGGAAAATGATGGTAAAAAGTTCAATAAAACTCATTATATATAAATTAAATATAAAATGACTCCAATGAATTTCATTGAACATATATAGGTATTATGAATTAATTTTGACCTAAAATAAATTAATATAAAATATCTAATTACATAAATAAAAAATCTATTTTAAACAATAACGCAATGTTTTTCACTATTCATCAAAAATTGAATGTTTTCATAAATATACCAAAAATTAACCCTAAGATAATTTTGATATTCTGAATTCAAAAATGAAGTCTATTTTACCAAAATAATAATATAGATGTTGAATTTATTAATTAAAAATTAATTTCCATCATCAAAACCAAAAAGAGGGTTTTTAAAAAGTACAAACTATAAAATGACTGACTTGTGTTTATGTCGAATTTAAATGTGAAATTACTTATAATGGCCAAAATTGTATGAAATGACTAAAATATAATCTAAATATACTTAAAAACCTTTCAAATGTATAATTCAACACTATAAATTATTTTGATTAAAAAAGAATTTTTCAATTAAAAATTATTATTTTTCATTATTCACCCAAATATAAAAGTTATCAGAAAAACACCAAAAATTTATAGAAACAAAATTTTTATGTCCCTGTTTTAAAGAAGAAGTTTATTTTGTAAAATTTAATATATAAAAGAGTCAAATATTAGATTTAATTAGGGATCTCCATTAAAAAGTGGTAAAATTGCATTCTCTAAAAAATACATCCTTTATCTGAAAAAATTAATTTGTTCTTATATTATGTCTAATAAACACATAATATGGATATCAAAATTATATGGAATATATAAAATTTAAAATTCAGTTAATACTATTCATAACAAATTTTGAACAGCTAGTTTGGTAATTCGTGCATCGCTTGAACTCAGTGTTGCATGTAGCACATGTAATTGAGTTACTATGGAGAAATAATGTACTATGAAATCCTAAAGTGTTACATTCATCCCTCATTTAATAAATTACCTTCTCAAAATTTGAAATAGTTCCTCGAAAATAAAAATTTAAAAATAGAAAAATATTATTGTGGAAAATCCACATCGGAAATTGGGATAAATGAATTTAGTCATTAAAAGTGGGAAAGAGAAATGAAAATGTCACCACCAAATTAAGATCTCGATAAGGAGACCATTGGTGCAAATTATACACACATAATTGGAGGAAAAACATAAATATTTACTTGGAGTGATTGAGTTTATCAATCACAAACAAGTGTAAAATTGAGGGCCTCAAAGCCATTAATCTATGATTATTTAAAATATAGTCGGTTCAAAAAAAAGGTATTAGAATAACACATTTTGGGTTTTAAGATCTGATTATTAATGTTTGAGAATTAATTTATTCATAGAATAAGGGGGAAAATATACATTACAAGTAGAGTTTCATCCTTCAACTAATTCCTACCAAAAACTCGTCAATCACTCTAAAAGATAATAGAATTCAAAAATATTCTGTTTATCCTAATTGTATATGGTTCTAAAAATAATGAATTTATAATTAATTTGTCAGAATATTTAAATAAAACTACATTATACAAACCACGACATCATGTATTCTTGTTTTAGGTGATCTATCCTTATCTCCCTTCGGTTGCGGTTTCTAGTCTCGTGGCCTTGCCGGACGCGACGAGTTGTCACCTAACCTCCAGGTTGTCCTTTTTATGACAATCCAAAAATAATCTCATGAAATGATTTAGCCTTAAAAATAGTATCCAATGTCATACATAATCGATTATATCATTTAAACATATCCAAAATACTTGTGTCCAAACTCACGGACCAAAATTTTCAAAGAAGGTAAACATAATGAAATTCCTTTTTGCCCCGTAATAACATGTTAATGCCTTCATCATGTAATATTTTAAATCACTAGAACACCCTAAAATACCATAAAACATTATTGATTACATTCATGATCCCTTATTCCTTATAGAATATTGGATATACTTCTTCAATCCAAAAAATGTTTTAAACTCCAACAAGGATGGAATATACATATCATTCATTAGTTTCGTGGTTCTCAAAAATATCTAATATAATTTATCTAAACCAATAATTTATTATTTCAAAATCACTACCTCAGTATCAGAGCCATATTGTGGTTTATCTTTCTCTCAACCAAATATTTTCCAAAAAAATAACCTACTATTGTGTCACTTGTCTTGGTTCCAGACAATCTCAAGTCTTTAATGAAATAGTACTGCAGTACAATCCTTATATACTCTATAATTGTTATAACATGTACATCATTAATACAATACTCAAATTACACAATACTTTTATAACAAAATAAGAAATCTAATCATTCCTCTTTATCTTTGGTTGTATCATAACTTGATTATTATCCAATAGTATCATTTGGGCCATACTATTATGATTTAGACATTGATTCGCGTAATGTCCCAACTCATTGCAGATGAAGAATTATATATTTGAAACCTTTTTCTTACCCTTGCAATCACGTACATGGGGTCCTTTTTCTACACACTAATAACAAACTCACATTCCCTTCAAGCATTTACCACGGTGATTCTTTCAAAAGTTATCACATAAGGGAAAATCCTTTTTTCCCATCTTCCTTTTATCAATCGTTTTCTTTTACAACATTTTATTATCTTGCATCATTTCAAAGACATAGGACTCAAAGAATTATTTACTTATCTAATTAAAACATGATACTATTTCTTTGATTGATAAGAATACATGGGATACTATTTCCCTTTAAAATTTTGGCTTAATACCATGAAATATATGATCCTTCTTAATCTTTGAATCATGTGTATTGCTGGAATTCTCATCCCTTCTACTAGGCGCCATTTCTAAACAATGGCATACACTAGCTATGCTTATTAATTGCAATGCATAATTCCAAACATGTAAAATACCTAACATAAATTGAAAACATTATGAATATAATCTATAATCATACAATGTTTTCTTTGAGTATATATTTACTCCTAAATTATTTATAATGGATTGTAATGAAAATGTGAATTATCATAAGCATATCCCCCGAGAGTGTTCTATCAAAGAGTGCAGTAAGACCCATTGTCGTGTACCAGGATACCCCTGGTCAAGCCCGAAACTCCTTGTCGAATTTTTTACTCCTAGGTACATTTGTGCCAGGGCCGCCTTTACCAGATTGTGTCTTGACAGGGATGTATTTCCTTAAAAATACACAAAATATATACATTACCAAAATTCAAGGAAGTTATTCTATACTAATCATCAAATCCTATCTTAGGGTAATGTTCTTTAATCAGAGTTTTTCTAAATATAGTTTCCAAGGTATGTATTAAACTTTTTTTGATACCAATAATAATGCTCGTCCATATAAGTCAAGATTCATTGCATTATTTTAATACATTGGCATGACTACAAGGAATCATGTCCTGAATTACCTATCAGTTTTCAGTCTTGGAAATTAGATTACATATATGAATGATACATTTCACATTAGAAAATGAAAGACAACATAAATGATCCTTTGATTAATAAGCATATACATTTAATGAAATTTATAAGTCAATAACACAAGTATTTTAAACATAAACATCATGATAATATGTCAAAGGTAAATCAAATAATTCCATTTACTTATTCTCATGGATATTCTATAAGTCGAATAATCACATGTAATATCAATAGCCATTTTTGAAATGATGGAATTCATAATGCCAAACTTCATAACCACATATTCCAGGCCTTGTGGACAGACTACAAATAAAAACACTTCGAGGCCTTGTTCCAATACACTTGTTTTTCACGTGCGCTCTACTAATGCATCGAGGAGCTATAGTGGGCTCCACTCGTCACATACTATGTCCCATGTTTCCTCATATTAAATGTTAAAACATAATATAAAAATTCATATTAGAACTATCATATGAAATGTCAATACATTACCCATAAACCATGAATGGTATAAAAATAACACATCCATAGTCAAACATATCACAAAACCTTATTTACAATATGGATGATTTCTATCATAATAAATCAATGTCAAACAAGATAAAAATCCATCTAAAGATGTTGATATATATGTAAATGATTTATAAAACACTTTGAGAGAAATATACCTATTTCATGAAATGATTTAAAAGTCACAAAATTTATAAAGGAAAACATTTAAAGACATTTTTGAATCAGAGTGTCATTTACCACTTTGAATCTTTTGGAAGGAATTAACAATTTTAAAAACATTCATGCCCATATAAATAAATCCCAAAAAACATTTTGAAAAACATGGAAATTCATGAGAATGGTTTAAAAGAATAAATATTTAAAAGATTTATAATTATAATCTGGTTAAATATTCCCTTTCATAAAACATGAAATAATCTTTTTGAAAATATTTTTATGAAACACAGATGTGGACGATAAAGAGGTCCCAATAGATACTCATGTAAAAACAACCTCAGATAATAATTAGATTTAGAAATTAACCCTTACCTTGTAATTTTCCTTGGTCGAGGGTATGGTAACCTCATTTATAATAGTTAAATCATTTTATTCAATTATACAAGAACCACATACTTAAAAAGGATATCATATACTATCTTTCAATATTTCATAGTTAATAACATTTTAGTAGTATCATCATTTTGGGTGTTAATTGATTCGTTTTCCTTTATATGCTTGGTTATGTAGGCCGTGTTTGTTATGAATATGATGTATGTAATTCATATAAATTATGATATTTAGTTCTTAAAAAATAATTTTAATCATAAAATGAAAATTATTCATGAATTATTACGATGGAAAATAAATTTCATCATGTTCGTGGTGACGGTAATCCATACTTACGCACGAGTGACTATATCCTTATATTGATGGTGAAATAATATGTAATTGGATGGTATATAATAAATACTTAATCCTAAACATGTTATATTTATTATTTAAATCATTTATACTCATTATTATACCCATACAAATAATGAAGTGGATGCATAACAAACTACACCACAAAGTGGAGATGGTAAGTCATACGTACGAACAAATGGGGACTTTGTTAGTTTTTAGATGGATAGAATAAATAATATGTTTCTAACAAATTTATATTAACATAAATGTGTGTAGGAGGTATTGGAGTTATTATTTTGGCATTTAAACAACAAAGAAAGAGGAAGAGGAAGAAGAAAATAACTTGAAAGAGGGTGGTGAAATTATTACCACTATTTCCAGTGTTTCCTATTAGGTTGATCAAAAGGGATACTTTGGATGTCTTTATGATATAATTTAGGACTCTAGGATGATTTTAGGGATATTGGAATGATATTTCGGTGGGGTTTGGCTGAGCCAAATGGCTTTGGAGGTGTGATTATAAGAGAAGGAGAAAGTTCCTTTTTATAAGAGGGGTGAGGGTCACTTTAGGAAAATATTAAAATATGAATTTATTATACAATCAAATTTGGTTTATATTGTCTCTAAATGAATTTATTTAGATCCTTTGGTGTTGATGGGTAGAAATACTCTCAACCAATAATATTTAGACAAGTTTAGGTTACGATTTTAACCTTGTCAATAAAATTTAACTCTTAGTTAAATAGTTTAACTTTTACTATGTCTTCTTTCATTCTTACACTATATAGTTACTAAACATACTCTAAACCTCCAAGAGAACCTCATGTGGTTCATTAATGAAATATATAGTGATATATAAGACCTTTGGCAGATCCTTCGATTTTTAATAATGTTATATCAAACAATAATATATTATTTTTAAAAAAAATTAATATTTGTCAATTTTTAAACTATTTTTTGTATATTTTTCTGAAAGTCATAGAAAAATTGAACTTCGAAAAAAATTATTTAATCAACCCAAACATGTCATATTAACCTTGAAAATTTGTCGACAGAATCAACAGGTTTCAAATATATTTATTTTAATATTTATAATACAATTTATTTGATTCTTTCATTAATTAGGTAATTTCAGCATCATCATTGTGTCATACATAAAATTATTTATTTAACGTTTAAAAATTATAAATAAAATACCATGATATAAGAAATAATTTTTTATTTCTAATTAATATTTATAGTCTAATTTATCTTACGTATAACCATACATTAAAAATGGTTTATTTAATAAACATTGAATTTAACAAATTTAACTCTTCTTTAAATAAAATAATAATAAATGTAATAATCTAATCCAAGTAAACTTAAAGGAACATATTTTATTCCTAAGGTTGTTTTGGGTCTAATTAAACTTATCCAATAGAATTAGGATATGTGTAGGATAATTATAATATCATTTTTACCTAAAATTACCCAATTAACTTTTAACTATCGTAAAGAATTGTCAAATGTTACAATTCACCAAAAATTATTTTCATCTTATTGAACCAAATATTACATACTGTTGGAAACCATGTCTCTTGGATTTTTAAAATTCAACTCACAAAAGTGGTAAAATTATATTTTAGGCAAATTTTCAAATTCTTCTAGAAGGTGGGTAAAAGACGGTAAAAAGTTCAATAAAATTCTATATATTTAAACTTAATATAAAATGAATCCTATGAATTTCATTGAACATATATTGGTATTATGTATATATTTTGACCTAAAAAATTAAAATAAAATAATTAATTACTTAAATAAAAAGTCGGTTTTAAATAATAACGCAATGTTTATTAGTATTCATAAACAATTGAATGTTTTTAGAAAAATACAAAAAATTCACCCTAAGATAATTTTGATAATATGAATTAAAAATGAGGTATATTTTACCAAATTCAAAACCTAGAATTTTCATTTATTAATTTAAAATTAAACCCCATTTTCAAAACCCAAAAGCGGGTTTTTAAAAAGTAAAAAACTATCAAAATATTGACTTGTGTTTATGTCAAATTTAAATGTGAAATTACATATAATGACAAAAATTGTATTAAATGATTTGATTATAATCTAATAATACTTATATCCCTTTCAAATGTATAATTCCACACTATAAATTATTATGATTAAAAAAGTTGTTTTCAATTAAAATTTTGTATTTTTCACTATCCAACCAAATATGAAAGATATCAGAAAAGCACAAAAAATTTATCAAAACTAAATTATTATGTGTCGATTCAAAAGAAGATATTTATTTTGTAAAATTGAATACATAAAAAAGTCAAATATTATATTTTAAAAGTGTTCTCCATTAAAAGGCGGTAAAATTTTGTTTTCTGAAAAATACATCCTTTATCTGAAAAAATATATTTGTTCTTATATTATGTCTAATAAACACATAATATGGATGTAAAAATTATATAAAATATGTAAAATTTATAATTTAGTTAGTACTATTCATAACAGATTTTGAACAACTAGTTTGGTAAGTCGGGGTGCGCTTGAACTTAGTGTTGCATGTAGCACAAGTTATTGAATTACTTTGAAGAAATAATGTACTATGAAATCATGGAGTGTTACATTCCCCCCTCATTAAATAAATTGCTTCCTCTCAATTTGAAATAGTTCTACAAAAATAAAAGGATAAAAATAGAAAAATATCATTGTGTAAAACCCACATCAGACATTGGGTTTATAAAATTTGGTCTTAATAAGATGGAAATCAAAATAAAAAAGTCACCACCAAATTATGATCTCGATAATAGGGACATTGGGGGAAATTAGAGACACGTGATTGGAGGAAAAAAAATAAATATTTAAAGGTATTGATTGGGGTCATCAATCACAAACCAATGTAAAATTGATCTCTTCAAAGCCATCAATCTATGATGATTTAAAATATTTTCAGTTAAATAAAACATAATGTATTAGGATAACAAATTTTTGGTTTTAATATTTATTTCATAAAGTTAAATAATTAATTTATTCATAGAATAAGAGGAAAGAAATATAATTTATAGGTAGAGTTTCATCCTTCAACTATTTATACAACAAAATCATCTTTCAATCCAAAAGATAATAGAATTCAAAAATATTCTATTTATCCAAATCGTAAAGGGTTCCAAAAATAATGAATTTATAATTCATTTGTCAGAATATATAATAAAAGTGAATTATACAAACCAGGAAATCACGAATGATAGTGGTAGGTGATCCACCCTTATCGCCCTTCGGTTGTGGGTTCAAGTCTTGTGTCCTTGCGGGATGCGATGAGTTGTCACCTGACCTTCGGGCTGTCCGTTGTATGACAATACAAAAATAATATCATGAAATGATTTAACCATTAAAATAGTATCAAATGTCAAAATTAATCGATTCCATCCTTAAGACTTATCCAAAATACTTCTGTCCAAACTCACATTCCATTATTTATACCGAAGGAAAACACAATGATGTTTCTTTTTTCCACGTAATAACATGTGAATACCTTCATCATGTTATCTTTTAAAACACTGTAACACCCTAAATTGACATATACCCTTATTGATTACATTCATTCACCCTTATTCCTTATAAAATACTCGATATACTCCTTATATACAAATTTTTTTAAAACTCCAACTATGATGGAATATACAAATCATTAATCATTTTCAAGGTTGTCAAGAATATCTAATATAATTTATATAAATCAATCACATATTATTTTAAAAATCACCACCTCGGTACCAGAGCCATATTATGGTTTATAATTTTGTCAATCATATATTTTCCAAAAAATTAACCAACTATTGAGTCACTTTTCAGGGTTCCACATGATCTCAATTACTTAATAAAATAGAAATATTGTACAATCCTTATATACTATATAATTATTATAACATGTACATCATTAATACAATACTCAAATGACACAATACTTTAATAACAACATAAGAAATCTAATCATTCAACTTTATCTTTGGTAGTATAATAACTTGATTATTATCCAATAGCAAGATTTGGGGTATACTCTGATGATTTGGACATTTATTTTCACAGTGTCCCAACTCCTTGCAGATGAAGCCTTATACATTTGATACCTTTTTCGTACCCTTGAAATCACGTACTTGGTGTCTTTTTTCTACACCCTTATAACATACTCTCATTCAATTCATGCATTCACCAAGGTGATTCTTTCCACAGTTATCACATGTCGGAAAATCCTTCTTTCCACTCTTCTTTTTATCCATAATTCTCTCTTCCATTCTTTAATTCTCTGGAATCCCTTCAAAGTCATAGGACATAGAGAATTATTTAATTATCTTATTAACAGATGATATTATTTCTTCATATGATGAGAATACGTGGAAGACTATTTCCCTTTTAAATGTTGGATTAATACAATGAAATATGTGATATTTCTTAATCTTTTAGTCATGTGTATTGCTGGAATTATCATTCCTTCTACTTGTCAAAATTTCTAAACAATGGAATACAATACGTACGTTTATGAATCGTAATTCATAATTACAAACTTGTAAAATATCTACTATATATGGAAAATATTATGCATATAATCTATAATCATAAAATGTTATATTTGAGGAAGTATTTACACCTAAATCCATCATAATGGCTTGTAATGAAAATGTGAATTATCCTAAGCATATCCCTCAGGAGTTTCATAACTAAGAGTGAACCAAGGCCCGTTTTTGTGTACTTGTATACCCTGGTTCAAGCCTGAAACTCCTTGTAGATGTTTTTAATCCTAGGTAAATCTGTGCCAGAGGCGCCTCTACCTGGTCGTATCCTGATAGAGAAGTATTTCTTGGAAAATAAACAAAATATCTACATTACCAAAATTCAAGGAAGCTCTTATAAAATAATCCTCAATGTCTATCTTACGGTAAGGTTATTTAATTAAATTTTTTCTAAATTTAGTTTCCAAGGTACGTACTAAATATCATCTGATAGGAACTGTAACGCCCTAACCCCAGAAGCCCAAAGTCATGGAATTATTTTAATACATTGGCATGATTATAAAGAATCAAGTCCCAAATTACAGATCATTTTTGTAGTCTTGGAAAATATATTACATACATTAATGATAAATTACACATTAGAAAATTAAATTCAATATAAATGACCCTTTTAGAACGCCATTAATCCCCTTGAATAATCCTGCTTATTAATCATAATACACTTCTTTGAATCCTAGGAAAATAAAACTCAAGAAAGGGGTGAGCCCATTGGTTAGTAAGGTTAAAAATATAGTAGAAACATTCATAAATAAGCATATTCATTTAAGGCAATGTATAAGACTAAAACACAAGTCTTTTAAATTTAAACATAATCATAGTATAGAAAAGGTAAATCAAATAATTTCCCTTACTTATTCACATGGGTATTCTACAACTTCGAATAATCACACGTAATATCAATAGCTAATTTCATAATGAGGTAATCCATAATTCTAGACTTCATAACCACATAGTCAAGGCCTTTTTCCAAGACACTAGTTTTTCTCGTGCACCCTACTGATGCATCAAGGAGCTATAGCGGGCTTCACCCGTCATTTACTAAGTCCAATGAATTCCACATATGAATGTTTATAACATAACATATACATTCATCTTAAAACTTGCATACGAAATGTCCATACATTATCCATAAAACTAGAATGGTATAAAAAACATCCACAGTCAAACATGTCACAAAACCTTCATAACAATATGGAAGAATTGTATCACAATAAATCAACTTCAAAAAAGTTTAAAAACATATAATGATGTTGACATAGATGAAAATGATTTGTAAAAATCTTTGAGAGAAATATCCCTTTTTCACGAAAACATTTAAAAGTCACAAAATTTATAAAGGAAGATATTTAAAGAAATTTTTGAATCAATGTTTCACATACCACTTTGAAACTATTTAAATTAATTAATATTTTAAAAAATCATGTCTATATAAATAAATCCTAAAAAACATTTTGAAAACAAAGACATTAATGAGAATGATTTAGAAGAATAAATATTTAAAACATTTAAAATTATGATCTAGTTAACGAGTCCTTTCCATAAACCATAAAATATTCTTTTTGAAAATATTTTTATGTAACACAGATGTGCACGATAAAGAGGCCCCAATAGATACTCACGTAAAAATAACCTCAGATAATAATGATATTGTGAAATTAACACTTAACTTGTACTTTTCCTTGGTCAACGGTCTGCTAACATCCTGTATAATAGTTAAATCATTCTAATTAAATTATACAAGAACCACATACATTGATATCATATCATATATGATCATTTAATATTTCTTTGTTAATAATATTTTAGTAGTATCATCGTTTTGAGTGTTAACTGTTTCGTTTTCCTTTATATGTTTAGTTACGTAAGTTATTTTTTTTATTAATAGGATGAATTTGACTTATATCAAGAATGATATTCTATTATTAAACATTTTTTATATTCATAAAATGAAAATTATTCTTGAATAATTACGATGGGAAATGAATCTCATCACGTTCGTGGAGAAGGTTATACGAACATACGCACGAGCGTCTATATCATTATATTAATGGTGAAATAATATGTAATTGGATGTTGTATAATATATACAGATTCGTAAACATGTTATATTTATTATTAACATCAGTTATAAAAATTATTATTCCCATAAAAATAATTAAGTGTTTGAATAACAAACTACCCCACAACGGGGAGACAATAAGTTGTTCATACGCACGTATGCTGAATTTTTCATTTATTGGATGGATAGAATAACGAATATGGTTGTACCATATTTATAAAAATGTCACAGTATGTAGGACGTACTGGATTTATTATTTTTTTATATAAACAACGATGAATGTGGATGTGGAAGATGACAAGAACTTGAAACAAGGTGGTGAAATTATTACCACTTCTTCAGGTGTTTCCTTTTAGGTTGATAAAAAGGGATCCTGAAGTTGTATTTATGATAAAATTAAGGACTCTAGGTTTATGTGAGAGAAGTTGGGATGATATTTGGGCAGGGTTTGGTAGAGCCAAATCGCTTTGGAGGTGTTATTTTGATAGAAGGGGAAGTTCCCTTTTATAAGAGGGGTGTGGGTCACTTTAGGAAACAATTAAAATACTAATTTATTATACAATCATATTCAGTTTATAATGGCACCAAATTAATATTTATAGATACTTTGGTTTTTATGGGTCTAAATAATATCTAACAATAGGTTTTAGGCACGGTTAGGTTTCCATTTTAACCTTATAATTTAAATATAACTCTTAGTTAAATAGTTTAACTTTGACCGTGTCTTGTTAAATTCAAACACTATATGGGTTCTAAAAAAACTCTAAACTTCCAGGATAACCTCAATTGGATCATTAATGACATATATAATGTTATTTAATCCCTTTTGTGGAACCTTATATTTTTAGGAATATTATATCTACCAATAATATAGTATTTGTTTTAAAAATTAATTTATGTCAATTTTGACACTATTTTTTTTTGTTTCTCTGAAAGTCATAAAAACCTTACCACATCGAATATTTTTATCTCATAAACCCTAATATGTCATATTAATCATTCAAATTAGTGTATGGAAGCAAAGAGTTTTAAATTATATTTATTTTAACAATTATAATACCATTTATTTGATTTTTTCATTAATAAGGTAATTTCTGCATCATCATTGTGGCACAAATAAATTTATTTATATAAGGTATAAAAATTATAATTAAAATACCATGATGTAGGAAATATTTCTATCTTTATAATGAATATTTATAATTTAATTTATCTTATGTATAACCCTATATTAAAAATGTTTTATTTAATAAACATTAAATTTTACAATTTTAACTCTTCTTTAAATAAAATAAATATAAATTTCATAATATAATGCATGTAGAACTGAAGATCATATTTTATTACTAAGGTTGTTTTAGATCGAATTAAACATATACAATAGAATTAGTACATGTGTTATGGTAATTATAATATCATTTTTACCCATAATTACCCAATTAACTTTTAATCGTCCTAAATAAAAGTCAAATGTTATTATTCACCAAAAATTATTTTCATTTTATTGAAACACATTTTACATAATTTTGTTAACTGTGTCTCTCAGATTTTTGAAATTCAACTCAAAGAATCGGTAAAATCATGTTTTATAAAAATTTTCAAATGCTCCTAGAAGGTGGGTAAAAGACGGTAAAAAGTTCAATAAAATTATATATATATATAAACTTAATATAAAATGAATCTAATGAAATAAGTTGAACATATATAGTTATTATGTATCTATTTTGTCCTAAAATAAATGAAAATAAAATAACTAATTACTTAACGAATACGTCAGTTTTAAACAACAATGAAATGTTTTTCACTATTCATCAAAAATTGAATGTTTGTAGAGAAATACGAAAAATTCACCCTAAAATAATTTTGATGTTCTGAATTCAAAAAATGAAGTATATATTACCAAATTTAAAATATATAAGTTTAATTTATTAATTTAAAATTAATTCCCATTGTCAAAAACAAATAGCTATTTTTAAAAAAGTAAAAACTATCAAAAGATTGACTTGTATTTATGTCAAATTAAAATTTGAAATTACTTATAATGACCAACATTTTATTATAAAATTAAAATATAATCTAATTATACTTACAAACATTTCAAATTTATAACTCAACACTATAAATTATTTAGATTAAAAAATTTGTTTTCAATTAAAATTTAGTATTTTTCACTATTAACCCAAATATGAAATTTATCAGAAAAACAAAAAAAAATATCAAAACTAAATTTTTATGTCATAATTCTAAATAATATGTATATTTTGTCAAATTAAATATATAAAAGAGTCAAATATTAGATTTAAAAATGGTTCTCCATTAAATGGTGGTAAAATTGTATTTTCTGAAAAATACATTCTTTATCTAAAAAAATGAATTTGTCCGTATATTATGTCTAATAAACATATAATATGGATGTTAAAATTATATGGAATGTATAAAATTTAATGTTCTGTTAAAACTATCCATAACAGCTTTTGAATGGCTAGTTTGGTAAGTCGTGCTACTCTTGAACTCAGAGATTCATGTATCACAAGTTATTGAATTACATTGAAGAAATAACATACTATGAAATCTTGGAGTTTTACATTCTCCCACCATTCAATAAATTGCATCCATTCAATTTTAAATAGTTATTCAAAAATAAAAGGTTAAATATAGAAAAATATCATTGACGAAAACCCACATCAGAAATAGGGTTAATAAAATTTAGTCTTAATAAAAGGTAAAGGGAAATGAAAACTTCACCACCAAATTATGATCTAGATAAGGAGAAAATTGGGGGAAATTAGAGACACAAAATTGGAGAAAAAACGTAAATATTTGCAGGGAGTGATTTGAGGTCATCAATCACAAACAAGTGTAAAATTGAAGGCATCAAATCCATCAATCTATGATTATTTAAAATATTGACAGCCCAACAAAACATATGGTATTAGGATAACACATTTATGGTTTTAAGTTATGTTTCTTAAAGTTTAAAAATTAATTTATTCATAGAATAATAGGAAAAAAACATTCTTGAGAAGTAGAGTTATATCCTTCAACTAATTCCTACCAAAAACTCATCATTCACTGCAAAAGATAATAGAATTAAAAAATATTATATTTATCATAGTCGTCTAGGTCTCCAGAAAGAATTAATTTATAATTCATTTTTCGGATAATTTAAATAAAACTACATTATATAAACCAGGACATCACATATGCCAGTGGTAGGTGATCCACCCTTATCGCCCTTCAGTTGCAGGTTCAAGTCTCAAGGACTTGCTGGACGCAACAAGTTGTCGCCTGATCTCTAGGTTATCCTTTTTATGAAAATACAATAATAATCTCTAGAAATGATTTATCCTTAACAATAGTATCCTATGTAAAACTTAATCAATTCCATCCTTTAGTGTTATCCAAAATACTTCTGTCAAAACTCACATTCCAAAATTTATAAGGAAGGTAAACAAAATGAATATCCTTTTTAACACGTAATAACATGTGAATACCATCATCATGCAATATTTTAAAACATTGTAACTCCCTAAATTTCATAAAACCTTATTGAAAACATTCATGATCCCTTATTCCTTATAGAATACAGGATATACTCCTTCTATCCCAAAATGTTTTAAACTCCATAAATGATGGAATATACAAATCATTAATAAGTTTCAAGGTTTTCAAGAATATCAAATATAAATTATCTAAATCAATAATATATTATTTCAAAACCACTACCTCAGTATCATAGCCATAATATGATTTATCTTTCTCTCATCCATATATTTTCTAAAAAATTTAACCTATTATTGTGTCACTTTTCCTGGTTCCACATAATCTCAAATCGTTAATGAAATAGTATTGTTGTACAATCCTTATATACTGTATAATTATTATAACATGTACATCATTAATATAATACTCAAATGAAACACTACTTTAATAACAACATAAGAAATCTAATCATTCCACTTTATCTTTGGTAGTATCATAACTTGATTATTATCCAATAGCAACATTTGGGCCATACTATGATTATTTGTACATTGATTCGCATAGTGTCCCAATTCTTTCCAAATGAAGCATTGTACATTTGAATCCATTTTCATACCCTGGAAACACGTACTTAGTGTACTTTTCTACAAACATTTAACAAAATCCCATTCCCTTCAAGTATTTAAGAAGGTGATTATTTCAACAATTATCACATATGGGAAAGTCATTCTTTCCCCTCTTCATTTTATCCATATTTATCTCTTCCATCATTTTCCTCTCTTTCATCACTTCAAACCCATCAGACTCATAGAATTATTTACATATCTTAATAACACATGGTACTATTTATTCATATGATGAGAATACTTGGGAGACTATTTCCCTTTTAAATATTGGCATAATACCATTAAATATATTATCCTTATTAATATTTCAATCATTAGTATATATGTAACTCTCATTCCTTATACTAGGTGCCATTTCTAAACAATGGCATACACTAGGTGAATTTATGAATCACAATGCATAGTACCAAACTTGTAAAATAATTAATGAAAATTTGAAATGATTATGAATATAATATATTATCATAAAATGTTTTTTTTGAACAAGTATATAATCTTAAACCCTTAATAATGGCTTGTAATCAAAATTTGAATTATCCTAATCATATCTCTTGGGATTGTCGTAACTAAGAGGGAATCAATGCCCGTTTTCGTGTACCAGGATACCCTGGGCAAGCCCGAAATTCCTTGTCGATGTTTTTACTTCCAGGTACATCTGTGCAAGAGCCACCTCAACTTTCTCATATCCTGACAGGGATATATTGCTTGGAAAATTCAAAAAATCTCTACATTACCAAAATTTAATGAAGTTATTCTATACTAATCCTCAAACTCTTTTTTGGGTAATGTTCTATAATCATATTTTTCTAAATCTCGTATCTATCGTATGTACTAAACTTCCTATAATACCAACTGAAACACACTTACCCAAGAAACCCTGAATCGGTGCATTATTTTAATACATTGGCATGATTACAAGGAATGAAGTCCCGAATTATCGATCTGTTTAGCAATATTGGAAAATAGATTACATACATGGAAGAAACATTACACATTAGAAAATGAAAGACAACATAAATTATCCATTGATAATTCTATTAATCTCCTACAATAACACTGCTTATTATTCATAACACAGGTGTTGGAATCCTTGGAAAGTAAAACATAAGAAAGTGCTGAGCTCATATGCTCGGTAAAGATAACATTATAGTGGAATAATTCAGAAATAAGAATATATGGTTATGGCAATGTATAAGACTAAAACACAAGTCTTTTAAAATTAAAAATCATCTCAATATAAAAAATGTAAATCAAATAATGCCATTTAATTATTCACATGGGTATTCTATTAGTTGAATAATCACATGTAATATCAATAGCCAATTTCATAACGAGGGAATGCATAGTGTCATACTTCATAACCATATAGTCAAGGCCATGTGACAAGTCTACAAATAAATTTTTTTCAAGGCCTTATGCTAAGACACTAGTCTTTCACGTGTGCCCTACTGATACATCGAGGATCCATAGCAGGCTCCACCCATCACTTACTAATTCCAATGAATTAATCATATGAAAGGTTAAAACATAACATAACAATTCAATTTAAAACTATGATATGAAATGTCAAAACTTTATCCATAAACAACGAATGGTATAAAAATAATACATCCATTGTCAAACATATCACAAAACCTTCATTACAATATGGATGATTTGTATCATAATAAATCAACATCAAACCAGTTCAAAATCTACATAATGATATTGACATTTATGAAAATGATTTGTAAAACACATTGAGATAAATAACCCCATTTAATGAAATGATTTAAAAGTCACATAATTTATAAAGGAATATATTTAAAGACATTTTTTAATAAATGTGCCCCTTACCACTTTGAAACTATTGAAAGGAATTATCACATTAAAAACATTCATGTCCATATATATAAATCCTAAAAAACATTGTGAAAACATGGAATTTAATGAGAATGATTTGGAATAATAAATATTTAAACCATTTAAAATTATGATCTAGTTAAATATTCCCTTCCATAAACCTTATTGTATTCATTTTGAAAATAATTTTATGAATCCCAGATGTGGATGATAAATATGTCCCAATAGATACTCATGTAAAAACAACTCGGATAATAATGAGAATTTAAAATTAACCCTTACATTGTATTTTTCCTTAGTCAAGGGTATTCTATCCTCTAGTATAATAGTTAAATAATTATTAATAAATTATAAAGGAACCACATACATAAATAGGATATTATATACAATCTTTCAATATTTCCTTGTTAACAATATTTTTGTAGTATCATTTTTTCGAGTGTTAACCGATTCAATTTTCTTTATATGCATGGTTACATAAGCCATGTTTTCTATGAATAGGATTTGTTTGATTCATATCAAAAATTATATTAAGTTCATAAAAATTACTTTTAATCATAAAATGAAAATTATTCTGTAATGATTACGATGGGAAATGAATCTCATCATGTTCGTGGATACGGTAATCCGTACATATGAATGAGCGACTATATCATTATATTGATGGTGAAATAATATGTAATTGGATTGTATATAATATATAAAAAATTATAAACTTGTTATATTTATTATTAAAATCAATTTCACTCATTATTATACCCATACAAATAATGACGTGTTTGAATGAAACACTACACCACAACGTGGAGATGGTAAGCCTTACGTACACACGTATGGTGAATTTGTCATATATAGGATGGATAAAATAACGAATATGGTTGTACCATATTTATAATAATATCAACGTATGCAGTATATAGTGGATTTATTATTTTGGTCTGGAAAAAACAAAGAAAGAGGAAGTGGAAGAAGAAAAGAACATGAAAGAGTGTGGTGAAATTATTACCACTTTTTAAGGTGTTTCAGTTTAGGATGATCAAAACGGAACCATAGATTGTATTTTTGATAAACTTAAGGACTCTAGGATGATTTGAGAGAAGTTGGGATGATATTTGGGTAGGGTTCGACTGAGCCAAATGGCTTTGAAGGTGTGATTTTGAGAGAAGGGGAGGTGCCCTTTTATAAGATTGGTGAGGGTCACTTTAGGAAAAGATTAAAATACTAATTTATTAGACAATAATATTCGGTTTATAATGGCTCAAAATGAATTGATTTAGATAATTTGGTGTTCATGGGTCAAAATTACCTCAACCAGTAGGTCTTATACAAGTTTAGGTTACCATTTAAATGTTATCATTTTAATTTAACTCTTAGTTAAATTGTTTAACTTTTAACATGTATTCTCGTATTCTTACACTATATGGTTACTAAACTTACACTAAACTTCCAAGAGAACTTCAAGTGGTACGTTAATGACATATATAATACTATTTAATCCCTTTTTACGAACCTTATATTTTTGGGAATATTATATCAACCAATAATATAGTGTTTGTTTTAAAAATTAATTTTTTTTCAATTTTGACTCTATTTGTTATTTTGTTTTTCTGAATGTCATAAAAAACTTATCACTTCGAAAAAATTTATCTATTCAACCCTAACATGTCCTATTAACCTATAAAATTTTTGTATGGTAGAAAAAGTTTTAAATTATATTTATTTTAATATTTATAATACCATTTATTTGATTCTTTCATTAATATTCTAATTTCTGCATCATAATTGTGTCATAATTAAATTTAATTATTTAATGTATAAAAATTATAAATAAAATACCACGATGTAGGAAATCATTTTATCTTTCTAATAAATATTTATAGTTGAATTTAACTTATCTGTAACCCTTTATTAAAAATAGTTTATTAAATAAACATTAAATTTAACAATTTTAACCCTTCTTTATGTAAAATAGTAATAATTGTCCTAATCTAATCCAAGTAGACTTAAATGATCCTATATTATTCATAAGGTTGTTTTCGGTCGAATTATACTTCTCCAGTAGAATTAGGACATGTGTTATGGTATGTATAATATCATTTTATCCATAATTACACTATTATCTTTTAACCGCCGTAAATAAAAGTCAAAAGTTACTATTCAACAAATATTATTTTCTTCTTATTGAACCAAATTTTACGTACTTTTTTTCAACATGTCTCCTTGAGTTTTTAAATTCAACTCAGAGAAGTGGTGAGATTATGTTTTATGCAAATTTTCTAATGCTCTTAAAAGGTGGGTAAAAGACGGTAAAAAGATCAATAAAAATCTATATTTCTAAACTTAATATAAATTGACTCCAGTAAATTAAAATGATAATATATATGTATTATGTATCTATTGTGACAAAAAATAAATTAAAATATAATACCTAATTACTTAAATAAAAGGTCGGTTTTAAATTGAACATATATAGGTATTATGTATCTATTTTGCACTAACCAATACATTATTGAACTCAAATTTCCCAAATAAAAGTCAGAGAAACATATGCCAAGAAAACATTTACAAAATAATAAGTTCAAATAATTCAAATAAAATTACTTTTTTTAAAATACTACATTCAATTTTTAATGGGAGAAACTGGAATTTTCATCAAATTAGAAAATGAATGATCTAATCCAAAATATCCCATAAATGAACATAGTTACCACAACGAGGGGAAATAATATCATTTAATATCAATAAAATTATCAATAAAATATTGTCTTATCATGGAGGAATTATTTATTGGGTTATAGGTTAATTTGTTACAAAAATAATAAATGCTTAAAATATATCTCTAAATAAAATGACTTGAATCTAATGAGTCAAATAATGGTGGAATACCTATAGCCATTTGAAATTAAACATGAATATACCCACAGTGAGTAAAATGATGTGTCTTATTACTTGTGCTGAAAAACTCAAACACAAGCCATTGAGGCGGCCATTAGTGAGTGGAAGATAATGGATATATTTTCAAAGTTACATCTGGATGATCGAGAATAAAACAAACAACTAGTTCTAGCAGATATATTAGTGACATCATCTCTCCTAGAACAGGTTTTAATGAGGATGTTATATAAGAATGCTGAATTTTTCTAAGGGAGAGTATAATGGGAGAAAACCCACCTCCTAGTTAGGTTGTTGATGGTAGTGAAACCCTACTCATTTGTGGGGGTGTAAGGGTGTCGTCTGATATATGAGATGAGATGATGAGGGAATCTCATGCCTCAATTTGGGTAGTTATTCGTGGGATTTTCAAGATTAACTGAGACATGAATAGTCAGTACTAGTTTCTAGGTATGAGGAGATAGATATCAGACTTTATTACTCAGTTTTCCACCTATCAGTAGGTGAAGGTAGAGCACCAGAAACCTACTATGATTCTATATCCTCTTTATATTAATTGGTGATGATATAAGGGCATCACCATAGATTTTGTGATAGGCCTAAAAAGCTCTCCTTGAGGTATAAATGATGTAAGTTTCATGATCAACAAGTTTTCCGAAATTGAAAACTTCCTACCGATCCTTGAGTCCTTTTCTGTTGATGAGTTATGAAGGATTTTTATTGAGGAGATAATGTTACTTAATGGTGTACAACATTCTATCATTTTGGACCGAGATTCCTAGATTGTATCACAATACATGAAGGGGTTATAGATGGAACTATGTTAACATGTTCACTTGAGTGATACATATCACCCTCAGACAGATGGGCAGTCCGATAAGATGATTTGTTTGTTATAAGATATGCTTTGGGCCTGTATTCATGACCATAGAGGTTATTGGGAAAGTAATATTCATCTAGTTGAGTTTTCTTATAGTAAAATATATATGTAAACTATTTAGATCACCCCTTATGAGTCCCATTATGGTTGAATGATTCATTCACCTTTATGATGGATTGAGGTTGCTGAGGCGATTATATTGGGTCCTCAAATCATTTAGGATACTTTAGTGAAAGAAAAATTGATTTAGAAGAGTATGGGTATAGATCATTCTAGAATGTTTTATTAAACCTATCCCTATGGTAGAAATATGATGTTTGATTTTGGAAATTTTTTCCTTTTGTGTGTATCGCTTTGTTTTGGTCATAAATGAATCAGATGTCAGAACTTGTAATCACCTCAGTAGGTTGGGCCTTTTGAGGTAGTGTTGAGAGTTGGGTTGGTAGCCTGTTTTTTTGTAACCATGATGTTACCATAATGAAAATAAAATATTCCATATATCTCATCTACAATATTACCATCTAGTCTTGTCTTATACATTTGACCCTAGTGATATCGAGTTTCAATTTGACAGGTCCTTTGAGGAGAATACAATTCTTATTGTTGATCATAGAACAATGGCTCTTTACGGAATGTTAGTTTTCTAGTCTATGTACAATGGTTGCATGGATGTGTACAAGTAGGGACATAGGAGTGGGATTTTGTTGTATGTGTATTGTGGCTGGATCACTTCTATAAAGATGTCCAACCACCCTCGGAAGGGAATCCCATGGATGAGTTGTTTTATGGATGGGAGGTTTTAATTTCATTTCTATATCAAAAGGTATAAAAAATTTAATTTTTAGGTTAATTCCATCAAATGGAAGTGTGTTTTATGTATATGAGATTAAAGGAGGTCCCGAGGGGGTAAGGGTTTTATTTGCAGCTCTAAGTAACAAAAATGGGGAAGATAGACTTGGATGCACAAATTTTATGAAGCCATGTAATTGAGGGTGCACTTCCGTACAGGGTTACGGTAGTCCGGGATTGAGCCCAAACAGATGGTTGGAACATGGTTGATCAAATTGTGTGCCTATAACTTGTTGGGGTCCCCTTTAAGAAAGACCTATTGCATGGTTGGTGCATGTTTTGGACCAACCGTTCGGCTAAACCGTGCTCAATTCAATTTTGGGTGAAATCACAATTTTTTCCTCCCTTAATGATTTATGGTTTTACAAATTTCTCCCATACCCTTCCAACAGGTTTCTTCTCATATACTTCATGTTTGGTGGGCCTCATCTTCCTTGTAAATAGTTTTGAATATTATCCATTGTTTGTCATCCAATATCTTTGTTGATGAAAGCAACAGAATCTTTTTGGTATGATCAACCATTTACACTCCTTGATTTCTAGGACTCTATTCAATTCATTACACAATTTTGTGAAACATATTTATGACCTATTTTTTGGGGTTTGTTTAAATATTATTATTTATTTTATTTTAGGTTGAGTCAAGGATTGTTATCAGTTGTGTGCAGTTCTACGACTTAGAGGTAAAGATTCTGCTATCTTTTCCACCTTTTTCATTGATATTTGATAATGTGATGTTTTGGTTCTCATCAAAACCTTCTGGAAAAGTTTTTTCATGTAAATTAAATTCATTATAATGTTTTTACATATTCAGAGTGACCATAGCATGTAGTGAAACCCAACTACGGGTTTCTACCGTGTCTTTAGACGCCTCTTTTGGTGTTCCATCTGAAATGTCCTAACATGCCTTATTCCATGAGTGAGGTCCCACCTTGGTTTAACATTTTTAAATTGGGTGATGAACCATGAATTGGATCCTTTCAGTAATAAAAATTCTTAATTATAATTTTTGGTCCATGATCATATGGCATATGCCAAATGGACATGATTTCCAATATAATCTCTCCCTACTTAGCCAATTTCTTTTTATCATTACAATTTTTATAGTGTTTCTTGTAACCTACAACTTACCCATGTGATTATATATGTGTTATTCCATGTTCCATTTGCTCTTTCATCATTTAACATTTATTTATTAAGCCTTATTTTGGATTTTATTGATTTTCATGCTTTGTTAAGAACATGATCTTAGAATATGTAAATTTCATTCATGACATATGATTAGAAGCATGCTTGTTCCTTGTACCTATGATTGTACATTATTTATTATGAACGTGTTTATTACTTAATAATTTTTTAGAGGATTAAGTTATATGTGATTCCATAGAAATCATTTTTGATTAAGATAAATGATTACATGTAATCATTTACAAGTTGTAACATGTTTTTAATTCCCCATAACAAAGAATGATCTAATTAGATCCCTGATGTTTGAATCATGAATGTACCATTTTTTGTTATCTTAATAAGCTTGTGTAATTGATATTAATAATTGATGGAATGTGAATAATATATATGGATTTCCATTTTATGACCCTTGATTTATATGGATCACATGATGCAGGTCAAAGGAGAACATGGGACACATATTAAGGATTCCCATGATGGAGTCATCGTGCTCGGATGGTTACAACTGGACGTGCTAGGAGCGATACATTGTCTTTATAGATATGAGCTGCCTGAGTGGGTTTTTATATTCTTCAGTGACACCAATTCTTGAGGTAAGTATCCAAGGATATAACTATTGGATAAATGGATATTCAATGCCTTGAGCGATACAAGGTACCCTATGAGAGATACATGGTACAGACTCAGATTCAACATCCCTATGTAACTTAAGGGATGTCATATGTGTTTCCTTGGATGGACTCGGTGGTATCGGGTTATTGGATGTTCCCATTGTGTCCCATGGGATTTGGTTTATATTTCATTGGTTAGGATCAGGACTCCCCATATGGATTTTACCAAATAACTGATTAATTGGTTGTTCATATTAGATTAATCCCTCATTGTTATCATTATGAGCTTTCTCATTCACATATGATTCTTATCATTTTCATATTACAATTATTTTACAATGAAAATGTATTGTGACCTACAAGATAAAGCACAAGATAGGGGTCTTCCACTTCTTCTACAATGGTTGGTTTATTTATATTTTAATTATGCACATATTATGACTTCCACATGTACCATGTTCAAGCTTCCAACATAGGCTGAACCATGTGATATGGGAGGAGTGTCCTCTTAGGAAGACATACCAAGTTATTGTTATTTATTTTGGGTATTTCCCTGCATCTATTATATATGAAACCTCTCCATATATCTATTTCCAAAAATGGAAAGGTCTAGAAGAAGTGGTCTCTTTCCTACTAAATTTTATATGTAAAACACTTCTAGAGAACTATTTGGTACCCAATTAGACTTTATAATTTGAGGATTGGATAAAGGGAAGTGATCTACTTCTGATAATTTTTCCCTTGCTGAATAGGATAAATATTTGGGGGAAAAGGAAAAGTCCAATGCTTGAGAAGTTGTGTAGAAATTTTTGGCCATCTGTCATTTTTTTCAATATAATTATGTATATTCTTTGTTTCCCCTATTCCCGAGTACACTCTTATATAGACACATGACAAGGATATAATTTTTTTTATATATTATTGATACTTACTTCCACTAGTTTCTTATTTATATTTCATGGTTTATTACATTACATCTACTTCTATCTAATTATCATATTTTATATCGATATTTACTATTTTGTATTTATTTCTATGATGCCTTCAATCTATGAGGGAATAGTCTCCCCACAGAAACACCCCAGGCCCTCACTACTAGTCCCCAACCTCTGGATTTTAGGGAGATTAATTTAAGGTATTATAGCCATTATATCAAGGAACCTATTGAGTGGCACCTTGGGTGGGATGCAACAAATTCCTATTTAGCACTCCCAATTTAAACTATTCTTTATAACCTGTGGAAAATAGAACATAATATAGGGCGATATTTAATGCTCAATAAGGGTGAATAGATGAGATATATAAGAATAACACAACATAATGGTATATGAACATGATAAAAAAAATTGATGATCATATAATGCATATCAAGTATCCTAAACATGAGTCATGGAATATATATTGGTAGATCATGAAACATGAATCATAAATTAATCAAGATCATAATCCATGATAGAGATACGTTAGAATATGATATGTAATTCTAGAATACACAAAAAAAAATAAAAATCTAATGGAAAGGCTAGCTACCAAGGCATTCATAACATGTTAGGATTGAAATGACCATAAGGATACCAACAATGGTATTGGGTTGGACACCAATGTACCCACCATTATTTTTTGGGGATGACCACATATGTACCCTCATTTTTAAGATTGGGATGACCACCCATGTACCCTCTTTAATAGTCTTAGGATAACTACATCTGTACCCTATAATATCATAGATAATTTATCTTTACCAAATTTATTTGAAGGAGATATTGGCCCAACATATCACATAATATAATCATATATATATATATGTGTGTGTGTGTGTGTGTGTGTGTGTGTGTGTGTTCCACATGATAAAAACATGCATTATATCAAAAACCATAAAAGGAGACGTGTTTCTTAAAAATATTAACATAACCCATGAAACGAAATGGATATCATAAATATTTATTCAGATTATAAAATATGAAAATAAGATAGGATTAATAATCATTTAATCATAGAATAACCCACTGAATGAAGTGGGTTTCATAAGTGTTTTAACATGGTATAACCCATGGAAGGAAAACATGTTTCATAAAAAAACATTTCATATTGAACATAAACCATTCAAAGAAATAATAAGAATTGTTTCCTTGTTTTATATCCCTAGTAATCCATAAAATATATCAAAGTATGTCATCTTAGATGTAGAAGTATTTTGAAAGGTAACTTAAATAATTTCTTAATGAAAATAAATATTCTTTGAAACCCACTTTTATATGACAAGAAATAAATATTCAAAATAAATTTATTTAGAAAACATATTAAAACCACATGAAGTGATTTTTAAATACAATATAAATAATTTCATGATGAAATTATGCTTTCATGAATGAAAATTATTTTTAAATCATAAAACATTTTTAAAAACATTTTTTTAAAATAACTTAGAAAAAATATAAAAGAATATTTCAATCCTTTTTTAAATTATTCTTAAATTATAAAACTTATAAAAAATCATAAATATAATGTTAATATATCTTTTGAAAACATTTTTTATATTTTATAGAAGACATGGTTTTGGAATAAAATAAATTTCCGATCAAATGTGGAAATAAGGTCGTATTTTATTAAAAAATCCTCATTTATATTATAATCCAATGTGTGGGAAAAGGGTACCATTACTTGAATATATCAATAATTACCACATGATAAAAACATTAATGTGATTTATTTATATATGGAACATAATATTTCATCAATTGAAGCATTCTAATGAAAAATCCTAATAAAAAATGAGATTATAGCCACAGTCTCTTACAACTTTGGTATAATTGAATAAAACCCCCATGAATGTATAAAAATAAATTAATACTATGATTTCAGGGAAAAAAATTATTCATGGTAAAACATGTCAAATGGGATGTATAAACACCGCATAAAATAATATTGGTGTATAACATAACAAGTTTCTCAATGAAGTAAAATTAAGACATTATTATGTTACCTCTTTGGTAATATTTAAACTATAAGCCCATGAACGTGAGATGCTCAAAAAGATTTTTAAATAAATAAATTAGTATAATATTCATAATATACATTAATGGGATTTATATTAACCAAATTGTAGAAATTTGTGGTTAATATTGAATGTGTCTCGCAAAAATAGCGGGAATGTACATCCCTTACTACTTGAGTAACATTTAAATTTTAATCCCCATGAAAGAATAACATAAATTAAAACATTTCATATAATAATAAAATGTTAATTCACTATAAATAATTTTTTTTGGTTGTATATAAACCATAAAAATTTAGTGGGTGGTTAATATTCCATGTATCTCATGGATATAAAAAGTGAGATGATATTCCACCACCTTAAGTATTGACTCTCTTCATACTCGTTCAAACCACCAGTATAATAAATATAAAATTATTATACATCTATAACATAAAAATAAAAATATATATAATGATATATATTATTTACCTATGAATTTGTATTACAATTTTATTAATAATTCAATTTTATTGTTACCTTTTGGGTATAATGGCTATGTTTTTCATGTATGTTTTGACTTGTAATTCGTTGTCTAATAACATACATCATGATTTCATTATTTAGTTAATGATAAACCTGAAATGAATATATATATATATATATATATATTCATCATAACTTTATTTTTAATAATATATAAAATATATAAATAGGAAATGAGACACACCATTCATAGAGAATGTAGGTCATGCATACACATGAGTGTTGTTTCCATTTTATAATCATATTAAAAGGAAGAAAAGTATAAGATGAAATATAATTAATTAATAAATTTTATATCTTATATATTTAATAAATTTATTAAATCCACCATTAATACAATCTCTGTAATTATTAAATGAATAACATTGTTTTTCTAGGAGGTAGTCTCCCATACACAATAACGATGTTATCATATTCCCAAAAAAATAGAATGCATGAAGGTGTGAGTGATATAAAAAAATACATAATAATAATAAAATATCAAAAATAATTTATATTGTATATAAATTATTAATCCATAATTATTCTAATCCATGAGATGTGTTAGTGGACGAAATAAGGACACTGGTTCGTGAGACGGTAGTCCGCCATAGACAGGAAAACTGATTGTGCTTCTCAATTGATAGAAGTGTGTGAAGTTGTAAGTCATAAATTTAACAAAAAAAATATAAATATATTGAATATATTTATTGTTTTATATTATAATTATATGTGTTTGAGGAAGAAATAATACAAGAAATCTTATTGTCGAACATTGCATCTTATTCAGGTATCTCATCTTTTTTAACACTAAAAGACATACTTGCTTAGATTTATGAAAAAACTAATGATTATTTGATTAAGGGAGAGAATTTGTGAATATATTTAGACATTTATAGGATAATAAAGAGGGATTGAGAGGTGTTTATAGAGGAGGAGAGGGGTGGCCTTTTATACGGGAGTTGAGTGGAAAACATGGAAATTTTTTAAATAGATTATTACACCAATGTTTTTTCTATGAAAAATGATTCAAAATAGGTCATATGATAACCTTATAAATTATAATGTCAAAATAGGCCTATAAAATATTTTTTGGAAATATTTAGGATCATTTTTATAACTTAATATCTATGTTTAACCATTAAGTAATCTTGTTCACACCTTAATCATCGTAATTAGTTATTAAATGATTCCACCAATCAATTTAGTTAAAAATTATGTTATCCTTATCATAAATTATAAATTATGATAATTAAAAATATTTCATCAATTATTCCAAATTACAATCAATGAATTGATATAAGTTAATTCAAAATTACTCAATAAACGTGATGATAAATCATGTTTTTAGAGAGAAATGTTCGTAACATAGATCTTTTTTAACATCCAATTTCAATGTGAAATTGAATAAAATAAATTAAATCAGAATAATTTATGTATTAATTATCTAACTATAGTTTAAAAAAAATATATAATATATTTTACCTATATAAATAAATTTTATGAAAAGGTAGATATCTATAAAAATTCATTAATTTTTAAGATTCAGTAGAAAAATCAAAATTCTCAGAAAAATTCCAAAGAATCACCCCAAGATATTTTTTATATTAATATTGTAATTCCCTGACCCCATAATACCAGATTTGGTGCATTATTTTAATACATTGTAAAAATTATAAGGAATCATGTCTCAAAGGACTTATCAATTTAGTAGTCTTGGAAAATATATTGCATACATGAACGTTACATTTCAATTTCAAACATAAAACACATCATAGACAGTTCTTTGAGAATTAAATTACTCCCACTTTCTTAACCATTCTTATCAATCATAATACACATCTTGGAATCATCGTAATATAAGACATAAGAAAGGGGTGAGCTCAGATGCTCAAAAAGGGTAAATAATTTAGCGGAAGCTATAAACTTTTAAGGCAATTTGTATAATAAAAATAGAAGCCTTTTTAAGTGTAATGTTGAACATACTATGGAAAAATTAAATCAAACATCCCCATAAAAACATGCACATGTATATTAAACTATTCGAATAATCACATGTAATAACTAATTTCATAATGAGGGAATGCCTAATGTCGGACAACATTACAATATAGTCATGGCCTTGTGCCATGACTATAAAATAAATTTTTTGTCAAGGACTTGGTTAAGGAATTAGTTTGTCTCCTTAGACCTACAGATGCATTGAGGTGCCATAGAGGGCTCCACCTGTCACTTAATAAGTCCAATGAATTCCTCATATGAAAAAGGTGAAATATAACTTAAACATTCATATTAAAACTAGCATAAGAAATGTCAGTACAATAACCATAAACCAAGAATGGTTTAAAAATATAAAATTCACTATCACACATATAATAAATCATTAAATATAATATGGGATGTTGTATTATAATAAATCCACCTCAATCAAGAATAGTATCTAGTAAAAGATGCTGACATAGTTTAAAATGACCGGTGAAACTTTTTGAGAGAAATATCCCTTTTTATAAAATAATTTTAAAGTCACATATTTATAAAGTAAGTAATTTAAAAGAGATTTTTGAGTCAAAGTTTCCATTACCAATTTTAATCTTTTTAAAATAATTTTCATTTCAAAATAATTTTGTCTATATAAATAAATCTATAAAATCATTTTTAAAACATGGACATTAATTAAAAGGATTTAGAATGATAAACCTTTAAAACATTTTATATGATGATATAGTTAAATTGACCCTCCCATGAAACCTTAAAATTTACATTTTGATATTTTTTTTGAAATATTGGTATCGAAGATAAATATTTTCTAGTATATATTTACAAATAAACAATCTCGGATAACAATGAGATTGAGGAAATAACCTTTACCTTGCAATTTACATTGGTCGAGGGTATGTTTAACCTACTGTATAATTACTAATGTATGTTATTAAATTATAACAGAACTATATTCATATTTATTATATCATTCATGATTCATTTATGACTTTATACTATATATTTAATAATGATTTCCATGATAAATTAACCTTTGGTGTAGTAATCGCTTTCTATAACATACACGTTTTAACTTGTTATTTTTTATCGTATCATTTAGATCATGGTTTAAGTACTTACAGAATATAATACTTGATTTATATATCATATATATTTAGAATATAAATATTTATAATAGATATATAATGAAATGGAAGGCACCGTTTATGGAGACGGTAGGCCATACGTACGCATAAACATTGTTCCCATTTTCATATCATATTGAACGGATGTAAGTGAATAAGATATATGTAAGTACATACATATATATATATGTATATATCTCTATTAAAATTATTATCTCAAATATTACATACTTATTGATAATATATATTTTTATAACTATCACTGAATGGTGAACGTGGGAATGAATCTCATCGCTTCGTGGAGATGGTAATCCGTACGTACGCACAAGCGACAATATCAATATATTGATGGTGAAATAGTCTGTAATTGGATATAATGTCATATATAATGAATAATTAACATGTTATATTTATTATTTATATAATTTATACTCATTATTATACCCATCCAAATAATGAAGTGTTTGAATAACAAACTACAACAGACGTGGAGATGATAACCCGTACGTACAAACATATGGTGACTTTGTCATTTATAGGATGGATAGAATAAAAAATATGGTTGTACCATATTTATAGTAACATAAAATTATTTAGGAGGTACTGGAGTTATTATTTTGTTTTGGAAACAACAAATAAAGATGAAATAGATGAAAAAAAGAACTTGAAAGAGGGTGGTGAAATTACTACCTCTTCATCGGGTGTTTCCTTTTGAGTTGATCAAAAGGGCTCCGTAGGTTGGGTTTCTGACCAAATTAAGGACTATAGGTTAATTTTAGTGGATTTGTGAGGATATTTGGTCATGGGATGGAAAATCCAAATGGCTTGGGAGGTGTTATTTTTAGATAAGGGTAAGTGCCTTTTTATAAGAGAGGTGAAGGGAACTTTAGGAAAAGATGGATATATTATTTTATAATAAACTCATTTTCAGATTCTAATTTCTCCAAAATGACTTATTGAGAGGCTAAGGAGAGGATGATTCAGAAACCTCTTATCCAATAATTTGTATACAGGTTTGGGTCACCATATAAACCTTATCATTTAGATTTAACTCTTAGTTAAATAGTTTAACTTTTACCATGTATTCTTGTATTATTATAATAATTGGTTAATAAACTTACAATAAAATCCCACGATAACCTAAAGAGGTTAATTAATGATATAAATATCATTATATAAGTTATTTTGAAGATTCTTAGATTTTTAGTACTATTATATAATTTAATAATTCAATATTTATTTTAAAAACTCATTTATGTCAATTTTGACACTATTTAGTATTTGGTTTTTGTGAAAGTCATAAAAACATTATTAATTAAAAGAAAATACATGTAATTAATCCTAACATGTTAGGATAATTTAGTATCATTATAATAATATTTGTTTACACCTATTTACTAGATTTAACCTTCAACCATGGTAAATAAAATATTTACTTATGTAAATATTCGTTGTCTAAATATAAAAGTTACCAATTTTCAAAATTTGGACCACATTTTTCGAAATTAGGAATCCATTTTTTCAAATTCAAATCACATAAGTGGCATAAATTATTTTTAAATTAATTCTCGTTGTCAAAACCAAAAGTGTTTTTTAAGAAATAATAACTATCAATAGATTTCCAATTGTTTATATCCAGTTTAAATGTAAAATTACATTCAATGACCTAAATTATATAAAATGATAAAAATATAATATAATTATAATCTAAACCCAGTAAAATTAATAATTTGACACTATAATTTATATCTATTAAAAAAGTTTTTTTTCATTAAAATTTACTATTTTCACTATTCACAAAAATATGAAAGTTATCAGAAAATTACCAAAACATTAACCAAACTAAAATTTTATGTCCCAATTCTAACGAATAATTTAATTTAATTAAATATAATATATGGAAGTTTTGTATATTTGTCTTAAATATGTTCTCCATTAAATGGCGGTAAAATTACATTTTTTTATAAAAAATGTCTTTTATCTGAAAAAAATAATTTGTTCTTATATTATGTCTATGAAACAGAAAATATGGATTCTAAAATTATATGGAGTATATAAAAATCAAAATTAAGTTAATATTATTAATAACTTCTTTTTGAACGAAAAATTTGGTAATTCATGTTCTGCTCACACTCGGTGTTGTGTGTAACACAAGTTATTGAATTACTTTGAAGAGATAATGTACTATGAAATCTTTGAGTGTTAAATTATCCCCTCCTTTAATAAATTTCTTCCTCGTAATTTGAAATTTTTCTTCAAAAGTAAATGGTAAGAAATAGAAAAATAACTTTTTGGAAAACCCACTTCGGAAACTGGGTTAATAAAATTTATTCTTAATAAGAGGGAAAGGGAATTGAAAAAGTCGCCACCAAATTATGATCTCTGTTAAGATAACATTGGAGAAAATTAGAGACACAGAATTGGAGGAAAAACATAAATATTTATAGAGAGTGATTGAGGTCATCAGTCATAAATATGTGTACAATTGAGAATCTCAAAGACATCAATCTATGATTCTTTAAAATATCATCGATTCAATAAATCATAAGGTATTAGAATAACACATTTTTTGTCTTATGATCCCTTAACTAGAGTTTAAGAATTAATTTTTTCATGGAATTAGAAGAATATATATATATATATACTTGACATGTATATTTTCATCCATCAACTAATTCCTACCACAAACTCATCTTTCACTCCAAAAAATAAAAGAATTCAATAATATTTTTTTTATCTTAATCATATAGGGTTCCAAAAATAAGGAATTTATAATTTATTTGTCAGAATATTTCTTAAAACTCCATTATACCTACCAGGACATCACATATGCATGTGGTAGGTGAAACACACTTGTCACCCTTCGGTTGTGGGTTCAAGTCTTGTAGCCTAGCCGGATACGATGGGTTGTCACCTGACCACCGGGATTTCCTTTTTATAACAATAAAAATTAATCATAAGAAATGATTTAACCATAAAAATAGTATCTAATATAAATATTAATCTATTATAACCTATATACTAACCCAAAATACTTCATTCCAAATTCACAGTCCAAAATTTATATGGATGGTAAACACAATGAAGATTCATTTTCCCACGTAATAACATGGAAATAACTTTATATTGTATTCTATGAAAACACAGTAACACCTTGAATTATCATAAAACAATATTGATTACATTCATGCTGCCTTAATCTGTATTGAATACTAGATATACTCTTTATATACAAAAATGTTGTAACTCCAACAATGATGGAATATAATAACCATTAATCAGTTTCAAGGTAGTCAATAATATCCAATATAATTTATCAAAATTAATAATATATTATTGATAAAATCAATACCTTAGTATCAAAATCATTTCATGGTTTATATTTGTCTCAAACATATATTTTCCTGAAAAAATTAACCTGTTATTGAGTCACTTTTCTTGGTTCCACACCATCTCAAGTCCTTAATGAAATAGTATTGCTGTACAATCCTTTTATAATTTATAATTCTTATAGCATGAAAATCATTAATACAATACTCAAATGACACAATACATTAATAACAACATAATATCTATAATCATTCATCTTCATCTTCAGTAGTATCATAACATGATTATTATCCAATAGCAACATTAGGGTATACTATATTGATTTGGACATTGATTCACGTAGTGTCCCAACTCCTTGCAGATGAAGCATTGTACATTTAATCCATTTTCATACCCTTATAATTGGGTACTTGGTGTCCTTTTTCCACACTAATAAAAATATCCCATTCCATTCAAGCAATTACCAAGGTGATTCTTTCCATAGTTATCAAATATTGGAAAATCCTTCTTTCCCCTATTCCCTTTATCCATCTTTCTCTCTTCCATCCTTTTCTTCCCTTACTTCTATTCAAATCCATTGGACTCAAAGAATTATTTACTTATCTTATTAACACATGATACTATTTATTAATATAATGAGAATATAATGGAGACTATTTCCATTCTTAGTATTGTATTAATACCAAGAATGATATGATCATTTTTAATCTTTTGATCATGCGTATTGTTGGAATTATCATTTCATCAACTAGGCACTATTTCTAAACAATGGAATACACATGGTTGGTTTATGAATCAAAATGCATAATTCCAAACATATAAAATACCTAACATAAATTAAAAAGATTATGCATATTATCTGTAGTCATAAAAAGTTTTCTTTGAAGAAATATTTACTCCAAAATCCATCATAATGGCTTGTAATGAAAATGTGAATTTTATAAGGCATATCCCACGGGAGTGTCGTAACCAAGAGTGCATCAAGGCACGTTGTCCTATACCAGGATACCCCAGGTCAAGCCTGAAACCCCTTGTCATATTTTTCTCTCTTAGGTACATATGTCCTAGAGCCGCCTCTACCTTCTCATATCTAGAAAGTTATGTTTATCGTGGAAAATACACAAAACCTCTGCAATACCAAAATTCTTGGAAGTTCTTCTATACTAATCCTTAAAGTTTATCTTTGGGTAATGATCTCTAGTAAGAGTTTATATAAATATATTTCCATGGTTGTTCCTAAAATACCTCTGATACCAACAGCAACGCCCCGACCCCAGAAGCCTTGATTCAGTTCTTTATTTTAATACATTGGCATGATTACAAGGAATCATGTCCCGAAGGACATAACAATTAAGAATTCTTGGAAAATAGATTATATACATGAATGTTACACTTCAATTTCAAACATAAAACACATCATAGATAGTTCTTTTAAAAATACATTATTCTCGTTATCTTAAATATGCATATCAATCATAATAAACATTTTTGAATCCTAGGAAAGTAAAACATAAGAAAGGGGTGTACTTAGATGCTCAATAAGGGTAAATAATTTAATAAAGTTATAAACATTTACGGAAATATGTGTAATAAACATAACATCCTTTTTAAACATAATCTTGAACATAATATGGAAAAATTAAATCAAACATCACCATATAAACATGCACATGGATATTCTACTATTCGTATAATCACATGTAATTACTAATTTCATAATGAAGTAATGCTTAACATTGGACATCATTACCACATTGTCAAGGCCTTGTCCCAAAACTAAATATAATTTTCATTCAAGGCCTTGTGCCAAAGCCTTAGTTTGTCTCATGAGACCTACTGATGCATCAATGAGCTATTGCGGGATCCTCCCATCACTTACTAAGCCCGCTTCATTTTTAATATGAAAAATTTGAAATATAACATAATCATTATTTTTAAAACTAGCATACAAAATGTGAATACATTAACCATAAACCAGGAACGGTATAAAAATAGAATATTCCTAGGGACACATATCATAACTCATTAAATAAAATATGGTATATTGTATTATAATAAATCAACATCAATCAAGAATAATATCTAGTAATGGGTACTGACATAATTGAAAATGATCAGAAATTTTTTTGAGAGAAATATCCCTTTTTGTAAATTATTTTAAAGTCACATATTTAAAAATGACGTAATTTAAAAGTGATTTTTGAATAAATGTGTCCCATAACACTTTGAAACTTTTGAAAATAATTATAATTTCAAAAAATTCATGTCCATATAAATAAATCCTTAAAATCATTTTGAAAATGTTAACATTAATTAAGAGGATTTTGAAAGACAAATTATTAAAACATTTAAAATAATGATATAGTTAAATAGACCCTCCCATAAAACCTTAAAATATTCAATTTGAAGATATTTTTAGGAAATATAGGTATCAATGATAAATATGCCCCAGTAAATACATACCCATAAACAATTTCTGATAATAATGAGATTGAGGAAATAACCCTTACCTTGCACTTTCCTTTTGTCAAGGGTACGTTTAGCCTCCTATATAGTGACTATAGTATATTATTAAATTATACCAGAACCATAATAATATTTATTATATCATACATATTTCATTTATGACTTTATACTGCCCATTTAATAATGATTTCCATGTTAAATTAACATTTTGGGTAATAATCGCTTTCTTTATCAAATGTGTTTTAACTTGTTATTCATGATCTTATCCTTTATATCATGATTTAAATACTTGAAGAATATAAAACATGATTTATATATCATATATCTTTTGAATATAAATATTTATAATAGATAGATATTGAAATAGAAGGCACCATTTATGGAGACGGTAGGCCGTATGTATGCATAAACGTTGTTTCTATTTTGGTATCATACTGAACGGATGTAAGTGAATAAGATATATTAAATTACACACACACACACACACAGATATATACATTTACAGTTGCATTATTATGTAATATATTATATACTTATTATTAATATATATATTTTATTATCATTGTTGAATAGTGAACATGGGAATGAATCTTATCGCATCGTGTTGACAATAATCTGTACGTACGCACGAGCGATAATATCATTATATTGATGGTGAAATCATATGAAATTGGATGGTATATCATATATTGAGAATCATTAACATATTATATTTATTATTTACATCAATTATACTCATTATTATTCCAATCCAAATAATGAAGTGTTTGAATAACAAACTACACCTCAACGTGGAGACGGTAAGCCGTACGTACACACGTATGGTGACTTTGTCATTTATAGGATGAATAGAGTAAATAATATGGGTGTACCATATTTATAGTAACATGACAGTATCTATGAGGTATTTTAGTTATTATTTTGGTATGGAAACAACAATGAAAGAGGATCTAGAAGAAAAAAAGAACTTGGAAGAGGGTGGTAAAATTAATACCGCTTCTTCGGGTGTTTCCATTTGAGTTGATGAAAAGGGATCCATAGGATGGATTTATGATCAAAGTAAGGACTATAGGATTATTTGAGTGATTTTGGGATGGTAATTGTTCAGGTATTGGCCAAGACAAATGGATTTGGAGGTGTTATTTTGAGAGAAGGGGAAGGGACATTTTATAAGAGAGGTGTGGAGTACATTAGGAAAAGATTAAAATATTATTTAATAATAAAATAATATTCTATTTCTAATGGATAAAAAATTATTTATTTAGATCCAAATGTGGGTATGGGTAGAAAAACTCTCGATAATAGGTTTTATATAGTTTTGGGTCACCACATTAGTGTTAACATTTATATTTAACTCTTACTTAAATTGTTTAAATTTTAGCATGTATTCTTGTATTATTATAATAATTTGTTAATGAACATACTATAAAATGGCAAAAGAACCTAAAGTAGTTCATTAATTACATAAAAATAATTATATAAGTTATTTGGAAGAATATTATATTTTTAGGAATATTATATAATTTATTAATATAATATTTGTTTTAAATACTCATTTATGTCAACTTTGACACTATTTAGTATTTTGTTTTTGTGAAAGTCATGACAACATTATTACTCATAAAAAAATACATTGAATCAATTGTTACATGTCATATTAACCTATAAAACTCTTGTATGTTATAAAAACTTTGAAATTATATTTATTTTTATATTTATAATACCATTTATTAGATTTTTCATTAATAAGGAAAATACTGCATCATTATTGTGTCATAAATAAATATACTTATTTTATGTGTAAAAATTATAAATAAAATATCATCATGTATAAAATATTTATTTCTTTCAAATTTATATTTATAGTATAAGAGATCAATTATATAACACCATATAAAAAATGTTTTACTAAAAGATACATGCTTTTGTTATTTTTGACTTTAGTTTAGATTAATTAATATAAAATGTCATTATCACTCTCAAGTGGCTCCATGTTGTCCAAAAATAGACCCAAGGATTCCCATTGTCGGACATGTATCATCCAATAGGAATACAACACATGATATGGTATTTTAATATTATTATAATAATATAGGTTTACCCTTATTTATCAGATTTTACCTTTTACCATGGTATATAAAATATTTACTGATGTAGATATTCGTAACATCTAAAAATAAAAGTAACATATTTAAAAAATTTGTACATCCTAATTACAAATATAGAATCCATTTTTCCAAATTCAAAACCCATAAGTGATAGAAATTAATTTAAAATAAATTCCCGATGTCAAAACAAAAAGCGTGTTTTAAAAAATAATAACTATCAAAAGAATGACACCAGTTTATGTCTAGTTTAAATGTGAAATTAAATCCAATGACATAATTATATTAAATTATAAAAATATAATCTATTTATCATTTAAAACTATTAAAATGTATAATTTTACACTCTATGTTATTTTGATAAAAAAAATTTATTTAAAATTTACACTTATAACTATTCATCAAAATATGAATGTTATCAGAAAAGTACCAAAAATATCTCCAAACTAAAATTTTTATTTTTATATTGTAATGAATAATTTAATATTATTAAATTGGCTATAAAAAAGTGTCAAATATTTTTTTTAAAATAGGTTCTTTATTAAAAAGATGTAAATTTAAATTTTTTAAAAAATACTCCTTTTATCTAAAAAAAATTGTTCTTATGTTATTTATAAGATACACATAATATGGATTCTAAAATTATATGGAGTATATTAAATTCAAATTTCAGTTAATACTATCCATAACATATTTTTGAACGGCTTGTTTGATAAGTCGTGGTGTGCTCGAACTCGGTGTTGTGTGTTACTCAAGTTATTGTATTACCTTGATGAGATAACATACTATGAAATCTTGTGGTGTTAAAAATATTACAATAGTGTTGTTTAATTTTTTGAATCTATTTTCTAATATTATTATAATGTATTTTTAAAATGTGTCTTTAATAATGGGGATAAAAAATATCTTTTTTGATAAATATATTTTTCAAGTGTAAAGTTAGATTTATTCTTATCCCTCGTCTAGGAAACTCATTGGATGAATGTTAAAAAGGAAATTACCTATATACTATATCAATTTAATTAAAATAATTCCACAAATTTTTTTTTAATTAATTTATTTATGTAAAGATTGTTTGATTACATAAAAATAATTTTCCAAGAAATGATTTCCAATATATTCAAAAGGGTTTTATTTTAATTTCTAATTAATTAGTCACTAAATAATTATGATTATATTAATACAAAAACAGTTTTTTCCTAATTTTATTAATCCTATTAATGAACTCCACTTCAATGGATTAGTGAAAATTATTTTATTAGATGATAATATTTTAATAGTATTTCATGTTTCATTTAGACACATTGTGGTGTATAACTCAAGCTAAACATACTGTATTATGTTACATAGGATAAGAAAGTGTTGCGTGTAGTGAATGATTAAATTGGATTTTTTGGTAGACAAATATGAACTTGTTTTTTGATATAGTGCATGGTTATCTTCTTGTTTCATGTAATGGAAACCAAACATAGTACTTTCATATAACAAAATCGACATTCAGTGTTCCATTTAACGAAAAATATAAAAATATTAAATTAATTAAAAGAAAAAATATTTTCCAAAATATTGGAGTGTTACACATATCATATCAAACCTTGATGAAATTTATAGATTCTCAATTATCCTATAAAGATAGCATCATAATCTCTATTGTTTTCTGATCCCACCTCTAATACCAACTATAGAACCTTACTTGTCCCACAGTCTTCGGTACATTCGTAAAAACAATATAGTTTACACACTATCTTTGATACACAACCTTAATAACAAGGCATTTATAAAATAATGAAACATTTACATTCTAAGGCCCTTTTATGTTTATAGATTTAGTGAATTACAATTAATATGTAACTAGTTGTTCCCATGTTATTTGTATCAAATGAATATTTGTCCCACAGTATATGAAACTACATAATATATAAAAATTCTTCAATATCTTCCATAAATCCTTCACAAAATATACTCATCTTGAAATACATTATGTACACCTATTCATCATAACCTAAGAAAATGGAATCATAATAAAGAGACAGGTAAAAATCTCATAACATAATCCTATAGAGAATAACTTAGATCTTAAACCTATTGTAATGTATAGAATTACATATTTGAATAAAAATTGTATGGAAACATTAGTTGATACACTTGAGTTTGGAGTGCATAATATAATGATTCATAACATCTTTTAAATATGGAACAAACATTAGTATATAATAACATAATTTCAGGAGCAACTATATAAGTAACAATAATTATGAAAAACTAAAATTTATTCGTTAATAATTTTATCATGAGATATAACCATTCGACCAATGCATTGGAGCGTGATATATGAAGGAACCCATAATTATTTTTTACATAAATTTGTCATAATAAATTATTCAATCATCATATCATAAGGAACCCATTGAATGAAAATGTGTTTCATTCAATACCTAAAAAACATGTAGAAATAGATTATACCTCATTCATCACATGGTAAAGAACCCACCTAAATTGTAATTTGTTATATAACCCTTTAAAATAATTCTCAATCTCAAAAACAACATTACAGACCCAATTAATATAAATGATTATCCAATGACACTATGTAACATTCTCATTAAATACACTTCAATAAAAATTTTGATGTATAAAGTATCTATATTATATGGCTAAAAGTTACTATTTTTTATTACTAATTTTACTATATTAATAGATGTACTCCACCAAGGTGAATACACTTCAATGATAGAAATATAATATATAGTATTAAAAAAAGGGATAGGAAGACAAAAAACACCTATTCGTAGGGAGTGGTCACGAAAGTGAAAGGAAATTATGGATCATGTATTTTATTTAATGGTAATTACAAATAAATAAAGATAAATAAACTGGATTGTATATTTAATTAATATCCTTGTTCAATAATAAGATATATGGAATGATAATTTCATATTTTAAAAATAATAATTTTATGTTTTTTTAGAAAAATCACTTTACTGATGAGATATATCCTTTTTATTTTAAAATTGTATTTTTATAAATATTTTATAAATTATGGGGAATAATAATTTCCACTAAAAACATAATTTTATAGGGAAATGATTTATATAAAACAAAAATGTTTGTGGAATGATATATAAAAATGGAATATGTTAAAAAGTTATACTTTTCATTTATTGGTGAAATTGACCCATATATAAAACATTAAAGAATCCCTTAACACTTTAAATGAATTCCATGTATTATTAAATAACCATAATAAATTACAGATTCGTAGAAAAGGTCATTGGAAAGAATAATCCAAATAATGTTTACAAGGAAAGAGGTGGTTCCTAAATAAAAATAAAATGTTTGGTTGGTATCCTTATAATAGGCAAATGAAGATCAAAGGTATAAATTGAAATAGGGAGAAGAAAATTAAATCCCTATTAATAACCATTATATTATAAGATTATATGGGTTTATATATAAATTAATAAAAATTACCTAGATGTTTTGACTTTAAAAAGAAGTATTTATATAAAAATGATGTTGGAGACGTAAGCCTCACAATGCGGGTAAAATAAAAATCAATGTAGCATAAGTGGAAGATAATGAAATGAAAATTAAAACAACATAAAATGGAAGATATATTATACTTTAAGGATATAAGGTATAAAATAAACCACATAATATAAATAATGGTATGTAATATCGAATAAGTTTTCTTGAAATTATATTTAAGACAAGAACCCCTTACAACATTAGAAACATCTGAATTTAAACCATTTAAAGGATAATATTTCAAATGAAACATTGACTACCATTAAATGTTAAAGGATAATTATTGAAAATATTAATTGGATATAGGATTAAAAATTCCAAATAATACATGGTGTTTAATAAGAAATATGTATCAAGGAGTGAAAATTTTGGAAAATAAACCTTCACCTTGTTTTTTATCTTACTCGAATACACCATATGATCAAATAAAAAACACAAATATCATAAATTGTAATTTCAAAACCATAATAATAGATATGAAATTATTTAACATTCAATTATAATTACTCACAATATGTATATTAGTCAGTTATTAATTATTTTTAATATCGGTATCGAGTAGATATAATCGTTTTTGTATATTTTTTTAACAAAAAATATTGCTTCATTATCATCCTGACGTCCATCCTTACAAAATCAAAAAAGATTGTATAATTGATTATTTAAATTCATTTATAATGTTTCAAATTCAACCAAATAGTTTTTTTATTATGATCTTTAAATATAAAATTGGATATGGGTATGTTTAAGTGATTTTTCATGAATGAAAGTTTGTATAATAATTGACATTATTATATTTAATGTTACCCTTAACAAAAATAAATTAACCCATTTTTTAATTATTTTATCATTTATTAAAATCATTTAAATTTCCATAATAATCCATGATATCATTCATAACATTTTTCAAGTAGGTGTTGAAGGTATCCCAAACAAGAACATACTATATTTAATGGATGATTATGAAGTTGGTTTTTTATAATATTATTATAATAGAAACAAAAAAAATATCATGTAGTTTTTATTACTATTATAATTTATAAATTTATATAATTATAAAAATAATATATCTGATATGATGTTATTACATAATAGGAATATATAATTTGTACCCGATTAGTACTCTCTTTTTGATGTTTGAATTTACAACTGTAGTTTGTTTACCATATTGTTAATTGGATATCTAATTTGAAAATATTGGACCATAATAACTTAAAAAACATAATTTTTTACCCTTAAACCCAATATTATAACTATTCTAGAATGGAATATTTAAAATAAAAAATACATTGTTCCATTGTGGCAGTAGTCCACACGTACATGTGGATGATGATTTTGATTTTCTTCGGGCGGGAGAAATGAGTAATAATGTTATTTAGTCAAAACCTAAGACATTATATATATATATATAATACATATATAATAGATTTTACATTATCACCATACCTGTATGGGGTAAATGATGCTTCAGGTAAGAGGTAGGTTATACAATCATTGTTTTAAGTTTAATAGATAATTAATATATATGGAAACATATTAGAGGGTGGTAAGTACTTACATTGATATGTTGAACACTCTCTGGAACCCATTTTTTAAAATTGAGGAATTTATCCAATATATTTTTAAAATTTTTTTAAGGTGGTGATAAATGATTATATGGGAAAAATATGGTATAATATCAATAAGAAGCAATATTTTTAGAGTTGTTCGGATCGGCTGGTGAGTGGTTCCTTTCATAGGTGTGAAGAATAGATTTTATATGTATTTATTACTACTCAATATTATGAGAGAATGCATTCAACTTGTCAATTGGAACACAAAAAGGAAAATAATGGAGAGGATTATGGAAAATGTTTGATAATATCTCAAAAACATCGTTTTAAACATCATTTTAATAAGGTTAAATCTCTTCCCCCAATAATTTATCACCTTACCAATTTTAAATTTTACCTTGAAAATTAGTATTTACTTAAGTAATTTATCCATTATGAAAATATTTAAATTTATTGTTATTATATAATATAGACTTTATATTTAAAAAAATTTGAATTTTTTTTATTATATTAACATTCCTATATATATAAGAAATTAATTTTTTAAAAAATAAATATATAGTGTCATAAGAAAAATCATAGAAAAAAATAACCTAAATTCTAAAAACCACAATATAAATTTATAATGAAAAATATATTTAAATATATAATTTCACTCACACAAAGGGTCTTTAAAATTTATTCATATATATCCAAGTCATTACTATATAATAATATTGAAAAAAATACATTGTATTTATTATAATTGTATTGTCAATATTAACCAAAAAATAAAAGGTTTCTGAAAAAACCAATTTTCAACCAATAGATAATAATGAAATTTTAAATTACAAAAACATGTTCATTTTATCATATTAAAATAATTTAATTTAAAATTTATATTTATAAAAAAATTGAAAATATTGGGATAAAATACTTTAATGAAAAATGACATTTTTAAATAACATGTGCTCAGAATATTATTTCAAAATAAATTTATAGTTTAAATATTGTATATACTATAACATTTTAAATTTATAATAGTTGTTTTAAAAATATAAAACTTATAATACCTAATAATAGAGTAATTAGAAAAAAATTTCATTTATAGTAAATATGGTTTTACAAATATCATTAAACATAACTATTCATATTAAAAAAATTAATTTTACTAGTCTATTAATATAAAAATATTTATATAAATTTTATTTAAACATCATATCAAACATTAAAAGAAATATCATTAACACTTATACATAATACATGAATTTAAATAAATATGCAAATATATACATATATATACATATATATGTAAAAATCCTATTTTTTCATGAAATGTTATATTAGTTTAGATTTACTACTGAAAAATATATGATTCAATTTACATATTTAATATATATCAAAAAATAATATTCTGAATGATAATATTTTTTATGACAATATTTATAATGAAAATTTTTCATTCATATATATATACATTCATTCATTCTAGTCTAAAATTTATAAGAATAGTTCTTATTTCAAATTATGGTTTGTTTATAATTTGTTCATATTTATAGCCATCTTCCTCATTTTATATTTGATTTAGCTATTTTCGATCATAAATATTGAAGTTTTTCTCGGGTATTTCCTAGTCATCTAAAGTTTATATTTGTCTTTCAATTTTCCCTTATTTATTTTTTTACTTTTAAAGGATTTATTGATCTATGGTGAGTAACAATCCTTGCTGGAAACTTCTTAGTTTTAGGTCATTTTAATGTAATTTTACCCTTAAGATTTAATAAAATATTTTTAAAATTTTTAAACCTTGTGAATTATTTTTAAATCATTATCAAATACTTTGAGATACAAGGGAAAAAATTAATTATAATAATAGTTTAACAACGGAATATTATTTCAGAATTTTTAGTGTGTTACATTCACTATGTTTGAAATCATGTGGAAATTTTCTGCACGATTCTTATGAAGGCTAAATAATGATAAATGTGATATCCTTGATGCGCCCAGATATTTTATATTTATGGTAAATTATGTATTTATCAGATAATTGTTTGATAATCTTAGGTATATCTATTAGAGAAAAATTATTTTGGGGCTCAAAAGATGAAAATTTAGAGAAATTTGGATTCTTATAGTGAAACCATTTATAGATTTTCTAAGGATGTTCAATATTTGGATATGTTTGGAGGGTGGTTATTTATTCAATCGATGACACACATAGTGATTCCTTATATGGTTTAATGTTAAATTTCTATAGTGCATAATTTTCTGGGGAAGATGAATCATGCCTAGAAGATTTAGTTCTTGAAGGTCTATTATAAAGAGATATTTTTAATTTTTTCCTGAAAATAAATTGTAATCTGGAGGTTGATATATGAGAAATGTTTTTTTGGCAGAGTTTTCTCATCCATTTTATGTTCCCCATGGAGATTTTAATCTATATTTATGGACATAACATCCATTTTACCTTTAGTCCAAATTAATTGTTATATTATTTAGGTGATTATATATCATCTAATAATGTAATATAACTTCATTGTAATTAATTACTTTTGATTAATGGTTGTTTTATTGGGAAATTATTTATAGAATGTTTAGATCCTTCATGCGGCTTTGAATATGATCATTTCTAATCATAATCCACATTTCACTTCAGAAGTATGGTGTAGTCAATATGTACCATTTCAACTTATTTATATCATAGCACCACATTTCATCTATAGATGGGTATTATAACAGTGAAAACCGACCAAACATTATAGTACTTAATTCATAAATGTGGACTCTATTTTGGAGGTATTTGGAAAAGGCACATATCATTGGTAGAGATTTTTTATAATACAATTTATCACTACACCATTAGTATATCTTCATTCAAGTGTTCTATGATAGACCTGTTAGATCACTATTTTGTGGGTCCTAGGTTTAAGAGTTCACAATTCTCAGTCCAAAATTATTTTAGAGTAGTATATATATTTTTTAAGTGACTTAAAAACACATGAAAGCATCTAGTGGATATCATTAGGCCTATATTGATCATAGGATGCGACCATTGGAGCATAACATTAGAGCTCATGGGGTTTTCAGGATGAAATTTCATCATGGGAAATAAATATTCAATCATGGGACTAATATTTATACCAAATTTAATATACATTCCATTATTTCAGAACATTTTGGAGCTGTTGTGTATCTATTATTGCTACCCCATTCATAAACAAAATTCACGAATTCCTTTATATATTGTCGATTCCTAACTATCTCTGTGATGATTCCTATGGAATTCAATGTTGTGGTAGATATATCTTGCAGATGATTTTACCTTTAAGAAATGACTGATTTATATATTGTACTCTCAAATGATGGTATTGTATAAGTATGTTATTCCATTGGTTCATATCTTGTAGTGAAATAGTTTCATATATGTGGGTACTTGGGACTCTAATTCAGAAATTCACTCTCTGTATCCCATTTTCTTAAATGGTTGGTTCTATTGGGATGATGTGTATAACCCATGTGGATTTATGAGATAATTGAAATTATTTCATATTTGAGTTCCATGTTCTTTTGATTGTTGGTTGTGTACCTATTATAACAAGTTCTATAAGACGTGTCTTGTGGGCCGGTTGTTTTGAGATGAATTTATTTTCCCTCCAGGGTTTTTGTTTAATTCTTAAGGATGATAATTTTCAAGAGGTATATGATGCAAGGGTTATGTTCCTAAAATCACTTCATTTAAATTTTCCAATGTAATGGGGGAATTAAAAGGGGGTTTGGAAGTTTCCCATTATTAGGTGTTAGAGTTTTAGAATACTATAAGTTCTCCACACTTTGGATTTAGGCATGGGGTAGTCCATGGTGCTATTATGGCTATGGTGCAGGTACTTTTCTATTCATTTTGATCATAGATAATGAAATTAAAATAGTGAAGGTCTTGGTTTCTAGTGAATTTACATATACAAAATGGGTATTCTATCCACAGCCGTAAAACAGGTTGTGGTGTTTTAGAAATAGATGGTAGTATTTAAGTTCTTTAGTGGAGCTATATCATGGTCTCCATTTAATGGGGTATAAATTTAGATAATCATAGTGGCGAGTTGAGGTTAGGGATATATTATCAAAGAGGATTAGAAATGAAGATTATGGTATTACCAGAAAATTTTCTTTGTCATCTTAAGTTTAAATGAAGAGGTAATTAATTTTTCACTATATTAAGTATCCATGGTCATCATCGGAGAATTGAAACATCATTTTTCATTCCATGATGCATGTTATGGTCTTGGTAATTCCAAATTAAAGATAATTTGGAATGTCTATGAGATTCTTATGGATAAATCCATTTAAATTAGTTGAAAATATGATCTTTTTTGAATAGGCTCCCATAATAGTGGTTGAGGTCACCATAATGTGGAGGAATATAATAATTTATCTATAAACAAGGGATTAGTTTGACATTTTTTGATACCCTTAAAAATATAGACTGACATAGACCCTCATAGTTATCCATTTCATTTCTCGTGAGGGATTATGAAGCATTGTTCATCGAGGTCAAAATCTCTAGATATGATGAAATATAGTCTCTAATTTTTATCTTGAACTTCACGATCCTTTATTATTGGGGTCTATTTTGTCATGTTTTCTCTTTTTTGTTTACATTTGAGAATAGTTTGAAGGGTTTTCAGTATAAAATCATATTGAGGTGGTCCCTTTTATATTTTTAGGATATGGATTCCATGTTATTCAATTATTATGTGGTGATTCCTAGATGATTTATATTTAGATTGGGGTTTTATAAATTATCATTATTTTTTATTGATGTTCTAATAAACTCCCTATATTATTGAGTAAGAATTATAATTACCCAATTAAATATAATAATAATAGGCTTTTAATTGACAAAATATAAAAGGGGAGGTTTAATTCACATGTGGATATGTTATGTTTGAATGATATGTGTTGATATTCTATAGTTAGTTAAAAACATGATTAATGTGGATGTGTATATTAAGTAGAATATTGTAGATGAATAAAATTGTATAAAAATGTATATTAAGTAAGATGATGTGAATAATGAATGGGTTATATTATTTCTATTATCACCCTTTAGTAAAATATCTTATCATGATTGTGTTCTATATAGAATATTTTTTTATTAGGTCAATGGATGAATATTAGGATTCTCATTGCATAATCCATCTCATAGAAAATCAGTTAATTCATTTTGGGAAAGGTAAAAAAAAATTCACGAATTAAATTTATGATGCTATTATATGCCCAACCAAGTTTTCTATGAAAATAAAATTCAAGTAATATAATTGGTTATAGAATGATTTTTTGTTTTTAAAAATATGTTTCAAATCCATGAATATACCAAAATATAGAATATATCATACTAATAAGTTCTGTGAATATTTTTATGGTTTTATACATGGTGATTTATTTTCTATCATTCTAGATTATAGTAATGGTCATGTATAGTTAATATCAGGATTAAATTTATATTCTTGTTATATAAATGGAATTTTCTTTTTTTTCCATATCAAGGTGAGAGGGATATTTATAGATTATTTATAATATGATGAGATATTGAATTTCAATTTTTTCATTTAGTTTATTTCATATGTGGATACTATTATTATTTCCGAATTGATATAGTTTTCATGTTCCTTCATAAATTATATCTCTATGAGATGACAATCATTGCGTCATACCGTACCTAGGATTATTGAATAGTAAAAGAATAATTGAGAACACATGGGATTTAGGGTTGATATTCCTAATGGTTAAATTTAATAAAAACCAATTTTTTTGGAATTAATGATTCAAGGGTATTGTATGTATTTCTAAAAATTTTAATTTTACACTCAAAATAATTTTTTCTTAAAAAAAATGAAAAAACAAAAAAATATTTATGGGGTTAATACTTTTCCTAGTAATTTCTATATACAATTAATTTACTATTAGTGGGATCTTGATACTTGTTTTCTTATTTGAGATATATATTTATAATCATTTGTATTGGAAGTGGAGTTATCATATGGGTTGATGTTGTCCTTCTTAGACAATGTATAAATAGTTCCCCTAGTTTATTTCTTTGTGATATATTCATTATGGCTTGATATTTTAATGTTTCATGGATGATGTTAGTGGAAGAATTTGATTCCCATATTTTCATTGGGTTCTCAAAAGTTTTGTCATTATTCCGGTTGTCTATATACATATGGATGAATACACTCCCACCCCAATGTTTCATCAAGATTTATCATAGTAATTAGGTATATTTTGGATGAATCATATTTTGAAATATGTAATGTTCTCATAAGATTTGTGATGGATATCAATGATACTATAATATACTTCTTGGATATAAATAATTAATATTATATCTTGTTTGTAGGATCTAATTGTGGTGATTTTGGTTACTATAAATATACTTTCACAATTTTATGTTACTTGAGGTATCATTCATGATAACTAAGATCTAATTAAATTGAAACAAATTTCTTTTTTTTTTGATGTGATGACATGTAATTTGGAAATTTGGGCATAGGGTGAAGGTTGGAAACATGATTTATCAGTGATATAATTCTTCATATGGGAATAATTACTTACAAATGGGATTAATTTACTAGTATTTAAAATGTTGGGATGAAAGAGATGAGTTCAGTGGGAAAGTGGATGTGATATACCTCTATTATGTATATGATTTGGATATGGAATTACTTACTTCCACGAATTACATGGAAAGTGATACATGGTATGGGTGCTAAATAGTATTACCTACTTACTATATGAGTTTGTTTATTCTGATTAATTGATACGATTTTATAAGTTTCTTTCAGATTTCCATGATATTTTTTTGGAAGGATATTTCTATATGTACGTATATACTCATCCAATATATATTACTATAATCATAACGTTTATAATACTAGTTTGGTAATCGATTTGGGTGTTACTATATCATAGGTTTGGTCAGTAACTTATTGGAATTCATCACCATTTCCAAGGAGTAGTTTATATTATACATATTATTCCATATTATATAATAATCCATTCAAGTATTGGGGTGGTCTATCCATTTACTTATGTAATTATTTTTATTCATGAATATTTTCTATATTATAGGATTATATATTTAGGGAAATGACTCCCATTTCAATTCATTATCTACCACTGTTGATAATATTCAACATATCGCCTATTGAAGTCAATCATTTAGGGTTATCCACATGTTCTCTACAGGCCCAAGAGTGGTACCAACTAAATGATGGAATCATGAAAAAATTATTTAAAATTACATAATTTTCAAGTAATTCCATTTGGTTATAAACCATTTCTGACCCCTCATCAAATTATATGAATGCATTTACTAATTATATTTATGATTCGATTCCACTATACATTTTATCAAAGGAAATTTATATAATTAATTATATTCATATATGGAATGAGATTTTATATTCCAAAACTACTATGTTCAGTGATGAAAAAAACATTCTTCTGACAATATTTTTTTTATTTAGTGAGACTACTTGAAAACACCAAAATATTTTTATAATTTAAACACTTTATCTCAGAAATTTTCATTCAAAAAAATATGTAATGGTATACTATCCTTGGTGATTAGATATGTTATCTCCTGATTTCATAATAATTCTTCAATATTTCTCTTATGACTTTCAAAAATATATTTCCTTTTAAGTATTCCATATATATTACACTCATTCATTTCATGTGGAATAGAAACATAATAATAATTTGATAACATATGATTGATAGGGATAAACATATGATTCCTTAATATAGGTTCATAAGCAAACATAATATGAGAATATATGTATGAGAGTATAAACAAAATAAATGGTTATAGAATAAGATAATCATACCCATTAAAATAAAGAGTATAAATCATGTGTGATTTCATATTGCTTCTAACAAATTATTTAAGTAAAAAGGATGTGGATACATTAATCAGTAATAAATGTTCAAGAATATGGAATGATCCAAAACATAATAATATTAGATGAATATGTTCATAGAATATGTGTCAAGATTAAAAAAATAATTATATTATATGCTAAGAAAAATACCTCTCCAATTATATAGGGATTCAGACAACAACCCAAAAACGCCCTTAGGATTGGAATTACCACCCATATACCATTTTCTAAATAGGTTAATAACCAATTTACCCTCTTGTACATGGACTAAAAAACATTATATTCTCCTAATATTTTTCAAACAAAAATTGTACCCTTATGGAATTGAGATAACAAACTATACAACCTATTTTAATCTCTTGATTCATAAAACATTACCCAATTCATTAAGGGTATATATAAAACTCTCCCAACATATAATAATAAACCATACATAAGTGCTCCATTATAGAATGAATTAATTCATAAATGAATCATATACTAATTAACCTACAACAATAAAATGGTTTTCATGAAAAAAACATTATTATTATCCTTGTAAAGAAATTTGGTGGACGTTACCCTTAAACAATATACTTAGTGATGTATAATAACATAAAGACATATTTTCATTGATGCACCCCACTATTATATGTGAACTAAAATTTACATGCGAAAACAAAAAAATTAAAATTATTATTTTAATGTATTTTGATGAAATAATTTATAAAATAATGGGAATAAAAATTTCATTTAGAAAAATAAAAACATAGAGAAAAATAAATTTAAAGAGAACACACAAATATAGTGTGAAAATATATTTTTCTATAAAATAAAAAATGTGATTCCTTTGAAACTATTTAAAAAGTCAATGTTAATCCAAAAAATGATAAGAAAATTTAAATTTCATTTTATAGAAGATAACAAGAAATTTAAAAAAAATTATTTAAAAAAAATAAGAAACTCATGATACGATATAAAGGTAAAGTGAATAATCTATGTTGTGGAAAAAATATATCATTAAAAGAGAATATTCATTTTAACATTTTAAAATTATTTTATTAAAATCCATGTATTATAATAAATTATAATCCATACATTTGAAAACACATAAAGATAAATTAGAAGTTCAATTAAGATAATAAATATTTTAATTTCATAATATTAATGTAAATTTTTTTTAATGAAATAATACAGTCATGGAGGTAAATATCCATTAGAGAGGATTGTAATTATTATTAACAATGATTCCTTTTTATAAAGAATGTGAATAATCAAATGAGAAGAAATTGGTGAGAAGATGTGAATTCCAAAAAAAGTATGAAATACAATCTTATAAAATCATTGGATATAATAAGTATTTTATATTTGAATGGAGATCAAAATAATTATTACATATAAATTAATGGTAATTAATTTTACAAAATACCGTAAAAACTCGGTAACACTTTAATCAATAGAATTTGAATGAAAGAACATGAAATAGATTTATAATACACACGAGATTAAGGATACATATGATAAAATAATTCTTCTTCATATTATATACACATGTCAAAACAAAACAATTGGTGAAAATGTAATTTATCTCAATAAAAAGAAAATTTAGATTAGAAAACTATTACATTTTCCAACCATTTTGGTGAAAGTGCATTAACATAATTTATAGAAAAAATAACGATCATAATTACTTATTTTTTAATATTATTCATGATTATTTAATTTTAAACACATCAAATATAAACATTAATTTTACGTTTATCAGTTAGTAATTGTTTATATTAGTCATCAAAGGTTGGGGGTTTTTATTATTTCATACATGCATAAAAAATTCAACATTGATACATATTCATTGATACCATGTCCATAATTCCTAAATTTTTTTTAACAATCATGGATATATTTTCCATGATTTTTTATAAAGTTATAATTTAATTTTTGAGGGATTTAGTTACGATTTTAAATAATGAATGCATTGATGATATTATTTTATTAAATTTTATTGAACAAAAGGTTCAATATTAATAATGTGTTGGATATTTCTTTTACTCTTATTGAAGAGAATCATTATCTAATAATTAATCTCTAATATTTCCATTAATTTTTCCTATAGTTATCCAAGATTAAAATTTATAACATCATTCAAGTAAGTGGTTAAAAAAATACAATATGAAGATGCTCTAATATATAAGTGATTATTGTTAAAAAAGGGAATATGTTTCTATTTCAAAAGTATAATGATATTATTCTTATTTTATTAATTTTATATATCAAAACTATGCAAATTTTTATGAATAATGTAGATGATAATGGTTGATAAAAATAAATTTGAATTCCTCTCAGTATGACCAATTTTGATAGCTAAATTTCCAATGATTATATATATTTAAACATTTTCTTATCATGATTAAATATTTATCTTTGTAGAAACATAATAATGTAATAATAATCATTTTTATTCATATAAATATATCTTCTCACAATCAATTTTATTATATCATGAAAAATGATGTTCATCATTCATAGAGGTCATTTTTTTCACATAACATGGGAAACTGTTCCATTATTCAATGGATGGAAGAAGAATAGATAATGGTTGTTACATTTATATAAAAAAATTAAATAATATTAATTATTCTAATTCCATTATATTATTTTGGATTATATAGTTATATTGTATAGATATATTTAATAAAATGGCATGGAGTTATTAGTATGATTTTTAGGATTTGAATTTTCTCATAAAGAACATCATTGAAAAATTGGTTTTGGGGAATATTATTTGGAATAATTTTTGACAAAAATAGAAGAGACATACCAGGTATTACTATAAGGTATATTTTATATTAAATATAGAATGAATCGTTTGGTTTGAATAGAGTGAAATTGGTCTAATTTTATAGATGTATAATAGGATAAATTTCAATGAAACTATATTTAGGTGAGGTGTAAAAAGGAAATCACAAGGTGGTTTTGAGATTTAGGTTAGTAGTGGTTGGTGTGACAAGTGGTTATTAATTTTCAATATAATTTTTTTTATAATCTATGTGATTCAATTTATTTAATTATAAACGGGGCCACATTATGTTACCTAATTTTACCCTTATTATCCTTGATTATATTTTTTCTTTGTAATTATTTTATTTTTAAAAATATAAGACATACCATATTCTTATATTTATATGTGATAGTTCTTAATTTGAACTCTATTCTATTTGATTCAATTTCTAAATATATGATTAATGTAACATTTTAGTGAAAACTTAATAATTAGTAAAACTAATTTTTTAGAAAGAAATCATTTTATATATTGTCAATTTTTTTAATTCCAATAAAATATTAATAATAATAATAATAATAAGTTTCCTCCTATTAGTGAATATATGGTGAAAATACAATATTATTAAAAAAGGTATTTTATATATATTTACATGAACAAGATTCCTTTAATAGAATCCAACATGTTCTAATTCCTATTGCATCCCCTTAACCGGAATCTCAAGTTGGATAATGCATATGTGACTATTTTCCACTCAATATTTATATAAGAGAAATATTAAATTACCCTATATTAGCCCATATAATCCTTTCATACTACTATAATACTCATTGTGGTGGATGATATCCACAACATGATGGCCTGAAAAATATAAGAGTCCAACTCAATCCATAGTTTGATCTTGTTTTTGAGTCGTGATATTTAGATGCCTAAATGCACTCCACCAAACTTATATTTATAAGTGATAACAAAATCAAAATATTTAGGGATACAAGTAGTATCTCATATAAGAATCATTTTATGTCATGATTTTTGATTAAGGAACCCGGACTAACATGAACAACCCACTATTGAATTTCAGGTAATCAGATTGTTGTACTCCCCCATTTATTTTAGAGTTATATCAATCTACTAGACCAATAGTTAATTCAATAGTTATAGTGTAAATCATATCTATTAGCCATTATTATTTCTCTAAAACTAATTGTGTTCTGAAGATATTTTCCAAGATAGTGCAGGAAGTAGATAAAATAGAAAATGGATGGGGAGGATCTTTTTGGTGTGATCATTTCCAATTTATGTATCTAGAGAAGTGTCTTGAAATCTTATTGAGTGATTTGATTGAGTATCGTTGACACTTCATCGTCTACTTTTCACTTTCCATTTCTGTATTCATTCTATTTGTCCATTAGGTTTTCAAACATTGATTTATTGGTTTATTCAATTATTGTTCTGAATAATTGTTCAATCTACTATGTAAGGTCCCCTAACTCTAACATAATGCTTCTTCCTTTACCACTATTTCGCATTGTATAAGTATATTTTAAACATTAACCAACTAAATCAGTTAAATTTTATATATTTATTTCCAATTAGTTATGTTCAAAAAAAATTTCTATAAAATAATTTAGTCTATAAATTAAATAATGACTAAAAATTAAAAAAATAAAAAAGAATTATTACATCAAATTGGTTATAGGAATGGTGATAAATTTATATAATAGTATAGTTTTCGACAAAAAACAAATAGTGAAATGTTCATATTCAAGTCAGTATTCTTGATAAATTTTACTAAGGTTAAGGTAAAATGGGTTATTGAAATCTAGATGGTCAATGTCTTTAAGTGCAGTGTCAAGTGTAAACTGAAGTAAAAAAAATTAGTTACTCAAATTTTGAGGTTATTTAAAATTTTTATTGCAGAGATTATTTTAGTGCTGGAATGGTTGTTATTAGAAGATTATGTTCCAGAATAGCCTAATCTATGATACCACATAGTGGATCATGAATTTTTATTGATCAGTGGATTCAAAAAATTTATTGAGCGGTTAATCATTTTTTTGAATTTGATTACCTCACACTGTGCATGTCAAGGGAGTCAAATTAGATGAATTAATATACCCTTTACTAACTACAATGTTTTATTCAGTAACCCATTTCATGTTTGATTAATTAGATTGTCTGCTGTTAATGTTCTAACTTTCCATGAAAGCAGTACTCCTGACTATATCACTGTGGATGGACATAATATTTGAAATGATATGAAAAATAAAAAGGTAATTTTTTCATCATCCATTGTAGTTTATTCATTTTTATTGGATACTCATCAGTTAATTATTATCATTTTTTTCATATGAAAATTTTTCTTGCCCCAAATATCCATAAAAACTCAACACCTTGATGTACAAAAGGAATTATAACTAAAAACTAGCTATCATTGAGATATGGTCTTCCAGGGATCATTACATGCATCGTTTCATGCCAGATGATATGAATGTTTTTTCTTTTATAACTTCAAACACAAAAATCCTTGAAAATCGAAAAGATGGTGTGTTTATGGTGGATAATTTGTATATATATCAACTATTGTATAAAATATCATTATATGTTTGTGATTTTTATTTTAGGTGTTTCTGTATAAAAAATGTTCTATAATATTCCCATTTGCTTGACTCTATAGATTACCAAGAATCTGACATAAATAGTCTTCCAGATAAGAATGAGCAAAATTAAAATGTAGTTCCAGGCAACCTTTGGGATTATTTTGAGATCTATAAGGATAACTTTCATTTTGAAAATATTTGTATACGATTTGAATGTTATATAAATATTGGGAGTTGAATCACTAGTTTGGATGTTTCATATGTTGTTTGGGGTTTATATAATTCCTTTCTCTAATTATTTAATGCTCTATTTTGATGTGGTTTTGAAATTTTAGGCAGACTCCAAAAAATTAATGAGAAACTAGTTCAGGGGATTTAAGATTCGGGTTTCACTCACTATTTTTAATTTTAGAATGTGGAAGATGATTTTTGAAAGTTTTTCATACTTTGAAAATATATTTTGGGATTTAAATTTTTAGTTTTCTTTAAATTTACTAACTACGGTTCTTTTATTATAGATTTAATATATTTTGATACTTTTGAGAAGATGGAACAGAATCATTAGTTAAATTATGTTAAAAAAACTATGTATTTAGTCTCCCTAGATATTTATGGGACCATAAATTATCTAGGAGGTGATAATTAGATTGTTCTTTCACTACCATCCTCTATCTTATATACATTAAGATCCGTGAATCCATCTTATGGTTGTGACTTGGATTATCTAGAATATAATACTGAATTTTAACCCTAGATAAGTTATTCATCCCCACCTACTAAACCCTCAAATCAGGAAATCACTTACTTTATCTCTTCATAAATTTTCAGAGGTACGAAAAGTAGACCATTTTTATTGTCCAAGTCAGGAATAATCTGATGAAGATAGGGGAGCTTATTCTTACACTTCTCCACCATGATCGTCATTGGTTCATCCTTGATGTTTTTTTGATCTACTCCACTGGTCAACATGCTTGATAAGACATATATAATATTCAGGTCAATAGATGGTTTTATTTATTCTATGTATTTGTTATTCTACCATTAATTATAGGGTACCCTCCATGAGGATATAGTGGATGCATAAATGTTGACCCTAATGAATATTACATGGGAATAGAATAACTATATTATGTTCGGGGTGTGGAATTTCGATGGGTTCTTCATCCTGGGTCTATAATGACAACTCACATCAACTAATTGTTTTGGATTTATCATTACATGTGCGATCCATACCAACCCAATTGTTACTAGACAGCCACAAACACCTATCAGTTCTATAACTGCTCCAGCAAAAGATATGGATCATACAATAGTGGAACCATGTATTAGGTATTATGAAAATAAAAAATGGATTCAATAAAAAATAATGTTCTCGGAAGTTCAAATGTTTCCCAGTTTTTCTACCATGTTGTTTTAGTTATCACTGCATCTCCCTACGCTGTATGCTCTAATTTTAAATGTCAGGGAGTTCGAATCTTATGTTTTTGTTTTTGTTTTATTCGCACAAGGGAAAAAATATATATCAATACACCTTCTAGTCTCTTCATAAAAAAATATTTTTCAAAATGAAATTAAAAAAACCAATATTATTCTATCTTTGGTTTCTAATGTTTTTGAGACTTTTTTTTCTTTATAATCTAGATTATGTACTCATTCTCAGCTTATGTACCCTCTAAATTCAAGTCCTTATATTTCATCGATTTCATTTGTTATAATTTCCATTCTAAGGTGTTCTTGAGAATTCCACACTTTTAATAAATTTATTGTAGGAGGACAGTGGCACAATACAATTCGTTTTGAAACAACTCTTCACGGGTCTCTGTGTAGTTGGTCTTATAACCCATTAATCCATGATTCATGATTTGTGGTGGCCCAATACATCCCATTGTCCCCATTTCCACTCACATTCCCTCGGGGTTGTTTTCTCCAAAATTGAAGGGAGTGTGTTATGAAAGAACTAAGTTGTTGTATCCACTCACATTCCCAGGTAAAAATATTCTTAAATCTTTTCATTATTATTCTTCCATTTAAGGTTGAATTTTTATAGGAAGGTACTAAAATTATGAATGTCTGATAGCTTTATTTTTTGGGAGAGTGGGTTGGTGATAAAAGTGTTCATGAGTGGTTTTATATTGGATTTGATGTAGGGGTATAACTATGAATATAAAACAAAATTTCCTTAAATATACTCTACATGAAATGATGGTAGCACTACTGGACTAATGATTAGATGACTCTAGAGGGATAGATCGAGATGAAAGAAACAATGACTGTTGTCAAGCGAAATTTAGTAAAAAAAAGTTTTAACATTCAAGATTTATTATTATTTAATTTCATTTATTTTTCCATGTCACACACCATGTATGTTTCTCATTAAAATTTCATATCATCATAAATTCAACTCCATATCTATCCCCTCGATACATTCCATTCATAATGTATTTTATTGAGGTATGGTTACATTTGACTTAATTATCAGATGGTAAATGATAGTGGGTGGTATACTGTGTATATAATGAATAAATTCTCCAATATTAATTCATATAAAAACCATTTAAAGTCTTTTTCATCACATTTCATGTGTTCTAGGGGACATATCTTATACAAAAAGTGAGATGACAAAATAAGTAACAAAATTAAAAACTAATAAACCAGAATAGTCAATTTCACTATGTACACATCTATACATACCATATAGGTCATCCCCATAGGGATTATGGATTTTTTGTACATGGATACAAGCAAGATGAGGCCTATACACAATGGAAATAAATCTAAAATTTGTTAATAATGATGCCTTTGGTGCTTTCCAAAATAATTAATTTGGGTTTCAAATTTTATAAAATTCATATTCAATTCAGATTTTCATAATGTATTGAATGTTTCATCACAAATATCTTCATTATATAATTTCTAACTGATGTGTATGAAAGAAAGTTTTTCTTTAGATTTTTAGAGTTGGTTATAGAGAGTGTGAGAAGAAATTGTAGTATATTGGGGTTAGTAAACCCCTAAAAAGAAACTATTTAGAGGTTTTTTGTCTACCTTATAAATTATGGAGTAGGTACCGCCAATAGTGATGAGGAAAGATACCACAATTTATGGAGTATATAACCCCTTATTTAATGGAAAATATATAGGATAACATATCGGCCATCCTGGTAAAATATATTCATTAGCATGGATGTGTAAAAAAATTGTATGAAATAATCATTATGTAAAGTGATACATGGTGTTTTTTGATATCTATGAATAGAAAATCGTTTGATTAACCTTTATCCTTGTGATATATTACATGTTTTATCAACACAAATATAGGTGATATCCCATATATATATATATATATATTAAATCAATTATTAATGGGAATATTCAATATTGGGGATTGAATGCATATTAGAAGGTTGGTGTCTCTGGTTAGTTAAGTTTTTTCCACACTAATGGCTAAATTGATGGAATAGTATCTTTTGTCATGGATAATTTGATATAGGGGGAATGATTACAAATTGTTCATATTTTTAATGGTAGTTCATGCTGGTTACTTATTGTTATATAATTTTCTAAATATTATCCTCCTTCCAATGACATGAATATTTTATCATTCATTAATGGATTTCCATTTAATATAGTCAATATAAATTCATTGTTTCATTCATGCATACAATGGGGCAGGGCGTATTTTAACTGGATTTTGGATATATATATATATATAGCGTTATGGAACATAGCATAGTGGGATTAAATGGACAATAAATAATTATCTCTTCTATAAATTATTAGTTAATTTTACTTGTACTATATATAGATTCGAATAAATTTTTTTGAAAAATGGAACATGTAATCATTTTGAGCAGTGGATGAGATTTTTAATTTGACCTGTGGATGTTTTTTAAAACATCAGAACATGGATTTTATTTCAACATTGGATCTTGTTTTTTAATGGAGTAGTGAATTTTTATTAAATCATTAGTTGATTTCACCATGAAAATGCATGGGGTCCTTCTAGTTTATTATAAAAGAGGTCATATCATGTATCAAGGAAATCATAGCAGAATTACGGGTTATCTCACCTCACATTTTCTTATGTGAGTCATATGCCATATTCACCACTTATTCCTTTTTTGTGGTATATATACTACCCAAATGATATTGTATATAATTAATCACATTATATTACTGGTATTTAATACTTCATTTTATTTTATTTCAAACATGGGATTTTTTATTCCATATTTACCAAAGTTGTAAGGGATTAATGGATAATATCATAATTTTTCTTATTTTTTTGTGTTTATTTTTCTGTGAGAATAAAAATTTTGTATTACTAAATTAAAAAAATTATAATTTATCATTCTATGGTAATTAATGAAATTCCGTTTTAATAATATCATTTTAATGACTTTGATACATTAAATGATTGAAAAAATGTATTTAAGGAAATATGACTTCATTTCTCTACTTGGTCGAAATCCCTTTTTTGTCAGTATCTATTAGTTTTAAAAAAAAATCAATAATGATTCTTATATACCGTAATTTTTTAATTTCTTTTTTAAATATTATTTTCTCTTATCAAATATTTTATAAGGAATCATTATATCCTTTTACAAAAAATGTAATTTTGAATTTTTTTAAAAGCATGAATGGAATTTTTTTCATCAATATGAAAAACATTAAGGGAATTTCCATCCACCATGACCTATAAATTTTTTTCAAGGATCCACCAAATATTTCCATGATTTTTTTAATGAATTTTTTTTCAAAATATTATAGAAATGATTTGTTTTCCATCCACCATGACCTATAAATTTTTTTCAAGGATCCACCACACATTTCCATGATTGTTTTTAATGAAATTTTTTTCAAAATATTATAGAAATGATTTGTTTTACAATTTTTATTTAAAAGTGAAAATGATATCTTCCCATAGAATGGTTACAGTGACCTATATATTGTATTTCTTTTTATCAATGAAAACTACTCGTATTTTACCTATTATTTAGAAAGGAAATGTTTTAATGATACCATCCTTTTTATTCCTCTAGATGTTTTTCAATTGGTATGACTGAGGATGTCCTATTTTGATTTCATTCTCATATTACTCATGATGGTTTATAATATTGAGTATTGATAGGTGAATGTATCAAACTTTTAAATTATATGTTTTCAATATTCATTTTTATGAGGAATATGCATTACCCTTTTAATATGATTAATGAATTGGACATAGTATGTGATGGTTTGAGACCAATATATCACCTCAATGTATCGATATGTCTCATTAAAGATACAATATTTGTTACCTGATTGAGTCCTTAACAATTTATATAATTTTTCATTGCATGAGGTTATAAAGGTACAATTTTGATGTTCCATATTATGTTTTCTTCATTTTAAGATTACTTATTGAATTCCATGTGTTTATTTGATTAATTAAGATATTAATGGATAAATTTAAATCTCATGTTATTATTTATATAACATTATTCATTTGTAATTTCTCCCCCAACATTATTATTCATGAAATATTATTGATTAAAAATAATGTGTTCTTAGTTATTTATCCTTCCATATTGGTTATTATTAATTTATTAAAAATATTTTTCACAATATAATTAAATTTATTTAGAATATGAGCATACCAATTTCATATCATTTCTCCCCCCGTGATTCCAGGAAATGTATTATAAGATATATTCATGGATATGATAAAAGGAATAGTTTCAATCTCAACAAAAATATTATGTTGTGTTTTATGTTTTCAAATGTAATGTGAAATTTAAGTATGTATATATTTTTTCAATAATTCAAATATATTCAGTACTTTTGTTTGTGATCACTAGTATCTAGTGCCAATGAAATATGTTTACCACAAATTTTGTTTTATTGTAGTTAGAGTAATTACTGTTGGTATTAATTCCAAACTAATAAAAATCATGGGAACTAGTTTTAGGAGAACATAGGTTGGAGAATATAAACAAATTACTGACTTTTAATATAGATCTAATTAAATGATAACTTTATATTGTTTTAGTAAGGTATATATTATTTCTAGAAATAAATATTTTTATGGATAATACAGGAGGACGTGGCTCTAGAGAAATTGTACCTTGGGGAAATATCTCTGATATGTAAATATTAGGCTATGACTAGATCATTTCCTACTACACATCAACGAGCCCTTATGAAAACATGGTCTGAAAATATAGGGGATATGCATGGGTTAATTAATTTTTTTTAACAAATGATAAGGAAGGATTAAAAAATATTTAATAATATTCAGAAATAAACAAGGTTTATTTTTCCATAGATTTGTTATGTACACATTTTCTAATTTTCAAATTTTCTTTAGAGACTTTTGGAAATAAACATTATGTTTCATAAGATTTTGATTTCATATATTGTATTTCATTTTTTATAAATTGTTCTTAGTGTAAGTAATGATAACCATATTAATATGCATAGTCTTTTTCGGGATTACCCTCATATTTAAGACAACAAATATGGATATAGGTCTATAGCTAGAGATGAAATTTGTTTAACTATACTGAGGTAAATAACATAGGTTATGACCAATGGACATTCCCATATGGATCTCCCAAATAATCCAAAATGTGGTGTAATAAAGTTATACCACTTCATGTGTTTACAAAATCCATTATTGAATGGGAATAAATATCCATTTTTATCTGAGTAATTGATAATTTCCATAGAGAATATATTTCAATCTTTGGGTAGTAATAAAAGAGAGAAAGTTGTTATGAATGATTATAGATTCATGGGGGATTCATATACATGGTGGCCATCGATTATATACAATAAGGATACATTATAAATATCAAATGTAGTGCTTGAGGATTTTATGGTAACCCTCTAGGAAAATTATTTACATCCGGATAAATGAGAAGATAGGGTGAAAAAAATCCTGAGTGTAAGAAAAAATAAAAAATAAATTTTTATATGTATGAAGATAATATTAAATGGAATTAAAGGAATGATACAGAATAAATACCAAATATAAAGAGTACGACCGACCATTTATTTTGGGCTAAAGTCATACCATCAAAGGGAATTTGTCTCCTAAAAATTATCATCATATAAGGATATTGTATCATGTGCTATCAAGATAGAAAAATAATTTTTAAAGCCATATGAATTTTGAGTAAGTAAAGAGAAGATGAGACTGTAAGATATGAAAATGTATAATGGGAAGAAAATAAATATGTATTTCCCCATATGTGATAATTTTAGAAAGAAATACCCATATACTATCTTAAAGGGAATTAGAGTTTGATATTTGTGTTGAGGGAAAGGACATTAGGCTCATGAATGCAATAATAATAATAATAATAATAATTTAATGTTCAATGTTTCAAATATAATTAGATGTGGAAATATGAAAATGAATGCACGATGTTATAAGGGAATATACATTAGAATAATCCATGTGATCTAGGTCATGAATAAGTTATTAATATAAGATAGGTGGAAGAAATTACAACTTTATTTGGATTCCATAGTTATGTTGTAGAATTATATTATTAATGATATAATGATTATAAGAATAATGAAATGTATAAGTATTATAATGTAGCAGTTTTACATTAAATATTTGAAATAAAACATTAAATGGTACTGATAATCAAGGAAAGTTCTTTTAGGGGTATAGGGTTATTTTTGTATAATACATTAATAAGGGAAACATAAAACATAATATGTTTTTGATGTTGAGTAAATAATTTTGAGATGGGATATATAGAAGACTGAAATTGGGAAGTAAATGGGAAAGTATTGGTTACCATTTAAATTTTTAGTTATCTGTGAAAAGGTAATTTATTATAGAGTTTACTCTACTTTGGGACTCATAGAATATACACAATAAAATATTATTTCAATATGGTTTTATGGTGGTTGTCGTTGATAGTGTTTTTTATAAGAATATATGATTAAGGTATTCACCTATTTAGTTTTTGAAATTCAGATATAATTTATATTATTTTTTGAAATATTTTTAATCAAATTTTTCTCATTTTAGAATCTTAATTTGGTCACATATATTTTGGAAATTTCATTGGGTTAAAAATTTATGGAATGGATTATATCTTACATTCGTAGTACTGTACATGTTTTAGAGATTAAAATAATATTATTTAAAAAAAATTATTACCTTTTTGGGATTTTTAAATATTTAAATACAGAAAGAAGAACTTATCATTCTTTTATGGCTCTTATGAACTTCTAAAATTTAATTTTAGTGCTCCAGGAATAAAACAATTCATTATGGATAGTCATTTCTTAGAGTAAGAAATGACGCAGAAATTGATCAAAGCACAAACAATGGTTGAATATTTCCTTATAAATTAAAAATATATTATTTATGTATATTTTATTGTGTTAACAACATTTATAGTAAAGAAGTCATTAAAATTTAGGAAAAGGGCCTACAAATAAGAATGTTATACATTTTCCATTATGAGCCAATGGTCTTTTCAACCCACATAGATTTTTAATTATGTGATCATTGAATTTATCTTGATCATTAACTTTATAATGATCAATAATCTCTATCAATATCCAAAATTATTTACTATTTTATTCAATGTCCATATTTTCAGTTCCCAATATTGTTTTTCTACATGGAAACCTAGTTATGTGTTATTTTATATGACCTTCATACTTCCCATTTTTCATATTAAGATAATTTTTTATTATTCATTTTTATGATATGGGTTTTCAATAATTGTTAATCCCCTAATGAACAAAATATAATTTTGAAAGTGCAGTTTATTAAAGGGGGGAGAATGTAACACCTTGATATTTTAAAATATATATTTATTAAATAATTCAAATACTCAAATAACTTGTTATACACCAAACGTTGAGTCTAAATGAATCATATTATTGTATATCATTATAATATATGCATTAAATTTTTGTTTATAAATAATAATATGTAAATTATGAATAATATATGGTTAAAACATAAAATAAATTCATATTTTATCAATTGATTATAAATAAAAATATTAATTTTAAAGTAATACAAATGTTGTTATGAAAATCATTTTTATACCTGAAATTTGTCATTCTATTAATAAATTAAATTAAATACTCTTGGTGAATGAAATTAATGAAATTTATATGTTATTTGTTCAATAAATTTTTTACTCAATAAGGTCCTTTGTATTGATGTTTATGGAATTTCAAGAGGATTTTAAATTCCTAGTATTGTGTATGGGATGAATTTTAAACCAAGATTTGGAATGAAAATATGAGTATTAGAAAACATAATTTTTTAGATATGACTTAATTCCCAAGTGGGGTATTAAGTTTTCCATTTATTTTTGGTGGATTAATTCATAAAAACCTTGTTTTTGGAAAGGGTAAATTGGGAGCACGATTTTTACATTGTTAGAGGAAACTGGGCACCCAAACTGTGCAACCCATATATGGAGTAGCATAGTTTGGACATACCATTAAGGAGGTGAAACACACTCATGCTATAACTATATAGTTATTTTATGAGGTGAACCATAAGGATTGCACAGGTTATTCCTAACTATGTTCCCAGCCGTGTGGGGTATATAGTTGGACAGTTTGAAGGTCATAGTTAGCAAAAAGTTTTCTTAAACGTGTCCACAAACTATGTGTCGGGTGGAATGAAATCTATGAAGAGTGAACCAAATGGTTTTCATAGAGTTATCCAAACCATGATAGAAAACCATGTAACTCGATAATGTGATGGAAATTACTTTGTTCCCCTACCTTTTATTTCTTTTATCCTCCCTCTTTCTCCCTCATTTTCTATTGCATAACGGCCCCACTCGAGCTCTACATTGGTATCTCATAATGAAATGGAAAGATCTCCATTATTTAGTAATAGAATCAATATATGTTATTCTTGATGAATATATATCATTAGTATCTCAATTTTCCTTTTTTTCATTTCCTTTATGTATGTGATGCTAAATCCAAGAACGATTTATCCCTATTTTCATGGATTTTGTCTAATATTATACTTTCTCTCAAACCAAACTGAATAAAATATCAATAATGGATGAGTGAACCATCATAAGCTTAATGTAGGTGGTCTTGTTCCATTCAAGAAAATTATTTGTTGTTCATAAATTATGTCATTCTTCCTCATTCTAGAGTTTCTGTGTATTTCCCTTAAAATTTGAAATTAATTATATGGAATCTAATTCCTTAAATTTATTATTCATTGTGTATTTAATTTCACTATTTTATTTTTATCACCTCAACCTGAACCACACCATTGGGTCCACTAATTATATTCCAATGAATTATTGTAATGCCCCGACCATAGTTTCCTAGAGTCTATACATTATTATATAACATTGGCATGATCATAAGAGACCAAGTCTCAAAATACTGATTAGTTAAGAATCCTTATAAGTAATAGATGCATACATATGTTTTAAATTTCACCATGAATTAAGAAAACAAGAACAGTGTGTCCCCTTTTAACACACTTATATCCCTTTTCATATCCATGTAGGTCAATCATAATATACTTTTTCACATCCTGGGAAAAGAAAACATAATAAAGGTGTGGCCTCAGATGACCAGTAAAGATAACAATATAGCACAAACTGTCATAAATAAGAATAAATATTTAAATAAAAGTATATGAATAAATAAAAATCCTTTTAAACGTAAAATTTATCATAGTATGAAAAAGATAAATCAAATAATTCCATTTACATATTCACATGGATAATATTCTTCTCTAATAATCACTTGTAATATAAATAGCTAATTTCATAAATATGGAATGCATAATTCCAACCATGATAACCACATAGTGGAGGCATAATGCCAAGAATTTAAAAAATATTTTTTCATGGCCCAGCTCTAAGACACTAGTTTGTCTCATTAGACCTTCCAATTCATTCATGGGCTATAGTAGGCCCCTCCCAACAATTATTATGTCGAATTCATTCCTCATATGAAAAGGATGAAATGTAAAATAAATATTCGTATTAAAAATTTCATATGAAATGTCAATACTCTAACCATAAATAATTAATGGTAAAAAAATAGCACATCCACAATCAATCATATCACAAAAACATCAATGAAATATGGAAGATTTTCCCAGAATAAATCAACTTCAAACTAACATAAAATCTAATGAATTATATTGGCATAGATTAAATCAATACAAAAACAATTTGAGTTGAATTTATATTTGTATTCATTTAAAAGTCACATAATTATAAAAGAAAACATTTATTTTGAAAATAATCTTATAATATTGTAAGGGAACCTTCAAAGGAGTTATAACTATGTAAATAGCTGCACCCACTGTATAAGTTTAAAAAAATCTTTCCTTATTTGGTCGAAAAGGTCATAAATTAACTTATTTGGAAAGAGACGGAAAGATTCCTTTCAAACTATTTTATAAAATTTTATAATTTTGAATAAAATAATTTAACCCATAGTATGGTAAATATTAAAATCTATTGAAATAAATTTTTAAGAATCATGGATGTGGATGATAATGAGGTCCTAGTAGATACCTTGTATAAAAAACCTCCAAAAATAAAGAGACTGTAAAATTAACCCTCACATTGTAAATTTCCTTAATTAAGGAAAAATTAACCCCTTGTATAATTGTGAAATCATTGTTTCAAAATTATACAAGAACCACATACATAAATATGATATCATACATGATCTTCTAATATTTCTTTGTTAATGATATTTCAGTACTATCATTGTTTCAGGTTTAACTGATTCATTTTCCTTAATATTTTTGGTCATGTAAGTCATGTTTGTTATGGAGAGGATGTATTTGATTCATATCCATAATTATATTATGTTCTTAAACATTATTTTAAATCCTAAAATGACAATTATTCTTGAATGGTTACAATGGTTAAATAATCTAATCATGTTCATGGAGACGGTAATCCCTACGTATGCACGAGTGACAATATCATTAAATTGATAGTGAAATAGTATGTAATTGGATGGTATGTTACATATAAAGAATAATTAAAATGTTTTATTTATTATTTAAATCAATTATACTCATTATTTAACCCATCCAAATAATGAAGTGTTGAATAAAAAACTACACCATGACACGAAGATGGTAAGTCGTACGTACGCATGTATGGGGACATTTTCATTCATAGGATGGATAGAATAATTAATATGGTTATAACATATTAATAATTAAATAATATTATGTAGAAGGTAATAGTGTTATTGTTTTGGAATGGAAAAAACAAATAATGAGGAAGTGGATGTTGAAAATAACTTTGAAAGAGGTGACGAAATTACTACCCCTTCTTCGGAAGATTTCTTTTTATTTGAACAAAAGGGCTATATAAAATGACATTATGATCAAAGTAAGACCACTAAGATGTAATTAGAAATGTTGGGAAGAGATTTGAGTAGGGTTTCACCTATCCAAATGGAATTGGAGGTGTGATATGGAGAGAAGGGGAAGTAACATTTTATAAGAGAGGTGAGGATCAGTTTAGGAAAAGATTGAAATATTATTTTATTATAAAATCATTTTTGGTTTTTAATGGCTTAAAATGGATTTATTTAGAGGCTAAGGTTGGTCTGGATCTAAATACTCTCATCCAATAGGGTTTAGAAAATTTTAGTGCACCATATTAACTTTATCATTTATATTTTTCTCTTAGATAAATAGTTTAACTTTTACAACGTCTTCATGTAATTTTCTATTACCTGTTTAATAAACAAACTATAAAATTACAAGGGAACTCCAAGTGGTTAATTAATGGATTATCAATCATTATATATGTTTTTCCCCTAGCCTTATATTTTTAGGAATATTACATCACTTAATAATATAGTATTTGTTTTAAAAACATATTTTTTTCAATTTTGTTGCTATTTATTGTTGGGGTTTTTTGAAAGTCATAGAGACGTGATTACATTGGTAAAAATGCATTAAATCATCCCTAAAAAGAAATATTAAACTAAATTAGTTTAATACACAAAAAGGTATCAATTTACATTTAGTTTGATATTTAAAATTTCAATTATTTTAATATTTTATTAATATTGTAATTAAGGGATCATCATTGTGTCATATATAAATTTAAATATATAATGTCTATAAATTATAAATATCATTAAAGGATGTATGAAATATTTTTATCTTCCTAATGAATTTTTACAGTCGAATTTATATTATTTATAACCCTATATTAAATTTTTTTAGTTATTTAAATTTGAATTTAACACTTTTAACTCCTCTTTAATGAAAATAATAATAAATGTCCTAATCTAATCTAGGTGGATCCAATAGGGTCATATTTTATTCCCAAGGTTGATTTAGGTCGTGATAAACTTATCAAATATAATTATTACATGTGTTAGGGTAATTATAATATCATTTTAATCATTAATTACCCTATTTACTTTTAACTTTGGTAAATAAATTTCAAAAGTTACTATTCACCAAAAATTATTTTCATCTTATTGAACCAAATTTTAAATACTGATGAAAACAATGTGTTTTGGATTTTCTAAATTGAACTCACAGAAGCGGTAAAATTATGATTTATGAATCTTCGTAATTGTGCCTAGAAGATGCGTAAAAGGCGTTAAATAGTTAAAAAAAAATTATACATCTAATCTTATTATAAAATGACTCCAATTAATTAAATTGAACTAATGTAGGTATTATGTATATTTGTTTAATTAAAATAAATTTAAAGAAAATATATCATTATTTAAATAATATTTATGTCTTAAACTGTAATGTAGGGTTTTTCAATATTCACAAAAAATTGAATGTTTTCAGAAAAATACAATAAATTCACCCTAAGCTAATATTGTTATTCTTAATCTAAAAAAAGAATTCCATTTTGAAAAATAAAATCAATAAAATTTCAAATAGTGGTTTTATATTCATAACGTCTTTTTAAATGGCTAGTTTCATTGGTTGTGGTGTGATATAACTCGAAGTTGCGTAAATCGCAAGATATTGTATTATTCAAAGAGAAAGGTATCATGGAAGCTTGGGGTGTTACATTATCCCCTCCTTCAGAAAAATTCATCTTAGAAATTTCTATAATATTACTACATAAAAATATTCAGCTGTTTTTTCATCATAAGTTCCTTGGGTTCCCATGATGCATCTTCCATTTTATGGTTTCCCCGTAGAACATTCACCAGATAAGTCGTTCGGTATCTCAAGACTTGTTATATGGTATCAAGAATGTTGATATGCTCTTCCCAAAAAGATAGATAACGTTCTATATCAATTTCTTCATTGGTGAGTACTTGCGTTGGGTCAGGAGAGTATTTTATCAACAGTTAAACATGAACCACATCATGAACTTTGGAGACACTTTGCGGCATTGCCAAACGGTAAGCTACAACACCAATTCATTCTAGAATTTTGAAAGTTCTAATGTACCTGCTATATAATTTTCCTTTCTTACCGAATCATTTAACACACTTTCATGGGGATACCTTCAAGAAAACATGATCACCTACTTGAAATTCAAATTCCTTCCTTTGGTTATCGTTGTTTATCTTTTTCCTACATTTAATTTCCATGTTGTTGGTTTGGCTAATCATTAGCTTTTCCATTTTTCCAACAAGTTATAGGCCTATGAGTTTTCCTTCACCACATAATCCCAACAAGTAGTTGTGTCAAATCTTGTTCCATATAACGCTTCATATGGCGCCATCTGAGTACTTGAATGGTAGCTATTGTTATAGGAAAATTCAGCAATAGGTAAATATTGATCCCACATACCTTGAATGTCATGTTTTCAATATCTCCATATGTCTTCCATGGTTTGAATAGTCTATTCCGACTTTCCATCAGTTTGAGGGTGGTAGGTAGTGCTCAAACGATGTTTAGTATCTAGGTATTTCTGATGACTTTTCTCGAATCGTGATTTGAAATGGGGATCACAATCCGAAATATTGATAGAGGTTCTCCATGATGTCTTACAACTTCATTAATATATAGTCTTTATAAACGTTCATGTGGTAAATCTTCTCTTATAGTGAGAAAATGTGCTGACTTAGTAAGACGATCAACAATGACCCATATTGCATCTTTCCTTCATGGAGTCTTTAGTAGACGAAAGACAATGTCGATCATAATATCATCTTATATCTAGATAGGTATTGGAAGAGGTTTCATGAATCCTCCAGAATTTTGTCTTCCAGCCTTCACCTGTTGACAAACCATACATCATGACACATAATCAGAACCCCCCTCTTCATGTTGTCCCACCAAAAATGTTCTTTCAAATATCTATGAATTATAGTGCTACCAGGGTGTATAGAGAAATTAGATCTATGAGCACCATCCAACAATTCCCTTTTTAGATCAGGTATTTCTTGAATACAAAGTCTCTTCCTAGATTTCAAACTTCCATATTCATATACGAAATTAATTAATATACCATTATTCAATTCTTTAATTTTCTTTTGAAACATTTCATTATCTATCTGAGAACTTTTTATCCTTTATAGTAAATATTGTTAGGAAACCATTTGAATAAGTATTGATATTTCACCATCCATGATTATTCACATATCCATTTTTACTAGATCCATGTACATATGATTTATTTTACCTCTCATATTGTTCATAACTTCATGATCCTTTATGCTCAAAGCATCTACAACCATATTTTCCTTCCCCGAGTGGTAGTGTATAGTGAAATCAAAATCCATGAATAGTTCAAGACATTTTTTTACCTCATGTTGAGTTCTTTCTGTGATAAAATACACTTCAATCTCTTGTTTTCGGTATATACCTCAAATTTTTCACCATATAGATAATGTCTCCATATCTTCAGAGAAACGATTAAAGCTTCTATGTCATGATCACGAGTATGATAGTTTTGTTCATGAATTTTCAACTACTGTGATGCAAATTCAATAATTCTATTATTCTAAAAAAGGACACAACCATGTCATTTTTTGAATCATCACTATAAATAACAAACCCAACATTCACCAATGGTAGAGTCAAGGAATGAGGATTGAATAATCATTTCATGAGTTCTTCAAAATATTCTTCACACTCATTTGAACAAATATAGTTATCCCCTTTATATTTGAGATTATTTGTTAGGTTAGTCAATCATGAAAAATTCTGGACGAAACCAAGATAATAACCTGCTAAACCAATAAAACTTTGTACCTCGGTTATACTTGTTGATGTTGGAAATTATTGGATTGCCTTTATCTTTTATGGATCAACAGAGATTCCATCCATAGAGACAATATGTCCAAGAAAATAAATCTCCTGATGCCGGAATTCCCACATGAGAAACTTCTAGTGTAATTTATTTATTCTAAGAGTCTTTAGAATAGTGCACATGTGATTTTCAAGATCTCTATAGCTTTTGAAGTATAAAAATATATCCTCAAAAAATACAACTACAATTTCATCAATATATTCCATGAAAAATCAGTTCACCAGATTGATGAAAATGGAGGGTTCATTAGTGAGTCCAAATGGCATTACAGTAAAATCATAATTCTCAAACCTAGTTCTAAATGGTTTCATTGGAATGTCTACTTTATTCACAAACAACTTATGATATCCATATCGAAGGTAAATTTTTGAAAAATACTTTGCTATATGAATTTGATCAAATAAATCATAAATGCATGGTAGGGGATACATGTTATATATATTTTTAGCATTGAACTCCCTGTAGTCAATTTACAACTTCATAGATCCATCTTTCTTCTTAAAAAAAATATTCGGGGCTCCCCATGGAGAAACAGTATGGAAAATAAATCCGTTATTACTCAATTACTCATGTTTTTTCTTTAATTCCACTAATAAAACATTGGACACTCTACAAGGGGTCTCTGATATGGGCCTTAAACGAGGAATTAAGTCAATGGAAAACTCAATTTACCATTTAGGAGGACTTCCATGTAAATCCTCTGAAAAAAAATCAACATATTCTTTTACAATAGGAACATACTCTATTTGATATTTTTTCCCTCACGTATAGTTATTTCACTCCCTCCCCCCCCCCATAATTTAATGTAGTAGAGTTACAGGGGTGGAACTAGATAAGGATCGGATGGTGACGTTTCTGCTCTAAAGATAAGGTATTATTTATCATCATCAAAGATCGTTACCCCCTTCTTCTTATAATAAATATTTGAATCATGGTATGAAATCCAATCCATTCTAAAGATTATATAACATTGAATAATGTGTATGAAAATAATATTAGTAGATAAAGAAATTTTGTATTTAATAATGGAAACTGATTGACAAAACATTGATGAATTGATACATCCCTTAGGATTTTTGACCGACAACACCCTTATTATGTCAAATTGGAAATATATAATTTTCTTGGAAAACTCTGAAGATATGAAAGAATACGATGATCCTGAATAAAATAATTCATTTCCTTATTTTGTGGAAACGATTCATGTACTTTCCATCATGTCATTCGAGGCTTAAACCTCAACAGTTGTGATCGCATAAGCCAAGCCTTTCTCCCTTGGCCTTTTTTGAGGTAGGTTTACATTACTCTTAGGTCATTCATTTACATAATTCCCCATTTTTCTATAATTATATCATTCAACATTGATACCCTCTTTTTTTACATTGCAATCACAATCTTGGTGGCATTTTTCTCCACACTTGTAAAAAACTCCCATCCCATTCAGGAAAGTATCGGTGTGTTTCATACCACATTTACTGTAGGATGGAAATTCATGTTTTTCTTTCTTACCCTTATTTTTATTTCTAGAGTGTTCATTATATCTCTTCTTCTCTTTCTTTTCATTAATGTTGTAACACATAGTGAATTCAATTTCTCTCTTGATAGAACATCTGACTATATCTTCGTATGATGAGAAGGAATGTGAGACTAATGCTCGATAGAGAAATGGTTTTAACAATTCAAATAATAGATCAATCTTACTCCTTGGTTGAAGTATATAATTTGCAGCATGACTTAATAATATTGTAATGTTAGCTGTATACTTTGCGACATTCTCATCTTACTTTTTCCATAGACACAAAAATTACCATTCCATTTATTCTCGATCTTTTTTAGGATAGTATCTTTCTATTAAATCTCATTAAACTCACTCCATTCCATATTTGATACTTCTTCATCCTCCATTGTGTTTTCAATTAATGACCATCATTAATCTATATCTCCTGTGAGGAGAAAAACTACCATGGAAACATTTTCCATTTCACTACTCCCCATAGAATAAAATATTTTCTATAATGAACTTATCCATTCCTCAGCTAAAATGTATTTTTAGTCCTATTGAATGTTGGTGTTTATTTCCTCATGAAGAGGTCTAACATTGATCCTCCACATTGTGCATCAGGTTACTCCATACGAGTAAGGTTATTATTCATAACCTATGTGAGTTGTCCAAGTATGGTTATAAGTTGTTCAGCACCAGTTGCATCACCATATCCACTATAATTATCATGAGTAGGAAGAAAATCCCTATATGGATTGTTTGTATTGATATTGTTTCCATTTATTTAACTTTTTTCCATTTCTAAAAAATGACATACACTAAAAATGTTTCTAAATCAGAATGCATAATTCTAAACTTGTAAAATACCTAACATAAATTGAACAGTTTATGCATATAATCCATAATCATAAAAAATGTTTTTTTGAGGAAGTATTTACACATAAATCCTTCATTATTGTTTGTAAGGAAATTTTGAATTATCCTAATCATATCTCCTGGGAGTGTCGTAACTAAGAGTAATGCAAGGCCTGTTGTTATGCACCAGTTCCCGTTAGAGTCTAGATCAAAGCGGTGTTTTTGGGTTTTAACCCCAGATATATCTATGCCAGAGTCACCTCTACCTTCTTAAATATAGATATAGATGTATTTTATAAAAATACACAGAATATCTACATTAGAAAAATTCTAGTAAGTTCTTATATAAAAATCCTCAATGATTATCTTAATGTAAAGTCCTATAATTAGAGTTTTTCTAAATCAATGTTACATGGTTTGTACTAAGATTCCTCTGAAAACAACAGTAATACCACTACCAGAGTCACGCAGAGATGGTTAATTATTAAATAACATTTGCATGATCACAAGAGATCAAGTCTCAAAAGACTAATTAGTTTAGTAGCCTTGGAAGTATGGTATAAATACATAAGTTTTACATTACATAATGAAATAATAAAGCAACAAAATTGTGTCCCCTTTGAAGACACTTATATACCATAGGATATCCCTGAATTTCAATCATTGTATACTTCTTCACATCCTAGGAAAATAAAACATAAGAAAAGGGTGAGCTCAGGTGCTCAGTAAAGATAAAAATATAGCGGAAACTGTCATAATAGAGAATAAAAATTTTACACAATGAATAAGAATAAAATAGAAACCATTTAAAGGTAAACTTCACAATAATTTGGAAAAGATAAGTCAACAAATTCCATTTACTTATTCAGAAATATATTCTAGTAGTTGAATAATCACATGTAATATCAAAAGCTAAGTTCATACTGATGGAATGTATAATACCAGACATCATAACTACATAGTCAAGGCCTCATGCCAGGACTAGAAAAAATATTTTTTAACTGCCTCATGCCATGAAACTAGTTTGTCTCAAGAGACCTACTAATGCATCGAGCAGTAATAGCGGGCCCATCCCGTCACTTATTAAGTCCAATGCATTACTCATATGAAAAGGATGAAACATAAAACATACTTTCATATTTAAACTAGAATAAAAAATGTCTATACATTAACCATAAACCATGAGTGCTATAAAAATAGAACATCCACATTCAAACAAGTCACAAAACAATCAATACAATATGGAAGATTGTATCATAATATATCAACATTAAACAAATTTAAAATCCAACGAAGTATGTTGACATTGATGAAATCCATACAATTACTATTTTAGTGAAATATCACATTGTATTCATTTAAAAGAAACATAATTATAAAAGAAAAATTTTACTTTGAAAATATTTTATAATATTTTAAGGTAAGATTCAAAGGTGCTTTAATGGTGGAAAATAGTTTCACCTATCATATAAGTTAAAAAACATTCTTTCCTTTAATGGTTAAAAATGTCATAAAGTACCCTGTTTAGAAAGAGACAGAAAGATTCTTTTCAAACCATCTTAAAGAAATTCAATCAAGGGTATACTAACTTTAACACATAGTCAAGTAAATAGTAAAACTATTTTGAAGTTCATTTTTAAGGAAACACAGATTTGAATGATAAATAGGCCCTAGTAGATAATCATGTATAAACAATCTCGGAAAATTATAAAATTGTAAAATTAACCCTTACATTATACTTTTCCTTAGTCAAAGGTACATTAACCTCCTTTATAATGGTGAAATAATTGTTACTAAATTATACAAAAAGAACATACATATATTTTATATTATATATGATCTTATAATATTGTGTTGTTAATGATATTTCAGTAGTATCATTATTTCATGTTTAACTGATTCATTTTATTTTTTATATTTTTTACGTATGTCATGATTGTTATGAAATGAATGAATTTGATTCATATATATAATGATATTAAATTCTTATAAATTATTTTAAATCATATATAAAAAATTATTTTTCAATGGTTACGATAGGGAATGAATCTCATCGCGTTCGTGGAGACGGTAATCCGTACGAACACTGTAACACCTCAGGTAAATAAAGAATATGACATTTTCATATTTATCCATATTTTTGAATAAAATATTAATATGACTTTAAAGGGGACGCTATGCTCGATGGCGTACCCAACACGCAACAATGAGTTTCTTGGGAATCTTACGTTGCACTCTAATAATAAAATAATATTTTTTCAAATGGTAGTTAACATGTAGTCGTTGTATTGGCGGGAATGGATAGAAATAACTAAAATATGATTATATATGTTTTTTAATGTTTTTACATTTATCCAATAAAATCTAAAGGCTTAAAATACGGAAAGAATTCAATTTTAGGTGTATATGCCCTTGTTTTCACTAAAGGTTCACTTGTCGCCTTTTAATGGAGAACTGTCAATAAATATAGTTTTGATCAATATTATACATTCATTTGAACCAAATAAAACTCTTATTAAGAATCGGGACATCAAATTTTAATTTGTGTAATTTTTTGGTATTTTTCCGATAAAGTTCATTTTTTAATGAATAGTGTAAAATGTTGTGTTTTAATTCAAAACCTCTTTTTAATCTAATTTATTTATATGATTAGATAATATTTTGAATTGGTTTTAAAGTGATATTAGAAAATATTTTTACCATTAAATCCACTAGTGGTCGTTGGAATTAATTTCACTTTGAAATCAGACTTAAACTAGTGTCAATCTTTTGATACTTATTGTTTTATAAAAACAAGCTATTTGCTCTGACAGCGGGAATTAATTATTAAATTAATTAATGTGACTAATATTTTTTGAATTTTTTAAAACAGACTTCATTTTTTAATTTGGAATATCAAATATAGCTTAGGGTGAAGTTTTGGTATTTTTCTGAAAAACTCCATTTTTTGATGAATAGTGAAACCACTAAGTGGTAATCAAGCAAACTGATTTTTCAGTTAAATGAAAGTTTACCACTAATGTGTATTGAATTTTGAAAATCCGACATACATGGTTGTCATTAGTATGTAAAATGTGGTTCAATGGGATGAAAATAATTTTTTGGTGAATAGTAACTTTTTTTTCATTAATCGCGATTAGAGGTAATTAGTGTAATTTAAGGTAAAAATGATATTATAAGAATGTGAAAACACCATGACACTTGTCCTACACCTATTGGTTGAGTCATGGCCGAACAAGACAAGCCATGGGCTAACTTGGGGACCCCATGGAGCCACTTTAGTTGGAAAATGACAATAATATATTTTTATTTAATGTTAAAATTAAATTGACACAAACATGAGTTGTTTTAATAAACCAGTTTTTAAATAGGTTTACACAAGTACAAATTTTGATTATAAATAGTCATTGGAAAGCTAAAAAGATTTCCAACAACATTGTATTTTTTTTATAATTTTTAGACATTAAATAAATTAAATTATTTATGATGTCATAATGATGCAGCGATGACATCATTATCTGACGATTTAAATAAAATGAGAAGATAATGTAAACTCTATGATATAAACATGTCCAAAACTTATTGGATGGGTGGATTTCGAACCCTTATCACCTTATCCACGAATTATATCAATGTGGGATCTTTTAAAACCGAAACACATTTTCAAATAAAGTAATATTTCTTACTTTCCAAAAGTGCCCCTCCTCTCCTCTTATAAAAGGCCCCCACCTCTACCTCATTTCACACACTCTTAAAAGCCTTTGGCTCGGCCAACCCCTTCCCATTTACTCTCTCCACATCCCTATCCTAATCCTAGAGGATTCCCTTTGGGCAGAATCCTTTCAAATGAATCCTTTAGGCTCAAATCAAAAGGAGTTACACTTTTAAAGGTAATTCATTCTCTCATGTTCATTTGTTTTATTTTGCTTCTCCAACCCCCTAAACTCTTTTTATTTACTTCTTTTGTAACAACACCAGTATCTTAAATATATTAGGATTTTGTTATAAGATTTATTCGAGCTACACATTCACACAACTATATCAAATGGTTAAAGAACATACGGTTTCCGTGGATGGCGAAATTCTGCCTCCTGAAACGATGATTGTTCAATACTCATTTAAAACCTTCAAAGGTGGCCATTATGATGACACTATTTTTATATATGATATATAATATGTTTATTTTTTCCTTAATATTCTGTTTTTTTTCATTTTCGGCATACCTTTATGGTTTCCATTATGGGTAAACGCGATATCTTCATTTAAGGAAGTGCGGACTACCGCCCCCTCAAAGTGATTTGATTCATTAAATACCATATGTGGGACGTATAAAAGATGGAACTATGATATTATATATGATATTATACTGGAATTATAATATACCTTTATATCATTAGGATTCCATTCTATAAAATACGAAATAGAAATGAAAGTAGCGTTCATGCGTACGTACGGCTTACCGTCTCCATTAACGGTGCATTTCATTTCTTACCTCTAAATGATTATGTAATGTTATTAATGCATGAATGTACTGGATATATATGAAATATATGATATCTACATCATGAATACAATTCTGGATATAAAAAAAATTTTGCCACACGAACAACATGTAATTTTAAGAAGTCCACTTTCAACTTAAGAACCAAATATTGTCAAAACAAATATTATTAACATAAATGATTTCATAATGTTTATGACATGGTAATAAGTGATATAAAAGGAATAATTAACTTGAAAAAGGTTCTTAAGGAAGTATAAATTAACTCAAGTTTATTATCCAGGACGTTAAAGAACGATCGAGTCAAGTCGGACCCGAGGTAAGGGATCCTACCCCTCTCTTTCTTTTTAAGTACACACTTTTATGTTATTCCTTTTAAAGCTCATCTTTCTTGTTATTGGGGTGATCTTTTATATTAAACATACTTTGATTTTTATGTTCATGTGATGAGAGACCCTATTCTCTCTCATCAATCCATTTTGGAAGTTTTGAGTGGCGCGGTTAGGCTGTCGAACTTTCCTAAGAGATCTAACCTCTCTCTTTCTTTTTAAGTACTCTCCTTTATGTCACTTCTTTTAAGCTCCTCTTTGTAATGTTGGGGTATGTTATTTTACATTCCTCTTGCTGTACATTATATTTTAATGTGATGAGATACCCTATTTGATCACATCAATCCATATTCGGAAGTTTTATGTGTCGTCATTAGGCTGTCGAGTTTTCATGATGGATTTTTCATCTCACTTTTATTCCCGTGAGATTTATGCTACATTTGCCACAAATTCCATTGAGTGGTGTATTTACTGCCCATTATTCTACTATTTGTGTAATATACTTTCGTTTATGAGTATTTATATCAATAATCTATTGTTCTTCTTTCATGGGGTGTATGTTTTGAAAGATACCCAAGTCGGTAAGGGAACCTTTCACCCTCCTTTTTTTTAAAAGACTTCTTTTGTTGGGTCTTTTAATTTACATATTGTTATGTTGGGATATGTTATCATATATCCTTATTGATTTAAATTTTATGTCCAAGTGATGAGATACACTTTTTATCTCTCATCAACTCATTTTGATGTGATGTCGTTGGGATATCAAGGGAACTTTTTAACCCAATTTCGATTTCATTGGGTTCAACATGTAGTCATTGAATATGTCATCCATTGAATATGTGTGAATGACCTTTTATTATTTTACACTTAATATCCACTTATATTGGGTGTATTTATATTTGTCACACATATTTTTGATATTGATTTGTCCTTAATTTAAGGACACCTTCTTTATAAGGGATTTCATCACATTTGACATTTCTATTGAGGGTTCATTGTTGTTATGCACCAATTCGCTCTTATATGGTGTATATACTATCCTTTGGAGTATTATATCATGAATCCATTTATTCTCATGATATTACAAAGTTCTAACGAAATGTTATTTCTCAATTATTGTATTCAAGTGTCTCTAATTTTGGTAAAACCCCTTTAACCAAAATAATTCTTTAAATGTTTTAATTATTTGTTGTTATTAATATCCATGTTTTCAAAATGGTTTTAAGGATTTATTTATATGGATATTATTGGTTTAACATTTTAAAATCTTCAAGGTGGTATGGGACACTTTGATTCAAAATTCTCTTTATTAAATGTTTTAAATGGTTTTGGAAATGGTTTCTTTTTGAATGGATTCATTATTTCAATATAATAAAATCTTATATTGTGATTGAAATGTGGAAATGTTATGTTTCCTTTATACATGTTTTATGTGGTACGTTTATGTTATGTTTCTTGGGCACTGTTATGAAAACGGGTGGTTCCGTGATAAACTAAGGGTGGGTGAGCCCGATATAGCTCTCCAATGCATTGGGTAACGCGAAGGAGTGAAACGTTAAGGTTTCTCCGAATATATTTAGGGAATATATTGTGATGGGTATTCCAAACGTAACCAAGAGGGTTACTCACTACGAAAGAATGTTATGAATGCCTCAAGTTACCTTTATGTCATATGATTTCTATGATTTTATGAGGTATGTTAAAGTGCCTATGTTTTATGGGTAAAGTATGATTTCATTCTTATGTATACATGTACTAATGATTCCTTTCCATATTTTTATATCCCTTATGAAGATTTTTATGCTCATCCCAAGTTTTTGAAATGTTTTTCACAGGTCAAGGGAAGGGTACATGATGTGATGACAGTGTCAAGGATGTGTCAAGAAAGAATCCATGTTTTATTTTAAATATGTTTCCGTTGATTGGAATAATGAATACGGTCTTTCATGTAACCACTTTGTCTAAATATGGAATGTAATGCAAGTTTCATGATCTAATTCTCTAAAACTCTAAACCTAAAAAGATCCTCAATGTGTAATATAGTAATAACTCAAGATTAAGTAATGTTTAAGGATGGGTCCTTATAGTTGGTATCAAATGTTGGTTTAGATAACTTTAGAGGTTAGGGTATTCTCTAAGCACAAGTGACATTACCATAATGGTTAGGATTTCAGAAAGAGTCCTAGTTTTAGATAAAGTGAATGAGTAAGTGTATCTTAGTGTTTACCTTCCTCATTAGTACATGATGGTTTTGTTGATATACTCACACTGACATTTCTATTTTTAGTGAATGGATGGATCTAGCAGGCACCAAAGAGACAAAAGATTTGAAGGAAACTATGGTGGTTCTCTGATTAAGATACTAGATAAAATGGAGGATTCAATGAGGAAACTCGTGGTTGTTCTAAACCAAATATCAAGGAGTCATGATCAACAACTTGAACCTTGGTATGATCTTTAATGCATCATGTACGAGATGACCAATCCATGTGGAAGTTCAGGTAATAATAATAAAGGTAACCATTAGAGTTTATAAGATCCTTACTTTTGAGGTAATTATTGGTTATTATATGATATGCTGGAAAATGAAAAGCATGAGATAAACTTGAGGTTAAAATATGTTATGATCATTTTTTATGATTTTATCTCTTTTGGAGGAATTATTTAGAAATTATATAGTTTTGGAAAAAGGACAACACGTAGACCGTGTGACATCCCGTCGTGTCGGACAAAGATGCGGGAATCGAACCCACAACCAATGTGCAACTGGTATTTATCGCCTACCACTGGACTACGTGAAGTCCCTGGTTAGTTTGACAGATTCTTTCTTGTTATATGATTTTATGAATTAAGAGTAAGTTTATTTTCGGTTATTTATGAAAATGATTAACCTATCATGGAGGATATGTGATTAGGTTAATTACTTTTCAATACGAGACTTTAGGAGCAACTGATGTTGTTTTGAGATAAATGTTACGATTTAACTTGGAAGACTATGTGACTAAATCCTTCAAATATTTGGGTTTCAATCTTAGTTTGGTTTACTTTGAAGAATTTTATGGAAAAATTGATTATAGAATGGTCCTCGTTGAACTTTGGGTTTTGTTGGACAAATTTTGGACGTTAAGAATAGATTTTCTTTTTATAAAGGGTTATCCTTTTCTGGATTATCTGATCTTGTAATAACCTTTTTGGTTTTGGTTAAAGTCTAAAGACATGGGAAGTATATAGTTCTATTTTGTGGATTAGGTGATTCTCTAGAAGTTGATTATAGTACTCTTAATTCAAACAAGTCTCCCTAAATACTCGTCTTTTGGAAAAAAATATGAGTTTGATTAAGGAATCAAGTAAAAGTTGAAAGTCAACATGATAAGTGATTATGTTTCCTTATGAATAAATTCCTCAATAAAAAGTAACTTAAATCAAAAATGTTGTCTATTAACTTTTCCTACTGGAGAATCGAATACCATTTAACCCATCCCAAGTTTGTGATTTTCTTGTGGTTGACTTTCTCCTAAACATTTTTCTATCACTCTCCATCAGAACATGACCCTTTGTTTTTTCCTCCATGTCCATATTTTCATACTTGGAATCCTAGTATGGGTTAACTCGGGTGACCTCTGTGCTTATCTTTCTTTATTTTAAAGTGATTGTTTTACCGACTCTTGTTCCGATGTGGGACTTTCAAGGATGTTTCCAAGCGCAATTTTAAAATTGCGAGGACGCAATTCCCAAAAGGGGGGAAGGATGTAACACCCCAGGTAAATAAAGAATATGACATTTTCATATTTATCCATATTTGTGAATAAAATATTAATATGACTTTAAAGGGGACGCTATGCTCGATGGCGTACCCAACACGCAACAACGAGTTTCTTGGGAATCTTACGTTGCACTCTAATAATGAAATAATATTATTTCAAATGGTAGTTAACATGTAGCCGTTGTATTGGCGGTAATGGATAGAAATAACTAAAATATGATTATATATGTTTTTTAATGTTTTTACATTTATCCAATAAAAGCTAAAGACTTAAAATACGGGAAGAATTTAATTTTAGGTGTATATGCCCTAATTTTCACTAAAGGTTCACTTATCGCCTTTTAATGGAGAACTGTCATTAAATATAGTTTTGATCACTCGTATACATTCTTTTGGACCAAATAAAACTCTTATTAAGAATCAGGACATCAAATTTTACTTTGTGTAATTTTTTGGTATTTTTCCGATAAAGTTCATTTTTTTAATGAATAGTGTAAAATGTTGTGTTTTAATTCAAAACCTCTTTTTAATCTAATTTATTTATATGTTTAGATAATATTTTGAATTGGTTTGAAAGTGAAATTAGAAAATATTTTTACCATTAAATCCAATAGTGGTCGTTGGAATTAATTTCACTTTGAAATCAGACTTAACCTAGTGTCAATCTTTTGATACTTATTGTTTTAGAAAAATATGCTATTTGCTCTGACAGCGGGAATTAATTATTAAATTAATTAATGTGACTAATATTTTTGTAATTTTGTAAAACAGACTTTATTTTTGAATTTGGAATATCAAATATAGCTTAGGGTGAAGTTTTGGTATTTTTCTGAAAAACTCCAATTTTTGATGAATAGTGAAACCACTAAGTGGTAATCAAGCAAACTGATTTTTCAGTTAAATGAAAGTTTACCACTAATGTATATTGAATTTTGAAAATCCGACATACATGGTTGTGATTAGTATGTAAAATGTGGTTCAATGGGATGAAAATAATTTTTTGGTGAATAGTAACTTTTTTTCATTAATCGCGATTAGAGGTAATTAGTGTAATTTAAGGTAAAAATGATATTATAAGAATGTGAAAACACCATGACATTTGTCCTACACCTATTGGTTGAGTCATGGACGACCATGACAAGCCATGGGCTAACTTGGGGACCCCATGGAGCCACTTTAGTTGGAAAATGACAATAATATATTTTTATTTAATGTTAAAATTAAATTGACACAAACATGTGTTGTTTTACTAAAACTGTTTTTTTGTAGGGGTAAACAAGTCAAAATTTTGATTATAAATAGTCATTGGAAAGATAAAACTATTTCCTACATCATAGTATTTTTTTATAATTTTTAGACATTAAATAAATTAAATTATTTATGACATCATAATGATGCAGCGATGACATCATTATCTGACGATTTAAATAAAATGATAAGATAATGTAAACTCTATAACCTACACATGTCCAAAACTTATTGGATGGGTGGATTTCGAAACTGTATCACCTTATCCACGAATTATATCAATGTGGGACCTTTTAAAACCGAAAAACATTTTCAAATAAAGTAATATTTCTTACTTTCCAAAAGTGCCCCTCCTCTCCTCTTATAAAAGGCCCTCACTTCTACCTCATTTCACACACTCCTCAAAGCCTTTGGCTCGGCCAACCCCTGCCCATTTACTCTCTCCACATCCTTATCCTCATCCTAGAGGATTCCCTTTGGGCAGAATCCTTTCAAATGAAGCCTTTAGGCTCAAATCAAAAGGAGTTACACTTTAAAGGTAATTCATTCCCTCATGTTCATTTGTTTTATTTTGCTTCTCCAACCCCCTAAACTCTTTTTATTTACTTCTTTTGTAACAACACCAGTATCTTAAATATACTAGGATGTTGTTATAAGATTTATTCGAGCTAAACTTTCACACAACTACATCAAATTGATAATGAACATACGGTTTCCGTGGATGGTGAAATTCTGTCTCCCGAAATGATGATTGTTTAATACTCTTTCAACACCTTCAAAGGTGGCCATTATGATCTCACTATTTTTATATATGATATATAATATGTTCATGTTTTCCTTAATCTTCTGTTTTTTTTCATTTGGGGAATACCTTTATGGTTTCCATTATGGGTAAACGTGATATCTTCATTTAAGGAAGTGCGGACTACCGCCCCCTCAAAGTGATTTGATTCGTTAAATACCATATGTGGTATGTATAAAGGATGGAACTATGATATTATATATGATATTATACTGGAATTATAATATACCTTTATATCATTATGATTCCATTCTATAAAATATGAAATAGAAATGAAAGTACCGTTCATGCGTACGTACGGCTTACCGTCTCCATGAACGGTGCATTTCATTTCTTACCTCTAAATGATTATGTAATGTTATAAATGCATGAATGTACTGGATATATATGACATATATGATATCTATATCATGAATACAATTCTGGATATAATAAACATTTGGCCACAAGAACAACATGTAATTGTAAGAAGTCCACTTTCGACTTAAGAACCAAATATCGGCAAAACAAATATTATTAACTTAAATGATTACATAATGTTTATGACATGGTAATAAGTGATATAAAAGGAATAATGAACTTGAAAAAGGTTCTTAAGGTAGTAGAAATTAACTCAAGTTTATTGTCCAGGACGTTAAAGAACGATCGAGTCAAGTCGGACCCGAGGTAAGGGATCCTACTCCTCTCTTTCTTTTTAAGTACACACTTTTATGTCATTCCTTTTAAAGCTCATCTTTCTTGTTATTGGGGTGATCTTTTATTTTAAAAATAATGTAATTTTTATGTTCATGTTATGAGAGACCATATTCTCTCTCATCAATCCATTTTGGAAGTTTTGAGTGGCACTGTTAGGCTGTCGAACTTTCGTAAGAGATCTAACCTCTCTCTTTCTTTTTAAGTACTCTCCTTTATGTCACTTCTTTTAAGCTCCTATTTTTAATGTTGGGGGATGTTCTTTTATATTCCTCTTTATGTAAATTATATTTTAATGTGATGAGATACCCTATTTGATCTCATCCATCCATATTCGGATGTTTTATGTGGCGTCGTTAGGCTGTCAAGTTTTCGTGAGGGATTTTTCATCTCATTTTTATTCCCGTGAGATTTATGCTACATTTGCCACAAATTCCATTGAGTGGTGTACGTACTGCCCATTATTCTACTCTTTGTGTAATATAATTTCGTTTATGAGTATTTACATCAATAATCTATTGTCCTTCTTTCATGGGGTGTATGTTTTGAAAATACCCAAGTCGGTAAGGGAACCTTTCACCCTCCTTTTTTTAAAAGACTTCTTTTGTTGGGACTTTTAATTTACATATTGTTATGTTGGGATATGTTCTCATATATCCTCATTGATTTAAATTTTATGTCCAAGTGATGAGATACACTTTTTATCTCTCATCAACTCATTTTGATGTCATGCCGTTGGGCTGTCAAGGGAACTTTTTAACCCAATTTTGATTTCTTTGGGTTCAACATGTAGTCATTGAATATGTCATCCATTGAATATGTTTGAATGACCTTTTATTGTTTTACACTTAATATCCACTTATATTGGGTGTATATATATTTTTCACACATATTTTTGAGATTTATTTGTCCTTAATTTAAGGATACCTTCTTTATAAGGGATTTCATCACATTTGACATTTCTATTGAGGGTTCATTGTTGTTATGCACCAATTCACTCGTATATGGTGTATATACTGTCCTTTGGAGTATTATATCATGAATCCATTTATTCTCATGATATTACAAAGTTCTAACTAAATGTTATTCCTCAATTATTGTATTCAAGTGTCTCTAATTTTGGTAAAACCCCTTTAACCAAAATATTGCTTTAAATGTTTTAATTATTTGTTATTATTAATATCCATGTTTTCAAAATGGTTTTAAGGATTTGTTTATATGGATATTAATGGTTTAACATTTTAAAAGCTTCAAGGTGGTATGGGACACTTTGATTCAAAATTCCCTTTATTAAATGTTTTAAATGGTTTTGGAAATGGTTTCTTTTTGAATGGATTCATTATTTCGATATAATAAAATCTTATATTGTGATTGAAATGTGGAAATGTTATGTTTCCTTTATACATGTTTTATGTGGTACGTTTATGTTATGTTTCTTGGGCACTGTTATGAAAACGGGTGGTTCTGTGATAAACTAAGGGTGGGTGAGCCCGACATAGCTCTCCAATGCTTTGGGTAACGCGAAGGAGTGAAACATTAAGGTTTCTCCGAAGATATTTAGGGAATATATTGTGATGGGTATTCCAAACGTAACCATGAGGGTTACTCCCTACACAAGAATGTTATGAATGCCTCAAGTTACCTTTATGTCATATGATTTCTATGATTTTATGAGGTATGTTAAAGTGCCTATGTTTTATGGGTAAAGTATGATTTAATTCTTATGTATACATGTACTCATGATTCCTTTCCATATTTTTATATCCCTTACGGAGATTTTTATGCTCATCCCAAGTTTTTGAAATGTTTTTCACATGTCAAGGGAAGGGTACATGATGTGATGACAGTGTCAAGGATGTGTCAAGAAAGAATCCATGTTTTATTTTAAATATGTTTCCATTGATGGGAAGAAGGAATACTGTCTTTCATGTAACCACTTTTTCTAAATATGGAATGTAATGCAAGTTTCATGATCTAATTCTCAAAAACTCTAAACCTGAAAAGATCCTCAATGTGTAATTTTGTAATAACTCAAGATTAAGTAATGTTTAAGGCTGGGTCCTTATAGTTGGTATCAAAGGTTGGTTTAGATAACTTTAGAGGTTAGGGTATTCTCTAAGCACAAGTTACATTACCATAATGGTTAGGATTTCAGAAAGAGTCCTAGTTTTAGATAAAGTGAATGAGTTAGTGTATCTTAGTGTTTACCTTCCTCATTAGTACATGATGGTTTTGTTGATATACTCACACTGACATTTCTATTTTTAGTGAATGGATGGATCTAGCAGGCACCAAAGAGACAAAACATTTGAAGGAAACTATGGTGGTTCTCTGATTAAGATACTAGATAAAATGGAGGATTCAATGAGGAAACTCGTGGTTGTTCTAAACCAAATATCAAGGAGTCATGATCAACAACTTGAACCTTGGTATGATCTTTAATGCATCATGTACGAGATGAAAAATCCATGTGGAAGTTCAGGTAACAATAATAAAGGTAACCATTAGAGTTTATATGATCCTTACTTTTGAGGTAATTATTGTTTATTATATGATATGCTGGAAAATGAAAAGCATGAGATAAACTTGAGGTTAAAATATGTTATGATCATTTTTTATGATTTTATCTCTTTTGGGGAATTATTTAGAAATTATATAGTTTTGGAAAAAGGACAACACGCAGACCGTGTGACATCCCGTCGTGTCGGACAAAGCTGCGGGAATTGAACCCACAACCAATGTGCAACTGGTATTTATTGCCTACCACTGGACTACGTGAAGTCCCTGGTTAGTTTGACTGATTCTTTCTTGTTATATGATTTTATGAATTAAGAGTAAGTTGATTTTCGGTTATTTATGAAAATGATTAACCTATCATGGAGGATATGTGATTAGGTTAATTACTTTTCAATACGAGACTTTAGGAGCAACTGATGTTGTTTGGAGATAAATGTTACGATTTAACTTGGAAGACTATGTGACTAAATCCTTCAAATATTTGGGTTTCAATCTTAGTTTGGTTTACTTTGAAGAATTTTATGGACAAATTGATTATAGAATGGTCCTCGTTGAACTTTGGGTTTTGTTGGACAAATTTTGGACGTTAAGAATGGATTTTCTTTTTATAAAGGGTTATCCTTTTCGGGATTATCTGATCTTGTAATAACCTTTTTGGTTTTGGTTAAAGTCTAAAGACATGGGATGTATATAGTTCTATTTTGAGGATTAGGTGATTCTCTAGAAGTTGATTATAGTACTCTTACTGCAAACAAGTCTCCCTAAATACTCGTCTTTTGGAAAAAAATATGAGTTTGATTAAGGAATCTAGTAAAAGTTGAAAGTCAACATGATAAGTGATTATGTTTCCTTATGAATAAATTCCTCAATAAAAAGTAACTTAAATCAAAAATGTTGTCTATTAACTTTTCCTACTGGAGAATCGAATACCGTTTAACCCATCACAAGTTTGTGATTTTCTTGTGGTTAACTTTCTTCTAAACATGTTTTCTATCACTCTCCATCAGAACATGACCCTTTGTTTTTTCCTCCATGTCCATATTTTCATACTTGGAATCCTAGTATGGGTTAACTCGGGTGACCTCTGTGCTTATCTTTCTTTATTTTAAAGTGATTGTTTTACCGACTCTTGTTCCGATGTGGGACTTTCAAGGATGTTTCCAAGCGCAATTTTAAAATTGCGAGGACGCAATTCCCAAAAGGGGGGAAGGATGTAACACCCCAGGTAAATAAAGAATATGACATTTTCATATTTATCCATATTTGTGAATAAAATATTAATATGACTTTAAAGGGGACGCTATGCTCGATGGCGTACCCATCACGCAACAACGAGTTTCTTGGGAATCTTACGTTGCACTCTAATAATAAAATAATATTATTTCAAATGGTAGTTAACATGTAGCCATTGTATTGGCGGTAATGGATAGAAATAACTAAAATATGATTATATATGTTTTTTAATGTTTTTACATTTATCCAATAAATGCTAAAGACTTAAAATACGGAAAGAATTCAATTTTAGGTGTATATGCCCTAATTTTCACTAAAGGTTCACTTATCGCCTTTTAATGGAGAACTGTCATTAAATATAGTTTTGATCACTCTTATACATTATTTTGGACCAAATAAAACTCTTATTAAGAATCAGGACATCAAATTTTACTTTGTGTAATTTTTTGGTATTTTTCCGATAAAGTTCATTTTTTTTAATGAATAGTGTAAAATGTTGTGTTTTAATTCAAAACCTCTTTTTAATCTAATTTATTTATATGTTTAGATAATATTTTTAATTGGTTTTAAAGTGAAATTAGAAAATATTTTTACCATTAAATCCAATAGTGGTCGTTGGAATTAATTTCACTTTGAAATCAGACTTAAACTAGTGTCAATCTTTTGATACTTATTGTTTTAGAAAAACATGCTATTTGCTCTGACAGCAGGAATTAATTATTAAATTAATTAATGTGACTAATATTTTTGTAATTTTGTAAAACAGACTTCATTTTTGAATTCGGAATATCAAATATAGCTTAGGGTGAAGTTTTGGTATTTTTCTGAAAAACTCCAATTTTTGATGAATAGTGAAACCACTAAGTGGTAATCAAGCAAACTGATTTTTCAGTTAAATGAAAGTTTACCACTAATGTATATTGAATTTTGAAAATCCGACATAAATGGTTGTCATTAGTATGTAAAATGTGGTTCAATGGGATGAAAATAATTTTTTGGTGAATAGTAACTTTTTTTCATTAATCGCGATTAGAGGTAATTAGTGTAATTTAAGGTAAAAATGATATTATAAGAATGTGAAAACACCATGAAACTTGTCCTAAACCTATTGGTTGAGTCATGGACGACCATGACAAGCCATGGGCTAACTTGGGGACCCCATGGAGCCACGTTAGTTGGAAAATGACAATAATATATTTTTATTTAATGTTAAAATTAAATTGACACAAACATGAGTTGTTTTACTAAAACTGTTTTTTGTAGGGTTACACAAGTCAAAATTTTGATTATAAATAGTCATTGGAAAGATAAAACTATTTCCTACATCATAGTCTTTTTTTATAATTTTTAGAAATTAAATAAATTAAATTATTTATGACATCATAATGATGCAGCGATGACATCATTCTCTGACGACTTAAATAAAATGATAAGATAATGTAAACTCTATGACCAACACATGTCAAAAACATATTGGATGGGTGGATTTCGAAACCTTATCACCTTATACACGAATTATATCAATTTGGGACCTTTTAAAACCGAAAAACATTTTCAAATAAAGTAATATTTCTTACTTTCCAAAAGTGCCCCTCCTCTCCTCTTATAAAAGGCCCTCACTTCTACCTCATTTCACACACTCCTCAAAGCCTTTGGCTCGGCCAAACCCTGCCCATTTACTCTCTACACATCCCTATCCTCATCCTAGAGGATTCCCTTTGGGCAGAATCCTTTCAAATGAAGCCTTTAGGCTCAAATCAAAAGGAGTTACACTTTTAAAGGTAATTCATTCTCTCATGTTCATTTGTTTTATTTTGCTCCTCCAACCCCCTAAACTCTTTTTATTTACTTCTTTTGTAACAACACCAGTATCTTCAATATACTAGGATGTTTTTATAAGATTTATTCGAGCTAAACTTTCACACAACTACATCAAATGGATAAAGAACAAACGGTTTCCGTGGATTGCGAAATTCTGTCTCCCGAAATGATGATTGTTTAATACTCTTTTAACACCTTCAAAGGTGGCCATTATGATGTCACTATTTTTATATATGATATATAATATGTTCATGTTTTCCTTAATCTTCTGTTTTTTTTTCATTTTGGGAATACCTTTATGGATTCCATTATGGGTAAACGCGATATCTTCATTTAAGGAAGTGCGGACTACCGTCCGCTCAAAGTGATTTGATTCGTTAAATATCATATGTGGGATGTATAAAGGATGGAACTATGATATTATATATGATATTATACTGGAATTATAATATACCTTTATATAATTATGATTCCATTCTATAAAATACGAAATAGAAATGAAAGTAGCGTTCATGCGTACGTACAGCTTACCGTCTCCATGAACGGTGCATTTCATTTCTTACCTCTAAATGATTATGTAATGTTATAAATGCATGCATGTACTGGATATATATGACATATATGATATCTACATCATGAATAAAATTATGGATATAATAAACATTTGTCCACAATAACAACATGTAATTGTAAGAAGTCCACTTTCGACTTAAGAACCAAGTATCGGCAAAACAAATATTATTAACTTAAATGATTACATAATGTTTATGACATGGTAATAAGTGATATAAAAGGAATAATGAACTTTAAAAAGGTTCTTAATGAAGTATAAATTAACTCAAGTTTATTCTCCAGGACGTTAAAGAACGATCGAGTCAAGTCGGACCCGAGGTAAGGGATCCTACTCCTCTCTTTCTTTTTAAGTACACACTTTTATGTCATTCCTTTTAAAGCTCATCTTTCTTGTTATTGGGGTGATCTTTTATTTTAAAAATAATGTAGTTTTTATGTTCATGTTATGAGAGACCACATTCTCTCTCATCAATCCATTTTGGAAGTTTTGAGTGGCGCCGTTAGGCTGTCGAACTTTCGTAAGAGATCTAACCTCTCTCTTTCTTTTTAAGTACTCTCCTTTATGTCACTTCTTTTAAGCTCCTATTTTTAATGTTGGGGGATGTTATTTTATATTCCTCTTTCTTTAAATTATATTTTAATGTGATGAGATACCCTATTTTATCTCTTCCATCCATATTCGGAAGTTTTATGTGGCGTCGTTAGGCTGTCAAGTTTTCGTAAGGGATTTTTCATCTCACTTTTATTCCCGTGAGATTTATGCTACATTTGCAACAAATTCCATTGAGTGGTGTATGTACTGCCCATTATTCTACTATTTGTGTAATATACTTTCGTTTATGAGTATTTACATCAATAATCTATTGTCCTTCTTTCATGGGGTGTATGTTTTGAAAATACCCAAGTCGGTAAGGGAACCTTTCACCCTCCTTTTTTTAAAAGACTTCTTTTGTTGGGTCTATTAATTTACATATTGTTATGTTGGGATATGTTCTCATATATCCTTATTGATTTAAATTTTATGTCCAAGTGATGAGATACACTTTTTATCTCTCATCAACTCATTTTGATGTGATGCCGTTGGGCTGTCAAGGGAACTTTTTAACCCAATTTTGATTTCTTTGGGTTCAACATGTAGTCATTGAATATGTCATCCATTGAATATGTGTGAATGACATTTTATTGTTTTACAATTAATATCCACTTATATTGGGTGTATATATATTTGTCACACATATTTTTGAGATTTATTTGTCCTTAATTTAAGGATACCTTCTTTATAAGGGATTTCATCACATTTGACATTTCTATTGAGGGTTCATTGTTGTTATGCACCAATTCACTCTTATATGGTGTATATACTGCCCTTTGGAGTATTATATCATGAATCCATTTATTCTCATGATATTACAAATTTCTAACTAAATTTTATTCCTCAATTATTGTATTCAAGTGTCTCTAATTTTGGTTAAACCCCTTTAACCAAAATATCGCTTTAAATGTTTTAATTATTTGTTATTATTAATATCCATGTTTTCAAAATGGTTTTAAGGATTTATTTATATGGATATTAATGGTTTAACATTTTAAAATCTTCAAGGTGGTATGGGACACTTTGATTCAAAATTCTCTTTATTAAATGTTTTAAATGGTTTTGGAAATGGTTTCTTTTTGAATGGATTCATTATTTCAATATAATAAAATCTTATATTGTGATTGAAATGTGGAAATGTTATGTTTCCTTTATGCATGTTTTATGTGGTATGTTTATGTTATGTTTCTTGGGCATTGTTATGAAAACGGGTGGTTCCGTGAAAAACTAAGGGCGGGTGAGCCCGATATAGCTCTCCAATGCATTGGGTAACGCGAAGGAGTGAAATGTTAAGGTTTCTCCGAAGAGATTTAGGGAATATACTGTGATGGGTATTCCAAACGTAACCAAGAAGGTTACTCCCTACGTAAGAATGTTATGAATGCCTCAAGTTACCTTTATGTCATATGATTTCTATGATTTTATGAGGTATGTTAAAGTGCCTATGTTTTATGGGTAAAGTATGATTTCATTATTATGTATACATGTACTCATGATTCCTTTCCATATTTTTATATCCCTTACTTAGATTTTTATGCTCATCCCTTGTTTTTGAAATGTTTTTCACAGGTCAAGGGAAGGGTACATGATGTGATGACAGTGTCAAGGATGTGTCAAGAAAGAATCCATGTTTTATTTTAAATATGTTTCCGTTGATGGGAAGAATGAATACTATCTTTCATGTAACCACTTTGTCTAAATATGGAATGTAATGCAGGTTTCATGATCTAATTCTCTAAAACTCTAATCCTGAAAAGATCCTCAATGTGTAATCTTGTAATAACTCAAGATTAAGTAAGGTTTAAGGTTGGGGCCTTATATACACACGAGTGACAATATCATTCTATTTATGTTGAAATAATATGTAATTGGATCGTATATTACATATAAAAAGTTATTAAAATGTTATATATATTATATACATAAAATATATTCATTATTATTCCCATCCAAATAATTAAGTGTTGAATAACAAACTACCCCACGAGATGGAGACGGTAAGCAATACATACGCACGTCTGGTGACATTTTCATTCATATGATGGATAAAATAATGAATATGGTTTTACCGTATTTAAAATAACATAAAGTTTTATAGAGGTTAATGGAGTTATTATTTTGGTATGGAAACAACAAAGAAAGAGTATGTGGAAGAAGAAAATAACATTGAATGAGGTGATGGAATTATTACATGTTCTCTGGATGCTTCTTTTGATTTGATCAAAAGGGATACTTAAGTTGTATATATGATCAATGTAAGTAGACTAAGATTAATTGAGGGTAGTTTGGAAGACATTTGATCTGGGGTTGGCTGGGCCAAATGGCTTTGGAGTTGTTATTTTAAGAGAAGGGGAAGCAACCTTTTATATGAGTGGTGAGGGTCAGTTTAGGAAAAGCATGAAATATTATTTTTTTATAAAATCATTTTTGGTTTCTACTCTCTAAAAATGGACTTATTTGGAGTATAAGGTGAGGATGGGTAGATATCCTCTTAACCAAAAGGTTTTTGGACATTTTAGGTCACCATATTAACCTTATTTTTTAGATTTAACTCTTAGTTGAATAGTTTAACTTTTACAATGTCTTCTTGTATTTTTATGTTACATGGTTAATTATAATAGTATAAAATGAATTGAAAACCCCAATTTTTTCATTAATGAAATATCAATCATTATATACGTCATTTAAATGAACTATATATTTTTATGAGTATTAAATTATTTAATTATATTGTTTTTTTAAAAACTCATTTATCTCAATTTTGACACTATTTAGTAGTCGGTTTTTGTTAAAATCAAAAAAACATGATTATATAGAAAAAAAATAAATCAACCATAAAATGTAATATTAATAAAAAAAATTCTAATGCATCCAAAGCCTCAATTTATATTTATTTAGAAATTTATATTATCAATTATTTTAATCTTTTATTAATATGGTAATTACAACATCATCATTTTTTCATATATAAATTTTATTATTTAATGTATAAAAATTATAAATAAAATACCATGTTGTATTAAATACTTTTATCATTCGTATGAATATTTATACTCTAGTTTATATTATTTATCACCTAATATTAAAACGTATTAGTTATTAATATTTGAATTTAAAACTTTTTAACTCTTCTTTAAATAAAATATTAATAATTGTCATATTCTAATACAAGAGGATAAAAAGGATCATATTTTATTTCTAAGGTTGATTTAGTTCGAAATACACCTATCCAATAGAATTACTACATGTGCTAGGGTAATTATAGTTTCATTTTTACTTTTAATTACCATATTTTCTTTAACCATAGTACATAAAATTCCAAAGTTACTATTCATAAAAAAAATTAATCTTATAGAACCAAACATTATTTAATGATTTCAACCATGTCTTTTAAATTTTGAAGTTAAATTCACAAAAGCGGTAAAATTACATTTTCTGCAAATTTTCAAATGAGCATAGAAGGTTGTTAAAAGGCGTTAAATAGTTGAATAAAATTTTATATATCTAATCATATTATAAAATGAATCCAATGAATTAAATTTAAAATACATAGATATTATGTATCTATTTTTAATTAAAATAAATATATATAAAATAAATAATTATTTAAATAAAAATTCATTTTTAAACAATAACACGCTGTTTTTCAGTACTCGTAAAAATGAATGTTTTCTGAAAAATACCAAAAACTCACCCTTAACTAATTTTAATATTCTGAATCCCAAATTGGTTTCCATTTTGAAAAATTAAATTTATTGAATTTTAAAAAGTGGGTATTACTATTCATAACTGCTTTTTAAATGGCTATTTTGATTTGTTGTGGTTTTCTAGAACTCAAAGTTGTGTACCGCGTAAGCTATTGTATTATTTAAACAGAATCATGTCGCAGAAGCTTTGGGTGTAACATCTTTTCCTTACATAGGCTATTAAATTATATATTTTTAATTATCTTATTAATTTTTATTCACAAATGAGAATTTTTCAATTAACTCAAATACAAGATATTTTCAAAATTATTTAAATGATTTTGTATGATAACCATGTATTGTTTTGTAATAAAACCACTTATGAGTAATAATGTCATCTTAAATAAATTGAATCAATTAAATGGATGTTTTTGAAAGGAAAATTCATGAACCTTCATATTCCTTTGTAACATGATTTATAATTGAAATGATCACAATTGTATATTTGATTGTGATAAATGGAATTCTTACAAACTTTGGGTTCTTAGTTAATTTATTCTTGGATAATCTTTTACAAATGAAAGTGTAAAATAAGAAATGAAATGAGTTATGATAATTGGAAATCACATAGATGAATCCTGGAGCCTATGAACTAATACCCATTGATACTTATAAAAGGAATTACATTATTCCATTAATGGTACTCTGGTTTCTTATTAAAAAATTTTTTGGATGAGCTCAAAGGATGGTTGAGATTAAATGTACCATGGGTGATGCCAGTTTTCTAATTATGGAATATCATAGATGAGATCAAAGTATACCTAAATTATATTATTTATTTAGAGATACCTGGGTTTATTTTTCTACAAAAAACCATGAACATGATCATATTATAGATGTTTTCCATAATTCTCCAAGTGACCATTGGGTAACCTTTTATAGAAAACCATGGATGATATCATAGGTAAAATGGATGTAACAAGTGATACCTTGATTTCCTCATTATTCAATTTCATGGCTATGATCATAGGATATAAAATTACAATACTCTTTGGTTGATACCTTGTTTATACATTAATAAATACCTTGGATAGGCACATAGTGAAAATAAATTATATCATACTAGTTTAATATTACTTTTGACTTATGAAAACTCCAAAATATTATAATTATAATATTATCACAAGGATTATACCATGGGTCCATGAAAAACTAACGGTCTTATGTTCATATATAGGTGACTAACCATATTTTGTCCTTTGAAATAGATGTACTCATTATAAATTGAAAACATGGTTTTACCCTAGTTCATATATAATTGTTATTTATTATGAACATTTATATGTTATCTGGTTAAGGTGTCATAGAAAATTTCCTTAAATAGATAAATGATATGTATGATACTATTCCACAGATGCCTTTGAATTCCACCTCACGTCCTAACCATTGAATGTATATATCTGTATAAATTTATGTTTTCATATTTTCATATATATATATATATGATGGAATGTCAGAGATATTTTGGATTAGGATAAAGACAGTATTCTGAGGTATATTTCTATATGTAACCTGATTTTGACATTTTTAATTTTATTTATTTAATTTTTTATTTATTATACTTTCAGACCTTTGTATTTTATATTCACAAATTGGATAGAATTTAAAACAAATATTTGTGTCCTAGAATATATATCTCACACCCTGTTAGGGATTCCATTTAAATGGGATACCCATATAGTCCTCATGGTTGTAGGTTCATGGATTATACATATGATTTTACATCTGTACATTGGAGATTAGGAGCACAATACTGATCTGAAGCTCAATGTGCTCTTTGAGGTACCTTTGAGGTGTTTTCTTTCTTAGGTACTTCTTATTTATTACATTATGCATGAATAATTCTTGCATATTCTATCATCACATGAACATGAAAGATTTTATATTTGGAATTTTCCATTTAATTAATCTTTTTATTATTATTAGTTATTAGTTTTTTCCAAAACAATGTTATTTAATCTGCTTCAAATGTTGATTTTTATCTCTTATAATGATGTTCAACTCTGATCACGAGGGAATATTAAACCCACTATTTCACATTTACACACTGACTGCTAGTCAATAGCCTCTATTTTATGTGAATGCACACTTAAGTCTATGTGACTAACTAGCTCGAGGCATCATTTTAGTGTCTCCCAAGGCGGGGCATTACAATGTGATATCATAAGTCCTTTTCATTTTGTTTAATATTTTAGGATAATAGAAATTAGACTAATAAAATTAAATTACTTAATAAATAGTCATGTATTGAAGTTTTCAACCAATATAGGGATAAAATAAAAAGTGTTCAATGATGGGAATATGGTTCTTGGGGTTCATTATTATAATAGATAGTGATTTCACCATGTGTTTTTGGTGAACGTTTAACTACTAACTGATTTAGGAGATTTTCAGTATTTTAAACATGGCCTAGTGTGGAATGGAATCATTGTCTCATTCATCATTATTAAAATGCATATATTTATATTACATACATATTCCATACCATGTATTCTTTATTTCATTATTTCATAATATCATTTATGATGTGACTTGTGTGTTTTAGAGTCATTATTATCTATATAACATGTCTAGGAGAATAGTTAGTATGTTTTAACTATATATATACCATGCTTCTATGGTTTCCTATTTAAGGGAATATATTTTCACTACTATCTTTATAAAATTAATATTTAAAATTATATTCGATAATTGGTTATTTAAGTGTCTACACCATCAAAAATGGTGTTTTCAGATAGATATTGATGGTGGAACTTTAATTAACGAGTATCGATATATTTGATCCATGGGCTATTGGTCTCATAGGATAAAGGATTTTTTTTGTTTGATGTTTTCCAATAAAACAAATTAATGTTTCTAGGAATTTATAAACTAGGAAGGGTAACCCATATAATCAAACCAATATAAATTGAGTTTTTATGTTCTAAAATCGATGGAAAAAATATTGTTGTAGGTACATAAATTCCAATTCTAACTTATAATATCTATTACCTCTATAACATGATAATGGTAATTCATATAACCAAACCAATTATTAAGTATAAATTTTATTAAATTTTGAAATAAAATGAAATGAAATGGTCTGTTATTAAAACTTATAAAGGAAGGCACATCTATAATTTGCAATTAGAGACCCATATAACATGATTATATATAGGCTTGACTAGAAAAAATGAAGTTGGAATTGATCTATAATGATGATGAGGCAGACTTGGCTTGAACCATGTATATCGGTCTATATGTATTTTACATATGAAATAAACTTAAGGGTGTAATTAGTTGTAAATAAATAAATTATTTTCAGGTTTCCTTTAGATGCAGCTCGGTTAAAATAATGGGACCTTCATTGGTTGAATTTTTTATATGAATTATTACATAACCCCATGAGGGAATTATTATTAAATATGAAAAAAAATTAAAGTGTCCTCAACCACTTATATGGTGTTACCTATATACATATGGTGGCATCATACTTAACTTATTCCCATTTAAAATGATAAAAGTCATGTATTCCAAATCTATGATTTATTTTATTGAGTCATTAGTTAATTATAATTATAATTACAACCTAAAGGTTGTTTTCCTCTATAGCTTGTAATTAATATTATCTTTTTCTAATATAGATATTATAATCAATATGGTTACATGAAATTTATAAAATTTATTTATATGATAAATTTCTAATTATGGTATGATTTTTTCTATATAATAATTCTTGAAGGGAAGTTTGATATAAATTTCTTATGTTTCCTTGTGGTGTTATATAAATAAAGTACCATGAACTATTGATTTATAACTATTAATTTATATTTTAAAACTGATACATTAAAATTTATAAAATTTATTTTTTAGTTAGTGTAATATATTAAATGAAACAGTAAATTGGAATTTTTTACTTTAACCCTCAGGTAATGAATTTCCAAATATTTATTTGAGATATAACTTAGAAAAAAATGTTTATGTTTCCCATAGGTTATGTAGACCGTTTATTAAACAATGATCTTAGAGGTTAGTCTATCTGGCCTACTAAGGTTTTCAGTATTTCTATAGATTTATGATAGATGCCTTATGTTAAAGAAATAAGTGGATAGCCTTGTTGGATTACTGCCCAAAAAAAGTCATTGGTAAATGATATGGTGATTTTTATAATGTGAGGTGTAGTTCAAGCATCATTTTTACTATATATAACTCTTAGTTATGATACTACACACCCCCTTACAAAGTGGTGTCTATTTTTTATGTTGATCCTTGTTAAGGGCAGGTGAATCGGATAAAGCTATTTATTAGTGTGTTAAAAATTACTAGGTAATTGTTGGTCTCTTTTTAAGTCATGTGATCTTACTTACTCTCCAGCGGTTGATGACTTGAGAGGTTATTACCTGCATAATATTTCACATGGGATAATACATCTCTCGGATAGATCTTTTACCCCATCCATCAGATATTGGGATGCAAAGTGTTGACAGGTCTAAGGATAGTTTCAAATGATGTTCCATTGTTTTGATGATGTATTGGGGTTGTACACATCAATATACATGATACCCATAATTTTTTAAAAATTATATAATAAACTATATGAATTTAGTAGAAATAATCAAATCCTTGACCAGTTAAACTATGTTCTCAGGTCATCTTCTATGTGGAGTGACCATAGAATGGGAGAAAGTTGAGTTCTCCCAAAACTCGGGAGAGTGTTTCAAAATTAATAGTTGTTTTAACACTACTTATCATTTTTTATTTGGATTTTATGAATCATGTAATGTTGTGTGTTAGTGAGTCTTGGGAGAGCATCCCATATATATATATAGTAAATTTTACCTATTTTGATTTTAAGTAGCTGGTTCTTCTCTCCGTTCCTTTTGGTTCTTCATACAAGAATTTTGGTCGCATCCTGAAATTCTGTTAGTGGCTGATGGAGAATGTTCTCTGATATGAATTCCATTCCAAAATAAAAGATAAATAGGACAATCCTTTGGTTTGAAGCATTGCATTGATCGTGGAAAATCATGTCCTTCTATGTAGAGGGAATATAACCATATAGTATCATTTTGGAGTGGTAACCTTTTCTTTTAAAAGACCATGAGGCTGGAAGTTTGGTTATCTATTCATTTAAATGATGCTTAAGATAAAAACAGTTTATGGGTTGGGATCATGTCTTGATTAAAGATCAGACTTATGGTTTGTGATAGACCCATGAATTTAATGGTTTAGAGGTGCGACATTGAATTCAAATTAATAGGATGACAATGTATTTGGATATGTAAAGATTCTTTAAAGGAAACATGAATTGTTTTGGAATTAACCAAATATGATTGAATGATAATTGAATGACACAATTGTGAGGGAATCATCATCTGTTAACAAATATTCATCGTTAGGAATAAAATTTATATTTATATAACTCATTCAGTTTAGGTTTGACTAATCTTCATATTAGTAATTGGTATGGCAGGTCTTCAACCATTTTTAATATTTCATCATCGATGTGATGGAAGTTTCTATGGATCTTTTTAAACATTGATGACATTATATTGTATTCTAGAAAATGTCTTGATCATTACACTTATTTTGAAGTCATATAGGGTACACTGAGAGAAAGTATGATATAACCTGTGTAGAGGAAACAATTGAACACATTGTTGGCTCGATAAATAGACTATTTTTAAGAGTATCAAATGGGTAGTATGATTAATCATAAAGGCATGGAATTTTCTGAGTTATACTAGGTTTACCATATACAAATTCCATTGATAGAATCATGGACACAATCTGGTTCTTTGATTGGATTTTAAATAGAGGTACCATTGTTGGGATTAGTCAGTGTTCATGATACAAGGAAGTTTTGGCTTGGTACCAACATCTAATATATATAATAGTATTAATGGACCAACTTTTTGAGCACCTTGGATTCTAGTGGTTGATTACTAGGTTACTGACAAAGCATTGTCATGTGCACTCTCAAAAATATTAATACTAAGTGTAGCACAGTGGCTAACCTAGGTCGTTCTCTTAAGGGGATTTTGTGGTTAATAAATCACTACTTCTAGTCCACCCAATCTAATTCTTTTTTTTTGTTTAATATTTTATGAAATAAATGTAATTTAATAAAATAAATGAAATTCATAAATCAGAAGAAACTATAATTTTATTCTAAATTACCATGCAATGCTAAACAGAATGTAATTTGGGAATAAAGGACGTTCTCCTGAGATAATATTCAGGGAGCACCTTCATTGGCTAGTTTCAAATATTCTTAGTGAACACACTCCATCGTATGTGTGCACACCTTATTCTACACAGTTTATGAATGAAAAGTCTACTTAGCGATCGCCAAGCACACCTTTCATCCACCTCCTCAATCGAGGGAAAATGGTTGTAGATTAAGAAGTTAATCGTTAGACAACCACAGTGAGGATTACACCCACTATAAATTATCCTTAAAATTAACTCAAAGAATATTAAAAACATGGTCTTGAGTTCATCAACCTGATTACTCCCTCGGGATATTCATCAGATTAGTTACTCATGATCATGGGTATTATAGTTCACAATGGTAAGATGAGAGGAAGATAAGAGGGTGAATCAGTGGACACAAAAATAAAAACAATGCATGATTTTATTAGAAACCTAAATTAAAATTGAAAACTAAAAATAAAGAAATTAAATAATATAAAAATAAAGGGGGGAGATTTGCGGCCGACCTCCCTCAGTGGAGATCTCCTCCTTGGTACCTTGAAGGAATGGATGGATAATGGGATGATTTTAGAGGTTGGAGCTCTCCTCCTTTTATAGACAGAATTTGTCCCATTGAAGTTGACGTGTTTCAGCACCATTAAATGACATCTTCATGCGTTGAGACCTTATTTAATGTTGTTCATAATTCCCTTATCCGTGTCTGCTCAAAACCTCAGCGTATTTGGAAATGTATTCAAGAGTTATGATCGTTTTACACTGAGCATTTCTTATGTCCAGTCATACTCTCCAAAACGAAATCCTCCGGATTATGGTGCTTTAATGACCCCATAAACGTCCAATTCACTCGGTTCTTCATTCATAACTGATGCTCCAAAACTCCTTGTGCGTCCATCCACCTACTTTCACATGCTTTGCTCCCTCCATGGATGAGTTATGGATCCCACACCAAAATTAGGCAGAACTGAAAATAGTTTTCTTTCTCCCACTTGTGAGCTTTGTTTGAGCTTCCATATGGCCTATTAATCTTTTCATCCAAAAATAGTAAATGAATCCCTGGATGTGTAGAATATGTAAAAGAAAGAATTTTTCAATTTGGATCAGTGTAGATAATGTTATGGCCAAACTACCGAAATAATATAAAACTGATAAAAATTCAAAATGGCCAATTTTTACTATTCATCTCAAAATAACACTAAAACCTAAAAACATTACAATTACCCATCCAATAACACTTTTGTGGGATTATAAACAGTGATTTACAGTATAAAATATATGAAAATGTGACCTTCATCACTCTCCCAAACTTAAACATCGCACTCCTGGGTAATCATCTTACATCCAAATCAAAATCCACACAACGATCAAAAATTAGAAAATATCAATGATTTTATCCAAAATTGAATTATATCATGTCTCATATATGAATAATAATTCTCCATTATTTTCATTTCAATCACTAAAGTTTTTTCAACCTCATAAATCAATCCATGGCACAATCACAACCTACCTCACATTTAATTTTATGTCACTCTTAACTCAAGAGAAATTGAATCTAGAGTTATACTCATACTTGAAAATCGCATATATCACCATAGGTTTGTGAAAATTCTCATTTCTCTATAGCGTGAAACATGATAATTAATTTAATCATGAGGGATTTAACAAATTTTTCAAATGATTCTGTGTCTTAGGGTTGGTGGGCAAATTATTGAAAAATGTTCCGGGCTCGAAAGAGGTGGTTGGATTTTTAAGTACAATGCATGATTAAATCAAGTGAAAACACAGGAAATTCCTCACTCAATCCCACTTGAAAATGTGAAAAACAACACCAACCCCTTTTTATGACATGGTACATGAGCCAATAAGTGATTATAATGAATGATATCATCTAAGTTCTCCTCTCTTTTTTCAAAGCTCCAGAAAGGCACAACTTTATTTTCTTTTTTTCTTTTTTTTCATGGAGGATGAGCTGAAAATTGAATACAATGAATGAATGAAAAATCATGACCTTGATTTTTGAGAGGTACATGAGCCATAAAATTACGTACAATGAGGAATTCAAGCTCATCTCCATTTTTTAACTTGTCTTTTTTTGAAGGAGAAATGAATGAAACAAATTAAGGATAATGAAATGATGACACATGCCCAATTCTCTTATTATCCATAGCCCAAAATATTTACAAACACTTCCCAGTACCCATAAATGATACACATTCCAATGAACACACACGAAAGGCCCTTCCCCCACACTCAAACTTGAAATATCCAGGAAAAAATACTAAAAGTGCGGGTAGGTAAGGAAAAATTGGCTTGTAATGTGGCTTAAACCTATAATGAATTTCATGGCATCTAAGGGATTACAATGGATAAATGTAAAGTTGGGTCTTAGGATAAAATGTGGCTAGCCAGAGAGATGCCTCAATAATTTCAAATACATTCCATGAAATCTAAATCTTCGAAAGAAAATATTTACAAATTTGGGTTCTCACACAATATTCAAGTTTCCCTCAAGAAAGTGTGGGTATTAGTAAGAATATGTAAAATCGGTTTAAAATACCTCACAGGATTGGAAAAATATTTTGAGTCAGTGTTTCATGGTTATGGATTTCAAAAATCAGCCAAACTCATAAAAATGATTTATAATCCAATTCAAGAAAAATGTTTTCACATCAATAATCATTTAAAATCCATTATTTCAAAAATCATTTAAACTCTTTCAAAATAAATTGATGTGTGAAAAGTGATAAGAATATTCATTAAAGTTCAAAAATCCTAAAAAAAATGAAAATCACACAATAAGAACTAAGAAGGTTGACACTCCCCCAAACTTTAATTTAACTGCACCTTATTTTAACTCAAAAAAATATAAATATAAAGGAAGAAAATCAAAGGGAAGGAAAGATACAACCTGATATTATTTTAGAGGTGGATGCCTTGAGTTAATCTCCTAGAAGAAGCCACTTTAAAACTACAAGAAAGTAATGAAAATAAATAAGAAAAATAAAAAAAAATAATAAAGGGGAAATAAAAGAGATAATGCTTGGTTTAGACCCCCAAGTGGGTGCTAGGTTTTTACTGCCCCTAGTCAGGCAGTTTCAGTGGATTATCCCCTATCAGAAGGTGGGTGTGGTTTCATTGAGAAGAACCACCACATGTGAGTTTTCCCGATATCCATGATTAAAACAAGAAAGTAGATAAACCAAAATAAGATTAGAATATTCCCAACCCTCGAGAAAGAATAAATAAGAAATCTGAGGTTCGAAGTGGGAGGGAATAAAAGATAATGGTGATCCTTGTTAACTTCAGTGGTGTCCTTCTCCATGTGATATGAAAGTTGATGTAGAAGAGGTAGTCACACCACCACCAGCTTCTCTGGCTCTTCTTCCTTGATTACCAAAACTTTGGTGGTCTCATCATCAACATCCAAGTCCCGATCCATTTGTGCTATATCCGAAATTTTAGGAAAGGAGAAGTCAGAAAACAATTCAGTTTGAATAAAATTAAAACATGATGAATCAATAAATAAATATTCTCTTTCAAGTAAGTCAGATTGGAAATTGATTTCTTTTGATAGGACCATTGGAAACTCCATCTCAGTAGTTTCATCTTTTTCTTCATCTTCCAAAGCAAGAGTGAGGTCAAAAGGTATAGATTGTTCAATATCAAACATGGGAAGATCATGTTTCAAGTTATCTTCGACAAAGTTATTCCAAGATTCTTCCAATAAATGTTGACCTCCCATTAGTGAATTAGATGGAATGTGTACTTCTGGGACCTCCTTGAGTGAAGTTTGAGTTCATGATGATGTGATAAGTTCCTTTAGAAGTTCTTCCTCACCCGCCTTAGGTTCTTTAACAATAAATGTGATTGGTGAAATCTCTTTCACCACTCGTTCTAGTTCAGGCTCCACCTCAGGTTCCGACTCAGGTTCAGGTTTTTCCTGGGATGTGCGTACATATTCTGCAATTAATTCTATTTGGCTCTCCAAGTTTTTCAATTTATCGCTAATCCTATGAAACTGAGCATCAAGTTCATTGTTAACATTTTCTTGCACTTGAGATTGGTCAGTCCAAGCATAATAATCATAATTTGAATACATCATGAATGAAGAATATTTTTTTAGTTTTTGAAATTTATAATTTTTTTCTTGTTTTTTTAAATGAAAGGAAAATTATTTATGAAAAGTGAATAATAATATTGAATGAAACCCACCTGGCTCCCCGTCAATGGCGCCAATTTGACGAAGCGTTGTCGTGTGCGCTCTAAAAAATATTTATACTAAGCGAAGCACAGTGTCTGACATAGGTCATTCTCTTGAGGAGCTTTTGTGGTTAATAAATCACTACTTCTAGTCCACCTAATCTAATTCTTTTTATTGTTTAATATTTTATGAAATAAATTAAATTTAATAAAATAAATGAAATTCATAAATTAGAAGAAACTATATTTTAATTCTAAATTACCATGCAATGCTAAATAGAATGTAATTAGGGAAAAAAGAATATTCTCCCAAGAGAATATTCTGGGAGCACCATCATTGGACAGTTTAAAATATTCTTAGTGTACACACTCCATCATATGTGTGAACACCTTATTCTACAAAGTTTATGAATGAAAAGTCTACTTAGCGATCGCCAAGCACACCTACCATCCACCTCCTTAATCGAGGGAAAATGGTTATAGATTAAGAAGTTAATATTTAGACAACCACAGTGAGGATTACACCCACTATAAATTATCCTTAGAATTAACTCAAAGAATATTAAAAACATGTTCTTGGGTTCAAGAACCTGATTACTCCCTTGGGATAGTCATCAGATTAGTTACTCATGATCATGAGTATTATAGTTCTCAATGGTAAGATGAGAGGAAGAGAAGAGGGTGAATCGGTGGACACAGAAATAAATACAATGCATGAATTTATTTAAAATATAAATTACAATTGAAAACTAAAAATAAAGAAATTAAATAAAATAAAAAGAAAGGGGGATGATTTGCGGCCGGCCTCCCTCAGTGGAGATCTCCTCCTTGGTGCCTTGAAGGAATGGATGGAGAATGGGATGATTTGAGAGGGTGGAGCTCTCCTCCTTTTATAGCCAGAACTTGTCCCCCAGATGATGACGCATTATATCCCCATTAAATGACATCTTCAAGCATTGAGACCTTCTTGAATGTTGTTCATAATTCCCTTATTCGTGTCCGCTCAAAATCTCAGTGGATGTTGACATGTATTCCAAGAGTTATGGTCTTTTTACTTTGAGAATTTATTTTGTCCAGTCAGACTCTCCAAAACGAAATCTTATGGATTAAGGTGATTTAATGACCCCATAAACGACAAATTCACTCAGTTCTTATTTCATAAAATATTCTCCAAAACTCCTTGTGCGTCCACTCACCTACTTTCACAAACTTTGGGTCCACCAGGGATGATTTATGAATCCCACACCAAAACTAGGAAGAATTGAAAATAGTTTTCTTTCTCCCACTAGTGAGCTTCTTTTGAGATTCCATATGGACTATTCATCTTTTAGTCCAAAAATAGTAAATGAATCCCTAGATGTGTATAATCTGTAAAAGAAATAATTTTTCAATTTGGATCATTGTAGAGAATTGTATGGCCAAACTACCGATATAATTTAAAACTGTTAAAAATTCAAAATGGCCAATTTTTACTATTCAGCTCAAAATAACACTAAAACCTAAAAACATGAAAATTACCCATACAATAACACTTTTTTGGGATTATAAACAATGATTTATAGTATAAAATATATGAAAATGTGAGCTTCATCAATTCCACCAGTTTCATGAACCATACCGTAGTATTGTTCAACTAGACATCTAACCCAGTCTAAGACACAGTTCAAATAGTATTCTTGATCCCCAAAGGCTGAAAAATATTCTCAGTAATCAGTATCATCACCATGGTAATGATTTTTTACATGGAAAAAGGGATCAACTAAATAAAATAAACTATCTAAACACACAATAATAACAAAATAACTGATCATAAATAAATTCTCCAACTGATCCGGATACTAAATAATACTAAAAAAATAGAAACTAAATACATACTGGAACTGAACACAACAACATGATCTCCGTGTGACCTATTGGTCACCTCCAACCAAAGGACTAAACATCTCCAACATAATCCCCCAAACAATAAACCTAAACCTACAATGTAGCTCGGGTTGACCGACACCGAATGGTAGAAGTAGGCATTGATCTTTACAGCTCCTCAACAAAATCACTATAGAATATACACATTTCAATTATAAAAAAAGTCTATGAAAAGTAATTTGTAAATACATATATAAGGATGTCTTTTATTTCATTATAATAACACAAATATTAATTTCCATAGGTTCCCAATTTAAAAAAACACATGCAGCATTCCTTTTCAAAAATTATTCTCACTTTCCACACCCCTTTTTCATTAAAAAAACAAAACACCAAATCCATCCCTGTAACCAAAACAGGGATACAAAGAAAATTAAGGGGACCATGACTAGAAGACATAAACTAAAAATACTAATACAAAACATAATGAATCAAATTAAATAGGATAACTAATGATTGTAACCATGGGATTTTCCTGAACATCCCCAAAGAAATACCTTGATGAACTCATGTCGGATACACCTGATGGAATATGGTGCAACTCCATAGTCAATGGCCAACTGGCCACCCTAAAATGACTAATCTAGTGGCACATCCGAACAATACCTATCATATCTTGGGGGTACCAACCTTTCTAATCAAGGTTTACAAGAAACTATTAGCCAAACCTCTAAAATATTCCCAAGAAACCCTTGGTAAGAATATACTATGTAAGTAGGAGGCCCTCACAAATGTGACTCACCATACCTTCTGTCACCACACTTTCCTATCCCAAACATGAACACCACCTTTATGACAACCCATATAGTTAAATCTTTTATAGGGGTTCCCATCATACAATAAGCCATTCCAAAATGACAATTATACCATCACATCATATGGTATTTCAAACCATCTCTCAAAACATTATAAGATACCGAACTGTAATTTTCACTTCCAAAACCACATTTAATTTCAAAAAAACACCACATTCCTGTTTTAAATTAAAAATATTCCATTTATGTTTCCAAATACAAATACATTCACAAAATCATTTCCAAACTTTAGTAAAACATAAAACCATAAGAAATTTTCCATATGGGAATTTATGCAAACATTCACCAAAACATGTCTCAATTGAAAAACGGGCCTAGATTTGAAGAAAAAATTTCAAACAATATTAGATATCATTAAAGAGAACCAACACACAATTTAGAAAACAATGACACATTTTGAGGAAAAGGATATCACTCTTAACTATCACTATCATTTGTATGAACATCCATGAGTGCACTTTGTACACCCATGGATGTGCCAACATCCAATGACACACATAGAGTGTCCATAATATCATCCTAAAACCATTTTAAATAATAAAAACATCCCTTTAAACTAACACAAAGAGTCACACAACTCCTCAATCAATAATAAGCCTTCAAAAATTGGGATAGTCTTTCTAAACCATTTTACCACAAACCACTATTCCATAAAGTGGCATCCAAACACCACATAGAGCTCAATTTATATAATCACAATATTTATCAAAACATAATCTAGTCCAAATGACCCAACAAGAGCTCAAATTATCTTGAAAATTTAATAAAATTTTTAAAAAACACTTTGTGTTCATTACTATTTAACTTATTTAAAGACACTTATAAAAAAACCACTTCCACAAATTATTTCCAACATAAAAACATCATGAATATCCATAAACATACACCACATGCTTTTGAAACACATTTCTATATTATTTAAAAATCCACAAGTATCTATGGAATCAATCTAAAACGAAAATACTGGAAACTCCTACCTCAAAAGAGTTTAAATGCAACCGAACACTAGAATATTGAAGATTTGGGCCCCTATAACACTACACACACCATAAATAATATGGAAATTGAGTTAAACACAAACCCTAACCCCTAGTGTTTAGATAAGAGGTAAACACCTTAAAAATTTCAATGAAACCAAGAGAGGATAAGGGAGAAGACATAAATTTTTTCAAAACCCTAAAACACACCTTATAACGTTGAATATGTATCCCTAGGGGAGTAGGATGTAAGGAGAGGGCAGTTTTGTGAACCATTTGTGCTCAAAAATTGACAAATATGGAGGGTTATAGAATTTCTCATAAAACTAAGGGAGGGTATATTAGTAATTTTAAGAATTTAAAAATCTGGGTCGATTGCATGGTTTACCAAACCCTACAGAAATCATGTGTCCCACACTACCCAAGGAAATCACTAGACATGTTTTGTCCACAGTGTCTCTAAGACATGTTCTAACCATGAATTATCCACTTTCCAAAATCAACAAAATCCAACACAGTTACCTAGGTTGAGTTGAAATATTTACCAATCAGCTCAAAAACTGTGCTTAGGATACTATCAATCCTAGAAACCCAAATTATAAAAAAACTCCAAAATTTAAACTAGGGATCAATTTGAACATCAAGGAAATATTCAAGATCAATAAATGAACAATATGAATAATAACTAAGTTCTATGTGTGATATTTCTCTCCACGAAAAATAACTTTATCCCCCACAAATTCACCTAGCCGAAAGATCAAAAAACCATGATCTTCTACTGGATAAAAATTTGAAAAAATATTCTTGAACCTTAGGATGACCATTAACTCCACAAGTGAAACCCAACCAATTATATAGGAAACCACATCATGATGAAAAATGGAAGAACATGAGAAAGTTATTCCCACCACAAGAACTCAACTAACCCAATCAAAATCTAGTCACCCATCACGACCATGACATAAATAGGTACTCAAACCACTCTACAGTAGGCCTTGTAGAACAATAAATAGAGAACTCCTAAAAAGAACATATCTAACTTCCCTGGACTAGCTAAACAACAACCACACCGGCATTGAGAACATTCCACACTAGTCAAAACCCCTGCACCATGGGATAACCCATGAAATAACATGAACCCAAAAATGTACCCAATCATAACTTCAAAACATTGATTTTATACAAGCATGAATATCACAAATCAAAAGAAATAAAAAGGGGGAATTGATTCATGAAATGTTATCCATTTAAAGGATCACATTTAGATAAATAGAACAATTTGAACCACCAAAGGAAATGTTTATCCCAGTCTTAAAATAAATGGATGAACTTACAACAACATAAAAAAAATAACGAAACCACAACAATATATACCTTAACATAGGAGTCAAACTGAGCTAAAATTTCCACACACCCCTAAATATTCATTTCTAGGTGAATACTTTACTTAGAGGTCAATGGATGGAGACCTGATGAATGATGTTTGTCCTTCCTCACAGTGAGGCGCTGACCTCCACTGGTCACAACATCTTCTTCGGGAAATGATTCCTACAAATCGTTTCTCGATGACCCAAATTTTTGCAATGGTGGCATGTTTTTGGATGATTGAAAAAATAATGGTTCAAATTCCCAAACCAACCACACAGGTTTCACACAAGTGAGTGGTCCAACGAACTAGAAGCTGGAACCAATAATGAAGACTCCCCAAAAATAGTTTTTTCTTGCACAAACATGTCACCAGATGGGGGATCATCATGAGGGCTGAACCCCACAGACTGGACCCCAAGATCCAGCTCATCTAAAAACTCATTTTCCACCAACATCTCAAAATGATGATCCATAGAGGCTAGAGATCATTCCTTGATCTCTATACAAAGACTCTAGATGAAAAGATAAGCCTTCATAAGAACCTTTTAACCACCTCTAGAGAAATTGAAAACCAGCTCCTTGAAAAGTTCATCATAAGTCGTCAGTATTTTCTGGTCTTGATGAAAGCTCGTGAAATATTCCTTTTTAAACATCTTTACCCCTATGATAAAATTCATCTAAAACAAGACACAAAAAATCCCACATCATCTCAAATTACATCTAGAATGGGGAAAACAACTCCCATTCATGCCAAGAATGACCCTCAAAAAACCTATAATACTAGACACTGTAATAGATTATGTAGTTTCAAATGATCTAAAGACACATCAATCTTTTTCAATCCAACCCACTGCCTCTAATGGACCTCTACCACCACAAAGGATAGGAAAAAACCAAGATTAACTAGGAACTATGCATGAATCAATAGAAATATTGGGGACCATTCTAGGTGGAATATTCTAATATAGAGTATAAGCACAAAACCAAAGCCAATATTAATCCATAGTACAATAGAAAACAACATCTTGGGTTCAGAAAATGGGCTCACAAATCCTATGTATACAACACAACAAAAAATACTCTTTTTGAAAAATACTCTTTTGGGATAAGAAAATGGGCTCACCTATGGTATCCCATAAACCTTCACATATGTTTTTATCAATTCCAAATTTTATCTTCCATAAACATGTTCTTACATGAAATTTTGGTACATACTCTCACATATGTGAACCTCCATGAAGAATACCACGGGTCATACTTATTATTTAATTATCAAACATTATAAACTTATTAAATTTTCAATCCAAAAAATTATTCTTTGAAACCCATTCTTCCAACCTAAAACCATTTGAATGAATTCATTTTGACTTTAAAAAATTATTTCCAATTAAAATGCTTTCTCACATCAACTAAGATAAATAAAATACCTAACTGATACCAAATTACTAGAATGAGGAACAAGTTTCTATTCATAAATTGGTGACACCGAAGTGGGTCATTCCTAAAGTAAGTATCAAGAAGTAGGATGATCTTGAACAGTGTACATAGACTCCGCATGGGTCCCTAATCCATGTGAGATCATGAAATGACACTAGATCACATCTAATGTCATCCCTCAAACAAAAAAAATGACAAAATTATCAAATCCATGACTACCCCAGGTTACTTGAGGATCATAATGAGCAAGAGCATGAAACACACTCCTTATACCTACCCATTATGTTCATATAGACCTAGACTCTAACTAACTAAAACAAAAAAAAATAAGGTCCTCTTATAGTAACATTTTTTTATCATCTAAAATGGAGTTCAATTCCACTCAGCATTCGAACTGGTATGAGACATGGCCTGAAGGGTTTCTCGATCCTCACATGCAAGAAACTAGTTTCATACATCAATGTAATCACCAGGTTATCAATTTTTTCCTAGTAAACTAAGATCAAATAAAAATCTAAACAAAATTAGAACACAACAATATCAAAAAACTGATCAAAAATCAATGATCCAACTGAGTGAGATTCAAAATTCCATTGAAAAAAATAAACTTAAACTAAATGAAAACTGGTATCGAACACAACAACATGATCATCATGATAACTCTTGGTCACTTCCAACTAATGGACTAAGTTTCTCCGACGTGATCACTCAATCCAGAATCCTGAACCTATAAAATAGCTTGGGTCTACCAACAAGGAATGGTACAAGTAGGGTTTGAGAATAAAATCCTAATAGAAAATCACCACAGAATCCATACATTTCCATTCCTGAAAAAATTCCATAAAAACAATTTGGGAAATTCATATACAAAGTTGGGAATTTGTTTATTTTCGGAAACCGAACCCAATATTCCAAATGTTCTCATTTTAAAACAACACATGAAGTATTCCTATTATAAAATTTCCATCACATTATACTTCTCAATTTTCTTTAAAATACACCCAACAACCAAATCCAACCATGTAAACCAAAACAAGGATATGTAGAAAATAAAGGTTACCAAAATAAGGAGATAAATACTAACAAGACTAATATCAAACATGGAGAAGAAATATAAATTGTACAAGTAGAAATAATAACTATGATATTTTCTTAAACATCCCAAGAGTGATCCTTGGATATAATCGTGACTGACTCACCTACCAGTATATGCTGTAGCTCTATTGTCTATAACCAACTGGCCTCCCTAAACTGACCAATCCAAGAGAACATCCCACTAATACCAATCAAGAAAATGTACTACCTTCCTATATAATTAGGGGTGAATAGAAACTATCACTCAACCCTATAAAAGAAACCCAAGAAACCCATGGTAATGGTATACTAGGTGAGTAGGAGGCCCTCGCATGTGTGATTCACCTTACATGATTTCACCACACATGCCTACCCTAAAGACTGACCCCACCTATATGACAACCAATATATCGAAATCTTAAATCATGGTTTCCATCACACAATAATTCATTCAAAAGTTCCAACTAGGCCATCACATCTCATGATATTTCAAACCATTTCTCAAAACATTCTAAGATGCCAATTGGGAATTTGAAAATTTAAAACCACATTTCTTTTGAAAATAACATGAAACACCACTTTCATGATTAAAAGACCAAATGGTCTGGTATGTTTTCCAAATCAAAATACCTTCACAAAACCACTTCCAAAATCAAGTAAAACCTGAAACATTATGAAATGTTCCAAACAAGACATTATTCCAATATTCTTCAAAACATGACTCATTTTGAAAATAGGGAACGCTATGGAGAAGGCATTTGAAACACTATTATAGATCAAAAGGGAACTAAAATAGTATTTAGAAACCAATGAAGCATTTTGAGGAAAAAGTGTATCAATCTTAATTATCACCTTCATTGGAATAACCATCCATGTGTGCTTCTCATGCCCGCATGGATGTGCCAAAATCCAATGACACACTTACAGTGTCAATGAGATTATCTTAATACTATTTTAATGAAACACAACTTTCCATTAAATGAACAAAATGAGTCACACAATTCTAACACCAATAATAACTATTCCAAAACTGGGAAAATAATTCAAAAACATTTTAATACAAATCACTATAACATAATGTGGCATCAAAGTAACACATCAAGCCCAATTTATAATTTTACCCAAGTTATCAATGCTTGAACAAGGAATAATGATGCTAAAAGTGCTCAAATTCACTTATATATTAGTTTACATTTTAGAAAACAGCTTATATTCAAGACTATTTAACATATGTTAGTAAACCTCTTTGTAAATCATTTAACATAAATTTTTCTAACATATAAACAACAGAAAATTCCAATTAATTACACTATAATAATTTGAATCACATTTTTTACATTATTTAAAAATCCACATGTATTAATGGAATGAATCAGAAAAAAAAATGGAAACACCAACCTCAATGGAGTGTAGATTCAACAAAACACTTTAAGAGGGAATATTAGGGCCTCAAGAATGATACACACCCCATATAACCATATTAAATCAACTCACACACAAACCCTAGGAATTCGGGATTGTCCTAGAGGGAATCCCTATAAGGAACCCCAAAGAAACAGAGATAGAAAGATAGAAATGAGAGATAATTATCCAAAACCCTAAAAAATATCCTTATAACATTGAGTATGAGTCCATGGAGGAGGAGGTGACAAGGATAGGGGGTTTTGGGACCCCTATATGTTCTAAAATTAATGAAGTGGTAGGGATTGAATTGGGGATATAAATAGGGGAGAGTAGGTTATATATTTTAGGATTTTAAAAATCTGGGTCGATGACATGGTTTACCCACACAGTTTAACAAACCCTGTGGAAGACATGTATGCCTCACTACCCAATATAAGAACTCCACATGGTTATTCTTCATGTTATCTTAATCGTATGATAACTAGGCATTAGCCACACCCAAAATCAATAAAATCTAATACAATTACCTCAGACAAGCCACACAGTTTACCAAACCATGCACTAACCATGTGTAGGCTAATTACAAGCCCAAAAACCCAAATTTTCAATGAAAAACTCAAAACATTAAATCATTATTCAATTTTTAGTTCAAACAAAATATACAAGATAAATAAAATAACAAAACAAAGGAATATATATGGGCGAGGTTTGATAACCAGACTTGCAATTGGCCTTAGATGATATATTTTGAGTGTAATGATCTAAGGGTCCTAGATCACGTACAAACCTATGTTTTTGTTGAGACGTAAAATTATAAATGAATGGTTGAGTTATAGGCATCCCTTGAAATTGGATATAGAAATTGGTGAGCATGATTTGGATACACCTCAAAATACCTTTGGATAAAAGATTTATATAATGGTCTAATATGAATCAATTGTTAAGGAAGGTAATTTTTTGGATAGCTGGCTGGTAATGGATTTATTTTCATTCATATAGATTGAATAAATGTGGCTAGTGAGGAATCATTTTTGGCATGTCATTGGGATGTGGTCGGTGCAATGCGAGGTTCGGCTGATTCATTTCAAAAAAAATCCAAATCAACGTGGATAAATATCACTACAAGAAAACTGCCATTTAGCGGCGGTATTTAAAACCACCGCTAAACGCGTTTCAGGCAGCCGTTTCACGGCGGTTTTTAAACTGCCGCGAAATGCCATAATTTTTTTTTATTTTTTTTATTTTTCTAAAATTTTTTTTTCGAGGATTAGCGGTGGTTTTTTAAAAACCCACCGAAAAATAGTGGCGGTTTCGGTAAAACTGTCGTGAAAAGGTAGTCGTTTTGGGAAAACCGCTGCGAAATGAAAGTAAAAAATAAAAAAACACGAGAAACCCTGAAATCGCTAAAACGACCATAACATTTGATCCGGGCATCCGTTGGATCGCCACGACCAATAAAATCAAAGCTCATGAAGAGATCTAGAGGCACATATAATCAAAACCATGAGACGGTAGAAGGTGCAGAAGATATTAGAGTTATAATAATGTTGAAAAAAGTTCTCCAAATTCAAACGACCATAACATTCGCTCCGGGTGTCCGTTTGTGCTCTACCACATATCAAATCAACTCCAGCGAAGAGATCTACGCTCCAAGTTGAGGCAAGAAAGCTTCTGTCATGTTTTTAGACCCCAAAACCCCCTCCTAAGGCCTCCCAAACCCCATTTCCATCACCGGTGTCCCGTCAAACTTGTCTTCAAATGGTCTTAACTTTCGATCCGCGTGTCAGTTCGGACACCTCCACCTGCCAGATCATAGCTCGTTCCATGAGATTCAGTTTGACTGGTCACGACACCCACATTCCCTCATGGATCATATGTTATGGCCTTTTTAGTGGGTATCGGGTTTGTTATGTTTTTCGATGCCTCATTTCTAGCACCCCTTCTCCGTCAGCTGTTTTTTAAATGGTCATAACTTCTGATCCGCCTGTCCATTCGAACACTTTCACCTATCAGGTCGAATATCGATTCAGGATCTTTGATTTGATAGGTCGTGGATCTAAAACGGACTCTCGGATCATAAGTTATCTCCGTAAATGTTAGTCCAATGTTTTTGTCTCTTTATGACCGGTTTGACGAGTTTTAACGGTTGCTCCATTTAACACTATTTATTTGGGTTTCCATGACTTTTTATCATTATCAATGGTTTTTTGTGGGTTATTATGATGATTATGTTGAATTATTAAGGGGTTTTCCAGAGTTGTCATGAGTTTTCATGCATTCTCATGCGTTCTCATTCTTTCGAATGTCTCATTCTTCATATGCTTCTCCATCCGTTTTCATGCGTTTTCATGATTTTTCATCCATTAACACGTCTTTTCATACTTTTTCATGTGTTACCTTTATTATTTATTATTTATTATTTATTTATTATTTATATTTACTTATTATTTATTATTTATTATTTATTAGTACTAATAATAAAATATTATTATTAATAATAATATTTGTTACTGGTTATTTATAATTTATAATTTATAATTTATACTTTATATTTCTTATTTATATTTATTTATTATTTATTACTTATATTTATTATTTATTATTTATTATTTATTATTTATATTTATTATTTATTTACATTTATTTATTATTTATTAATTATCATTTATTATTTATTATTAAAATTTATTTATTATTTATATTTATTTATTATTTATTATTTATTATTGATTATTGATTATTGATTATTGATTATTTATATTTATTTATTATTTATTATTTATTATTTATTATTTATATTTATTTATTAATTATTAATTATTATTTGTTATTTATATTTATTTATTATTTATATTTATTTCTTATTTCTTTTTTATTAATTTTTATTTATTATTTATTATTTATTATTCATATTTACTTATTATTTATTAATTATATATTTATTTATTATTTATTATTTATATTTATTTATTAATTATATTTATAAATTATTAATTATTAATTATTAATTATTTATATTTATTTATTATTTATTATTTATTATTTACTATTTATTTTTTATATTTATTTTTTTTATTTTTTATTATTTATTATTTATTATTTAGATTTACTTATTATTTATTATTTATATTTATTTATTATTTATTATTTATATTTACTTATTATTTAATATTTATATTTATTTATTATTTACTATTTATTATTTATATTTATTTATTGTTTATATTTATTTATTATTTATATTTATTTATTATTTATTATTTATATTTACTTATTATTTATTATTTATATAAATTTATTATTTATTATTTATTATTTATTATTTATTATTTATTTATTATTTATTATTTATTATTTATTATTTTTTATTTTTTATTTTTTATTTATTATTTATTATTTATTACTTATTATTTATTACTTATTACTTATTATTTATATTTATTTATTATTTATATTTATTTATTATTTATATTTATTTATTATTTATTATTTATTATTTATTATTTATTATTTATTATTTATTATTTATTATTTATTATTTATTATTTATTATTTATTAATTATTAATTATTAATTATTAATTATTATTTATGATTTATTATTTATTATTTATTATTTATTATTTATTATTTATTATTTATTATTTATTATTTATATTTATTTATTATTTATTATTATTGAGTTTATATCTATTATTTACGTATTATTTATTTTTTCAATTAATATATATAAATATATTAAATTCTATTTATTAACCACATGATGAGCTTGTTAGAGTGGTAAAGTCTTTGGAAAATATGCAAGAGGTTAGAGGTTCAAATCTCACCAAATGCAGTATTTCATTATATTGCATGGGCATGTGCATTGGCATGTGCATGGGATGTGCATGGGATGTGCATGCATGGATAAATAATGTAAATAAATACGAAATAAATAATCTAAATAAATAAATATGAAATAAATAAAATAAATAAAATAAATACGATATAAATAAAATAAAAAAAATAAAAAATGAATAAAATGAATAAAATAAATAACATAAAAAAGAAGAATAAGAAGAATAAGAAAAATAAGAAAAAGAAAATAAATAAGAAAAATAAAATAAATAAGAAATAAATAAAATAAATAAAAAAAATAAAAAAAATAAAAAAATAAAAAATAAAATAAATACGAAATAAATAAATAAATAAATATATATATATATAAATAAATAAATAATAAAAATTTAAAAAAAAATCAAAAAAAATAAAAAAATATATAAGAAAATTCAAAAAACACCGCGAAACGTTCTGCGACGGTTTTAAAAACCGCTGCGAATAGTTTCCTGAAACACGATTTCGGGGCGGTTTTTCAAAACCGCTGCCAATCTATTTAGCGGCGGTATAAACCGTCGCTAAATCGTGATTTCGTCATTGTGTGTGGTTGATTAGAATTGACAAATACATAATGTTGAGAATCATGCTAGGAGAATGAACAGAATTAAAAGGGATTATTCTCTTATGCACTTATAAAAGTGATTGGTATTGTGACACATAATGGTCCATTCAAACTAAAACCTATAGTGAGGGTCATCATATGTTAGATGGTGAAAGGGACAATGACGTGATCATGTCTGTGATTAGATGGGAATGGGTAAGCACCATATTAATGTATAGTTTTTATATAGGAATTGTATTGATTGTTAATTTATTATATACCTTATTCTTCAAGGTATGCATGATGAAACATTGGGTGATTATTACATAATGTTTTCATTGGATCTTTAATTCCTCAACCTAATCTGGTTGGGTAATGATTCATCATTACCATGATATATCTTGGACAATAATTTCTAGGTTGGGGAGATTTTACGATCTTATATTTTGAACTTGGTGGAATTTACAAGGGAATTTATATTTTCCCTTATGTGGATGGGATGAATTTTGAAGCACATTCTGAATGAAAATACAATCACTTAATACATAAAAGTTTCTTCTTTATAAATGTTTTACATCATAAGAGGCTTATTGGGTATTCTATTGAGTTTCGGTGGACATTCCTTGAAGGAATGAGTTTTTAGAAATTATAAATGGGGTGTATAGTTTCCAAATGTTTAGTGGAAACTATATACATAAACCATGCATCCCATATGTGGGGTAGTAGGTTTTTGACATACCATACGGATGTAAGAACGTAGCCATGCAAGACATCTGTAGTTTATTACAGAGGTGAACCACATTGATTGAACATAGTTTGTTTAACCATGAACCTAGCCCATTTAGGGTGCGGAATTGTATTCTTCCAATGACCTGATTTGTGCATGATTTTCTTAGAAGTGTCAAAAAACAATAAACCGTATAGATCCATGGGTGACGTAACTGCATTATTGGTAAACAGTAACCCAAACCATACAACTAAATTGTGTCCTTCATTACAGGGCTGTAAATTTGAATTTTTCTCATTCCCCCTATTTATTTTATCCACCATCTTACTCACTCACTTCCCACATGCACAATCCCTACTCGATCACATCATTGGCCTCTTTACTAGGAAAGGAATGATCTTCCTTCTTCAACGTTTCAATAAAAATCTCTTAGCCTCATTGATCAATATCATTATGCTCTCAATTCCTCTTTATTTTTTCCATTTCCCCTCACAATATGGAATGATAAATCTATTGTGGTATTTTCCTTATTTTCTTGTTATTTTTCACATCCATATTTTTCTGTTGAACCGCCTCAACACCATGATCGATAATGGATGAGTTAAATATCATAAGATTTATATAGGTGGTCTCATTATTTTACCCAAATGTTTTTATGTGTATGAATTATTCCCTTGTGATGCATTATGAACATCCCATGCATTTCCCATAACATTTTATATTAATTATATGGAACATAATGCCTAAATATTATATCTATTGTGTATTTAATTTTATCATTGGAGGTTCTCGCTAGGAAATAAATCACCTATTTTAATGTGTTTCATATATTCCTAGGATGTATTCCTCATATTGGTAAATGAATCACCTTTTTGGGTAGTTTTTTCAAATAATAAATTTATAATTATCTTAAAAAAAATTTAATCACCTTTGAGTTTTTTTCAATTAACTATAATGAAAATATAATTTTAAAATGAATTAGATGAGTTGGTTTTATTACTATATGATATTTATTTATAAACACTCTTAGGAGGTGTATTGTCTTATTAAATAAATGGAGGAAATTAAATCTAAATGTATGAAATTAAAAACGTCATGGAACTTCCCATGGACTACAACATTTATTTATAAATGGAATAAACAAATTTTTATAATTTATTTGGATATATCAAATTCTTATATACTGGTAATTCTTAATTATGTTACTTTTTTCTTATCATTTAAAAATGAATTTATAAAAAAATAAACGAAATAAGTTATGATATAGGGAATTACCATTGATGTAGTCCATTACCAATGATTAAATACAAATATACAACAAGTAAAAGGAATTACAGTATACTTTGATCAATACTTGGGTTACATATTATAAAACTCATAGGATGGGATCATTGGCTGGATGTGATTCATGTCCCATGAAAGATACCATTTTACATAGTATGGAATAATATGGATGGGGTCATATCAACATTAATTATATTTGGCATTTAGTGGTATTCAGGTTTCAATTTTCTCAAATTCCTTGAATGGGATCATAGGATAGATTTTTAACATGTTTTTTGTGATACATGAGATTATTTGAAAACCATGATTAGGATCATACATAAATTGCATGTTATGAGGAATACTTGGGTTTCCTCAATACACATCATCATGTATGGGATTGTAGAATAAACAAAATTATTTAACTCGTTTGGAAATTCTTTGGTTCCTCATTATAAAATGTATTGGACTGGCTCATTGTAATAATAGATTATATCATGATTGTTTATCATTTCATATCACAAGTGGTATATCCTTGTGATGATTATTATACTATGAGACCTTTGATTTCAAATATGGTCCTTGATCAACTAATGGTTTTACGTTAAAATATGTGTGACTACATAAAATTGTTCCATGGTTTAATATTGACACAATGTGTTTACCTAGGACTTTTACAACTATTATAATATTTGGACCTTTTCTATATTTAGTATTTATGATTTCATGGTTTATTTAATAAATTCAATAAATGATATTTGTGATACTATTATGTGGATGTGTTGGCATTCTGCATCTTGTCCTCACCAGTGCATGTATATCTCTCTATATAGATTATATATATGAACATATATATATATATACATGATGGCATGTCAAGGATATTCCATGTTAAGATGAAGTTAGTATGGTCATCTAGGTAACCTTGGAAAACGTATGTCCAACATGATCAAATTTATTTACTTATTTCATTATTTATTATACCTGCACAATGTTATATTTTTTACTCTTAGAATAGATATCATAAGTCAACATTGGTGGTGACTTAGTTAGCATATCTCAAACAGTGTTCATGACATCATTTCACTAGTGTACCCAAACAGACATCATAGTTATGGGCTCATGGATTATTCTGATGTTGTTATATTGGTTTATGATATTATAGGAGCATAGGACTGAGCTAGATCTCATGATACTCTTTGATATATCCTTTCAATAGTATCCTTTATATTGGACCATCTATTTATTACATGTTGTATGACTATTAATTATTAATTATACCATGAAATGGAAATGCATGGTGATTTATTTATAATTACACATTTTTTCACCTATTATTGTATTTTCACACCTTTCAATTAAATTTACTCCACGGTTGATTTACTTTTTATTTTATACTATTGTTCTACAATGATCATGGGGGTAAAGTCTCCCCATTGCATCGTCATTGGACTATTGCTATTACTCGGTAGCCTTAGAAGAATGAGAAGGATCACATGAGGCCTTGTGACCAACTAGAATAGTTAACAGTTTTAGTGTCTCCTGCTTCTGGACATTATATTATCATTAATTAAATATTTTCTCTAGATAATATAAGATTAAATCCTATTTCAGACTTATAATATGTATTTTTCTAAAAATAGGTATCGTGACATTTACCATCCTAAATTTAAAATTATTATTTTCCTCTCATAGAAAATTTATTGTAATGAATCACCTTAATTTTTTAAATCATAATATCACAATTTTTTAGTATTAAATTTTATTATAATTTTTTTGAAAATAATATATTTTCTATGAATAGTAAAAAATACTAATTTTTCATTAAAGATATATTTTTTATTAAATAATGTAAACAGTTATGTTTAATTTAAATTTATTGTAATTTATAATTTGTTCTATTATATAATTAGTAGTCAAATTTAGGTCATCTTCATTAATTTCACCATGAATATTTATATAAAAACTTTTTTACATAAGAAATAATTTCATTGGAAACCCATTCATTCATAACGATTACTAGTTTATATAAATTTATTATTTTCCGTTCATGTGATTTGAATTTAAAAAAATGGATTCCATATATAGAATCATCAAAATTAATATGAGTTAACAAGTTAAAAATTGTTTTTGTTCATAATGATTAGAAAAAATAGTAAAAATTATTTATCAATGACAAGGTTTAAATGGGTTTACCTAGTGTTAAAATATTATGATAAGTGTTAATATGACATAAAATATGTAGAATACATATCATATAGCAATATTTCAACCTTATGTCATATAATGTTTTATAATGGTCATTTATTTTAGAATTTTGTAAAGTTTTAAACATTGGTATACTTTATTATTTTTAGAAATTCCTATTGTGTTATCACCCCACTTATAAAAGGACACCTCTTATCCTATCCACATGATGATTCAAGAGTAATTTTATTTAGAAAATGACAACCAAAATACCTTCATTACATCCATGTACATGACCTATAGTACCTTTATTGATAAAACCACTTATTAGAAAGGCTTTTGGTACAAACCCAGAGAGGTTTTTAAAAAGGAGGTACAGCTCATAACCATAAATATCTTTTTTATATCAAATTCAATTATTTAAAATCATCATTAAAAATGATAAAATTACAACAATAATATCGAATTTATAATGATGTATAATTTTTTAAAATAAAATACATATATTAATATACTCTTGCATCATGTAGAAATCAAAAACTTTGATCTTATTTATGATAGACTACTACCTTCTTAACCGATGTACCTAGTTTTCCATCCCTACAAATAATAGATAGATATAATGATTTATTTAATGTATCTATATGATACATATTAAATTAATATACTTCTAAAATTGCAACACCGTATCTACCATTATTGGTTCCAATTCATTGTAAAATGATAACGTTGCTAATATATATTCGCGGACTATGGCCACAAGAAGCGATGTGGTTCGGTATTTTTTTATTTTGACATATATGGTAATAAGGATGTATTTGATGAAAAAAATATTATTTATATTATATATTATTTATGATGTATTTTGTTTCCTAGAACCAAATACTTTTTACATTATGATAAAATTATATTAATGGATTTGAATATTTATAAATACCTTATCACATCTTGATTGTTCTTCTGCGTGATAATGCATGTGGTAACATCCTAAGGATAGCTATTGAACTAAAGGCCCATATTGGATCCCTACTATGATGATAACCCATAAGTGACATAACAATAATCTTGAATATATGTTATATGCTCAGATATTGTTATTTGGGGGCTAAATATAATACATTCTTTTTGAGGTGAGGAATCATAAATCATTGAGGCACCTTCTCATGGTGTACGCCTTGGTAATATTAAGAAGAATATTAAAATAACTAGACCCACCTGTTGGAATTCAACATTTCTTAGTGTTAGTAGATGTTCCAATATGAAGATGTGTGAATGGGTCCTTGGACTTTAAGATTATTATTAATATGTATTACAACTCGTTCACTTAGATGTTTTGATGAAAACTGTGATGAAAAATTGTCACAGTGAGGTAGGATATATTGGGTGTTTCACGAGTAATACTACATTAATAGATAATGTGAGAAAGGATTTGTCCCTTCGGTTCCATAATAGAAGTTGATATCTCAAACCCTTCGATGGAATTGATATAGCCTAAATAAATCCATGGCCATTATGAGGAATGGGAATGATCAACTTCATGATGTAAAAGAAAGAATAAAGGATCACATGGGTTGATGTCACTAGCATGCATCTTTCTTCAATGAAGATATCAAGACAAAGGGATTACATTACATGGTAAGAATTCATAGGATGTGACACATCTATGCGACATTATCTTCTTTCTCTATGGGTACCATGGTGTATTTATAGACGCAAACCATGGAATATTGGTAGGCTCCATCTAATTCCATTGAGAAAGAGACATATAGGGTCACACACTATGTATATCCTAGTATCTCATTTATATATTCATTTATCTAGATGAATAAATATTATTCCCAATTATAGTTTAAAATTTATTAAAGGGTTCCTAATAACTTTTATTTTGACACTAGTTATTCGAGAGAATATATTTAGGGAGAAATAATATATTTATTAATTAATAATTCATTGATATTTATTTAATAAAAAATAGTCATTATTCATGGTCTAATAAATGTGGTGGAGGAAACAAATTAAAATAAAAAAACAGGAATACACATCATGTATATATATACACACCATGTGGTATTTTTTAAAATTTGTGAAAAAATAATATTATTTATTTAATTAGATAACATTAGGTGTAATTCACTGGTCACATGTAAGGTAATAATAATAGTCAAATGCTATTATTAGATATGGGGTATTACTAAGAATTTAAAGAAATAAATAAATACTTATGGGTAATTATTTTATTTAATTATTATAAGTATTATAAATCCCAATTATATTATTCTAATTAAGATGAGATATTATTTGTGGTTGTGAAAAACAGATCTAGAGAAAGCTCTCAAGATAAGAGAGAATTACTTTCCTCTAAAAATTCTATCATGTTATGAGAGAGATCCTCCTCCACTAGATCATGAAGAGTCATTTCGAAGCACCTCTCAAGGAGTTGAAAGGTGGAAATTGTAAGAAAATGTTTTCTGTGCATGAACCTGGAGATCATGTCAACAACATCCAATGATATGTAGAACACGTGTGGATCACCACAAGAGGAAGCCTACACATGGCTTCTACAATTCAATGACTGATCACATTGGATCATGACTAGAAAAATCAATTGAGAGATATTTCCATCATTGAAATTTGTGTATTTTAATAAAATTAATTATAACGAGCATATTATGATCCTCTCTATGGCTTCAGGACATTCCTCTTTACTTTTTGATCTTCGTTCTATTTCAAATATCCAGTATTTTATCATCGTGATGGATCTCAGATGGATAATTATTAATAGTAAAATAAAAGATGGGTACACCAATCCACATGATTCTACTATTCCTATAACCTAAAAATTATTCCATAAATCTGAATTATTTTTTACCTTTATTTAATTCTATCTATCAAAAAATAGAAATATTGTTCTTGTTTACATAAAAACTACTATCTCCAAGAATGGTTGAACTCATTTTTTTCTATAAATTTTATGCACTATTATAAAAACTAGAATAATGAATATATAATAGATGTATACCATGGTAAATATGGTGTAAATGATGTAACAAAGATCACTGAAAAATGAAAAAACCTATTGAAAAAATCATACAGGAAAATTGAAGTAGTTATCACCGAGAATAATATTTTTAATGAATAATTGATAATGGAAAAGTGATACAAATAAATAAGCAAATCAAAATAGTATGATATATATGATTATTATTCATTAATATAGTTATAATAATTATTATCTAATTATATAAGAGTCTTGATAATGTACAATATAAATCAAACCCTTGGTAGTGGTTTCTTCGCTTATTTTCACATCCATGAAACGTATTCCATATTCACCACATATTCATTCTTTATAGTGTATATTATTCCCTATAGTAATGTTATATTATGAATATATTTATTTGTATGGTATTTAATTTTTCATTTTATGCTATTTATTTCATTGGGCTTATGATTCAAAAGTTTCTAGGGTGATACGGGCATTTTCACAATCTCATCATTATTCAATATTGTCTATGTTTAAGTATTGCTTAGGGAATTACTTAGTATTAATATTCTAAACCCAATATAATTTATTATCCTCCTGTTATTAACAACCATTACATATAATAGTTCCATTTTCTCCACTTTGGTACTGATAAAATACTGTGATTTTTAATGAAATTATGAATTTATTTCTCTATTTTTTCAAAAAACCTTTTTCTTCGACATCCATGAATTCTAAAAAAATCATGAAAATGGATAATATTATCCTATTTTTTAAATCTAAATTTTACACATTATTTTAGTTTTAGAAAAGTTTCTCAAAATAATATTTGTGTCCCTTTTCTTATAAGGTATCATTTTAATTTTTATACAATATTATGGATGGAATGTTTTTTATAAACATATAAAACATAAAAAAAATTACCTCTTTATTAACCACTCAATTTTTAAAATATTCCCTCAAATGTTTGCATGATTATTTTCAATGAAGATTTTTTCCCAAATAATTCAGAAATGTTTACTTTTTAAATCGACTTTTAATGTGAAAAGGATATTTTCCATAAGAAATTATTAAATGACTTATTTATTATTGTTATTTAAATCAATGAAAAATACTATTATTGTAATTATCCTATAATTTGTAAATTATATAATGATAAAATAATTATTATTACATTGGATGGTTTTTGATTAGTTTGAATGGGGTGTACTATTTTGATATTATTCTTCATATTACTATGTACGGTTTATGATTATGTGTATTGATTGGGGAAAGTACTGAAATTTTTATTACTAGTTTCTCAATATAAATGTTTTTGTTGAAAATATTTCAAACCTTTCAGAGCATAAATTAATAATATTTACTAATTTATTGGTGGTGCTTTCTATAGCTCCTTGATGCATTAATAGATCTCTTGAGAAAAACTGACTTGGGTATTTGGCTAAAGTGTTAACCATTGGTATAACATACCTTGGAAAGAGGACTTGAGAGTTGGTTATTTTGTCTGGAATTATTTATTCCCTCATTATGAGATTATATATTTATTTCATTTTCTCTATTTTACTAGTAAATATATCCATATATAAGGATCAATATCATGTTATTATTTATATGGAAAAATTTGATAATCATTTATTTATACCCTATAATTCACAATTTTCATGTTATTTATTAAATGGGATCTGTTTTTTATATTTAACATTTCATATTTATTGTAAATTATATATTCATGAATTTGTTTTATGCATAAACCCTTACTGAGAATCGTAGCTCCCCACTATCTTATGTCTCCTTTCCTCAAGATGCCAGAAAAAGTTTTATGGTTGATGTGGAGGTTAATGCTAAAACGAATAGTGTTTTTTTATATTAAAAAGCAATTTTGTATTTTAGGATTTCAAATATAATGTAAAATTCAATAACCTATTTACAATTACAATACTAATAAACATATAAATATTTTCCGATGAGATCACATATACCTAGATCCATTTGAATAATGTTCCCTCTGATTCTTGTCTACTGGAGTTGGGATATTTAAAAAACATGTTCTATAAGAACTCCTTCTTGTTAATTATTCTTATTCATGAACTCCATGATTTTGAAAACATGTTAAATTTATTCCTAAGTATTCTTTTCTCACAACTTTAACCATGTTCCATTGTTTAGAAGCCATTGATTATCAATAAATCCAAGAGCATTGAGTTAGTTTTGAATCACCTCCAAATCACAATTTCCACACTCAATATTCCATTAATTTTAAAAAACAATATTAATTATTCATTAAATTTATTTTAATATTATTTTTAAAATATTTATACATATTGTTAGTTTAATAAAAAAGAGATCACTTTAATTTATTTTGATAATATGAGCACACCATTTATGAAAACAATTATTTGAAAAAATATCTTTCTTTATCATGCTAACTAATACATAGGTAACTTTTTTTAAAAATATAAATGATCATATTACAATATTCTTATATGTTGAAAAAAATAGTAAAAGTATTAAACTCACTTTCTATACATGATAAAAATAATTATTAATATAATCACGCATGATACATATTTTTTTAATAAAAATATATCATTTAAGAATAAAATTATTTAATTGTAATTCATTTTTTAGTAGTAACTATTTTATGGATACAAATTTATTTTCATGTGTCTATTATTAGTAAATTTGTTTAAAATAATATTTTCTTTGAGATAAAATAAAAATATTTAACCCTTTAGAATGTATCCCATTATATAATATCATGTTTTTATTAAATTTTCTCTCAAATTATCAATAAAATTAAATATTTGTACTATAAGAAAAATTAATTTTGCCATTACATTAATATTAAAGTCATTCATTTAATTTTAAAAATACATCACATGATATTTTAATAATATCAATATTAAACACTTTAAAATATTTTCATAAATAACTATATAAATATAATATAATATTATTTGTGCCTTATATTATTTTTAATATGATACTAAAAAAACCAAGATTCACTATAACTATCACAAATATCATATGACCATATTTACAAACACCATATTTCAGATACCAAATTTACGATAAAAATATTTTCATCAACCATATATAAAACAGTCATATTTCATTAATAATTATATATATATATCCATTTTACCTCTCTAGAATCATCAACCATGATCACAGTTATCAATTTTATTTATTATCTTAGACAATTATGCCTTTTTTCATGAATTTTTTATCATTACAGGTATAGTTTCACTATTACTGATTATCTAGAGTAAAGAAGATCATGTGGATCACTGAATTATAAAGATATTATTCATTTATATCTACAATTATATATTAATTTAGGCACATTTAATGGACTGAAAAATCCAAGGTATTTAATTTTTAATCGTATATTATACATGATTTCACGTATCTTTATTGTATTTTTATACTTTGAATGAATTTCTTCTTTGTAGTTTGATTAATATAATATATGATGAACTCATACTTAAGATGAAATATGTTAGTAGAATATAAAAAACATATTTATGAACTATATCTATATATATTGTTTAAGGAATTAAATTTTTTTCATTATCCTATACTGAATTACATAAGATACATGAATGTTAATGTTTAACATTTTAATTTATTTGATATTTATGATATATGATTAACCAAAATTATAACATTTATGATATTATCTTATCAAAAAACATAAGTTTACAAAGGAAATGTAATGATATCACTATATCATGACATAAACTTTTCAAGTCCAAGAGATACAATATGACATGAAATTATTTATTTTTGACATTAAAATATCCATAAATATGCCAACATGATATAAGATTAAAAAAAATTATACATTAGGATTTTGGAAATATCCTTACCACATTTTTCATCCAAATTACATGGTTATTAAAAATATAAAACTATATCCAATCAAAAAAATAACAACAAAAAATAATGTTTTCTATTAATTTTTTCAATATAATTTGACCATCGTTCATGAGAATTATATTCCCATGAATATATAATTAAATTTGTAAGAGTAATCGAGTTTTATTTTTAGTATGAACTCTTTATATATCTCATCTGATATTAATTTATATAAATAAACCATGATGTGGTTCTTGGTTTTACCTTTAATGAAATATCTATTTGAAATAAATATATAGAGAAAAAATTAAAGGGTTATTCATCATGGTTTCATTGAATTATTATATATATATAATTAAAATCATTTTATATTATTAATTCATATAACTTATAAATCTAATGAGTGCTTTTTATTGAATGTATCTTTTTTAAAGTTGTAATATCTGATGAAAAATGCTTTATTTATTTATTTATTTTTTATTCTTATTAATATTAATTTTAAAAAAATTCACATATTCTTAATATATTAATCATTTAATTTAAAGTGTTTTAATTTTTTTTATAATTTTTAACCATGATTTAATATAGATTCATCTATGATTATGATATGATATTCGGCCATCAATTTAATAGTAGATGTTGAATAATTATTATATAAATTAGGTATTATGATTATATTTGAATTATGGTTATGTAGAGATAAAAACACTTTATGTTGGAACTTACTCATGTTTGGGATATTAAACTTTTTTCTTGAATGGGAGTTGTTTTCCACTTTCCACACTATACTTTCCCTTGAGTGTGTTTTAGTTTCATGTGATTCTAAACCATTACAATAAAGGGATTCATGAACCTTACATGTGAGATGGATTTGTATTTGTATGTGTATTATTATATTTTATTTAGTGGTATAATACAGAAATAATTATTTGAATACATTATTATAAATTAATTTTTTTAATGTATAGGATACAAAAAAATAATTAGAATAGCCAATATAGATACTGATTGAATGAAATAAAAATATTTTCATGTGATTCCAACACATATAATCAGTCAATGAAAAACCCTTGAAAGTCTATTTATTACATTCCTTTCACTAAAAGAATATGGAATTAACTCTAAAATTATGTTTAAGTAACCGAAAGAGTTAAGAATCCAAGAGTTGTTTCCCTGATAGGGGAGAAGATTAACAATGGTGGGAAACATCAAGAGTCAGTGAGTTAAAAAAATAAAAACCCCTATTATTAAACATCAAAAATCAAAAAATAAATAATAAAGAAATAATCCTTATATGGATAAATTGAATTTTTAAAATATTAATTGATATACTAAATTATTCTTAAAAACATAAAATAAAATGGTTCATTGAAAATAAAATCATTTTTAAGGAAATGAATCCAAACCATCAGATTCTAAATGTTATATTGAAAAAAATATTCAAAATCAGATAAATAAATTGGGAATTATTATATTAAAATGATCATTATAGGATGTAAATTGAATAAATGAATCTCTTCGCCCTAGGCTTGGTCATTCTATAGAAATTATATTGAACTATAATAAATAAATGGGAGTTCTGAAGTAAGATAAATAAATATATGAATACAATATTTTATTATAAAAAATAATAGAATTATAATTAAATTTATGGTATGTATTAATGAATCCTCTATTTAATATATAAAAAACGTATTACCACTTCAAAACTATTCTTTTTTGATAGAAATCATTGGGTGGATCTAATGCCAAGATAGTTAAAACACTGAGTGTAATGAGTTTCCACTTTTTATTGAATAGAAAATTCCATGTCATTTTTTAATTATTCAATAATAATATTAGAAGATAGATATCCATTATACATTGGACCTTTTCTATTAAAATATCTAATAAAAACGTGTTCTTAACTCTAGGACATATTAATTCATTAATAATGGATAATAGGTTGTTGGGAGAATACAAATATATGGTTTTGAAATGATTTTAAATTAATAAAATAAAATTTATTTTGATTCCTATAATATTAAAGTGAAAGAAAATAAATCCCAAAATAAAAGGCTTTCTCCATGAAAGATATTATCATAGGAATAAATAGATTTGTTATAATTCATGTGATCCCTTCAAATTATCCTATTTCTCATTACTATATGTCTCTATGACCTAAAAGTAAAATTAAATCCCAATATAGGATCATATAAGTTTGAGGATATGATAACTATGTACCATGAATAATAGATTTGAAATATATTCTATTTTAATTATCGCACAATAAATTATTATAGTCAACATGGATTTTTAATATCATTATCTTATTTATAAAATATTAACCAACTTGAGTTATTTTATGGTAATTTCGTATAAATTTCATTGAGTACGTGTGGGTATTTTTCATTAACCACTAAACAGGATAAAATATAATCATATCATTGTTATGTGAGATAAAAAAAACATTTACATTGTACTTTATTATCTATTAATCATCTTGTTATAAAGTTTTGTTAAGATTTCAACATTGTATAAAAATCATCGGTGAAAAAAATTATTTACATAGGTGTTTATATATTTTTACTTTCCACCATGATCCATATATTTGTTTTGGTAAATTAATTATTAATAGCGATGTTGAATCAATATAATATAACTCTTTATTTTTCAATTATTCTCTTAAATTTTTCCCCATGTCGTTCCACTGATACTATAACTGGTTCTTGTACACTATGGTCTTAGAAATTATAATTTTTACAATGAATCCAAATTTAATGAATTTTTTATATAAAATTATGGAAGGAGATATGTTTTGTAAATTTATAATTATATTATTATGACTCTAACACAATATAATGACATATTATAATTTTTTATCTAGAGGATTAACTAATTATCTATTCCTTATTATAGATTACAATATTTAATAAATTTACTCATAATACAAAAATGAAAAATACAAATTGATATTAGTTAAAATATTAATATTAATATTAATATAGAAAAAATATATATAGAATTTTCCAAATTAAAAAATAAAGTGTAAATATAATCACTCTTCATATTAGAGAACACTGGCCTCTTTCTGTAATGTTATAGTTTCGACTTCCACTCTCTCTTTATAAATAACAAAAAAACTATACCCCTATTGAATAGTAATGATGTATTATACTCTATAAAATAAATTATGACTTAAAATGGTAATAGAAAAAAATTATCCTTTTTAGAAAAATTTAGGAACCTGACAATGACCTAACCTAGCTCGCTCCATGAATAGTGGATGTACCAGAACATCACATAACCATAGGCATGTCACACATTATGCTAGAGGTTTTTAACTAGTGGTGAGGTCTCAGGAGTTTACCATATAGAGACAATTCCAACATATCAGAGTATCCATAGTTTAAAAAAATACAAACAAACATATATATAGACAAAGAATCATCACTGATAATAAATGGAAAGTTCTATAAATTAATATAAGATCCAAATTCTAGAAAAATGGATATGTTATACACAATAGGGATCCATTATTAGTAGACCATATATAGTAATAATAAACCATATAAAATGAAACTCTACATAGGTTTTATCCTAAACTTTTCATGAGCCATACTCTGTCTTATTGTCCATAATCATGCAAGAATACTGAGCCAAATATCATCGAAATTAGTCCTTTCTCAGTACTTATAACCTAAAAAAGAGTGATATCATCTTAGGTATGCATGTTCCATTGTTTCTCATGTAGGGTGTGAATAATACATTATAATATATCTCCAAAGAAACATATATAATAAATAGTATGATATAAAAGTGAATACAGACTTGCTCAAGATTTATTTTTTTAATAGTTATAATGAAAATGAAATAAATGAAATAAATATTGAATTTTGTTCATAATAAATAAAAAAATATCTCTTTATTCCCCAAATATAATAATGATTCCTGTGGTCAATCCACGTAGCATCTACTAGTGTGGAGGTGTGTTTGAGCCTGTCATTATGACCTCACCTTCATTAGTACCCACACACAATCCATACGATCATTCTATAATTACATAGTATCACAATGTAGCACATGGAATTTGATATCCCATCTCCTCATTCACATGTAATCTAATTCCCATGTTATCATTCAAAAAAATATCAATTATACTGTGATGTCCCAGTACCTATCCCCATAATCCTAAGAATTTGGTATCATGTGGAAATAATGAAGCATGACATGGAATTCCAATTAATGTATATAATGAAATCCAAGGCACTCATATTTATATTATTTCTCATCAATAATCTCATATAATGTAGGTTATCATCTCTAAATAATGAAATATAATCCCTCACATAGAATCCTACCTGTCAACCAATCATTTCTAATCATTACACATCATAGTGCCATTTTTTCAGTTTCATTTTAAAATTTTAATCACTAATTCAGTTCAAAAGAAATCATATTAAATTGTTCATTATGATTCATTAAATTAGATTCATCAAAGATACTAAAATATTTAATCACTATTTCACCTTTTATTATTCAAAAAAATAAAAACATAATATATTATTTTTAAAAATATATCCACTTCATAAAACAAAAGTACCGCCCATGAATTATCTACAGTTTTATAAATAATAATGTTCCAATTAACTTTTTCTATGTCATCTTAAAACACAAAATTTATTTCATAGTAAGGGACTTAACATTATCTAACTTAATTATAAAATTGTAATTATAATTCTAATAACAATTTTGATGATTATACTATTCTACATCACAATCATTAAATAAATTGAAATATCCTTTTCATATTCCAATTAAATTCTTAAAATAAAAAAAAATTCATAAACAAAAATAATGTTCATTTCCCTTCCTATTTTTTTTCCAAGTAATTACTTCTATAATACTATAATCTTGGAAATGTCAATTTGATAAGGTTAAATAATATTTATATCATTCTAATAAAAATAAGGGCATGATTTGAAAATAAGGTATGGCTACACAACCATAGTAATTGTATAAAAAATACTACATGTAATCTTTATGGGAAAACATATATTATTCCAATAGAAGACCAATCATTGATTATATGTTTTATATTCGTCCATATAAGGTACAAAACTAGATGCCTTAAAATGATCTAAATATGGGACATATTATCCAAAAAATTATTAAAACAACGTTGAAGTAATAGTTGAACAAAATAGGGGAAATGTGTTTATATAATCACCATTTTTTTCTAAATCATGTGATATGATATAAAACATATAATGGAGGTAGGAGGACATAACATGCGAAGTGGAGGAGGAAGAGAGGCACTTACATGGGATCTTCTGAAAAAATGTGAGGGGAAGAATGGGTTCAAAATTTAAAGGGTGTAGGGATTTTTTTTTTAATTTTACCATTTTATAAGAGGCATATGTTTTGGATGAATGGTTTTCCATAGTAACAGTAAACTAAATAGACCTAACATTATGAAACAAATAATTTCACATTGTTAGTGTGAATGGTTTGACAAACTAATAACCAACCATATAAAATGATTCAATAATTTTTTTGGCAGTCAACAATGTTTTCAAAATCCCCTAAAATGGTTAAACAAACCATGTACCTTTAAAAAACATACCACATGGCTCAGGTGCACATTTAGATTTAATAATCCACAAATCTTACAGCTTGGGATAATTCTCTGGAAAATTAATTTTGAAACCCTGATCCCTTGGGATACCACCTTGACTCATTCAAAAATATAAAATCTTCATTCAAAGAAATAATAAACACATTTATGGTAATTCAAACATCATATTTTCCTCTCAAATTTTGGTTCAATAATAGGACCATCTACCAAACGAGAAACCCAAAATTTTCAGAAACCTCAAGACTCAATCGATGCCTGGTCCATACTAACCAAAAGAAGGATATCATTTTTTGAAACATGATCATATATATGTGTGTGTGTGTGTGTTTTTTTTTAAAAAAAATATAAATAAAGATATATTGAAATATAAATAAATATAATGATTATATTTTATCGTTTTATAAAAAATATCAAAATTCCCATGTTTGAAAAAGTATTTCTAGGTTCTAAAAGACAACACATAAGATAGAAACATAATTTATAGTGTCTAAAATCTTTACAAATATATGTAATTAATCATTTTATTGAAATCAATGTCTTTTAATTTTTTGATGGATACTTTCAAATTGAATTTTATACAAAGGTAACTTTGTCTTTTATAAATTTTAATGATGATAATATCCTATAATTTGATTCATTGTGATTGTGAGGATCATAGAAATTAATAATCATATGAGTTGCATATTAAAACAATTAATTAATTAATGTTAATATATTTTATTACTTATTAAAGATGTAATTTTTTGATACTCAATCTAATTGGTCAATATTTATTAGTGTAAGATATATACATATAATTATTAGAATATCTCATTCTAGTAGGTTGAAAAAATAGAATAATTATTGATTAAATTTAGTACATCATGAATAAATATAGGTGATAATAAATTCTACCAATGATAAAAACATGACAATATAGGTATAAATGTAAAAAATAATACTTTTCACACTCATTTTTATATATCTTTATTTTGTATACCTTTTTTCAAAATCATTTTTACCCATCTATCTTCTTTCTTGTGTCATCATAATATTTAAAGGCCATTATAGAATGATTTTACCAGGTAAAAAAGAACATATCATTAGTTATCAAAATGTTATAGTTTAGAATAGGAAAATAAATTATAATATGATATTTTATGTTATTTAAATAGAAGACATATCTATTTACATTATGAGGGCCAAAATGAAAAACATTATTTTATACCTTCCTTGAAGAGAAAAAAGATCAAAAGTAATAAATGAATTGTTTTGATTCAATTAATTCAATAGGTTATTTCAAGAAAACATATCAAAATAATATTAACTATAGGTATGAAAAAAAGAATCAATAATAAATATGTTTTATAATTGAAATTAAATGAAAATAGAGATATTCATTGAGGGGGAAAGTAGTGTTGGGTGGGATGCTCTAATTTTCAATGAATAGATTAAGGATTGGATTCTCTATTGGTGGAATTAAAATAAGAATTTAATAAATTTATCTCAATAAATGAATTAATAAGAAAACTAAATGTCACAAACTATGTTTTTTGAATCATATAACTATAGTTATGATAATGAATATGTATAGTCTACTTATTTTTTGAATTCTAAATAAAAAAAATATATCTAGAAAAATGAAAAAAATTAATATAGTAGGGTAGAAATTACCTCATATATTTAATTTTCTATAATAATAATGTAATTACACAATGTGTCATGATCAATTAATTTTTATTGATTGATTGATTGATAGGATGACAGAATGGATATTTTCATTGTATACATCAGATCATAATAAGTTTAATAGATATGATATATTTCAAATAAAATATCTTTTGGGATTAGAATTTATAGATAAAAATCACTCTAATTAAATATATGCTTTGGTCTAATTAGTTTCTAAATTTTAGAATCATTCTTTTGATAATTGGATAGGAAAGCCAATGTAAGAGAAAAAATGAGTTTTTTCATCAAGAAGTTTTAAGTAGTGTTTCCATTAATGATTTTGTATACTTTTATAGTTTAATATTTTCTTATATGAATATATATTTATTAAAAGATTACAAAATTTTATTTTCAGTATTTGGTTAAATAGATGAACATTAATTTTTTTTGGAATTCATTGAGATTCTCTTTGATTTAACTTCATTTATTAAATATTTCTAGTGAAATCATAAAATATATATTACCTAAATTCAAACTATTTAAAACTTTTTAATATTTGTAGGACGATTTTCAATAAGTTGTAACTATTTATGAATAATGATAGTTTAGAAGATGAACATTGATTAGTAGAGATAATGTGGAAATGGGAAGATATGCCCATGATTTTTTCATTTGGTGATTCCATTCATTTTTTAATAAAAAATTATAGTTATTTAATTCAACATTTTAATTCAAATTAAGATTATATCTATTAATTATAAAGAGTTTTTAATTTAAATCATCATATTATTATTTAGTTGAATAATGTTCACTAAATGATACTAGTCATCTGATTTTATCTTTATATATCTTTATACATATATATATATATGGATATTTTTAATATATTTATTTAATTTAACCTTTAATATTGTTATTAGAATCGAAATATTCAGAGGGAATATATCGATAAATTTCATCTTAATTATCATTTAAACAATAAGAGGATGATTATCGGGACCACTATGTTATGAAGTGATACCCATAGAAAACTGAGATGGATAAATGTGAATCATGTTGGTATAAAAATTTATAATTTGTGCTCACATACCCAACCATATTAATTTTTTTCATGTTAGTATGAAAACCATTTCTATATATGACACTCTTAAGGAATGTGTCACTAATATATATAATATAATTAATGTAAAAACATTAAAACATATATATATATTTAGTCAACCGACACTGATCTTTTTATAAAGATCACACAGAAAATGATAATCTAATATACATATAAATGACTATAAAACACTTCTTTTGTAAATATAATATTTAAATGGTCTCACCATTCGAAGAATTATTTAGATAAGAATTATTTTTGTATATTGCACTACCTCCCATGTTTTATTCAATACGCCATCTAATTTATTCCCTACTTTGAGGTGGATCTTTAGTAACATAGAGATGATTGGATTTCCCTAATATTAACATATTACATATATATTTTTTCCAAAAACAATTTTTTTATATGATGTATTAATTATATAAATGTTCTTCATCTTCCTTCGATGTCTTTATATAAAACCCCCTTTTTACTAATGTTCAATCATTGACCTCAATCGAATCATTAACTCTACATAAAAATCCAATAACATGAACTAAATGAAATAATTTCCTTTCTTTTTTGTAAATTTGTTTTTTATGATCCATCTTCATTAGATCCGATCAACCAAGAGTGTCAATTGTACTTCATGAATGATCATTTAACTAATAATGAATAATATATATCGATGAAAATCTATTTTACCTCTTCTGGAAAAATTTGGAATTTTCTTGTCTCTCAATCTTTATCATTATACCATAACAAACAATTAAATAGTGCATTTTCAACATGAATACCTTATATCAAAGGATAGAATTTTTCTAATTCATCAGTCTACGATTTATCCCTATAATAATAGATAAATTCTATTAATACCTATTTTGTTAACATCCAACCATATTATGGTAAAATATTCCCATTCCCTTGATTGTATCGTTATACAATATTCATAAACATATGTATTCAAATTTTTATTTTGAGATGATCTCAAATACTATATGTCAATGGAAAATATGGATACATTATCTCCCATTACATAGAAATTAATTAAATTCTAATTAATCATTATTAAATTTCATTATTGAAAAAATAAATTTCTCTCAATATATGCTTAATAAAATTTGAATATATTATCTTATCATTAACATTCCAAAAAGATGACTCTATCCAATAGTTAATTTACAGAAAATATTTCACTAAAATATATCTATTAAATTGTCAATGTAAAATGTAATTGTTTCACAGATAAATGGGTATTAAAATTAATAAGAAAATTTTTTCTCACACCACCCTTAAAATCATTTTTAGTTACATATTTAAACATATCGTTATATCTTCTATATATATATATCTCTCTCTCTCCCTCTCTTTTTAACCATGGTACGTCACATAAAATCTTGATGGTAGCTAGTTGGATAATTATTTAACACAAAAGTCCATGATTAGAATATATATTTATAAAAAAAATACACCAGTTTAGTTATCTCAAACATACAAAATTGTTCATTCCATTACTCTATGATTTATTCTTATTCTAATAACATCATATTCAATTCTCCATTAAAATAGAGCACATCATAATTTTCACCATGAAATAATTATTCATTTTAAATGAAAAAACCATGGTAGCATGACCATAATTTCTTTAATCATTATACCAAACAACTCCTTTCATAGATAGATATCACATCTAATTGGATGATTTTCCATTACATATCAAATTGATTCATTCCAAACTAATTTATTCCATTTGCCTTTGGAAACTCAAATACATAATAAACTTGTACATGATTGATCTTTATCATCTCCCAATAAATGTTTCATGTATAGAACCTCTACTAGATATGTAATTCACAATTCATTTATTCATAATGTGGGGAAGGGAAACATAATAAAGGATGTGATCAAATTATTAGAAAGGGAATACAATGGAGAGATCAAAATAACATATTTATAAGGGTATGAGAACATGAGAATAAAAATTAAAAAACATACCCTATATATCAAAGGTCATAAACATGAGTCACAACATAAATATTGGTAGTCCATAGGACATGAATCATATTGGAAATCAAGAAAATGAGCCCTAGGATGATAACACTGGAATAAAGCATTGATTTGTAGAAAACAGATAAGCATAGAAAATAATTTTCTTAATATACAATTCTTTCCTATAAGAATTATCATATCAGATTGGTTTCACTCCCCAAAGCATTATAGTAGTCATGTTTCACTTCCAAGACCATCGTATGTGATTGGTTTCAGCCCAAAATAGTTATAATAGTCATGGATCACTCCCATGGATATCATAATGACATATCCCTTTACTAAATTGGGTTGAATACCGATTCCAATCCTATTTATCTCGTTGTATATTTCTCATTACCTACTGAATTAGAAGGTGTAAAGTCCAAAATACAGAATCCATTAATCCAAATCCCCAGGTTTGGCTTCCATATGACCTATAGAATGCCTCATATATGATTGAGGCTACAAAAGAATTAACGATTTTATAATAGAACACATGGGGAGAATATACCCTCTTTATTAGAGTAATCCATATGTGATAAAGTAAAAAAATAAAGGAATAAATAATCAATAGGCCATAATGTTCCATTAAAAACCATTTTCCCAAAACTGGGTATAATCCCACAACAAATTAGTAAATAATATAATTCATGCCCTAAAGTTACAATTATAATAAAAACCCAAAATGAAGGAAAACTGAGGAATACACAAAATTGGTCCTCACTCCATGTCTGGATCCCTCGTATATGGAAACCGCATTCCCTCAATAACCCTTTAGTATAGGTCCCATTTCCTTATCTATATCGAAAAACATGATGTCTCCTTAGGAACCAAATTCCAGACTGATTAGGGTGTTAGTGGAACTCGGTAGGCCAGTAGAAATAGTATCTACAAAATATATAGTCTAAAAATATTGAATATACTTTCACTTAAAATAAAAAATATATAACTAAAATGTAAGATGGAATTCGTTAGTTATCCAAGCTGACATAAACTATTTTAATTATTTATATCATTGGTTAGTAATTTTCATCAATTTCACTTCAACCTAGGCCGGTAATATAAATAATTCATAAGGGGATATATAAAGTTCCCTATATCACATGGTAAATTCATTACACAGTCATCTCATGATAGTTACTATGGATCCTCGTCCTAGGTAGTCTCATCATGTGCAATTATTCGGGGAATAGAACCTCAATCAAACTCCCTAACCCATGATTTATAGGTGTTGGGTTTAGATCCTCATTCTAACCTGACCCATGGGTGTAAATCCCAAATTTAAATACACCACTCATTCCATAAATTCATCTTTACAACATTCATTAATCATACCAAATTTAACTAACATAAATCATAATCATTGAACACATTTACCATTAATCGTTATAACTAATTCCATGAATTTTCCATCTTCAAGCCTTAACCCATTAAAATATTCACCATTTTGATTCCATATTCCACTAACCCATTTCCCTTTTTATATCTTAATACATTAATTAATTTACATTACAATCCCACAAGTCATTTAGAATCATCACAATATTTTTTACCCCTGTTCACATTATACAAAAACCCTCTTATGTTAAGCCAAAAACTAGGAACAAACACCAGTAGCTCCATTTCAGAATTTAAGCTAAAATTTCAACACATGTATCATGGAATCCTTCTCATAACAATTCAATTTCATATTCACATACCCATGCCCATGTTCACAAATATAGAACTCCCCCAGGTTAGCCTCTATACTATTCTAATAAACCTCAATTCAACCAATGTGGATCATGAGGGGTTCAACACATTATTTAACCAACCAATATATCATTTTTTACCAAGGGGATCAAAATAACCACAATAAGGAACCATAGTGAAACCATATCAACATAGATTAAACATCATGACTATGGTATATAACATACAATACACCTACCCAAATTTGGAATATATGGACATCCTTAACCTAGGCCTTTAAATCTGATTCAAACACCCTTCAAAGACCTAACCAATGATTCACTACAAAAAAACTGCTTTAGAAATTCATAAGAAACTTAATGTCTACAAAATCCTTAATATGAAAAAGTGAATGAAGAGTATTTTTTGACTCGCCGAGAGCATTGATCAGCAAAAAATAGTTCAAAAATGGATTAAAATTAAATAGATCAATCCTTGGGATGTTTAGGGTGATTTGGTTTTTCGAATATACAATAGGAGGAGGAATAGGTCTTTAAATCAGGTGACGAAACATAAATCCCAAGGGGGAGAAATTGTCAATTTTATCCCACATTGTTGAGGTGCATAGTATTCCTAAATGGTTGGCCAAAATGTGCACCAACCATGCACCATATACTTCCAAATAAGGGGTCTAATAGTACAGTCTCTTATGAATCCCACACAGTTTGACCAACTATGCAATTACTATATATAATGGATTTGTCTAAGGATACATTGATTTTCCTCCCCCTTTTTATAATTTCATGAAATATGCACCATGATACTCTGAAATCACAGTTAGGGCTCTTGGTTATTATTAACCATGTGCCAACCATGATACATGCGTTGGATGGACACATTATCCCCTCTTTCATGTCGTAAACCCTGATTCCACCCCAGAGACTCCTCTAACTGCTGAAAAAAATTTGTTAACCAAATTTAAAGAGAAATTAACCAAAATATAAATGATAAAAAAACTAAAAGAATTATAAGATCCTACAACCTCTACACAATATATTGGATCATCATTGAGCATGCTCCCAAGCATCCCTGATCCTCCATGGTAAAAGATATCACCGTTGGGTCTATTTTTCCACCTCCCTCTTCCAAGACTCTTCCTAAGCAATACTATGTTTCTGAAGAAAAAAAAACTAGTAGTACAACCTTTTGTCAAGACAAATTCTCTCTATGATCCACAATACATTATGGATTGACCAAAAGGGACTCATGAGACTCGAGATCAACATTTCATGATTCAACCAGAAAATGGAATGTTTGGGTAATTCCACTCACCCTATGTTACAAGAAGCTAATATAAAAAGAAAAACGCCACAATGAGAGAGCCAATCATAACACCTTCATTTTAATCCTCTCCAAAACTCATAAACCAAATACTTTGGCACTATCTTATATAGTTCTAAATGTTATAAGGGTGACCCAAGATCAGTGTCACCTGAAGGAAAATATGAATTTCTAACCCTGATCCTTGAGCTACATCTATCCACAACTCAAGGCCCAATTCCTCTATCCACATCTAGTCACCTAAAACATAAATAAACATAACCTTCATTACAAGGCACTCAAATTGAAAAAACGTGATCCATTTCTCATTTCCAAAAACAAAACACCAAGATAGATTTTAACCAAGAACATCAAACCCATAACACAGATCACATCATCAATCTACCACTTCCCCCCTCTGGTTCTCACCAAAAATTGATTTTTCTTATGACAACTAGGTTCTAGTGTTGGAAACATCAACTATCAAAAACATAAAATGGAAACACAAATCAAACTACAACATTATCAGTGTGTCTCCCAACTCATCAAATAAGCACATCCATAATAAAACCATACAACAATGGAATCCATCATTGTAATCTAAATCACATATGATGGCCATGCACCCACTACCCATTTACAAACTAATAACAACTTTCTCTCATTCATGTTTTTAATCTCCTTTGAAACACACTTTATATTAGAAACATTAATCAAACAGTTGTTATAACTTACAACATTTGTTCATCTACCGTGGGTGGTTCCCCCACTTCAGTTGAATATGGCTATTTCCGACAAAATACACACCACTATCCCCTGACTCACCTACTTGTTTCATTCCTGAAATATAGTAAAACTTTGCCATCAAGGCATCCACCACTCTCCAAGTCACCATCATGCTCCATCACACCTATCAAAATTCTATACAAATGAACTTCCACTGACCAAACATCCACTAAATAAAAGTATGTTCTTTCTCAAAACCTATTTCAGGTTTAAAAATGTACTTTTCATTACCAAACATTCATCAAAGGCGGTTTACAGCTCACCAATGTTGTCCTTCGTTCCTATCTGAGTCAATATATCCTAGGATAACTCACCTAAAAAACTCTCACCTTTACTATTGTCATGCTACTACATTACCTGAACACGATTCCATCACACCAAATCACACTCCATGGCCACATAATCACACTAATTAGAGTCCATGTTCAATTTCCAATGAGTTTTATATCAAAAAAACTCAATTTTCATTCCATTCTACAATTATAACAAATACATCTCAAAATCCTATTAGAAACATCATGATTGAGAAGGCAACAGTTTGCTCCACCAAAACCACATCCAAGCCCCACATGGACCTCCACAATGAACCAAAAATGTTCACCACATTGGTTTCTCATTGGCATCCTAATTCAACCACATTATCTCAATGCTCTAACACAATGAGGACTAACATATCACTCCTCACCTTGGAAGTGACATTATCACATCTATCATTATAAATTAAAACCCACACAACCAACACTTCGATCAGAATATGGACCCCAAAACCTGGATGTGGTCATTTATGTTTTCCCATAACAATAGTAAAACATCACTCATTACATGTTGATGAATTTGAAGAAGGAAACCCACATCATTCATCGACACCTGGTCCATCAATAGGTCATTAACCATAAATAGTAAATTGTACAATTCCCATTATTCTACTCCTCATATATCGCTCCATGAGTGTGATCTCCATGATTACCCATGTCTAACCAAAACTCATTTCGACATCTAGGGATTAAGGTAGTGCTCTCTTAGAGTACCCAAGATGAGGTCAAGATATTGGGCATGGTCATCACTAATTAAAAGTATGATAGGAAGTTATCAATGAACGTCACCAGAATCTTCTTTCACTGATTCCATCTCCCCCCACTAGGATATGTTGACCTCTAGATGGTATCAGGGATCCCTTCCTGCCAGCATTTTAGCTACACTCAACCAACAAAACTCATGTGGGGATAATAATCAAACTCACCACCACTTCACATCTCCCTAACAAGCTATTATGAACCCACTCCTCGTGTGGAAAAACCATCAAAAAAATATATCTAGTATTTCCCACACAATACTAGTGCCCCACAATATATAAACAATGGTACATCCCACCAATCAAAAACCAACTGGTCTCTTGTGTCACCAGTGATTCTCCAACTTGATTTCACAGAAACAATTCACTTACATACGAAACACCCGTGCATAGCTCCAAAATATATCAAGTATCACTAGAGTGTTCCTAACAAATGATCTCCACAAAACCCTAAAGGTCACGCTAATTATTTCAACCACTCACTAAATATAACTCTATTCTCCCCATGGCTTGCATCACCATGCCCAACATCCTCTTACACTACCATCTTGGACTCATGGTTTTCAAATCTCCATGAATTGGAGGAATTATAAATGTTCCCTTATCAACAACCCAACATTAATCATGGTCAATACCAACCAAGTTACGAACCCTCGCCCCTAGTGTCACTCTCATACCAATAATGGTCATCAATGCTTTGATAATCTTTAATATTCCACCTAGGTTTACTCTGATTCTCTCATCAAACATTTCCAAAATCATCGTGTGAGGTATTCTAACTATCGTACCATTATAAAAAAACCTTACAACCAATCAAAAGAACTCTTTTGATCCTCTAAATAAACCAAGGCACAACCATGTCATTTACTGAAGCTTGATAGAATTCATTTTTCATCGATCCCACCTCTTAAGAAGCTCGCCTGCTTTATATTCCAAGGCACTTGAAACACCGGGATATCGTCCCTTGATACCACCCTCGATAATAAAATGTCTATAAACTCAAAGTCACAACTAATGTCCCATCATCAAATCCATAAATATTTCGGCAATGTCTTCTAGGCCAAGATCGCACTAGGGAACACTATCTGTGTTCCACTTCCAATGTCCTAAACATCCACATATGTGATATGCACCAAAAAGCACTACAATCCCCAAACACCTTCTCTCATTTTTCACCTCAATGGTATAATGATACCAAATCCATAAATGGGAGTAAAAAATGAAATATACATCATCCTTATATCAAATAAAAACACATCAATCCCCAAACACATCAATTCCCATGGGAAACACTCTTACCCTAATATAATAAACAATTATCCTAGTCAAATATGAGACTATTTACTCAAGATTCTACACCAATGATACTCATACACATACATTATAACTATGAGAAAAAATCTCTATCTAGTGTCTAAAAAACAACTTGTATGGTATCAACCCACAATGGTTACCACAACCTAGGTACCACCCTTACGGTCCACCAAACAACCAAATGATCATGACCCATAAGGTCTTCCACACACATATTATCATAAATGGTATCATGAATCAATGGAACTACCCTGCCGAGGGTACAATAAGAACATATCTCTTACCATACCTCAAACTACAATAAGGACTCATGAAACAAAACCAATATCTCAAACTAGGTTACTGTCACCGGCCAAACCACCCATAAATAAGGTCTATATAAAAAAATAAATCAATTATCACTACCTTAGTCCTGCAAAAGATCCAACATTACACATCCTTATGTAATTAACATCACCATTATAAAGTCAACCATTCACATTTTAAACATTCCATTTACCAAATGTTGACACAGTACCTTCATTATTTGAATCCAAATTTCAAAAAAATTAATCAACAAATACTTTAATGAGGGATCAAAAATAGTAAACTAAAAATGGAATAATTTAACACTATATGTATTAAACTACACAATCTTCTATCATTATCCCATTGGGCATGATCAAACATCTAACATTACCCTTAACCATCCAAACTATAGGCTATGGGCTTCCTGGGAAAACCAATTAAAATAATCACAACCATTTATTAGAAATCCTTTAACCATTTCACATTCAAAACATAAATATTTTATATGTAGTAACTTTTCCATCTCTCCCACTTCTCACAGAAATATTTTGAAACATTTATGATTCATTAGTAGGCCACTATTATTTAACCATTCATTCACTTTCTTTTCATTTTACCATTTTCATCATCTTTATTATACACCACTTATTTCCAATTTTCTTAGTAAATTTAATGCATTATATCCCCCATGTTTCACATATCTTCCATGTGTATTCCTACCATGATGAATGCCATATGAATACCTATGATTCTTAAAATGATGCATGTATTCTTATCCCCATTCCAATATGACCATGAGAAAAATATCATAAAATAGTAACATCACCCAAAAAGTGCATCACCCAAAGATAAATATCATCCACATGTAACATAAAACATCTAAAATAGTAATCCCACCCTTGGAACTTAGGTTTTCCAAAATACATGGTTTAGTTACTCTCAGGATAGAGATTGTTTCCATGGGCCCACATGTCCTAGTATCCTGTATACATATCCCAAATAGTGAGACAATAAATATGAACTAATATGACACAACTTGGTAACATCTATGTCTTTTAAATCACAAAATTTGTTCCATGAACCGGGTCACCAGATGACCTCGCACACGTGTCCCCATACACTAGAGGTTGTCTAATAGTATTTAGTTTATAATAGAACATGTGGTGATACTATACCATCTTAATAAAAGAAATATAAAATATATTATGTGAAACATAAAGGAATCAATAAACAATAAACAATAAATATGCATTATTAACCATAATCTCAAAACTCTGTACAACCCATAACCAAATAGAAAAAATGATATTAATGTCCTACAATTCCAATACTGAGGAAAACACAATATAAATACAAGCTCATGGATCCCAAAAATGGTCCGTGACTCCACTTCTTTATACCTCATTCATGAACATCCCATTCCACATCAACCCTCTAGCATATGCCTTTTTCTCTTTTGCTGACGTGAAAATGTGATGTCTGCTCAGGTACCCAATAGAGACTCAAGTAGGGTGTCAGTATAACCCAGTAGGCTACCACCAATGATGTCTACAAAATATCCAACCCAAATAGATAGTGTATGAATTCCCTAAATAGACAACATGATTAATTAAAGGTAAATTTGATTCCATCAATTATCAAAGCTCACTTAAGCCATTTTAATTATTTATATTATGTGTTACTCATTTTCATAAATTTTACTTCAGCCTATACTGGTAATATGAACAATTAATAAGGGGAAAATAAATTTCCATATATTACTAGGTAAATTCTATATATAAACGTCTACTGACACTACCATGAATCTTTGGTCTATGTAGTCTCGTCATATGCAATTTTTAGGGGCACACAGCCTCGGTTAAACTCTTTATCATGGGAATTATAGTGGTGTGGGTTATAGCCTCAACCTAACCCAACCAATTATCGTATATCATCAAGTTCAATGGCTAAAACATATGATCAGTCCATGTGAGCATTCATCTTTAACTATAACACAGTTGCCAAGCATAAATCATTACCACCAAAATAATTCCCATTTAATATCCTAACCTATTCAACAAATATTGTTTCTTCATACCATAATCCATTAAAACATTCAATATTTTCATTAACTCTCCAATTTACCCACTTCCCTTTTTATAAATTAATCCATTTAAACATTTCCATTAAAATAACATAATTTATTTAGCACATTATCTTAATTTTATATACTACTAAAACATTATACTAAACACACCTTTATGTCAACCCAACAACTAGAAAAAACACCACTAGTTACGTTACAAAATTTAAGATAACATATAAGAACATTTATGATTGGATTAAATTTTATATTCACTTATCCAATCCCATGTAAACAAATAGGGAACACCACATGGTTAGACCCTGTCCTAGTCTAATAGATCTTAATGCATCCCATTGGGATCATGTGGGGTTCAATTCATTATTTTAAATACAAATTTAATATTTTTTTTACTATGGGTATCAAAATAAAAAAAACAAGGAAGTATATCTCGACTGCAAACACCTATGTGAAACAACAATTCTATGTGATATATTTTGTAGACAACCTACCTCGATTCTGAAGACGTCTGCACATTTAACAAAGGCTATTTACTCTGATTCAAACACCATTTGAGGCCCATACAAATTATCCTCATTAAAAGAGAGTTTTAGGGAACAAGAAGAACAATGATGGCTATATAATCCCTAATCCAAAATAGAGAAGGAAATTTAGTGTTTGACTCTCCTAGAGCATTTATATTTCCCCAATGATGCACCAAGCATCTTATAAATGATGGAGATAGATCCTTGGAACGTTTTGGGTGATTTGGTTCATTAACCTTACTGCAGGGAGGAAGAAAAGAGGATAACTATTTGTGAATAAACATAAACCTCAAGGGGGAAGTGACCAATTCCCCCCACATTATTGTGGCACAAGGTTTGGCTGCATGGTTGGACAAACAATTCAGCAACTATATTCCACCAACATTCCAAGAAGGGGTGTGGTCATAAGGTCTCCTAGGGATCCCACATAATTTCAAAACCCTTGTAGTATCCATGTGGAATGTCTCTTCCCAATCCTTCACAATAGAGCCTCCCACTTTCACATTTTCGTAAATCAAGCACCCTACCTTCTAGACGACATGTTTAGGGCACAATGTTACTAATAACCATGCACCAACAATGAAATTGGTAGTGGATGGACACATTCTCCAATATTTTGTGTCTGGAACCCCCATAACACCCACATGACTCCCTTACACCTATAAATTTTTTTATTATCATATACTAAAGAGACTTAAACCAAATCATTAATGATAAAATACCTCAAATGTTTCAAGGATATTATAGAAGAACATATAGGTCACACCAATCTGATAATCAAAATCATAAAATATGTTCTAAAAGGTCATAAAAAAGTCATCATACCAGAACCAAAGAAAAAATGGTATTTATAACACACTTATCATATCAGATAACTTGTAAAGAAATAGGTTTTATAAAAAAATCATCATGGCATAACATGTATAAATGAAATAGTTTTCATACACATATTTTCACAATAAACATAAAATATCTATTTAATGAACAATAATGGCATCATTGGATCATATCCAATTATATCTTAATTACAATTAATGGATTTCATCATAGATGAAATTTTTTTTTGAGAGATCAGTTAGAATATTAATTGTGGAAAATACGTTTTTACTTTGAAATGGTTTATTTGGATTATAAAATTTGTAAAAATATAATGGAAAACATTTTCCTTTTAAAGGACCTTAAAAAATATTAATGGATTCTTGAAATCATTATATCATTATGATAGTAGGAAATATTATTCCTTTCTTTCACGTTAAAACATAAATTCCTTTCACATTATTGGTAAAATCGAATTTGTTATTTTTCTGGAAAATGGAAAAATATAATTTCAAAAAAATTAAATTAAAGATATAAATCACATTAAAATATGATAGAGTAATATTAAAACATTCATGAATGAATTTTTAGAATACATGGATATGCAAGTGAATGGTTTTTCAATAGAAGAGATAAATAAAATCTGTTATCATTAAAATAATATCATAGCATCATGAGTAAAAAAGAGAGTAAAATGAAAGTAAGATAATAATTTTTATATATAAAAAATGGATAAGAAAATTCATGAGTTTTAGTAGTGGTATATTATAATATCTCATCCTTGTAAGAATGATGAGAAACAACCCTGATAAAAATAAGATTATAACATCAAATCCTTCCCACTTTGGTAAAATTTGAATCGTACAACCTATTAATGAATTACATAAATTGAAACATTAAATATATTGATAATAAGAAAATAATTATACACCATAACAAATTGGTGTTGTATTCACCTCATAAAAGAAGTTATGTGCATAACGTACAATACATCCCAAAGAATAAAAATTGAGACAGAAAACCCTTACCATAAGTCTAGAATTCCATACAAGACATTTTAACCACATGTATAATAAATATTATATTGTTATAAATCTATTATAAATGTATATTAATTTTTATCAAAACAAATATTATTTAATTATGATCTTTTTTTACCCATTTATTAACAAGTCCTTGTTAAAATCACATTTCGGGTAATAACAACATCAATTTTCATGTCTGTTTGGGTTTGGTGTGTTCAATACGTTCCTTTTGATCATGGTTCAATAATATCCACAATTTGAAACATGATATAAATTTAATATTTTTTATTTATATATTTATTTAGATTAATCCAATTATTTTTGAAATTGAAAATTAATTACATTGTTTATAGAGATGGTAGGTCGTACATACACAAGAATATTATGTCAATTTATCCCAAAGGATGAAATGAAATTAACAGAAATTATATAATATTTCTATAGAATAATTTATAGGTCATATATATCACATATATTTATTAAATTTACTGTTTTACACTTCAATGTAAATAATATGTTAAAGATGAATCACATCACTTCGTGAGATGATATTTCGTCACACACACGAGCAATGTTCTCATATTTCCATGGAATGATATGTATAATGTAATATCTAATATCATAAATAAATAATTATATTATTATAATAAATTTTATATATCAACATTATATCCATAATTATATTCATACATGATAGATGGTGATAGAAAACAAATAACATCGATTCGAAATGCGGTAGTCTGTCATGCGAACAATCAACTGTTTCATTTCCCTATTGATGGAAGAGGATATAAATGGTTGGAATTCTATTAAAATAATAAAAACATAATATATTGGTGATAAAATTTTATTATATTATAATATTATAATAATGTTTAATGGTGGAGGAAGAATAAAAAAACAAAAAAACAAGTATAAGAATTGGACTTCTTCTTTGGAGTACCTATTTAGGTTTACACCTAAATACTTCATATAAAGATTAATAATCATCAAATTTCACAATAGTATGAGAATAGGTATTTAATGAAAATAATTTTACTAGTTTTCTATGAGCTATAGGTTTTTAGGAAGTGTGATGAGGAGAGGAGAGTTTGTCGCCTTTTATAAGCGGGGTAGAGGAAACCCATCAAATATTTGAATAGAATAAAGTGAACCCACATTTTTCAAATACCATGAAGATCCAAAATGTGTCATTATTAAAAATTAGAAATTAAAATTAGGAAATGTATCCATAAAACTTAATTTGATTAATTCTTTAGTACATTTTAACAATTATCTTTTTTGATTAACACATGGTAAACCACTTTTAACCTTAACCCTGGTAATTAAAATTAAGTGTGTTAACTATTAATTTTGAGAAAAAATATGTTATACTTTTTATATAACATTAATAATTATAATTCAAATTATTTAATACATTTTTTTCAAATTATTTTCAGAAAAGTGTAAAATTGTTATTTAACATAAATTCATATACTTGATGAAGAAGCAATTTTCTAAAGAGAATTTTTAAAAGATAAAAACATTTTTATATAAAAATTAAATGTAAAATTTATTAAAATTACATAAATTGGAATTATTAAAATATAGTTTTTATAATTTTACATTTTTTCCGACTTTAATTTATAATGGAACTGTTGATTTTCTTAAAATTAAATGGTAGTATTCAACAAGAACCATTATATGTCACAATTGTTTGAAAAATAAATTATTTTCCAAAATTCATAAAAAATTCCCTGAAGATAATTTTTACTCGTATATTTCCGAAATGAAATTTTTTATTTAAATATAGTTTCATTTATGTGTAAAAAATTACCTTTTTCACAGATTTCAATAAAAATACCCTTTTTATAAAATATTATTTTAGAAATATATAAAGATTACTAAAAATTGAATACTAATTACCAATATGTTTTTTCTATAAAATAATTATCTTTATTATTTAAAATGTTGTTATTAATATACAAAAAATTATTCTAATCGATTGGTTAAAATCTTCTAGTTATAATAATTGTAAATCATGGTTCATTAATACTTGTTTTTACATGTAACGTATGTTATCCAAGAAATTATTTACATTCAAAAAAAATATTTTAGATAATCATGAGGTGTTACATTCACCCCCATTAAATTTAATCTCACACAAAAAATTCAATCAATTTGGTATAAATGCTAAAGATACTTATCTCTCATTACCTCATCAGGTTCCCACGTAGCTTCCAGAGGTTGATGGTTTCACCGAAAAAAAATGACTGGATTTAGAAATTTATCTATACATCAAAAAATATCTCCTAGTTATTCCAGATGATAAAGATCGTTATCCATATGTATAACCTTTATGTTCCGTACATGTAATGTTTAGTGACCCATGATTAGCATACATAGTGATTACATCATTCTAGGGAGAATATTCATAAATTATACAAACAAACAACCAAATACAGTATTAGTTAATTGCATTTGGAAGCATGGAAAGTTAAACCTTGGTCTATTTGTGAACTAAATTATCTCCAATTAGTTTCCATATGACTGTAACCCTTATTACACACATCATAAATAATGAATATATTCATATACTATGGAATGGAAACATAAGAAAGGGTGAGCTCAGATACCAAGGAAGGGTAAAAAATGGAGATAGAAAGTTTAATCATGAATTTATGGTTATGATAATATGATCATAATATTATAAAATCATAACATTCAGATCAAATATCAAAATTTTGATTCATGACATAAATATTTTATGTAATAAGATGTGAATCATAATATATTCAAATAAAATAATCCATGTTTTCCTAACATATGAATATGAACAATAATTAGTAGTAAATAGTCACTCCCGAGGACATCATTGTAGAAAAATACCTTTAATAAATCGTATCCACTTCCCATTCCAACAATGTCCGTCTCATGAGATATAATTATTTAACCAATTAATTAGATGGAGATATATGTCACACAAATTACATAATTAAATCATACATATGTGTTTCAGAGGATCAAAAACATTCATTATATCAAAACCCATTAAATGAAAGGGTTGTCATAAAAATATCATTGTATCATAACCTATGAAAAATAAGTTGGATTCATAATAATTTCTTTATAGAATAATTCATGAAAGGAAGTGGGATTAATATTTTTTTTCTCATTGTATAAATCATGTAAGAGAAAGTGGTTTCATAATGATCATGGGATCAAAACATAAAACATTCAGATAAATAATATGAATGATATTCTTGAAATATACACCCAGTAAGAAATATGTAACACCAATGCATGTAATATATGATAGGAAATATCTTTGAAAAATATTTTAGAAATATTAATTGATGAATATATATTTTATTTATTGAAAAATTTATTATTAAAACTTAAAACATTTTTAACAAATAACTTTTTTGGATAATAACATTGAAAATTTATAAGGGAATCATTGAAAAACATTTTAAACACATTTTAAAATATAAAACATTTTCAAAATACTTTTTTTATGAAAATGAGCTTCCGTTATCATTTAAAAACATTTTTTTTATAATTTTTAGAAAAAATAGTTTTTGAATAAAATATATTTCTCATAGAAGAGAGAAATAAAGTTGAATTTTACTAAAAATATTATATAATTGATATGATGTACCAAAGAATGAAAAAATGATACCATTACATGAATATATCATGAATAAAAAATTGAGAATAAAATTAATGAGAGTTATTGAGATATATATCATAATATTTCATCAATGGAATCATAATCATAAATAATCCAAATAAACAATGAGATAGTAGTAATAAATTATTACAACTTTGGTAATGTTGAATCACAATGCATGTGAGAGTATAACATTACAATAAACATAAAATATCATGAAAATAAATATATTGATGATATAACATGTCAACAGGTCATTATATTTACCTCATAAAATATAGGTGTGTAACATTACATTTATCTCAATGAAGGAAAATTAATACAAAATTACATTACCACTATGGAATCAATAGAACATTATATCTATAAAAGGGATTTAATTGAATGGTTATGAAAACAAATTGATATATTATTCGTATATAATATTCATGGGATTTACAATAACCACATATAAGAATGAGGTCATGAATATGACATGAGTCTAACATATGTTAAAAGTGACATGGAAATCCTTTTCTAGTTGAGTAACTTTTGAATCATGAGACATGTGAAATAATAACATAAATTGAAACTTTTTGTATCATTAAATAATTTATACTAATTATATAACCGTTCATATGGATGTATATACACCACAAAAAATAAATAAGTGATAAGTATGACATATGTTTCGCAATAATAAAAGATAAACAAGAAATCCCTTTACCATAAGTCATGTTGTCTGTCATACTCGTTCAAAACTCAAGTATAAAAAATATTAGTTTTTAAATATATGTATAAAATAACCATATTTATATATATACAATATAATATATGATTTACTTATGACATTATATTAACATTTTGTTAATAATTCCATGTTTATGTTATGATTCAGGGAGTTATTGTTTTGTTTTTCATAAATTTTTTGATTTGTTATCTTTAGTCCTCTTACATTGAAAATTATTTAATCATTTAAAAAATATAATCCATGATATAGAAATCACATATATTCATTATATATGTATTTTTAATAACCCATAAAATTTATCATATAGAAATGAAATACATTATTCATTGAGATAGTAGGTCGTACGAATGCATCAATAATATTTCCATTTTCATGACACATTAAATAAAGGAAAAGTAAATTATATATATATATATATATATTATAGTTTTATATTTATTTCGTATATATCAAATATTTATATTAAACCAATCCTTAATATATTCCCTATAAATCATGAATGAATCGATTCACATTGAAAAGTGGTTGTCCATCGTACTCATGAATGACGTTATCATATTCCCTAAAAATAAAATGCATAAAATTATGTGTTATATAAAAATTGAATTTTTTTTTAATAAATATCATAGAAATCCATCATTTTTATAAACCATGAAATGTGGTAACGGAAGAACGAATGACATTGGTTCATGAGGTCGTAGTCCACTATACACACGAACAATGATTACATCACTTTTGATAGAAGGGTTTGAAGGTATGAAATGTTAAATTAACATAAAAAAATATCAATATACTTTATATGACAATTTAATTTATAATATTGATATAAAAATAATTTAACTGGTTTGATGAATATCGAAAATACAGAAATGTTCGATGATGAAAGTTGTCTCTTCTTTGGGTATATCCTTTTTTTTACACCAAATTAAATACTTGGTTGTGTTTATACAAAATTAAAGATTATAGGGTGAATGTAGGTATGTTGGTAAGATATATTTATAGGTATTATATTATCGATAGGTCATTAAAGGTGCGATTTTAGGGGAAGATCAATTGGCCTTTTATAACTGAGGTGAGTGGAAACATGTAAATTTTTAAAAGAGAAAATTCCACCCGTGCTTTTCTTATATAAATTGTGTCCAAAATTGGTAAACATAGAACCTTACACATTATATGGTTTATATAATACGATAAAATATAATATTTAGCTTCATTTTAATAACTTATATTCTGGGTTTACAAACTATATAATATTGTTTTTACATTAATCAATGTAATTAATCTTAACTTATTTCACTAATTACATTGGTAAATCATTAAGATGTAATTATTATAAATTTTAATAAAATTACATGATATTATTATAACATATAAATTATTATGATTCAAAATATAGAATCTATTTTTCCAAATTCAATTCACAAAAATGGCCTAAGTTAATTCAAAATTAATATAGCAGACATGCCAAGAGAGTAGGTTTTTAAAGAGAAAAAGAACAAAAGTTTACAAATTTACTATATCAAATTTCATTTCTAAATTTTGTAAAATTAACTAAATTGGATTAATATATTTATAATTGAACTAATAATACATTGAAACCATATTAAAATATAATATAACTATAGAAATAAATTAGAGGATAAAACAATTTTCAATTAAAATTTAGTATTGTTCAGTAATCATTAAAACATTTAATCTTCTAAAAAATTAAACCCCAATATAATATTAAAATTCCACATTAAAAATTAAAAATTATTTTTTAAAATTTAATCTAATTTTTTAAAAAAAAGTCTAAAATTTAGCAATTTGAACGGCGGTAAAACCATTTTTTACAAAAATACATCTTTTGACGCATAAAACATGATTTGTTCATATATCTTTACAAAAAAATATAAGATTAATGTTAAATAGTTGAAAAATATATAATATATCTATTTTAATAAAATCATTCGTCCAATTTTTTTTGTTTCATTCATTAATATACAACATGTTAGTGAAAAAAAAAATTTCATAAAATGTTTTCTTATTTTAAAATAGTTATTACTCTCACTTAAAAATAATTAGAATGAAGATAATTAATTATATAAACATCTGTAAATTATATTTTCATAAATTAGTTAATACAATTCATATATTCCATTCCAATGGTTTGGGGAAAATCATATTAGATAATTATATTAATAGAATATTTTTGTTTAGTAGAAATCGATCTTGTGTGTAACAAAAGATATATAAGGATCTCGTTATTGCGTGTATTGAACGATAAAATCAGTGTTTCATGTACCTGAAGAATAAATTGGTGTATCAAAAATTTAAAACGATCTAAAATTATTAGTTTAAATGATAAATATAATTCATTAAAACTCATATTGTCACATTCTACTCCCATAATAAGGCATTTTACCCTCAAAATTGGTCTATGTCATCTGTGGATTAAAATTCAACGCTACAAACCCACATTTTATAAGTTCTAAAAATTAATTTTCCTTCATATATAATTCTAGAAACATACTGGTTATTCAAAGTAAATCATAGCTAGGTTCCCACATAATAGTACATGGGTGGAGAGTGAAGATTTAGATATAGATGAAAAGTGTAAATAATTAAAGAGAGTGATAAAGATCACTGATAAAAAATTCTAGACTGTTCCCTAGAAGGAGAGTGATAATAAAAAAATTAATTAGGCATGAAGATGTCGTTTATATTATCAAAATTAATGATAACACGAAGACATATTATTTAAAGATCATTTTCCTAAAGATGAATAATTTTTATAATGAGGTATACATACATGATTTCATTCCATTTCATTTGTAAAATATCTAAATTTAATTGTTTCCTAAAAAATTCCCACATAATGTATTGTTCGATAAAAATGAAGGTGAAATTTTTTATTACTGAAGTAGAAATAGATCATAATATTCATAAATATAATGAGAATTTGTTTTTCCATCTTTCATTGTCATCACTGAAAAATTGTTTTCATTGGTCATCCAATGATTACAAAACCTCATATAGAAAGATAATACATTAATAACCAAAACCTCATAAAATGATATCTTAAACCATTCTATAAACTATTAACCTTAAAACCTTATTCAATGACGAAAGATCTAAACGATTATAAAGAAGGTCAATAAATTTATCAAATTCATCACAACAATGAAGCACATATATAATAAATTGGATCTTTATTTTCGCAAACCATACATGTGTTTACCTTCCTCATGTATTCTTTGGATACATGGTAATAACCAGAACTAACCCAAATCCTTATAAAAAAGATTCATTCATTCTTAATCCAAATATTATTGGATATATTTTTTAAACCCAAAAATTCCATAAATCCATCAATGATATAATAGGAAACTTTTTCAAAAAATAATTAATCATTTTACATAGTAATTATTACTTTATTCTTATCCAACATCTATTTATCCATACTGAAAAAAATTTATTTAACACCAAGAACATATTAAGGGTTACCTTACCTTAATATAACCTTCCCATTAAATCACTTTTCAAGCACATTAATGTCATTTAACATATTCTATGAATTTAAATACATTAATAATTCATTAATTATACCTCTTACTTAATCCATTATGTTGGATTGATTATATTATTCCTTAATACCACTTCTCTATTAAAAATCTTTTTTAGTCTCTTCATCATCTCAAATATATCCATTATTCATCCCGACTTATTTATTCTATTCACAAGCCTTCCATATAGGACATCGTTTTTCATAACTACAATAATTTATATTCTTTAAACATGAAATAGTAAATGATACCTTAGTGTGGCCATTGTTCTCATACATTGTGTTAACTAAACAATATATTTTCTCTTTAATATTGATTTTATTTTTTCCTTATTTTCCATAGTCAAAACATCTTTCTATTCTTCTATGAAATCCACATGGTTGTTTCTTCACAAAATCTCGATAAAAAGGAAAGACTATTTTATTTTTTATGTGGTACCCATTAACTGAATTCTCGTTGAACTATTTAATTATCTTCCATGGAGAGTCTTAGAGTTTATAAAGGAACATGTTGTTAATCATGGTCTATGAAAACTGATTATACAGGATCAAAACATCTTCCCTGTAGTTATCATCCTATTTGAAAACTCATAAAAAATTCCTCAAATTCATCATTAATATTGTTCATTATGGTACCCACCATTTACCAAAACAAAAATGGATAGGGTGAGAAACCTTAACCATGGTGGAAAACCACATAATAATAAAAATATTGTTATTTTATGTCTATATCAAGAAACATTATTCTTTCATCTTTGAAACCTTATATTTATCCTAGGGTATTCATTGACATATTATATTTAAATCCTTCATAATATTTCATAAAGATTTTTTGAATTTTAAACACAAATACCCCATGAGATTAAAACGAGTTGTGATGTAAGATGTGCTGTCATGCACCAGTTCCCAATCAATTCTAGCTCAATAAGGTTCTTTTGGGGTTGTTACCCATATGTTCATCAGTTCTGGAGTCACAGACACTTGTAGTGTCGAGACATGGATTTATTTCTAGGAAATCTCTCTCTCTCTATCACTCTCTATTTTACAAAAATTATAGGACATTTTCATATTTCTGACTAATCTATTCACTTATCATAGGACCTGTCCTTGGGTATCTCACTTTTTTTTCTCAACCTATTTTCCAATGAATCACTAAAACAATTCTCTATTACCAATTGTAGAAAATGAAGAATAACATACATAGACTTTAAATAATTTTTTTGGAATATTCATTACATTAAAAATATAAATTTCCAAATAACTTATTAGTTTATCACCTTTGGAAACATGGAAACATAAAATCTGGTCTATAATGGAAATACATTATCCCCCACTTGGTTTTCCGTGAATATAACCTTCTTATACATATCATACATAACATATATCTTCCTAAATAAGGGAAATTAATCATTATAAATGGTTATATATGATTCTAACTAAGGGTAACCAAGGTAGATACATAAGAATAATTAGGAACTTAAGGTTTTTTGAACATGAACAAAATATTATAAGATTATACCAAGAATATCTGAGATCATAATTTTGAGTCATGAAATAATGATTTGTTATAATAAGATGTGAATTATAATGAAATCATAGAGCATAATACATGTGAATATAACATATATTAGACATTGAATTTTTGTAAAACACTAAAATATATAATATTATTTCATAGAATCATGGTTCACTACCGTAGCTATCTTAGTGGAATGGGGTCACTCTCCAAACCATCTTAGTAGTCAAGGATCACTATAAAGTCAGTTTTAAAGAAAAAAATCCTCTACTAAATTTACATCAATCCTCATTCCAACTGTTTCTATATCATGATATATAAATATTTAAACAATTAATTAGATGGAGATATATATCCCACATATCACATAATGAAATTATACATTTGTTTTCCACAAGATAATAAACATACATCATATTATGACCCATTAAATGAAAAAGGTATTATAAAAATTTCCCATATCATAACATGTGTTAAAGAGATATTTTTCATAACCATTTAATCATAATATAACCCACGAAAAGAAGCAGGTTTCATACACATTTTATCATCATATAACTTGTGTAAAAGAAATAAGTATCATATAAATAATGCCACTAAAACATAAACCATTAGGAGAATGAAATTAAATGTTATTCATGGATTATATCCCTAGTAAAAAATATGCAACACCGAATGATTTCATATCATTTGGAAAAATAACTATTGAAGAATTTCTAAAAACATTTGTTTAGGAAAATAGTTTTTTTTATTTTGAAAAAAAAACGTTTTAGGGAAAAAAATTATAAACTAAAACTTATTGAGAATAACATTTAGAACATATAAAAGAATATTTGAAACTAATTTTTAACACAATTGAATATATAAAAAATTAATATAATTTTCCTTTAAAATAATATTAAAATATAATATAAAACTATTTTTGAAAACTTTTATAGAATATAGAATTTTAGAATTAAACAAATTTCCAATAGAATGGAGAAATAAAAAATAAATATCTTTAAAAAATTTCATAATTATGTTAATTACATAAGAGTGGAAACATGGTACCATTACATTAATATATTATGAATAAATAAATAATAAAAAAATTATATGGCATTGCTGAGATATCGATATTAATTTTTCATCAATGGGTGCATAATCATAAATAATATTGATAAATACAGAGATTATAGAAATAAACTCTTACTACTTTAGAAACATTGAATCATATTACCAATTAGAGAATAAAATTACATGAAACATAAAATATCTAAAAATTAGTATATTAACGATTTTTCATATCAATTAATTATTATATAAACCTCATAAAATAATAGAGTTTAATAACATAACATGAGTTAAAAAAGAAGAAAAATTGAGAAAAAATAAATTAACAACTTTATAACATTAAAAACATAACCCCGTGAAATATAAATACTCAAATGGATGTTCATATATCACAACATTCAGGTATAATAAATATAAATTATATTCAATAGGTGTATATACACCACATAGATGAAATAGGTGGAGAATATGGAATGTGTTTCACAAAATTGAAAAGTGACCCAGAAATCCCTTCATACTTGAGTAACTTTTGAATCGTGAGGTGAGTGAAATAATAATGTCAATTAAAACATTTAATATCCTTAAATAAAATAAAATAATGCTAAAATAATTCATAGGTAATTATATACACCCCCAAAAGAAATGTCTAGTTAATATGTCACTAATCTCATAGAAATATTAGTGATGTTAGAAATCCCCATACCTAAAGTCTTTTTTACATAATACTAATTAAATACACATTTATAATAAATATAATTTTGTTATGAAACTATAACATTATAATATTCAAATATATAATATAATATATTATTTACTTATGAATTCATATTATGTGTTTATTAACAATTAAGTGTTTAAATTATATTTTGGGTAATAAAAGATTTTTGTACATCTTTTACTTGTTATTATTACACCTCAAAAATAAATCATAAATTAATTATTTAAATAATTTAAAACATGATATAAATATAAAATATTTTTTTTATTATATTTTATAGTAACCCACATGATTGACTTCTATGAAATGAAGTACACCATTCAGAGATACGATAGACTATATTTACGAATGAACCTGTTTTCTATTTTAATATCTTATTGAAAGAATTAAAATTAAATTATATATATATATAATATTATTCAAGTATGATTTTAATGTCATGTATACATCCCATATTATAATTAAACCCATCTATAATACATTCAATGTAAAGAAGGAAAGAATCACATTTCTTTACAAGGATGTGGTCCTCATTAAACCATACGACATTATTGTATTCCAAAAAAATAAAAGGAATAAATGTAAAATATATTATAAAATATTAATAATGATAGAAATATAATATATAAAATATATAAAATATTAAAACTTCCTTATTTTCAACCTTGAATGGTGGTGATGGAAAAATGACCAACATTAGTTCGTGAGGCAGTAGTCTATTATACAGAAAAAAAATGATTGTGTATCCCATTTGATAGAACTGTGTGAAGTTGTAGGTCCTAAAAATAACATAAAAACAACTCTGAATATTAGATATAATATGGTTCTAATATGATCATTATATAAAAATAATTTAAGGGGTTTGAGGAAAAACTAATAAAAAAAGATTTTTATGATCATTGCCTCTTTTTCAGGTACCTTTTTTGGTTTGACCCAAATGTATTATTTGGTTATATTTCATAAAAAATGGAGGCTTCTTGGATGAATTTAGTTGAATTTATGAAGAAAATGTTACATATGGTGGATGATCCAACTGAAATTATAGGTGTAAAAATAGGGGGAGAGGGGTGGCCTTTTATGGTTGATGAGCGACAAACATGTAAATTTTGTAAAGAGATAAATACACCCAAGATTTTCATTTGGAGAAAGTATCGAAATGAATAAAATTAAAACCATATACATTATAAGGTAGATATATGGACAGGAAAAATATTTTAAAAAAGTGGAGGTTATTTTTACACCTTGTTTTCCAAGAAAACCCATAAAGTAATATTGTTTTTACCTTAATCACTGTAATTAATTATAAATTACGTAACTAATTACTTTGGTAAATAATTAAATTATCCTTATTAGTACTTATAAATTATTTTGATTACAAATATGGAATCAATTTTTCTAAATTCAATACATATAATTGTGTGAAAATAGTTTAAAATTAGTTCCACAGAAGTGTCGAGAGAGCAGGTTTTTAAAGTAAAAATGATCAAATGTTTACAATGTTTTTATATCCATTTTCAATTTAATAATGGGAAAAATTACCTAAATTGTTTTAATAGATTTTTAATTGGACTAAATATAATTTATAACCAATTTAGACTATGATTTAACTATATAAATAAATTATAAAAGAATAAAAATTTTCAATTAAAATCTAGTAACATTAACTAATAAAAAAAATGAAACTTCATAGAAGCATTTGAAAAATGAATGTTAAATAATTTTGAAATTAACATTTACAAATGAATTATTTTTTAAAATAACATTCTAAAAATTTTGAAATATTATTTTTAAAATATATTAACCATTAATAGTCTTTAAAACTACCATTTAGAAAAGTACACAATTTTATGCCTAAAATTTGATTTATTCTTATATCATTCATATAAAAAATATAAGATTAATGTAAAATATTTAATGGAATATAATATATTTATATATTTATATATTTATATATTTAAATAAAATAATTAATAAAAATTGGATTGTTTAATTTATTGATGTTATTTATATTTGTGCATAAGAAAATGTTTTTCACAAAAGTTATTCCTTTATTATTTAATAGTTATTAGACTCATTTACAATTAATTTGTATGAAAAGAACTTATTATTTGAAAACATTTAAATCATGAATTCCAAATTTATTTTATCTTATTCATAACATCTATGCCAATGTCTAGGTGAAAACTATCCTATTAGAATGTAATATTGATAATATATTGTTTTCTGAGAGAAAATAGGCATACGTGTAACACACGCAATTGAAGAAACACATTATTGCAAGTACCATGAGCTAAACACATGGTTACTTTTAACAAATGATTAAATTGGTGTAGCTTTCAATGAATTTGATTATTGAATTTTTACTATATTTTAAAAGTAATAATTTAAAAAACATGAGGTCTTGCATTAAGAATCGGGTATGTACTTCATTATGAGAGATACATAGAATAATTAATATATCTGAGAGACATTTTATGGATGAAAGAAATGAAAATATATATTCCTAATATGATAAAAAATATCAAGTGTACCATTAAACCTAAGGATCTATTTTCTATTCTTTAAAATTCATTTTACCTTCTTTTTGGATAAATTATTACACCACCTTGTCTCTATAAGGCCCTAACCCTAAAAATTACTTAATCTTCAGTTAAGTTATTAATTTTACTTAATTTCACATAGAGGATATTTTCATGTTTATAGTTTTATATAATTATGCCATAAATATTATATAATAGACCAAGACATTACATACTGGCAGTTACACTTAGTATACAGTTTTTCCACCAAAGGAACCCCTTAAACAAAACATGGTTTATTTTACTTGATAAAAATTTTATTAACATCTTCCTATATCTTACCCATATTTATACCCTATATAATACATTTCAAATCATGGGATGAGCATAAAATTAATTATTAGTATTATAAAATAATGAATAAAACCATTAGTCCATGAATATATAAAACCCCTAAAAACATTTTCACAAATTCATACTTCTCATCAACTAATCATAAACTATTGAGCTGACATAATGTAATCATAATATTCCTAAAAACATCATATAAATCAATATAAATAAATATAAAGTATGGAATTTATATCATACATTAATTATAGCTTTCATAGCTATATATTGTGAAATATTCATTGTTACGTTTTGAATACCCATCATAGAATATTCTATAAATCTCTTAAGATAAACAATAATTCTTATGTCCATCACATTATCCAATGAGTTGGAGAGATGTAATAGGCTCACCAACCCTTTTATATCACATAACCACCCATATTCTAAATCAATTTCTAAGAACCACAACATATTCATAGCACATAAACCAAGAATAAATGGAAAATATCATTTCCACTTTGAAAACACATTTCATATTTACAAGTCCCACACTCATAAGTGAATAATATTTATTTTAATATAAAGTTTTAAGATTATAAGTAAACATAAATACATAATAGATACATAAAAGTGATAAATTTCATTTATGAATTATATATATATAAAACACTCAATGTATTTGAAATAATAAATCCCCCTTTAAAAATAATTAAAACATTTTAAAAAAATATTTTTTAATAAAAGTGTCTCATAAGAATTTGAAACATTTAAATTGTAGTTCCACATAAAAATTCATGTGATTATAAATAATTCTTAATAATATTTTTGAAAACATGTTCATGAAAGAGTAGGATTTAGAATACTAAATCGTTAAAACAACTGAAATGATGTTTCAGGTAAAGAGTACATCACAATTTTGAACATTTAAATTTTACACCACATGAAAGTAGAACATTTTAAATGATATTAAGTATCAAAAGTATAGATATGCATTTGATAAGTAATGTAAAAGAGGTAGTATATACACTTTATAATGAATTAAAGATTTACATCATCAATAAATGTCTTAATGAAAGGATATTGAGATGATGTCTGTTACAAAAATCGTAACATTAGATTAAAGATATATAAATGACATAATTACGTGTGAAATATTTAAATACTCCCAATATAATTGGATATTTATTTTAAAACAATCTTATTTCATTCACACCTCTTCTTGGAAAAACAAAACCGATGACATGGATATTTAACTCAATGCCAATATATTGTGTTGGGATTTCCCTTACAATGATAATTTTTTTAATAAAATAGATCGATCAAGTGTATTCACTATAAATAAAAATAATGAAATTATAAATACAATATATTATATGAAAATTTATTTATCACATAATCATAGCATGGCCTAATCAAGAAGTCGAATGTTAACCCGAATAATGGAAATTGGGGTAAGAAGTTCCCTTACCATGAGTCTGAATCATCACCTACAATCCTTATGTTCCTAAATAATAAACATAGTTTTATTTATAAATTAGTAAGATCCACTTTGATTTTTATTATTCCTTTTATATATCTTATTTTGATGTTATAAAAATTATATAATTATTTAAGTTTATATCGGTCGTTTTGTCGATATTTAGTACTTGAGTCGAAAATGAACATGTTTTGATGTAAATTGTCCATGTTGTGAAAATTCCACAATATCCATAAAATTATTAATTATTAAAATATAATATTTATCTTGTATATATTTATTTATAATATCCATAATATTCGGAGAAAAGAAATGAAATGCACCATTTAGAATGATGGTAGGTCATATGTACGCATGAACACTGTGTTCATTTCTTATTCATATTAGAAGAATAATAATAAAAATGATATAAATTTATATTATAATACTATTGTTATATTTATGTCATTTATATCTCATAGTTTTAATAAAACCAACCATTATACATTCTATGTATAACATTAACGATTGATATGACTTTGAGGGTCCAGTAGTCCGAACTTCCTCAAATGAATTTATAATATTTACACATTATGGAAATCATAATAGAATTTATAAATTTAGAATTATATAATTATATAGAGAAAATAAATATTATATATTTCATATATAAATATAGTTACAAAATAATGGCCACCATGATATGGGGTAGAAGAAAATTTAACAATCATTGTTTCATGAGGCAGTAGTACGCCGTATAGAGAAATAGAATATTCAATATCCATTTGATGGAGCTGTGGGTAAGTGTAGGTAGAACCCTTAGAATATAAAAATCCTATTTTATTGGGGATATTATTTTATTAAAAAATAATCAAATAAAAAGAGAGTATGGGTGGAGAAGGAAAATAAAGGAAGGGAGCTTGATAGAAAATGTTACCTAAAATTGGTTAACTCGTTTTGATTTGAGCCAAGAGGCTACTTTGAGTTTCCATCTCCCCAGGTTAATACTTATAGGTTTAATTTAGGTACTTGGGGTACTTATTTGACCATCATGTAGATGATCCAAGGGGCTTGAGAGATGGGAGTAAGTGGGTAGAGGTGGTGCTTTTTAGAAGAGGGAGGAGGGGCACTTTAGTAATGTATTTAAATATTGTTTTATTATAAATTGAGATTTAAATTATAATAGATAAAAAGTGATAAATTGGGTGGATAAGATGATTATGGGTTTAAATGCTATCATCCAATAGGTTTTAGACATGTTTATGTCAAAAAAATAAACCCTATCTTATAGCTTTAACCATTAGTTAAAAATATTAACTGTTTGCACGTCTTGTTGTATTTTAATATATATGGTTACTATAGTCCCAAGAAAAGTCCATTAGAATGACAAGGGGGTCATTATTTACATTCTTAACATTATATAAGTAATTTTGTTAAATCATATATTTATATTATAATTAAATCATTTATTAAAATTTTATTGGTTTTAGAAACTAATTTATGTTAGTTTTTAAACTACTTAGTAACTAATTTTTGTAAAATTCATAAAAACATGGTTCATTAAAAAAATCAATTAACACATCCCTAACATTTTAATTACTTCTAAAAAATATTCATATATGGAATAAAAATTTTAAATTAAATTTATTTTAATATTTATAATATCATTTAATTGATTCCCTTATTAATAAGGTAATCACTACATCATCATTGCGTCAAAATGATTTTATTTATTTAATGATTAAAAATAATACCTAAAATTCCATGATATATAAAATCATTATATATTTATAATTACGTTTTATAGTTGATGATATCATTTAGAAAACAAAGTAAAAATATTTTAGTTAGGAGATACATGTTTATGTTATATTTCCCTTTTCTTTAAAATAAATACTATAAAAGGTCATTATTACACCCATGTGGATCCATGGGGTCCAAAAAATGACCCAATTATGAACATGGACGAAAATATCTCATCAAATTGAATTAGGAAATGTGTTTGGGTTGTTTTATATTATTATAATATTATTTTTACCCATATTTACGTGATTTAAACTTTCAACATGGTATATAAAAATAATTACTGATGTCACTATTCATAATGTCAAAAAAAATAAAAGGTAACTATTTACAAAATTTGGACCTTATGATTATAAATATGGAATATATTTTTCCAAATTCAAAAAATAGAAGTGTCAGTAATTAATATGAAATTAATTCCTATTGTCAAAACAAGAAAGTGGGGTTATAAGAAGTAAAAACTCTCAAAAGATTGACATGAGTTTATGTTCAATTTAAATGTCAAATTGAATCCCAAGAACATAATTGGATTAAATAATAACCACTTAATACAATTTTAATTTAAAACTAATTAAATTTACCATCTAACTATATAATTAAATTATATGGTAAAGCGATTTTGATTTAAAGTGTTTTATTTTTTATAATTCATAAAAATATTGAGTTCATCTGAAAAATACCAAAATTTCAACCCAAGGAAATTTTAAGACCTTATTATAAAGAATAAGTTTATTTTATCAAATATAACATACATATGAGATAAATACAAATGTTAAAAACAGTTCTCCATCAAAAGACATTAAAAATACATTTAAAAAATATTAGAGTATTTTATTCCTAAAACTGTTTTCTCTCTCATTCTAAATCTCTAAAATTCATTAGATAAATGTAAAAAAATTAAAAAATATGTAAAATATTAATATATTTAATTCTTTTCCTTCCAGCTAACACAATAGCTTAGCATTAGATACCATTTAAAATAATAATATTATTGTTGTATAACTTTTCGGTATAACTCACTATTGTCTGCAATATAAGATTTTAGAGAACCTTATTGTTTCATGTTTGGTATGATATTAGACATATATTCCTCTTCAGATAAATTTTAATATTAAATTAAAATATTTTAATTGATTTGAAAATTTATTATTCTATAAATACATGGGATGTTATAGTCACCAACTTTAAATTCGAATCGCAGTGGAGATTGTGTGTATAACTTTTCAATTAAAATTATTCAATTATTATGTAGTTATAAATGTATATTAACTGCTCTTAAATTTATTTCAATTTATATTTTAACAATATATATATTTATTTATATTTATCTAGTTACACTCGAGTTCTACATTTATATCTATATATGGCTTCATAAGGATCCTTTTGGATACTCAAGTGAAAGATATTATTATATGAAAAATATACTAGAGGAATGTGTTAATCCCAACCACCACTGAAATCCAACTAATATTTTCTCATCATATATTATATGATTTTAATGGTTCTTTTATGTTGAAAATTTATTTGACTATGATACACAGTGGGGAAACTCAACTCTATTTCAAGATCTTGGTGAATAGTTCTCCGAAACTTTGAGGTAAACCTTGTATCCATATCCGATATAATGAAAATTAGAAATATATTATAAATTACCACCTAATTATAGTGTATTCTAGTGAAATAATGTAGATATAAATCATTTATTATAGTAATAACGTGTGTTGAATTCATATAGTGATCGAATAAAACACATATATCGTTTTTCCCATCATTATTTTTTGGGAGTCTGATGAAAAATTAAATGGTTTTGTTTTCCAATTTACATTATTGAATGGGTAATCATTCTAAAATCCATATAGAATTTTTTATTTCACCCTTAAAATAATGAAATACCATGCCCTGTGATAGAAACTCTATGTCATCACTGTTTATTCTATCCCACTTGAAATATGAATTCAAATATATATAAACATTTGTAATTCCATTCTGAATAGAGAATGAAGATCTATGATCATATTTTAGAAGATCCTTCCTAAATAATGTATTGATAGAAAAAATAAATAGTTCCAAAAACCTATCATTCCATCATAATCAAGGTTAAACATTAGAATACTTATCAATTTTTTCCATAGCTCCATTTCAATATTTTTTGCTTATTTAATATTCATTTGGATATATATGGTTGGATACTAAGTGGGTAATGTTATGATTTCTCCAAATCCTTTTAGACATCAAGATTCATCTATTGAAAACTAATAAATATTGTATTTATTGGGATCCTCTTCATGGATAGGATATAATGATCCTTTAGACTAAAATAATTGACCACCTTGTTCACTCTCTAAGGTCGGTATTATATTGAACTGTCGAACTCTTTAACTATCTCTAACCATATCCTCTGAAGAATTTTCAACTATTTCTATGTGAATTTAAACATTATTTATTTTTTTCACTGCATATTTAACAATTTTATCCATAAAAAATCATCCATATCATTAATGATATAATTATTAATTATAAATCCAAATCATGATTTTGATAATTTTGTGTATGGACATTAAATTTAAATGTTATATAAACTATAACCATTTATTTCTGTGTGAGATATCATCCTAACCACTATAGATGTATCAATATCGATTATAGTTACTTATTAATTGCAAGGTAACATAAAAATATGAGCATTCAATAATCTTGTATTCCATTCCTCTAAATTTCCCACGTATTCATTTTTCATGGAGAACTTTGTTCCCTTTTGAGTTGAATTGGTGAGTCAATTAGATTGTTCTAAGAAATTATCTACAAAATTTTGAAAATATCAATCTAAACCATGATATCTTCATATCACACTCAAATTTGTTGGTTTGTTCTAACATTCAGTAACATCGATATTTGATGTATCCACCGCAATACCCTCTCTTGAGATATATTACACATAAAAATGAATATTTTTCTAGAAATATTTAAAACGTTGTAATTTTTTATACATTATCAAAATCCTTCGGGTTGTTTGAATAATTCTTATGTGATTTTCAGGATCTTATATGCTCTTTGAATAAATTAAAATATCCTCTACAAAGACTACCACAAATTGATGAAGGCAATCTTGAAATACTCAATTTATTAAATCCATGATGATAGAGGGGAAATTTTTAATAATTAAAGGAATGAATATATATTCAGAGTGTCTGTACATTTCATAGAATTTTGTATTGGGCATACCTTCCTCAAATAAATTTCACAAAAATATATGAAAAAAGGTTTATATGTCCATAAATGTATCCCAAAATATTCTTAATCATCATAAACTACCTTCCCATAACACCTCAAATTGTGTGTCTATGATTTTGAATATATGATCAACCATAAAAATATAAACCTATGATAGAATCGAAAATTATTATGTTAATATTACATGGAGAGATACATTTTTCCTAGAATAACATAATCCTTATAGATTAATGATTCTAATACCCAAAATACCATTGGAAAAAAATTTACAACATAATTTATAAAATACCAATTAATAAATCATTAAATACACAAACCTAAATGACTAAAATGGAATTATTCATTCCATGTTCAATAATTTTACTCTTAAGTTAAGTAATTCATATAGATTCTGCCCATGTTCTCCAAAAATAATACATTGATATCCTCAACCCTTATTTTCTCTATGAACTTCATTTCCATGTAGAAAAAGTCTTCCCCTTATATTGAGATATTTTTCTGGAAACATATTCCACACTTCTTTACAAGTAGTAAGATGAATCGTCTTATCATGTTAACTATAATAAAAGTCCATCTTTAATCATATTTTATGTCTTGGGAATGTCAGAAATGTTCCCAGATCTAATAATATGTCATGATAACTGGTTATCCATAATGACATTACTTTTATCTCCCATCATCATCATCCAATTTTTTTTCTTACCTTCATTGAATTTTTTATTTCATTAAATATTAACATGATTCCTCCTTTTTTCATATATTGAATAAAATGAAAAATAAATTTTTAAGAAACACAAATCATAGTGTGAAATCACATATTCATGAATGATCATTTATATGATGTATAAATCAAGACATATTCATTAAAAAAATCATCGGTTTGACCTTGTTCATAAATAATCATAGTCTATTAAATACATTCATGATTGTTCATTAAGGAAATGTGAATTTTCCAAATAATATACCACAGGATTGTCAAACCTAGTGAACATTAATGCCTATTTTTGTATACTTGGTAATTCTGGAATCCTGACTGATAATCCTTTTTTGGAGTTATTCATCACTATCATCAACCTTAGACATATTATACACAATACATTTCTTCATAACCTAGTGAAGGGATCCAAAAAAATTTCGATATTAGATGCATGATGGTGAGTCGTTTTACCGAAGGTATGTTATCGATATCCCAAATATTTTTACCCTAACGAGTATAGTACTAGTAATGGGTTGATCTAGAGAGAGAAAAGAAGTTATTTTTGTCTTTCTTATCTACAATATATTTTTGTTTTACTGAAGTGTACTAAATTTAGAGTCTGTTCTTAATGATAGGATAAGAAGGTAATTGGATTTAAATTTCGTAAGAAAATTACATAATAGATAAAAGAAACTACTGGATATTGATTATAATGAAAATATGGAGGAAAATGTGTTGGGCTTGTGGATTCTTAAAAGATTTTTTATTAAATAAATTTTTTATGAGGTTGTGTTATTCATAACCAACCCAACACTATGGATCTCAATTTGTAACAAGGCTTCCTTGGTTCGGAAAACTTATGTCTAGAGCCGAGGAAACTGAATCCTTGGTCTTGAAGTCATTGTTTCATAGTTCTTTAATATTCTCAGCCCATTTTTGAATCGGTGAATACTTCTAATGATCGTGGAATTATTCATCATTATTCTTCTTCTGATTTTATGAAAATTATGCCGTTGGTCAAGAATTAAAATTTCAGTGATAAAATGTAGTGAAAAAGAAGAATAATAATAGTTTTAATAGAACAAACATATTCATAACAACTTATAAAAAATAAAAATATTTCATCTCCCACAACCCCAATACACTGAGTATTTATTCACACATAAAGGAAATGATAAAAACAAAAACCTTGATACCAGATGTGATCATCACAGAAATTTCATTTAGTGATTTTATCTTTTGTAGAATGGTTGAATGGAGAAGTTGTTGAATGATGGAAGCACAACAGTAGAGTTTATTTCCATAAGAACTTCACCCCCTCTTTCTCTTTTGAACTGGAGGCCAAGTCCTCTATTTATAGAACATAAAAGTACATGGCATGTGGAAAAGGTACATGGAGTGTACGTTTGTCAATGTGATTTTTTCATCTTTTTCTCTATCGGTAGGTGGCCAAACATGATATATTTGACATAGAACATGACGCCTCCCGGTAGGTGGATGTACATGTTGTGTATCACCACCACACATGACATGTACTCTCATTTATCGGCCACCATCCTCTTCAAGAAGGGACGATACTGTGTATAGATGATGTACATGGTGTGTAAACTTCAGCAGACCACATGGGCGTGTAGACTTCTTCTTAACCACCAACCACTTCTAGAAGACTATAAACGTTGTGTAGTTTTAGTACATGATGTTTACATGCTTCTGGTATCTTGGGAATGTACTTGTAATTTCAAATATTTGTTTGAGTCTGAATGTACACGATGTGTATAAATATACACGCCATGTAGTTTTAAATTTTTCTCGGTTTTCCCCCAATTTGCATGTTTGGCCAGAAATCATCTGAAAATGAACAAGATCACCAAAATCAAAGTATATTCCCACTAAGTAGTAGTTATATTATGATTACCTCTTCTTATTTTCAATAACGTATGTGGAAATGTATAGAAAAATCGGGAGCATCAAACTCCCCCAAACATAGTCATTTTCTTTCCCTCAAGAAAATTTCAACATCTAATTAAAAGATTATATATTTGAAAATAAAGGAATTCAGTTACTGATAAATGTAAATGATAACATCAGAAGAGATAATTCTAAAAAGGTACAACACAATTTCAATTCATAAGATAATCTAATCCTGCCTCATATACAATTCAATTAACTACTTTCATCCTCTACTAAACACATGTTTCAACCTTTCAAAAATAGTACATCCAATTAATGATATTCCTCAACTATAATATACTCTACACACTAGATATTTAATATCAATGTTATTCTCAAACAAATATATATACACTCTATCCATAGGTTTGCAATAAATCGAGTTCTCTACTTCATAAAATTGATTTACAATAACCATGAGGGATTTTCTATAAGGATCAGATGTCTCTATGGCTAATTTTTGGTCAATAAAAGATGTGAAAAAAAACTCTGAGTCCTGAAAAAGAGGCTAAATTCTTTAAATAATAGTGCATGATATTCAATACTAGGCTGAGTGTAACAGATATCTCAAAAATCTATGTTAAATAATCTCATCACCACCATATTCTTATGTTTGGTAGGGTTCAAAAACCAATAAGTGAGTATATAGTTCTTTTATCTGTGTCATTTTTTTATAGAACAAAGGATACATTTTAAAAATTTCACAAATAGGTGGTTGGAACCCTTTTGGCCGAAATGATCAAGAGGCTCTCCACTACAATTAATTTCACAACAATTCACAAAAATATTCCTTGTACTGCCAATTCGTTTCCTTAAGCTCTAGTAAAAAATCATTAAAATTATAAAATAATTAGGTTAGGAAGGGAAATAATCTTGTAATATGGATTCCTATAATGGTTGTTCATGGTTTCTAGGGGCTTCATGAAGATCAGATGTAGGGTAGGTATCAAGACAAATGGGTTGAAATAATCTAAGGCCTCAATCATTTTAATTTAATTCAAAAATTACTCATGTTTTGAATAGAAAACATGAAAATTCTGGTAGTTATGTATGTCTTAAGATTCTATAAATAAATATGGTATTAGAAAGAATATGATGAACGGTTTATAGTACCTCTCAGGATTGGAAAAAAAACAAATAAAGAGACAATTAGGTCATGACGTTTATATAAATGATTAGCATAATTAATGTAATTATACAAGGATTATAAGATTTAATTTAGAATATATATGCAACCATTTTAAAACATTTAAGAACCAAAATAATCATGTAACTTTTAAAAAATTTCCACTTTCAGCCATTATTAATTATAAATATGACTAACCATAATTTCTTCACATTTTTAAAATTATCTTACAATCAATATGTCTCCTAGATGAAGTTAAAGGAAAAGTCTATGGGGGTCAAGAGACTCTCCCCAATATATAATATCACATATCATCCACCATGTTCCACATAAAGGAGGAGAAGGGAATTTGGGGACACAATAGTGGACCAGAATGAGGGGAAGTAAAAAAATGAAGTAAATCGAGAAAGAAAAAGAAAACAATGGAATAAGGGAAAAACAATACTCTCCTCGTGTCTAGGTGAAGAAAGACGGGAAGTGGTGGATAAGTAGTGCCCGAAGCATTCTTGGGTACCTATGATGGTCTCGGAGAGATAAAACTACAAGCATACACAACATACATATTCACAAGATATCAAAATATATATAATTGAAAACATGTGTCCAAAAACCAGTAAGTGGGTCACCTCTGAAGAGGCATCATCTGGTATAGAGACAGCTGAGAGAGAAGGATCAAAAGACATTGAAACCAGATGCTTCGAATCTGAATTCACAAGAGAAGATGTAGGAGTGAGAGCTGCAGGAGCTGGACCCGGGATAGGAGGCTCGGTAGTGATCCCTGGTCTGGAAATAGTAGGGGTAGTAGCTAGGCCTATTGTGGAGATAGGAAATGAATCTATGGATAGTGTGATAAACGATGGTGGAGTTATGGAAATAGGTCTAGGATATAAGGTAGGGGAATGTGGTGGGGGTAGTGGAATACTATGATGCCAATGAAGATTCCCCAACATCTGTTCGAGTCAGTACTAACATTGATCGAGATGAACCAAGTGCTACTCCACCACGGCTAGGCGAAGAGAATAAGAGAGATCGACCGAGGGTGCATATGTAGGGGTAGTATATGGAAGATAAGAAGGATGTTCAGAATAAAGTAGTGGGGTGGGGAAGTCGAAAGGGGTGGGGAAGGTGGACCAGGTGCATCAGTGGGGGCAGTAGGGTCAATAGGTGGTCGGGGTGGTGCCTGGGAAAGGATGTAAGTGACCCCGGATTTTGGACGAACCCCATGTGAATAATCATGTGAAAATAAATCTTTCGAGGGGAACCTAACCCATCAAAGTGGAAGGGAATGCACAAATACCCTAAGGTGGTGGGTGAGGCGAGTGGCGTAAAACCCACTGTTCTAGTTTCCCAGATAACCGGTAAACAAGGCATGAAAACAGGAGGTAGCAAGGTAAGGGATGTCTTGGTAGTCCTGCCAGATGACACAGGTTAGGAGGTCTATGTCATGACTGGTCACAACCCCCATATTATTGTGATGGGGAAAAGGTATGGCGCTAAAGAACTTGTGGGTGAAGCAGAGGATAGGTTCAGTAATGATGTTAATATTTAGGGAAGTGGGGGTGTATCAATAGTCAGGTCCAGCAATATCCTGCAACATGGTAATGAGCTCAGAGCGCTCGGGGCGGGTCAAGGTAGAGACAGGGGGAGGGGAAATGAGATGAGGATAGAAACCACACCCTCAGTCAAAATCGATCATAGTAAGGGAGAAGGGTCATCCTCTAAGACAAAAATGGACCACCGAGACCACATCACCAAGCATCCCCCAGTACTCAGGCCCATTGAACTCGAAGGAAGAATAAAACATCAAAAATAAATCTCTAAAAATCAGAGTGCTGGCATGGAACATCGTGAGTAACGGTGTGTGCTAGAGGAGATTATCCAACTCTCCCTAGTTACCCACCTGCTGAGGGATACTGTTGTCGAGATAATGACTTCTCAATGGGATCAGAAAGAGAGAGAAAAATCGGACTCTATCATGCACCAATTCTTTGATCGGGAACACCATGCACAGGTAGGGATCATCTTCAGGGGCCGGCCCAGGTGGTACAGCAGTAGGGGCTTCTTTTGTGGGTGGATCGGCTAATGTAGATGGTAGTCTACTAGATGGGGAAGCTGTTTATGGATCAGTTGTGACTGAGGATGGCTCAGGTGGTGTGGCCTCTGGTGGGGAAGAAATGGTGGTGCTCATAGGCTCTATGCTAGATGGTGGAAGTGCAGTGGTACTAGGACCAGCATCAGCCGAGGTGGTGAGTGGTAGAAGGATGGACAATGGAGGAGGCTAGTACACCGGACTTTCTAGAGATGGTGTCGTCATGGGCCAGTGTCGGATCCGATGAAAAGTGGGCCTCTCACCCTTAGTGGAGGAGTCGGGCTGTATCCCAGGCGAAGGGTCCCTATCTGCCATATCCAGAAAAAGAAAGTAAAAAAAAAAGAAAACGATAACGGAAAACAAAAAATGTGATAAAACTAAAAAAATAAAAACTACACAGCATGTATATCAGGAGTGCATGGCGTGTAGTGGAAACAGGTTAGCAGCCCTTGTTTTCTAGATAGACATGTCGAGTGAGAATTGAATAGACCAGGGAAGGATACATGTCGTGTACTGAACATAGGCATCGTGTACGTGCAAAGTGCTCCTAGTCATGTGGTTCTAAGGAGATGGTCACCTACTGAGTAGAGGTAAAAATATAGTAAACGTCGTGTGAAGGTATAACACAACGTGTGTAAGATTAGAGGTCATTCGGCTATGTGAAGTGCTAGACACGGGCAGACCATGAGAAATGGTATACACATCATGTACCGAATTGATAGGCCAGGTACAAGAACATGGTTGGCTTTTCCATTTGAATAACATAGTCGGGAACGATGTGATCTGGTACATGGTGTGTACCGAATATACACACCGTGTATTTTTAAATTATGATGTATTCAGTGTGTGGTCGTGCACCGAAGTACATGGTGTGTGTTCGTCAAATCATGCTATGGTACAACAGAATCAGAACAGTCAGCTAATATATAAATAACCTTAAATGCCTTTGAAATCAGGAAATAAAGTGTGTTGATGGGCGTACCTAGACCAAGGATCACAATACAGAAGAAATCAGAAGCCAAAATGCACAAAATCAATGGGTTTGGAATTGGTGATGCTGAATGTTGTGCGGGAGAAAAAATGGGGGGAATGGGTGGGGGAGTCCATGCGACACAGGATCAAGCCAGGTGGGGCGCGACTCTTGTTTCCACAATACCTGACATGTATAAGCAGGCTACACACCGTGTACCACAAATGTTTCTTTTTTATTGGTTTTGTTTTAGGTTATATATATATATATATATATTATTGTAAACTATGTAATAATTAATATTAATAAATAAAATAATAAAAATATGTATATATATATATAAACATAATTTCAAAATAAAACTATACGTGTAATGTATCAAGATATACAAGATGTGTGTTCTAAAATTGGAAAAAACGAAGTACAATCATTGGTCTGGTTCATGGGGTGAGATTTGAACCGACAATCGTCTGCTCCAAATGGAATCCTTGAACCACTAGAGTAGAGGTTGTATTTATTATCCTATTAATTATTTAAATATATTTAATTTATAACTCATTTACTACATGGGATGAAGGGAATGCAGAGCATGTGATTTTTAATTATACAAATAGGGATGAAGTAGGGAGATTAGTCGAGTTCGAACAGAGGTCATTTGGATCTATGTCTAAGACTCTGCCAATCTACCAACATCACACGTTTGTATTTTTTTATGTTGAAAACACTTTTATTTTAGTATGGAAAACATGGCGCACTTGATGTATATCAAAAGACACACCGTGTGGTTCTATTAAAAGGACAAATGATGTAAATGGGGCGGTTGTTAAGATACGAACCCTGGTATTTTTGGAAATGGGTTACAACCCTTGAAAAATGATCCATCCCCATCATGGGTTTTCTTATAAGAATATATATATATATATATAATGAAAACTTTTACACACACCATGTATGTAAAAACAAAGATAAAAAGGAGGAACCCCGTTCCGAAGATAGGTTGGGAGGGATTCGAACCGGAGACGGCTCGAATAAACTCTGGTGACCTTACCATCGACACCAGCATAATCCCTATGTATTAGGTAGTTAAAATATATATTATTAATAGTTATAAGATAACTGAAATCAAATATGTTCATTTCCTGTGAGGGTAAGTGGTACATGTCCTATATCTACTGGGTTGCCTCCTAGGAAGCGCCTTTGTTTTTAACTCATTTTCTTGACCGACATACCAATGCTTAACTGATATGTCTGGTGGATAGTGTTCCCACCATGTCTTCTATGTGATGGTAAGTCTTTAACTACTATCTTTTCACATTTAATGGTTGACCATCAACTCTAGAAATTTCCACCACTCCGTGATGGAATACTCGTATGACTCAGAATGGTCCAGACCATCTTGACTTAAACATCCTTGGGAATAACTGAAGACGAGAGATAAAAATGAGTACCTGATCACAGGGTTTGAATGATTTTCGAGAAATCATCCAGTTTTGGATTGCTTTCATCTTCTCCATGTACATATACAGATTCTCATATTCCTCTAATCTGATTTCATCAAGATCCAATAGTTGGAACATATCCTTCTATTAATCATCCTTCAGATCAAAATTCAGGGCCTTAACGACCTAGTAGGATTTGTGCTCCAACTCTACTGGCAGATGGAATGGATTTACATAGATGTGGAATAGTGGGGAAATCCCTAGTGGAGTTTTTAAAGCAGTCTGATATTCCCACAAAGCATTATCTAGAATCTTAGACTAGTCTTTCCTCAAAGGGTTCAGTATTTTTTCAAGAATCTTCTTGATCTCATAGTTGGAGAGCCCTACTTCTCCACTGTTCAGGGGATGATATGGCATCCCTATATGATGCTTCACTCTGTACTTCGAAGATACTACATTCATTAATGTGTTGTCAAAGTGGGCACCTCTGTCACTGATTTGTACATGGGGAAAGAAGAACCGACTGAAAATATGTTTCATAAAAAACCCCATGAATACTATGGCCATGTTGTGTTCTATAGCAGTGTATTCTACCCATTTGGAGACGTAATCGATGCATACCAGGATGTAACTATTCCCGAAATATGGAGGAAATGGTCCCATGAAGTCTATGCCCTAGTAGTCGAAGATATCAATCTCCAGGATGGGATGCTGAGGCATCTCATCTCTACGCCCCACATTACCAATTCTCTAGCATCGATCATAAAATGAAACACAGGCTTGGGCATCTTTATGCACGGTTGTAAAAAAAACCTAGACTGCATGATATTTTCTATAGTATAGTCAGACCCATTATGTACCCCAATAGGTGAGGTGTACTATAAATATAAGACTCTGTGAACTTAAGTTTCTGGGATGTGACAACAGATCACCCCATCTCCATAGGGTCATCACAGAAGAGGTTCTTCCCAGAAGTACCTCTTGACATCAGAGATAAATCTCTTCCTTTGTTGGAATTGGAGGGTAGGGTGAATGACACTTGTAACCAAAAAATTAGCAATATCAGCATACCAAGGTCTAAATTTTTCATTGACTGAAAAGTTGTACTCATCAGGGAAATCCCCCATGATCTCTCTATCTTTCTCCTTCTCCAAATGAGGCAACTCCATGTTAGAGAGATGATCAGCAACAACGTTGTCCCTCCCTTTCTTGTCTCAGATCTTCAATTCAACTTCTTGTAGGAGTACCCATTGAATTAGTCATGGCTTCACATATTTCTTGTCCAGGAGGTACATGAGTGATGCATGGTATGTATAAACAATAACTTTAGATAGAACAAAGTTAGAACGGAACCAGAAAAAAGAGAACACAACGGCCAACATCTCATTTTTTGTGTTGGTGTAGTGAATATGTGCCTCTCTGAGCATCCTGCTGGCATAATAAATAAGTTGGAAAATTCGGTCAAGCCACTGGCCCAAGAAAGCTCCTATAGTGTAGTCACTAGCATCACAAACCACTTCAAACTATTCCTACTAGTTGGGAGCTACCATTACTAGAGTTTCCACCAGGTGTTTCTTCAGGTGCTCAAAAGATGTGGTGCATGGATCATCATACTCAAATATGACATCCTTGTTCGAAAGGTTAGTGAGTGGATAGACTATCATTGAGAATTCATGGACAAACCGCTTGTAGAAACATGAATTCCTCAGGATTCTTTTGATGACTCTTACAGAAGTCAGAATAAGAAGTTGTGAAATGAATTCTATCTTTGTCGGGACCACCTCAATCCCCATCAATGAGATTCTATGGCCAAGGGCGATGCCAGTTTTCACCAAGAAATGACACTTTTCTCTTTTCAAAACCAGGTTAGTGTTCTCAAATCATTCTAGAAATAACACTAGGTTCTGTAAGAAAGTTGCAAATGATTTTCCATAAACGAGAAAATCACACATGAATACCTCCAGGATCAATTCCTCCATTTCATGGAAGATAGCCAGAAAACCGCACCAGATGGTGGAGGGGGTTTCACATGCCAAAGGACATCGTTGGTTATGAAAACATACTATAAAGGAAAGTAAATGTGCTCTTCTCTTGGTCCTATAGATAAATGTAAATCTAATTGTAGCCAGAATAGCCTTCAAGGAAGAAATAAAAGTTGTGCCCTACTAGACTCTCTAAAATCTGATCCAGAAAGGGTAGTTGAAATGATATTTCCATGTGCCATCATTCAACATCCTATAATCCACACAGACTCCCTTGCCCATGATATTGGGTATGGGGATAGACTCGTTCTTATCATTTGAAATAACAGTGATACCCCCCATTTTGTGTACCACTTACAGGGGACTCACCCACAGACTATCTGAGATGGGATAAATGATGTCAGCATCCAATAACTTAATTACCACTTCATTAAAAACTTTCTTCATGGTGGGGGGGGGGTTCAGGTGTCACTGTGGTTGCCGAGATTACTTCACACCTTTTTCAAGAATCACCATGCAGGTTCAAATTGTAGGGATGATGCCTACCAAATCTGCAACTGTCCACCCAATTGCATTCATGCACTGTTTCAAAACCTATAGAAGTGTGTCCTCCTTATCCTATGATAGTGTTGAACTATGTATGACAGGAAATGACTGATTGTCTCTGAAGTACACGTAGTTCAGAAAGATGAAAGATGCTTCAGTTTCAGTTTAGGTGACTTTAGAATCGATGGTACAAGTGGTTTCACCTTTTCCCGCTATAGAATATCAGGTATAACTACATGTTTCCAATAGTGGACACCCTGGACATCTAGGAATTGTAGGTAATCTGGTGCTTCATCCACTAGAATGTCTATAACTATGAAGTCATATAAAGTAAAAGTACATAAGAGATTATCCCCTTCTCAGGTCAAGTTTTCATCCATGTTGGTCACTACATAACATCCCTCATGTTATGACAATGATTCAAGAATAATGGAATTTTAGGACATTGTAAGAGACTCTCTCATCTCTTGCTTGGACAATTTGCTCCACCTTGTGAACATCTATCAGTACCTTCCCAGTGGCCACGTAAGGCCATCCCAAAAGGAAAGTTGTCTCATGGCCTTCATCCATGTGTGTGGATGATGAAATCTATGGGGAGGATTAGCCTACCCACCTTGACCAACACGTCCTATAGTAGCCCCATCAGATATTTGATGGATCGGTCGGTAAGATGATGGTATACTCGGGTAGGATTTGGATCATTGATCCCTAACTTTTAAAAACTACGAGGGCCATGATGTTGACACTGACCCCTAAGTGGCAGAGGGCCTTCCCAAGCTCACAGGGTCTAATAGTTCATAGAATAGTAAAGCATCCTGGATCCTGGATATTGGGAGGAATCGAATGTTGGATGACTGTTGAACACTCCATAGTTAGTTAAATGGTTCCTAGACCCTCCATCTTTTATTTTTTGAAGATAATATCCTTCATGAATTCGCATAAGATTCCATCAGCTTTAGTGACTCTGCAAGTGGAATATTGATGTGAAACTTCATGATCAAATCCTTGAATGTTTTGAACTGGTGGTCCAGCGTTCTCTACTTTATCCTCTTTAAAAAATGGTATGGTCAGCTCAAAGGATTTGAAAACCTCCTTTCCTTTTGTGTTTGAATCCTACTTTAGTGGTATTTTGGATGAGGAGTGTTCTGTTACAGTACCTTCACCATCAGAAGGGGTGTATGTCCACCTAGTTGTGTTGGTTCCTTCTGTTGTATCTCCCTTCCACTCTATAGTGTGACAAAATCTGCCTCCTCCCCAGGGTTATTTTCTGTGTTACCCGGTAGTGTACTGAGTTGCCTCCATGAGAGTTAGTTTGCTAGCTAGAAAATTTGGTTCCCCCGACCTCAAATTGATTTCTCCTGATTCTGGAATCTAGTCTAAGAAATAGATATAAATTTGTTCATGATATCCACTAACATTGACATATTTTCTTGCTGAGGTGGTTGTGCAGCTGGTGGAGGAGGTGGATATCGCAACTACTATGGGTGAGGGTTTTGATACTTTTTCTTCTGATAAGATCCATTTTAGGGCTATTGATACCTAGAGTAATGATTCTAATATGGAATCTTACCATAGTTGGGTGGTCGCTGGGGTGGAAGATTCTGATGTTGTTGGCCCCAGCCTATTTTCTGTTGATCACGCCATGCCAGGTTCTGATACTGATGGTACTAGTTTGAACCTCTTTTTTAGGAAACATAGCTCACCATTCCCATTGAAGGGTTGCATGCAGATCTTGGGAATTCTTCCATGATGTGTTTATCCCCACATATGATGCACACCAGATGGTTTTCCACATGTACATGAGACACTCCATTCAGATTGAGCACATCGATCTTTTTGGACACAACGTCCAACTGGGTAGCTAGCATAGTTGTGGCATCAATATTATGAATACCTTGTTTCTGTGTGGTACGCTTATAATGCCACTAGAATCTATTGGAAAAAATTTCTTCCAGCTGTTCAAAAAGATCTTCGAAGATTTCCTTGTAATTGTGCCCCAAGCAATAGCATCCACTAAAGACTTTTTATTCATCGTCAGTCCTCATAAAATGTTTTTGACCTACATCCTAAGTGGTAGTCCTTGGTGTGGGAATTTTCACATCATCACCTTGAATCTCTCCCATTATTTGTTCAATGAATCTATGTTATGATGCTAGAAGTAGTGTATTTTGTTCCGTATATTCACCATCTTTTAGTGTGGGAAGTATTTAGAGAGGAATTCCTGGGCTAGCTCATCCTAGATGAGGATAGATCATTAAAAGAAACCATTAATCCATCCTTTCACCATATCCGTTAGAGATAAGGGGAAGAGGTGAAGACAAATTAGCATCCATAGAAGCTCCATTGTAGCAGAACGTGTCAGAGACCTCCAGGAAATTGGAAAGATGGACATTGAGGTCCTCACTGGGCAGGCTGCCGAACTGAACGGTGTTTTGGATTAGGTACATAATGGCAGGCTTGATCTCAAAGTGTCGGGCCATGAATGGTGGATGGATGATGTCCGTGTCACCTCCATGAATATATGATAGTGCATACTCCATGAGAGTATGGTGTGGATGTGGATGTTGAGTTAGTGGACGCACCATGTATTATTGTTCATGAGGGGTGAAGTATGGCCCCTGACTTGGCTATAAAATTGGCATACACTTCATTTGGAACTATTTGAGCTACGGTGGGCCATAACCAGGAGTAAGTGGAGCTTGCTGGATCCGGTTGTCATCTGAACCTTACAGTTGTCCTCCTTGGTCAGCATCTATATCTTCTTCTTTGTTCTCCACCATGGGATTGTTTGGGTTTTTCTTAGCCTTGAGTGCTTGTTGGCACCTTAAGAGCATCCGTTCTATTTCTGGGTTAATTGGGAAAACCCTCAATGTCTTAGCGTCCTTTGAACAGGTGAAGTAGCCTCTCATAAACCTATGGACCGGCACAATACTAAACACACCTAGCATAAATGGGGAAGGATAAATATAAATAGAAATGAGATTATAAATGTGATTTTATAGAATTTCTTATTTTTCTACCACTAAAATTTGATACAAACTTAAATAAACAATGAAAAAATTAACTATTCAAGTACCCATTAACGACTCCAAGATTAGGAGAGTTGTTTTAATGAAGGTACGTTATCGGTATCCCAAATTGTTTTACCCTAACAAGTATAGTTCAAGTAAGAGATTTATCCATAAGGGGAAAAAAGTTATTCTTGTCCTTATTATCTAGTTTTTATTTCTTTTCATAGTTATATGTACTGAATTTAGAGTTTATTTTTAATGTTTGGATAAGACTGTAATTGGATTTAAATTTCATTATAAAATTACTTAAAAGATAATGGAAAATATGGGAAATTGCTTTTGATAAAAATATGGAAAAAATTTGTTAGGACCATGTATTTTTAAGAGGTTATTTATTAAATAAAATTGTTAAAGATGTTGTGTTGTTCATAATAACCCAATACTATGGATTTTAATTTCTAACAAGGTTTCCTTGGCCTGGTAAAATTATTTCCAGAGCATGGGAAACTGACTCCTTGGTCTAGTAGTTGGTGTTTCATAGTTCTTTATTTCTTTTAGTCAATTTTGAGTCGACGAATACTTCTAATGATCATGAAATTATTCATCGTTATTCTTATTTTGATTCCTTGAAAATTATGCCCTTGCTCTGGCTCAAATTTTTCAATGATAAAATGAAGTGAAAAGAAGATTAAGAAGTGGATTAATAGAACAAACACATTTATAACAACTAATAAAAATTACATGAAATACAAAGGTATATATACTGAATATTTCTTTATTTTATATATTTAATATATTTCATTATTCTAGAGGTTGATAATTATGGTATCCATTGAATATATGGATAATGTATTTTACAATGTAATCCATAAAGGATTTGAATAACCCTAAAAAATATTTTTTTTCATGTCCCAATATGTGATTTTTGTTTTTCTGAAATTACTAACCCTAAAATATGTGTATCTCTTCACATAAATTTATTTAAAATTCATATGACGAATTTGGAAAAACAAAACTATTTAAGAGTCACATGTGACATAAATGATATGATTTTTAACTAAATAAAAAACTTTTAGAGGATATATATGTATAATCAATTGTCAGAAATAAAATAATCATACACCATAGATAAATATGATGTACAATGTAACCGTTTTTAGAAGATGATTACATAATAACAATTAAACATTAATTGATAAACAATATGTTACTCTCTCAAAAATATGTATTATTATTGATTATAGTTGACATTATAATCTTAATTTTTAGATTTTCAATTAGTTACATCTATAGTTTAAAAAATTACATATATGAATTATAAGTGTTCTCAAGGTGACAATTTCTAAGCATTGGTATATATAGTTTGTTTTGTTTCCTTTGGATTGAACTATATTTTTTATAAAGAATCCTATTATTGATGAATTTATTAGTATGTGTTTATGAGTTTTTTATATGCCCTAGTGGTTCTACATTGAATAATTGAAATTTTATTTGACATTTCATCTTCGGGTCACTGTTGGGAAGATTTGATGACACTTGGAATGTATAAAAACAATGAAGTGTATACATATGATGATGTTTTTTTCCTTAAAATAAATATAGAAATTTAGTAGTTGGTGAACAGTAAATGGTATAAAAATTTTTGGAAATGTTATTGTGTTGTTTGAGGAGGCCCTATGAGGATAATAAGATGACTAAAAAAGGATGGGTATATACTGGAATTCATATATTTTAAGGGTAAAATGGAAAAGGCATCATCGAATAGTTCCAGCATATATATTTTACATAGATTTCCACCACTTGTACCATTTTAAAATGTTACTAACATAAACTTCATGGTCCTAATGATAATCTCATATAGAGATATAATTTGGAAAAGTTCCCAACATAGTGTTTCTCAATAGATTTTCTAATTCTAATGTAGTGATCTGATGTAGTGTTTTAAAGTCCAATGTAAAATTGGGCATATAGTTCAATTTTCCATGTATAATTGGGGTATAAATAATAATAATAAATTCATATAAAATTTGGATTCATAGAGTATAATGTGGGATTTTATTAAATATACACTGAGTATATTTGATTCATCATGGTGTTCAATACACCTTCTGAATGTATGAGAACTCCTCTTGGGAAATAATGAGATTTTAGGACCCTGTAATTCTAAATATTTTATAATTTAGTATTTGTTTTTATGGAAACCTAAATGAATAAAACATCATGATTATATATGTATCCTAATTCAAGGATATATGAATGAAGAAAAAGTAAGGGGAGAATCTTGTTTTGTGAGATGATTTTTTAACTACAAGATAAAGATGCCAAATAAAATGCTTATAGGGTATAATTTGAAAGATTATTTTGATGAATTTGAAGATTTAGATTTCGTGGAAATTAAAATATGAAATATTTTTTATCATGGGATGATGATACCAATCTATATTCTTCAAGAAATTTAGGTGGAAGATTTTATCATAAAATAATATGATTTTGAATAAGAAAAATTAATTAATAATGTCAAATTATATTTTAAATTAGAATATCACATACATCAAAAGATAAAAAAAAATTCCATATTTTAAATATATAAGGTAATATTAATACTATTTAATAAACTTATATTATCTCGGTATTAGGGAATAATTTTGATATGAGTTTCATATTCATTAAGTACAGAGAAACTGAATTTGTATTATTATCCATAAGGGAATATGAGATGAGAATAAATATATTGGTTTAAGCATAAGAGATAAATAAATGCATCATCTAGTATTCATGGAACCATGGAAGAACAATAGTAAATAGATTCTAGAGTGAGGATTGTGTCTGAAATTCTTATTTAAGTTGTTTTCTATGTTCATAATGTTGTGTACATGAATAATTATTAATCTAACCTATTCCTATAGGGGGAATAATTTTAATTGCGGAAGTGGAATCTGGAAGAATATCAAGATTTTACTTATCCTATACGAAGATGGGATTCGGTCCATCCCATCACCCAACCTTGTCCTATACATAGCCCAATGGGATTTACCGATCCCCATATAATGAAAATTAATTCCTAGGTATCAATAAAATACATTGGTAATGATTTCAAACTATTAAATGAATATATAAAACCCAAAAAAATAAATAGCGCCATAAAAATAACCATAACCAAATAAGGAACAAAAAATATAGATTTATGTTTACAACATTAAATATGATCCAAAAGTGATATAATGGAATGAGAACCTCAAAAATATCCCAAAACCCACCACGATACAGGAGGGACACCACCGTCAAGCCACCCCCAACAACACCTACAACAATTATAACTCTATTGAAACTGGAACCACCATCACCATGACACATCTTGTCGTTTCTTATGTCACACATGACAAAGTATACATACACCCAAAAATATATTTATGGTGTGTTCCAAACCCTTGCATGATGACACCAAAAGAAATGATTCAATGCAACAATATTAGAATACAAATCAATATGAACATTTATATGAAATCACATGGAAATTTTTTTAACACACTATTCAAGTAAACATTTCTACCAAAACAATATTTCAAGATAAACCATTTTTCAAAAGAAACTATCCTCAATTAAAAAATCATTCCCAATAGCCATTGTATGCCAATGGTTGCCACAACATCATATATATATATATATATATATAATTTCAACATAGAAAGACAGATATATAACCATGGGTAAATCCCGAAGGGTAGCAATCACAAGTGATTCAGTAAGAACCTCATACTTCAATGATCAATATCCTCTGAAACAATAACAAATAACATTCTCATGAACGATCCACCCAGAGGGATCATCCAAATGTCCTACTGGTCTATATATAAAAAGCTAATACCGAAATTATTCTCATGCATGATGCAATAAGAGAGATAATCCCATGTCCTTAATAGTCTCTGATCATATCACATGTTTACTAATTGTTGCAAGAGTAATTAATTCAAGATTATTCTAGGCATTATCCACATCAAAATCACTAATGTACTTGTTCTAGTTTTCCAACATATATATCCAGGATTATTTTAAGGTGAAAAATCCATTTTAGATGTCACATTAATATCAGATTCAGATGCCATTACATATCATCACCTAGTTAAATCACTGCTTCCACTATAACATGAATACCACAATTTGTCTAATGAAAATCACATTCCACTTTACACGCACAAAATCAATTTTAGAGAATATTTGACATCATATTCACAATTCACAAATCCATCATGGAAACATAATAATAAAATCACACAATATTATCAACAAATTCCATAGGACAAGTCCTTTTTAAATTCACACATAACGCATGTTTACTTCACAACAAGATTCAAATCAATTATGTAATTAAAAAATAATGTTTAAAGGCTCACCATAAAATCAAACAAGACAAAATATTCCATTTATCTTGTTAAACCCACATTTAACTTATCCATACCTCAAATGATTTTGGAATCACATTTTTCATATTTCACATATTCATAAAACACATTCAATAAGAACAACAACAATGTACATATAAATAATAATCATTTTCCGTTTAAAATCCCATTTTATCACATATTCATGTAAAAATATTTCCAAAACATATTTCACACCACATAAAAAATGTATAGATAACTTTTATAAAAAAACAAGGATATTAAAATCATATAGAAATGGTACATTACGGAACCACCTACTCACACATGGAGCATCCAAAAATTGGTGAAAAAACGCAACGAAAAATCCACAAGATCATATAATGGGAAGGTCAATCACAAGACAAAAAAAATCTCTCCCAACCTCATAATATAAAACCCTATTTATATCAAACACTCCACTGAAAATTTGGAATCCTGAATAGGTGAGAACAACAATAGAATGATAAAGATATCAGGAGGAGGATCACATAGTTGATGATACCTTAATGTTTTAGGATCATAGCCACCCAAGAAATAGTTCCCAAGTGGTCCATGGATGCTTGAAGGGGGATCCAATGTTTGACTATATCATATAAGGTGGATGGGGAAGGTTTAGGGTTAATTATTGAAATGAAAAAAAATGGAATTTTCCATTTTTTACTGACCTAAAAAAGTAACATGGTTTTCCATCATGGCTTTTCATATTGTGTGACAACTATGATACCCACACTTTCCAATAAAAAAAGATCGCACAATGATCCCGCATAGATTATAATCCATGAGATAACGATGTGGTTATCTAGTTTCTTAAGTGTTTCATGGATGCATGGTTTCCTAGGCTAAGCCATAGGGTTTGAAAAATTGTGCACAAGCTTGCACCACTTTCTTCTAATTACAAAACATGAATTTTAACCAAAAACACATGGGAAAACATCAGGGAAAATGCAATCAAAATAAACCTATTAAATTCCTAAAAATAAAAACACTAGTCTGAATATTTTCCCCACCATGAAAACATTCCACCCCCAGATGGTCATCCAAATGATTCATCAAAAAACTAGAATGGTTTACCCTTTTCAACCCAATAACACAACATCCAGTTCTCCTACTCACAAGAACCACGAAATCATAGAACTCTAACCAAAGGAATAGACTTCCCATGAATCACTATCTCATGGGAATCCATTATTTGTATTGGATTCTCAAACAAAAAATGATCAAGCTCCAACTCTACCTCTACCCATCTCAACACATGGGATGGATTTGGATTATATATTTTCAACTAATATACATGGAAAATCACATGAATAGATGTAAACTGAAAAGGAAATCCTTAATAATAGACATGTTACTGACCCTCTTAGTAATCTCAAAAGTCCCAATATACCTTGATGTGGTTATCCCCCACATACCTAAAAAATGACGAACAATGAGAGGTGAAACTTTTAGGAACACCTGGTCACCCACTAAAAATTCTAACTCTTGATGACTCTGATTAGGATAAAAATTATAATGAAACTGAGCATTAAACAACCTCTACCTAATCAAATTAACTTACTTAGATATTTTCTATAGATGTCTTGGTTTTAACTACAAGGTATCACCCACCTCATTCCAACAGAAAGGGGGTCGACATGGAAAGCTATAAAGCACCTCAAAAGGACCAATTCAAATCTATTGTTGGAAACTATTTTTATATAAAAATTAAAGCAATAAAAAATGGTTATACCATGATCCTCAAATGTCTACAATACATTCGTGATGAATGTTTTCAAAAATAAGATTCACATGTTCTGTATGACCATCCATTTGATGGTGGTATGTCGTACTCAACTTGACTTATGAACCGATTCCCTTCTTAAGGCCCTTCCAAGAATTGTAGTGAAATATGGGTCCCTATCAAGAATTTTTTTTTGGAAGAATAGCATGAAGCATTACAACCTACTAAACATACATCTTACCAAACTCATCCACTTTGGTTGAATCTCTGATTAGCTGGAACAAGTATATTTTTCCAAATGAATGATCACCACCCAGATATCATTACTCTCCAACTATGCACAAGGTAATTATATAATAAAAATCAGGACAATCTCATCCCACTACTTAGTAGGAATTGGTTGTTTCTGAAGCAAATTAGAAGGCCTTTGTTGCTCTACTTTAACCTGCTATCTTTTTTAACACTACGTTTTGAATACATCAATGTCCCACCTCATACATGGAAAATATAATTTACGACTCACATCATAAATAATTTTTCGGCAAAAGGATGAATGATCCAATGAGACAAATGACTATCATACATCACCACCTTCCTCAGTGACAATGGAATCACAAAATGACATATAAACCACAAATCTACCTTAGAAGAAAAAGACTGAATATAAGGTTTCTCCCCACCATGAATAGACAACATATAACACTAACAAAATTTATCTGTTCGCTTCTCTTATCAAATTAATTCTAGTATAGAAGGTTTTCAGATTCACACTATCTAATAACACTCATATACTATTCTCCTTAGTCTCTAAATAAACCTTTTAAAAAATCCCCATCAAATTCCATATATCACTGGACACTCTCAACACATCCATTGTCACATTCATGCTCAAGGAATCTCCCAAAACATTCCCTTTACCATGGTTATAAACTATATCAAAATCTTACCTCTTATAGTAATAAAACCAATGATGATACCTCAAATTTATATCATTCTAAGAGAAAATATAGGCTAATATCTTATGATCAGAATTAGGCATAAAATTCTCACCAAAGAGATAATGATTCCATGTCAGTAAGGCATGAATCACTAATCCAAATTCCATGTCATGGGTTGAGTAAATCATTTCATGTTGTTAGATCTAGAAAAAACCATAATCCACCACATGATTAGTATCTATCATCACACACCCAATACCCATACTTAAGGCATCAAAATAAACTACATAACCCTCTCTAGATTCTAGAAAAATAAAAAAAGGTTGTAGTCAACCACCGCTTTAGCTCATCAATGTATGATTGAAATTATAATTTCTATTAAATCATTACCCTTTATGGGTGACCACTAGAATGGATGAATAAAGCTAAGATAACTCTCAAATTAACCACCTATAATTCCCTTTCCCAACAAATAATCTCATGATATCAAAAACATTATTTGTCTTCTCCCAATATATAATTGCACTAATATTATTAAGTTCCATCAAAACCCCTTGTTTTGAGTTCACATCCACCTTAATAATAATTTCCCTAATCCAGAAGGATCTCATAGAAAACATTTCATTGATATGATAATATTGAAGGGTTCCTAGAATAATCATCAAATACTGCTCAGGACTATCCTAAGATCCAGAATAAAAAATGATTTCTTCCATGAAAAGAACAATGAAAGAGTTGACATACTAATGAAACACCCTATTCATTTGTGCTGTATTAATTTCTACCGAATTTTTTAACCTAAATTGAATGAAAAAGTATTCAATGTGTTCATACATACTTCAAAAGGACGATATCAGATCATTGGTCTTTATAACTCTAACTTTGTGATACCCAAAATGTAAATAACTCTATAAAACTACATTGCCCTTTATGAAAATCAAAAAAGGAATCGATGTGGGAAAGGTATACTTGTTCTTAATCATTACCTTATTCAACTTCTATTAATATATTCCTTACCAGATATACCCATCGGCCTTCTTCCCAATCAGGACTAGGGCTGCCCAAGGAGTGATGCTCTGGAGAATTAATCCTATGTATTCCAAATCATCCATTTTTACATTTAATTATATCAATTCAATGGGGGACATATAGTAAAAAGTAAGAGATATATGTTATGTTATCATTGCCAAATCAACCGAGAACTCCACAAATCACAATAGAAGAAAACATGAGAAATCCTCTAGAAAAACCCATGGGAAATCATCCACCAAAGGAGGTAATAATTCTCTATAATTACTCTCTCTATCCTAAATCATGATCAACAATAACTGACACACAAGGTTACCAAACTCCAAAAGTTGAGGTCTAGTACAACCTGACTGAGAATCTTATTCACCGTGGAAAACATGGGCACTACCATATAACTCCCCAAAACTCTCTCACCACATATAGAAATCGATGTGCCCATATAAATGAACCACACAATCCATACATAGGATTATATAGAAGTGTTCCATTTATAAAACCATAAAATCCCACTCCAGCTCAACCAATGATATTGTGAGTGCACAAGATGGATAGTGAGACCCCTCTCTCACTTCTAACCTAGAGAAGTCCCCATCTCAATCACATACCGAATAATCTCAATCGGAAACAAGAATTCATCCATAAGATGTGTAGTAATGTAATATGAAATGGAACCAGTATCAAATGGAATAACAGATAAAGACTATGCACTAATAATAATCCCCCAAACTATCATAGGTCATGCATATGATCCCACTAGAACTCAATCCACTGCATGAAGATTCGACACCTCATCCTTTGTATGAGGAAGATCATTGAATTATGGTCTTACCCTAAATTTACTATTCACAAAAGAATATCCAAACCTACCATCATGACCACAGAACCAAGATGGTAATATCTTAGAAGCTTTTGGTTGAGCGGAAATCCCCCTCAATTCTACAGTTTCAGCACCACTCTAATATGGAGATGATGCCTTAATAAACTAATACAAGTTCCCTAAGGCTCCACACTAATAGAAAGGTATGGGTGGGAATTATAACACTGATCACTTTTTTCCTGACATCCCACAGTAACAGAAATCCACTGACCTAGCTCTTAAAGCCATAGATGTCAAAAGCCATGAAGGATGGCCTGAACTACCCCCACCCCTCTTTTATTGCTCATTATGTTTCCTATACTTCTTGTACAAACTAACAATGATTACTCCTAATAAAAACATAAAAAAACAAGCCATTCCCTTGTGATCAATATCTACCATACAATAACGGTCAACAACCCTGTCCAAGGTTTTCATATTAAACAAACAGGCGTGAGAATTAAACACTATCTGCAACCCCCTCTATATCCACAAAGCCGTTAGTATCTCATTAAAAATGTTCTTGGGAACATACCGAACCAAATATGAAAACCGGTTAGAATACTAAATCAATTTCTATTATCCCTATCTAATTTCAATGAACTCCTCAGACGTATCATAATAAAAAAAACCTCAGGAAAATATTGATTTTTGAAAATGACCTCAATTCCTTTCCCACCCATCTGCTCAGTCTTCCTAGCTTGCACCACTATGTCCCACCACTTCCAACAATGAAATTCTATTATGAATGAAGAATATTTCACTCTAAATACCACCTAAGTATTAAGAAACTCAATCATCTTCTCCATATTCTCCAGACACTCTTCTTCTTTATAGGGTTTAACATTACCCCAGAATGTAGGGGGCTTATTCCTAAGGAAATCCTCGGCAATTTCTTTTCTAGAACCTCGTTTGCCTTCTCAGACCTGAGAAATTCCAGAACCCCCTCCATGTCTTGGTTATTGGACATACCAAACCATATATTCAACAAAACTCTGATCTATTAGAGAAGGATAAAACTCTCAAGCCTCTTCCAGTTGATGCATATGATCTATCAGAGGAGGCATTTTATTAAAAAAAATAATATGAAAATTCCCATCAATACACCTATCAACACATATTCTGAATATTTTCATCAATTACAAAAAATACCAGAACATTATTAAAAAAATTAACAAAATTTTAAAAATTAACAATTAAAACCCAACAACTCCACTCCTAACCAAGGTCCATATACATTATACAACATGTATGTGTCACGTAGTGAAGTAAAATCAATTAAAACAACCCCGATCAACCACATTTCTATCCCAAGTTGTACTTTCCAAGAACCCTAATCTCAACTACAACATTAAGGCCTAAAAATCAAAGCTTCATTATATTCAGAATCATCCAAAATATCATGACTCAAAAAGGTGTAAGCTACTATGATACATTTTATTTCACGAACCAAGCTAGGATGCAATACATCTTGGCAGCTGACCAAGTCCTAGACATGGCCCGAAGGGAATTAATGATCCCTACAGGCTATAAAATAGTCACTGATTATTAATTAAATACATTGGGAATTATTTCAACCATTTATATGAATATAAAAACACCTAAATAATAAAAAACACAATATTAAATTACTATAAAAAAACAATGTACATAAAATTGGGATTCATTTTTTAAACCATAAACAACTCCCAATGGTGCTACAATTGACAAGGAACAATAAAAGCATCCCAAAACCTCCATCCAACAAGAGGGGAATCACCCTCAATCAACCACCAATGAATACTACAACAAATCTGACTCTCTAGAAACTGAAACAACCATCACCATGAAACATATTATCTTTAACTGGGTCATACATAACAAATTCTACACACACCAAAAGGTGTTTGTATCACATGAGACAATGATCTGTAAGATTCCACATAAAGAAATTATTATAGGATACAACATTAGAAGGAATATCAACTTGAACATTTATATTAAATAACACGGAATCAAATTCTAAGAATAATTAATGTAAACATTTCCTAAAAACATTCTTTCATGATAAACCAATTTTCAAATGAAACTATCCCCAATTCCATAAGATACACAAGGTACAACATATACAAATGGTCATCACCACAATATATATATATAATTTCATAAGAGAGTGAGATATATATAGATATACAGGTAGGGATAGTTAATGTTAAATCTCTAAGGGTATCTAGCACATGTGATTCTTTAAGAACCCCATACCTTGGTAATCAATATCCTCTAACTCAAATACCAACATCATTATTATGAATGATCCACTGTGAGGGATCATCCAAGGGGCCTAGTGGTCTATTAATAATAATCCAATACCAACAATGTTCTTATTCATGAGCCACTAGGAGGGATTATCCTAAGGGCTTAGTGGTCTCTGATAATATCACATGTTTAGTTTTTAATGAAAGATTAATTATTTCTAAATTAATCTGGTCCTTATCTACCTATAAATCACTATCGTAATAGTTATAGTTTTCCCACCTAGATATCAGGTATTCTCTTTGTGCTCAAATTCTATTTAACATGTCCCATACCCATCACATTCACATTTCAAGACACAACAGCACCCATGGAAATCACTTATTTGACAAAAATACACTAAACCAGAATTTCCCTAAAGAAACCCACATTTAATTTTACACACAGAAAAACCATTTCAGAACACATTTGACATCGTTCCCACTACTCATGAATCCCTCATGGAACCATTACAAGGAAATCACACAACATTCTTAACAACTTCCATAAGATAATCCTCTTTCAAATTTACACAAAAACCATTTTCACTTCATGATATGAATAAGAATGATTACATAATTCAAAAATCATGTTTAAAGGTGAACAATAAAATAAAATATTCCTAAATAATATATTTATCTTTTAAAACCAAATTTATACTCATCCACACCACAAATTATTTTGAAATTTTTTTTGACACATTTCTCGTATTCCTAAAAAAACTTTTAATAAGCACCACAATAGTTTACATAAAAATAATAAGAATTTTCCTTTGAAAATCCAATTTTATCACCTATGAATGTGAAACTCTTTCCAAATAATATTTCATACTACACAAGAAATTCATAGAACAATTTTATAAATCCAAAAAATAATATCAAAAGTATCTATAAATGTTAGAGCATGGAATCACCAACCTCACATTTTGATCATCGATAAATCAATGAAAATCAACAACTACACCTCCATAAGATCCTATAATGGAAGATTCAAACACTATAAATCAAATTCTTCCCATCAACACAAGATAAAACCCTCTTTAGGTAAAATAGTATGATGAAAATTTGGATCTCAATAAGGACTAGAGAAGAACCCTTGAAAGAGGGAGAAATCAAGAGGAAGAACACTTACTTGATGATTTAGTGATGATTAGTAGTCAAACCCACCCAAGAAATGGTTCCCAGTGGTACATGGAAGGTTGTAGTGAGATCTAAATGATGAAAATAACATATTGGGAGGATGAGTGATTTAGGGTTAAATCCTAATATGTCATAAATGAAAATTTCCAATTTTTAATGACTTAGAATAGTCACATGGTTTTCCCGCATGGTTTTCCCTACCACAAATCAACTGTTCAGCCATAAATGTCCAAGAGGGTCGTTTTATATGGTTAAACAACACCGTTTACAAACCATGTACTAACAGTACGGATAGCCACAATCTAAAGTGCCACTTGGTCCCAAAGCATACTGGTCTAGTACGATCAGTCTGAAAAACCGCAAACCAACCTTATGCCAACTCCTCCCAATACCAAAACCTTCATTTTTCATCAAAACACCTAGAGAAACACAAGTGAAAAAGTGGGATCAAACTAAACAATTTAAATCCCTAAAAATGATGAAATGGGTGTGACATTAATTTATATTGATCATTAATATAATGGATAGATTTGATTGGTGTTTATAACCGGTCACTTGTGAGGATATTTTATTGGGAGTATAAGTAGTCACATGGATAATAAAAAACATATTTCTATTTTCAATTTATTTGGGTAGGATATCATTGATTATAAAGGGTTACTAAATATAGTAGAAGATTCCATATTTGGGGGGATTCAGTAATATAGTCCAAGAGAAATCTATTTGTTTCAAAAAATGTAAATACTATATACAATTCTATTTTATATTATTATTGTACATGAGGTCAGTCTCTTATAAATAATTTAATAAATTTTTAAAATAAATGATTTCATGATGTTTAATTGATAATTCAAAAAATGGAACCTCTAATTTAACCATCCTCTATATGGTCAATAATCATTGGGGTATCACAAGTGTTATGAAAACTAGGATCACTATGAATAATTCATAAAGTGATTGAAGATGGATAATATAAATTCTATGAATATCAGGGTTTTTAAAAACCTTGATAGAATAAACTACCATTTAAAGCAGAATATGATTCTTAATAAATGTTTTTACATTTATTAGAGGTAAAAGGTGATACCATTATTGGTTTTCCAACTTTTCTTGTTGAGGGATCTAAAAATTTCAATAATAATAGAAATTTATAAGTTTATGGAAAATCAAAATATGTAACTTTTATGTCATTATTCGAGAAGGTACGTAAAAAATATGTGTATTTTAAAACTTCTAATGAAATATTGGAGAAATTGATGTGTTATATTTGAGTAAATATATATGTTAAAGAAGAACCAAACCATATATATACGATAATATTTTAAGGAATAAATACAGATGATGATGAAATAATTTATGAATGGATTACAAGGGTCAATGATATTATGAGAAACATCTAGGGGTCGGTTGAGAAAATTTATATTTGTATCATTGTTAAAAAATTATTAAAAAATCCAGATGGGATGGATATAACAATACCAACCAATATAAAAAATGAAATGTTATAGTTGATGAGATATACAACATTATAATACTATATGAAATAAATTCATTCAAATAGAAATAAAAAAATTGTTGAATTTTAGGGATTTGGGAAAATGAAATGTCACGTAAGATAAGATTGAAGAATCATTTATTTTGACGAAGATGGTGATGTTTTCAAAATAAATATTTCTCTTCTATGAATGATATTGATGAAGGAAAATTTAATAGAAAAGGTAATAAAGTAAAACTATATAATAATTATGATGATTTTTTTAAATATTAAAAATTATTTCCCAAATTATTTTGTTGATGAATCAAAGTGATATGAGAAATATGAGAAATCCACCAAGAATAAATGGATAAGAGAAAGAAGTAGAAGAACAATAAAATGAAGTTGAACCTACTGATAAAGAAGAATAATTTTAGCCGAAATAGTTTATTAGATGACGAAAACTATGAATAGAGATCAATGAGACCACCAATGGAATGATGGGTATAGTAATAAAGGGAAGAACTATGTTGATGTGATCAAGGAACACAATCTAATGATATCTAATCTTCAGGAGATGGTAAGTGATTTTTTAAGGATACAAGATAAAAAAAGTGATATATTATTTCTATGACCCAATATATATTTTTAGAAACTCAAAAAGTGTTTGTGAATAGTATAGAGTAATTTATCAATTCAATCAAAGTTAAAGGATAATATTCTCAGATGGGTTATAAACGTACACTAATAGTCAAGGCATATATATTCCCAATATATCATAAATATATCTTTTAATTCTAACAGTTCATGAAAAATATCTACAAAATATGTTTTGATGTAAGAATAAAATTGATATAAAATATTATTTATAAATATAATGGGATAAGATACCAATGAAACCATATCTTTTAATGAAATATATAGATCTAAATATAGAAAGGTAAAACAAATAAAATTCATAATAGATTCACCATCAAGGATTAATATCATAGATCAGTATTTATCATTCTAGTGTTGAAGGTATCCACATAAGGACTATTATTTTGGGTATAATATGTCATTTCTAGGGAAGAATAACAATCACAGGGTTAGAATTGGAGAGCATTTTATGAAATATTTTCTTGAAAAATGAAGCTATTCATCAGAATGCATCAAGTATATCATCCCATAATATATTTGTTTATGAATGAAATATATAAATGATTATATCAAGTTGGTTACAATAATAATTATTTTATGGTTTTTATTCATGGAAAAAATCTTGTAAATAGAAAATAAAATATAATAAAAAGGTATGAAAATAATATGATAATATCAAGGAGTCATTGATTGTTTTCTTGGAAAAAATGAATAAGTTTAAGAAGATTTAAATTATAGAAAAAATGATTATTTTGATGGAAAATAAATGGTTATATAAGAGAATATCATTTAGGATTAGTCATCCACACAAGGTGACATAAAAATTAATTTTAATATTTCAAAATTAAATGATTATAAAATAATTTAAATCTATAAGAAATTTGTGCAGAGTTTGGGAATGATATAAATAGTTGTGGGAAAATACAACTATCCCAAAAAGAGATCATTAAATTGATGTTTCATGTTATGTTAAATGAAGTTTCCTTGATATTTTAGGTATAGAAAATGAATTTACTTGAGGAACCCAGCCATGGGAATATTTTGAGTGACCAAAATATTTAGTTATTTTATAATAATAATCATCATGAGATTACAAGGATAGAGTGGTACAGGATAAGATCAAACAGTAATCCATAGTGTTAATTCATTTGAAAAAAGGTCCCTTTCTATTCCATAATATTTTTTTTTAATTTGTACTGATATATAGGGAATTAATGGGGAATATAAAGTACTGAAAAACTATATAGGAGATGATGTGTTATTCCAATTATTGTCTATATAACATGGAGAGTAGGAATTTATTTTATCCCCTAGTTTGAAGAAAATTGAGATCATCTTTTGTAAAGTGAATCTAAAAAAATAGATTATAGTAAAAATAAGAGAGAATGATATACCGATAAAAATTTCAACATATTATTTGTATATTAAACATAATTATTAAGGGAGTGTTTTGGTTGATGAAAATATGAGAAAATATTGGAATTATATGTCTTGTTTATTTTTGATTTTTTTTTGAGATGATCATGATATTCTAATTACTCGAGAAAACTAAATTGGGAATTTGGGAAATTGAAATATAATAATGATAACATAGGGATGGTTATTTATATAAAACACCAACAACATTGGTTCTCATCTCTTTTATTCTATATATGGTTTTCCCATATAGAGTTTGAGTTTTTTTAACTAAAGTATCAATGTTATAAAAGTCATATATTACCCAACTTCTCTAAATTAGAACATGTTCTTGTTCTGAATTGGAATAGGGATAATATGTTTGAAAATATTTGATTGAAATAAAATGAAGTGATAATAAAGATATCCATATGCACATTTTTTTTATTATCAATAAAGGATGAATAATAATAGAAGAAAATTTTCACTTATTGCATATATTACAATGAAGTTATGTGAAACAATTCAAAAGGGGTAGATTATTTTTCCCATGGGATGAACTATATTAGTTTTCAATAAGGAAATGTTGCTATGAAGAATATTTTAACATGTATTGGTGTATTTTATATATTATATGGATGTGAATCCATTATTTATAGTTTCTTTAATTGAGAATGAATCTTGGAGACCAATTTTAGTATCATTTAAATATAGTTGTATTTGAAAAAAAGCTGATTTAAAGTGTTTATTTTTTAATAATAAGTTCTTTTTTATTTTTATTTATTTTTTATAATGTTTTTTATTGGAATAATAAACAGAAAACACTTATAATTTTTTTAAAAACATATAACATAATATTTTCATAAAATAAGTGTGATCAGATGGAGTCCAAAAACACATTGATAATAGACATTGTCAATGTTTTTGAGGTCAACAATTAGAGTGTGGCACAAAAGGTTTTTTAAAATATAATTACAAGATTCTCTAGAAAGAATACTTTATGAGTGCTAAATTCAATTATGATTTTATAATTTTCAATGTCCCAACCCTCAAGAGTATTAAAATTTAACATGATACAATATTTAGAATAAATGGAGACATTGTAGTGTGGTTGTACGATGTTCGTGTTATGATGTCTTCTAAAGTACACTAGACAGATGCTATTTATAAATGGTATGATAGTAAAAATTTCATGATTTCAACTAATGATGTTTTATAATTATTATTTCAAAATTTACAATGAATTTAATTTTATGGGGTATAATGTCTCATTAGATAGTTATTTTATAGTATACAGTTCATAGAAAAAAATTATTGTGTTTAAGTTCCAACAAACAATGTTTGATCAGAAAAATATTTGAATTAAATTTCCAGAAGGACTTATACATGGATGCATATATGAAGTGATGAAGTTGGAACATATAAAATTATGTTGATGAAAATTTTATATGTTCATTGAATAGATGTCATTTTATAGGTTTATAATATGGGGTGACTCAAATTTATCAGATCAAGTTCACAAGAATAACCCTTAGTAATTTAATTAGATAGAGAGTTGGAAATGGTAGCTCAAAATTGAAGGTATTTTGAAATATCTCTATGTAGTTATTAGAAAAATGTTCTTGAATGAATGATAGTTGGAAAAAAGCTTTCTAGTGATGGAAACTATTCAATGTTTTTGAATTTTGTAATTATATGAAAGAAGTTTCTTTGGAGTACTTTCAAAATGATACTATAAAGTTACAACAGGACAACTGATATAGTGTCTCGAAATAGAACAATATTCTTGATATTGTACTATATGGGTTATTCTAAGTTCCTTATAATGTAACAATTAAGTCATAATAGTGATGATGTTGAGTTGTAAATTCAATGTTTTTATTGATCATGAAAGAAAACCATGACTCACGTTGAGATGTAAGGAATATTTTAATAATTTCATTGACACTATATCTTATTGAAAGATCTTTACCATTAAAATTCTTGAATACAATAAAACAAAGGTCGTTTCTATGTGGGATAATAAATTTATTGAACATGAAGACTGAATTTAATATGTTGGATTCTACTCATCATCAGGGAGGTGAAATTTCATTATAAAGTGGAGATATTTTGATGAAAATGTATTGTTGAATTTATGGTTGATCCCCTATGTTTAGTTATGTGGTTGTTTCCTTCATCTTCTCATTCATTTTTTTAGTACATGATATATATCATTTGAATAGTTTCAAGGCTTAATGAGAAATTATTTATGATTATATCTATAAAAATAATTCATATCGTAAATATTTATTTCACAATGATAATCTTTTTTGATTGGGTACTATATTTAATTTTTAAATAATAAATGGGGGTTGGATAAAGTAAATTAATAGATTGAGTTTAAAGGAATATGTGAAATGGGTTTTAGTATTTTAGTCTTTAGTGATGTGAATTTTTTCATATAAAGATACCTGATTATTAGTGAGGTGAATCACAAATTTACACCATTAATGGAGTTGATTCTAGCCTATTTAAATCCAAAAATTTTATTAAATACTCACTTGGTCCCTTTTCTCTCATATTAACTTCAATGTCATCCTTATGTTACTTTTGGTAAACATTGATTCTTGTAATTGATTCTAACTAACATTTTCATGGTTTATTGTTGATATCAATGGATTGGATCAAAGTTTTCAATCACAACATGGATATCTTCTATTTTTATTTAATGTAACCATATATTAGTTCCATAATACCAAGATCTATGTAATTAGATGAGTTAGATGATATCGTATTATGTTTTAAAATGGGTATAAAATGAAATTTTTTGAACTATGGAACATATTAAATCTCTTATTCTTAATGAATTTATAGAATATGGATTCTCACCCACTTTTCTATTCTATAACGTTATGTCTTTATCTTTTGTAAATTATACTTGTGTTTTGTTTCGAAAATCAGTTCAGTAATTCATATAGATACCCCTTTGGATGTTCTTTCAAAAGGGTTAGTTTTGAATGATGGAAAAAATTGATTTCAAATGATTTTATATTGAAAAAATTTTCTAAAATGAATTTTTTAATTGGTAGATTGGCATAGTAGTCTCTGTGTGAGTTCATGTTCATGTATGATAGATTTTGGTCAAATTTTCAACCATAAAATTTTAAAACACGTGGGATGAATGATTGTTTAATGTAGCATCATAAAATATGGATCCTCGTGTGATGTCTTGGTTATATGATTTCTCAATACACATGAGTATAGGGAGGTCCTTGGTTTCATGGACAGTGTGTGTGAGAGAGTGTATAAATGGATTGATTATTCCAATTCATAATAAGTGGAAGAAATTCATGTTTGATGATTTCTATTTCTATTAATATTTTTTAATAATAACAATTTAACTAATTCTATCATTTTATATATAGATTTTTCTATCATGTTCTCATCCTAGTGGTGTGTATTTTAAATACATTATGGATTGATTACAAATTGATATACTCACCACCCATCACGGGAATTTTTGTGTTACATTATCTTTTTTTATAAAGAAATATGGTAGGGTCTTGTTTAGTAAATATCTAGTGTAATTTATTGACATAATTGTTTTATTCATCGTAGGGGGGATATATAGTTCATATGTCTTGTAATATAGCAGTTCCACCTTGGTTCCTGAGTAATTAGGTTTTGGAGTCATAACCTTGCACCTATATTAATTTTTTGTTGTTACTTTTTCATAGTTCTACAATTGGTATTTTATTGAGTTATATGGTTTATATTTTAATGCATTATGTAGTAGATTTTTTAGTAATAAAATTTCATAAGAATTTTTGTTATTCATTATGTAAAACACTCTCCTAATGATTTAATAATCCCATGGAATATATTCTACCTTTTGGTGTCTTGGTGATATAAAATAAGGTTAGTAACACCTTTTATTCCAATCAAAAAAATGTTTTTTTGTAGTGTGTTTTAAATGATATCATTTTCAATACATTAGTTGTTTTGGTAGTAAGGATATAAGAATATCATAGAATGAAATTTATAGAATAAAAATACATAGATAACATATTTAGGATGAACTTCATTTTACCATGTTTTTTCGTAGAAAAATGTTCTAAGACACTTCCTAATAAATTTTAATCTCATTATGATACGTTTACACAATGAGTGTAGAATGTCAAGCATTAATATAGAGACATTAAACTAAGAATTAATTTTTCATAAGTTGTTTTTTGGGGTTTGAAATGTTATTAAATTTTTAAAAATGACTATTTTTTAAAAATTAAATATAAATGAAGGTATCATAAGATTATTTCAAAATTTCCTCCCATTCATTTAATAGAGTTGTGACTAAGGGTTTTCTTTTTCTAAGAGTTTAACAATTGAACCATATATATTTTATATGAATTAGTAAGAAGAGGATACAGAAAATGTGGTTACACCTAAGACATAGGTCATCTGAAATATTGTATAATGAATTTTGAATTATTTTCAAGACATTTATAATGAAATTTAAAATGTTGAACCAAGTAAATTAGATCATTATATATTATTTTATAAATATAATCCACATGTATTTCAACGGGATTATAAACCTAAATAAGAAGACCTATGGATCATCCAAATAAATTTATGTTTATATTTCCTTTTAATACCAGTAAATATAAAGGTTAATTTAGAGAAGTATATATGTTGGGTTATCACTTCTACCAATGGTGGGATTTAGTTGTCCCTGAAAATAATAAGTACAGAATTATATAAGAGGAATTTGAGGAATTGATTAAAAAATAGTATATACCCACACATTCGTGCATATAATAAAACATAATTTATCAAAAAATTGAAATTAATCCTCTCTTTGATAGATTATTTTGATACGTTCATGAACATGATTCATTTTACTCTAAACGTAAATACTTGTCTTTCTATGAAGGCATAAATCTTTGTGGTGGGATAGTAACTAGAGATTAGACTCATTATAGAAATTATCTGTATTATATATTTTGAGGAAATGGATAATAGGGAAACAATAATGGGAATGTATATTTCTATAAATCCTATGAGAGGTAGTATGTTTATTTTGGTAGGAATAGGTGGGAAACATAATGTTCGAAACATGTGAAAGGTAGAAATCTATTCTCATGAAGGTGGAATACCTTAGAATCAAAAATATGAATTAGTTAATTTTCCTCCAAGATTTGATGTTATATTAGGTTGTTTTCAATGTAATTTGTTTACACATAAAAATTATAAATGTATTAAACTACTATGAAATTTCCACCACTATGGGATAAAATGGAATTTCATGAAATATTTTCATAAAACTTTGATATTGGATGGTTGAACAATGTCAACTCGATGCTAACTTTCATATACTCAGACACCCATTCGACTAGTTATAATTCATATATCTAAGACAACCATGAAATATCTTTGAATAATTTGGGTTTCTAGTGATAAATTCGGTAGGGAAGCAAGGACCATCCTATGGTAGATGATCAAAAAAATTATATAGTGTAGCAGGCTATCATGAGTGAGAATCTTGGCCCCCACACATTGTGAGGTATCATTTATCTAAAATCAACTATTATGCATGGATTATATGAAATGGATGCATCACAATATTTCATTTCCTCTTATATTATTAAAACATTGGTATTATAACAAAAAATGATGCCACATATCAGGAGATTCAAAAAAACCCTTGGGCAATAAGAGTGAAGCATATTCAAATGTTCTGCATGTTATGATATCATAGATGTAGTGTAGTTTCTCTTGTTGTTTATTTTCATGTAGATGTATGTTTTTTATTCAATGTTTGTAATTGACTATCCTATACGATTGGAAGCTCATATAGACTACTATACTAGATCAGTTTCATTCACATCCCAGGATGAAAATCATTATATTTTCAAGGGGAATTGGGATATAAATATTGGAGAGGGGGAACTTCAATGATATCTTATGAAACAATATTTATGTATTTAGAACTAATATAATTTTCTTTTTCTGATGGATTAAGAAATTGGACTATTCATAAAAGATCCCATGATTTTAAAACGGATGACTAAGTTCAATTATTTATAAGATACATAATAAAAAGCATAAACAAACCACATAAAATTATTATTTCAATATAAAAGTTATAATATAGACATTAAATTGGGGGTTATGAATAATATTATTAAAACTATGAAATATATAACTCTAATAATAATTGATAATGTAATGATTAATTTTTTTAAAAAAATTACTAGATTTTTAGAAAGTCATTTTATTCTTCAAAAGTATATATTTTCTTCAAAAATAATTTTTATTTATTTTTATGTAGATATTAGATAATTAATTTTTTGAAATATTATAAATTTATTTTATAAAATTAATATAGTTTTTGAAATCATCGTATCATTATTTCCCCATAATGAAATTTCTATAATATTCTTACAAGATTGAATTTTCTGTGAATAGTGAAAATACCAATTGTTTTGTTAAAATGTCATTTATTGTCAATAAATTAATCAATTTAAAAGTAAAATTATGATTTGGAATTAATTTAAAGTAAAATAATAATAAATTAGTTATATTTCATCTACTTAAAATGATTTTTAATTACTTTCATACTCTATTTTAGGATAAGTTTATATTTGTTTTTAAAAATACGTTTTTTCTGAAAAATGTTTTAATATATATAATGTTTCTCCTTTTCAAATAATTAAAATTATAAGTAATGGGGAATGTTTTAAATTAAATTTAAATATTATAAATAATTAAATATAAATTTATTTTCATAAAGTGATTATTATTACTCCGTGAGTAAATATAAAATCCTCTTTATCTTTAAAAATACACTTCTTAGGAACCCTATTTTTAGTCACGTTTGTGGGTTTAGTTTATAATTGTTCCAATTATTTGAATTTAATTTATTAAAATTGATTTAATATTTTTATTAATAAGGTAAAAATTAATTTTTATGTTAGTTTTAATTTTTAGGAATAAAAAATTTACTAGGGTTAATAAAAGATTTACCGCCATATAAGTAAATTTCTAAAATGTGTTAATGCTAAAAGGAATACGCTAGAAATAACTAATAATTAAAAATTTAAATGTGTGGATGATGTATTTATAGAACATAAAAATACTTGAAAACGTTAATTGTCAATCCAAATCATTGTAACTAATTCCACCCAAACATGGCAGGCTTTAAATATAAAATAATCTTTAATTAATCACAAAACACCACCCTGCCTCAAGTATAAATTCCACTCCTCAACACCCCATATTACCTAAAAATATATGAATATCCAAAATATATTCTAAAACCACTCCTCACCACTCTCCCCATGTCCATGTTCTTCAGGTATCACCCAATGACTAGTTTGATGTCCTTTGTGGGATCCTTCATGGACGTGATATTTAATGGGAATCTTTCTCAAACAACCACTCTTAATTTCATTACATTTACTACCTTACCTTAAACACCATAAACAATAAAATAATAATAAATTGATTATAATATATATACTGTAATTTAATGTTTCTAATTAAATTTATTGTATCCATACCATTAATTACCTACTCTAGTTCAATGAAATGAAACTGTTTTCCAATTTTTGGTGGTAAACTTTTTCTATGGATACAGATTTTTTCATTTTCCAATACCGCGTACATAGCTATTCATAAAAGTATTATTCTAGTTAAATATTTTTTTACCAGGTATATAAAATCCTATTTAATGTTCTTGAAATAATATATACACAAAATATAAAATGAAACAAAACTATTTCTTGATGGCCAGAAAAACTCTCAAATAAAATGAAACATTTATCATTGAAATTTTATCAAATGAATCATCTTAATGTAAGAAATAAAAAATGTTATATAGGAAAAATTAAACATTTATAAGTGCATGAAACAAATTTCATTTAAATTTTATAGGTTTATCTCAACTTTAGGAGAAAATCCATAATTATACACCAGTGAACCGACCATGAGATCGTGCAACGAATGCACCCGAAATAATGAAAATAATGAAATATTATTAACAAATGTGTGGGAAGATGTTCTAAAACAATCATATAAAATATTATAAATATTAATATGTTAATTTAATGAGTTATTAACATCCTTTATACCTTCATAATGTTGTTTAATATACAGAAAACTAAATGTTAGGGTGAGGTAAGTGTTTCTCACCTCACATTTACATATGTGAGTTATATACATTATTCACCACTTATTTCTAATGTGTGGTGCATATTACACCTTTTGATACATATTATCATCAATATAATTATCTTCATGCTATTAAATGTTTTATTTTTAATAATTAATTTTATGGTGCATATGATTTAACTGATTACAATGTTGTAAGGGAATAATTTATTTAATTTTCATTCTTTGGCATAAACTTCTACTTCCCTGATTTTGTCTTACAAATCTTATTTGTGAAATGAATTTTGAATATATTATGATGTATTTACACTTATTTTATGTCGATTTATAGTGAATACAAATATGGTCTTCATTTGATTTTTTCTCACCTCATTGATATGATATTTATAATGGATTTTATTTTTAAAAACAATTTATATTTTTTAAGTCTATCTTAAAACACTTTTTTTCTTCCATGACTGGGTTTTTGAGAAATTATTTCCAAAAATGTTTATAATATTCTCATATTATTTCTTAATTTCATTTTTATTAATTTTTAATTTTCTAATAAATTTTTTTAAAGGTATATTTTTTCATTTTCTAAACAATGTTCCTTGAGAATTTTTTAAAAAAATTACATAATGAATGTTTCTAACTTATATAGCATGAGATTAATTTCCCACTATCATAACGCATTAATTTTTTGAAAAATAAATTACATATTTAAATATATATTTTTAAATAAATTCTTTTATTTTATAACTTCACACCATTTTCATAAAAAGTGGTTTTCATAATAGTAAATGATATATTGAAGAAAATCATTTTTCATTGATATTTTCATTAAATAAAACCTCGATATCCCTTATTATTGGTATTTTAGTACTAAAAAATGGTTCTAAAATAAATGAATATTTTGATATAATTTTTTTTTTCTGTATGTGGGTTTAAATTAGTTTTTTATGGTTTTGTTAAAAAAAATTACAATCATAAAATGTTTTCATGAAGATATGATACATAGAAATTATATTTGAAATTGTTGAGCCTGATATAGATTATATGAATTGTTAAGACCCATTGTAACTCATCATTGAGAGAAATGTAGATTTTATGAATTTTTTAACCCTATTATAGCTCACGATTGAGCCAGATATAGAATATATAAAGGTTTGCTCGACATTATAACACATGAAATTTTTTTAAGCCCGATATAGATTATATGAATGGTGAACCCAATTATATCTCTTTAATACATTGGGTATTGATTATGTTCTCTTTTGAATTATATTGGATGTTGTTCATTTGGTTATTCTAATTTTAGAGGTTTGGAAATATTTTTATGAATATGATTCTTTAAGTTATTTAAAAGGGGTTTAAATTACTTATTATTGGTTTAAAAGTATTTCACTAAGGAAAACATGTTTTTCCCATGTGAAAATTTTATATTTTTTATTATTAATGTACATTGAAGGTAAATGTAAATTTTATATGAGTTTTCTTGTATTTCAGTATACTAATGGTAGTATTACGTTTTCTGACCCTTACTAATCTTTTGGTCTCATCAAAAGTTTTAAAATGTTTTCTCGCAGGGTTGAAGAATTAATTGAGACAAGGTTGTGGTTTAGAATAATATTGTGAAGATATTTCATCAAAAAAAAATTAAATGTGTTTCCTGGGTAGAAAATTGGTTACTGAGTATAAGTGTCCTCTTTTAATGTATGGGTTTATTATGTTAGAGATTGGGATAACTCTTTAACTCTCTAAATTGAAAATATTCTTGAGAATTTAATTATGTGTTTTATTATTACAATCACTATAATATGAAATGTTTAAGCAATAGTAATTGCAGTTGGTATTAAAACATGCTCTAGAAAACTATAGAGGTAAGGATAATGTTAATTTCACTCCCTTGAAATATTTTACTTTATAGTTAAGTTGAATGTATATAGAATTTTAGGATTATCATGTTAATCTATATAAACAATGTCTTTTCATAATGGTTTTATGCAGAGGAAATAAGAAATCTATAATTAGAAGGAGTTGAGAGGAGAATATCCTCCCAAATTATTATCCTAAAATAGATGGAATTAGAACTAAGATATTTTTTTTATAATAATGGATACGTTGTTTCGAGCTATAAATGGTTGAGTCATACATGCAAGGGATAAATAAGATCTAGCATAAATAAATATGTAATTAGTGGATCGTTTGGAGAGAAAAAAACCCCCATTATTCAGTAGATCATCTAGCCTTCTGGTTGTTGATGCATAGATAAATTCTGTAGAAAAGTTATTTGATGTCATGGAATGTTTATAATTGTAAATGATAAACATTTCCATTAATCATTTTGAAGGTGATGTTAATTAATGGTTGTTTTCGGTTTGGAATACCAAAGGGAAATAACACCTTGATGATATTTAATGGGACATAGTCAAGAATATTTTCCCATAGAATTTTTTCACTGATAATATTAAACTTGGGATGGTGAAAAAAAAATTAAAGTTAAGTTAAACTGATATGTATTTTGTGGTCTCATTTAAAGTAAACATCACAAGATTGGATAGCTGTGTTACTGATTTTATTATGTACAGTAATATTAAAATTAAAATATTTTACACCAAATTAAAACTATGTTTGTGATGAACATTGACTGTATGAGAGTTAAAAATTCCGATAATGTAGTTCATTGTACTGCAAAAGTTGAGATGGATTTCTCTGAAATTTATGTCTCACGGGATGAAAATAGTAAGAAGTTGTCAAGGTGGAAGGAAACGGAAAATCAACAATATAAAAATATCTATGGTAATCCACAAACAAGTTTTATGTGAAGTAAGATACACTTTAGTCAATGTTTTGAATGATCTGGAAAGCGTTACATGTTTATTATATTTTGTCATAGGTTTTATGAATCTAAATTAAAGGGTCCTCAATAATCCATGAATAATATTATAGATATACAATCAATGATAAGAGAATGTAGTTGTAATGAGTTTGGACATTGAACAAATGTGTGTCATAATTCACCTACTTGGGATGAAAAAATGAAATTTAGATGGCCGATCATATGATGAATTGATTATATCGCCACGAAGCTATGAAATTTTCGAAGACCAATTATATGTTCAAATTCATTGTCAATCATCTAATGATGATCTAAGTAATTGAAATACATTGGGGAATAATTATCAAGTATTGATAAATGTTTACAGTACATGTAACCCTTATGTTAATGATATAAAAGTGGTTATTTCAAAAATAATTGATTTACTTTTTTGTATACACAAGTTAAAAGGTATTGGAAACATGTATTTTTTATCAATAATTATAATGTAATTTTGGGTTGTGACAATTTGGGAACATATTTTTTATCATAAATTTTTTTGATGATCAATTATATTGTTGGAAAAATATATTACAATATATTGTTTTTTTAAGAATAATGTTTTAAATTTATTTTGGAGTCATAAAATATTTTCATTTTTGATTTATAGTGATTCATGTTATTTTCGTGTATGATTAAGGTATTTTGGAGATTATTTGATTATTGAAATTAATTTTAAATGAGACTTCCTGACTAATAGTTATAATTTTGAGATGATTTTTAAATATATGTTGATTATGTGATTAAATCCTTCTAATTATAGATTTTTATATTTTAGTGTAGAATAGTTTTAGAGATTTAGAGGGTTGTTATCTTACGAATGATATGTGTTGAACACTGGGTATTACTATTGAAAATTGGAGATTAATATAGTTATTCAACATATAAAGGTTTATTATTTATTTATAATTATATTATATAGGAGTAACAATATATGTTTTGGACATTGAATAAAGAAAAAAGGAATATATAGTTCTACTTTAGTGGATACTGTGATCTGTTGAAGTTGATTCTGATGCTTGATGTCTGAAAAATTAACCATAAATACTCATTTTTTGGAGAATAATAGAGTTTGAAAATTTATTTTTCAAGTAATTATTTTTACTTATTAGTAGGTTGTAAAATAATTCCACAAATATAGAAAAAATACTTTAAAAAAAATTGATTCTTTTAATTTTCCTACCAAAGAATGAATAGAATCTTAACCCATCACATATATCACGTTTTGTTACCATTAAATTTATAATTACCATGTTCTCTATCAATATCCATTACATGTTGGAAGATAAAATTCACTTCCATGTCAAAATTTTCACATTCCATTAATTGTAATCCTATTTTTATGGTGACCTTCATATTTTTCTTTCCAACTATTTAATATGAATTTTTAATGGTCCTTTTTATGATGTGTGATTTCAAAAAAAGAAAGAACCCCTAGTATTAAATTAATGAGTTAAAATATTGAGGAATAAATTTAGTTAAATGTTCAGAAATGTAGCTTTCACATATATTAACAAGAAATACTCTGTTCAATAGCACATAAGATACGTAACAAAGAGCTTAAACAAATAATGGAATATTATTATCAAAAAAATGACCTGTATAATATATGCATTAAATTAGATGATATGAATAGTGTTAATGAAATTATGAAATATTTAATTTTCATACACATTTATAAAAAGTTAATTTTTTCATTTTATATAACTACTAGATTTTCATAAATTCTTTTTATACTTCAAAAAAAATTTCTTCAAAAATGAATATTTTTTATGTACAAATAATATCTTTAATTTATGAAACATTTATAAAATTTTTGGATAAATTGGAATTATTTTTTGGAATCTATATTTAAAAAATTTTCTTATGGTGAAATTTTGTTAATTTTCTGAAAAGTTTGATTTTTTAGTGAATAGTGAAAGTATCTTTTTTTTGTAAAAATGTCATTTGTTTTAAATAAATTAGAATTTTTAAAATTGAATTTATATTTTTAATTTCATATAAAATAAAATAATTATTAATTATTTATATATAATCTGCTTAAATTATTATGATTCATATTTCTATTATATTTTATTATGATTATATTTTTGTGTTCCAAAACATAATTGTTCTGAAATTTGTTTTAAAGTACATGATATTTATCCTTTTAATTATGTAAATAATTACAAATAGGGAATTTTAAAAAATAAATTTTAATAATATAGATTTATATAATTTCATTTAGATTCAAATAATTATTATTAGTAGTCATTGAGTTAATATAAAATCAATTTTTTCTTCAAAAATACACTTCCTGAAAACCATCTTTTTTTCTTGGTCAATGTGATTTCTTTTTAATTATTCCAATTATTTGAATTTAATTTTGTAAAATGTATTACATATTTTGAATGAATCGATATAAATTATTTTTTATGTTAATTTTAATTGTTATGAAAAAAATTACCATACTAAAAACATGATTAACAATGTATTTGTAAAATAATGAAACAGGTTAATGTTAAAGGGTAAAAGATTAAAATACCCAAAAAATGAAAATTTAAAAGGATAGATGAGTAATTTCTTGACTAAAACCATAATTTAAAAAATTACATATCAATTTAATTTATTTTAATTAATTCCACCAAATGCATTTGGCATTGAATATACAATATTCATTAATTAATCACTTAAAACCACTCATGTATAAATACCACTCCTCACCATCCCAGTTATACTCAAAAGACATGAAGATCCAAAAAAATCATCCAAACTCTGTCCTAAATACTCTAAAAACGTTCATGTTCTTCTTTTCACACCCAAAGTCCAATTCCATGTTCTTATCTGATCCTTCAAGGAGGTGATATTCTAGAGGTATCTTTCTCAAGCAACCTCTCTAAATGTAATTTTTTTCTACCTTCACATAACCACCTTCGTCCAAAAAATAATAAAAACTCAATTATAATGAATATAATGAAATATTATGTTTCAAATGGAATATTATATATCCTTCCCATTTACGTTCTCCTTTTATTCAATGAAATGGAACCGTTGTCCTGATTATGGCAGTTAATCGTTTCTATGTAATCGAATTTTTCCATTTTCAATTACAGCCTTCACGGACAATCATAAATTTATAATTACGATTAAACAATTTTAAAATAGTTATATTATCACCTCTTTCATGTTTTTTAACTATTATATATTCATAATATTATGTTAAATGAAACAACTTCATGATAGTCAAAAAACCAACCAATTTAAACAAAACATTTTTTATTAATATTTTATCAAATGAATAATCCACATATAAGAAAGAAAAATTATATATGTAAAAATTTAATGTTATAGATGTTAATGAATAAAATTTAATTCCAATTCTAGAATTTAATTTCCATTTTACAAGGAAATCCATAATGAGACACAAGTAAACTCACCATGAAATAATGAAATGAACACACCCTGAATAATGAAAATAATGAAATATTATTAATAAATTGGTGGTAAGATGTAATAAATGTTATATAAAATGTATTATAAATATTAATATGGTTATTTAATAAATTAATAACTTTCTTTAAACCGTTATATATGAAGATAATTTTTGAAAAACTAAATGGAATTGTAAACTAATGGTTTATTTTCAAACATTTACATCTATGATATATAGGCCTTTTCACATATAACTACATGATTGGGAGGGTATATGGGGATATTTGATATATTTTAACATTATTTTCATTATCATCATGGTACTTAATGTTTAATTTGATAATTATTATTTAATGGTTCCTATGACTCGACTAATTACGAAGTGGTGAGGGAATTCCAAACCCAATTTTCAATCATTGTGTTAAGCTTGTGCATTCTGGATTATGACATACTAATGATATTTTTTAAATAAGTTTTGAATTTATTATTTTTTAATTTCCACTTTTTTTATTTTTATTTATATTGAATTAAAATATTCAATTCATTTTATTATCACTTAATTGATATGATATTTCTAAGGTATGTACCTTTATACAAATATATTTTTAATGTCTCATTGAAAAAATTATTTTTCTTCCATATCTATGTTTTCAAAATATTATTTTCAAAAGTGTTTTCACTATTCTCTAAGGATTATTTAATTTCATTTTAGCTTATTTTTAGCTTTTAAAAATTTGGGTTTACTGGGATAGTTTCTCATTTTCAAAATATGGTTCTTTGAGACTTTTCTGAAAAAATATTGAATGATAGTTTTTTAACATATAAGGCATGAGTTGGATTTCCCAAAAACAGGACACCTAAATTTTTTTGAAGAATCATTTAAAATATTACATGGATATTTTCAAATAAACTGTTTTATTTTATAATTTTAAAACATTTAATAAAAAATTATTTTTCAAAATAGAAAATTTTATTTACCTAAAAAATGTTTTAGTGATATGTTCTTCAAATAAAAAACCTATTTTCCATTTTTTGGTGTATTTTTTGTATTGAAAATGGTTTTTAAAATAAAATGGAATTATGATATACAATATAGTTTCCATTATGGTGTTTATAGCATCTTAAAATGGTTTATAAAGAAAGATGAAAGCATAAAATGTTTTATCCATGATAGAATACATTAGAATTATATGTGAAAAAGGTGAGACCGATTTAGATTATACAAAGGGTTGTTCCCCATTATAGGTCATGGTTGATCCTGATATAGCTTATACGAGGGGTTGAGACCCATTATAGCTCATGGGTGAGCGCGATATAGCTTATATGAAGGGTTAAGCCCCATGATAACTCACGAAAAATGGGTGATCCTGATATATCTTATACTAAGGGTGAGACCCATTATAAATTTCTAATGCATTAGGTACTGACTAAGTTATATGGATTATTATATTATAAATTTTCTGTATATTAACCCCAATTTCATGTTTTTCAAAAAGGATTTATGAATATGATTCACTATGTTACCAAAAAATGGTATTAAATTCATTTTTAGGGTTTTAAAAGGGTCTCTTTGATAAAAACATATATGAATTTTTCATGTGCGAATTATTTATTTAATATAGTCAAAGATCATTAAAGGTAAAGGAAAATTTTATATGAGTTTCTTTTTTATATGTACAAATGGTTTTGTTTAATTTTATGTTTCTTACAAATATTTTATTCTCATCACATTTTTTAATTTTTTTTATACATGGTTAAAGAATGAATAGGGAAAATGTTTAGTTAAAGATTATTATTTTTAAGAAATTCCATCTATTGAAAACATGTTTTATTATAAAATGGTTTCCTTCTAAGGAAAAAATTGATAAAATTATAAGTGTCCACTTGTGTTGTCTGGGTTTATTATGTAATTGTTTTTCATAATTCTCTAAAACTCTAAATCCAAAAGATAGTTTGGAATGTAATTTTGTTAATTATGTTTATAATCATTAGAATATGTAATGGTTACAACTGGGACTGTGCACATCCTCCCATTATGGGTTCATCCCACGATGTATTTCAAAATGATTTATGTGGGCTACCAATTGATAGATAAATCAAATTTCTGGTTGATATATATCTAGAATGTACCTATTTTGATACTATCCTAGAATAATTGATTCATAAAAGTTCTGAGTGAGAATGTTTAATCTTGAATAATTGTAATGTAAAGGATCCATCGTACCAATTACATCTTCTTGGGGTGAACTAGTTTTATTTTTATAAAAAGAATATTGTTTATTCCACTTAGTAGTCAGTGAATATACACATAATATTATTTAAATAAAAAAATTGAATCATATTCCTAAAAACGATGACATATTTGATCAATTAATGTTTTCTATTTGGTTCTATAGAATTCATCAATTCTAATGATATCATCAATGTAGTGTTATAAGAGAGGATATTCTAAATAAAACCATCTATTAAATATATGGACATTATGAATATATTTTAATTCCCATTGGTAAAAAAATTCACCCACAGTGATCATGTAATTAATATAACATATCTTCTATAAGTACATTGGCTATTTTGTCAAAGATATTTGTTAATGATATTATATTTTTCTCTCAGATTATTAATGAACATATGGAACAATTGGAAAAAACACTGAGTACATTCTTGGATCGTGGTATGTCTGCTAAGATTTCTAAGTGTGATATATGGATTGAAAAAGATGATTTCCTCAATAAATAATTTTTTCAAGAAGTAATACTAATCAAACAAAGAAACATTGGATCCATCATATCTGGGATCCTCCAAAGAGTTTGTTTTTAAAATGTGACGTATTTTAGCTTTACTAGTCTATTATCACTAATTTTTTAAATATTTCTCAAGGTCTTCTTCTACCATGTTAACTCTAACATGGAAGGGTGTTCCATTCATATAGAATTATTACTATAATAAAAAATATAATGACCATAAAAACCATCTCAGATATGCACTCAACCTACACTTTATAGAGCCATTTAAGGTCTATGGGTTATATTTTGATGTGTATGGATGTGTTCTTGGTTGTGTTCTCATATAGGTAGATCATGTTCTTTATTATGTATTCAATTAGTTGAGAACAAATGATAACCACTTTCCAATAGTGGTAATGGAATTAACAACAGTTGATCATGCTTTTGATGAATAGATACGTTATATATATGGGGACATATTCATGGTCTTCGACCACCATAAGATATTGAAATACATTTTTTTTAAATACATGAACAAGAGATATTGAATATATATAAGGTACCAACAGATGTTTTATTTATACATGGTATGGACATGCAATAAGGGGAATTCTATAGAAGATTTGTTTAGTCAGAAATAAAATGGAAATTTTTTAAGGGGAGATTGTGACCAGTGGTAGATGATGGGAACCATTCTGGACTTGAATCTGGACTATTCCAAAAATAAATAGCATCAAATATTCAACCCATTTGATAATTTTAAACATGATGGATTGCTTAAAGGATGCTCATATGTTAGATCGTGATTGTATATCCATTAATTCAAACCTAAATGGTAGGGACACTTTTGAGAATTAAACAAAGGATGCACATCCTGCTTATGTTATCAAAATATAATTTTAGTTTCAAAATCCATTTATCAAAATATTCATTTTTTATATCACAGTTAAATATGGTTTATTCATCCAGGTATTCAAAAAGGTATAAGGTGATTAAAACACAATTTTTGTGGCTATGTATGAGATGCATGATTAATAATAATCTGACGAAATTGTTAATTTGTTAATGGATAAAATATGAGCACTAATATCATCCCATTATGCTATATTCTATTACTATACCAATACAGTAGTTGGGATAGATTTCAATGGACTTTGTCATATGTATACTAGGAATGTATCATATGTGTAATGTTATTTCCTTGAATGTGGATTGAGTAACCAATATAACACACTTTATATCATTATTTTAATCTAAAACGATAAAATATTTGGAATAGTTGTATGTATGATATGTGGTAATATTTAAAAATGTCTTAGTTTCTATGATATCTTATGGGGATCCCCATTTAACTTCTTAATTCAATCAGTCATTTAAATAGGATCTCAGGACTCAAATAACTTTTGGAATATCATATCATCCAATGACAGATGGTGTGACATCGCAATCCTAAATACCAAAAAACCCATTCCACATGCCTGGTTTTCCACATGACCATAGGAATATCTCCCAGTACACCAAAGGATGACCTCTAGCAGTGAGGGAATAGACCTCATGTAAGAGTATCACCATGGATACATTAAATAATAACACTAGTGGAAGCATAATACAATATACAAGTGCAATAAATAGAGGAAGCATAAAATTTCACTGCCTAACAAAGTAGTGGATGAAATAGATAACTAATCAACTACAAAATATTACCAAAATCCTCAAAGGCAGTGTCTGATACAATAATTTCTATAATAATAATAACACAGAAATGAAAATGAAGGTACTCGAATTCTATACAATAGTACAATAGAAAAAATGAAAAAAACATCCCCTTGATCATCTCAAGCCCAATCCTAATACTCATTCCCTATGCTCCATGTATGTAGATTAAGTTAAAAAATTACAGAAGGGAGTTTACCATTTCCAATACCTACAACAATACATTTTTTAGGTGCCAAAGGCATCCTAAGTAGGGTATGAGATAAGTATCAGTAGGCCAGCACCGACAGTGACAATTTGTAATCAAATTATGTTCTTATAAGTATTATGTGTTCAAGTATGAGTAGGAGAATAAAATTCAGAATATATTAACAACTGCCCCACATGTTCTTAAAGGACACCTAGAGGGTCAACATGCTTCATCCAGTGGATGATATGTCTAATCATGTCACCTTATATATATATAGATATGTTGGTATGGATTGGGGTATAAGTCTTAGATGTCTAATACCATGGAAGAATCTCATGGTCTGACCACTAACACAACTCCAAGAGCTCTCACAGTCTCTTGTAAATCCACAAGGAAGCTCTGACTATCTTTCTTACCTTAAGGATCTCACCATCCTTTCGAATCCTTTGGGAAGCACACATAGTCTACCAACTCAAAGCCTATCATGGAATCTTTGATCTACATCTTATATGGAATATCATTATAATATATAATTAAAAATTCATATACCAATCAGGAAATAATTGATCTAATGCTATATAGGATCCAAATTTATTTATCACATTTACACTTAATGCAAATCAACACAATCATTTATATTAAAACATATTCAAAAGAATGGTAACAAAATTAATTCAAATCATGATAAAAAACAATCAAGTATTTCATTTACCATATTCAGATACATTTGATATATTTCAATGAAATCATTCCATCAAGAGTAATCCATCATAAACTAGTCATTTCACTCAATTTTCTTAATGTTAGAAAATTGATTTAAAAGGTACAAGTCTGATGGTAATTTCATTAAAAGGACACCATTATCTCATTTAATCAATCATATAAAACCTATTAACCTTAAACAATTCATATCACTCATTAATTCCAATAAATTTCTATTTCAAAGGCTCATGGTATGTTTCATGGAAACAAAACAAATACCCAATTGGGAAACCCCAATTCCAAAAGAACCAAACACCCATAATGTATGACAGCCCTTCTTTTATTACTAACTTAAACATTATTTATTTCATATACTATTCACTTGATAAAACATGGATGATCGAGAGGTCTAGTGTATTTGGGGCTTAGGATCATTTCATAACAACTTAAAACATGAAATACAACATCTTTATTGAAAACATCCTTTACATGACCACAACATTCCCTCGTACTTAGAATTTCATTGGATAACCTGAGGACATGCATAAGAAAAGGGGTGAGCTATAAACCCCAGTAAGGGAATAAACATGGAATAAATGAGGAGTAAAATACATCTTAGACAATAGGCATATCAATAGAGCACAAGAGAAACAAGAACATAAATGCATGATAAATCATGATAATCATAACATGGAAATGTGGCAACAACACTTAACATTGAATTAGATTGAGCCAAGGCTCATTGCACATAGGTGATGTGTAAATACTCAATGCACATGAAGCACGAGTAAACCCTCGTTTCACTTGAATGAGCTTGAGTCAACACTCATTTTACATGACATATCATGATACTAAACTTTACCCAATGCATTGAAGCTCTTTATGGGTGCACCCTTCTTAAACATTTCATTTCATGCATAAGTGTGCCACATGGATCATAAAACATAGATTCATAAAACATAATCATTTATTTCACAAAAAAGTAATGTGTAATGAATATTTATAATCTATATGTAAATGTTCATGAAGGTGAATAAACTTGATGGAGAAATGGGCATGGTATTCACTACACAATGGCATTGGCTTAGAAAATCGGTGTAATTTCGGCAACGTAACGACGTGATATAAGAATTTATAAAAAAATGGTTGATGATAGAGAAAGGGGTGTCTCATAATATCTACATGAAATGGATAGTAAGGGGGTCATATAGATACATGTCCCAATAATTGTAATGGAATTTAGATTCATGATACAAAAGTATTGCTTGAATGTAAATGAGAAGAGAGAAGTTCCTTTCAAAATTTCGACATAGTAATAGGTGTACATGGGATGCATTTAATGAGAGAGAAAGGGGTATCCAATCATTCAAACATTAATAGGGAAGTATGGGGGAGGTGAGAAACAATACCCCAACATTTATAATTGAAATTAAAAGAGTAAAACTGTATTATGAAAATTGGACAAAAAGGTGAGAGGAAGAAAAACCCTTACTTGGAAGTGTGCTTAAAAAGGCTTGCGAGAGGCTTGAGGGAGGATTTTTGGGATCTTAGGGAACATTGGGAGGATTATAGAGAGAGTAGGGTAGAGGTTGGATGAACTCCAAAGACTTTGAGTGAGGAGGAAGTGGGAGCTTGGGTGGGTTTATATAGGAAAGGTGAGTGAATTCTTTCTTATTTAGGTTTGGGACCCCTTACATTAATCTAATCCAAACCACAAATCAGCTCATGGTTTTTGCCCATGGTTTTTGGCAAATGGAATAGGAAAACAAAATTTTATAAGGTCAAAGTCCAAACTTCTTAAAATAATGGGGTTTCTTTTGTGGAGGTGAGTCACACTCCTATGGAAAATAATTTAAAAAGACAAGATGTTTAATAAGTCAAGAGGGGGCCATTAATGCTTTTCAAAATAAGTCAAACAAATCAAAAATTACATTATTTTAATTTTAAAACATATATTGGCATAACATAAAGCTTATAGTATTTTATTACATCACTATTGGGTCATTATGATGTAATAAAACACATTATATATTTAAACGGTATTTAATTTTTACCCAAAAATATGACTGTCTCAGAAAATTAAGAAAAAGTCACAGTTGGATAATTTCGACATCCTGATTCCCGAAATAACATGTATTTAATCTAAATAATTTTCTAAATATGTTAATTTGCACTTTTAAAATAAAAAACGACATTTATCTAAAATTCACAGGTTTTGACAAAAAAAATGGCTTCCAAACCATAATAAAAATTACAAATGCATTCATAAAATTATAAGATCATTTATATTTAATAAAAATTAATTTAATAATAATAATATTTTATTAAAATATTATTTAATTAAAAAATCCCTTAATTTAATAAAGTAGAATTCATAATTAAAAAACACTATTTGTACATTAAAAACTATTTACAATGTATCAATAATGACAAGAATGTATAATCATTATTACATACAAAAATAATAATATACATGAACATAATACTAGAGATTTGTTACATAACCCCTTAAAACAGCCACATAAGATCTAAGGGTAAGGTGTGCAATGGTGACAGACTCTTGGGGTGGCTTAGATAACATCGCTCGAGTGGTAATCTCTATCAACATCCACTTTTCCCGTAGACGGTCCCATTCGAGATTGACATGATGAAGCTCAACATGGGCTTGGTCAAGAGCCAAGCCCACAGAGGCCACCTCTTTTTTGAGCTCCGACAAATGGACTTCATATGGAGCAATTCTACTGGATGAGTCCATCACTTCCTTTTTCTGAGTAAATTGGGTTTGTTAAAGCCTTATATTTATAATAATCACGTGTTCACTGTTCAATGGATATAAAAGTAACAGTCACAATTCTTAACATAAAACCAATGAAGTTGACATTTTATATAAACATTTTACATAAAGAGACATTTAATTAGATCAAGAGGGATTTCCATTAATGAAAATTTGGGTCGTTACAATATCCCCCCCCCATAAGAAATTTCGCCCTCGAAATTTCCTTTTCCACACTAAAACATTTGTGGGTAACTCAGCTTCATCATTTCCTCTTATTCCCAAGCCGCATCTTTAAACTTGTGGTTTCTCAACAACACCTTGATGAGGGGTATTGCATTATTTCATAGAACTTTTTCTCTGTGATCTAAGATCTTCACTGGATTCTCCTCATCAGAAAGATCGTCCTCCAACTGTACCACCTCAGAAGAGAGTACATGTGAAGGGTCTGGTATGTACTTCCTTAAGAGGGATACATGAAAGACATCATATACTTTGTCCATGGTAGGTGGAAGTGCCAGTCGATAAGCCACAGCCTCGACACTATCAAAAATCTCGAAGGGGTTGATGTACCTTGGACTTAACTTTCCATTCTTTCCAAACCTCATGTCCTTCTTCCACGGAGATATGCATCAAAAACCCATGTCTCCAACCTTAAACTCAAGGTCTCGTCAATGATTATCTGCATAACTCTTATGTTGACTCTAAGCTGCCTTGATATGCTGATGAATGGTTTTCACCTTCTCCACCAATTCCTCGACCATTTCTGGTCCAAGATGATTACTTTCACCGACCTCATCCCGACATGTCGGCGTTCTGAACCTTTTCCCATATAGGGCTTCATAAGGTGCAATTTGAATGCTCGAGTGGAAACTGTTATTATAAGATAACTCAACCAGAGGAAGATGCTGATCCCATCCTCCTTTAATGTCCATTGAGCACGCTCTCAACATGTCCTCCTGTTTTTGGATAGTCCAGTCGGATTGGCCATCAGTTTGAGGATGATAGGCCTTACTAAAGTTTAGTTTAGTATTCAGAGTATGTTCAAGACTCTTTCCAAAATATAGAGGGGAATCTTGGATCTTGGTCAGACACAATAGATAGTGGTACTCCATGCAGGCTTACCACTTCCCTGATATATATCTGTGCCAGTTGATCCAGTGAGAAATCCTCTCAAATAGCAATGAAGTGTACAGTCTTTGTAAGACGATCCACAATAACCCAGATTGCATTGTTGCCTTTATAGGGTCGAAATAATGATGTAGATGCTCAATATACAAGAGGTGGTGAATTGTACACATTAAAAATCTCCTTAAACAAGTTAATATCTAAGTTTAACAAAGTTAAACTAATAAAATTCACAACACCTCTAACACCAATTATAGGATTGGTATGGGGTATGAAGTTACAAACTTCAAGTTCTATACAACTGCTTAAATCTGGAAAGAGGTTCCGAAAGGCAGGTTCCGGAAATATGATTCCGAAAATATGGATCCAAAAATATGATTCCGGAAAAAAATAAACTTCTCCAAAGTTTGCAATATGAGATTCTACCTTAAGGCGTATAGAATCTAAATGAATCAAAGTACAAGTGTAAGGAAATATAAGAAGATTATAATTTCCTTACAATACAAATTACAGCAGAAAAAACAAGTAGTAAAACTACAAGTAACAAGATATAATTCTTTTAACCCCAATATATGGGTATCCAACAACCTTGGATAAAGTTCCCTTGATTTATATTTTCAAGAAATTCTATCTTACCCACACCAGGGTAAGCCATTGATACGAAGATCAGAGTCTCTGTCTTGATATCCACACAAGCCCTCAACATCAAGGTAGTTGGAACCTCTGTCTTCCTCAGCAAGGAATCTCTCAAATTCAAGGTGTTGTAACCTCTGTCTTCCTATCCTCGGAAGCCCTAGAAAGTAATAACCAACATTCAGAGTCTCACGAAGCAATCTGGAGAAGACAAAGTTTGAACAATTCATTCAAACTTTCTGCACAAAGCTTGAGAGTTAATAAGAGCTTCAATCTCTATAAATCACTTCAACAGCATATAAGCACAAGTTGTCAAAGTTTTAAAAGATCAGTATGGAGATTTTCAAATGTTCTCTTATTTATAGGTGAAATTTCAACAGTCGGCTCCCTCCACCAATGGTCATATTTTCCTCAAAATTCGGAGGGATATGTACACATGTCACTCAACCAATGGTTAGTTAGAAACAGAATAGGTGAGGTCATTTTATAACAAAAAATGTGTAAACATAAGAAAAACTGATGTTCAGAATGTAAGAAAATAAAATTTCGGAGTCTAACCATAATGTAATTCGGAGTCTATAATAAATGGATATTCGGATTTTGTTTTATAGGAATTCTGAATATGAAATCTGTAAAAGTCTGGAGTCTGAATTTCTAAGGAAATTTGGTGTCTGGTTTCACTAGATTTCATAATCTGAACATACCGAGTTTGGAGTAGGACTTGTAGAAGTTTTGAGTAGAACTAGTTAAAAGTTCGGGGTCAAACTCATAAATGTTCAGAGTCGAACTAGTAAAAGTTCCGAGTCGAACTAGTAAAAGTTAGGAGTAAAACTAGTAAAAGTTCGGAGTCGAACTAGTAAAAGTTCTGAGTCTCGAATTCAGAGTCGAACTTTGTTAGAGTTTGTATCCAGAATTCGGAGAGGAGCTTTATTAGAGTTCGTATTCAGAATTTGGATCCTAAAAAAGATTTCATCGTATCTAATCATTATATGATTCTGAGGTTTTGATAAGAAAATTTAAATGTGTAAGGAAATCTAGGTTAGGGTAAATAACCTTAAGGAAGGAAATATTCCCTGTAGAAGTCAAATATAGATTTTCTTAAGTATAAGGTGTTTCTGATTTTCAAAACAAGATGAAATGGAAAACTCATAAGGAAAACCTTTTTGACTCAACAATCTCCCCTTTTTTGGAAAGCACAAACTTCCTTACAAAAAAGAATTTAAGGACTTTGAAAATTTTCATTAACTTTGAAATTAAAACATATCTCCCTTTTTCACGAATGATGATGAATACAACTAACTCCCCCTTAGGCATCGAAACTCTAAGGATTGTATTCTGAATTTCCGAGGTGGATATTTCATTACCATGGGAATGAAAAAACTTGTAATGAGAAACTCCCCCTTACATTAAGGATATATTCTCTTTAAAAAAATTCCTTCTCCATTTTTAATTTTTCTTTCTCCACTTTTGAGTGATTCTTTTTTCTTCTCCCCCTTTTTGATTTTCAAAAAGAATTTATGGGAATGGAAAAAAAATATGCTACCTGAAACATTAGTATATAATAACACAAGATACAAACAACCAAATTTTTCATTAGAGATGAGAGAATTATACAAGGAAATACAAATGTAAAAAAATATCAGATTTGTCTATTTGTCTTCCTTTTCCTTCGGGATTAGCTTCTTTAATAAGATTTTCAGTTTCTTTAAAACTCTTTGATTTTCCTCAGCTTGCGTCTCCAAATCTTTTATCCTTTCATCTCGAGCTTTCACAGATTATGCTTGAGCCTTCATGGCCTCTTCCTGCATCTTCAGTGACTCTTCTTTCTTTTCCAGCTTCTCTCTAAAATCAATCTGGAAATCTCTTTCCCCTTTCCAGTTCTGAGAAACTGGGTTAAGCTTCCCATTCAGCTCTCTAACCTGTTGATTCCAAGAACTTTTCTCAATGATCAGCTCATTCTAAAGATTCTTAATCTTGTTATCCTTGTTGTTAAAGGCATCTTTCACCTCATTCTGAAAATCTTCAATCTCAACCAAGTCATCATCCACCTTCTTTGACCACAAAGTGATTTTGTTGCAAGATTTTCCATGCAAATCATAATTGATGATAAAGTTTTTATGATCAGCTTCAATCTTCACACACATATCCATCACCATGGATAAGGAATCTGATTTCTGATTCATACGATGTTTCAGTATCTAGCATCTGGAGTCTATGGTGGGGAATATCAGAATGGTGTCCACCATATTTTTCAAAGATTCAACAACAAAGTCATGACCATGTGCTGATGACTCAGAATCGGAGATCTTCCTTGGAGATTGTTCTTCTTCATTCTGCACTAACATCCTTCTAGAAACACCACCATCTTCTTTCTTCCTGATGATGTCATTTATTGGTTTATCCATGCGTACTTTCTTACCTTTGTCAGTTTTCAGAATGGGTTGATCATCTGGAGACTCTTCCTCACTTTCTGATAGTTAAACAATCTGGTCCTCATCTATTTTCTCCTTTTCTGCTCCATCCTCAAGAAAATTCTTCTCATAGGATTATTCTTCATCATACAAAACATTTTCCTTCTCTTCCTCTTGGTTATCATCATCCTTTCTAGTTTCTTTCTCAACTCCATTTCCCGGAGTGACTAATCTTGCAGATTCAGCCTTCTCTTGATAATCTTCTACTTGTTTGATTAATTCATCCAGATCATCACTTCATTCTTCTTCTCCTTCTACTTCTTCACTAGCTTGTTTTTATACTTCATAAACTACCTCATTACCCTTAGACTTTTCTGGAGTGATATAGTTTTTTCCTAGAGTCGCTGGTAAAGATGGTTGGACATCAAATGTTTCCGGAATGTGAATCGTCTCAGAGGCTATTTCATTTTCTCTCAACAGAGATTGAACAACTTCAGCTTCAGACATCTTCTTTTTCATTTTCTTATCTTTTTCTTACTTTTCTAACTCTTCAGCAGCTCTCTATTTTAGGGCCTTATCCTCTGCAAGGTCCAATCCAAACTATGGATCCCATTATTTCCTCTTCTCCTTATCTTCTCTCCACTTAGCAGCCACATCATCTGGATAAGCATTTTGTTTCTTAGGCTTGGGTGGTGCAGACTGGGTTTCCATAACATTCAGAGTTTTTTCTTCAGCAACCACTTCCTTAAGCTTCCTCTTCTTAGTAACTTTCTTTACTGGTTCATCCTTCTGCACATTTTCCAGAATGGTCTCAGCCTCCCCCTATAGTAAATGTTATAATTCTCTAGATTCAACAGAAAAACACATCTTCATCCTCTTTAATGTATCATCACTTACTAACATTACCTTGCAATTTCTCTACATGGAAGCACAAACAATTTTTTAAGAATCAAGACACCTGGTGATAAGCTTGGAGAGCATGGCTGGGTACATAATGATCTGAGGTTTCAAATTCCCTTCTTTGATATTCTTAATTGTAATAAAAACATGCCTAATCAGATTTATCTTCCTTAGATTTACTATGAAATCTAGGACGTGAATGTCACTCTTCTTGAGATTATCCTTGTCACCCCTTCGTGGTACAAGAAAACCTTGTACCCACAGCTATAGAATCTGATTATTCGTAGAGATATGAGCAATCTTAGATGTCTTTTAATCTTTAAGTCTAAGACATTTCAATGCCTTCACATTATTGAAACTTTCTTGCTCCTCCGGAAGCTTATGTGAGAAAAACTCAGCTTCCCCTTTGTAAGATAAACCCACCAAGCTTGTAGCCTTGGTGTAAGATAATTTTTAAGTCTTACCATAATACATGAAAGAAAATTACTCCCTGCCATCTTCCTGCTGGAAGGAAATAGACTCATTGAACTCAACAAGTAAATCAGTATAAATTGGATCCTATTTCTATGACTTAGACAAGAAAACATCCTCCGATCCATTCAATCTGATATTCTAAGATATAATATAATAAAAAATATAGAAATCTGGATACACTAACCTCTCTATGAAAACTAACCATTTTGAGATTGTCTTGGTAGTTGAAATATCCTGAGATGTAGCTTCAACAGACATTCGGAATAGGGAGCTCTGAAAAATTCAGAACGGGCTTTGACAAAGATTGGAACTGTCCTTAAGAAGAGAGTTAGTGCTTCGAGACACGAAATCTTTGAAATATTGATGTGGTACAACTCTTGGGGGTCCCCTTTATATAGGCGATGGGATTGACCTTTGAACTTCCAAACCCATCTAATGGTTACAAACCCCTTTGATATGATCTGATAAGATGGTTGAAAGCATAACCGCAAGGAAAACATGAATACGATCTTTTAAGGTTTTAGAAAAAAAACATTCGGATTTAAGAAAACTATAATACGAAAATTTTAAAACTCATAGGGAAATACCAGAATACAAAATATGACTCTGAAAACTTATGTAAGGAAATTATAACTTTCAGATTGTCTAGAAAGATTGTTCATAATTGGTAATATTCTTTTTGAGGAAAATTTGACTAAGGAAAAAAACTCACTATGAAAAACTTCATTACGAAAAAGTTCCAGTACAAAGATTTTGAGTACGAAAATTTTAGTACGAAAATTCCAGTTCTGAATATTTCCATTATGAAAATTTTCATTACGAAAGTTCCAGTACGAAAATTTCATTACGAAAATTTCAGTTCTGAAAATGTCAGTACGAAAAGTATGAGTACAAGAATCTGAGTACGAAAAGAATGAGTTTGAAAATCTGAGTATGAAAAGTTTGGTTACAGAAGTTTTAAAACTGACAATGAAAATTTTTTATTACACTAACAAGAAAATGTACTCCCCATATGAAAAAGAGTTTATTACTGTAAGGATAATTGTTCAACAAGAAGTTGATGAACAAGGATTAACTCATGGTTATCATTCCTAACATCTATGTAATGTATTCAAATCTATCAGAAGGTAAAGATTTTGTGAAAATGTCAGCAAGTTGATCTTGCATTCTGATAAAATTAAGAATGATATCTCCTTTTAAAAAATAAAATATTTGAAATCTAGGTTTTACCAAGAATAAAAATATTACCTATACCAACAATTTCTCCCTGAGCATTATTTTCGAAAGATAATTTTCCTCCTTTTGACATGATAATCTTTTCAAAATAGTTTTTGTTACTAGTCATGTGCCAGGAACATCCACTATCTGTGTACCAATTATTATTTATGGCATTATCCATATTTTCTTGAAAATGAGAAAAGAATTAGACTTTTGGAATCCAAACTTGTTTCGATCCACGATTTTAAAATAAAAATATTTTGGGTACCCACATGTTTTTAGAAAAATAATCCTTATGAAAACCTAAAGATTGGGTTTTGTATAAAGAACAATTATTTGCCTAGTGACCACCATATTGACACTTGGAACAAAATGGGTCACGTTGAGGAACAAAATAATTGATACTAAAAGTTGGTATTGCATGGTTATAACCAAATCCAGACTTGTTTTTTAAAGGTCGTATTTGTGAGTACATCTTATCAAAATTGTCTTCACCATGAGTAAAGTTTGACAAACACTTATTTAAGGAAAACAATTCAGACTAGAGTTTTATAACCAAGCATTTATCTTCAAAATCATTAGATTTGGATTAGAGGTAGGCTCGAAAACACTTTTCTTAGAAATTAATTTTTCTAGATCTTTAGAGTGTTTATTCTTCTCCGAATTTACTTCCTCAAGATTTTTTGAAACACTTATAAAATCGGCATTTCTATTATCAAGATCTTTAGAAAGACCTGATATTTCATTAGTAATAATAGTATTTCTAGAGTTTGCCTTATCGAGTTTTTTATTGAGTTTAGAATTATAAATCTCTAGATGTTCTGTAAACCTGGAAACTTCTTCATAGGTAGGTAGAGTATTTTCTTCATCAGAAGAGGATTATTCATATGAAGAGTTATAATATTTAGTATCATTTGAATTTAAAGAAATATTGGTCAATGATTTAGCATTGTGTACCTTAGCCATAAAGCAATGATTGTTAATAGGTAATCTGGATATAAGACCAAGATTCTTCTATCCAGAAGATTCATAATCAGATGATTCATTTGAACATTCACCACCACTGGCACTCCAAGTATCATTAGCTTTCAGAACATTCTTAGCTTTATCTTTATAATACCTCTTCCTATTCCTTTCATAATGCCTCTCTTTTCTTTCTTTCTTCTTGAGCATAGGGAAATCAGGTCGTATATATCCACTTCTCTTACATTGAGAGAATGTACCTTCTGAATCTTTCTTATCCTTCCTTTCCTTCTTTTTATACTTGGATTGGAAATTTCTTTGACCAGCTATCTTTTTCGTTCTTCGAGCAATATTTGCTAACTCATTTTCTGAGACACCACTCTCACTAGATTCAGATTGGATAGTAACCTTCTTAGACTTAGATCTAGCTACTCTCTCATGAGTCTTTGCTTTCATGTGATTAGAAGTGGTTGTAAAAGAAACTCCTCCATTCACATTCTTCTTCTTGATGTTGTTATCATCTCTCTTCATTCTCATTTGAAGCTGAAGAAGAGTTCCAAATAATTCATCAAGAGTAATCTGAGAAACATTCCTATTCTTATCAATAGCAGTTCTCTTGGACTCCGACTCATTGGGCATAATATTTATAATTTTGTCCACAAGAGCATTATCATACAGACCTTTATTACCCATAGATTGTAAACTATTCACGGTAGTCATAAATCTTTGTTGCACTTTGCATATGGGTTCTCCATAAGGAAAATTGAAACCATGATACTCAGTCCTCAACATAGCTCTCCTAGTCTCAATCACTTTAGATGTACCAAAGTGAGTAACTTAAAGTTTCTTCTAGATACAGTTAGCTATTTCACAAGAAGAAATTTGTCTATATATATTCCTAGTCATTGAACATAGTAGAGTATTGTGTACCTTATAATTCAATTGATAATCATGCATCTCTTGATTTGTAAAGGTACTCACTTCCTTGTCTGGAATTTGATATCCACCAGTAAGCATAACAAAATTTTCAACACCAGTGTTGATAATGAAAGTATTCATCCTATCTCTCCAATAATCATAGTCATTACCATCAAAAATTGGTGGTCCTGTAGGATTCAGGTTGTCTATAGATCCAACGTTTAAACCTTCCATCCTTAAAATAATCCTTGGCACCCAAATCTTGTTAGAAACAAGAGTTTGTAATGAAAGCAAATATATGAATTCGAAAAATAATATGACTCTAGAAAATTGACTCTTGATATTATATGTAACAAAAAATAGAAATTTAGTGGATGTAAGCAAAAGATGAATCCAACCATTATGAGTCTGAAAAATTGAATGCAAAAATATATTTCGTGAAAGAATGAGAAAACAATTTCTTCTAAATTTAATCGTGAGATTAAATCAAATTGAACTACCCCTTGGGTATGAATTTGAGTTAACCTCCACTAATACCAATTGTAGGATCAAAATAACGATGTAGATGCTCAATATATAAGAGGGGGGTGAATAGTACACTTTCAAAATTCCCTTAAACAAGGAAAAATCTAATTTTAACAAAGTTAAACTAAAAAAATTCACAACACCTCTAACAGCAATTGTAGGATTTGTATAGGGTATGAAGTTACATACTTCAAGTTCTATACAATTGGTTAAATCTGGAAAGCGGTTCCGAAAGACAGGTTCTGGAAATATGATTCCAGAAAACATAAACTTAACCAAAGTTTGAAATATGATATTCTACCTTAAAGCATATAGAATCTAATTGAATCAAAGTACAAGTGTAAGGAAATATAAGAAGATTATACTTTTCTTACAATACAAAATACTGCGGAAAAAACAAGTAGTAAAACTACAGGTAACAAGAAATAAGTCTTTTAACCTAAAGAGAAGGGTATACAACAACCTTGGATAAATGTCCCATGATTTATACTTTTAAGCCGGTCTGTCTTACCCACACTAGGTTAAGCCCTCGATACAAAGATCGGAGTCTTTGTCTTTCTATCCTCACAAGCTCTCATCAATAAGGTAGTTGGAACCTCTGTCTTCCTCAGTAAGGAAACCCTCAACTTCAAGGTGTTGGAAACTTTGTCTTCCTTTCCACGAAATCCCTCGAATGTAATCACCAACATTCGGAGTCGTACGAAGCTATCTGCACATGGAAAAGTTTGAACAAGTCATTCAAACTTTATGCATGAATCATGAGAGTTAATAAGAGACTCTCTCTCTAGAAATCACTTCAACAACATATAATAACATGTTGTCAAAGTTTTCGAAGACCAGTATAGAGCTTTTCAAATGTGATCCTATTTATAGGCAAAATTTCAAAAGTCGGCTCCTCCTCTAACAGTTATATTTTCCTCAAAATTCAGAGGGACATGTACATGTGTAACTCAACCAACGGTTAGTTAGAAATATAATAGATGACATCATATTATAACAAAACATGTGTAAACATAATCAAAACTGATGTTCGGAATGTAAGAAAATAAATGTTCAAAGTCTAACCAGAATGGAATTCGGAGTCTATAATAAAAGTATATTCAGATTCGGTTTTATAGGAATTCAGATTTTGAAATTTGTAGAAGTCTGGAGTCTGAATTTCTAAAAAAATTTGGAGTCTGGTTTCACCAGAGTTAAGAATCAGAACTTATAGAGTTCGGAGTCGGACTTGTAGAAGTTCAAAGTCGAACTAGTTAAAAGTTTGAAGTCGAAATCATAAAATTTCAGAGTCGAACTAGTAAAATTTTGGATTCGAACTCATAAAAGTTCGGAGTCGAAATCATAAATTTTCGGGGTCAAACAAGTAAAATTTCGGAGTTGAAAAAGTAAAAGTTTGGAGTCGATCTAGTAAAAGTTCGGAGTCGAACTAGTAAAAGTTTGGATTCAAACTAGTAAAAGTTTAGAGTCCAGAATTCGGAGTGGAACTTTATTAGAGTTCGTATCCATAATTCGGAGTGGAACATTATTAGAGTTCATTTTCAGATTTCGGATCCTAAAACAGAATGCTTCATATCTAATCATTATATGATTCTGAGGTTTTGATATGAATATTGAAATGTGTAAGGAAATCTAGGTTAGGGTAAATAACCATAAGGAAGGAAATTTTCCTTGTACATGTAAAATTTATATTTTCTTAAGTATAAGGTGTTTGTGATTTTCAAATCAAGAAGAAATGAAAAAGTCATAAGGAAAACCTTATTGACTCAACATCCTTTGGATGTCCTCAGAAGTTCGGTGACAAAGTACATGGTGATGTTCTCCCATTTCCACTCTGGTATGGGCAATGGTTGCATCATCTCTTTAGACTTCTGCCATTCTGCCTTCACTTGCTGGAACCCAAGGCACTTTGATGTATATTCAGCGATCTCCTTCTTAATATTATCCCACCAAATGTTTTCTGGGAGATCTCGATACATCTTTGTGCTCCCTGGTTGAATAGAGAAATTTGAACTATGTGCATCATCTAAAAGTTCATTCTTCAGCTCCGGACATTATAGAACACATATTCTTTTCCAAAATCGCACAATTCCTTCTTCATTATCATTAATCTCAGAGGATTTCCCTTTTTCGATAGCTTCCACTTTTTCTTGATTTCCCACATCATTCTTTTGAGCATCTTTTAACCTTTCCAAAAGAGACGGTTGAGCAATAATTTTTGAAAGGATTGATGATGTCCCCTTATTTATGATTCCCATTTCAATCATCATCAAGTCTAAGAAAATAGGATCCTTCTCAATTCCCATTATTGATAGAATCGTTGGGTCCTTTCTACTTAGGGCATCTTCCACATTGTTCGCTTTCCCAGGGTGGTAATGTATTGAACAATCATAATCCTTGATCACCTCTATCCATCTTCTCTGGCGCATATTAATCTCTTTCTATGTGAATATATATTTATGACACTTGTGGTTAGTATATATCTCACATTTCTCCCCATAGAGATAATGTCCCCATATTTTCAAGGCAAATATCACATCCACCAACTCCAGGTCATGCATTGGATAGTTTCATTCATGGATTTTCAATTGCCTTGTGGCATAGGATATCACTTTATCATACTGTATTAGCACACAACCTAATCCCTTCTTTGAAACCTCACTGATTACCACAAAAAGTTCCCCACTAGTGGGTAAAGTGAGCACGGTCCCAGTGAGAAGCCTCCATTTCACCTCCTTAAATCTTCCTTCGCATACATAACTCTAATAAAATTTTACTCCCTTTCGAGTTAGCTTGGTAAGAGGGTTGTAAAATCATGAGAAATTTCTCACAAATCGTCGATAATATCCAGCTAACCCCAAGAATCTACGGATATCCATTACCGATGTTGGCCTCAGCCATCTCTCAATTGCATCTGTTTTCATAGGGATCCACATATATCCCATTTCTTGTGATGATATGGGCCAAGAATGAGACTTCCTTCTTCCAGAACACACACTTGTTGTACTTTGCATAAAGCTTATCCTTGCACAAAGTCTCCAATACAGTTCTTAAATGCTCCTCATGATCCTCCTTGGTTTTGGAGTATATTATAATATCATCTATAAAGACTACCAAAAATTGTCTAAGTAATCTCTAATTACTCGATTCATCAAGTCCATGAATAATTATGGGGCATTGGTGAGTCCGAAAGGCATTACTATGAATTCATAGTGCCCGTTTCTTGTACGAAAATCAGTATTGGGGACAACTTCATTCTTCACCCTTCCTTGATAATATCCCAACCGAAGATCAACCTTGGTGAAGTATTGTACTCCAAGAAGAAGATCGAACAAGTCATCGACCCATGTTAGAGGATACTTTTTCTTTATCGTGATTTTTTTAAGTTCACGGTAATTGATGCAAAGTCTCCTTGACCCATCCTTCTTCTTCACGGAGAGGACGAGTACACCCCATGGTGAAGCACTTGGGCGTATAAACACATTATCCAGATTCTCTTGTACTTGTTTCTTCACCTCATCAAGCTCAACAACAACCATTCTATATGGAGTCTTGGATATTGGTAGTGACCCAGGTATAAGTTCAATTGGTAATTCAATGTCTCTTCTAGGAGGGAGACCAGGCAGTTCCTTGGGAAACACTTCAGCGAATTCCCTCACAATAGGCATTTTTTCATGGATGGTTTCTTCCTTGGAATCAATCATCTGAGCCAGATACACATGCTCATAAGGCAATAATATCCATGCCTTAGATGAGGGAGCTAAAGGAGATTCATCTTCCTCCTTACACTTGTAAAGAATCGGGGGTCGATTCTCCATATGGAGTGTGATTTCCCTCTCCTGACAATTTATGTTGGCTCTATATAAGGAAACCCATTCCAATCCAAGAATTTCATCAAATTCTACCAGAGGGAGTATGAAGAGGTTCTCTGGGAAATTCAATCCACATATTATGACAGGGGAGGAGTTATATTCATGGGATGCAATGATTTCCCCATTTTGCGTACTCACCAACATCTTCACTTCCATGATTTGAGGTGGTGCTGGGATTCTTGTAATAAGCATTCGAGATATAAAAGAATGCATAGAACCGAAATAAAAAAGAATATTCACTATTATTGAATGAATAACTCACGTACCCGTCCCACATCGTTGTCAGGGTTCACTTTGGCAGAAGTGATGGAAAAAGATCTTCCTTGATACATTGTAGGTTGTTGGTTGCCTCTGAAAACCATTGTATTAGGGCACTAATTTGAAAGATGCCCTGGTTCATTGCATTTTTATCAATGAACAACGCGTTGTGGTTTGAACAGAGCGGTCCTCTCCTCTGTCACAACTGCGGGTCTTTCTTCCCAATAGTTAACAACTAGGTTCCTTTCTCTTCCACACCAAAAGCATTTCCCTGTCCCCTTGAGGCAATTTCCAGGGTGCTTCTTTCCTCACTTTTGGAAAGTGGGGTGCTGGATCTTCTTAGCATTGTTGTATTTATCCATTGGACCACTAGCATTGAATTCCACCTTACGCTTCTTGTCCCCATGATACCTATGTGATTCCCAAATCTCTATTTCGACCTTGGGGGCACATTAGACAATTTCCTCATAGCTATCGAAGTCACAGATTGATAATGATTTCCGAAGGCTAGGTTTCAGCCCACCAAAGAAGCGGTCAACCTTGCATTCGGGGGTAACGAAAAAGCCAGAAGTGTATCATGCAACACTTGTGATGTTTTCCTCGTACGCTCCAATAGATTCTTCTTCTTTTTTCTTGAGGTAAAGAAAGTCCCTTTACATCTTAAGCCGGAGGGTGTGAGGAAAATATTTATCAAAAAACATCTTCTGGAAATCCTTCCATTCCAATGCCTCGATCTCCTCCTCAGGCATTGTATTTTTGATCACTGTCCACCATTGATCAGCTTCACCCTCCATATGATAAGATGCTTGGAGAGCCTTCTCTAGTTCAGAACATTGAAGGATGGTGAAGATCTTTTCAATGGATTTGATCTATTGTTCAACGATCATGGGATCATATGATCCACTAAAATTAGGAGGTCTTTGTCTCATGAAACTCTCGATAGCGACTTGTTCCTTCTTAGGGGGGTTTGGACGTTCCTCTTAACCCCTGTTTCTATTCAAATCTTGAGTTAGCTGAGAGAGAAGCATAGAAAAGTTCGCGATTCCCGCTCCCATTGGATTGGGCATCTCATTAGTACAATCATCACACTGATCTTCACATCGGTTGTTAGTCTGAGTCCTCCTATTACCATCCATTGGATAGAATAAAAGTAATGTTAGGTGGGTAACACATAAAGGTTAATCCAAAGAAAAAAGTGGTTGACTTATAAATATTCTTTTATTTCCTTAACTCATGAGTCTATATGATTCAATCTAGGATTTTCATGATCTACTTTCTAACATATATTCTTCGGGGAATTTTTTTCATTCCCTAAATAAGGGTTCATACTAAGCTTGTGTATTTATCAAAACATATCCCATGGGAGTGTTTTATACAAGATTGTAGAAAGGCTCGTTGTCATGCACCAGTTCCCGTTTGAGTCTAGCTCAAAGCGGTGTTTTCGGGTTTTACCCCTAGGATACATCTGTTCCAGAGCCGCCTCTACCTGCTCGTATCCGGAAAGGGATGTATATATTTTATAAACCACTTAATCAGTACTTACCAAAATTTAGTGATGTTTTTATTATACATAGTCTTTTCTCTATGGCTTTACTAGGGTTTTCTAATCCTAATCACAAAAATAACTAAACCTATCCTCTAATACCAACTATGACAACCCTACTTTTATTACAATCTTAAACATGATTTATTTCATACACTATTCACTTGATAAAACATGGATGATCGAGAGGTCTAGTGTCTTTAGGGTGTAGGATCATTACATAACAACTTAAAACATGAAATACAAAATCTTTATTGAAATCTTCCTTTACATGACTACTACATTCCCTCGTACTTAGCATTGCATGGGATAACCTAAGGACATTCATAAGAAAAGGGGTGAGCTATAAAGCCTAGTAAGGGAATAAACATGGAATACATGAGGAGTACAATACATTTTAGACAATAGACATATCAATAGAGCACAAGAAAAACATTAACATAAAGGCATGATAAACCATGATAATCATAACATGGAAATGTGGCAACAACAATTAACATGGAATTAACATGAGACAAGGCTCATTGCACATGGAGAATGAGTAAATCCTAATTGCACATGAAGAAAGAGTAAACCCTCAGTTCAATTGAATTTTCATGAGTCAACACTCATTGCACATGACGTATCATGATATTATACTTTACCCAATGAATTGAGGCGTTATAAGGGCGCTCCCTTCTTAAACATTTCATTTCATGCATAAGTGTGCCACATGGATCATAAAAAATGGATTAATAAGACATAATCATTTATTCCACAGCATGGAATGTGGAATGAAACTTTATAATAAATAAGTAAATGTGCATGAAGGTGAATACCCTTGATGGAGAAATGGGCATCATATTCACCACACAATGGCGTTGGCTTAGCAAATCGGTGCAATTTCGACAGCGTAACGACGTGATATAAGAATTCATAAAAATGGTTGATGAGAGAGAAACGTGGTGTCTCGTTATATCTACATGAGATGGATAGTAAGGGGGGTCATATAGATACATGTATGAAAAATTGTAATGGAATTTAGATTCATGATATAAATGTATTGCTTGAATATAAATGAGAAGAGAGAAGTTCCTTTCGGAATTTTGGCATAGTAACGAGTGTACATGGGATACATTTAATGAGAGAGAAAGGGGTATCCCATCATTAAAAAAATAATATGGAAGTATGGGGGAGGTTTGAAACCATACCCCAGCATTTAAAATTGAAATTAAAAGGGCATAACAATATTAATAAAATTGGAAAAAAAAGTTAATTGAAGGAAAACCCATAATTGGGAAGTGTGCTTCCATAGGCTTGAGAGAGGCTTGAGATATTCTTCTAGGGATCTTGGGGCACCTTGGGAGGGTTCTATACAGAGTAGGGAAGAGGTTGGACAAACTCCAAAGGCTTTGAGTGAGGAGGAAGTGAGATATTGGGTGGGTTTATATAAGAAAGGTGAATGAATTCTTTATTATTTAGGTTTGGGACCCCTTACATTAAGCTAATCCAATCCAAAAATCAACTCATGGTTTTTGCCCATGGTTTTTGGAAAAGGGAAGAAGAAATCAATTTTTTTTAAGCCCAATGTACTAACTTCTTAAAATAATGGGGTTTCTTATGTGGAGGTGAGTCACACTCCCATGAAAAATAATTTAAAAAGACAAGATGTTTAATAGGTCTTAAGGGGTCCATTAATGCTTTGTAAAATAAATCGAAGAATCACAAAATCACAATATTTTAATGGTAAAACATATATTGTCCAAACATAAAGCTTATAGTATTTTATGTTATCACTATTGGGTCATTTTGATGTCATAAAACACATTATATATTTAAACGGTATTTAATTTTTACAAAAAAATTTGACTACTTCAGAAAATTATGAAAAATTCCCCATTGGATAATTTCAACGTCTTGATTCCAGAAATAACATGTATTTTATCTAAATACTTTTATAAATATGTTAATTTTAACTTTTAAAATTAAAATCGACATTTATCCAAAATTCACAGGTTTTTACAAAAAATGGCATTCAAACCTTAATAAAAATTAAAATTGCATTCATAAAATTATAAGATCATTTATATTTAATAAAAATTAATTTAAGGATAATAATTATATTTTATTAAAAAAAATTAATTTAAAAATCCCTTAATTTAATAAAATATAAGTCTTAATTAAAAACACTATTTGTACATTAAAAACTATTTACAATGTACCAATAATGACAAGAAAGTATATTCATTATTATATACAAAAAAATAATATACATGAACATAGTATTAGATATTTGTTACATAAACCCTTAAAATAGCCGCATAAGACCTAAGGGGAAGATCTGCGATGGTGACAGACTCTTGGGGTTTCACAGATAACATCGCTCGAGTGGTAATCTCTATCAACATCCACTTTTACCGTAGATAGTCCTGTTCGAGCTTGACATGATGAATCTCAGCTTGGGCATGGTCAAGGGTGAAGCCTAAGGATTCCACCTCTTTTCCAAGCTCCGACAAATGGGCTTCGTATGGTGCAATTCTACTGGATGAGTCCATCGCTTCCTTGGTCTGAGTAAATTGGGTTTGTTAAATCCTTATATTTATACTAATCATTTGATCACTATTCAACGGCTATAAAAGTAAAGATCGCAATTCTTAACATAAATCAAATATGTTGACATTTTATTTAAACATTTTACATAAAGAGACATTTTATTAGTTCAAGAGGGATTTCCATTAATGAATCTTTGGGTCGTTACATAATGTATCTTGGGAGCAGATGAATAAACATGACACAAGGGTCATTTTATTTAATATATAAGCCATGAGATAAATTGGGTAATAATTATTTTGTTCCATTTGGCCTAAATTGCCAATTTCAAGAGCTTCACCCAAGGGGTGACCATATAATATATGTGAAGGCTCTAAACCATTATATATGGTTCAATTCATATGTATCAAGGCACTAATTCTAATTAGACACGAATAACCAACAGAATTGAGATTATTAGTGAAGGATGACATATTGAGCGATGGAATAAAATTTAAAATGGCAGAAAATGTAACGTCCTAGATTTTTTCCATGTATTATTTTAATTTCATATGGGAATTAATTAGAGACCATGCTCTAAGACGGCATGCAGTTCCGAGGCTCGGTGTGCCCTGAACAAATGTTTGAATTTAATTTAATAACTAAATTACGCACGCGAGCGGTTTTCCTAAAAAATTGGTATTACTCTCGAATGGGTGCTCGGATAAGAAATATGGGGGCACTATTGCATTAAAAACAGTGATTTTACCTTAGGCGAGTCATAACTTAGGCTGGTGCAGGTCGTTGGTGAAATCGGGTTTTTGGATGTAACTGTAATAAAATATTTTATTAAAATATTTTATTTCAAATCATTGTTGCAACGAAATATCTTATTCTTTTAAATATAGATTTCACAGGGAGGGTCAGGGTTAAAATTCTCATAACTCTGATTTCCTCTAGAGAGCTTTGGAGAAGACCTCCTAACGCGGCAATGTCGTTCTTGACGATTTTTGCCGGTGACAACGACGTGGCGACCAGATCTTCACCAATAAACGTCGCGGGTCAAGGTAGGATGTTTTTTTTTGATTTACTTCCTCATTTTTTATTTCCACGACGAACACAGAAAAATCCACGGACAAATTATCACGCGGAATGATCGTTCTTGCCGGGCGAGTTTTTTCAAGGATTTTTGAGGTTTTGATTCTTGAGGTTGTTTTGGTTTTGATCTAACGACGACGAACCCGGATCGTCATGAAAAATGATCGAGGTTTGTCCTTCCTGTTTGATTTTTGTGATTCTTTCCTCGTGTTCTTCGTGCGCGTTCCTTGGTCTTCGCGGGATAAGGAACAATGATCGATTACACCTCCGATCTATGGCGTAATGATCCGAGATTATAGATCTGACACCGAAACGAACCAGTGGAGCTGCGATTGTGACAACATTGGACGGATCTAAGCGATTTGGGAAAAATTTCTCTTCAAGAATATATACATCAGAAGATCATATATTGTTCGTCGAGAAGATCGAAGGCCCAAAACCCACGGATTTGGCTTCACGACATCGAGGCGACCCTTGATCTTTAGTTTCACGGCAAACGTACCAGAGAAACGTGATCCGGAAGATCGGCCGAAGCGCAAGGAGGAAGACGACATTTATAGAAATTTCCTGACTACACGACGTGTAGTATGGCCAACACGGTGTGTTTTCATCGGTGGGATGACCAGGCGTGTAATTAGAGAGTACACGGACATGGGAAGGGTACACGGCCAAGGACATGCCATGTATACCCCTCCCCGGCCAGACCCGGCCAGATACACGGGATACCCCGTGTACTGGTACACGGGCAGGTGACACTGACACAGACAGAGGCTGTGTACAGGCACATGTCCAGCGTACACGGAGCGAGCCCCAGGTACTCGGACACGACGTGGGATTCTTCTACACACTGTATAGTTACCTTCTATCCGACAAGTTGAATGACATGATCCATTTACATGGGTAGTACTCAGAGTCAAGGAACACTGCGTGTGATCCTTCTATATGTCATGTAGTCTTGTTTTACACAGACTAGATAGATGACATGGGTCGTTTACACGGGCAGTACCCGGGGTCAAGGAACACGGCGTATAACCATACTACACGCCGTGTAACCAATATTACATGGAATGAACCACTTGTCTTCTGTGACTTGGACTAGTTTTCTTAGGGTTCGTACCCTTGGTCTTTTCTCTGAAGGTTTTGGTATCATTTCCTTTATACAAAAGTATGATCCCTTCAGCAAGAATTCCTGAATAGAGCTGTTGGAATCCTCTCTATGAGACTAAGAGTCAGATCCTCTATTCATTCCTAGAACCCTAGGTACTGTTCTGGGTATTGACATGACCAACTTTACCTGGGCATCGATCCTCTGTTTATCGGATTAGATTAGACTGAGTTTTCGAAATCACCTTGTGATTTGGTTGTGATCCTCATCTGAGCATCATGTTCTCAAGGTACTTGTTGAGTGTGTCCTACTGGAATGAGTACTTCGTATTTCTCTCATCAGGCCTAGGATTTTGTTCTCCTTGTTACGTTCTTAGTGGAATCTTCGAGCTGTATCTTAGTGGTGGTATTCACGATAGTCGATCATGCATGAGAATATCTGGATATTTCTTGTTATATGTTTTGTAGAAATATACTATGTAGATGTGACTGTACCTTTATTTTGTGGTATCTCCATTATTGTATTCCTTTTTGGTTTCTGGGTGTCCTACTAGGTACTGTTATACTCACCCATGCACGGGATTTTCCCGCATGTGTCGTGTCTTGTGCAGACGAGCGAGCCTATGAATGGATTCTAGGTAGACCAGGACCGGATGGTACTCAGTGAGATCAAAAAGGATGAGGTGTGTCCCTACGGCTACAGACTCCAGTACCCGCACCTTTCCTTACAGGTTGGACTTTTTTACGGACTCTCTTTTTAGTGGGATTGTACTTTTGGCCCAGGGTTTTACACATTCTGTACTTTACATTCTTGTCCTACTCTGTTGGTTGGGATTTTTAATGTATGCATGTATTTCCATTTTTTATTTGAGATTTTACTTTTCAGCTTTGTGGGCTTGGAGATGTGTGTGCGTGTGTACATGTTTATAGGAAATGCCTCCAATGTTAGTGATATGCCTACTCGGTGCTCGTCAGCAGCCCCTGGCCTATTGGAGGCGGGCTTGGGGAGATGCGGCTCGGGCCCCACTGGGATGGGTCATGAAAGAGTGGTATCAGAGGTGGTCGGTTCTACTTTAGGACTTAGAGTTTGTGAGTTGGTTTGGGGAATCAGTGTTATGTGTTTCGAATTCATCTTTCATTCCAGGGACCCCAGTGTTGGTGCGTGCGGCCAACTAATCCATACACCAGGACTCTCATAACAATCTTTTCGACTCAGAATAAGAGAACACTAGTTGTAGGGGGAAAATAATGGTGCATGAATCATGTAGGAATGAGTTGTGGTTTCCATGTCCTTCTTTAGTCAACTCTCAAGATATAATCACTGACTGAGATACACTTTATTTCTTTAATAGGATGCCTCTATGATGCACACCTGCTAGGATCCAGCAGCTCGATCACGAGGATGACCCCATCAGTGATAAATCTTTGATACAGGGACCAGATCCCCTAGTTTTACCATCGGGTGGTCTGCCAGTTATCCCGCCACCTGTGGAGCAGTGTTTAGGGCCTGCTATACCATTGGAGGTGGAGCGCAGGTTGAGTGCACTCCAAGAGTTTCATAGACAGAGACCCCTCAGGTTTTGAGGCGAGCCTGACCCACAGGCAGGAGAGGACTGTCTTGAGGCAGTGGCTAGAGTCTTCCGTTTGGTTAGGACACCAGCAGACCTGATGGTGATCTTGGCAGCGAGCCTTCTGCAAGGCTCGGCAGGATGATGGTGGAGTTTGGTTATCCAGACTCATGACGAGGTGACACTTGATTGGTCGGAGTTTGAGCATCTCTTCAGAGAGGAATTTTCACCGGTTAACGTGAGAGTAGTACGTATACAGGAGATTTGTCAACTCATGTAGGTAACCATGACGGTGGCTAACTACTCATCGAGGTTTACCAACCACGCGCGGTACTCGATGGATATGGTCAGAGATCAGTACTTAAGAGCTCGGAATTTTGAGCGGGGCTTGCGCAGAGATATCTGAGCTAGCATCATCCCTATAAACATTCCTACCTATACTGGAGTGCTCGAGCGGGTTTTGGTGGTCGAGAGCTTCTTGGAAGAGCAGAGACAGTCGACATTTGTCAGTAGTGGGTGAGCTAGAGGAGAGACCTCGGAAACAGCGATCCGACGTCAGGGACCCAGGCATGGTAGACGTTTTCAATGTAGATCCCATGACAGGGGATCTGCCGTACTAGGTTCAGAGGGCGCATCTCGACTGCCTCGAGGGAGGCGATGCTACCCATGTGATGGTAGGGGACATCTTGCTCAAGATTGTCCGAACCGCCGTACAACTGACACGGGAGCAGTGGATGGACCACCGAGGCATATACAATGTGTGGAGCAGATAGATCCACAGGGCGACAGATGTGGTAGGGGAGCTGGGAGAGTAGCTAGAGGTGGTTGGTGTTTTGACCTTTTACCACCACCACCACCACCACCTATAGGTCCACCCCAAGCTCAGGGAGCTGGTGGAAAAAGGTAGGGATAGCTGCAGGAAGCATAAGATTATGACCCAGGTACTCTTGGAATGATTAGAGGTACTATCTGTGTCTTTTATACTTTGGTTGTCGTATAGATAAAAACAGGTGCTAGTCATTCCTTTCTGGCTTCTTATCTTGTTCGAGGCCTTGAGATTCTATTTAAGTCGTTGACTGGACCCTTACGCTTAGAAGAACCGACTAGAGAAGATTCAGAGATCACACACCTCTGTAGACAGTGGGACCTAACCCTTGGAGGTGAGAGTTTCGGTTGGAACCTCTTGGTGGTAGCGTCGAGGCCTTACGATGTCATTCTTGGTATGGATTGGCTATCAACAATTCATGCCCTGATCAATTTTTTTAGGCGAAGGGTGTGGTGTGTCCGCAGTGACTGATGAATGTTCTATTTTTTCGGAGAAAGAGAGACCCAGGCAGCGCAGGATAGACTCGTACATAGGAAGGTACAACCGATTTCACATCTGTTGGCTAGCCTAGCCCCTGGCACAGCAGATGCTACGAGTTTCCAGTTTCCATTGGTAGTGGATGAGTATGAGGACGTCTTTCTGAAGGATGTCCTCAGACTACCTCCGCATTGGGAGATAGATTTCTGCATTGAGTTGTAACCTGGGACGACACCTATATTAGAATCAGCATATCAGATGGCTCTTGTAGAGCTTCGTGATCTGAGGTTGTAGCTGGACAACTTCCAGAAGAAGGGCTTTGTGAGACCCAGTGTTTCACCCTGGGTGGCCCCAGTACTGTTTTCCAAGAAAGAAGATGGGAGCTTGAGGCGATGTGTGGATTACCAGTGCCTGAATCTCGTGACCGTGAATAACTGGTGTCTACTACCGATGATCGATGACCTCTTCGACCAGTTGAGAGGGGCATGATGGTTCTCAAAGGTTTATCTACGATCAGGATATCATCAGTTGCGACTACGGGATGAGGATATACCGAAGACGACTTTCAGATGTCTTTACGGTCACAATGAGTACATGGTGATGCCATTCGGCGCGATGAACTCCTCGACAGTGTTCATGAGACTCATGAACCTGATCTTTCATCCCTATCTAGACTGGTTTTTAGTGGTCTTCATCGACGATATCCTTGTGTACTCTACGTCTGAGGAGGAGCACGCGAGACACCTGAGGATGCTTCGGGACACACTCTGAGAGCACCAGTTGTATGGGAAACTCTTGAAGTGTTAGTTCTGGTTACATGAGGCCTACTTTATGGGACACATTATCTTGGCAGATGGTATAGCAGTTGACCCAGCCAAGGTGGAGGCAGTGCTAGCATGGGAACCACCCCAGAGCGTGATGGAGGTGCGGAGGTTGCTTGGGTCGGCAGGCTAATATCGGAGATTCATTCTTGATTACTCCAAGATTTCAGCACCCAAGACAGCTCTGTCCTGAAAGGGCTGCCTTTGGTGTGGACCGAGAGATTGCAGCAGGCTTTCCAGTAGTTGAGATAATGTCAGACGAGTGCCTGGATCTTGAGATTACCGGAAGAAGGGTGTCAATTACGTAGTGTTCTGCGACACATCAGGAACCGGGCTTGGTTGTGTCATGATGTAGAGGCAAGTGGGGATTGCCTATGGCTCACGTCAGCTGAGGCCACATGAGAAGAACTACGTGGCCCATGATCTTGAGTTGGCAGCGGTAGTCTTCACGTAGAAGATGTGGTGGAACTACCTGATGGGCGAGCGGTTTACCGTCTACTCTAATCACAATAGTCTCAAATATATATCTTTTCTCAGAAGGATCTGAATTTGAGATAGAGGGGATGGATTGATTTCCTCTTGGATTACGAATTTTAGATCGTTTACACACCTAGGAAGGGGAAATTTGTAGCAGATGCTCTTAGTAAGAAATCTAGTTTGAAGTTTCTAGATGAGGCAACAAGGCACATGGCCTGTTTACAGTTATCCTTCATGGATAGAGATGAGGGAGATTACCTTCAGTCAATTGTTTTTACCCCTCCACTCTTACTGTGGGTCAGGGAAGCACAACTCGTGGATGCTAGCTGTTAGATTCTATGTGCTCAGATATCCACAGGTGATGCTGATGATGGATATTTCGACGGTGGGGAGCACATTGTTCTTTTCAGAGGGCATACTATCGTACCAGTGACTTTGTGGGAGGAGGTTCTGAGGGAGTTCCATACATCTCCTTTAGCAGTGCATCCAAGCATGTAAAAGATGTACGAGGACCTCTGACATCAGTTCTAGTGGCCAGGAATGAAGAAGAGTGTGGCAGAGTTTGTTTCTTGGTGCCATACTTGTCAACAAGTAAAGGCTGAGCACCAAGTGCCAGCAGGTTTGACTCAGCCCCTTGAGGTTCCATAGTGTAAGTGGGATGGGATATCCATGGACTTCGTGACGGTTTTACCACATACGTCCAAGGAAAACGGTGCCATCTGGGTGATCATGGATCAACAAACCAAGTTGGCCCACTTCCTAACCATATGAGAGCAGAGTTCAATAGATATCTTGGGACACCTCTACATGCAGGAGAGAGTTCGAATTCATGGAGGCCATCCAGGATCATTTTAGATCGTGTTGCTCATTTCACATCCTGGTTGTGGAAGGGATTACAAGAAGAATTTGGGACTCAGTTACGCTTGAGAACGGTGTTTCATCCCTAGACTGATGGTCAGATAGAGCGGACCATCCAGGTCCTGGAGGATATGCTTCGAGCTTGCATACTTGACTTCAGTCATACATGGGAGTATCACCTGCCACTGGTGGAATTTTCTTATAATAATAGTTATAATTCAACTATTGTTATGGCACCATTTGTGGCTCTATACGGGCAACCCTACAGGTCACCACTTTTCTTGTATGACCTAGGAGAGTTAGCACTCATGGGCCCAGAGATGGTGAGAGCTACTTCAGAGAAGGTTCAGGTCATCAAGGAGAAGATGAAGACAGCACAGATTTAGAAAAATTCTTATGCCGACAGGTGGAAGAGGCCGTTGGAGTTCTTGGAAGAGGACCATGTATTCCTTCGGGTCTCACCTCGACAAGTATTGTGGAGATTTGGCCAAGGTGGCAAGCTATCTCTGAGGTTTGTTGGCCTTTTTCTGATTATGAGTAGAGTTGGTGAGGTGGCATATCTCTTGGATCTACCTCCTCAGATGGACCAGGTACACAACATCTTCCATGTGTCGCAGCTAGAGTGGTACGTGCATAATCAATCACACGTTATCAACTTGGGCGAGTTGGACATCAATGATGGAGAGACCTTTGCAGAGTACCTAGTGCAGATCGAGGATCTAAAGGACAATATCATTCGTGGGTGAGATATTCCCTTGGTGTGTGTCTAGTGGTAGCACGAGAATCTCCACAAGAGCATGTGGGAGCGGGAGGCTCAGATTCGCGTGCAGTACCCACATGTTTTTTTGAGTAACCCTTGGTTTATATTTTCGGGGACCTAAAAGCCCTAAGGTGGGTGTGATGTAATTTACAATATTTTTTCCATGTATTATTTTAATTTTATATTGGAATTAATTCGAGATGAGGCTCTAAAACGGCGTGCAGTTCCCATGCCTGGTGAGCCCGGAATAAATGCTCGAATTTAATTTAATAATTAAATTACGTGTGCATGCGGTTTTCCTGAAAAAGTGGAATAACTCCCAAACTGGTGCTCGGATCTGAAATTTGAGGGAACCATTGCATTTAGAACATTTATTTTACGTTAGGCGAGGCCTAACATCGGCCAGCGCAGGTTGCTGGTGAAATCGGGTTTTTGGACGTAACCGTATGAAAATATTTAATTAAAATTTTATATTTTAAATCCTTGTTGCAATAAAATCTATTATTCTTTTAAATAGAGATTTTTCCCGGATGATCGAGTTTAAAATTCCCATAACTCTGATTTTCTCTAGAGAGCTCTGGAGAAGACCTCCTGACACGGCGATGACGTTCTTGACGATTTTCGCCGGCGGAAATGACGCGGCGACAAGATCTTTGCCAATGAATGTCGTGGGTCTAGGTAGGATGTTTTCTTTTGATTTCCATCCCCTTTTTTAATTTCCATGACGAACACGGACTAATTCACAAAAAAATTAGCTCGCGGATCAATCATTCTTGCGGGATGGGTTTTTTCGTGGATTTTTGAGGTTTTGATTCTTGAGGTTGTTATGGTTTTGATCTAACGGCGACGAACCTGAATCTTCACGAACAACGATCGAGGTTCGTCCCTCCAGTTCGATTGTTGTGATTCTTTCCTCACGTTCTTCACTGGCGTTCCTTGTTCTTCATGGGATAAGGAACAACGATCAATTATGCCTCCGATCTATGGAGTAACGATCTGAGATTATTGATCCGACACTGGAACGAACCAGTGGAGCTGCGATTGTGAAGACAGTGGATGGATCTAAGTGATTCGGGAGAAATCTCTTTTCAAGTGTATTTACATCAGAAGATCATATATTGTTCATCGACCCGATCAAAGGCCCGAAACCCATAGATTCGGCGTCAGGATGTCGAAGAAACCCTTGATCTTGAGTTTCGCGGAAAACAGACCAGAGAAGCTCGATCTGAAAGATCGGCCAAAGAGCGAGGAAGAAGACGACATTTCTAGAAATTTCCCGACTACATGCCGTGTAGTATGGGCTACACCGTGTGTATTCATCGACGGAATTACCTGGTGTGTACTCCAGGAGAACACGGACACGGGAAGGGTATATGGCCAAGGACACACCGTGTATACCCCTCTCTGGCCAGACCCGACCAGATACACAGGATTCATTGTGTACTGGTACATGGGAAGGCGACCCGGACATGGACAGAGGACATGTATAGTCACATGTCCATCCTATACGGAGCGAGCCCCAGGTGCTCGGACTCGCGTGTGATTATTATACATGCCATGTAGTTACCTTCTATCTGACAAGCCAAATGACACGGGCCGTTTACACGGGCAGTACCCAGAGTCAAGGAACACAGCGTGTGATTTTTCTACATGCCGTGTATTTGGGTTTTACACAGCTTGGACAGATGACACAGGCCAATTACATGGGCAGTACCTGAAGTCAAGGGACACAGTGTGTGATCCCTCTACACACTGTGTAGTCTTGTTTTACATAGACTGGACATATGACATGGGTCGTTTACACTGGAAGTACCCAGGGTCAAGGAACAAGGAGTGTAACCATACTAAACTCCATGTAACCAATATTACATGGCTTGAACCACTTGTCTTCTGTGACTTGGACTAGTTTCATTAGGGTTCGTACCCTTGGTCTTTTCCCTTAAGGTTCTGGTATCTTTTCTTTTATACAAGAGTATGATCCCTTCAGCAGGACTTCCTAAATAGAGTTGTTGGAATCCTCTCTATGATACTTAGAGCCGAATCCTCAATTCATTCCTAGAACCCTAGGTAGAGTTCTAGGTATAGACATGACAAAATTTACCCGGGTGCCGATCCTCTGCTTTGAGAATTACCTCAGAATGAGTTGTCGAAAGCACCCCCAGACTTGGTTGTGATCCTCATCTGAGCATCATGTTCTCAAGGTACTTGTAGAGTGTGTCCACCCGGAACTAGTACTTTGTATCTCTCTCTTCAGACCTTGGATTTTTTTCTCCTTATTACCTGATTAGTGGAATCTTTGAGCTGGATCTTAGTGGTGGTATTCACGATGGTTGATCGTGCATGAGTATATATGGATGTTTCTTGTTATATGTTCAGTAAACATTTACTATGTAGAGAGGGATGTACCTTTCTTTTCTAGTATCTCCTTTGTTGTATTTCTTTTTGGTTTTGGCGTGTCCTACTTGGTATTGTTATACTCACCCATGCACGGGCTTTGCCCGCACATGTCGTGCCTTGTGCAGACGAGCGAGCCTATGACATGATTCTAGGAAGACAAGGACCGGAAGGTACTCAGTGAGATCAGACAGGCCGAGGTGTGTCCCTACGGCTACAGACTGCAGTCCCAGCACCTTTCCCTATAGGTTGGACTTTTCTATGGACTCTCTTTTCGGTGGGATTGTACTTTTGGCCCATGGTTTTACACTTATTGTACCCTACATTCCTGTCATGCTCTGTTGGTTGGGATTTTTAGTGTATACATCCATTTCCATTTTTTAGTTGAGTTTTTACTTTTCAGCTTTGTGGTCTTGGATATGTGTGTGCGTGTGTGCAGGTTTATAGGAAATGCCTCCCATGTTAGTGATATTCCTACTCGGTTCTAGTCACCAGCCCCCGGCCTGTTGGAGGAGGGCTTGGGGAGTTACGACTCGGGCCCCACTGGGACAGGTCATGACCAAAACTCAATGGGAATTTTTTTTGACCACCTACCTTAGGTTTGTAGGTGAAGACTATCTTGATATCAACCTTAGATTCGAAGTAGGTTGGAAGAGATATGAGTTTCAAACAAATTCCCTTAAAATACGTTTAATGAGCCTACAACCAAGTACCATAATAGATGGAGACAATTAATGAGGAATGAATTTTATGTGATTTTAGCCTTAACATGGGCTATCCAATGATTTTGACGGATCGACGATCAATTTTAAGATGATAGAGGTAGAGGAGATCTAAGGTTTTGGGATTTTGAATCCTACGGGAGAAGAAACTCACTATCAACTATAGAAAAGAAAGAGTGAAAAGAAAAATTATATTTAGGAGATGATATTGAAAAATAGTATTTTTACCAAATGGAATTGGGTCCTCATAGTTAGGCACAATGTTTACAAACTGTGGAATAAATATAAGGTATGGCTCCTTCGAATATCTACAATCAGCTGCACAGTTATGCACCTAGGTCTTCATGGTTTTATACTAACCATGTCGATATGTAGGTGACTCTTTCTATAGTCACTTGGTTTAGACAAATTTTTCATCTTTGATCTCAGATTTTCAACTAACAATTTGGGCATACCTATAACCCACTTTTCTGGAACTACAGGCTCAAAACAAGACTTGGACGCTCCTCAAACCTTCACTAGGCTTCAATATACCTTTACTACGATTAAAGGAATATTCCTAAAAAATGTAACAATATATACCTTTGGGAAATGTTTTGTTGTTACAACCTCCCCTCATTATAGAAACTCATCTCCTAGTTGTCTTTCTGAGGGTAAATTGGAATTATAGGCCTAGTGTTCTGGCCATTGAGAATATATATCTGCTTATGATTCCTAGGTCTCATCTAGTATGGGTTCATGCTACCATAGAACCCATATATGTGGGATGGAGCTCCCTTAGTGTGTTTTCACTCTCTGTCCAATAATACATATATGATAATCTTCTATTGAAGCATCCATATTCAATTAAACCACATTAGGATGAAAAATTTGTGACGGGGTTAGATAGTATCAGTGAAACTGAGATTCTTGAAAGGAATCTTGAATTGATAGATATATCCAAGGATATTCCAACTACTAAGACACTATTCTAATCCTCTTCAAAAAATAGAATTGGTCAACAAACCTCATTGAGATATTACCCAGCTTGTTGATACACCTGTCCCCAAAACTGAGTGAGAATCGTATGAAACCCCATTCTTCGACCTTAAATTGAAGAGTTCCTCAGTGTTTATTAGTATAAGATTTTTGTCTGTATTGAGATATCAATATACAGATTCTGATTAGCTAGGACAAATCTGTAGTATGTTTCTTGAGATGAGGCCCAAGTAATGCTACTTCCTCTATCTCTAGCCAGCATAATGGTGAGCAGAAAAAACTACCATTTAAGGATTCAATGTGTTCCATATCTATGGTATCCTAAAATATTTGTTTCATAAGAAAACTCAACCATAGGAATATGATTATCCCAAAAACCTCCAAATACAACGAAACATGTAAAAATAATTTCTTACAGAACCTGAATTATACAATTTTTATATGCATCAGTCTATGGTTGAAAGTCTATTCTCTGAAGTACCTACGTACCCAAGGCCTTACATAACATCTACTATATCTGGGAATTGAAAAGACCGTCAATTTTAGAAATTATAGAATTGAGAGCATCAGGAATATGTACCATCTGATGACATATAAGAATCCTATCTCATCAATCATGAAGTTCTATCGTAATGTTATGATGTGTGAGACCTTCATCAGATGGTAAATGAAAACCCACACTACATCATTTCCATGAGGTGGTATGGGTATACTAGTAGTGATGGACATAGAAACATCATCCCATTTCCACTCCTGAATGGATAAGTGATTAATAATCCCTATCAAACCCCAATTCTCAACATTCACCTACTGGTAGGTGGAACAAAACATAATGAATCTGGTTGTCAAATGTTTCATTCTTGGCCACCCATACATGCATCATAGATATCGATATATTTTCTTGACACTGGGGTGAATCACCAATGTTGAGGTGTGGAAATACCACATAATCTCATCTATGATATCTACTATTGCCCATAAATTCCCATTAAAAGATATTTTACAATCCTCATACACTTTCCAACCATATAATGTATCATAATTAGAGACACATTCCTGTAGGAAAAGGAATTTGGGATCCAATAATAGTCTTCAACTTACCTGTTCTAGAAGGGTATATTTCACCTCTAAGGCTGAGAAAATTTTCTAACCATGGACCTCATGAACCTCAACAAAAAATCATTGAGAATAAGGTCATCATCCTATCTTCATCACTAGATTACTAAACCACTGGATTCTGTGCCTTTCATATTAGAGAATCTACAACAGAAATTTCCCTTCCCAGGTGTACATGTGACTTTGAAATCAAATTATTACATGTACTCGAACCACCTATTTTTTCTTTGATTTAGATCCAAATATGTGAATATGGACATGAGTATTTTTTGTTCATTGTACACCACAAAATTCTATACCTATAAATAGTTCCTCTAATAGAATAATACATAAACAACATTACTGAACTTGAGATTGTGTGTTGGATAATTCCTCTCTTGATCCTTAAAATGTAGAGAACCATATACAAAGACAATCTCATAATTCATTAGAGTATCTCCAATCCTAAAACTTGAGAATCACAGTACGCGGTACAACTCTTCAATGGAGCTGGATGAATGAGTGTCGGTGCCAAATTTTGTCTCCCCTTTAACTCCTAAAATTCTTCATCACAATCTTTTTACCTTTCTAATTTCACAACCTTCCTTTTAAAGAATGCAAGTGACACATTAAGGTTTGATAAATCTAGATGAAGAATCTATAATATCTATAAATCCCAAAGAAACTATGAATATTAATGATGTTTTTGGGTTGCTCCATGAAACTATAGCTCTAAATTCTCTCGGTCAACTAAAACTCCTAACACTAAAATCAAATATCCCAGTAAGAGGACATTGTTTATCTTGAAGTGTCATTTACTAAGCATAACATAGGGATAATTCTCTCTTAGTGTATTTATCATGATTTAAAGATGAGTTTCATGGTTGTATATGTTGTTGGAATACACCAAGATATAATCAATGAAGAATACCATAAATTAATCTAGATATGGTTGGAAAACCAAATTCATAAGATCCATGAAGACTATAGGTGCGTTCGTGAGTCCTAACGGAATAACCAGGTACTTGTATAGGCATACTTATTCCTAAAAGATGTGTGAGGTAATTTGAAGTCTTGAAATGCACTTGATGATAGCTAACCACATAACTATCTTTAAAAACACCTTCCATACCATGAGATTATTAAATATGTCATCCATTCGCGGAAATACATACAAATTCTCGATGGTAAGCAGATTCAACAAATAGTAGTCAACAAAGTGACATAGGGTATTGTCTTCCTTCCTATAAAAGAGGACCTCTTAACCTAAAAGAAAAGTGTTGGTGTGTGTAAATCCTATCACCAGTAGATCATATTACAGATTCTTGATATCTAGAATCACTTTAGGTTACATATTATAAGGAGGAATGATCACACCTTCTATTGTTGAACAAGCTCAATGGAAAATTCTACCTCTTAAACAATATGCAGACCAGTGAAGTAGTCATGAAAAAAAATATCTGAAGTGCTTCACTATAGGAGGAACAATATCGGGTTGTAACCAATGTTCATCATGGAAAATACTGGAAACCTACACTATCATATTACCCATACTTTTCTAATTGGGTCCTGGTCATGTAACTTTCATATCCTATTCTCCCTTATTATTGTTTCTAATTCCCTATGGTGATATAAACACCACCCTCCATGGATAATAGTCAATACGAACACTATAAGAATCTATATAGTCCTTCTCGATGATTACATCAACTCCAGCCATATTGAGATTGTATATATTCTATACAAATAGGTAACCTCCTATCATAATGGGTTAATTATGATAGTAGCTAACATCCATTGAAGGAATACCTAATAATGTATATATTACCATAACACCTTGATATTAAACGATTCTGTGGACAGAACTCTCAATGATTGTATCTAATATAAATGATTGAGACACTCTTATATTAAGAAAATTTGACACTAAAGTGGCGGCTATTAGAATAATACCTCATATATTAGATAGTCTGGCACTCTTCTCTTATATCATAGGATTCACGACATGAAAATAGCATGTACCATGGCGTAGAGTCCCCAACTAATAGTCCTGAGTCTGATTCCTCTGCTGGTATTGAGAATCTTATGCATCGTTGCGTCTTCCCCAACCACTACCATGACCTGAACGTCATGTGGTATTCCAACTAACTTATTTTTTTATCCCTTTGACTATGATCTTCACAGAGGCGTAGGTGTAGATCCTTTATTTCTATAAATTATAGGGAATGTCTTGTAGAAGCATTGGAGATGGCCCATCCTAATATATCCTTTATATTCTGTTGGATCTGGAGGTCAATAAAACCTGATGTGCCCTAACATTATATAGTGGTAATAGATAATAAGACTCTCAATACTAGGATTCCAACTACAGATTCATCAATGAGAAACCTTAAATCGTCTCTTTCTCTCTAATAAGGAACCATTATAATCCCTAGTTGTTGATGTCTTGATACATCAGCATCCTGAAAAGTATACTATGTTGTTAGGTCATTCTTGATGATTTCTAAGATGTTCATCAACCTAAATACATTGAACTAAGATCATAGAGTGTAACACAATTCATCGTCAAATCACCTAGCCATTATCTGATCATGAATAGACTGAGAGGTAAAAAATCACTATAACTTAGTGAAATAGGATGAATATTCCTTAAATTACATTCTCCCTGACTACAGGTTCATAAATTCTCTTTATCTGTCAGTCCTCAATGTCTTGGGAAATAATTAATCGTGGATAATAGTATGAGAATCATCCCAAACAATCTATCTATGATGATATTCTTGGGTGAACAGATCCCACCAACTCTTATCTAAATCAAATAAGATATAAGAATATTTTATAACCCTCTTATATTGTGGTGTCTATATATGCTTAAATATATACTGGATCTCTTGAAACCAAGACTCCACAACAAGTGGTCCACCATCCCCTATGAAATTGGTAGGATTCTACTTATTAAAATCATGAGTCAACTCTTACATACTCATTACTGGTCTCAATATTCCTTGAATACCTTGAATAAAACACAAAAAAACATTTTGAAACTTGGCATCATCGCCAATATCTCAAGTTGGAAGGGGAACCACATGTGTCTTGATAAGAGGAAAAATTGGTGGCTCATGTCCATCCACCATAGGAACAATATTTTTTCGTCCATCTGGGCAAGAAACTCTAGGATGTCATAAAGGAATCATTATACAATTACAACCAATTTTTTTTGAAGATTTTCAATAAATTCATATGTTATCGTTTAGGAAGCTATGACATGTACTAAATCAATTATGTAAGAACGAACACGCCTCTCTATCCACTACAAAATCCAGGTCTGGACGATTGAATGAACCATAATAGGCCATTAGAATTATGAAATACCCACTAACAACTACTGACACTAGTTTCGTGTCATTTATTATGATTGGCATGTGCAAGACAGTTTCTCTCAAATTATAAGTCATATTCCATTTGAAAATGAGCTCATTTGAACACAAAAAACATTTAATTTGGCTGAATCCAATGATATTCCATTTTTCAGAATATATGGGCCCATACATCCTGTAAAAAAAATTGGAATTCACAGGGATTTCATTCTCATTTGAATTTGGATTGTTCAGGTAATTATACAACTTTAAAGGGTTGAGCTAGCTGGAATTCCATTTTATGATCCTTAATGGCACATACACCTTATTAATCAAATAGTGGAACCCATTGAACTCAGACCATAGAACATTACCGATCCTATAAGATATATTAGTGCAATTGAATATAGAACAAGGAATAATCAACCTACAACAGGAAATGCTCAATGGAAATTAAATATGGCATGGCATGATGCCTAACATATATTTCATGTTGTGCCTATGACGATGCATTTTCCAATATATAACCCTAATTTAACCAGGTCAAGGGAAGAAATCATAATTCCAATATATCAATATCAATAACATCACAAAACATGTGTATCACCCAACAGTAAAATCATATTAATAATGAATATCATAATAAATAACAGTTATAATTAAGGAAACTTGTCCTTGACCCTGAGCATGTGTTAGTAATGCCTAATAATTACTTTTGACCATGTCTGAAGAATTATCAATCTCTAATATATCACCGCAAAATAGTACATCCTCTAAGGAACTACTCTAATTCCATTTTGTGACATCCTAAACCCAGATGCCACAAAACCCATGCCCTGGTCAATGTTGGTCGTATGACCTCAGTTTCATGTCCCTGTATGCTAGAGGCTGTTCACTAGTAGGATGGATGAGTAAGTAGTAGATCTAGAAGACTATACCCTCTTGTCAAAGTACCATATAATATACAAGAAATAATAAAATTATAAGAATCATTATATAATATACATATACAATAAATATCAGAGTCATAATAGTTATCAAAATAACTAATCGTGGAAAGAAATAGATTTCTAATCAACTGAATAACTTAACCAAAATCCTTAACATTAGTGTTGGATAAAATAATTCATGAGATACTAATAATAAAAAAAATTAAAATATAGATAAAGCATGATATAATATAGTAAAAAAGTAAAAATGTACATAAATTGATTTATGAGTAACTCAATCCTATGCCCGATCCATTTCTCAAAAGCATCAGCTATGTAGAAAAACCCCACAACCACTACAAGGGCCTTTACCCATTCATGTACCTTCAACAATATAATCTTATTAGGTTCTATTGGTGTCTAGATTAGAGATTATGATAAATATCTATAAGCTGTCAAGAAGGGTGTCTATGTGTAATTTTAGAAGTAACTCATAAGTATAAAATGTACTTGTATAAGAGGAAATGTAATGAAATGAAAAATAAATAAACAAATTCCTGCTCAGGTTCCTAAATGACACCTAGAGGGTTTGCCTACTTCATCACATGGATGGTATGTATGATCATGTCACTTTATATATGTATGTGTGTGTATGTGTTTTGCGATTGATTAGGAGGTTACTCTCACACATACAATATTAGGGATAACTTTAATGCTCACAACCCTATCCCAACACTATGAGTTATCACGACCTTTTTATGTCCATAAGGAAGAACTCACTATATTTCTTATGAAAATGATCTCACAGCCCTTTGAAATCTTCACGGAATACACATAATCTTCCTTCATAAAAGCTTCCACGGTCCCTTGGCTCCACAATATATTTAAAATATCATTATAATTCATGAGGATTAATGAATATACATGTCACACACTTATCAATATACCCCATTTATATCATAAGTCATGTGGAATCAAACCTCTAATACACATATTAATCTGAACCTATATAAGAGGCACATTCATTTATCACATTTACACATAAGGAAAATCATATTAATAATTTAAATTAAAACATTTTCAAATTCATGGTCACATAGTTAATTGAATTCACGAAGAAAAAGATTCAATACATGTAATTTAACATATTAAATTTAATTTGATACATTTAAAAGAAAGGGATTCCATTAAGAGTAAGGCATCCTATACAGTCATTTCACTCAATTTTTCAAATGATGGAAAATTGATTTAAAAGGTACATGTGTCATGGTAATTACATTCAAAGTATTCCACTATCCCATTTAATATATCCTATACAACCCATTTACCTTAACCAATCCATATCACTCATTATGTAATAGAAATTTCCAATCCATAGGCTCAAGGTATGTGTTATACGAACAACTCAAATACCCACATGGGCAAACCCAATTTCAAAACGACCAAAAACCCTTGAGGTTTCTTTGAAAAAATTGAATACACATGAGACATGGGTCATTTCCATTAAGATACAAGCCAATAGAAAAATTGGGTCCCATGAATTTTGTACTATTTGGCCCAAATGAACAATTTCAAGTGGTGCACCCAAGGGGTGACCATATAAGATATGTAAATGATCTAAACCATTAAAAAATGTTTAATTCACAAGTAACATAACACTAGGATAAATTAAAAATGAATGAAAAACAAAATTGAGATGTTCGGGGAAGGTCGTCATATATAATGAAGGAATAAAATACAAAACGACCAAACTCAAATGAAAAACTACGTGACAACCTATCATATGGTCATAGATGAAGCCTCTCTTGATATTGACCTAAAATTTGAAGTAGGATAGAAGAGATCTGAGTTTTAGACCAACATTCTAAAAATAGGGGGAATGACCATATATCCAAATAGCGTAATAGATGGAGATATTTACCTAGGAAAGAAGGATATGGGTGGTTAGCCTTACCTTGGGATATCCAACATTTTTTATGGACCGATGATTAGTTTTTTGATGGAATGGGTAGGGGAGATCAATGATTTTGGGATTTTGAAAAATATGGGAGGAGAAACTGACTACAAACCCTACAATATAAGTGATAAATGTAAAATTATTTTTAAGAGTTAGGAGTGGAAAATGGAATTTTCACCCAATGGAATTCAGTTTGCATGTTTTAGAAAAATGGTGTTCAAATAGTGTGAAAACCATGAGGTAAGTCTCTTTCAAACATCTATAATCATCTAAACAACCATTTTCCTTGTCCCAAATGGGTTTAGACTAACCATGTGGACTTGGAGCTTCCCCTGTATTCTATCACATTATTTAGAAAAACGGTGCGGCCTGGTTCGCATGATTTCCACAAACTGTGCAGACTAGCACGTCACCCACTTTTTTAGAACTATAGGCTCTAAAAAAGACCCGAGCACTCCTCATAACTCCCCTAGGACATATTAAAACATTATCATGATTAATATAAGGATTCAAAATGAAAATGTAATGATCCAAAACATTGGAAATATTGGATTCGTTGTAGATAGGTAGTCAGAACGCTCCATTAAAACATTAGAAGATATGGTCATATCATGTGTCATATACTTTGAAAACCCATCTGAGGGTCATATTTCATTCTTGGTTCTCTAATATAATAACATATTTCAGAATACACCACATATGGACTTATATGAGTTTTCTTATGGTCAAATTTTTATGTTCCCTACTATTTTGTATAGAAATAAGAAAATTTTACATGATTACACCAAGTCAAGTCCATCACACTATTAAAAAGATCAATATGATCTAGTAGTGGATATATATGACCCAAGAATGATAAAAATCACCTGCATAAAATTTTTGTTGACCCTTCACTTTTTATGTGAGTGACCACGTCTTCCTCAAATCCGCATTGTGAATTGGTCAATGATGCATGGGGAAACTGATGATGTTATCACCAATATTTGTGGGAAGATTCATGTTGGCTGAATGGATTGGTAATTTTATCATATCTATGATCCTTACCAACAATTTTAACAATTATACATATCATCATCTCCGTTTCTTGACTAAAGAAGTATGACACATATCGTTGTCATGTAATCAATTATAATCATTATTCTACTGAAATGGATTTCACATCTATTTATGATATGGTGTGGATTCCAGATATGATGGAGAAATTTTTTTGATGGAGATCTATTTATAGTTTATGAGTATAATTGATGATTGGTTAGGTTTGATAGGTATCATGGGAACAACATAAGTTCATACAGTAGCTATTACATGATCTAATGGAAGTTAATATTGATCTATAACTTCTCATGGATGGGAAGCCTAACGGTGGGGAGAGTACAATAGGATAGGTTTTTGGTATTATATTACTCCATTTCTTTTTTATTTACTATTTCTATTTAGTTGGATAAATCACTCAATGAATTTTTAGGGATAATGTGAAAATACATTCGAATTTGTATATAAGAAATATTCACACTAGGAATAGTTATTTCATGATGAGAATATTTTACAGGTGGATAGTGTGTGTTATTTATGAATAATGAATGAGTTATAGACAATATTAATAAAAAAAATTATATTATTTCTTGACTTGTAATGTGTTTATAGTGTAGCAGTCCATGATGGAATTTAATTAAGGAGTATATGAAAACATGATTAATCATGACATGAGTGAATAATTCATGTCATGAATTTGGTTGGGACCATATTTTTAAGTCTTTATCTCTTTTAGAAATAATCATGGAATCCATTTTCTTTTCTCTTGATTTCTAGGGTTTACTTCTGAAGAAACTATTGATCTTTAATTCTTGTAATTTGATTCAAATGAATATCTAAGCAGTTTATTTTTAAATCAATGCTTATGATATATTCTCCTTCTATACAATGATTTCTTCATTTTCTCTTGAATAGAAAAATATACAGGTGCTATAATACCAAGACATATACATTGGGAGGAGTTATTTAGATATCATGTTTGATTTTAATTTATGAACTGATGGAAGATATTAGATATGTTGAATCATATTAAATATTTTGTTCTTAACAACTCGAGGAAGATGGATTCTTGATCACTCTACTATTTTAGAACATTATATCTAGAGTACTTTTATATTTTTTCATGTTCTTTTTTTATAAAATATGTTCAGTAATTCATATATAAACCCCTCTTTTGATGTTTTTTAAAAAGTGGTTAGTTTTGAAATATGGAAAATGATGACTTCTAAAGAATAATTGTGGAATTTATGTTTTTATATAAATATTATAATTGGTATCTTGTCATAATAGTGTCTTTGTAATATCATGTTCAGGTGGGACTTATTTTTGTTACAATTTTCACGATAAAATAATGATAAACATGGGATAAATTTTGTTAAGAAGTCCCACAATGTAAATGAGATCACCAAGTAATATCTTGGTGATTATATTTCATTTCATTCGTTAGTATATGGGTGTGCTTGTTTACATTAATTGTGTATATATTAGTGTGAAAATGGAATGATTAAGAGAAGTCCTAGGTAGTGTGAAAAAACATTGTTTGATTTTTCTTATATTTGGTACATTTTTATGGTGTTAATATAAAAAATTTATCTAATACTCTAGTATTTTATATAAGATTCTCAAACATGTTCGTGTCCTAGTCATGTGTACCATGAAGTTTTTGGGGATTTCTTATTGAGTGATATACTCACTCGAACATTGGTATTTTGGTGCATTTCAAGATGTTATTAGTCATGATATAAAGAAGGTGAATATATAATACTTCTGTAGTCGCATTCTATGATGTCATCATTTGACAGATGGTGATGGATTTATATAGTGAACAAGTCTCATTTTGTAGTACTCTCACCTGGGTGCCTGATTCATTATGTTTTGGTTTTTTATCTATGTACCTTTTTTTCTTTTTGATTTTTACTATAACATAGCTATATTATTTTTATTTTGGTTATATATTTTATTTTCCCATGTGTCATAACATTGGTTTTTTATTTATATAATCATCTTATAAGTCTTTTTTATTCTTCAATGAAAATCTCCCCCCAAAATTTTATTGTGCCAAAGAAAATTATATCCATCCTTTGGTGTCTTGGGAATATCACATATGGTTAGTCAAACATATAATTCATATTAATGAAATTATTTGGGGAATGATGTTATAGGGGATGTACTATATAAGTAATGAGATGACTGGATGAACCAAATAATAAATGCTTTGGTTTGATGTTTTTCAGTCAGAGTTTCATATTTCATGATAATGAATTAATGGTGTGAAAAGGAATTTGGTTCAATAGGTTAAATTGGTAGTGAATAAAAATTAATATGAACATATTGATAAGATATAAGCATTCAGACAAATAGAGTTGATTAGATAAACATAGAATTTTTCCATGTACATTATACTGAGTACAATGGATTATGTAATGATTGAGAAAATATCATCTTACTAAATTATAATAATAAGTTATTTATTAAAAATATACATGAATGTAATGAGGAATAAGATCTTGTAATAAGGTAAAGTGTTGATAATGATAAAGATGTATAGTGGCAACATACTAAAGCATTCATGTGGATATTCAATGTAACAACCCATAATTATATGAATGGGATTTCCATTCTTAAAATTATTACACATTGTATAAATCACATAAAATCACATAAATAGCACAAATCAAGCTATATAAATGAATAATAAATAAAATAAGTGTCTTTTTAAGAAATAAGGAACCCATAAAAATGGAATAGTAACTTAGCATTGGGAAAGGAAATATGACACTTATTTGTAGTAAACTATCTAATATAATTGTAAAATCACCAATTCATGTTTAAATAAAATCTATTCATCTTATAATTGAATATATGATATAATTACGTCTAATTATTTGTAAATCAATGTTTTGAAAATGGTAAATTATGTTTTGGTATTTCTGTGAATCATGTTTTTTATTTATCAATTTTCTAATTAATATAATGATTCAAAAGTTGTTTTTTTCATGAATTATATCCCAAACATAATATTTTGTTTTTTAGGATTATAAAATAATTTTATGAGTATTTAATTATTTTTTAAAACAATTATAAAATCATTTATAATTTTTAAACAAGAATTTTCCCAATAAATTATGATTATAATTAAAAGATAAATTTCATAAATTTATAATATAATTTTAATTAATTTATTTATATTTTTTAATTTTAAATATCAAAAAATGGTTTGGGTGCTTTTTTGTGAATAGTGATAAATTTTAATTTATGGTATAAGCTAAATACTTGAATTATTGAGTAATAGTCGATGTATGGATAATGTAATCACATTTTGTGCTAACTAAAATGAAATAGTTACTTTAAGTTTTCATGTAAATACTAACTATCTCTTTTCATGATCCAAAATAATATCCAAATGAATAAACCAATCCAAAACATTTCCTCTTCTCCAGTGTAAATACTATCACTCACCACCTCTTATCCTCGCACCTCACAAGCATTTATGCTTATAGAAATTATTCCCAATCATCTTCCCATGTATCTCCCTCACATAAAAGTTCTTAAAGAACAGTAAAATACCAAACCCAAGTACCTCAAGGAGGTTTCCAAAGAGAAGAATTCAAGATGTAAAAACCTCTTTCCCTTTCATTTTATTTATATTCAGTTTCATTTAATGTCTAATTTTCTCATGTCCTACTCAAATACTTGAGGCATGATAACTCTAAAATATTATATATGCATTGAAATTATTACTTTCATGTAATAATCTATAACCATTTCATTCCCCCTCTCCTTTTGTAATAAAAGAGAAAAACATTGTCTGTGATATCTTGATTTATCACATTCAAAGACAATGAGTTTTAAATTTCCATTACCACATAAAATGATGCTAATAAAACCATTTTTGTGGTTAATAAATATTCTAGTATATGTATAATATCTGATATAATTTTTTGGAACAATTATATATATACATTATAGTAATTAATAAATCAAAACTAGTTTATAATGATCAAAAAATGCCACAATAATCTAAATGGTTATCATTAAGATTTTATCTAATGAACCTACCTAAAACCAAGAAAAAATTATATATAAGACCAATTATTATTATTTATTTTCATTAATTACATATAATTTCAATTTTGGACAATAATTCTCATTTTAAACGATTTTCCGTATATGTATACAAGTTAAGAGATCATGAAAACCAAGGAAGAGAACACTCCTACATGATTAAATTGAATCCTATAACTGATAAAAAATATATAAATAAACCTAATAAAAAATATAATAAATAATATACATTTATAAAATTTTATGAATTAATTAATTAATGTATTTAATTTGATTATCCAGGACATTTAGATCAAGTGAAAATCACTTTCAAACATAAGGTAAGGGATTCCTTCAAAACCTCTATTTTTTACTTCAGGTTGAACATTTTCTCTCCTTATCCAAATAAAATTCTTATTTATAATTACTTAAATTTTTAAAATTATTTTTCTATGGTCTAATATCATGTATGTAGTTTATATCAACTTTCTTTTACGGGGAAATTCTTGTTTTAAAAATGTGCATTTCTCATTTCTTCCCAATAAGAATGCCCGATCCAAGGGAAATTCCCAATTTCTTACCAATATTAATGTACCATACATAATATATATTTATCCCCCTTAACCATCTCAAATAAATCAGTTTATCATTAAAATTATTCTTGTTTTATTTCTGGTTTTATATAAAATATTAGGCATTTTTAGGCGTTAAATGTTTTATAATATTTTCCTTAAACAACACTAAAATAATTAATATCTAAAGTTTATTAATCACACCTTTTACATGTTTTTACTATAGTTTTACATAAATCATCATTAACTAGGAATATATTCCCTTATTAATTTCCATGTATGATTTAAATCCATTCTTTCATGGACACCATTATGATATTCCCTTTTGTTATACCTTATAGCATGATTATTATGACAAATAATTTCCATGTTTAACCCTTGTGATTGATTATTCATGGGGAATACATATACATGAACATGTTATTATGAGTGAATCCATATACTTCTCCAATTCCTTTGGTAATGTTTATTCACATGAGAATTTATGTGCAATGGTCTTGGGGGTTATACTGGATTCTTGATAATCATGTGCAATGGTCTTGGTGGTTTTCCAAAACTCATGCTCCTTAATGTGAAATTGTATTAGTGGTTAGAATTTCCACATGCTTATTTCAGGTTAAATGATGCCTCCAAATAGATATTATTCCATGATTACATGATCCAAGGTTCTTTATTTAATTATTTTATATGTTTACTCATGTTTTAGTCCTTTTTATGTCTTTATGTTATGCCTTATAAACCATGATCTAAACATTATTCTAATGTTCACTCCCTTACTTGTATTTTAAATCATCCCTTTGATCATGTAATCACTGGGATACCCAATTAAGATGTTAGATCTCAATTTGAGTTAAGAGGTCATTATGGAGATTAAATAAATCTTATTTTCATTTTTGTATCATGTTTTCTATTTTATGTACCTAATCCTTCAAATAAAATAGAATTTACGACACTTGGTTTGTATGTAATGGTCAATTATGTATAAAATAATGTAATTATATATTTATGAGAATAGAGAAGTTATAGTTGTTACTAGAGAATGTTCTGTTTATTTTTATTGAAAATGGTACTTTTATAATGACCATATGGAAATTCTATCACTATGGATAACATTTATTTAAAAATTTGGAATCAAAAGTTATTATATTCTTTTTATTTACATATTTATTCCTCTATCATATGATATAGAATTTTATGGTTGAATACTTTTTGCATCAAATTCTTCCCATTTTTAGTGGATATTCTGATCCCCTCCTCTTAGAACAATGTATAAACTCCATTTATAAGATATTATCTATCCTCTATTACATAAAATATGATAAAGTTCTGATTGTGGTCAATAATATTGATAGGATATGTGATTAGTAGTAGACAATAATCATGAAAATAAGTCTATTGGGGAAATAGATTCCCTAGAATGGGAAGATTTCAGGAAAATATTTTTTAACAAATTTTTTCCCTGAACCCTTCATGTTAAGATTGAAAGAGATTTCCTCAAAATAATGAAGAGGGAAAAAATTTCTACTAGTGATTATGATGAAAACATTAAAAGCCTTTCAGGATATGCCACCACCTTTTTCTAGAACCCCAAAATAAAGGTCAGTAGCTTATTTTTCAGAATAATGATGAGTCCATGAAAATAATTGGAAATTTGAGACATTCAAAGATATGAAGAGATTTTCTATTATTATACTATGGTTGAAATAGAGATCAAATATTTTAAATTTTATCTTGGGCTTGAGGGAAAAATCAGATAATAGTGTTTAATATGGTAGGATCCACAGATAAATACCATGATGTAAATGATACCTAACATCCTTCCTATCAATGTTATGGGAAAAATCGTCACTAGAACTATCCAAAGGGAACTATATGACGCTTTAAATGTGGAATAATGGGGATTATGGATAATAAATAATGATTATATATGAATAATTTCACCAATTTTTATATAGAAATGAAGGTTTAGATCAACGATCAATATGTAGTGTAGTGCTTCAACTGCACTGAACATGGTAATTATGTAAACCGTTTCCTTACGACAATTGGTATTTGAGGAAATCATGCTATCACTACTACTAAGGGGAAGCTCGAAAATTATGTGGTGGTACATAAACTAGTTATACATTATGGAATAGTGAAATAATATTTTATTCTGATTCTATGAATTCTTTCTTATATTTCATGTTTAGTTGAACTATCTAAACATCACCTCAAAATATTGAGGATGAGTTATCTATGAGAATATCATATGGGAAAATTATTACATCCAAAGAATATAAATCCACCCTGAATTTTTATTTGTTGATTGAACCTCCCAGAATATATCATCTTACTTATTTTGATGGATTTTGATGAAATATTGGGATTGGAATGGCTATATTTATTCAAATCCAATATCAACAATAGGGAAAGGAAGATTAATTGTCACATCATGGTGTATCCTTAAATTATCTACAAGTGTATGGAGGGGGATTTATATCCTTAGAATAATAATATCAACAATGGATATTACAATTTCATGAACAAGAATATCTAGCTCAACGGATTGTAATAATGAATCAGACCATTATTGAAGAAATTTCAATTGTGTGGGACTACACTGATGTATTACCTAAAGAATTGAAGTTTCTTCCTCGATATTGATATTTTTATTTTCCAATTGAACTTATTATTGGATATATTCCTGTATCAAATACACCACATAGAATAGACACCATATAGTTAGAGGAAGTTAAAAAGTAAATATAGGTAAATCTTGGAAAGGGTTTTATACACTCGAGTTCTTAACCATGGGGTTCACAAATTTTTTGTGTCTAGAAGAAGGATGAATCATTCAACCTCTACATTGATTATCATGAGATCAGTAAAATCATGAAAAAGTATACATATCTCTATCAATGGATATATGACATGATTGATCAACTATGTGGGGCCATGTATTTCGATAAGGTGGATCTTCAGTTGGGTTATCCCCAATTAAAGGTAAGGAAGGAAGATATTTCTAAGACCACCTTTGAAACAATATATTGAAATTATGAGTTCAAAGCGATTCCCTTAGAAAACAATAATACTAATATAATATTAAATTATTTTATGAATCTATTATTTATAGATTACCTCAACAAAAAATTGGTAGTCTTTATAGACGATAAGTTAATATACTCCAAGATATAGTAGGAACATGAGATTAATTTTATTACCACAATAAAGACATTGGGAAAGGAGGAATTATATGAAATGTATATTAATGTGAGTTCTAGAAGAAGTATGTAGCATTTTTTGGGAATTTTATCACTAGAAATGGAATATCCATGGACCATTTGAATATAATTAAAACTGATGAGTGGCCCAAGAAAATGATTAAAATAGAGATCAGTAGTTTCCTGGATCTAGTTGTCCATTAATGATGATTTTTGAAGAAATTATCTTCGTTATAAAAACCACTAACAAAGATAAATCAGAAGAATTAATACTTTTCTATACTAGTGAATGTGAATACACTTTCAAAGATTTGAAATATAGTCTTATCACTACACCAGTACTCACTCTCCCAACAAGTGGGGAACTCATTATGGTATAAATAAATGCTTAAAATAAGGGATTAGGTTGTTTAATTACGTAAAATCATAAATTTATATCCTACACCTCCATGTAGTTTAAAATTTATGAGTAAAACCACCCACACAAGATCTGGAGTTGGAGGTTTGGATCTTTACATTCAAAATCAGGCGGCATTGTCTCTATGGGGAGAAGTGTGAAAAATATAATTTCCATGAAAGAATAAACAATATATTCACACATAAGAAGCTTAATATGGGCCAATTACGATGGTTAGAGCTCATCAAGGATTACGAATTCTCAATCCACTACCATCCTGGTAAATAAAATATGCTGGTAGATGCTCTATGTAGACAAGATCTCATATCTTTATCAATGATGAGAATTGAGAAGGGTCCAATATTATTGGACCAATAAATATTAGTCATGTTAACAGTTAAGAAAATAACATCATCAATCTATTCTCAAACAATTCATCAACCATCCCTTATAGAGAAAATATTGGATGTTCCAAGAAATGGTGTGGGAATTCAGAAAAAGGTGGAAGATATCAGAAATGGTAAATCCTCATAGTTTAAATTATATTAGGAAGACTCATGATATTTTGGTCATCAATATGTGTACCATCCAATACAATGATTATTAAAGATCTTATGAATGACACAAATAGACCAAATTTATCCAATCACCCGCAGATCACGAAAATGTGTCAAGATCTCTACGAGTACTATTAGTGGGGAATTATAAAGAAAGAGAATGTTGAATATAAATCAATGTGCCTGGTATGTCATAATGCGATGGGATAAAGGATATAGATTATGTGGATGATGAAACCATTACCCATACCAACATAGTAGTGGGAAAACATCACCGTGGATGTTGAAACTGGACATCTAAAGACATCCTGAGGAATCAATGTTTTGTGGGTCATTGTGGATCATCATGAAAAGACAAATAACTTTATTTTAATTTGAGTGTAATTCATAAAGAATCAAAATTAATTAATATACTTCAAATATGTTTTGTGGAAAAATTGAGTGCCAAAATTTATTGTAATTTATCAGGATCCAATATTTACCTCAATTATTTGAAAAAGTCTTTAACATTCTCTAAGCATGGAGCTGAACTTAATACGACCTATCTACCTAAAACTGATGGAAAATATAAGTGATCTATTTAGACACTGGGAGACATGTTTTGAGAATGTTCTATTGAATTTAATAGAGTATGGAAGCAACATATTCCTCCGGTCAAGTTCCCATATGTTAATAATTTCCACTCAAGCATCCAAATGGATCCATATGAATCTCTTTATGTGAAAAGATGAAGAACACTAACATGCTAGGATGAGTTTGGAGCACATAAATTATTGGGAGATAAAATTATTGATGAAATAGTGGGAATGATGAAAACCATTTATAAAAATATTAAGACAACCCATTGTTAGTAGAAGAGAAATGCCAAAAATCATTGACGAGACCTTGATTTTAAGGAAAGAGAAATTATATTCCTTTGTCTATCTCCATGGAAGAGGAACCTGAGATTTTGTAAGAAATGAAATATATTTCCATGGAACGTTTGTCCCTTAGATATTATTTATCATGTAATAGTTGTGGTCTATCAACTAGCACTTCCGAAAACTATGTTTGAAGTACCTGATGTATTCCACGTATCCATTACGAGGAAGTAAATACTTGTTCCCTCACATGAACTGAATTCATAGGTGGTATAGTTGGAAAATTACATCTCTCACAGGGTTAAGTTGGTGACGTTATTGGACTATAGAGATATAGTTCTATACAAAATGACTAATCACATGGTGAGAGAACTATAACGGAACAACATGTAAGAAGAGGAATCCAGGGAACTCTGGGAAGAATTATAGGAGGCGTAACCCCTCATGTTTTCACCTCAGTATGTAAAAGGAAATTTTTGAAGGATAAATTTAATAAGGGGGAAATAATATAATGGCCCATAATTATATCAATGAAATTCCCCTTATTACAATTATTTCATATATTATAAATCACATGAAATAACATAATAACCAAAACAATCTTTATAAATGAATAATGAATGAAATAAGAGGTTTTTTCAGAAATGAAGGAACCTATACTAATGGAATAGAAACACAATATTTTGAATTTTAATATGACCCTTACGAATAGTAAAATGTCTAATAGAATTGTAAACTCAACAATAAATTTATAGATAAAATTTCAGCATCTAATAAATTAAAATATGATATAATTATATCATATTACATGTAAATAAATGTTTTGAAACATATAATTTAAGTATTCATAATTTTTTATAACATAAATGATTATTTAAAATTTTAAAACTAATATAATTATTCAGATGGAAATTTATTTACTTAAAATAGATTAATAATTGATATTTCATTTTCTTATTATAATAATATAATTTTTAGCAACCTTAATTAATTTTTAAAAGTGTTATAAAATTATTTATAATTGTAAAATGGATAATTTTTTTAAATAATTGATGATTTTAAAAAAATTAAATTTATCAAATTTAGAAAATTATTTTCATAAAATAGAGTGTATTTTTGAATAATAAACATAAATAATATTTTGGGTGTATTTTTTTATTTTTTCAAAAATAGTTGATTTTTTTCTGAATTTTTAAATATGATAATTTACGGTATTAGTCAATGCGTGATTTTTTGAATGATGGTATATATATGGATATTATAAGCACCATTAGTTCAAAATCCAATAAAATAGTTATTATAATTAGTTTCAATAATCCTCACTAATTCTTTTCTTGATCCAAAAAATAATGAAATGAATAAAATTATCAAAAAACACATATCTCCTTCGCTATAACTTCCACACCTCACCACCTCTTATCCTCACACCTCAAAAAGATTAAAAATTGAAAAAATTATACCCAGTACTCTTCCCATTTCTCTCACTCATGTAAAAAATCCATTGGTCTCAACAAAAGACCAGACTCAGGTGCCTCAAGGAGTTTCAAAAAGAGAATAATTCATGACGTAAAACCTTATTTCTTTTTCATCTAAATTCATTTAGATTTCTTAGATTTTTGTATTATATCATCACCAATAATAACCATGTTGAAGGATGAATCAATTATCTTATATATATTGGAATTTTATTATATAAATGGAATAATCCATCATCATATCTTTTCCCCTCCCCTTTTGTAATAAAAATGAAAACATCATCTCGGAGGTGTTGATTTATCGCATTCAAGGACGATAACTTTTAAAATTTCATTACCACCTTCAAAAATGGTCCTAAAACAATTTTTTGTGTTAAAAAAATTATAATATATGTATTAAAACGTTTTTAATGTTCTTGAACCACTATATATATATTATTTTAATTAAATAAACAAAACTATTTCGTGATGTTAAAAAAACCAACAAAATAATCTAAACCATCATTATTAACATTTTATCTAATGAATCATCATCACATATGAATAAATTATATAAAAGACCAATTGATGTTTTTTTAATTTTATTAATGACATATATGTTCAATTCTACCCAACGTTTCTTATTTTACATGATTTCCTATACATATATATAAGAAAACTGACCATGAATACCAAGTAAATGAATTATCTTTAACAATAACATTGTATTGTATAACTCATTAAAAAGAGTATAAAATCATGTAATAAGATTATACTAAAAATACATGTGTAAATGATTCTGAATTAATTAGTTAATATATTTAATCTCGTTATATAGTATATTAAGATCAAGTGTTGTACAATTTTGGACATTAGGCTAAGGGTTCATTCTAAAAATCCAATTGTACATCAAGTTACACTTTTTATCTTCTTAACCCAATTAAACTTTTGTTTATAGTTATATAATTAATCTAAATTATATATATATATATATATATGTTCCAAAATCCTGTATCCAAATTATTTCAACCTTCATTGATGGGGAAATAAATGTTCACTTCTCAATTCATCCCGATGAGCAATCCCAATCAAAGAGAACATTCCAATTTCATACCCATATTAATGTACCATCTATAGTGTATTTTAATCCCCCATTAAATATCTAAAATAAAACCTTTTATCCTGAAAATCCTTCCTTGTTTATTTGTGGTTAAATATAAAATATAATGCATTTTTACTAAAAATGATCTTTAATATTTTTCATAAACCGTATAATTTTATTAGTTCTAGAGTATATTTTTCACTATTTTTACATGTTATCCATTTATTTTTACATCAGTTATCATGATAAATGCCTATTTTACCATCTAAATTTCCATGTATGATTTAAGTAAATTCATTCATGGGCTCAATTATCATATTACCTTTTTTTCTTCCTTTTGACATGATTATTATACCTAATTATTTCCATAGGTAACCCTTACAGTTGATTCTTCTTATGGGACACATATTCAAAAACATGTTATGATGGGTGCACCTTAACAGTTCTCCAATGCACTGTGTAATGTTTATTATCATGATACATCATGTGCAATGGTATTGGTGGTTGGCCTTGACTCATCCAAATCTTGTGAAATGGTCTTGGTGGTTATCCTTGATTCATGCTCCATCATATGTAATGGCATTAGTGTTTATCCTTTAATCATGATGATGTCATGTTTTTTGTTTTAAAAATTATATGATTCCATTATTAGTTGATCCCATGTTCTTTATATTATCCATCCATAAATTAATTTTGGATCCTTTCATTTTTTGGTCATCGTGTTGTGCCATATATCCAATTTCCTATTCTTTATTCCTATGTTATCTCCCTTACTGGGCTTTTAGCTCATCCCTTTAGTTCATGTATTCCCCATGTTACCTTATAAGATGTTATACCTCAATGGGAGTTAGGAGCTCATTATAGATTATAAATCATAGTTATTTTAATTTTGGTATCATTTTTTTAGTTTTATTTACCTAATCTTCCAATGAAATAGAATTGATGATCCTTGGTTTTTATGTAATTGTTAATAATTCTTAAAATCATGTTACAAAATGTGAAAATTCTAGGGCCATTATATTCATAAAATTCTTACAAAACACAATTATATATTTTATGTGTTTGAGATGAACTTTAACTCTCCAATGTCAGTAGTGATATCAATGTGGATAGATATTAACAATTTTTTAACCATCAAAATTATTATTTTCTAGTGGTATCTAAGGTTTCTTACTAATTCCAATCCATTAAAATGAGTAACTAATCTTATTGAGTGTTGAACATTGTATATAATTTTGTTACTGTTGTTATTCTCAGTATTTTTTTATTAGGGAAATTTCACTCTAATCATTAGTGAAAGTTTTTTTGTATATAAGTCAACATAAAATAAAAGATCATTGATTCCCCTCTCCCTCATAGTGTCCAAAAATACCTTAATTGTATAATTAATGTCGTATCATAAGATATGATCCTTTAATTGAATCATTTATGTGGTTTAAATAAAATGGAGGTTTCCATGGATGTTTAGAACTAAGAGAGTATTAAAGGGATTTATATTTTTATTAGATAAAATATCATAACTAGAAGGATAGAATTTTAATAAAATAACTTTTTGTTTGATATTATAGGATTTATATATTTTTGGAATGAAAAAAAAAATTATTATAGTTTAATTTGATACCATGATGTCTCCCTTATAAGTTAAGTATTTTGAAAATCTATCTCTATCTGATCGTCATAAAATTCTTATAAAATACCAAATTTAAATAGAAATGATTATCAATAAAATAGAAAATTATCATTGGTATATTTTATTAAAATATTATAAGAATGGAAATCCATGAACTATCATGATAAAGAAGTCTAGGAATTTGACACCAAGGCTGAGGTGTGTATAAAATATGATGAATTTATTTATTAATATTATAAAAAGTTAAAAATATTTTTATGGATATATTGAGAAAAATTACCATGAAAATTATTTGGTTTCAAATCCATTGGGCCTTTTGATTCAAATTTTTCATGAATAAAAAAAGATGAAGACAATGCTAAAGAGGATACAAATTTAAGAGGATATTATAATAATTTCACATTAAAATAAAAGTAATATTCAAAATTAATGTATAAGAAATAAAATGTAACGCCCCGACCCCAGTTACCCAGAGTCGGTGCCTTATTACATAACATTGGCATGATCACAAGAAGGATCAAATCTCAAAAGACTGATTGGTTTAGTAGCCTTGGAAATACAAGATCTATTCATAAGTCTTACATTACATCATAAAAATAAAAACTACAACAACATATTTTCTTAATATTCCACACTCATATCCCTACATAATATCCCTGCAGGTCATTCATAATTTACTTCTTCACTTCCTAGGAAAAATAAATCATAGAAAAGGGGTGAGCTCAAATGCCCAGTAAGGATAACAATATATCAGAAACATTCATAAATAAGAATAATCATCTAAGTCAATGTGTAACTAAAAAAAATCCTTTTAAACATGAACTTCAACATAGTATGGAAAAAGTAAAGTGAAATAATTCCATTTACTTATTCACAAGGATATTCTACTAATCAAATAATCAAATGCAATATCAATAACCACTTTCATAATGATGGAATGCATAATGCCATAATATCATAACCACATAGCCAAGGCCTCGTGCCAAGACTACAAATAAGATTTTTCCAAGGCCTTGATCCAAGACACTAGTTTGTCTCATGAGACCTACCGATGCATCAAGGAGCTATAGCGGGCTCCACCCGTCACATATTAAGGCCAATGCATTCCCATATGAAATGGTTTAAACATAACATAAACATTCATATTAAAAATAGCATACGAAATGTCAATAATTTCACCATAAACTGTGAACGGTATAAAAATAGCACATCCACAGTCAAACATATCACAAAACCTTCAATACAATATAGAAGTTTTGTATCATAATAAATCAACTTCAAATAAGCGTAAAATCCATCAAAGGATGTTGACATATATGAAATCAAAACTCTTTTTAGAGAAATATCTCTTTCTATTTTGAAATAATTTAAGAGTCATATATTTATGAAATAAAACATTTTCATTGAAAATATTCTTATAAGATTGCAAGGGAAGCTTTGACAATTTTATAACAGCGGAAAATAACCGCACCCACCGTATAAGTTAAAAAACATTCTTACCTTAATTCTGCCAAAAAGGTTAAAAGCACCTTGTTTGGAAAAAGATGGAACGATTCCTTTATATACCACTTATAAAAAGTCAAACAAGGTTATAAATGACTTTAACCCATATTCTTGTAAATATTAAAAATGTTTTGAAATACATTTTTAAGAAACATGGATGTTGATGATAAAAAGATCCCAGTAGATTATTACGTATAAACAACCTCAGATAATGAAGAGATTGTAAAATAACCCTTACCTTGTACTTTTCCTTGGTTGGGGTAGATTAACCTCCTGTATAATGGTGAAATAATTGTTATTAAATTATACAAGAATCATATGCATTAATATGATATCATATATGATCTTTTAACATTCCTTTGTTAATAATATCTTAATATTCTCGTTGTTTTGGGTGTTAACTTACTCATTTTCTTCTATATGTTTTGTTACATAAGCCATGTTTGTCATGGATAGGTTGTATATTATTCATATACAGAATGATATCAAGTCCTTAAACATTATTTTTAAATCATCAAATGATAATTATACTTGAATGGATACGATAGAGAATGAATCTCATCGCGTTCGTGGAGAAGGTAGTCTGTACGTACGCACGAGCGACAATATCATTCTTTTGATATTAAAATAATATATAATTGGATGGTATATAATATATACATAATCATTATAATTTTATATTTATTATTTTCATGATTTACACATCATTATTATACCCACCCAAATAATACTATATTGAATAACAATTACACCACGACGTGGAGACGGTAAGTCGTACGTACACACGTATGGTGACATGTTATTCAAAGGGTGGATAGAATACTGAATATGGTTGTACCATATTTATAATAAAATCACAGTATATATAAGATACTGGAGTTATTATTTTATAATGGTAATAACAAAGAAATAAGAAGTGGAAGAAGAAGAGAACTAGAAAAGGGGTGGTGAAAACATTACCTCTTCTTCGAGTTCTTCCTTTTGATTTGATCAAAAGGGATCCATAGGTTGGATTTCTGATCAAACAAAGGACTCTAGGATGTAGTGAGGGAAGTTGAGAGAGTATTTGGGTAGGGGTTGTCCGATCCAAAATGCTATGATGGTGTGAAGAAATGAGAAGGTGGAGTGGCCTTTTATAAGAGGGGTGAGGGGCACCTTTGGAAAAGCTAAAAATATTAATTTATAATAAATTCATATTCGGTTCCTAATGGCTCCAAAGTTTATTATACAAAGATTAAGGTGGGTATAGGTCGAAAAACATTCATCCAATATAATTTAGACAGGTTTGGGTCACTATATTAACCTTCTCTTTTAGTTTTAACTCTTAGTTAATTAGTTTGACATTTATCATGTCACTTTGTATTTTTATATTATATAGTTAATAAACATACTATATAAATCCAAGAGACCCCCAAGTGGTCCACTAATAATATACATATCATGGTATAAGTCTCTTGGCCGACCCTTAGATTTTTAGGAATTTAATATCAACTTATAATATAATATTTGTTTTAAAAACTCTTTTATGTCAATTTTGACACTATTCAACAGTTGATTTTTGTGAAACTCATAACAGAATTTTTACTTTGAAAAAAGTAAATTATATCAATACTAATATGTCATAGTATCCTAGAAAATTAGTTTAATTCATTAAAAGTCTCAAATTATATTTATTTGGGTATTTATAATATCAATTAGTTTAATTTTTCACTATTGTGGTAATTACTGCATCATCATTGTGTCATAAATATATTAAATTATTTAATGTCTAAAAATTAAAAATAAATTATCATTATGTAGGAAATATTATTAGATTTCTAATTAATATTTTCAATCTAATTTATCTTATGTATAACCCTTTATTAAAAATGTTTTAGTAAATAATCTTTGATTTTAACTCTTTTAACTCTTCTTTGAATTAAATAATAATAAATGTCCTAATCTAATCTAAGTGGACCTAAATGATAATATTTTAATCCTAAGGTTGTTTTTGGTCGAGATACATTTGTCCAATTGAATTAAGACATGTGTTATGGTAATATTAATATCATTTTCCCCTTAATTACCCTATTTACTTTTAACCGTGGTAAATAAAAGTAAAAAGACACTATTCACCAAAAATTATTTTCATCTCATTGAACCACATTTTACTCCTTCATATTAACCGTGTCTCTCTGATTTCTAGAACTCCAATCACAGAAGCGGTAAAATTATGTTTTCTGAAAAATTCAGTTTTTTAACAACCACTTAGTAGTTTCACTATTCATAAAAAATTGAAGTTTTTCAGAACAATGACAAAATTTCACCCTATGCTACAATTGATATTACGAATTCAAAAATGATGTCTATTTTACAAAATTCCAAAGATAAAAGTTGCAATAATTAATTTTATAATTAATTCCCGCTGTCATGACAAATAGCGTGTTTTTATGAAACAATATATATCAAAAGATTGACAATTTTTTATGGCCAATTTCAAAGTGAAATTAATTCTAATGAACACCATTGGATAAAAAGGTAAAAATATATTATAATTATACTTTAAAACCACTAAAATTCATAATTTATCACTATTATTTATTTTGATTAAAAAAATTGTTTTTAATTAAAATTTAATAATTTTCATTTTTCATCAAAATATTAAAGTTATCCGAAAAGTACAAAAATTTCACCTTAGTCTAAATTCGATACTCAAAATCCAAAAATGAAGTCCATTTTGAGAGATAAAATTTCTAAAATTTTAAAAAGTAGGTATTACTATTCATAATGGCTAGTTTGATTAGTTGTGATGTGTTAGAATCTCGAAGTTGCGTAAAATGCACGTCATTGCATTATTCGAAGGGAAACATATCGTGGAAGATTGGGGTGTTACATTCTCCCTCCTTCAATAAATTGCGTCCTCGCAATTTTTATAATTGTGCTTGGGAATGTAATGGAAATTCCCACATCGGAAAAAGAGTCAATAAAACTATCACTTTAAAATAAAGAATGAGAGGTATAAAGGTCAACCAAGATAAACCATAAACGGATTCCATGTAGGAAAACATGGATATAGATAATAAAGTAAGTTTCAAGTTCTGATGGAGAGGGATAGAAATCATGATCAGGAGAAAGTTAACAATAATAAAAACACAAAATTGTGTTGGGACAAACGACCATTAGTCTCCTAGTAGGAAAGTAAACGAACTACATTTTTTTCTTTTAAGATACATTATATAAGGATGAGGAATTAATTTATGATATTGACTAATAATATAAAGATATATACTTACATTTTAAGTAGAGTTTCATTCTTTAATAAATTTCCACCACTAACTCATTTTTTTTAAACGATGAGTATTCAAGAAGACTTGGTCACACTGGAAGAGCTAGAATAATCTTCTATAGAATCACATGATCCATGCAGGATGAACTATATATTTACATTGTCTTTAGAGATTAATCAAAACCAAAATGGTTAGTACAAGATCTAATGATCCCCCAAAAGGATATTCCTTGAGAGAAATAAACACTAATCTTAATTTCCAAAATTAAACCAACAATACCCCAAAGTTAAATAAATACCATTCAATAATCAATTGTCCTTAAAATCCTTCAATATAATCAAAAATAATATTGAAAACCATAAATTATTAAGAATTTAGTCTTCCACGTTAAATTTTATCTCCAAATGACTTTAATTACTCTTAAAGTATCATACTTAAAAGTAATTAACCTAATCATTTGCATAAATAACCCAAATCATTATAAATCCACAATAAAAATATAGATAAAAATCCACAATTACTCTTCAAATGAAATCCCATACTATTCTATTTTCCTTGGGCATATAGTGTTTACACCAAAATGAACAACTTCCAAAATAACATTTATCACTTAATCGCCAAATCATTTTCCTATACTAAGGGTATTAATTTGATAAGAAATAAGATCCCAAATCAAATTATTATTGATCAATAAAATCATTTACTAAAAATAATAGTCACACTAACCAGGGACTTCACGTAGTCCAATGGTGGGCGATAAATCCCAATAGCACTTTGGTTGTGGGTTCGATTCCCATAGCTTTGTCCGACGTGATGTGTAGCCACATGGTCTACGTGTTGTCCTTTTTCAAAAACTATATTTTATAACATTACCAAAATGAGATAAATGCCTCAAAATCCATTACATAATTTGACCCCAAATGTTATGTCATACCTTGCATTTTTACCCCAAATTATAATAACTTTTAATTGCTTGAAACCCAATGATCATATAGAACCAAATGGTTATTCATAACTATATCCACAAGAGAAAAGATAATTATTTCTCGAATATCATTATCACATGGAAAAATGTAGGGTTACAAATACAAGAGAAAATTATTCCAACATAAACCCATCAATAAGGAGCACTAACACTTTTTAAACATTTCTCAAACCATTTATTTCCATATAGCATATTCTTTGACAATGAAAATATCCTATAGAATAGGGAATTCACTCGGGTAATGGCCAGGACCCCTACATTTACGGAAAATGATTGTAAATGGACTCTTGGGACCATTTTTATCTTCTTCCATAGCACTGTTTATTTTTATTCGGAAATTCATCACTTTATGTCCTTCCTTCCCGCATGTAAAGCATTTCATTGTCCCATTGAGACACTTTCCTTGGTGTCTCCTTCCACATTTCCTGCATGATGGAAATTTGGGATTTCTTTCTCCATGGTCTCCACTAATGGAGCTCTTATCTTTCATCACCTATCACTTCTTTGTTGAGTCCAGTAATTGGTTAATATATATATTATTGATCATATTTTTAGAAAATTGATTTGGAATAAAGACGATATCTTTTACGCCTATCAACATTCCATTTTATTGCTCATTGCCACCACTGTTCCCACATTTTACATCATTCTCAAAGTCACTATGACATCCTTGGAATCAATCCATTGACTTAAACTAGAAATAATTGTGTGAGTAATAGTAGTCATACAATCATTTAGGGATTAACATGTCACCATATTCTCAATTTGAAACACATTAGGATTAACCAAGGTCATTTACACTCATTATATATATATAATACATTAAATCGGTTTGTAAAGAAAATGTAAATTATCCTAAGCATATCCACCAGAAGTGTCGTAACCATGAGTGCGGAAAGGCCCGTTGTCGTGAACCAGTTCCCATTCGAGTCTAGCTCAAAGCGGTGTTTTCGGGTTTTACCCCTAGGTACATTTGTACCAAAGCCGCCTCTACCTGCTTGTATCCAGACAGGGATGTATTGCTCGAAAAACTCACAAAATATCTACAATTCCAAAATTCTAGAAAGTTCTTCTATACTAATCCTCAAAGTTCATATTACGTCTATGTGCTCTAATCAGAGTTTATCTAAATCTAGCTTCCAAGGTTTGTACTAAACTTCCTCTGATACCAACTGTAACGCCCCGAACCCAGTTACCCAGAGTCGGTGCATTATTACATAACATTGTCATGATCACAAGATGGATCAAATCTCAAAAGACTGATTGGTTTAGTAGCCTTGGAAATAATAGATATATTCATAAGTCTTACATTACATCATAAAAATGAAAACTACAACAACATCTTTTCTTCGTATTCCACACTCATATACCCACATAATATCCTTACAGGTCATTCATAATTTACTTCTTTCACTTCTTGGGAAAAATAAAACATAGAAAATGGGTGAGCTCAAATGCCCAGTAAGGATAACAATATAGCTGAAACTTTCATAAATAAGAATAATTATTTAAGGCAATGTATAAGTAAAACAAAAGCCTTTTAAACTTGAACTTCAACATAGTATGGAAAAAGTAAAATGAAATAATTCCATTTACTTATTCACATGGATATTCTACTAATCTAATAATCACATGCAATATCAATAACCACTTTCATAATTATGGAATGCATAATGCCAGACTATCATAACCACAGAGCCAAGGCCTCGTGCCAAGACTACAAATAAGATTTTGCCAAGGCCTTGTGCCAAGACACTAGTTTGTCTCATGATACCTACCAATGCATCGAGCTGGTATAGCGGGCTCCACCCGTTACATATTAAGTCCAATGAATTCCCTTATGAAAATGTTTAAACATAACATAAACATTCATATTAAAAATAGAATAATAAATTTCAATACTTTCACCATAAACAATTAACGATATAAAAATAGCACATCCACATTCAAACATATCACAAAACCTTCAATACAATATTGAAGTTTTGTTTCATAATAAGTCAACTTCAAATAAGCATAAAATCCATAAAAGGATGTTGACATAGATGAAATCAAAACACTTTTTAGAGAAATATCTCTTTCTATTTTGAAATAATTTAAGAGTCATATATTTATGAAATAAAACATTTTCTTTTAAAATATTCTTATAAGATTTCAAGGGAAGCTTCGATGATTTTATAACGGCGGAAAATAACCGCACCTGCCGTATAAGTTAAAAAAACATTCTTACCTTAATTCTGTCAAAAAGGTTAAAAGCACCTTTTTTGGAAAACGACGGAATGATTCATTTATAAACCACTTATAAAAAGTCAAACAAGGGTATAAATGAATTTAACCCATATTATTGTAAATGGTAAAACTGTTTTGAAATACATTTTTAAGAAACATTGATGTGGATGATAAAGAGATCCCAGTAGATTACTACGTATAAACAACCTCGGATAATGAAGATATTGTGAAATAACCCTTACCTTGTACATTTCCTTGGTTGGGGTAGGTTAACCTCCTGTATAATGGTGAAATAATTGTTATTAAATTATACATGAATCATATACATTAATATGATATCATATATGATCTTTTAACATTTCTTTATTAATAATATCTTAATATTATCGTCGTTTCGGGTGGTAACTTACTCATTTTCTTTTATATGTTTTCTTACATAAGCCATGTTTGTCATGGATAGGTTGTATATTATTCATATACATAATGATATAAAGTCCTTAAACATTTTTTTAAATCATCAAATGATAATTATACTTGAATGGATACGATAGATAATGAATCTCATCGCGTTCGTGGAGACGGTAGTCCGTACGTACGCATGAGCGACAATATCATTCTTTTGATATTAAAATAATATATAATTGGATGTTATATCATATATAAAGAATCATTATCATGTTATATTTATTATTTTCATGAGTAACACATCATTATTATACCCACCCAAATAATACTATATTTAATAACAATTACACCATGACGTGGAGACGGTAAGCCGTACGTACGCACGTATGATGACATGTTATTCAAAGGGTGAATAGAATACTGAATATGGTTGTACCATATTTATAATAACATCACATTATATATAATATAATGGAGTTATTATTTTATAATGGTAATAACAAAGAAAGAAGAAGTGGAAGAAGAAAGGAACTTGAAAAGGGGTGGTGAAAACGTACCTCTTCTTCGAATTCTTCCTTTTGATTTGATCAAAAGGGCTCCTTAGGATGGCATTCTGATCAAACTAAGTCTTCTAGGTTGTATTGATGGAAGTTTATAGAGTATTCGGGGAGAGGTTTTCCGATCAAAAATGATTTGAATGTGTGAAGAAATGAGAAGGAGGAGTGCCCTTTTATAATAGGGGTGAGGGGCACCTTTGGAGAAGCAAAAAATATTAATTTATAAAAAATTGATATTAGATTTATAATGGCTAAAAAGTTGATTATTCAAAGGTAAAGGTGGGGATAGGTCGAAAACCATTCAACCAATAGAATTTAGATAGGTTTGGGTTACTATATTAACCTTATCTTTTAGTTTTAACTCTTAGTTAATTAGTTTGACATTTATCATGTCACTTTGTATTTTTATATTATATAGTAAATAAACATACTATATACATCCAAGATATCCAAAAGTGGTCAATTAATGATATAACTATCATCATACAAGTCTCTTGGCCGATCCTTAGATTTTTAGGAATTTAATATCAATTTATAATATAATATTTGTTTTAAAAACATTTTTATGTCAATTTTGACACTATTCAATAGTTGATTTTTTTGAAACTCATAACAGAATGATTACTTCTCAAAAATTCAATTACTTCAATCCTAATATGTCATAGTATCCTATAAAATTATTTTAATTCATTAAAAGTCTTAAATTATATTTATTTGGGTATTTATAATATCAATTATTTTAATGTTTCACTATTATGGTAATTACTGCATCATCATTGTGTCATAAATATATAAAATTATTTAATGTTTAAAAATTATAAATAAATTATCATTATGTATGAAATCGTATTATCTTTCTAATGAATATTTACAATAGAATTTATCTTATGTATAACCCAATATTAAAAATGTTTTAGTAAATAAACATTGATTTTAACTCTTTTTGCTCTTCTTTGAATTAAATAATAATAAATGTTCTAATATAATCCAAGTGGACCTAAATGATAATATTTTATTCCTAAGGTTGTTTTGGGTCGAGATACACTTGTCCAATATAATTAGGACATGTGTTATGGTAATATTAATATCATTTTTACCCTTAATTACCCAATTTACTTTTAACCGTGGTAAATAAAAGTAAAAAGATACTATTCACAAAAAATTATTTTCATCTCATTGAACCACATTTTACTCCTTGATATTAACCGTGTCTCTCGGATGTTCTAAATTCCAATCAAAGATGCGGTAAAATTATGTTTTATGAAAAATTCAGTTTTTTAACCACCACTTAGTAGTTTCACTATTCATCAAAAATTGATGTTTTTCAGAACAATGCCAAAATTTCACACTAGGCTACAATTGATATTCTGAATTCAAAAATTATGTCTATTTTACAAAATTCCAAACATAAAATTTGCATCAATTAATTTTATAATTAATTCCCACTGTCACGACAAATAGCGTGTTTTTAAGAAACAATATATATCAAAAGATTGACAATTATTTATGTCCAATTTCAAAGTGAAATTAATTATAATGAACAACATTGGATAAAAAGATAAAAATATATTATAATTATACTTCAAAACCACTCAAATTCATAATTTATCACTATTAATTATTTTGATTAAAAAGTTGTTTTTAATTTATATTTAGGAATTTTCACGATTCATCAAAATATTAAAGTTATCCGAAAAGTACCAAAATTTCACCTTAGGCTAAATTCTATACACCAAATCCAAAAATGAATTCCATTTTGAGAGATAAAATATCTAAAATTTTAAAAAGTAGGTATTACTATTCATAACGGCTAGTTTGATTGGTTGTGGTGTGTTAGAATCTCGAAGTTGCGTACAATGCACGCCATTGCATTATTCGAAGGGAAACGTACCGTGGAAGCTTGCGGTATTACATAAAATAAATATAAAAATTGAAACCTAATTTAAATGATTGATGAAGATAATGATATTGAAGTGAAGATATAAAAACTAGTGATTATACAACAAAAAAATTAATTTTTGAAAAATTAAATGATGAAAAGTTGACCTATGGTTATTGTAGTATCGATGAAGAAGAATTACAGACATAGATATAGTGTATTGTTAAATTAAAATTGAAATAACATCAATAAATATTTTTATATTAAAAAAATAAAACAATAATTTGAATAAAGAAGATCATGTTGCAAACAATCAACAACTTTTTGTGAGAAAATACAATTTTTTAAAAGAAATTGGTGATATAAATAAGTAAAATTATGAAGAGTAAAAAATCCACATTCAATTTAATGACAGTTTGATGTTTAATCCGGAGAAATTTGATCATTCTCTATAATATATTGTCGATGATAATAAAGGAATAAAAAACTTCCAAAACTCAGTTTTCTAAAATGGTTAATGTTTTATGAAATTTTATCCATAAAAGAATCTAAAAAATTTCCTTAGAATATAACAACAAGGTTGAGTATGATGAAAATAAAAATAAAGATAATAAGACAAAGTTTGAATCAAAAATATGAGGATTCAAAAAACACAAAATCTAAAATCTTCCAAAGTCTAATCCAAAAGACTCTGCTATTGGAGATATTATAAAGACTATGAAGCAATATATAATGAAAAAGAATTTTTCAGAATAGTAACAAAACATTGGTTCACAATAAAGTTTAAATGTGTTTTGTAATAATTAAAATGGAAAATAAGAAGAAACATTTAGATATCTTATAATTCAGAGGGGAAAACTTCTTTCAGTGGTTAATACTAGTATTTTGGATGTTTTTGGTATATGATTTAGATGTGATGGATTAATAATCATTAGTAAAATGAATCTGGGAGAAACTAGAGGTAGTGTTTGAAGGGGATTTAACTAAATTTTTACAACATGAGAATATCAGTTTTGGACATTATAAACTGATTCCATCCCGTCGAATATATTTTTGAATGATGTGAAAAACATGAAAACATGATAAAGGGTGTCTTGTTATGTTACCATTAAGATAATAATTAAATAAAAAAATAAAAATTACATTGGAATTAATAAAAATGTAAGGATATGGGCTTATTTTTTAAAACTACTCTCAAACCTACGGAAAAATAATTGTTTTGGATATTAGATAACTTTTTTATTCATAAATGAATAGATATTTGAAGTCTATGAATGGAAATTGAAATTTGAAAAAGATGAGTTCCTCACAATCAAAGATGTTGGGTTTTTTATCATTGGGGAAGAAAATATAAATTCAAAAAGAGACTTATATATTGATAGGAAGATAAAAGTGATACATATTTCAAAATATTATGATGAATAAAATATAATTATTCAAATGAATTGGTTTTTTGTTATATAAAATGAATATTGGTTTTTTTTTTCAATGGTGTAATGAGCCGAGGGGTACATGATCCATGTTTTTGATTCACAAAGTGCCTGCTCTCTGAGAAACATAGATTTTAATTTGATATGGAATAATAGGTCGGTTTATGAATTTTATCTAAAAATTGGGAATGATTACATAGAGATAAAATATTTTTGATATTATTTACATTAATATAAGAATATAATTGTGTTGTTATAGAATCTAGAATGGAATTATTACAAAAACAGTATATAAGAATAATGAGATACATTCCACCCATCCCTTAGAATAGATACATTATGACCCATACACTAACATGAGAAATAAATCAATAAATAGAGATACATAATTTATTTTATTTACTGTTGAAATTACACATACTAAATATATTATGTTTTTTAAGCCTAAATAAGGTTATTTAATGATTTATATATTTAAGGGAATTTTACAAAAATATTATAGTGTTGTGTAAAGAATATTGGAACTGATAATAGTCATGAATATTTGAGATCATCTTTAAAGGCATGAAATTTGTTCTAAATTTTGTGAAAAATGATAAATATAGCAGAATGGTGTTTCTGATTGAAGATTTTGGAGTTTGGAATAGAGGGATTGAATTATATTGATTGAATGTGATGCTTATGTGTTCTTTTGGATTTTATTAATTGGATAATTTTTTCATATACATTGTTTTTTATTTCTATAGGAAAAACATTGACATTACTCCATGTGAGATTTATTTCAATGAAAACCAATTTTTTAAATACCTAATGGTTTTTGGAAGTCCTTGTGTAATCAAAGTAAAAGTAGAAAATCATGTGATGTTTGATAAATGATGCATTGATAAAAAATATCCCACCTTCATAATGGTAACGGATAAATATTCAATAATAAATACACGTGAAATATTATTTGTTATAAATGTTTGAGCATTTTAAAAGAAAGTATTCATAGTCACCTCTAAATATAAATGAATTTTATGATGATATTATTATTGATGAATAATATGAAAATTTTTCCAACATAGTTAATGATGTTAAAGTTGTTAATGATAAATATTATAACTCATACATTTCATTTGATTTTTTTTAATGTCATCCTATGATCATGAAATAAGTAGAAGTCTACAACATCACAGAAGATTAAGGGAAACTATTTTAAACTAGATGAACATTGATGTTAGTTTCACAGGATGATCCCATATATATTAAATAGGATTCAATGTGTCAAGATTATATTGATTCCATGATTTAATAGTTGGATCATATTGAGAATAATGATAGCTGGGGACTTATAACCAAACTATAAGATAAAATGTTATCAGAACAAATTGGGTTTTCCAAAACAACATAAATTCATAAGGAGAATCCATAAGAAACAGAGAAAGACTGATTTTTAAAGGCTTCTCTCATCTTGAATTAATTGAAATTAATGATACCATTTAGCAATTAGAAATTATTAAAACCATCTGAATTATTCTTACTATTTATATATATTGAATTTACATGATATTTAAAATGGTCATTAATTATGCTTTTCTTAATAGTGGTCTAGAATAGAATGTTTATATTGAACAACCATGTAGTTTCATACATGAAATATTAGAGATATTTGGTTTCAAGTTATGTAATTCTTAATTTAGATGTAAATGTTCCCTAAGATATTGGTACACTAAGATAGGTAGTTTCTTTAAGAAGATGATGTTTATAAAAGGAAGAATTGATATCATCCTTTATGTAAATTAAATTCAAGAGGTTTGCTTCATTATGATTATTTGTGGTGATCCTATCAAATTCATTAGTAACGATTATTGAATGTGAGAAATTATTTCTAAATAAATGAAGGTTTTTTTATATTTAAATGGTAGGAAAAAATACATTATTGGAGTATAAATATTTTAAAAAGAGAAATTTATTTTCTTAACTCAATAGAATTATGGTAAGGAACTTCTAAAAATGCCTATCATATATGATTTAAATCCTATTTCCACACATTTTTCAATGAAAACAATATTTTAAAAATATTGTCAATGAGAAGAGGATGATTGTAAATAGTATTGAATGTTGATTAAAATCAAGTTATATTTAATATTATCAAGGCATCATATATTTTATTTTATTACTAATTGATCAAGGAATTAATGTTTTCTACAATAATATCATCTTGTGGATGGAAAAAATAATTCTATGATATATGAAAGAAACAATATATTATAGAATAAAATATGAAAAAACAAGAATTATTGATCAATTTGGATATATAAGTGTTGAATGGACATATTTTTTAAATAAAATAAGACTCACAACATGGGGATTTTTATTCATGGGAGAAATATATGTTAGTTAATATCTAAAGAGAAAATCTTTAATCCTTATCACTATAGATGATCAGTGTATAGCTACAGATCACGATTCCAAATAAATATTGTGGATAAAGTCACGTCACGAAGGATTATTTGAGGATTTCTATTTCATGTTCTCTTAGGTTTTGATAATAAAACGGTAATAAATCATACAATGAATCAACTAAAATGTTATTGTTCCAAAATTTTTGATATTATATGTCACTTCATCAATGTACAAGTGTAATTAAATGAACTAAAGTTTGATTTTCTTCCTATAATTGATAGAGTATCTAATATCTTTAATAAAATTTTTCATATGAAAACATTTTATATGTTGAGTATGATACTTTTTTAGAACCTCACTAACATCATGTCTATGCTAGTTTATATCCATCACATATCATATATTATCTTTGGATAATCTTATCAAATGGGTAGATAAGTTATAAAATAAATATTTCCATTAATAGTTTATTTAAGTAATAATTAATATTATATATTTCCATCGATTTTTGAAAGTTTAAATCTATGATTTTTGTGTGTCTGATCTATTATAACAGTTTTTTTTAATTTGTTGTGGAAAATTATTTCTTATAGGATTCTAAAATTTCATAATGAATAGAAGTTTTTAATTTTTATAAGGAACATATGGGAATGAAAGGAATTCAAAAAAAAATTCTCAAACTTCTTGTTTCGAAAAAATGTGTTCTTAAATGATTCTTGTTACATACACCATGTTTTCTAACATTGGATTAGATTTTTTGTATAGTATTTACTAATTAGGATTCAATATTTTACTGATTTATTTATAATAGTTTTAAAAACATGGGGATAGATTGTCTGAAAAAACATTATTTGAGGTGTTTCTATGTTAAAAATAAGTTGGTTTGTTTTGAAGTAGGATTTATCATGTTTTTATTTTTTCAATGTGAAACACCTCACATTATTGAGAATATAAATCAAATAATACTGTTACCTTAAAAATGTTATCAGATATATATAAATAGATTAAGTGTAAGAGAAGTAGTCCACCGGTTGTAGGTAATCAGAGGTAGTATGGTGTATAAGGTTCATCCAAATATCCTCATAAGTTTTTTGAGATGGAATGTTAAGGGAGAGATAAATTAGGAAATTATTTTAGGAAATTAAATGTTTCAAAAATCATGTGTATTGATTATTATCATGATCCAATCTTATGTTAAAAATAAATATATTTATGTGTGACTGTATAATTTTCTTGTTACTATGTTTTGTTAATTTTACCAAAATAATTCTATAAAAAATCGTATATAGGTTAAAATCTATAGATATAATGTAATGAAGTTTAAATAATCATATTTTCAGAGTTATGGTTCTTTAATTTTGTTATGGTACAAATGTTTATTAGAAAAAAAATTTTATATTAGATTATTTAGAGGAATAATGTTTAATGTGTTGGGGATTTAGTGAATGAAGTAAGATTAAATATAGAGATGTACAAATAATACAGGATTAAATTGTACAATGATCCATATAAAAAAGTAAGATGTTAGAGAGTTTGAAAGTATAATGATTAAAATTATATATGTTCATGGGATAAAATGTTGTATATTGTTTCAGAATACAGGTATACTCTCATTTATCATATCATGTTCACCATGTGAACCTTTTATAAATTCATGAGATATTGAGAAGGTCATAAGAACTCATAAGGGAGGAGAGTTTGATGGAACTCTATAATGTCATTAGGAAAATGATTCCAAATGATTTTATTCAAACAAAAACATCGTAATGATGGAAACTGTGAATTGTTTCTGAATAATTTTATTGTTGAAGGAAGGGTCTTCGGAAATACTTTCAAAATGTTGTTATAAACATATAAATACTCACTAAACACAATTGCATTAGATGAAAGTAGTATTTTGTTGTTTTTCTAAATAAAAGGTTCATTGAAAATTATGTTTTTTTAATTCATAATTAGTAATGTTGAACTAAATGTTCAAAATTTCATTAATCCTTAAGGAAAAATCAAGATCATGATGATATTTAAGGACTATATGATGATTTGTTTTTATGTAGGGAATCATGGACTGTTCAAAACTATTATGAGGTTAGAATATAGAAACAATGAAAGTTTCAAAGTGGGACACTTAATTTATTGAGTGCGATGCTTTAATTTAATATCCATGATTCCCATTTTATTTCATAGATGTTACGCCTATATAAAAGGGAAATGGGGTGAAAAAAATGGTGGTTAAATTTTTTGGTTTCGGACATGTTTTTAGATGTGAATATATTCTAAAATGATGAGTGTGAAGATGCATCACTCTAAAGGCTATTAGAAAGAGTTTCATATTTATTGATAACAGAAAAAATGTGTTAATAGAGAATTGGTTTAATAGGTTAAAGAGGTCATAGAAAAACAGTAAGAAGAGTTGATCAATTAAATAAGAATATATCATCTAAAAAAAGTTGATCCTAGAAATCAAGCATTATAATGAGATCCATTGGACTGATTATAATATAGATACATTTTATTACTCTATTCAAAGAAGATATTTTTTTAATAATATATAAGAAAGTGAAGAGTAATAATAACATTCAATAATTAAATATATGAATAATTTTCAAGAAGTACAGTGAAAACATTCAAAAGCACGTTGGTGAAGGTAATTCCTATTGTTAAAAAACATTTATATAACATTTTTTTAGGTGAGGATCACTTGTACTATCATTTGACTATAGTTTAATTAAAATCAAATTATATTATATACTTACCATAACTACCGAAGATATTATTTTCTAGTGGTTTTTATGGTGTTAGATTACATCAGTGAACATTGAATACATTCTAAACTTTTTTAGTTTTCCTTGTAAATACATGTGTTTCTATGGTTTCTTTTTCTTGTTGTTTTAAAAATGGTCAATTCTCTATAATCAAATGTGAATTTTTTTTATTATGTAATAAAAAATAAAATATAATTTCACTAATTATCTTGTACCCCACTCTATGACAGTAAATATCTTGATTGGTCCTTTAACATGGAATGATTTAATAAAAAGTAGATTTTTATTATTATTATTCACATGTTATTGATAAAGGAAATCAATAAAATATTTGTAGATAATGGAACACATTTCAAAAAAATTATAAGTGTAATTGTGATGGTAGATAGGGGTATTAATAATTAGAAGTGTCCTAGAATTACATTGGGTGTAAGCTAGAATTCATGTGTCGAAGGGGGGGAATTGAAATGGTATCGATGTAATGATATATCATAACAATACTGGAAATATCACCTATAGCCATGGTTTAGAACCGTGGGTATAGCCCATGAAACCGTGGGTATAGGCTATACACACAGTTTCGTGAACCGTGGGCTAGAGTGGCATCGCAATATCTCTACACCCAAGGTTCCTATAAAACTGTGGGCATAGCCCAAGAAAAACTCATATTACCCACGGTTTACCAAACTGTGTATATATATCTATACCCATGGCTTGGTAACCATGGGTATACAGTTTTCCAGCACCCAAACTATAACCATATTGCACAGCAGAATTACCCATGGTTTAATAAACTGTGGGTATAAACATTTTACCCCAGAAACCGCAGCTTCTAGCTTACCATCCTGCACTTCTGAAACTTCTAGCTTCCTACCATCCTACACATATTCCTACCATCCTGCACTTAAAAACAATAGAAACCAAAATACAAAATACATGTATTTCAATCATGGTGGTGGGAAAATTAAAAATTCCAACTTGGATGGAGAAAATGTGATAAAATTCCAGCATTCCAAAATGATACATATCTCAAAGTGATGAAAAAAAATAAGACATTCTCTATTTTACTAAGGTTATTACTAATCCAAAATCAATATTCCCATCGGTGTTAGAATCAAAAGAAAATGGAGGAAAATTCTTGTCACAGAGGAGATCCCAGAACAAAACTAACTTACATTATCAATAATGATTACTACAAGACTAAGTTAAATCAAGGATATTATAAACCAACACAATACTAACCATTTATATTTCCTCATGTCCAAGATTGTGTAACCATCTGTATTGCCTCATACTAACTGCAAGAACATAAAAACAACTAATTACGAACCTTTATTGCAAATGCTAATAAGAATGAAGTACGATAAAATCCAATACAGAACTTGCATGAATAAAAAAGATCATTTTTGGTCAAGGATCATGGAAATCAGTGAGGATCTTTCCCAAATGAAAAGAAAAAATATAACGGAATTTCTGCTATGTCAAAAAATAAAAATCAAAACAATAAGACCGTGTTTTTAGCACACTCAAGTGACCATCCAGATTAAGGAAATTTGGAGTGCACTAACTTGAATATAAAAACTGCTACAAAAGTGAAGAAAAATATAGCTAATAATATGTTGAATAAGAATATGGAGGATTCAGACATTCACCAAAATTATGGTTTTTATAGAGGATCTAAAAAAAATTGTATGAATAATTTTGATTTGTGTCTTGATGCAGTGGGTATACAGTTAACGCTGCCAAAATTTATGATGAAATGGTCATGACCGGGTTTACTCAATGTATCAAGACTTATAATTCCCTTCTAAATGAACTAGCTCAATTGGGAAATTGGAAAGCAGCAGAATCCATCTTTCTAGACATGAAAATAAATAACACGCTACTCTCACACACTCAAACTACTCGCTAACTCCTTGCTTCTTTTTGTCTGACTCTTCACTATCAAAGAATGAATTTACACCAAGATAGGTGTACCAATTCTTCTCCACATTCATCTAATGACGAACTCAATAATCTCCAATAGGAATACATCCTAAATCTCCTTTATCTAACTTTCTATCCCACATATGGAAATCCTTAGTTCTCTCTTTCTCCATGCTTGTTGTTGTCCTACTCTTCACTAACAATGAATGAATTCACACCAACATAGGTGTATCAAGTCTTCTCTACATTTATATAATTATGAACTCAATGAAACTCCAATAAGAATACCTCATAGATCTCCTTTCTCTGACTTTCCATCCCAGATATGGAAATCCTTAGTTATCTCTTTGTATCTTTGAGATCTATTTCTATTGGTATATTCCAAGAGATTTATTCTTTATTTTGAAATAGAAATATATCTATTTCTTTTATCTATAGAATCACCATGTCACCCTCCAAATATCGAGTCATGATCACCAATTTAATCCACTGATATTCTTTCTAAAAGATAGAAATTTTTAACCTACAGGCATGTTAGGTCTATTCTAAAATAGTGTGTTCATTACCACCATGGTGTGGAACCTTCATCTTCCAGTAATACCTACAAAAAATTTCATGTTCATTACATCGAAATAAACCTCAAACATTAATTCCACAAACATCAACTCTATGACTATATGAGTGAACCTCTTTGTATCAAACATGAGAATTATGAAAAAATACTTTGATGATGCATTTGTTGGTCGACTCAGAAACCGTATTCAGAACTATTTGGAATTCTGAATTTATAAACACTTTTCTTGGGAAATCTGATCTCAAGTAGTTGGGAGAATTTGGAAATATATGTACAGTAGCCGATGTGTTTATATGTTTCATTTTTTTGACACCTCACTCTTTTCTTGTATTGTAATTTAAGGTGCAAGGTAATAATTATCGACATCAAAAGAAAATAATTTCTCAACACACTCATATTAAACACACCTATATGATGAGTAATCAATTATAGAACTCCACCCATCATAGCGGTTGAAGCATTATAGAATTTGTTTTCCTAAAGTTACAAGATGAGTTATTGATGCTAATCTAAAGTTAATCTAAAAGATGATAGATGAATAAAGGTGAAAATTTGGAAGATATGTTGAAGTGAAGAAAGAATGAAGATACATTTTCAAAAGATGACTCGTAGGCAAAAGATATTGTTTATCCAAAAGATAAAGTACCGATCACCAGAAGTAGATGAATCAATGGAATCTAAATGAGACAACCTTGAAAAAGTTCATAAGACTGTACTAGATGATAAAATATCATAAAAACATGGAATAAATGCTCATAATGATCCATAATATTAACAGTTTCTTACGTGATAGATAGGAAGATAATATGTATGTGTTACAACATAGGGATAAATTAGGTTTATCTGCTTGAAATTATTTGAGTTTTCTCGATTTTATACTGACCATTTAATGTAACAATCATCATGAATTTTTGAAAATAGTTCATGATTCATGCTAAGTATGGAAGATGGATTTTTTCTATGATTTATGGAGAAGTATCTGAATGTTTTTATTCTAAAACATGAACCAAAACATAAAGGAGTTTGGAATATTAATCTAGAAATTAAATCAATAGATACTACAGATTCTCCTAGAGCATCACATACTGGGAAGAAATTCCAAAAGGTGAAGTAGAAATTAAAGAGGTTGATGTAGAAGGTTGGAAGTTAGTAATTCTTCTTACTTTAGTTGATGTAAATCTGAAAGTGTTTTGAGTGTTGAATGTTTTATTTACTAATTTAAATTTTGAATAGGTTCATGAGTATAATATAAGTATCTAAAAGTTAGAAAATCAAAATTTAAGAAAAACAGAGTTATTCATAAGCTAAATGATTGGAAAAAGACCTTGTACAGGAGCATATAGAAAGTATGCATGAAAATTAAGAAATAACATGAAGTCACCATGGTTGTCCTTAGAAAACAGTGTAAAGAACAGATGATGGCAGTTCATGCTGAAAATAATTCTCCCATTGAGAATTTAGAAGAACTACTAAAGGTGAAGGAGTTGAGGGTCACTAAGTTGTAGGAAGAGTTCCATGTAGTGAGGGATAAGCCTAAAACAATAGAAAATAGCAAGAAGAATTTTTTTCTAGCATCAAGAAGTATGCAGTACAAATCCATGGGTAATTTAAGAAGTCCATATAGAAAGATGTTACCACAGTGACATGTCTATTCCATTTCAACCATACCACTATGAAGCATAAAGGGAATAATGATGGAGCATCTCTTACAAGGAGAAATACGGATTAAAAAACTCAAAATATCCTACTTCAATGGAAGAATTATTTACCAGTGAGCTGGTCCTTAAAAAAGTGGTTAATTCAAATTCATGCAATGAGGAGGTTTTTCCAATTATTTCACATCAATGAAAAACCTGGAATAATAATGGAAGGGGTTGGTTCACACGGAACAACCACATAACACAGAATGAAGATATTGGAGATACCCCCTATCAACTTTCTCTATATTGTTTAAACTGGAAGGTGTATTGATTAATGGGAAATTAAATCCAAGGGGGATTTGCACTATGTTTTCATCAAAAGAAGACACATTGAGGATTTGAGGAATAATTTAAGAGAAATAGGTGTTTAAATCTATTACCTTGAAGGTCGCAAGCTAGAATCTATCCAGCTGTATTGTTAAATCTATTATCTTGGGGATTTAATGCTGGAATATGATTGTATTTTCTAGAATTAGTTTTTTCTTTGATGAAATCTCTCTATAAAGATTATATGTGAAAGGATATTATGAAATCAATGGAAATAGAAATCTTTGAAACAATATCGTCTCATCCATCGCCTTGGAGAAAACTATGGTGAATCTGTAAAGACATTCTAGAATATGTCTGTGCATGCTGAAATATTATAAAACAGTGAATATCATGGCTTATTTAATGTGATCCAGGTGTCAAAGTCATGTACCATGACCCCCAACATTTTTGATACATGCTTAGAAGGCTCCAAAAGTGAGTTCAGAACCTATCTGATGATGACAAACCTTGGTGAAGTGATTTCACAACTTTACGAGGAAGTAGCATTATTTAATATTTCATGTAAATTTATTTTGCACTATCATGATGGTATTAGATGTGTGGTTTCTCAAAGACAACCTTGAAGATTTTTGAAGAAGACAATATTATCAAGTGACTCTCATGGTAAAATCATTTCACCATGTGGGCAGGAAATGAAGACATTAATGGGGAGTTGAAAAATTTGCTCATACGGGTTGTTTAGCCTAATTTGGAAGAAAGGAGATGCCTTGTGGTATGGGTTTCAAGCAACACTACAGTGGGCTGATATATTAAGTCTAGAATTGATATTAATATCTGAAGTCTGAAACTGATTTAAAATACATGAATGTTGGAGCAATTTTTAACTGGTTTAATAGGCTGAGGTTACACAACATTTCAATGGCCTGTATAAATATTGTTGCACAGGGAGTCAGAAGATTTCATGAAGCTGTTATAGAATGGGAACTACGGCTGTAGGTGTGGACAAGTAGGCTAACAGGCAGTGTTCATAAGGGAAAACATGTAACATGTGAATGAAACTCTTGCATGGTCTACATGGTTGCATGAATCAAGTTTTCAGGTCTCATGTTAATGATGCTCTGAATGAAGATTTTTGGATATTCGCAAATTTCAATAAATCACATATTTGACTATGGTGAAGGTTTTCACACTTATAGAACCAGAGTGTGAAGAATAAGAAAAATAGGAAACTGTCTATTATTTGGGTTTTGTGGCACTCCTTTCGGTGTCCTAGACAAGGGATTAATCACTTTGCTCCTGGGTGCAATATGTTCGAAAGATGAATGTCTTACAGGGGGCATTTAGTTTTTTCTTCCATAGATTGTCAAGTCAATCCAAAGATCCCAACTATCATGAGGTATTTACCATTCCTTTTCCAGATGAGTTGGATTCCTTGGATAAACAAAACTTTGTGGGGTGGCTCTAAGAATGAACAAAATATTCATAGAAGAACCGGTGGGAAGATTCACCATATTCCTGAATTTGTATCAGAGAACGAAGGTAGCTTCATACAACCTCAGGTATTTATTTTGGGGATATTGTTTTATTTAGGGTTGGGTGGCACTCCACTCAGTGTATGTGATAAGGGAATAACTACCTTTCCCTCGATTGTGATCTTCTAACAAGTCATGAGTCCTACCATGTGGTCAATGAAGGTTTTACTGGGAATTTCAAACCAAACTATATAATGTATGATAGAGTATTTTTGGCACTAAGGTATTTTTATAGTTGCATTGGGATGGAGTCTAATCATCAACTCCAACAATGTACAGTACCTCAGGATTTGATATTACATTATAAAGTTGTTTATGAATGTGATTTTCAATTTATTATTCCCAATTCATTATAATTTCACTACATTTTACACCCACATCATTTCTAGAATCAATATATAGTGCATAGTCTCGCATATCTGCTCATTATAAATTCCAATGTCCTCAATCCTTATTCATGGGAATCCACAATTCATTCCTAGACATTCTCAATCTCTCCCTAATTATCCTTGTTTTCTAGGCCTTCTCATGGTTCAGACATAAACTTTAATAGAGGAATACTAGGATGGACTCATGTGGATGGGCTACACCCACAGGCTGGGACAAGTGTCCATGCATCAAGGAATCACTACTCAGGAACAATTTCACCCACAAACAATTAATTAAAATGGCAGCAGAAAATAAATAGAATTTTGGCATGACCCATCTGTACATCGAATGTACACATCGAAGGAAAAGAAAATAAACAAAAACAACACAGTACAATGGTATAAAAAACTAAACACACTAATTAATCCCTACACTATCCCGATCACCCTCCCTTGGAAAGAAAACCACGTAGCCACCTCCAGTGCCCTTATAACCCCCTTCGTAGAATATAACTACCCTCCATCCATAGAAAGCTATAAAAGAACTAAGTGTCCGATACGATAAAGAAAATAAAATAAAAACTAAACTAGAGCATACCTGTCTCTTGTGACTATACAAGTCACTGCCGCAATATAAGAACCACCACACCTCATGGGTCAAAACATGTTACTGCAAGCAAGGGGAAACAAATTATATTAGTTAAAGAGGTTGTCGATCCATATTTTTTTTGGGTTTGTTTACCTAGGAACGATTTTTCATGGTTATGTTCTGTATAGTTTAATTTGGTTAATACTAGTTATTTCTATTTGGCCCAGTTCACATTGCATTAGTTTTGTACACTAAAATTTTGTTTTATTTATTTCATGCCAAATCCAATTGATTATGTTTAATTCACCTCACTTAACTTAACTTCACTTCAATTCAATTTAGTTATATATTTTCAATGAATGGTTCATTTTAGGTTTTTCCCATTCATATTAGTTTGGATTGAATTATCATAAACACAGAAATGTTGGGTCGGTTTTCAATATATAATAATTTAAAATCATTTAAAAACAATATTATATTCAATAATATCTCCCAAAGAATTTGGTTATAATCTCCATGTAATATTTCAATTATCATGTCTTCATTATCTCCATAGATCCCAATAATTTAAATCTATTTAAATCATGTATTTATGAATGACCTAGAAACACAACATAGACTTAGGTATGGGTTAACCTATGATAGACCATGATTAACTTCCAGCTTCAAAGGCTTATCAAAACAGTCACCTAGAAATTACCACAGTGTGGTCCTCACAATTTTGAAGCTCGTCCCTCATATTATATGTGCATCATCCTAACATTGAACAAGGTATTCACCATAGAATAAATCATTCTATGTTTCTCATAGATAACCATATTTCATTAAATGCACACCAATTTTTTGTGTTAGTTTTTACTTATTTTCACCCATGACCTCCACAATGACTTGTGCAATGACTATCATGTCATTCCAATACTCCCTTTGATTCATTAATCCTCTATGATGACCAAAACTCCCATCTTTATATCATCATGGTGTCATCATATTAATTTTATAGTGACCACAACCTTCACTATAGTATGGTTTATCTAATCATCCCATTTCATCATCTTCATTATTTCATTGTAATGTGGCATGGATATCCCTCAATCTTAAATATAAATTCATACACATTGAAAATCATATTCCCCATGTCTTATGCATCATCAAATGTCTTAAGCATCCTAATTAAATTCATGCACATTAGCTCTTAGAGTATTACAAACCTCCCTATAAAGTCATGTTAAGGCAATCAAAAAATTCATATTCATGCACAAAATAATGTGGCATGAGAAGATGGTTTGTTTCAAACTTTGTCATTTTTTAATGAAAGAAAAGGTAATTACAGATTTCACTGAAATGACATCAAAACCTATTTAGATTAATCTAATGCCTTCTCAAACAATTCAATATTTATCAAAACATCTTCTAAAAATTCTCCATCAAATATAATAGGTTTCATATTTTAATGTTGAGATGGAATTTAAAATCAGGGGAATATTTGAATCAAACTTACATGTGATGCGAGGAGACCCATGTAAATTAGGGTTTACGGACAGGTAAGGGAGGGAGTTGAGGAGGAGGAAGAGCATGAGTCTGAGGTAGGGAGGTGGACGCGAACGCTGAGATGAACGCAGAGGTAGGAAGGTGGAGGGAGGGAGGCGGGGACCGAGAGGTGCAGGTTGGGATGTTGGGGCGGAGGGAGGGAGGCGGACGCGGAGGGAGGGAAGCGGGGGTCGGCAGGCGAATGAGGATGGAGGGAGGCGACAGTCGATAGGCGGGGGGCTGGGATGCGGAGGCCGGGATGTCGAGGCGGAGGCCGAGGTGGGGAGGGGAGGGGAGGGGGAGGGGAGTGGAGATTAGGGCTCGTCGAGGGGGAGGGGGAGGAAAAGCCTGAGTGAGGGTCATGTTTTAAGGGATTATTCCCACGGTTTCTAACAAACCGTAGGTATTGGATTAGAAAAATGATTTATCCCCACGGTTTTTTTAAACCGTGGGTATAGAACTATGTGCTTAGAGCCAATTTCCAGTAGTGTAATGTTCTGATGTAGAGTTCATGTAGTGTTGGAATTTAAGAAAGTCCCCAATATATAGTTATTTAAAAGATTTCATGGAATAAATATAGAGTACATTCTGATATTTGATTTGCAGAAGTACCTACTATAGTGTTTCGACATATAGATTCCATGTCCAAAATATTTTTCTAAAATTTGTCTCAATGGATGATGTATAGGTTAACAAAAATAGATTTAATCTATGTAGAGTTTAGGGATGAATAAAGAGAAAAGATTCCTAATAATGTAGGGTTGGAAAATTTAAACATATATTTTTATTAAAACCACATTTCATACATCTAACTCAACATAGAGTTCACAACACATTGAAAAAATTGGTGAAATGCTATTCTGAATGGATGACATATATATAATCTAGAATTTTCAGTACATAATAATTAATTGATTTTTAATACTTTATCCATGTATCAACAATAAAGATCACATAGAGATCATTATTTAAAAAGATATGAAAAATATACCATCCAAGGGAGATGCCTAGATAATCTCTATATGACAAAAATGATATTTCAAGTCACATGCCATCATAGAATAATTAAAAAAAAGATTTCAGAATAATTTGATGTCTTATATTTCAAGGTATATAAATGATGTGATATTTTCTATCTCATGATGAATAATAAAAAACCATGTCTTCAATAACATCAAATGGAATATTATAATACAAATTAAAATGCATTAGAATCCTAAAAATCAAGTAAGAATATATGTGATTGATTTACATAAGAATATCATCTACATCTAAATATCAAAGTGTCTCAACACTCTGAATGTGGAAGATAATATTCACATTACTCTATGAAAATATATTACATAGGTACCACTGAAAAAATGTTACAGGATTTTCATATTTTTTGGTTGATGAGAAAGCTGATAAATAAGAGTATTGTAAAGATATTAAGAGAACAGTATAAATCTTGGAGTTAAAAAAGGATCAGGGGACCTTCTTCATTTATTATTCAAAATACTATGAAATAACTATATTACCAAAAATATGGGGTGAGGTTTGTAATTTATAGACATGTTCATGAAGTTTTGGTAGTTCTGAAAGATGTACACAAACAAACTTATTGATCTAGTCTATTTATTGTGGGAGGATAATTTATATGTGCTCCATAATAATCTTTGATCATATAAAGATCACCATTTCATGGGATCTTCATTATAATGGATAAAAATGATTTGGTTGTATAACTAGTTCCATGTTAGGTTAGTGTGATTGGGAGGTATGCCTAATCACATGGAAAACAAGGAAAACACTGGGATTCAAGGTAAATTGGACTACACTATCCTTGGTTGTCGATGGTTATTAATGATATTGGAAGAATATATTATTATAGGGGGATAACTAATCATGGAAATAATTATGTTATTTTTGTTTAACAATATAAATACTTTTTTTCTCTCATTATTTCTATTAAATCAGATGAGGTGAGTCTATGAGAAATTATTGGGTGGATCAAGAAACAATAAGGCTTCAAGATGTTGAATTGTGAATTAATAATATTAAACTGTTAGTTCGCCCTCATATATTTTCATAATAAACTCTAGTGTTTCTCAAGTTATAAAAATAATATTTAATGTTGGAAGACAAAAATAGGACACACACATTGATACCATTACAATTAAATGATCCTCACAATAATGGAATGTGTAGGGTTTATGATAATATACTATCACACTCAATAAAGAAGATAGTAATGGGATCTCAATGCGCCACATGATGGCTCATACACCAAGGGATTAATATCCCAAGATACTATTTCTCAATCTAGTGATGTGTTGGTGAGTACATCATACTAGAAGAATTCTATGGATTTTTACCCATTTCTGCTTAAAATAAGTCTCTTGTTTTTTTAATTATCTTTAGATCCAAATTGTTACATTTTTTACATAGAAACACATTATATGGGTAAAAAATTATTTCTCTCATAGTTTTTATTTATGTATTAAATTTCATATCTCATTGATCTAATGTGGATATTAGGATCAAAAGTTATGGTTGTTTTATGTTATAATTTTTATAAATTATTTTTTCTATATCCTTGTTACTAGGAGCACTATTAACACCCCTAGTATGTGAGCTACCTATATTTTCCTACCCGGATTCATTCTTATAATTCATATATTTTGCTCTAATGGACTATAAGAATTCTTTGAATACACTCCTCATGTAATCTTTACCCACATCCACCCTGCAAACCTTTGTACATTAACCTTGGTGGATCCCCATTCACGTACCCTCTTTAGCACCCTTGTTAGAAACTTCGTCAATATAGTCACATTCACTCCCAAATAAATTCACATTCCAACCCTCATGAGATAGATTTGTGCACAAGATTTTTATGGGAGGATACCATCCAATATCAGGTGTGTCAATCATTATTAGGATCCCCGACCTCCCATTTTCTAGACCACGAAAAAAAACAAGTAGATACTTATGGTATATAATAATAAAATAAGTATAAATACATATGGAACCTAATATCACTGTCCTTGTAGTTATTAATGAATAATAAATAACGATAAGGTTTTTTCACATCACTTCTATCAATCCTTATACTAGGCTAGAGAAGAACTACCCTTTCAAATATGGACTCTCTATCAACATGTTAATTTATGAAGGATCCCAAGTAGTTTATATTTTGAACAATAATTTTTTCTTTAGACACAACCAGGGATTAATTTAAACTGTTTTCTTCCACTCAAGTGAATTTTCACATAGGCATTCCCACTAGGGCACCATATTCTCCATACCTTCATTTCATAGATTTACCATATTCTACTAGTCATGTTGCTCAACATCCTCCAATTTAGAGTTGCACCCAACCCCAATAATTATTTACATTATACAAGGTATCCTCGTATATTACTTCGAAAAAATCAGTTATGGGTTTCATTATAAAGCATGTAGAATGATCCTTTAACTTCTAATATTGAAACTTGTAAATTTTCATGACTTCCTCCATGAAATTTTGGACATAGTAAAATAATATTCAGTTTTGGAAACTAATAAAATAAAAGTGTTCCTAAAATAACATTAATTAATGGATATCCACTTGTTTTATAAAATATATTGATTTGAGGAAATCCTATTAGTTTCCTAAATTCCATGAGTTGATATTCTCTTATGGGTCTCCCAAATACCTTTTGTTGAGAAACTTCTATTGGGTCCAAAAATAACTTGAGGTGATACGTTTCAATTCATTCCAAAAAAAATTAGTTGATTAAATATTCTTCTCTTTACTTCACAAATGCCTTGAGTTGAAATAATATCGTAGATATCAAATATATCTGATGTTTATAAACTATACTTTTTTTCACATATTCCTTGATTAAATATTCACCTATTAGTTTCTTAAAATACCTTGATCCAATACACTCCACATTGTTACCAATATACTTCAGTTGATACTCTCTACTTGGGGTTTTAATTCGTTATGTTAAAATTCTCCTTGCACTTTTGAAATTAAATTATGTTAGAATAATCCTATTGTTATCCAAAATTAGTTAATTTGATTTTATCCTCTTAGTCTGAAAAAATTTATTAAAAAGAGAATTTATATTGATTGATGGAATGCATTGATTTAAGTTTTCCCACTTGTTTTACCAAACCTTAAGTAAATATTTTCCTGGTGTTTTATCAAATTAATTGAGTTCAGATACACCTCTATGTTTCACCAAAATTCCATCACTCGACTCATATTTCAGGTTGAACCCAAAATATCCTCCCATTCATTATCCCTACAAAAACACATTTTGGGAACATTTTACCTATTACTACACTCTATAAGACATTAAAAAACATAGATGTGGTCATAGATATATGAATTTAAACTAAATTTCATCATTGGTAATAGATGATTGAATGTAAAGGGAACACCATTTTTCTTTGTCACATAATAGTAAAAGGTATGTTGTGAATCATTACACGGAACTAAACTATGTGGGTTTAGATTCCATTTATAGGGATATAAAAGATGATCCTTTAATAGGACAAATCCTTCCATCACAATAACTCCCCCGTATTTTTATAAATTATAATCATGCTTTCTATATAGGTTTATATTATATAATAATCAGTGATTATAATGAAATGAGAGATAATATAATTATCATGTTTAGTTTCCTCTTAGTTTCATATTATTAGTTAATAACTTTACATAAAAGGATAAAATGTATTGTTAATTGGATTTTTTTCATTAAAATGACATAATTCTTTATATGATTTATTGGCTAGGTTATGGAATCCACTATATAATGATATGTCCTCCATTACACTCATTAAATTAATTATTCCATCATCACCACTCTAGGTGATCAAGAGGCCAGCAATATTTGAATGGTTGGAGAAGTAATGAAAAAATGACACCCCCTGCAGATTTTTATGAATAAAAGGTGAACTAGATATAGAATATTTTATATTTTAAAATAATTAGTCAGATCTATGTTTTTATTAGTGATGATACAGTTATGGGTTATTTGTTTATTTTATATTCATTATTTAAATGACATATATTATTAATAATTAAAATTACTTAAATATTTCTAAATAGACTAATGGTAATTTAATAGCAGTTGCAATTATCTTCATTCATTAATTGGTGGTATTGTAAACATTTTCGTACACTACAAGGGATGAATATTCGATATATTTTTGTCATAAATTTATGTTGTCACCCATCAATCACATATAGAACCATATGTTTAATAAAATATTATACATGGTCCTTGATGAGTGAAAAATGAAAACCATGAATACTATTATTGAATTTTTATAAAGGGCAGATTCCATAGTGGTTTTAGCCACATAAATAAATCATATTGGGATAATGGATACCATATTAATATAAATCATCATCATGATACTCTCCCCTTATGGAGATAATTCTTATCTTCCCTACCCAGTGGAATATTATGTGGATGTTTCTTATATTTTTTTATGACACAAAAGCAACCAAAGAGGGTTCCAATAAATCAAGTACTTCTTCTAAATCTCAGAATGAATATAATTTGACAAGAAGTTACATGGGATAAAATGATATCACTATTTTTATATACTAGTCCACATAGAAGGATAGAATACATTGTGTAGATAACTATCAAATATAAATAGTGGGTTCCACTAATTTTCACTTTTACCATAAAAAAGAATCACTATAAAATCCCAATGATAACACATGTGAAGTTTCATGTCACTATATACATGAAGATTCAACTTGCGACAACATTAGAAATTTAATAACATGTGATTGATGGAATCCACCAATAAATAATTCCACCATATGTTGATTCCGAATGTAGAATAAACTATCAAATGTTTAGAAAAGTAAAATTTCAATCATATTTTAGTAATTAAACATCATGAAATTAAAAATAATAAGGTTTGGGAAATACTTTTTATATAAAAGTTCCAAAATATAAACCATACCCAAAATTTTATAGAATAAAAAACTGATAACTCAGGATTTCATTATCCACTATTGTAATACCCAAGGAGAAATAACATCCCATTGGTATGGATTCACTTTAAACCTTCCCACCACCATTGGTTTAATCAATTAATCCATGATATACTCTATTCAATGGTGGACCTCCTCCAACTGAGTAAATCCATTGGAGACTATGGAAATCTCATTCTCGAATATTCTATTTATTGAAATAAGCAAAAAAAATAAAAATAGAAACCATTTAAAAGGTAAGTATGTTTTTAGAATATAAATAATTATTTGTTTGTCCCAATATAACAATAATATAGAATTTTAAAAAAGGTCTGTAAAAATGACCTCAAAAAAATAAAACGAAATCTTAACCATTAAAAAATTACTAAGTTCTAGGGTATTTCAGGTTTATCCTATATAAATAGTATATTAAATAAAAATAAATAAAGAATTCATATATTATAGGCATATAAAATCAATAAAATTATTTTCCATTCCATAATTTGAGGTGTTACATGAACAATGAATGATTTTACTTCAATGTTATACTACATAAAATAATTAAATAGGTTCATGTAACATTATGTTGTCCTAAAGTGTAAGTGTTATGTGTGGAATCCACTGATTTGAAATAAGGGTAAGAATGTGGAATAACCTTGTTGAGGAATACGTAAAATATTTATTATTAGATGTACAAAAAGGTTGTGAATTTGGCATGGTTAATCAATTGGAAATAACTGAATTATCCATTAATGACCCAAATTCCATCTTCATATCCAGCTATATAACAATCTAGTTCTCAAACTCCCATGATCTGTCATATTCATTGTAACATTATTTATTTACAATAATCATACCTCCATATAATTAAAAATTATAAAGTGGAAAAAAATAATTTATCTGGAAAAATATCATTTTTTTAAAAAAACATTTGGAATGTGTAAAAATATCAATCAACAGTATAGAATATTCAATTAAATATTTTCATCGTTAAACACTGAGTTAGTGTAAGTTTGTGAAGTCTAAAAATCCTCAATGATGACAAGATAAGAATATTCAATATATTATATTAATAAAGGACAATTTATTAAAAATAACTTAATAAATCCAAAATAGTGTGTGTTATAATAAAACTGAGACCACTATGAGGTCTGAAATGCAGTGTTTATGAGGTGTATAACATTCGAAGGCATCTGAAATTTGAATGCCTCTCTCTTGAGATAAACATATTAAATAATATTTAATATATTATTGTTTTGAATATAATTAAATATATCAGAAACAACGCATCGTTTGATAAAACGGAGACCACTAAAAGGTCCAAGATGCATAGTTTACCCTTGATGGGGAATACACATTGTAAGCCTCAGACCTTCAGATATCACAGTCACAAAAATAAAAAATCTAAAATCTAAATAAATTTTAAAATATTTTTTTGAATATTAAATAATTAATATCTCTCAATTGGTGAACTGTATGTGAAATTTGAGGCAATAATTGAATTTAGAATGGGGTGTTTATCTTAGTCAGAGTATAATTTTGATTATCAATAGGTGTATTGGACATGTCACTTTATAAAACTGACATTTGAATTAAATAATTATTTTTTAAGTAACTAAAAAATGATACAATTAAAAATCCTCCCCAAATCACATTTTCCACCATTTTTATTATAGAATAAATTTGTAACCTTGAATCTAAATTCTTTTTTATGATTAAAAATTGAAACAAACTTTTGAGGGGAAATTAAACACTCAGCATCCATTTATTTGGTGTGAAATTGATTAAAATGAATGAATTAGTTTTTTGTTACGGAAAACCCTAAAACATGTTCCGAATCATATAAATACTGGATTCTCCTCCTTAAAATTCTACAAACCAATCAGATACAGCTTCTTCAGTGATTCGTTAATAGATGAGGTTCTTTTGTTGAAGATCATCATGTTACAAGTGGGATAGCTCAATGGTTTGAAGAGTCATGCCTAACAAAAAACGTGAGTTCATTGTTGTTTTTTATATTTATTTTTTATTTTCATTTATATTCATATTCAATCATTAAAAAGGGGAAAAATAAATTAGAAAACATAATTTAAATTAACTCTAACAAAAATCAAATGAATATTATTTATAAATTATCAAAGGGTATTTTTTTTGGTTTTGAAAATATTTGTTTTTAAAATCAAATTATAATTTACCTTAAATTTTCAAAGGTTATTTTGGGTGGTTTATCAAAATATTTTTTTAAAAAAAATTATCAAAATCTGTTTAAATTTTTTTATCAAAGTTTAATGATAATATAATTAAATGATAATTATATTGAATTATTGAAGATAATTTTTCCAAATTATCAAATGATATATATATATATATATTTGTGGACAAATACACACACACAAATACAAGTGTATTTATATATAGGTAATTATAAAAGGATATGTTTTTTATAATTATAATTAAATTTTGAATTTGTAATTATAAAACACACATGATCATTTAAGGATAAATTCAAAATTATGATTATCAACACACATGAAAGTTTATTTATCATTATATATTATAATTATCAATAACTATGATAGTTTTATGATAATAATTTTTGTTATCAATACACATTATCACATAAAGAATGATTTAAAAACATTAATTTCTATTTCATGTGACAAAATTATAATTTAAATTTCCATAGCATGTGATATAACATTATAATTTTATGTGAACCTTTTTAAAAGGATAAAGTATTATTTTAAACAATCATTACATGTGATAAAAACATCATAATTTAAGGTAATATTTTAGAAATTATAAGGTAGTAATATATTTTTTTATTGCATGAAATAAAATTAAATTAAAAGTAATAAATTATCATTTCACAAGATATTTAAAAACTGATAAAATTATAATTTAATTTACTAGTGCATGTGATAAAACTTGAGATAAATGAGATAAATTATCAATTCATGTGATATTTGTAGAAAAGGTAAAATAATAATTTATTTTATTAGTGCATGTGAAAAATTTTAATTAAAATCTGTGAATCCTGATTTCATGTGACTTCATCAAGGATAAATAGATGATTAATATTTATCAACACGTGCAAGAAATTTAACGATAATTTGAGAATTACTGGAGAATGGGAAAAAATTATCACATGTGTTGTTTTATCCCAATTGAAATAAAATAAATGTTTTGATTATATAAAAACTTCTCTTAAACCTCAAGTACTAACGAGACGATAGCTTGAGACATTGAAATACCGCTCCGATGTTAGGAAACATTTTGAAATGATTTTTTTTCGAAATGTTATGGTAGGATGTTCCTGGAACATTTGGGATTGTTTAAAAATGATATACATTAATATGATGATACACATACATGTTTAATGGCCATTATTGATAGTGAATGCATGTGGGTATGTATGAATCCCCTAAAACTCTATATTACACTTGATGTCATTTGTACTTGTAGCTGTTTATTCAAATTTTCTGTGTGATTACGTGGATATTGGGTATTAATTACTCATGTGGATGTGTTATTCATTCATATAAATAAAATATTCAATTCCTCGTATACCTTTTGGTTTGTTTTTAGATCCATGATAGTTGGTCCATCCACATGAATTATCTTTTAGAGGAGGGATGTGCATGACTAACGATGAGGGTCTGATGCATGGGGTAGGCACATGACGATTCCTAGGGGGTGTTATGTAGTGGGAAACTTTGATATGTGTTAACATTGCATGGAGGGATATGAATGACTGACAAAAAGGGCCAATACATGATACATACACATGGTGTTGCCTTGGGATGAACATGTCTGAAAAAGAGGGATACGACGATGCCTTGGGAGTATCGTGTAGAAGAACATTGTGACTTGTGTTATCCATTAGAGTAGGGATACAGATGAATGATGCAAATGGTTCAATGTATGATAAGGGAATATGATTATTCCTTGGGATGTACTCAATGAAGAGAGGACCGACTAGCTATCGATGTAACACCCCAGGTAAATAAAGAATATAACATTTACATATTTATCCATATTTGTGAATAAAATATTAATATGTCTTTAAAGGGGACTCTATGCTCGATGGCATACCCAACACGCAACAATGAGTTTCTTGGGAATCTTACGTTGCACTCTAATAATAAAATAATATTATTTTAAATGGTAGTTAACATGTAGCCGTTGTATTGGCAGGAATGGATAGAAATAAGTAAAATATGATTATATATGTTTTTAAATGTTTTTACATTTATCCAATAAAATATAAATGCTTAAAATACGGAAAGAATTCAATTTTAGGTGTATATGCCCTAGTTTTCACTAAAGGTTCACTTATCGCCTTTTGATGGTGAACTGTCATTAAATATAGTTTTGTTCACTCTTATACATTCTATTGGACCAAATAAAACCCTTCTTAAGAATCGGGACATCAAAATTTACTTTGTGTAAATTTTTGGTATCTTTCCGATAAAGTTAATTTTTTTAAATGAATAGTGTAAAATGTTGTATTTTAATTCAAAACCTCTTTTTAATCTAATTTATTTATATGATTAGATTATCTTTTGAATTGGTTTTAAAGTGAAATTAGAATATGTTTTCACCATTAAATCCAATAGTGGTCGTTGGAATTAATTTCACTTTGAAATCAGACTTAAACTAGTGTCAATCTTTTGATACTTATTGTTTCATAAAAACACGCTATTTGCTCTGACAGCGGGAATTAATTATTAAATTAATTAATGCGACTTTTATGTTTTGAATTTTTTAAAATAGACTTAATTTTTGAGTTCCGAATATCAAATATAGCTTAGGGTGAATTTTTGGGATTTTTCTGAAAAACTTCAATTTTTTATGAATAGTGAAACCACTAAGTGGTACTTATAAAAACTGATTTTTCCGTTTAAATGGAACTTTTCCATCTTTGTGTTTTGAATTTCAAAAATCCGATATACATGGTTGTCATTAATAAGAAAATGTGGTTCAATGGGATAAAAATAATTTCTTAGTGAATAATAACTTATTATGTTTTTAATCGCGATTAGAGGTAATTAGTGTAATTTAAGGGAAAAATAATGTTTTAAGAAAATGAAATGAACTTGACACATGTCCTAACCTCAATGGATTTGTCATGGCCGACCAATACAACCCATGGGTCAACTTTAGGACACCATGAAGCCACTTTGGTTGGAAAATGACATTAATATCTTTTTATTTAAAGTTAAAGTAAAAATGAGACAAACATGAAATGTTTTACTAAAACAATTATTATATGGGGTTATCCAAATAATATTTTTGTCTATAAATATTAATTGTAAATAAAAAATTATTTCCTACATCATAGTATTTTTTTTATAATTTTTAGACATTAAATAAATTAAATTATTTATGACATCATCATGATGCAGCGATGACTTCATTATTTAACAATTTAAATAAAATGGAAAGATAATGTAATATCTAAGACCTAAACATGTACAAAACCTATTGGATGAGTGTATTTAGAACCCTTATCACCTTATCTTCGAAGTACATCAATTTGGGACCTTTTAAATCCAAAACTCTTTTGAAAATAAAGTAACATTTTGTAACTTTACAAGAGTGCCCCTCCTCTGTTCTTATAAAAGGCCCCCACCCCTATCTCCTTACCCACCCTCCCAAAGCCTTTAGCTTGGCCAACTTCTGCCCATTTTGTCTCTCCACTTCCCACTCTTACTCCTTGAAGCCTCACGTTGGGCATATGTCTTCTCAAGGAAGCCTTTGAGCTCAAACCAAAGGGAGTTACCCGATTTTAAGGTAATGTCTTCACTTGAGTACTTTTGTTTTATTTTGCTTCTCCAACCCCCTAAACTCTTCTTATTCATTTCTTTGGTAACAACTCCAGTATCATCAATATACTAAAAATTTTTTATAAGAAGGATTCGAGCTACACTTTCACACACCTACATCTAATGGTTAAAGAACATACTGTTTCCGTGGATGGCGAATTTCTGCCTCCCGAAACGATGATTGTTCAACATTCTTTTAACACCTTAAAAGGTGGCCATTAAGATGACACTATATTTATATATGATATCTAATATTTTTATGTTTTACTTAAGCTTCTGTATTTTTCATTTATGGCATACCTTTTTGGTTTCCATTATGGGTAAACGCGATATATTCATTTAAGGAAGTGCGAACTACCACCACCTCAAAGTGATTTGATTCATTAATACCATATGTGGTACGTATAAAGGATATTTTTAATGATATTTTATATGATACTATACTGGAATTAAAATACTATCATGTATCATTATGTTTTAATTCCATTAAATATGAAATAGAAATGGAAGTAGCGTTCATGCGTACGTATGGATTACCGTCTCCATGAACGGTACATTTCATTACTTATCTCAAAATGATATATAATATTATAAGTACATATATATAATGGATATATATGTAATATATTACATCTAAATTATGGATATAAATCTGTAATTATAACATATATATATCTCTCTCATTTTGTTTTAATTCCATTAATATGACATAGAAATGAAAGTGGCGCTCATGCGTACGTACGGCTTACCGTCTCCATGAATGGTGCATTTCATTTATTTCCTCTAAATGATTATGTGATATTATAAATACATGTATATGATGGATATATATGATATATATGATATCCAAATCAGGAATGTCATTCTGGATATAAATAACCTTTGACTACACGAACAACATGTAATTGTAAGTAGTCCACTTTCGACTTAAGAACCAAATATTGACAAAACAAACATTTTTAACTTAATGATTACATAATGTTTATAACATGGAAATAAGTGATATAAAAGAAATAATAAACTTTAAAAAGGTTCTTAATCAAGTAGATATTAACTAATGTTTATTATTCAGGATGTTAATGAACGATCGAGTCATGTAGGACCCGAGGTAAGGGATCCTACTCCTCTCTTTCTTTTTAAGTACACTCTTTTATGTCATTCCTTCTAAGCTCATATTTCTTGTTATTGGGATGTTCTTTTATATTAATCTTACTATAATTTTTATGTTCATATGATGATAGACCCTATTCTCTCTCATCAATCCATTTTTTATGTTTGGAGTGGCGCCGTTAGGCTGCCAAATTTTCGTAAGAGATCTAACCTCTCTCTTTCTCTTTAAGTACTCCCATTTATGTCACTTATTTTTTTGCTCCTATTTGTTATGATGGGGGATGTTCTTTCATATTCCTCTTGATTTAAATTTTGTTGTAATGTGATGAGATACCGTATTTGGTCTCATCAATCCATTTTTGGAAGTTTTAAGTGGCGCTGTTAGGCTGTCGAGTTTTCGTAAGTGATTTTTCATCTCACTTTTATTCCCGTGAGATTTAGGCTACATTTGCCACAATTTCCTTTGAGTGGTGTATGTACTGACCATTATTTTACTCATTGTGTAATATTCTTTCATTTATGAGTATTTACATCAATGATGTTTTGTCCTTCCTTCACGGGGCATATGTTTCGAAAGATACCCATGTCGGTAAGGGAACCTTTCACCCTCCTTTTTTTAAAAGACTTATTTTGTTGGGTCTTTTAATTTACATATTGTTATGTTGGGATATGTTCTCATATATCCTTATTGATGTAAATTTTTTGTCCAAGTGATGAGATACACTTTTTATCTCTCATCAACTCATTTTGATGTGACGCCGTTAGGCTGTCAAGGGAACTTTTTAACCCAATTTCGATTTCTTTGGGTTCAACATGTAGTTATTGAATATGTCATCCTTTGAATCTGTGTGAATAACCTTTGATTATTTGACACTTAATATCCACTTATATTTGGTGTATTCTTTTGTCACACGTAATTATGTCATCGATTTATCCTTAAACCAAGGATACCGTCTTTGTATGGGACTTCCTCTCAATCTCCTTTCATTGAGGCATATTTTGTTTTATACACAACCTTCTATTATACGGTGTATAAACCCCTTTTAGTTTTACGTTTATCCAAAAGGAATCTTTTTTATAAGAAGCGTTTTACAAAACGACAAAAGGGAATGTTTTTGTTGTACATATGCGGCGACAATGACTTCTCTGTCGCCGTGACCATTATTTGAGTTTCGGTTTCCTCTACAAGCCATACCTTCTTTTTAAAAGAAAAATAAATATCATGTTTTACTTTCCTTTTATCTTGGTATTGAAAATGGTTTTCATAATGTTTTTATATCAATGTGTTATACTGATATCTTGTGATTGAAAGGTGGGAATGTTTTGTTTCCTTTTTGCATGTTTTATGTGATACGATTATGTTAAGGTTCTTGGGCATTCTTATGAAAACAGGTGGTTCCGTGATAAACTAAGGGCGGGTGAGACCGATATAGCTCTCCAATTCATTGGGAAACGTGAAGGAGTGAAACGTTATGTTTTCTCCGAAGAGATTTAGGGAATATACTGTGATGGGTATTCCAAACGTAACCAAGAGGGTTACTCCCTACGTAAGAATGTTATGAATGCCTCAAGTTACCGTTATGTCTTATGTTTTCTATGATTTATTCATGGTTTGATGAGTTATGTTAAAGTTCCTATGTTTTATGGGTAAAGTATGATTTCATTCTTATGTATATATGAACTCATTTTTCCTTTCCATATTTTTATAACCCTTACTGAGCTTCTTATGCTCATCCCATGTTTTTGAAATGTTTTTCAAAGGTCAAGGGAAAGGTACATGATGTGATGATAGTGTCAAGGATGTGTCAAGAAAGAATCCGTGTTTTATTTTAAATATGTTTCCGTTGATGGGAAGAATGAATACTGTCTTTTATGTAACCACTTTGTTTAAATGTGGAATGTAATGCAAGTTTCATGATCTAATTCTCTAAAAATATAAACCTGAAAAGATCCTCAATGTGTAATCTTGTAATAACTCAAGATTAAGTAAGGTTTAAGTCTGCGGCCTTATAGTTGGTATCAAAGGTCGGTTAAGATAAATTTAGAGGTTAGGGTATTTTTTAAGCATAAGTGACATTACCATAATGGTTAGGATTTCAGAAAGATTCCTAGTTTTAGATAAAGTGAATGAGTAAGTGTATCTTAGTGTTTACCTTCCTCATTATTACATGATGGTTTTGTTGATATACACACACTGACATTTCTGTTTTTAGTGAATGGATGGATCTAGAAGGCACCAAAGAGACAACAAGTTTGAAGGAAACTGTGGTGGTTCTATGATTAAGATACTAGAAAAAATGGAGGAATCAATGAGGAAACTCGTGGTTGTTCTAAACCAACTATCAAGGAGTCATGATCAACCACTTGAACCTTGGTATTATCTTTAATACATCATGTACGAGATGACTAATACATGTGGATGTTCAGGTAATAATTATAAAGGCAACCATTAGAGTTTATATGATCCTTACTTTTGAGGTAATTATGGGTTATTATATGATATGCTGGAAAATGAAAGGCATGAGATAAACTTGATTTTAAAATATGTTATGATAATTTTTGATGATATTATCTCTTTTTGGGGAAAGATTTAAGAATTATATAGTTTTGGAAAAAGGACTACACGCAGACCGTGTGACAACCCGTCACGTCGGACAAAGGTGCAGAAATCGAACCCACAACTAAAGTGCGACTGGTATTTATCACCTACCACTGGACTACGTGAAGTCCCGGGTTAGTTTGACCGATTCTGTTTAGTTAGATGATTTTATGAATTATGAGTAAGTTGATTTTGGGTTATTTATGAAAATTATTAACCTATCATGGAGGATATGTGATTAGGTTAATTACATTTCAATACGAGACTTTAGGAGCAACTGATATTGTTTGGAGTTAAATGTTACGATTTAACTTGGAAGACTATGTGACTAAATCCTTCAAATATTTGGGTTTCAATCTTATATTGGTTTACTTTGAAAAATTTTATGGACAAATTGTTTATCGGATGATCCTCGTTGAACTTTGGGGTTTCTTGGACAAATTTTGAGATTAAGAATAGATTTTCTTTTTATAAAGGGTTATCCTTTTTTGTATTATCTAACCTTGTAATAACCTTTCTAGTTTTGGTTTTGGTTAAAGCCTAAATACATGGGATGTATATAGTTATTTTTTGTGGATTAGGTAATTATCTAGAAGTTGATTATAGTACTCTTAGTGCAAACAAGTCTCCCTAAATACTCGTCTTTTGGAAAAAATATGAGTTTGATTAAGGAATCTAGTAAAAGTTGAAAGTCAACATGATAAGTGATTATGTTTCCTTATGAATAAATTCCTCAATAAAAATTAACTTAAAACAAAAATGTTGTCTATTAACTTTTCCTACTGGGGAACCCAACACCGTTTAACCCATCACAAGTTTGTGATTTTCTTATTGTTAACTTTCTCCTAAACATGTTTTCTATCACTCTCCATCAGAACATGACCCTATGTTTTCTCCTCCATTTCCATGTTCTCCTACATGGAGTCCTAGTATGGGTTAACTTGGGTGACCTTTGTACTTATCTTTCTTTATTTTAAAGTGATTTTTTTACCGACTCTTGTTCCGATGTGGGACTTTCAAGGATGTTTACAAGCTCAATTTTAAAAATTGTGAGGACGCAATTCTCAAAAGGGGGGAAGGATGTAACACACCAGGTAAATAAAGAATATAACTTTTTCATATTTATCCATATTTGTGAATAAAATATTAATATGTCTTTAAAGGGGACGCTATGCTCGATGGCGTACCCAACACGCAACAACGAGTTTCTTGGGAATCTTACGTCGCACTCTAATAATAAAATAATATTATTTTAAATGGTAGTTAACATGTAGCCGTTGTATTTGTGGGAATGGATAGAAATAAGTAAAATATGATTATATATGTTTTTAAATGTTTTTACATTTATCCAATAAAAGATAAATGCTTCAAATACACAAAGAATTCAATTTTAGGCGTATATGCCCTAGTTTTCACTAAAGGTTCACTTATCGCCTTTTGATGGCGAACCGTCATTAAATATAGTTTTGTTCACTCTTATACATTCTATTGGACCAAATAAAACCCTTCTTATGAATCGGGACATCAAAATTTACTTTGTGTAAATTTTTGGTATCTTTCCGATAAAGTTCATTTTTTTAATGAATAGTGTAAAATGTTGTATTTTAATTCAAAACCTCTTTTTAATCTAATTTATTTATATGATTAAATTATCTTTTTAATTGGTTTTAAAGTTAAATTAGAATATATTTTTACCATTAAATCCAATAGTGGTCGTTGGAATTAATTTCACTTTGAAATCAGACTTAAACTAGTGTCAATCTTTTGATACTTATTGTTTCATAAAAACACGCTATTTGCTCTGACAACGGGAATTAATTTTTAAATTAATTAATGTGACGTATATGTTCTGAATTTTTTAAAATGGACTTCATTTTTGAATTCGGAATATCAAATATAGCTTAGGGTGAATTTTTGGGATTTTCTGAAAAACATCAATTGTTGATGAATAGTGAAACCACTAAGTGGTACTTATAAAAACTGATTTTTCCGTTTAAATGAAATTTTTCCATCTTTTTGTTTTGAATTTCAGAAATCCGACATACATGGTTGTCATTAAGAAGTAAAATGTGGTTCAATGGGATAAAAATAATTTTTTGGTGAATAGTAACTTATTTTGTTTTTAATCGCGATTAGAGGTAATTAGTGTAGTTTAAGGTAAAAATAATGTTTTAAGAAAATGAAATGAACTTGACACATGTCCTAACCTCATTGGACGTGTCATGGCCGACCAAGAAAACCCATGGGTCAACTTGAGGACCCCATGAATCCACTTTGGTTGAAAAATGGCATTAATATCTTTTTATTTAAAGTTAAAGTAAAAATGAGACAAACATGAAATGTTTTACTAAAAAAAAATTTACATGGGGTTATACAAATAATATTTTTGACTAAAAATATTAATTGGAAAGCTAGAAATATTTCCTACATCATAGTATTTTTTTTATAATTTATAGATATTAAATAAATTAAATTATTTATGACATCATCATGATGCAGCGATGACCTCATTATTTATCGATTTAAATAAAATGGAAAGATAATGTAATATCTAAGACCTAAACATGTCCAAAACCTATTGGATGAGTGGATTTAGAACCCTTATCACATTATCCTCGAAATAAATCAATGTGGGACCTTTAAAATCCGAAAATCTTTTGAAAATAAAGTAACATTCTGTAACTTTACAAGAGTGCCCCTCCACTCTTCTTATTCGAGGCCCCCACCCCTACCTCCTTACCCACACTCCCCAAGCCTTTGTCTCGGCCAACCTCTGCCAATTTTGTCTCTCCACTTCCCTCTCTTACTCCTTTAAGCCTCACTTTGGGCAGAAGTCTTCCCAAGGAATCCTTTGAGCTCAAACCAAAGGGAGTTACCTGATTTTAAGGTAATGTCTTCACTTGAGTACTTTTGTTTTATTTTGCCTCTCCAACCCCCTAAACTCTTCTTATTCATTTCTTTTGTAACAACTACAGTATCATCAATATACTAGGATTTTTTAAAAGAAGGATTAGAGCTACACTTTCACACACCTACATCTAATAGTTAAAGAACATACTGTTTCCGTGGATGGCGAATTTCGGCCTCCCGAAACGATGATTGTTCAACATTATTTTAACACCTTAAAAGGTGTCCATTAAGATGACACTATATTTATATATGATATCTAATATGTTTATGTTTTACTTATGCTTCTGTATTTTTCATTTATGGCATACCTTTATGGATTCCATTATGGGTAAACGCGATATCTTCATTTAAGGAAGTGTGGACTACCGCCCCCTCAAAGTGATTTGATTCGTTAATACCATATGTGGTACATATAAAGGTTATTTTTAATGATATTATATATCATACCATACTGGAATTTAAATACAATTATGTATCATTATGTTTTAATTCCATTAAATATGAAATAGAAATGGAAGTAGCGTTCATGCGTACGTACGGCTTACCGTCTCCATGAACGGTACATTTCATTTCTTATCTCAAAATGATATGTAATATTATAAGTACATATATATAATGGATATATATGTAATATATTACATCTAAATTATGGATATAAATCTGGAATTATAACATATCTCTCTCTCTCTCATTTTGTTTTAATTCCATTAATATGACATAGAAATGAAAGTAGCGTTCATGCGTACGTACGGCTTACCGTCTCCATGAACGGTGCATTTCATTTCATTCCTCTAAATGATTATGTTATATTATAAATACATGTATATGATGGATATATATGATATATATGATATCCAAATCAGGAATGTCATTCTGGATATAAATAACCTTTGACCACACGAACAACATGTAATTATAAGAAGTCCACTTTCGACTTAAGAACCAAATATCGACAAAACAAACATTATTAACATAATGATTACATACTATTTATAACATGGAAATAAGTGACATAAAAGGAATAATAAACTTTACAAAGGTTCTTAATCAAGTAGAAATTAACTAAAGTTTATTATTCAGGATGTTAAAGAACGATCGAGTCAAGTCGGGCCTGAGGTAAGGGATCCTACTCCTCTCTTTCTTTTTAAGTACACTCTTTTATGTAATTCCTTCTAAGCTCATCATTCTTGTTATTGGGATTCTCTTTTATATTAATCTTACTGTAATTTTTATGTTCATATATATGATGAGAGACCCTATTCTCTCTCATTAATCCATTTTGGAAGTTTGGAGTGGCGCCGTTAGGCTGCCGAATTTTCGTAAGAGATCTAACCTCTCTCTTTCTCTTTAAGTACTCCCCTTTATGTCACTTCTTTTAAGCTCCTATTTGTTATGATGTGGGATGTTATTTCATATTCCTCTTGCTGTAAATTTTGTTGTAATGTGATGAGATACCCTATTTGGTCTCATCAATCCATTTTTTGAAGTTTTAAGTGGCGCTGTTAGGCTGCCGAGTTTTCGTAAGTGATTTTTCATCTCACTTTTATTCCCGTGAGATTTATGTTACATTTGCCACAATTTACTTTGAGTGGTGTATGCACTGGCCATTATTTTACTAATTGTGTAATATTATTACATTTATGAGTATTTACATCAATTATGTTTTCTCCTTTCACGGGTCGTATGTTTCTAAAGATACACATGTCGGTAAGGGAACCTTTCACCCTCCTTTTTTTAAAAGACTTATTTTGTTGGGTCTTTTAATTTACATATTGTTATGTTGGGATATGTTCTCATATATCCTTATTGATGTAAATTTTATGTCCAAGTGATGAGATACACTTTTTATCTCTCATCAACTCATTCTGATGTGACGTCGTTAGGCTGTCAAGGGAACTTCTTAACCCAATTTCGATTTCTTTGGGGTCAACATGTAGTTATTGAATATGTCATCCTTCGAATATGTGTGAATGACCTTTGATTATTTTACACTTAATATCAACTTATATTTGGTGTATTCGTTTGTCACACATAATTATGTAATTGATTTATCCTTAAACCAAGGATATCGTCTTTGTATGGGACTTCGTCTCAATCTCCTTTCATTGAGGCATATTTTGTTTTATACACAACCTTCTTTTATACGGTGTATAAACCCCATTGACTTTTATGTTTATCCAAAAGGAATCTTTTTTATACGAAGCGTTTTACAAAACGACAAAAGGGAATGTTTTTGTCATACGTATGCGGTGACAACGACTTCTCCGCCGCCGTGACCATTATTTGAGTTTCGGCTTCCTCTACAAGCCATACCTTCTTTTTAAAAGAAAAATAAATACCATTTTTTAATTTTCATTTATCTTGGTATTGAAAATGGTTTTCATGATGTTTTTATATCAATTTGTTGTATTGATATCTTGTGATTGAAAGGTGGGAATGTTATGTTTCCTTTATGCATGTTTAATGTGATACGATTATGTTAAGGTTCATGGGAATTGTTATGAAAACGGTTGGTTCAGTGATAAAATAAGGGCGGGTGAGCCCGATATAGCTCTCCAATGCATTGGGTAACGCAATGGAGTGAAACGTTATGGTTTCTCCGAAGAGATTTATGGAATATACTGTGATGGGTATTCCAAACGCAACCAAGAGGGTTACTCCCTACGTAAGAATGTTATGAATGCCTCAAGTTACCTTTATGTCTTATGTTTTCTATGATTTATTCACGGTTTGATGAGGTATGTTAAAGTGCCTATGTTTTACGGGTAAAGTATGATTTCATTCTTATGTATATATGAACTCATGTTTCCTTTCCATATTTTTATAACCCTTACTGAGCTTTTTATGCTCATACAAAGTTTTTGAAATGTTTTTCACAGGTCAAGGGAATGGTACATGATGTGATGATAGTGTCAAGGATGTGTCAAGAAAGAATCTGTGTGTTATTTTAAATATGTTTCCGTTGATGGGAAGAATGAATACTGTCTTTTATGTAACGACTTTGTTTAAATGTGGAATGTAATGCAATTTTCATTATCTAATTATTTAAAACTCTAAACATGAAAAGATCCTCAATGTGTAATCTTGTAATAACACAAGATTAAGAAAGGTTTAAGGTTGGGGCCTTATAATCGATCCCTAGATACCTTATCAACATTGTGCTTTAATGAATAAGGGTAATGATTTGCTCTCGTTCCTCAATACATAAAATCGATGACTAAGGGATGTTTATTAGATATGATTTCCCTTTCTCATAAAGATAAACATCTCTACTTGTAGATCATTGATATTTATTCATAATGACATCGAGAAACATGATTTGTTAGCTATGTGGCTAACTATGGGATTATCTAACAACCTGGTTATCTATGATGTATATAGCAAAAGAAAGTACGACCTTGGGTTATGAAATCTTGGATAGCACTCAACTACCCAGTTTTTGATTCTGTGATTAATACACATTAATTATTATGGAATACACATTTATTTTGAGCAAATCAGGTTGTGGATGCATCGATGGTGTCCAACTAAGTCTTGTACTCACACCCTACATGGTAATTTCGATGTGCATGTAGATTTCGAGACTAGAGATCCGATAAAGGTTAAGGGATCTATGGAGGAAAATTTTGTGATGGAGCATGGAGTTGGACCAGAAAAGGACATTAACCACAGAACTCCATGGATGATTTTTTATTTTCTTTCTATTTTTGTCTACTATTTACTTTTGTTTTCTTTACACTTTTGGAGTTGATACTTTGTATATATGTCATCATGACATTTCAGAAATTCACTCTGAATATTTATATTGTTGTAGTTTATTATTGATCCTATGACTCGATAAAGATGATATAGTCTCCCCAATGTTCCACTTGAGACCCTCATCTCTAGTCGGCAGCCTATTTCATATAGGGAGGCACAAATGAATCCATGGAGCATTCCAGCTCAAACTCAGTGATTTTGGTTGGGATGTTACAACCAATATTGTTTTAAAATAATATAGATAAGTCAAATATAAAATACACACCAAAAAACACATGGTATTAATAATAATTTCTTCAAGATGATGGTAATTGTACCACAAAAAATTTCTCCTTCAAATGAATATCACCTATTCACCTACATAAATTTTATCAGACTAATTGAAAAATGCATTGATAAGGAATAGTTTTATAAAATTGGAAACAATATTTCTGTCTATTTTATATTATCTTGTCTAAGGAACATTCCCCTCATTATAATAATCTAACCCGTAAAAGGAAAATGAAATTATTCTGTATTCATAGAGGAAAAAGGGTCAAAACAACCATTACTCCTGGTGTGGGTAAAGAAAATAATTAGGAAGGCCCACCCACCTATAAATTAGGGGTTTATACTATTGTAAAGGTATCTAATTAAAATATTTAAAATGATCTTATTATTAATGATACGTCATTAAAATGTTTAAATCATACCATGGTACATGATGAAAGAGTGTGTGACTAATTTCGGTGATAGATATAGTCATTGGAAACCACAGTTTAAAATCCACTATTAGGTTTCTATCATTCCGTTGGAAATGAAAAGGGTGTTTTCTTGTGTTCTACACATCTAATACCTAAATTTATTAATTAAGTCTCTATTAAAGTATATATTATCTACTTGAAATAAAAAAATAAAACTATTTGGATCATTGTTACATGGCTTCATTGGTAAATAATTCCTTATCATGGTGTTTATCTAAAACCCACACATTATTTCAATGGGATCGTGAATGAGTAACAATTTTTTCTAAACACCTCCAATGTTGATTATTGATGAAGTTCTTCAAGTATTGAAATTCTAAACTCTTCCTACGATCTTCATAATTAAATTGAAGTATCATTTCTCTTAGTGATTGGGCATTTTATTATTATTTAGCTCATTATTAGGTTTCCCTTGAACTAAAATATCCATGGTGATACTGAAATAAACACTAAGATAGTTTAAATTCGACGGGATTTGGAAAACCCCATCAATGACCGCAACATCAACCAATTCCTATAATATTTTTCAATAACATAGAAAATGAAATTGTCTAATTGAAAACGGGAAATGAAATAGTGTATATTTACTCGTGATTGAGAATATTTATTTGTATATAACCTTTTAATTGATGGATTAGTTAGTTGAACACCCAGGGGTCAAATGTCTGGAAGGGGTGAATTTCAAGGAAAAATATAATTTATTCCCCTACCATAATATATTAATTCATAATATCTTGAACTTATTATTCGTTAATTATTATCTATAAAATTATATAGAAATATGGATTATAGATTTAGGGACACAGTAATTAAAACGTCATCCAAATGAGTGCCCTGAGTTGAACATTATTTTTTTAGAGGTGTCCAAGGAGACTTTATAGGACAAAAATATGAAAAAATGTATATTCCTTAAATCTAGAAAGAATGTATATATATTTAATCTATTTTTTGAGTATAATATGATTAAAATTATACCATTTAAGTATCATAATGAGGTAATTTCAAATGATAAAGCCAATTATTTTCCCGATACATAACTCTTCATACACATGATTTATTAATTCATTTCTGCAATGAACTGGATGACAATGAATATAGAAAATGGAATAATATAATGATATAATCTTGAGACATATAAGAAATTTTTATGGATTATTCTCACTCTAATAAATATGTATCATACCTGAAATTAAAGATGATTTTCACTAGATCCAAATTACATTAAAAAAACACGATATGTTTTAAATTATGACTATAGTTATTTATTAAGGAATGTACACATACAACCAAATTTTGGATAGTCATAAGATATTATTTTTCATTATTGTAAGGCGTTTATAGGCTAGTAGTAGAGTAAAAGTTTTTATTATATGTTAACTTTAATTTTTTATTTTTTCAATTGAAAGATAAATGTTTCTATTATAGTGAAATCATAAAAATTTGAATTCTGTAATAACTATTACTTGATATGATATAGATTGGATTCTATTTGATTCATGTAATAGATTGTAAAAAATACCCAAGAGTTATATCAAATTCATCCATTAACCAATAATGAATGATTTAATGCATGATCACTTGAGGATAGTCCATGGGGGAATTACATATCACACATACAAGTGATGGTTAGATTTGTGTCTCTTTTTTCATCATGTTAAAATCCCCAAAACCTGAAGAGATCCCCTACTATGATTATTAAATAATGAGGTATAAGAACAACATAAATAGTGGAGAATATGTCTTTAATTTTGAGATATTAATCATCCCCAAGAAACCTCTAGAAGAGGGAAATTATTTTCATATATATATATATATATTGTGATCTTAATTATTTATTTTTGAACAATGATATTGTGAATATCTTTAGTTTGTTGTAGATTGGTGTCTTTAGTTATTAAATTTTAGTATGCATGGTTTCATTGATCTATCATGGTTGTCTTTGTTTTGGGATTCTGTTATTTTTCCTCCATAGTTATTAACATGTGTTTCTAGATCTTATGAAACCACACTGTGGTATCAATTTTTACCATTCCATTAGATTCATGAAATCATATTAAAAAATGTGAATTTAGAAATCATATTTCATTTCATAATGACAATATAAAAATTTGATGAAATTTTATTATTCTTCTTGGTTGAGATCAATATTATTATGTTGGATATGAGAATAAGTGAGTCATTACAAAACCTTTGGTTTCATATAGGTAATATCATATTACTCCAAGATGTTATATCATATGATATCACTACACCGTGTTTTATAAAAAATGTGCATCATATAAACATTATGATGTTGATAATAAAATTTAAATATAAAATGATAACATAGGATAATATATGATTATATTTCATAAAATACAATCGATTGAAATTAAAATGTTTAGGTTCCAACACCTATTAATCATACTATATGATTTATCATAATCATAAATTTTGATCAAATAAGAAAAAAAAATTTCTATAAATAATTTTATCAACTGGCTTATATTATATATAAATTGGTTTTAAATAATATTAAGAAAATATTTTTCGGATATTTATTAAATTAGGAATTACTTGGTAATTTAATTTTTTATATGTTGTTTATAATTAATTAAAAAATTTATTTTAGTTTTTTAATAATTATTATGGAATATTTCTATGTTTTCATATTAATATATCTCATACAAAATTGTATTAAATGCCTTACTATGTTGAAAAAAATGTTTATTTTGGAATAAAAATGAAATTTTATAAAGTGTTAATAAATTTAAAAACAAAAGAACAATTTAAGGAGTTAATATATTATTTATTATGAATTTTTAATAATGTTTGATTTGAATTTTAAAAATTAAAATATTAATTATTAAATATATTATTTAGAAAACAAAAATTGAATATTTAATGATTAATTTTCAAGTATTTATAAATTTATTGTTTTGGATATTTAGTTTATGTAAAATGATTATATAATGGACATTCAAATATAAAAAAACATTTTATTTCATTAATGATGTTATATTTGAATATAAATTATGTGTAATAGATAATATAAAGGATATAATATTAGAAAATTAATATAATTTTTTTATATTAGAGAATATCAAATAACCCATAATATATCGCTAACATTATGTGGTATTTACAATTTGATTTTATTTATTAATTTTTCATCAATTATTATATCATGATTGAATAATGAATTTTCAATTTATTTAAAATTTATGCATTTATTTTTTACCATTGATATTAGTTGTTTATATTGTGAATATATTTATACATTAATTTGATTTTTTTGTACTAAATTTATGTTATCATGCAAGAATTTAAGATGATACATGCTAGTTATGATAATGGATTTTGATTCCATATACCTTGACATTATTGTTTAATTGTGGTTTTAGGTTAATTTTTTTTAATTAATATAGTTTTGAAATATTTTCTGTTATTGTTATAAGGAAATTAAATATCTATTTTAGAAAATATTCTACATTAAATATACTTTGTTCCATGATTCCCACTAGAACAGAGTCTTAGTTCTTATTCTAAAAGTGTGTGGATTGAATAAATATAGTTTTAGGCATACAGATAATGGGATTTAATTTTTTTTTAAATTATAAACCTTTATATAACTGGTTCATGTACCTCTTTCATGGGATGAATTTGGATATTTATAAATATATCTGTCAATTCTATTATTGGATGACTATGATTTTTCTTTAGTTGTGTACGGATTTTTAAAAAACATTCTTTTAACTCATAGTTTTCATTGGAAGAAAAATATCTCTAATATAAATCATTACAATCATTCATAGATAAATGGAAACACATGGGAAAATACGGTGATATCAAATCCCATAAGAAATACTAGGTGTAAGATTCAATCCAAGGTGTCACTTTATAAGTACTCAATCATCCAACCATATTGTTTCATGCCATAGTGGGTTTCCCTTGGGTAAAATTTTGTAAGGAAAAAAAGAAATTACATACAATTATATATTAGGTTCTTTATTCATGGAATTTTATTTTAGTTAATCATTGATAGGAATTTCAACATGTTATGATACAATTGGAAGAATGTTGGGTTTATAAATATATTGGATTAACAATAGTATTTTCTGCTCTGAAATTCAATATGTATATATGATATATTTGAGAAATATCCTTACCTAAATAACTATGTAGTCAGTTTCAAGAAAATGTGGGGACCTTTTCACAATGAAAAGTGGATCTTATTTCACTAATGGGTATGATAAGTTTTAAAAATCCATCCTTTTAGTGGGATAAAAATTAATAAAATTTCTTATTGAATGTTTGGAATATATAATACTCAACTTATAAACTTTGTTTTCGATTATAACATCATCATCATCAAATATATCTTTTTGGTCAATCCTTTATGGTGATAATTATTAATGTAAATAACTCATAATACGTGTATATTAAGAAGTTTTTTTAGCAATATATGGGATACATTTTTTAGAAAAAACACAATCTAATTTATAATTTCTTTTATTTTCTTCAAAAGGTAAAACTACTTCGTTATATAAATGATAGAGTTATTTACTTAGGGTTTTAAATGAATTGGATTACAAATGAACTAATGAATTTCAATTGATAATAATATATTTAATATGATTGTATGTGTAAATGAATTTGTTAGACTAAAATTTTTCATAATGGTTATTATGGTAATGAAATTTAGTATTTTTGAAATATAGAAATTATTTGACAAGATGAATGAATTAAATAATTTTTTCATAATATTATCAAGTGTTGATAATAGATGAACTACTTATGTGATGTACAGGTTTTGGTTCTATGTTGATAGTAATTTTTTTAAAATGTTTTAAAAATGAGAAGAAAATTTATTTTTACAGTTCAATAATGTTTCTCCATGTTATTCGGTCTAGGATATTAAAACCTAGAGGTGTTATCAGGTAGGAAGATTAGGGATTCCATTGAATGAAATTTTTTGTGATGCATGATGGGGTTCAGAAATTTCAATGAAATACTTATATTGGGATCTGTGTTAAAAAATATTAAATCATTGGTTCTAAATGTTATTTGATAGAAAATATATAATTTAAACTCTTATAAATATATTTTTGATTTTAAAACATTATAATAATTGATAGATATTTTATATTATATTAATGTGATGAATGAAAATGTTTCTAAATCAAAGTGTTGTATTTTGAATGATAAATCATTCTCAAATAAATCTTCATAAATAATCATAATAGTAATATCATTTATCATATAAGATAAGACTATTTTTTATTAACAAATAGATTTTATGAACTATAAGAGATGAAACACATGTTTATGATTCATTAGATTCTACGAATTTTATTTAAATGGTGATAAGGATTAAAAAATATTCATCTCTGTTAATCTTTTTATCTAGTAGTTTGTCAAAATAAAAAGAAAATTTATACTTTCCACCCATTAGTTGAATATTTCAATGTATAAAATCGTAAAATTTAGAGTAAAAAAACTAAAAAATAATTGATATCAACATAGTATATGGAAACAATTGGTTTTTTAAAATATCCCTAAAAAAATAATTGAGATTTTTATCCTAAACATAAATTATTTTTTTAACATGGCATAAAATTTTAAAGATAACATTTCTATGAGTATTGAAATGTAATGATTTAATTTTAAGAGTTTAAAAATTATTAAATAAAATATTATGCTCGTGTAAAATTAAATTTATTTACACATAATATCATAAATAGTTTAGGATATGTACTTATAGAGGGAGATTTAAAAGTTAAATTCAATTAGGATGAGAAAATTAATACAAATATTTCATAAATTATTTTTCTAGTAAAAATATGTAGTAACATTTACAATAAATCCAAAAAGAATTTTAGGGTATATAGATAACGAGAAATATAAAGAGATAAGTATAGTTATAATAAAAAAGTTAATGTCACATTATCCTTAAAAAATTTATGATTTCCTAATAGATAATATTTTATATTGATACATTGGTTACTATAATATCTTAAAGAAAATTATTGAATGAATTATTATGATATTATACATAGAAATGTTCTTATTAGATAATAGTAATTCACATAACAACATTTTATGATATGGAAATAAATATATTGATTATGTTCAAGGACTTGAACATTAGAAGTATGATTCTAAAATATCAAAATTATTCAAACATTATTTATTCATATATGTTACTTACTAAATGGTTTAGTGGGAGGGTTTTATCAGATGGTCAGATAGATATTTTCTAAAAATTATATAAAGATATAATGATTTATCGAAACATTAGAATGTGAAAAAACATAAGGTCAATTTATAATTATATCATATAATATATATATATATATATATGTTTTTAGCTAATTTTTTAATGTATTATTAGTATGTTTAATGAATATAACATTCATAATATAAATTAAGTTATCCACTTTATCAATATTTCACAATTTCTACAAATATGTTTCTATTGATATATTTTTCTGGAATTTTATTGATAATTAACCTATATAGGTAAGACATTATGTTATCTTGAAATAATATTGTTTCATGAAGTATTTTAGGATTGGAAAAAATATAATGTTCATAATGATTTGGATTTTTCTATAGAGATATAAAATATGTTCTTGGGGCACAAAATATATTTTTATTTTTGTAATATATGACCCACTATTTATAGAACATGGAGTTTCATACATTATGAAATTGGTATAATAAGAGTGTATGGATAATATTTATAATCCACACACCTTATGTTAGTGTGACAACTAGCATGAGAACCTTCTTACTTTGTAACTTTCATATGATCTTCTTGAGCCCAATTTAATATGGTGTAGTTGGGTTTGTTGTGGCGCCACTCATTAGTTGGAGCATAAATAATTTAGGGTTCACCCCCTCATATAATTAATATTTCATATGATCCATCTATTGGGATAAATTATGGTGTGTGAGGCTGCACCTAGTTAGTTTATAAATGATTTTATCAAATACGGGGAGGTGCTTTTCATGTTATCATCCATAGAGGTAAATTTTAGGTGATATATTGATTGATAGTGTCTTTCTATAAATTTGGAGTCCACGAAAAATTGATCTAGTGGTATGGTATTGAAATAATAATAACACCATAGTCCCATGATAAATAAGTCAAATGGAATATATGATAATGAATACTGACATATAGTGCACGTGTCGTACACAAATATATGCATACATTTTATTAATGGAGATCATACTAGATTCCTTTGTCGCATTAGTAGAAATGGAATTTTTTCAAAGTAAACTATTTGATTACATTTATTGATCCAGATATTTATACTTGTTATAAATGAAACAATACTGCATGGGTTATCAATTTGTGGTTAACTAAATGGGGATTTAGTTTCACTTATACTTCTAATCTAACCATGATTTATAGTAGTCTAAATGAGATATTTCCTATTTCCCCATTAAATACTCCATAATTAAGATATGATATATTTTATAAAAAAATAATGTATCATAAATCATATTAACATTATATTTCCTTTTAAAAATCCCATGACTTGATGACCCTATATCATAATTGTAATTACATTCAATTAATATAGTACATCTTTCTATATCATAAGCCTACTGTAAATTGTGTTTTTGGTGGAATAATGATAAATAATACCATTTAAGTCATGTATTCTAGTTGTAAAAAAACTAATAACCATTTCTATAGATGAAGTAGTTGGAACTATATTGTATTAACAAAACATATTGAATAAACTAGATCTTATTTATAGTCAACACATGAATTAATTCGTAATATATGAGTTTATCATGCTTATCAAGAAGCTTCCATGAGTGATTTATAAAATCATGCATCCCATTGAGGGTTGTTTTTGTGACTCTTGTTAATTATTGACAAAAAATCAATCAAACCCAAAGCTCTCATATCCCACCCTCATTATATATTTATGTTCTGGCACAATACAAAGGGTGGAGGATCTCACTCAATTATCAATTGATTCCGTAGCATGATTGTACCCCTGGAGGATGTATGTACTCTGGATGCCTCTTTATTAATGTACATCAAGCATAGGTAACGAATGATGATGTTCCTACACTCAATGAATATAAAACAATTTTATTTTGTTATTCATTTACAATATCCCTATTTTCATTTATCCATCATAATTATATGGGTTTTAGTTTTCATTATTTATTACACTATATTTTACATGAGTATATAGATCCAATGAAACACATTAGAAACTTCATGTGGGATTACCATGTCCTTATCAAAAGACTATAAACTGAAACAGACATTATCCATGACAAATGAATTTAAATTATATTGTATACAATATACCCCCACGTGAATTTTCAACTATTCACTTTTTTATATTCTTGGTGACATTAAAACTGTTTTAATCACATTAAATAAGATATTAATCCTTACAAAACCTACCAATTTACATTTTAAGAGTTGAGAGACTTATTGAAATCTAATTTTAGTATCCAAAATTATTATTTTTATATAAAAAATTACTATGAATTCCCCTATTTTTTCCTGATTCCCCACTTTATTTCATAAAAGGACTAATTTAAGTATATATGTAAATAGATAATAAATTGAATGGAAATTTGGAAGAATATTCAAAATCTAAAACTATATGTGTCCTAGTTATTTATTAAATGATCCTAAAATTCACTACATAAGTATCTCACCTCATAATCCAACTCTTTTTTATTGCTACTTAAAAAATGAATATATACTATGTAACAATACTTACATAGTTGGTCTCTTTATATATGAGAGCCTCTTATTCATATATTTTATGGTAATGTTTATTAATACCTTCTTTAATGACTATGTTCACCAAAACTACATGAAAAATTCCCCTCTTAAATAATTGTGTTCATAATTATTCTTAATATCATACGATAAATAATGGCCTTTATATCACTTATTCCTTTCCAAACAATAAATTTCCTCCCCAATTAATCCCCAATCGTGCCCTCATGTTTAGATTATATTGATTCGGATCGAGTTTCGTCTCTTATCACCTCTGTTAAGAACCTGTTCATACTATATAATTTTATTTATATATGATATGAATCTATATCGAGGTCTATAATGAACATAATAATTATTTGAGAAATTCATAAAACATGTTCCTTCGCTTATACGAAACGAAAATTTTATTTAGAGATCTATGAATTTAAATTAGAATTCAAACATTGTTCAAATATATTAATATATACACTTCAATCACATTAAACATGTGAAAAAACCAAATTCACTCCCACAACATGATAATCCTTATTCACATCCTAATAATTATGATGGTTCTTGTTAAAAAAATTCTTATTTAGTCAAAGCACTATGATTTTAAAATTATGAGTCACCCCTATCGGTTAAATATCTATAAAATATGCAAATATCTTCCTCTTATCAAATATGAAATTAATTAAACTCTAGCCTCATAGTTTTGGTAAAACTTTTAACACCTTAAACTATATTAAAAATAAACACATCCATTAAGCTGGTTAAATCCCCATAATGGGATCCTCATTAACAATTGTGTCTCCAAATTAATTTAATTTTAACTTCATATGTTAGTAAATATTTTAGCATAGGTAACATATATATACAAAATCATGTGTGTTGGAAAAAAATTATAGGGTTTCCATATAAAATTTCAAGTCTCCACACATTATGTTTTTCTATAATATGGAATAGGAAATTATTATAGAATAAAATAAAAAATAAAAACATTATATTATGAAATAAAAATATTCCTTATGAAAATTAATACTATACACTCAATGCCCACTAATCTTGGAAAATTTTAGGGAAAATATTATTTTCCACATGAATGTTGTCTTATTTTCTATCTTGGGAACATCACCGTCTTTGATATGGAGACTTGTCCCTATAAATAAGTAATCCATTTAATATTATAATATTATAAAACTATTTTATTTTAGATCGCTTCACCACATGAATGTATTCAGAATATATTGGTTTAGTCATTAGTTTTTTTAAACCCTTCATGAATATACAATTCATAACTAATCAACTTCACATTCTTTATGTATGAGTCATCAATTTCCAAAATCCATGTGTTAAGACTCTCTTATTGGAAAAAAAGCCTGGATTTAAGAGTTTCCTCTTTGTATACACCTTAATATAATGTTTATGAATTTTCCATTAACATATCTAAATAGAACCTCATATGCATTGTACACCGTGTGATTTACATTGAGCCTCTTTATAACCCATACATAATTTTATTGGCATTAAATGAAGGTTGTCATATTTTAAAGTGTAGGTTTCTAGTTTTTCAACGTTTTCCTTCCACTATAAATGGTCAAAATAGTTTTACCTATCATCATCTTCCATTGACTAAGAATTGTTGTTTTATTATTTTCCCTTTTAATAACACAAATATTGAATTGGTTTCAAATAACCAATGAATTACAAAATTATGTCTCACACACATTATAAATGAATTATTATGAAAACCTATCCTTATATAATTTCATATTATGGTATGATTTTTTTATTACTAGAAAACCTTCAGTTAGGAACTTCAAATTTGAAAAAAAAAACCGTTAGACAAGAGGATCCTCTTGTTAGCTAGAATTCCTTATGTTGAGATACCCATTTTGGTAACCTAAAATCATCAAATAAATTTTATCAATTGGGAAGTTTTATATTTGACTCCTTTTCCTTGTCACATGACTCAAAACATAATAATTTATAATCCTTATTTTATATATCTAAACATTCTAATGAATATTCCTTTTCATGTGAATTTAAACTGCATGATGTATGGTACTTTTTATATGATCTTAAACTGAATAATGTGATCTCTCCACTATATGAAAATATTTTTCATGGTGTGTGTTTTATCATAAATTACATTAATCAACTTAGGACTATAAATTTCATATGACTTAATACCTGTATATAATATCCTCACCTACAAAATTGATCCTAATTTTCTTGGTGTCCATATCCATGTTGGGCTTCCGTCAATGACTATAATATAAGATAAAATGACCCTTTTTAAGAAATATGTTCAACATTATTCCAATTCATTATTGATATATAGTACTTTCGGGATCTTTTACTCTAAGAGAAATAGTAATATTCACTTGCATCATATCTCTTATCCTATCTTGAAATTAGGACTCCTAATTATTTTAGTGTTTAGATCCTTTATTCCCCTCACCTTGATTGTCTTGTAACCAATCTCCACTTCCCCTATAGGTTTGTTATATCTATTTGGAGAACTTTTCTAAGATATAAATATATTTTTATTTCTATTGTCAGTGGATATGTAATGAAGAATGTATATCATATCTCAAAAACAATTAAAACTCCATTGTTGGTCAAATAACATCTAGTGTGTTTTATCCTAATTCATGTTAGGTTTAATAAACATTCTATACACTGGGAAACTATATAATGACACTGATATCTCCAACTGAAGGTACTACCATATTACATTATTCTCATTATGATCCTATATTATAATGAAACTTCACCTGTTAAGAGATACCCATTGAATTATTTATTTATTCTAAATACATTTAATATTTTTCATATCACATATAAAGAATGCAACCAAAAATTACATACTGGCATAATTTTATCTACCATCATAGCATGTGGGCTCACAAGTATACATTTATTTTTCTTTCATTAACCTTTTTCCAAGATAACAAACTACATTTTTTTAATATCCTATTGGTGAATATCTTATTGAAGATTCACTGCAAGAACCTACATGTTTTTTATGAAAATAGTTTAAAGTCTCTATCATATAATATAATTAGATTATTTTCATTATGAATAAATCCATTTTTATAGGGAGTAAGGTATTTATTACTTTAAAAAATGAAAAAAAATAGTTATAAAGAAGCCAAAAATTATATCTCTATGTTTCATATGACTGCTGAAACACTGACAGATATTGATCCATTAAAATAATTATATAATATATTAATGTGGTGGTTAGATCCAACTATCAAGTGTCCCTTATGGATTTCATCGTTTTTTAGGGAAAATGTTTCTATATTTTTTATTAAAATATTTATATCCACTATTTACCACTTATAGAATTGAAAAAACATTATATGTGTAAACACAATATACAATGGAATTGTTCCTTTCCAAATAATTTATTTAAATTAATCTAAAAGAAAAATAGACACCATGATCTAACTTTATGGATTTTTTTAGTTTCACTTTTCATAATGGTGTTTTTTAAATTCTAGTTATAAAAACCTTGATTAAATCCCCATTTCATGATATAATTTATCACATTTATTAAACCATTATTCTCATTCCCACATCATGATACTATATATCATATGCATGTCATGTGCCCATGTCATATGTACCATATCCCATGAACTCATCATATTATGCCTTTGTACATGTTCCCTGATGGTGCACTGTGTCTGTGGCCTACTTAGCACCCATTTTTGTTTCCATAACTTTAATATTTCATGAGAGACCTCATAAATTCATGGACTTACAGACGTTATGTGCTCGTTCCCCCATGATGGTTATGGATTGTTACGACCCAAAAGTGGTATCCCAAGAGATGATTTCCCATTAAAGGACCCCTATACTGGTATTTTATGTAGAAAAAAATCATATATAAATAATAAAGTTATATTACCATATATAAGGAAGTTCTACTCATCCAACCCCTCCTGAACCATCCTTTAATGATTTTAGAATTAGAAAATAAGGAGAAGTTATAGAATGATGAATCTTCTAAAGGTTCCTACTAGGATATGGTTAATTTGTTTTTATTATGATCTACATATTATAGGGTGTTGTAGGGTTATTTCATATGTCTCGTGATGTAAAACCATAATATACACTTTAGAGGGATTTGGAAATGAAATTCACTATCTTTGTCCAAATTTTGGAACCAATTCACCAAAAAAATCCAACATGGGTTCATATTCACCAAGGATATATTACTACGGCCCAATTATCCATTTACTCCAATTGAAGGCATCACCAAGGGATATCTATCATGGCTCATTTCACCTTTTTAATTGATCATGTTTCAAACCTAACCAATCCAGTCATTACCAATAGGCCTCATTAATCGCATCCTAGATTTAGATCAGTGATGGGATACAATTTTTATTTTTTATCCCAATCCCTTTTCCTTCACCTAACTCAATAAAAAAATTCAAACCTATTATACATTTTTTAGCTATGGTATTATTCAATTTGGGAAATCATACTAACAATATTCATCATGATCTTCTAAATCCCTAGAGTTTTGCCACTCGCATTGGTTCCAAAGTATTCTTAAATCTATGTTCCCATCTTAATTTCCTAAATACATTGATTTAAGACACTACCCTAGGTTATAAAAATACATTTGTTCAACACACCCCTCTTGATTTCCCAATTTTTATAACACAGTACTCTCTTATAGTTTTTCCGAATACCTTGTTTTGATATCCACCCATTGGTTTCTTATAATTCCATCAGATTATATTATTTTCGTCTTTTTATAAATATATTGATATTTTTCCTCCATGTGGTCTCCCAAATTGTTTATATTAACTTTTTCATCATGTATTTACTGCACTTCCTATGTTATGAAACCCCTCCTAGTTCATCATCAATTCTTTCACCTGATTCATATTCCACGTTAAATCCTAAAGGATTTCTATTTCATACATGCTATACCAAACATTTTTTATGAATTGTTCACATAGTAATTTATTCTACATGAATTTAAATTACTTGAATGTGGTCCACATCATGTGACCTTAAACTATAAGATCCCATTTGTCATGGTTTAATGAAATAAAATTTAACAAAATTTCTTTTTGACACATGAACTAAAAATATTTGAAATTCATTTTTAAATGAAAATAAACAATATTGGGTTTGATCAAATTTTATGTATTCATTGGAATCCCTCTACGTTATCCCAATATTTAAAAAAATCATTTTCATTCTCAAAAGAATGTGATAATTTATGGAGTGACATCCTATATTGATTTACCCAATTGAGTAATCCATCATTTGAGTGAAATGAACAATAAATAATTCCCATTTCATATGTCCTCATATATGCATGGTCTTAGATAAAAACATTAACTTTATTGATAATAAGTATTATTATTATGAAGGAATCTACAAACATGAATTAAATATATAAAATAGTCCTTGAATAGGTACAAATATCCTCTATGGGATGAGATGAAGTCTTGAAAAATCATCTAATAAAATGTGACATGCTCATCAACCAAATTGATTATGTGGATTCAGGGATATGATAATTTGGATTATTAATACAATAAATTAGACCCCAATATATAAATTCCAAAAAATATTTTCTTCATATAACTCATGATTATTTAGTTATTGGTGTATATAAAATATATGTATTTTGTATATATGCTAAAAAATAAAATAATTATTGAATGACAATTAATATATATATTGATAATGGGGTCTGATTTTCTATATTAGACATATGCACTAATGATGAAAACATAATTAGTTTATCAATTTTTGAAATGATTTTTTTACTATATTCAATCCATTAAATAGAAATTTTATTTTTCTCCCTTATTTGGATAAGACATAATTTATTTCATAATTAATAATAAGTGTTATTTGATTTAAATGAATTAAATTATTCACGATATTAGGAATATAGTGAGTGTTTAATATAATATTAATAAATACAATCCATTATATAATATTCATCATAACAATGTAAATGCTATTATTTACATCATTTCCTATCATTGTAATTTTCACATTTTTTATATAAATGAGAAATATATTTAATTAATAAATATTTATGGATTGTTGAAATTAATTTATTATAGCTTATTTAATAAATATGAATCTTGTCTGTCAAAAGAATGAAAAAAATCACCATTTTGAAAATATTATTTTCGAACTTGGGGAATATCCAATATAACATATAAGGATTTATGTAGATTAATTAATATTAAATAAGTTTTTAGTTATAGGTACATTATAACCTTTATTTACGACTTTAATTATAGTATATTTTTATATATTATATTTCACAAGTCTGAAAATTTTAAAAATGTTTAAAAATCTAAAATATAAAATAGAAAATCTATCTAAAATGTTATTTACATTCTTAAATAATATAATTTTATTGAGTACATGATTAAGGGAATTTCATATCAAATGACATATTATGTATTATTTTGAGAACTCGCTCTTGTGTTAATGGAAAATGAAATGGTGTGTCTGATAGATGAATTCATTTTTAGCATGATTTGATTGACGATCATTAATTGTAACATTACTATATCACTATATGATTCATGAACTGACTCATATTAGGTATCCTTTAGAGAAACTTTATTGAATACAAAATTTCTCTTTAACACTATGGAATATTTTCAATAATATTTATAGAGCTAGGTGTGGAGTTGATGCAGGGATATGTGGCTCATACTTCATCAGTGCTGTCTTTTTAAAAATATAATATTTATAATATCATGTTAATAGGTTATTAGAAAATATTGGATTATATCTCATATAGGTTCATGAACAAGAAACAAAATACTACCATTGAATTGAGAGGATGAATTTACACAATGTGTGATATGTGTCTTATCACCGTTAGATGCTTTGAGAGAGAACAATCATTAGTGAATAAAATGAATTTAATAATTTAATTATCTTTTTATTGGATAACATTAATAACAATCATTTTATAAATTACCATACGTAATATTTCATAGGTTCAACTACATTTCCCAAGGGTATTGAGGGGATATAGAGAGAGCCCTAGTGGAGAATATGTTTGGGGTGATTATGGGGTCGTAGATCAAATATTTGGGCCTTGAGAGAGTTTTTATCATTTATGATGTTAATGAATGTTTCTGAAAGAAATGATGCATAAAAATTATTCACCAATAATTGATCCAACCTAATGTAGTATAATTGTTTCTTAGATTAATTCTCTAGTAGAGGTTCTTGAGAAAGTCATGAATTAATTTATTTAAAAATTAATTCATGGATGATTCATTTTTTGTTTTCTAATAATTATTTTTTATCCAAGGATTTGGAATTTATGAATTATTATATTTTTTGGAATATTTGTTTTTATTATTCTCTCATTATTAAATACTTTCAATGATGGAAAAATTAACACATCATTTGTTTCACGATCACATTGTGATTTTTACATCTCTAAATTTATTATTCAATGTTCATCATAAGTACTCTGATTGGCTAATGATTTAATGATTCCTAGACAACTGATCATTGTGATGTTTCCATTTTGGGAAATATATTGATATTATGCATTTGGTATTTGGAATTTGAGACATATTGGAGGCATGGAATTGATAATTGGAATTCAATAGGGGATCTGTAGATGGTGCATTTCCATGTTGAATCAAGAGAGTATCACATATAGTCTAACAACGATCGATTTTCGATAAATATTTTTTTTAATTTGATTTTTGGATTGCCATTTATGGTGGTTAGCACTATTTTAAGAGTTATTTATGAGATTTCTAGGTGATCTTAAGGTGGATACGACATGGAAACATTTGATAGAAAAAATTGGGCAGTATGTTGATATATGACATACATGGCATATCAGTCTAAGGAACACACATTGTTTCCCCTCTATGTATAAGATATGATATACAAAAGAGTTAAATATAATATGATATGTGCATAACCTAGATACCCTGTGACCCTTATCCAACTATATTGGTGGGCACTGGAAGGAAACTCCCATGAGGCCATGTGACCCCACGCAAACTGTATGATGGGGAAACCCTTTTGTACCTTGTAAAGTGCTTGATTTGGGGAAAGTGGAACATATTGAGTTATAGTATGACTTCTACATGTCATGTACATTATGAATACACCATTTATCTAGATAATGATAGTCACATGAGATGTAAAGACACATTTTTTTGAAAATTATATGAGATACATTGTACATCACATAGGACACTAAATATAGACATTCAAATGTAGATTAGATCCATTTTTCCCCAAAACATCTTTAATAAAGGATTAAGGGAGTTCCCTTAAATCATATCAATATGGTTTCACTACCTTGCTTTATCTATAAGAGGATAATGTGAGGAATACCATCTTGAGTAAATGATTAGTGATCCCCATTATGGGTTTGTTATATATTGATTCTAGTATCCCTCGATATTTCTCAAGGTATGATCATTTATTATTATTCATTAGGTTGGGTTAGGTATCCCATTACCAATATACAGGGTGTGTGATCCCCTTCCTTGTGGGTTATCCCACATTGGATTGTGTATTCTACCTAGTTCATGGGTATGATCCTCTATTTGTTTATTGACATCTATTGTCTTCATTTTTGGTGTAGTTCGATAGATAGAGTACCTCATATTAGTCCTATAAGTTCTTATATACATACAGTTAGCCAAAAAATTTATACATATATTTCACTTTATCCACCACTATGTTATTCAAAACTAGAAACTTTATTAGACATATCATAAAAAATAAATTTCTTTATAACCCGGTGAAATGAGACATAAGAAAGGGTGAGATCATATGCATAATATGGGAAAAAGGGAGATATCAAAATATCAAGATCATAAGGTTATGAGAACATTAGAATATTATTTGAAATCCATACCCTTTATGTAATAGAACATAAAGTTGAGTCCTGGAATAAATCATTATAGTTCGAAAAACAAGATTAAAAATTGAAATAAAAAACCTGAAAGATGAGAACATAAAATTGGAATAAGACATAGATATTACGAATACCAATAAGAATAGAAAATCATTTCTTTTGAAGATAAGGATACCCTGTAAGGAAAATTAAAGCAGATTGGGTTTACACTACAAACCATAGTTGTATTCATGTTTCACTCCCAATACTATCTTTGTGGCTTCAGATAACTCCTCAAACCATCTAAGTAGAAATGGTGAACTACCATGATAATAATAGTTGAAAATGTCCCTTTCTAAACTTGGATCACTCCCCATTCCATTCCTATTTATATCATGAGATCCCAATATATTCCCAATGCATTGGAAGGTGATATAGGTAACACATTTAATATAATTAAACCAAACATACATGTTCCAAAAGTTGAAAAACATTTATCATATCACTAAATAAGAAAATAAATGGTCTTCATAACACATTTATAAAATTAGAATCTTTGAAATGAAATGTGACTAATAAACATTTCAACACAGCCTAAACTATGGAAAGCAAACAGGTTTCATAAAACTATTTTCATCATAAACCTAAAACATCTAGATAAATAACAATAATCGTATAATTTGATTATATCCCATGTAAATTTTATGTTACACCATGTGGTTCCATCTTAGATAGAAGATTAATTCAAAAGATCACTCGTTGTATTTTTTGAGGAAAATAAATTTTTACTTCGTAATAATTTATCTAAAATATAATTGTTTTCCAAAAATTATGGAAAATATTTTATTTGAAATTTACAAGGAGAAAAAGTAAGGGATTCTTGAAATCACCGAGTTTCCATGACTATAGAAAATACTATACATGCGACACATGTTAAGACAATGATTCCTTTCACATTTTCAATAAAATATAAACATGATTTATTTAAAAAACAACCATAATATTCATTTTAAAAAGTTAAAAAAAATGAGAAGACGACTTTTAAAATATCTTAGTGGAATATTAAAACATAATTGTTAGATTTTTATTTGAAAACAACGATATGGAAGAGAAATGTTTTTTGACCAAAAAGAGAAATAATGTCAGTTTTCTTTGAGAACATAATTTTAGAAGAAGGAATAAAAAAATAAAAAAATGAAGGGAAATTGTATTTTTTTGAAATAAACAGGGATGAAAAATATATATGAGTTTATTTAGAGTTTTTTAATAATATCGCATCATTATAAGTATAAGCATAAGCATCCCTGATAAACAATGATATTGTAATGTTAAACCCTTACTACTTGGGTAACTTATGAATCCTATTACCCATTAAAGAGTTGCATCAAATAAAACAATAATGTTAATTATAATAAATAAATTCTTTGTATAACATCTAAAAAGGTAAATTTATAAACCTTATAAAATAATATAGATTAATAACATAACATATTTCCCAAATAAGTCAAATTGAGAAAAAAAATCTATTTTCTTAAGTATAGAATTCCATCAAACAAATTCAAAACACATTAATAATAAATATGGGTTGATTATAAATAAATTAATGAAATTTAATAATATTTTTCACACCATAAATGATTATTTATGAAATTTATTACCTTCTTATTAAATATTCCTTATTAAAATCATAATATAGGAAATAACTGTTTCATTTTTCATGTTTGTTTTGGTTTGGTATCTTCAGTACATTAACATCGATCATTCTTATATCACATAATGAATGTTAAATAATATATTACATTAATATATATTAATTATATAATGATTTATGATCATCGATTATAGTAATATATTGAATATGAATTACACCATTCACAGAGCTGGTAGATTATATGTATGCATGAATGCGGTTTCCCTTTTATTAATGAATGAAACAAAAGGAAGGTGAATAAAATATTACATTTTAAGAACAAATTTTATTTAATATATATCATATATATTTATAAATATACCCTCCATACTTTCCTTGTAAATCAATAATCGAATCACATCGCTTCGTGAGTTGGCTGCCCACTATACACATAATTGACGTTATCATATTCCCACATAATGGAATATAAGACAATATTTTTGACATTATAATTTCATACCAATAATTATATCATTAATATCATATATAAATATTAGATAAAAAATTATATCTATATGTGACAGGTTGTGATGTAAAACTAATAACATCGATTCATGAGGCATTAGTCCGTCGTACACACGATTGGTTGGTTCGATACCCATTTGATGGAAGCAGAAATAGATATATGTCATGAAAATAACATAGTAAAATATAATTATATATAATATTATGGTGTTATTATATTATATTAGATGACATTATCTAATGGAGGTGGATGAAAAAAATAAATCAAAACAAGTTTCAATATTTTACTCTTAATCAGAGAACCTCTTTACGTTTATACCTTAAACCTTTATAGGAGGGTTTAATAATCATAAAAGGAATATTAGAAGTTTATATGGAATTAATTGATATATTTGGGTATATATTTTCCTATAAAAATGGTTTCTAATGGGTAATGATGAGAGGATATAAGGAGGTCTTTTTTAAGTGTAGTAGAGGACTGACAAAGAATTTTTGGAAAATAATAAGGTGTATCCTAGTTTTTCACATTACACATGTCTCCAAAATATGAAATTGTAGAATATTAGAGGATATAAGGTCAAAATATTTCCATAAAATTTTATTTGGACAAGTTTCTCTATCATTTTACTGCTTATCATTTTAGTTTAACCATTGCTAAAACGGTTTTAACCTCAACCATAGTAATTGATTTTTACTATTTTTACTATTTATTTTAAAATAAATAATCATAAAATTCCCCAATAATTTTAAATATTATGATTGAAAATATAAAATCCAATATTTAAATTTTCATTTACACAATTAGAATATTTTATTTTAACTTTAAACCTATAGGCACGTCGAAACATTGGGTTTCCAAATCGAATTTTCAAAAGTCTAAAAAAATATTATTTAAAAATTAAAAACAAATTTATTAAAATTACCTAAATATATTAACTATAATTTATTTTATATATTTCTATTATAAAACCATTTAAAACAAAATGTATCCTTATAAATTCATTAAATGAGAATGTGGATTAAAAACCAATATTTCTCCCTATTCATCGAACAATTATTCATTTCAGAAAATTCTCCAAAACTCACTTAGTGATAATTTTCATATGTAGATTTAAAAATTAATGTATATTTTATTAAATAAATTTTCTAAAATTTTCAAAAAGTATATTTTCCCTTTTTCTATAAAATCCATAAAAACAGCTTTTGGAGAAAATAGTGTTTTTGAAACATTTAAATACTATAATAAAAATAATGATATTTTGATCAAAATATTTTATTTATATAAAAACATTATACTGAATTATTAAATAGTTGGTTTTATATATTCATTTCTTCAGTTTTAATGGATTGGTTATAATTTTATTTTTTAAATAATACTAAATCAAGGTTCGTTAAAACATGGAGTTTCATGAAATGCACGATATTAATTAAATTATATTTATTTGAAAAAATATATTTCATAAAATCTAAGGTTGTAACATTATAACCACCTTAAAATTAGTTTCTAACTAAAATTTATTCCACATTGATACAAAAAAACTGAGGATACTAATGACTCATTGCATCCTTAGGTTCCCACATTACTTCATCAAATTGGCGATTCCACCATAAAACAATGACTTGGTGAGTGGTATTCTTTTTTAGAAAATTATATGCACATTCCAAAATCTACACCTATTTCTCCAAATAAGAAAGATCATTCTTCAAGGGTATGACCATTATTTCAATAGAAGTTATGGACTAGTTACATATATTCTTTGGATAGATACATGGAACACATCATGAACTTGAGAGAGGTTTTATAAAATCACCAAATGATAAGATATAGTCCCAATAAATTCGACAATTTCAAATGGAAATATATACATATGGATCAGTTTCTCTTCACTCAAAATATTATAACATTCTTATGTGGGGAAATTCATTGAAACACCATGTTACCAACTTCAAATTCTAGATCATGGTAGTGATTTTCAACATAATGTTTCTATAAGTATATTTACACCATTATATATTGTTGAATTTATCTAACCTTACCTAAAATTTCATCCCCTATATTTGGCCCAAATATCATTCCTTCTACATCTTCATCCTAGTATGCTGGTGTTTCAAACTTCTTCTTATAGAGGGATTCAAAAAGATCAACAAAAATACTTTAGTGGAGGCTATTATTGTATGAAAACACAAATAAAGGATGTTACTGATCCCAAAAACCTTTTAAATTCATTGAATAAAATAACGTAATATCCTTTATGTTTTTAATGGCACTATTAGACAAAACATATGTGTGAGGATGATATATATTGTTGAAAATCAACTCTATATCATGATATTAATTATGAAAACACAAAAACATCTTGGTAAATCTTGGATCCCTATCTGATATAATTGACTGTTTTACTTCGTGAAATGTTACCTCTTATTAAATTCTTGTTATGGATAGTTGATCCATAGAAAAGTATTCTTTTTTAGTGATGAATCTTTGTTACTTTTCAAGGTGATAAACTATAACCCATATAGCGTTGTGCCCTTTATATGTTTTGGAAATTTTTGATGAAAAAATTATTGGTCATGTTTTCACATTTTCATTATATTATGGGTAATTATTTTAACAACCCCTTATACTTATTCCTCTTATCATTCACTCGATTACATACCATGTATCGAGATAAAACTATATGATAACTCTCTTTAGACCATCCCTCCAAATATAATCTTTCAAATCACTATACATATTTGTACTTCCAAGATGAATAGGGAATGATGTAATATGATAATATTCTAAAAACACCTAATTAAAATAAGGTATGTGTGGAAAACAAACACATTTCTTGAACATCAGCATTCCTTCAAAATAAAGGCTAAATGGGGGGACATTTTACACTTACTTATGATACTCTGCATCTTTATTATATTCCTCTTTAATCATGATTTATATAAATTGTTGAATATTTACTTGAGAAATATATTATTTCTCCCCATAATAAAATAATTAAAGATACATCATTTAAAAATCAATAAATATTTGATATTTTTTGATACTCATCATGGATAATAAAGCAAGCCCATCTTTACTCAGAGCATCTACCACATGGTTTACATACCTAGGGTAATATTGTATTGAGTATACATATTATTTTATTATCTCTAACCATCTTCTCTTGATAATGTCCAATGCCATATGTGAATACATACTTTAAAATTTTATGGTTAATGTATATATAACCCTATTCTCTATAAAGATAATGCCTCCTTGCCTTTAATGGAAAAATCACTGCATCCCACTCCAAATCATGAATTGGGTAAATTTTATCATGAACCCTAAATTTTTATGAGTCATAAGATATAACCATTTCATTCTACATGAGAATAAGTAGTGATAACTTCCTATAGGAATCAATATATATTAAAAACCCTTATCAATTGTATGGTAAAGAAAGAACAAGTGAAATATATAATCTTGTCTTTAGTTCATAGAAATTTCACTTACATCGATCATTCCAGAGGAATTTGGTTTCCTTCATAGATTCCAACATAAATATACTAGATATTCATGTGTAATTATAAAAAAACGTTAGATAATATCCAGAAAAACAATGAGATATTAGGACCTCTACCATAGTGGCTAGTCATTTTCAACATTCAACAAAATTGTTCGTTTCTGGATCCACCCACATACTCTCTCTTGATATTATATGACCGAAATAAAACATTTTTTCCCAAAATAATCATTTTGATATTTTTTTCATATGGTTTCTCTTTCCATAGATCCTTTAGTGTAATTCTAAATTGATCTTCAGGCTCTTCCTTACACTTTGAATAAATGTAAATATCTTCTATCAAGGCAACCACAAACTAATCAAGGTAATCTAAAAAGACAATATTCATTAAATTCACGAAGATATAATGGTAATAAATAATACTAAAAGGAATCACTCCATATTCATAGTGTCCATACCTTGAGTGAAATGTTGTATTTGGTATATCCTCCTCAAATATCATTTCACTAAAACAAATACAAAACCAATGGATTTTATTAGCATCATTGTCTCCCAATAAAAGATTAATCTTGAAAAAATACCATAACAAAAAATATCTATAATGGATTTTCAATGAAATTGATTATATAATCAAACATAAACATATAATCCCATGTTAGAATCTATAACTCTTAATTCAAAATTATATGGAGAACCATACGCTTTAAAAAATAACAAAATAGTTATATGTTTAATAATTATTATAAACAAAACAAAAATGGAATGACACATCTACAACATGATTTTTGGAATTCAAATAAATATATTATTTAATGATTATACATAAATTATTTTCATAGAATATGACATTTCATGGTATATATATTAACTCTTAGTTTAGGGAATTGAATTTAATAATACCCATCTTCCGTAAACATAATACATTAAACTCCTTGATAATTTGTTGGTCTATAACCATCATTTGATCATATAAAACATCTTCCCCTCCATTTGAGATAACATTAAAGGTGATTCTTCCCACCTATTTTACATGTACGAAGCTGAATATTCATTCTACAAAAATATTCACCAAAGTACATATTTCCCATATTTGACATGTTAAAAATCTCAACGATGTTCTTGTGGTTAATCATATATAATTATATATACATAGTAAAATCATGATATATTTTCCTCTCATAATCAACCAATTTGGTTACTCATAGCCACAAAAACATCCATTACATTAAACATTAACTTAATTCCTCCTATTACCAAGAATTGTCTAAAACAAAAAAACAGTGTGAGAAACACTAATCATATAGGGAAATAATATATTCCAAAAGAATATATTATAGGATGTGTAAATAATGACACATTATTTAATATCTATTACCCCAATGGGTTAACCTCGTCCATCCATGATCATCATCTATTATTATCCTTCATGATGTACCTTAATGAAAATATAAATTAACCAAAGCATTAACTTTTGGAGTGTCCTACCATATATGATGTAAGGCCCATTACCATGTACTAGGTAATAATCAATTGAACCCGGCTATAGATTTTTGGGAGTTATTAGGACTTGGAAAATTTGTTCCAAAACTACATGAACTTATTGTTTACAGATGGGGTTTTATTTCCAAGTAAACTAAATTGGATCTTATTTATAAAAACTATATGTTTTTATCATATACATAGAATCATCTTATGGGTTTTTCACTAATGATTTATCATCATTGTTTTAAAAATATAATTAAAACATTCTATGATTAAAACTATAGACAACAACGCATATCATACATAGAAATGTCATTTTATCATATAAATATTCATTATATAACATAATGATCCATGCTGGAATTGATTTTTTCTAGTGTCTTGGGAAAATCAGATGCATGTACAACTATTTCATAAGTGATCTATATCATATAAAACTTTTTTATTCATATCTATAACCATTCATAGAAACATCACACATAATAAATTTCTTCATATCATATAAAAATAAAACACACAAAATTGTGATATTAGATGACCTGTAAGGGGAAAAAATGGATTTATCAAAATATTTTTAGAATAAGGGTTTTCAAACATGAGAATAATATTTATAATCCATATCCTATATATCATATATTCTAAAATTTATATACGTAAAAAATCATGTTAGTTCATACAAAATTAATCATAATATAAGTAAAGAACATGATCCACATGAATATAACATTGATATAAGATGTAGATTTAAGGAATACAAATAAGCATTGATAGTTTTTTTATTAGCAGTAACTGATTCAATACAATGACTATCATATTAGATTGGGTTCACCCCAAACCATATTATTAGTTCATTTCCCAATCCCAATACTATCAAAATAGATTGGGAAAACTCCCAAAACCATCATAGTAGTCTTGGTTCACTCCCATTGCAATTATAGTCTACAAATTCCCATACTAAACTAGGTTCACTCCTAATTACATTCATTTTTATCTAATGAAATATCAATATTTACCCATTGAATTGTATGGTGATATAGATCACAACCTATATATAATGAAAATCATAAATACATGGGCTGAAAGATCACAAAATATTCATCATATCATTCCCCACAAAAATAAAGGGGGTTTTAAAATAATTTATCATATTAGAACCCATGAAAAGAAAAAAGTATCGTAAACATTTCATTATACCATAACCTCTGAAAAAAAGGGTTTCATAATAATCGTGTCTCGATAAATATAAATTCTCTCCATAAAAAATAAATATGGTATTGTCGGACCATATCCCAATTTAATATTATGTGACATAAATGGTTGCAATATTATATATAAAAATATTTTGAAAGGTCACTTGGAATATTTCATAAAGAAACTAGATTTTCACTGTAAAATAAATGTTTTAAAATATATAAAATTCCCAAATATTATTCTTTTTTTAAAACAAAACCCTGAATGAGTTTACGGTAATATTGAAATCAATGGGAATTCATGATATTGGGAAATAATATTCATGTTGTGGATGTTATAATATTTAATCTGTTAAAAAAATTTGTAACAGAAAAATATGTCATTTTTTTGGAAACTACACAAATATTACTTTTTTATACGTCAAACAATTTTATAAATAAGCTTAGAAAATCATATAATAAAATTAAAACATTATTGAAATCATTTTTATCTAACATGTATATGGAAGATAATGTTTCTTGAGTGAATAAATATATTAATTTTTTTTATTTGAAAAACAACATTTGGAAATTATGAGTACATAAAGAGTGGAAAATGAAGAAAAATAATTTAATTTAATGATATAACCATAAGAGATTAAAATTTATGATATTTTGAGAGTATATCATAATATATTATCATTGGGAGAATTATCATAAACAAACCAAATAAATTAAGATATAGTAACATTAAAACCTTATCACTTTGTTAAATTTGTAATCATAAGACCTCTGAAAGACAAACAGAAAACGAAACATTTAATTTCACAAGAATAAATAAATTTATGATATTACATGTGAAATAGGTAGTTTTTACACCAGATAAATGTTCATAGGTTCATGACATAGAATATTTCCCAACTAAGTCCAATTCAAGAAATAAATACCTTAACATAAGTCTCTAATTCATTCATACACATTCCATCCTTCTATATAGTAAATATAAATTTATTATACATCTATTATATAAAAATAATAATATGTATCATACATAGAAACTCGTATGTACGCATGAATGTTAATTCTATTATCACAAAAGATGAAACAAATGGAAGGAAAATAATATATTACATTTATCTAATCATTTTAAAGTCTTATATATCACATCTATTTATTTAATTTACCCTTTAATACCTTTCATGTAAAGAGAGTGAAAATGAATCACATCACTCCAGGAGGTGGTTGTTGTCGATAAATACACACGATGTAAACTTATTCCCTTGAAATTGGAAGTGAGATGTTACATGTTATATTATATTTCGATTGGTATAACAATATCTTATATATCATATAAAAACATGCAATTCTTATTTGAATCCAACATTAAGAGGTGGTTATGGAAAACAAATAACGTCAGTTTGTGAGGAGGTAGTCTACTGTACACATGATTAACTGATTCTTTTATCATTTAAGGTAAAAGAATGTAGATACATGTTAAATAATTAAAATAATAAATTCACATTATATGATAGAATTTTTATTTATTATATTAATGTTTTTGGAGAATATTTTAAAGAGGTTGTAGAAGGAAAAAACATAAACAAATGTTTATGAATTTTACCTCTTCTTCGAGTGAACTCTTATGATTTATACCAAAATAAATCATATGTGGATATCTTAATAAAAATTAAGAATCTAGGATATAGATTTGGAATTATTTAATGGATTTTTTAGGTATTTTTGAAACTAAATGGTTTCTGAAGTGTTAATATTAGAAGAGAGTCGTTGAAATTTTATAAATTGGGGAGAAGACATAAATGGAATTTTTTATTTGATTTATGTGTACCTGTGGTTTTCACATAAAACAGCTCAAAAGATGGCTAATTATCAATCCATTGAGTGAAAAATGTTGCAATAGAGACATACAATGGAATTTGGAAAAGATTATAGGTTGTTTTATTTTTTTTCATTTCAATGTATCCCCATTTTAAATTTCTTTATCCTTAACCACCATAATTATTTTTTCCCTTTTTACATTTATTTTTGACCAAAATTTAATTTGAATTTTATATATATTATTATTTAAAAATATTTAAAATATGGAATCAATTTTTTCAATTTAAATTCACTTTTGTGTCAAAATATAATTTAAAATTAAACCTGAAAACATGTTGAAAAAACACCTTTCCAAAAAACAGCTCTCAAAGGATTAGATAGTTTTTATATCAAAATTAAATATGGTATTTATTACAATAAACTAAATTGGATTAATAATAATAATATAATAATATAATTATATTATTGAATCATTTTTAATTCAAAATGGAGCCTTATAATTTTTTAATAAAAAGTAAACATTCAAAAATAACATGTATTTTTTCACTATTCATTAAAAAATTTACCTTCTCATAAAATTCATAGAAATTAACTAAAAGATTTATTTTACCTATAAATTAAAAAAATTATGACTATTTTTCAAAAAATGATAATATTTTCAAAAAATTATTTTTTATTTGTTCACAAAATGAAATAAAAACATCTTTAAAAGAAAATCATATTTTAAAAAACATATAAATACTTTGATAAAAATTAAATACATTTTATCAATATGATTTCAATAAAAAAACCATTAAACATATTATTTTATATTTTATTATTCTTATTCATACTATATAGTTTAATGTCGAGGATATAACAATCTTTTTTAAATAATAGTAAATCTTGGTTTGTTAAATCTCATTGTTACGTGTAATAAAATATATAAATTATATTTTTATTTTAAAAAACAATTCATCATATCTTTGTTTTTTTCAATTATTCTTCATTAAAATAATCTGGTAGCGTGAACTCTCCGATTAGTTTAATTTTTATAGGGAGACCCAATTAGAGGGTTCTCTCAAATGAATGTTACATTCAGAGCCTCTAGTACAATCCTTGGATGGCAATATAGACCTTAATACCCCTCGATACATAATGACTTCATTTTTATCATATCATGGTTATCTAGTCCATTACCTTGGATATGTGATATAGACCTACCTTCCATTTTATTAGTTGTGTTTACTGATTTTTGGGTGTCCAAATAGCTATGTTTATACTCACCCATGCATGTGATTTACCCATTGAAGTCATGTCTTATATTGATGATAGTATTTTGGACTTAGTCATAGGAGGACTAGTAGGTGTTAGAGCATACTTTGTATAGATAGACCATAGACAATTCTAAGAGTTATATTCTTGTTAAAGGCCCATTTTTATCATATTGGGTCACTTTGAAGTGGTTGTGGGCTTTTTTACTTCATGATGAGCTATAATGTGGGATATTTGTTTTTCATGAATTTATAGTATTATGTTTCTACATTTTCCTCTTATTAATTGTGTATTGATATGTGAATGTGTGTACATGTGATTTTTGTTAGGGCCTCCCATGTGTGTGACATACTTATGTGGCACTAGTCATTATCCCCTACCATATTGGAGGTATTCTTGGGGTGTTATTCATGGATTACCACTATCCAAGAAGGCCAAAATTAGATAGGTCACGATAGAGTGGGTATAATGTGGTCATCTTAGAACTATAGTTGGGTGATAATCTAGCTGTGGAGTATTGGTTTGGGAATATAAGGAATAGTTTTAAAGTTGTTTGAGTGCATCTCATGGGCTATAAAACCCAGTTATTGTGCAATAGATATGTATCCTTTTACTAAAACTCATATAACCTCCATGTTGACTCAGAATTTATAGTTAATAGTTTCATGGGATACTTTTTTACATGAATCATATTAGAATGGGTTTTTCTTTCATTATCCTTATTATGTATTTTCCCCATATACATTATTTTGACCATGGTGCATCTCAACAATGACTAGACAGATCCCTTATGAAAACCAGCTTAGATTATATTGAAGGATCACCGTTATGATCTTGTTAGAGATGATAATCTATTCTAAATAACCTTGTTATATGTTTTTCCTCTAGGTGGATAGTGAGTGGTGCCTCCACTTATTGAGAATAATGTTGAAACCCTTATAGTGGATCATATGGATGTTCCATGTGAGGTTATGTTTCAGTTTTTCTAGTAATTATTGTAATTTAAACTCTTGAGATGATTTTTATTGGAATGTTTCATTATAAGACACCACCTAGGTTTCATGGTGAAACAGACCGCCTTTTTTAGGAGGTAGATTAATTTATCAACTAATTGGTTGAGTGTATTTCCTGATTAGACCCCTTGTTTATTGTGTTCTTAGAATGTGATTTATCTCCAAGAAAATATATGCGGTTGGTTTGCCCATGTGTTGGTGATTTTTGATGAGTATTTGGATATTAAAAGAATATGGATTCTTCCCAAACTAAGATCAGTTTCAATATGTTTATATTGAATGATGTGAAAAAGAGTCGATGCTTCAAAAATTAGATAGTATAAATGTTTGGGAGGTGAGATAGTATGTTTTTATATTTAATTCCATTTTTGATAATTTAATATGAATAAGTGATCCTTGGTTGTTGGGGAAATTTAGTCAATATGAAATATATCCTTGGGTGGTAGACTCATATGTCTTAGAGGCTCCTAGTATGTGTCACAGTGACACTTGTGTCTTCTCTAATAAACTATTGATATAGTATAAAGTCCCAAGCAATATTTTCCAGAACATATCCCTAGAGAAAGACATGGTGTTTCCTATTTAATATTTTTGGATTACAAATTAATTTTCAGTCTCCTACAATATATTATTTATTTATCACACACTTCTATCAATAGTGTAATATGCCACTAATAGGAGAGAGTCTCAAATGATATCTCTCTATATAAGAAAAGAGTACCTCTTTTGTTTTCCTCATTATGGAGTGGTTTCCTACTATCCATGCCAATTCTATCTATTAATAGTCATTCTTATAGTTTTAACATGTTTTTTTGATTCAATATTCCTTCTTTGGAATGAAGCAGTCGAAGAAAGAGAAAATAAATCTCATCCGTAGGAGGTCATAACCAAATTTCATATTAGTTTTCTAGTATAACAGTTTGAGTGTAAGATTATACGAGATTTCACATTAATAGGGTGGTGGAATAATATGATTGTATCTTTCTCAATGAAGTGAAAGACTCACCTCCATATAAAAAGATCTATTTTTAGAGTTCTATACCAAAGGATAATAAAGTATATTCAAAAACATCTCAGATTACCTCATAGAGGTGTGAGATCTGATGGTGTAGTAGACGGATCTAAAAAATATGGTATTGTTAGACCTATAATGATCACCTTGGAAACCATAATATTTTTTACAATGAAATAATATGGTAGTTTAAGGTTATGTATGGATTAAGGTCACCTGGAAAAGATGATAGTCCAGAAAGAGTATATTCTTGAGAGATATCTAGGAATACCTAGGCCCATGGTTAGAATTGAAGTGTTCATCAGAGCTTTACCTCTTAATTTGATATTAATAAATTTGGGTTCAATAATAATACATGCCAATGTTACATTTTTTTTATTTATTTCACATTAATTGAGTCCTTAGTTATTCCATTTCGGTGTGATAAACATTCATAAATAATTGTGGAACTCATGAAACATATAATTCAGTCCTTCTTAGACTAGTTCATGGTGGGATTCATAAATGGAATCATTATTTACATAGTGTCATAAAATGAATGTATAATAAAATTGTGAATTGTTTTGGATTTTCATTGAGGGCACCAAAATTTTGGGATGATCATGAAGTGTTAGTTCGGGACTCAAGAGGTCTAAATAATCGGTTATGTCATATTATAAAAATAAGTAGTATTGGAGACATAAAATTTTGTTGTTATGATATGTTGGTAGACACCCTAGTGCATGGATTATGTATAGAGGTTTGTCGAGTTAGTAGGATTTAATCAAAATATCCGTTCATGACTCCTCCAGCATCAGGGATCCTCTGATAGATTTGGATCGAATCAAAAAATATATCCTGTTGTTCAAAAAATGTCATCATGATTTCTCAGATCTATAAGAATAGTGGATGATAACCCCTATTGAGACTATCATAAGAGGTTGTTCAGTATGTGATGTTATACATTTCATCTAGAGTTGGGTTGGGAAGCATTCTGATGTATAGGTAGGCTGGTTTTTCTTATGGTTCTCAGAAGATAAGACCCCATGGGTATAAGTATGTTACCGATAATATAGATTTTTATTTCATAGTTTCCACCCTGATGTCTTAAAATGAGATCTTATGGGACACCAATTTATCATATTTACCAATGATAAGAGTCCCTGTTTCAACTTTTTGAAAGAAACATCTTATGATGATGTCCATGTGATGTATACAGTTCCAAAATTTTTAAGGGTTTGAGATAGTCACTATCATAGGATGGGGAACATTATTACAGATACTCCCAATAGGTATTTTCATTTATAATTATTGACTGAGGTGACAGAGTAGTTGGCCTCTTTGAAGGTGAACCCTGTGGATGAAAATGGTACAGTGTATATCTAGTTAATATTTGTCACACCACCACTTATTTAGGTGGTTGGGGTGGAAAAACATGGGGATATGAATCATGAGATCTTACATGACTATATATCCACTAGACAACATCCAATTTTATTTCTTGAATGTATGGAGATTTTCATGGTTATTTAGGTAAATATAATGGCACTATTCTATCTATGAGAGGAGGGGCTTAATGAGTTACTTATTTCCTCCGAAAAAGGTACATTTGGGATTGGTGAGGATATACTAAGAACCATTGGCATCAATTTTGGAATCCATGAATGTAGTAATGTGTTTTTATGTTTATCTATCAGTGTTTCACCTATTAATAAGTGTTTTTCAAGGTGATATGTAGGATGTGGATGTGGTATTTTTCTCCATGAATTTCATGATTGAAATTCCATGATAAACATGTGGTCACAAAAAATATGAGTTATCATAGAATCCCTCGCCTAGTCATCACAAATCCTATCCATTCCAGATCATTTTTAGTGGAGATATTTCGATACCTATTTGAAAAAGTGATACTTTATATTTATTGAGTTTTTTATGATAGTTTCATAACGTGTTGCGATCATTGTGAAAATTTACAGAGAATTTGGAAATGAATTGTATTATTTCATGAATTTTCAGCCTCCACATTGATGATCAAAAAGAGAGGACCATTCAATTTTTGGAAAACATGATTCATATTTTTATGTCATCTTTTCACCATAGAAAGCAGTATAATAAGCCCTTAGAGTATTTTGGGTTATTATAGTTACCAATACACCATCTATTTGGTTCCATTCATGTCCTTTTTACTGAAATAGTATAGGGCACATCTAATCTAGTTAGATATATAAATGATAATGATCATGGTCATAGAGTTTGTGAGAGTGATTATAGGGATGGTGAAGGTTATAAAATAGTGAATCATTACCACCTAGATTCCACATAAGTAAGATGAATTCCAATTTAAGACTCTTTTAATCATTATATAGGGATACAAGCTATTTTATATAGTATCATATTGGTGATGTTTACAAAGGTTTGGATTAGGTTGTAAGAAATATCATCATTTCATAATTATTTTTTCATTTACTATAAAGGTTTTTCAAAGGGGAATTAAACATGTACCTACAAACATATATAAATTGGGATCATTATTTTTTCCATATATTTCCGTTTAGGTGATATGGGAATGAAACATCATCTACTGTCCACCAAGATTAATTGGAAAGTGTTAATGAAGCTCCACTTTCAATATACCCATTGACTATAAATGATTCATAGAAGAAGATACTTCAATGGAGTGAAATTACCATGATTTCTATTTATTGTAACCATGAGTAGCTCTAGGAGAAATCATTGGAGTGAGGTAACTAGATACAAGATCAGTATCCTTTCTTCTTTGAGTATTTTTTACTTTTTGTGGTGAAAATCATTATATGTGTGTAGAATATTGAAACTCTAAAATTTATTTTTTATAGTTCTTAATATTTTAAATAATATATAAATATTTAATTATAGTGTAATGGTGGAGTCCATGGACCACAGATCCACTATTTTATTGTATTAAGATTAAAAAATTTATTATATAATGCACACATGGTATTTGGAAAATAATAGTTATCTCTTGAATATTTTCCCAGACAATAAAAAATAACCATCATTAAATCCATAAAATGGATTTTACAATATCTGTGACTAAACCCTTCAATGTTCTAGAATATTATATATATTACATTTTGGGATGATTAATTGAATTAAATTAATTTATTAATTTAAATGTAATTTAATTTCCAAACCTTGAAGAAAATTCAATATAAACTCTACATTGGTGAATTCAATATAGATATCTACATTACCCTAGGGGAATGAGAGGATGGAGAGAGAACCCTTGGGGAAAACATGTTTGCATGTGATCATAAGATATTGGACTGAGGAATATAAAAATGTAATATATTTCATTATCAATAGAGTTTTAGAATCCCACTAACAATAACGATGTTGAATCATTATTCGTCATCAATCAATCCACCATGGGTTTTCATGTCTATTTTTTTGTTTTCTTCCAAATTCATGGTTCTTAGTATGAACAAGAATAAACTAAATGGAAAATTTAATAATGAATTCATCATTGCAGTTTTTTCAAGAATTTTTTTAACTTACTAGGATTATGATTCTGAGAAATATTATGTTTCTTTTAATTTTTATTTTTTTATTCCCCTTTTATTTGAATATCTTTAATTATAACCAAATTAATTTTTTCTTTGGAATCTCACTTTGTTATTTGTGAATTTCTCCTTTAATTAATCAATGTTTATCAATAGTATTTTAATTGGAATATGGTTCGGTGTTACCTATGGAATCGATCATTTTTTAGTCGTTGTATGGACCAACTGATCATTATTATTGTGATGATTTTGGAATTTGGATATGTGATAGAGTCATTTTGGTTACAAAATTATATCAATGATGGTTTGGGTTGTAGTGGTTTCATGTTAAATAATTTGTATGTATCCTCTGTAGTTCGACAATCAATCAATTTTTTGGAGAAGAATGGATGGAATACAACTTCTAAGTAGCAATTGATGGAGGTAATATCAATTATGGGAGTTATGATCGTGATTTGTAATTGATGAAAAATAATAAGTAGTATAGGGAATAAAAAATGAATATACTATATGTTCTATGACAATCTGACTGACATGACATGTAATATGGAGGAACACATTCCATGTGGGACCCTATATGCGGTAGAAAGGGTTAATGTGGGAGTTAAATATCACACACTCTATGTGTAACGCACATTCCATGTGACACTTAGCCATATAGAATGGATTTAATTTCTAGTATGTAATCAAGAGTCCATGTTACACCACATGCTATGTGAGATGTGTTGGAGCCCATGATCTTTGGAAATTGCATTGGATTGGGATGGATACACAAACTGAGCATTATCAAGACATATACATCAGGTTTTTATAATAAACACCCCATGTATCTAGAGAAATATGGGTATTGTGAGGCACCAGGACATGGGTTGTTCTAGGCTAAGTGATCAATGTCTTGCACCGCTTGAAATATTATGTGTACTTATAGGGAATGTTAGTGCCCTTGTTCTCCTTAGATCATCTTCAGTATGAGATTGGTTGAGTTCCCTTGAAGTGTATCATTTCAGTTGTAATCCATTACTCCATCACAGATTTGGTATTCAAAGGATCACATCCTCAGAAATTGATGAATAATCCCTTATATGTGTTTGTTTTATATAGAATTATGTATACCTCCATTAGTGGCATGTTGTTTCCTATATCATTCCTCCCTAGGATGGGTCAGGTATCCCATTACCAACATCCATGCTATGTGATCCCCTTTATATTGGGTGATCTTGTGCAGTGTTAGGTATCTTCCTTTGTCCATGGGTATGATCCCCAATCTTCGTATTGTCATCTATTATCTTTTAGTGTGGTTTTGTTTGATTGAGATATTTTTTAGAATGATATCTGTTAGTTCCTTTCAAATTCATTATTGAATGAATTGATGATTGTGACATAATGGATGACTTACATTAGTGTAGATAGACCTGCAGAGTTATTTATTTTTGAAAATTTTTAACTTTTTAGCATCTATCAGTTTTATTGGATTTTAGTGGGGACATGAGTTCACATTGACAATTTGTGTCCTTTTTTAATAATATAAGAATTATCTTGTTTATTCCCATGGATTTATGAAATTCAGGTGTTTCCCTCTTTGAAAGAATTTTTTTATATTTTGAGGTTTCCTAAAGGGTATGTTTATTCTGATCCCTACCTAGGCTATGCCACAATTTTCATATCATATAAAAAAGTTTGGATTTTTGAAAGTGTCCTAGAAGGAATAATAGTTGGTGGAGTACAATTGTGATAGACAGACCATGTATGATTATAATAGTTTTCTTCTTGAGAGAATAATTTATTTTAGCAGGTAGGACAATGTTTTCTATTATGGGGGGATTATATTTTCCCTATATGAAGGTTTTCTATAAATAATGATGTACTCTAATGTGGGAATGTAGTAATACATGCATTTATAATTTTAGTTGTTTATATATTCCACATATTTTTTTTGAGAATGGAAATGTTTTTTTATGTGTACAAGTGTTTTAGGCTAAAGACTCCCATGTGTGTGATTTGCCTTCTAAGGACTGGTCACCATCCTCTATCCTATTGTATAAAATCACATGATTTTATTATTGTTGTATCACTAAACATGTGGGCCTCGATTATTTGGTTCATAAAAAACATGAGATGGATTACAATGCTTCTTAGAGGGTGTTCTCGATCCCCTTGGGTTTGTGAGAAGTTCTTGGGATTTAAGAATAAATTTTGGTATAATTATCATGACCATATGAATTCTGAAAAAAGTTAACTATTACACGTGATAAATATATTCAGATACTAAATACCTATAACTAATGTACAAATATTTAAGTGTGATAATTATCCCAAGGAATAATTTAAACAAGATCAAAAAACCAATTAAATTCCATCTCTATAAAACATGGGGGGTTTCACACGACACATGTCACCACTAATAACCCTCATCCCATCAGTATGAGTACCCCATACCCCTAAGCAGTACCTTTCCATAACCATGTGTAATAATACTTGAGTCTGCATATGACCAATGGTATGTATGTGGTTTGAGAATAAGAATCCCAGTTGAATCTCATGAAGTATAGTATAAGAAGTTCATATAAAAATAACAAATATTCTCGATCTAAATAAAATCATGACATAAATATAATTTTGATTGTTAATAAAAAACAATAATATCAAAAATACCATAGATATTTTATAAATCAGGGATGAATATATTATTTTTAAGAAAATGAGATTTTTGAAATCAATATAATAGAAAACACCATGTTAAATGATTCCTTGAGTTGCTTCGTCAGGGGTTGAGAATCATAACACTACCAATGATTCATTGATGCCTTTGTGAACATTACACTTGAAAAATAATACATGAGGGTTATGTTCAACCCCAATAGGCGACTCACTGCCTCATCAATGTTTATATTGTGATTTAATATTCAATCTAATTTCTTGGAAGAGCTAAATATAAATAGTGTGATTATCTTAGACTACATGCATAAATACTCAGGCGTCTAGTGGAATCATTTTAAAATCATTACAAGGGATGCTCAATCACCTAAATATTTTTTCACACATATCACAAATATATACCAAATTCCATGATTTTAACATTTAATAATATTTTATCGCTAGAATTAATGTCAAGGAATGTTCATTAAAAATATTTTTTCTTTTGGTAAAAAATTTCTTCCAATTTAATGCTATTTTTTTAAAAAAACATTTTATGGGAACGTTTCATCCTTAATAATCACATTTGAAAACCGTTTTCCATGTTATTGTTAGTAATGTTTCAAAACATGGAGCCAAATAATAATACAATAAACAAATAGAGGTTTAAATTAATAAATAAATAATCTTTTACCAGCTACCTACAAAATTTAATCATAAAAAACTAAAATGGATCTTTATCGTGAAAATAGAGGAATAAAGGAGGACAAAATAGTATCCTAAAACTATAATTATAAAATCCAAAACCTAAATACATCAAAATTCCAAGGCCAATAATGGACTCTAGAAATTACCACACAATGAAGAAGGGAATCAATAATAAAATGGAGCTATAATTATGCAAATAGGATTAAGGGTTTGGTTGAAACATTGATCTAGCATGGATGAGTAAGTGGAAGAAATTTTTTTCACACGAGATCCTATAAATTCATACATATCATTTTTATGTCCATAGAAGGGGAATAATAAACTAAACATTTACTTTGTTAAAAAATACTAAAGAAAAGTTACTATACTCAACCCCAATGGGGATACTGGATTTATAATATATTTCATAAGTAACATCATGGTCACCATAGTCTATCTAGTGTTTCTACCTAGAATATCAGAATTCTTATATTATGACCTGATAGAGGGTAGCTGGTAACTGGAAATCTAGTAGACCTCTTATAACATTGATTATTATAGGAATGTCCACTATCTAGCCTGTACCACTCACCTGGTATCCATTGGACCACCTGAAAATCGTATAACTATAGGGTTTGGTCTAAACCAAAAACCCAAACTCAATCAAACCCCCGACCATAAAACAAATTATAAAATATCATATCATAAGGTAAATGGATGAAATAAATTCATGAGACATTCATACCTAAAATATACACGAGTTGGAAAATATGGGGAACTCTTAAATGTAAAATATTTTGTACTAAACTTACTCCATCTAGGACATTAGTAATTATAACATATAATATTTAGATTTATAGGAACATTAATTTTTATTTTATGATTATTTGGTTCAATTTATAATACATACAATATTAGGATTATGATGATCCTAGTCTTTTATAAGATAAATTTTACATTTTGGGTTTTCCATAGGATGGGATGGGTTATTATTTTTAAAATAAATTTAAATAAAATGATTTTCTATTTTGATATAATTTATTACATGGAATGTAAAATTTATATTGGGGAATTACTTAGGGGATAATTTGAATTATGAAATTCATGTTTAAAAAACCCCATATATAAAAATGTCAGTAGATTCTATGGGGTGGTTTTTATAAAAGAACTCATGTTACCGAATAATATTGAAGATCATGTGTGATATATCTATTCCCATATTTATTTAAATTTATAATAAGTAGTTATCAATCTCTAATGCTCATAATAGATGAAATAACTACAAACCAAGCACCCATTGAATATTTTTATTGTTTGAAATAGTGATAGGTAATGAAATATTGGTGTTCTCTATACACAACATCCTTTCATTGAACATAGTGGATACACCAAAAGGGATTTGGTATATAGGGTGAATGTGGGTTTTCCATAAAAAATATTATTTATAGTATAGTGTTTACCTATAATTATTTTTTATAAAAAATGATTCCAAAAATTTATATCATTGAAAATGATGGTACATTTTCACTACAAGTAACAATAAATTACACTCAAATATTTCGTTCTATATTAATACATTATGATTATGATATATATCAAATAAATTTCATAATGATTTTCTTTCATATAAATTTATTGAAGGGAATGTGTATGATAAAATGAAAATTTTTTTACATTCAAATGATCCTGTTTTGGTATGAAATATGAAACAATCCAATTATGGATTGAAATTTGATTATAGCAGTTTTATTATTTTCTACTAAAATGTGATTAACGAGTTTTTTATATTCAATATTTATATGAGCCATATATATACCAGAAGTTTATTTTGGTACACTATTATTTTTATAGAATAAATAAATGAGATACTACTCAACTTAAATTATTCACCAACAATACATTCTAAAAAGGTATAATAAAAAATATGATTTTCAATGAAAATTTTTTATGAAGAATCCTAAAATCTAGTTTTTAATATTTTTTTTGGTAGATCCCAGAGAGTTTATTGTTTGAATCAATAATAATATATCTTTAAAAAATCAAATTGGTTTTCAATCAATAAATAAATAAGTAGTCATCAGTAATATTTCATGGAAAAATTCTTATAAAGGTTGTTTTTACATTTAATAAGTTATTAAGGTAACACATGAACGATATTATAAAAGTTTCATTAACTAGATCTACCATGTAATGTATGTTTAAAATTATACCCAATACATTTCATTCTTTGAGAACTACTAGTAATAATTAATTATATCTTTTTAAGATTTACTAGATTATATTAAAACAAGAACTAAATAACATTATAAGAAAAATTATTTATTATTATCCTTTAACGGTGAGTATGTTCTTATTTTAAGTAAATAAATTGATTCCAGATTCTGAATTGATAAGTGTGATTTCTGATATAAATATAGATTCATGTTTTAACTAAATAAAGTAGAAATTGGCTAAAATATTTTTAAATAACCAACAATCAAAGACTAGATATCATAGTCTTAGTAAATCACTAAATCCAATGCTAAAAAGGAAACTATTTTGATTAATATGTTCATCATTGACATTTTAGTTAATTATAGAACATTGGGTACAATTTATATGTACATTGAAAAGAGTAATTTAATATTCCCTAGAACCTTGGGCTCCCCAGAGGACTAATCACATCATTCAACAAACCTTATCATTCAAGATATAGTTGAATGGGGTGATGTAATGATATTGTTATTTTAAAAAAAATATAATTCAATAAAAATTCATTATCATAGAAGAATTATTAGATTCATATAATTTTTCAATGTATTATACATATTGGAGACATGATAAAATGGTTACAGTCATTTTAGATATGTTATTATATTATAAAAAAATCCCATATTTTTCTTTCACTCAAGCATGAATGTATCATTTTATATTTGAGGAGTGGAATGATAAAACAACTAAATGTTTAAATTTTTGTTGTCTATTATCAAGGATTATTATGTATTATTCTAGGATTTGATGGCATGTAAAAATTAACAGAAGTATATTCTCAAAATAGATATATATTAAACTCAAGAGATAATATATGAAGACTTATTACCTAGATCGAGACATCAATGTATATGACATGGAATGAAATAAACGTTGTTCTTAATATTCATATAGGATTATACTTTTATTATAAAAATATAAAATGTTTATATTATCATATCTAGTTTGAACAATTATACATTTAAATCATTATTATTTCATATTTGAGGAATTATAAAGTGGATACTTGTATCCCAACATGAGATCTTACTTTTGGAATTCCTTGTCATATATATAGATTGATATATTCACGTATTATTCTTACCATGGTAGTATTTTTACATATACAAATTTGAAAAACATATATTTCTTTAGATTAATTTTTTTATCTAAATGTTATAGCACTCCCCCATTATATTAATAACATAAAGATACCTTGAAAATAATCTAAAATATATTTCTAATGGTTTTTATACATCAATATAAGGGGGCATAAATGGTTCTATACTATCATGATTATGGGGATAATAAAAATTATGAATTATTCTAATAAATATTTTAATTGATGATATAAAAGTAAGGGAGATCATAATACCTGACCCTCTAAAATATATACTATACATTTAATATTTATTTAGTCTTTTTCATCTATGATCATGTGTATTAGTATCTCCAATTGATGTAATTGTTAAAAAATTCCATGAATCACGTAATATGAGGCCGAATAAAAACTTTGAGAATATATGATTTTGGAAAGGTGGCTAGTGATAGGCTATCCATGAATGGTATAGAATCAGTTGAATAGTCAATATTGTAATTTTAGTTCTATTTACAATAATAATATATCCTAAGCCATTTGAATCAAATTATAGTGGCTATATTAAATTCAGGTATGTAAAATAAGTAATAAAGTCCATATATGTTAATTAAATAAATTTATTTTATATAATGATAATGAAACACGTATGTGTACTATTAGATGAAATATTAGTCTATATGGATATTATGTTATACAAATCATGTTCTTTGGAAGATTTTACTTTATATAACTTATCCTTAAATCTAATGGATGACATGAATTATTTTCTAGAAACAACTCATACTGTGTGATCTTGATTCAATTCTATTGGGATTATGTAATTGATGTCCCTATATATAGTGTATCTAGAGGCTCTATCGATTCTGATGAATTAGAATTTATGATGATGGGCCCCTAACCATTGGGTTGTGATTATATCACTGTGAGTGATCACACGTAAAATTAAAAAATTATTCCAGTACAAGTCATTCATGTAAATATTATTTATAATTAAATTTATTTAACTACGAATTCACAATATAATAAATATAAAAATTGTGAATACAAGAAATTAATTTCCCAATGAACATTATATTTTATTTCACTCATAATAAAAAACAAGAGTGTAATTGATGAGTTAATGATTATTATTTCCTTAATATAAATTTAAAATTTTTATTAGTGATTATAGAAATGTATAATAAATTTATGTTTATTATAAATCTGTCTAAATAAGAATTATGGCCTTTTTTATAAGTTATGAATCTAAAGGGACATAAATTAAAATATAAAAAATAACTCCTAAATATAAAAAATATTTTAAATAGAAAAAATATTAACATCATTATTATTAAATGAATTTGGGATCCTCACCATCATTCCTTCATGTTTTTGAAAAATAAACAACCTAAATGAACACCATTTATCAAATATTACCTTTTCAAGTCATGTTTATGATATTATGAAAAATAAACAAACAAATAAAGTAGATTATTTATTCTATGATAATAAAGAGGTCGATGAACTAGTATCTTTTTATAATAGGTTAATTCAATTAATTGGGTCAGAATTTGGATACATTGAGCTATGAGAAACCAATGATCAGTTGAGTATAGTTATATCTGAAGACATTAACGTTGTATATTTTATATCATTTTTATTATTATTGATGTTCTGTGTACAAAATAAAAGGTGTTTTCAGGTTTTTGTTGTAATAGATATGATATTATGATAAAGATGTGGTTTTTATGATTTATAAACAAAAAACTCATATAGTATATCAGCTTTAAGTCAATTTTTTTAGAGTATTTTTTTAATTAAATAAACATATTTAAAAATTATTTAATAGTTCCACAAGAAGAAGTTTAATTTTTTCCCAAAACACATAAAAAAATATAATGAAGGTTATATGGTGGAATCATGGACATTTAAATTGATAAACCACCTATAGTATCCAAGGAGCCTCTGGTAGATTTATATGAGCACCCATATGGGGGAGGGGAATATAAACAATGATATTTTTTTATTGAATAAAAATAATTGGATATTCAATTAGGGTAATAGCGACTCTCCCACAAGGCATGGTATGAGTACGAGAGACTGTGAGACATAAATTAAGTCATCGTGTGATAGGTAAACATGAACTCAAAGTCCCATATAGGGTAGGAACTGTAAAAGTAACTACCATGGGATCTATCAAATGATGTGTGGATTTGGGGAACATATGTGATATAGATTAGATGAAAAAGGTAGTCTCGCAAATTGGTTGTAATAAAAAAATCATAATGGTATTATGAAAAAATAATAATAAATACACAACATAGAAGAATGGAAGGAATGTTTTTTGAGTTTTATAAATAAATAAATAATAATACTATAAGATGATAGTTTTTTCTTCGAAATGATATTAAGACAAGGTAATGAAAGGATTTTTTATGAAACTATTTTTCAAAGGTTTGATATATCAAACACTAACAATTCAATTAATTATTAGTAATTATAATTTAAATTAAACTCAAATTAATTTTTACCCCCTCATTTTATTACCCTCAAATCTTAGAGGAGTAAACATAACCACAATGATGAAATGATTTAAAACCTAGGATAGCTTCAGAACATGAAATCATAGAAACGTGATTTGATTATAATTTTAATGATAGATTATAGTAAATGTTGACATAGAGAACATATAAATTCTATAAGTGACTATTAAATGCGTTTAGGTAATATAATTTAGTTATAAGATTTATCTTATGTGGGTTTGTTTTAGTGATTATGATCATGCTCTCACAATTTACACATTTCTCAACCATGTGAGTTCTGTGTTAATTATTCATTTTATTTATTAGTTTCCATTAATTTAAAATATAAATTCCTATATCATATTATTTTAATTATATTATATAATTGATTCAGATTAATTAGGTGAAGAAAGCGAGAATTGGGCCAATTACTAAAAAACAATTCTTCCATTGGCGGTGGATTCATCGTAAAAAAAATGTTTTCAAGTGCAATGGTTTGTAAAGGGTATAACCCAATAGTGTTACAACTATATATTTCTATAAAAATATGATTATTTGAAAAGAATAAAAATTTAAAAAAACATAATAAAGGGATGATAATGTATTGTTTATTACAAAAACAAAACACTATAATGAGAAGAAGTAGAAGAAAAAGAATATGTCTTCGATGAAGTGATCCTTTCATTAAGTGATATACCTGTGATTACAGGGAGATAAAAAACCTCCATGGTGATGAGAGTAATATTTTTTAAAACCAAATTTAAAAAACAACACTCCTTGGTCGAACTACCAAATGGGGTGCACACGGTGCCCTTTTATAGTCAAAATAGGTGGTAGTTTTGGGAAACTATATTTGGAGATACCAATTTTATCTAATTTTGGGACTGGTAAAAGTCCATATAGCTACTTATAAAAAATGTTAGAGTTCTTGGAATTTAAATTTAATAAATAAAATTAAAATATACAGTCTATTGGTAGAATACAGTCTGATATATTATTGAAAAAAAGAAAAAAATCTTTTGACATCGAGAAGATTCAAATTCTTTAAATGATTAGCTCAGATGGGCCCATTTTTAGAAGAACTGGGCGTGGCTTTATTAAGAAGCATTATATACCAATATATTTTGGATCATAACACAAAATTTAATCCCATTTTACTGAACATATGTACCTAAGTGTAATTTTGAGTCAACATGTGGTCTTGTGATCCTAAAATGTATGGATCTCTTTTCTTGATTTTCATTGTGGGATCTCCAAATCACCACAACCTATAATAAAATCATCACAAAAATGAGATTTGTCTTTTCCTAGTGATAAAAATAACTTAGGTGAACCAAATATGATGTGAAATTTGATATAAAATATTTAATTTACTATTCAATATTTTTTAACATAGTAGTTTAATGGTGATATAAAATAGTGAATCATGATGTGATCGCACTAAGGATATATTCTTCGTGATAATGCATAAAGATAGATCGTAAATTGTTTCAACCCAAAATTCAAGGTTAGGATTGAAACCAATATAATAAAATAATTAAAATTCAAAAAGTTCACTATCTCTCCTCATTTTTGTGTGACACCCATTTTATGCTATTCTTTCCACCTTCAATCTATTAAATATATGTAATTTTAAAAAATTCCAACATAATTGGTTATATCTGCTGGACCATCCCAATATACATTGCAATCAAATTTTAGGACACACTCACTTAAGCATTCTAGAGAGTAAAATCTTAAGCATCTCATATATATATATCCCCATATTTTGTATATCTTTCACTCGCAACATTTATTATTTCTGTTATTTTAATGTGAACTTGAAAAAAATCTCACACTCATCTCTTTGACCTTGTTTGATCTCATCACGTGAATAATTATGATAGTTATAATAAAATAAAAGGTCAATGAAGAGTAGTTTTTAACCGACCCAAGACACAACCCATTTTTTATTATCATCCTTGTGATCCTATGTGATGAAAAATTTACATGAAGTGTAGAATTTAAATATAGAAATATAATATAAAAGTGAAATGTATAGGGACATCATTATAATTTCAAGTGATGATAGGATCATGTTGTTCGATAAAATGAATTTCATGGGTGGGTAACTCTCAATTTAATACTTAAAAAGTATCCCAGTGAATGTAAATATCCTTCATTTTTCTTCTTGTGTGATATCCACTGCCCCATAAGGAAGGAAATTAGAAAAAATATAAGGATATATCCATCTAGAACACAAAATTCCAGAAATCAACCTAAATCCTGAATAGTATGCAAGGATATTCTCTCCTACATGAAACATTGTTTCTTTGAATCATTATATCATGATATTATTTTGATCATTCCATATAAATCCATATATTTTTATGTGAGGAAAATAAAATCTCCATGGGATCTTGAATTTGATTCTTCCTTTGAATTCCATCTTTTTACAAATCTATTATTCATTTCGTTATATACAAATTTTCCCGATGCTCGATCCCCACCATAAGAAGACAGGCTTTATGATAAATGATTTGATAGAGCGACAAACCAATGGGTTGTTTGATTTTTTTCCTATAATCCTATGTCACATCATCAAATTACTTTCTCCAATCATTCCTATTTGGCTGCTCAGTTTAAAAAATCAACTCATGATTTGAAAACTCAATATAGCCATTTGTTTTAGGGTTGAATTATTTTGGTGTTCTGTGTGTCACCCCATACTTTTGAAGCAGTAAAGATAATTTTTTATTGAGAAATTATGCCCCCTGGTCACTGACAACAATGTTTGGAACTCCAAACATACCTAAAATTTGATCATTGAAAAAATAAATTGCCTCATGAGAATCATTAGTCCTAGTGGATTAGGCATCCAACCATTTACTAACACAATAAACAATGATATGAATTTACATGAAACCATATGATCCTAGAAACCCCCATAAAATAAATTCCCCATACATCACAATTTGCCCAAAATAATCTGGGTTTTTGGTGAATCCAATGTAACCTTGAAATGTTCTCATAATATTTTCAATAAGTGCATGACTTAAAAAACACATTGGAATTTTGAAATAAGGTCAGAAAATATAATCCATCTTCTATTTATTTATTATAAGTCCTTTTTTGTATAAAGTGTCCCTATAAGAATGTTTTGAAAAAATACAAAATATTCTCAAACACGTGATTAGGCACATATATCCTGATTAATTGGTCATTAAACATGCACTATAGGTAGGGATCATCCAATGAATAAATTCTAGATTCACTCTATAATTTATGTACATCATATTTCTTTAAATTTTCATGAATTTGGGAGGAAATAGGTTCTTTCACTAAATCTGGATACAAAGGATGTGTAGTTGGGATGACATTGAAATTATCCTAAAAAAAGTGTCCCAAAGTTCTACATACTCCCAGGTTATATCCTCTAGTGTGTGCGTAATTATTCTTTATTAGTCCTCCACCAATTTCTATAACCCATTTTTTCCATTATCAAAATATCGATTTAAAAAAGAAGGTCATCCATCAGATATGTTTGGGAATTGAATCTATCTTCTTCAAATGTTACCAAAAAATTGCATGGTAAGAAAAAAATACTTTAGAGTCCAATAAATATGAATGAAATTTATCTAATGAAAATATACCATCAATAAAATCATAGTCTATTGTGGAGTAATTTTCTTGGGATGAATCTAATATCCTATTTGAATAACTAATCAAATGGGACATACCTTCCACCCTCTAGGATAAGGCAGCACCAATATTAAATTTGTACATGTCACACAATAGCATGAAAGGAATTTCCCACCACTGGAAGATATAAGATCAGTGGAGTTGTCAGATACTTCTTTACCTCATCAATTGATACCCTGTGTGAATCAATAAAATAGTAATCAATGACTAATTGAATCAATCTAGGTAAGGGTAGATAAATCTTACTGAAATCAATGATGAAGCATTAGTAAAAACTAGAATTTCCAATGAATGATCGAACAACACACACATATAAACGATATGCTAATGTTGAAATTATATCTACATTAGATCATTCAACCTCAATACCAGGTTACTACACTACATAACCAATGAAATTGGGTAAAATCATATCACTAATTATACCTAGTCCAAATAACCTAATTAGTGCATCAACATCTCTATGTGGTATATCCTAGGGGGCCCTAAAATCACCCAATCATTAAAAAATACCCTAGTACTCTCAAAATATGAATCTAATATGACCCATTTATGACACAGTAACTAAGATATTCCAAGTTATCAATGAATGGTGTGTAGATGATGGAGAAAATTGTAGGTTTCCCCTTTTATATTGATGATGGACAAATCTCGTACTTATAAATATAATATTCTTTCAGGATTTCATTCCATCTGGACTAGGAAATATCATTCAAATACCAGCATCCTCAATTCAGTAAAGGGATTGGATTCTCCACCCCAGCTTGTAAGGGTATATCATTTTTGAAATACCTTCACGATCTTTGAATACTTAGATTGAATTCAACAGGGCTATAATCAGAATGTGTATGGGGGGATGGATCCATCTCAGTGGTTGTTGATCCAGATGTGCTTAAGTAAAAGATAAATATTTCCATGTTCTCGATGCTTGGTCATATATCTTATGATAAAGTCGTCAAACCATTTTCCTATAATGACCATATAGTAAAAATCTCTCATTGATGTAATATCTCAAAATGGTGGCTAATTATGATTGGAAAATGATATTGAAATTTAATTCTGGATTGGCAGGGGTTCTCAATGTAGATTAGAATATAGGAAATCTTAACCACAATGTAGGGATATTTCTTCTTTCCGCATGGGATACTAACATTAACCCTGATAATCAATGACATTTCAATGCATAGGTTTATACAATAATTCATGTTCTCCTATGGTTTTACAGGAATCCAAAAATACTCACCGATATCACTTCTGGTATTGGGTCCCCCGCTGAAAATAAACCAAAAAAATTCAATAGATTTTTTGGTATGTATTATAGGGTTCTCATTGAGATCAATATGGAGTCACCCCCTCTTTGACATATTTCCCCCATTGTGAATGATCATCTAATGGGGTACATGTTTGAATTTGACTATCTACCTCATAACTATAAATATATTAAAAGGGTGGATAATGAATGAAAAAACCATCAATTTTTCCAGAAGATAATCAATCCATCTTATAAAACCATGAATTATAAGGATGATTCAAAAGGAATTTTTTTTTGAAAATGATAGAAATAAAATGTTTGATCAGGCCAAAGGTGTGAAATGGGACACGCTTTCTAACACAAGAATTTCAGGGGTATCTTTGGTTGATGAGGAAGAGAAAAAACATTTTTTATCAGATAATAATAATGAAACCTCAACCAATCTAATTGAGTTTGATGAAAATTCTCTTCTATAGAGGAATTCATCGACCATATTCCAGCTCTAGGGTAAGATATATTCTCCCATGCATGTGCTTTTTAAGCAGAATAATTTATTCCTAATCCTATATCCTCTTATATGAATGTTTCCCTTCAGTTAGACCAGACTCTGACTACCATTTTAGATCAAAATCTATATATTCTAGTCATAGGGTTGGAACCAAGTGTGTCGTAATCTCAACAAGCATCCAATAATTCATTAGGTGATGCAATTATCAAGTGTCTTGTGAATTATGAATGTAATGACTTCACACATTCACCTATTTATGGTGACCCCAAAGGAATATAGTCTAACCAAAACACTAAGAAGGAAGTTATAAAGAGAAAATCAGAATAAAGTAAATTACTGGAGGTTACATGAAAGGGGGATGTATCACAAAATAAGATCAAAATGAAGATGCTATTTCGGAACTAATAGGGAATATCCAAAATTAACTGTAAAGGTTCTCCCAGGGTCCTTGGAGGTAGTTATAAACCTGAATTAATTATTTAGTAAAAACTAGAGAAATATATCTCCAATCAAGGCACTCCTATTGACAGTAGTGGATATTCCATTCAGGAAAAACATGAGTCCTCTACTAAATCTGATAGGCTTCAGTTATTGGTACATAATAATACGGTAAATCATACTATTTTCCAAGAAGATGATTAGATAATCACTTATAGATTTTATAAATTCTAATATCATATTTTATGCTCATTTTTTGTTGCATCTTTCAATTACAAAGATACGAGTTCTTTATAGATGCATATTAAGGGTGTATCCAGTATTATCACTGATCCATGGGTCATTATTGCTGACATTATATCAATTCTTTATGGAGATGATAAAATCGGTAATGTTTTCATATTTGATTCCATCAAAGATTACAGATCATGTGTTGAGGAAGCTGAATTAACTGAATGTTATCTTATTGAATCAAAATTTACATGTTACAAAAGGAATTTAAATAGCATGAGACATGAAAAAATTATAGGTATTTAATAAATGATGTCTCACATATAAATGTGAATACTATTTAATGAGTTACCTTTTAAAGACAAAACTCTAATGATCATCACATCTTGATGTGTTTTATTGAACATTTGAAGAGGTAGACCATTCCTTTAAGGTTAAATATTTCATGGACAACTCTTCTAAAAAGAACTAGTATTCTATAAGGCATTTGGGCCTTGAATGACTCTATTAACAATCCTCTAGTTTTTATATCCAAGAAAAAAATGCTCAAGACTAAAATTGAGGAATGGATAAGGAAACATTTCTGCTCTATTGATGAAGTTATTGATACTCTGTACTACTCACTTAAAAATCATCAAGAACCCATCACTGATAATAACTTATTTAGAGGAATTGAACTTGAAGCTGAGATGTCCAATAATCTCAACAATCATATAATGATTAGGAAAAGAATAAAAAAATAAATTTTCAATATGAGGTGATTATTGGTGGGGATATAAATGCCAAATCCCTTAATTAGATTCAAATATCTAGAAGGTCTAATAAGCCTCTCTTAACTAAAAGATGTTCATCAAATCCTTGATTAAATCCATGCACTTTCCAATCACATTGCTTCCATATATATGAATATTTTTTATAAAACACCAAAGAATGTTGAATTAATGGATGGTATCATTCAAAAATTGATTAATAAGGATGATAACATCTATTTCACCCCTATTCCTATGAATATTAAAATTAGGGAAGTTTTCTTTGATCCAAACTAAGGAAGTTCACTTGTATCAAATGGATTCACTAGTAACTTCTTCCAATTCTATTGGGATGCCATTCAGCATGATTTATGCAATCTTGTCAAACATTTTTTTAATGATGGAACCCTCCCTCAAGGATTCAATGATAAGTTCATTTCTTAAAGTCGAAATGTGGATAATGATTGTATCATCAGTTAGTTTAGACCAGTTTATCATTTCAATACAACTCAAAAAGTCATAACTAAAATCCTGGCCAATATACTTGATCAAATCATGGATAGAACCATATCCTAGATTCAATTTTTATTTTTAATGGCAGGAACATACATGAATGTATTCCTACTACCTTGAAATTGTTTAACCTTCTCAATAATCCCACCACAAGAGGCAACATTAATCTTAAACATATTATCATAAATGTTTGAAACAATGGACTGGGGATTTATTGATAAGGTCCTCCACTATTTTGGTTTCAAGTTGTGGTCCATATGTATTATTGAAGCGATGATTGGGCCTTCCCATATATCCATTCTTATAAATGGATCCTCTAAAGGATACATCAAATTATCTCTATTTGAGAAAAGGATATCCACTTCCTGCTGTCATTTTTTCTATAACAAAATATCAGTTGAGTAGGATTCTTCTTCACATTGTGGTAAAGGGTGACCTAAAAAACATCTGGGATGAAGGAGGTATACCCACTCCCTCTCACCTTTTTTTCTGATGATATTATTATATTTAATTAGTGATCAAGGAGGAATATAAGAAATATCATGAAATCATTTCTTCATTATTAAAGTGTTTTTTTACAATAAATAATTTGGATCATGTCTTTTATAAAATTTGGCAATAATATTCCCAATCCCCTATAAAATAGTATAATCAATGATAGAGTAATATGGGAAGTCACTCCTCCATTCATCCACATTATAGTTTCCATGATCGGGGGACGACCTTAGTAATCTTACATCATAAATTCTATGATCCAAATTAGGAAAACTCTTTCCTCTTGGAAGGATAAATCCATCTAAATAGAAGGAATAAATTTTCTTATCCAGCATTTGGTGGTTCCAAAGATGTTATATTCACTCATGGTGTATTCATGGAGCACCTCAATTATTAAACCCATCAACCCATTGATAAGGAACGTTTTTGGGGTGGTAGCATTCTAGGGATTACAATTTTCATAGTTCCCAAGATGCAATGTTTCATCTCTCATGTTTTTAGAGGAATTGGTATCAAAAAACAAGAACTCTTTAATCAATACCATCTTACCCGAATTAATTAGAGTATTTTTTTAAGGAAATTGATTATTATATATTTCTAAAATCTACGTTTTATGAAAAAATATTAATAGTTATTTCATGTTTCTTGGTTCCTCTATATGGCCTTTCATGAATGAAATATTTCATAAAATGAATATGCACTCTCAATGAATGGTTAATATGAGATCCCCTCTTGGGATTTCGAAAAGAAATTGGAATGGAGCTCCCTTGATGGATTTAATCATATCTAATGATAAAGACATCGATTGAAACATCTGAATAAAAGATCAGATGAACAATCTAGATTCCTTACCTCTTGAGGGCATCTTGGATGTCTCAAACTATGATTGTTGATCAAGGATGACATGATTATCTGAAAACCTTCTCCAAATGGGCATATTGATAATAAGAAAATTTTGTAATAGCCTACTTCATGGATCTAACAAATAGATTGGATGTTGCACTAAGAGTGGTTATCATCTTCTAGTTTCAAACTATTATGGATAATTTCATTCAACAAGGTTCTAGTTAATGCTAATATTCAACATGTTATAATTCACTCGATAAAAGATTTTTGTTATGTAATCAACATTGAGAAGATTTTGATAATATATTTTTTCAAATAGATTAATCTTTATATAGTAATTAATTTAAATTATTTGAAATTCATCTTCTGTACATCGACACTTTAAAAAAAACCCCGTTTACAGTGGTTGACATCTTGATGTCCAACCAATATAAAATTCTATTCAGGGTGGCTTGTGTGGAGCCTGTGAACATATTTTGGAGGGGAAAAACCAGTCTATCCTTGAAAATACACCCTTAAACTACTAGTATTCACTATCCTATGTCATTATTATAGTTATAAATTCCAAATCGCTCCATGGATATCATTGCAGAAACTCTTTGATAGACCTCTCTATTCAGACATGGGTGAAACTGCCTGGTATCATTCTTAAACAACTTTCTACTCTTGAGGTATTTTGGATCCATCCCTTTATTGTATAGTTAAAATGAAATTCATATGGGTATTCTATGTGCAGTATTGGTCCATGAGGTTTTGGGGTGATCTTTTGAGATCACAATCGTGATGTTATGGAATTTTATCATGGTCCTTGTGGTTATGACACTACATTGTAAGAAAAAAAATGAGTTGGTTTGTCAAATTTTTCTACATGAAAATTCAATGAAATTAGAATAATAAATGGATCAAGTGTTACCCCACTACCATTTTTCAGGCTATCAGGCTTAAACAGGTCCATCTCTCATGAAAGTTTACATCAAAATGGTATAAGTTCCCTGAAATGATATCTTCAATAAATTATGTTATCAATCAAATATTGTTTTTTTCAATCAACATTCTAGGGGTATTTAACATAAATGAGTGACTGGAGAGGCGTGTATCTTCTCTGACACTCTTCCTTGTGATATGATACCGATTATTCACCTAAAAAAATTTAAAATTCAATCCTTCAGACTGTTATAACCTTTTTATTTCCTTAATATTAGAGCCACTAATAGCACTTTTCTTAAAAAACAAGGGATTTTATTTCTATACCATGAAATGAAAAATATCAATGTTAGGGAAAAAAATTTCTAAATGTTGTGATGAAACACATTACCCGAACATAAGATACATTCATAACATTAAGATCTATACATTGTTAAGTCATCAATAAATAACTCCACGAACATCTTAATGAAATCTGAAAAAAAAATCCCACCATACATATCTAGAATATACTTAGGCAATTCAAAAATCAATATGGAACCATTTGGTAAGAAAATGTACTGAATGGGAAGGTGAATGTTATCTTCCCCTGATCCACCAAATCTATAAGAACATTAAAATATCCATAAAATCCTTCCATGAAAAAATAGTTTGTATTTGAAGATAGTCACTCAAAATACTAACCAATAAATGGGAGGAGTAATGGTCCTTGTGATTGAATTTATAAAGTTTCCTATAATCAATAAACTCATTCCAACTATTTTCCACCATCATTTGAAGTAATTTATCTCTACCATTTCAAACAACAACAACATCACTTTTCATATTCACAACCAGAATAGGACCCACCCATTAGGAATCTAACATTGGATAAAAGAAACATACCTTGATCAATCTCTCAGCTTCTTTTATATCAAATTTAAAAAGATTTAGATTAAGTCTCTTTTTTTGCCTAATATATTTGTACCCATCATCCAAAAGATTCATATACATGAAAACTGAGGTGATAATACTAGATATGGAATCTAAGGTCCATCAGATTTGACTAATTTTATCCGAGAAAATAATTAAAAAAACATCAGGTTCAAATGGTAGATTGTAAGCAATTATAATTGGTAATCTCTAACCACTCCTAAAGTATGAGTATTTTATATTTGGTGGAGATGGCTTGAGTTCCAATGTAAAAGGGTGATGTATGGATGGATACATTGAAGGAGCTAAAATATGTGAACAATGATCATTAGTATGAAAATAGAAATCAATAAAATCAAGGAATAATGCATCAAATCCATTAGAATACTCAATATTTATGTCATAATAAGAGTAAAGATGATCAAAATCAGAAAATGAAACCACATAAAAATCAAATATAAGATTGTTTTTGGCATTAGAATAATGAGTAGAAATTTTCTTAAACATAAAACTAGAATCAATTCTCATAATATCTCTCAGAATAGGATAGTCAGAATCTATGGGGTTTTTACTTTGTTGTTAAAATGGGAAAAATTATAATGGTCCACTTAGGGGTACATCATGGAGTCTATAACATTAAATATTACAACTTCATCTCAAAACACCATGGATAGTATAACATTATAGAAATTTATGATCAATATTTGTTGTTTTGAGGAATAGACTACCTATAATAATGGTAGTATATTAATTTACCTCATCATCCTCCATGTTTCAAACATAGATATATTCTAAAAAGATCATGTCTTTTACCCAAACAAGTATATCGTAAAGGAATCCCATTGAATATGTTTTATATCTATTCTCTAAATGTACCACTAATCTCATTATATTGAACTCAAAAACCTATAAAAAAGAGAGTGCAGAGTGAAGTATCACATTTATGGAAGACCCTAAATCACATAAAGCATCAAAAAAATTTACATCCTATATGGTGAATGATATAGTGAATGTACATGGTTCCTTTAACATTGTTGGAATTAATTGAGTTTGTGTAATGAGTGCTAATACATCCCTTCAAAGATTTATCATCTCATTTCCCATGATCCCACATCAATTAGTACAATGTTATTTTAATAATTTCCTATACGTTGATTTTTTCATTATGACCTCAATAAGGTAGATGTTTATCTTAATGTTCTTGATTATTTCCAAAACCTCTTTTTATTATTCCTATTTAGCCATCTTCTTGGTTTATAAAACATTATTTAAAACTATAATTGGTTTTAGGATGAAAATTAAAAATATTTTTCACACCATTTTTTTCTCTCTTTGATTCTACTTAGTGGTATTGAATGGGGATTCTCCTGAATTGAGGTGAATCCTAATCGAATTGAAGGTACTGATGTATCAAAAATTTGCATCCTACTTCTCAATGTGATAGAACTAACACCCCCCTATTAGAGTTTGAGTAGGTTGGGAAGTAATATTTATAGACTTTATACTTATTATATCATAGAGGGTGGTGGAAATATGGCTTATTTGAGTCTTCAACTCCCTCACCTCTGATCATTGTCTCTTCACCTCATTCTATTGATTATGAACAATGGTTTTGGAAATAGTCATCAGTATTGTCATATAATTTTGGTTGTCAGTTCCCTTTTTGAATAATTTTTTATTCTAAAGATTAAAATATAAATTCATTTTTTAAAACTCTATTGGTATGGAGGAGGCTATTGGATGTTTATAAAACATGGAATTTGTTATTATCCAAAGCCATACGTCATCATTGATTGATCCTTCCCCCCCTTGGTTGTATGTTTGTGAAAAAATAATACTAATTATGGGGATGTGGTTGTTTTTATTGATGATATGGTCTCCCAAGGAATATGGATTCATAATCTATTATCTCTTTTAATTGGGGGAAATAGTCAGTTTGTTGATTAGTTTTAGTGAAAATTATGTAAGGTCTCACTTGAGTGGGTTGGACTATATTTTTATCAAAATAAATTCGTCCACTGTAGTGGTAAATTCATATAAATTAGTCTCTATTAAATTTTTTTAACGGGTATATGGACTCACCTAATATACTCCTCTAGCATTTACTGTACCTCGGTCACCATGTTTCTAGGAGTTTTGCGCCATATTGTCAATCAGTGTTCATAAAACTACTGGTGGGTTTTTCAAATAATGCCCATCTAACTATGGAATACACCATGATCATCTACATATGTGTGAGGCCTTTATATAAGTACTTGATGACGATTTTTTTCAGAGATTTCATGATGTAGGAATAATTCACACATATTTTTTAATCACATCTATTACTCAAAAATTGACCCCATTTGGATTTCATGATTCCTGATATCTATTTTTGAATGAAACAGATTATTGATGATAGAAAAAATATCCACCAGATAACATAGTTCAAATCATTCCAACATGTTTCATATTCAGGTTGTAAATAATACATCCAACATTTTGAAGTACTATCTAGTGATAATGAAAATTATCTTTATTTTATTTGATATTAAGATATATTTATTAGTTTCAGGGTTGATCAAACATCATTAAATATTTTTAAATATTTTTGGATTCTTACAATAGAGGCCCTAAAATTTTAGTAAAAGGTGTATCATTCCATATTTTAGTTCTAAGTCTAATTTGATATTGGTTTTGTAATAAAATTTGGTTGATGGTTAATATATGGTGAATCCATTTCACTAATATTTCTTATACATTCTATATTATTATTTTCTATAATTGGTTCAGCTTTTAGGTTTGATTCATAAGTGGTTCCAATTTCAATGTTCCCTTAATTGATTAATTTCCAAATTGGATGAATATTGAGACATACCATAGGTTGAGATTGGTTGATTCCTTCTCTAGGTCTAAGTTCAATCTTAGTGTCAATATCTAAGATATCCTAGAGACTATTTTGCTTCATAAATCTATGAAAAATAAAATGTATAAAAGTGGACCATAATAAAAAGATTAATAAGATGGAATTGCTGGTCCAAAAATAAATGAAAATTGAGAAATGATAAACAAGAAAGAAGAATATATGGAGAGAATGAGATGAAAATACTGAAAAGGTACCTCTAAATGGTTGAAAATTTAATTTCATACCCTAAAATATTGCCAATATAAAATGTGTAATCATGGCCTCTATCAAATGATGGTTGGTTTTTGGGTACTTAGGTACAGCAGAATAAAGTACCAATGTCATATCTCAAAGAAGTAGTAATTAATAAAAATTATTAAAGGTATTATGAAAATAAAGAAACAGAAACTAGAAGGAATGGTTTTTTTGGGTATTATAAATCAAGAAGCAGTATTCCTGAGGAAGATTGTATTGTTTTAGTTTTAGATTGTGAAATGAGATTGAGAAAATTTAGGTAGAAGATATTTTTTGTAGAAACTATTTTTAAAAGGTGTAATCATTATAACCATACATCATAAATTAAATATTAATAACTATCATTTAAATTTAAGTCAACTTAAAAATAACCCCCTAATTTTTTAACCATCCAGCCCTAAAAGAGTAAACTTAACAACAATGATGAAACGAAATAAAACCTATAATAGCTTCAAAACATTTAATCATAACACCATACTTTGACTATAATAATATTGGTAGATTATGTGGGGTGGTAAATTAGGGAACATATATATTATTTAAGTGATGAAGAATTTTTTTTAGGTATTATATGTGAACTCTGAAATCGATCCTATGTGGTTTTGTTTTATCGATTAAGATCATGCTCTCTTCATTCACACATTACCCAACTTCATGAGTTTGGTGTTAATTTTTCTATCAAATTATTAGATTATTTTAACATTAAAACTCGATTCAAGGATCATATATGTAAATTCTCATATCTCATGGATTCAAAATAAATTTGTGAATTATATGATAATTAGATCAATTACATTGAAAAACAAGACTTTTATGGGTAGTGTAGCCATCATCGAAACATTTTTCACAGAAAAATGTTTAGAATGGTTATAAAAAATCATGTTCCTACTCTTCATTTCATTTACATAGAGGATCAGAATAGAAAAATAAAAAATAAAAATGTAATAATTTTTTAGAGAAATGGAGAGTTAGTTATAAAAACAGAAAAACTAAAATGGGATTAAAAAGAAAAAGAAGTCTTCGTTGACGAGATCTTTACATCAAGAGATCCCCCAATGAGTAACCGGGGCACTAGAACCTTCCTGGTGATGATAGGAATCCTATAAAACTCCAAAATGACATCACATTCCTCCTTGGTCTAACTCCAATATGAGTTTACCAATACACCCATTTATATCCAAAATGTGATATGGTTTTGGGCACCCATATTTATAGATACCAATTATATCTTGGTTTTGGACTAGTAAACATCAATATATTAACTTAGAAAAAATTGAGTGTTTTTTACTACCCTCACTTATATATTTGTGTTAATGTTTTCATTCATTATAGGAATACATATTGATATATGACTAAAATATAAAACCAAACTTTTGACATTGAGAGGATTCGAAATCTTGTAATGATCAGCTCAGTTGGCCCACTTTTTTGAAGAATGGGGATTGGTAGACTTTATAAGAGTTGTATCCCACTATATTTTAGATAATATAAAAAAATTACATCATATTTATATTATTGATTATCAGTATTGGTTATTTCAGTCCACATATGTTCATGGGATCCTATGTAGTTTGGCCTACTTTTCGTGAATTTCATTGTGGGCTCTCTAAATAACCACTAAATAAAATGAAAACATCATAAAAATTAATATTTCCCATTTTAAAAGTGATATATAGATTCAAATTGAACCAAATATGAATTTAAATTTTATATTAAATTTTTACTTTACAATTCAAGTTAGTTTGACACATTGGTACAAGGTGGAATAAAACATTGAATTGAGGTGAAACCATACCTCAAGGAGCCACAATATTTTCCATAGTGTTATACAGGCCCTAAAACTTAACCAGACCTATTTATATTCTAAAATTTTTAAAATTAATTCTTAATAATTCCAAAATATTCATAAAAAATATAAGATATTTAATAATTCATTCATAATAAAAATAAGAAGTTTATTTTCCAAGATAACAATGCTCAGACCCTATAAGGTTCATTTCCCCAATTGACCACCATCATTTCCCATCTTAAAATATCTTCATTATGGTATTGAACACTTTATATTCACTTAATATTTCATTTGTAAATATATAATGACATATTGTGTCTTTAGATTAGTCTTTGTATAATTCGATAAATTTATCGATTTCGTATTATCTCAGGAGGTTTTCATTGTAATAATTAATTTTTGAATTATTATTCATAGATATATAAATCAACCATCATCCTTTATTTTTCAAAATGGATTCAATGTCCACTATTAATAATTACTTATAATCCCATAACCTAGATCCCTTGTTTTGGATGTGTTTATAAAAAGGATAATGATCTTATATAAAAGGTGGATCTTGTTGAAATGTTTTGAAACCCAAATATTATATTACACTCTCATGTTTGTTGATACTGCATATTATTCTGGAAATTTCTTAATGAGTTACCCTGTTTTCATGTAAGAACCCAGTTCTTATTTTTGAGGTATGGCCTTCTTCTTTTCTCTTTTCCTTTAGTGTTTATGAGAAAATATGGAAAATGGGGAAAAACCATAAATTTTGGAACTACACGCTGTATACTTTTCAACACACCGTGTACTTTTGGCTGTGTGGGATGGGTACACGGGGCATGTAGCCATGTCGGCGACGAGGGGTGTAGTAACTAACTACACGCTGTGTAGTGGTCCTTTACACGTTGTGTAGTCGATCGGCAGGCCTAAACAGTAAGGCAGTGGAGTAGCCGCCAGCTGGGTGACAGTACATGCCCTGTACTCAAGAGTACATGTCATGTACTCATGTCGACGACTGAACAGTGTAGTGGTTCCGCCAGAGGAATAGTTAAATGAAGGATGTAAACGACGTGCACTAAGAAGTGCACGCCTTGTACTTTGTTTTTCGGCTTAAAATCGGCAATAGTCTCCTCATTTGGAAGAGGAAGCATTTGAGACGTTTTAGAGCCAAGGAGGACGGCTGAACTTTTGAAGACATGTTGGGTGTTCTTCAAGAATACGATTCGGATACAAATAATCTCATTGGAACCGCACATGTAAGCCCTCTCTCCTCCTAGCATATCTCTTACCAATTCTTTCCCGTTGGAGAGTTATTTAAGTTTGAATGGGTTTTGTTCTTAGTCAGATCTATTTCGTTCATGGGCATTTCTGGAGTCGGCGTTCGGTTATAACATTCGTTGGCATATAAGGTCGTTGGATGGGTGTAAATTTCCAACTGTCATGCATTTTTGTGCGTTTTTGTGCCACGGACCCATGTTGGAGTGTCGTGTGGCTGAGGCCTTCACTTTATTTAATTCCTAGAATTGTATAGGTAATTAAATTGTGATAATAAAATGTGGGTTGGGATCGTTTCGTGGATCCAGAACCACCCGGGTGTGTGTTTCACAGTTTAGCCATTTGGCCAAGAGACCCGAAGGTATGTCATTAAAGTTGTTAGTGTAGAATTTCCTTGAGAGAAATTGCTTGCATACTGCATTTTACATGTTGGGCATGGCCCAGTTACCTGTTTAGCTCGAGGGCGTTGTTGTGATTGGCCTGTGGGCACTACACTTTTTAGCCCGAGGGCTGTAGTTATTTCGCCTGAGGGAAACCTTTCGTGCCTGAGGGCTTCCCATATGTGCCTGAGGGAGACACTTCCTATGCCTGAGGGCAATTTCTGTTATGCATGAGGGCTATACCTACGGGTTGGATTCTGCTTACCTGAGGGTATGGTTTGCTTGTCTGAGGATGTGGATTGTTTTCTTAGAAATGAACTATGGTGATTTCTAGGATATAATAAATTAAATGAATAATAAAATGGAAATATAATTGTTAAGTTAGTTACTTTTCAGTACTGCTTAATTTATTTCATTTTACTATTGCACACTGTTGTTTCATGCTTATACGCAGTTGGGCACGGGCCTTTGGTGGGTGCCTACTAAGATATATTTCTCACACCCTGTTTGGGTCACGCTTTTCGGCCCAAACAGATTATGTTTCTGCAGGTTTAGATAGGGGAAAGAGTCCCTATACAGGTACTTGACTGTTGTTGAGGAGTAGGGGGGCATGGGACTGAGCCTGGTCTCGCGATGCCGCTGCCAGCTGTTTTCTTTTTTATGTTGTACTCTCCTTTTTTCTATATTGTACTGCTGTATAACATGTTCTGGCTGTTTTCATAGAATTTTAGACATGTTGCATCATTTCCCATATACTGGTTGGTAATATCTACTGGAGTTGTTCATTTCAGTTGAGTATGGTTTACTGCTTCCGCTGTTCGTTGTATGATTTATTTTGTATTCTTCTGCACTACACTTTGACAAATGAGGGCATAATATCCCCACTATCAGACCTGGGCCCTCGCTGGTAGTTGGCAACCTCTGGCGTTTGGAGAAATGCTCTTGAGGTCACGTGGTGAACCGGGTTCAGGGCACCCGTTGCATGGCACCTAGGTCCGGGATGTTACAAAGTGGTTTCAAAGGGGTTATTTTCTTTGAATTACTATTTGGAGCTGTAGTCAGGGATAGAACAAAATGTAGTTGGCAAAAAGATGTGCCCGGGCATAGCTATCCCATGTACAAGAAAAAGCCAGTCTACCTCGTATTTTTTCAATTCTTTTGTTTTTTCAAATTTTACAGTTGATATTTTTTCATCGTTGGGTGAAGCACTTGGATTTTGATGTTTATATTTTATCTGTGGGTTTTATTTAGTTGCAACCCGATGAGATGAGGGAATGTCATCTCATGCATCATATAGGCACATGCTAGATATCACATGTCATGCATAGTTTCCATGCCATGTAGGTGCATTATAAAATGCATGTTGTTGTGATAGTTGTTGTGCTAGAAAATCATGTTGTTGTGATAGCTACTTGAAAAATACCTGTTATTTGATAGGGTAATTTTATGTGAGCATGTTTAAATAATGGATTCCAATCTTTGGTTTTTGGGGAGTACGGGCCACCATTGACCAGAATTTGGTGGATCATTGACTTTTTATTGTTTATAACACATATGAGATGTCAAAATTTGATTCGTGGGGAGTATGGGCCCCCACGGGTCGGAATTTGACACTTAGGTGTTGTTTTCGGTATTTTTCTGGGTTCCTGGGAAGTTTTTGAGTCATATTGTTCGGAAACACAGTATACACGCCATATAGTATTTTTATACACGCCGTGTATGTTCTTATGTTCGGGAATAAAAATAAACTTTTTGAGTACACGCCATGTACCCTGAGTACACGCCCTGTAGTCTCTTCCCGTGTCACAAACCATGTGGGCGGCAACACAGGGTAGGGTAAGGTTTGGGTAAAACACGCCGTGAAACTTTTGTACATGTCGTGTAGTGTTGACCCGGAGTCTGGCCGTGTAACTAACAACACGGGTCGGTGAACTCTTTGACAGAACACGCCGTGTCAATGATGGACATGTCGTGTGGTGTGACCTGGGGACTCGGCCATGTAAATAACAACACGGGCCGGTGTCACCTCTCCCTGAACACGCCATGTACCTTTGGGACACACCGTGTAGTCTTGTCTGAGGACAGACTGTGTGGTGTAAGCCAGGTGGCTGGGAAACAGGGTGTTGTACACGCCATGTACTGGTGTAACACACAATGTAGTGTCAATCCGAGTATTCGGCTATCTCACAGATGACACGGGCAATTGGAAAATAACATTGTACACGCTGTGTAGATATTATACACACAGTGTAGGTTTTTTTCGACGAAAGCCGTGTGTCTTATCCGTGCGTAAGGACCCGGGCAGGGGAATAGAAGTCAAGTACACACCGTGTAGTCTTGTTTTTCAAATTTTGAATGCCTTCTTCATCTTGTTTCCTTTGTGGTTCCTTCACTTTTTGGTCAAAATAATCTTGAATCTAAGGCGTGATTTTAACCTTGTAGTGTCATGCCGCCTAGACGACCGTGTGTTGTTCGCCGGGAGAGCGGCGATGACTATACTCCAGAGATGGTGGTCCATGGGCTACCAGTTGATCCACCAGCAGAGCCAGATGTGGTGCCAACTGCTATACTGGACACAGACGTAGAGGTGCAGTTCCGTGAGGGCTTTATGAGGTTCATGCAGACCTTTTAGGGAGCACCGCAGGATGCCACATCTATGGCCGAGCTGACACGTATCTTCTAGAAATAGCATCTGCCTACGTTTTCAGAGGTTGGTGGACCACAGGCTGTAGAGTCTTGGCTGGGATCGATGCGGACTATTTTTGAGCATCTTGGGATGCCTCCAGGGCGGAGGGTCAAGCTTGCGACGTATATGCTGTGTGATTCTGCCAAGAGGTGGTGGGATGTTACCACCCAGTCAGAGCATCACATGGACATGGCGTGGGAAGACTTTCAGGCAGTCTTCTATGACTTTTTCTTCCCAGAAACGCTGAGGGCAGATAGAGCTCTAGAGTTCATGAATCTTCAGCAGGGTGTTATGTAAGTGATGGACTATTCTGCTTGTTTTATGGAGCTTCAACATTTTTCACTCGTGCTGGTGGGTAATGATACATTGAGAGGTATATGTTTTGAGGATGGTCTTTGGTATGACATCCGAGCACTGGTGAATGTTTTCAGGTTTCCTTTATTAAACGCTATTGTGAACTAGGTGCTGATTAAAGAGAGGAACCTGCAGGAAGCTAGTGGTGTGGGCCAGGGCAGTTCATCACTAGTTACTGGTACTATTTCTACAGGCAAGAGGAAGAGACAGATGGAATTCTTTCAGCGTGGCAATACAAGCCAGGAAGCTTCTTCAGGTGGTTCGGTCATGTGCTGCTAGTGTGGCATAGAGGGGCACAGGAGACTGTAGTGTCCATGAGACCCAGTGGAGTGTCGAGCGTGTGGAAGATGGGCCATCTGCAACATTTTTTCAGTGCGTTTCCACCAATGGCTTGTGAGAGGGGTTCTGTGCAGACTCGGCGTGCGGGAGAAGGACCAGTGTATTCTTACCAGTCAGGGAATTGGAACATGACAGGGCATGCAGGCAGAGATGGTGGTTGTGGCCATGGTAGCTAGACACCAGGATCTCAGAGGCAGTAAGGCGGGATAGCTCTGGGTAGTCAGGCTATGTCGTAGGGTCGCGACACTAGGCAGGCTTATGCAGTGCAACAGACCCAGCAGGAGTAGGATCTCGTACCTTCTACAGTCAGAGGTACTATTCTAGTATCTTTTGTCTTATCTTCCGTACTTTTCAATATGGGTTCTACACATAGTTTCATATCTGTACCTGTGGTGGAGAGCCTTGGGATCATTGTTTTGACTTCTTCTGATAACATGACGCTAGACACTCCGTTGGGGACTAGAACGGGTGGTGTGCGTAGGTGCAAGGAGTGCCCCCTTGAGATTGGTGGATGTCACTTTCTATGGGACCTCTATGTCGTAGAGATGACGTCTTATGACATCATTCTCTGGATGGACTGGTTGGTTCTCTATCGAGCCTTTGTAAACTACTATCATTGTAGGGTACATTTCATGTCACAAGAGGGCTGGGAGTTTCTATACAAAGGCGAATGGGATGTTCAGGCGATACGAGCTGGACCCGAGCATCATGGGTGAGGTGGAGTCACAACCCAGATGGCGAGTTTGTTTCTGGATGATCAGGGGACCTGTCAGAAGGATTTCCCTCTATTTTTTGATAGTTTTAGGGATGTCATCCCAGATGACTTTTTTATACTACCTCTAGAATGAGAAGTGGATTTCTCGATTGAGCTCGTGCCAGGAGTAGCACCGGTGTCCATTCCTCCTTATAGGATGGCTACACCTGAGCTGCAGGAGCTCAAGAGGCAGTTAGAGGAGTTATAGGTGAAGGGTTTTATCCAAGCCAGTACTTCTCCTTGGGGTTCTCCAGTCCTTTTTTTGATGAAGGTGGACGGTACCCTTAGACTCTGTGTGGATTATCGGAAGCTGAACCAGTTGACGGTTAAGAACCGATATCCCTTGCCAAGGATAGATGATCTGTTTGATCAGCTTCATGGAGAACGAGTGTTCTCGAAGATTGACTTGAGATCTGGATATCATCAGCTGCACGTAAGACCATCGGATATACCACATACGGGTTTTCAGAGAAGATATGGTATGTACGAGTACTTTTTTATGTCGTTCGGACTCACGAATGCGCCAGCAGTTTTCAGGGATCTGATTAATCGTGTGTTCCATCCGTATCTTGATTATTTTGTGGTAGTATTCATGGAAGACATCTTGGTGTACTCTATCACTCGACACGACCATGCCACCCATCTTGAGATCATATTGAGTACACTGAGAGAACATCGGCTATATGCTAAGCTCTCAAAGTGCCACTTTTGGATGGACCTGATTCACTTCCTGAGTCATATAATCTTAGAGGAAGGAGTTGTAGTAGACCCAGCGAAGGTGAGAGGAGTAGTTTCCTGAGAGAATCCTATGAATTTGTTTGAGATACGGAGTTTCTTAGGGCTGGATAGCTACTACTGATACTTCATACAGGTCTTCTCCCGCTTAGCAGCACCGTTGACAGGTCTGACTAAGAAGGGTGTGATGTTCGTTTGGTTAGAAGCTTGCGAGATAGTTTTTCAGGACCTGAAGGGAAGGTTGACATTAGCACCGATCCTGATACTCCCAGAGTAGGGGAAGACCTATACAGTTTACTGTGATGCTTCAGGGATTGGTATGGGAGTAGTGTTGATGCAGGGTAACTGAGTTGTTGCGTACCGGTCTCGGCAGTTGAGGCCACATGAGCAGAATTACCCGACGCATGATCTTGAGTTAGCTGCAGATGTTCATGTGTTACGCTGTTGGAGACATTATCTATTGGGAGATAATTTTGTTGTTATCCCCCACCACAAAAGCCTCAAGTATATCTTTACTCAGAATGACCTGAATCTGAGGCAGTGGAGGTGGGTCGAGTACCTACAGTCCTTCGATTTTGAGCTTCCCTATACACCTGGTAAAGGTAATGTAGAAGCTGATTCACTGAGTAGGAAGACTCAGATACATTTAGTGCAGGAGGCCAGTGGTGAGTGGCAGCTCATGGTTTGTTCTCTAAGATGCATCTGGAGATGCATGACTGTCAGGGGCAGACTTATCTTTCATCTTTATCTATGACATCTACCCTCCGGGACAGAGTGAGGATGAGACAACTATCTGATTTAGAAGGCCTAGTTCTATGGGAGTTGGTGGAAAGTGGGGTCCCTTCTCCTGGTTTGATTGTAGGCGACGACTAGGTCATGTGTTTCCATGGACGAGTATGGGTTCCAGGGGATATACGCGAGGAGCTGATGCGGGAGTTTCATGCTTCGACTTGGGCAGTTCATCCCAGGGTTACAAAGATGTACAATGACTTGAGACGTCAGTACTGGTGGCCCGGTATGAAGAGAGATGTTGCTTGGTTCGTTACGAGATGTTCCATCTATCAGCAGGTGAAGGCGGAGCACCAGAGACCAGCTGGGTTGTTACAGTAGTTACCCATTCCAGAGTGGAAATGGGATGATGTCACGATTGATATCGTGATGGGATTGTCGAGGTCACCTCGAGGCAATGACGTCGTGTGGGTTGTTGTGGACAGACTCACGAAGGTAGCTCAATTCTTGCTGATCAAGGAGTCCTTCAGTGTAGACAAGGTCAGGAGACTGTATATCCTGGAGATCGTACCTCTTCACAGGGTCCCTCATTCTATCGTTTTAGATTGGGACGCCTTCTTTACAACTCGTTTCTGGCAGAGTCTTCAGAGGGCACAGGGTACACAGGTGCTTCTAAGCACAACATACCACCCTCAGATAGATGGCCAGTCAGAGCGTAAAATATAGGTTCACGAGGACATGATACGTGCATGCGTCCTAGACTTTGGGGGCTCTTGGGAGAATCATATACCCTTAGTCGAGTTTTCCTATAACAATAGTTTTCAAGAAACTATTTAGATGGCACCATACGATGCTTTATATGGTAGGACTGGCCGTTCACCGTTGTTCAAGATAGAGGTAGGTGAGGTAGCTTTACTAGGACCACAGCTCGTGCATGAGACATCTGAGCAGGTCCAGTTTATTCGGAAGCAGATGGCTACCGCGCTGTCTCGACAGAAGTCATATGCTGATCATCTTAGATGACCTTTAGAGTTCATGGTCGGGGATCAAGTTTTCTTGCGTGTTTCGCCGAGGCTGGGACACAAGCGGATCAGTAGACAGGTTAAGCTTTCACAAAGGTATGTGGGGCCATTCTAGATTCTGGTGAGAGTCGGGATGGTTGCCTATCGGTTACAGTTTCCATAGAGATACCGAGCCATGCACGATGTCTTCCACGTGTCTTAGTTGTGCCACTATCATTCAGACTCGTCTCAAGTTTTTCAGCCTGAGGAGGTTGAGTTGGGGGAAGATGCGTCCTTTAAGGAGCATCTAGTTCGAATCATGGACAGGAGCATGAAGGATCTCCGAGGTCGGTCAGTTCCTCTCGTACGGGTGCTATGGCAGCATAGAAGAGTGCAGGATGAGACTTGGGAGCGGGAGGCCGACATATGTGCTTAGTGGCTATAGTTGTTCTGATCTTTATCTTCACCACCCTTGAAAGGAAAATACGGGGACGAATTTCTATAAGGGGGGAGTTTGTAAGAACCCGGTTCTTATTTTTGAGGTAAGGGCTTCTTCTTTTATGTTTTCCATTAGTGTTTTTGAGAAAATACGGAAAATGGGTAAAAATCGTAAATTTTGGTACTACACGCCGTGTACTTTTGGCCGTCTGGGATGGGTACACGGGGTGTGTAGCCATGTTGGCGACGAGGGGTCTAGGAACTGACTACATGCCGTGTAGTGGTCCTTTAAACATTGTGTAGTCAGTCGGCATGCCTTAACTTTAAGGCGGTGGAGTAGCCGCCAACTGGGTGACTGTACACGCCGTGTACTCGGGTGTACATGTCGTGTACTCATGTCGACGGCTGAACAGTGTGGTGGTGCCGTAAGAGGAACAGTTAAATGAAGTAAGTAAACGCTGTGTACTCAGAAGTACACACCGTGTACTTTATTTTTTCAGCTTAAAACAGGCAGTAGAATCCACATTTGGTAGAGGAAGCATTTGAGCCATTTTGGAGCCAAATAGGATGGCCGAACCATTGAAGATCCATCAGGTGTTCATCTGGAATCTGATTCAGCTTCAGACGACCTCGTTAGAACTGCACGGGTATGACCTCTCTTCTCCTAGCTTATATCTTACCAATTCTTTCTCATTAGAGAGTTATTTATGTTTGAATGGGTTTTTTTCTTCATCAAATATACGCCGTTCTTGGTCATTTCTGGAGTCAGCGTTCGGGTATAACATTCTCTGGCGTATAAGGTAGGTGGCTTGGTGTAAATTTCCAACTATGATGCGTTTTTGTGCGTTTTCAGGCCATGAACCCATGTTGGGGTGTCGTGTGGCTAAGTCTGTTGCATTATTTAATGCCTAGAATTGCATAGGTGAATAAATTGTGATTGTAAAATGCTGGTTGGAATCGTTTCTTGGATCTGGAACCACCCTGGGGGTGTGTTTCAATATTTATCCATTTGTCCTGGATACCCGAGGGTATGACTTTAAAGTAGTAATATTAGAATTTCCATGAGATGAATTGCTTGTTTACTACATTTGACATGTTGGGCATGGACCGGTTACCTGTTTAGCCTGAGGTAATTATGGTGATTAGCCTGTGGGCACTACATTGTTTAGCCCAAGGGCTATAGTTATTTATCATGAGGGAAACCTTTTGTGCCTAAGGGCTTGACTTCTATGCCTAAGGGAGACACTTCCTACGCCTAAGGGAAATTTCTGTTACGCCTGAGGGCTATACCTGCAAGTTGGATTCTGCTAACCTGAGGGTAAGGTTTGCTTGTCTAGGATGTGGACTGTTTCCTTAGAAATGAACTGTGGTGATTTCTAGTATATAACAGATTAAATGAATAATAAAATGGAAATTTAATTGTTAAGTTAGTTACTTTTTACTACTTATTACATTATTGCATTTTACTATTGCACACTGTTGTTGCATGCTTACACGTAGTTGGGCAGGTGCCTTTGGTGGGTGCCTACTAAGATATATTTCTCACACCCTATTTGGGTCACGCTTTTTGGCCCAAACAGATTACTTTTTTTCATGTGTAGATAGGGGAAAGAGTCCCTATACAGGCACTTGACTGGTGCTGAGGAGTAGGAGGGCATGGGACCAAGCCTCGGCTCACGATGCTGCTGCCAGCTATTTTTATGTTCTATTGTACTCTGCTTTTATCTGTACAATACAGATGTATAACATGTTCTTGCTATTTTCTTAGAATTTGACACCTGTTGCATCATTTCCTATATACTGGTTGGTATATTCTACGGCATTTGTTCATTTCAATTGAGTATGGTTTACTGCTTCTGCTGTTCGTTGTATGTTTTATTTTGTATTCTGTTGCCCTACACTTTGACAAATGAGGGAATAGTTTCCCCACTATCAGACCTGGGCCCTCTCTTCTAGTCGACATCCTCTGGCGTTTGGGGAAATGCGCTTGAGGTCATGTGGCGAACCGGGTTCGGGGCACCCGTTGCGTGGCACCCAAGTCTGGGATGTTACAGTTCATGGTCTATTTGTCTTTTTCTCAATAGTATAATAATTAGTTAAATTTATTTACCAACTATATATTTAATAATATTTAATCATGGTAAACAATGTGAATGTGTGGAAGAATATATTAAAATAATATATAAAATAATTAAGTTAAAATAAAATTATAGTTTACAGGACATGTGAATTCTATTTATGAATTAATGGTTTTTTTAGAAGTGGTCTAAGTGGTTTAATTAATTGAAATTATTAAATAATTTAGTATTATATTTATCAAGTTAAATAAAAGAACTAAAACCCTTAAATAAATTTTATTTCTTTATTTCATACATCATTGAATTTAGTATTATTCGGGTCTTAAAGTTTCATTTCAACCATATATGAAGGTGCTTTAACCAATTGGTAAATTTTTATTTGATTGATCAGTTGACTAAAATAAAATTTGAATCAAATAAGTATACAAAACTATCATGGTTTAATTACAGAGGAAAATTCTTTGTTAAAATAATCAAATAATTTTTAGCATTGGTTAATCAACTCAATAGATCAGGGACATAGATTTTGTTGATATTCTATGTCTAAAATCATTCCACGTGCTCTCTAAATAGTATAATAGGCATAGGTTACACTATTGAGAGAGTTTTGATGATCCTTTCTCACTTAAATTCCCATGTTACTGTATATTTTAATTCAAATGGTTGGGTTTCTTAGATTTAAATAAAATATTAGGTGAATTTAATTGATAAAAATCCAAACATTTTAACTTATTGGAAATATCACTATAAGTAATAAATTAATAGTTTTTCATAAATAAAATCGATTTAAATAAGAAAAATTTTATTGAAGTGAAAATTATTGGAAGTATAATGTGTCATAACTTGAAATAATTTGATGGAGTGGTAAATAAATTCTTTCATCATAAATTTTTAAGTGTCGAACTTCTATATGTTATAGTTCCCTATTTTAGTCGAGTCTCATAAAGACGTATGTAAAAAGGATATAGAATCCTACAATAGAAAAAAAGGATACTACATTGGATATAAAAAGCATCATGGTATCATTGTGTTTTAGGAAAATATAATATTGTCAAGAGGAAAATGATTTATTTAAATTATAATATCATCTTTATGATGAATGCTTATAGATTGAGGGGAATATAGAGACAAGAGAACCCAACCCAACCAATATGGTGATGGTCATTAGAAGGAGCACATAAAATTTATTATATACTCATGATCATTGGTTGAATTTATTTGTCATTAACATTAGGGTTCAAATTAGATAAGGAATTATCCATTAATAACATGTTAAATTTTTCACTTCTTAGGTTCTCATGTTTTATTATTAAATATATCATAAAATATATGTATAATCCACTCATATATTTCCTTCCAATTCTTTTCATAGATGTTAAGGGAATAATTTTTTTTAGTAATTCATTCTTTACAGAAAATAATAAATGAATGATAATTGGAAATATGTCAATTAAAAATGAAATCTACAGTCACTTCCACATGATATATTAAAAAGAAAAATATTAAAATGGGTATAAATGATTAAAAATTTATTTTTTACATGTAGGTGAACAATTCATTTTAATGAATAATTAAAAGAATGGAAAAAAATGAATGGAGGATCATCCACTTTTGGTAAATTTTTATTGAAATACATTTTTTAAATTCCTAAAAGTTGAGAAATAAAAATGTCTTCCATCTTTTAAATGTATATTCAAATAATGGAATTATTTAGTTTCTAGATGGTCTAAAAGGGCAAAGTGGATTCTTAAGTACACAACTATAACATCCTAGACATTTCATATATAGATATCATAATTTTATAGTTAAATATTCAATAGATTTCACAAATACACTCATGAGGACAATAATGGTGTAGTGTACTTGGACGCTAATTAGAAAATATTCTTATTTCAAGAATGATATTCATTTTATTACATAAAGAACATTACATTTAGTAATATTCATATACATTAAATACAGACACCATTATTCACAACATGGGGAATGAAATAGAGGAATGGGAAATCACAAATGCTCAGTAGGTGTAAACATGGAATATTTCAATTTGCAATCATATAACAACATAATATGAGAATAAGGGCATGAGATAATAAACATAAAACACCAAGTTCATAACTACTATTTGATCAATCATAAGCATGGTTTATGAAATAAAACATTATCATTTCAAAATACATCAACCATAAGAGTGAAAAATGATCATAAATAAATCATAAACCAGAAGTTCATGTCATATAAGTGTGGAACCATCACATTCATAGATAAAATTTCATTTGTAATGGTTAACAACATAGAAAATAAAATCACAAAGAATCATGCATGAACACATATTCCAATTTTATAATGGATTTAGAATCATCCATGATTTCCCATAGTGCCTTAAGCACACATGTAACGTCCTGAACTTTCAAATAATATTAGTTTCCTAAATATTTATGTTATTTTATTTTAAACTCAACAAAACTATAGACATAAATTAATGAAGTGAGTATAATTAAAATGAAAACATTGGGTTTTGACTGTTATATGACTGTTGGTCAATATGACCATTGGAAACTAAACTCTTCACATTACAAATATTTTTTATAAGTACAAGTGATCATTGTTAATTAATATAGAAAGAAGGGTTGATGACCTCATCCAGTAGACTTGGGTAATATGAATCTCATCTATCGGAGCTTAGGAATGAGGTAGCATCACTGGACTTTGCTCTGGACCAAGCCCAAGCCAAAATCAAACATCTGAAGCTTTAATGGAATCATCTATGGGATATAATCAAGCTGATAGAAATCACCACCTGATAAATGTTGTCTGAGTTGCCTCAAGATTCTATCACCATAGCCCGCCATACACTTAGGTCCTATGCATGTGTTATAATGGTCTATGTAGTGAGACCTTTGTTACATTGTGTAATCCTTTGGTATAAATAAAATTTATATTTCACAATTAATGTTTTTGGAATAGCTTTTCTTAATAAATTATATGTTTAATTACGATAAATTTGATAAATTTATTTTAGAAGTAAAATTGTACTTTTCAAATATTTATGGTAAAAACAAAATTATTACGGTAAAATAAACGTCATTTTTAAATTTCAAATATCAACATTAACCTAGGATGAATTTGTATATGTTTTCTAAGAAGTTTCAATTCAATGAATAGTATTTTATGAATAGTGTTTTTTGATGTATAGTATAAAAATATTTTATTATTAAATAACTTTTTCTCTAAAATGATTTTCGAAAATCTTTCATACATGGTTGAAATCAGGGTGAAAGATGTGGTTAAATAGAATCAAAATAGTTTTTTTGGTGAATAGTTACATACCCTTATGAATATTAATTACTACTAATGAATAGTAAATTGTCCAAAAAATAGAATCTTCACCCATGAATGTATAAATACAATTTAGAAATCTTAAAAATGAAGAAACAATCATAGTATAAGTTTTGGTATTTTTGTATGTAATAAATATTTTATTTTCAATTTTATAATTAATTTTATAATTTAAAATGAAAATTTATTTTCATAAAATGTAATCATGAATTGTTACTTTATTTTATTATGGTTATATGATAATTTTATGGTACCTTGATTACGTTTTCAAGGTGTTACAAAATAAGTTATAGTTTTACAGTGGTTTTTTTGAATAAATAATGATTTTATTTTATACCTAAAATAAAAATATTTAGAATTTTATTTTCATAAAATTGATTTAATTTTTGAATCCAGAGCATCGATATAAGGTTAGGGGTGAATTTATGATATTTTTATAAAATATTTTGTATTTCGGTGAATTGTGAAAATACAGTTTTTAGTTTCGAGGGTTTAATGACTTCATTAATGAATAAATAATAATGCTATCATTCTGGTCTACTTTTGAGTAGTAATATATTCTATGATGTGTCCCAAGTGGCGAATACCATTGGAAAAATACCATGGGCAAGCCCGTGGTTTTGAAAATAACACCGATGAGGTGTCCTAGGGAAATTAATTAAATATTCCCTCTCTTTTGCAATAAATTTCAAGCCATTCCCTCATTACATTCATTAAAAAATACTCTTCAATGATGATATAGTATTTCTACCTCCCAAGAAGTCCTCCCAAGGTTCCCACAAGCCCCCTAACATCGTAAACTTCAAGCTTTCGAAGTTACTCTTCAAAGATAGGGAACCTTTCACCCTCCCCTTTTAAGTCATGACTTTATTTATGTTTTGTCATATAATTTCCATTTTATTATGTGGGGGATTGTTCTTCTATATACCTAATTATGTATATTTCATTTACATTATATGATTCAGCCTTTCTGCTCTCATCAATTTATATTTAGGAATTTTAAGTGACATCGTTAGGCTATTGAATATTTCATATAAGAAATCACATATTCTCTTTTAATTCAAGTTTCATTCTCATGTGGTCGGTCATCCAAATATCCATACCATGATCTTAATTATTTGTTATTATGTACCTATAATTTATTATTATTTATTTCTAAATGGGTTTTCCTTATCCCCTCTCATTTTATTGTTTTTTAAAACCATGTTATTTTGTTGTTTTGCTGTTGAATTTCATCTCAATATTTATATATCGTCCTCTCAAGAAATTATCTTAAATTTTTCATGTGAATACCTAGACATATTTATATTCTAGGGTTGTTCATAAAGACATAAAATGATATTATTTATTCCCGAATTTATATACATAAAACCCTTATTCCCTTTCCATGGGTTATATATGACATAGTGATCTTTTTTAAACATGTTTTAAAATGTCATTTGAAACCCATTGCTTTTATTATCATTGGGTTATTTATGAAATGTATGATTATGATCTATGTGGATCACATGACAATAAATAAATATTAAGGGTACCTCCTAACAGTTCTCCAATGCATTGGATAAATAATTTAATCTCTAGAGATGACAGGTTTCATGATACCTTGGTGAATAACCTTTGTAGTTTTTACAAGACCTCGGGGATGAACCTTGGTGAGATGTTCATGAATGTATAAATTAAATTTTGTATCCAAATATTCAAGTTATTATTCATTTTATTTTGATTATGATATTTATCTAATTCCATTTTTCATTACTTTATGCTTTTCGTCATGTTCTTATTGATATCACAAGTGATCAGATTCCCTTTCTTTCCTTAATGGGCCTTCTGCTCACCCTTTCCTTTGATGTATGTCTCTATTTTATGAGATTTTGTAAGTGAACTTATGATGATCTTATGATGAATCCTTACAAGTGGATTAGATGAATGATTTATGTTGTTTTCATGTGTATTGTTCCGGATTTCCATGTCACTAGAATTTTAAGATCCTCTATTTGTAAAATGTAATGGAATGTTATGTAATAAAAAGGTGAGATGATAGAGTTGATATCATGGCAAAGTTTAGTTATTTATGGAAATTGGACTATGAAAAAATTAGAATGAACACTACAGAATAATTTAAATATGGTAAAACTTCCTGGTATTTTCGTGAAATATTAAGTGATTTTTGGAAAAATAAATCCTTGTCGGGATACGAACAAGTTGATTTTCCTCTAGAATAGATATAACTAGGGGTGAAAACTACAACAAGGAGTTTCGTACATGACCTAGGGTATCCTTGTATATGATAATTGGTCTTTCTGTACTCCTGGATTGATACCCCTAGGTGATGTGTTCGGTTAATCATATGCTTTTATGAATCATTATGGAGGATTTATAGGTAAATATAATTGTTTAAGTGTGTCGTTTTAATACAAAAAACCCTTGTAGTTAAAAGATTCATAAATGAAATAATCTTCTCACTAAGGTTATATTATTTTTTAAAATGGAGGGTAGTAGGAGGAACCATGAAAATGATGACTGCAATGGACCATGTGTTGACGACCCCCTGACGGAATTCGGATTAGAAACCATCATTAGAATGATGAACCAACTATCTCAAGTTATGGGAAATAACATGAATCATGATGAGAGACCAATATCACCATGAAGGGAACAACATTATTTTTAGACCTGTATGGATCAAGGACCACCAATCTTTAGTGGAACTACCGACCCATTGATTGTTGAATAATGGATCAGCTCTATAGAGAATATCATTTCTAAGCTCTGCTGTTCAGAGTAAGAGAAGGTCACCTAGGCTATTTACCATATAGAGGGAAAAGCTGACCAGTGGTGGGAACTGATTAAAAACAAAAGGATAAGATTGGAGATTGATTCAATAAATTGGGAAGAGTTTAGGGGGAACTTCTTTTGTAAGTATTTCCCTTGTTTATTGAGAACAAGAATGGATAAGGAGTTTCTCGAGCTAGAGCTAGAGGAGATTGAATATGTGGGTAGCTATGAGATGAACTTCACAAGGCTTATATGTTACTCCTCTATCTTTTTCATCGATCCCAATGTTAAGATTGATAGATTCTTTGGTAGACTGATACATCATCTTCTGAATAATCTATCTAACCAATACTATGATAGCTATGAGAAGATCGTGCAAAGTGTGACGAAAGTAGAACTGGAGTTTGGTGTGACGCAAGGGTCTCATAAATCCAATGACAAAAAATATCGATGAACCAAGAATAGGTATGAGCTTCGATCAGGGAATTGGAGAAAAGAAAGTAAAACATACAACGTGTAATAATTGTGGGAAGAATCATTCAGGGAACTACCAGCTCGGGAGTGGGAAGTGAAAAAAGTGTGGAAGAGATGGCCATATTGCATGGAATTGTCAAAGTGAGGTGAAGCCTTAACATCCCCAAACTGAAGGCAAGGGGAATATGGCGCAGGTCCTACATGATGTCCAATCCTATAAGTGTGGGAAACTGGGGCACTATTCTAATCACTGTCCAAATCCAACGGTAGTGGAGGGGAATCACCATCAACCTCAAAAAAGGACAAGAGATTAAGGTCGTACTTTTGAAATCACTACAGCTAAAGTTGAAGTACCAAATGATGTGGTTCTAGGTACTCTTTTTGTTCTCTCAAATCTAGAAAGTACGTGGTTTTATTCTAGTTCTAGGAATTCCTTTACCTCCTCCACGTTTTCAAAGAATTTAGAATCAACTCCTGAATTTCTAAAAGTCAAGTTATCAATCATGAATCATAGTGTGATTATCCAAGAATCATCAGGGCTTTGAAACTATAGTATTTAGTTAAAGGAGAATAATCTTATTGAAAATATAGAAGTTATTCCCATGTTTTAATTCGACATTATACTATGGATGGACTAGCTCTCAAAGTATAATAATAATATCAACTGTAGAAGAAAGGAAATCTTAGTATTCTTAAATGGAAAACCTACAGTTTTCTTCTAAGGAGAGATATCCCAAATTGATCTCTTTTTATAAGAACCTTCTATATCCTTTTTTATGTTTTTGATTGGTGAAGACCAAGAAGATGGAAATGAGAGTATAAATATAGAAAACTTCCCCATCATCTTGGAATATGTTGACTTATTTCTTGAGGAGTTACCCATAACTCCACCAGAAAAAAATGTAGAGTTCTCCTTTGAACTCATACCTAGATCCCATCAAATATCAAGGACCCCATATAGGATAGAAAATTTGGAGCTGGAGGAGTTAATGAAACAACTCCAAGATCTTTTGTAGATGCGTTTTATCTGACTGAGTGTGTATCCTTGGGGAGCACCTATTCTCTTTGTGAAGAAGAAGGATGGATCAATGTGGATATGCATTTATTATAGTGAACTAAATGGGATCACAGTGAATAATAAATACTCTCTACCTATAATTTATGACTTATTGGACCAACTTCATGGGGATCAATTCTTCTCTAAGATTGATCTTTGATCTATTTATCATCAATTGAGGGTGAAGAATGATGATATTCCAAAAATGACCTTCAAATCAAGAAATGGGCATTATGACATTGTTGTTATGCCTTTTGGACACATTATTTCACCTGTAATTTTTATGGATTTGATTAATATAGTATTTAAGGACTACCGTGATAACATTATAGTAGTGTTTATTGATTATATTCTAATATATTCCAAAAGATTTGAGGATAATGAGGATCATCTAAGGGTTATTTTTTAGACTCTGTAGAAGTAGAGGCTTTTTGGAATGTTCATCAAATGTGAATTTTTGTTACATCAAGTTTCATTATTGGGGAACATTATTATCAATGAAGGAATCACAAATTACCCTTAAAAGACCAAAGTTGTACAGGAGTGGCCTCAGCTTATAATAATAAAAAATATTCGTAGTTTAATTGGATTAAAAGGATATTATAGGTGATTTGTAAAAACCTTTTCACGAATTTATAATCCATTAAACTAATAAACTCGAAAAAAGGTTATTTTTTATCTGGAAAAAGGAGTGTGAGTAAAATTTAAAATAGATGAAGAATAGATTTATCACCGTACCCATGCTAACTCAGCCCTCTAGTAAAAAAGAATTCATTATTTTTAGTTATTCCTCTATGAAAGGGATTGGGTGAGTCCTAATGAAAAATGACTAAGTCAATTCTTATGCATCTCGATTGCGGAAGATTCATGAGTATAACATTTTTACACATGATCTGGAGTTGGATACGGTCATTTTTCCTCTCATGAAATAGAGGTATTATCTTTATGGGGTGAAATGGGATATATAAATAGACCATCAAAGATTGAAGTTTATTTTCATAGAAAGGAAATGAATATGAGAAAGAGGATATGGTTGGAACTTATGAAAAATGATGATTTTTCAATTAATTATCATCCTAGAAGAGAAAACAATGTCATAGATACATTATGTAGGAAATACCTTGTTGTTATTTCCATGATGAAGAATCGAAGAGATATTTTCATCAATGGCCTAGTAATGCAGGACATGGAAATTATAAGTGAATGGACCACATACACCTTAACTGAAATGATTTATCAATAGTCATTACTAGATGAGATCAAGAATTCCCAGAAAGAATATCATTTTTTACAGAAGAAGTTTGAGGTTTTGAAGGATGGGATGTTTCCAAAGTTCAATATTGATCAAGAAGGTGTACTGAAATTTCATACAAGACTATGTGTTCCATCTATTATGGAAATAATGAAGTATATGATGGATGAAGGTCATAGATCTACATTTTCTATTCATCGAGGAAGAATGAAAATGTATAGAGACCTTTGTGATCATTATGGGTGGGATAGTATGAAATGGGAGATTGCTGACTACACTTTATGGTGATTGGTATGTCTGCAAGTGAAGGAAGAGCGAAAACATTCTAATGGTGTATTGAAAACACTACCCATACCAGCATAGAAGTGGGACAATATCATTATGTACCTCGTCACTGGTCTATCGAGAACTTCCAGAAGAAACAATGTGATATGGGTTATTGTGGACCGTCTCACCAAGACTGCCCATTTTATCTCCATACGGAAAGATTTATATATTGATCAACATTCCATTATTTACGAGATGGAAGTGGTAAGGCTTCATGGATGTCCACTTTCTAACATATCTGATCATGATCAAAGGTTCCCATCAAAATTTTGGAGAAGTCTTCAACATGATCTGAGTATCGAATTGAATTTCAATACAACCAATCGCCACCAAACTGATGGCTAATCTAAAAGGACTATTCAAATACTTGAGGATATGTTGAGAACATGCTAAATGGAATTTAATGGTGGAAGGGATAAACATCTCCCATTAGTTCAGTTCCCATACAAAAATATCTTCCACTTTAGAATTCAAATGGCACCCTATGAAGATATATATGGTATATGATGTAGATCTCTTACTTGTTGTGATGTAGAGGGTGAGAGAATGATTCTTAGGCCTGAACTTGTGCAAGAGATGAATAAAAAGGTTCATGCCATCCAGAAACACGTTAAGGCTCCTAAGATTCAAGAAAAGAGCTATGCCGACAACCATTGAAGGGACTTAGAGTGTGATGTTGGTGATAAGGTATTTCTTAAAATTTCACCTTGGAAGATAGTCACGAGGTTTTTAAAGAAAGGGAAGCTCGGCCCTAGGTACATTGGCCCTAATGAAATCCTTGAACGCATGGGACCAGTGGCTGATCGTCTTGCACTTATTCTAAATCAAGAACATGTTCATGATTTGTTACATGTATCCCTCTTGAGGAGGTACATTCCTAACCCTTTACATGTACTAAACCTAGAGGTGGTATGATTTGAACATGACCTCTCTTATGAGGAGCATCCGGTGGAGATCTAGGATAATAGGGACAAGGTTCTATGTAATAGGACTACACACCATGTGGTGGTTTTATAGAGGAACAACAAATGGGGAATGGCCACATGAGAACTAGAGGATTCTATGAGGTAAAAGTACCCAAAATTGTTCTCTTCTAAGGGTACGAGTAGAAATTTTAGGGACAAATTTCATTAAGGGGGTATAATGTAAGGACCCAAACTTTTGAATAATATTAGTTTTTTAAATTTGTGTGTTATTTTATTTTATACTCAACAAAACAATATCCTTTAATTGATGAAGTGAGCATAATTAAAATGATACCATTGGGTTTCGACTATTCTATGACTGTTGGTCACTATGACCATTGGAAAGTAAATTCTTAAAGTTACAATTATTGTTTATAAATACAAGTGATCGTTATTAATTAATGCAGATAGAGGAGTCGATGGCCACATCCAGTAGACTCGGGCCGTACGAAGCCCACCTGTCAAATCTTGGGAAGGAGGTAGCATCACTGGGATTTTCTCTGGACTATGCCCAAGATGAAGTCCATCATTTGAATCTTGAACGGAATAACCTTCAGGATAGGTTCAAGATGATTGAAATAATCACCTGGAAAATATTGTCTGAGCCACCCCAAGATTCTACAAAAATAACACACCTTACACTTAGGTCTTATACAGGTGTTAAAAGGGGATATGTATTGAAACCATAGTCACATTGTGTAATATTTGTTTATAAATAAAATTTTTATTTCATCATTCATATTTTTGGAATAGCTTTTCTTAATAAATTATATGTTTAATTAAGTTAAATTTGACAATTTTTTTAGAAGTAAAATTGTACTTTTCAAATATTTCTCATACATAGAGATTTATTATTGTAAAATAAACATCATTATTGAATTTAAAATATCAAAATTAACCTTGGATGAATTTTTAAGAAACTTTCTTAGAAGTTTTAATTTGATGAAAATTATTTGATGAATCGTTTTTTTATGAATAGTATAAAAATATTTTTTTATTAAATAACATTTTCTATGAAATTATTTTCAAAATATGTCATACATGGTTGTAATCAATGTGAAAAATGTGGTTAAATAAGATCAAAAATAAATTTTGGTCAATAGTCACATACCGATAAAAATAGTAATGTATTGTAAATCGGCTAGAAAAATAGAAACATCACCTATGAATGTCTAAATACAACTTAGAATTCTTAAAAGTGAAAAAACTATCACTGTATATGTTTTTGTATTTTTTTATGTCAGAAATATTTTATTTGGAATTGTATAATTAAATTCATAATTCATAATTAAAATTTATTTTCATAAAATGTAATCATAAATTTTTACTTTATTGTCTTATGGTTATATGATAATTTTATGGGACCTTTATTTGTTTTTAAGATGTTACAAAATAATTTATAGTTTTGGAATAGTTTTTTTGAATAAATAAAGACTTTATTTAAAAATTTAATTAAAAATATTTATAAAATTATTTTCACAAAATTATGCTTATTTTTTAATTCAGAGCAATGATATTAGGTTAGGGTGAATTTTTGAGATTTTTATAAATTTTTTTGTTTTTTGGTGAATATTGAAAATACTGTTTTTAGTTTCAAGAGATTAATAACATCATTAATGATGTAATAATGATGTAATCATTTTGGTTGACTTGTTATTAGTACGATATTTTTTGAGGTTTCCCAAGTTCCAATACCATTGTAAAATATCATGGGGAAGCCCATGGTTTTGCAAATACCACCGATGATGTGTCCCTGGGAAATTAAATAAATAATCTCTCACTTTTTCTATAAATACCAAGCCATTGTCTCATTACATTCATTCAGAAATACCCCACAAACAAGAAATAGTCTTTTACCACCCAAGGAGTCCTCCTAAGGTACCCTCTATCCCCACATGGTCCCAACCTTCTAGCTTTCGATGTTTCTTTTCAATGTAAGGGAACCTTTGACCCTCCTCTTTTAAGACAGGACATCCTTTTTGTTATGTCTTATAGTTTCAATTTTATAATTTATGGGTTGTTCTTATATATACATACTACTATCCATTTCATTTTCAGTTGATGAGATAAACTTTCTTCTCTCATCAGCATATATTTCTAAATTTTAAGCAACGCGTTATGCTGCCGAATTTTTCTTAAAAGAAATCACATCTTCTCTTTTCATTCAAGATTCCACCACATGTGGTATGTCATTCAAATATACATATCATGATCTTATTTATATGTTATTATGTCCTCATAATGTATTTTGAGTTATTTCTAAATGGTTTTTCCATATCCCAAATATTTTTATCATTTTTTAAAACCATGTAATATAGTCACCATGCTGCAGAAATTTTGTTTCAAAGTTTCCATCACATTCTCTAAAGAAATTATCTTATCTTATTCATTTGAATACCCAGACCTATTTCATTTCTAGTTGTTTTTATAAAGGCTTAAAAATGATATTCTGGATTCAGTAATTTACATACATAAAATCCTTATTATCATTCGATGGTTTATAAATGACAAAATGATCTTGTTTTTAAACACTTTTTAAAACATCATATAAAACCCATTTTTTATAATCATTAGGTTATTTATGAAATGTATGATTATGATATATCTGGTTCACATGAAAATAAATCCATATTAAGGGTTAGCCCTGATAACGCTCTAATGCATTGGGTAAACAATTCAATCCCTTTATACGAAAAGATTCACGATACCATGGTGAATAACCTTGGTAATTTTTATGACACCATGGGGATGAACATTGGTGAGATTTTCATGAATGTCTAAATTAAATGTTTTAGCCACATATTCATGTTAAGATTCACATTCTTTTTGTAAATATATTCCCCTAATTCCATTTCCCATTACTTTTTTTTCATCATGTTCTTATTGATATCACAAGTAAACGGATTCCCCTATTTTCCTTACCCGACCTTCTGCACACCCATTCCTTTGATGTATGTCTCCAGGTTATGAGGTGCATTAATTGAAGCTAAGATGAACTTATAATGAAGCCTTATAAGTGGATTAGAGGAATGTTTTATGTTTTTTTCTTGTATCTTGTTCCTGATTTCCATGACCCTAGACTTTAATGATCCTCAATTTATAAAATGTAATGAAAAGTTATGTAATTAAAAGGAGGGATACCACAACATCATCCTATTTATAATAGAGAATCATGAACATCATCTTCTTAAATAATTATCTCATGATATATTATAAGTTTCCCAATGAATTGAAGAGATATATAGGTCCCAACCATCACATAATACATAAATTTTTGGGCCAAAAAATAATAAAACATTCATCATGTCATATATTATAAAAACATAAATGGGTTTCATAAACTTTTCGTCACAAAACAACTCATAGAAATAAAAGTAGGAATCATAAAATTTTCATCAATTCATCATATCATAACACATGAAAAAGAACCATGTTTCATTAAAGCCTTTTATTTATAATAATAATAATCGTAACCCATCCAAAATAATGACAAGCGTGGTAACATTGGATCATATCCCAAGAAAAATATAAGCAACACAAAATTTTGTTCCCTTTTCTGAATAAATATTCCATAAATGTTAATTAAAACATTCATGAAGAAAATATCCATGCTATTAAAATTCAATTATTTAAAATATAAAAAGAATAATAAAATTTATGATTTAATTTCAATGAAGTGAAACAAAAAAACATGAAAATGAATATCTGTTCAATTATGTTTTCATGACAACAAAAAAATATAATCCTATCGAACACGTTAAAACAATTCCCTAAACATTTTCATTCAAAGATAAAAAAATTCTCATTTGGAAAATTAAAAGAAGATTCCTATCTATTTTTTGTGAAAAAATAAAATAGTGGTTCAAATTTATAGAAAAAGATCATTTTAGAATAGTAAATAATTCTTTAAAATTATTTTAGAAATTATTTTTATGCTAGAAAAAGGATTTTTAATTGAAAAGAAAAATAAATTTGTTTTTCTCTTAAAAATATTATTATTTAATATTGAGTATATAAAAAAGGTAAAGTGAAAGGAAAACATTTAATTTAAATAATTAACCAAAAGAGAAGAATATTCATGTGTTTCTTGGGAGGTTTGTCATAATATTTTGTCGTTAAAATGTTATTCATCACAAATCCCAGTAAACCATGAGATTGTAAAATAAAACCTTATACAACTTTGGTATCTTTTAAATCATAAGCCCAATGAAATAAAGAACATTATATGGATACTTATATCCCTTGATATCATGATAATAATCATAATTTTTAGAAATTTTTATTATATACCCCACACAAATAAAATGAGTGGTGTATATGGCATCTGTCTGAAAGAAACAAAAGTGAGACAAAAATTCCTTACCATATGATTCAAATTTATTCATACGCATTAAAAACTATATTATAATAAATAAATAACTATAATTAATATATTAAAACCCTTAATCATATAAATAAAACAATATATTATTTACAGACAACCATGTTTTTCAAATTTGTTTACAATTCCTTAATAAAATATTTTTTCAGTTAATAATTGATTTGTTTTTCATGTATGTTCTGGTTTTGTATATTTTGGTCCTTTAAATTTTATCGTGCTTCCATAATTGATATAATTTTAACAATTATATAAACATAAAATATATCCATTAAAAATATATATATTTATAGTAATCCATTAAAGTTGCAAATCATAAATTAATTACTCCATTAAAGTATAGAGTAGGTCGTACATATGCATGAGCACTGTTTCTATTTTCTAGAAGGATGAAATGAAAAAAGGTAAATAATATATTAATTTTAAAATATAATATTTATGTTATATATATATATATATATTATTTTGATTAAAACAATACTTATTATATATCATGTATGTCATATGTTAATAATGAAACACATCGATTCATGAGGTGGTAGTTCTCCGTACACATGAAAGACATTATCATATTACCACAGAATGGAATGTATGAAGGTGTATGATATATTAAAATCTCATAGATATAATTTTTTCTTATATGTTTTTAACATGTTAAATTCTTCATTATTTCCATAAATGATATTTGGTGATGAAAAATAATTACACATGTTCGTGAGGTGGTGGTTCGTCATACACACGATCGACGATTTTATTTCCCATTTGATTGGAGGGGTGGTCAGTATAGGTTGTTACATTAACATAAAAATATCTCATTATATTAGATAAACATTTGATATTAAATCATAATAAAATTAATAATGTGTTAATTAGTGGGGGGATGAAATAAAATAGAAATGATTGGTTGAGAATGATACCTCTTTTTTGGATAGCTAATTATGATTACACAAAAATTGTACGTATGTTGGCTTAATGGAAAAAATTCCTCTAATATATCAGAAGGGAATTAAAGAATTTAATTGGATATATCTTGGAAAAAACAAAAGGTTTTATACTTTTGAGGAGTATGGGATTGGGGGTTCCATTTTATATGTAGCGGAGAAGACTCACATGGATTTTTTTAGACGAATAATGTGTACCCGTATTTTTTCCATGACAAGGCACTAAATTGTATATTATAAAAACATATATGATAAAATGTTTAATATGTTGATAAAATTATATTTGGATAAGTATCTAGTCCATTTTAACCCTTATAAATTTATTATAAACCAGTGGGAAACTAATTTTAACCTTAACCTCAATAATTAATTATTAATATTATTACTATTCATTTGGATGAAAAAATAAGATATAAAGTATTATATAATATTAATTTTGTTCATTAAAAATATGGGATTCATTTATTCAAATTCCAATAATATAACAAGAAATATTTAATTGAAAATTAATCCCATAGACGCGACAAAAAATCTGTTTTCCAAAGAGAAACTTTTCCTATATTTATAATGTTTTAATACTAAAATTTTATATGAAAATGATTAAAATGACATTAATGGGATTAATAATAAAGTTATTGAACTAATTTTACTTTCAAAATATTTTTAAACTAAATGGAAATAATTAAATTGTTTAATCCAAATAAAATTTATTTATTAGAAATTATTAGTTTTTAATATTCCCTGAAAAATTAATCTTTTCAAAAAAAAATCTCAAATATTAACCCTAATACAATTCTGATTTTTTTTTAAAAAAGTTAATTTTATTTTCGGATATATATATTTTCTAAAAGATTAAAAAATTAATTTTATTAATTTATCAGAAAAATCAATAAAAATATATTCTTGAGAGAAATGTTCTTTCAAACCATATAATTTGTAACACCCCGACCCTAGTTACCCAAAGTCGGTGCATTATTACATAACATTGGCATGATCACAAGAATGATCAAATCTCGAAAGACCGATTGGTTTAGTACCCTTGGAAACACTAGATATATTCATAAGTCTTACATTACATCATAAAATGAAAAAAATACTTCAACAACATATTGTCTCCATAATCCACACTCATATCCCCACGTAATATCCCTGCAGGTCATTCATAATTTACTTCTTCACTTCCTGGGAAAAATAAAACATAGAAAAGGGGTGAGCTCAAATGCCCAGTAAGGATAACAATATAGCGGAAACTTTCATAAATAAGAATAAACATTTTAGGCAATGTATAACTAAAACAAAAGCCTTTCAAACATGAACTTTCAACATAGTATGGAATAAATAAAATGAAATAATTCCATTTACTTATTCACATGGATATTCTACTAATCTAATAATCACATGCAAAATCAATAACCACTTTCATAATGATGGAATGCATAATGATGAACTTTAATTTCTTTGTCAATGCCTCGTCCCAAGACCTTGGGGCTAACTGTAACCGGAACCCAACCCGGAGTGCCTCTAATAACCGGACACCAACCCGGAGTTCCTCTAATAACTGGAGACCAAACCGGAGTTCCTCTAATAACTAGAGACCAAACCGGAGGGCTTACTTTTACCGGTCCCCAACCCGGAACATACTTGTCTAACACATTCATATAAATGAATGGTTGGAATATAACATAAACATTCAGATTACAAATAACTTATGAAATTTCAATACTCTAAAAAACCATGAGTGACATAAGAATAACTTATCCACAGTCAAAAATGTCACAAAACCTTCAATAAAATATGGATGTTTTGTATCATAATAAATCAACTTCAAATAAGCTTAAAATCCATCAAAGGATGTTGACATAGATGAAATAAAGACTATTTTACTAAAATATCTCTTTCTATTTTGAAATCATTTAAGATTCTTATATTTATGAAATAAAACATTTTTTTTAAAATGTTCTTATTATATTGTAAGGGAAGCTTTGACGATTTTATAACAGCGGAAAATAGCCACACCTGCCGTATAAGTTAAGAAAACATTTTTACCTTATTTTTGTCGGAAAGGTTAAAAAGCACCTTATTTGGAAAACGACAGAAAGATTCCTTTATAAACCTCTTATAAAAATTCAAACAAGGGTATAAATGACTTTAACCCATATTCTAGTAAATAGTAAAAATGTTTTGAAATTCATTTTTAAGAAACATGGATGTGGATGATAAAGAGATCCTAGTTGATTATTACGTATAAACAACCTCGGATAATGAAGAGATTGTGAAATAACCCTTACTAATTTGGTAACTTATGAAACATAAAACCCATGAAAGAGGTATCATACAATGAATATGTAAATACACATAAATTAGAGTGTATTACACAAAGAATATAATTATGGGCAGTACATACACCACACAAAAGGTAATGGTGGCAATATGTCATGAATCTCATGGGAATAAGGAGTGAGATGAAAACCCCTTACCTTGTACATTTCCATGGTTGGGGTAGGTTAACCTCCTGTATAATGGTGAAATAATTGTTATTAAATTATTCAAGAATCATATATATTAATATGATATCATATATGATCTTTTAACATTAATTTGTTAATAATATCTTTTAATTGTCGTCGTTTTGGGTGTTAACTTACTCATTTTATTTTATATGTTTTGTTACATAAGTCGTTTTTGTTATCGATAGGTTGTATATTATTCATATACAGAATGATATCAAGTCCTTAAACATAATTTTTAAATCATAAAATGATAATTATACTTTAATGGATACGATGGAGAATGAATCTCATCGCGTTCGTGGAGACGGTAGTCCGTACGTACGCATGACCGACAATATCATTCTTTTCATATTAAAATAATATATAAATGGTTGTTATATCATATATACAGAATCATTAACATGTTATATTTATTATTTACATAAGTTACATATCATTATTATACTCATCCAAATAATAATATATTGAATAACAATTACACCACGACGTGGAGACGGTAATTCGTACGTACGCACGTATGGTGACATGTTATTCAAAGGGTGGATAGAATACTGAATATGGTTGTACCATATTTATAATAACATCACAGTATATATATGATACTGGAGTTATTATTTTAGAATTGTAATAACAAAGGAAGAAGAAGTGGAAGAAGAAAGGAACTTGGAAAAGGGTGGTGAAATCATTACCTCTTCTTCGGGTTCTTCCTTTTGATTTGATCAAAAGGGCTCCTTAGGTTGGCTTTATGTTCAAAATAAAGCCTATAGGTTGTAGTGAGGGAAGTTGGGATAGTATTTGGGCAGAGTCTGGCCGAACCAAAAGGCTTTGAAGGTGTGAATAAATGAGAAGTAGGAGTTCCCTTTTATAAGAGGGGTGAGGGGAACCTTTGGAAAACCTAGAAATATTAGTTTATATTAAATTCATATTCGGTTTATAATGGCTCCAAAGTTGATTATTAAAAGGTTAAGGTGGGGATAGGTCTAAAACAACTCAAAATTTATAATTTGGACAGGTTTGGGTACTTATATTAACCTTATCTTTAAGTATTAACTCTAAATTAATTAGTTTCACTTTTACAATGTCTCTTTGTATTTTTATATAATATGGTTAATAAACATACTATATACATCCAACCGACTCCCAAGTGGTCAATTAATTATTATCCTATCATTATATAAGCCTCTTAGCCGATCCTTAGATTTTTAAGAATTTAATATCAATTAGTAATATAATATTTGTTATAAGAACTCTTTTATGTCAATTTTGACACTATTCAAAAGTTGATTTTTGTGAAACTCATAACAGATTGATTACTTCGAAAAAATTCAATTAAATAATCCTAATATATCATATTATTATAAAAAATTATTTTAATTCATTAAAAGTTTCATATTATATTTATTTGGGTATTTATAATATAATTTATTTTAATTTTTCACTATTATGATAATTACTGCATCATCATTTTGTCATATATAAATTAAATTATTTAATCTCTAAAAATTGAAGATAAACTATCATCATGTAGAAAATCTTATTATCTTTCTAATGAATATTTATAGTCCAAAATCCAACATATATAACCCTATATAAAAATTGTTTTTCTAAAAGATATATGCTTGTGTCATTTTTGTATTCATTTTAACTTAATTAAAATAAAGTGTCCCTATCACCTACAAGTGGCTCCATGGGGTCCCCAAATCGACCCAAAGATGCCTATGGTCGAAAATGTATCAAAACATAATGATAGGACACGTTTTAGGGTAATTTAGTATTATTATAATATTATTTTTAACCCTCATTTACCGGATTTACCCTTAACCATGGTAAATAAAATATTTACCGCAGTAATTATTCAAAATGTCTAAAAATAAAAGTTACCTATTTACACAATTTGAACATCTTGATTCCAAATATGGAATCCATTTTACTAAATTCAAAACACAGAAGTGGCAAAAATTAATTTAAAATTAATTCCCGCTGTTAAAACAAAAAGCGTGTTTTTAAGAGATAATAACTATCAAAAGATTGACACTTGTTTATGTTCGGTTTAATTGTAAAATTATGTCCAATGACCAAAATTATATTAAATTGTAAAAATATATTCTAAATATACTTTAAAACCACTCAAATTCATAATCTATCACTATTAATTATTTTGATTAAAAAAGTTGTTTTTTATTAAAATTTAGTAATATTCACTATTCATCAAAATATTAAAGTTATCCGAAAAGTACCAAAATTTCAACTTAGGCTAAATTCAATATTCATAATCCTAAAATAAAGTCCATTTTGAAATATAAAATATATATAATTTCAAAAATTAGGTATTACTATTCATAACGGCTAGTTTGATCGGTTGTGGTGTGTGTTAAAACTCGAAGTTGCGTACAACACACACTACTATTTTATTCAAAGGAAAGCATACCGTGGAAGCTTGGGATGTTTCATTTTTTTTTTTTGATGTCCCCATTTAGTCAAAAAGTTTAAAATATTTTATTTAAAAAGGTTTCACTATTAAAAGTTGATAAAAGTGCAATACTGAAAATGAATCTGTTCTTGCATTATGACTAAGAAACTCATAATATGGATTCTAAAATTTTAAGGATTATATAAAGTTTAAAATTAAGTTAATACTATTCATGACCTCTTTTAATGCCTTTTTTTGGTAAGTCATGGTGTGATTGAACTCAGTGTTGCGTGTAGTGCAAGTTATTGAATTATTTTGAAGAAATAACACACTATGAAATCTTGGGGCGTTACATTCTCCCCTCATTCAATAAATTGTGTCCTCGCAATTTGAAATTGTTTTTCGAAAATAAATGGTTGAAAATAGAAAATATCTTTGTGGGAAAACCCACATCAGAAATTAGGTTACTAAAATTTAGTCTTAATATGAGGAAAAGAGAAATGAAAGGGTCACCACCAAATTATGATCTCGATTAGGAGAACATTGGTGGAAATTAGAGACATATAACTGGAGGAAAAATGTATATATTTATAGGTAGTGATTGAGGTCATCAATCACAAACAAGTATAAAATTGAGGTCCTTAAAATCATCAATCTATGATGATTTGAAATATCATCGGTTCAACAATACATAGGGTATTGGGATAACACATTTTTGATGTTTAAAAATATCTTAGTTGAAATCCCACATCGAAAAATGAATTAATGAGGCCTCTATTTAAAATAAAGAGTGAAAAGTATGAAGATTACCGAAAATAACACATACTAGGGTTACATGTAGGAAAATATGGATATGGAAGAGAAATCTAACCATCAATTATCTGATGGAGAGTGGTAGAGAACATGGATATGAAAAGGCCAACAATCCCAAAGTCATAAATTAGTGATGATTTAAGGTACCATCTAGGATAACATTTTTGTTCTAATTTCCTTTTATTAATGTTGAGGAATTTATTTATGAGATTGGAAATGATCATAAAGAGAGATACATACTTTATAATTAGAGTTTTATCCATTAATAAATTTCTACCACAAACTCATCTTTCACTCTAAAAGATAATAGAACGTTAAAAAAATTTCTATTTATACTATTCGTATAGGGTTCCAAAATAAATGAATTCATAATTAATCTACCAGATCTTTAAAAAAACTACATTATTTAATCCAGGACATCTCGTGGGCCAGTGGTAGGTGATACACCCTTGTCGCCCTTCGGTTGCGGGTTCAAGTCTCGCAGCCTTGCCGGACACGACGGGTTGCCGCTCGACCTCCGGGTTGTCCTTCTATGGCAATCCAAAATAATCCAAACTTGAACTATCCAAAATACTTCTGTCCAAACTCACAGTCCAACATTTATAAGGAAGGTAAACATAATGTAGATCCTTTTTACCCCGTAATAGCATATTAATACCTTAATCATATATTCTTTTAAAACAATGAAACATCCTGAATTACCATAATCCTTATTGATTACATTCATGCTCCCTTATTCCATATAGAATGCTAGATATACTTCATCAATCCAAAAATGTTTTAAATCCCAACAATGATGGAATATACAAATCATTAATCATCTTCAAGGTAGTCAAGAATATCCAATATAATTTATCCAAATCAATCATGTATTATTCAAAAATCACTACCTCGGTATCAGAACCATATTATGGTTTATCTTTCTATCAACCATATATTTCCAAAAAAATTAACCTGCTATTGAGTCACTTTTCTTTGTTCCACACAATCTCAAGTCCTTAATGAAATAGTACTGTAGTACAATCCTTATATACTCCATAATTATTATAACACGTACATTGTTGATACAACACTCAATTGACATAATCAACATAAGAACTCTAATCATTCCTCTTCATCTGTGGTAGTATCATAACTTGATTATTATCCAATAGCATCATTTGTGGCATAGTTTGATGACTAGGACATAGGTTCGGATAGTGTCCAAACTCCTTACAAATGAAGCATTGTACATTTGAAACCATTTTCTTACCCTTGCAGTCACGTACTTTGTGCCCTTTTCCTCCACACTTATAACAAACTCCCATTCCTTTCAGGCAAGTTCCAGGGAGTTTCTTTCCACAGTTACCACATATGGGAAAATTCTTCTTTTCCCTCTTCCCTTTATCCATCTTTCTCTCTTCCATCATTTTCTTCTCTTGCATCCCTTCAAAGCCATAGTACTCAGTAAACTCTTTTCTTATCTTATCAACACATGATATTATTTCTTCATATGATAATAATACATGCGAGACTATTTCTCTTATAAATTCTGGCTTAAGAGCATGAAATATATGATCCTTCTTTCTCTTTGTATCATGTGCATTGCTGGAGTTCTCATTCATTCTACTAGGTGCCATTTCTAAACAATGGCATAGACTAGATTAGTTTATGAATAACAATACCTAATCCCAAACTTTTGAAACACAAAACATAAATTAAATAGTTTATGGATATAATCCATAATCATAAAAATGTCTCTTTTGAGGAAGTATATACTCATAAACCCTTCATAATGATTTTTAAAGAAAATGAGAGTTATCCTAAGCATATCCCCCGGGAGTGTCGTAACCAAGAGTGCAGCAAGGCCCGTTGTTGTGCACCAGTTCCCGTTCGAGTCTAGCTCAAAGCGGTGTTTTCGGGGTTTACCCCTAGGTACATCTGTGCCAGAGCCGCCTCTACCTGCTCGTATCTAGACAGGGATGTATTACTTGGAAAACTCACAAAATCTCTATAATACCAAAATTCTAGGAAGTTCTTCTATACTAATCCTCAAAGATCATCTTAGGTCTACGTGCTCTAATCAGAGTTTATCTAAATCTAGCTTCCAAGGTTTGTACTAAACTTCCTCTGATACCAACGGTAACGCCCCGACCCTATTTACCCAGAGTCGGTGCATTATTACATAACATTTGCATGATCACAAGAATGATCAAATCTCGAAAGACTGATTGGTTTAGTAGCCTTGGAAACACTAGATATATTCATAAGTCTTACATTACATCATACAATGAAAAAATACTACAACAACATATTGTCTCCATAATCCACACTCATATCCCCACATAATATCCCTACAGGTCATTCATAATTTACTTCTTCACTTCCTGGGAAAAATAAAACATAGAAAAGGGGTGATCTCAAATGCCCAGTAAGGATAACAGTATAGCGGAAACTTTCATAAATAATAATAAACATTTAAGGCAATGTATAACTAAAACAAAATCCTTTCAAACTTGAACTTTCAACATAGTATGGCATAAATAAAATGAAATAATGCCATTTAATTATTCACATGGATATTCTACTAATCGAATAATCACATGCAAAATCAATAACCACTTTCATAATGATGGAATGCATAATGATGAACTTTAATTTCTTTTTCAATGCCTCGTCCCAAGACCTTGGGGCTAACTGTAACTGGAGCCCAACCCGGAGTGCCTCTAATAACCGGACACCAACCCGAAATGCCTCTAATAACCGGACACCAACCCGTAGTTCCTCTAATAACCGGAGACCAAACTGGAGTTCCTCTAATAACCGAAGACCAAACCGGAGGGCTTACTTTTACCAGTCCCCAACTCGGAACATACTTGTCTAACACATTCATCTGAATGAAAGGTTGAAATATAACATAAACATTCGGATTACAAATAACTTATGAAATGTCAATACTCTAAAAAACCATGAGTGACATAAGAATAACTTATCCACAGTCAAAAATATCATAGAACCTTCAATAAAATATGGATGTTTTGTATCATAATAAATCAACTTCAAATAAGCTTAAAATCAATCAAAGGATGTTGACATAGATGAAATAAAGACTATTTTAGAAAAATATCTCTTTCTATTTTGAAATCATTTAAGAGTCTTATATTTATGAAATAAAACATTTTTTTTTTGAAAATGTTCTTATTATCTTGTAAGGGAAGCTTCGACGATTTTATAACTGCGGAAAATAGCCGCACCCGCCGTATAAGTTAAGAAAACATTCTTACCTTAATATTGTCGAAAAGGTTAAAAAGCACCTTGTTTGGAAAACGACGGAGAGATTCCTTTATAAACCTCTTATAAAAAGTCAAACAAGGGTATAAATTACTTTAACCCATATTCTAGTAAATAGTAAAAATGTTTTGAAAATCATTTTTATGAAACATGGATGTGGATGATAAAGATATCCCAGTAGATTATTACGTATAAACAACCACGGATAATGAAGAGATTCCGAAATAACCCTTACCAATTTGGTAACTTATGAAAAATAAAACCCATGAAAGAGGTATCGTACAATGAATATTTAAATACACATAAATTAGAGTGTACTACACAAAGAATACAATTATGGGCAGTACATACACCACACAAAATGTAATGGTGGAAATATGGCATGAATCTCACGGGAATAAGGAGTGAGATGAAAACCCCTTACCTTGTACATTTCCTTGGTTGGGGTAGGTTAACCTCCTGTATAATGTTTAAATAATTGTTATTAAATTATTCAAGAATCATATATATTAATATGATATCATATATGATCTTTTAACATTAATTTGTTAATAATATCTTTTAATTATCGTCGTTTCGGGTGTTAACTTACTCATTTTCTTTTATATGTTTTGTTACATAAGCCATGTTTGTTATCGATAGGTTGTATCTTATACATATCCAGAATGATATCAAGTCCTTAAAAATCATTTTTAAATCATCAAATGATAATTATACTTTAATGGATACGATGGAAAATGAATCGCATCGCGTTCGTGGAGACGGTAGTCCGTACATACGCACGAGCGACAATCTCATTCTTTTGATATTAAAATAATATATAAATGGTTGTTATATCATATATACGGAATCATTAACATGTTATATTTATTATTTACATGAGTTACATATCATTATTATACTCATCCAAATAATAATATATTGAATAACAATTACACCACGACGTGGAGACGGTAAGCCGTACGTATGCACGTATGGTGACATGTTATTCAAAGGGTGGATAGAATACTGAATATGGTTGTACCATATTTATAATAACATCAAATTATATATATGATACTGGATTTATTATTTTATAATGGTAATAACAAAGGAAGAAGAAGTGGAAGAAGAAAGGAACTTGGAAAAGGGTGGTGAAATCATTACCTCTTCTTCGGGTTCTTCCTTTTGATTTGATCAAAAGGGCTCCATAGGTTGGCTTTTGGACCAAACTAAGGCCTCTAGGTTGTAGTGAGGGAAGTTGGGAGAGTATTTGGGCAGATTTTGGACGAACCAAAAGGCTTTGAATGTGTGAAGAAATGAGAAGTAGGAGTGCCCTTTTATAAGAGGGGTGAGGGGCACCTTTGGAAAAGCTAGAAATATTAGTTTATATTAAATTCATATTCGGTTTATAATGTCTCCAAAGTTGATTATTAAAATGTTAAGGTGGGGATAGGTCGAAAACAACTCAGCCAATAGAATTTAGACAGGTTTGGGTACTTATATTAACCTTATCATTAAGTATTAACTCTAAGTTAATTAGTTTCACTTTTACAATGTCTCTTTGTAATTTTATATAATATGGTTAATAAACTTACTATATACATCCAAGAGACTCCCAAGTGGTACATTAATGATTAACCTATCATGATATAAGGCTCTTGGCCGAACCTTAGATTTTTAGAAACTTAATATCAATTAACAATATAATATTTGTTTTAAGAAATCTTTTATGTCAATTTTGACACTATTCAATAGTTCATTTTTTTGAAACTCATAACAGATTGATTACTTCGAACAAAGTCAATCAAATCAATCCTAATATATAATATTATCCTATAAATTAGTTTAATTCATTAAAAGTTTCATATTATATTTATTTTCTTATTTATAATATCAATTATTTTAATTTTTCACTATTATGATAATTACTACATCATCATTGTGTCATAAATAAATTAAATTATTTAATCTCTAAAAATTGAAGATAAAATATCATCATGTAGGAAATATTTTTATATTTCTAATTAATATTTATAGTCGAAAATCCAACATATATAACCCTATATAAAAATTGTTTTTCTAAAGGATATATGCTTGTGTCATTTTTGTATTCATTTTAACTTAATTAAAATAAAGTGTCCCTATCACCTACAAGTGGCTCCATGGGGTCCCCAAATCGACCCAAAGATGCCTATGGTCGAAAATTTATCAACCAATAAGGTTAGGACACGTTTTAGGGTAATTTAGTATTATTATAATATTTTTTTTAACCCTTATTTACCGGATTTACCCTTAACCATGGTAAATAAAATATTTACCGCAGTAATTATTCAAAATGTCTAAAAATAAAAGTTACCTATTTACACAATTTGAACATCCTGAATTACAAATATGGAATCCATTTTTCTAAATTCAAAACACAGAAGTGGCAGAAATTAATTTTAAATTAATTCCCGCTGTTAAAATAAAAAGCGTGTTTTTAAGAGATAATAACTATCAAAAGATTGACACTTGTTTATGTTCGGTTTAATTGTAAAATTATGTCCAATGACCAACATTATATTAAATTGTAAAAATATATTCTAAATATACTTTAAAACCACTCAAATTCAAAATTTATCACTATTAATTATTTTGATTAAAAAAGTTGTTTTTAATTAAAATTTAGTAATTTTCACTATTCATCAAAATATTAAAGTTATCCGAAAAGTACCAAAATTTCACCTTAGGCTAAATTCGATATTCCAAATCCAAAAATGAAGTCCATTTTGAAATATAAAATATATATAATTTCAAAAATTAGGTATTACTATTCATAACGGCTAGCTTGATCGGTTGTTGTGTGTGTTAAAACTTGAAGTTGCGTACAACACACGCTACTGTTTTATTCAAAGGAAAGCATACCGTGGAAGCTTGGGATGTTTCATTTTAATTTTTTTGATGTCCCCATTTAGTCAAAAAGTTTAAAATATTGTATTTAAAAAGGCTTCACTATTAAAAGTTGATAAAAGTGCAATACTAAAAATGAATCTGTTCTTGCATTATGACTAAGAAACTCATAATATGGATTCTAAAATTATAAGGATTATATAAAGTTTAAAATTTATTTAATACTATTCATGACCTCTTTTAATGGATTTTTTTGGTAATTCATGGTGTGATTGAACTCGGTGTTGCGTGTAGTGCAAGTTATTGAATTATTTTGAAGAAATAACACACTATGAAATCTTGGGGTGTTACATAATTACTTCACTAAAACTACGTACTTATTTATAAATATATTTTAATTATAAAAAAACATTATACAAAAATTTTAAATTGTGATTATTCCAATTTATACATATAAATTGAACATCAATGTTATGAGGATATATAATGATTATTATTCTACATTTTGTTTTGGTAAAACTTGGTGTTATGTGTAACAGAAGATATCAATGAAATTATATTTAATTAAAAATATTATAAAATACTGTGGTGTTTAATTTAACCAACAATAAAATGAATTTCACCCTCAAATTCATCAATATGACAATAAAATATGAAAATATTTATGCCGCATCATATTTTTAGGTTCCCCTGAACCTTTTCCAAATTGGTAGTTTCACCACAAAACATTTACAAGGTGAGTGGTATTATTTTATAGAATTTTCTCTATATAATCTGAAATATCCACCATTAGTTCCTCCTAAGAATGATAAGTCTTTAACAGTGTGTCCTTGAATTTCACTACTTTAAACAGATCAAGTATGTACTTACTAAGGAGAGATACATGGAACACATTGTGAGCCAAAGAGTAGTTTCGTGGAAGCACCAAATGATACGTTATGGCCAGAATACTATCAAGTATTTCAAAGGGGATAATATATCATGAACTCAATATTCCACTCATTCCTAATATTATTATATTTATCCATGGATGAATTTTTAGAATCACCATATCACAAACTGATCATTCCAGATTGAGACTGTGATTTTCAGTATTAAATTTCTGCTAACTTTGTGGTATGATTATGTGTCACAGAATAGATCTGACCTTCTCTATTATTTTTTCATCTATCTCAAGTACCAAAAAAATTATTTATCTAACATCACCCCAGAACATTTATGTTATAAACTTATTTGAATAGGTTTATTCATAAGGATTTATATGAATTCTTGAGCGAAATCTAATTTTATAAGAAGACGTATCTAGTAGAATGTGCTGATCTCCAGCACTTTCGAAATCCAAAGAACAAGATTTAAATATATCCTCGGTTGTTTTTATTTTTCACTCATATGGACCATATTTTTGAAGATAATATATAGTGTTGAATCTCAATTACATATTCTCATCATGCTATATAATTCACCATAACATCTAGGTAAAACTTTAATCTCAATAAAAAATAGTAAAATCATTATATCAATGAAAAATTACTTATAATTTAATGTATTTACATATAATATGATCCAGAGTGAAATATTATCTAATAGTGATGAAGTGTGATGACTTTTAATAGCCATAGACTACCACACAAGAAATATTAATCACTTTATATAGTTGGTAGAGACCTACACCAAAATCTATTCTGATATTTTCCCATTCCCAATATGGTATAGGTAATGGTTTTATCATCCCATTATATGTTTTTATATAATACATAACTTACCATCATACTAATAAATGAGATAAAAAATCTACTATAACTTTCTCCATTACATACCACTAGAAATACTCTTTCAAAACCTTATAGATCATTTTTACTTATAGTTTGAATGGAGAATGATGAACTATAATCATCATTTAACATTTCCATATTCAATTAATTAGTATTTGGTAGAAATAAACAATTAAAAATCCATATCATTCAATGACAATTAATTTTTAAGTCGAGAAAATTTCTCACCTTCTTCTTCATATCTAAATCATCCTTCTTCTCCTCTGTAATATTAACATGTATAAATAACTGAACACACATTTTAGAACTATAATATTTATCCCCTTCTATGAGGATAATCATATCCATCCATTCAATGTCCACAAATATGGATCTTCTTTGATCATCAAAATGGATAAGCTATCTTGACCCTTTTCACATAAATCACCAGTCATCTTGTTCTCTTTATCATGGTGGTAATGTATTGAGTAATTGCAGTCATTAATCAGCTCTAACCACCTTCTTTAGAACATTTTAAAATCCTTATATGTGAAAATAAATTTTAATTATGAACAATATTTATTTTCCACACATTTCTATGAAATATAATCCCTCCATATCATTATTGAATAAACTACACTAGTTAACATAAAATGAGGAGCTGGGAAACTTTTCAGTGAAACATTAATTTCCTTGAGGAAAAAAATCTAACAATGTCATTATATTTGAAAACACATCCAAAGCACTTCATAGAGGCATCACTATAGATTAAAAACCCTCCTCTACTATAGTATAATGTATAAATAATCACTTTAACTAATATTCTCATCAGGTCCTTTAAATTTCCCTTACATTAATCTATCTAATTGAACTTGTCACCCTTACGCATAATATTAGTGAGTGGATAAGATTGTTAGGAGAAATTATCAACAAGTCCTCAATAATATCCATCCAAAACGAAAAAAACCCTATATATATGTTTCTAGGGTTAGTCTAGGGGAATATTCAATAGCATCCATCTTTTATGGATTAACCGACATAACCTTTATTTAGATTTTATGAACCAAAAAATGAAACCTTTTGTGTCAAAAATTCACTCTTTGTAAATATTTTATATATTTTCTCCCTCCATTTAGTCATCATCACAATTCTCAAGTGATCTTAATTTTCATTATTTATCTTTAAATATATTGGAATATCATCAATAAATACTGCAACAAAATGATTAAGATAATCTTTATCTAATCTGTTAATTAAATCTGTAATGATACAAGGTACATTAGTAACAAAATGGCATCACTATATATTCATAGTGTCCATACAATGTACAGAATTCTATCTTGGATGTATCCAACTTTATGACCCTCAATTGTTGATATCTAGAATAAATGTAACTTATAACACAACGAAATTTTATGAACTATTATTTTAAAACAAATTAAATCTCTTTTATAGTTTATGTTACACGTAATACCGTGTTTTAATGAAATATGACATTCTATATAAATAATATTATTTAATATGATTATTTTCACTTAACCCTTTATTGATGTGTATTAATAAGATTAAATATATTATAAAAAGACATGGGCTAAAATTTTCTAGAAAATTAGTTCTTTGGTGACCCATTTTATTTGAAATTAAAATAATTAAACAATTTAAAGATAGTTATTTTCTTTTTATGAAAAAATTGTTTTTTCTATCAAAAAACATATAATTATTTAAATTAAAAATATTATTTTTTGTGAATTATTTTATATAAATATATATATTATATTTTTTGAAAAAAATTTAGTATTTATCTTATATTTTTTCTATACATGATATATTAATGAATAAAATTTTAGATATATATATATTTTTTCTAAACCCTAGTTTGTCCAATTTTAAAAACTTATTTTAAATTTAAATTTAAAAACATTTAGAAAAATTATTTTGAAAAAATAAACATAATTTTTTAAATAAAAATGTCAAATTTATATTGGGGTTATTTGTTTATAATTTTATAAATATATAATTTATTCAGTTAATGGTGAAAAATATTGATTTTTTTGAAAAACTTCATTTCAATTGAAATCATTTACCAAATAAATTTTAATTTTATATGGTTTTAAAATATATAATAGTTTAACGATATATTTAGAAATTCAATTTACTCTATTTTAATCTATTTCATAAGGAATTTTAATATAAAACCCATTTCAACTTTTGAAAAATTTATCTTCGAAAATCGCTTTTTATGTCAAGTCTATTTGTTAAAATATAAAAAATAATCCACATATTTTTTGAAACAAATTTGAGAAAATATATATATTTTGAAGAATCATAATATATAATAGAAATTTTTTTAAAATTATTTATTTATTTTAAATAATGAGTAAAATTTGTAAATACTAATTACTACTTTTAAGGTTAATACGACTCTACTGGGGGTTAAACTAACATCATAAATGTCAAAATAACCTTACATCCTGTCCAAACCCATTGAGTGGATATATTTAAGACTTAATTTTTATAATGTTTATTAATGTCCCATTTTCATTTTCTTAAAATGTGAGAAACTAAGGCACACTATTATTTTGCATAAATCCACGTGTCGTCTCCCCCACTTATAAATGGCCACCCCATCTACACTCTTCATCCCTCATCCAAACCTAGTTGGTTCCGGCAATAAATTAAAAAAATATCTCCTTGAATTATATTAATATTTCATTCAGTCATTATTTTTATTATGAATCCCACTGGTGATGGTTTCTGGTATATCTCTAAATAGGCTCTCAGAAGAAGAGGTAAATTTCATAAACTTGTGTTTCTATATTATTTCTTCATCCCCCACCTCAAAAACATACTAAATTATAATCATAGAATAAAAATGTTATCTTCCATATTATGATGTGTAATTTTGATAATTTTATATACCAATATCCTCCTCCACTTCCATCAAATGGAAAACAAAATTGTCGATCATGTGTACGACAGACCACGAACTCCCTACATAGATGTTAATCGTTTTACTTCGCTACCTCTCATGGATGGATATAGTGATATATTTAATGTCCATATATGATATTTATGATATTAATGTAACTATTTAATTATAATTCCCCACATACCTCATTAGTTATAAGTCCTTTGGAAAACAATAAGGTCGCTCATGTGTACGGAAGACTACAACCTTGAGAACAGAATTGGTGAATTTTTAATTTTGGTTTTTCATTAATGGTAATAATTATATATTAAATGAATATATATATATATATATAATATTTTTAACTTAACTATATAGTTTAAATTATTATATCTCTTATAACTTCTTACATTATTTTCAGTGGGGGATACAATAACGTCATTCGTGTGTACGGCGGACTGCCACCTCACGAAGTTATGTGATACATTTTTCACTAACGCTTTGTGTGGAATGAAATATGGATGAATTTAATAAATATATCATACATATATATGAAATTTAAATTATTTTTATAATTTAAATATATTATGTACTATTCTTTCATTTCATTCACCATGAAAATGGAAACATCATTCATGTGTACATATAGCCTACCCTCTCCATGAATGTTGTATTCCATTTTCAATATCTATCATTTGTGAATAAATAGAAATAAATATATAATGAATATATATTTTATTCATATAGTGGTTATAATTATTTATTTTTTTCAACATCGATCAATTTAAGTGGGCTGAAAATATGAAATCAAAATGTACCCAAAAAGTAAATTAGTTATTGCCCCAAACAAAATTTTACAAGTGATTTTTAATAAGATGGTAATGAATAGTCATAAGTAAATATTATATGGTATGTAACATATGATTATGGATCCTTAATATATGTATAATAATATTTAATTTTTTATACATGATATTTTTACATGTACGAAGCTAGTCCAGACTTAAGGAGTGGGATTTCTGGCACACTTTTCTTTTCAGTAAGACACAAGACATATTCACCACATGTTTATTTTATGTGGTGTATATACTAATCAATAATGACTTTTTTAAAGATTATATAGAAAATTATTGATATTTAAATATCCATTTTAGCATCTCTAAATCGTTGTTCTTTTGATTCAATTTACCAATGGTGTAAGGTTTTTATGATATAATCCTATTGTTTATCGATATCATTTATGTTTATTCTTAGGATTATGAAATCATATGGTCAATATAGAACTAAACACTTGACACTTATTATACTATTATTATTTCAGGATAATACATGTTTTCCCTATATTTTAGTCACTTTATGACCTCATGTTTTGAAAATAATAATTCTAAATAGAGGCAACTTTATTTAACTCTTCGATCAGAAGAGATTTTCCTTCCAGGTTAATATTTTTGCATAATGTTTTAAAGAATGTATTGACTATTCTTTGAATAGTTTTAAAATATATTTTTAAACATGATTTAATTTTTTATAATGTTTTAAATTAATTTTCATCTCATTTTAAAAAAGAATGACCCTTTTTATTTTATTGAAAATGTGAAAGGAATAAATGTTTTTAACATGTACAAAATTATAATAATTCCTCGATATTCATCACCCCGAAATATTTTAAATCATCCCATATAACTGTAAAAGGTTAGTTTCAATGAAATATATCTTGAAAATATTTTATGTTTTATATATTGTTTTTATATATGAAATGTTATTTTTTTTAATTAATTTTTTAATGATTTTTAAATAATCTTTTATAATTTCACAAGGTTATTTTCATTGAAAAATATTTTGATAATGTTTTATGCTTGAAACAGATTTTTTAAATTAAGAGTGGATATTTTCATCAATATATATTTTAAATAATTTTTTATGAATCTGTTATGATTTCACAATGATATTTTGAATGAAATGATCTAATTAAACTATCTTTATCCTTTCTCTATATGTTTTATTTTAATTATTAAATTATATTTATGAAAAAAATTAATTTTTTATTGTTTATGATTTGAGGAATTATTTATGTAACCGATTTCATTTCATTGGTTCTGATATGATGGGTTTTTTATAAAGGCCACAAATTTTTAAGGGTTTTTATATGATGACAATTTTATAAATCCCAATTATTTTCATATGTTCTAATATGATGAAGGTTTTAATAACTTTTGGTACATATATGTATAATTTTAAATATATATTTAGTGGGAACTATAACTACATCCAATTAATTGGGAAAAGAATGATATTTCAAGAGATAAAAAGAACTGCAATGTAGTTTGATCCCTTTTTAATAAGGGAATTGTTTCACCACTTCAGTATTGGGAGTGATCCTGGACTACTGTTATAGTATTTGGAGTGAACTCAATCCACTATAATAGCCCTATAAATATTCCTTGAATACTATTGAATGATTTTTTATGCTTATGTGTATGCCTCAAAACCATGTATTATGTTAATGTTATGATCTTGAGGGTCATATTTATGAATTTTCTTATGATTTGTGTCTTTTGAACTAAAACTATTTATTCCATGAACAATGATGTTGATCAGTGATATGCATGTTATTGTTGTCATATTTTATGGTAATGTTATAATACACTTATTTTAATGTTATATTTATGTATTTCCCTTGATTTCCCTTTTTAATCATTTGATATTACCCTTTATTATGTTTCTTTCCCCCCAATTATGGTGATATGTATTATATGTTATATATCAAAGAGTGGTTCTAGTTATGTTAAACTTGGTGGGAGATAATGTTGAACACTTAAGAACATGTTTTTTATGATTCCATCTTTTAAAAGACACAAAACCTTTACGTTCCTCGAGTGTGTGTTTGTGTAATGTAATGAATATCAATCTAAACTGTTGTAATCTCTATGTATGAAAATATTGTGTTTCTATAGTTGGACTCAAAATATAGTCTTAGTTATATATTGGAATCTTGGATGATATACACTTGTTGATATCCCAAGGGATATGACTAAGGATAAGTCTATGGATAATTCTAATTATAGGAAAATATTATAGAATATTGGTGAAGGAGATAGAGAGTATAGATTCTAAGAAATTACATATATTTATAGATAATAAATGTTGATGTTGTAAGAGAAAATATATTATTTATGCTAATAAATATCGAAAAATGTGCATTGAGAATGACTCGAGCATTAAATGGTATATAAAAATGGGCCTTATTGTGTGCCTAGTTTGATACTCCTGAGGGATATACTTTTGATACTCAAAAATTCATGCAAATAATCTTAAAGGATTTTAATAATGACCAAAGATGGCCTAGGATAATCCCTTGGTTTCATAGATTAATAAAATGGCTTCAAAATTTATAAACCCTATATGTATTTTATAAAGATTATATAGTTTCCACTATGAATATTTTTTGTCACACTATGTGTTTTTCTTTCAATAAATGGTGGGAAATATAATGAACTATGTCAATATTGAATGTGATAGAAAAATAATTGATTATAAACCACATTGGATGATAAATGAAATAGATGATAATGTGATTATTCCTAATCTGTTATCAAAATATTTGATTGACATCTTTCACCATATCCAGCTCTTGGACTCACAAAATAAGAGTATGATAGAGTTTTTGGGAGTTTGTTTTATGGAGACCATAGAGGAAACAGGATTCATTTTTCAATAATATTAGAATGTGGGAATAATCACACCATGTAATTCTTAATAGGATTGAGAAGGTTTATTATTTTTTATGAAGAAGTTTTAAGTGTATGTGATTGATGTTGAAAAATGAAATGTTCAATTAGTGAAATGGATGATAATAATGTTTTTCCAAATGTATCAATAATGGTTAAATTTTATAAATGTAGAAATAATGGGTACTATAAAAATTTATTTCATATAGTAAAATATCAATTAATGGATCATCAATGTTGTACAAGTAAAGGTTTTGTTGTTGATGATGGTCAGACTAAAAATGTATTATTAAAAGAAAGATATATTAAGGAAAAAGAATGTGAAACCTAGTAAATTTATTAAGAATGAAGTATTGTTGTTTAGTTGTTCATGTATTTGAATTAATGAATTCAGGTCTATATAAGAAATTTTATATTTAGTTTTGTCATTATGTATTTTTATGAATATGTTCATTATTACTAATTACCTAAAAATGTGATGTAATGGAAAGGTAGTATTTTATGTATAACACAAGATTAAGGGAAATATAACCTTTAATGTGTTCCTACTGTTGAGATAATGATTTAGGGAAAATGAAATGAATGATATTAATAAATTAAATTGGATAGTATTGATGGCCTTGGAGCTGATTAATGTTTTTTAGAAAAAGTTATATATGTTATCATTAATACAGTTGACTGAATTTCTATTTATGGGGGAATATATTCAATAATATGTGGATTTATTTGAATAATTTGTAAGAACTTATGTTTTTATTTATGTTTTATGGTAATTATATAAATATCCATTCTCAAATATAATACTTGATCAAATTATTCTTATATTTGGTATTTGATCATTATGATATACTTAATTATATTAGGGAGAATAATTATAAGTTGATTTAATGAAATTTTTTGACCTTATTTTTTAATTTTTAATTACTCAAGGGTCATAAGGTTAAATATTTAAGGAATAGTTTATATTGAAGATTTTATATTGATATATATTTTAATGTATTACTTCACCACATAAATAATTATGTATATTTGGATAACCTTTGCTCACTATTTTGTTATGATTATAACTAGATATATATGGAATGAATTGTCATTTGATTATGGATACTTTGACCCATTAGTGATTCATGAATAACTATTTCATCTTGATATATTAGCATAAGAGATGAAATGGAAATTTATTGAAGGGAAAATAAAGGATTAAATTTTTCTTATGATATAAAGGAAAGATAAGAACTAGGTATATCAGTCACCATAGATTTCTTGATCATATATGGGTGGTATTATATCAACTTAAATTTCCACAAAAACAATCTAAAGTACATTATGTGTTCTATGTAATTATCATAATGAAGAACATACAAGACCCTTTACATGTACTGATCTCAAAGGGTGTATCGCTAGGGCATGTTATTTCATATGTGGAATAACTAATTTAGATTTTGGATCATATAATGACAATTACATGAACTAGTATCACTCAATTGGTTAAAGTTTTGTGTAAAAATAACCAACTTTAGGAATCTATATGGTAACCTTGGGATGTAATGAGGTAGAAGGATCCACACTTTTATTTATGAATGTGATCAATTTATAGGGTGAATTCATTTTATGTAGAGTAGAATGTAACACCATGGTATTTTATAATATTTATGTTTCAAATAAATTTAATTTCATTAATATATTGACATGAAAACTAAAATATTTCATTTCAAGAATATCATTTATGGGAATATGGGAAACCAAAAAAACATGGATTCAAAAGAACCTCAAAATATATACGAGATAACTGAAAAATTAACTAAAAAATTGAGTTGGAAAAGTTTACCATGTATAATTTCCATTTGATGGAGTCAAACTTCCTATCTATAATATCACTGTTGAGGACCTCAAAGTGTTTGGACATCTTTTCCTAGGACTGAACATGTTCCTCCAAGCTTGTTATCCCCTTGTTGAAGGCTCTAATCATAATCTGATTCTATTTATCAATCCAAGAAGTATAATCCTCATTTAGATCAACTCGCATATATCTTTAAAATATTACATAAGCATACACCTTCGACAAATTGATCCAAAATAACTCCTCATGAATATATTCTTCATAATGAAGGAGAGGCTCCTAAAAATATCATATTTTTACTTCTTCATTATCATCTCCCTTCAAAAAAACATCCAATTGATTACATCATTGTATTTAGGATGATTTACCTGGTAGAATAAGTTCCTAAAAATTATAATTGGGAGAAGTTCCTATATCCTCTTGTAATTTAATAACCATGGAATCAGATTATTTGAGTGCTCAGATAAAATTACCACCATTATCTGACATGCCCTTTCTAGTAACTCTCTAATTTTGGGAATCCCCAATAATGAATAATGTTTTCTTAATGAAGTTATATTTTCAATATGATCATTTAACTATGGGAATGGGTAAATTTGATTAATACATTAATGGTTGTGATCTCCACACTTTATTAATGAAACCCTCATGAATCTAATATGGACTAATTTCATTTATTTTTTGGGAACCGAGTATAATCATCTACTATTTCCAATTCCATTCTCATAGTAAAATGAGTTTTATTATTAGAATCCTTCTTTTCTTCCATCTCATCCAAATTTCCTTCTAAAGGTTTATTCCATTAAAAGAATTGAACCTAACCATATTCAACTATTTTTGGGATATTATCTTCAAAACCCAACACTGAAAATTAGTTCTAAATTCCTATTACACTGGAATTATTTTTTGGAATCTTTCTGAACATGCCCATGTCAGGTTTTCTATCGTAATACTTGGAAAACACCTGTAATTACCATGAATTTCCATTGACGATTCTCAAGACACTAGAAGGAGAGAATAATGTATACTATTTAGGTCTATCTTATTATATTTTTTCAACCAAAATAATAAACAAAATGTGAATTTGAATCACTACATCTACATAATAATCCCAAAAAGATCAATTTGATTATTAATCTTAGAGGATCGACCTCTATAATCACCACATCCTTGCCATCAACAACCAATTTTAGTAATGGACCATCCTATTTACTTATATTCAAATCCAATTGGGGAGTTCCACTATGATGATATCTCATATATGAATTTACATGGAGGTGACAATGGGAGAAATAGTTGGTCCATGACTCCTAAATTATCATTGGTTTGTATCTATATTCACCCTTTATTTTGAACCAGATAAATCCAATGGGGGTTTAGATATGTCAACCTCAACACATATTCTGGGTTTTAAGGGGTGGAAAACCACTAGGATCATAAGATTTGAAACCAAGTATCATCCTACAAGATTACATAAAACATAGAAAATTGATGTATTTTGGAAAGAGAGTGGAAAACTAAGAAGATAAACCCAAATCACGATTGTCAAAGGGTTGTGATTCAAATGCATATCATAGGTACTATAGAGAATAAAGAATAAACAAATTTACAAAGAGAATGTTTTAGACCCTGAATGATCTTGATCTTCATAAGAAAAAAAATGATTGATTAGTTTCAGAGAATCGAGAAATAGAAACACCAAATGATGATTAAGACCCAGATTTGTATTGTTGAATACATTGACCACATCAAATAAAGGTCTCTACAATCTGAAATGAGCTACAAATGTGAGATTTTAAAGGGAAGAAGCTTCTAAGAACCCTGAGATAGAGATCAGAAGCTAAGGGGATCCAATGAAAATACAAGGAACCATTGAGGCCAACATAATACTGGGAAATTTGGGGGGGAAACTATGTTGCTGACTGGGAAAAAAGTAGTGGTCGGACAAAACCTGATAGGATTAAGCAACACATTTGTCCCCACCCCTCTAGAAGGGGAGGGTCCTAATGTGTTGCCAACTCCTCCAGAACCCTGGAAAACCAAAACATCCTTGGGTTGTAAGCATTGAAACTCAGAGTTATTTCATCTATAGATTGTGTTACATATATCAACTGTGTTTAATGAAATGAATCATAATGGTAAAATATTATTATTTTATATGACTATTTTCTCTTAGCCATAGGAATGTAAAAAATGAATCGGATTAATAAAAAATGAAAATATTTGGTCTATAGTTTTATATAAAATGTATTATTTAGTTACTAATTTGATCATAAATGAAAATAAAATAATTTATTCGAACATTAAAGAAATATTATTTGGAAAAAAAGTATTTTTTCTTCCCACAAATGTATTTTAACTTAGTAAATAAAATAAACAAATTTTGGTTCATTATTTTAATAAAATAAGTACATTATATATTCAATAAATTTTTATAATTAATCGAATTTTTTTCTAGTTATGAGATAAGAATAAATCATGTTTTTTGTTAACACTATACTTTTTAACCCAATTTTATCATATTTTGAACATTTATTTTAAAATTATTTTTTATCAATTTTATAAAATTTAATTAAAAAAATAAAAAAATTAAATCAAAATTCCAAAATTATATTGAAGTTTATTTTTTATAATTTAATTAAAATTTAAATTTTATGTAAATAGTTAAAAAAATTGGGTTATAAATATAATCTACCTTTTCACTCAATGAATATAAAAGATATATTTTATTTTCATATTAATATAAAAGTAAATTTTTGATATTATATATTAAATGTACCAATTTGGTTATTTGAAATAAATTTCAATTAAATTTTGATATAAATACTTTTAAATATTTTAAAAAGTTTCTCATTGGAAAACAACTTTTTCATCACATCTTACTATTTCATTTTAAATTTAATTCTACCACTTCTATAAAATGAAATTATAAAAATGGATTATATGTTTGGAATCATAATAATATATCATATATATCAATTTAAATTTATTTTTATGAAAAATAATATTAAAAACCCTAAAAATTAATTATCACGGTTAGGGATAAAGCAATTTTACCATGGGGTTAAACTAAATAGGTATCAGTTAAAATGATCTATAATCAATTTCAAAACACATTTTAGGAATATTTTTTGATGTTATCTCTAATATAGTTTAAATAATGACCATTTAGGTAACTTATGTTATGTGAAATACATGAGAATGCCTTGTTTCTAAAAAATCCCATGTCTGTCCTCTCCCTCACTTATAAATGTACACCATATCTCCTATCCTCTTAAATATTTCAAAACCATTTGGTTTGTCAAATAACTACCATGATATCTCCATTATATACCTTAAAACGTTTTATAGAAATTTTTTTATTAAGCACTCCAATGTAGGCTTTAGGTATTAAACAAAAGTGGCTCTCTAAATAAGAGGTAAAATTCATAAAATTTCATTTTTCATATATTTATTCTTCTTCATCCCAAGAATATTATTAAAGTATTATGATATAAAAAGAGGTAATGACATATAGTTATATGTGGTCATTTTAATGAAATAACATATATCTGTACTCACTTCTATCAAATGGGAAATGGAAAAGACCGTTGTCTATATATTGTATTATCTCCTTGCAGATCAATGTTATTCGTTTTCCATAACCACGTATCACGGATTGAAATAATGATTAACCAAGGTAAAAAGAGTAATAAACTTATGTGAGTATAAAGGATATCAAAAGATTGTCCCATGAATCCCTAGCACTAGCTAGATCATCTAATGTCTAGAGCCATCCTAAACAGTAAGCAATCCAGTGTTTGAAGTTTCATACATCCCTTATCAACACCTACATTCATGAAATTTGGATGCATAATAATGGATCGCAAATAGGGTGTGAGATAAATCGCAGTGGGCCACCACCAACTATGTTTATAACATTCGGCCCGTGCAATGGAAATGAAATGATGTGCAATCATGAATATATATATTTTAAAGAAGTATAATGTAACTACGTTTCCATGTACCTGCTTTAGTATTTATCAATCATCTTAACAAGAAGCTAGTTCATTAATTGATTGTTACCAGTTTATAAATTAGTCACTTGTTAACAATGGTGATGGTTCTACGATATAACAAGGAAGCCTGTAATGATATTTAATAATGATTCTCTAAGGTAATAAACAAGGAAACATATAACTCAAGGGTCAAAAACTCAGTAGTGATTGTAGCATGGCTAAGGGTAAGAGTGTAAAACAAGGATCATAGTCTAAGGCATTCCACAATAAGATTCCAATCGAGTATAAGAAGTTTACCCCATGTAAAAAAGGTCTAAGAAAAAAAGCAGGCCTCATTTTCCTTAACCATGGAACATAATAACCAATTTTGGATCCATGAAGTATATCTTAGGCATCAGGTATTACTATATGAGGGATCCTACGGTTTCATAACAGGAATCCAAAGTTAGAAAAAGGTCGGGCTCAACGTGGGTCTCAACCTAAGAATGTCGTATCCTTGATTTCAGAATAGGGTCCTCGAGTGCTTAAGGCATTCACTCGGGAATCCATGGTGAGCTCAAGTCATGACACTTCCATTTTGATAATGATGTCATATATAATCCATAATGTTCAATCCATTAACATTCATTGGTGTGATAAGGCTATTTTAGCATGTAATTATTTCATCAAGCCATAACATTCAATAAATGTATTTCCCTCAAGCCTTTCCTTCCATTAATGTGACAGTTCCAAGTAACATGCAACAATTAATTTAATATATTTTAGGAATTTTCATAAATCAAGTATCACTCAGATACCTATAATTAACATGGTATGTGGTGATGCGGACTTCTAACCTATTATTCAATTGAATTTAAAAGTTCAATTCATATGCTTAGTATAATTTCTGATTTCTATTTTACAATTAAATATCCTATTAAATCACTTACATTAGGTGGGTAATGTGGGGAGCATAAATGTTACTCTCCATTATGAAATTGAAAATTTAAATCAAGCCATTTAATATATAAAATCAAAACCTTAGAAAGGTCGAACCAAGGAACACCAAAAAGTGTTTCAAACGTGGAAAAACACTAAAATGAAAAATCTGGAGACACATCCTACAAGGGATGGATGGAGTTGGTGGCGTACCCACTAATAACAAATCATAAATTTGTAAAAATCATAACCATACTCTTTAAAAAATTATATGAATGGAATATAAATTCAATAACCACCCCCTGATTAAAATTTGTGGGCCCAACATGATAATTCCATAATCTACAAACACGAGGGACAAGTTATAGACCACACACCATAGGATTGCACGACTCCCCTCCTCCAATATTAGCCTATAATATATGTTGGAATTGTATATATCTACGAAAAAATGTAAAAATTATCACACCTCGATTACTTGGAAAAATATTTAGAGAGACAAATAATAGCTCAAAAGGACTCGAGCACCTATCATTGTGAATCTAACATGGTGAACGGAAGCTCGAACAGTTCCTAGATGAAGGAGATATCTTGATCTGTAGAATAGGACATAAAAAGCTCAAATATGAGAGAAAATAGATGTTCTATCTACTGAATTTTAGATTCATGAAGATGGAGGGCTTAATTAGATCATTAAGGGTGGAAATTTATAGTTACCAAAAATTTAGTCAATGCATGGTTTGTCCACATGGTTATACAAATATTGCGTAAACAATTCATGAGTACCTAGAAAAAGGGGAATACCAAATGATTAGGATGTGCAGTTTTGGAAAATATGGGCCAATCATTTGTGATTACTATGTTCGAAAAATAATTCCACCAATAGTGTTTAGAGTAGTCATGTATCCCCACCCACACACCATTTACTCAAACCGTGCCACATGGCCATTTTTTTCAAAAAGAGGGGTTTCAGGCCCCGAACATTCCCCGGATACCCCTAATACCTTTGCTGACTCATTATTCATTCATAACAGGCCCAAAATAAAGAATTAGAATGTAATATAAAGTATTCATAATTGACTGAAAAACATGGTTCTTACTGTCTTCCCCCCATAAAAGAACTCATAAGTGAGTTAACCTACCAATGGTTTTGAAGCACTATCTGATAACAACTCCAGCCACTAAACCCGTATGTCAGCCTCCTACTCCTAAGAATCATCCTCCACATGGTATTCATTCCATATCACCGATACATGAGGGGAAGAGTGGCCTCATAGAGCCTTTTTGTTCGATTCAAAGAAGAAGACTATATACTCCTCAAAGTTAGCAATTCATCTAACTCAAATTATTCAAGATCAAATTTATGAGATGCGTTAACATGATATTTGTGATGCTATAAAACATGGAAGATTTAATTCATGGAGTGGTACCTCTGAGGTAGTAGAAACTAATAGGCTACCAACCCGACTCTCACTATATTTTTAAATAACCCTATATAACGAGTGGAAAACATCATTTTCTTCTATAATTTATTATGATCTGACCTAATAAATACCCAAAGGAAAACATGATCCCTAACCATGAACTCTAAAGGACATTGATGGAGATCAGCATAATATTTATGTCTAGACCGAGTGGTAGTCATAGGATTTCTAATCAAATGAACCTGCTCTGAAGTCTCCAGGATGATACGGGGACCTAGTAGGGTTACCCCACCTACCTCTAGCTAACATAGGGGTGAATAAAATGATATACCTTATAAGTCTCAAAATGATCAATCTGAATTGTCTCTTGAATGATATTATTATATAAAAAATCAAAAAGGGCTTATTCTCCTCATAATAATCACAAAAATCAAGGACAGATGATCATAGAATATCCTCTAGAACATGTTTCACCCATTTGGACTACCCATCAGTCTAAGGGTGAAAATATTTTCTTATAAGAACCTATGATCTCATATATTTCTCCAAACTCTTCATGAAGTGTGATGTGAAAAAAGTGTCCCTATATTAAATGATAGTACATGGGACCACATGTAGTTTTTTGATCTCATGAACGTAAAGTCTTCCTAGTTCATCAACTGATAAATTATCCCATATATGAAGGAATTGGACTACTTTAGTTAGTCATTAAATGAAAACACATACAATATCGCTGCCTCTAGGAGACCTAGGTAACAGGAATACAAAGTTCATGGAAACATATTCTCATTTACATTATGAGAATGGGTGTACCTATAACAGGCTTAAAGGTAGCTTATGCTCCTCCATCACCTGTTGATAGGTGGAACACCAAGTGATAAAACCAGCTAATTGAGTTTTCATCCTAGGCCACCAATACTGGCATCACATATCTCGAAACATATTGGAGATACCTAGATGAACTTCCCTCTCAGAAGTGTGGAACTCATGTATCAGATCCTATCTCATTTCTATAGTAATCCATACATGTCCATGAAAATGTTGGATGTTGTCTCTATCGAGAGACCAATCCAAAGGTGGGTTATCTCCTGATGTACTCTAATGGAGAACCAAGAACTTAGAAAAAGAAAATTGTCTACCCTTTACCTTATTAAGGAGAGAATATGTAACTATCAAGGATGAGAGGTATGTCTTCTCATGAATGTCATGAAACTCCAGATACAAATCAATAAAATATACCTATTATCTTTCATTCATCACTATATTTCTGTGTGACATGTCCCTGATATTTTTGACGCAGCGTATTTTCTACTACATTTCCCTTCAAATATATTTAATGAAGATTAAAAAAAATGGATTTTAGATATTCAACCCATATCCATTGTTTGAGATTCAAGTCGATCTATGTTAGTATATATTTGAAGATCTTGTGGTTCATGTACACAACAATTCACTCCACCCAAAGATTGGATCTATAAAAATGTAAGTTATGGGGCAATGTCTGCTTGCTCAAGGTCGCATAATAGGTAGTTTCTATTATGAGGCCACAAAAACTGATATCTTTATTCAACAATTCTTTCCTCCTACATCAGTACTGCTCCTAGGATTAATCTTAATGCATCATAGAAGACTGTATGACCTCTTCCTAGATCAGGAACAATCAGAATAGGTGTTGAGACCAACCTCACTTTGAGTCATTGAAAGGATTTCTCACATGCTTCTAACCAGTGGAACTTAACTCCCTTATTTTTAAGGATAGTAAGAGGTTAATAAAGGTGTGATATGTCTTTTATAAAACACCTATAATATCTAAACTTCCCCATTAAACTATGTATATGGAACAGTTTCTTGGGCTGCTCTTTGGAAAATATTGAACTAACCTTTTATAGGTCAAAAGATACTTCTGATTATGATATGATATGACCTATAAAATGAATTTTTCTAATCCATAATTTCTTCTTAAAAATATTAATATAAAGGTGATTCTCTATCATTGTACTCAAAACGTTTTTTAGGTGTTTATCATGGTCATTGTGAGTATGAGAATAATCCAATATTTTCCCCCCAAAGACCACAAAAAAAAGAATCCATAGATTGATGGAAAACCCTGTTCATTAGAGCCCTTAAAATGGTGGGAACATTTGTAATATTGAATGGAATAACAAGGTATTCATAAATACCATACCTACTATAGAAGGTTTTCCAAGGAATATTTGATGGCCTTACTCGCACATGGTGATATCTCAAACATAGGTTGATCTTATAGAAGATGCTAGCTTCTAGGAGCTGGTTAAAGGGATAGTCAATTCAATGTAGTGGATACCGGTTCTTGACTATAGGATGGTTAAACGATCTATAATCCATGCATAAACCTAAAGTTCACTCCTCCTTCATGGTGGAAAGCATGGGCGAACCCTAATAAGATGAATTGGTTCATATAAACTCATTGGTATGTTGATACTCGAAACACCACTCTAGTTCCTACATCTCTATGGGCGCCATACTATATATAGGAATGGACACTGGTGCTACTCTAGGAACAAGAACAACTGTAAACACTACCACTCTCTAAGGAGTTACGCTCGAAAAGTCATTGGGAAATGCATCCATGAAATTACCTAATAATTTAGGGAAATCTGCTCGAATTAAATCATAATCTTCCAAGAATATTGTGAAGATATAAGTGGTCACTCCACATATCCCATGATGATTTGGTCTAGATCTACTCACCCAGACATCCCACACAATATTATGTTGAAAACCGTTTCCCTCCTGTGATATAAAAAATACCCTATGGTGATAGCAATCAACCAAGCTTTATACTAAACCAGCCAATCTATCCCAAGAATGACTTCAAAGCATGTCATCTTGATAACCGAGAGGTTGAATAATAAATTTCCACTTCCTACCTCAAGGGGATTGTCCATACATTAGCATATGACCTATGAACACAATACTAATTGTGTATCTAGGGTTATTACAGAATATTAATATTGTATCTCTGGTTTGAGACATTCCATGATAGATACATAGATAATAGATTTCTAGGAACCGATATCAAATAAATATGATACTATAGTATATGCCACTAGAATAGTAGCTTGTAATTTTGATGGTCCCATATCCTTATCCATGAGTATCAGTTGTAGTGCATGAAACTTGCATGATCCAAAACCCTATGAAATAGGTAAACTACCATGATAATAACTACTTAATTGGACCTACTGGTTATAATGGTTTCAGATACAACAAACACAACCTCATACTTACCCTGTCCTGCCAGTTTTATTTCTACTCCCCAGCTAATGCAGTGAAAAAACACTACTCATGATGGTGGATCTGGAACTGATCCAATTCCACTCAAAGCTAGTGGAAAGGTCATTCAGATTCTCTGAAGGTACCCCATATAGCTGCTATCTCGACACTCCATTGGGTCTCTATCACTGTGTGGTGTCAGAATCTAACATCGTCTACACTGATGAAACAACATAGAGTTATCAAAATGGGTCCTATAGTTTTCACTACCCACTAAAGAGACCTCGAGGGAATGTTTCCATCAATCGAGAGAACTGCTGGCCTGATGTTCCACTGATTCTCTCTTCCTAGTTATATTTCCATCTCTCAGGTTTCATTTAGTGACATGGTTATGATTTAATATTTCTTAAAAATTAGGTAAGTTAAAAATATTCACCTATGTATGGATGGCATACACAAGGCCATCCTCTAAATTTTTAGCACATGAAATATTTTCACTGGCTTGAAGAGGTGAATAACACTATAACTCAGTAAAACATGCAGAATACTCAATAACAAACATAGAAACTTACTCACAATTCATGTACACTCTATCTCTATATTCTCTCAGTATCTCTGGAAATAATTAATCGTAGAATCTGGTCAAAAAAATCAGTCCATTTCTTGCCCTGATGGCAACCACCATAGGTAATAACATCTTCCCAACACTTGGCTGAATTCCTAAGCATATGTGAAGAAAGATTAAACCTCCTCTCCAGAGGTGTCTTTATATGATTAAAGAAATGAAGGGTGGACTCCATCCTGGACTCATCTACCTAAGGACTTCCATCCAATAAGAATATCAATGGTTGGGGCTACTGTGACTGTAACACCCCAAGCTTCTATGGTACGTTTCCCTTCGAATAATGCGATAGCGTGTGTTGTACGCAACCTCGAGTTCTAACACACACCACAACTAATTAAACTAGCCGTTGTGAATAGTAATACCTACTTTTTGAAATCATATATATTCTATATTTCAAAATGGACTTCATTTTTGGATTCGGAATATCAAAATTAGCCTAGGGTGAAATTTTGGTACATTTCGGATAACTTTCATATTTTGATGAATAGTGAAAATTACTAAATTTTAATTAAAAACAACTTTTTTAATCAAAACAATTAATAGTGATAAATTGTGAATATGAGTGGTTTTAAAGTATATTTAGAATATATTTTTACCATTTAATATAATCTTGATCATTGGACATAATTTTACAATTAAACCGAACATAAACAAGTGTCAATCTTTTGATAGTTATTACCTCTTAAAAACACGCTTTTTGTTTTGACAGCGGGAATTAATTTTAAATTAATTTCTGCCACTTCTGTGTTTTGAATTTAGGAAAATGGATTCCATATTTGGAATCAGGATGTTCAAATTGTGTAAATAGGTAACTTTTATTTTTAGACATTTTGAATAGTTACTGTGGTAAATATTTTATTTACCATGGTTAAAGGGTAAATCCGGTAAATAAGGGTTAAAAAAATAATATTATAATAATACAAAATTACCCTAAAACGTGTCCTAACCTTATTGGTGGACACATACCCGACCATGGGCATCCTTGGGTCAATTTGGGGACCCCTTGAAGCCACTTGTATGTGGTAGGGACACATTATATTAATAAAGTTAAAATAAAAATAAAAATGGCATAAGCTTACATCTTTTAGAAGAACAATTTTTACATAGGGTTATACATGTTGGATTTTCGATTATAAATATTCATTAGAAAGCTAAAGAGATTTCCTACATAATGATGTTTTATTTATAATTTTTAGACATTAAATAATTTATTTTATTTATGACACAATGATGATGCAGTAATTACTAAAATAGTAAAAAATTAACATAATTGATATTATAAATACCCAAATAAATATAATATGAAACTTTTAATGAATTAAACTAATTTTCTAGGATAATATGATATATTAGGATTGATTTAATGTACTTTGTTCGAAGTAATCAATCTGTTATGAGTTTCACAAAAATCAACTATTGAATAGTGTCAAAATTGACATAAAAGAGTTCTTAAAACAAATATTATATTATTAATTGATATTAAATTCCTAAAATCTAAGGTTCGGCCAAGAGACTTATATTATGATAGGTTAATCATTAATGGACCACTTGGGGGTCTCTTTGATGTATATAGTAAGTTTATTAACCATAATATATAAAATACAAAGAGACATTGTAAAAGTGAAACTAATTAACTTAGAGTTAATACTTAAAGATAAGGTTAATATAGGTACCCAAACCTGTCTAAATTCTATTGGATGAGTTGCTTTCGACCTATCCCTACCTCATCATTTGAATAGTCAACTTTGGAGCCTTTAGAAACCGAATATGAATTTATTATAAATTAATATTTCTAGCTTTTCCAAAGGTGCCCCTCACCCCTCTTATAAAAGGGCACTCCTCCTTCTCATTTCTTCACACCTTCAAAGCCTTTTGGTTCGGCCAAACTCTGCCCAAATACTCTCCCAACATCCCTCAATACAACCTAGAGGCCTTAGTTTGATCAGAAAGCCAACCTAAGGAGCCCTTTTGATCAAATCAAAAGGAAGAACCCGAAGAAGAGGTAATGATTTCACCACCCTTTTCTAAGTTCATTTCTTCTTCCACTTCTTCTTCCTTTGTTCTTACCATTCTGAAATAATAACTCCAGTATCTCACATATACTGTGATGTTATTATAAATATGGTACAATCATATTCAGTATTCTATCCACCCTTTGAATAACATGTCACCATACGTGCGTACGTACGGCTTACCGTCTCCACGTCGTGGTGTAATTGTTATTCAATATAATATTATTTGGATGGGTATAATAATGATGTGTAACTCATGTAAATAATAAATATAACATGTTAATGATTCTGTATATATGATATACCATCCATTTATATATTATTTTAATATCAAAAGAATGATATTGTCGCTCGTGCGTACGTACGGACTACCGTCTCCACGAACGCGATGAGATTCATTCTCCATCGTATCCATTCAAGTATAATTATCATTTGATGATTTAAAAATGATGTTTAAGGACTGTATATCATTCTGGATATGAATAAGATACAACAACCATGGCTTATGTAACAAAACATATAAAAGAAAATGAGTAAGTTAACTCCCGAAACGACGATAATTCTAAGATATTATTAACAAATCAATGTTAAAAGATCATATATGATATCATATTAATATATATGATTCTTGTATAATTTAATAACAACTATTTCACCATTATACAGGAGGTTAACCTACCCCAACCAAGGAAAAGTACAAGGTAAGGGTTATTTCACAATCTCTTCATTATCCGAGGTTGTTTATATGTAATAATCTACTGGGACCTCTTTATCATCCACATCCATGTTTCTTAAAAATGTAATTCAAAACATTTTTACTATTTACAAGAATATGGGTTAAAGTCATTTATACCCTTTTTTGACTTTTTATAAGAGGTTTATAAAGGAATCTTTCCGTCGTTTTCAAAACAAGGTCCTTTTTAACCTTTTCGACAAAATTAAGGTAAGAATGTTTTTTTTAACTTATACGGCGGGTGCGGTTATTTTCCGCCGTTATAAAATACTCAAAGCTTTCCTTACAAGCTTATAAGAATATTTTCAAGAATATGTTTTATTTTATATGGCTCTTAAATGATTTCAAAAACAGAAAGAGATATTTCTCTAAAAAGTGTTTTGATTTCATCTATGTCAACATCCTTTGATGGATTTTACGCTTATTTGAAGTTGATTTATTATGATACAAAACTTCTATATTGTATTGAAGGTTTTGTGATATGTTTGACTGTGGATGTGCTATTTTTATACCATTCATTGTTTATGGTGAAATTATTGACATTTCGTATGAAAATTTTAATACGAATGTTTATGTTATGTTTAAACCTTTTCATATGGGAATGCATTGGACTTAATAAGTGACGGGTGGAGCCCGCTATAGCTCCTCGATGCATCGGTAGGTCTCATGAGACAAACTAGTGTCTTGGCACAAGGCCTTGACAAAATCTTATTTGTAGTCTTGGCACGAGGCCTTGGCTATGTGGTTATGATAGTCTGGCATTATGCATTCCAACATTATGAAAGTGGTTATTGATTTTTGCATGTGATTATTCGATTAGTAGAATATCCATGTGAATAAGTAAATGGAATTATTTCATTTTACTTTTTCCATAAAATGTTGAAGTTCAATTTTAAAAGGCTTTTGTTTTAGTAATGCATTTCCTTAAATGTTTATTCTTATTTATGAAAGTTTCCGCTATATTGTTATCCTTACTGGGCATTTGAGCTCACCCCTTTTCTATGTTTTATTTTTCCCCAGGATGTGAAGAAGTAAATTATGAATGACCTGCAGGGACATTATGAGGGGATAGTAGTGTGGATTATGGAGACATTATGTTGTTGTAGTAGTTTTTCATTTTATGATGTAATGTGAAACTTATGAATATATCTAGTGTTTCCAAGGCTACTAAACCAATCGGTCTTTCGAGATTTGATCTTTCTTGTGATCATGCCAATGTTATGTAATTAATGCACCGACTCTGGGCAACTGGGGTCGGGGCGTTACAGTTGGTATCAGAGGAAGTTTAGTACAAACCTTGGAAGCTAGATTTAGATAAACTCTGATTAGAGCACGTAGACCTAAGATGAACTTTGAGGATTAGTATAGAAGAACTTCCTAGAATTTTGGTATTGTAGAGATTTTGTGAGTTTTCCGAGCAATACATCCCTGTCTGGATACGAGCAGGTAGAGGCGGATCTGGCACAGATGTACCTAGGGGTAAAACCCGAAAACACCGCTTTGAGCTAGACTCGAACGGGAACTGGTGCACGACAACGGGCCTTGCTGCACTCTTGGTTACGACACTCCCGGGGGATATGCTTAGGATAACTCTCATTATCTTTACAAATCATTATGAAGGGTTTATGAGTATATACTTCCTCAAAGAAAAACATTTTTATGATTATGGATTATATCCATAAATAGTTCAATTTATGTTAAGTGTTTTATAAGTATGGGATTATGTATTTTGATTCATAAACTGATCTAGTTTATGCCATTGTTTAGAAATGGCGCCTAGTGGAAGAAATGGAAACCGTATCAATGCGCGCACTCCATGTAGGGATTGCCCTCCTGCTCAAGATAATTATAGTGGGGCTGGTGATGCAACTGGTGCCGATCAGCTAATCACCATACTGGGACAACTTACTCAGGTTATGAATAATAACCTTACCCGTATGGAGCACCCTGATCCGCAGTGTGGAGGATCAATGTTAGATCGATTCATGAGACAACAACCACCAACGTTCAATGGGAGTACAAATCCCTTAGTAGCTGAGCAATGGATATTTTCCCTAGAGAAAATATTTCAGGCTTTGGGGAGTAGTGAAAGGGAAAAAGTTACCATGGCAGTTTACTACCTCACTGGAGATGCTGATCAATGGTGGTCATTGATTCAAAACATGAAGGAAGATGATGAAGTATCAAACATGGAATGGAGGGAGTTCAAAGATCTGTTTTTAGAAAAATACTTTCCTCGCGACCATCGAGCAGATATGGAAAGGCAATTTCTGAGTCTGAGACAAAAGGAGGATGATAATGTCACAAAGTATGAGGCTAACTTTACAAGGTTAGCGAGGTACGCTGGTGATTATATTCGCAACCCAAGAAGTAAGATTGATCGTTTCTTTGATGGGTTAAAACCATTTCGCCGTCGAGCATTATTCTCACAATCCTTTTCATCGTACGAAGACATTGTCTCATGTGCTATCAAGACCGAAAAGGAATTCTCTAAGTCTTATGACTTTAAAGCAAAGCAAGAGAAGAAGAGACCTGCTGATCAATATGGGAATGGAAATAAGGGGAAGAAGGGAAAGGTTGAATATCCATCTTGTGGTAAGTGCGGGAAGAAACACCCCGGTGCTTGCCTGAAGGGAATGGGAGTCTGTTACAAGTGTGGTGAAAAAGGCCACCAAGCTCATGATTGCAAGGGGAAGAAGGAAGCTACCAATGTTCAGTGCTACAATTGTAGGGAGATGGGGCATTATGCAAATGCATGTCCTAAGCGTCAGGAGAACTTACCTCAGAAAAGGCCAAGGGATCAAGGCCAGGCTTATGCTATCACTACTGCTGAGGTAGAAACTCCGAAAGACGTGGTGGCAGGTAATTTAATGGTTTCCTCAAGTTTAGCAAATGCATTATTTGATTCTGGATCATCGCATTGTTTCATATCTTCCCAGTTTGCTAAGAAAATTAGATATTTCCAATTTGATTTAATAAGGGAGTTGTCAGTTAAAACTCTTAAGGGAAGTATCGTTGCAACAAAGTTTTGTGAATCAGTCCCCATTAGAGCACATAAATTTTCTTTATCTGCTGATTTCATCGTCATACCTATGATTGAGTTTGATATAATCCTCGGTATGGACTGGCTTTCGGACTATGATGCGAAGATTTATTGTAAGAAGAAAGAGGTTACGATTCATGATGATAATGATAAGGAGCACCTTATTTTTAGAGCAGAATCGTCACCACCTAATTCTTATTTAGACCCACCCCCAGTAGCTCAACTTAATTCAATTATTGGGGAGGAAGAGAATGAAGTAACTATCGGTGAGGAAAGGAATGTTCAAATAGAGGATGTACCTGTTGTGAAAGAATTTGTAGATGTATTTCCAGAAGATTTACCTGGACATCCTCCAGAACGAGAAGTTGAGTTTTCTATTGATTTGATTCCTGGATCAAGGCCTATATCGAAGACCCCTTATAGAATGGCCACTGTAGAGCTAGTCGAACTAAAGAAACAACTAGAGGAATTGAGTAATAAGGGATTTATTCACCCTAGTGTTTCTCCATGGGGAGCCCCTGTTCTTTTTGTTAAAAAGAAAGATGGATCTATGAGGTTATGTATTGACTACAGGGAGATCAATGCTATAACGATAAAGAACAAGTATCCCCTACCTCGTATTGATGATTTATTTTACCAACTGCATGGAGCTCAATACTTTTCAAAGATTGACCTTCGATCTGGATACCATCAGTTGTGTGTGAAGAAGGAAGACATTCCGAAAACAGCATTTCGAACCAGGTACGGGCATTACGAGTTTACTGTAATGCCGTTTGGATTGACCAATGCACCCTCTGTATTCATGGATCTGATGAATAGAGTTTTCAAGGAGTATCTCGATGAATTTGTGGTAGTATTTATTGATGATATATTGGTATACTCCAAAACCTATGAAGATCATGAAAATCACTTGCGCATTATCTTGAAGACTCTGAGGAGGCATGAATTATATGGAAAGTTTAGCAAGTGTGAATTCTGGCTTCAGGAGATTTCTTTTCTTGGCCATATTGTCTCTAAAGATGGAATCTCTGTTGATCCTTCTAAGACCAAGGCAATCCAAAAATGGCCAGCACCTACGAGTATAACTGAGGTACGTAGTTTTATTGGTTTGGCAGGTTATTATCGACGTTTCGTCCAGAATTTTGCCCGATTGGCAAACCCATTAACGAAGCTCACACGTAAAGGGGTTAAATTTGTTTGGACAAAAGAGTGTGAAGAATGTTTCGAAGAACTGAAGAGAAGATTAGTCAATGCTCCTATATTGACTCTACCATCGGGGAATGATGGGTTCGTTATTTATAGTGATGCATCAAAGAAAGGACTTGGATGTGTCCTTATGCAGAATGATAGAGTTATTGCCTATGCATCACGACAGTTGAAAATTCATGAACAAAACTATCCTACTCATGATCTTGAGTTAGCAGCTGTGATCTTTGCTTTGAAGATATGGAGGCACTACCTCTATGGTGAAAAATGTGAGATTTATACTGATCACAAGAGTTTGAAGTATATTTTCTCACAAAAAGAACTCAACATGAGGCAAAGGAGATGGCTTGAATTACTCAAGGATTATGATTGCACGATACACTACCACCCGGGGAAAGCAAACAAAGTAGCAGATGCTTTGAGCAGAAAAGACCATGGAGTTCTGAACATGTTGAGAATTGAAAGGGATCCAATTTTCATGGATCTAGAGAAGATGGACATGGGAATAACCAGGGAAGGTGAAACATCAATGATTTTTCAAATGGTTGCCAAACCATCTTTACTAGAAAGGATTAAGAGTTCTCAGACCGATGATGAAGAATTCCAAAAGAAGATTAAAGCTGTGAATGATGGGAGATTGAGAGACTTTGTGTATGAAGATGGAATTTTGAAATTCGGGAAGAGACTTTGTGTTCCCAATATACCTGATCTAAAAAGGGAATTGCTGGATGATGCTCATAGTTCCAATTTCTCTATACACCCTGGGAGCACCAAAATGTATAGAGATTTCAAGGAACATTTTTGGTGGGACAACATGAAGAGGGAGATTGCTGATTTTGTGTCATGATGTATGGTTTGTCAACAAGTGAAAGCTGGAAGGCAACAGCCTGGAGGAGTCATGCAACCGCTTCCCATACCGGAGTGGAAATGGGACAATATTACAATGGACTTTGTCATGGGGCTACCAAAGACTCCTAGAAGGAACGATGCAATATGGGTTATTGTTGATCGTCTTACCAAGTCAGCACATTTTCTTGCTATAAGAGAAGATCTACCCCTGGAACGTCTAGCAAGACTATACATTAATGAAGTTGTGAGACTTCATGGAGTACCCCTATCAATTGTTTCTGATCGTGATCCCCGTTTTACTTCAAGATTCTGGAAAAGTCTTCAGAAATCCCTGGATACAGAACTTCATTTGAGCACTGCTTACCACCCTCAGACAGACGGACAATCAGAACGGACTATTCAAACCTTAGAAGACATGTTGAGATCTTGCTCACTTGACTTTCAGGGTATGTGGGATCAATATTTACCACTGGTAGAATTTTCCTATAACAATAGCTTCCATACGAGTATTCAGATGGCACCATATGAAGCGTTATACGGAAAGAGATGTCGTACACCAACCTGTTGGGATGACGTTGGTGAAAGAAAACTTGTAGGCCCAGAACTGGTGGAGGAAACGGTGGAAAAGGTGAAGGTAATCCAAAATCACATTAAAGCAGCTCAAAGTAGGCAGAAGAGCTATGCCGATAATCGAAGGAAGGATTTGGAATTTCAAGTCGGTGATCATGTTTTCCTAAAGGTATCTCCGTGGAAGGGAGTCATACGTTTTGGTAAGAAAGGTAAATTGAGTCCCAGGTACATCGGACCTTTCGAAATTCTAGAACGAATTGGGGCTGTAGCTTACCGATTGGCAATGCCGCCAAGTCTCTCCAAAGTTCACGATGTGTTCCACGTATCTCTGTTGAGGAAATACATGCCTGACCCAACGCATGTACTCACCTATGAAGATTTAGAACTGGAACCCGATATGTCTTATTGCGAAGAGCCCATCAAGATTCTTGATACGAGAGAACAAGTGCTGAGAAACCGGACGACGCGTCTGGTAAAAGTTTTGTGGAGAAATCATAAGATGGAAGAGGCAACGTGGGAACCCGAGGAACTTATGATGAAGAACCACCCGAGTCTTTTTATGCAGTAATACCCTAGAAATTGCGAGGACGCAATTATTTGAAGGAGGGGAGAATGTAACACCCCAAGCTTCTATGGTACGTTTCCCTTCGAATAATGCGATAGCGTGTGTTGTACGCAACCTCGAGTTCTAACACACACCACAACTAATTAAACTAGCCGTTGTGAATAGTAATACCTACTTTTTGAAATCATATATATTCTATATTTCAAAATGGACTTCATTTTTGGATTCGGAATATCAAAATTAGCCTCGGGTGAAATTTTGGTACATTTCGGATAACTTTCATATTTTGATGAATAGTGAAAATTACTAAATTTTAATTAAAAACAACTTTTTTAATCAAAACAATTAATAGTGATAAATTGTGAATTTGAGTGGTTTTAAAGTATATTTAGAATATATTTTTACCATTTAATATAATCTTGATCATTGGACATAATTTTACAATTAAACTGAACATAAACAAGTGTCAATCTTTTGATAGTTATTACCTCTTAAAAACACGCTTTTTGTTTTGACAGCGGGAATTAATTTTAAATTAATTTCTGCCACTTCTGTGTTTTGAATTTAGGAAAATGGATTCCATATTTGGAATCAGGATGTTCAAATTGTGTAAATAGGTAACTTTTATTTTTAGACATTTTGAATAGTTACTGTGGTAAATATTTTATTTACCATGGTTAAAGGGTAAATCCGGTAAATAAGGGTTAAAAAAATAATATTATAATAATACAAAATTACCCTAAAACGTGTCCTAACCTTATTGGTGGACACATACCCGACCATGGGCATCCTTGGGTCAATTTGGGGACCCCTTGAAGCCACTTGTATGTGGTAGGGACACATTATATTAATAAAGTTAAAATAAAAATAAAAATGGCATAAGCTTACATCTTTTAGAAGAACAATTTTTACATAGGGTTATACATGTTTGATTTTCGATTATAAATATTCATTAGAAAGCTAAAGAGATTTCCTACATAATGAGGTTTTATTTATAATTTTTAGACATTAAATAATTTATTTTATTTATGACACAATGATGATGCAGTAATTACTAAAATAGTAAAAAATTAACATAATTGATATTATAAATACCCAAATAAATATAATATGAAACTTTTAATGAATTAAACTAATTTTCTAGGATAATATGATATATTAGGATTGATTTAATGGACTTTGTTCGAAGTAATCAATCTGTTATGAGTTTCACAAAAATCAACTATTGAATAGTGTCAAAATTGACATAAAAGAGTTCTTAAAACAAATATTATATTATTAATTGATATTAAATTCCTAAAATCTAAGGTTCGGCCAAGAGACTTATATTATGATAGGTTAATCATTAATGGACCAATTGGGGGTCTCTTGGATGTATATAGTAAGTTTATTAACCATAATATATAAAATACAAAGAGACATTGTAAAAGTGAAACTAATTAACTTAGAGTTAATACTTAAAGATAAGGTTAATATAGGTACCCAAACCTGTCTAAATTCTATTGGATGAGTTGCTTTCGACCTATCCCCACCTCATCATTTGAATAGTCAACTTTGGAGCCTTTAGAAACCGAATATGAATTTATTATAAATTAATATTTCTAGCTTTTCCAAAGGTGCCCCTCACCCCTCTTATAAAAGGGCACTCCTCCTTCTCATTTGTTCACACCTTCAAAGCCTTTTGGTTCGGCCAAACTCTGCCCAAATACTCTCCCAACATCCCTCAATACAACCTAGAGGCCTTAGTTTGATCAGAAAGCCAACCTAAGGAGCCCTTTTGATCAAATCAAAAGGAAGAACCCGAAGAAGAGGTAATGATTTCACCACCCTTTTCTAAGTTCATTTCTTCTTCCACTTCTTCTTCCTTTGTTCTTACCATTCTTAAATAATAACTCCAGTATCTCACATATACTGTGATGTTATTATAAATATGGTACAATCATATTCAGTATTCTATCCACCCTTTGAATAACATGTCACCATACGTGCGTACGTACGGCTTACCGTCTCCACGTCGTGGTGTAATTGTTATTCAATATAATATTATTTGGATGGGTATAATAATGATGTGTAACTCATGTAAATAATAAATATAACATGTTAATGATTCTGTATATATGATATACCATCCATTTATATATTATTTTAATATCAAAAGAATGATATTGTCGCTCGTGCGTACGTACGGACTACCGTCTCCACGAACGCGATGAGATTCATTCTCCATCGTATCCATTCAAGTATAATTATCATTTGATGATTTAAAAATGATGTTTAAGGACTGTATATCATTCTGGATATGAATAAGATACAACAACCATGGCTTATGTAACGAAACATATAAAAGAAAATGAGTAAGTTAACTCCCGAAACGACGATAATTCTAAGATATTATTAACAAATCAATGTTAAAAGATCATATATGATATCATATTAATATATATGATTCTTGTATAATTTAATAACAACTATTTCACCATTATACAGGAGGTTAACCTACCCCAACCAAGGAAAAGTACAAGGTAAGGGTTATTTCACAATCTCTTCATTATCCGAGGTTGTTTATATGTAATAATCTACTGGGATCTCTTTATCATCCACATCCATGTTTCTTAAAAATGTAATTCAAAACATTTTTACTATTTACAAGAATATGGGTTAAAGTCATTTATACCCTTTTTTGACTTTTTATAAGAGGTTTATAAAGGAATCTTTCCGTCGTTTTCAAAACAAGGTCCTTTTTAACCTTTTCGACAAAATTAAGGTAAGAATGTTTTTTTTAACTTATACGGAGGGTGCGGTTATTTTCCGCCGTTATAAAATACTCAAAGCTTTCCTTACAAGCTTATAAGAATATTTTCAAGAAAATGTTTTATTTTATATGGCTCTTAAATGATTTCAAAAACAGAAAGAGATATTTCTCTAAAAAGTGTTTTGATTTCATCTATGTCAACATCCTTTGATGGATTTTACGCTTATTTGAAGTTGATTTATTATGATACAAAACTTCTATATTGTATTGAAGGTTTTGTGATATGTTTGACTGTGGATGTGCTATTTTTATACCATTCATAGTTTATGGTGAAATTATTGACATTTCGTATGCTAGTTTTAATACGAATGTTTATGTTATGTTTAAACCTTTTCATATGGGAATGCATTGGACTTAATAAGTGACGGGTGGAGCCCGCTATAGCTCCTCGATGCATCGGTAGGTCTCATGAGACAAACTAGTGTCTTGGCACAAGGCCTTGACAAAATCTTATTTGTAGTCTTGGCACGAGGCCTTGGCTATGTGGTTATGATAGTCTGGCATTATGCATTCCAACATTATGAAAGTGGTTATTGATTTTTGCATGTGATTATTCGATTAGTAGAATATCCATGTGAATAAGTAAATGGAATTATTTCATTTTACTTTTGCCATACCATGTTGAAGTTCAATTTTAAAAGGCTTTTGTTTTAGTAATGCATTGCCTTAAATGTTTATTCTTATTTATGAAAGTTTCCGCTATATTGTTATCCTTACTGGGCATTTGAGCTCACCCCTTTTCTATGTTTTATTTTTCCCCAGGATGTGAAGAAGTAAATTATGAATGACCTGCAGGGACATTATGAGGGGATAGTAGTGTGGATTATGGAGACATTATGTTGTTGTAGTAGTTTTTCATTTTATGATGTAATGTGAAACTTATGAATATATCTAGTGTTTCCAAGGCTACTAAACCAATCGGTCTTTCGAGATTTGATCTTTCTTGTGATCATGAAAATGTTATGTAATAATGCACCGACTCTGGGTAACTGGGGTCGGGGCGTTACAGTAACTCATGATTCAGATCATCCATCATATGTGAAACTCATGGAGCAAGAAGTATGGATTTCATCAGACATAATAAACTATTAATAAATTGGGAATTAGTTCTTAGATTAGGTACAGTAGGCGGTGCCTCACATGGAACTCCTAAAGGTAAGAATGGAAGCATAGGGGCCAGAAGGTTTGGAATATGGTCATCTCCACCCTCATGGAATATGATATGAGGACATTGTGGAGGCATTGGTCTACAAATTCCAAGAACACACTATAGAAAAATATTTAATTTGATAGATAATAACCCTTATGAAATCAAAAAAGGAGGGGCTCACCACCCAAAGTATACTACCATAACTACCCACTTATATGTTTAGGTATCACTAAGTACTCTTGTATGAGTTTCATTTCAGTTTTTAACATTAAATTACTAGGTTCATTATTTTACCCTTCATAAACATGTCAAGGAAATAGATATATGTGAGAAAAATTTATTTTAGATTCAATTTTTCACATTATAATGGATATAAATTCCCACTGAATCATCACACATACACATTATCACTGAAAATGATACCAATTTATTTATAGCATAGTGGATCAATTCGGTAATCTACTCATCCCAACCCTTGAGGTATCTTACATCTCATGAGTTGAGATACAAAATCATTCATCTAAAAACAAGATTAGTATAAGCTTAACCTAGCTATCACATTATCACTCATTAATCATAGACATATCAAGAAATAAATCGCAATGAAATGAACCTTTAGGGCGTGGAAATATGCATGACATGAGAATTATATGTTCTTATAATAATTCATGTTATAATTATCCTTTTCCTGATATAATACGACCATGGATGAAATAAATCCTCGGATAGACAAATAATGATAACCACAAAACATCATGTGCAACACCCAGTAGTGAAATGATATCAATTTCACCAAAAACTATAGAATAAAAAATATAATTTTGGAAACTCAACTTTTCACTTGAACATCGGTTGATGACACCCAAGAAAATATTATAACCAGGTTTTAAGTGTTCCTAGAATCTGGACTATTGTCTCCAAATAGTAATGAAATAAAGGAATCCCCTCTGATATCACTTTTTGATGTCCTGAACCTAGACTCTATTTACCAGGTTCCCCGATCTTGGTGGTCCAAATTGCATCAAGAACATATCCCTGAATGCCAAAGGCTGCGGAGCAGTAGTGGGGGCCAAGTGTGTGTCTATGGGGGAGACTCTACCTTAATTACTAGAGTGTAGAACAATATATAAATATAAACATAGTTAAATAGATGAAGAAATATATGTAAACAGAAGGAAAAATGAAAAATAGTGACAATAATTACAATAACTAAATCAAATGTAGCAATAGAATATTGTACGTAATTTGACTAGAAAATTATGAAAAATGGTTACAAAATAGAATGAATTTAATGTTCCACATAATTATAAAAGAAATAAAATTACTATCCCAAGAATATTGGGTATTTTATTGGTCATATGCTATCAAGATTCATCATAAATAGTAAGCAATTACGTGTTCAAAGTTTTATGCTTCCCTTTATCAACACCATCATTCATGTAATCTACCAAGTTAGAAATGTTTCCCAGATAGGTTGTGAGATAAATCTTGGTGGGCCACCATCAAGAGTGACTATAACATCTAGACAATGTAATATAAATTTAATTGTGTAGAAGCATGAATATGTGTAATTTAATGTAGTATAATATAACTAAATACCCCATTACCTTATTTGGACCTTGGTCTATGTTTGAACATGTAATTGTTTAATGTTTTATTATTATCAAATTATAAATAAGTCACATTTTAAGAAAAGTAATGGTCCCAAGTTTTAATAAGAAAACCTGTAATAATATTTAATAATGATGTTCCAATGTGATAAACAAGGAAACATACACCTTATGGGTCATCAACTTAGTAATGATTATATCTTAGCTAAATGTAATATTTAAATCAAAGGAGCATAGTCTCATATATTCCACAATTATATGCATATAGAGTCTAAGGAGTTTATTCAAGGAAAAATGGGGTGACAATATGACTGGGCTCAATAGGCTTTAACAATGGATCATACTTTTTAATACTGGATCCAAGTAGTGTATCCAAGGCATAATGTGGTACGACATGATGGATCATGTAGTTTAATTCTAGGAACCAAAGATAGAAAATATTGGTTTTTTATGTGTGTTTCGATCAATGAATTTTATATCTTTGAATTCAAAATATGGTCCTCATGTACTCAAGACTTTCCTTTGGGAATCCATGGAGAGCTCGAGTTAGACCACTACTATTTTGATTACAAATTCATATATAATTCATAAGGTTCAATACATTAACTTTCATTAGTGTGACAAGGCTAATTGGGGATCAAACCATCTAATCAAACCATAATTAATCAATATATAAATTTAGTTCAAGTACTGTCTTCCATTACTACGACACGACCAAGTAGCATGAAACCGTTAATTTAATCCATTGATGTATTTTATATAAATCAAGGTTTACTCTGATACCTTCCATAAACTTGGTAAGGGTTGATACAGACATGCAATGTATTATTTAATTACATTTAAATAGGTCTATCCCAATACATAGTGTACTTTTTAATTTCCATTTCACATTTAATTACAAAATTAAAGCACATACATTAGGTGGGTCAAGTTTTTAGTATAAATTGTACTTTCCATTATTAAATTAATAATTCAAATCATGCCATTTAATATAAAAAATACCCTTATAAAGGTCGGTCTAAGGCACAGCCGAATGATGTCTCAAATGTGTCAAAACAATAAAAAAATATGAAAAAACTTCTTATATGAGATGGATGGAGTTGTAGGGTAACCTCTAACAACCAATCACATATTTTTAAAAGATAATAACCATGCATTTATAATTGTTATAATAATCACATATAAATTCAATAAACGACGCTTGAAGAAATCTATGGGCCCCACACAACAATTCCACAATCAACAAACTTGAGTGGTGAGTTATAAACCATCCAAATTAGGATTGTATGACTCTCCCACTCTAGTATTAGCCTATAATTTTTATTAGAATGGATTATATCTCAGATAATGGTAAAAGAACTCGCACAGTGATAACTAGGTCGGGAGTAAGAGAGATGAAGGATGGCTCAAAAGGACTCGATTAAATACCATTACACATCTAACAAGAAAAATGTAAGATCGAACGGATCTCAGATGAAGGATAAATCTTGATCGAAATGTTATGCATTAATAATCTCCAAAAATGAGAGAATGTTGAGGTTCTATCCACTGGAATTCAAATTTGGGAAGAATGATGGTTTAATTAGATTATTAAGGGTAAAAATGTAAAACGACCCATAAAATAGCTTGTGTATGGTTTGTCCTCATGGTTTTACAACTCGTGGAAAAACCATGCATGGGTACCCAGAGAAAGGGTCATAAAAATGGTTAGGATGAAAAATTAGTGATATTATGAACCATCCAAGGGATATGGCTCTACCCAAAAAAAATGTCATCCAGACAGTTTACACTAATCGTGCATCCTCCCCACATAGTTTACTCTAACCGTACGACATGACCATTTTCCTAAAATGGTGGTTTTTAGGACCTGAACATCCCCCTCCCAACCCTAGTACCATCACTACCTCATTATGCATCCATATTATGCCCAAAATAAATAATTAGAAGAAGAAATTATATTATCCATAGTTGACTGAAATCCCAGGCTCTTACAAACTAATTAAGATTATATAATAAACTTATAATAAAATCATATATATTACACAATAATTTCAAATGTGTATGAAGGATATCTAGATATGATTAAGGGATTTATTAATTGATTTTATTTTTTAAATCACTCATTCCATATTCACCATGTGTTTCATTTTTTAGTGTATATAATGAAAATGATTGTATTTTATGTTTTCCCCCTGAAATTTAAGAGTATTTAAATATCAATTTTAGGATATCTCTTTCATTTTGATTTCGATTCAATATTTTCAAAGTTGTAAGAATTTTTCGATATAATACTATTTTTTCATTGAGATTGTTTATTTTTATTCTGCTGATGAGGAATCTTTATAATACATTACTCATGAAACTCTTGAAATTTCTTCTCCTATATTTATGTTATGAGAACACATGTTACCTTTTTTACCTCTAATTATGCACTCAAGAATCCAAAATAATGTTTTTTTTTGAAAACAAGATTTATTTCCCTCTTTGGCTTGAGAAAACTTTTCGTCGATGATTATATTTTCTAAAACTATATATAATAATAGTTTTTACCATTAGATAAATATTTTTTTATGTTATTTTTACCCATTATTGGTTTCTATAAAAAAATTTCATAAAATAATATTCATTTCATTTTAAAAACAGGGCACATTTGGAATAAACCAAAATGTAAAAAACAATCATTCTTTAACATGTGAAACATGAAATGTATTTTCACATTTATCATGATCAGTAATTATTTTAAAGATTAAATTATTGATTCTAAGGTTATTTTCAAATAAAGTGATATAAAAAATGTTCTATGATTTAATAAGTGTTTTTGAATGTGGAAAATATATTTTCCTTGGGAAATTATTCAGATGATTTTTAAATATTCCTTTATAAGTTTCTCTGATTATTTTCAAAGAAAGGGATTTGAATATGTTTTCTTTAAAGTCTAATTCAAATATGAATTGATAGTTTCTTCAATATAGTTTTGGAATGTTTTTTAATGTTTCCTCGTATGTATAAAAGGTTATTTTTATATAAAAGGTTATTTAAAATGTTTTTAAAAAAAATTATAAAACTGTTTTCAAAGTAGAGAGGATAAATTTTTGAAGAAATGGTCTATGTGATTTTATTTCCAAATAATTTTCCATCAATGATGACATGCTTTTTGATACTTAATCTTTACTAGGTATGTGATCCCTTGGTACCATATTTATTTTTTCTAGGGATTTATTTTTTTATGATAAAAAAGAAAATATGAAACCTGTTTCTTTTCCACAAGTTATGTTATAAAGAATCATTTATGAAACCCATTTAATTTTATGGGATCTAATGTAATGAAGGTTTAATGATGCCCTTTTATTTACATGGTTTAGAGATGATGAATTGTTTATGATGCCCAATTAATTTTATGGGTTATGATATGATGAATTTTTTATAATATTGTGGAAGTCATATACATGATATTTATTCTATGATGGGTGGACCTATATCTCATTTAAATGTATTCGGTAATAAATGAAATATCATGATATTAATATAATATTAATTAAGAGTGATCCTAGTTCAGTAAGGGTATATTCCCCCAATGATAGTCTTGGAAGTGAACATTTACTATTACAATTATTTGAGGAGTGAACCCATTCAACTATGATATCCTTGGAATTGAGCCTTAACTACAAGGGAAATGATTTCATATGTTTATCTATATTCCAAAATTCTATATCTTATGTAAATATTATTCTATTAGGGATCATTTCTATGATTTAAATATGATACATATGTTATGATAATTCAATCATCATTTCATGACTCGATATTGTGAGGAACAATGTATGAGACTATTTACAACTCTTATAAACTAGTTATTGATGTTTCCATGTTTTCAATGCCATTATACCTTTATGGTCCTCAAGCATTTTTTGTTTGACATAACAAATATTAAATTATTATCTATATAGGAAAATATTATGTAACAATATCTATTTTTGAAAATTATTTAGCTCTGTAAAGTTGATTAAAAATCATCAATATGGGGTTGAGGATACATGTTCATGATCATAAACTTGTTCAGCTCCAAATAATCAATACCTAGTCACATTGATCAATCATTATTCAAAATAAATATAACAGGTTCACCCCTAGGTGACATAATTGGGAAAACAAATCTAGTCTCAAGGATCTCTTGTAGTTTCTTCATCAATTCTTGAGACTTGATTGGGGTTATTATATATAGTGTATTTGATGCAGGCATGGTCAAGGTATGTGTTCTATTGAGAACTGAACTTCAAATTTAGGTTTAAGACTTGGGAAATATTCCTAAAATCCATATAAAATTACTTTAGAATAGGAATATAATTGATTTTTATTTTCTCCCTTTCCATCTTGGATAAAATCACCTTTCGATTAGGAATCAAGACCCATAAAATGGATGTGATCACCATTATATATTCATATAATTCATGAATTACTATAAAATCCAATTTTGATTTGGAATATCAAATTTCAAATCCCTTATGTGGAAATTTATATTGGATTTAAACATAGAAATCCAATTTATGCCTAATATAACATCAAATCAACTAGAGGGATAATAACAATATTTTGATGTGTAAAATTTGAACAAAACTAAACTATCCATGAATAATATATTTTAAATTTGATCATTATGAGGGTTTCATGGCTAATTCAGTATCCAACAATTAAGGATAACAATGAATATCCCTAGAAAATTTTCATGATATACATGAACTCATATAACTGTGGTCAAATTGTTTACATCAATATTTGATCACACAAGTTACCACCTACACTTTAACTATCTATCTTCGGTCCAATTATATAGAAATAATGGTACAAATGAAAACTATACATTGTTAATCAGAGTTTTATATCCTTAAATTTAATTAATTGGATTCCTAAATCCTGATTTTTTTAATCTATGACTCCTTAGGTTTAACTTATGTCTTTCATGGTCTTTATTCTTGTTAATAGTGATGGTTCATAAAGAGTTTGTGAATTTCTATAGAATATTTTCTAGGAGTGTAAAAATAAGTGTAAAAAAGGACACATTTTCATGTAGAAGTTGATGATCGATTCCATCTCAATTCACCATTTTCAGAGTTATTACACTTGGTACAATTGTGCTAGAACCATATCTACGGGAAGTATCCAAACATAAATGTAATTTCTTGGAAACATCTTACTATATCCTTTAACAAAAGTCCATGATATTTTACTATATTTTAACTTATCCTTAGAATTATCTTCATACAGATCATTAGGGATATCAATAAAATTTTCTCATCCTATTTTATAAAGGATAACTATACCATTAAAATAATACCGACTATATTGATGCATGATTTTAATTCATAGATATTATATTTAACCCAGATCTTTTCTAGAGATTTATCAGAATTGTTTTATGTAATCTTGTATTTTTGTCGAGTAATTTAAATATGGGATTTACCATGTGGGGTGTTTAGGTAAAAATTTAAGAAAAATGTAAGAAATAGGGTGGTGCATGGTCAGTGCACGATTTTCCCTAACTGCACACCCAATCCTAGAAAACCGTGCATCCTTAGATAGAGATATTTTGAATGTATGGTGTAGTTTTGTTCAAACCATGTTCCCTAAAAGGATAAATATGTTACCCCAAAGTATAGGTGAATGGTTAGGTGCACAGATAGGTGAAATCATGCACCCTAGGTAGAAAACTATGTGTACGGGATAATAGTCCACAAAATATTATTAAAATATTTATTAAACCACCTTAAAAACCCCTAAAGTACCCTAGACCAACCCATAATAAATGTATCTTGATTTTATATCCTATTAGTGAGATTATAAAGAAATATGACATCCATACATCGTGTTTCAAAGCCTAGTTGGCAGATCTACACGACTTTAAGAATTTGGTTTCATCCCGATTGATTTTTCATCCCTCACACATTCCTCTCCAAACCATTTGGTTGGTCTGTATAATATGTTCTATTTTATATAGACATATATTTTAATTCTAGGTATAGTTTTGTTGGATCTAGATCTACATTTAAAAGATCATGTTTTTTTAACTAGGGATTTAGGTTTCAGATCTAGACCGCATTCTATGTTGTTATTCTGTTCAAATTGAGGATTTCCAATGGGTGAAAGCTCATTAAAAATTGAGGTATATTGTATATAATTAAAAAAAAAATTCTTGATATCCATTATGTTCAGGTAAGTTTTGAATTTGTATTGGATTATTATCCATTGAGTTTCCTAAATATAATTAATAAATTTGTGGAATTAATTAAATATGGAATTGTGAAATTCAGGATATTGAGTTGGTATAATTAATTGTTGGGTTAATTGTGAGAGATTAAGACTACTGATTTGAGTTAATTAATTTTTGAATTAATTGTGAGATAACATGACTATGCATTGGATTATTTATTTTTTAATTAATTATCGGATATTGGGATTGTGTTTATGGATTACTTAATTAGAGAATTAATAAATAGGATTTATTTGATTAATAAATTGGGGAATTACTTAAGGGGATTGATATTATAAACTATTTTTTTAATTAGTAATGTGATTGGGATGAAAAACTAATTATTGAATTAGTAATGTAATTGAGATGAGAAACTAATTTCTGAATTAGTAATAAGATTTGGGATAGTGCATTGATGTGGGAACCAAACATGGTTTGGGGCCCATTTGAGAGTTTTCAATGTCTTTACATTTGAGTTTCATTTTGACACATGGCATGTAAATTAGCATTGAATATATACTATTTATTTTTGATATTGTATTTCCAGATTTGTTCATCTTGTGATACTATATTGTTTTAGAATATGGTATATCTTGATTTGGTTATATTTTTATTCATTTCTGATGTTGTATAACTATGGAAAAAATATGTTACAATCTCCCAATAATTTATATTAGTCCATTAATACTATTAAATAGCCTCTGGAATATAGGGAGGTTCACATGAGATCAGGTAGTGAACCGACTCAGGTAGCTGGGGTGTGGAACTCAGGCCATGATGTTACAAAGCAGTTTCATATCCCAATTTTCTTTTTTATATTTTATCTTACTATTCCAAAAAGGCATAGAGGATTGTAGGTAGATTTTGGCCTTGGTTATGAAAATGTGCATGGGAATTGCTACAATATGTGTTGGGGAGAAACCAATTACCCAGTTAGGGATTGTTGTTATGAGTTTTTCTGTTACAAAGGAAAATTATTTCAACTTGGGCGATGCACATGTCATTATATATGATTCTTTTTATTGATATTTTATGTGATTTGAATCATGGCTTGGTATGACATTATATTTGAGTTTTCATACCTCATTCATGGCACTCGGGTTTATTTTGTGACATGAATCATTTTAGGCATGCATGGGGAAATGATTTTTGGGTAAGTTGTTTAACTTGAACTGTTGTTCCATTCAAGTGAAATTGAAATAAAAATGTTCCTAATGTGAAATTGATAATTTTAAAATGATTTAGGATGACAATAAATGGTTCTCTACTGAGTAAGTTGTATATGGGAATGATTTTAACATTTGTTAACCATGACATTGATTTATGTTGGTTAAGGGTGGTGATAGCGCATTGGTTTTGACCGTGTAGTGGGGTTTTGTAAAACAATTGTTGATACTTGATGTGTTTTCATATAACATTAACATGTAAAAGTTGTGTTTTGTTTCGTGAGATGTGTGTTTGGAATTATTGAAATAATCCCCCATGATGGTTCTTTTTAATGGAAGATAAGAGGATTTTTGTAGAGATGAGATACTAGTAGTGGAACGTGATGAATTGATAGTACTGGGTCATGTAGATGGAGAGAAGTTCTAAGTGAACATTTCATTTTTCATGTAGTACATAGAATGACTCCCAAAGCAATTTTTGAGGTGTATATATGACCACATGTGGGAGTTTTAGTTATATCACCCTCCAAATTTTAATGGGGAGTGTGGACTTGAGGGAGTTGAGTTCTGGATTGAGTCCATCGAGGCTATACATGACCATGTAGAGACTCCTACTAAAAATAGGGTCAAGTTGCCTTCTTATATTATACAAGGATAAAAGATGTTATAGAAGGATGTTTAAGCTCATATTGGATAGGTTGATGGTATGTTATATAAATAATTATTACATAAGATCATGGATACCTTATATACAACGATTCTGAGGAAGGGGAGATTAGTTGAGTTAATGGGGTAGAATCAGGGGAGTTTGTATGTGATGGACTATGATTGATGCTTTACATACTTGTATCTATTATCTTTGTCATTGGTAGGGGATGAGGAAACTAGAGTGATCCATTTCAAGGACATAATAAAATGAGATATTAAGTCCCATGTGAACCTCTTTTTCTTAAAAAATCTTATGGAGATGGTGTATCGGGATCTCATTGATAAGGGGAAACTAAGGGAGGCATCTAGTTTAGTAAAGGTTGTTCTAAATGTATGGTTAAGAGGTATGACTTCCGATAGTAGGAGGAATCACATGATATCATTATCTAGGGCAGTGAGAAGAGAAGTGCACAAAAAGAGTGATTAGTTTCAAAGGATATTACTCGACTGATCTGTCACTGTTATCATAGGTCAGTACACTTCCAAAGACAGTTCCCTCAACCATCGGTAGAGTGCTAATATAGCAGTAGGTTGGTACATCTACAGAAGTTATGTAGGAACCCACTACAGACATCTAGTGATGGCGAAGCTAGATAGAACTATGGTGTCTGAATGGGATCTTCCTAACCTTTTCAGTATGGAATCTAGATTTCAACTAGCATAGGAATTATAGTTAGAGAATGTGGTTCATCTACGAAAGATACAATGTTACCGCAGAGTGGTGTAGCTTAGTGGATTTATACAACATCACGTAGAAGAGGGGTAAGACAATTACATAGAGTTTGGACAGCACTTGTGGAGAGTGGGGTTGGACAATCGAAAGTGAGAGTTAATATTCTGGAAGCATATACACTATCTAGTGCCATATTTGATATTATTTCATCTAATTCCATTATTTTTGCACAAATTTTGAATGGTTTGATCATGGTAGTGATGTTCAGGAGTGTGGTTTTGACAATAGAAACACCTCTAGGAATAAGTCCAATAGACATTTTCTTATTCAAGGGATGTTTTCTCATGGTCAGGGAGTATCATTTTTTGTATAATTATTTCTTTTACATGTTAGGATTCAGATAGATTTTGGTAATGGAATGGTTAGTATAATACTAAGACCATATTTATTCTTATTAGAGGAGAGTGTCTATTATAAATCTTAAGGGTGAAAACCGTTTTCACCGTGGACTGCGGGATATTAAGGTGGGATGAGTAGGGAAAATCCTAAGTAAATGGGAGATCTCACATACAATTTTTCTAGTTTTTTCTATATTATTGGGGTGTAAATCATGATGTCTTTTCACCCATAGTGGACATGTTTCATGGTGTGTTTTCTAAATATTTCTCTATATTACCTCTAAAAAGATAAATTTATATTTATGTTGAACTCATACTATGGGATGATCTATATTCAATTCCACCATACAAAATAAAACCTATATAGATTTAAGATATCAAGACTCGGATGGAATAGTTAGAGGTTAAGGTGTTTATCCATCCGATTACGTCCCCATGGGGTTATGTAGTATTTCTTGTAAAGAATGATGATTGAATTCTTTGCTTGTTTTTTAATACTAGACGTTGAACCATATGAATGTAAATAACAAGTATCCTATTCTATGAATCGATGATACTTTTTCCTAGCTGAGAGGAGTATTTTTTTTCTTTGATCAACTTGAGATCAGGTTATCATCAGTTGTGAGTTCACGAATTTGATATAACGAGGACGTCATTCAGAATTAGAAATGGCCTATTTGAGTTTTTTTATAGATGTTATGATTGAAAAATGTACCAAAAATGTTTACAGAAATTATGAATTGAATCTCTAATTTGTATCTAGAACAGTTTTGGGTAGTATTGGTGGATGAAATATTGGTGTACTCCGAGACCCATGATGATCATTTCCATCGTCTTCATATAATCCTAAGTAGAATGAGAGAGAATTTTCTATACTCTATGATATCTAACTATCATTTTTTGATTGATTAGGTACACTTATATGGTCACATGATCTCAATGGAAGGTGTGTTGGTGGACACATAGAATGATCCTGAAATGTTATATTAGGAGAATCCAATGAATGTTTTTGATATCCATAGCTCTCCGGTATTAACTAGATATTATTGAGGATTAATTCATGACTTTTCCAATTTGGTAGTGTCACTTTTGAGTTTGACCAAAAATGGGATAGGGATTAAATGATTATAATAATGAGATAATTTTTTCTAGGAGTTCCTTAATTAAATGAAACGGGTAAAATATTGATCGTACCTGAGCTGGGTGAGGAGTAAACATTGTTTTTTGATGCATCTAGGATAGGGAATGTAGCAGTTTTGATGATGGGAGATAGAGTTAGGGAATATAGGTCATAGAAGTTGGGACCATATGAATTAAACTACCTTATGCATGCCATCAAGTTGGTAGTTGTTTTTTTCCCTTGAAGTGTTGGTGGGATGTTTTATTTGGAGATAAGTTTAATGGGTTTACTGATCAAAAGTGATTGAAGTATATATTCTCATAGGGAGATTTGAATATTCGGTAGTGATTGTGGGTTGAGTATATGTATTTGTTTAAATTATAGGAAGCATATACACCTAGGATGGGAAATATTGTTTTCAACACTTGAAGAAGAAAATTCATACTTGGGTTGTTTAGGAGTCTAGTGATGAGTGGAAGATGATGGTTTTACTCGCTGATATGCACGTTGTGGTTCTAGAGGGCTAGGAGAAGATAAATATGGTATCAATTTTAGTGGTGTCTAACATTTTGGAATAGATCTAAGATAGATATTATCATAATATGGAATGTTTTTTCTTGAGGTAAATCCTTAATGGTGGGGCATCACCTTCTGAATTAAGCATAGATATAGATGAGGTAATATATGTTAGGAATTGGGATGTTGTGCCTACAAGCATACAAGATGATATAATGTGTGTGTTTTATGCCATGATGTGGGAGGTACATCCAGGCTTGAAAAAATTGTATCATGACCTATGAAGATAGTTTTGGTGGGTGGGTATGAAAAATGAGATAGCATGGATCATTATATGATGATAAACTTATTAGTAGGCAGAGGCTGAGCATCAACGACATGATGGTTTACTACAACTATTTCCCATTCTGTAATTGTAGTGGGTAGAAGTTACTCTTTATGTTGTGGTGGGTCTCTTGAGGATTCCTCAAAAGAATTAGGTTTTTTTGGATGTTGTGGAAATACTAAAAAATATAGAACAATTCTTTATAATATGGGGGACATTTATGTTTGAGAGATATTCAATCTCCATGGGGGTCCATGAAATATTGATTCAGTCCATGACTTTTTTTACATTTTGATTCAATAAAGGCATGGAAAAGGCACTTGGTACATTGGTAGTTTTATTACAACAATCTACCCATAAATAGATGGGTAGTCAGAGGATACTATATAGGTGATTGAGGATATACTATGAGCATGTGTCATATACATTGGTGGATCTTGGAAGAAGTGCCTATCATCAAAAAAATTACTTTTTTGTTAGAAATGAGACAATTTATCCATGTACACAATATAAAACTATGAAAAACAAGGATGAATGATTTATAAGGGGGTCTGAAATGGTGAAGGCCAAGGGCATAGCCTCTAATCTGGCAAACCCCTTCAGATTTCAACATGACAATATCGAGGAACCATAACTAATCATTACCAGTGACCTCCATCGAAGCCAGATGATCCACCACATGGTTACCCTCATACTGGGAGTTCCTTATTTGGATGTTATTGGTGATTAGGATTTTTCAATTTCTCATAATATAGATTATAAACCATGGGTGAGAGAAAATATAATTCATGATGTCAGGTTAGAGCTTAGAGTCTTTTTCAGCTTCAAATGGTGATAAACCCTTTTGATGGAAGATAATTATACTCATAAGAATAGCCTTGGCTTGTCCTAAAGAGAATACCCCTGACCCAAGCTAGAGGAGAAGTCCAAGAGGACTGAACATCAAGAGTCATGGACAACCCCTCCCCTGCACTAGATACCTGACCTGTTGGATCCATCATTATTGAGTTTAAGTCTCTTAGTGGGGGGGATCCCATCTCCCCCAAAGGCCTTGGTTAATGTTGGTATCCAGTTGGGCATACTGAGAGAGATGAATAATCCCCCGTAGGTAGGGATAATACCACTAGTTTTCAATGAGCTGATCTAAATCATAGAAAATTATCTTAGTCCTAATGATGATATACATACCCGTTGAATGGATCCCATCATGTCTACTCTTATTCTTGGCCTACCATATAGACCAACAACCAGCCAGAAGGTTCGCCGAGCAAGCCATCTTCTTGGGCCCTCTGTCCCCTGATCCATAGAACCACCTATCTAGGAATGGGAGGTATGCCTGTTATTTTATTGAATACCGGTGAACTCCCCAAAGAAACGAAAACAAATCACATGCTCATTCCCCAAGAAGGAGAGGTGATCTACACTTTCATCTGTGAAGGCATTATAAAAGGAAAAACGTGAGACATATGGGATAACAAAACATTTGATATTCTCTTCCATAGGAATGGCACATTACCTGATCCTCCATTACAAGAAATTATATTTTGAAGGTACCACCTAGCACCAAAGGGTGTCTTTCCAACTACCCTTATTCTCTATGATGGCACAAGACCGATGATAATCTCGAGTAGTGAAATACCCCGAGGAAGATGGAGTGAAAATGAACTGATAGGGATACCACCTCATGATGATGAGGTTGAAGTAGGCTTGTTTATCCTCTTTCAACAGAACCTTGATGCATGTCAGGTACATGCTTGCCTCCTTGAAATAAATGGTGGGAGCATGGAACCCTGGGAAACCGAGCACATTCCCTACCCTGTTATATTTACAGATATAAATTCCTCACCTCCCAATAATCCATTCAGACTGCAATTGAAGCTCTGAGATCAAGTTAAATAATGAATGTCATAATTAGGAGACTCAAACCTGAGCTAAGATATAGTTTCTCAAAATAGGATTCATTTTTTTAACCCACAACGTTCTATGTTCAAGGATTTCCGAATCCAATAATACATGCATGCAACCGAGGGGGTCATCCATTATACACATTTTTATATATCTTTACCAAGCTGGAATTTCCACCCTTCTCCATGAGGCCCAGTTCCTTCTCCTTTCTATAAGAGGATCCCAAATTAAACCAGCCATTATCTTGTCAACACTGAAGATGACACACTTTGGAACCCTGACCACTGAAAGGCCATGGATTGGATTTTCTTATAGAACACTATTAATGAGAGTTACAAGTCCCCCAAAGGACAAGAACATATTTTCCCAATTGTGGATTCGCCCCTCAATCCTATAGATAAAGAAGTCGAAATCCTGAATCTGCAGTCTACCTAAAGAAATGTGAACACTAAGGTATTGCATCAGAAATCATCATCATTGAATAGAAATGGAATGATGAATATCTAAAATCATTTTGGGTGAGAATTTGTTGGAGATGTAGTGTTTTCTCTTCACTTTATTGATAAGTTGGCCAATCTAGTGGAAGTAATTCTCCAAGAGGTCATTCAATACTCAAATAGATTTTTCCCTCCATTAATAAACCCCAGAGTTTAATCAAAAAACATTAAGTGAGAAATGGTCCTGGCCATCATACTCCACTATAGAACAAAATATCTCCATTATTGATGGTCTTATGGACGATTAAAAATAGAACCTCTTGTGTGAGGATGAATATTCTATGGGACAATCAGTCACTCTGTCTCATGCCACAGATAGCATTAACAAAACCATAGGACTTCTACAAGAATGCAACCACCATCCATAAGTAAATGAAACATCAGAAAATAAGCTCAATGTTATAGGAAGAAAATCTCATTCCTTACATCACCTTGATAATGAATCCCCACTCCACTCGGTCATACACTTTGTTCATGTCCATCTTGAGAGTCATATTAGAGCAACACATTTTATAGTTAATATCTTTAATCACTTCTTGGGCTAGTGAAATAGTTCATCAAATAGACCGACCTCTCACGAAGCCATGCTGCTCCATGTAAATCGAACTTGGAAGGTGGATCTAAAATCTAGCGTTAATAACACTTTCAATAACATTATATGGGATTTTTCACATAAACCACAATATATAGTGCATGATAGAAGAGGTGTTCCTATTTTTGGAAGTAAGAATCATAGTAGTGGCCCATGAAACTCGCAACAGACTCCCTCCCCAAAAAAAATATTGAATTTCTAGAATAATATCCACCTTCACCACCTCCAATGAGAATTAATAGAATGATCCTGGGAAGCCATCTGGACCCAGGGCACTATCTTGGTGGAGGTTCATCATGGCGTTGTAGATTTACTATTCATCTGGAGGAGAACTCAGTCCCTCATTGTCCTAATTAGAGTCATATTTAAGAATATCCTTGAAGATACCACTATCACAACAGGTATATCGATTGGGCATATGACTATTGGAAACATCCCGAATGTCTTTGAAATATGAGAGAGCCATACCTCCCACTATATCCCTATAATCAGCTGATTTAGATGTACACAAAAAGCACTACAGGAAAAATGGCTTTTTGCGACGGGTTATTTGCGACGGGAATAAATCCCGTCGCAAATATTCCCATTAGAAACTTATTTGCGACGGGGGCATTTTCCCGTCGCAAATAACTAGTTATTTGCGACGGTAAAATCTCACCCGTCGCAAAAGGCTTGGCGCGCATAGCGCGCCAAACCGCGGGAAAGGTATTTGCGACGGGTGGTAACCACCCGTCGCAAATAGCCGGCGGCGGTAAAAACTATTTGCGACGGGAATATACCCCCGTCGCAAATAGTGTGTCGGCAAGTTGTTATTTGCGACGGGACCCGTCGCAAATAACTATTTAACCGTTGACCGTGATAAATGCGGGTTAAAGTATTTGCGACGGGACCCGTCGCAAATAATATTATTTGCGACGGGTATACCCGTCGCAAATAGACCCGTCGCAAATAAGCTAACCTATAAATACCCCCATCCGTTTTTTTTCATTCATTCTCAACTTCTCTCAAAACTGTTTACAGTTTATTAAGTTTAATTTTTTTTGCAGAGTTGATATTGAAGTCTTCAACAATTATCGGAGATCAACTTCAAATCCATTTTAAAGGTACTTATGTTATTTTTAATTTAATATTTATTTTAATTTTTTTATTAGTTTTAATTATTTTTAATTAGTTTTAATTAGTTTTAATTAGTTTTAATTAGTTGTAATTTAATTATGTTTATATTGTTTTGTTATTTAATAAATTTAAGTTATTAGTATTCATAGTTAATGGTAATTAGGTGTAATTAATAATAATTAGAAATAATTAATAATGATTAGGAATAATTAATAATAATTAGTAATAATTAGAAATAATTATAGTTATATATATATATAGTTATATATATATATAGTTATATATATTTATAGTTATATTTATTCGTATATTAATATAGATTTATATTAATATAAATATATTTGGTTATATGAATAAATAAATATATATATATATATATTTATTCATATATTAATATATATATTTATTCGTATATTAATATATATTTATTCTATTTATATATATATATATGTAGTTATAAGTTTTTATTCGTATATTTATTTGTATATTAATTAATATATATTTATAAGCTTAGTTTTAAATAAATTTATAAAATATGTGTTTTTATGTGTATTTATAAATAAATAAATAAATAAATACATATATACAATACAGACACACACACATACACATACACACACACACATATATATATATATATATGTATAGTTATGAATGAATACATAGAAATGAGGGGGTGAAAATCCTCTGAGAATGTTAAAACGACTATAACTTCTAATCCGTAAGTCCGTTTCAACTCCACAACCAGTCAAATCGAAGAACATGAAACGATCTTCGATATGATATGCAGTACAGTCCAAACGGACATCCGGATCGGATGTTATAGTCGTTTGAATGTTAAAAGGACCATAACTTCTAATCCATGAGTCCGTTTCAGCTCCACAATCAGTCAAATTGAAGAACATTAAAATATCTTCGACATGATATATGGTAGAGGTTTATCGGACATCGGGATCAGAAGTTATAGCTGTTTGAACGGTGAAAAACCAGGGTGCCCCGACTAAAAACTCAGTTTTGGAGGCCTTCGGGGCCTTTTTGGGCCTCGAAAAAACCTTGGACGGGTTCCACCGGTCCATAAGGCTGTAGAGCTCTTCGCAAGCTTCGATTTGATATGCTGTAGAGCTCAAACGGAGTCCCGGATCAAAAGTTATGGCCATTTGAAGTTTGGGTTTCATTTTCTTCTTATTTTCCATCTTTCATTAATTTTTTTATTTTTTTTATATTCAAAGAGTTATTAAATGACTATTAATTGATAAAAATTAGGTAATTATTAATTAAAAATATTTTTTAATTTATTTTATAACCCTCTTTTACTAAACATCTTATAAATTAATGTTATATTTCCATAGATCCTTTCTAAAACGTATTTATAAAATAAATATTATATTTATATCAATATAAATACGTTTATTAATTTATATATTAATAAATATTTTTTTAATTTTTTTAATTTTTTTTAAATTTTTTTTATTATTATTTGCGACGGGAATATATTCCCGTCGCAAATAGTTGATTCGAGGCAACTATTTGCGACGGGAAAAGGCCCGTCGCAAAAACTTATTTGCGACGGGCCCGTCGCAAAAGTTTTTTTAAAAAAAACCACAAAACTATTTGCGACGGGCCCTTTTCCCGTCGCAAATAAGTGTTTTTGCGACGGGCCCGTCGCAAAAAAAGTTTGTTGCGACGGCGTTTTCCGCAACGGGCGATTTGCGACGGAGCCCCGTCGCAAAAGGCTATTTGCGACGGGATCCCGTCGCAAATGACCCGTCGCAAATGCCTATATTTCCTGTAGTGAAGGGATCATAGTAGAAAGAAACTGTATAACGATAGACATAGAATAATTCTATATTGTATAGATGGAGATCATGTATTCCTTCAGGTGTCACCTAGATTGGGCCACCACATAGTATATAGATAGGGAAAGCTAAAACCCAAGTTCGTTGGACCATTTGAGGTTGGGGTGACAATGAGGATAGTAGAATACCAATTTGATAATACATGGAAATATAGTTCAATGAATTATGTTTCCCATGTGTAACAACTCTAGTGGTATCCCTCTAACCCTTCTCATATGATCGATGTGGATGATGTTGAGCTTGATATAGATGCATCCTTTTTTAGCACTAAATACGTGTGTTTGATCACTATGAGAATGTTTTAAGGGGAAAGAAAATTATGATAGTTCATTTATTATGGAAACATGGCCATTTTCATGAGGAAACATGGGAGAGATAAGAAAATGGGAGGTCTTAGTGGCCTAATCATTTTGACTAGGAATCTTATAGACGCTTGGGAGTACAGATTGAGGATAACCTGTTATAAGGAGGGGAGATTTTAAAACCTAAAAGTTTTCTAGAGAAGTCTCAAGCTCATTTATAAGTACCCTTTTCCATTGTTTTGTGAAAATTTTATTTCGCTTTTACATTGGTGTGTGTTTTGGTGAATATTTTAGAAAAATGGATGAAATAGGGTAGTGCATGGTTAGCAAACGATTTTCCTTTATAGTGCACCCTATCCTAGTTAATTGTGCAGCCCTAGGAATAGGGGTTTTCATGACTAGTGCACAGTTTTTCAAACCATGAACCTTAAAAGGAGAAATTGTTCACTCCCCTAGAAGAGGCACATGGTTACTTGAAATTGTGCACCTCAAGAATAAAACCTTTGGTATAAGTTTTAATCCCTATAGTTTTATTAAAAATTTCTCCAAACCCACATCTAATACCCAAAACATGGTTAAATGATCGACATGAAACTTGTCTCGATTCTAGATCCTCTCAGAGGGATAATAAGGGTGTTAGAACTCTTTTATTGGTGATTCATAACCCAGTTGGTTGATCTACATGACTTCGGGTATGTGGTTTATTCTTGATTGATTTTTCTTTCCCTCCATTTCATTTATTTAGTTTTTATCCTGTGTTTTGTTTGATCTAAATTTAGATTTTTTTTAATATGGAACTAGTATTTTTGTATCTATATGTTCATATAAGAGATCATTTTTATTTTGACAATGGATTTATATTTCAGTTCAATATCGTGTTCTACGACATTATTCTATTCAAATTAAGGATTTATGGGGGGAGCGCTTGTGAATGAATTAAGTTTCGAGGTATATCACCCTAATCCCAAATTCATGACTTCAATTACATGTATAAAATTTCAGAATTACTATTGGATTATTTAAAATTGGGTTTTATATTTTGAATTAATTAATTAAGGAATTGAGAAATTGGGGGTATTGATTTGACACACATGATATGATTAATTTTGGAGTTTATTATGAGGTATTGAAATAGTTGGTTTGGTATAATTAATTTCAGAGATAATTTTGAGGGATTTAGATTATTGATTTTGGATAAATAATTATTGAATTAATTATTAAATAATGTGATTATGAATTTAATAAATAAATATTCAATTAAGTATGGGATGTTAGGTTTTTGGATATAGATTAATTAATAGGAAAATTAATTAATGGGATTGATGTGATTAATTAATTGTCGAATTAATCAATGGGAATGAAATAATATATTTTTTGAACTGGAAATGGGATTTTGATAATCAAAAAACTGCTCAACTAGTAATGAAACTAAGTTGATAAATTAATTTTTTAATCAGTAATGAGATTGAGATGATTATAAATTTGTTGAATTATTAATGGCATTGAAATGATTAATTAATTTTACAACTAATTAAAAGAATGATTTTGAAATTTTGAATGGTAAAATGGAAATATTTTTTCATATTGAAATAAATAATGGTAAAAATGGAGTTTATGATTGATTCTGAAAATTTAACGGTAAATACGAATCTCATGTTTTAATTAGAACAAATATTGGTAATAATGAAATTCATGTTTTAATTAGAATAATTAATGGTAACAGTGAAATTCCTATATTAATTAGAACAATGAATATTAATAAAACAATCTATGTGTTAATTAGAAAAAAGAATGGTTATAATGGAATGCATGTGTTAATTGAGATAATGAATGGTAACAATGGAATTAATGTTGTTTCAAATGGAAAATGTGTTCTGGTTAGGAATAACCTATTCCAAATAGTTTCCAATGGATTTGTTTATAGAACTAGAAACTCACAAGTATTTTGTATCCAAGGGAACCTTCTTTCCAAATATAGGAATTTGTTGGGTTTGTTGACCTTTGACTCTTAGTAACTCAAATTGGCTGAAAGGATGGGAGGTAGGGTCATCACTCGCATTTGGGGGTACTTATTTCCAACTCTGAGACTCTCTTATATATTTATGATATGTTCATGAATCCTTCCTTAATTTCGGTGTATGATGTGATTTATCACAATATTTGAAACAAATGTTTAGCATGTGTGGAATTTAGAATCCTCTGTATATATTCGAGGATCTTCATTGATGGATTTATTTGTATTTTTTGAGGTTCCCTATCAATGGTATCTACTCATGTGATATGAAGTTATTCTTTGGTCATTACTACGACAGTGCTGTATTTTAGGCCATGTAGTGGGGCACTCTAGAGTTTATGGTCATATAAATAGATGAATGTCACTCTGAAATTTATCATCATCTTAGGAAAAGGAAGTTGTTTTGATATTGGGATCAAACCCATAGGTGGGCTTCTAAAGGATCCTTGTGAAAGGAATTAGAACCCATGTAGTTTGTTGCCGCTTAATGGGGAATATCATACCCTTTAAGATCATGTGATAAGGACCCGACCATAAAATTTAATGTCATGTGGTGAGAACATATAGGAATAATGTTTTTAGTACATGTTTAGTGTGGGACTTATGTAGAAAGTTCCCATGGTACTTGTAAGGGATATGAGTATCAATGTTGAATTAGACCCAGTTGAAGATGTGTTCTAAAAGAGGAGTGCTGGTTTAGGATGTTTGGTTTGAACATTTTGGAGGCTTCTAACATATTCCATTTGGAAGGGATTAAAACCCCACATAGTTCATTGTCAAAGACCCATGTCTATGGAGGCCCGCAAGGGTATTTATCATAGAAGAGTATAACCTTTGGAGATGATAGGTTGGGGTTTCTCCTGAGAAGGGGATCCCTCATGAAAGGGACGATGAGGGATGTTTTATGTAACACCCTAAGATTTTTTGAGAATTTTTTAAATTTCTTATGTTATACACAACACCAAGGGAATCATTCACAACACACAACACATGCTTGGCTTGCGTTACACACAAGAGCAACCTTCCTTGATAGCTTGTGTTGTACGCAATACTGAGTTTCACACAACAATGATATATTATTATAATATTATGACCTAGCTGTTATGAATATTATTAACCAAATTTTGAATTTTATAAAATTATAATTCATCTTACACATTTTCTAGAATGAGATATGAAAACAAAATCAAATTTTCTGATAAAAGAACTATTTTTCAAAAAATGCAGTTTTACTGCCTTTTGATGGCGTACCCATTTTAAATATAATTTTTGAAATTTTTATAAGTTAAATTTTACAAAATAAACTTATTATTTTGAATCAGGATATAAAAATTTACATTGGATAAATTTTTTATACTTTTCTAAAAACATTCATATTTTGATGAATAGTAAAAATACGATAAATTTTTCTTAAAAACATCTTTTTTTCATCATGATAAATTATATAGTTAAATGATAAAATTAAACGGTTTTAAAGTACAAATATAATATACTTTTACCATTTAATATTATTTATGTCATTACCTTTACTTTTACATTGAATTCATAGAAAAACAATTCAATCTTTGACAATGTTTTAACTTTTAAAACCTGTTTTCTTAACAACAAGAAAAATTTTAAATTTATTACTGCATATTCTGTGTTTATAATTTTAAAAAATTTATTCCCTATTTGGATTTATTGGGTATAAATTATGTTAATAGGTTACTTTTGTTTTTTTGACATTATGAATAGTAACTACGTGAATTTTTATTTACTACAGTTAAAGGTAAATCAGGTAATTAAGGGTAAAAATAAGATTATAAAATTACCCCACCACATGCCCAAATTCTATTGGATGAATAAAATTCGAACCATGTCACTTAAGGGTCCGAATAGATTCCTTTCATGTACTATTGACCATGAAAATGATATAATTATAATTAAATCCCAAGAAAGTGACAACATGTCACTCTCTTATATATTATAAGTGTAAAAATTTTAATTTAGTGATAAAATTCATAAAACATAGAACACAATGAGTCTCAAGAAATATAATAAAATTATCAACCTCATGAAAATTTATTTATAATTTATTTTGGATTAAATAATTATCATTAATGATGACACAATAGTGAGGTTGAAATTAAACTATTGATTTAAATATCAAATAATGTTTTATAAAAATATTAAATTATATATTATATGAACTATTTAATGTGATCCATGAATTTTCTAGATAAATATGACATTTTATGAATCTATTAAATCTTATATTTTATTTGGGTTTTATTTAAATTCATATAAATGAATAGAGTCAAAATCGACACTATTGTTATTTTATAAAAATAACATATTATAAAATTGATTAAAAATCAAAAAAATATTTAAAAATTATAAATTGAAATTTATATGGTCCAAAAAGTCATAATGTATCCAATTATAGACAATTCACAACACATAAGTAATTATTTATAACAATTTAAAATTAAGAATATTATTACTGCAAATATAATTAAATATATTAAATAAGGATAAATCAAATTGATAAGGTTTAAAATAAATTCCCAACTGGTCTAAATTTTATTTGTTGATGATATTACAACTCTAACTTATCACATATTCTAATTTATTCATTTTTTGAGGTTTTTAAGTGGGGTTTGAATTTATTATAAATTAATATTTCTTATGTTTCAAAGGTGCCCTCTCCTCCCTTATAAAATGGCACCTCCTACCTCTCCTCTTTATAACATTTTGAGCATTAAAGATCAACCAAACCCTATAAATTTCTCTTCTACACTTCCCTAAATACATACTAGAGGTCATGTTCTTCGTCAAAGACCTGCTTTAGTGCCCTAAGAGGAGGTTTAGAAGAGGCGTGTCAAAGAAGAGGTAATATCCTTTACCGATCCTTTCCAAATTATTTCTTCTTCTATATCTTCATCATTGTTTGTTTCATCATAAATTGATAACATCAGTATCAATCATATAATTATATGTTATTATAAATATGAAACAACCCTATTTCACCTTCTATCCATCCTATGGAAAATGAAATCACCGCGCGTGCGTACGTACGGAATATCGTCTCTATGCCGTGGTGTAATATGTTTTCCACCACCAGCTTACATGGATGGGTATAATGTTGTTAATTATAACTATATAGGAGTATTATAACATGATAATAATTATGATATATCCTATCATCCATTCCAAGACCATTCAATAATTAGGGGAACGATATCGTTGCTCGTGTGTACGTACGGCTTACCGTCTCCACGATGCGATCTGATTCATTCAACATGATCTTCATTAAACCATGATTATATAAATGAATTTAATGAATAAATAGGATATATATTATACTAATTCCATTCTTTAAAAGATGTAGTTATAACCTAAAAAGAGGAATAAGAATTTATTCGGCAAAACATGCATAAGAACATAAAGCAATGAACACCCGAATAACAAGTAGCAATGAAATATTACTAATAATAAGATAAGAATATGAACATATATGATATAATAATAATGAATATGATTCTAGAATAAGTCAATTACACTATTTAAATCATTATATGAGAGGTTCATAAACATACAAAGCATATCATAACTAAGGTAAGGGAAAATCTCACAGTCTAAATTTTTATCCAAGATTGTTTATACTTCGGTATTTACTAGGGAATATTTATCAACCACATCCATGTTTCCTAAATGTGTAATATTATACCTCTAAAACTGTTTAAATCCAATTTTACCTATTGGTTAATTTATAGTAAAATATATGAAATGAATCTTTTTTCATTTTCAGTACAAGATACTTTTTGACTTTTTCGTCCAAAGTACGAGAAGAATGTTTTTTAACTTATATGGAATTAATGGATTTTTATGATTTCGTAGAAAATTATTTCAATGAATCTTCCTTTAAAAGTTGTCAAGTTTATTTTCAATTAACTTCTTTTAGTATGACATAGAGAAAGAAAATATGTTTTTGAAGTAGAAAGGATATTTTCCTCACGATGGGAGTTCAAGTGTTTTATCAAAATTATTTTCCATCTAAGATAATATATGGTTCTATTTCTATCTATATTATTTCATTGATTTGATTATTTAATGATGGAATTATTTTTATGAAGTCCTTTTATCTTATATGGATTTTTTTATAATGGCATGATGTTTAAGAATCTCAATTTTATTACATGGGTTATGCTATGATGTATGATTTATTATTTTTATGGAACTCATAAGAATGGTTTCATTTTGATATGGGTGGGGCCTTTATCTCCCTCAAATTCATTGGGTAAAGATTTATATCTCATGAGATAGACATGGATGGAAAGTAAAGTTAATCTAGTTCAGTGATACATGACTGGAATGAGGAATGAACTTGGTTCAATAATGGAATGTGTCCGCTATGATGGTCTTGGAAACGAGTCTTGACTAATATGAAATGATTTTCTATGATTATGTGTGTATCCCACAAAGTTTCATGTTTTATGTTATGATTATTGGGATTACATTTCACTAACATGATTTATTCCATGTCATGATATTAAGATCTCTTTTGCATGTTATGATTTTCAAAATATTATGTTCTAATGAATATTATACGATTGATATTTACTTTGTTTACCCTTACTGAGCATTTTCTCTCACCCTTTTGTATGTTTTCTTTTCCCCAGGTCAGGAAGAAGGGTATTAAGTAGGATATCCCAAAAAGGGACTCTAGATATGATAAAATAAACGGAAGACAATGAAGTTGATTTTTGAACCAGTTGTTTATGCTTCCCAGTTTCTAAAGATACTATACCTATACGGTCCTATCATAGTTTTGTTATATGTTGTAATAATTATGCTTCAATTATGAAGTAATAACTATGAATTTAACGTATGGGTCATTAAAGTTGGTATCAGAGGAAATGTATATTCAACCATTGGAAACTAGGATGTGAAATCCTTAGTAAAGAACCCTAAGGATATGTCTAAGCATAGAACAAAATATTAGTGTTTTAGAAATGGCTATGAATAACCTATGATAAGACCTACAGTGTGAAATTTTATTCTTGATTATGTGGTTTTCCTGTTATGATTAGTGTTTCTCACACTATGAATCTTGGATTTAGTCAATTGATGGAACCTGACGGAACCATGTAAATGCGAAATGCGATGGTAAATGCAATGATTGTCCCCCTGAGCAACAAAACGTTATGGGAGATGGAATGCAAAATCATGTAGCCATTCTCACTAAACTTTCTCAATGTATGAATCAGGTAGGAAATCCAAATGAGAAAGGGAGGGGGAAACATTCTGTTGAATCCTTCATGAGGTAGCGTCCACCTTCATTTAGTGGTTCTTCTGATCCATTAGGGGATGAACAGTGGATCACTACCACTGAAAGGATATTTTCAGTCCTTCAATGTTCAGAACATGATAAAGTCATCTTAGTAGTATATAGTTTGGAAGGTGAAGCTGATCAATGGTTTTATATTATCAAGAATACAAGGCAAAGGGATGAAATTGTGTCCATGGAATGGGATGAGTTCATGAACTTATTTTTCAATAAGTACCTCCCTCGTATTCTTCGAAAAAAGATGGAGGAGTTTTTTAAACTGAAGAAAAAGGATGATGAATATGTTGGTACCTACGATGACATTTTTACAAGACTAGCAAGGTACACTTATGGGATTATTATCCAACCTGAGAGTAAGATAGATCAATTATTTAGTGGCTTAAAACCAAGTCTCTGAAGGGAATTAGCAATAAGGGATTTCAATAGATATGAGGAAATTGTTCAATGTGATCTGACGGTTGATATGGAGATTGGAGCAACCCATCTGTCATATGGGTTTGATAAGAAGAAGAAAATGGAAATCAAAGGAAAATCTAAAGACCACACTGAAAAGAAGATGAGTTTATCCTTATTCTCAAAGTGTGGAATGAAACATGGAGGGATTTGTCTTAAATGAACGTGTAAATGTTTTAAGTGTGGAAAATAAGTTCATCGGGCAATTGAATGCCACATTGATGGGAAAAAGATGTCTACTAATGCGAAAAAAGAAAAGGCTATATAGAATGAACCCCCTACACTTCTATGTTACAAGTGCAATGAAATGGTTCATTATGCCAATAAATGCCCTAATCCAAGGGATGTTGATGATGATTGACGCCAACAAACTCTTAAGGCCAAAGACAAAGGAAAGTAACAAGAAATTTCTATCAGCGATGTGGAGTACGATAACAAAGTGGTGAAAGGTACACTTACCAGCCACTCTAAAGTAGCAAATGTTTTTTTGATTCTAGATCCACCATGTCTTTTATTTATGAAGACTTTTCTAAGGTCATAACCGTACTACCCCGCGATTAGCTGTTGATTTAGCTGTGACAACTCCTAATGGGACAACAGTCGCATCAAAAGTTTACAATTCTTCTCAGATTGAAGTTTGTGGGAATCTGCTACCTACAAATCTTGTGATCCTTCCTATAGTGTAATTTGATGTGATTCTTGGCATGGATTGGATTTATTTATATGGATATCATATCAATTTCCAATGAAGGGAAGTCACATTTCATAATCCTGAACTATCTATGATCATCTATCCATGAGAGTATGAACATAACTTTCCAATGGAAATTTATTCCATCTTATGGGTCTTTATTCCAATAAATGATGGTTATTTATCTCAAATGGTTGGAGAGAAACTCACGATTAAGAATATGCCCATTGTACGAGAGTTTGATGATGTCTTACCAGAGGAATTTCTAGGTCTTCCACCATATCATGAAGTAGAGTTTACAATAGAACTCATACCTGGTGTGAGGCCCATTTTAAAGACAACTTATAGAATGGCCCCAATTGAGTTGCAGGAATTGAAAAAGAAACTCCAAGAGATTCTTGATAAGGGATTCATATTCCCTTGTGCATCACCTTGGGTAGCACCTATTCTCTTTGTTAAGAAGAAAGATAAATCAATGAGACTCTGCATTGATTTTATAAAGCATAACAAGATCACTATCAAGAACAAATATCCTCTCCCACGCATTGATGACTTATTTGACCAACTACGCGGAGCTCAATACTTTTTAAAGAATGATCTTCATTCAGTGTATCATCAATTAAGAGTAAAAGGGGAGGATATACCAAATATGGATTTCCATACAAGTTATGGACACTATGAATTTATAGTGATTCCATTTGGTCTTACTTATTCTCCTACTTTCTTTATCGATCTAATGAATAGAGTCTTTAGAGACTATCTTTATCAGTTTGTGGTAGTCTTTATAGACGATATTCTTGTCTATTCATAGAGAAAATATGAACATGGATATCACTTCATAATTTTATTAAAGGACCTATGAAAGGAGGATATTTATGCCAAATTTACCAAGTGTGAATTTTGGCTTAAAAACATTTCATTTTTGGGTCACATAATCTCAAAAGAGGGGATATCTGTGGATCCAACAAAAACAGAGGTTATTAAAGAGATGGTCAAGACCAACAACAGTAACTGAGATCTAAAGTTTTCTTGGTTTGGCTGGATATTATTGACCTTTTGTGAAATATTTTTCATGATTATCAAATCCACTTACTAGGTTGACTAGAAAAAGAGTTATGTTCCTTTGGACAGATGAGTGTGAAGAGAATTTCAAGGAGTTAAAAAGAATGTTATCCAGTGCAACTGTGCTCACTTTTCCTTCTAGTGGAGAAAGGATTGTGATATACAGTGATGTATCCAAGAAGGGATTGGGGTGTTTTCTCATGCAAAATTATAGGTGATAGCTAATGCCTCACGACAGTTGAAAATCCATTAGAAAAATTACCCAACACATTATTTAGAGTTAGCTACGATAATTGTTGCATTAAAGATTTTGAAGCATTATCTTTATGGTGAAAGGTGTGATATTTATACTGTTCATAAAAGAATAAAGTATATTTTCACACAAAATGAGATTAATGCATCAAAGAAGATGGTTGGAGATAATTAAGGATTACGACTGCTCAATCCATTATCACCCTGGGCAAGAAAAAAAGGTGGAAGACGCATTAAGTCGATACTACCCTGATAGTTTATCCATGATGAGGATCACAAAAGATCCAATATTTATGAATTTACAAATGATGGATCATGGAATTATAATGGAAGGGGTAAAATCCTATCTTTCACAAATGAATGTTCAACCATCTATATATGTGAAGATTAAATAGGCATAGAAAGAAGTTGTAGAGTTACAAAAGATCGTGAGAAATGTTCCTAAATTTCATATTGATTGTGATGAAATAATAATGTTCAGGGACCAGGTTTGTGTTCCTACCACCCCCGAATTAAAGAAGGAAATATTTTTTGAGGCTCATAGTTCTTAATTCTCTATTCAACATGGAATCACAATGATGAATAGGGACCTAAAAAAGTACTTTTGGAGGGATGGCATGAAAAGAGACGTTGCTGAATATGTCTCTCGATGCTTGGTTTGTCATCAAGTTAATGTTGAGAGATAGAAGTCTAAGGGGATGTTACAACCATTACCCATACCATAATGGAAATGGGGAAAAATCACTATGGACTATGTCACTAGACTTCCTAAAACATCCAAAGGAAATAATGCTATCTAGGTTGTAGTTGATCGTCTTAGGAATTCGGCACACTTCATTACTATTAGAGAAGATTTCACTCTTGATCATCTTTCCAAGATATGTGTAAAGGAAGTGGTAAGATTTCATGGAGTACCACTTTCCATTATATCTGATCAGGATCTGAGGTTTACCGCAAAATTTTGGTGAAGTCTTCAGCATACACTAGATAATGAGTTGAGTTTCAGCACTGCTTATCATCCTCAGACAGATGTTCAGTCTGAGAGGACAATTCAAACTCTAGAATATATGTTGAGAGCTTTCTCTATGAATTTCAAAGGGTCGTTGGGTCAACACCTACCTTTGGTGGAATAATCTTATAATAGTATCTTTCACTCCAGTATTTAGATGGATCCTTATGATTCTCTCTATGGAAAGAAATGCATAACTCTAACTTGCTGGGATGAAGTTGGGGAAATAAAGCTATTAGGTCCTGATCATGTTGATGAGATGGTAGAAAAGGTCAGGTCAATTCAACAACACATAAGAGAAGCTTAGAATAGACAAAAATGTTATGCCAACAACCAAAGAAAAGACCTAGAGTTTGAAGTGTGTGATAAAGTGTTCTTATGAATATCTCTTTGGAAGAGAGTAATGAGATTTGGAAAGAAGGACAAGATGATCCCTATGTATATCAGTCATTTAGAAATACTAGATCATTTTGGGAAGGTAGCTTACCGATTGGAACTTCCACCAAATCTCTCTCAAGTTCATGATGTGTTCCATGTATCTCACCTGAGAAAGTATGTACCTGATCCTTCACATGTACTAAGCTTAGAAGTTGTACCGCTGGAGCAAGATCTTTCTTATGAAGAACATCTGATAGAGATTTTGGATCATAGAGAAAAAGTTCTATGAAACAAGACCCCTCTCTTGGTTAATATTTTATAGAGGAACCACCAATTAGAAGAAGCCACATGGGAACTTCAGGATATGATGAAAGAAAGGTATCCCCATCTGTTTGTTACGAAGTGACGAATTTTGAGGGAGAAATTCATTTTAAGGGGGGTAGAATATTACACCCTGAGATTTTATGAGAATTGTTTTAATGCCTTATGATATATGCAACACCATGAGAATCTTTCACTACACACAACACTGGCTTGGCTTGCGTTACATGCAAGAGCAACCTTCCTCGATAGCTTGTGTTGTACGCAATATCAAGTTTCACTAAATAATGATATATTATTATAATATTATGAACTATCCATTATTAATAATATTTACTAAATTTTGAATTTTATAACATTATAATTCATCTTACACATTTTCTATAGTGAGATATAAAAACAAAATTAAATTTTTGGATAAAGGAAGTATTTAAAAAAAATGCAGTTTTACCGCCTCTTGATGACGCACCCATTTTAAATTTAATTTCTGACAAGTATATAATTTAAATTATACCAAATAAACTTATTCTTTTGAATCAGGATATAAAAATTTATATTGGATAAATTTTTGATACTTTTCTAATAACTTTCCTATTTTGATGAAAAGTAAGAATACGCTAAATTTTTCTTAAAAACAACTTTTTTCATCAAGATAATTTATATGGGTAAATGATAAAATTTAATGGTTTTAAAGTATAAATATAATATATTTTAATCATTTAATTTATGTGTTGACGCTCCTTTCATCACAGAATCTAAAGATCGAAAAAGGGAATATCTGAGCTCAAAGTGATTCAACCTTTGAAGAAAACATCAAAAATCGACAAAGGCATGAACAAAGGATCGACGGCAACTGAACCGCGCAAGTTTTATCACTGTCGTGCAAGTACACTTGCGCGACACCCTTGGTCGCGCAGGTGACTTGTGCGACCTAAGTGGTAACCGCCCGGAAACCGCCCGGGGTCTTCTCCTGCCTATAAATAGACCCTGTGGGCCCCCCCATTCGCGAGGATCTTTTTCCAGAAACTCGGATTGAAGCTCCCGACACCCAAGTCTCTTCTCAAAGCTTCCGGAACACTTCTAATGTAATTTCATACCAAGAATGGAAGATCTAAAGAGAAGAAGGAAGGCCTAAGTGTTGAAACTTATCAAACACTTGCGCGCCGACTTAATTCCTTCAATATAACTTGCGCGTCCCTTTTCTGGAAGAACCTCAAGGGGATTCTAAAGGGTTTTATCAAGAGTCGCTCAAGTATTTCAATTCTGATTGAAAATCGCGCAAGTACACCATGTGTCGCGCAAGTATACTTGCGCGACCAATACTTGCGCACCGCCGCAGGACTTGCACGCCTTTCAAGACTTGCGCGCCCCTATCTTGTTGGGTGCCCATCTTGCCCATTTTACCCCTCTTAAGCCATTTCACCATTCCTTTTCAAGATTCAGTCTTCAAGATACTCTTCAAAGCCATTTATGGCATGATTTATTGATTTGACTTTCTTATCTGAAAGGAATTCTGTGGAATCTCTCTCAAAGTCTAGTGATTTAAATATCCTTATGTCACTAAAATACGGAGAGTTAATTCATTCAACCTCATCCTTTAAGATGATAAAGTCCTAACTTGTGTCTCCTTTTCAGGAATAATCCCCGGTTATAAAACCTTTGATCTGGGCATCTTCCTCAAGAGTAAGCCCCAATCAAGTCCTCTAATCTTGGGCATCTTTCTTAAGAATAAGCCCCAACCTCAAATATGGGCATCCTCCTCAGGAGTAAGCCCCAAACCTTAATCCCTAACCTGGGTCTCCTTTTTCAGGAATAAGGCTCAGTCATAACCTTGGGCTTCCTTTTCAGGAGTAGGCTCCTAGTCCCTTAACCTGGGTCTCCTTTTCAGGAATAAGACTCAGTCATAACCTGGGTCTCCTTTTTCAGGAATAAAACTCAATCATAACCTTGGTCTTCCTTTTCAGGAGTAAGCTCCAAGTCCCTTAACCTGGGTCTCCTTTTCAGGAATAAGACACAGTCATAACCTTGGGTCTCCTTTTCAGGAATAAGCCCCAAGTCCCCTTAAACTTCTCTTAACCAGTCATAATTTACCTTTGATTTGGGTTTCCTTTTCAGGAATAAAACCCATTCATAAGTCCCCTCCTAACTTGGGCATCCTCCTTAGGAGTAAGCCCCAAGATTAGAGTATTCAAATCTCCATGAAGAACATATAAATTTATGGACCCTGTTCATGGATTTTCTCCCTAAAAGTAAATCCTAAACCTTCATCTATCTGGGAAGTCATCTATACATAACCCCCAAACAAATTCTTATGATTGCATATTTTATGGAACAATTGTCTAAATTTTATCAATACCTCTTGTTTCTCACACCGAGCATGACTCACGTGAGCTTAGAGTGTAAAAGTAATTATGACATTCATCTTTGAGCCATCAATCATAAACATCATACCCCATTCCTCGAACTACGTGGGTTCTGATTCCTTTTCCAAAAGAAAGGATATGTAGGTAGCCCATTTATGGGTTCGATCCCAACTTTGAAATAATCTCTGTCCTTCTGAATAATGATAAACTTCAAGTGCCCCACTGAGTGGCTTTAAAACCAGCCTGGTCATCATAATGACCAAGAGACTTTTATATAAATGTTTTGAAGGATACCATTGACCAAGAATCTCTAAACAGATATAGATGATTCTCTATTGATGAAGAACCTCGAATACATATAAAAGATTCTCTAAATTTCTTGCATATTTAATCATTGATTGTTAAAACTAAAGGAAAGCACATTTTATACTTGGTAATGTAATAAGGATTCACGAACATAACTTAAATCTATAAAGAGAGTCCCAGAGTAGACAATAATTCCCCTCAAAAAGGTGTGATGAGTCCGACCTCCCATCCTCTCGACCAATGCAAATTCCTAAGTCTCATTAGTCCACAATCTAATGAGCACCTGCCTTTGGAAAGTAGGTCCAAACGGATGTGGAATCATTGGATGTTTCCGGTTCTACGAACAAACCCGTTAGAAACCGATCGGAACGTTTGAATCTCCCGTCCAGGGGGTCATCCCCGGATTCCGTTCGAAACAAAAATGGTGAACCCGACGTAAATCATTAACCAAGTTAAATTGATGTTCTTCTTATTTGTTAGGCCCCTTGGGCCATGAAAGCAATCATTGACATGTGCTCATCCAAAAGATGCAGTGCCCAGATTCATCTTGATTATGTCTGTTACATGGAACAGGCACTCTTTTCTCAAGATCTTATGCAAAATGGCTTTCCTTAAATTCACCCATGTGAATACTGCTGCTGTGAACACCTCTACTGTGAGGTCTGCTGCTGTGAAAACCAATACTGCTACTTCTGCTGGAACGTCATCCGCTCTGAGGATGACATCACCAACTCAGCGTCTTCAACGCTATGTTTCTAATGCACTGGTTAAGGAGTACCGTCGCAACGGTATTATCCCAACTCTGGAGGCTGCTCGTCAAGCCCTCCAAGTTAATAATTCTACCTGGTCGTCCGGACAACGGCGGCCAGCAATCAAGAAGCAGGCGGTGCTGACTACCGTCTCCAACCGTTTCGGGTCGTTATCCCCGGAACGCAATTTCCATACACTCCCTTACTCTGAGGAAGTGAATGAGCAGGTCCCGCAGGACCTTAATTCAAAAAGACAGGAGTCCTTCTCAAGGGCTCCCATCAAAAATCGCCGCCAGACTCGTGCGGTAGTGCGCCCTCAACATGATGAGGGTACCGACTCCAGGCATTCAGCTCAGGTTCCTTGAACCCGAGCAGGCAAGATGAACCGCCAGAGACGGAATCCGGTTAACAATGGGCAGGTTGTCATCCCTGCCATCTCCGGAGAAGTCCACCAACCTAACTTGGTGGCAAACAACGAGCAGGCATACACACCTGCCCGTTTTAATTCAGCTGTCCAGCAGACTCGTCTGGCAGCATCAAGCCGATCCCGCCAGGCAATTCCGGCGGAGTACCATAGGCAGGAACATACACCTGCTTATACATCACCAGTTAGTCAGCAGGCTCGTCTGACTACATATGATGGATCTCATCAACCGCGTTTGGCGAAGTGTAATCAGCAGGCACATACACCTGCTAATACTAATCAGGCCTACCAACAGTCTCGCTTGATAGCACCCGGAGAAGTCAGTCGGAAAGTCCCGATGACAAACAGGGGGCAGACTCAACTCTCTGCCTCCACACTTGAGTACTGTCAGGATTCACTGACGGGAAAATTAGGACAGGAGCAAGCACATACACCTACTCCAAGCCCGGAATGGACGTATATCCCTGTTCCGGCGGCTGAAGTCACCAAACATATTTTGTCAATGGTGAAAGAGCAGAATCAAATTCCTGCTCATATTCTGGATGCTTGCCAGGATATCATAACAGCTTCAGCATCATCTCAGGGACAGACACATAAATCTATCCCTAGCAATGGAGTGACACATCAACGATTCACTCTGGAACAGACACACACATCTGTTCCAGTCCAAGAGGGTTATGGGGAATACTCCCCCATATCATACGGACAACCAAGTCAGGCACATACACCTGATTTGAGTGGAGATCGTCAGCCTAACCTGACCATCTTTCCTGATCAGGCACATACACCTGCTCAGAGTAATCACTTTCGTCATCAAGTGGTTTCTAAAGCGAGTAAGAAGGCATCTAAGAAAAAGATCCGCCCAGAACAGTCAGGAGATCAAAGGCCAATCTGCAACAAGGCCTTGCTCGATGCTGGAGTTCTTGAAGCCCTCAGACATTTATCTGTCGGAATTCAAGATTCTACTCCCCCAGTTCCCAATAACTGGAACATTAATTCTGAAGGTCTTCAACAGACACTTCCTCATGAAGACTTGCTTCATGAAAATTCGGTCAATCTTGAAGTTTCTTATTCAGATGAGAGCCACAGGAACCCTCTGTGTGGTCAGAAGGCCAAGGAGCAAAAGATTTCATCTTTTGCTGTAACCCATCATGACGATCCTCCTCATGGTGATAAACTTCGCTGCGAAAGTCCTCTCTGCAGTAGTGATTCACGTTGTCTCGAAAATTCTTCAGAAGGCAATGTAGTGACGAGAAAGCCCTCCTATCTTGAGGCACTTGAAAATGTAAAACCAGTCATGTATGATGCTTTACTATCGGCAGGTGAAACTCTTTCTCCATCAGAAGATAGCCTGGGGTTCAGGTTATTCTCTGAACCATCCCTGGGTCATTCATCTTCCAGCATGAATAGTGATTTCTCTACCAATCTTGTTGAATCCGATGAAGCAACAAGGAAACACCAACTCTGGTCCAAACAGGTAGAAGATTCTTCATTTAATGATAAAGAGGAAATGCTGAACATGAGGAAAAAACTGGCAAAAGGTGATGTACCAGTCATGTTTTGGCCTTTGGCTGATTCCCAGTACGACATTCCAAAGATGTTGACGGATGATGGAATCCATGATATTCGTCTCAACATATGGAAAACTCTTTGTCAATTAAAGAAGAAGGTATTATCTTACGATGAATATGAAAATCATCTTAAGATAATAGAAGGGTTACAACACCAGATTGATTTGGCATCTCTATCAGTCTCTCGGTATCCGAAGGATGAAAAGCAACAGAGAACCCTTCAACGTTCATGCCTTGGCACACTAAGAAGATTGCGTCAGTTAATTGCCAATGCTCCATCTAATGTTCATATCAGAGGATGGGGTGTTCACGGAGCACTACATTTCACAGTGCTTTCCGGTCAGCAAAGCCCGCCGAAAATGGTCTCATGCAATGTTATTGCCCATGGCCGGCCACAGTCAATGGGCTTTGTTCATAATCAAAAGCTTGCTCAAGAACAAGCTTCAACTAGTTCCTCTCAAAATCAAGTATATAGAGAACTGGTTGTTGAATTGCTCCTACATAAAGCAGGCGAGAATATTGCACAAGCCTCTCGTCTGGAGCAAACACGTCATCAAATGACAGAAGTTTCGGAAATCATCCAACGGTCTGTTGAACCAGGTGATAAAAGTGGATACAGTTTAATGCATCCAGCTAATTTCCGAACTAAGATTCGCAAGATCAAGAGATATTTTAAGAAGATCTCAGACATAGCATGTCAAGAGACACCCCAGCTTGCCAGACTGGGGACTTCTCTAACCCAACCCTCAGAGTCAACGAATGGGATTCGAGGAGTTGAGCGGAAACAGCAGGAACATCCCCAGTCCACCGGACTGGGGACTTTTTCAAATCTTCAATCCTTCCCTCAGAGAAAGTCAGTATTCTCTCGATTAGGGAATAAGCCTCAAGAGGAACGAAGAGCCAAACTGTCAGGAGATTCTCTCCAAGTGACGGTTCTCCAAGAAATTCCGGAGGGATCAAGTCAACGGAATGCCATGTCTCATCATGGACATAGAAGGAGACAATATCACAGAAATGCTGATAGAAGGATTCCATGCAATATGCATCCATTAATGTCATCAATGCCGTTGCTTCTGATTCACCAGATGAGGCTCAATCAGAGGGATCAGACGAAGAGGTTCCTGCTCAAGAAGTCGTGCACACAGACCTAAATGAAGAAGGTGTGCGCACACGTAATCAAAGGCTTACCCAAAATCTGGGTATTCTTCAAGTAACCCACTTCCCCCTCTCCGAAAAGGATCCAATAAGGGGAAAGGAAAGAATCAGGTTACTTCTCACCCTTCCTCTGAAGGAGGTCAATCGTTCTCATTAGAGAAAAGGTTTGCACAACAGGAGGAAGAAATGAAAGAATTAAGAAGGTTGAATGCAAAACTACTTCAGAGTAGTCTTCTTCTTAAGAATGCTGAAGTCCGACAGCCGAAGGAATTTGTTGTAACTACTGAGATGGATCAAGAATATCCTCCTTTGTCAGTACACCCACAGAGGTCTAATCCTACGGGTCAAACGCAACAATGGTTGGCAGCACTACCATCAGTTGCAGCACCAACCACCATGTCTGTCCAAACTCCATTCATTGCACCTACCCAAAACCAAGTTCAACCTGACGTTTCTCAAAAGTTAATAACTACTATTGAGTCATTAACATCTCGTTTAGAAACTATGGAAGGTAAACGGGCGCAAGTTCAACCTGAAAAGAAAGTTTACCCTGAATGGGTAGATTCAATTTCTCCCCCATCCAGTTTTGGAAACCCTATTTTCCCTACTTTCAATGGATCAGGCACCCCTGAACAACATTTGACGCATTACGTGTCTTGTTGTGATCCTATGATGGGAACTCCAGAGCAGCAAGAAGCAGTGAAACTCAGATGCTTCGTGCGAACCTTGCAAGGACCAGCTTTTGTCTGGTATACAAGTTTGAAATCCCGGTCAGTCATCGGATGGGAGGATCTTCGCCAAAAATTCCTTCTTCAGTTTAGCTCAACTTTGCCAAAAACGACAGTTTTCGATCTTACAAACTGCAAGCAAAGGGAGAATGAAAGAGTCTCTGATTTCATTGCTCATTGGAAGGGATTAACGTATTCCTTGAGTTTATCACTCCCTCAGGAGGAATTGTTGCCAATCTATGTGGCAAATTTGCGTGACGAATTACGCACGCCATTGATCCCTGTGAAATACACAGGAGGGTTTCGAGACCTTACTTCAATCGCTCAACAGAATGAAGATTCCCTTATACAGGCTAAGGTTAAATCTCGTGTAATTCCATCAGCTCCAGGAAGAAAAATGGGTAAAGCAGAAACTGCTACAGTTATGCTTAAACAGGCACCTGTACCTATTTCTACTTCAAAACCTTCATCTTCTCGAAGGGCTCCACCTCCTGAACGCCAACAACAAAGGCTGTTTCGCCCAAATGATCAAAAAGATCAACGACGAAAACAATTTGAGGATATGAAGAGTAAAACATACTCTTTCTGAAGTGAGCAAGTTCCTGGTTACTTCATTTCAGCTCTGGAAAATAATTTGGTTCAATTACCAGTGCCGAAGAGACCAAACAAGGAAGGAGATGAAGACCGTCCCAATTATTGTCCCTTTCATCAAATGTTGGGGCATCCCATACATGAGTGTTTTGTCTTTAAAGACCTCCTGCAAAAGATGGTCGACTTGGGACAAGTCAAATTGAAGGGTTCTTTAGCTCATGTAGCGTGTATTACCGCGACAGATCCAGAAGAAGGAGGCGAGTGGCAGGAAGTCAAAAGAAAAACTGCGAAAAAATATGATGATTGGATGGTCAGTAAGACAATCATTCGGACCCATTCCATTTTGCGAACACAATTGAAGAAGCCAATTGTGTCTCCTACAAAAGCTGCAGTAAAGCCTCCATCAAAAGACAAATACTCAAAAGGGCAGCGCAATTCAAAGAAGAAAGAGGAATCAGGAGAAGATGAGTATGCATCAAAGCCTAAATTGTCTTTGACTCTGGCAGATTTCATGCCATCTACTTCAAAGCCACGGGCACCGTCCCACCAAACGGCCCAGCCTAAACAGGCTAACCAGGCAGAGTCTTTATCAGACGAAGAGTTAATCTTTGGTTCTGTTAATATGATTCAATTAACAGATTCATATTCCAGTCTTGATGAGCCTGAATTCCCTGTATGAAATAAGGGAACCCGAGGAAGTTCTAGAGGTTCAGGATATAGGGGAATACGTGGATCTTTCCGAATCCACTACTCTAATTCTACCCCTGCTAGCACTGTATATGCAGCAGAAACTCGTGGTAGAGCCCTTCAGCAAGCTCAAAAAGAACAAGCAAGTTCTTCTGCCAATGGCCAACTCAGCTTTGGCACAGTTATTTTGGAAGACCGATTAAAGGTTCCATCTTCTTTATCTCAGCAAGTAAATGGATCTAATCAGTCTAATTTTCCAAAACCAAAGATGTTTCCAACTTCAATACAAGATGCATCAGCTTCCAAAGCATCTGCTTCCAAGGTACCAGCTAAACCGCATATTCCTATTGGGAAACGCAGACCTCTAGATCAAAAGTATGATATATTGAAACACTTGGCCCAAGTACCAGCCAAATTATCAATTTTGGATGCTTTGAATCTATCAAGAGATCTTCGGGAAGCACTCATCGAAGCTTTGTCAAGTCCTCAGGAGTTTGAAGCTGAAATTGCTGCAGCTGAAATTTATCACATAGAGAATAATCCTGCAGAATGCCATGCAGTGATATCTTTTACTGATAAAGATGAAGATTATGTTGTGCATGGGCACATAAAACCTTTGTACTTATCTGGAAAAGTCAATGGTATAGATGTTCGAAGAGATTTTATTGGCAATGGTTCAAGAGTCAACCTCATGCCCATTCGCACACTTCGTCGATTGGGCCTCACGGAATCTGATTTATCTCCTTCTACAATGATGTTGCAAGGATATGATAAAAATGAACAAGAACCACTGGGAGAAGTTACGCTCAGAACTCAGTTTGGAGATCTTGTTTCCAATTCGGATTTCATGATTGTTGATCAAGACTCAGCTTTCAATATCTTGCTTGGAAGACCCTGGCTACATCAGCATGCAGCTATTCCGTCATCATACCATCAATGTCTCAAATACTGTTTCGATGGTCAAGTTGGAACATTGTATGGTGATAAGGCCCCGTTCAAGACATGTGAGTCTCAATACATTGAGGCGGAATTTTATCACATGAAGGGAAGAGAAAATTCTACAATGAAGGAAATTACCAAAGTTAATGCTCCATATGGTTTGGAAAAAATTCCAATAAATCCATTTTCACATGTGAGTACAGATTATGTGTTACCTATCAGTCAAATTGACAAAATAGGCCCAAATCAAAATACTCTTATGGAATGATCCATAATGTCAATTACGGCAATCGAGCCAGACAACATGGGAGAAATTGGTAACTTACCAAGCAGTGATGAAAGCATAAGTGGTGACGTTTTCATTTCGTCTGCTGAAATCCAACAAGTCTATACTTCGCTAATCAGGCCAGAAGAAGTTATAGCAACACCAGAGGTGAATATTGATGTCGATTCTCAATTCATCATCTCCTCTTTATTTCCCAAAGAAGACCCTTTTTCATCAATAGGGTCGGAAATGGAAGCTTCTTCTTCAAAATGTGAAAATTTTGACATCTCTTATGATCATGAGAATTTCGTTTTTTCATCTACTTTGCAAGTAGAAACGGAAGAAATAACACATGATGAAGAGGAAGAGGAAGATCTTAGAGATGCTCCTCCAGCATTTGAAGAGGGTATCTCTACCACTGTGGATGAACTCAGAGAAGTAAATCTGGGTACAGAGAAAGATCCACGCCCCACTTTAATTAGTGCGGCCATGACCCTTGAAAAACAAGAGATGTATATTTCTTTTCTAAAGAAAAATAAAGATATTTTTGCTTGGAATTATACAGAGATGCCTGGCCTTGATCATGATGTTTCCACCCATCATTTGGGTTTGCCAAAAGAACATCGAGGATTCAAGCAAGCCGCAAGAAGAACACACCCAACCTATGCTTCCAAAATCGAGGCTGAAGTGGATAAGCTTATCAATGCTAACTTCGTTAGAGAAGTTAAATATCCCAAGTGGTTGGCTAATATTGTCCCTGTAAAGAAGAAGAACGGACAAATTAGGGTTTGCATCGATTTCAGAGATCTTAATTGGTATTGTCCTAAAGATGATTTCCCAGTTCCGATTATAGAACTCTTAATTGATGCGACGGCTGGCTATGAAGTACTTTTTTTCATGGATGGATATTCTGGATATAATCAGATCCGAATGGCCCCAGAAGATGAGGAATATACATCCTTCAGAGCTCCTCAAGGAGTGTTTTGTTACCGGGTGATGCCCTTTGGTTTAAAGAATGCAGGTGCAACATATCAACGCGCCATGCATCGTATCTTCAAACCTTTTCTAGGGAAATTTGTTGAATGCTATGTAGATGATTTAGTGGTTAAATCCAAACAACATTTTGATCACTTGGATGATTTGGAAGTCGTATTCCACAAGCTTCGACAACATAATTTGAAGATGAACCCCTTAAAATGTGCTTTTGGGGTAACCTCAGGAAAATTCCTCGGCTTTGTTGTACGCCATCGTGGTATTGATGTCAATCCTGAGAAGACCAAATCAATCCTTGGTATGTCACCTCCTCAGAATTTGAAAGAATTAAGAAGACTTCAAGGACACTTAGCCTATATTCGGCGTTTCATTGCCAATTTGGCAGGAAAAAGTTTACCCTTTACCAAATTATTGAAGAAAGGAGTCACTTACCAGTGGACTGAAGAATGTCAAGAAGCATTTGATGTTCTCAAGAAATACCTCTTGAGTCCACCAGTACTCATGCCACCTGTTGAGGGTAGGCCTCTTATCCTCTATGTGACAGCTTTAGAGCGATCATTGGGTGCCTTTCTCGCTCAAAAGAATGATGCTGGGAATGAAAATAGTCTCTACTATCTCAGTAGAACTATGCTTGAAGCAGAAACCCGGTATTCGAGTATAGAAAAGTGCTGCCTAGAATTAATCTTTGCAGTTCAGAAACTGAGACACTACCTGCAACATCACGAGGTCCAATTGGTATCTCGTAATAATCCACTCAAATTCATCCTTAGTCGTCCAATGCTTACATGACGTTTGGCAAGGTGAGCGGTTATTCTACAGCAGTTCGACATCCAGTATGTGTCTCAAAAGGCAATTAAGGGCCAAGCTCTGGCTGATTTCCTGGCTGAACATCCTTCAGTGGAAGACACGTATTCAGATATCGAACTCCCTGATGAGGAAGTTTTCTCTATTCAAGAGAGTCCTCAAACATGGGAAATGTATTTTGTTGGTGCTTCTAGAAGTCCAAGAGGGAAGAAAATGGAAAATCCTAAATTCAACAAAGTTGGTTTAGGAATTGTGCTCATTTCTCCAAATAAGGCAGTGTTACCTTATTCCTTTTTGTTGTGGGAAGGTGGTACCAATAATGAAGCTGAATACGAAGCTCTCATTGCAGGCTTGGAGTTAGCGCTTCAAGCACAAGTGAATCACTTAAAGGTGAAAGGTGATTCAGACCTGGTAATCAAACAAGTCAATGGGGATTATGCCATCAGAAAAGAAGAATTAATCCCTTTGTATGATTACGTCAGAGAGTTAATGTCGGAATTCCCTTCAGAACCGACATTTTCTTATGTCCCAAGATCACAAAATGCTCAAGATGATGCACTGGCTAATATAGCCACAGCTTTAGCAGATCCAAATCGGGACGAGACAACCATCGGTATTGCCCACCGTCGTGCAATTTCACCTTATGTTCAAGTCAGAACAGAGGAAATTAATGAAATTAGTCCCATTCATGAACCGTATGATCATTCTACAGGATGGATGTCACCTATCAAGGAATACCTTCAAAATGGAACACTTCCACCTGATAGAGCCGAGAAAGAACAAATTCGGCGACGTGTGGTCAATTTTACTCTTTATGATAGTCCAAACCACCTCGAGAAAATTCTCTACAAACGTGGTTTTGATGGAGTTCTCTTCAGATGTATTGATGGTGAAGAGACAATGGCTGTCATAAAAGAAGTGCATGCAGGAGTCTGTGGTGCCCACCAGTCTGGACATAGATTGTCTGATCAAATTCGAAGGCTTGGATACTTCTGGCCTTCAATGATACAAGATTGTGTTAATTTCACAAAGAAGTGTCATTCATGCCAAGTATATGCCAACTTCATTCATCAACCTCCAGAGTTGCTTCATAGAGCTAAATACTCATGGCCATTTTCCACATGGGGAATGGATGTGGTGGGACCTTACCCTTTAGCTACGGCCAAGAAGTTTAAGTACATTCTTACTGCTACTGATTTCTTTTCCAAATGGGAAGAGGCAGTACCTCTCAAAGAAGTCAGTTCTAAATGCATTGTTAGCTTCATCAATCTAGCATCATTACTAGATTTGGTGTCCCTCATACCATATTGACGGACAACGGCACCAACTTCTGTTCTTCTGAGGTAAAGAAATTGTATCAAGAATACAACATTAAGTCCAACCATTCATCTCGATATCATGCAGCGGCTAATGGCCATATAGAGGCCTTCAACAAGACTCTTTCAAATATACTGCAAAAGATGGTGGATAAAGATAAGAGGTCATGGCCTGATAAACTCTATCATGCTTTATGGGCTTATCGGACTACCACTCGCAATGCAACGAAGTCTACTCCATATTCATTGGTATATGGAACAGAAGCAGTCTTGCCAATTGAAGTTCAATTGCCCTCACTCAGAATAGCCATTTGTGATCAGTTGTCAACAGATGAGCAATCCCAAAAGCGGTTGAATGAATTGGAACAGTTAGATGAGAAAAGATTGTGCACTTTGCACCACTTGGAAATCTATCAGAATCGGATAGCACGAGCTTTTAACAAAAAAGTTCGTCTTCGTTCATTCATTCAGGGAGAATTGGTATTGGTTCTCAGAGCACCAATGATACCAGGAAAGAATCCTCCCAAGCTTGAACCAAAATGGGAAGGACCTTATTCAATACATAAGGTCTACTCCAATGGAGCGTATTCTCTGATGACAATGGATGGAGAACAAATCACGACTCCAACTAATGCCAGATTTCTGAAGAAGTATTTTGTATAAACACAAAATATTGTTCCCAGATCCAAAACAATCACATTGGTTTATATTTTGTCCTAGATGACATTAAACTATATTTTTTCCGAGATGACATTAAACTATATTTTGTCCAACATGACATTAAACTGTTATAAGGTCCATCAAGACGTTAAACTGTGATGTCATATCTACATGACATTAAACTGTACAGAAGATCCTATATTTTGTCTGAGATGACATTAAACTATATTTTGTCCAACATGACATTAAACTGTTATTGTGTCCTAGAAACATGACATTAAACTGTGTGGCACTTCCAATGTCCAGCATGACGTTAAACTGTAAAAAGTCCCCAGAACTGATATCCTCATATTGGTTCACCTTAGTCATGGCTACATGACTTTAAACTGTACAACACCAGTTCGTCCTTTCTATATGACATTAAAATATATAGTAATGGTCCAGTATGACTTTAAACTACAACTTCGTCCCACACAACATTAAACTGTGAAAAAGTTCCATAAACCGTCCAACATGACCTTAAACTGCATCATCCCTGGTCCATGTATATGACCATAAACTATTTGCAAATCCCTTATGTCCAGCAAGACGTTAAACTATGACGTCCTAACTACATGACGTTAAACTGTATAAAAGTCCCTTACGTCCTAAAAGACGTTAAACTATATAATCATCAAAGGTCCAGCATGATATTAAACCGCACCATCCACGGTCCATGAATATGACCTTAAACTATTCGCACTTTCGTCCATTATGACGTTAAACTGTATTGTTCCCATCGTCCTAACTACATGATGCTAAACTGTATAGAAAGTCCTTGATAGGTCCTACATGACATTAAACTGTATTTTGTCCCTGCTATATGACACTAAACTGTGCAGCACCAATAGTCCTAACTGCAAGACTTTAAACGGCATAGTCCCTTTTTTATGTCCTACATGACATTAAACTGTGCATCGTTAAGGTTGTTATTACCTCTTGTTTCTCACACCGAGTATGACTTACGTGAGCTTAGAGCGAACATAAACCATAACACTCCCTTTGGGACACTAACCATGTGTAATTCCCAACAACATTTTTATTAGATCATTGTCCCCAAGAACAACTTGATCATTAATTCATTCTTTAATTGAACTACACGGACTTTGATCCTCGCCCTCCAGGCTAGGTATGTAGGCAACCTCCCAAGTTTCAAGCCCAAAAACAATCTCTTCACATCGGTTCACCACCATCTCATATGATGTTGATTTGTGAAACCACCCCTGGAATCAATATCTTTACATTGATTCACTTTTGTCCTTGTTATATGACGTTAAACTATACAACACTTTTGTCCGGTACGACAATAAACTACAATATTCTTTGATTTCCTCATTTGAGAGAGAACTATTATTGACATTGATTTTTCAATCATGGTTTTCATTTTTAAAAGACTACATGCATACATGGTAATGCCTAAACTTTTTTAGGTTAAACCATCATTGCACTAAAGTCCCCTTTCACCCTTCACATGTACGAACCAAATTTGTACAAAGGGAATTTCTAGAACTACGTGGACTTGATTCCCATCCTTATGGGATACGTAGGAACATTCGAGTGTCCCTCGAATCCAGTCCCAAGTCTTTTGGGCCTAACCCCAAATTTCACTTTCAGTCCCTTGACTGAAAAATCCTCATGAAAACACACACTGTGTATTCATTATTATGGTCCGAATTCTATGACCCTAAACTAAGATCGCTCATACATTCGTCCTGCATGACGTTAAACTGCATTTCAAGAACTACGTATGGCTTGTTCTCATTCTTATGAGATACGTAGTGAAGTCCAAAATTTCAATTCAGGACCCAGCCACAACATGATTATGGTTTTCATTGACCTATGTATCTCTATATACATTGGACAATACCCATCTTTATGTGTTATAATCCTAACCTTAAATATTTTCAGATCTTCATAACCCTATTTCATGACATCTAGTCACAAAAATGTCAAACTTCTGAGAATTCTTTTGCCTGACTATGCAGCACGTACCCATAGGTGGCCTTGCATAAACAGTCCACATAACAGACTTGTCATCCAAAAGATGCTATTCATTTGACCATGCAGCCAATTCCCATAGGTGGCCCTGCATATTTCAACCCCCTAACGGGTTTTGTTAAATAATAGTAACTTCATTCTTGGGAAGAATGCCTCTTTTGTCCTTATTTTTCTTAAACAAAAATATGTAGGGATCCGCGAAAATAAAAATATCCATCCTTAACATATTTGTCCCATATCCTTTTTCATGATCTGAAAGTATTCAAGTCTATGGTTTATTCTTCTTCCCTATGTTTGTGTCAGACCTTCGTAGGAGTGATATTCATCCAGTTCTTCGATATTCTTATTTGGAAATATCTTCTCCATATTCAAGTACCTCTTTCCATACAACAAACTCTATGCTTTAGAAAATTTGAATCTCCATAAACTTTCACTGGCTTTTAGCACTAGGAAAGTAAATTTCTGGGAGTTCTTTTGCCTGACTATGCAGCACGTGCCCATAGGTGGCCTTGCATAAACAGTCCATATAACAGACTTGTCAGCCAAAAGATGCTATTTTATTTGACTATGCAGCCAATGCCCATAGGTGGCCCTGCATATTTCAACCCCCTAACGGGTTTTGTTAAATAATAGTAACTTCATTCTTGGAAACTACTTCTTCTAATGCCTTTTAGCTCTTTTTTCATATCATTCCTCTGATTCAAATATTCTTAAGCCATAGATTACATTTTTTCCCTCATACTTGAGTATGGTAATATGTTTTTAGATAAACTGTCAAGGAATTGAATCCATTTTAATCCATTTCGGTCAAAGCTATTTCGACCTTAAACATTAGCCCCTTTATGTCCGGCGTGCATGACTTTAAACTACCCACAAAAAAGACAAAGGAACTCTGAATAAAAGTCAAGTTCCAGCTCACTAAATATACATTTTTTGTATGATTTACGTAATATTGAGCAGTTAAAAGATTCAAAGTTTGTAGGGTTATTTGTAATAATCCTACTAAAAATCAAACTATGATTACTAAGACCATTGGCTTAAGTAAATTTGAAGAAGGTAATGGAAGAATGCAGGTACAAATGATTGAAGACAAAAGTGTTTTTTTTTTTCATTGATACACAAGAGTTAGAAGGACATCCACAGACTGGAGTCTCTTCTCTTTTTCGAAAATTACAAGAGGCTTTCAACATAACACTTCATTTGATTTACGGCATCCCGAGCTTCATTAGCAACCACCTGGAATTCATTCATTCAACTGGATACAATAAGAGATGCAGTGATACCAGCTCTTCATGGAACAATTGTAAAAGGATGTTCTTAAGTGCGGTTTGAGAAAATTTTCTGCTGATCAAACAGTGACTCTGTTTCTGTCCAAGAGACTTGGAAGATGGATACATGGATTTGAGAATGGAGCATTGGAAGTAAAGAGCCATTTGGAGAGAGTACTCTTTTCAGATATTTCTCTAATATTATGTTTGTCTTCTCTCCACCAACCATTAGTAGAAAACATTTCAGCCCATGGGTTTTCCATTTTCATATCTGCAGGGGAATGACATGGAGGAAGAATTTGAAAGTTCACACCATTGTTGTTACTCTTAATGCACAACATAACCGAAATAGAGAAGTAGCAGTGCAGCTGCATCTCAGGTGTATAATTGTTTGCATTTGGAACATTGAATCCTTGCAGATGACCATGAACACACAGAGACAGGTAGATGCTCTGTGGGAAATTAAGATGATATTACTTCAAGTACTTATCCAAATCTAGGAAAGTGTTGTCGTAGATATCATAGTAATCATGGCCAATAATGTTCATCATGTCATCAATCCGCTTGCTAGCCAGTTCATCAGCCGTTCCAATTCCCTCAGGAGCCATTGAATCTGCACAAAAGTTGAACAAATTTAACTATTAAATGGGTTTATTTTTCATAAAATTTGTGAAAGAATTCGGAAAAAATGGCTAAAGGCATTAATTCGCGCAAGTCTAAACAAGGACGCGCAAGTATTTCATGTGTCGCGCTAGTTTTTGACGCGCAAGTATGCACCGCGCAAGTACGAATACCTTTACAGGAGCGTGACAGCGAGGGAACAGTGGAAAAGAGACTTGCGCGGCTTAGGTGACCTGCGCGGCGAGAGGTCGAGAAGGGATGAAGTCCGGAAATCCGGATACTTGTACAGAGGTGAGGCCGTGTATTTATAGGCCAGGATGCCTACCTGCGCGCCGTACCAGAGCGCTTAAGGCCTGCGCGCTGCAAACTGGCGCGCCGCCCTCTGTGCACTGCAGACTTGCGCGCCTCCCTTTTCCTTTGGAGGGATTCGATTTCCTCAGAGTCAAATCCTCATTTCTCTCCGGATCCAACTCTGCGGGGGGACTTTTGTTGACGCTCCTTTCGTCACAGAATCTAAAGATCGAAAAAGGGAATATCTGAGCTCAAAGTGATTCAACCTTTGAAGAAAACATCAAAAATCGACAAAGGCATGAACAAAGGATCGAAAGCAACTGAACCGCGCAAGTTTTATCACTGTCGCGCAAGTACACTTGCGCGACACCCTTGGTCGCGCAGGTGACTTGTGCGACCTAAGTGGTAACCGCCCGGTAACCGCCCGGGGTCTTCTCCTGCCTATAAATAGACCCTATAGGCCCCCCATTCGCGAGGATCTTTTTCTAGAAACTCGGATTGAAGCTCCCGACGCCCAAGTCTCTTCTCAAAGCTTCCGGAACACTTCTAAGGTAATTTCTTACCTAGAACGGAAGATCTAAAGAGAAAAGGAAGGCCTAAGTGTTGAAACTTATCAAACACTTGCGCGCCGACTTAATTCCTTCAATATAACTTGCGCGTCCCTTTTCTGGAAGAACCTCAAGGGGATTCTAAAGGGTTTTATCAAGAGTCGCTCAAGTATTTCAATTCTGATTGAAAATCGCGCAAGTACACCATGTGTCGCGCAAGTATACTTGCGCGACCTATACTTGCACGCCGCCGCAGGACTTGTGCTCCTTTCAAGACTTGCGCGCCCCTATCTTTTTGGGTGCCCATCTTGCCCATTTTACCCCTCTTAAGCCATTTCACCTTTCCTTTTCAATATTCAGTCTTCAAGATACTCTTCAAAGCCATTTATGGCATGATTTCTTGATTTGACTTTCTTATCTGAAAGGAATTCTGTGGAATCTCTCTCAAAGTCTAGTGATTTAAATATCCTTATGTCACTAAAATACGGAGAGTTCATTCATTCAACCTCATCCTTTAAGATGAGAAAATCCTAACTTGGGTCTCCTTTTCAGGAATAATCCCCAGTTATAAAACCTTTGATCTGGGCATCTTCCTCAGGAGTAAGCCCCAATCAAGTCCTCTAATCTTGGGCATCTTTCTTAAGAATAAGCCCCAACCTCAAATATGGGCATCCACCTCAGGAGTAAGCCCCAAACCTTAATCCCTAACCTGGGTCTCCTTTTTTAGGAATAAGACTCAGTCATATCCTTGGGCTTCCTTTTCATGAGTAAGCTCCAAGTCCCTTAACCTGGGTCTCCTTTTCAGGAATAAGACTCAGTCATAACCTGGGTCTCCTTTTTCAGGAATAAGAATCAGTCATAACCTTGGGATTCCTTTTCAGGAGTAAGCTCCAAGTCCCTTAACCTAGGTCTCCTTTTCAGGAATAAGACTCAGTCATAACCTTGGGTCTCCTTTTCAGGAATAAGCCCCATGTCCCCTTAAACTTCTCTTAACCAGTCATAATTTACCTCTGATTTGGGTTTCCTTTTCAGGAATAAAACCCAATCATAAGTCCCCTCCTAACATGGTCATCCTCCTTAGGAGTAAGCCCCAAGATTAGAGTATTCAAATCTCTATGAAGCACATATAACTTTATGGACCCTGTTCATGGATTTTCTCCCTAAAAGTAAATCCTAAACCTTCATCTATCTGGGCAGTCATCTATACATAATCCCCAAACAAATTCTTATGATTGCATCTTTTATGGCACAATTGTCTAAATTTTATCAATACCTCTTGTTTCTCACACCGAGCATGACTCACGTGAGCTTAGAGTGTAAAAGTAATTATGACATTCATCTTTGAGCCATCAATCATAAACATCATACCTCATTCCTCGAACTACGTGGGTTCTGATTCCTTTTCCAAAAGAAAGTATACGTAGGTAGCCCATTTATGGGTTCGATCCCAACTTTGAAATAATCTCTGTCCTTCTAAATAACGATAAACTTCAAGTGCCCCACTGAGTGGCTTTAAAACCAGCCTGGTCATCATAATGACCAAGAGACTTTTATATAAATGTTTTGAAGGATACCATTGACCAAGAATCTCTAAACAGATATAGATGATTCTCTATTGATGAAGAACCTCGAATACATATAAAAGGTTCTCTAAATTTCTTGCATATTTAATCATTGATTGTTAAAACTAAAGGAAAGAACATTTTATACTTGTTAATGTAATAAGGATTCACGAACTTAACTTAAATCTATAAAGAGAGTCCCGGAGTAGACAATAATTCCCCCCAAAAAGGTGTGATGAGTCCGACCTCCCATCCTCTCGACCAATGCAAATTCCTAAGTCTCATTAGTCCACAAGATAATGAGCGCCTGCCTTTGGAAAGTAGGTCCAAACGGATGTGGAATCATTGGATGTTTCCGGTTCTACGAACAAACCCGTTAGAAACCGATCAGATCGTTTGAATCTCCCGTCCAGGAGGTTATCCCCGGATTCCGTGCGAAACAATATGTTATTCCATTACCATTAATTTTACATTGAATTCATTGGTAAAAATATTTCAATCTTTGACAATGTTTTAACTTTTAAAAATAGTTTTCTTAACAATGGGATCAATTTTAAATTTATTACTGCAAATTCTGTGTTTTAAATTTTAAAAAATGGATTCCATATTTGGAATCATTGGGTCCATTTTATGTTAATAGGATACTTTTTTTGACATTATGTGTAACACCCCAAGCTTCTATGGTACGCTTCTCTTTGAATAATGTGATAGCGTGTGTTGTACGCAACACCGAGTTCTAACACACCATAACTAATCAAACTAGCCGTTATGAATAGTAATACCTACTTTTTGAAATTATATATATTTTATATTTGAAAATGGACTTCATTTTTGGATTCGGAATATCGAATTTAGCCTAGGGTGAAATTTTTGTGCATTTCGGATAACTTTCATATTTTGATGAATAGTGAAAAATTACTAAATTTTAATTAAAAACAACTTTTTTAATCAAATTAATTACTAGTGATAAATTATGAATTTGAGTGGTTTTAAAGTATAATTAGAATATATTTTTACCATTTAATATAATTTTGGTCATTGGACATAATTTTACAATTAAACCGAACATAAACAAGTGTCAATCTTTTGATAGTTATTATCTCTTAAAAACACGCTTTTTGTTTTAACAGCGGGATTTAATTTTAAATTAATTTCTGCCACTTCTGTGTTTTGAATTTAGGAAAATGGATTCCATATTTGGAATCAGGATGTTCAAATTGTGTAAATAGGTAACTTTTATTTTTAGACATTTTGAATAGTTACTGTGGTAAATATTTTATTTACCATGGTTAAAGGGTAAATCCGGTAAATAAGGGTTAAAAAAATAATATTATAATAATACAAAATTACCCTAAAACGTGTCCTAACCTTATTGGTGGACACATACCCGACCATGGGCATCCTTGGGTCAATTTGGGGACCCCTTGGAGCCACTTGTATGTGGTAGGGACACTTTATATTAATAAAGTTAAAATAAAAATAAAAATGGCATAAGCTTACATCTTTTAGAAGAACAATTTTTTACATAGGGTTATACATGTTGGATTTTCGATTATAAATATTCATTAGAAAGATAAAAAGATTTCCTACATAAGGATATTTTACTTATAATTTTTAGACATTAAATAATTTATTTTATTTATGACACAATGATGATGCAGTAATTACTATAATAGTGAAAAATTAAAATAAGTGATATTATAAATACCCAAATAAATATAATATGAAACTTTTAATGAATTAAACTAATTTTCTAGGATAATATGATATATTAGGATTGATTTAATTGACTTTGTTAGAAGTAATAAATCTGTTATGAGTTTCACAAAAATCAACTAATGAATAGTGTCAAAATTGACATAAAAGAATTCTTAAAACAAATATTATATTATTAATTGATATTAAATTCCTAAAAATCTAAGGTTCGGCCAAGAGACTTATATCATGATAGGTTAATCATTAATGGACCACTTGGGGGTCGCTTGGATGTATATAGTAAGTTTATTAACCATATTATATAAAAATACAAAGAGACATTGTAAAAGTGAAACTAATTAACTTAGAGTTAATACTTAAAGATAAGGTTAATATAAGTACCCAAACCTGTCTAAATTCTATTGGATGAGTTGTTTTCGACCTATCCCCACCTCATCCTTTGAATAGTCAACTTTGGAGCCTTTAGAAACCGAATATGAATTTATTATAAATTAATATTTCTAACTTTTCCAAAGGTGCCCCTCACCCCTCTTATAAAAGGGTACTCCTCCTTCTCATTTCTTCACACCTTCAAAGCCTTTTGGTTCGGCCAAACTCTGCCCAAATAATCTCCCAACATCCCTCACTACAACCTAGGGGCCTTAGTTTGATCAGAAAGCCAACCTAAGGAGCCCTTTTGATCAAATCAAAAGGAAGAACCCGAAGAAGAGGTAATGATTTCACCACCCTTTTCTAAGTTCATTTCTTCTTCCACTTCTTCTTCCTTTGTTCTTACCATTCTGAAATAATAACTCCAGTATCTCACATATACTGTGATGTTATTATAAATATGGTACAATCATATTCAGTATTCTATCCACCCTTTGAATAACATGTCACCATACGTGCGTACGTACGGCTTACCGTCTCCACGTCGTGGTGTAATTGTTATTCAATATAATATTATTTGGATGGGTATAATAATGATGTGTAACTCATGTAAATAATAAATATAACATGTTAATGATTCTGTATATATGATATACCATCCATTTATATATTATTTTAATATCAAAAGAATGATATTGTCGCTCGTGCGTACGTACGGACTACCGTCTCCACGAACGCGATGAGATTCATTCTCCATCGTAACCATTAAAGCGTAATTATCATTTTATGATTTAAAAATGATGTTTAAGGACTTGATATCATTCTGGATATGAATAATATACAACCTATCCTTTACAAACATGTCTTACGTAACAAAACATATGAAAGAAAACAAGTAAGTTAACACCCGAAACAACGATAATACTAAGATATTATTATCAAATCAATATTAAAAGATCATATATGATATCATATTAATGTATATGATTCTTGTATAATTTAATAACAATTATTTCACCATTATACAGGAGGTTAACCTACCACAACCAAGGAAAAGTACAAGGTAAGGGTTATTTCACAATCTCTTCATTATCCGAGGTTGTATTATACGTAATAATCTACTGGGATCTCTTTATCATCCACATCCATGTTTCTTCGAAATGTATTTCAAAACATTTTTACTATTTACAAGAATATGGGTTAAAGTCATTTATACCCTTGTTTGACTTTTTATAAGAGGTTTATAAAGGAATCATTCCGTCGTTTTCAAAACAAGGTCCTTTTTATCCTTTTCGACAGAATTGAGGTAAGAATGTTTTTTTTAACTTATACGGCGGGTGCGGTTATTTTCCGCCGTTATAAAATCGTCGAAGCTTCCCATACAAGCTTATAAGAATATTTTCAAAGAAAATGTTTTATTTTATATGGATCTTAAATGATTTCAAAATAAAAAGAGATATTTCTTTAAAAAGAATTTTGATTTCATCTATGTCAACATCCTTTGATGGATTTTAAGATTATTTGAAGTTGATTTATTATGATACAAAACTTCTATATTGTATTGAAGGTTTTGTGATATGTTTGACTGTGGATGTGCTATTTTTATACCATTCATAGTTTATTGTGAAAGTATTGACATTTCGTATGCTAGTTTTAATACGAATGTTTATGTTATGTTTAAACCTTTTCATACGGGAATGCATTGGACTTAATAAGTGACGGGTGGAGCCCGCTATAGCTCCTCGATGCATCGGTAGGTCTAATGAGACAAACTAGTGTCTTGGCACAAGGCCTTGACAAAATCTTATTTGTAGCCTTGGCACGAGGCCTTGGCTATGTGGTTATGATAGTCTGGCATTATGCATTCCAACATTATGAAAGTGGTTATTGATTTTTGCATGTGATTATTCGATTAGTAGAATGTCCATGTGAATAAGTAAATGGCATTATTTCATTTTACTTTTGCCATACCATGTTGAAGTTCAATTTTAAAAGGCTTTTGTTTTAGTAATGCATTGCCTTAAATGTTTATTCTTATTTATGAAAGTTTCCGCTATATTGTTATCCTTACTGGGCATTTGAGCTCACCCCTTTTCTATGTTTTATTTTTCCCCAGGATGTGAAGAAGTAAATTATGAATGACCTGCAGGGATATTATGAGGGGATAGTAGTGTGGATTATGGGGACATTATGTTGTTGTAGTAGTTTTTCATTTTATGATGTAATGTAAAACTTATGAATATATCTAGTGTTTCCAAGGCTACTAAACCAATCGGTCTTTCGAGATTTGATCTTTCTTGTGATCATGCCAATGTTACGAATTAATGCACCGACTCTGGGCAGCTGGGGTCGGGGCGTTACAGTTGGTATCAGAGGAAGTTTAGTACAAACCTTGGAAACTAGATTTAGATAAACTCTGATTAGAGCACGTAGACCTAAGATGAACTTTGAGGATTAGTATAGAAGAACTTCCTAGAATTTTGGTATTGTAGAGATTTTGTGAGTTTTCCGAGCAATACATCCCTGTCTGGATACGAGCAGGTAGAGGCGGCTCTGGCACAGATGTACCTAGGGGTAAAACCCGAAAACACCGCTTTGAGCTTGACTCGAATGGGAACTGGTGCACGACAACGGGCCTTGCTGCACTCTTGGTTACGACACTCCCGGGGGATATGCTTAGGATAACTCTCATTATCTTTACAAATCATTATGAAGGGTTTATGAGTATATACTTCCTTAAAGAAAACATTCTTATGATTATGGATTATATCCATAAATAGTTCAATTTATGTTAAGTGTTTTATAAGTATGGGATTATGTATTTTGATTCATAAACTGATCTAGTTTATGCCATTGTTTAGAAATGGCGCCTAGTGGAAGAAATGGAAACCGTATCAATACGCGCACTCCATGTAGGGATTGCCCTCCTGCTCAAGATAATTATAGTGGGGCTGGTGATGCAACTGGTGCCGATCAGCTAATCACCATACTGGGACAACTTACTCAGGTTATGAATAATAACCTTACCCGTATGGAGCACCCTGATCCGCAGCGTGGAGGATCAATGTTAGATCGATTCATGAGACAACAACCACCAACGTTCAATGGGAGTACAAATCCCTTAGTAGCTGAGCAATGGATATTTTCCCTAGAGAAAATATTTCAGGCTTTGGGGAGTAGTGAAAGGGAAAAAGTTACCATGGCAGTTTACCGCCTCACTGGAGATGCTGATCAATGGTGGTCATTGATTCAAAACATGAAGGAAGATGATGAAGCATCAAACATGGAATGGAGGGAGTTCAAAGATCTGTTTTTAGAAAAATACTTTCCTCGCGACCATCGAGCAGATATGGAAAGGCAATTTCTGAGTCTGAGACAAAAGGAGGATGATAATGTCACAAAGTATGAGGCTAACTTTACAAGGTTAGCGAGGTACGCTGGTGATTATATTCGCAACCCAAGAAGTAAGATTGATCGTTTCTTTGATGGGTTAAAACCATTTCTCCGTCGAGCATTAGTCTCACAATCCTTTTCATCGTACGAAGACATTGTCTCATGTGCTATCAAGACCGAAAAGGAATTCTCTAAGTCTTATGACTTTAAAGCGAAGCAAGAGAAGAAGAGACCTGCTGATCAATCTGGGAATGGAAATAAGGGGAAGAAGGGAAAGGTTGAATATCCATCTTGTGGTAAGTGCGGGAAGAAACACCCCGGTGCTTGCCTGAAGGGAATGGGAGTCTGTTACAAGTGTGGTGAAAAAGGCCACCAAGCTCATGATTGCAAGGGGAAGAAGGAAGCTACCAATGTTCAGTGCTACAATTGCAGGGAGATGGGGCATTATGCAAATGCATGTCCTAAGCGTCAGGAGAACTTACCTCAGAAAAGGCCAAGGGATCAAGGCCAGGCTTATGCTATCACTACTGCTGAGGTAGAAACTCCAAAAGACGTGGTGGCAGGTAATTTAATGGTTTCCTCAAGTTTAGCAAATGCATTATTTGATTCTGGATCATCGCATTGTTTCATATCTTCCCAGTTTGCTAAGAAAATTAGATATTTCCAATTTGATTTAATAAGGGAGTTGTCAGTTAAAACTCCTAAGGGAAGTATCGTTGCAACAAAGTTTTGTGAATCAGTCCCCATTAGAGCACATAAATTTTCTTTATCTGCTGATTTCATCGTCATACCTATGATTGAGTTTGATATAATCCTCGGTATGGACTGGCTTTCGGACTATGATGTGAAGATTTATTGTAAGAAGAAAGAGGTTACGATTCTTGATGATAATGATAAAGAACACCTTATTTTTAGAGCAGAATCGTCACCACCTAATTCTTATTTAGATCCACCCCCAGTAGCTCAACTAAATTCAATTATTGGGGAGGAAGAGAATGAAGTAACTATCGGTGAGGAAAGGAATGTTCAAATAGAGGGTGTACCTGTTGTGAATGAATTTGTAGATGTATTTCCGGAAGATTTACCTGGACATCCTCCAGAACGAGAAGTTGAGTTTTCCATTGATTTGATTCCTGGATCAAGGCCTATATCGAAGACCCCTTATAGAATGGCCACTGTAGAGTTAGTCGAACTAAAGAAACAACTAGAGGAATTGAGTAATAAGGGATTTATTCGCCCTAGTGTTTCTCCATGGGGAGCCCCTGTTCTTTTTGTTAAAAAGAAAGATGGATCTATGAGGTTATGTATTGACTACAGGGAGATCAATGCTATAACGATAAAGAACAAGTATCCCCTACCTCGTATTGATGATTTATTTGATCAACTGCATGGAGCTCAATACTTTTCAAAGATTGACCTTCGATCTGGATACCATCAGTTGTGTGTGAAGAAGGAAGACATTCCGAAGACAGCATTTCGAACCAGGTACGGGCATTACGAGTTTACTGTAATGCCGTTTGGATTGACTAATGCACCCTCTGTATTCATGGATCTGATGAATAGAGTTTTCAAGGAGTATCTCGATGAATTTGTGGTAGTATTTATTGATGATATATTGGTATACTCCAAAACCTATGAAGATCATGAAAATCACTTGCGCATTATCTTGAAGACTCTGAGGAGGCATGAATTATATGGAAAGTTTAGCAAGTTTGAATTCTGGCTTCAGGAGATTTCTTTTCTTGGCCATATTGTCTCTAAAGATGGAATCTCTGTTGATCCTTCTAAGACCAAGGCAATCCAAGAATGGCCAGCACCTACGAGTATAACTGAGGTACGTAGTTTTATTGGTTTGGCAGGTTATTATCGACGTTTCGTCCAGAATTTTGCCCGATTGGCAAACCCATTAACGAAGCTCACACGTAAAGGGGTTAAATTTGTTTGGACAAAAGAGTGTGAAGAATGCTTCGAAGAACTAAAGAGAAGATTAGTCAATGCTCCTATATTGACTCTACCATCGGGGAATGATGGGTTCGTTATTTATAGTGATGCATCGAAGAAAGGACTTGGCTGTGTCCTTATGCAGAATGATAGAGTTATTTCCTATGCATCACGACAGTTGAAAATTCATGAACATAACTATCCTACTCATGATCTCGAGTTAGCAGCAGTGATCTTTGCTTTGAAAATATGGAGGCACTACCTCTATGGTGAAAAATGTGAGATTTATACTGATCACAAGAGTTTGAAGTATATTTTCTCACAAAAAGAACTCAACATGAGGCAAAGGAGATGGCTTGAATTACTCAAGGATTATGATTGTACGATACACTACCACCCAGGGAAGGCAAACAAGGTGGCAGATGCTTTGAGTAGAAAAGACCATGGAGTTTTGAACAATATGAGAATTGAAAGGGATCCAATTTTCATGGAGCTAGTGAAGATGGACATGGGAATAACCAGGGAAGGTGAAACATCAATGCTTTTTCAAATGGTTGCCAAACCATCTTTACTAGAAAGGATTAAGAGTTCTCAGACCGATGATGAAGAATTTCAGAAGAAGATTAAAGCTGTGAATGATGGGAGATTGAGAGACTTTATGTATGAAGATGGAATTTTGAAATTCGGGAAGAGACTTTGTGTTCCCAATATACCTGATCTAAAAAGGGAATTGCTGGATGATGCACATAGTTCCAATTTCTCTATACACCCTGGGAGCACCAAAATGTATAGATATTTGAAGGAACATTTTTGGTGGGACAACATGAAGAGGGAGATTGCTGATTTTGTGTCAAGATGTATGGTTTGTCAACAAGTGAAAGCTGGAAGGCAACAGCCAGGAGGAGTCATGCAACCTCTTCCCATACCGGAGTGGAAATGGGACAATATTACAATGGACTTTGTCATGGGGCTACCAAAGACTCCTAGAAGGAACGATGCAATATGGGTTATTGTTGATCGTCTTACCAAGTCAGCTCATTTTCTTGCTATAAGAGAAGATCTACCCCTGGAACGTCTAGCAAGACTATATATTAATGAAGTTGTGAGACTTCATGGAGTACCCCTATCGATTGTTTCTGATCGTGATCCTCGTTTTACTTCAAGATTCTGGAAAAGTCTTCAGAAATCCCTGGATACAGAACTTCATTTGAGCACTGCTTACCACCCTCAGACAGACGGACAATCAGAACGGACTATTCAAACCTTAGAAGACATGTTGAGATCTTGCTCACTTGACTTTCAGGGTATTTGGGATCAATATTTACCTCTGGTAGAATTTTCCTATAACAATAGCTTCCATTCGAGTATTCAGATGGCACCATATGAAGAGTTATACGGAAAGAGATGTCGTACACCAACCTGTTGGGATGACGTTGGTGAAAGAAAACTTGTAGGCCCAGAACTGGTGGAGGAAACGGTGGAAAAGGTGAAAGTAATCCAAAATCACATCAAAGCAGCTCAAAGTAGGCAGAAGAGCTATGCCGATAATCGAAGGAAGGATTTGGAATTTCAAGTCGGTGATCATGTTTTCCTGAAGGTATCTCCGTGGAAGGGAGTCATACGTTTTGGTAAGAAAGGTAAATTGAGTCCCAGGTACATCGGACCTTTCGAAATTCTAGAACGAATTGGGGCTGTAGCTTACCGATTGGCAATGCCGCCAAGTCTCTCCAAAGTTCACGATGTGTTCCACGTATCTCTATTGAGAAAATACATGCCTGACCCAACGCATGTACTCACCTATGAGGAATTAGAACTGGAACCCGATCTGTCTTATTGTGAAGAGCCCGTCAGGATTCTTGATACAAGAGAACAAGTACTGAGAAACCGGACGACGCGTCTGGTAAAAGTTTTGTGGAGAAATCATAAGATGGAAGAGGCAACGTGGGAACCCGAGGAACTTATGATGAAGAACCACCCGAGTCTTTTTATGCAGTAATACCCTAGAAATTGCGAGGACGCAATTATTTGAAGGAGGGGAGAATGTAACACCCCAAGCTTCTATGGTACGCTTCTCTTTGAATAATGTGATAGCGTGTGTTGTACGCAACACCGAGTTCTAACACACCATAACTAATCAAACTAGCCGTTATGAATAGTAATACCTACTTTTTGAAATTATATATATTTTATATTTGAAAATGGACTTCATTTTTGGATTCGGAATATCGAATTTAGCCTAGGGTGAAATTTTGGTGCATTTCGGATAACTTTCATATTTTGATGAATAGTGAAAAATTACTAAATTTTAATTAAAAACAACTTTTTTAATCAAATTAATTACTAGTGATAAATTATGAATTTGAGTGGTTTTAAAGTATATTTAGAATATATTTTTACCATTTAATATAATTTTGGTCATTGGACATAATTTTACAATTAAACCGAACATAAACAAGTGTCAATCTTTTGATAGTTATTATCTCTTAAAAACACGCTTTTTGTTTTAACAGCGGGAATTAATTTTAAATTAATTTCTGCCACTTCTGTGTTTTGAATTTAGGAAAATGGATTCCATATTTGGAATCAGGATGTTCAAATTTTGTAAATAGGTAACTTTTATTTTTAGACATTTTGAATAGTTACTGTGGTAAATATTTTATTTACCATGGTTAAAGGGTAAATCCGGTAAATAAGGGTTAAAGAAATAATATTATAATAATACAAAATTACCCTAAAACGTGTCCTAACCTTATTGGTGGACACATACCCGACCATGGGCATCCTTGGGTCAATTTGGGGACCCCTTGGAGCCACTTGTATGTGGTAGGGACACTTTATATTAATAAAGTTAAAATAAAAATAAAAATGGCATAAGCTTACATCTTTTAGAAGAACAATTTTTTACATAGGGTTATACATGTTGGATTTTCGATTATAAATATTAATTAGAAAGCTAAAAAGATTTCCTACATAATGATATTTTACTTATAATTTTTAGACATTAAATAATTTATTTTATTTATGACACAATGATGATGCAGTAATTACTATAATAGTGAAAAATTAAAATAAGTGATATTATAAATACCCAAATAAATATAATATGAAACTTTTAATGAATTAAACTAATTTTCTAGGATAATATGATATATTAGGATTGATTTAATTGACTTTGTTCGAAGTAATAAATCTGTTATGAGTTTCACAAAAATCAACTAATGAATAGTGTCAAAATTGACATAAAAGAATTCTTAAAACAAATATTATATTATTAATTGATATTAAATTCCTAAAAATCTAAGGTTCGGCCAAGAGACTTATATCATGATAGGTTAATCATTAATGGACCACTTGGGGGTCGCTTGGATGTATATAGTAAGTTTATTAACCATATTATATAAAAATACAAAGAGACATTGTAAAAGTGAAACTAATTAACTTAGAGTTAATACTTAAAGATAAGGTTAATATAAGTACCCAAACCTGTCTAAATTCTATTGGATGAGTTGTTTTCGACCTATCCCCACCTCATCCTTTGAATAGTCAACTTTGGAGCCTTTAGAAACCGAATATGAATTTATTATAAATTAATATTTCTAACTTTTCCAAAGGTGCCCCTCACCCCTCTTATAAAAGGGTACTCCTCCTTCTCATTTCTTCACACCTTCAAAGCCTTTTGGTTCGGCCAAACTCTGCCCAAATAATCTCCCAACATCCCTCACTACAACCTAGGGGCCTTAGTTTGATCAGAAAGCCAACCTAAGGAGCCCTTTTGATCAAATCAAAAGGAAGAACCCGAAGAAGAGGTAATGATTTCACCACCCTTTTCTAAGTTCATTTCTTCTTCCACTTCTTCTTCCTTTGTTCTTACCATTCTGAAATAATAACTCCAGTATCTCACATATACTGTGATGTTATTATAAATATGGTACAATCATATTCAGTATTCTATCCACCCTTTGAATAACATGTCACCATACGTGCGTACGTACGGCTTACCGTCTCCACGTCGTGGTGTAATTGTTATTCAATATAATATTATTTGGATGGGTATAATAATGATGTGTAACTCATGTAAATAATAAATATAACATGTTAATGATTCTGTATATATGATATACCATCCATTTATATATTATTTTAATATCAAAAAAATGATATTGTCGCTCGTGCGTACGTACGGACTACCGTCTCCACGAACGCGATGAGATTCATTCTCCATCGTAACCATTAAAGCGTAATTATCATTTTATAATTTAAAAATGATGTTTAAGGACTTGATATCATTCTGGATATGAATAATATACAACCTATCCTTTACAAACATGTCTTACGTAACAAAACATATGAAAGAAAACAAGTAAGTTAACACCCGAAACAACGATAATACTAAGATATTATTATCAAATCAATATTAAAAGATCATATATGATATCATATTAATGTATATGATTCTTGTATAATTTAATAACAATTATTTCACCATTATACAGGAGGTTAACCTACCACAACCAAGGAAAAGTACAAGGTAAGGGTTATTTCACAATCTCTTCATTATCCGAGGTTGTATTATACGTAATAATCTACTGGGATCTCTTTATCATCCACATCCATGTTTCTTCGAAATGTATTTCAAAACATTTTTACTATTTACAAGAATTTGGGTTAAAGTCATTTATACCCTTGTTTGACTTTTTATAAGAGGTTTATAAAGGAATCTTTCCGTCGTTTTCAAAACAAGGTCATTTTTAACCTTTTCGACAGAATTGAGGTAAGAATGTTTTTTTTAACTTATACAGCGGGTGCGGTTATTTTCCGCCGTTATAAAATCGTCGAAGCTTCCCATACAAGCTTATAAGAATATTTTCAAAGAAAATGTTTTATTTTATATGGATCTTAAATGATTTCAAAATAAAAGGAGATATTTCTTTAAAAAGAATTTTGATTTCATCTATGTCAACATCCTTTGATGGATTTTAAGATTATTTGAAGTTGATTTATTATGATACAAAACTTCTATATTGTATTGAAGGTTTTGTGATATGTTTGACTGTGGATGTGCTATTTTTATACCATTCATAGTTTATTGTGAAAGTATTGACATTTCGTATGCTAGTTTTAATACGAATGTTTATGTTATGTTTAAACCTTTTCATACGGGAATGCATTGGACTTAATAAGTGACGGGTGGAGCCCACTATAGCTCCTCGATGCATCGGTAGGTCTCATGAGACAAACTAGTGTCTTGGCACAAGGCCTTGACAAAATCTTATTTGTAGCCTTGGCACGAGGCCTTGGCTATGTGGTTATGATAGTCTGGCATTATGCATTCCAACATTATGAAAGTGGTTATTGATTTTTGCATGTGATTATTCGATTAGTAGAATGTCCATGTGAATAAGTAAATGGAATTATTTCATTTTACTTTTGCCATACCATGTTGAAGTTCAATTTTAAAAGGCTTTTGTTTTAGTAATGCATTGCCTTAAATGTTTATTCTTATTTATGAAAGTTTCCGCTATATTGTTATCCTTACTGGGCATTTGAGCTCACCCCTTTTCTATGTTTTATTTTTCCCCAGGATGTGAAGAAGTAAATTATGAATGACCTGCAGGGATATTATGAGGGGATAGTAGTGTGGATTATGGGGACATTATGTTGTTGTAGTAGTTTTTCATTTTATGATGTAATGTAAAACTTATGAATATATCTAGTGTTTCCAAGGCTACTAAACCAATCGGTCTTTCGAGATTTGATCTTTCTTGTGATCATGCCAATGTTACGAATTAATGCACCGACTCTGGGCAGCTGGGGTCGGGGCGTTACATTATGAATAGTAACTACTGTAATTTATATTTACTACAGTTAAAGGTAAATCGGGTAATTAAGGGTAAAAATATGATTATAAAATTACACTACCACATTCCCAAATTCTATGGGATGAATAAAATTTGATCTATATCACCTAAGTGTCAGAATAGATTAGTTTCATGAACTATTGACCATGAAAATTATATAATTATAATTAAAACCAAAGAAAGTGACAACATGTCACTAACTTATATCTTATAAGTGTAACAATTTTAATTTGGTGATAAACTTCATAAAACATCAAAAATGAATAGTCTTCAGAAATATAATCAAATTATCTACATCATGAGAATTTATTTATAATTTCTTTGGATTATATAATTATTATTAATGAAGGAACAATAGTGATGTTGAAATTATTTTATTAATTGAAATATCAAATAAATGGTTATAAAAATATTAAAATAAATATTTTATGAACTATTTAATTTTCACCATGAATTTTATATAGAAATATGACTTGTTATGAGTCTATTAAATTTTTTAGTTCAAACATATCTTCTGCTTGTATTTTATTGAAATTCAAATAAATGAATAGTTCCAAAATCGACACTATTGTAATTTTATAAACATAACATATTATAAAATTGTTTAGAAATCACAAAAATATTTAAAAATTATAAATTGAAATTTATATGGTATAAAATATCATAAATTATTCAATTATGGATAATTAAAAACACATAAGTAATTATTTATAACAATTTAAAATATAGAATATTATTTCTACAAATAAAATTAAATAGATTAAATAAGGATAAATCAATTTGATAAGGTTTAAAATAATTTACCAACATGTCTAAATTTTATTAGTTGATGAGATTAAAACCCTATCTCATTTCATCTTATAATTGAGTCATTTTTTTAGGTTTTTAAGTGGGGTTTTATTTTTTATAAATTAATATTTCTTATGTTTCCAAAGGTTCCCCTCTCCTCCCTTATAAAAGGGCACCTCCAACATATCCTCTTAATAAAATTTTGAGCCTTCATTATTGGCCAAACCCTATCCATTTCTCTTCTACACTTCCCTAGAACCATACTAGAGGTCATGGTCTTCTTCAAAGACCAACTTTAGTGCCCTAAGAGGAGGTTTAAAAGAGGCGTGTCAAATAAGAGGTAATATCCTTTACCGATCCTTTCCATATTAATTCTTCTTCTTCTTCTTATTTATTTATTTCATTACAAATTAATAACTTATGTATCACTCATATACTGATATGTTATTATATATAGGAAACAACCCAATTTCACCTTCTATCCATCCTATGTAAAATGAAATCACCGCGCGTGTGTACGTACGGAATACCGTCTCCATGCCATGGTGTAATCTGTTTTACACCACCACATTACATGGATGGTTATAATGGTGTAATGAAAAAATATATATAATTATTGTAAAATTATACAAATTCTTATATATTATATCATCCACTCTAAGACCATTCAATAATTATGGGAATGATATCGTCTCTCGTGCGTACGTACGACTTACTTTCTCCACGATGTGATGTGATTCATTCTAGATCTTCATTAAACCATGATTATATAAATTTATTAAATGAATAAATCTGATTCATATTATACTAATACCATTCTGTAAATTATGTATCTATAGGCTAAAAATTGGAATAATAATTTATTCGACAAAACACACATAAGAACATAAAGCAATGAACACATGAATAATAAGTAGCAATGAAATATTACTAATAATACGATAAGAACATGACCATATATGATATAATAACAATGAATAAGATTCTGGAATATGTCAATAACATTATTTAAATCATTATACAGGAGGTTCAGATAGGTACAAATCATATCGAACCTAAAGTAAGGGAAAATCTCACAATCTCAATTTTTATCCGAGATTGTTTATACTTCGATATTTACTGAGGCATATTTATCATCCACTTCCATGTTTCATCAATATGTAATATTGTCCCCCTAAATTCTTTTAAATCCATCTTTACTTATTGGATAATTTTTATTAAAAAATATTAAAGGAGTCTTTTTTCATTTTTAGTACAAGATACTTTTTGACTTTTCGGTCTAATGTAAGAGAAGAATGTTTTTTTAAGTTATACGACATGAATGGATTTATTTGATTTCATAGAAAATTATTTCAATGAAGCTACCTTTACATTTTTTCATGTTTATTTTCAATTAACTTATTTTATTATCACATTTTTAGAAAGGAAAGATGTTTTTCAAGTAGAAAGGATATTTTCTTCAAGAATGGAGTTCAAGTGTTTTATGAAAATTATTTTCAATATAAGATAAAATACGGTTCGGTTATTATCTCTATTATTACAGTGATTTGATTATGTAATGATCGAATTATTATTATGAATACCTTTTATCTTATATTGATTATGTAATGATGGAATGATGTTTAAGAATCCCATTTTTATTACATGGGTTATGCTATGATACATGATTTATGATTTTTGTGGAACACGTAAGACAGGTTTTATTATGAGATGGGTGGGACCTTTATCTCCCTCCAATGCATTGGGTAATGATTAATATCTCATGAGATAGACATGGATGGAACGACAAGTTAATCTGATTCAGTGATACATGACTGGAACGAGGAGTGAACCTGGTTCAGTAATGGACTTTGTCTGCTATGATGGTCTTGGCAATGAGTCTTGACTAATATGAAATGATTTTCTATGATTATGTGTGTACGCCACAATGATTCATGTTTTATGTTATGATTATTGGGATTGCATTTCACTACTATGATTTATCCCTTATTATGATATTAAGATCTCTTTTGCAGGTTAATATTTTCAAAATTTTATGTTCCTATGAATATGATATGATTTATATTTCTTTTGTTTACCCTTACTGAGCATTTGAACTCACCCTTTTGTATGTTTTATTTTCCCCAAGTCTGGATGAAGGGTAGAAAGTAGGATATTCCAAAAAGGGACTCTAGATTTGATGAAATAAACAGATGATAAAGAAGTTGGTTTATGAACCAGTTGTTTATGATTCCTAGTTTCTAAAGACACTATACCAATACGGTCCTATCATGGTTTTGTTATATGTTTTAATAAGTATGCTTCAATTCTTAAGTAATAAAAATGTGTGTAAAGTATGGGTCATTATATTTTATCTCATGGTTGTTAGATGGCTTATCCTGGGGTTTACTCCTATGGTGAATACTCATATTAAGGTAATTATAATTAGGTATTTTTCCTAAAGAGAATTCCCTTTAACATCGGTCCATGAGTGGGCATCCTATGTATCCTAGTTATGACAAGAATCTGATTTCACATAGTTTACTCCTTCTGTTAGATTGTGTGGATGTCATGATCATCACAAGCCTATAATCCCTTGTGAGTCATGATAGGTGTGAGAAAAAATAGGCTGTGAATGATTCATCAAACCACACACATTACATTCATTGACTGTAGAAGAGGTTAGAGATACAAAGAAATAGATTGGGGTTACGACAGAAGAGGCTAAGTCTACGACCCTTCCCTCTCTTCACTTTACATTTCAAAAAGATTCCATGTTAATGAATGAAAGAAGGTGGATGATGTAGAGAAGAGTTAAACCAAAACCTTATAAATGAAACGCTAGGGTATTACACTAGAATGTTTTCCCTACAATATATTATACAGCTTGAGGAGGATCTAATTCCCCGTTGAAGGGAAAATAATGTGTGATCCATAGCCTCCCTACAGGGAACTGTTGGCTCTTGTCCCGACCCGTCCTTGGGGCCCGTTCCGTGTCTACCCCTAGCCCACCTTTCATAGGCCAGGGGCTGGAGACCAGCACCAAAGGTGTAAATCCCGACAAAAAGGGGAAGACATTGCCTTTATAAAGTAAACAACACCACAGAGTAAGCCAAAAGAAGTAAACACTAAGTAAACTGAGTACAAGTAAGTGCGGAAAAGTAAGTGGGCCAGAATACAAACCCAAACTGAAAGTAAAGTACAACTAGAAAGGAAGTACAACAACTGAAAAGTAAAGCAGCAATGTCGAGCTGTCCACTGTAATTCCCACCTGAAGGGTGTGTACAGATAGCCTCCTCGGCTCCTCTGGTCCTTCCGTTCACCCTGTATGCGTCCCGTCCAGTGGTCCACCTCCAGGTACCGACTCGTCATGATATCCACCTCCGGGCACCGACTCATCATGGGTTCCTCCTCCGGGAACCATCCAGATCTACAAGCCTCAACCTCGATCAATGATGTCTGCGTTTGCAACCAAGACAACATAGTGCGGGCATAGCCTGTGTAGGGGTGAGTATACGCTACTCAGTAGGGACCTTGAGACCCCCGAAGGTCTCCCAGAATCTACAAAGGATAATCCACAAGGAAAGATAGAATCACGAAGTAACATCCAACACTACTTAGGTATATGCCCATACATATACCTAAGTCATCAATTCCAGTTCGTCTTCGACATCCGATCCCAAGTTTGATCACGTCCACACATGATAGCACAACCATTCCACCTAGGATAACACATCCCAATCCACATAGGAAAACAAGTCAATCATATCGAAGATAATGACTGAAAGTCAAGACTCAGTTCAAACCAGGATTTAATCATGATGTAGAAACCATAGCTACTGGGAAACTCTTCCTCTATCGAGTATAGTGGGCCTGCCGCTACAACCAAGCACTTCCCATTAACCTTGGACTGTTGTAGTACTCCACCTGTCGAGTACTGTGGGTCTGCTGCTACAACCAAGCGCTTCCCACCAAGGGTCTGCCGCTATAACCAAGCGCTCCCCCACATAGCCTCAAGAGGCACTCCTTCTGTTGAGTACCGCAGGTCTGCCACTACAACCAAGCGCTCCTCCGCCGTGGGTCTGCTACTAAAACCAAGCGCTCCCCCTCATAGCCTCCAGAGGTACTCCTTCTATTGAGTACCGCGGGTCTGCCGCTACAACCAAGTGCTCCTCCACCGTGGGTCTGCCGCTGCAACAAAGCGCTCCCCACTGGGCTATCTGAAACACAACGAGTCGATCGGTTAGTAGTCATCAAGTCTCAGCCATCTCTAGGGTTTCATAATGATTCAATGTTCCGTATTCGTCACCGCCGAACCCATGAAGGATTCCCGTACGGTAGGCATCGTCGTCGCAGACGCAGCCAGCTCTAGGATTATGCACACAGCACGCTCATTCTAGGAGGGTCCACTCCACGATCCAAGAGGAAAATACATCAACTGACACGTAGTCCGGAGTTGATGTATCTCGAAGTTCCATCTCATCAAAAAGAACACGACGCAATAGGCGGCGCGTCAATCGAATGTCAGGTCCGAGAGTTATTGGATTTTTCGTCCCATGGACCCGGTTGGTTTTTAAGTCAAAACCAACCCGACCGCACTGAAACTACGTCCAAAACTCGAGCGGAGTAAGCCAAAATATCTTTCTCACTACGAAAAAACAAGCAAAGTCGATGACACGTCAATAAGACGTTCAGATCTCAATTTATAAGTGTTTCTGCTCCGAGGGCCCGATTGGTTTCGTGTTCGAACCAAGCCTGTCGTACCCAATGTTCTCCTAACCCTTGAGTGTAATATACCGAAACGACCATCTCGATCCAAGGATCGCATCACAACTGACAGTGAATTGATCAAATATCTGTAGCCCAAGATATGGGCAAAAGACCTGAAATGGTCTGAAAATGGGGGGTCTGGGCCCGGTCCTACCCGGCCCAACCCCACTGGGTCGGCCCGGCCCGGCCTAGGTGCGGCCCATCCTGGTGCGCTTGCACCGCCCGCATGGCTAGCTCGGCCACGCCGAGCTGTGCGGAAAAGGGTGGGTGCGCTGCCCCCCTGATTGGGAACCCGCGGCCCCCACGTGGGGGGGGGGGCTCCTTCGGCCAACTGGGGGTTACGACCCCCGGTTTCGTGGAAGCCGGTCGGCCCGGTCTGGCCGGTCGATGCTGCTGCCATGGGACCGCCGGGGTCTAGCCCCTCCGAGGTCCCGACGGTCGACGGTTCTGGCAGCCCCGCCTTGCACCGACGTGGCTTCGAGCCGCGACCCTTTCTGACCGGCGCAGAGCGACGGCGCCGCACCCCACCGCCGCGGCCCCACTCCGACCGCGGTGTCTTCATGGTTCTCCGACGCTGCGTGACGGCGTCGCGCCCCTTCGCTGCGTCTTGACTCCGGGCGCGGGTTCTTTTGGCCTCAACGGTGTGGCATGACGGCGTCGCGCATCTTCGCCTCTTTTTTCCATGTTTCCGCACGGTGTCGTTGCACCGCGCCACCTTATTTCAAACCGTAACAAAAAAATCATCAAAGGGGGAGGAGGGTCGGCTGTGTTCGTGTGGTCCGACCTCCTCTCGTTATTACGATAACAGGTGGCCCAAATAGAAGTTGATGAACAACAAAGAAATAATTTACGGGTAAAACAATTAACCCCTACCTCAAGGTGTGGTCGAATGAAGGTTCGTCATAAGAAAGGGACATCGCGGAAGACGGTGTCGCAGAAGGAAGATCGTCGGCGTCGCGGTACATGGCGTCGCGGAAGGAGGATCATCGGAATCGCGGTACACAGCGTCGTGTTGTCGATCTCTGAGGAATCAGCGTTTATTCATCGTCCTTCGTCAGAGGTCGGTGTTCTTCATTGGAGAGGATACGATTTCCCCAAGTGTTGGGTGTCACAATACTTTACCAGTGCTTCGTCACTTGGTGAAGCCATCACAAAACCTTCTCCCAAGATCTCTATATATAGGAGAGGGGGAGAGGTATGTAACCATCATGGAATTTATGATGGTTCATTTATTTGGAACCTTCCTAAATTCCAACGATGTAGTTACTTAATTTAAAAAGGGGGTCGGGTGAATTAAATTGCGTTTGGGAAATTTAAGAGGTGCATTGGCACAACTTAAGAGAGGAGGATGCCAAGAAGTTTCCCCCATATAGCCTGCGTCAAAACACATGACACGAATTAATTCTATGTTGACACATAAAATTATTTGACAGCAAATAATTTCACGTCCAAATATAAAATTAACTCACAGTAATTAATTTTTACGTCGAACCATAAAATTAACTGACAATTATTAATTTTACGTCAACTCATAAAATTAGTTCAGAGCAATTAAATTTACATCGACACATAAAATTAACTGACATCAATTAATTTTACGTTGACCGATAAAATTAGTTGAGATCAATTAATTTTACGTCGACATATAAAATTAATTGATGGGGGGGTTTGAGAGGTTTCCTCTCCCTCCCCATTAAATGGGAGGTTAGGGTGTGGTGGTTCCACCACCAACTCCCAAGTGGAGCTTCTAACCACATTATCCGCACTGCAAGTGTTTAGCAAAATAAAATAAATTATTCATTTATTTAGATTATTAACCCACGTAAAACCCCAAAAACTAACTTTCATACCCGATCATCCTTCGTTGAGGTGAAAGTCTTCTTAAGTGAATATCGGCACTTTGAGTTCAATGGTTCCCTTAGAATTCGATTCCGAGCACTGGTTTAAAATTTATAAAATGCCGCTCGTACGTTTACTGAACGTACCCGAAAAAAAGTTCGGAAAATTATTATCAGTCACCCTCGACCCACTGCTGTCAAGGTTAGTCTCTGCCTTGAAGAAACATGCCCCAAAGAACTCAATTGTACTCTCATATTTTCAATTCGAGTTACCGTTTAGATGTTATGAATTTTAAAATAAAATAACTGTCACTTAAATATTGTATTTACGTCCAAAATCTAACTTTCTCAGGTGGCCCGCGCCAACCAAAGTTAGTATCTGCTTAAAGAAATCATACCATCAAGAGTTAAACGGTGGTCTCAGATTTTTAATCTGAGTTACCATTTTTGAGTTATAAGCATTTGAAAAATAAAATAACTTTATTTAATTATTTTATTTACAGTTATGCCATTTTCGAGTTTTCTCACAGGAGGCCTGCGCCGACTAAACTTAAGTCATGCATAGGGTAAACCCGCCATTCTGAGCACAACGGTGCCCTCAGATTTCTGATCCGAGTAACTGTTTATGAGTTATTCCACTTTTTTCAGGAAAACTGCTTATGCATGTTAATTTAAGCTTAGCAGAACTTCAGAAAATTATTCCAGGCACACCGGGCCTCGGAATCAGGTGCCGTCAAAAACTGCGTACTCGTATAATTCCAAGGAATTTAAGAAGAAAAAAATTTCCTTAAAAATTTATAGGTCTTTACATTACTCCCACCTCAGGGCTTTACGCCCCCGTAACACTACAACACAAACTAGGGAAACTAAACGAGGTACCAATCACACATCGGAGCCTCAAGCTCCCATGTGCTCTCTTGGAGGTTTTGTGCTGCCAACGAACGTGCACTAGAGGAATCAACCTTCCACTAAGGACCCACTCCTGTCGATCCACAATCTCCACCGGAACCTCCATGAAGGTTGCCTCGTCGTCGATGTACAGCTCCCCGTGATCGATGACGTGGGTCGGGTCGTGCACGTACCTCCTCAGCTGAGATACGTGGAAAGACGTCAATCACCCGGTGAAACTGAGGTGGAAGGGACAGATGTAGCGCGGAGATAACTTTCCACCCAAGACAAATCTTCGTAGTCCACGTCGAGGTGAGACTCGTAGGAAAACGTGGTCTCCATCCTCGAACACCAGTGGTCTCCATCTCTTGTCAGCATAGGACTTCTATCTGCACTATGTAGTCTTCATCCGCTAATGGATGATCTGCACCTTCTCCATCGTAGCCTGCACCATCTCTGGTCTTACAAGAGCTGCTTAGATTTCCCCTTTTCCGAAAAATAGAAATCTTGTGTCATCCTCTGGATGAACCACTTATTTGCCTAATACAGTCAATACCGACATGGATGATACTAATCCATAACAAGGATGACGTCGTAAGGCCTCGACGCTAATACTAAGAGATCCTACTGTTACTCTCGCCTCCAAGGATTGAGTCACACTATCGGCATCAGTGTGTGGTAACTGGGTCTCCTCCAGTAGGTATCTCAAAAGTGAAGGTCAAGTCAACAGTTTTAACCGGAACCTCTCAGTATCAACCACACAAAAGGGAAGAAAAGAAAACGTCACAAGGACAAGTGGCATTTATTACTGCAGTTCAAGTACAAAGACACACAACAACCACAAACAACAACATCAACAAAGCTAGAAGCAACATGAACATAATTCTCCACGTCTGGAGCTAGTCTCGCTCATGTCCATCTGCTCACAGAGCTCCATGATCATAGGCCTCATCAGCCTGAAGCTGAGCTCTCCCCTGTCCACCCGTTCCCTGCAGTCGAGGTGGTCTCCCTGGTGGTGGTGGAGGTAGGGCCTCAAATTGTCGTCCACCACCCACTGTTTGGCCAGCTCCTCTGCCTCGCCCGCCTGCTCCCTGCGGACTGCCATGGTCGAACCTCTGCCTCTGCCTGGGAGGTCCTTCGTTTATCTGCTGATCATCTGTATGGCGGGTCGGACAGTCACGAGCCATGTGAACAACCCCGCCGTAGGAGTAACACTATCCGCTCATGGTAAGTCGTTCTCCAACCCAGGTGCCACGCACAAACGATCCGGTGTCATGCGGTCGACCACCTGTAGGTCTAGACCTCTTGGACCTCTGTGTCATCTGTCTACTGCCTGCTGCAGAGGACTCTGCCACATGCCGGCTAGTGGTGGGTCCTACTTCTGGAGACTGCTCAGCAAGAAAAATCTCCACTAAGAGGGCTCCCTCTAACAACCATGTCTGCATCGGGATGCTGTGAGAAACAAATGATGCTCTGATCTCTCGCCTGAACCCCTGCTCAAAGGTTCGGGCCCTGAAGAATGGGTCTCGTACCATTTCCGTGGAATAGCATGAGATATCGGTAAACCTCACCGAGTACTGGGCTACCGTCATGCTACACTGCCGCAGCTGTAGTAGCTCCTGGATGCGCACCGCATAGAGGGTGGCTGGGATGAACTCTGAGTGGAAGAGGCTCTCAATGTCCATCCAAAGAAGAGATGCCTCCTCGTTCACCTGGAGCATCATGCTCCACCATCTTCCTGCTGACGCGTGCAGGAGGCTTGCTGCAAGGATCACCATGAGGCCAGCTAGTGTCCCCACTAGCCTGAAAACTCGAACTACAGCCTCTAGCCAATCCTCAGCCGCCTGTGGGTCCGTCTCTCCCTGGAACCTGGGTGACCTCTTGCACTGGAACTCGTGCAGTGCCCTCAAGCGGCTTGCATCGCCTACTTCTGGGGCTGGAGGCATCGGTGGCCCAACCGGTGGTAGCAACGCTGGTGCCTCAACTGAAAGAGGACCCTGTACTGAGGCCTCGTCGCTCGGCGGGCTGTCAGTACATACAAAACTCGGAACCCTAGCTGGCTACTGTCGTGGGGCCATCCTGAAAAGGAACAGGTGTACCACGGTCAAAATAGAACCTGGTGAGCTGACACAAAGTAATAACAAAGAAAACCTTTGAAACACACATGCAATCAATGTTTTCGTGTATTGAGTCTGAAATCAGAAGTCAGGGTCCTGGTGTACGGATACGTCAGCCACCGCACCAACACTGGACTCCCTGGACTGATAACCACACTCAATACCCTTAACATTATTTCATCACAAAGAAGAAAGATCAAAGTCATGAGTTATGCGGTAGAACCGAACTCCTCTGATACCAATCTGTCACGACCCATCCTCGGGGCTCATGTCGTGACTACCCCTATCCCGACTTCCATAGGCCAGGGGCTGGCGACCAGCACCAAATGAGTAAATCCCGACATAAAGGGGAAGGCATTGCCTTTAGAAAGAAAACAACACCACAGAGTAATCCAACAGAAGTAAACACTAAGTAAACTGAGTACAAGTAAGTGCGGAAAAGTATGTGGGCCAGAATACAAACCCAAACTGAAAGTAAAGTACAACTGGAAAGGAAGTACATCAACTAAAAAGTAAAGCAACAACGCCGAGCCATCCATTGGAATTCCCACCTGAAGGGTGGGTACAAATAGCCTCTTCAACTGCTCGGGTCCTTCCGTCCGCCCTGTATGTGTCCCGTCTAGTGGTCCACCTCTAGGTACTGACTCGTCATGATATCCACCTCCGGGCACTGACTCGTCGTGGGTTCCTCCTCCGGGAACCGTCCAGATCTACCGGCCTTAACCTCAATCAGTGATGCCCATCGTCTGCAACCAACACAACGAAATGTGGGCATAGCCCATGTAGGGGTGAGTATACGCTACTCAGTAGGGACCTCGAGACCCCCGAAGGTCTCCCAGAATCTACAAAGGATAATCCAGCAGGAAAGATACAATCACGAAGTAACATCCAACACTACTTGGGTATATGCCCATACACATACCTAAGTCATCGATTCCAGTTCGGCTCCAACATCCCAGCCCATGTTCGATCACGTCCACATAGGATAGCACAACCAATCCACCCAGGATAACACAACCCAATCCACATAGGAACGAAAGTCAATCATATATAATATAATGATTGAAAGTCAAGACTCAGCTCAAACCAAGATTTAATCATGATGTCGAAACCATAGCTGCTGGGAAACTCCTCCTCTATCGAGTACAGTGGGACTGCCGCTACAACCAAGTGCTTCCCATTAACCTTAGACTGCTGTAGTACACCACCTGTCAAGTACTGTGGGTCTTCTCCTACAACCAGGCACTTCCCACCAAGGGTCTGCCGCTACAACCAAGCTCTCCCCCTCATAGCCTCCAGAGGTACTCCTATTGTTGAGTACCGCGGGTCTGCTGCTACAACCTAGCACTCCTCTGCCTTGGGTCTGCTGCTACAACCAAGCGCTCCCCCTCAAAGCTTCCACAGGTACTCCTTATGTTGAGTACCGCGGGTCTGTAGCTACAACCAAGCGCTCCTTCGTCGTGGGTCTTCCGATACAACGAAGCGCTCCCCACTGGGATATTCGAAACACACTGAGTCGATCGGTCAGCAGTCTTCAAGTCTCAGCCAGCTCTAGGGTTTTATAATGATTGAAAGTTTCATAGTCGTCATCTCCGAACCCACAGAGGATTCCCTTACGGTAGTCATCGTCGTCGCAGACGCAGCCAGCTCTAGCGTTTCCGCACACAACACGCTCATTCCGGGAGGGTCCACTCCACGATCCAACATGACAATACATAAACTGACACGTAGTCTGGAGTTGATGTATCTCAAAGTTCCATCTCATTAAAAGGAACACAATGCGACAGACGGTGCGTCAATCGGACGTCCGGTCCGAGAGTTATTGGCTTTTTCGGCTCAGGGGCCCGGTTGGTTTTTAAGTCAAAACCAACCCGACCGCATTCCAAATACGTCCAAACCTCGACTAGAGTAAGCCAAAATATCCTTCTCACTATGAGAAAACCAGTAAAGTCGATGACACGTCAATCAGATGTTCGGAGCTCACGTTATAAGCGTTTCCGCTCCGAGGGCTGGGTTGGTTTCGTGTTCGAAGCAACCCGGACATACACAGAGGTCTCCTAAACCTTGAGTATAATATATCAAAAAGACCGTCTCGATCCAAGAATCGCATCACAACTGACGGTGCGTCGATCATATGTTTGTAGCCCACGATATTGTCAATGGACCGGAAATGGTCTGAAAATGGGGGGTCTGGGCCCGGTCCGACCCGGTCCAACCCCCCTGGGTCGGCCTGAACAGGCTTGACCCGAACCGGGTGGGGGTCCGACCCGTTAGGGGGCAGCCTGGCCTAGCCTGGGCGCGGCCCAGCCTGGTGCGCTCGCGCGGCCCGCGTGGCCAGCTCGGCCACGCCAAGCTGTGCGGAACAGGGGGGCGCGCTGCCCCCCTGATTGGGAACCCACGACCCCCACGTGGGGGGGGGGAGGGGGCGCTCCTTCAGCCATCTGGTGGTTACGACCCCCGGTTTCATGGAATCCGGCCGGCCCGGTCCGGCCGGTCTATGCTGCTATCGCAGGACCGCCGAGGTCCAGCCGCTCCAAGGTCATGGCGGCCAGCGGTTACGGCCGCCCCGCCTTGCACCGCCGCGGCTTCGAGCAGCGACCCTTTCCGACCGGCGCAGCGCGTTGGCGTCGCGCCCCTATGTTGCGGCCCCGCTCAAGCCGCGGTGACTTTTTGGTTCTCCGACGCGGTGCGATGGAACCCCGCCCCTTTGCTGCAGCCTGACTCCGGCCGCGGGTTCGTTTGGCCTCAACGGTGCGGCATGACGGCGCCACGCATCTTCGCCACATTTTCTCATGTTTCTGCACGGTGTCGTTGCACCGCGCTGCCTTCCTTAAAACCGTAACAAACAAAATCATCAAAGGGGGAGGAGGGTTGGTCGTTTTCGTGCGGTTCGACCACTTCCCGTTATTACGATAACAGGCGGCCCAAATAGAAGTTGATGAACAACAAAGAAATAATTCACGGGTAAAACAATTAACCCCTATCTCAAGGTGTCGTCGAACGAAGGTTCGTCACGGGAAAGGGATGTCGCGGAAGATGGTGTCACAGAAGGAAGATCGTCAGCATCGCGGTACATGGCGTCACGGAAGGAGGAACTTCGGCATCGCGGTACACGGCGTCGCGTCATCGATCTCCGAGGAATCAGCGTTTATTCGTTGTCCTTCATTGGAGGTCGGCATTCTTCATTGGAGAGGATACAATTTCCCCAAGTGTTGGGTGTCACAATAGATTACCAGTGCTTCGTCGCTTGGTGAAGCCGTCCCAAAAACTTCTACCAAGCTCTCTATATATATGATAGGGGGAGAGGTATGTAACCTTCATGGAATTTATGATGGTTCATTTATTTGGAACCTTCCTAAATTCCAACGATGCTGTTACTTAATTTAAAAAGCGGGTTGGGCGAATTAAATTGTGTTTGCGCAATTTAAGAGGTGCGTTGGAACAACTTAAGAGTGGAGGATGCCAAGAAGTTTCCCCCACATAGCCTGCGTCAAAACACATGACACGAATTAATTCTATGTTGACACATAAAATGAATTGCCATCAATTAATTTCACGTTGACACTTAAAATTAACTCACGGAAATAAATTTTTACGTCGAACCATAAAATTAACTGACAAAAATTAATTTTATGTCAACTCATAAAATTAAGTGAGAGAAATTAATTTTACGTTGACACATAAAATTAACTGACATCAATTAATTTTACATCGACCCATAAAATTAATTGAGTGAAATTAATTTTACGTCGACATATAAAATTAATTGATGGGGGGTTTGAGAGGTTTCCTCTCCCTCCCCATTAAATGGGAGGTTAGGGTGTGGCGGTTCCACCACCAACTCCCAAGTGGATCCTCTAACCCCTTTATCTGCACTGCATGTGTTTAGAAAAATAAAATAAATTATTCACTTATTTAGTTTATTAACCCACGCAAATCCCCAAAAACTAACTTTCATACCCGATCATCCGTTGTTGAGGTGAAAGTCTTATTAAGCGAATATCGGCACTATGAGTTCAATGGTGCCCTCGGAATTCAATTCCGACCACCGGTTCAAAAGTTATAAAACGCCGCTTGTACATTTACTGAAAGTACCTGAAAAAAATTTCGGAAAATTATTATCAGTCACCCTTGACCCACTGTGGTCGAGGTTAGGCTCTGCATTGAAGAAACATGCGCCAAAGAACTCAACGGTACTCTCGGATTTTCAATTCGAGTTACTGTTTAGAAGTTATGAATTTTACAATAAAATAACTGTCACTTAAATATTTTATTTACGGCAAAAAACTAACTTTCTCAGGTGTCCCACACCGGCCAAAGTTAGTATCTTCTTAAAGAAAGCATACCCTCAAGAGTTCAATGGTGGTCTCAGATTTTTAATTCGAGTTACCGTTTGTGAGTTATAATAATTTGAAAAATAAAATAACTTTATTTAATTATTTTATTTACGGTTATGCCATTTTCGGGTTTTCTCACAGGAAGCTTGCGCCGACTAAACTTAAGTCATGCCTAGGGAAAACTCACCATTCTGAGCACAACGGTGCCCTCATATTTCTGATCTGAGTAACTGTTTAAGAGTTATTCCACTTTTTCAGGAAAAATGCTTATGCGTGTTAATTTAAGCTTAACAGAACTTCAAAAAATTATTCTGGGCACACTGGGCCTCAGAATCAGGTGCCATCATAAACTGCGTACTCGTAAAATTCCAAAGAATTTAAGAATAAAAAAATTTCCTTAAAGTTTAATGGGTCTTTACAGATCTGAGTTTTAGTGACGACAAGGGTAGGACATGATCCAAACCCTAATCATCTAGATGGGAAACTCGAAAACATTGTCCCAGGGGTAAGGGTCCTCGTTACCCTGGGGATACATACCCACATTCACCCTAATAACCATGACCAAATAAATGAACAAGTGTGGGGATCCACTAAACATATAACGACGTACCCATATATAGGACATGTTGGTGTTCCACTAGGAAAGGTTCTTTAAATCTAAGGGTCATTGTGGAGGTTTCATCTTGGTCCATTTTAGATAATTGAACCTAGGAAGCAGAGGCCCTACCATTAGTGATTTGAAGATGGATTAAAGGGTATCTCATATAATTCCTCAGTGTAGGTTCTCAACACAAGTGTTCCGTACAAGTCCTAGGTGGAAATAAAAGTGCTCTATATAGGGTGAAAAGGGTTGTGTTATATGGATAGGCCTTGGGAAAAGGACTACTATGGGACAGAACTATTTGGAAGACTTAACCTAATAACCCAATGTCTTCTCTTGTTCCCATAAGGGGGTATCGTGCAGGTGGTTACTCCATAGAGAATAATAGTCCTCATACAGGTCTTCTGGGAATTTAGACCCTGAGGGGACTTTAATCTTGATTATCCCATTTAATTTTCTCTTCTATCATGTTTCAGAGAGCTACCTGAGAAATTTTGGGGGACCTTACCATAGGTGCTGCACAACGATAGTACCGATGATTATTTGAATTTATTAGTTTTTTAAATGAGAAGCCTAGTGGTCATATTTATAGGAAAATAGGGGACATGGTCAAAAACGTTTTCAACATTGGTCATTAGCATAGGCCCACGACTTTTCCCATATGTATAGGGTGAAAAAATAACACGGCTACATAGTTCCCTAGATTTTCACTATCACATATTTTCCCAATATATGATGCTACATTGTTAGGACTTGTGTTATACACATGGAACATAAGTGGGCAGTTTAGGTGGAGGATTCAACTTTGACCCATTCAAATTTGGGAACCATGGAAGGATATTTCCTTCCATGAGTGGCTTTGATGAGGTATTACTGTGTGTCTCATATAGGTCTTGACTATAGGTGCTTCGTAGAGGTGTGCATCATAGATCCAAGGATGAACTAAAAGTGCTCCGCATGTGGTGAGGCCTTGTTCACGTGGTTTCTCCATAGGTAATAATAGTACTTGTTCAAGTGTCTAATGCGTTTATACCATGAGGGGAATTATAACTTTCATATCCCATTTATTTCTATATTATCTCATGTTTTAGATAGTTACCAGATAAATGTTAGGGTACCTGGGTGATGTTTATGTGCAATGAGATCTTAGGGGATTCTTCTAAATTTTAACTTATTTAAATGATGATCAAAATGGTCCAATTTATTTGAAAATATGGGACCTGTTAGAAATATTTTATCCATGTAGTTCATTAGCATAGGTCTGTGGTGCAACCCTTCTACATAGGGATTAATAAATTACATGGTTGTGTATGTACCTGGCATAGCTCCTCCACATAGGTGGTTGCACTGCCAAAACGTGTGATTGTCGCAAGGGGTATAAGTGGGAAGTATAGGTGGAAGTTCCAACATTCTCTCTTTCAAATAAAATAACCATGGAATGATATTACCTTCCATGATTGTCTTTGAAGAATGATTAAATGGGGTCTCATGTCGATCATGGGTGTTGTTTTTTGGCATATGTGTGCCGCGTAGATCCTATGAGGGACAGAATGTGCTCCGCGTGGGGTTACAGTGGCTGCACCAACTGGAGATGCCTTTGAAAACGGAATACTTTGGGGGTCACTTGGTTGAGGCCTTATCCTGAGAACCTTGGGTCATCTCTGGTTCCCTTAAAAGGGTCTTACACATGTCCCTAATTAGGGAATGAGGCCTCATAGAGGTAGTTTCTCTTTAGGGAATAATATTCCATGTGCATGTGTCTTATGTATTTAGACCCTAATGGGACATTGTTCTTTTTTATCCCCTTTAATTATCTCTTATGTCATATTTTAGAGAGATACATGAGAAATTTTGGGACCTGGGAGAAGGTTATGTAATATGAAAGATCGAGGGATTCTTTGAATTTTTGGTTGTTTAAATGATGAGCCCTATGGTTCTATTTATAGGAAAAAGGGGAACTGACCGAAAGAGTTTTTCCAGGAAAGTCTTTATCATAGGTCTGAGGTGTAACCCGACTAGATAGGAGTGAAGAAATAACAAGTACCATAGGTTCCTTGCATAGCTCATCTGCATAGGTCCTCTAAGTACATGGCTGCACTAGAAAGAATTGTGTTGGCCGCATGGTGCACAAGTAGGAAATTTAGTTGGAGATTTCAAACATAGTCCCTTTTAGATAAGGGAACCAATGAATGAGAGGCCTTTACATGAATTTCATTTAATTATGATTATAGGGTATCTTTCATAGGTCTTGGTAATATGTTCTTGACATAGGTGTGCTGCATAGATCCTAAGAGGAACTGAAAGTGCTCTACCTAGGGTGAAAAGGGCTACACTAGGAAATATTCTTTGGGGAATAGACTACAGGGGGAAATAACATGGGTGAGGCATTAACCTAACCACCCTAGGTCTTATTTGGTTCCCTTAATAAGGTCTCATGCATGTCCCTAATTAGGTAATGAGACCTCGCATATGTGGTTTCTTTTTAAGGAATAATTGTCCACATGTCAGTGTCTTATGTATTTATACCCTAAGGAGAATTTAATCTTTCTTATCCTTTTAAATATACCTTATCTCATGTTTTAGAGAGCTTCCTATGAAATTTTGGGGGACATGGGCAGGGGTTCTATGAAATGAGATATCTGAGGATTATTTCAATTTTTTGTTGTTTAAATGAGGAACCCATTGGTCCTATTTATAATAAAAGAGGGTACTTTGTCGAAATATATTGTTAGTGTAGGTCTCTAGAGGTGGTACACAGTGAAAACCATCCATGATGGGGTATAAATATACATGAACACCTAGATCCCTAGCGTAGTTCCTCCACGTACGTCATCCGCAAAGATGTCTCCACTGGTAGGAATTGCACTAGCTGCATGGCATGTAGGTGGGTAGAATATGCCCCCAACTTCTTTTAATGTTATTTAATACTAACACTATCCAATTTTATCAATATAAAAAAATTACTTTATTAAAAATAAGTGTTAACAACCCCCCCCCCCCTCTGTGGGGTTGGATCTGAATGAATGAGAAGTATCTTGTAATGAGGAAAAAGTATGGGAAATGATTATGAAGGATGAATGATAGGTCATGCAGCTGCTCTGCATATCTTTCCTAGGGTGGATGTTACTGTAGGTGGTTGGTGTAGGTTGTATGTGTAGGCTTATGGTGCCTATAAAAATACCCTATCCATTATCACATTCTTCACCCACATTTTTTTATTTCTACTCTCTTCATGTAGATTAGTCATCTAGCTGCAGTTTTTTGTGTTCTTGTGAAGGTCCTTCAAAATTTATCTTCATGCATAACCACCTTAGAAAAAGAGATGTGCGGAGTCACATTGTCAAATGATATTCATTGAAGGACTTATTCAAGTATCCTAGGTGGGGTACACTGTCGATGGATCTTTGTGGGGTACCATATCAAAAGATCTATGTGGGTATTTTATTTTTCCAAATTCCTGAATTCCTCTCTGTTTAAAAATTGATCTTTCTTAAGTAAATATTTCAAAATAATGAGAGAAATAGATGATTTCTTGTAGGTTTCCAAAAGGAACATCTTTGTGAATTTAATCCAGGAAGCTATTGTGTGATAGACATAGATGATAAAATCTGTTGGACTGGACTAGTATGATGCTATTGAGGGTACTCATACTTAATTGTTAATGGGTATGATTCCATGTCAACTCAAGTATACACGAAGTGACTACCTGCCTCAATACAATAATGGGCTTCTTAAGGATGTTCAAATTCCATCATATAAGAAATATTTTCCAAAGACTTTGTGTGTGAAACTCATTAACACTCCCCGTGTCACCATCTCTACAAGGGGAGTTCTTATCAAGGAAAAAAAAGTTCCTATTGGATGCATTTTTCATCATAGAGGTTGTACTCCTAATATGAAGGATCTTGTAAAATAACAAAGTCCTTATTTATTTGATTCGACCTTCTATTCATTCAAGAAATATACATCTGATGGTGGGAAATATGGCTCAGATCTCTACATTGGATGAGGGGTCAGGACGGAATGGATGTGGGAGTTTTGGGCACGCCAAACATGCACGGAGTTCAGGAAAGAGATCCAATATGGTCACATTTATGAGGTTGTTTAGGTTGACCATACATATGGTTACAATAATGATATCATTCCATAATTATTGAGATAATGGAGACCACAAAAAAATTCATTTCATTTGAAAAATGGTGAGGCGGATATCTGTTTGTGGGATGTCAACCAAATAGTTGGGGCTCCTATTCTGAGGGTAATGTAGGATGAATTCATTCCGAAAATGAAAACATGGGATGATGTTGAGATAACTCCACCACTTGCTAATGTGTAATTCAAAATCGTAGGGAAGATATAGGATAAAAAGTTTCCTCATCCTAGGGTTGAATGTAATGCAGATGTGTGGATGGGGGCCTTCCTAGAACCATTTATATAAAGGGGTCCAACTTGTACACAACCTACAATTTTTCCAATTTTAGGGAATGTGGGTTCTTAGGGTAGGTTTTGTCCCACAATGGTGAAGGGTGATTACAAACATTATAAAAACAAGGTTAAGCCGCATATTGATGTATAGGTACACCTAGCTAGCTTCCATTCCATGTGGATAAGTATTTATATTCCTCCATTCCAAAAGACTGATGACAGTTCGAGTCTAAGGAAATTCATTTTTGTGACCAAGTTAGAAGATGGTATGTATATTGGGTTGGTTTTCCCTATGTTTGTAATAATATATCGCTTCCTATTGCATTTCTAAAGTGGGATGCCTCTTGTTAGAAAGGAAGGACCATTTTAGGTGTTGTTGGGTGGATTATAGCACATTTCTGTTCATATTTGTAGATAAATTTTTTTAAGATACCCAATGATCATTTTACCCCCATTTTTTTAGAATGTTTCTAGGATTCAACCATTAAGCCTTAAGCCTAATGAGGTGATGAATCCGCTAAGTGTATCTAGATACTTCATCTTCTTTCCATTTGGTAACCCCCCCAACTGGAAAATTAGTTGATAATGGTAAAGAATATAATTATGGTATGTGGGCATATATGATAGCATTCATGAAATGTGTTTGGGGATCCCGAATTGATAGTGAAATAATCGATGTTAATTATGATCCTTATTAGTTTTATCACCATTTAAAATGTATTCAACAATCCATCTCCTTCCCTACCATATAGGTTGGGCATGAGAATCAGCCAATGGATTCCCAAAAATTATTGATACCAATGGCTATAGAGGTTTCCAAAATGGATATCAAGCTACCCCCTTCATAGGAATCAATAGGACTGGTGTCCAGTTATTCCAAAGCCTGGCCTTCTTCATACCCTCAGGGGGAATTGAGGAAGAGCACATATCTGGTAGTGTCCACCACTACAATTGGTCATCTAATTCCTGAAAAGAAGTACAAAATGAAAGATGATGTGGAGGATTAAGAAACCTAATGATGTTCACATACAAGTTAAACCAAGCTATAAAAGTTTATGGAGATAACATCCCTAGTTCAAAGGTGATATAGTCACCATCGTCAAGAGGATGTTCCTATCTTGTCTATACATTTTTTTGAAGGATAAAGGTGTTCTGAAGAGGTTTTTCAACCTAAAGGCCATGAGTTTTTTCCAAAACCAACCACATCAAATCTAAACTAATTTTGATTCTTGGAAATCCATTATTGGGAAAGCATGACTCATAATATCTGGGATTCATTGGAATTTCTCTAGTAAAATCTTTGAATTATGAAGTTGGGTGATATTAAATAACGCTCTGATTATCATACAAAAAATAATATAGATAATGTAAATGCGTATATCAAGGATCTAAAGGTTTTCATATAAGAAACTAATGACTGATTCTTGGCCTTGAAGAAATTATCCAATATTCTAGATTGAGAAGTATTTGAATGGGTAGTTGTTCACCCTGGGGAGGAATGAAATCTTTATGTTAAGAATGATTATATATTTCCCATTTCTTATCTCTATTTTCTAATCATTCATCCACCATCACTAATCGTGTGGGGATATAATTTTTTTTGAAAGGAGAGAAGAAGAAGTGGCAATAAAGGAGCATGAGTCCCCAAAATAAGGGCCTATCAGTACCCATATCGAGATGGTGAATGAGGCCCTTGGATCCCCAAAACTCTCCCCCAGTGGGAAGACCATGAAGAATGTGATTTAGACTAAAATTCCTCAACCATTACCTAGATATCCTATACTAAGAATAGTAGAAAAATAACACTACAATATTAGGAAGGGAATTAAAATAGAGTTTCAAAGTTGGTTCAACATGTACGTTAATGTGAGTAATTGTAATGACCTCGGGTGTTATAAATTCTATTACAGAGATTACAAACCATGTTCATATTTTCATAGTATACAAATTGATTTCTTCCCTTAAAGGATATGGAGTTGTTCCTTCAAGAATTGAGAAGGAAACCCTATAGGAAGTATATATTAGTGCTGATAAAAATGACACCATGGCAGGAGAAGTGTCAACGTGTGAACTTGCACTTGCTCCCGCTTCTATTGTAAGGGAAGATGGTCATGGTAATTTAAGATGTATTTATTTTAGGTATTCAATATTTTTCTAACATTACTCTCTTAATAATGTTTCAGATCTATTTCTTACAATAGAAGAATTTGTGAGGGTCAATGATAATATTCTTGTTGCTTTAGATGGGAGAAATGAGGATCCCAATCATTCTAAGGAAGGTTTAAGTGTTGATCCTGAATCAAAAAGGCCTAAAAACATCATTTTGGTTGAATATATGGTAGAGAGAAATATTATTAATGATACTATGGTTCATGATCAACATTTTTCAGATACCTTATTTGGAGAGGATTCTATTATATACAAAGTAATATACACATATATTATGGATGCTATTAATATAGACAATGATATTCCATGTTCCAACAAGGAGTTTGGGGACTTTCTTGAGGAACTGAAAAGATGTGAGTTTTATCATTCCTGAATTTTCCATACATCGTTGTTCTTTCATATGATACTTAACATTAAAGTTCAACTTATACAGCTTTGTCGACCGAGAATTTTGCAAAGGCCCTTTAAGAATGGGGAATTCCACTTCAGCCTAACTCTATGAATGTTAGAGAAATATCGACTAAGAATTCAGAATTGGGAGATTCTCTAGAGCCTCTGATCATGGAGGCTCAACAAGCTAAAAAGAGTTCCACTTTCTAAGAGGTACATTTTTAGACTTTTGTTGATTGGAGTATTAGGGAGGAATCTACTCAAGAATTCTACTTATTACTAGGTAAATTTCATTGACTGTCTTGATCATGATCCATTACTGCTACTCTTTTGAAGCTAACATATATTCTCCTTCATCATTTTCTATTATCTTTTTCTATGACTAGGACCAAAGGTTATGCTTATTCATTGTCTTGACGAGAAACAACAGTTACAACTTCTGCTACTTTGGAGGGAGTAAAGAAAGGCACTACCTTGAGTTTTTGGATTCTAGAATACAACATGCACCATGACAGTGACTCTGATTCTAACTTATATATGCAGGTTTACCTTGGTATAATTCATGGATAGACAAGGAGGGTCATTTTAAAAAATGATCACCAAGAAAACATTAGAATATCATTCTTCACATTTTGCATAAATTCTAATACTCTTTATCATAATGGGATTTGGTGGATTTGATTGTAGTCAAATTAATACTACTGTAAAGGAAACCCTCTATCGGAGGGAATAAGAGCATAAACATAGGCATGACCTTATAATGTCTAGACTTTTTACCAACATTGAGGGTTTTCAAGTTGCAGTATCCTAGGAAGAGGAGTAACATTTAAAAATGTTGGAACACTTCATAGGACAAATCAAGGAGAAATCACTTGAACTGTCACACCTTCATTAGGAGGTTTCATGCCATCATCCCGACTTAGATTCTACTTAATAGGGACTTGTACAAATCCATAAATTATTAGGAGAAACCCAGATATAAGGGGTAATGACCATTGGGATAGACATGGAAGTGCTTCACCAAGATGAGGAGACAGAAACTATTAGATTGATTGAGCTTTAATAAGTGGTTGATAGAGCATAGGAGGTTGTTCAACAAATGAAGGGTTATGCTGAAAACCACTTGTAATAAAAGACATAAAGACCCCATTTTTTGGATGTTCCTATAATGATTCTTCATAAATGAAAAGGAATTTGTCTCTGATCAAATATTTCTTAATCCATGAATTTTTCTATAATCATAATATTAAAGTGCTTTTTAATAAAATGATTTTTACACCGAATAATCATAGCAATAATGACCAAGATGGAATGTACTCTAATTTTTACCTAAATTAATTGGCTTAGTAATCATAGTGTAACTATTTATAGGTTAATATGGACAACCCTACGAACTTTGTGCATTTTTTGATATCATCCTAATTTTTCAATGATCCCAATCTGAAGGGGACTTAGTGGTTGAGACTGGGATTTTTCTTTGGCTTCAAGTTTTGGGATTTCTATATAACTAGTTTTTTATTTTGACTTCTTATCACATGATATTTCCAATACCATATATAGTGTTGGCCTAGTGAGTTGAGGATCAACATTGTTTTTCATATTTTGTTATGTGGGGTTTTTAGCTTGATGAATACTATATCTATTTCTGTGGGCCATTTAAAGTCATGCATGTTGGACTAATAATGCAAGTGTTTTAGGTCAAATAGAATTGAATAAAATTTTTCAAATTATAACCCAAACAAGGCTTCATTGCCTAGAATGTCCTGATATTAATATTATTTTTAGATACTCTCATGGGGAATCAGGATTCATGTATTTTATGGTCTCCAAATCTAAAATTTGAATAATAAGAATAGAGGAGGTCTCTTTCATGAACAATGTTACTATTATTTTACAAAACCATTATGGGGGTTGTATTATATTGATCCAACTAGGGAATATGCTACAAAACCAAATAGTGGAATCCTTTGGCTAATAGGCTTGTTATATAGACCACTGATGCAAGGACAATTGGGGGACACACTACATAGTCACTTAATAGATTTCCTAGGAATTTTGATATTATATTACTAAATGACAAATGGATTTATGATTTGGATCTATTAAAACAACAATGTGTGTATTTTACAAGAAAATATGTCTAAGAATAAAAAGGTACTATCTGTGCCGACATAAGACACAAATGAGAAACCACTTCTACAAGAATTTGTTTTGTGAAAGAGGGTTTATTTTTTTAGAAAGGGGATATAAGATATTATTTTGTGTAGTTTAAAGTCATGTAGTAAATACATTGTGTTGAAAAATTTTAATTCCCTAAAACAGGGATATTAGGGGGCACGTTCAGTTTAAAGTCATGTAGAAAACAAAATATGATGTGAAGTTTCAAGTAATGCTATAAGGAAATTAGGGGAATTGATTAAGGTCCTTAGCTTTGACTACATGTTTTATGGTTCTAAAATTCATATTAATATATTTGTAAATATTCTACTATATTATTGTATGGATAGAGAAATTTGTAATATATGATTTTGGGATTCCCAAATCAGATGATTGATATGAAAAAATGGCTAAATGGGATAAGAGGAGGTCTCCTCCAAGAATTAAGTTACCACTACTTAACAAACTTTTTACGTGGGCTACATTATGCTGGGCCATCTAGGGTATATACTACATAGAAAAATAGTTACATCAATTGGATGACATGGCCATTATGATGGAAACATTATGTAATGATAACCGGGGGAATGTAATACATTGTCAGGTAAAGGATCTCCAATGAATTATGATATTCTATTTCTAAAAGCTGATGAATTTTTATGGAGATTTAGAAATTCCCAAGCGCAAAGTTTGGTTAATGGAGAAATGTTCCCGAATATAGAAGACGAATTCCATGTTCTAATTTCCATAGAATTTGAGGAATATGCTCTCTATGAATGTCTTACCCAAGAATAGGAAGTCCAATTCCTATAGTTTTTGTTCATATGACTTGGCCCAAATTTTATTGAATGATATGTGGTCAAATGACCCTTGTTTATTCCAATATGATTTGAACAAATGAGAGAGAAATGTATAAACCACAATCATTGGGACTTTTTGGTAGTGAGAAGGGTTATAGGAAAAATATGAAAAGGTTGATTGTCTTAAACAATTGGTTCTTTCATACTATCGCTAATGATTAGAGGGATAGAAGAGTCTTCTCCTTAGAAAAAATTTAACTCTATTTGAGAAACTTGTTATGGGGTCTATGTTATGTCTGGCCAACTAGGGGACATACTTCATATCTGAATAGTGACATCCTTTGGCTGATAGGCCTTTAATATGATCAACTGATATAAGGCTAAATGGAGGAACATACTTCATTTTTAGGTAAAACAACTCTCAGTTATCAGACATTCTGCCCCAAGAAACCAAAGAAATATTATGATTATATTAATGTATTAAAGATTAGAAGTTTGAAATGTGAAAGAGGAAATTTACAACAAACAAGGTATGTATTTGGACCAATATTGGACCTCAGTATGGAGTCCATCACATAGATCTAACTCATATGTATAATAGGGGCTTCTCTTGTTCCCTTAGTGTGATCTCTAAGGAGAGGACCCAAAATAAGAACTCCTACATAGATTTATTTATTCGTATATTGGAATGGGGGGGCTTTATTTATGTTATGATGTGACTGTGATAAGGGATGATGATATGGATACCACTACGTATCTCACAAGTGTGAGAGTGAAGTCACATTGTAACACCCCAATATTTCATAGTGTGTTATTTATTCAAAATAATTAAATAACTTGCACTACACACAACACCGAGTTCAAGCGCACTATGACTTACTAAACAAGCCGATCAAAAGAGTTTATGAATAGTATTAACTAAATTTTAAACTTTATATAATCCTTATAATTTTAGAATCCATATTATGAGTTTCTTAGACATAATGTATGAACAAATTAATTTTCAGTATTGCACTTTTTCAAACATTTAATAGTGAACCCTTTTTAAATCCAATATTTTAAACTTTTATATATTCAATTTAACTAAATAAATTTACTTTTTAGAATGGGGACATCAAAATTTTACAATGAAACATCTCAATCTTCCATGGTACATTTCCCTTTGAATAATGCAATGGCGTGCATTGTACGCAACTTCGAGATTCTAACACACCACAACCAATCAAACTAGCCGTTATAAATAGTAATACCTAATTTTTGAAATTTTATAAATTTTATCTTTTGAAATGGAATTCATTTTTGAATTCATGATATTGAAATTAGTTTAGGGTGAAATTTTGGTACTTTTCATATAACTTTCATATTTTGATAAATAGTGAATATTACTATATTTTAATTAAAAACAAATTTTTTAATCGAAATAATTAATAGTGATAAATTATTAATTTGAGTTGTTGTAAAGTATATTTACAATATATTATTATCATTTAATACAATGTTTTTCATTGGATGTAATTTCACATATAAATCAGACATAAACAAGTGTCAGTCTTTTGATAGTTATTATCTCTTAAAAACACTCTATTTGTTTTGACGATGGGAATTAATTTCTAAATTAATTAATGCAACTGATATTTTCTAAATTTGGTCAAATAGACATAATTTTTTAATTCATAATATCAAATATAGCTTAGGCCAAATTTTTGGTATTTTTCTGGAAACGTTCATTTTTTGATGAATAGTGAAACCACTAAGTGGTAGTAAAAAAATTGAATTTTTCACAAAACATAATTTTACCACTTTTGTGAGTGGAATTTAAAAAAATCTGAGAGACACGGTTAATATCATGGAGTAAAATGTGGTTCAATAAGATGAAAATAATTTTTGGTGAATAGTAACTTTTTACTTTTATTTACCACGGTTAAAAGTAAATAGGGTAATTAAGGGTAAAAATGATATTAATATTACCCTAAAACATGTCCTAATTCTATTGGAAAAGTGTATCTCGACCAAAAACAATCTTAAGAGTAAAATATTATCATTTAGGACCACTTGTATTAGATTAGGACATTTATTATTATTTAATTCAAAAAAAGAGTTAAAAGAGTTAAAATCAAAGTTTATTTACTAAAACATTTTTAATATAGGGTTATTCATAAGATAAATGAGATTTTAAATATTCATTAATAATATAAAAAGCATTCCTACATAATTGTATTTTATTTATAATTTTTTTACATTAAATAATTTAATTTATGAATAACACAATTGTGATGCAGTAATTACCTAATTAAGGAAATAATATAATAATTGATAATATAAATACCCAAATAAATTTAATATGAGACTTTTTATAAATAAAAATAATTTTATAGGTTAATATGACATGTTAGGATTTATTTAATTAACTTTTTCCAAAGTAATCATTCAGTTATGAGTTTAAAAAAAATCAATTATTGAATAGTGTCAAAATTGACATAAAAGAGTTTTTTAAAACAATATTATATTATTAATTGATATTAAATTCTAAAAAATCTAAGGCTCAGACAAGAGACTTATATCATGATAGTTGTATCATTAATGGACCACTTGGGTGTATCTTGGATGTATATAGTAGTTTTATTAACCATATAATATAAAAATTCAAAGAGACATTGTAAAAGTGAATCTTATTAACTAAGAGTTAATACTTAAAGATAAGGTTAATATAATGACCCAAACCTGACTAAATGCTATTGGTTGAGTGTTTTTCGACCCATCCCCACCATAGCCTTTAAATAATCCACTTTTTAGCAATTATAAACCGAATATGAATTTATTATAAAATAATATGTTTAGCTTTTCCAAAGGTGCCCCTCACCCCTCTTATAAAAGGGAACTCCCCCTTATCACTAATTCACACATTCAAAGCCCTTTGGCTCGGCCAAAACATGCCCCAATACTCTCTCAAATTCCCTCACTACAACCTAGAGGCCTCAGTTTGATCAGAAATCCAACCTAAGGAGCCCTTTTGATCAAATCAAAAGGAAGAACCTGAAGAAGAGGTAATGTTTTCACCAACCTCTTTCCAGTTCCTTTCTTATTCAACTTATTCTTTCTTTGTTATTTATATTCTAAAATAATAACTCCAGGATATTCTATATACTGTTATGTTATTATAAATATGGTACAACCATATTCAATATTCTATCCATCCCTTGAAATGGCATGCCACCATACGTGCGTACGTACGGCTTACCGTCTCCACGTCGTGGTGTAATTGTCATTCAATAAATTATTATTTGGATGGGTATAATAATCATGTGTAATTAATATAAATAAAAAATATAAGATGATAATGATTCTGTATATATGATATACCATCCAATTATATATTATTTTAATATCAAATGAATGATATTGTCGCTCGTGCGTACGTACGGACTACCGTATCCATTCAAGTATAATTCTCATTTGATGATTAATAATAGTATATAAGGAATTTATATCATTCTGGATATGATTAAGATACAAAATATCCATGAAAAACACGGCTTATGTAACAAAACATATAAAAGAAAATGATTAACTTAACACCCAAAACAACGATAATACTAAGATATTATTAACAAATCAATGTTAAAAGATGTTATATGATATCATATTAATATATATGATTCTTGTGTAATTTAATAACAATTATTTCTCCATTATACAGGAGTTTAACCTACCCCCAACCAAGGAAAAGTAAAAGGTAAGGGTTATTTCACAATCTCTTAATTATCTAAGGTTGTTTATAAGTAATTATCTACTGGGATCTCTTTATCATCCACGTCTATTTTTCTTGAATGTGTATTTCAAAAAATTATTACTATTTTACAGAATATGGGTTAATGTCATTTATACCGTTGTTTGACTTTTTATAAGATGTTTATAAAGGAATATTTCTGTCATTTTCCAAACAAGGTCCTTTTTAACCTTTTTGACAGAATTTAGGTAAGAATGTCTTTTTTTAAACTTATATGGTGGGTGCGGCTATTTTCCGCCATTATAAAATTTTCGAACCTTCCCTTACAAGCTTATAAGGATATTTTAAAAGTAATTTTTTTATTATGTGACTTTTAAATGATTTAAAAATGAATATTTTAAGAATTTCTGAACGGTACTCTTTAACAAAATCCAAATTATAAATGTTTTAAAGATTTATCTTTCTAAATCTTTTTAATTAATGTCCATGTTTTCAAAATGATTTTATGGATTTATTTATATGGACATGAATTATTTGAAATGATATTTCTTTTAGAAGGTTTCAAAGTGGTATGGGACACTTTGATTCAAAAATCTCTTTTAAATTACTTCCTTTATAAATGTGTGACTTTTCAATGATTTCAAAAAAAGAGATATTTCTCTCAAATAGTTTTGATTTCATCTATTTCAAAATCCATTGATGGATTTTATGCTTATTTGAAATTGATCTATTATGATACAAAACATATGTATTGTATTGAAGGTTTTGTGATATGTTTGACTATGGATGTGTTATTTTTATACCATTCATGGTTTATGGAGAATGTATTGACATTTCGTATGCTGGTTTTAATACGAATTTTTATGTTATGTTTATGCCTTTTCATATGGGAATGCATTGGACTTAGTAAGTGATGGGTGGAGCCCACTATAGCTCCTCGATGCATCGTTAGGTCTCATGAGACAAACTAGTGTCTTGGCTCAAGGCCTTGGCAAAATATTATTCGTAGTCTTGGCACAAGGCCTTGGCTATGTGGTTATGATATTCTGGCATTACGCATTCCATTATTATGAAAGGGTTTATTGATATTGCATGTGATTATTAGATTAGTAGAATATCCATGTGAATAAGTAAATGTCATTATTTCATCTTATTTTTGCCATACTATGTTGAAGTTCAAGTTTAAAAGTCTTTTGTTTTAGTTATACATTGCCTTAAATGTTTATTCTTATTTAGGAATGTTTCCGCTATATTGTTATCCTTACTGGGCATTTGAGCTCACCCCTTTTTCTATGTTTTATTTTTCCCAGGATGTGAAGAAATATTTTATGAATGACCTACAGGGATAGTATGAGGGGATATGAAGACAATATATTATTGTAGTTTTTCCCTTATTGATGTAATGTAAACTTTATGAATAAATCTAGTGTTTCCAAGGATACTAAACTAACCGGTCTTTCGAGACATGATCTTTCTTGTGATCATGCCAATGTTATGTAATAATGCACCGACTTTGGGTATCTAGGGTCGGGGATTTACAGTTGGCATCAGAGGAAGTTTAGAACAAACCTTGGATGCTAGATTTAGATAAACTCTGATTAGATCATGTAGAGCTAAGATGAACATTGAGGATTAGTATAGAAGACATTCCTAGAATTTTGGTATTGTAGATAATTTGTGAGTTTTCCAAGCAGTACTTCCTTGTCTGGATACGAGCAGGTAGAGGCGGCTCTGGCACAGATGTACCTAGGGGTAAAACCCGAAAACACCACTTTGAGCTAGACTCGAAAGGGAACTGCTGCACGACAATGGGCCTTGCTTCACTCTTGGTTTCTACACTCCTGGGGAATATGGTTAAGATAATTCTCATTTTCTTTACAAACCATTATGAAGGGTTTATGAGTATATACTTCCTCAAAGGAGACATTTTTATGATAATGGATTATATCCATAAACTATTTAATTTATGTTTTGTTTTTTACAAGTTTGGGATTAGTTATAGTTATTCATAAACTAATCTAGAGTATTCCATTCTTTAGAAATGGAGCCCAGTAGAAGGAATGAGAACTCCAGCAATGACCATGATCCAAAGAGAAAGAAGGATCATATCTTTCATGGTATTAAGCCAGAATTTATAAGTGAAATAGTCTCCCATGTATTATCATCATATGAAGAAATAATATCATGTGTTGGTAAGATAAGTAAAGAGTTTACTGAGTCCTATGGATTTGAAGGGAATCAAGAGAAGAAAATGATGGAAGAGGAAAATATGGATAAAGGGAAGAAGGAAAAAAATAATTTTCCCATATGTGATAACTGTGGGAAGAAACACCCTGGAACTTGCCTGAAAGGAATGGGAGTTTGTTATAAGTGTGGAAGAAAAGGAAAAAAAGTATGTGACTGCAAGGGAATGAAAATGGTTTCAAATGTACAATGCTTCATTTTCATGGAGTTTGGACACAAAACTGACCTATGTCCCAGTCCTCAGACCATGCCACAAATGATGCTATTGGATAATAATCAAGTTATGATACTACTACAGATCAAGAGGAATGATTAGAGTTCTTATGCTGATTATGTTATTTGAGTGTTGTATCAGGAATGTACTTATTATAATAATTATGGAGTATATAAGGATTGTACTACAGTACTATTTCATTAAGGACTTGAGATTGTGTGGAACAATGAAAAGTGACTCAATAACATGTTAATTTTTTGGAAAATACATGGTTGAGAGAAAGATAAACCATAATATGGTTCTGATACCGAGGTAGTGATTTTAGAATAATACATGATTGATTTGGATAAATTATATTGGATATTATTGACTACCTCGAAACTGATTAATGATTTTTATATTCTATCATTGTTTGGGTTTGCATCATTTTTGGATTGAAGGAGTATATCTATTATTCCTCAAGGAATAAGGGATCATGAATATAATCAATAAGGTTTTATGGTAATTCAGGATGTTGCAGTTTTTAAATGAATACATGATGATGGTGTTCACATGTTATTACGTGGAAAAAAGGATCTTTATTGTGTTTACCTTCCTTATAAATTTAGTACTGATGTATTTTGGATAGTTCTAGTTTGGATTATTTTGGATTTCCATAAAAGGATAACCCGGAGGTCGGGCGGAAACCCATTGCGTCCGGCAAGGCCACGAGACTTGAACCCACAACTAAAGGGCGACAAGGGTGTATCACCTACCACTGACCCACGTGATGTCCTGGATTAAATAATTTCGTTTTTTATGGTTCTACTATATGAATTATAAATTCATTTTTTAACCCTATATGAATAGGATAAATATAATATTATTTTTAAGTTATATTATCTTTTAGAGTGAAAGATGAGTTTGTGGTAGAACTTAGTTAATGGATGAGACTCTACTTTTCAAGTATATATTTTTATTCTTCTCTTATTCAATGAAGAAATTAATTCTTATACTATATTGAAGGTATCTTAAAACAAAAAATGTGTTATCCTAATACCATATGTTTTGCTGAACCGATGGTATTTTAAATCATCATAGATTGATGAATTTAAGGCCCTCAATTTTACACTTGTTTGTGATTGATGACCTCAATCACTACCTATAAATATTTACGTTTTTCCTCCAACTATATGTCTCTAATTTCCACCAATGTTCTCCGAATAGAGATCATAATTTGTTGGTGACCATTTCATTTCACTTTTCCTCCTTTTAAGACTAAATTTAATTAACCCAATTTCCGATGTGGGTTTTCACACAAAGATATTTTCTATATTCAACCTTTTATTCTCGAAGAACAATTTCAAATTGTGAAGACACAATTTATTGAAGGAGGGGATAATGTAACACCCCAAGGTTTCATAGGGTGTTATTTATTCAAAATAATTCAATAACTTGCACTACACGCAACACCGAGTTCAAGCGCACCATGACTTACTAAACAAGCCGATCAAAAGAGGTTATGATTAGTATTAACTAAAATTTAAAATTTATATAATCCTTATAATTTTAGAATCCATATTATGAGTTTCTGAGATATAATATAAGAACAAATTCATTTTCAGTATTGCACTTTTACAAACTTTTAATAGTGAACCCTTTTTAAATCCAATATTTTAAACTTTTATATATTCAATTTGACTAAATAAATTTACTTTTTAGAATGGGGACATAAAAAATTTACAATGAAAAATCCCAAGCTTCCACGGTATGTTTCCCTTTTAATAATGCAATGGCATGCATTGTACGCAACTTCGAGATTCTAACACACCACAATGAATCAAACTAGCCGTTATGAATAGTAATACCTAATTTTTGAAATTTTATAAATTTTATCATTCATAATGGGAATAATTTTTGGATTCATGATATCAAAATTATCTTAGGGTGAAATTTTGGTACTTTTCAGATAACTTTCATATTTTGATGAATAGTGAAAATTAATAAATTTTAATTAAAAACAACTTTTTTAATTAAAATAATTAATTGTGATAAATTATTAATTTGAGTGGTTTTAAAGAATATTTGGAATATATTTTTATCCTATAATACAATGTTGGTCATTGGATGTTACTTCACATTTAAACCAGACATAAACAAGTGTCAATCTTTTGATAGTTATTATCTCTTAAAAACACGATATTTGTTTTGGCGACGGGAATTAATTTTTAAATTAATTAATGCAAATGATATGTTCTAAATTTGGTAAAATAGACATAATTTCTGAATTCATAATATCAAATATATATTAGGTCTAATTTTATGTATTTTTCTGGAAACTTTCATTTTTTGATGAATAGTGAAACCACTAAGTGGTAGTTAAAAAAACTGAATTTTTCATAAAACATAATTTCACTGCTTATATGAGTGGAATTTCAAAAAATCCTAGAGACAAGGTAAATATCAAGGAGTAAAATGTGGTTCAATGAGATGAAAATAATTTTTGGTGAATAGTAACTTTTACTTTTATTTACCACGGTTAAAAGTAAATAGGGTAATTAAGGGTAAAAATGATATTACTATTACCCTAACACATGTCCTAATTCTATTGGACAAGTGTATCTGGACCTAAAACAATATTAGGAGTAAAATATTATCATTTAGGTCCACTTGTATTAGATTAGGACATTTATTATTATTTAATTCAAAAAAGAGTTAAAAGAGTTAAAATCAAAGTTTATTTAATAAAACATTTTTAATATATAGTTATTCATAAGATAAATTAGATTGTAAATATTACTTAGAAATATCAAATTATTTCCTACATAATGGTATTTTATTTATAATTTTTATACATTAAATAATTTAATTTATTTATGACACAATGGTTATGCAATAATTACCTAATTAATGAAAAATTAGAATAATTGATATTATAAATACCCAAATAAATGTATTTTGAGACGTTTTATAAATAAAAAGACTTTTCTAGGTTAATATGACTTGTTAGTATTGATTTAATTAACTTTTTTCGAAGTAATCATTCAGTTATGATTTTTAAATAAATCAATTATTGAATAGTGTCAAAATTGACATAAAAAGTTTTTAAAACAAATATTATATTATTAATTGATATTAAATTTCAAAAAATCTAAGACTCGCCCAAGAGACTTATAGAATGATATTTTTATCATTAATGGACCACTTGGGGGTCCCTTGGATGTATATAGTAAGTTTATTAACCATATAATATAAAAATACAAAGAGACATTGTAAAAGTGAAACTTATTAACTAAGAGTTAATACTTAAACATAACGAAAATATAATGACTCAAACCTGTCTAAATTCTATTGGTTGAGTGGTTTTAGACCCATACCCACCTTAAAATTTAAATAATACACTTTTTAGCCATTAGATACCGAATATGAATTTATTATAAAATAATATTTTCAGCTTTTCCAAAGGTGCCCCTCACCCCTCTTATAAAAGGGCACTCCCCCTTATCACTAATTCACAAATTAAAATCCCTTTATCTCGGCCAAACCCTGCCCAAATACTCTCTCACCTTCCCTCAATACAACCTAGAGGCCTTATTTTGATCATAAAGCCATCCTAAAGAGCCCTTTTGATCAATTAAAAAGGAAGAACCCGAAGAAGAGGTAATGTTTTCACCACCCTCTTTCAAGTTCCTTTCTTCTTCAACTTCTTCTTTCTTTGTTATTTCTATTCTAAAATAATAACTCCTGGATCTTCTATATACATTGATGTTATTATAAATATGGTAAAACCATATTCAGTATTCTATCCATCCTTTGAAATGGCACGTCACCATACATGTGTACGTACGGCTTACCGTCTCCACATCGTGGTGTAATTGTCCTTCAATAAATATTATTTGGATGGGTTTAATAATGATGTGTAATTCATATAAATAATAAATATAACATGATAATTATTCTCTATATTTGATATACCTTCCAATAATATATTATTTTAATATCAAAAGAATGATATTGTCGCTCGTGCGTACGTACGGACTACCGTCTCCACGAACGCGATGAGATTCATTCTCCATCGTATCCATTCAAGTATCATTCTCATTTGATGATTAATAATAGTATCCAAGGACTTTATATCATTCTAGGTATGATTAAGATACAACCTATCAATAAAAATATGACTTACGTAACAAAACATATAAAAGAAAATGATTAAGTTAACACCCAAAACAACGATAATACTAAGATATTATTAACAAATCAATGTTAAAAGATCATATATGATATCATATTAATGTATATGATTATTTTATAATTTAATAAAAATTATTTCACCATTATACATGAGGTTAACCTACCCCCAACCAAGGAAAAGTAAAAGGTAAGGGTTATTTCACAATCTCTTCATTATCCGAGGTTGTTTATACGTAATTATCAACTGGGATCTCCTTATCATCCACATCCATGTTTCTTGAAAGTGTATTTCAAAACATTCTTACTATTTTAAAGAATATGGGTTAAAGTCATTTATACCATTGTTTGACTTTTTATAGGATGTTTATAATGGAATCTTTCCGTCATTTTCTAAACATGGTCATTTTTAACCTTTTTGACAGAATTAAGGTAAGAATGTCTTTTTTTTAACTTATACGGCGGGTGCGGCTATTTTTGGCCATTATAAAATTTTAGAAGCTTACCTTACAAGCTTATAAGGATATTTTCAAAGTAAATGTTTTATTATGTGACTTTTAAATGATTTCATAATGAATATTTTAAGAATTTATGAAAGGTACTCTTTATCAAAATCAGAATTTTAAATGTTTTGAAGATTTATCTTTCTAAATCTTTTTAATTAATGTCCATGTTTTCAAAATGATTTTATGGATTTATTTATATGTACATGAATGTTTTGAAATGATATTTCTTTTTTAATGTTTCAAAGTGGTTTGGGACACTTTGATTCAAAAATCTATTTTAAATTACTTCCTTTATAAATGTGTGACTTTTCAATGATTTCAAAAAAAGAGATATTTCTCTCAAATAGTTTTTATTTCATCTATGTCAACATCCTTTGGTGGACTTTAAGCTTATTTGAAATTGATCTATTATGATACAAAACATTCATATTGTATTGAAGGTTTTCTGATATGTTTGACTGTGGATGTGTTATTTTTATACCATTCATGGTTTATGGACAAAGTATTGACATTTCGTATACTAGTTTTAATACGAATGTTTATGTTATGTTTAAACATTTTCATATGGGAATTCATTGGACTTAGTAAGTGATGGGTGGAGCACACTATAGCTCCTCGATGCATCGGTATGTCTCATGAGACAAACAAGTGTCTTGGCACAAGGCCTTTGAAAAATCTTATTTGTAGTCTTGGCATGAGGCCTTTGATATGTGGTTGTGATAGTCTGGCATTATGCATTCCATTATTATGAAAGGGGTTATTGATATTTCATGTGATTATTCGATTATTATAATATCCATGTGAATAATTAAATGGAATTATTTCATCTTATTTTTGACATACTATGTTGAAGTTCAAGTTTAAAAGGCTTTTGTTTTAGTTATACAATGCCTTAAATGTTTATTCTTATTTATGAAAGTTTCTACTATATTGGTATCCTTACTGGGCATTTGATCTCACCCCTTTTTCTATGTTTTATTTTTACCAGGATGTGAAGAAGTATTTTATGAATGTCCTACAGGGATAGTATGAGGGGATATGAAGAAAATATATTTTTGTAGTTTTTCACTTATTGATGTAATGTAAACTTTATGAATATATCTAGTGTTTCCAAGGCTACAAAACTTATCTGTCTTACGAGACTTGATCTTTATTATGATCATGCCAATGTTATGTAATAATGCACCGACTCTAGGTATCTAGGGTTGGGGCATTACAAACACATTGTTCCTAAATAATGATCCCCAACCCAAATGAATTCATATATAGAGGATAATGGAGTTTTCATTGAATACATGTTCATAAATAAGAATTTAACTCTTATTAAATATTATCACATATATTTAACTCATAAATGGGAGAAAAGATGTATTATTTTCATTGTGTTGCGATTGGGCATAAGATTGAAATTCTGGAAGTCATTGAGTATCTCAAATGAGTGAAAATCAAAGAATAAATATGGGAAAGAATCATTATGTAGATCTAATTCATGATTAAGGAAAAGGAAGGTGATTCATTATTGTGGATCAACTTGATATTGGAGATTCAGAAATCACTACATATCTCACGGGAATGAGAATCAATCCATATGTTGTTCTTGAAATATTCCATGCATTTTAACGTCATGCGGTTTTGATGAAGATGAACCGACATGAAAGGATGGAAATATTGCTTCTAGACTAGGGGATAGGACCCAGGTGTCTCTACGTACCATATTGTGGAATGAATAAAGCCACACATATTTCTTGAGGATGGTTCCCCATAGTAATTTAATGTTAATGTGAGAAACAGGGGTATCAATAATTTCTAGAATATTGGTTGGGACTAAAATACAACCTGGCATGAGAATCAAGCCATATAATCTATAAGGGTTCCCAATATATAGTTGGATCAAATACATGGTAGGGAGAAATTGTTTCATTTATGGTTATGGCAGGGCATGTGATTGGAGATCTGGGCATCACTACGTAACACATTGGAATGAGAATCATGCCACACATTGTTCATGAAGAACCATGTATTTTATTGTCATGTGGTATGGATTATGGTAACCAAGTATGAATGAAATGTTGTAATTAGACCAGCGTATATGACCCAACTGTAACTATGTATCCAGCAGAAGCAAAAATCAAGCCACATGCAGTTCTTCAATAAATATTCCAAGTTCAAATTTTACTCATACACACAGGGAATGAAAGAGATATTTTTATCAAAAATGAACCCAATATTGGAGATATGAGGATCACTATTTATCTTATTGGACTGAGATTATATCCATAAATTGTTCATGAATATGGTTCCCCATGTGGGTCTGAGAAAAATGTTAGGATGAAATGGGACATGGAATACCTGTAAGGAGTGGTCGTGATGTTAGTAAGGCTTAAGCATGGATGATTCTCATCATTTAAGGAACTAAAGAAATGTCAACTTGTTCTATATTGATGTATCTCATAATGTAAAATTATGGAGAAATCAACCATATTGTTTAATGTCATGTGGTATGGAAAACTGGTGTTTTTCAGTTTTAGGTCAAGAAACTAGGACATCATGTTAGACACTTTATCATCATGTGACAAAGATAATGATGCTATACAGTATAACATCATACAACTTGGACTATGATTATAAACAATTTATCATCATACTAATTTGTTGAATTTTGTATGATTACACAATGTAGTTCTTCATGAACCTTTCATTGGTAAAATTTATAATGAGTTCTTCATCTATTGAGATTACAAAATAAGATCCATTAGAATACACCTTATGTAAGGAATAAGTTAATCACCACTTTTTATAAAACTTTGAAGGCTTCTTTTCTAGTATCATTGGATTCAAAAGGACAGTAAACAAATATCGTTGGTGGAATGAATGAAGTCAGATCTTCTTGTTAAATTCCCATGATATTTGGTTCTAATATACTTCCATGTGACGCATGGTATTCAATCTATCTTCTTCTAGCTGCTCATACTCATCCATTCATTTTGGGAATTGCTCATTAGTGGATAATTGATCACATTTGGAAACATTGGGTGAAGGAAAATGAACTTTAGTGGAAAAAACTACTTCTATCTTGTATATCACTGAGTGTAGGGTTGACTATGTGGAAGTATGGGTAGTAGTCTTGTAAGAAAATAAATCAAGAAAGAGTATATCAAGATGTGATTTCATATCATTATCCACAAAATTTTGGAGTATTATGGAGAATGGTTTTTTTTAAAATAAAATATCTTTCCATTTTCCATTGAATGATAGTGGGGTTAATGTTTATATTTGATATTATATTCCAGATATAACTTCCCCACATCAGCAGAACAAAAATTGGTGGTGTTGTCCATTAATATGGTATGAGGGACACCAAATATACTGATTCTATTACATTTGAAACATATTATTTCGTTTTTTATGGAAATTATTGAGATTTATTACCTTGTCCCATTTAGAGAATAAATCGATAGCATTAAGGATAAACCTGAACTACATCGCCTTAGCTAGAGGATGAGGTCCTACAACATCCATTACCTATGAGGAAAATAGACTGTAGTATTTGGATGTCTATAGAAACTTCAGCAATTGATGGATGAAGTTGACATGCACCTGAAATGGATGAAAGGTCATAGTGAAATCTATTAAATCCTACTTTATAGAAGGAATGTAGTGTCCAATTTTTTGTATTTGATCAGAAATCATGTACCCAAACTGATGGCCACTACAAGATCATGCATGTACTAATTTCTTGACAACGTTATTTTCTTCCCCATAAATTCATCTGGGGATAATTTCATTGAAGCCTTATTTATATAGGATCTTCTTATGATTTGGTACATCGTAAAGAGTGAAATTAACTACTCGTCACCAGCTATTCTATCTTCCACCTCTATTTTGTGAAAGTAATCCATCTCGATGATATTATACTATGGGTTTTCTCCATCCTATGTTATAAACAAATGGGTTTGGAATGGGAAAAATTGTATTACTTTCCACTATTCTAATTTGAACAAAATTTGAAACCACGTAACGATAAGCAATGTTGATAAATTTTTCATCCTAGTTTGGATCTTCCAATGTTGTAGCAGCATTTTCCAATGAATCATCTTCAGTATATTGTGACCACGAGATAAAAGAAAATGATGGTTCTGAGGGAAATTCTGCCATTAAACCATGGTCATAAACACATAGTGGAATTAGTTATTCTTTTATAATGTATTAAACCCCATAAATCTATTCGATTAACAAATTTGAAACACCTTTCACTTCTAGGTGGTTCACTAGTAAATGGAGATCCAATTCTAGTCCTGAAATGTTCCCCTGATATTATACCTCATTATTGGAAGCACCTTCTGAAAACATGAAGGAGTATGGAAATTCTACCATTTGTCAAGAGATAAGTACAATTACTAACCAAAATTTATTGTGCTTAGGGTATTCCATTCTCTTCCCAATTGGTCTGTTGGAAGATCCATAAAAATAAATTTCCCAAATTTGAGGAATTCCCTAAATAGATAATATTTCTTCCTTATTATGTTCATTATTCAATGATGTCTCTTCTTTAGACAGGTGCTCAATAAGGAAGACTAGAAAGTCTTAGAAATTCCCTGATTTTTTAGGCACAAACTATATATAATAATGTTGTAGAACAACAATCATCCATGCCAGACATCTTATAATCATAGGAAGATAGAGGATAAATTTGATTGAGTTATTGTGAGAGACGAAGTGGAATTCATGATGTTGTAGATAATGTCTCGTCTTCTGAATTGAAAATATTAAATCAAATAAATACTTTTCAATGTTAGAATATTGATTCTTTACATTGATAATGGTTTGAATGAGATAGTAAAGGATATTATAATTCTCAACATCATTATTTGGTGCAAGGAATGTGCCTAGTGATCACTCTAAGGCAGTCACATGAAGAATTAGTAGATTTACATCAAAAGGTGACATCAATACCAGTGGGATGAAGATGTATTTGTTTAGGGTAAAAAATATATCTTGGTGGTCATTGGTTCAATGATAATTTATCCCATTCATCATCAAATTTTTAATGGAAAAAAATTGCATGCCAGATTGGATATGAAGCATTAGTTTCATGGTAACTGTCCTTGAGGTCCCCTCAACACATTCAGGTTTTGAGGAGGTTACAAGACAAAGATAGATTTAGTATTCTCAAGATAAAATTAGATTCCACTATGGATTATAATGATGTTTATAAATTTCCCCAAGGTTACCCTGAAAGCACATTTCAAGGGGTTCATCTTCAGAGTATACTATCGATGTTTGTATATGTTGGTTTCTACATCAGCCGAGTGATCAGATCTTTGTCAGGATTTGACCAAAATATCATCAATTTATTATTCAAGAAACATTCACAATAAGGGTTTAAAAATATTATCCATATCAAATTTATATTTGGAACCATTGTTCCTCAAAACAATGAGTATTACATGAGAAAACAATACACTTTGAGGTTCTCTGAATTCAATAGATTCTTAATCTTATGGGGCTATCCATACTCGATTGTACCTAGAATAGCCATTCATGAAAGGACTTGACATCAAGCTATTGTATCAATTAGGAGTTCTGTAATTGGATCCGGGAAGTCATCTTTGGGACAATACTGGTTGAGAATTCATAAATCAATGAAAATTATGATTTTCATGTTATTCATTTTCATAATTAAAATGTTGGCTAGGAAATTGAGGTATTGTACCTCTCAGATGAAGTCATCCTAAATTATTTTTGCCACTTAATCCTCAATTTTTGAGGTTGACTTGGGTGTGTCCCCTGGTGTGCTTTCTTGTATCTCCGATGATCTTTTTGAAATACAAAATCAACTGTGGCCACCTCAGAGTCAAGGACCAACATCATTATATAATTATAGAAAAAATAACCCAATGTTGCTTTAGTAAGGAAGTGTATTCCAATTGTTCTTCAAGATTCAAGTTCGTACAAGTTATAGTGGCATGTAGTTATTCCTTTGTAACTCGAATTATTTCTATGAGTTCATCAACAATGGTTGAGAAAAAAACCTCAAATTGTTTAGGGGAATCCCTAAAGTCTTCCCCTTCTTTATGTGTTACTTCGTATGCCTTTATTTTTATGTTAGGTGATGAAGCAAGAATATCAGATCTAGGGGAGTAGTCGATATTAGGACATCTTGAAGAAGATGAAACCATCTTCATCCCAACTGATAGAGAAGGGTATTTTTGAAGCTCTGAAGGGAATATGATTGGTTGAGAATCGACATCCATATATCTTTACTGGAGTGCGACAACTTGTTCTAGAAGGGATGGCGAAGAAGAGACTATTTGAAGCTTAGTGGATGAAATGAAGACATCTCAATTTAGGATATTATCACTTCTTGGAAGGCAACATACTTCTCATGTGTCATTGAGATATGTTGCCTTGAATGACATTATGGAAGCCACTAAATGTGTACTTGGAATTGGGTCAACCCTTCTTATTTGTTTAATGGGAAGAACATAATCTTTAGTGTGATTCTTGAATGGGTTATCTTGGATATTTTGTAGACCATTCATGGAATTGATTATTATAACATCATTGTTAATGGACCATTTTCCACTTGTATGATAGAACATCACATCAATATATTGAGATTAAATAGTTTTTAATGGCACGTTATCACCATAAAATATCCCAATTGGACCATTTATGAAATATTTTCAACATTAGTGGTACGGTGAAGGAATGGTAAGATGATAATGTAGCCAATATCTCCCCAACATAATGTTCAAAGATGTGTCTTACCATACAACTATGAACATTGAATCATATATTAGATCCTTAAACTGATTTCTAAGTGTAATCTTGTGAAGATTTTATTGCTCATTATTTTCATAACACTATAACATCAATATAGGGGGAGCGATGTGTGATTCAGTTAGGCCTAATCAGTAATGTGTCCAAATGAGAAAGAGGTTGTATTTTTAGCCATTATAAATAAAGGCTAGTGGTATGTTAGTGTCATTAATCATTCTAGATAGGTACAAGGGACCAATGTGTCCATGTACAATGAGATCCTCATCATGGTCAATGAATGATATGACCACATGACATTATAATGGGTCATTCTCTATATGGTAAACATCTATGGTAGGAACATAATATTTTTAACTCTTTAGGATATGAAAAATACTCAATGAGTGTTTGTCAATGATCCTTCTACATACTCAGGGCATCTAATATCGATAACATGGCCATTACATAGGCCATTTTATTCAATATATCATACTTTTGATCTATAGGTCTGTATTTTATAGCTTGGAGATTCTCTTTTATAGGTTCCTTGGGAGTTAATATTCCTGATGTGGATGGAACCTCATTTGTGTCATATGTAGGAAGTATTTCTGCTCTTAGTTTATTAGGATGACTATGTCTTCCCACTCACTAAGGAGGCGATGGAATTGCCTATAATCAGTCTTCTAAGATGATCATGTCAGGGAAGAACTTGTAATGTTATAGAGAATTCACATGTTCCTACTAAGCCCGTTGGACGGATCTCCCATGATTTATTTCTACATAAAGAGTTTGAGGAGGGGTGTGGTTGGAATAGTGGCTTCTAGAACAACCATGACCTCCCCTTCATCGTCAACCATGTAGACCACTTCTCCCTGTTCCTCAATCATTTTTAGGGAACACGCATTCATAATTATAATTTTCATTAGTATAGGGATCCTTTAAGTGAATAACATTAACAAAGCCCAAGATCAACTCCTCACCTAATGATGATTCTTTCTGGAAGGCCGATTCTTATTATTCCATTTTACAGGGAGATACATTATGATTTTGATACGGTTGTCCTAAAATCCTCTAATGTCAAAGAAATTTTTTTCCATAACAATAAAATAATATTCATCAATTTTATCCATATTCTTCTAGCCATGTCACCTCTTTTTAGATTGGCCTTCAGAGGACTAGGCTTTTAATGAAGACATATTTTCATTAACAAAAGCAGTAGAGGACACATTCTTTTGTTTCAAATATTCTCATTGAATAGAATGAGTTTTGTTGTTTTTTCCCTAAATATCCAAGGATCAAATTTCTAAAAATTCTTACTTTTGACTACCATCCATTCACATTCCTCCTCTAGATCAGTTACAATGACACATGTTACATGGGATGGTAAAATTTTCAGCTCCACTATCCCAGAGTCCACCATCTTTTGGAGGAGGTCCATAAAATCATAACTCCCCTTGATGGGGTGCCCCAAGATTTGATAAAAGGTTAAATAGTTTTGTAATTACTCATGTCCTTCTTTGTTTGGATTCATTGCCCTTGAAAAAACTGAACTCTGTTGTTTTCAAAAGATTACATGATGTAGCTGTGGAATTGTTCATTTCAAAATGAATAGACTAATTTTTTCAACTCCTCAAATTATATTTGCCTTTGATCTTTTTTATCATATTTATGAGGTGTTCATTTTTTATGGTGCTCAGGAGGTGGATCCTTATTCTATCATGGCAGAATTGATGTAGTTGAAAGTAAATGGTCTTCATTATATGTAACTGTTGACGACACATCTTTTCCTTATCTTCTTCCTAGAGCTGATATGATTACTTGGGATTTGGATCTTATTTCCGATATAGATTTTTCCACACTTTAAGAAATCGTTCCTAGATCGTAAAAACCTCTAGTGTATTTAACATGGATTGATGGTGTGAGAAACTCATAATAGTGATTTTATACCCAAATGGGCATCACACTTCTTGTTAGAGAGGTATACTCAATGAGTATGTTAATACTATTCACCAAGAAATGAAATCTGAAACAATTTCATTCTCCAATGGCCCGCAATTTGTTATATAGATTATTGTTTTATTCTCTAGTGATGAGTTAAATTAGAAAAGGAACTTATAATAGATATAATCCCATCTAGTGATCGATCGAGAGTATAATGTCATGTACCAGAGAATTTCTCTCCCCTATAATGATTGTACAAATAATTTGAGTTTCACTGCTTCCTATTACTCGGGGGTCCCCATCATGGGATCACAGTAAGAAATGAAATGTATCAAGTCTTTCTCTAGATCTTCATAGCCAATGAATATTGGAAATGTTAGATTCACCGATTTTGGTTTTGTAGGTGTCATATCTACCCATTCTAGATAATCATTTTTATTCCAGTTGAAATGATACATGTTGTCCTTCCATGGCATTAAATCGAGTCATCAATGACTCAATAGTGTTCATAAGAATTTGGGAAAAATCTTGCCATACATAGACCTGAATCGGTGTGGTCTCTAGAGTCTGAACTAGTGTTGAGACTGTTAGGACCAATAGAAGTGGTGTTTTTGGTATTTTACATAGATAGCCCATGGGGGCAGGCCTGTAAGGATGTGCCTAACCATGCCCTAGATTTAATTGCAATGAAGGGAATTTATTATCCACATCATTAGTTGTAACAAATCCTTTTTCCTGAGGTGTTCCGATTGGAACAAAATTATAAGGATCTTCTTGTAGAGTATATCTGGCATGAATGGTGCCTCGGAGTTACTGTGCATTGAGTCTTTTCAAATCCTTCATTTTCTCCACTAACAAATAAATATTACTTCTGTTTTAATGGATTGTCCTTCTTTAGGGGAAAGGTGAAAAATTGAATTACCTTTACCTTTTCCCTAATTTGGTTCCTTTCGAAGAGGTGTAAGTTTGTAATTCGAGGGGATACATAAATTTTTGGTATACCTCTGATTTATGGAACACACATCTCTTAAATTTTCTTTGGTGTGGATAAAATTTAAAAAAGAACCTCATCCTATCACTCCCTTGAACTGGATTTGTTTTCTGGATGATATTAAATGATGAAATTGATGACATTGATGACATTCACCTACACATAATGCATTTGTGGAAACATGTCTATATATTTTTGAGATATCCTTCTTATTCCCCCTAAATGATATTTTTCCTCTAGTTTTATGGTTCCCTAAGAACAATTTTGCAGAATTTAACCAAAAGGGAATCTCCTGACAGTTCAGTTATGAATTATTTTCTCAGCTTCTTCCCTAATTGAGAGAAAACTGACTTCCACTAAGAATGGGATTGTGAATGTAAAAAATCCCTCATCCCTATGAGTTAGGGCTATTTCCTTTCCTCTTTATAAACACTTCATCCCCTGTTTGTTGACTCTGAGGGTTGGGTTAAAAAATACCCCAGACTTGTGGTTTGGGGTTACATCTAAACTTCAATGGATGATATTAGTGCAGATTATCTTCTGATATTGAAAATTATGGTCCAATAATTGGCTGGATCCATTGTTCATCACTCATTTAAATCACCTTATTTGTATTACCATTGAGATATTTCGAAAAAATTTCACAATCTAATAGCGAAAATCCATTAAGAAGTAGGCCCGCTTGATGTTCTTAGATGCTTGACATAAAATTATTTCAATTGATTTCTCTCTTTGGTCCTTCCTTTGGTGAAAGCTAGATGATGCCAATTATTTACTATCATTTCTTCGGTCATGAACCAAATTTGTTTTTAATAGTCGTCCTGGGGAAATAAAATAGCATGAGACCACTTTTTTCATTCTTTACTATATATGGATCACAGTGAAATGAAATTATCCATGTGCACCCCATCCTATGATATGAACACCATGTGGGGTATCTAAGATCAATAATAATAACCTCATTAATGCATTTAGGTACGAAAATTGAAGGGATCTATAATTATTCTCAATATTTATATGTAGGGAAGCTAAATGATATTCCAAGTAAATTTGGAAATGTAATCCTTCTATTACCTTGACATGACTTGGGTATTTGTCTTAAAGTAATTTTATTTCCATTAGATGCTGAATATTTTTCCACATGTTGAAGATAATTTCATGCATAAAATCTTCCAGTAACATCTCTATAATGTTGTATGGAGGAGTGTCAAAACGGCAAAAGAATATCAGTATTTCTTTTTTACCCAGTTGTTTTCTAATGTTAAACATTTCTTCTTCATCTTTTTTGAGAAGCTCATCAACCTGATCAGACCAAAGTTGGTCTTTATCTTCCATTTCATCATAATCATAAAGATTTGAATAGAGTTACTCTATTGTATTGGAAGATAAATTTCCCACGGGTGGTTTGGAGAATGAATGTCACCTTGGGCTATCTTCTAGTTGAGAAAGAATTTCACCCACTAGTGACAAGGCATCAGACATGACTGGCCTAGAATTTTCAGGTGAATCAATATAAGGTGTTTTTCTCATCACAACATTGTCAGTTAGAGAATTATCTACACAGTTAAAATCACTAATATGAAGAGACCATTCATTATGAAATCCATCATGGGGGGACTATCATGGTGGATTACAGTAAAGGGTATTCCCTCTTGCACCTTGGTCTTCTATACACATAGAAGGTTTCTGTGGCCCCCATCAAGAGATATGATATCATGGATGACTGAATTGTCATGATGCAAAAATTCATAATTAATATTTCAATAAGGACATTCAGTGATACTACTACTAATCCCAGAATTTGGTAACAAGAGGGTAGGATATTGAGCTACAAAAAATAAATGTCCAAGGGCTTCATGAACTCCAAAATTGAGCAGAGCCCAATCACAAATTGGATATTTTTTCCCAATTATATTTTATAAGACTTCTTATTGGATGATTTCTTACAAGAATTTGGGGCCACCTTATTGGAATTCTGGTTATCATGGGAAGGTGTATTTGCCTTCCTTAGAGTGGAAGTTAGAATATGATGATTATCTCTAATTGGAATTGGTGTATGTTCCCAATATGTTTGTCCATATGATATGGAGGAGTATGACCCATGACCCTCCACTAAGGGAATATAGTTATATACCTATTCTAATGTGACATGTTGAGGAGCCACCCTGCTTTTGGGGATGGACTTATTCCTCAATTCCTCATGTACTTCTATTGTGGATGTGATGATATCTTGGAAATTCTCCTGGATATGAGAAAGGATTGTGTGTGAATTATTTCACCATTTCCATGATGTGATTGGTGACTTCACTGGCTATAACAGGAATATAGGTCCATTTTTTATCTGAAGTATTTGTATTTACCTTCTCATATCCTCCCTTTCCTGTTATTGGATACAAAAAGTACTCATGTGTGGGGGTTGACAGTTTTGTCCTCCCGTTGAATGATGTTGTTAATTTCTTACTGAATTCTCCAAATACTTCCATACAAGGTTGTTAGAAGTCTTGAAGAATGTTTGAAGGTGTGTTTTCCTAACTACAGGTTTCCACTATATTTGGTTGGTGGGATTCATTTAATGCTTCCAGAAGAGTTTACTGGTAAGATGGATTTGTGTAGAAAGATGTATGTTCCTCATTACGATACTCCACCAAATTTGAATGGTGGAATTGTATAGGCGCCACAAGATGAGTGTACTGGCCGGTGGAATGAAGGTGGATTGGTGTTTGTTCCAGCTCACTGTTTACACCAAATTAGGTTGGTGGAATCCTCCATAGGGTGAAAAGTTAGATCCTTGCTCCCTGTAAGCCGATTTTTGTCCCCATCAGGACATCTTTTTTTCCAACGTCTGAGGGACTTGGGCCATACAGCTGAATGATACACCCTAATCATGTTTAGAGTTGACTTCCGCGCAGCATTGGTCGACATGATTGTTGGTAGGACAAATTTGGAAGGACCCATGTGTCATTAAGAAAACGTCTTAGTTAGTGTCTGGGATGATCTCCCTGGAATATGGGAGGGATTGGTGATTTTGTTTTATAGATAAGCTCCTAAAATAGTTGAAGATAATGGTTGGAACCGTCTGTTTCTGGACCATTTGTCATCGCTGACCAAATGATAAAAGGTTATTCTTGATCAGGAGGTCCTATCAGATATCCTTTATGGTTGGAATGGTACCATTTTGATGAAACACATGAACTGGTGTGTTAGAGACCCATCGTTGAAGATGTTGTGTCAGTGATGGTGTCCTTCATGCAGATGAGGATTAAACCTAAGAAATAGCTTGGTCATTCATGGATGTAACCATGAAGGCAGACATTTGGATTAAAGGGGGTTCTTAGAAGCATGTACCTATATATATATATATATGAAAAATACAAATAATGAACTCTGACAAAGAAGTATCTTTTTTGATGAATACACGCGTGATTGGTTTCCCTACCCAACCCTCATTTCCTTTGAGAATCTAAGAGTCGTAATTGGTAGGTGACACTATAATCTTGGTTAAGGATTCATGTCAGGTTTTCCCTTTATTCCCCTCAGAATGTGTGTTCTAGTAAGGGATCACTGTTTCTGAACGATTTCCAATAGATTTTTTATGGAACTGCAAACGACCAATGAATCTGTCTCCAAAGGGATATACTTTCCAAAGGTAGGCGTTCGTTGAATTTTTTGATCGACGACTCTTGAGAACTTGCATTGGTTGATGGGATGGTAGGTCGGGATCATCACACCCTTTTGTGGGTGATTATTGCCTACTCCGATACACTCTTCTAGATTTAAGATATGATCGTGAATCCTTTATTAATTTCCAAATATCATTTTATTTATCCCAATATAAGAAATATATTATTAGCATGTGTAAAATTTAGAATCATTTGTATATATTAGTGGTTTTTCATTGATAGAGATATATGTATGTATCTGAGGTTCTCCATCAATGGTATCTACTCTTATAATAATTATATATTCCTTGGTTGTTATTACGATGGTGATAGTTTGTAATCCATGAAATGGGGTACTCTAGAGCTTATGGTCATCCAGGTATACAAATTTTACTCTAGAATTTATCATCATCCAGGGAGATGGATGTCATTATGATGTTGGGATCTAACCCGTAGTTGGGATTCCTACATATCCTTGTGAAAGGAATCATAACCCACAATGTTCTGTGCTACTTAATGGGGAACATCATACATTTTATGGTCATGGGATAAGGAACCAATCTTACAGTTTAATGTCATGTGGTAAGGACATCTAGGGATAAGTTTCCTAGTCATTTTTTAGTGTGGGACTTATTTTGAAAAATCCCAAGGTACAAGGAAGGGATATAAGTTTGCAGGTTGAATTAGACAATGATGGATATGTGGACCAAAAGAAAAAGTTTGTTTTTGGTTATCAGGTTTCATCCTAAGTGAGGCTTCCTAAATATCTCATTTGGATGGGAATCAAAGCCCATATAGTTCCATATTAAGTACCCATGCCTATGGAGGCCCTCAAGGTTATGTATTTTAGGATTGTATATTCTTTTGACATGATAGGTTTGGGTTACTCCAGAGAAGTAGATCCCCTGTGAAATATACCATGAGGGATGTTTTAACTCATGGTGGTTTTAGTGGTTAACTAAGTGTTTAATGTTGATGAGGATACCTAGATTAAGAGAATTATAATTGGGATTATTCGTAAAGAGTATTACCATTTTGATCCAGCCTTGAGTGGGATTTCTATGTACCCTAGTTATGATAAGAATCAAATTTCTCATAGCTTATTCCTTCTAGTCGATTGTGTGCATTTCATGATCATAAATAACCTCTAAGGCCATGTCAGTCATGATCGGTGTGAGAAACAATAGGATGAAAATGATTTAACAAACCTCACACCTTACTTCTTTCATTGATATAAGAAGTTGGGTGTACATAAAAATAGATTGGGGCTACTCCAGATGAGGACTACTATTTGACACTACCCTCTCTTCACCTTACATTGTATGAGAGTCCATAGTAATGAAGGATGAAGATGATGGATGTTGAGAGGATAAAGACTCCAACCCTCTAAATGAATGTCTAGGGTCTTACACTATAATAGTTTCACTATTATATATTACATAGATGGAGGAGGATATAATTACATGATGAAGTGAAAAGAATATGTGATCCTCACCCTCCCTACTAAGAACTATTAGCTTTAGGTCTTATATACGATAAGGTCCATACATGGTCCAAACCGTAATCCTCTAGAACAGGAGCGCCCAACACTATCCTTGGGTAAGGGTCCTCGTGAACATGGGGATACAAACCCACATGCACCCTAAGAACCCTGTCCAGCCAACCGAACATGTGTAGGGAACCTCTAAAAATTTGAATACATATCAAAATGGAGGACACCTTGGTGTTCCACTTGCAAGGTTCTTTAAATATGGGGGTCTTGGTGTAGGTTTCAGCTTGACCCATTTCAGATAAAGGATCCAAGGAATGAGTTTCATTTCCATTTATGTCTTTAAATAGGTCTTAAATGGTGTCTCTCATAGGTCCTGGGAGTAGGTGCTCGACAAAGGTGTGAAACGCGTGTCCTAAGAAGAAATAAAGAGCTCTGTGTAGGGTGAAAAGGGATGCACCACCTGGATATTCCTTGTAAAATGAACTATAGGGGGAAAGACCTTGATGAGGCCTCAACTTAATCATCTTGTGTATTCTCTGGTGCCCATAAATGGGTCTCACACTAGTATAGGATATGTGAATTAGGCCTTGGGTGGGAGGTTTCTCCACAGAGAAGAATATTCCCTGTGCTAGTGACTTATGTATATTGACCTTAAGGGGATTTTGATCTTTCTTACCCCCATTAATTCTCTCTTATCATGGGATTTAGAGATCTACCTAACAAATTTTGGCAGACCTAGGAGAAGGTTATATGCAACGAGATATCTAGAGATGATTTTAATTTTTCTGTTGTTTAAATTAGGATCCCAAGGTTCCTATTTATAGAAAAATAGAGGACCTAGTAAAAATAGTTTGTTCGTAATGTTATTTAAAATATTTCCAAGAGGAAACCCCTCCACATTGGGGTGAAAAAATAACAAGGCCGCATAGGCCCCTAGTGTAGCTCCTCCACGTAGGTCCTTCACGTAGGTGGCTTCACTGGCACAACTTATGTTGGACGCATGGCATGTAGTTGGGTGATGTTGGTGGAAGTTTCAACATGGTTCCATCTAGATAACAGAACCAAGTAAAGAGAGGTAACACCGTGAGTGGATTTTAATAGGTCTTAAAGGGTTTATCTCATAGGTCCTGGGCATAGGTACTTGATATAGATGTGTCGAGCACATCCTATGATGAACTGAAAGTTCCTCATGTAGGGTGACTCGGGTTTTTTTGACTAGATATTCCTTGGAAAATATACTACCAGGGGACAAAACTTGGGTGACGCCTCAACCTAATCATTGTGGGACTTATCTAGTTTCCTTAAAAGGATCATTCATATGACCCTAATATGGGAATGAGGCCTCATGTAGGTAGTACATCCTTAAGGAATGGTAGTCTCCATGCAGGAATATTATGTATTTAGTCTGTGATGGGACCTTGATCATTCTTAACCCCTTTAATTCCTTCTTGCCTCTTGTTTATGATAGCTACATGAGAAATATTTGGGGACCTGAGTGAAGTTTCTATGCAATGAGAGCTCTATGGATTCTTCCAATTTTTTAGTTGTTTAAATGAATATCCCAAGGGTATTATTTAAAATAAAAGAGGGGACCTAATCAAAAGAGTTAATTCTCATAGGACATTATCATAGGTCTGCATCACAACCCTTCTGTGAAAGGGGTGAAAAACTAACACGACCACATAGGTCCTCGACATATCTTCCCACAAATGTCCTCCATATAGGTGGATACATTGGTAGGAATTTCACTGGTCGTATGGAATGCGGGTGGGTGTTGTAGGTCCCCATATTCTATTAAGGTTCCTTGATACTTAATATATTCAATGTTTTCTTCTAAATATTTTTCTCGTCCATTATTAAAAAGGAGTGTCAATTCTTGTTTTGATTGAGAAAATGAATGTTAACAATGACATTCTAATATATGATATCCCTCGGGGATATTTCAGGCTCCAATATGGGCCAATGAATTTTTTGAGGTACAAGTGTCCATGAGAACTCAGGGGTTTACGTGGTCAAATAAATGTTAATTTATCATGTGATAATTATTTACTTATTAATTTTAATTATTTATTCATATTACTTCACACATATGTAGTTGACAATATATTGTTCAAGACATCCGTTGTGGTGGCCTACTTATTTGTGCATACGCCATACTCGAGCTTCCTGATCATTACCAAATTAGATGTCATTGTTACAAGATTGGATAGTGGAAATGGTGTTTTGGGATATGGTAAATTTGGGATGGAGCATGGATGAGGGAAACAGAAATTGTATAAAACCGACTTGGTAGTAGTCAGTTTCTTTATTTTTGAGTTTCATTTTGACACATGGAAAATAATTTAGCATGGTATATATATATATATTGTTTAGTTTTGATATTGTATTTCAGGTTTTGGTCATCTTTTGAATTTGTATTTGTTCATATTATGTTATATAATGTTTTATTTACTTTTTATGGTTTATTACTCTGTTAAAAGAGGGTATATTCTCCCTGATATCGATATTAGACCCTCACTAGTAGTCGGTAGACTCTCACATATGATGAGGCATGTTGGAGGCCACTTATGGAGTAGTCTTTTGGCACGTGTGTGTAGAGACCAATCTTGGACATTATATATTACATCATAATTGATTAATATTCAATGAATTTCAGAAATACATACCTAAGGACTGTAATATTTAGTGTCATTGGAGACTAGGTACAAAATATTATAATATCATGAAATATCTTGAACATCTCTTGTAATGATCTTCCCATTTAGAACTCGTCATAGACATACACTACATAAACCATTCTTCACGAACTATGGAATGGAAAAATAAATAAGAGAGTGTTGATATTCTGTTTATGGATAAACAATGAATACATTAATCAATGACAATATAAAAGCATAATATAATCATATTGGGTTGAGATTAAAAAGATAACTTAAAATTTTTATACCTAATCGATAATAGATCATTAGCATGGGATACGTAATCAAACATTATTATTTTAAAAAACATGAACCATAATTATGAAAAATAATCATAAATAAATCATCAACAACAAAGTCACATAATATAAGTGTGGAACCATAAAAATTATAGAAACCATTTCATATATTAACGTTATCAATTATGATCATAAAATCACAAGGGATCAAGAATCAACAATGATTTACACTTTCATAATAGATTATCCATTATCACATTTTTTACATTGTGTATCAAGCACATCATTCTAATTCCCATTGAGGTTCAATATCATCTGCCTGTTTCCCAAAATTATCTCATGAGATATAAAAATAATCCCATTTATTTTGAGGGAGATATAAGTCCAAACAATCACATTATCAATAACTTTTCATGTCATGAGATAATATAACATTAATCAATTCATAACCCTAGAAAAGGAATGGTTTCCAAAAACATTTAATCATAGCATAACATGTGGAAATGAAATAGGTTTCAATAACATTTAATAAATTCTTCATAACATAACATATGGAAATGGAACATGAATCATAATAAAATAATCTGAATAATAAATATATATAATCCCATGATATAATAATAATTTTATAATTGGATCATATCCCCAGTAATATAAAGGTAATGATAATTTATTTGATGTTGGTGGATTTAAATTCCATAAAATATCCATAAAATATTCTTGAATAATATATCATTTTCATTTGTAATCAATTTTTTAAAATCTAAAAATACGATAAATATTGATGAAAAAATTAAATTTGAAAAGAAACTTGTAATCAATTAATTTAATATTAAAATAATTGAATGTATTTGAACAAGGAAAATTATGTTTATGCCGTTTATGAGAAAAAAAATATTTCTTTCACATTTTTTGTAAAAATTAAAAACAACCACATTACAAAAACAACAAGAAGTATCCTTTTAATTTTTTTTAATATTCATATATGCATATTAATTTATTTTAATTATCAATATATAATATTATATATTTATTTAAAACATTTTTTGAAAACATTGAAATAACGGAAAATTTGGCTTTCGATTTATGAGAAAAATAAATTCTATATTTCCATAAAATAATTATTTTTGGAATAATTATTACCTAAAGAAATTAGAGTCAAGTGAAAACATGTAATTTCCTGAAATAACAAAATTAGAATAAATTTTATGAATTATATGGTAGGTGTATCATAATAATTCATCATAAAAAACTAATTCATAAATAAGCCTAATAAGTAATGAGATTATAACATATAAGTTTTCACAATTTTGACATCTTTTTAATAATAACACAATGAAAGAATGAAGATTATATGAATCATTATATCCTATAATTTTATGACAATAATAATAAAATTAAATCATGAATATTATATGCACCCTAAAAAATAAACAAGTTGTGTATAAGGCATGTGTCCCACAAATATAGAAGTGTGATGAAAATACCTTACCTCAATATTCAAATTTCTTAGAACACATTTGAACGTACTGTATAAGAAATATTTTTTTTTATTTTAAATATATTCCAAAAACATAATAATATATATCATACCATATCATATTTACTTATTATATTTTTATTACCCATTTATTCACAATCCCTTGTTGAAATCTATTTTCATGTTATAATTGCTTTATTTTTTCATGCCTGTTTTGGTTTGGTATTTTGGTCTATTTACATTAATCATGGCTCCACCATATAAATAATTTTAATAATTATATAAATATAATATATATTAATTATATATGTATTTATACTAATAAATTAATTTTATAATAAGAAAATTAAATACACTATTCATGGAGAGGGTTGGTCATACATACACAAGAATGTTCTTTCTGTTTTATCAATGGACAAAAAAAGATAGGTAAATAATAAAGTAACTTTAAGAAATAATTTTTATATCATATATATATCACATAATTACCTTATAACAACCCTTATTACATTCCATTTAAATCATATGTGAAAATTGAATCACATCACATTGCAAGGCAGTAGTGTGTCGTACGGATAGGTCGTGTTATCATATACCAATTGATTGTAAAGAAAGAAGTAATATGTTGAATTATAATTCCAAATGGTTAATAATTTAATATATATCATAAAAATATGTAAAAAATATAATTATTTGCATCTTTGATAGTTGGCGATAAAAAACCAATTACATCTGTTCACGTGGCTGTAGTTCACCATACACCCGATCAACAGTTTCATTTTCCATTTGATGGAAGAGGTGGTAAATATAGGTTATGAAATTATAATAATAAAATATAAATATATGGGAGATACCATTTCAATTATTTCATAATAATTTAAGAATATTTTAATGATGAGGGATAATAAATAAAATAGAAACCCTCAGTTGAGAATGATTCATCTTCTTCAGATAACCTCCTTATGTTTACACCAAAAGTTTTTCAAAGATTGATTGTTGATAAAACTAATGAATATAGGATGTAATTATAGAAATAAATAATGTATATTATTTAGTTTTGGATCATTCAATAATATTTATCATTGTTGAGATGAGAGGAGATGGGGTTTCTTTTTATAAGTGGGTGAGAGGACACAAATTGATTTTTTTTTAAAAATAATCTTTACAGTCATTTTTGACATGAAAAAGGGATACCAAATAGATCATTATAGAATATTACATTCTATAATATCATAATATATCATTAAAATGAGTCTTTGTAATGTTTAAAGGTCATTTTAACCAAAAATATAATTAATTTAACCATCAGTAAATTCGTTTTGACCTTAACTGCGGTAATTAATTGTTACTGTTTTACAAATCATTTTTACCAAAAATAAATTTGTAATATTTTTATGATATTAATTATTATAAATGAAAATAAATAATAAATCCTTCCAAATTTATTTCACATAATTTGAAAAACTAAATTTAAAATTAAACCCCAAGACTTGATAAAGAAGTGAATTTTTTATGAGAAAACATTCTTAAGTATTGAAATTTTTCATATTGAAATTAAAATTTAATATTTATTAAAATGCCAAAAATTAAATTAATAATAAAATAATTAAAACAAATTTACTTTTAAAATATTTTAATTTAATTTGAAATTTGTATATTCTTTTAAAAATGCATTTTTAATACAAATCCATAATTTATTTATTAATCACAAAAACATTATCCATTTCAAAAAAATATAAAAAATTTACCCAAAAACAAGTTTTGACATTTTTATTACAAAAATTAAATTCATTTCATAAAATATATTTTCTAATATTCTTATCTATTAATTTCACTAATCTTCCAAAAAAACATTAAAAAGTATTTTTTGAGAAAAACATATTTTTCAAAAAAATAATAGAATTACCAAAGTTAATGTAGTTATGAGTACATATATTTTATTTATCTAAAACTTCTATAAATAATTTTAAAAACTTTTTATTCATATTTATACATCTTAAAATAATAGTAATGTTATGACGGTCCATAAAAATAAAAAAAATAGTAATTGTATATCATGGTTTGTTAAAACACAATGTTTCATGTAATGCATGCTATCTAAGAAATTAAATTTATTCAAAAAATCATAAAATATCACACTGTCACACCATTGTATCTAAAGATAAATCATTAAAAAATCCTAAATACAAATTTTGGTTTCCTTGTATATTTTTTCTTATATTAAATACAAATTATTATATAACCACTGTTATGTAAAATATAACCTCATTGTTAAGATCAAATAATATTTAATTGTATTTCAAGATTGTGAATAATGTTTTTTACTTTATAGGACTGATATATGTTATGGAATATCATATTTATATGTGGGTTTATAAATAAATAAACATATAAACCTCATCTTATAAATCAATAATGAATTTAGTTTCTTGACACACATAAAATTTATTTCCTGGAACTTTAGTCTTAGTCCTGTAAATAAAATGATTTTGACTAAATTATCTAGAAAAATGTTTTTAGAATATATTTTGATAGATACCTAATAATCATGTAATAATTTTTAAAAAAAATAAAATGACCAAATAATCACTTAGTGTTAAAGGTGAATGAGATAGAACACTTCTAAAGTAAACTATAAAAGTGTGCTTGGATCATATATGGTGATTAAATGGGGATATATAAATTATTATTATTAAAAGTTAAATTAATAGAAATTTATTATTCAAGTTTATGATTGATAAGTCAAATACCTTTACAATTTTAAAGTAATTCTAAAATGATGTTCAGGATCTACTTCATAAAAACAAAGAGAAACAAAATGAAAACTATGTTTATGAATATCTTAACCAAGAACTCACTGATCACATGATGGAATATGTAATTGTATCCCCACTAAGTCCTCCTTAATCAATATAGAGTAATAGATATTGTGATATGGAGAGACAACCCATACATGATATTGTGATATTGATGATGATTCATGATACACATTCATTATCCATTTGGAAATATTTATTTTTAAAGATATCAAAACACATCATTATTTTTCAAATAAATAGGTGTAAAGAATTCCATTTGAATTTAGTTAAAGAAGGAAACTCAATATATCACAAATACATTTGTGGGGATTAATTATTTACAAATATTATTCCTAATAAAAAAACTCAACTCAAATTATATACATAGAAAATTAAAAGTATATGCTAAAAAATATAGGATATTCCCCATAATTCCCCTTAGGTAGAATGTTCATTATTGAATGAAACACCATATTTCTATAAGGGGGTCATTTAAAATTGATATAGTTAGAGAGATATATAAATCAATGATTTATTAATTAACTCCAATTATCTAGTTGATAACTAGATATATGAGGGATTCATTATAATCACAAAGAGGATTCTATCAACCTCACAATCCAAGAATAAATGAATAACAGTAGTGAGGTAAGATGAATTATTTTTCATTTAATTTTATTCTTTCTCCTTATAGTCTGTATTGTGGTTTGGGATTCATATTTCATCTACTGTATATTAGGATTTAAAATTTCATACATAGACCCTTTTAATTTTTGGGATAATTTTTGTCACGACCCGTCCTCAGGACCCATGCCGTGAATACCCCAAGCCTGTCTTCCATAGGCCAGGGACTGGCGACTAGCACCAAAGGAGTAAATCCCAAAAAAAGGGAATGCATTGCCTTTATAAAAGTAAACAACACAATAGAGTAAAAGCGGAATCTAACACTAAGTAAAGCAGTAAACAAGCATGCTGAAAGTACAAGGTGCTGGAAATACAAGCCCAAAAGAAAGGTACAGCTACAACTGAAGGTAAAGTACACCTCAAGGACAACAGATGAAAGCTAACAAGAAGCTTATGGATCATCCTTCGTGTTCCTACCTGAAGGGTAGGTACATATGTCTTCCTCAGCACTCCACGTTTGTCTGTCTCCTCTGGGTACCGACTCGTCGTGAACTCCACCTCCGGGCACCGACTCGTCGTGAGGTCCTCCTACGGGTATCTTCCATCTCTGCAAGCCTCAACCACGATCAGTGATGTCCGTCGCCTGCAACCAACACAACGAGGTGCGGGCAAAGCCCGTGCAGGGGTGAGAATACGATACTCCGTAGGGACCCCGAGACCCTCAAGTTCTCACTAAATCCAACAAGGATAATCACAAAGAAAGTTCTCAATAGATAACCCTTACCTAGGTATAAGACCATACTTGTACCTAATTTACCAAGTAACCCATCTCAGCCATGACGTATCACAAAGATATGATGTCAACGGATAACCACTACTTAGGTATATTCCCATACATATACGAAAGTTATCTAGTAACCCATCTCAATCATGAGGAAAACACAAAGGTTATTGACTCAGCTCAAACCAGGATTTCCATTAACAAAACCATAACTGCTGACGAGATCTGTCTCTGATGAGTACAGTGATCCTGTCACGACTCCGGGGTACTGCTCACTAACCTAAGACTGCTGAGGTACTCCTCCTGTCTAGTACTGTGAGTCTTCCACCTCACAAAGTAGTGCTCCTCCACCATGGTTATGCACCTCACACAGTAGTGCTCCCCCTCATAGCCTACAGAGGTACTCCTCCTGTCGAGTACCATGGTTCTGCCACCTAACAAAGTAGTGGTCCTCTGCCATGGGTCTGCAACCTCACAAATTAGTGCTCCCCACTGGGCTATGCAAGTCACTCTGAATCAATCGGACAAGCAGTCTTCAGGTCTCAGCCAGCTACATGGTCTTCGTACTCCGTACACTCGTCTCCAGGAGGGTCCGCTCCATGAGCTACAGGTCTATACTCCAAGTTATCACAATGTCCCACAAAAAAGAAACTCAAAGGACCGACTCGTCATAGGGGTCTCAACGCAACAGATGACGCGTCAATCAGGAGCCCGATCTGTGAGTTATTAGTCTTTTCGTCCCAGGGGCCCGATTGGTTTCATGTACGAACCAACCCGACCGTAACTCAAATGTACCTTGAACTCACATAGGGTATACTCATAGAGACCATTTCTCAATGTGATCACCAACGCTGCTGACGGTTCATCAAACGGAAGTCCGGTCTGAAAGTTATTGGATTTTCCGTTCTAGGGGACCGATTGGATTTCGGGTACAATGTATCGCAACCATACTCTAGTTGCTCCCAAACCTCGAGTGGAGTAATCCAAATAGACATTCTCACTATGAGGAATCCAACAAAGTTGACGGCACATCAATCGGACGTCCAGTCCTTATGTTATAAGCGTTTCCGCTCCGAGGGCCAGGTTTGTTTCGGATTCGAACCAACCCGGTCATACTTCAAATGACACCGGTTAACCAAACCGGTCACACCATTGCGATCCATATAGAAAATCACACAGAATGGACTACCCATCAGTCCAAAACGGATAGCCAGTGAAAAAGTTTCATTTCACCACAACAAGCACGAACTGGACCTCATGGGGCCTGTGCCCCGACCTCGACATAAATATCCAAAATTGATCTTGAAACATCCGTCTTAATTATAGGGTTGCAACGTCGCAGATGGTTCGTCATTCTAAGACCGTATGAGGGAGATATGTCTGATACAAGATTCCATATTAATAATAATAATATTATTATTCAGTGTTTCGTGGGCCTAAGACACAAACAAGAATTTAGTATCAAACCTTAGACTTGAACCGACCGTATTAAAGGCAGGATTACATCACCACTGACGCCAAGCCAATCGGACGTCGCATGCAAGAGTTATGGTGGGACAAGGATTTAATAATAATATTAAATCTATTATTTTCTGAGTGCTTCGGGTACCCAATCCAAAACCCCGAAAAAGACATCCAATATTGGGCTCATAAATTCCGTCTCGAAGTTAGGGTCACACTACCTCTGACGATTCGTGAAACTGAGATCGCACGAAGATGTTACAGTCAAATTATGGTTTTGACAACCCTAAATAATAATAATATTATATTATTATTATTTCATTTGATTGGAAATTCTCTCTCCAATATCATTTGAAATTCACGCTTAAGGTTTTGGTGCATGTGGGTAACTCCTACCATTATACATATCTTCTTCCTTCTCTTTTAATTTTCCTTTTAATTTATTTCTCTTATTTTCTATCCTCTCTCCAATCTTATTTCATTCATCTTGATTCCTCATGCTCAAAAAATAAATAAATAAAACTCCTTCCCCAAAATCACGCCTCCTCAACCCAAATATTCAGTCGCGGATGAAACCCAACCCGCCAAGGGTCTTGCGCACCTGCCGCCTCTGGACAGCTGCACCTATTGTCCGCTCAATCATATCGCTGGATCGCGGTACCGGTCACCTATATGCGATGTCCTTCTCATGTTGTTATCCCAGACTCACCCTCACCTCGGCCGCCACGACTCTATGCACAAACAAATAACCTGCGGAGGGTCGTCGGGCTGTGTTTGTTCAGCCCCCGCTCTCCACATTAGGTTTTATCAATTGGTAATAATCAATCACTTTTTTCAACTATGAAAAGGGTATAATTTATTCAAGGATAAATTATACAAACATCATATAAATAAACGTTCATTCTTGTGAGATAAAACTAGTTAAATTTGAAACAAACAATATTCCCCTACCTCGATAATTATCGTCGCACGTCGGGCATCACAGAGATCGAACGTCGAATCCGTGGATGTCAGGGTGCATCCAAGGAGGAATCGGCGTTGGCGACTTCACGTTCTTCGAATCGCAAAGTGTTCTTTGTTGAGGTAGAAAGTTGTTCTTCGTTGAAGTGAGGAACACTTTTCTCTCCTTATCAAGAGCTCCCTCCCAACTCTTCTTAACACAATGAAAGTCCCAAACTAAAATAATAGACTATGGATATCATTTTATTAACCCGTGTAATTCAAAATTCAAACCACTTTAATTAAATAAAGTGTTGGAATAATTAATGAGAGTGGGGAATGCGACGATATACCTTAATTAGGGGGGAGTTGGCACATTTAAATGCAAGGGTGTTTTAAAGGGGGTTTTAAGGGAGGTGGAGGGTTAGGCCTCATGTGGGCCCCACCTCAAAAAATATCCTCTCATGGGAGGTTATGTGGGGTGTGGGACCCACCCCTAACTTCCTCTTAGAGGATATAACCACCCAAATAAATAAAATGGTGCACAACCATTTTATTTATATTTTTACAAATCCCCAAAAATTAACATTCATCCCGCATAAAATGCAAATACGGTAAAGTTCCCCTTAATCGAATATAGACGCTGTGAGTTCATTAGTGTCCTTGGATTTCAATTCCGAGCACCGGTTCAAATGTTATAAAATTCCGAATGAACGTTTACTGAACATACCTGAAATGAATGTTCGGAAAATTACTATCAGTCACCCTCGACCCGCACCGGTTGAGGTTAGGATCTTCATAGGTAAAACACGCCCTAAAGAACCCAATGGTACTCTCAGATTTTCAATCTGAGTTACTGTTTAGATGTTATGAATTTTACAATAAAATAATTTTCATTTAATTATTTTATTTGCGGCCAAAAACTAACTTTTTCTGGTGGCCCACGCTGGCCAAAGTTAGTATCTGCTTAAATAAATCATGCCCTCGTGAGTTCAGTGGTCATCTCGGATTTTTAATCTGAGCTACCATTTGTGAGTTATAAGCATTTGAAAAATAAAATATTTTATTTAATTATTTTATTTACGGTTATTCCATTTTTGGGATTTATCATAGGAGGCCCGTGCCGACTAAACATAATTCACCCCTGGGTTATCCCGCCATCCTGAGTGCTATGGTGCACTCGTATTTCTGATCCGAGCAACTGTTCAAGAGTTATTTCACTTTTTAGGAAAACTGCTTACGCGCGTTAATTTAAGTTTAACAAAACATCACAGGATCATTCTGGGCACTCCGAGCCTCGGAATCAGGCGCCGTCATAAACCACAGACTCATAAAATTCCAAAGTATTTATGAAAAAAAAATTCCTTGAAATTTCTGGGGTTTTAACATTACGCCCACCCCAGGTATTTACGTCCTTGTAAAGCTTCGACACATACTAGGGAATCCAAAGGGGTACTGAGTACGCATCTGAGCCTTCCGCTCCCATGTGAACTCCTAGAGGTTCGTGTGCTGCCTGGGGTTTCCTTTTCATCGACCAAGAAAAACACATCCCATTGTTGTAAGTAAACCACAACCTTTTTTCCTAATACCATCAATTCGTGTATGAACTGTGGTTTCCCAGTACATACCCAAACTAACGTCTTAAGGCCTCGACGCTGACACCAATAGGTTCCAACCAAAACTCTCACCTCAAGGGTCAGATCACACCTGTCGACGTAAGTGTGTTTATTGAGTCTCCTCTCAAAGGTATCTCCAGACGTGAGGGTCAAGTCAACGGTTTTAGTCGGAAACTCTAGGTCTGGGACATGATTCGTGGAAGGAAGGAATGATTGGTACCTATATCTATTGATATGGCAGCTCTTAGTAGACACAGACCATACCTAAAATAATTCTTAGAGCCCTTTGGTCACACTCCGTGACCACATGTAGCTATTCTCTTCCCCTACCATTCAGATCCCTAAGCTTGGCGGGGACTACAAAGGCGGGTGGTTGTAACATGTCGAAATGTACACCACCTCATGCTGCTCTCCAAGCTCTACTTCCACGTCTGCTGCTTTGCAGATTCATCTGTACATAAAACATCCTCTTCTTGAAACATTTTACACGCCCATGTCTCTGACACTGGCGCTAGTTTGCATCTTCCCACTGCTGACATTCACTGGCTATAACCGATCAGCCAAAGAACATTCAACCACAAAGGTTCTCTCTAGCACCCTAACATAAGTAGGAATGCATAGAGGAAAGAGCACTTACTCAGATATCCTTAAACACACCTCGCGTAGAGGTTCAAGCTCTAAAGAACTAATCATATCATATTCATCAAGTACCAAGAATGATCGGTACACCTCGACGAATACTCAGCTATTGACATGTCGTCCTGTCGAAGCTGTATAAGCTCTAGAAAACTCTCAGCCACCTCCTCAGGCCAGTCCTCAGCCGCCTGTGAGTCGATCACGTCTCGGAACCTGAGGGATATCTGATGTTGCAACACGTTTAAGGCATTAATCCTACATGTGTCATCTACCGGTACTGCCGGTTGTAACTGCAGTACAACAGGTAGTGATATAGCTGGCACACTACCCAAAGGAACTATCTCAGGCATCGGTCCACGTACCAAAGCCCCATCACTATGCAGACCAACCTTATGGTCACTCACGGGGAAACAATAGTAGCTAAGATCTCCATATTCTCTACTAGTGTCTAAACTAGGTGTAGAACTCTAGAAATCGCCTCCCGTCAGTCCACTACTGCTTGGGAATCTGTCTCGCCTCGTAACCTCAAAGTCCTCTACTGCGGAAACTTCTGCAACGTTCTCTATCAGCGTACATCGTCCGCTAGTAAGGCTGGTGGAATATGATGCCCAATGGGTGGTTCTACTGCTGGTACACCACCAGAATGTGCCATTATAGTAAGAGAGCCCTGCACCGAAGTCTCGTCGCTCGGTAGGCCATCATCGAGTACCCTCTCGGAACTCCAACTGACTGTCTATGTGGAGACATCCTAAACAGATGTGACATGGTCAACGATTTATACCAGGTGAAATGACCTGGTTTTAGCTGACTTTAAAACTTTTTGGAATCACACACGCAGTCAGTGTTTTCATGCACTAAGTCGGAAATTAGTAGTCATGGTCCTGGTGTATGGATATGTCGGTCTCCGCACCAACACTCGACTCCCAGAACTGAAGACCACACTCGGCACCCTTAACACTATTGCTTCACAGAAAAGAAAGATCAGAGTTATGAGTTCTGCGGTAGAACCAACTCCTCTGATACCAATTTGTCATGACCCATCCTCATGACCCGTGTTGTGACTACCCCAAGCCCGTCTTCCATAGGCCAGGGGCTGGGGACTAGCACCAAAGGCGTAAATCCCAAAAAAGGGGAAGGCATTGACTTTATAAAAGTAAACAACACAACAGAGTACAAGCGGAAGCTAACACTAAGTAAATCAGTAAACAAGTGTTCTGAAAGTACAAGGAGCCGGAAATACAAGCCCAAAAGAAATGTACAGATACAACTGATAGTAAATCAAAACTGAAGGACAATAGCTTAAAGGCGAAAAGAAGCTCCTCGATCTTCATTCGAGTTCCTAACTGAAGGGTAGGTACACATGTCTTCCTCAACACTCCACGTCTGTCTGTCTCCTCCAGGTACCGACTCATCGGGAAATCCACCTCCAGGCACCGACTCGTCGTGAGATCCTCCTCCGGGTATCGTCCAGCTCTGCAAGCCTCAACCACGTTCAGTGATGTCTGTCACCTGCAGCCAACACAATGAGGTGTGGGAAAAGCCCATGTAGGGGTGATTATACGATACTCAGTAGGGACCCTAAGACCCTCAAGGTCTCACTAAATGCGACAAGGATAATCACAAAGAATGTTCTCAATAGATAACCCTTACCTAGGTATAAGCCCCTACTTATACCTAAGTTACCAAGTAACCCATCTTAGCAATGAGGTATCACACAGATATGAAGTTGAAGGATAACCACTACTTAGGTATATGCCCATACATATACGTAAGTTATCTAGTAACCCATCTTAATCATGAGGAAAACACAAAGGTTATTGACTCAACTCAAACCAGGAATTTCATTAACGAAACTGTAACTGCTGAAGAGCTCCGTCTCTGATGAGTATAGTGATCCTATCACGAATCTGAGGTACTTTTCACTATCCTAAGACTGCTGAGGTACTCCACCTATCGAGTACCGCGAGTCTACCACATCACAAAGTAGTGCTCCTTCACCATGGTTCTGCCACCTCACACAGTAGTGATCCCCCTCATAGACTATAGAGGTACTCCTCATGTCGAGTACCGCGGGTCTGCCACCTCACAAAGTAGTGCTCCTCTGCCATGGATCTACCACCTCACAAATTAGTTCTCACCACTGGGCTATGAAAGTCACTGCGAATCAATCGGACAAGCAGTCTTCAGGTCGCAGCCAGCTACACGGTCTTCGTACTCCGTATGCTCGTCTCTGTGAGGGTCCGCTCCACGAGCTACAGTTCGATACTCCAAGTATCACAAAGTCCCATGAAGAAGTAACTCAAAGGACCGACTCATCATAGGGGTCTCAACACAACAGACGACGTGTCAATCGGATGCCCGGTCTGTGAGTTATTAGCCTTTTCGTCCCAGGGGCCCGGTAGGTTTCATGTGCGAACCAACCCGACCATAACTCAATTGTAACCCGAACTCACATAGGGTATACTCATTTGGACCGCTTCTTAACGTGATCACCAATGCTTCTGAAGGTTCGTCAAATGGACGTCCGGTCTGAAAGTTATCGGCTTTTCCGTTCTAGGGGCCTAGTTGGATTTCGGGTACAATCCATCCCACCAATACTCCAATTAGGCCCAAACCTCGAGCGGAGTAATCAAAAAGGTCCTTCTCACTAATAGGAATCCAACAAATTTGACGGCAAGTCAATCGGACATCTGGTCCTTAAGTGATAAGTGTTTCCGCTCTGAGGGCCCGGTTGGTTTCGGGTTCGAACCAACCCGGTCGTACTTCAAATGACACCGGTTAACCAAACTGGTCACACCATTGCGATCCATATGAAAAAAACACACAAGATGGACTACTTATTAGTCCAAAACAGATAACCGGTGAAAAAGTTGCATTTCACCGCAACATGCGTGAACCAGCCCTCGTGGGGCATGTGCCTCGACCTCGACATAAATATCCAGAATTGTTCTTGAAACATCCGTGTTAATTCCAGGGTTGCAACGTCGCAGACGGTTCGTCATTACGATACCGTATGTCAGAGATATGTCTGATACAATATTCCATATTAATAATAATAATAATAATATTTGGTGTTTCATGGGCCCGAGCCATGAACCAGAATTTAGTATCCAACATTAGACTTCAACCGACCGTATTAATGACTGGATTACATCGCCACTGATGGCAAGCCAATTGGACATCGCACGCAAGAGTTATGGTGGGACAAAGATTTAATAATAATATTAAATCTATTATTTTCCAAGCGCTTCTGGTACCCGATCCAAAAACCCGAAAAAGACATCCAATATTGGGCTCATAAATTCCGTCTCGAAGTCAGGGTCACACTGCCGCTGATGGTTCGTGAAACTTAGATGGCACGAAGAAGTTACGGTCAAATTATTGTTTTGACAACCATAAATAATAATAATAATATTATATTATTATTATTTCATTTGATTAGAAATTCCCTCTACAATCTCATTTGAAATTCACGCTTAAGGTTTTGGTGCATGTGGGTAACGCCTCCCTTTATACATATCTTCTTCCTTATCTTTTTATTTTCCTTTTAATTTATTTCTCTTATTTTCTATCCTCTCTCCAATCTTATTTCATTCATCTAGATTCATCACGCTCAAAAAAATAAAAAAATAAAACTCTTTCCCCAAAATCACGCCTCCTCAACCCAAATATTTAGCCGCAGATGAATCCCAACCCGCCAAGGGTCTTGCGCACCCGCCACCTCCGGACAGCTGCACCTCTTGTCCGCTTAATCATATCATTGGACCGCCATACGGGCCGCCTACCTGCGATGTCTTGCTCGTGTCGTTATCTCGGCCTCACCCTCGCATCGGCCGCCACGACTCCACGCACAAAAAAACAACCAACGGAGGGTCGTTGGGTCGTGTTTGTTCGTCCCACGCTCTTCGCGTTAGGTGTTATCAATTGGAAATAATCAAACACTTGCTTTAAACTAAGACAAGGGTATAATTTATTCAAGAATAAATTATAAAAACATCATATAAATAAACGCTCACTCTTGTGAGATAAAACCACTTAAATGTGAAACAAACAATATTCCCCTACCTCGATAATTTTCATCGCACGTCGGGCATCGCGGAGATCGAACATCGATTTCGTGGACGTCGGGGTGCATCCAAGGAGGAATCGGCATTGGCCACTTCACATACTTCGAATCAGAGAGCGTTCTTCGTCGAGGTTGAAAGTCATTCTTCGTTGAAGAGAGGAACACTTTTCTATCCTTCTCAAGAGCTCTCTCCCAACTCTTCTTAACACAATGAAATTCTCAAACTAAAATAATAGACTATGGCTATTATTTTATTAACCCATGTAATTCAAAATTCAAACCACTTTAATTAAATAAAGTGTTGTCATAATTAATGGGAGTGGGGAATGTGACGATATACCTTAATTAGGGGGGAGTTGGCACATTTAAATGCAAGGGAGTTTTAAAGGGGGTTTTAAGGGATGTGGAGGGTTAGGCCTCATGTGGGACCCACCTCAAAAAATATCTTCACATGGGAGGTTATGTGGGGGTGTGGGACCCACCCCTAACTTCCTCTTAGAGGATATAACCACCCAAATAAATAAAATGGTGCACAACCATTTTATTTATATTTTTACAAATCCCCAAAAATTAACTTTCATCCCGCATAAAAAAAATACGGTAAAGTTCCCCTTACGCGAATATTGGCGATGTGAGTTCATCAGTGTCCTTGGATTTCAATTCCAAGCACCGGTTCAAATGTTATAAAATTCCGAACGAACGTTTACTGAACGTACAAGAAAATAATGTTCAGAAAATTACTATCAGTCACCCTCGACCCGCACCGGTCGAGGTTAGGATCTTCCTAGGTAAAACATGCCCCAAAGAACCCAAAGTACTCTCAGATTTTCAATCTGAGTTACCGTTTAGATGTTATGAATTTTACAATAAAATAATTTTCATTTAATTATTTTATTTGCGGCCAAAAACTAACTTTCTCTGGTGGCCAGCTCCGGCCAAATTTAGTATCTTATTAAATAAAGAATTCCCTCACGAGTTCAACGGTGGTCTCTGATTTTTAATCTGAGCTTCCGTTTGTGAGTTATAAGCATTTTAAAAATAAAATAATTTATTTAATTATTTTTTTTACGGTTAAGCCATTTTTGGGATTTCTCATAGGAGGCCTGTGCCGACTAAAATTAAGTCGCACCTAGGGTAATCCCGCCATCCTGAGTGCAACGGTGCACTCAGATTTTTTATCTGAGCAACTGTTCAAGAATTATTTCACTTTTTCAGGAAAACTGCATACGCGTGTTAAATTAAGTTTTACAAAACTTCGACGGATCATTTCAGGCACTTCGGGCCTCAGAATCAAGCGCCGTCAGAAACCACAGACTTCTAAAATTCCAAAGTATTTAAGAAAAAAATTCCTTGAAATTTCTGGGTTTTTACATTTTTTTCATATGAGTTATTCTTTTCATTTGGATAAAGTAATCAATAAGGGGAAAATCAGCTATTATTTATTATATTAGGTTAAAATTATTTGATATATTTCGAAATACATTATATGTATTATATATACAAGGAAATTACTTTTTAATGGGTAATTTCATATGATTATTAGAATAATAATTTATTAGCTATAGGAAATAATTGAAACAATATATATTGTGAATATAAATAAAAGTACAAACATTTTTATTTTATTATATAATAAACGACCTATGGAATATGATAGTAGAAAAACTCATAAAAGGTTATTCTATATGATATTAGGAATGAGGTAATACCATATCAATTTATTAATATAGAACTAATTCAAACCCTTATACTAAAGACTTGAATGAAATCACCAATTGGATAAATAGAAAGTAGTATACGTCTCTATGATATTTATGTGAGATAAATCATCAGATGAGAATAAAATAAATTATCCACCACATAATTAGTGATTATATAAATATAATAAGGGGTTATGTAACTTGTATGTAGGGTGTTACATATTTACAATCACTGAAAAAAAAATATTATTTCATTAAATAATAATAAAATGTATTTTAAAGTCATTAATTATTTTTTTATATATTCTATGACTCCAATGAAAATATAAAGTTATTATAAGTAGAAGTTTAATTGTATAAAATAATTCATGAATTTGGAATAAGGAATTGACATTTTTTTTATTTGGATAAGTACATAATTTTTTATAAATAACAAATCTTATTTAATAAATAAATATGTTATTAATAAAATATATCATAGTAAAAATGAGTACTGAAATTTTAAGCTAGAAAATTTTTCATCTAAATATTCTATATTTATATTTTATTATCAAAATTATTTTTTTAATATTCGTGACCATTTATCAGATAACTCACAAAAGTCACAAAAAATCAATTTCATTTTAAAACTACCCTTTACTAACTCAATTTTACATTCAGTTTTCCCTCATATGTACTTATAAAGTTATATTCGGAAAATATTTTTTATTCACTCAAAACATATTAATTTCCTTGAATTCCCATAATAAATATCCATTAGACTCTCAATTTTCAAATTCAGGTAATTTTCACTCGATTGATGTTTATGTTCACATATAATCATACAATCCATATAAGATATACTAATATTTAGCTAAATTTAGTGTTTTACCCTATTAAAATTAATTTTTGAATTCAGTTTATAATCTAGTTTTGGTTTTATATATATTATAATGCCCCCAAGTAATTAACTACAAATATATTTTTTCATATTCTGCCTTTTTATACACTTTTAATGATTTTAGTAATTACATAATGATTATCTATTTATTTTATATTAGACATTTTATAATATCAATGCTTATTCATAGTATATATGGTTATGTAAAATTATCATTTATATTATGGAATTTAGTTTTGGTTATTCCTTCCAAAAAACAATATTTTAGATTTATAATGTTTAAAACATTATAGGAATATCAGAATTAATCCTAATAAGTGATAATAAGGGAAACTTCAGTACCTAAACTATCTATATTGTAGTTGTATCCTCTATGATTTATATATAGACAAATTTTTATAAACTATATGACTTATATACTTTTTATTTAACATATATAAATCCATCACATGGTATATCACAAAGAAACTCTTATAAAAATTAATAATATATAATGTGATTTTATTATAATAATTTTCCTATGGAATAAATTAGTCTTTTTTACATTAAGAGAAATCTATTTTTTTAAATCCATTTAATATTATATGTAAATATATAAACCTTTAAGAAATAAATAGTATAGAAATTAGTTTTACGTATAATACAGTCAATATATTCACAATCTCTATATTTTTTATTTCAAAATTAACGATGTTGTTTACCCATCACCATTTTGTATTATTACAGTTTTAACTAATTTTTTAAAGAATGATTTAATATTTAAAAACCAACCAAATTCACTTATAGATTAAACTTCTTAAATGATTAATGGTTATAAATACTCTTCTTATTCACCCATTTATTTAATATTGTATATTATGTTGTGTTATTATATAATTTTATGATGATGTTATTTGAATTATATATCACCATAATTAATTGGATAAACATTAGTATTTTGAGATGTTATGTATAGGGTACTGTCGACTAGAAATTATCAATGTAATATGATACTATTTATGTTGTTTCCAATAATAATATATATTCCCCCTTATCTTGTTAACATGATTATGATATTAAATGTCAGACATTTCTTATGTACCATGAAATTTATGCGGTCATACTCAATTTCACATATCCCTCTTATATTTATCTATTACTCTCATGATTCAAAATCATAGTTATATGGATAAACATTTTCTAGTTTGGTAATCATACTCATATTTCTATCTCTGAAACCCATGATGCATTTTATATTTTAAAATTTGATACAATCTTCCATTTAATTTTTTTGACAAACTTATATGTTTATTTCCGTTACTATGGATTATAATATGGAAAAAATTAAATAATTCCTCAGTCTGGGAACACTAATATATGTCTAAGATGTAGTGGCCCAGAACCCTAGTTTTTTCTTATCTGTATGTTGTAACATATATACTAGTGAATGGATCATATTAATAATGTGAGAATACAATAATACTATAATTATAACATATAATCACATATAAATTAATTAGTTAATACAAATATCAATAAATTTGTATGTATTTTTTATGGATAACCAACTATCAATTATATATAAAATCAACATTCTATAATAGAGTAATAACCATTACATACATACATACCTAAATAGTAGGATCTCCCACTCAGTTGACCAAATAAAAATTCTATATTAAGAAAAATATAATTGAGACTCAAGGACAAAAACTGGTCCCCCTTAGTTCCACCAGTTGATTCTTAGTCTGACAACTTCATCTCTATCTCATTAAAAAATTTCATCCAATTATGAAATTCAATGATTTATATCTAAACTTGGGTTCCCATGTATGGTGTGGAAAATAACATTAGTAGCTGACAAAAAATGGGTTTCCCTAGATAAAATATAACATAAATTATGTATGTGGATAGAAAATAAGCATAAAATACACTAAAATACACATCATGTTACCATTTACTAACCAGGACACCATGATAGTTGACCTCATGAGTTTCCACCAATGTCGGTGGGAGTGTTAATTATAGAACAAAACTGAGTCTTCACCATATTTATCAACTCATGTTCTGGTATAATAGTAATGATAGAAAAACCACTAAATTAGGGTTGGGTTACATACCCTATTCCTATATGATGACTAATCTCATACCAACACCCCGTCATTTAGGGTGAGGTGTCAAGCTATGACCCAAACAGTGACATATACCACCCCTTATCACTTTGTGTCTGGTTATACACCTCTTCACATAATATGATGCATACTATGTCACATACTACCACCCTCCCACTTTTAATGTGGTCTCAAAATCATATCATGCATAAAAAAACTCTTAGTCTAGGTAGACTATGACAAAAAACTCTCTATTAGGTTTAGGCATCATAAACACATCTTTGAAAAAATCTACCTCTGTCTTGACCCGACCCAACGGGGCTCGAGTCGTGACTCCCCAAGCCAACCTCTAAAATCCCAGGGGCTGGCGACTAGCGCCGAGTAGCCTATCACACTCATGGGAGGCATTGGCCTAAAGTACCTGTACACACGCACCCAAAGACACCTCAATGAAACAGTGTCGATATATATAAAAACTAAAAAGAAATGCATGTGTACGTCTAACCCACAACAAGAGTACAAAAAAAGTACAAAAGGGACAATAAAGGGCCCACCAAAAGTAAACTGCAAAAGTATCCAACCTGCTCAGTGGGAAGGGATCGCTGTCAAATGTACCTGCCAGTAAGCTCCTAGGAACAGCTCTGGTAAACACACCGATCAGTCTCGCTCAGAAAGCTCTGCATACTCCGGGTCCTCATCGGACTCCATTGAAAGGCTTGTGGTCTTCCCAAGACACAAAAAGGGTGGTAGAATCCTGTGTCTGGGTCACTATTAAAATACTCAGAAGGCACACCAAAAACCCCAAATATAAAACACTGCAACAAAAAGGCAACAGTCAGCTCATCCCAGTTAGAGGGAACACAAATGAGAGAGAAACTACATCTCAAGACCATCCTCGGCTAACAACTACTAGTCAGATCAGCTCAGGTGTATTCCCATACATAAAACATGAACATCCTCTCATTTATATGCCCATACATATACCATGAGCAACCAGATATACTCATTCCACTCACCAAGCCTCATGAGGTTCCGACCTCATAACCAGCGACAAGTTCTACGCAAAACCAGGAGAACACACTCCACGATCAATGTTATTCCGGACGACACTCATCCGATAGATACACTCCATCATGTCTCACAACAACATCCCAGATGACCATCCATGAGGTCCCACTCGTCGGATATCGTCACTAAGAATATTACGAAGAAACAGTATAAACATTGAACTTCTCGGATATGGGATCACTCCTAGGGTCGGCTAGGGGATACAAGAACCCACTCTGGTATCTCAAAGATCTCACAGATAGGGGATGACCCCCATGATCGATTGGGGGATACCACAACCCAGTCAATTTCTCTATAGATCACATCACTCAGATAAAGGATCTTCTCCCATGTGAAGATGGTCACGATGATGCCGGAAACGCCATCTTCTATAACTCACGATATAGGAGATCAAACCAATGATTCACCAACCCTACCGAAACCACGTGTTGAGTAAGGGATCATATATCCAATGATTCTGCAACCTTACTAAAACCACATGCTAAGTAGGGGATGGTATACCCGACAATACCCAAACCCTACTAGAAACCACATGCTGAGGAGGAGATCGTGTAACCAACGTTGTCACAACCCCACTACAAAACCACTTACTGTGTATGAGATTGTATAACCAATGATGCCGCAACCCTACGTTGCACATCCCAAAACGTAGGGGATCATATTCCTGTTGATGCCTTAAATCCTACCAGGTTATCCTGCTAGATAGGGGATCACGCCCATCGATAAGCTGTCATAGCGATACCAGGATCTCGATCTATTGAAGCGAATCTAGAGGATCTTGCTATAAACCCACTAGAGGGATTCCCCAACTCAATCTAGAAAAACATCCTATCGAGGGGATAAAAAACTATAATAAGGTTGTAATGCCTCATGAACCCTCATAGGAATGAACCAAGGGAGTACACTAAAACACAGTTGGTGAAAACATCACTAACCCGAGTGACCCGCAACAACGCCACAATAAGCACCTCCTCGCCCTATACCGAGGACACCACCGCAATCTACATGGAAAAACAAACAGGATAGGCTATTTAATTGCCCGAAACAGACAACCAGTGAAAATGCACTATTCACTATAGCAAGACCGAGTGGGGCCCAAACCCCGACCCTAAAACTCATCAAACGGACTACACCATTGTGATCCCCTCAGAAAAATGTCTGAGATCAACTACTCATTCATCCAAAACTGGAACCCGACGAAAAGGTCATGTTTCTCCGTAGATGCCCAAAAGTAGCCTCGTGGGGCCCGCATCCTGATCTCCATCCTAGAACCCGAAAAAATATCCTGAAATGTCTGCTTTACAATCAGGATCACAATGTCATTGACGGCGCGTCAATCGGACGCTCCGTGTAAAAGTAATTGCGGGTCGAAGTTGAAAAAATACTATTATTATTTTCAACGTTTCATGACCCCAGGCCAAAATCCCGAGTCATAAAATTTTTGAAACATCCTCAATAGATCCGCCTCATTACGAGGATTGTGTCGCCACAAATGTATCACAAATCGGACTTACAGTTTGTGAGTTACGGGGGTTTAAAGAACCCCCAGAAAAATCTGGCCGAACCACCATTGGGATGCTGGAAACCACCGATGGGTCGCCGGAAAGCAACGACGCCTCCTGACCGGACCGTCACCGCCTGACCAGAATCTGCCGCACTACCGCCGCACCGCTGCCTCCCTTGCTGGAAACCACCGTTGTCGCCGCCAGAAATCAGGTTTTAAGTAGGAAAACTTCCAGGGGCCACCGGAAGCACCCCGGTGCTCCAAATTCAGATCTGAAACATGTTTCGGAAAGCTTAGGAACCATACTACACAACCCATATTAAGATTTGAACAAAAACAATCCATTATAGGATCAAAGATTTTAAAACTCAAAACACCTACCTTTTGGCAAAACACCGACGCTTTGCACGCTTCGCTGCTGCTGCTGCACGATCCGAGATCTTTTGCCGTCAAGATCAGAGACCGACGGTGATTCATTTCGATGATTAGGCCTCCGATTGTCGGTTCATCATTGAACAGAGGCGGCTGGGGTGAGGGTGCACGCCATGGGGGAAGATAGGATGATAATGGGTTTATTATTACTATTTTTTTTATATAAAAACCCCATCCTCCATTAAACCTCTCAACTCTGCCCTGCCTCCAACCAAAACTCCCAACGTAGACAAGTTTAGGTCCCCTTTAGGGTAAATGTGGCGTTCTGAATGAAACAACTAGCTTAAAATTTCGATCTAATGCTCAAATTTGGTGTTATTCAAGCTGACACTCATAAATAAGCTTTCTCATTTATTTACAAAAATATCCCTAGTGGATTTTTCCACAGAAGGCTCATGCTTGCAATGTTTACACCCTACCTAGTGTAAACGGCATGCTCCGGATGCAACTGTGCTCTCAGAGTTCTGATCCAAGCTACCATTTAGAAGAAAACACAACCCCACCACGTTCATAGTATAAAAATATTTAATATTTTTATAAAATTAATTCCAGGCACACAGGGCCTCGGAATCGCATTCCGTCTTCGCACCAATCTCTAGAAATATTTGTAAGAATATTCCAAAGCCCGACAAGGCCAAAATTTGAGTCTCTAAATCCTCCCCAACTTAGAAATTTTCATCCCTGAAAGGACATAAGCCCAAGGAAAGAAACTGAATTCTCATCTAGGTATCCCACGCCAACATCTTCGCCAACACACACCCATGCCCGAACGCATCAATTAGAGGGACTCATCCACCACACCTCAACACTATCGGCTTTGTGAGGCACTGACTCACCCGCATGGTTTCAATCACGTCACAAAAACGCGTCTCAGTGGGGGAATGATCTCTCTTTCTCAAGAATTTTAATCATGCCAAAAAAATCCCACACAGGGTCTTACCAATGCCCAAAACAAAACTCAAGAAAGCAACAGAAATGAAAGAGGGCCTCTAAACATTGTATATTAATGCTTCTGTAGAAATTATAAAGGACGCAAGGCGTACCTCTATCCATCCGCGGATACTTTGGGTCAACAGCCTCTAAGGTCTGTAGTTGTCCTCACCCTCTCCCTCTATCTCCAGGAGCTTGATGTGGACCACCTGGGGGTGGTGGTGGTGGCATCTGATACCACCTACCACATCCCGATACTGCACCTGCTCTGTCTCCACATCCGCCTCCCTACGGACCTCCAAACTCAAGACGTTGCCTTTGTCAAGGCGGCATGTTGACCAACTCCCTCTCAACAGCACGATAGGTCAGACAATCTCTTGCAAGATGTCCCTGACCCTTGCAAGCGTAACACTACCTCTCCTATGGCTGACCAAAACTAGCATGGAAGTCCTGTGAGCCTTGAACCTCAGATCCTCCATCCTTGGGTCGCCTCCTGAAACATCAGTCATGTCCAGACCCCTGTGCCTGCTGTCAGCTACCTACTGTTGGCATCTCATCTGCGACGTTCCCAACACTGATGGGATGAATCTGCTTAGCTAAAAATCTCTCCACCACCAAGGCTCGCTCCAATACTCCAGCAATGGTGGGTAGGCACAAGGAACACACACCTGCCCAGATGTCCCTGCATAGCCCCTGCTCAAATGTATGAGCCCTAAATAATAGGTCTCAAACCATATCCCGGGAGTAGCATGACAAGTCTATAAACCTCATCGAGTACTCCAACCTAGTCATACACTCCTTACGAAGCTGAAAAAGCTATTGGAATGCACTGACCTCAGAGTCACTAGATATAACTCTTTCCGGAAGAGTCACTTCGACTCTCTCTCTATGATCATTTCCCCATCATGGGATTGTGTCACCAAACTCCACCGTCACCCGACCGAACAATGCAGAAGGCCCTCCGCTAGGACCACCATCTGATCTGGAGGTGTCCTTACCAGGAAGAAAACTTGGGTGACAGCTTTGAGCCAGTCATTAGTTGCCTGAGAGTCTAGATCACCCCAGAACCTCAGAGGTCGCTGCCTCTGCAACTCCTGTAGCCCACTCAGTCTGCGCACATCTTAATCCTGCACTGCCGGCACAACCAACTTCTCGATAGGTAGTGGCTTAATTGGTGGACCACCTAGAGGTCTATCCTCTAATACCAATGTGAAAAATAGGTCCTGGTGACAACACAAACACCCCGCTTTAACATGGTCTTCAGGTCCTGGACCGCCAGGAACCACCAGTTGCCCCGCAGACATGTGGTCCCCACCTTAGGGTCCACCCACATGCATGAATGTGAAAACTAGGTCCTGGTGAAAGCACAGACACCCAGCCTTAAAATGGTCGTTGGGTTTTGGCCTGCCAGGTACAACCAGTTGGCCCTAAAATAAGTGGTCCCCACCTTGGGGCCCACCCACATGCCCGAACGGGTCATTTGAGTTTTGACTATCCCCACTGGCCAACACATATCCTTTCCAGTGTTCTTTGTCCTCACTCACACACACCCTGGGAAACATCACAGAAGGTCACCCATCCTGATCACTACTCCAGGAAAAACACGTTTAACTGAGAAGTTTTAACCAAGTATGCTTCTGAAAAGGAAGGTAAACCTTGTTTAAACGAGTAATAGCATTTATTCATTTAACCCTTTTTCATGTGGGGGTGTTACAATCACCCCCCATTAAAGCACAACGTCCTCATTGTGGGCCCTACATCTCAGCCCAGGTAGTGCACAACACATAATTCAAGGTACCACCTCTTATACCAAATGTGACAACTTGGTCTTCGAGATAGCACAAACACCCCACCTTAAAATGGTTATCGATTCCTGGCTTGCCAGGAACCACCAGTTGCCCCGCAGACACGTAGTCCCCACTCGGGGGCCCACCCACATGCCCTAAATAGTCATCTAACGTATGATTGACCCCACACGCCAACACATGTCCTTTCCAGAGTGCTTTGTACTCACTCACTTACACTGGGAAACTTCTCAGAAGGTCACCATCCTGATCACTACTCCAAGCCAAACACGCTTAACTGTGGAGTGTTAACCATGTAGGCTCTTGAAAAGATAGGTGCACCTTGTTGACATGAGTAATATCATTTAGTAATTTTACCCTTTATCATTTTGGGGTGTTACAATGGAACACCATCTGATCTGGAGGAGTCCTCACTAGGTAGAAAAATTGAGTGACTACTTCGAGCCAGTCATCAGCTGCCTGAGGCTCTAGATCACCATGGAACCACAGTGGTCGCCGCCTCTGGAACACGTGCAGTGCACTCAGCCTTTGTGTAACTTCATCCTGCACTGCCGGCATAACCAACTGCTCGACAGGTGGTGGCTCAACTGGCGGACCACCTGGAGGTCCATCCTTAGAAACTAGGCCCTGGACCACAGTCTCTACCTAGGGCAAATCATCACCACAATCCCGCAATAGAACCCTCTCTGGTTGTTGACGTGGAGGAATCCAGAAATATAATCAAGACGCACCACAGTCACAGAATATATCTGGAGAGATGACTTCAGAAGAACAAGGAGAACCCAAAACATAGTTCAATATGATGCATGTACCATTATGTTCCTAAGACTAGGGTCATAATGTCTCGAGTCAATTGGTAGGTTATCAGAGTCCTGGTGAATGGATACTTCTTCTGCCACTCCAACATAGGTGTCTCTGGCGTGAAAGCCGAACTCAAAACATCCTAACACTACTGCTATGCAACCAAAAAAAACTCACAGCTAGATGACCTATGCTCATAGATCCCAAAAGAGGAACCTCCTCTGATATTACTCTCTCGTGACCTGAACCAAAGGGGATCAAGCCGCGACTCCACAAGCCCACCTCCAAAAGGACAGGGGATGGCGACTAGTGCCGAGTACGCTATCACACACATGGGAACCATTAGTCTAATGTAACTACACACACACACCCACACCCACATACACCTCTATGCAACATTGAATATATATATATATAAAAACTAAGAGGAAATTCATGCGTACATAAAACCCACAACCAGAATACAACAAAAGTATAAAAGAGAAAATACATGGCCATCCAAAAGTAAACTGAAAAAGCATCCAACATGCTCATAGGGAAGGGATCACTGTCAAAATTACCCACTATTAAGCTCCTCAGCACAGCTCCGGTAAACACCCCGGTCAGTCTCGCTCACAATGCTCCGCCTGCTTCAGGTCCTCCTGGGACTCCATCAAGAGGAATGTGGTCTTCACAAGACACAAACATGTATGGGAAAATCCCGTGTAGGGGTGAGTATTAAAATACTCCCTAGGCACCCCAAAAACCCTGAAATAAAATGGAGAAAATGAATGTCAAAAATAATCTCATCCCAGTTAGAGGGAACCAAAATGAGAGAGAAACTCCATCTCGAGACCATCCTCGGCTAAACACAACTAGTCAGATCCGCTCATGTGTATTCCCATACATACAAAGATGCCCATCCAAGAGATCACTCTCATCAGATACTGTCACTGAGAACATCACACTGAAACAGCAGAAACACTAAACTTCTCAGATATGGGATCACTCTTAGGGTGTGCTACGGGAAAAAATAACACACTCTGGTATCTCGAAGGTCTCAAAAAATGGGGATCACTCATAGGATCTACTGGGGGATACGAAAACCCGATCTGGAGCTCCACAGATCACATCGCTCAGATAGAGGATTGTCACACATGTGAAGAAAGTCACAATGATATCGAAAAACCCATCGGGTATAACTCGTGATGTAGGGGATCGAACCGACAATGCACCAACCCTACCGAAACCACGCTCTAAGAAGGGGATCGTATAACCAATGATTCTGAAAACCTACTAAAACCACACGGTGAGTAGGCAATCGTATACCCAAAAATTCCTCAACCTTACTAGAAACCACATGCTGGTTAGGGGATAGTGTAACCAACGATGTCGCAACTCCACTACAAACCACATTCTGAGTAGAGGATTGTATAACCAATGATGCCACAACCCTACTGTGCACGGCCCAATACGTAGGGGATAATATTACCGATGATTCTTCAAACCCTACAGGGTTAACCTTCTATATATGGGGATCGACACCCACTGATAAGAGGACACAACGATACCAAGAACCCGATCAATGGAAGCGATGCTAGAGAATCTCACTCTGAACCCACTGGAGGGATGCCACAAATCTATTAGGATAAACAACCTATCGAGGGGATAACAGACCCATACAAAGGTTGTAATGTGTCAAGAACCCTCATTGGAATGAACCAAGGGAGTACACTCTACTATTGTTGGTCTAAACATCCCTAACATGAGATACCCACAACATCGCCACACTAAGCACCTCCTAGGCCTATACTGAGTCCACCACCACAATCTACATAGAAAAACACACAGGATAGGATATTTACTCACCTGAAATGGAAAGCCGGTGAAAAATGTACTTTTCACCACAGTAAGCCTAGGTGGGGCCCACACCCTGATCCTAAAACTCAACAAATGGAATGCACCATTGTGATCCCCTTGGGAAAATGTTCAAGATCAACTTCTTGTTTGTCCAAAACGGGCACCCAATGAAAAAGTCATGTTTCTCCATAAACGCCCAAAAGCAACCTCATGGGTCCCACATCTTGACCTCCATCCCAACACCCAGAAAGTATCCTGAAATTTCTGTTTTACAATCAAGATCACTACATCACTGATGGCATGTCAATCGGACGCTCCGTGTAAACATTACTACGTGTCGAAGTTGGAAATAATAAAATATTATTATTATTTTCAACGTTTCATGGCCCTAGGACAAAATCCCAACTCATAAAATTCATGAAACATTCTCAATATGTCAGTTTCGTTACGAGGATTTCATCGCAACAAATGTATCACTAATTGGACATACGGTCTGTGAGTTATGGGGGTTTAAAAAACTGCGGAATAATCTGGTCGAACCACCGCTGGGTCGCTGGAAACCACCGATGGGTAGCTGGAAACCACAGACGACACATGACCGGATCCCCACCGCCTACCAGAATCTACCACACCGCCACCGAGCCACAACATTCATTGCTATAAATTACCATTACCAATGCAGTAAATCTGGTTTTCCGTCGAAAAACTTCCAGTCGCCACCTGAAGCACCCCGGTGCTTCAATTTCAGATATGAAACATGTCTCTGAATGCTCGGGACCCGAACTACCCAACCCTTATAAAGATTTGAAAAAAAACAACCCATAAAAAGGATTCAGGATATTAATAATCAAACTAACTACATTTGGGTAGAACACCGATTCTCTACACGCATCATTGCAGCTACTGTAGGATCTGAGAGCCTTCGCTGTCAAGATCCGAGACCGACGGTGCTTTTTTTCGATGATTCAGCCTCCGATTGTCGGTTCATCAATGAACAGAGGAGGTGGGGGTGAGGTTTCATGCCATGGGGGAAGGGATCATGATAAGGGGTTTATTATTATTATTTTTTTTAAATAAAAACCCCATCATCCCTTAAACGTCTCAGCTCTGCCCCGCCTCCGGCCAAAACTCGAGACACTGACCAGTTTATGTCGCCTTTAGGGTAAACTTGCCATTTTGAAAACAAGGACATGCTCATAATTTTAATCTATGAATCCAATTAGGAGTTATTAGAGCCGACTCACACAAATAAACATTTCCATTTGTTGATGAAAATACCCCTGGTGGCTTTTTCCATAGCAGGCTCCCGCACACAACATTTACAGGCCGCCTAGGAAAACGACACGCTCTGGATGAAACTATGCCCTCATATTTCTGATTAGAGCTACCATTTAGGATAAAACACAACCCCGCCATGTTCAAAGAATATAAATAATTAAAATTTTTATAAATTTAATTTCGAGCACAACGGGCCTCAGAATCGAATGACCTCATCACGCCTAGCTCTGGAAATATTTGTAGGAATATTCTAAAGTCCGACATGGATAAAACCTATGTCGCTACATCCTCCACACTTTGGAACTTTTCATCCCCGAAAATACATATTCCCAAGGAAAGAAACTAAACTCTCAACTAGGTCTCCCACTCCAGCGAGTTCTCTAACACACACCCCTGCCCAAATGCATAGGTTAGAGTGACTCGTCCACCACACCTTGACACTATCCGCTTTGGGTGAAACTATTTCACCTACACGGTTTTAATCGCATCACAAAAACACATCTAGGTGAGGGAAGGATCTCTCTTTCTCATGCATTTGATGAACGCCGAACCACACCCACACATGGTCTTACCAATGCCCTAAAAAAACTAGATCAAGCAACGAAAAGGAAAGAGTGCCACCAAACAGTGTCTATTAAAACTAATGCAGAAAGTAGAAAGGACACAAGGAATACCTCTATCCATCCATGGAGCCTCTAGGCCAGCAGCCTTTAAGGCCTGCAGTTGTCCTTACCATCCCCCTCCAGCTCCCTGAGCTTGATGTGGAGCATCTAGGGGTGTTAGTGGTGGCATCTGATACCACCTACTGCCTCCCACTACCGCACCTGCTCTGTCGCCACGTCTACCATGCTGCAGACCTCCAAACTCGAGACGTTGCCACTACCAAGGTGTCTTGTTGACCAAATCCCTCTTTGTAGCATGACAAGTTGGATAATCTTTAGCAATATATCCCCAACCATCACAACTGTATCTCCGCCTCTCCTACAGCTGACCAAAAATGGAATGTGAGCCTTGTGAGCCCTAACCTCATATCCTCCATCCCGGGGTCGCCACCTGAAACATAGGCCATGTCCAGACCCCTACGCCTGCCACTGGCTACCAGCTGCCGGCATCTCAGATGCCACATTCCCAACACTGTTGGGCTGAATATGCTGATCTAGAAATCTCTCCACCACTAAGGCTTGCTCCAATACTCCAGAATTCATGGGTAGGAACAAGGAAACCACACTTACCTAGATGTCCCTGCGTAGCCCCTACTCGAAGAACTGATCCCTAAAGAATAGGTCTCTAACCATATCCATGGAAGACCACGACATGTCTGCTAACCTTGCTGAGTACACAAACACCGTCATACCCTCCTGCTAATGCACCTAGATCCGCACTGACCTCAGCGTCACTAGATAGAACTATTTCCAGAAGAGTCGCTCAAACTCTATATATGTGAGAATTTCCCCATCAGGGGACTTCATCACCAAACTCCACCATTGCCCGACCGAACCATGCAGAAGGCTCGCCACTTGGAGAACCTTTTGATCTAGAGGTGTCCTCACCAAGAAGAAAACATGGGTGACAACTTTGAGCTCGTCATCAGCTGCCTGAGGGTCTGGATCACCCCGGAGCCTTATAGGTCACTGCCTCTTGATCTCGGGCAGTGCAATCAGCCTGCACGCATCCTCATCCTGCACTATCAGCATGACCAACTTCTCGACAGGTGGTGGCTTAACTAGAGGACCACCTGGAGGTCCATCCTCTGATAACAATGTGACCACTGGGTCCTAGTGAGAGCACAGACACCCCGCCATTACATGGTCGTCGAGTCCTGACCCTCTATGTACCACCTGTTTTCCCACAAACATGTGGTCCCCACCCTAGGGCTCACAGACCTGCCCAAATGTGACAACCGAGTCCTGGTGACAGCATAGACACCCCGCCTTAACATGGTAATCAGGTTTTGGCTCACCAAGTACCACCAGTTGCCCTGTAGACACGTGGTCCCCACCCTGGGGCCCACCCTCATGCCCAAACAGGTCATATGACAAATGACTGTCCTTACAGGACAACACATGTCCTTTCCAGTGTGTTTTTTCCTCACTCACACACCCCCCTAGAAAACTTCCTAAAAGGACAACCATCCGGATCCCTACTCCAGGCCAAGCATGCTTAACTATTGAGTTTTAATTATGTAGGCTCCTGAAAAGGATGGTGCATCTTGTTGAAATTAGTCATATCATTTAGTCATTTAGCCTTTTATCATTTAGTGGTGTAACAATCACCCCCGCCCCCCTTTAGAGCACAACATCCTCCTTGTGAGCCCTACATATCAACCAAGGTAGTGTGTTGCACTTAAGGCTAGTTACCACCTATGATAACAAATGTGGAAACTGGGTCTTGGTGACAGCACAAACACCCCTCCTTAACATGTTCGTCGAGTCTTGGCCTTCTAGGTACCACCTATTGTCGTGAAGAAATGTGGTCCCCACCCTGGGGCCCACCCACGTGCCTAAACGGGCCATCTGACTTATGATTGTCCCCACATGAAAACAAATGTCCTTTCAAGTCTGCTTTTTCCTCACACACACACACACCCAGGGAAACTTCATAGATTCTCACCGATCATGATCACTACATTAGGAAAATCATGCTTTACTGTGGAGTTTTAACCAGGTATGCTCTTGAAAAAGAAGGTGAACCTTGTTGACATGAGTCATATCATTTAGTCATTTAACCCTTTATTATTTAGGGGTTTTACAATCACACCCCCCCCCTCTAGAGCACAACATCCTCGTTGTGGGCCCTACAACTCAACAGAGGCAGTGCGATGCACTTAAGGCTTGGTACCACCTCAGATAACAAATGTTACAACTGGGTCCTAGTGAGAGCTCAGACACCCCGACTTATCATGGTCGTCGGGTCTTGGACCTCTAGGTACCACAAGTTGCCCTACAGACACATGGTACCCACCATGGGGCCAACCCACGTGCCTGAATGGGTCATCTGACTTATGAATATACCCACATGCCAAAAAATGTTATTTCTAGTGTGTGTTTTCCTCACACACACAATCAACCTAGGAAACTTCACAGAAGGTCACCCATCCTGATCACTACTCCAGGCCTAGCACATTTAACTTTAGAGTTTTAACCAAGTAGGATCCTGAAAAGGAAGGTGCACTTTGTTTACATGTGTTGTATCATTTAGTCATTTAACCATTTATTATTTGGGGGTGTTACAATCACCCCCCCCCCCCTTAGAGAACAACGTCCTTGTTGTGGGCCCTACATCTCAACCCAGGTAGTAAGCTGCACTTAAGTAAGGGTACCACCTATGATACCAAATGTGACAAGTGGGCCCTGGTGACAACACATACACCCAACCATAACATTGTCGTCGGGTCATGGCCTGCTAGGTACCACCAGTTGCCCCACAGACACGTGGTCCCCACCTTGGGGCCCGCCCACATGCCTGAATGAGTCAGCTGACTTATTACTATCCCTACAGACCAACACATGTCCTTTCCAGTGTGCTATGTCCTCACTCACACACACCATGGAAAACTATCCCAAAGGTCACCTATCATGATGAATACTCCAGGTCAAGAACCCATAACTGTGGAGTTTTAACCATGTAGGCCCTTGAAAAGAAAGGTGATCCTTTTTGACATGAGTCATATCATGTAGCCATTTAACCCTTTATCATTTGGGGGCGTTATAATGGACCACCATATTATTTGGAGGTGTATTCACCAGGCAGAAAACTCGGGTGACTGCTTCGAGCTAATCATCAGGTGCCTGAGGGTCTGGATCACCATGGAACCTTAGAGGTTGCTACATTTGGAACTCCTACAACACACTCAATCTGCGCGGATCATCATCCTGCATTGCCGGCACAATCAACTCCTCGACAGGTGGTGGTGCAACTGGCGGACCACCTAGAGGTCCAGCCTCATAACCAACGCCATGGTCCATAGCCTCTATATGAGGTGGATCGTCACCAAAATCCCGCTATGGAACCCTCACTAGCTGTTGCTGTGGAGGCATCCAGAAATATAATCAAGATGCACCACAATCAAATATTATATATAGGGAGCTGACTCCAGAAGAACAAGGAGAACCCAAAACCCAGTCTTATATGACGCTTGTATTATGTTCCTACCACTATAGTCTTAATGTCCCGAGTTGAAAGGTAGGTTATCAGAGTCCTGGTGAATTGATACGTCAGCCGCCGCCACAACACTGGAGTCTCTGGCATGAAATCTGTACTCGAAAAGTCCTAACACTACTGCTATGCAACCCAAATCAAACTCACAACTAGACTACCTATGCTCGGAGATCCCAATGGTGGAACCTCCTTTGATACCACTATGTCATGACATGAACCAATAAGGCTCAAGCCACGACTCCCCAAGCCCGCCTCAAATCGGCCAGGGGATGACGACTAGCGCCTAGTAAGTTATCACACATATGGGAAGTATTAGCCTATAGTACCTATACACATGCTCCCACAGACACATCCTTACAAAAATGGAGATATATAAATAAAAACATAAAATAAATGCAAGCGTACATATAACCCATAACCAGAATTAAAAAAAAGTACAAAAGGGAAAATACAGGGCCCACTAAAAGTAATCTACAATAGCGTCCAACCTGCTCAGAGGGAAGTGATCACTGTCAAAATTACCCATCTGTAAGCTCTGAAGCACTGCTCCGGTAAACACCCTGGTCAGTCTCGCTCACAATGCTCCCCCTGCTCCGAGTCCTCCTAGGACTCCATCGAAAGGCCTCTGGTCTGCACAAGACACAAACAAGTGCGGTAAAAACCTGTGCCGGGGTGGGTGTTAAAATACTCATTGGGCACCCCAAAAACCCCAAAATAAAATGGAGCAACTAAAATGTAATAGTCAGCTCATCCTAGTAAGAGGGAACCCAAACGAGAGAGAAACTCCATCTCGAGACCATCCTCAGCTAAACATGACTAGTCATCTCAGCTCAGGTGTATGCCCATACGTACAACATGAATATAAGATCAGGTATATTCCCATACAAATACCATGATCAGAAAGATATACTCAGTCCACACACCAATCCTCACGAGGTTTTGACCTCATAACTAGTGACAAGTTCTACACGAAACCAGGAGAACTCACTCCACAAGAAATGTCATTCCAGATGACACTCGTCTGAGAGATACACTCCACAAAATCTCACACCAACATCCCAGATGCCCATCAAAGAGATTACACTCGTTGGATATCATCACTAATAACATCACACTGAAACAATGTTAACACTAAACTTCTTAGATATGGGATCACTCCAACGGTCCACTAGGGGATACAAGAACCCACTCTAGTACCTCGAAGATCTCATAGATAAGAGATCACTCCCAAGATCTGCTGGGGGATACCACAACCCGATCTGTTGCTCCACAGATAACACCACTCAAATAGAGGATCATCATCCATGTGAAGATGGTCACGACGATGCGGGAAACCCCATCTGGTATAACTCGTGATGTAGGGGATTGAACTGACGATGCAACAACCCTACCAAAACCATGCGCTGAGAAGGGGATCGTATAACCAATGATTATGTAACCCAAAAGAAACCACACGTTGTGTAGTGGATCGTATACCTAATGATGTTGCAACCCTACTAGAAACCACATGCTGAGTAGGGGATCGTGTAACTGACGATGTCGCAACCCCACTAAAAACAAGTTTCTGAGTAGGGGCTCATATAACCAATAATGCCCCCACACTACTGTGCATAGCCAACTATGTAGAGGATCATATTACTGATGATGCCTCAAACCCTATGAGGTTATCCTGCAAGATAGGGGATCTCTGCCCATGGATAAGTTGTCAAATCGAAACCAAGAACCTGATCTATGGAAGTGAAGCTAGAGGATCTCGCTCTGAACCCACTGGAGGGATGCTACAACTCTATCTAGAAAAAAAATTCTATCGAGGGGATTAGAAACTTATACATAGGTTGTAATGCCTCACGAACCCTCATAGGAATGAACCAAGGGAGTACACTCAACAACTACTATTCCAACCAACGCTAACATGAGCGACCTAAAACATCACCACTCTACGGACCTCTTAGACCTATATAGAGGCCACCACCGTGATCTACATGGGAAAACACAAAGTATAGGCTATTTACTCGCCCAAAATGAACAACCCGTTAAAAATGTACTAATCACAGTAGCAAGCCTGGTTGGGGCCCACACCCTGTTTCATAAATTCATCAAACAGACTTCCCCATTTTTATCCCCTTGTAAAAACTTCCGAGTTCGACTACTCGTTCGTTCAAAATGTGCACCTAACGAAAAAGTCACATTTCTTCGTAAATGCCCAAAAGCAGCATCGTGGGCCCCACATCCTAGTCTCTGTCCCAGCACATAGAAAGTATCCTGAAACATCCACCATACAATCAGGATCACAACATCACTAACAGCATGTCAATCATACACTCCGTGTAAACGTTAATACAGGTCGAAGTTGAAAATAATATAATATTATTATTATTTTCAATGTTTCATGGCCCCATGATAAAATCCCGACTCATAATATTCTTGAAAAATCTTCTAAAGGTCTATCTCATTACAAGGATTGCATCCCTCAAATGGCTCGTAAATCGGGCTAACAATTTGCAAGTTACTGGGGTTTAAAGAACCCCCAGAAAAATCTGGCTGGACCACCACTTGGTCGCTGGAAACCACCGATGGGCCGTCGGAAACCATCGAAGCCGCTTGACCGGACTACCACCGCCTACAGGAATCCACTGCGTCATCACCTCCCTCACTGGAAACCACCATTGCTGCCACTAGAAACTAGGTTTTTACCAGGGAATCATCTGGGAGCCACCGGAAGTACCCCGATGCTCCAAATTCAGGTCTGAAACATGTTTCAAAAACCTCAGGACCAAACTACACAACCCTTATGAAGATTTGAAAAAAAAAACGACACATAAAAGGGATCCTAGATTTTAAAACTCCATCCTCCTTCCTTTTGGTGTAACTCTGACGCTTTGCACGCTTCGTTGCTACTGCTGCACTATCCGAGAGCGTTTGTCGTCAAGATTAGAGACTGGCGGTGCTTTGTTTCAATGATTCGGCCTCTGATTGTCAGTTCATCATTGAACAGTGGAAGATGGGGTTAGGGTGCATGCCATGGGGTAAGGAAGGATGATAAGGGGTTTATTATTATTATTATTTTAAATTAAAACCCTATCCTCAATTAAATGTCTCAGCTCCGCCCCGCCTCCGACCAAAACTCCAGGCACAGACAAGTTTAGGTCTCCTCTAGGGTAAACGCGGTGTTCTGAAGGCAATGAAATGCTCATAATTTTGATCCGAGACTTTTTTAGGAGTTATTTGAGCCGACACTCACAAATAAACTTTTCCATTTATTTATGAAAATTCCCCTGGATTCTTTTTCTACAGCAGGCCCGCACCCGCAATGTTTACACCCCACCAAGGGTAAACGGAATGCTCCGGATGGAACTATGCCCTCCGATTTATGATCTGAGAAACCGTTTAGGTGAAATGACATCCCCACCACATGAATAGTATTGAAATACATAATATTTTTATAAAATTATTTCTCAGCACACCAGGCCTCAGAATCACACTCCGTCTTCACTCCTAGATCTGGAAATATTTGTATGAATATTCCAAAGTCGAACATAGCCAAAACCTGAGTCGCTACAATATCACATGGGATGATCTAGGTTGGATCCCTCTTACTCAAGGTTGGGCATCAAATAATGTATCAATGGAAGCGACAAGACGATCATCAAGAAAAACACATACAATAAAAAGAATGAAAATATATCCCTCTACCAATATCAGAATAAGGCAGTAATTTTCAAATAGAATACTACTACTAGATACCTTGTACAGAGATCATTTCCAACCATAATGACATGTTTCAATATAAATATCCAACAAAATTATCTAGAAAATTGAAAATCATTCCTTGAAGACTGTGAATACCATAAGTCACAATCCCGGTATAATGTATCTTCCAAGTCACACTTGGGAAAGTCGATTCCCAACATATATCTTGGGTCATAGATTCACATCATGGAGACTTGTATCTCACATAATCAATCCTACATATATTACTAGGATACACAAAAAACCATATGATATACAAATCCCACATTCCATTTTTTTCATTCCATGAATTCTTCCAATAAGGGATCTAAGGGTTTTCCACACATAAACAACATATATGAGTCACTTCATGAGGCCTACTCAAGTTATGATATGGACCTACAATTACCTAGACACACAATATTTCAAAAATATACCATGAATCAACCTACCAAATGGTTATTCCATTATTGGATCCCATCAACACTACACTAATGAAAAAATGTAATAAAATCCCCTTATAGACTATGCTATTATACAACATATATGTCTCTCAATTGAGATAAATTAAACCTAAAGTAACCACATAAACATAACTCACCCTCTCACAAGTTTTGTTTTTGTCTATAAATCACACCAGACACCAACAATATATAATTAAAAATGATTTAAAATTTTCAGTCACTTTTTATCTAGGGATATCACGGGCAGACATACTGTAAACCCAATTACCCACACCTAAAATGGTATATTAGTCACCAACTACATGATTTCATGCAACTAAGGGTATACTAAAACCAAAATAATGTTTTTAGATTTAGGGAAATAGCCATAAAGATTCTCTAAAACCACTAAACCATGTGTGATGATGTCCAATCATACCATGGAGGCACTACCCTAGAATTACAGAAACATCAGGTCTCACATGATCTAGTTCAAAAAATTCCGAATCGAAAACCCAAGGATCAGCAATAAATATCACATAAAATCATGTTTTATATAATGAAATATGACAAACAACAAATGTGGTAGGCTTATAAGAGTTTACTAACTCATTATCATGGCGTGATTCATCCTATTTCACCTTAAATCAAGAAATCCGACAAAATGAGACAAAAGATAAATTTTATAACGAAATAATGATGAAAATATAAAATAAGGAAAACATAACCTAATTAATTCCATTGTGTAATAAAGGGAAACATCCTATTTCCTAAATCATGAAAATATTGAAAAAATGAGACTCTGGAATTGTTTGGGAATTTGAAGTGAGATATAGGTGAATGAGAGGGGAGGGGGATTGGGGTACTTCACCCAAATAATATAAATGATTTGAGTTCTCCTCTTAATATGGTATATGCATTTAATTATTTTTCTAAAGATAGTCTACAAACAAGAACCTAAGGAGGGTATTTTTTTATCTCATTAATATAGAAAGGAACCCTACATCTGGTGGACTCATCGGGCTCCTAATTCACCCTTACCGGTTACTATGTGGACTTGTTTCTTAATAAAACCAGCACTTCACCCCTCTGCCACTCACTCGATTCCACCGAGATCCACATAAACACTTGATCACATATAAAATCACAAGTCATATGCATCGAAACTCTATGATTTCTTATCCATATCTGCTTTCTCATTTTACCTCGTATATCGAGTCTCAAAAATAAAATTACCAATAAATTATATTACTCATAATGAAAAGTTTTATTGAATAATATTTACCATGGTCTATTCAATCATTGAATATGATTTGATATAATTCCCAATACATAATATATCCTTTGAAACTAGATTCCATTGTTTATACCTAATTTAGTATAGGATTTCATCAAATTGTCCATTCTAATCCATCCACACAATAATTCCTTGATTTTTTTTTCTGGCCCCCAACACACATTTGAAAATTTCTAAACAAAACATATAAAATTTCAAAACCATATCACAAGGCCAAAAATCAGGTAACATTCCTAGTTGGCCATCAGATGCACTATATTACTGTAAATCCAAACACACATACCATGAAATCAACTCCCACACCAATCACATGGTCAAAAAAATAAGTGAACACTTAGAAAAACAAGATCTCTATCTATCCCATTCACTAACTCATCAGCTGTCAACTTTAACCATCAGTGCCTACACACTTCATCCAATTATATAAAATACCCCACGTCAAATACCTTTGTCGATTAAAATTAAACCCTATGATCAACGTCTTGATAGTCATATGATTATCTGCATTAATACCCTACAACCTACCCTCGTTTTGGGTACCCAATACATCCTTATTCAGTTATAAAACACATTCGTAAAAAACACTACTGCACCCCATGACTTAAACAAATCTACATTCTCACAATGATTATCATCATGTCACTACAATACAAATTTCCTCCCTCTTACTATACGATCACTATCCATTATAGAGAGAAATATCCTCTCATCATTGAATTATATATACTTTAATCTCACTAATACATTTGGTCTAAATAATGAATATTCATAGTGATCTCCCAAATTGAAACATTCTCCTAAAATCATAACAAAATAAACCTAGGAATCTAGCCTATGTTTTATATGATAGAATGCTTCCTGAAAATACATTTCCTTTCGTAGAAGATCCTTAACATCCATTTTCAACCATTAATATATTCTAGTCCCCATGGTTATGTCGCATGTCACCCATGTCACTAATTCTAAAATCATTCCAATATTCAGTGATATCTCTCTCCCATTGTTTTGTATAATCAGGGATACATCCCATCTATCCCATTTAGATATTTATAAGCACTTCCAACATCCCGTATCACCATTTTTGTGAAATACCCAACCTTAACCAGATTATTATACCTTTTCCAGACCATTCCAGTGTACCATGAAATAATACAACCACACATTACAAACATCCTAAAATCTAGTAAGAACATGGAAGCATAAATTGGAAAACCTATTAATTCTAAGGACTCTATTTCCCTCAATGAAGACCCATTTAAGGAGTTTAGATATCATTAATCCACAACTACAATGGTAATTCTCTATGTAAGCATCAATTATTTATATTCCGTGATTGATTATCCATATTCTTCATTCCTTCATAACAAAAAAAACACTAAAAGTTCTCACCATTGTGACCTATCCACAGCTTAATGTTTCATGAATCCTTGTGTCAAAATAAATGAATTTATTTCAATTTTTTTAATAAGCATGTTTTATTATCCCAGTTTCTAATTCCACATTGTTTCACATGTTCTTCACCACTCTAATGAATAGTCAATTATATATCACAACCCATAGGATAAAAAATGGGTTTAAAGATAAAACCACAGGAAAATCCTTTCACCATACCCAATTCTTGATCGTAAATGCATCCCTTATAAAGGGCCAATACTTATTACATTTTTTTCCTTAATCTGTATAAGGCCTATAAAAATATTATTCATTATCCTATGCTATAATATTTTTTTCCCTTAATAAATAATATACCCATACTTCCATCATCCTTGGTTACATTCTCCCATACACCTTGAATAACAATAAAAAAGCATAATCACCTTACCCTAGAGAAATGTAGAACAACTAACCAACTCACTGCTAAGGAAATAATGAAATTACTATCCCACATACAAATTATTATTAATTAGATTCCAATATACATAATCATTAATCTAACCCAAATAATAACTAGTTACCTATACCATGATTTTTATCTCTTGATATTATTGAAACACTACAAAAAAATAAACCCACTCATGGGTTCATTTTCAATGCATTACTCAAAAAAATCATTATAGGGTTAACATGTAACTAAATAAATCATATAAACCCCAATTACACTCATAAAAACATCCCCCTAAAAGGTGAATCAACTCTTACACCTAAAACCAAGCTCAACTGATACCTTATTTTCAATACCTCTCTTTATAGTCCAATGAGAGAGATCAACATATCAATCATAAAAAAAAGCTAACATGACCCTGTCAATGGTCTATCACCTCTAAAGGCATCTAAAGATAAAACATTCCACATACAAGGAACATATAACATATACCATCTTATGATTATTTATAATAGGTAATTTATAGAGGGGGTACTATGTTAGGTAATTTAATTAAAATAAACAACTAAATTATTTATATTATTAAATGCACCACCAATACCCACCTTTATCATAATTTGAGACACTAACCAACCATAGGTCACCCCGATGGTAAACCCCATAATCTAAAATGAACTATTGTTTCATATTTATCATATGAGAAAAAAATAAATGTGGAAACCTTTTATGAAAGAATGATGCATGTTTGTGTTTTAAAACCAAATAATAGTTGTAATATATTTATTTTGGGATCCAAAAGACACACAAACATCTCGTTGACTCTGAAGATAAATCTTGATATATGCATAGAAATATTCAAATTAAAAAATTATTCCAAACTAAATTCATTATAGTATCATTATCGAATACCCCAATTCAATCCTAAGAATCAGTTACGGGGGTTGACATAGATGATAAACTCTTTTATAAAACACTTATAAATATTCTTTAAAAAACATGAAAATATATTCTTTCTCTTATGCAACATTTAAAAAATAAAAATTATTAATACAATAGGAATGGGATTTTTTAGAATTCAATACCCAGGTGACATTGAATGGTTCTGAAATTCTATTTTGACACATAGAATCATGCCCTCCTCCCCATATGTCAGGGGTTTTCAAATAGTATAAAGGTACCAGTGTGTTTCTAGGGGGATATTATTCCCACGTAACAAGATTGTAGGACAGTGGATAAGAAATAATAAAAAACTAGTAGAATCATAATGTAACAAATGTAATCGTGAAATATACACTATAAAACTGGGCTAGTAACCCACCATATCATAAGCATACATAAACATCTAATCGATGGATAATAATCAATGATGGTTACTGAATTATTAACCAAATTTGATGACAATGTATTTCATGTCTCTAAAGAAATAGAAAACATGTATACACTTATGTAGGACCTACATTAATTATAATGGAATATAAAATAATACAAAACAGAAAGACATCCCATGTGAAATCATGTCCATCTTCAACCAAGAATTTTCCAAAATTAATCAAGAAAGATTATGTGTCCAAATCGGGATACTTCCCCTTATCAACACATTCAAACAAATAATATTATTGGGTACCATCGGTAGCCTAGATAGGGTGTGATATTAATATTTATAAGCCACCACTACAAGTGTCTATATAATCTAGTCTAGGAATATAAACAAGAAAACAGATATATGTATATATAAATGAAAATCAATTTCATATAAATAACTCATAACTAATTTCTACCCAGCTAGTAATATCTCAAAACATGAAACCATTATGTTATTTCATTTATGATTTATTAATATAGATAAGTCATGTGAGTTAAATATAGAAAAAACCAAATATCATGAGGACAATAATAAATGATCCATGGTATAATAAGGAATCCAATAATTATGATAATAATAGAGGGGATCCAAGGTAGTAACCAAGGAATACTTTACCTAAATGGTTGACCAAACTCAGTTATACAATGTAGCATGTCTATATGGGTTCTAAGTGTAATCGATGGGGAATCACATGACGCATTCCACTATAATAGATTCTTATAGAGTCAAAGGATCTCATCCATGGTAAAATCTGATAATCATGACCAGGCCCAATGGGATGAATCCCCAACAATAGGATTATGAAGAAGTTAAGCTAGATCCAATGGGAGTATCCAAGAATCCTACTATCTGAAAGATAGTGACGATATCATACGATGTGATACTGGGAATCCTCTAGAAGAAATGAAGGATGCTCCAAGTTGGGTTTCGACCTTAGAAACTAGCTCTTTAAATCAAAATAGTTTCTTATGAGTTCTATGGGCATTACCTTGGAAATATAATACTGGCTCAATTCTAACCACTCGTTTAAAGAAAAGATGTCCATATGAAAAAGGATCCTTATACTTGTCATTAATTTCATTGTAATTGTACTAATCATGAAATTTAAAAATTTAATAGGTATATTCCAATAAATTTCATAATGAGTGACAATAATAATAAGACATGAAACCATTTATTACATTTATTCCATATTCAATAATTAGGCTCATGACTTTACCTATCATAATCATGACATGGAGGGCTATGGATATGAATCTGTATTCAAATCATATATAAATTACTTGGTCATTTGATATCTATAATATACATTATATTATGATTTAGATTCATTTATTATAGTAAAACACAAACCGTATAAGGTACACATGATACTATGAAGTAATATTCATTAACAATGCATTCATTTAGTTAATAACGTACCTTTATTAACACCACATCAACTCACTCTAGAGCATTGGAAAATATAGTCACATCATACCACTAAGGGAATAACATAAGGGATTACACCCTACATGGGTGGTCATCATTGAGAACATAACCTCCAATGATGATGAAAATTTATATAAAGGGATCTAGAAAAATATCATGTTGATTTTAAGATTGGAATATAAATTAAATATGCAATTCCCGATAAAATTGGTGTGCACACAACAGTGGAAGTTTATAAAACAATGAGACTTGAGTGATGAGTCATAGACCACCTACAATAATCTTGTACAACACTACAAATCTAGTATTATAATTTTGTTTTTCCTAGATTGGATAAAAATTTAATTACAATTCAATACCCTAAATATGGGTCATATGATCCTATAACATAAAAACTATTTCTAGAGATATAAAGACAGACAAAGTCATAAGATGAATAAATTATTCATTTATGGTTATCTAATGAGACCATCAGTTCTTAAAAATGATTATGGATTAAATTCCTATCAATGATCAAAGGAAGAGGCCATGGGTGGGGATCCAATATGAAGAACGGATCCCATTCTATCCACTAGAGGAGAAATAAGAGGGAGGGGAAATTTAATCATATTTTTGTGGTAAATGGTAAAAATGAAAAAAAATGGTCGCATGGTTTGGCTGCACAGTTCTCCAAACCTTATGCTAATCATGGACCTTCCATAGCTTAAAGAGGGACCCAGAATGGTTTATCTAATTAAGTTTGACTAACTTTCCAAAAATCATGCTACAACCTATGGTACATTTTTTGAGACACTCACACTTGTGTGAAACCATGGGAATATGGTTTGGGCTATTCATGCACCCCTACTTACCCCTACCATAATCCCTACATGGTTTGGGTAAACCATAGGGAATTGGTCACCCAGTTTTTACTTATTGTGTAGTCTAGTGGTTTCTTCCCCTATTTGGGGCTCTTTGTTCAAAACCAACCCTAGAAACACCTATAAAACATCTTAATTTTTTTTTGAATCTATATTAGGTCCAAAAAAATAATTAGGCCAATATTATAAGGATACATACCTCACTGAATAATTGGGTTCTTATAGTATTCACCCCTTAATAGAACTCGTCCTCATGTTCTCCTTGTAAGGGTGCAGAAAAGCTATTAGGAATAAATCTAGAAAATAGGCATGTATGTCTGCCTTCGAATCCAAAGCCTCATCATGTTCATAGTTGTACTGCCATAGCACCCATAATAAATGGACAGACTTACCTCATAAATCCATTATTCCCTGGTCCAAGATATGTATTGGGTACTCATCAAATTAAGAATCATCGTATAACTCATCCTCCCCATGATAAAAAGTGTGAGATGGGTTGGCATGATAATAATGAAGATATAAAACATGGATGAGGTAATATGTATAATGTTACCTCTGAGGGAATAACAACTGATATTCTATGATCATGAATCTATCAATAATCTCATACATCCTGAGAGAATATGGTGAAATATTCCCTTGCATATGTATCTATCTTTTCTCAATACTTTTTGATACCAATATAAAAAAATGATCCAAACCGATAACTCTAGTAGTCATCAATGGTTATCAGATTAATATTTTTTCCTAGACTGATATGTTGAAATTCTGTTTTTGATTCATAGAACTTGCTCTAATGTTTCCTACCTGAGATGATAACCTAGTAGCACTGCTACACATTCCTCTAACTATTACAAGGGTGAACACCGTGACCTACCATACAGGGCCTCATAGGGAAAAATCCAAATCTTCATTTGAATTCTATTATCATAGTATAACTTTATGAGAGGGATAAGCTTCTACCAATAACCACCAAAATAAAAGATGCATGCTTGGAGCATGTCCTCTAACACATGTATCATCCGTTCTGACTAGCCAATTATCTTAGGGTGAAATTGTTTTCATTGAAGAACCATGTACCCAATGCACTCTATAAACCCTTCGTGAACCTCAATGTAAAACAAGATTCACTATATAAAATGGTAGTATGAGGGACAAAATGTAGCTATAAGATCTCATAGATATATAGTCTTCCCATCTCACCATCTCAGAAAGTATCCCAAATATGATTGAAGTGGGATGCTTTTTCAACCAATCTACAACTACCCAAATTGCATCACTACGTAGAGGCGACCTCAGTAAGCCAACTAAAAAATCCAAAGTAAAATCATCCCATTTCATTTATTGGGATGGAATCTAATTTAATCAGATATTAGGTAGATGGTTCTATTCCATCAACTAATTATTGGTGGAACACCTAGTGATAAAAGCATCAATTTGAGATTTTATCGTAGGTTTCCAATACTAGCATCACATATCTCATTACATCTTGAATAAACATGGTTGAAATTACTAATGAGGATCATATGACTCTCTCGTTGGTTCTTATCTCATATCTATAGGATCCAAGACACTCCCTTGTATATGTAGGATGTTTTCTCTATCCACAAACAAAATCTGAAGAAAATCCTCACAGAAAATACTCCAACATAGAACTATGTCTTCAGGATCTAAAAATGACATACTATATACCTTATAGAAGAGTTTATTGTTAAAATTGAATAATGAGATATAATAATTCTCATTAATGTCATGAAATTAGAGATGCATCTATAAAAACATGACCATCAATTTCTATAAAGCAATGGCTTTATGTATGGCTTATGTCAAATTTTTCCATCTCAAGTCATCAACTATTACATTTCCCATTCCATACATGTATGAAAAATCAATCTTGAAGGACTAGTGGTATTAGACCCATCCTCACTATCTCATATTCAATTCATCATGTGAAAATATATATTTGAGGTTCTCATGTTCCATAACCACCACAAATAACTCACCAATAAGTATGTGTCTCCAGTAGCATGAGGTAGGAACATCTTTCCTGATCTTGAGGTCATGCATCATGTACATTATCTCATGATTCCTCAACTACTAATATTTTTATGTAATGAATCTATCCTCATACATTAGAACTGAATCATTTCCAAATGCCTAATACATCACATAACACTGTGTAGCTTCTTCCAGAATCGGGTAGTACCACAATAGATACAAAAAAATCCTTCCTTTCAACTCATGAAATATTTTTCGCATTCATTCGACCACGAGAACTTCAAACCATTCCTTTTAAGATAGGCTAGAGTTACATCATGGAATTAAAATTCCTATATTAAATTATTTTAATATCCATCCATCCTAAAGAAACTATGTATATCATTGATTTTCATGGGATTCTGCTAGGAAATTACATCAATCACCTTATATAGCTCGGAAAATTTACTAGATTTCAAGATAATATGACTCTATAAGTGAACATTTTTCATCTAGATGTGGTAATTAGAGATCATGCCCTAAAGATGATGCTCTTATAGTGTATAAAGAATGATATTAGGGTTCTTATCCTGATCTCTATGAGTATATGAATAATGCATGTTTTCTTCCTCAAATAACAAGTCAAATGTATCTAGGTAGGGTTGGAATTCACTATTCATCGAATCCATGAAAATGGAAGGTTATTTTTTTAAGACCAAATGACATAAATATATACACATATAGACCATAACTTATATGAAATGTTTTATTTTGTAGGTTTGACAGTCTGAATCAAAAATGATGATAGCCTGATCTCAGATCAATCTTGGAGAAAACCCTAGATCCTTATATCTAGTCAATGATATCGTCTATTTAAGGTATTGGATACTAGTTCTTATCTATAATCTAGTACAATCATCAGCAATCCACACATGTAAGAAGTGTACCAGTTGAATTCTTGTAGAAAAATATGGGTGAAACCTAGGAAGAAGTGTTCGCCCAGAAAAAACAATAAGTTTCCATGTTCTCAAAATGTTACTTGATCTTTAGAGCACTATATCATCAAACCTATACAACATAATAAACACTGGTGATACTCCAATATTTAGTTTGATCATAAAATCTACCTATCTCTTATTAGGGAAACCATAAAAATCATCAGTAAAAACATACCTTAAATGACTCGTTGTTGGATGAGATTATGCCAGATGTATTCCTTAATCTTACCTGAAGAGACTAGTAATATAGGTGGTCAAGTGTGCCTCCCCAAATACTAGATGTTGTTGACTACAACAATGGACTAGGGTGTATCTATAGGGATAATATTCCATTATAAACATACTAGATGATAATGTATAAGTAATAACATATAAATAGAGGAAGCATAATGTAAACAGATGGCATAGTGAAAACATGCACTATAACAACTAGACCAGTAACCCACTTAAGTTGAACCAGACGTGAACATACATGAAATAAATAATAATCTATGATGTAAACTGAATAATATAAAAAATTTGATGATAATTTATGTTGTGGATCTAAAAAATTGAAAATAAGTTTTAAATAGTAGTAGGAGATACATGCTATAAAAAATAATAAAAAAGAAAAAAAAAACAAATCAAGTACCTCGACTTATGTCTTGACCATATACTACCATAAACCATCCTAAAACACGTAAGCAAGATCAAGTGTCAAATATGGGACGCTTCCCCTTATTAAGAAAATCATTCATATAGTCTTCCTTGGTAACATTGGCTAACCATATAGGTTGTGAGATAAATCACAGTAGGCCACCACCAAAGGGGCTATACAATCCAGTCTGTGAATATAATCTGAAAAAATGTACAGGTATATGTAAATTTAAAGTAATTCTAAATAAATAAATCATACATACATTATCCTTATCTATAAATGTCTCTAAACATGAGACCATATAGATAATTTATTTAAGTTATGTTTATATAGATAAGCCCTGTGATTACAATAAACATTGATAATATATCATGATGATGATAATAAAGGATCCTAATGACGATAATAATAATCTTGATCAAGGTAGTAACAAAGGGGTCCTTGGACTTAAGGTTTGATCCCACATATTTATAACATGTATCATGGGTATAAGGATTCTGATTGTAATCCAAGGGAAAACACCCAAGGAATTCAACTATAATGGATTCTTCCCAAGTCCAAGGTTATCATCCCTAGTAAAATGATCTAAGCATGAGTGGGCCTAATGGGCAGAATACATGGTCCCATGTGATTGAAGACATGAAGCTCAATCCATGAAGTGTATTCATGGAATAAAATATTATTTAATATAATGAAGAGGTCCTGCAATGTCATTTCTAACATCCACTGGTAGGTAAGAACCATGTTCCAAGTTGGGTATGTCCCTTGGAAACTGGATCATTGAATCAGAATGGTTTCCTCTATGTTCTCAGGGAATTCCCTAGGGAGTCCAAGGCAGGCTCATGTTTGACCACTATTATAAAGATTAAAATATCCATATTAAATAGGAACATTATACTTATCATTTATTAATTAGAACATGTAATAATTATGTAATTAAATAATTAAATAGGTTCATTCCAATTACTTTAATACTATGTGAAAAATCTAATAGGACATGTGACCATTTATTTCCAGAAACGCTCAGTCAGAGGGAGGCCTCTTACCCTTTATTAAAATGAAATAAAAGTATAGGAGTAAAGGATCAAGAGTACATGAATACCGTTCATCCACATCCAGATAATAGTACCAATCAGAAATGATCAGCTACATATCGCAGTAGTCATAATCCTTGCCACATCACTAATAAAGCACATCTTCTGCACCCATTCAGATTTCGTATCACATTGTTCTAGAATCTTTGAATAATTTTGTCTTAGCTCCAGTTTCTCCATAGTGAGATTCTCCTTATTTTCTTGCTTTCTCATGTGACTCTTTTTAGAAATAGGTATATCCCCTTTTTTCTTTCTTGACCGAGGACCTGGTGGATACCGACTTCGGTAAGTAAGAATAGTCCTTTCGTGGACTCCTCTTTAGTAGAGCAGTAGCCGCACCTTCACTGCCGGACAATTTCTTCTGGCCACTTTAAACGATGTCACTGTATGAAGGTCTTGAATCCCCGTGGTTATTCTTCTTGTCACAGTCAGACACATTTCCCAATTTACCAGTGAGATTCACCGGGATGAAACCTACATCCCCGCCATCTTTCCTTGCCAATGAGCCTTCTGAGTATATCAGAGACTCATCCACAATCATTGGAGAGAGCCTATTATGATCAATCGGAGCAAGAAATTACAGATTTACCTCTATTCCATGGTCCTCTACAGTCCCCATTGGGATATCAAATACAACCTTTTCCTAAAAATTGGAACCAATCTGCATATTCATGTCTTCATTCCCTTGCGAATTAGTAATCAGATTGGGTGACTCCTCCTGCTCCAAGACCTCAATGCTATTACAAGAGAGGAAACCCTGTATAGAATCCACTGCTCCTCTGTTTATGCTGCCACCAAATCCAGCAGCACCCTCCAACACATTGAGGTCCTCAACTCTAAGCCCACATTTATTCTGCTTAAATACCTGCTGCACAGATGGATTGAGTGATTCCCGCACCTCCTTAATAGCACATTCATGATGGCACACCACTGCATCAAAGGCTTGACACACCTCCTTCTCCAAACCTATGCCCAGTAATGTTGTTCCAAGGCAAGGGCTTCCCACCTATTCATCACACCGAGTATAAACCGCAGCCCTGCTACACTCCATAGATCCACCCATATCTCTATTTACACTCCCTCACATGATCACATTATCACCAGAATTGGATTTTCCCAGTACTGAATCCAAGACAAAAGCCAGACCACCATTGGGGCTTCTCCATTAAAACATCATTGAAGAACAACTCATCTTTCCACGACGACAAACCATTTCCAGATGACCAAATCAGGAACATACATTTCAATAGTGCATCCAAGACTCATAGATGACACCCTGCCTCCATAGAAACTCCTTGCTGTCTGTAATCCAGACACAGTCCATCGGTGGTCTTGTGATGTCGACCTCCATGCAGATTCGGGGGAAAATCAGGTGACTCACAGCCTCAGTCTGACGATCATAACAAAGATAACGGCCGATCATATTGCTAATTGCGCATAAAATCCAGGGATTTTGGAAACAAAGAGGTAATCCAGGAAGACTCACCCATGTTACAATTGTTGCAGGATCTCATCGCATGTGAAAATCAAATCTCCAATGGAACATGAAGAAGGTGAAACCATTGTATTTCCGAGGATATTGAGACCAGGCCTCAATAAAATCCGCCTCAGAGCCAAAGCGAATCATGATATGCTTCCGATCAAGAAGACACATGATAGTATGCTCCTATAACACCCAAGAATCTGAGACAAATCTCTCGAACTCATCAATTGAAGGGATTTATGGATGAAACCATGCAACTAGGGTTAGCTTGCATAGATACGCAATGCTATTGATCTCATCCAGGAGAAGAGGAAGCTACGGTGCAGCCTGAAACAAATTTGGGACCTTCGGGGAGAGATGTATCCTTGGGAATGGACAATCCAATCCAAGATGAGTGAAATCCTTATCAATCTGACGCAGATCTCCCCCTTACGAATGGGATGGGGGAGCATATCTCGTCAACATCGGATTAGGTCATTGTCGATCAAATCCATGGTCGCCTCTGCCTTCCCCGTGTTTATAAGAATAGAATATTAATTAAATAGGAAATGACCAAAAAAATTATCCAATACACAATGAAATAAATTTATAAAACAAAGAAACTAAAGGGATGAGCCATAGAACAACTACCATAATCTTATAAAAATATCCTTGAAAAGTATTAGTCTTTAGTTTGGATGTTATTGGATGAAAATAGAATAATGAATCAACACCCTAAAAATAGGGAATATGATCCTTCACCTAGATAACTTAAAAAAGAGAATGAAAAATAGATTAAGGTGTAGTATGAATAGATTCTCAATGATGTCTACCCAACTAGAAATGTTTCACCTGAAACAGAGTCCATGTATGAGTTTTATCAAAGTAGATATGAAGAGTCAATGGGATAAGCTCCAACATGAAGAAGGGAGCTCATTTTTTCAACTGTAGGAGAAAAAACATGGAATGCTAAGTTGATTAGATTTTAGGGTAAAAAGGTAATAACCTCCAAAATATCTGTTTCACATGGTTTTCCAGCATGGTCAGCTGAACCATACATCAACTATGCTCTTCCCACGTCTTAAAAAGGCACCTCGAATAGTTTTATGCGCGTAGTTTGACTAACTATGTGTAAACACTATTACATCCTATGTTAAATTTTTTATGAATCTTGAATGGTTTATCAAACCTGATCACACAGTTTGGGAATTTCATATTCCATTTCTTTCCCCTCTAAAACACCCCATACGGTTAAGAAAAAACATGGGTACCATGTTCGATGGTTTTCATTAACCATGTGGCCTAGTGGTTTCTTCAAAAGGTCAGGGCTCTGAGCTTTGAATAATCACCGAACACCCCTAAAACCTTCTTAACCTCCTTACACATCTGTATTAGGTCCACAATAGTTAATTATACTAAAATTTAAAGGATCTATATATCATAGAAAACTATGTTCGTATATATTTTATTTCAAGGGGTCATAGAAGAATTTAATTGAATCTTAATAATGAAGAAAATTTCATGATGGAAGTAAAATTGGGTCACACAATAGACGCTGAAATAGTATTTTCACACCTTGATGAATAAAGTTAAAATTGATCCATATAGAAAATCATAAAAGGATTATTTTTTCAAAAACTGTTAAAATTTAAAGATTGATGAAAATTAGATTAAACCACCATTTTATTTTAAAGAAAAACATACCTAAAAATTTTATAGAACATGTATATGGAGGGAAAATATTCTAAACCCAAAAAAATTATGTTGTATTTTCTTAAAAAAAATTATTTTCGTCGTTTAAATTAATTAGAAGTAAAATTGAAAGAATAATTAAAAACCCAATGAATTAAAAATTTAGAAGAAAATATATCCAGTTTAATATAGAATGAACATACAATTTACCATAATAAAATTGAAATATATACACACATGATAAATGTGATATTGTAAAGTAAACTCTTACCTCAGATCCCAACTTTCTTCATAAGCACTATAATATTATTACAATAATTATAGATTTATTATTATTCTATACCAAACCCATATTCAAACTTATATTGGTATATATAATTCACTCTCAATTTAAAAATTCCCATTTGTTAATATTTCTTCATTAAAATCAATATTCGAGTGTCAACTATCTTATTTTACACTCATGTTTCTATTCCATAATTCCATTCCTTTCACATTGTTCACTGTTCTAAAATATTAATAATTTCATAAATATAATATTTATTTATTATATAAAATTTCATAACCAACCAAATAAGTTGGTGATGTAAAATGATATATGTTTCTCCATAGAGGTGATAGTCTGAACATACACATGAGGGATACTTTCATTTTCCATTGAATGGATGGGATGTCGATAATTTCTCTTCCATAAGAAGAATCAAAATTTATAATATTTATGAGAATGATGTCATAATATCATTATGTATATAATTAATTTAGTGAAGGTGGATGAAAAAATAAACATGGAAGAACTACCATAAGGCAACTACACTTTCCTTGGGTATCTCCTTTTTACATACACCTTAGGTTCAACTTTTGGGGAAACAAAAACCAATTATATGCGGTTATGAAATGTTTAGATTCCAATTTGATTGATCTTAGATGATATTAGTTTCTAAAATTTTGTGCATAAATGGGGGTTGATGTTACCTTTTATAATTGATGGGAATACCATTTTTTTAATACCTAAATCATAATATAAAAAGGATGTCAAATTTTGTGGAAAGTGGATCCAAACATGATTAATAATGAATAAAATATTACGGTAGGTTAATAAAATCATATTATACTCTTTTTGAAATTTATTTTTAAGATATTATATATTTTTATCCTTTATTTAACACTTTTACAACTTTTATCCTTTACAGTGTTGATAAACAATTTACCAAGGTAAATTGTTTTTATAAAGTAAAATGAAACTGACCATATAACTGAATTTCGATATGATGATTACAAATATAGATCCAATATTAAAGGATTGAATTAAAATAGTTGTTAAAAATTACTTTTAAAATATATGTATTCATGATTTAATGAAAAACTGTTTTTCGAAAAATGACTTTTTAACCATAAAAGTAACATTACACCAAAATCATTAATAGAATTTATTCCCATGGTATTATTTTTTTGTGGATAATAAATATAATTTTATGTTTTTTTGTAAAAAAATTAAAAATAAATGGATCACTGTGAATAATTATTTAGTGGAAAAAAACCAAAATAGTATTTTATTAGAATAAAATATAACTTAGGTTTCAAAAATCTAATTAGAAGTTTAAAATTTAAAAATTATATTTTTAAGTGTTATATTTTACTCCTTAATTTCACATTTGGTTGAAAAAAATGTTTCATATATCTTTAAGTCCTTATTATATCATAATAATATCATAAATTTAATGTTATTTGTAAAATACTATTTTTACCTATTCACACAAAAATTAACCATTTCAAAAAAATATGAAAAACTCATCCAAAGATAATTTTTAAATGAGAAATTAAAAAAAGAAGTTTATTTTTTAAAAAAAATTATTTTTTTTAAATTTACCTTTAAAATTTAAATTTTAAATATAAAATATAAGTTATGCTTTTAGATAATTTTTTTATTAATAAATACTTAAGTTGTACTTCTTTTAATAACATAATGGATTTCACTAATTATTTTTCATTAAATTTAATTGAAATATATTTCATTTTTTATTAAAAAAATCATTATTCACTAAATTTTGGAGTTGCATGTGTCACATGCCGTTATACACATCAAATTTATTTGAGTGGAAAATATATTTTTTAAATCATTAGGTGTTGAATTCTAAGCCCCTTATAAGAATTTATCACATGAAATTTTTATATTTGATGAAAAAATTGAAATATGTATGGATCATTGTAATATCAACATCAAATATGGATTCCTAAAATTTAGTGTTCCGTTATAAAACATTGAAAGGTGAGTGGAATTATTCCACAACACTTTTTTCATTCCAATAACAAACTCTGACATTTATTGTTCATATGATATATCATCTAAATTCTATACAACTTATGAGCTTCATACATGATATGTTCCAACTAATATTCTATCATCCCAATATGATTAAGAATTTTAAGTGGTCTACGATATCTTGGGATCAACATACACTTATTTTTAAATCATATAACCTTATTGCAAAGAGATATTCAAAGGAATTCATTATCACAAACTTTGAATTCAAGATATATTCAATGACTGTTTTCATAGACTTTATATCAACTCTGAGATTCACTAATGGATTATTGAATGACTTTAACATTATTCATCATTTCGTCAACTATCCCAGTTTCCAATGGCTTTCACTCTCCAACTTTAACCTGACATTTGGAATTTTTTTCACTTTTTTCCATAGAGGGATACATAAGGAGACATCGGAATTTATTTCTGTAAAATGGACCTCTGCCAATAGTTTATAACCATAGTTATATTCTCAAAAACCATTTGTATAGACTATTCCAATAGTTATCCAATCCATTGGGAGTATGTCTATGGTTATAGACCTATACCAATTGTTTTCTATAAACTGTTTGACTATAGTACTCTTGAATGTACAGTAACCTCTATCCTCATATTAGTAAAATTATTCCATGACATTTGACTGTATTTTTATTAGTGGTAATATTTATTCATTTATGTTTCTTTAAATTCTTGATTGAATCATTTTTATATTTAATTTTTGTATTTAGAATCAAGACCCTGCCCATGTCAACGACGATTCTAGTTGATGTTTATTTTTTATTATACTAATTGGATTAAACATTTATATATTTATATCTAAATCTCTATAGATAAGAGTGAAAATAAAATAACTATAGATAAAAATTGTATTAATGTACCTCAAAAATCACCCCATTGTTCAATGGGTTTATAATAATTTTATTGTTATCAAATTTCAAACCAATTAGTGGATGGAAGAATAAAATATATGTTTCTTGTATGAAAATTAAAGTGATGTATGAATAAAAAATAGATTATAAACAATTAATATTGTAAAAAATTCATTCCTGATATGAATGTTGTAATTTTCATGGTGAATAAAATGATAGGGAAATTAAAAAAAATGAAAATCATGTCAATAAAAAACAACCGGACCATCTATATGAGAAATCAGTTCAAAATTTGATTAATGTTTCATTTTTATTATTAGGATACAATGGAAAATATTTTAATTTGTCAACATAACCTTTAGTTGATATTAAAAAGGTTAATATTTCTCATTTATTTAATGACCAGAAATTATTTTTATGAATTATTTTAGGATGGTAAACAAGAATTGAACGAAGTGTGTTCAATGTATTCAAAGTTTCATATTGTACATAAGTTGTATCATACCAAGTGTCTATGCGGAATTAGGAAAAATGAATTGTACATGATTATAGAGTTTCTTTATAATTATTTTAGTAATTATATGATCACTCCAACATTCTATATGATGAAAATTTCATCAACTAGCTTTTACTAAATTATACAAATATAGGTGAATTCTCGAATGATTTCATGCTTTATTGGGCAGAAGAGTCTGATAATAAAGAATGAACAATATTTCATAAAATAATGTAGAATTAAATATTTTGTAATTATAGAAAAAATCATTGTAACTTCCGTAAGATATAGAAGAAGAATAATCCTAAAAAGGTTTTCTATTACATTCCTCTCAACCCATGCTTGGAAAAAATATTCATGTCTTCTGAGACTGCATATGTAATAAAGTGGAATTCTTGGGAAACTAATAATGATGGATTGATGAGAAAATTAAATGGTTCAATATTATGGAAGGGTTTTGATACAATATATCCTGATTTTTCTTAGGATGTTAGCAACATGCCTTTGGGATTATCTTCAGATGGTTTTAACCCTTTTGGTAATATAGGTACACATTAGAGAATTGGGTCAGCTGTTTTGATCCCCTATATTATAACTCTATAGAAGTGTATGAAGTATGATTATTTCAAGGATTCTTTGTTATTCATATAAATGAAATTATTGAAAATTACATTGATGTGTAACTTCAACCTATCATTAATGAACTGCGGGAATTTTGGGATGTTGGCATGGAAACATATGATGATTCAGTGAAAAAACAATTCAAAATTCATAATACATTAATGTGGAAAATTAAATGGAAGAAAATGAGTATATTTTTTAAACTCTCTTATTCGGAGTTTAATTTGATACCTCATAATTTTGTCATAATGAATATTTATAAGAACGTTTTCGAAAATGTAATTTTTATATTGCATAATGAGCTGGGTAAATCAAAGGATGACCTTAATTCTCATAATGATTTGGAATAAATGATTATAAATCATGGTTTGTGGGAAATGAGAATGGAAATTATCTTTTAGATATCATTAAAATGAAAAATCATGAGAAATATTTATTCATTTAAAATTGAAAGAATGTAAATGTTATGGAAGGATATTCAATTAACATTTCAACTAGAATGGACTTAAAACATTGAAAGTTATATAGATTTAATAGTAATTACATACTTATTCTAACTGTTAAATAGTTTTCATTAGAATTATGTAATATATTACCTTAAAAAGTTACTATAGGTCTTATTGAGATGTGAAAAATGACCAGCGACCTTTTTGAAAATACACTAAATCCAAATAGTCTTGATAAACATCAAGAAGGAATTGTTGTGGAACTATTTAATTAGTCTATGTTATTTCCCCTTCAGTATTCACAACAATAATTCATTAATCTATTTATATAGTTGATGAAGATAAACATGGTGTACCAATACACTATCGATGGATGTATCCACTTGAGAGGAATATTGATATTCTTTATTTTTATTGTTGAATTCAATTTTATAAAATAACTGCATAGATATTTTTAATTTGTCTTTTTTTTCATTAGGTTTTTAGGTCACTTGAAATCATATGTGTGGAATAATCCAAAACCAGAAGACTCTATTACTGAAGGTTACATAGGAAAAAAATTCATGAGTTTATATTATATTTGTTTTGATGGGATTGAGACTATATTCAATAATTTTGGATGTGTTTATTACATATCCTATAATTCTCATTTTAAAAACCATTCACCAGTATTTCCCACTATTGGATGACCAATTGGAAAGGGGTCAAATTATACAATTATTGAATTGGATTTTCAACATGAACATAGATATGTGATACTAAATCATCTTTTTTTAGATCCAATTATTTAACAGTTCTAACTGAAAACCAAGATGATACATTGGGGTAGAGATTAAAATGAGATGGAATTAATAAAATATTTTAATAAGGAGAGTGTTGAATAGTTCACCAATCTTTAGAGTACGTTCTCATATTAATATTTTTGAACAGTAGTGATTTTTTTTAAGTTAAAATTAATATCATATAACTTATTATATGGATAAATAATGTTGATAATCAACTAAAAATATCAAAAAAATTAATTTTTGGCTCTAATTCATCTAATGTTAGTGAATAGATTTGATGCCAACAATATTCATGACTTCAGGTTTCATACAATTTATCTTGAATATGTATTAAAAACTCCAAATATTAGTTTATTTACCCATTTATAGGTGGTATACTATGGAAACATGATTTCTATAATCAAATTGAACTATCATGTTCATTTTTCAGTGGTATTATTCAAATCAAAGGGGGTAAACATTGATAGATTTTTTATGACATATTTGTTACGTTATACTTCAATCAACTTCTCTTGATTAGTCCATAATGGTGAGTGTGAAGGTAATGATCTATTTATCTTGGCTTCAGAGGAAAATATGGTTTATTATGTGGATGATGAATTACAATATTGTTGGTGTGCTATTTTACACATAATGTAGAGATATGTGTATGATATTTGTGATGAAGATGAATTAGTTATTTTTTTTACAATGAACCTCATCAACCACAATACATTGAGCACTTTTTTTCTGACAATATTGAAATAATAGAACATTCCAGAGAGAGTGAAAATGAAGTACTCATCCTAATAATGTTGATAAAAATAATGAAATTCAAGAATAATATAATAAAATTTATAAAGTAGTAGTGAAGCAATATTGTCATTTCTCTTTTATAAGTGTTTCATACATATATCCACGGTTCTATTATTCCTTTTCAATCACTTTCATCTATATTTTTATATATATATTTAATATATTCTGACCTATTTGAATTATGTGAATTTGAAGAATAAAAAAATTCTAGACACTAGCTGATCAAAATCTTAGAGTACTCCACCACTAACATCATCTTCAATGGGTCTATGTAATTTCCCTATACCATAGAATTATATAAATCCAACAATTTCTATAGATGTGGTTGGTATCCCACCATCTGATTCACCTATTATGATGGAGTCGTTGGTCACCCCTCAATCTAATGGATATTGGTGAGTTATCATTTATTTTATGAATGTCACTGTACGTAAAACTATATATGTTGTTAATTGTTTAATTCATTTATCAAATAGATAAATATTAAAAAATAAGATATGTTAATCGGAATATGGTAGATCTATTGGACATGAAATAATTCAAGATTATTATTCCATTTGATGTGTTTGGGGTTTTTACCCATGGTACTATCAGAATCTATGGATAGATTGTTGGGAATCTTGCATTGCTAGAAGGTGATATTTCTTGTCAATTATATTGTTTAGTGGCATATTCTCACATCATTGAAAAATGAAGTATTTGATAACCAATTGAATTTAATATTAATTATATATTAATTTTCAACAAAATTAAAATACATTATTAATTTTTTTTAAAATACTTATTAAGTGTTATATTTATTTCCCGATGTTTTTTAATTTTGATTCCACAAACTCCATTTCACACCCATGGGATCTAAAAAATATGGAAAAATGGAAGGATTTAAAATTGATATTATTACTTGAATTTAATAACACATCTTCAGGCTTAGGAAACTTTATTGTGAAAATGAAAAAATGTGTTTCTAGCGAGTAGTGGAAAATGTTTTTTGATTTTAAAAAATATGTATATCATATCGAAATTGCATTGTTTACAAAATAATAATTATAAATAAAATAAAACTAATGTTGTTATTAATGTTTCTATTTTTGTATGAATTACCTAAAAAAATGTTTCAATCATGAGAAACATGTCATCCCTAATAATGAAGGTTCTTAGAGTCTTTCAAGAAAAATAATAAACCTATAAGTATTTTAAATGCTATTATTTATATAAATTTTTTATAAGTTATGGTTTTTTATAACTTTTATATTCTGTTATAAGGGATAATGATGTTTTTACTTTATTATCTGGACAGAGATGTGGTGTAAATTTTATAGGAATCTGGATAGATGTTTTTTGAATGATCCTACCTGAGCCATTACTTTAAGTACCATTTGTTAATATTTAATATTACTCCATAAGTTTTAAAGAATTTTAATGACAAATAAATGAAAAAAACAAAATTTCCTTAAACTCAATTAAATGTAGATAGATACATCAGCCAAATTGTGCCAATAAGCTCTATTGGAGTCATTTGATCCATCTAGGATGCCCCATTTATTTAGGTTTAATGTGTGTTGGTTTAATAATTTATTTTTCAATATTCTGTTTTCATATTTAATAAATAACATTAAATAGTAATGAAAAAATTATGAATTAGATTATATTATGAAGTTTAGATAATTTAAAATTAAATTATTAATTTTATTTTATTTATATGATAATATTTAACAAGATTGAGATGAGAACCCTTTACAATCATCATTGGATTCCCAAAATGTTGTAGTTGCAATAATTTTAGGGAAGTAAAATGTAACAACCCGAGATTTTATAAGATACATTATTTTTAATTTCATTCATATCTGTTATTGTACGACACACCAAGATTATCTTGCGCTATACGCAACACCGTATTAGCTTGCAGTATACGCAACACTTTTCTTGGCTCTTGTTACACACAATTTCACGTTCGTTTGATAGAAGTTATTCGATGCAACATTGAGTGTGTATATACATATATATATATCCAATGTATAAATAAAATATGGTTGGATTCTGTTATATGCAACAACAAAGGAGTTGTGCACTACACGCAACCCTGACTTGGCTTGAATTACACGCAATCACAACCTTCCTCGATAGCGTGTGTTGTACGCAATATCGGGTTTTACAAAACAACGATATATTATTATAACATTGTTATGAACTAGCCGTTATAAATAGTGTTAACTAAATTTTGAATTTTATGACATTATTATTCATCTTACACATTTCTAGAACATGGTATAAGAACAAAATAAATTTTTCGGGTAAATAAGTATTTTTTAAAAAATGCAGTTTTGCCGCCTTTTGATGGTGCACCCACTTTAAATCTAGTTTTTGACATGTTTATAAGTTCAATTTGACAAAATATAATTCTTCTTTTGAATCAGGATATAAAAATTTACATTAGATAAAGTTTTGTTATTTTTCCGATAACTTTCATATTTTAATGAATAGTAAAAACACGCTATATTTTAATTAAAAACAACTTTTTTCATTGTAATATCTTATGTGGTTAAATTATAATATTGAATGGTTTTAAAGTATAAATAGATTATATTTTTTCCATTTAATATAATGTATGTCATTATCATTGATTTTACCTTGAATTCGTAGGTTAAATCAATTCAATCTTTTACAATGTTTTAATGAAAAACTCATTTTCTTTCGACAACGGGATTAATTTTAATTTAATTTCTGCATCTTTTTGTATTGAATTTGGAAAAATGGATTCCATATTTGTAATCGGTGTTTCCAAATTATGTTAATAAGCTACTTTTTATTTTTGGGCATTGTGAATAGTAACTACGGTAAATTTTATTTGCTATAGTTAAAGGTAAATCGGGTAATTAAGGGTAAATATAAGATTATAAAATTAACCTAACACTTGGATAAAATCCTACTAGATGGCTAAAAGTATACCCATATAACCTAAGGGTCGGATTAGATTCATTTTATGGACTTTTTTCAATGAAAATAATTTAATTATTATTAAAACCAAAGAATGTGACAACATGTCACTTTCATAAATCTTATAAGTATAATAATTTTAATTTACTGAAAAACTTCATGAAACTTCAAAACATGAATAGTTTCCAGAAATCAAATACAATTATATACTTCATAGGAATTTATTTATAATTTTTAGGGATTAAATAATTATCATTTATTATGACACAAAGGTGATGCAGTAATTGTCGTATTAATAAAATATTGACATAATTGATGTTATAAATGCCCAAATAAATGTAATTTGAGACTTTTTATGACTTAAATTAATTTTATAGGTTAATATGACATGTTATTGTTGATATAAGTTACATGTTTCGAACTTATCATTCTATTATGAATTTCATAAAAATCATGTAGCAAATAGTGTCAAAATTGAAATAAATTAGTTTTTAAAACAAATATTATATTATTAATTGTTATTTAATTCCTAAAAATCTAAGGATCATCCAAATGACTTAGATAAAGATATATATATTAATAATAAACAACTTGGGGTTCGTTTGGCTTGTCATGGTAAGTTTATTAACCATATAGTGTAAGAAAACAAAAAGACACGGTAAAAGTTAAGTTATTTAACTTAGAGTTATATCTAATTGATAAGGTTAAAATAATAACCTAAACTTGTCTAAATACTATTGGATGAGAGGATTGCGACCCATCCCCACATTATCTTCTAAATAAGACCCTTTGGAACCATTATAAACCGAATTTGACCTTAATATAAAATAATATTTTGAGATTTTCCTAAGGTGCCCCTCTCCTCCCTTATAAACGGGCACCTCCTCCCTCTACTCCTCACACCAATTTGAGCATTAAAGCTCGGCCAAACCCTGCCAAAATCTCTTCTCCACTTCCCTAGTATCATCCTAGAGGTCCTGGTATTCTTAAAAGTCCATCCTTAGTTCTTTAAGTGGAGGTTAAGTGAAGGCACGTCAAAAAGAGGTAATATCCATTACCGATCTTTTTCAATTTCTTTCTTCTTCAACTTCTTCTTATTTAGTTGTTTCATGATAAAGTAATAACATCAGAATTTCTTATATACTAATATTTTATTATGAAACAACTCTAATTAACCTTCTATCCATCCTATGGAAAAGGAAATCACCGCGTGTGCGTATGTACGGAATACCGTCTCCACGCCGTGGTGTAATCTATTTTCCACCACCACCTTAATTGGATGGGTATAATGGTGTAATGAGTAACTATATATTATAATTATAATGTGATATTGATACTGAAATAGTATACATTCACTTCAACACAATTCCACGACCATGGGAACGATATCATCGCTCGTGCGTACGTACGGACTACCGTCTCCACGACGCGATTAGAATTCATTCTCCACATTAACCATTCATGAATGATTATAAAGTATATATAATGAATAATAATGAAATATATGACATGTTAAATCTACTGTATTTATGTATATATATATATATATTTGTCATCTACTTACTTCCATTCAAGACAATAAGGAAAGGAAAACTGCGTTCATGCGTACATACGAACTACCGTCTCCATGAACGGTGTGTTTCATTTCATTTATCTATCTATTATATATATATATATATACTTAATATATATGATATATAAATCATGTTTTATATTCTGGAAGTAAGTAAGTCATGATATAAGTAATAATAATGTCAAGAACAACAAGTCCAAACACCTACGATAAATGAAACGATTTTACCCAAAAAGCTTCTTTAACATGGAATTTACAAAAGAACGGGTAATATAAAGTCATAAGTGAACAATATATGATATCATAACAGTGAATATGATTCTATAATAAGTTAATTACATTATTTAAATCATTATACAGGATGTTCGGATACGTACAATGCATATCGGACATAAGGTAAGGGAAAATATCATAATCTCATTTTTATCCGAGATTGTTTATACTTTGGTATTTACTGGGGTGTATTTTATCATCCACATCTATGTTTCAACAATATTTAATAATATTTCCATCCACCTACAATTGTTTAAATCCAATTTTACCCTTCGGTGAGTTTTTAGTAAAAGATATGAAAGGAATCTTTTGTCGTTTTTCGTACGAGGTAATTTTTGACTTTTCTGACAAAAGTATGAAGAATGTTTTTTTAACTTATACAGCATGAATGGATTTTTTAAAAACATTATTTCACAAAAGCTTCCTTTACATGTTTTCAAGTTTATTTTTAATCAACTTCTTTTAAAATTGTATGACATGTTATGAAAGGAAAAGTGGTTTTGAAGTAGAAAGGATATTTTCCTCAAGAATGGAGTTCAAGTGTTTTATCAAAATTATTTTCCATCTAAGATAATAAAGGGTTCTGTTTTTAACCCTATTATTACATTGATTTGATTATTTTGTGATGGAATTATATTTTTATGAATTCCTTTATCTTATATGAATTGTTTTATGATGTCACGATACTTAAGATTCCCATTTTTATTACATGGGTTATTCTATGATGTATGGTTTATGATTTTGTGGCACACATAAAATGGTATCATTATGAGATGGGTGGGACCTATATCTCCCTACAATGCATTGGGTAAAGATTTTATATCTCATGAGATAGACATGGCTGGAACGGTAGGTTATACCGGTTCAGTGAAACTGGACTGAAACAAGGAATGAACTCGGTTCAGAAAGGGACTTTGTCCACTAAGATAGTCTTATCAATGAGTCTTGACCAACAAGAAATGATTCTCTATGATTATGTGTGTATGCCAAAAAGTTTCATGTTTTATGTTATGATTATTGGGATTCCATTTCACTACTATGATTTATCCCATGTTATGAAATTATGCTCTTTTTTGCAGGTTAAGATTTCCAAAAGTTATGTTCTTATGAGTATAATGATATTGATATTTCTTTTGTTTACCCTTACTGAGAATTTGAGCTCACCCTTTTATGTTTTATTTTCCCCAGGATATAATGAAAGGTTTTAGGTAAGAAAAAAAGGAAGATCTATATGGGAGATGTTGAAGATCTTTCACCATGATTAGACGATTACGTTCCAAGTTTCCAAAGACACTAAATTATTACGGTCCTGGTGTGTGTGTTTTTGTTATGTAATATGTATTCCGCAAAAGTAATGTAATTTCCTTTTACCACAATCTTCGGGTCTTTACAGTTGGTATCAGAGGAAAGGTTTAGTCAACCTTTGGAAATTAGGATGCGAGAATGTTAGTGAGATCCCTAGAGATATTTCTAAGGTATGTCTAGAGATGTCTCTAAGGATAAGTATACGTATAGGATATAGTCCTAGAACTATGTTAACGATATTAGATTAAACCAAAGATGTTAGATATTGAAGTTACTCCCCCTTTATTATGATTTTTCCTCTCACATTATTTTTTTTGGGTTTTAGAAAATGGCTGGAAACAAGATGATTCACGATAATGGAGGATATAATGGACAATGGAATGATATTATTTATTAGCAACCAAATGAAATGGGATTTGGAAGTCCAAACATCATTATTATGCTGAATCAGCAATCTCATAATATGATCAATAAAGTAAAATTTGGTAGGTTTCCTGAATCGGCTAATAAGAGAAAGATGGAGTTTCATGATGATCATAGAGGAAAGAAAGTTCAATTTCTCCTATGTAAATCATGTGTGAAGAGGTATCAAGGAGAATGTTTCAAAGGAACTGGAAGATGCTTTGGGTGTGGAAAAGAAGGACACAAAGCTAGTAAGTGCAAAGGAAAAGGTTCAATTAACACCATGGATGAGGATAAGGGTATTTCTATGACATCAACAATGGTTAAATGTTTTAAATGTGGAATGTATGGGCATTATGCAAACCAATGCCCTAAGGGAAAGTCTCATGAAGAGAATCAGTATGGTCGTATGGGTAGTATTTATATGGATGATGATGAAGAGACTACAAATTATATATGAGATGAAAGAATTTTTGAATCTTGGTCAATGGTTTAAGAATGTAGTGGAATGATTACATGTTTATCATGTGTAATGTTGTATAAGTAATCTCATGGTACTATAGAATAAAGAGATATCTAAGGATTTTTACACTGTTGTCTTTCCTTGAGTTTTGAAAGTGTATGATTAATGTTACTAGTATCCATGAAAGGTTATTCAGATATTTTTGGAATGTAGATGATATGCGCATAATGAAGGGATAAGGAGAAAATTAAATGTTTGATAGTATTCATGAGCTCATGAATGATATAAGGAGAAGGTTATATCATGGTTTTAGTATATAGAATTTTGAGTATTTTGGTATGTGGAAAGTGTTAACGTTTAACTGAATTCATGTTTTCACTAAGGTTCAATGGGTATTCAAGAGAATACACGATTAAGGCCATTGAATGTTTAGAATGTGACCAACAAGACATAACATATGATATATGGGGATCAACGATGGTATTAAATCTCTGGTAATCGTTTTCACTATATTATGAGATTGGACTGCAGTATTATGGATAAGCCTAAATATTGGAATGGATTATGTTGGACATAAGTTAGTATTGTTTAAGGATAGAAGTTTTTTCGATATTATTGATGGGATGTTATAGTAATATAGTTTTAGAAAAAGGTCAACCTGCAGGACAGACGACAACCCATCACGTCGGACAAGGCTGTCGGAATCGAACCCACAACCGAAGTGCGACTGGCCTTTATCGCCTACCACTGGCCTACAAGAAGTCCCTATTTAGTATGAACTAGTTTTATTATATTAAGCAGTATGATATATGAAGTATAAGTCCATTTTAGGATCCATATATGATTAATCTCACTATAGATGGACTTATGTATTTTTTTGATAACTTTTCTAACCTTTTGTTTGAGATAGATGGAATGACCCATCATTCTATCACATGATCTGCTAACACATCACGAATGAAAAATTCAACTTCATTTCTTTAAGAGATGAAGTGGAAATTGTCCAAAGAATGAAAAATGGTGGGACTATACGAAAATCACGAAAGTATTTCTTCTAATTCCAATTTCATCAACTTTAGGGAAATGATCTTGAAAAACCAAAAATGTTGTCCTACTACCCTTATATCTGATGAACCAGATGGTACCTTAGATCACCACAAATCAATAACTTTGTGATTGTTGGTTTTTTCATAGCCATGTTCTCTACCACTCTCCATTAGAACATGACGGTTAGATTTCTCTTCCATGTCCATATTTTCTCTTATATGGAAACCCAGTGATGAGTTCATTTGGGTAACCGTTATATTTCATACTTTAGTTTTTAAAGTTCAGTTTTGGTATTTCTTTTTACGATGTGGGTTTTTATGAATAGTATACGATTTATAACCCCGACGAATTTCGAGGGCGAAATTCATTTTAAGGGGGGTAGAATGTTACATCCCGAGATTTTATAAGATACATTCTTTTTAATTTCATTAATATCTTGTATTGTATGACACACCAAGATTATCTTGCACTATACACAACACCGTATTATCTTGCAGTATACGCAACACTTTTCTTGGCTCTTGTTACACACAATTTCAAGTTCGTTTGATAGAAGTTATTCTACGCAACATTGAGTGTGTATATATATATCCACTATATAAATAAAATATGGTTGGATTCTGTTATACGCAACAACAAAGGATTTGTGTACTACACGCAACCCTGACTTGGCTTGCACTACACGCAATCGTGACCTTCCTCGATAGCGTGTGTTGTACGCAATACTGGGTTTTAATAAACAACGATATATTATAATAATATTGTTATGAACTAGCCATTATGAATAGTGTTAACTAAATTTTTAATTTTATGACATTATTATTCATCTTACACATTTCTAGAACATGGTATAAGAACAAAATACATTTTTCAGGTAAAATAAGTATTTTTCAAAAAATGCAGTTTTGCCGCCTTTTGATGGATCACCCACTTTAAATCTGGTTTTTGACATGTTTATAAGTTCTATTTGGTAAAATAAAATTCTTTTTTTGAATCAGGATATAAAAATTTACATTAGATAAAGTTTTGATATTTTTCCGATAACTTTCATATTTTAATGAATAGTAAAAACTCGCTATATTTTAATTAAAAACAACTTTTTCAATGTAATATCTTATGTGGTTAAATTATAATATTTAATGGTTTTAATGTATAAATAGAATATATTTTTACCATTTAATATAATGTATGTCATTAGCATTTATTTTACCTTGAATTCGTAGGTTAAATCAATTCAATCTTTCACAATGTTTTAATGATAAACCAGTTTTCTTTCGACAACGGGATTAATTTTAATTTAATTTCTGCATCTTTTGTGTATTTAATTTCAAAAAATGGATTTCATATTTGGAATCAGTGGGTCCAAATTATGTTAATAATCTACTTTTTATTTTTGGGCATTGTGAATAGTAACTACGGTAAATTTTATTTACTATAGTTAAAGGCAAATCGGGTAATTAAGGGTAAATATAAGATTATAAAATTACCATAAAACTTGGAAAAAATCTTATTGGATGGCTAAAAGTAGACCCATATAACCTAAGGGTCGGATTAGATTCATTTTATGGACTTTTGTCAATGAAAATAATTTAATTATTATGAAAACCAAAGAATTTGACAACATGTCACTTTCTTAAATCTTATAACTATAATAATTTTAATTTAGTGAAAAACGTCATGTTACTTAGAACATGAATAGTCTCCTGAAATCTAATACAATTATCTACATCATAGGAATTTATTTAGAATTTTTAGTGATTAAATAATTATAATTTATTATGACACAAAGATGATGCAGTAATTGTCTTATTAATGAAATATTGACATAATTGATGTAATAAATGCCCAAATAAATGTAATTTGTGACTTTTTATGACTTAAATTAATTTTATAGGTTAATATGACATGTTATTGTTGATATAAGTAACTTGTATAGAACTTATCATTCTGTTATGAATTTCATAAAAATCATGTACCAAATAGTGTCAAAATTGACATAAATTAGTTTTTAAAATAAATATTATATTATGAATTGTTATATAATTCTTAAAAATCTAAGGTTCAACCAAATGACTTAGATAAGGATATATATATTAATAATAAACAACTTGGGGTTCTTTTGTCTTGTTATGGTATGTTTATTAACCATATAGTGTAAGAAAACAAAAAGACACGGTAAAAGTTAAATTATTTACCTTAGAGTTAAATCTAATTGATAAGGTTAAAATAATAACATAAACATGTATAAATCCTATTTGATGAGAGGATTCAGACCCATCTCCACTTTATCTTCTAAATAATACCCTTTGGAAACATTATATAATGAATTTGACCTTAATATAAAATAATATTTTGAGATTTTCCTAAGGTGCCCCTCTCCTCCCTTATAAAAGGGCACCTCCTCCCTCTCCTCCTCACACCAATTTGAGCATTCAAGCTCATCCAAACCCCGCCCAAATCTCTTCTCCACTTCCCTAGTATCATCCTAGAGGTCCTGGTCTTATTCAAAGACCATCCTTAGTTCTTTAAGTGGAGGTTAAGTGAAGGCACGTCAAAAAAGGTAATATCCATTACTGATCTTTTTCAATTTCTTTCTTCTTAAACTTCTTCTTATTTAGTTGTTTCATGATAACGTAATAAAATCATTATTTCTAATATACTGATATGTTATTATGAAACAACTCTAATTAACCTTCTATCCATCCTACAGAAAAAGGAAATCACCGCGCGTGCGTACGTACGGAATACCGTCTCCACGCCGTGGTGTAATCTATTTTCCGCCACCACCTTAATTGGATGGGTATAATGGTGTAATGAGTAACTATATATGATTATTATAAAGTGATATTGGTACTGAAATAGTATATATACATTTCAACACAATTCTATGACCATGGGAACGATATCATTGCTCGTGCGTACGTATGGACTACCGTCTCCACGACGCGATGAGATTAATTCTCCACATTAACCATTCATGAATGATTATAAAGTATATATAATGAATAATAATGAAATATATGACATTTTAAATCAACTGGATTTATGTATATATATATATGTATTTCATCTACTTACTTCCATTCAAGACAATAAGGAAAGGAAAACAACGTTCATGCGTATGTACGGACTACCGTCTCCATGAATGGTGAGTTTCATTTCATTTATCTATCTATTATATATATATATATATACTGAATATATATGATATATAAATCATGTTTTTTATTCTAGAAGTAAGTAAATCATGATATAAGTAATAATAATGTCAAGAACAACACGTCCAAACACATAAGATAAATGAAACGATTTTACCCAAAACGCTTCTTTAACATGGAATTTACAAAAGAATGGGTAATATAAAGTCATAAGTGAACCATATATGATATCATAACAATGAATATGAATCTGTAATAAGTTAATGACATTATTTAAATCATTATACAGGAGTTTCGGATACGTACAAAGCATATCAGACATAAGGTAAGGGAAAATATCACAATCTCATTTTTATCCGAGATTGTTTATAGTTTGGTATTTACTAGGGTGTATTTTATCATCCACATCCATGTTTCCTCAATATTTAATATTATTTCCATCAACCTACAATTGTTTAAATCCAATTTTACCCTTCAGAGAGTTTTTAGTAAAAGATATGAAAGGAATCTTTTGTCGTTTTTTGTACGAGGTACTTTTTGACTTTTCTGACAAAAGTACGAAGAATGTTTTTTTAACTTATACGACATAAATGGATTTTTTTAAAAAAATTATTTCAAAGAAGCTTCCTCTACAAGTTTTCAAGTTTATTTTTAATCAACTTCTTTTAAAATTGTATGACATGTTAAGAAAGGAATAGTGTTTTTGATGTAGAAAGGATATTTTCCTTAAGAATGGAGTTCAAGTGTTTTATCAAAATTATTTTCCATCTAAGATAATAAAGGGTTCTGTTTTTATCCCTATTATTACATTGATTTGATTATGTTGTGATGGAATTATATTTTTATGATTTCATTTATCTTATATGAATTGTTTTATGATGTCACGATACTTAAGATTCCCATTTTTATTACATGGGTTATTCTATGATGTATGGTTTATGATATTGTGGAACACATAAGAATGGTATCATTATGAGATGGGTGGGACCTATATATACCTCCAATGAATTGGGTAAAGATTTTATATCTCATGAGATAGACATGGCTGGAACGGTAGGTTATACCGGTTCAGTGAAACAGGACTGAAACGAGGAATGAACTCAGTTCAGAAAGGGACTTTGTCCACTAAGATAGTCTTGGCAATGAGTCATGACCAATAAGAAATGATTCTCTATGATTATGTGTGTATGCCACAAAGTTTCATGTTTTAAGTTATGATTATTGGGATTCCATTTCACTACTATGATTTATCCCATGTTATGAAATTATGATCTCTTTTGGAGGTTAAGATTTCCAAAAGTTATATTCTTATGAATATGATGTGATTGATATTTCTTTTGATTACCCTTACTGAGCATTTGATCTCACCCTTTTAAGTTTTCTTTTCCCCAGGATATAAAGAAAGGTTTTAGGTATCAAAAAAGGAAGATATTTATGGGAGATGTTGAAGATCTTTCACCATGATTAGAAGATTACGTTCTGAGTTTCCAAAGACACTAAACTATTACGGTCCTTGTGTGTGTGTTTTTTTTATGTAATAAGTATTCCACAAAAGTAATGTAATATCCTTGTACGACAAGCTTCGGGTCTTTACAGTTGGTATCAGAGGAAAGGTTTAGTCAACCTTTGGAAATTAGGATGCGAGAACGTTAGTGAGATCCCTAGAGATATTTCTAAGGTATGTCTAGGGATGTCTCTAAGGATAAGTATACGTACAGGATATAATCCTAGAACTATGGTAACGATATTAGATTAAACCAAATATGTTAGATATTGAAGTTACTCCCCCTTTATTATGATTTTTTCCTCTCACACTATTCTTTTTGCGTTTTAGAAAATGGCTGGAAACAAGATGATTCACGATAATGGAGGATATGATGGACAATGGAATGATATTCATCATTAGCAACCAAATGAAATGGGATTTGGAAGTCCAAACATCATTATTATGCCGAATCAGAAATCTCATAATATGATCAATAAAGTAAAATTTGGTAAGTTTCCTGACTTGGCTAATAAGAGAAAGATGGAGTTTCATGATGATCATAGAGGAAAGAAAGTTCAATTTCCCCTATGTAAATCATGTGGGAAGAGGCATCAAGGAGAATGTTTCAAAGGAACTGGAAGATGCTTTGGGTGTGGAAAAAAAGGACACAAAGCCAGTAAGTGCAAAGGAAAAGGTTCAATTAACTCCAGGGATGAGGATAATGGTATTTCTATGACATCAACAATGGTTAAATGTTTTAAATGTGGAATGTACGAGCATTATGCAAACCAATGCCCTAAGGGAATGTCTCATGAAGAGAATCAGTATGGTTGTATGGGTAGTATTTATATGGATGATGATGAAGAGACTACAAATGATATGTGAGATGAACGAATTTTTGAAGCTCGGTAAATGGTTTAAGAATGTAGTGGAATGATTACATGTTTATCATGTGTAATGTTGTATAAGTAATTTCATGGTACTATGGAATAAAGAGACATCTAAGGATTGTTACACTATTGTCTTTCCTTGAGTTTTGAAAGTGTATGATTAATGTTACCAGTATCCATGAAAGGTTATTCAGATATTTTTGGAATGTAGATGATATGCGCATAATGAAGCGATAAGGAGAAAATTAAATGTTTGATAGTATTCAAGAGCTCATGACTGATATAAGGAGAATGTTATATCATGGTTTGAGTATATAGAATTTTGAGGATTTTGGTATGTGGAAAGTGTTAACGTTTAACTGAATTCATGTTTTCACTAAGGTTCAATGGGTATTCAAGAGAATACATGATTAAGGCCTTTGAATATTTATATGTGACCAACAAGATATATCTTATGATATATGGGGATCAACGATGGTATTAAATCTCTGGTAATCGTTTTCACTATATTATGAGAGTGGACTGCAGTATTATGGATAAGCCTAATGATTTGAATGGATTATGTTGGACATAAGTTATTATTGTTTATGGATAGAAGTTTTTTTTGATATTATTGATGGGATGTTATAGTAATATAGTTTTATAAAAAGGACAACCTGCAGGACGGGCGACAACCCATCACGTCGGACAAGGCTATGGGAATCGAACCCACAACCGAAGTGCGACTGGACTTTATCACCTACCACTGGCCTACAGGAAGTCCCTGTTTAGTAGAAACTAGTTTTATTATATTAAGCAGTATGATATATGAAGTATAAGTCCATTTTAGGAACCATATATAATTAATCTCACTATAGATGGACTTATGTATTTTTTTTGATATCTTTTCTAACCATTTGTTTGAGACAGATGGAATGACCCATCATTCTATCACATGATCTACTAACACATCACGAATGACAAATTCAACTTCATTTCTTTAAGAGATGAAGTGGAAATTGTCCAAAGAATGACCAACGGTGAGACTATACCAAAATCACGAAAGTATTTCTTCTAATTCCAATTTCATCAACATTAGGGAAATGATCTTGAAAACCCAAAAATGTTGTCCTAATACCCTTATATCCGATGAATCAGATGTTACCTTAGATCACCACAAATCAATAGCTTTGTGATTGTTGGTTTTTTCATATCCAGGTTCTCTACCACTCTCCATTAGAACATGACGGTTAGATTTCTCTTCCAGGTACATATTTTCTCCTATATGGAAACCCAGTGATGAGTTCATTTGGGTAACCGTTATATTTCATACTTTAGTTTTTAAAGTTCAGTTTTGGTATTTCTTTTTACGATGTGGGTTTTTATGAATAGTAAACGATTTATAACCCCGACGAATTTCGAGGGCGAAATTCATTTTAAGGGGGGTAGAATGTAACAACCCGAGATTTTATAAGATATATTCTTTTTAATTTAATTCATATCTTCTATTGTATGACACACAAAGATTATCTTTCTCTATATGCAACACCGTATTAGCTTGCAGTATACGCAACACTTTTCTTGGCTCTTGTTACACACAATTTCAAGTTCGTTTGATAGAAGTTATTCTACGCAACATTGAGTGTATATATATATATATCCAATATATAAATAAAATATGGTTGTATTCTGTTATACGCAACAACAAAGGAGTTGTGCACTACACGAAACCCTGACTTGGCTTGCATTACACGCAATCACAACCTTCCTCGATAGCGTGTGTTGTAAACAATACCGGGTTTTACTAAACAACGATTTATTATTATAATATTATTATGAACAAGCCATTATGAATAGTGTTAACGAAATTTTGAATTTTATAACATTATTATTCATCTTACACATTTCTAGAACATGGTATAAGAACAAAATAAATTTTTCGGGTAAAATAAGTATTTTTCAAAAAATGCAGTTTTACCGCCTTTTGATGGCGCACCCACATTAAATCTAGTTTTTGACATGTTTATAAGTTAAATTTGACAAAATAAAATTCTTATTTTGAATCAGGATATAAAAATTTACATTAGATAAAGTTTTGATATTTTTTCGATAACTTTCATATTTTAATGAATAGTAAAAACACGCTATATTTTAATTAAAAACAACTTTTTTCATCGTAATATCTTATGTGGTTAAATTATAATATTGAATGGTTTTAAAGTATAAATAGAATATATTTTTACCATTTAATATAATTTATGTCATTAGCATTGATTTTACCTTGAATTCGTTGGTTAAATCAATTCAATCTTTCGCAATGTTTTACTGAAAACCCCGTTTTCTTTCGACAACGAAATTAATTTTAACTTAATTTCTGCATCTTTTGTGTATTGAATTTGGAAAAATGGATTCCATATTTGGAATAATTGGGTCCAAATTATGTTAATAAGCTACTTTTTATTTTTGGGCATTGTGAATAGTAACTACGGTAAATTTTATTTACTATAGTTAAAGGTAAATCAGGTAATTAAGGGTAAATATAATATTATAAAATTACCGTAACACTTGGAAAAAATACTATTGGATGGATAAAAGTAGACCCATATAACATAAGGGTCGGATTAGATTTATTTTATGGACTTTTTTCCATGAAAATAATTTAATTATTATTAAAACTAAAGAATGTGACAACATGTCAGTTTCTTAAATCTTATAAGTATAATAATCATAATTTAGTGAAAAACTTCATGAAACTTCAAACATGAATAGTATCCAGAAATAAAATAAAATTATCTACATCATAGGAATTTATTTAGAATTTTTAGGGATTAAATAATTATCATTTATTATGACACAAACATGATGCAGTAATTGTCTTATTAATGAAATACTGATATAATTGATGTTATAAATGCCCAAATAAATGTAATTTCTGACTTTTTATGACTTACATTAATTTTCTAGGTTAATAATAAATCTTATTGTTGATTTAAGTAAATTGTTTCGAACTTATCATTCTGTTATAAATTTCATAAAAATCATGTACCAAATAGTGTCAAAATTGACATAAATTAGTTTTTAAAACATGTATTATATTATTCATTGTTATTTAATTCCTAAAAATCTAAGGTTCATCCAAATTACTTATATAAGGATAGATATATTAATAATAAACAACTTGGGGTTCTTTTGGCTTGTTATTGTATGTTTATTAACCATATAGTGTAAGAAAACAAAAAGACACGGTAAAAGTTAAATTATTTAACTTAGAGTTAAATCTAATTGATAAGGTTCAAATAATAAACTAAACTTGTATAAATACTATTGGATGAGAGGAAGGCGACCCATCCCCACTTTAGCTTCGATATAAGACCCTTTGGAACCATTATAAACCGAATTTGACCTTAATATAAAATAATATTTTGAGATTTTCCTATGGTGCCCCTCTCCTCCCTTATAAAAGGGCACCTCCTCCCTCTCCTCCTCACACCAATTTGAGTATTCAGGATCGGCCAACCCCTGACAAAATCTATTCTCCACTTACCTAGTATCATCCTAGAGGTCCTGGTCTTCTTCAAAGACCATCCTTAGTTCTTTAAGTGGAGGTTAAGTGAAGGCACGTCAAAAAGAGGTAATATCCATTACCGATCTTTTTCAATTTCTTTCTTCTTCAACATCTTCTTATTTAGTTGTTTCATGATAAAGTAATAATATCAGTATTTCTTATATACTGACATGTTATTATGAAACAACTCTAATTAACCTTCTATCCATCCTACAGAAAAAGGAAATCACCGCGCGTGCGTACGTACAAAATACCGTCTCCACGCCGTGGTGTAATCTATTTTCCGCCACCACCTTAATTGGATGGGTATAATGGTGTAATGAGTAACTATATATGATTATTATAAAGTAATATTGATACTGAAATTGTATACATACACTTCAACACAATTCCATGACCATGGGAAGGATATCATCGCTCGTGCGTACGTACGGACTACCATCTCCACGACGCGATGAGATTCATTCTCCACATTAACCATTCACGAATGATTATAAAGTATATATAATGAATAATAATGAAATATATGACATTTTAAATCTACTGGATTTATTTATATATATATATATATGTGTGTGTATGTCATCTACTTACTTCCATTCAAGACAATAAGGAAAGGAAAACAGCGTTCATGCGTACGTACGGACTACCGTCTCCATGAACGGTGTGTTTCATTTCATTTATCTATCTATTATATATATATATATATACTGAATATATATGATATATAAATCATGTTTTATATTCTGTAAGTAAATCATCATATATGTAATAATAATGTGAATAACAACAAGTCCAAACACCTACGATAAATGAAACGATTTTACCCAAAATGCTTCTTTAACATGGAATTTACAAAAGAACGGGTAATATAAAGTCATAAGTGAACCATATATGATATAATAACAATGAATATGATTATTTAATAAGTTAATGAAATTATTTAAATCATTATACAGGAGGTTCGGATACGTACAAAGCATATCGGACATAAGGTAAGGGAAAATAACACAATCTCATTTTTATCCGAGATTGATTATACTTTGGTATTTAATGGGGTGTATTTTATCATCCACATCCATGTTTCCTAAATATGTAATATTATTTCCATCTAGATACAATTGTTTAAATACAATTTTACCCTTCGGTGAGTTTTTAGTAACAGATATGAAAGGAATCTTTTTTCATTTTTCGTACGAGGTACTTTTTGACTTTTCTGACAGAAGTACAAAGAATTTTTTTTAACTTATACGGCATGAATGGATTTTTTAAAAACTTTATTTCAAAAAATCTTCCTTTACATGTTTTCAAGTTTATTTTTAATCAAATTCTTTTAAAATTGTATGACATGTTATGAAAGGAAAAGTTTTTTTTGAAGTAGAAAGGATATTTTCCTCAAGAATGGAGTCCAAGTGTTTTGTCAAAATTATTTTCCATCTAAGATAATAAAGGGTTCTGTTTTTATCCCTATTATTACATTGATTTGATTATGTTGTGATGGAATTATATTTTTATGAATTCCTTTATCTTGTATGAATTGTTTTATGATGTCACGATACTTATGATTCCCATTTTTATTACATGGGTTATTCTATGATGTGTGGTTTATGATTTTGTGGCACACATAAGAATGGTATCATTATGAGATGGGTGGGACCTATATCTCCCTCCAATTCATTGGGTAAAGATTTTATATCTCATGAGATAGACATGGATGGAACGGTAGGTTATATCGGTTCAGTGAAACAGGACTGAAATGAGGAATGAACCCGGTTCAGAAAGGGACTTTGTCCACTAAGATAGTCTTGGAAATGAGTCTTGACTAACAAGAAATGATTCTCTATGATTATGTGTGTATGCGACATAGTTTCATGTTTTACGTTATGATTATTGGGATTCCATTTCACTACTATGATTTATCCCATGTTATGAAATTATTTTCTCTTTTGTAGGTTAAGATTTCCAAAAGTTATGTTCTTATGAATATGATGTGATTGATATTTCTTTTGTTTATCCTTACTGAGCATTTGAGATCACCCGTTTATGTTTTCTTTTCCCCAGTATATATAGAAAGGTTTTAGGTAAGAAAAAAAGGAAGATCTTTATGGTATATGTTGAAGATATTTCACCATGATTAGAAGATTACGTTCTGTTTTTTCAAAGACACTAAACTATTACGGTCCTTGTGTGTGTGTTTTTGTTATGTAATAAGTATTCCGCAAAAGTAATGTAATTTCCTTGTACGAAAAGCTTCAAGTCTTTATATGAAATCCCAATATTTTATGGTGGATGGGTTCTAGGCCAAATTCCTCATCATTATGTTCTTAGACATCAACTTCATTAACTACTGCAACCAACTCATCTTTGGGTAGTTTTATTGATCAGAAAACACAATGTGAAATTTCAAGGATGATAGGAAATGTACAAGAACATGACTCTTATCGGAAAACATAAAGACATTGGCTATCAATAATGTAAAATTCATTAGTTTTTGTATTTCATTGGATGATAGGCATGATGCCCATAGAAATTTACAACCATATAGCTCATCCCTCCATGGTAAACTTCAAACTCTGTAAATCCTTCAAAACTTTTCAATGAACTCACACAACTACCATGAATAAATTAAAAAACGACACTTTTATATTGAAAAAAATAAATTTCAAATCATACAAACCACACGATTTTTCATATTGTTTTGAGGTCATTATTCCATTAAAAATCAATTATGGGTTATTTTTATATTGTTTGAAAACAATCCAAGCTTGTTTTCACATTTTTCCAATACGGAAAGTGTTTAAATGTAAAATGAAACTTGTATTCAAAACATGAACATATAGTAATACCACCCACTTCTTGTGTCTGATTGATGTGAGGTTCATTCTGAAACAAAAAAATTTAATTAAGGATTATTTTACCAACTTTTGGAAATAATGCGATCACATTTTTTCATCTTTAACTGTGTGATAGTCATTTTAAACTAACATGAATTATTTATATTTGAAACATGAAGATACAGTTATAATAACTATATGGTTTGTTGATTTCATGTGTCGTCAATTCATATACATCAAAAATTAATTTTGGATATTTATACAAATGTTTTAGAAAAATAAAAATTCATTTTATTTGTTTTGGCTATGTTACAAGTAATTTAAATTTAAAAATGATGGTTTTACCTTTTTAACATGCACCTCGATCCATACTAACAACTTCTTGTTTATGATAAATGTAAAATCAAAGAAAAAAATATTAAATTGATTTTTGAAATTTAGGAACCCAAAATACATCATTTAAAATTATGGATTTTGTGGGATGCACATAAAATACGTTTTTAGTGTTTTAAAATCCTCAAACATTCATATAATGGTCAAATACATTTAAAATGTCCTCGTATTGATGTGAAATCATGATAAACCCACCATTGAATTATTTTTGAGGTGTATGTATAGAAAATATGTCCATTTAACATGTGGTGTGCTCCTAATGACTCAATAAGAAATTTTTAAAAATACCAAAGTCCTTACAAACATTTGTTAAGGGATAAAAACTATAGAAAATCATTTTATGGAATAGAAATTAGAGTTAAATTAAAATATATTTATTATTTAAATATAAGAACTATGGATGCATCATTTTGAGTTATGGTCTTCCTAGGATGGCTATAGACGTATTGTTACAATTTTAAAACAATGAAACATGAGTTTTATAGTCGAAACCCTAGAGAGAGCCTCATATTGATGTAAAATTTTGGGACTACAACAATAAAATTATTTTTGGATTGTACACGAAGACAACACAACCAACTAATGTGCAATGTTATTGAAATGGCTCAGTAACTAGTTTTTTAAGACACTTGAGTCATTTAAAATGTGTTTCCAGGGATCAAAACAATGAAAAATGTGTTATATGGAAATGAAATAATATTAAAATGGTATTATATTTTGTTTTGGAAATTTTGGAACCGATGGCATTCCATTTCATGTTATTTATTCCCCAGGTATCCCATAAATGTGCGTTCAATGTTTTAAAAAACTATATTGATCATGTAGTGGTCAGATCCCTAAGAAACTACCTTAGATTGACCTCAAACCAATTTTTAATTTATTTGTACTTGTATTCTTATAAAAAACATCAATATGGTGTGATATTTTATTTGAATGACTCAATAATATGTTTTTAAATTTACAAAATTCTTTTAAATTTTGTGTCAGGTGGTCAAAAGTAGGCAATCTATGTCAGATGACTATGAAATTATAGGAAAATTCCATAAATTTATTTTTAAATTGTAATTACCAATTACAAATTATTGTGAGTTATGTGCTTCATGAGATGCCTATTAATGAATTTTTATTATTTTAATATGCTAAATGTGCGCGTAAGAACCAACTACACATCCAGATGATATGTGTTGTTCTCGGAATGACTCAATAAGAAAATTTTTAGGATACCAAAGACATTCAAATCAATTAATTGGGGGGGGAGTGAAAACAATATAAAAATGTCAGATGGTTTGAAAATAAAATTTCAATTACTATAGATTTATTTTTGAAATGTAGGAACCAGAGAAACATCATTTCAAGTTATAGTATACCCATGATTCCCAAAAACACATTTTTAGTATTTGAAAACAAAAAACACCTGAGTGCAATATCCAAAAACATATAAAAAGTCATTTTGATTTAAAATCATGTAAAACCACTGTGGAATTATTTTTTTGATCTTCGCATAGACAACACATCCATCTGATGTGTGGTGAGATCTGAATGAATCAATAATTAGTTTTAAAATATACAAGATTCTTTAAAAACATCTATTAAGGGGTTATAACAATTAAAATGATGGTTTATGGCCATGAAATAAAAAAACTACAATATATTTATTTTGGTAATTTAAGAACTGAAGAAACATCATTATAAGTTACAATTTTATCGAGAATCCCATAAATGCATTTTCAGAATTTTATAAGACTAAAATATGTGTGTAATTATAGAAAACATAACAAGAAACCAAATATTGAATTCAAATAATGGTTAAACAACTGATGAATTATATTTAACACATAAACATAAAAAAACATTCATCTGATGTGTGGTATACTCAGAATTACTTAATAAATAGTTTTTAAAGATACAAATATCATTAAAACCATGTGTCAGGGGGTCAAAACTACATAGACAACTTAAACATACCATGAAATCATTTTTCATTGATCTAATATTTATTTTTGAAATTTAAAAACTTATTACAAGTAATTACAAGTATGGGGTTTCTCAGGATTCCAAAAAATGTGTTTTCTGTGTTTTAAAACAATATAATGTCTGTGTAATGGTTAAAATCATAGAAAACAACATCATATTGATGAGAAATCATGGGGAAACCAACATTGAATTATATTTTAAATACCACACATCTTTCTATATCAAATTCATTAATTTTTTAATATGTAAATTTCAAGCACAACTTATATCGATTTAAAAATTGATTAGATTGTCAAATACTCATCTCTTTTTAGTTTGGAGTATTTAATAATATCATAATTAAGTAATTTTATTTTTTCAAAGATTTCATAATGATCTAGTTTTTATTTTATATTAAAATTTATTTTTGTTTAATTGCGAATGTAACAAATTTTTTGTGCATCATTATGAATATATTATGTGTATATTTTCATTCGCATTTATTTTCTTAAATGTCGTGGTTTTTATTGTAGGTAATGTATGTCAGCATTAGGTAATAGGATAATAAATATAATACTTGAAATTTTTCATAAGTCATTAATTAGTGTTCTTAGTTTTGTTGGAATGTTTAACTATTACCAATGAAAATACTATAATTCTAATTTATTATGTTCCGTTACATTTTTTTCCTGTTTCTACTCTATTTGATGATAGGATGTTGGAGGTTCCAATTTTTTTAGATTATATGATGGTAGATGGATGTAGTAGAGGTCTTGGGAAAGATGTATATTATCCATGGTTTAATTTTTCGGGACATATTTCATATTTATATACTAATGACTGAGGCATGGGTTGACTGGGGAATGGGTTGACCAAAGTATGGGTGTATTGAGGTGGTATATATATGGGTTTTGATGTTTGATGGTGTATTAACAATGAGTTAATTATGCATTCATGTTTTAGTTTATTAAATATCATAGGATTTATATTTATATGTTTTATTATAAATTAAAGAATGGAAATAAATTTATTGGTGGTTATCATAATCCACCACTAAATATATTTTTAAATTTTTTATTTAGTATTAGTTATCATTAAACACTAATACACTTAACTGGAACTATATATTTTAGAGTTGATAATTTTTATTTACATAATTTTATATTTCTATTACTTTTTATAAAAAACCCCACCTCTAAATTAATGTGTAACAAATAATAAATTCTCCAAATACGACAAATATAAAATCCCTACAAAATAGGGAAATGAACCACTAAATGATTTTCAACCTTGAAATACCTCACAGTTTTCCTAATCACTGCTAATATATTCCATTTTTTAGTGTTTTACTTGTCAAAAAATGAATTATGGATATATTTCCAAATTTATCAAAGACAATTCAATAATGTTTTATCATTTTTTATTGACTCATAAATGTGTTTAACTCAAATTTTATTTTTAAATTGAAACCAAAAAATTTGTGTCATACAAGTCCCAACATGTATTCGATTTAGGTGAAGATGATTATTATACATAAAAATAAATTATAGATCATTTTCCCAAGACATAAAAATAATTTGAATGTGTTTTCTCAAGATTGGGTAAGTCACACATCTTTTTTACTAAAATTACATTTTCAAATTAAAACCCCTGATTTGTGTCACAACAGTCACACTATATGTCAGATTGAGGTAAAGTTAATTCATACACATAAAAAATAACTTATTTATTGTTTCTTTTAGTCTCAAAAAATATTAATGTGTTTTTACAATTTTGATTATTGCACATCTTTATAACAAAAAATTCCTTTTAAACAAAAAATGCACACTTTGAGTCATATTTGTTATATTTGGTGTTGTATTGATTTGAATATGATTTATAAAGATAAAAAATGTCCTATGGATCATTTTACTAAAGTATCATGAAAATATATGAGAATTTGGTTGTTTTTCAGTGACTAACAGATGTTTTTAACAAAAATTTTATTTTTAAACTGAAAACACCCCTTTCAAATCATGCCTATAACAATGTGTTTCAGATTAAGGTATAAATGATTCCCACACATAAAAATATGCTTGAATAATTTTTATAAAGTATCAAAATAATCTGAATTTTTTTCTCATATTTGTGTATGTTACACATCTTTTGAATGAAAATGTCATTTTAAACTAAAAACAAGCAATCTGAGTCATTATTAATCTAAAAAGAAAAACTAATAAACATAATCAGATAAAATAAAGAAAAAAAATCTATGAAGAGAATAAATAATACTTTATTGTATCATCATTATCAATGACATGGTCAAGAGTTGATTTTTTTAAATATTTTAAGCACTTTAAAAATTAAAAAAATGTTTGGAGAAGAATCATTTTTTTACGAAGTCACGTATTCATGATATTTATGAAAATTAAATAAATATAAAGTGGATAAATTGATAATAAAATTAACTAAAAATGTACGTAAATTGATGATAAAGATAACTAAATACGTAGTATGAAGCTACCCTTTCAGGTTTTTTTCATACATTACAAAAATTTGTATTTATCCAATTTATTAATAAACAAATCTATTTCTTTGTTAGAATAAGGTGATTGTCAACAGTCATGTTTGTACTGAAAAAATTTAAATAAACAAATGGTTAATAATTTTTTAAATGATACTGTAATTATAATAAAAAATACCCATTCAGGGATGCTCATGTGTTTATGGATTATGTTATCTTCCATAAAATTTAAAATCTAATAAACACAAAATTTTCAAATAGTTTGTTTCAAATACTAAAGAAACATTGTGGAAAATAATTTGATTTTATTGATGTATTTTTTGATATTGAAATATTGATATATATAACCTAATACTTATCCACTTTTAGAAATTGATAGGATTCTTGTTCTCATGGATTGTCTTCCTTCTAATATTTTGATGATGTTTTGAACCACCCTATCATAAAAAAAATTCTTTAAATATAATATATTATATATAAATTGAAGTTTATTTTAAATATTATTCATGTATTGTATTTCAAATTGATAATCATAACCTTGTGCAGTCAATTTTTTGTGTATCCATGCATTGAATACCAAAAATAAACCATTGGAGTATAAAAATTAAATTCAATGAAAAACCAATGGTCCTCTAAAATAGAAATTGTAATAAGTAATTAAAGGAATGAAAATATCTTCAATAAAACTAAATTGATGAGTTTTTCCAATGAATCATGGGTACTAAAAATATTCTTTGTTCTATATTTTTTTTAAACAATTCTGTCAGTTTTCCACTATTACTGTATATTCATCAATTTTTTTGATCTTTTTTTATGTAGAAGTGATGTGAGGACAAACGAGTCATAATTATAGTTCATAGGGATTTTCCTTCAATTAGTACTGATGCATTTAAAATTGAAACTCATAAACATCCATGCATGGGGCTTTCATCAACATTCCCAAGGCCCCGAATGTTTATAATGAACTTAGTATAATTTTTTCTTCAAAATCAATGTTAGTCATAACACCTTTTTTGAATGTTGAATGTTCATGATCTTATAATATTAGTAAATAAAAAGTTGAACATATTGGGAAAATGTATTTTTTGAAGGTCTATTCGATCTATTGGTAGACCCTTTAGACTGCTTCGAATATACCATCTATTAATCATTCATTTTCTCCATATGTAATAATGTTTCTCATTTATGTAATTTTTTCATTAATTTTTAATGATTTTGAATAAAAAAATTCAAAGTAATAACTCCCTGTCAACATTCATTTTTATAAGATAAAATATACATTCTATGAATGTTATAATAAGAAGTTCAACCATGTGAAAATCTAGATCATCAATGGTAACATATAGTTCAATTCTCAGCTTGTGAGCTATGTAAATACCGAATCTAATATGATATTTTAGAAGTTTTTTTGTCTATAAAAGTTATAATTGTATAATTTAAATTTCCACCCTCACAACAAGGTGATGGGTGGGTGTTTATAGATATAAAATAATGATATTTTCACCCAAAATAATATTATTACATGAAAGGTATTAGTGACTTCTATATTTTCATTTTATAGAAATAGTTATGATAAAATCAATTACCACTTGTAAGGATGACCTTTTAGGGTAATGGATCACTTCAAAGATGGGGGGTCCTTATTTAGTTGTTTTTTTGTTGATTCTTTTATTTGGTTTCATCACACAACATTCTTTGACAACTCAAACTACCGATTATGTATTTATTCTATAGTAGTTATTAATATTAGCATATCCTCCATTCTTTTATATTTATCCCAATTTTCATTTATTTCCTCAAAATATTTTCCTGGAGATACATAAATACCCCCACCTCTGACACAAATATATTATTATAACCACATCAAGGACACTGAATGTATTAGTTCATTGTATAAAATGGTACTGATTCATGGGTATAAACTAAATAAAAAATATATTAACGTATATATTCATTGGTATGTAGTACTGATATAAATTGGAAAAAAAATATTTCATACATACACATGTTTCCAACAATTTTTGTGTTCTTTTATCTTTTAGTATTCCATCTTCATTTTTATGACCCTCCTTTTATAGTACATGATTAGGGATAGAAGTGGAATTTTTATTTTGATTAATTAATCTTCATATAATAAATGAACATAATTATGTTTTCATTTCATGCCACATAAAAGTATTATTTTATTATGAAAACACATACCATTTTTATAATGTGAAGCATACCCCTTCATTGATTTATGGTAGGGGAAGGTCTGTTTTGATGAATGCTTCTTATTTTACGTACACAGTTGATGTTTGATAAATTAACTATTTTTAATAAAAGGGATTAATATATTTATTACGAAGTAAATTTTTAACAATCATAATCCAAATAATAAATAATATCCCTTATAAAGTACAATAAATTCAATCCACATTTCATTTTTTATCATGTGTGAATAAATATGTTGGGAGAGTAGGTTTACTTTCTGTTTCTCATATATGAGTTTATTCTTTATAATAATTTTTTGATATCCTATATGATCCTCTCCAGTGACCATTAAAACAAATTTCATTGTATATTCGTCTAGTATAAATGTACTATGTATATTGTTATCATTTTCTGAATAAAACCCAATAACAACACGTTAGAACCATCGATATAGGACCCCGAACCATTGGTATAAGCTGTACAAATGGTTATGTGAACTATGAAGTATCTAGTAATCAGTATTTATCTATACCAATTGTTTACTTTGAAACTGTTGGTATATATCCAGAATATATTTTAATACCCATGGTTTATAGTAAATCATGGGTATAGATCTATACCAAAAATTCATGAAATTGTGGGTATAAAATCTAGTCTAATAGTGATGTATAGAAACGGTTCATAGAACCTTTGGTATAAATTCCTATCCCGAATGAATATAAGAACCATCTTGTACCTCTTCCTGGACACGTAAATAAATTAAAAACCATAGTACACATTTAGTTTAGTATGAATATTATATATTTTTCATTAAACCATCTCGTAACAAATATTTGTTCAACCTTTTAGCATAATATAACCGATATATACAATCCATACAATAAATTAGTCATAGTTATCAACATTATCTAAATATATGTATCCTTAATATCAAGTTAAAAATGGGGGGGGGGGGATAAATATTTGCTTCATCACCACTAGTGCTATCACAACCATGACCAACATCCTCGTAAGCGTTATCTTCTAGATCACTTAAATCGTTTTCATCATCAGCATCATTATCATCACCTCTATGAGTTTCATCACCTCAACCTTCACTAGTACCCTCATCTACATCACAAGGTGTATAATATAATGAGAATATTTTTTCATACAATAATAAAAAATAGTATCATCCTTTGATGAACATGATGGACATATAATTGCCATATATTTCAAAAATAGTTCCCTGAAAATATTAAATATTTCATGATATTGTGAAGATATTTTTTTACCTCAACTTATTTTCCATTAGAATTTCATAGATGGATATTTTGAGATATTTGAGAGGTGATCAATGGGGGCCAATATCTTCTGGGGACGACACTTTTATAGGGTTGATATTAGACTATCCCTTGAGACTCCACACCTAATACATTTCACACATGAACATTTGGTATGAATTTATCAACTTATTTCTCAATGAAGGACTATAGGGGAAAATGTTTAAAATATAGTTGTTATATTTAATAATTAATTAGATTTGAATGATTGAAATTTAAAAAAAAATTAATACTTATAATATTTTCTTGTGTCTATGCATTTATGAAAATTCTATCATTTTTCGACCTACTCAAGAAAAATAATTTCTCTCCAGGAACACAAAATTCAATGCCCATATTTCATTAATTCAAATGAAATTTATTTCCATAATAGTACATTATTGAATAATATGGAATTAATAAATAAACCAAAAAACGATTGTGAAGACAGATGAATTAATCATCTTCTCATAAATTTAAAACATTCCGATATTAGATTGAATTATTGTGATGAGTCCCTATGTGGTATTAACAACAATTCTCACATTAGATTTAGTTTTGAGGGAATGAATATACATGTGATTAATTAAAATTCAATATGAAATGGTGAGATTGTCTATGGAGGTTGAAATGTTAGATTAATTATATAGAGAAGAATTTATCTTCATGTAACAAATTTGAGCAACATAGAAGATCAAAACAACCTATATTGAGATAATATATTATCATTTGAGGAAATATTGAAAATCAAGATTCAATTTTAACAAATTAATATGATTAATGAATGTGATGTCAACCAAAACCGAAGAAGGTCGGTTCAGTACATATACAATGAACAAAATATTTCAATGATTTAATTTGAGTACACTTCAACTGAAAAAATTATATGTTCTGTATAGAACAAATAATATTGTTGTGGGATACGATAGATTTTTTAATTAGGATAAATGGGATTCAATGATAGGGGAGACATTTATAGAGGTGGAGAGAAGGATCTCAAGGAGGATGGTAAATACATGGAGAGTCCAAAATGGAGGATTGTTTTTGGTTGTTATAGAACAAACATTTCGGAAAAACAGAAGAACCATTTTGATGTTGTTATTATAGAATTTTTAAACCTGTGTAAGTGGATAAAAAATTATATCATTTTAAATAATAGTTATATAATCAAACAAAACATGACACAAGTTTTGATGATCAAACTATATCGAGATAGAATCCTTATATGACAACATGTGAGAAGATACAGTAGTCATCCAAATATAATTTTCCAATATCAATAATAATCATAAAAATATTTTTGAAATATATATTATAGAAATAAAATGACTGTGTACACTTTCATTTTATTTTATGGTTCATTACAAGAGGTAAAAGAACCACTTATTAATATATTATTTGAAATTTGAGATTTATTCCAATGATTAAATGTATTACACATATGAATATAATAGAATCATGGTATGTTACATACATTACATCTAATATTGAGCATTAATCACCAGGAAATCATAGTATGAAATATATATTTATATAGTTTTGACAGCTATTATATTCTGTGTCTCTTCTATATGCAGTATGTATATTCTATATGAAGTATTCAATCACTCACACAAAACGAATCCATTATTTTGATTTAATTAGATAATTAACAATAATCTATGTATATTCATCTCTTTAGTTTATATAGTCTTTTGTGACAATGTATGTAGTGTAGTCATAGTAGGTAGTCTTGGAAAATTCATCACTTCCATATGAGTTTACTCATTCATCATTGAGATTTTTTCAGTATTTATATATTCACAATAGCCAAAATAACTATTATTTGATATCTATAGTTTCTAAATATTCTTATTTCCAATTGTAATTCTTTCATGGGTACATATACAAACACCATTTTTTATATGGTGCCTACGTATGTTTTAATATTGAAAAATAGTCGGTATGATATTGTTAAAAAAATTAATCTTAATGTATTGAATAAAATATTTAAATAGAATTTATTTAACATAATATTTCTACCAATAAAATTTTTATCTTGATATTTTCAAATGCAAATCCATTAAGGGGAACAGTAAATATGACTTCTTATTGATCCTATGTTAAACCATATATTGAATTAAAATTACATTTTTATTTATTGTAATGAATGAAATAAAATCTAGAATTGATGTTATCGGTTCTCAAATGATGAAGTGTATTATTATAAAATTATATAGAAGAATAATTTTCAAATAAAATTATATTTTTTTGTTAGAGAATACCATATTCAAATATGGTTTGACTTATATAATTTTTTTTCACAAAACAACCTTTTATCAATTACTCTGCTTCTATTATTAATAATTTTATTGATTTATGATTCAATGAATTCTATGAAGAAAGTATTTAATGAAAATGAAACATACAAATTCTATGTTTTTCTATCTTTCATCTAAACAAAATAATCAAAATAACACTAAAATCAAATAAATTCAATTTAGAGTAGAATACCATGCGATTATGTGTGTCATTCACAAAGCTAATAATCATTTAAATTTTTGTTAACAGTAATTAATTGTGACATTTAATAAAATATTTCACAAACTCACAAATTTTAAAAGAAATATATTTTTTATTTTCTAGATATTAATCATAAAATATCTTGTGACTTTTTTCATAATTAACAAAAATATTTTAGATGTTTTTTGGGTAAAATTAAAACTAAAAAAATCTATTGGTTTTAATGTAAAGATCAAATTCCTCTCAAAATCAAGGAATATACATATTTAAAATATCCAAAAAATATTGAAAAGATTCAAGGAATATGAAAGTGAACAATATAGATTAAAATTTTTTATTATGATTTCTATAATTGCGTGAAAAAGATTCTGATTACTCATATGAGAATAGAGTAAGAGGAATGTTGTTCAAAAAGGTTGAACAAGAGGTATATGATCTATATCAAGCTATCCCATGTGGACGATCTTCACCCTTTATGTGATCACAATTTGTGCTTAGTAAAATTGGGTTGGTCATAAAAATACATAGTCCCCTTTATGCACCTATATTATAGTGATCTCCAAAAGTGCGAGCATAATTCCTAGAGTACTTTATCTTTTTGTTTTTTACAACACATATTGAGAAAAAATCAATAAATTTAATAAGAAATAAATTTTAAATATAAACCAATAAAGATTAAGAACACATTAAACTCAATACTCTTCCATTATGTGACTATTTCAATGTATTTTGTTTCTGGGCAGTTGTTGAATATTGGTACTCCATATAACTTATAGTTGAATATAATCTTACATCTAAATTATAAACTATGCTTATATGATATCTAAAAATAAAAAGGTTCTATAAATTTTGATTCCTTAGTATTTTGACCATCGGGATATTTAATCTGACCGAGAAAAAAACATGCAAATTCATATAAGACAATAATAATATAAATATAAATTTTTCCAATTTTCTTACCCATATCTCCTCCCATTAATTCTATTTGATTTTAATACTTTAATGCCTCTATGATACTGGTTTCACCATAACAATATCATTGTATATGGATAAAGGTTCCATAAAAATTATATATTGTGTGTAATTTTCCATATTATTTGATTATCTTCATTCTAATCAACCATTATATGTGTTTTATGATTAATAGATACATGGATACAGGTTCTCTCACCCAGCCTATTAGAATATCCCACCGAATAAAATAAAAAAAGTCGCATTAATTCACTGTACAACTGGAAAAATGATGTGATATAATTTGATACACTTATATTAAAAACCTAATCCAGGATGATCATTAGGCTCTAATAGTTATGTGATTTGTTCTAGACCAATATAATTAGAGGGTTTTTCCTAATGAAATGTATGATTGGGGTCATATACAAGTAGTGTAGTGGAAGTTGAAGGAGCACAATTATCAGATCATGGATATATCGAAGTAAATGGAGGCCAAATATTGTTGTAGGATAAAGATAAAAGGGTGGGGTATACATCATATGATATGGATATGTTATATTAATAGAATCCCTTGATGTAGTATATATTTGGAATGATAAGTAGAGTCCAAATAAAATTATGATGGATCCATGGAGGGAATATCTCTAGAGGATCATGTAGAGGTGGAAAAAGTGTCGTAAATGGGATGGCCATTGTGGGGTCAAAGTGTAAACAGGTATGATGGGTGATCTATGTCGCTCTAAGAGAACCCCCACTCAAATGTATACTAGTAGGTTGGGGAGATTCCATATCTGGTTCTTTTGATTATCTTTAATTGTTTTTGATAAAGAATAAGAACATGATAGAAAATGTAATGCATATGATAAATTATAAAATTATTATACTCACTCAGTAATCCAAAAGAGGAATCCCAAGTTCATGATATTATTGATAATTTTTATATAGTCTATTTCATTGAATTGGTTAAATATATTTCATAATCATCAAAAAAATTAAATGTAATTATTTTAGAAAATGTTTCCAAACATTATACATAGAACATAGAAGTCAAACAAAACATAAAAAATAACATAACATATTTCAGCATCTATAATTTAATCCAAAGTTATACATGTCTAAAATCATATTTTATACCAAGTCTTATAAATTGAAATAAATCTAATTATATACAATGAAAAAAACTAAAACAAACTTATCATTCTAAATTGAAACCAAATTATTACATTAGTACTAACCCGAGATACCCACATGAGGACAAAATAAATAGAATTCTAACCTATGTGGTTTCATCTATATATTACCACCTAAAAAATCAAGTTCAATGCCCATTATCACAATTGGAGAATTTTTTTCTTCTAATAAAATATTTTGGTCAACACCAATGGGGGAGTCAATAGTTTAAATGTCTTCCCCAACATAAATAAAAATATATCTTGGGACTACATCAATAAAGACTCCATAATCAAATTTTGTATGACCATTCACATATAAAACTTTTTTTTACATAGATGTAATAATATATGGTTCCTCACTAGCTAGGAAAAAATTCAAGTACATAACTCAGAATTTGTAGTCATCAATAAATGCCACGTATCACATCCTTGAATCAACCAATTTACATTTCATCATAGTGACTCGACTATGAGAGTAGTAATCCAATAAAAACATTTTTACAAAAAGTACGTAATAAGACACATTTACATAATAAGGCCTACTATCAGGTGTATTAGAATGATAGTCTATTTTTGTAGTAAATATAACTCCATCATGTTGTGTTATCATATTCACTACACTATCAGCTATAAAATATATATATCCATTGATTATTAATTGTTGTCATTCATAAACCAAAAAATTTAGACCAAAATCCACTTCTATAAATTATTGAGATACTGATTCAATAAGTAAACTCAATACATACAATATATATGAAAAATTAAATTTTATTAATATCTATATTTTACGTAAATTAATGTATTGGTCATACAATTTATTTTTACCAATCAGAAAAATATTTTCAATAAAAAGACTCTTTCATTCGTAAAGTAAAAGTTCAATGAAAGCTAATTTTTTTTAATGATACCATAGTAAAATGACAATAAATGTTTATGGTATATGTGAAATGACATAGAAAGACACAATAAATAAATATTTTAATTAATTACTTGATTTAGACATCAAACAAACCACAGTTAAATAAGACTATGTGATGTTCCATATCCCACTCTACAAGGTTCAATGTAACAAATTTATATGACTAATGAATTCATCCTATTTAGAGAAGAGATGGAAACGAGGGCTCAATTTTCCCATACTTATTTTCATTATTTCTCATTGTTTGGTTACGTCTTCTACTTAATCAGACAAATACTTTGAAAATAATATATACATTTGTGATCCAGATAACAGATCACAATGGAACATTTTGGATGATTCTTATTTAGGAGATAATATTTCATTGTGAACATATTTATTTTAGTAAGGTACATCCACCAAAGAGAAATTTTCCCACCAAGAACTTTTTCAGTTGAAATATGAACTATGAAATATAGTATCAAAGTGTAAAATTAAAGAGGATTGTTTTTTCCAACTCATAAAAAATTAATGGTTCCTCGTACAACATTTTATTCAAAAACAATACTTCAATAACCTTTTAACAAAATGGTACCTATAAAAATTTGACAAGTGAACCACCATAACTCTTACATTGTTTGATATTAAATGTAAGATTGGTATTGGAATTAATTCCTGAAGAATAATGTGATATTCATTTGTTTTTTTGGGATTTTTATTTCAACTCCATTATGTAGACTCATTTCGATATGATACAAGAATTACCATAAAGAACTGTAATATTATACAATACTTCAATATATTTATTTTCCACTGAATCTAGCATTACATAATAGCCCCATGTAATATTCCATATGTTTTCATAGATGCACATAGGATGTAGTTCTGGTTGAATAGCCCAATCCAACAAGTCCGACCAAGATCGAATGTATTATTTATTATTCCCATTCATATTTAAATAATTAAAACCATAATTTCATATATATTTCTCTCCATGATCTTTTCATCCAAATAATTGTGTTAAAAATAGTTGCCAATTTGGAACCTAAATAATGTTACTTTATGTTTTTCAATTTTAAGTGGATTCACTGTCAATATTGTTCCTATTTTTAGATTTCATCAAACCATTACCTAATAAAAAATGACATCTTGATATTCATTATGAACATCAATTCCTATCATACATTGAATTGGATATTCAGTGTCAATAATATTGGGAATCATTTTAAGATACTACCTATATTGATGATCCATTGGCATAAATCACCAATACCCTATGAAACTGAATATAATATTATATTTTAGTATTCAATATCATGTATTCTTAATTCATATAGTAATGATAGTTTTCCCTTCATGATCCTACCATAAATCATTGCATAAGAAGGGAAAACATTTACATTTCACATAAGGTTGACATTAATCAGAAATATATTATCTAAAGAAGCATTGAATGCGTGCACACATATATCACAAATATGCTTCAACTCTTTTATTAAAGTCTGTAAGAAGATATCTATATCGTTTCTAGTTATAGAAGGTCTTAATGTTAGAAAACTCAAACAATTGAATGGTATTTTCATATGTATCCATGGAAGAATATAATAAACAAGAATAAAAATTGGAAACATTCTATGAGAAGTAATCATATGACCAAACAGATTAAAACCATTATAGGATAGACCCAACCTATCATTAAGCACCAAAACTATAAAATTAAAATTTTTTCTATCAAATTTCTTCAATACCAAGATATCTTATGGCAGAACAAACACATCATTATATTTCATCATCCCAGTATCATGTCGTCGCGTATTGGTTAATTTTTAATAAGACATGTATAGTTTTTGAAGCCTAGAAATTAGTTGAAAGTGAAAACTAACTTTTTGTGGACAATTTGATGGTGTTCTATACAAATATGGAATCCATCAAGATGTTACATATTATTTATATTCATTAAGGTATTATTTTTTCACTGAAAATATTATAATATTTTGGACTAGCAAGAATTTTATTAACAGAAAATACATGTTCTTTAATTAATTTATATTCCATATATTGATTTGATGGAATATTTTCATCATCTGGAATAAACTCCTTCAAATGATGAGAACATAATCAATGGAGGTATTTGAAATTAAATAAATGTATTTCCATTATATAACTATAATAAAAATTAGTAATTTATATTTTTAGTATATTCTTAATATATAGATGTTTGGCATCATCCATTAATTTTTCACTCTATAAACATGGCCATATTCATTCTATTCCTCATGTGTATTGATGTAATTATCTTCTATTATATATAATACTTGATTTCTTATAATTAAAACCTAATGTAAATTGATCAAGTATCAAAATCACCATACCAATTCAATTTTTTTGATCGTGAAAAATGGAAGATTGTCTAATCTATCCATTGTGAAACCAAGCATAATAGTTTCTTTTGGAAATGCATCTTTTTTATGTGGTAGCTAACTTATTCTAAATATAACTATCATATTCCAAAAAAATATAACAGGTAAAATGTATTAGACATATATCTTAATATTTTTTAATGAAAAATTTTAAAAAGTATCCAAATTCTTTTGAATCTCGGTTGAATTCTGATTTATATGATACATCTAGATTCAATTCATTCTATTAAAGGGGGAAAGGTAAATTAAAATCAGTAATTTAAACCATAATTAAAAAATTCATTAAAAATAATTCTAATATGAAAGTCATAAAATATACTAGTATAAAGAAAAAAATCAATAAGAGAAATAATATATGCTATTAGTGATGCCTACAAATAACAAACCAAAAAAATTAAAAGGCATGTAATAGGAAAACTATTACATTATATAATTAAATACATACATATTAATGAAAAAAATATTTTGAAAAAATTAATGTTCTAAATATTACATTAATTAAATTAGATAAAAATATCATTGTAATTTAAAACATTTACCCAAGAATAACAACAATGTTTCACCAAACATGAAAACTGAAAAAACCATGGTAATATAATATAATATAAATTACACCACAATTTATATGAATACAAATAATAACCCAATCCTAATATCTTATTAACTAATATTTATACAATAATAAAAATATATCCAAAAAAGGAGATGGTGGTCAGATGTTATATGATATATGAAATGAAAAACAAAATTTGTTATAAAAAATTACCCATCGCTATGTTGGAAGAAAAAAAATTATCACTTGTCTCCTTCCATTAGCCCAAATAATATAAAGTGATAATTCGATAATTCAAAATGTAACATTCAACTACAATCATCAATGTAAATTAGGTCCATATACATGTAGAGTGTGTGTAAGTTGTGAAAAGGATTACTTATACTAGGATTACAATAAATTTTATATTAAAAACCATTATAAAATTATCCATGTTATGCTAGATTGAAGTAAAACTATTAAACAAATATTTCAGTTTTCAATAAAAATTAGAATCATCAATAAAGGAATGTTTCTACATCATAGTGAAGACTTGAAATTAACCATATTTAAAACATATATACCAATATTCATCATGAAATTTAATAGAATTTTTACAAATAAAGGAAATAGAATTAATTTATAAGGAGGAAAACTATCTTGTAAACTAAATGTTAATGAGAATTAAGAAATATCAAGAGACATGGTTCAAATTTTCATTCACAGGGAAATTCCATTGGGCTACATGTAAATAATAATTAGAAATAAAACATAACCTTATAGCCAATGAACATGATTATAAAAATATAAAATACTATTTCAATTAAATTTAATATAAATAAATAGTGAATATAAAGTCTACAAGAATTGATAGTTTATATCACTATTTTCATCTATAATTTTATGGATTTCTATATATGAATTCATTGGTTATACATTTACTGAAAATTATATTTGTTTATGATACTGTTTATTTTTGTATTTTTTGTTGGACCAACACTAAGAGAAATAGAGAGTAAGAAATGAAATTTTGAGAAGATAAAGGAACATAATCCTATGCTACGATGCAGTACAGTGTGAAAATAGAAATATTATTAAATTAAGATTGAATATTGAAACTAAAAAGACCACGAGATCCATTGAATGAATGTTACCCATGATGATGGATGAGAAAATATGGTTTCTATTAATAAAACTAAATAACCTAGGAGAACGGTTCTTCTGAAGCTAGAAACACACTTTTTATGTCGTTTCATCATTACGAAACACAGAATAATGAAAGGTGTGAACCATTTATAGGGATTAAATATGAACATGTCCTACTAGAGGGAAGATCATCTATGTCATGGTGTGACACATGTTATTATTGAACTAAAATTTCTAAAAATTGAATTGAATGTCACAAATCATTATAGTACAAAACATTACACATCTTGTAAACATTATATGATGTGAAATCACCAAATAGACTAAAAGAACACTAATTTCCTATGTATATTCTGACTAAAATATATCCCTGATGAATTGAATATCCATTAACATATATTTGACACATGGAATATATAATACTATATCTAGTGTTATAAGGGAGGGTTCCATTTAGAGATAAAGTACATTACATTCCAGGAATTGAGAGTCTAGACTACCAAGAGGTTTCTATAGGGTTCTGACCGAAATTTCTTCAAACATAGGTTTCTATTTTTATTTTATTTTTCCATATATGATTTAATGTTGTTTTTCTCATTAATATAAATAATATTTCTTTTCTTTTCATTCTATCTCATTATTTCACTTATGAAGTCATCCCTATGGAATACAATTTTTTCGTCATTGGTGATCACCAATCGATGATGGGACAAATCCATAGGGGTTGAGATTAGAGGTGTATTTGAACACAATGATAATCTAAAATCAAAACATGGTAACCATATGGATAGTAACTAGGTAAAAAAACTTTATTCTCCCTCAATTTAAAATTCCCTAACCATTTGGGGTGTAATCGACTGACCATGACCTAGTTGGAATTGATTAGGCTAGGACAAATATCCAGTGATTATTTCTTTCTAGAATCCATGATTCCTTAGCATAGGCTATCAATTACTCTAGACTATGTAGTAGTTCCAATCTTATATTGATCTAATTGGTTTGACCAAGATCATTTTATGACTTTTGTACCACTTTTCACCATATACCAAAGGTCTATCCCAAGTAATATTTTGGATTGTCCTTTTCCTATAAACTATAATTAACCCTTTGTATTTTTTGTTATTATAAAATTAAAACCAAATATATATAAATTAAATAAAATAAAATCAAAATCAGGCTGAACAAAGATTTAGATAAGAGTTTCCATCATTTCATTCCTCGCACTATGTGGAATCGACCTTGTGCTTCCACAATATTACACCTTTGTAGTTATTGTGGTTAGGGTTTCATGTAAATTTATTATTTGATCACATGCTATGTATTTAGAAAATTTCTTTGGATGCATAAATAATAAAAAATACCATTATGATGAACATAAGTATCCAAAAAAATTAACAATAAGATTAGGTAAGAATCATATGAGGAAATAAGAACATATTAAGAGAATATATCATAAAAAAGAATCACATTAAGGATCATGGGTATGTACCAAAAGAGCTAAGGTTGGGCAAAAATTATATATATTTTAGAGAATCATGTGCTTATGCTATCTTTTCATGGGAGAACCATGTTTCTTATTTCATTTTATATGGGTGTTCTGTATCATTGGTGTGTATTTTCATGGGATAACTATGTGTATATGGTTCAATTTCTATGGGAAAACCATATACTTTATTTATTTACTCCATGGGATTGACTTATTCTCATCAAACTCCTCATAATAATTTTAATCATATCAAATCCAATATCACATAGCCAACCAACTAAGTATTTATCCTATGTTCCCCCAAAATTATTCCAGTACACTCCCTTATACTGTTCTATTTAATCATAGTATATATAATTACCACAAAATACATTAATAAAACAAACAAATTACTGAATTAATTAATTATAAAATCAATAAATATATATTAATAAAAATAAACATAATTTATGTAAAAGTAATGGTTAAATAAATTGAAACAACATATATATATTCACATATATATCTTACATTCACATTTATGATGAAATAATATAAATGATCCTTTATTCAAGAATAATGAATAATCATGACCTAATATTATCTATTTTATGTTTTGATAAATAAAACTTAGTAAAAGAGAAGAAGTATTAATAACACGCTAATGGGTTGTAGAAGGAGTTTAAAATAAAAAAAAATCCCTTGAAAATGGGAGAACATTTGAGGAGAAGAGATCACAGGCCACTGCTCACATGGGTAATAAGAAATTAAGGATCATCTATAAGTAGGAGATGAGGGAGACATTTTAATGAGAATATTCTATTCTAATATTTTTTTATAAATCCTTGATATTGGGTTGGGAATATTAACGGTTTATAAAATCTATTCCTATAACATTATAGATATAAATGGTTTATTGAAATTGTTTGTATATATTTAATCCAAGAACTCTATACTGACTATTCTTATAAACTATCTGTATAGTTGTGTTGGTATAAACTCATTTTAAAGAAGTTAATGAAGATTAAATCATTGTTTCATTATTATATTTTTTAGTATAATAATGGATTCGTATCATATTTTTTCCCTAATATATTCAAAAATTATTTCCTAAACCTCAGGCTTAATATTGTTTCACGTATCTATATCATTCTGCATGTACGTTAAAGTGGTGAAACAAGTGTAACTAATAAAATTTTACTTTGGCTATATCATGATTGATGTCTTCATTCTACCCACCATCACATTTTATAACTCTCCTTGTTTCATAAAATATTTTTTAGCTCCATTACACAACGATGCTCCAATTGTTTCTAAGAAATATGTTATTTATCTTATAACATCTCCTCAGCATAAATAACACTAATAATTTGTTCCTTAGGTTTAGTAGCATGAAAATTTAGAGAAACATATTGTTCCTTTATATTGAGAGAATCAAGATATTTAGAACCCTATTTTCATCAAGATTGGGGACATCAACATATGTAGAATCCATTATCTACATATTTAGTTGAAAATATAATTTATGTTATATAAATGTAATATTGAATAGATAATAATAAGACGAAACACATTGTATTTTAAAAAACATAGCTTGATTATTGAACTCTCTCTCTCTCTCTCTCTCTCTTTCATTATAGGTTAATGAGATTTAACCCCTCTATCAAGTATCCAAATCCCATAATTTTGGTCTACTCTGAATTAAAATATTTTTCAACATTTTGAACACCATGAAATTATTATGATGACCCAATAAAAGGTTCATATTTAGTTGAATTAGAATTTTATAATTCATTGGCTTTGGTCAATAATAGAATTATTGACCACTTTTTATTTGCAGTATTTAGGACATAAAATACTTGTACTTCTTTTGATTCCATTATGAATGATTCGTCCTTATACATTTATTTAATTAAATGAACTTTTATGAATCCTCATTCGTTGATTTTAACTGCACTATTTTTATCAACACACATTCGTTGAAAAATAATCACTCGGAATGTTTTATAATACAACTCCCATATTTATTGAATAATACCAATTTATAAAATGTTTTCCTAAATTATATTTCTATTATTGGTTCCAGAAACAATAATCACTTCTTATATAATAATTACTCAACTATTTTTCAGGGTAATTTGTTAATCATGTTCCTTGGTATAAAATTTATAACTTTTAATTTCAAAACCATTATATGAAAACACATGCATACTTACTCTAATGGATTTCCATCAAAGTTGTTCTTAAATAAAATTCATATTTTTTTTAATCTTTAATAATATAGTCTTGAACCCATCCTCTAAACTATTTAGTTTTTGTATTATATATCCATATTTGATACCATTATGGATAATAATTCCAAAGAAATACATTGTGGGTTTCAATAAATGGTGAAACCATTAAAATATTCTATAAAATGTAAAGGTGAGCTTTACCCCACTATATAATAGTAATTTCGACAACATCTATTATGGAAATTATTTCACCCATAATGTCACCCAGTTTGATATTATTTTTGTATACCAATGCCTTCAAAAACAAACAGATAGCTGGTATAAAATTCAATGGAATCCTCAACAATATATTTCTCCTTAATACAACCTTTTATATAACATTAATTATCTACATACCATTTAAAAATTTTCATATACTTTTCAATGGGTAAAATATATCTATAATTTATATGACCACATAGCCAGATCTATATATCCAATTAGATATAAAGTAAAGCATCATATCAAAGATTAATGGAAGGAAGAGAATTTCTAGTTTCCATAATACAAGAAAAATTTCATTTTACATTATTGGAAATTGAACTGATTCTATAACTCGTTTTCATAAAAATTTGGAAATGAAAAAAACCAAGGATAATGTATGAAGGATATTTTTAGGAAAAATTCAACTTAATGGTACATACATTAGATCCTACATAAAAATAAGGAAAATATATAATTTTTTAAACATTAAAATTAAATTATTAATTATTGTGATATTCTTAATATTTTATGAATACCCCTATGGAACCATTACATCATTCCTGATGTTAAAAAAACAGAGATCTCACTTTCTCGGAAAGAGTGTAAGTAGCTAGATTAAGAAAAGTTTTTTTCACCCCAGATACATGAAAACTCTTTAGATATACCAATTTCAATATTTTCCAACAAAAACTTATTCCATGATAAGTTTTTTCAAATTCATTTTGTAACATTAAAATGACACAATCACATAAATTTTTGGCCATATACATTAAATCAAGAAATCATTTTACGTATAAAAAATAATAGTATGATAAATAAAAAACATATCTCTTTTTTGAAATGGTTTTCATATGGATTTTCCAAAGAAGGATAACCAATGTTAGTGGAATCATCGATTACCTTCTCAAATATTTGAACACATATTGGTAGAGATGGAGTTGTACCTTATTTTGAATTACAATAGAATGATTTCATACAAGATCAGTATTCATGTCTCGATGGTAGAAATCAATGATATATTAGAAACACAGTCTTCAATGAATGTTTCAATGTTACTGATTGCATACCAATTTCACAAATTTGGATCCCTTGAGTTCCATTAATGATAAATCCTCACAAAATTTAATAAAAAATAAATTTATTTATCATCTCAAACAACATGAATTTCAATGTGAAATATTAATTTCATAAGTACTATAGAACATTACACCTAAGTCCCACATCAATATCAAATCTGTGATAAGTGGAACCAATAAGACATCAATATCATTACCCAGTTGTTTTGGTCCTAATATATAATGACAAAAATAATGTATTTCTATTCATTCATAGTCATCATGGAATGTTATAATTTACCAACACAACATACCATGTACTCTGAGTGCTGATTTGTAGATCAAAAAGATTTACACCATATATATATAGAGGAAAACAGAGGTTTCTTAGCTCATTTCCAAATGTAGGATACCCATGATCAATTGTTTCCACTAAATAGAGTCTTCTAGGTTATGAAGCTTCCCATATTTATTTATTTTACCTACATTACACATCAATTGCCTTGTAATAACATCACTTATACATGGGATCATAAACCAAGAAATGATTGGAATGTATGATACAAATTTTGATGGAATTGATTTATCTTTATTATATTGAGGTGTACAACACATTGGGGATTTTTAAAGTTTGTTATTGTCCTTGTGTAATAAAATATAGTTATTTTTCCATATATGTATTTTTTAGAGATTATAACCACTAAAAGTACAATTTATTTAATGTCATATGTTCGAAAATATAGCCAGTTATCTTCTATTAGAATATCATTTTGGAGAACAATTAGTTCATTAATGTTGGTTCCACTCCTTCTATTTAATGATTTTATTCCATAGCATTATAATTCCCAAAAATTTTGTATATTTTTTACAACAAGAATACAATGATACCTTTATACAACTCTTTAAAATTTCAAATAGTTTTGGTATATCATGAATTTCATATTCAACTATAATTTTAATTTTTTCAAAATGATATCCATCATCATTCACACTTATAGTCATTTCCTTTATACAGTCTTCATCATTGTTCACATTTTAATCATATTTTATGATTCCTAAAAAACGGTATTATCCAATTCACTAGCTACATTCAGTTCTTCCACATGTTTAGCCAAACATTTATAATTTAGATCAATTAAATGTTAGATAAAGATTCATTTAAACTCATATAGACTAAGTAGTCAAGAATTACAATAAATTAAACATCGGAAAAGGATTTTAAAAGTCTCATATGCATGATATTTTGAAATCTTGGTAGAAACTTTCTCTCTATCATCATACACTTTTTTCATTGAATTAACATCAATCCATTTTTGATTAATATCCATCCTATTTGATATAGTAATATTCATATTTAACAAACCAAATAAATACATAGAATGTAAGATCACAAAATCCTAAGAGACTATTGTTTATATATACAAACATATATCCATCATATATGATATAAATTGTCACTAAATCAGAAAAATATAAAACATATAAAGACCAATAATTATTTGAATTTAAGGTATTATAATACTTAATTTTTTATCACATGAAGTCACATATAAAAAATCATTGTTTTGAAATGAATTCATTAAGGGAAATAATTTAATCCATAACATAATCATTTTTCACAAGGAACCTATGTATTTCTATAGCAAGTTAAGTATTAAAATATATATAATAGGATTTTAGTATCAACACATATACCAAAAAAAATTAATTATTTTATACAATGTTTCTATAGTGTTTTAAATAATGTTATATCATCGATTATGGTTTTTAATTTTTTAAATTTATGAAATGTCATATTCAAAATCATCATTTGGTAATAAAAAAATAAAAAAAATTAATATTCAATGAGATTTTGAAAACAGCTTAGAATGGAGAATAATGGTGTTCATTTCTTCAAAATAAATCATTTCATCAGAAACATTTCCATGGATTATTCTACCTTGTTAGATTGAAAAATCAACTGTATAGAAAAAAATTATATTTTTTTTATCACAAATATATCTAATATAAGTGAATTATATCATTTTAATTTACATTATTTGACATTAAATGAGGATTGGGTAATATATATTGTCTACACAAGATAATCTATTGGTACACATAAATCAATAAAACAATTATTATAATTATAATTTTTAGATCATTCCACTATCACATCATACTATTAAGACCTTTATGATATCATTTAGTATATATTTTGATAAGATATCCAAAAATATATATGATTTTGGGATTTATAATAAAAATGACCCTTTATTTACTCTTAATAAGGTGGTTAATTATTTTAGTTACAAGTATACATGATCATATTTCATCTCAAATAATATATATGATTTAATTATTATTTCATTGATAAGTATAATATTCCAATTATTACTTTATTTATAAATATTTAATATTATATATATCTGTAGGGAAAATTTTCATTTCCTCCTCAATAATATTTAATAATTGTTCACTGTAATGTTTTTTATCAAAATTATTTTAGGGATTTCTTAACATTATATATTATAAATAACTACACAATGAAGCATCAAACATCATTTAATTATTTTATAAATGGATTTTTTAAAAATATTCATTAAAATATATACAATTATAATGCACCTTTTTTGTTCTATTGAATTCATCAGCATTGAAAAAAAATTATATGATTTTATTTTAACATATTATTTTAAAATTGATTTTTGACAAAAAAAATAGTCACCAAAACATAAGATATTGAAAAACCGAACAAAAGAACAAAAACTAGGTATTTTTTGTATAAATATTTCTAAGTAAATCTATGACACAATGTGGTTAAATTTTTTTTATTTTCAACAAAAATTTAAAAACAAAAGTGCATGAAGTCGAGCAAGGGAAGATAAACATGTTCAACTACTACATGATGATGGGGAAGGGGAGATCTCTATTTTCATTCACATTATAATTAAAAAAAAAATTAGCTCCTACGTGTGGATGGGAAAAAGAGGATAAACTAAAAAAATTTAAAATCACTTGAAGGATCTATTTAGATACTTTATAACAAGATCAAATTACCATACCTTCAGTTTTTAGGTATGATTTTTCCAAAGTAATCGAATTTGTCTGTAGTAGAGATTCGGTTCCTCGAGATCTGTGGAGTGAGGAGACAAATTCCTTCTAGGTTTCTTTTGAAAGAGGGTGACATTTTTTATTAGTTATTATTAAAAAAAGCAGACAAAATGTGTATTTTATCAGCTGTAAATGCATACGTGCGGATAAATACCTCCTTTTTCAGTAATTAGAAAGCACTGATAAATCATCGCTTTTATCTGCGCTAAAAAAGTGTTATAAAAGTTGTATTTCTAAGCGTTTAGGATTGAGAACTGATAAAATTCTATTTTATTAGTACTGAACCTAGTACTATAAAAAATATCTAAAAAAATACAAAATAAATAAATGATATCAATTTTATAAATAACAAAATTATTAAAAATGAGCTACAATAACTATTTAAATTATAGAAATGTTAAAAAATGAATTTAATTTAAATAACTCTATAAATTTAAAAAATATTAAAAATCATTAAATATTAAAAACATTACTATAATTTGACGAATGAATATAAAAAACAAATAAATAAATTCGAATAAATTAAAGAAGTATTAGAAAATTCAATTCGTAACATTAATTACAAAAGATGGAAACAAGTAAAAAATTATTAAAAATGTAAAAATAAATAATATTAATTATGTAAAAAACATAAATAAAAAACCAATAATTTAAATTTGTTTAAATTAAAAAAAATATAAAAAATTAATTTTAATAAATTAATAATATAAATTTAACAATATTATGAATTTAGGATTATTAAAAATTAATTAATAATATTTAGTGAATGAATATTTAAAATGAATAAATATATTTTTTTTAAAAAAAATTAGAAAAATATTTTAAAAGATTTGAATTAATAACATTAATTACAAGAATTACAGACATATAAACATATAATATGTATGACTAAAAAAGAATTAATTATTTAAGTAACAAAATCATTAAAAATAATAATATTAACTATTTAAATTACAAATATATTAATAAAAATTTAACTAGATAAATAATATAGATGTCAAAAATATTAAAAATATTAAAACTTAATAATAAAAATGAATAAATATAATTTATATAAATTAAAAACTATATTAAAAATGTTAAAACCTTGTAAATAAATAATTATAAATAAATATTAAAAATTAATTAAATTCAAAAAATATAAAAATTGTTATATATTATAAATGAATAAAATATATTAAATGAAAGAATATTTATTTTGAATAAATAATATTTAGTTGATTATAAAACAATTTTAAAAACGAATTTTTAAGATTAATTACATGAATTTTAAAAAAAATAACGAAATGAATAATATTTAATAAATAAATAATATAAATTATATAAACGCAAAAAATTTAAAATGAATTATATTAATTATTTAAATTACACAAATATCTAAAAAAGTATTTTACTAAATTAATTATATATATTTTAAAAACAAATACATTGACACTTATTAAATAAAATTGAATAAATAGTAAACATATAAATTATAAACATATTGACGATATTAAAAATTTAAAAATAATTATGTATAAATAATTATTAAAAATCAATAAATTTGAAAAAATATTAAAAACTAATAACTATAAAAATTGAACTAGTAATACTAAATAAAATAATATAAATAATCAATAAATAAATCAAAAAAATATTTTAAAATCATAATTCGTGACATTAATTAGCTTAATTAAAAACATATAAAAACGAAATAAATTATATAAATTATATACATAAGATATTATTAAAAATGATTTACATTGACTATACAAAACAATAATATTAAAATAAATCTATAAGAATAAACTATATAAATTTCAAACATTTTGAAAACATGAATACATAATTAAAAAAAATGAAAAAATTATAATAATTTTTTAATCACGTAGGGACAAGTCACTTTTTTATTCAAATGAAAAAATGGTTGTTATATACTGAGGAAATAGGAACCCATTACATGACCTTATTGGGAAATAACATATTAGTTCGTTGATTGGTCTAGAATCCCAGTGGGTATGAAATTCAAAATACATGACTCATAGGCCTTGAGCTGTGGGTCATTTTTTAGTTAGAATGCATGGCTTCCACTCATCACGCACACTCCTGTACATGCACCACTAAATCTTGCAGCCTTCATCACCCTTTCTCATCGTGCATTATTGTCCCTATGTGTCTGAAACATTTGAGGACATTGCCACTTACGACACCCCTACCGTTTACCCATATAGCATTGGGACTTGTCACCCATGTGTTGCAGAATCGATGGTCGACTCCCCCATTGTCGACGGTAGGCGACCCTTGGATGCATGTCAAACATCAGAGGCTACCGATGTCTCCCTTGTTGTCGTCTCTACTGCGGTTTCTTGTCACCCATCGACATCCCCTTCCCCATTAGAAATTTTTCCCAATTGGGGGCATTTGGGATTAATCATTGGACCTCATGCCATCTAACAAGGTTGTCTTACCACTCAACCAATACTACAACAACAATAAATATATATTATTCATATAAATTACGAAAATGTTAAAAATATTAAGACATAGTAAATAAATATGTGTAATTTTTAAAAATTGAATGAATTCCAAGAATAGAAAAATTTAATAAATATCAAAATGAAAAAAATAATTGAAATAAAATTAAAAATGAACACAAAAAATTTAATCAATTACAATTATTTAAAAAAAAGATAATTCATAAATATAATTACATGAATTGGAAAAATATAAAAAATAAAAATAAATAAATAAATAAAATATATTATTATTATTGCAAATTATTAATGTATGTAGTGTACTAATTTTATATAACAAATATAATTAATTATCAACCTTTATTTTTTAATAATAATTAAAAATATTTATATTTAATTTAATTTACAAATAGTTAAAAAATGTGTAAATGACTGTCAAAATTGAATACATAAGTAATTATTTAAAAAATATATATTAAAAATGAATGAATTACATAAAATACTAAAAATAGTGAAATATTAGAAATGAATAAATACCATTGAATGAACTAGTTGACATACACATATACATATACATATGCATAGACATAAATGCACACACACACACACATAGATACACATACACATACATGAATATACATGCACATACACATATATATAAATTTACACATACATACAATTACATACACGTGCATGAACATATATATGCATACACATATATACATACACATATTACATAAAAACCTACAAACACACATTCACATACACGTCCACATACAGATACACACATACAAATACAAAAACACACACACGTACAAACATACACATAAACATACACATTCATATGCACATACACATGCACACATACTCATACACATACACATACACATACACATACACATCCACATACACATACACATACACATACACATACACATACACATACACATACACATACACATACACATACACATACACATACACATACACATACACATACACATACACATACACATACACATACACATACACATACACATACACATACACATACACATACACATACACATACACATACACATACACATACACATACACATACACATACACATACACATACACATATGCATACACATACACATACATGTACACGTACACATACATGTACACGTACACATACACATTCTCATGAACATAACCATACACATACACATACACCAACACATACACATGCACAGAAACATACGCAGACTCATACAAATACACATACACAAACCCATACACATACACATACACATACACATACACATACACATACACATACACATACACATACAAATACATATACACATACACATATACATACACATGCATACCCATACATGTACACACAAACATATATATACCCATTCACATACATATAATCAAACACATACACATACACATACACATACACATATGCATACACATACACATACATGCTTATACATACATATACACATACATATACAAATAAAAGTACACATAAACAGATATATATTCACATACACATACATACAATTAGATACATGTGTATACACATTATCACACATACACACGCATACAAATATACACATGTTGTCTACATGAATACCTATATAAACACATACATATAAACACATACACATACAGATAAACATACATACACATGTATACAAATACAGATAATCCCAAGAATACACACAAATACATACAAACATATGAACACATACATACATATACACATACACATAAACACACATATATATAACACCCAGAAACCGACAACACATCACATATATATACACTTACTACACACACACACAAACAGGCGTACACATAAATCCACAAACATACATATTTATACACATACATACAAAAACATCTATTTATATTTTAAATTATTTAATATGTATATAAATATATTAATTTAAGTACGAATTATATATTGAAATTTATGAAATCATTTACATATTTATTTAAATTTTTAAATAAAATGTAAATGTATCATTTCAATATATATATATTTCGTAATTAATCTATATATAAGTATAAAAATAATTTTTTTTGATTTATATAAATTTGATAATTTCATATATATATATAATCATTAAAATAATATTGATAAAAATTTTTTATAACATTATTTTAAAAATATTATTTATATATATTCTTATTTTTATATAAAAATTACTTACAATTATATAAATATACATTTAAAAAATATTTTTTTCATTATGATCTTTATGAGTGTTAGGAGAACTGATGATAAAGGGGAACATTTAAAATTGCAAAAAAATGGTGAAAAGAACCCTTTTACAAAGATTTTTTTAGTTTTAATAATGGCCGCTCTTATATGATCTTTTTTCTAGAACTAATAAAAGTACTCCATTTATCCGGTCATTTTATTTATCATTGATAAAATTTATAGATTAATATTACATGTTTTGTAATAGTGTGGATTAGCAACTCCACTTCAAATTTAAATAGATTAAGGTAGGTTGTTTTATATCATTGAATTTATTAATATGAAATGTTGTTCCTGAGGTATCTTAAATGGTTTTCACAATGAATTATACATGTTTAATGAATTCCTGTAAATTAGTAGATAGAAGTGAATGTTTTCAAGATTGCATCATTTATTTTAAAAGGGGTTATTTTCCCTTTTAATTTGTTATATTATTATTGCTAAATATTTATTAAGTTTTCTGTTTAAAAAAATATTTATAATGTTTTTTCCTTTTTAAATTAGGATAGTAGAATTGTGTTTTTGATTATTACCTTTTTTAATGAATTTATATAATAGTTTGATATTTTTTTGGTTGTTTTATTATTTTTAATGGGATTTGGTGAGTTGATTTGGTTTATTCATGTGTTTTTCTCATGTCGCTTATGTTTTTATTATTTTTATGATATTTGGATATTTTGATATATTTGTATGCAAAATGAGAAATATAATTAAAAAACTTTATTTCCTATAGTTCTAATGAGATTTTAAAATGAAAACTCGTTTTCAAGATGGTTTCTCAAAATGGGGTTTCTAGTGAGATTTATATGGTGTATTGCGATGGAATATTTTGTAATTAGTGATATTTTTCATGGATTTATATGAACCCTTGTCTTACGCCCCATAGGAATTTATTTTATTGGATTTTATGATTTAAGATGATTACTGATGATGATTATGTAAATTTAGGGGGGGGGGCACACCTAGTTTTAGGTACATTATCCTTCATTTAGGTATTTAGAGTTTATATAATGCTTGTGGTAAGTTTTATGAGGTTAAATGGTGGCATGGAATGTTTGGGAGGATTTCCTAGAGATTCACGACTAATAGTAATATTAAAACATTTCCACGAAACCATACAAGGAAAAACAGTGGGAACTAGGAAGGCACATAGTTTGTTCTTGGTTTGGTCAAAATATGTGAATGTATAAGAAACCATGCATCATGAAACAGAGGGAAAAGAAAAATCAATTATTGGTTTTTCTAACCGTTCAAGAAAACCAAGTAATGTGTGGGATTAAGACATTAACATTGCACTATTGGCTCATGGTTTTCTAGACTATGTGGCCTAACCATGGGGCACACTTGTGTCCCTCCTTAAAAATTTGATATATTCCGAATTATACACTTATGTAATCATTTTACCTTAATCCTCCCATGACATGAATTATTTCTTATCCCAAGGTGAGAGAGATGATACCATTTGGTTGGGTACTGATCCTTAAACCAATCACAGTGCATTGGATGCCTAGAATCATTAGTATGTAACCTTTCCTCATTGTTTTTCTATGCTATTCTCAGATACAAGGACTTTCTCTCCCTTAAAACCCTATATATATCCTGTTATGGATAGATATACGTATTGGGTGTAATTTTATGTTGAATTATTGTTGGATCTAATGATGGTAATGTGTATTCTGATCGGATCCTAATGTTTTGTTGTTTAATTCACTGTTTTCACCAACATTTGTGAGATAGGTGGCCTATCTTTCAACTCCACATGATTTACACATAAATAACATGTTTTTATTAAATAAATTATTGAAATGATTGTGAAACCATCAGGTGATTATTTATGGAAACCTATTTAGTGATGTTTTTGAAAATTTTGGAATGTGGATAGATTATTGAAAAAATTGTGAAATGATATTTTTAAAATGATGATTTTATAAATATCAATGTTTTTTATTAATTGAAAATGGTTTTTTAAAATTTTTAAACAATAAAAGGCTTTATATAGAATAATTTATCTTGGAATTTGGTAAACATGGTTGGTACGGGTGTAGTTTCATGCGATATGACCCATATGAATGGGTCATATTATGTCGGGGAACCTCATATTATAAACCTTATGATGACTTGGTGGATTGAAGTGAAATAACTCTTGAGTATGGAAATGTCACATGTTCATGTGGATACATGGTTGTGGATATTTCAAATGAATAGATAAATGGTTTTAAATATTTTTTTTGTAATTCCATGGAAACCAATTTTGAATTTCATATAAACTATATATAATTTTCTTTTTGAACTGCTCTATATAAATGAGATAACATGTTTTTTCCTAGTGGGATGAGTTTTGAAGTCATTGGGGAAAACAGACAGATTCTAGAATCTCCCCATTCTTGTTAACTATTTTGAATTTGTTGATTTCACCTTTTAAGACATAGATTAGGACATGGTATCATAGTTATTTAGTAACTATTCTTGATATCATGGGCATGGCATGTAGAGTTGGATCTTGGAGACGTTTTCGAGTTTCTAGATTGATGTCAATTAAGTGTCTTTGAGTTTTATTGGTCGTTTTGGTTTCCTTCAAGATTTTCTTTTAGTTTTTTCTTCTACTATGATATTTTTATTGTTTTGGTTATGTTGAGATGCATTATATAATCATGAATCATATGGTCATTTAGTTGCGTTTTTTGTTTCAATGCATGTTATTTAAAGTGAAAATGATCCCTGGATTTTTTTAGTCACTTAATGTTTATTTCAATACTTTGGTGTCTTGGTGATGTCATCAAAGGATGAGTAACACCAATGATTCATCCCAAGACAGTGTGTTACAGGTGGGATGTTACAAATGGTATCACCATTATTGGTTCCCTATCAAAGGATATGGCATTAGATTTCTTGATCTTAGAATTGGAAATATTATCATTCAGTATCTTGAGATGGTAGTACAGTGTAGGAACATTGGTACATGAAATCTAAAGCATAGAAAGTCCTATATAACATTGTTATACAGAACCTAATGTTACTAGGGTGTTTGGTTTCATGAGTGTTTTAAAAAAAATTCTTGGTTAGTTTTCAATTCATCAGCATGGGTTTAGATGATAAGAGTTTCATGAAATAAAACTATAATAAGACTTACAAATAAGATTTCATTGTTCATTTAATGTAAAACAGTTTATAAAATGGTCAAAAAATTAGATTTTTTAATATGAGAAAATTGTTGTTCAGAAAATGTTAGTGTAATATTTTAAAAAATTATTTGAATGTTTAAAATGGATTAATTATGAAATACAATTTTTTAAGAGTTGGAGATAGTTTAAATATAAATTTCTAATCCTTTAGTTTCTAATGACTGAGATTAAATGATGTTTTTTTCTAGTGATAGTAAATGGGATTCGGTATGAATCATAGAAACTAACAAAAATTGAATGCTGAAAATGTTCTCACATCTAATCCATAGGTGAAAAAAGTGTTGGTTCAATGAATTTTCTAGGATTTATAGAAAATGGATATGGGTAATAGAAATAACGAACTACGAAAAGTAGAAAATTTGGTTCAATTCCAAAAGAAAAATGCACCCATATTTTGGGGGGATTATGATCGATAAAAATGAGGTCTGGTTGAATAGGATGAATTGAAACTTTTTTCTTAAAGACAATAGTAGAAATAAAAGTAAATATAAACATGTATATACTTGAGGATTTTGAAGGAAAATGGTGGGAATTAGAAAATCAAGATAAATTGTACCAAGGAATGGAAAGAGAGGATTTTGAAGAATTATTCAATAAACAAAAATTTATTCACACATTCCGAATTACTAGAAAAACATAAATAATTAGTTTAATGAATAAAAATCCAATTGTAATATATTATGAATATAAATTTATGATTTTTTTTTCTTTTCCATGAAGATTCTATATGTGTGTCCTTGTAGTAATTCATTTTTGAGTTGATGTTGAAATCAGAAATTCAATCAAGGATTTTCTTTATCCATACTATATATTTTATATAAATCGTCAATATAGTGATGTTTCAAGAATGATACATATTGATAAACATGATTTCAGAAAGGTTGTTTTTTGTACAATAATATGTGGGAGCTCCAACTCAAGGATCAATCAGAGGAGGGATACTTATTCTAAAGGGGGTGGTATATCATAGATTCAAAACATGGGATTAGTCAACATTCTTCCTCAAATAAAGAATAATATTAGATGTATTCAATGTGGATCATTTGAACACATCAAGAATGATTTTATGACATAGCCTAGATAATGTTACAATATCCACCACATGTGACCTCTTTAGTATTTTTATCATAATGTTCCTAAGTCGGAATCTAGGGATATATCCCGTGCTTATCAGGCATTGTATGCATTGATGAGATGAGTGCAATTTAATAATTCTCATCATCAGAAAAATGGGAACTAAGGTGATTCTAGGAACACCAGGACTCCTCCTATAGTAAAACCTCAATAATGTAATAAAGTGGGAATTGCTCCGTGTAAGAAACTTTTTATATATGAGAAAATGTTGACGGATGACCAATCTGGTCGTTCGATGGTGAGAGTTAAAATTATTTTGAATTATACCCTTATTGTATATATTTTTTGATATTGGCATGTCCAACAAGATTATTTCTTCTAGTGTTGATGATAATATGGGTTTTAATGTTGATATTATTCATTAAATTTTAAACTACAAACTCCTCTAGGTCACCGATTTTTTGATACATTATATGCAATGATTTTCATATAACTATAGATGGGGGTGATTGGATATTTAATTTCTCTATTCTTGAGATGGATTTATATGAATTAATTTTTGTTATTGATTGGTTTAACTCATTCATCGGCCACAATAATTGTTTTCTTGGAAGGTAAGATTCACATTTATGGATGACGTCAAGTGTCACGACCCGTCCTAGTGGGGCACATTCCGAAACTCCCCAAGCCCACCTCCAATAGGCCAGGGGCTGGTGACTATAACCGAGTATGCATGTCACTAACATGGGAGGCATTGCCTATAAACCTGTATGCAGAGACACACACATATCCATTCCCACAAATATGAAAAGTATAAACTACTGAAAATGGAAATGCATGCATACACTAAAATACCAACCAACAGAGTACGACAGGAAAGTAAAATACAGTAACGTAAAACCCTGGGCCAAAAGTACAATCCCACTGAAAAAGAGTCTGTAATAGAGTCCAACCTGTAAAGAAAGGTATTGGGACTGCAATCCGTAGCCGTATGAACACACCTCAGCCTGCCTGATCTTACTAAGCACCGTTTGGTCCTGGTCCACCTAGATTCCTGTCAAAGGCTCGCTCGTCTGCACAAGACACGACACGTTCGGGAAAATCCAGTGAAGGGGCGAGTATAAAAATACCTAGTAGGACACCCCGAAACCACAAAGGAACACAACAAGGGAAATACCACAAAGGAAGGATACAGTTAGCTCTACACAGTATATGTTTACAGAACATATAACAAGAATATCAAGATATACTCATACACGATCGACCATCACGACACCACCACTATGATCCAGCTCGATGATTCCACTAAGCATGTAACAAGGAAAACACACTCCTTGGTCTGAAGAGAGAGATATAAAGTATGCGTTTTGGGAGAACACAATCCACAAGTACTTGAAAATATGATGCTCATATGAGGATCACAACAAATATCCATGGGGTGATTCCAACAACTCAGTCTGAACTAATCTTCTATGCAGATGATCGGCACCTAGGTAAAGTTGGTCACGTCGATACCAAGAAATCTACCTAGGTTACTAGGAAGGAATAGAGAATCTGGCTCTAAGTCTCACAGAGGGGATTCCAACAACTCTATTCAGGAAGTCCTGCTGAAGGGATCATACTCGTGTATATAGGAAATGATATCAGAAACCTTCAGGGGAAAGACCAAGGGAACGAACCCTAAGAAAGCTAGTCCAACTCACAAAAGACACATGGATCAACCCATGTAAAACATGTTACATATCGTGTAGAATGGTTACACTTTTTGATAATTGACCCTAGGTACTGCCCGTGTAAACTGCCCGTGTCATCCGTCCAAGCTCTGTAAAACTCAATACACAACGTGTAGAAGGATCACGTGCCATGTTCCATGACTCCGGGTACTGCCTGTGTAAATGGACCGTGTCATTATGATTATAGTATAAAAAGTAATTACATGTAGTGTAGTAGGATTACACACCATGTCCGAGCACCTGGGGTTCGGTCTGTGTACGCTGGCCATGTGCCCATACACGGTCTCTGTCCGTGTCCTCTTGCCCGTGTACCAGTACATGGGTTATCCCATGTATCTGGCCTGGTCTGGCTAAGGAAGGGTATACATGTGGTGTCCTTGGTTGTGTACCCAACCCATGTCCGTGTACTCTCATATAACACGCCATGTGGTCCACCGACGAACACATGCCGTGTAGTCTATACTACACCCCATGTAGTCGGGAAATTTCCAGAATAGTCTTCTTCCTCCATGCCTCGGCTGATCTTCCGGTTTCCATTTCCATGTTCCGTTTTCCATGAAACTCAAGATTAGGGTTCATCCCAACACCCTAGCCCTGAATCCTAGATTTTCGGGGCTTCAATCGGCTCAATGAACAATATATTATTTTCTAATGAAAATACGCTCGATGAGCGATTTCTCAAGAATCGCTTAGATTCGTCTGTCGTCATCGTCATCACAACTCTGTTGGTTCATCTCGGTGTCAGATCTATAATCTCTGATCGTTACGCTGCAGATCGAAGGGCCAATCAATCATTGTTCTTATCCCACGATGAACGAAGAACACACAGGAAAATATTGGGGAAAATAATTCACAAAGAAACAACCCAAGGAACAAACCTCGGCCATTGTTCGTTCCAGCCTCGATCCGTTCCTATAAGAACGATCCTCTAAACAATTGTCAGATCTAGATTACAAGGATTACGATCTTCCCAAAATCCCAAAAAAAGGCCCACCATGAAGATACTATCAATCCGCGGGCTAATCTGTTCGTGGATTAGTCAGTGTTCGTCATAGAAATCAATAACGGGGAAAGGAAACCCAAATCAAACGTCCTACCTGGATTTGCGGAGTTCGTTGATGAAGATCTGGTCTCCGCATCATCGTCACCAGTGAAATTCTTCAAGAACGTCATCACCATGTTGGGGGTTTCCTCTAGAGCTTCCAGAGCCTCCAAGGGTTTCATGTTTATGAGGTGTTTCACCCTAGATCCCGGTGCAAATATCTATTTAAAAATATAAAAGATATTCACCGCCACCAGATTTAATAAAATATTTTTATTAAATATTTTATTATCATTTCATCCAAAAACTGGATTTCACCACTGACCTACGACAGCCAATTTTAGGCCTCACCTAAGGTAGACTCATTGCTGTGAATGCAAAGGTGACCTCATATTTCCGATCTGAGCACTCGTTCATGAGTTATTTCACTTTTTCAGGAAAACCACACACGCAGGTTATTTAATTATATAATTAAATTGAATAATTTGTTCCGGGCTCACAGGGAATCAGAACAACACACCATCTCCTGGCCTCGTCTCGAAAGAATTCCCATATAACATTAAAATAAAATATGGATAAATCTGAGACATTACATCATTTCCACCTTAGGGATTTACGTCCATGAAAATCCAAAACAAAGGCTACTCAAAAAGATGTAGGTACTGCACCCGAATATGAGGCTCCCACTCCCATGTGCTCTCCTAGAGATTCTCGAGTTGCCACCAGACAGGCACCAAGGGAATAGCTCGCCCACAAAGGATCTTGTCCTGACGATCCTCGATCTCCACTGGGTACTCAGCAAAGGTCGCTCCATCATCGATGTCCAGCTCTCCCCAATCGATAACGTGCGATGGATCATCCATGTACCACCATAGCTGCAACACATGGAAGGCATTGTGTACCCGGTCCATCTCAGGAGGTAGATCCAAGCAGCACACCACCTCTCCAACTCTACTCAGAATCTGAAAAGGGTCAATGAACCTCAGAGATATCTTTCCACCTCGGCCAAATCTCTGCAATCCCCACCGAGGTGAGACCTGAAGGAACACATGGTCTCCCTCCTTGAACTCCAAGGGCCTCCGTCTCCTGTCAGCATAAGACTTCTATCGACTCGGTGCAGTATTCATCTGCTCCTGAATGTCCTGCACCTTCTTCGTAGTAGCTCACTACATCTCTGGGCCCATGAGTGCTGACACTCTTGGGTCTGTCCAGCAATGTGGTGACCTACCAGGTCGCGCATACAATGCCTCGAATGGTTCCATACCAATAGTGGAATTATAACTATTTTAATCAAAAAATTCCAACAGTGGTAGGTGATCCTCCCAGCTATGACCGAAGTCAAGTATGTAAGATCGTAGAATATCCTCCAGAACCTAGATGGTCTGCTCTATTTGACCATCAGTTTGAGGATGAAACATTGTTCTCATGAATAACTGAGTCTCAAAAGATTCCTGCAATCCCTTCCAAAACAGGATGTGAAACATGCATCACGATCTGAGACGATCTTTGATGGCACTAAATAAAGTCTAAGTATCCCTACACATAGAGGCGTCCCATGCTCTTTACCGAACTCCGTTCTCATATGGCTAGGAAGTGGTTCGACTTGGAGAGCTGGTCAACGATCACCCATACGGGATCATGTCCCCTAGACGTATGTGGTAAACCTATTACGAAGTCCATGTATATCCCATCCCATGTCCACTCGGGCACCTCAAGGGGTTGAGTCAAACCTGCTGGCACCTGGTGCTCAGCCTTTACTTTCTGACAAGTAAGGCACCAAGAAACAAACTCTTCCAGACTCTTATTTATTCCTGACCTACATAATTGATGTCGGAGTCCTGGTACATCTCTTCCACGCCTGGATGCACCGCCAAAGGATATGTATGGAACTCCCTTAGAACCTCCTCCCGCAACATCACTTGTACTATTGTGTGCCCTCTGAAATAAAAAACGTGCTCCCCACCTCTTGAATATTCATCAGCAGCACCACCTGTGGATATCTAAGCACGTAGATTCTCACAACTAGCATCTTCGAGCTATGCTTCCTGGACTTCTTGTAATAGTTGAGGGGTAACAACCATCGACTGAAGGTAATCTACATCATCTCTACCCATAAAGGATAACCTTAAAGAGGCCAACTGAAACATCACCTCATCCAGCAACTGCGAACTAGATTTCCTACTAAGAGCATCAACCACAATGTCCCCTTCACAGGAGTATAAATGATCTGAATGTCATAATCTTGAAGGAACTCAAGCCACCGACTCTATCTCAGATTTAGATCCTTTTGAGAAAATATATATATGAGACTCTTGTGATCAGTGTAGATGATAAATATCTCTCCCATCAGGTAGTGCCACCACATCTTCAACGTGAAGACTACCACTACAAACTCATGATCATGGGCCGCGTAGTTCTGCTCATGTGTCCTCAACTAACATGAGCCATAGGATATCACAGCTTGCCTCTGCATCAGGACACAACCAAGCCCAGTTCCTGATGCATCACAGAACACCATGTACTCGACTCCCTCTTCTAGTAGTCTCAAGATAGGGGCACTCGTCAGACTCTGTCTCAACTGCTAAAAAGCCTGCTGGCATTTCTCAGTCCACACGAAAGGCTGCCCCTTTCGGGTCAAAGCTGTCATGAGTGCTGAAATCCTGTAGAAATCAATAATGAATCTACGATTGTAGCCTTCCAACCCAAGGAAACTATGAACCTCTATTATGCTCTAGGGTGGCTCCCATGCTAACACTGCCTCTACCTTGGCTGGGGCCACTACAACACCATCTACTGAGATAACGTGTCCGAGAAAGTGGACATCCTGAATCTAGAATTGAAACTTTGAGAGTTTCCCATACAACTGGTTCTCTCGGAGTGTGCATAGAACCATCCTTAAGTGCCTCTCGTGATCCTCCTCAGACGCAGAGTACACAAGGATATCATCTATGAAGGCCAATACGAACCGATCTAGATAGGGCTGAAATATCTGGTTCATGAGTCCCATAAACACTTTCATGGCATTCGTCACACCGAAGGGCATCACCAAGTACTCATAGTGACCATAACAACATCTGAAATCCATCTTCGGTATATCCTCATCCCTTACTCGCAACTGGTGATAGCCTAATCAGTGATCAATCTTCGAGAACCATCGATCCCCACTTAACTGGTCAAAGAGGTCATCGATCATCGGTAGTGGATACTGGTTCTTCACGGTCACCTGATTCAGGCACTGGTAATCCACACATAGCCTCAAAATCCCATCTGACTTCTTGGAAAATAATACTAGGGCCGCCCAGGGTGAAACACTAGTCCTCATAGAAGCCTTTCCTCTACAAGTCTTCAAGATGCACTCTTAGCTTGCGAAGCTCTGCAGGAGCCATCCGATATGCTGATGCTGTTATTGGTGTAATCCTGGGTTGCAACTCAATACAGAAATCTATCTCCCGATGGAAAGGTAGTCCCAGGACATCCTCCAGGAAGACTTCCTTGTACTTAGCCACTACTGTAGGAAACTGGAAACTCGTAACATCTGCTACACCAAGGGTTAGGCTATCCAACTGAAGTGAAATCAGTTGTACCTTCCTACGCACGAGTCCATCTGATGATGCATGGGTCTCCCTTTCACCGACAAAGGAGAACCTCATTCCATCACTGCGGACACACCACACCCTTCGCCTAAAACAGTCAATCTGTGAATGAACTGTGGATAGCCAATCCATACCATGGATGACATTGTAAGACCTCGACGCTACCACCAAGAGGTTCCAACCGAAACTCTCACCTCCTAGGGTCAGGTCACACTTTCTTCAAAGGTGTGTGATCTCTGAATCTTCTCCATTAGGTGTTTCAAATTGTAAGGGTTGAGTCAATGGCTCAACTGGAATCTCAAGGTCTCGAACAAGATAAGAAGCTAGAAAATAATGACTAGTACCTGTGTCTATCAGTACAGAATCCAAAGTAGAAAAGACACAGATTGTACCTCTAATTATTCCAGGAGTACCTGGGTAATAAGCCTTGGCTGCCAGCAGCTATCCCTGCCTCCGTCCAATAGCTCCCTGAACCTGGGGTGGACCTACTGGGGGTGGTGGTGGTAAAGGGTCAAAATGTCGACCAACTCCAGTTGCTCTCACAGCTCCTATACCATGTCAGTAGTATGGCGGGTTGGACAATCTCGAGCGAGATGTCCTCTGCCGTCACATGAGTAGCATCGCCTCTCTCGAGGCTTGTTGGATGTGCTCTGTGAACCCTATATGGTAGATCCTCTATCCTGTGATCTCCTCTGAAAACATCTCTCACGCCCGGGTCCCTTACATGGGCTCCATGCTACTGAGGTCTCTACGCTAGCTCGCTCACTACTGACAACTGTCAGTTGACTCTACTCTTCCATGAAGCTCTCGACCACCAAATCCTGCTCACGAACCCCAGTATAAGTAGGAATGATTATTGGGATGATGCTAGCTCATATGTCTCAATGCTATCCCCACTCAAAATTCTGAGCTCTGAAGTACTGATCTCTAACCATATCGATTGCGTACCATGAGAGGTCGGTAATCCTCGATGAATAGTAATCCACTAACATGGGTCCCTGCTGGAGCTAAAGAATCTCATGTATACGTACTACTCTCAGGGTAACTGGTGAAAAATCCACTCTGAAGAGACAGTCTAACTTTGACCACGCAAGAGTCGCCTCATCATGGGTTTGGATAAACAAACTCCACCATCATCCTGTTGAGCCTTACAGAAGGCTCACTTCCAGGATAACCATCTGGTCTAGTGGTGTCCTGATCAAATGGAATACTCTGGCCATTGCCTCAAGCCAGTCCTCTGCTTCTTGAGGCTCATGATCACCTCAAAACAGGAGGGGTATCTGTCTCTGAAACTTGTGGAGTGTGCTTGGCCTGCACTCCTCCTCTACTAGTACAGCAGGCACTAAACACTTCTCCATCAGTGGTGGAATAACTGGCCCACCACCCGATGGTAAACATGGAGATATGTTCCCGGTATCGAAGCTTCATCACTGAGGGGGTCATCCTTGTGATCGAGTTGCTGGATCCTAGCAAGTGTGCATCGTAGAGGCATCCTGTAAAGAAACAATATGTATAACTGTCAGTGAGTATATCTGGAGAGATGACATAAAAAGGACACAGATACCACAACCCATTCCTATATGATGCTATACAATTATTTTCCCCTAAAACTAGTGTTCTCATGTTCTGAGTAGAAAACCATGTTATTAGAGTCATGGTATATGGATATGTTGGTCGCCCGCTCCAACACTAGGGTCCCTAGCCTGAAATCCGAACTCAAAACACTTAACACTATTTCACCAAACCAACTCACAGACTCTCGGTCCTAAGGTTTAACCGACTACCTTTGATACCACTCTGTCACGACCCGTCCCAGTGGGGCCCGTGCCGCAATTCCCCATGCCTACCTCCAATAGGTTAGGGGCTAGTGACTATCACATAGTAGGCATGTCACTAACATGGGAGTCATTGCCTCTATAAATGTATACACACACATAGAAATCTCCAATCCCACAAAGTTGAAAATTGAAAACTACAGAAAATGGAAATGCATGCATACACTAAAATCCAAACCAACAGAGTACGATAGGAAAGTAAAGTACAGTAATGTAAAACCCTAGGCCAAAAGTACAAGCCCACCAAAAGAGAATCTATAACGAAGTCCAACCTGTAATGAAAGGTACTGGGACTGTAATATGTAGCCGTAGGAACACACCTCAGCCTACCTGATCTCACTGAGCAACGTCTGGTCCTAGTCCACATAGAATCCTGTCAATGGATCACTAGTTTGCACAAGACACGACACGTGCAGGCAATGCCCGTGCATGGGTGAGTATAACAATACCCAGTAGGACACCCCTAAACCACAAATGAATACAACAAGGGAAATACCAAAAAGGAAATATACAGTCATATCTGCATAGTATATGTTTATAGAACATATAACAAGAATATCCAGATATAATCATACATGATCGACCATCACGAAACCACCACTATGATCCAGCTCGAAGATTCCTCAAAGTAGGTAACAAGGAGAACACACTCCTAGGTTTGAAGAGAGAGATATGAAGTACTCATTCCAGTAGGACACACTCCACAAGTATTTGAATATATGATTCTCAAATGAGTATCACAACCAATATCCATGGGGTGATTCTAACAACTATGTCTAAACTAATCCGCTAAGAAGAGGATCGACGCCCGGGTCAAGTTGTTCACGTCAATACCAAGAACCCTACATAGGATCTAGGAAGGAATAGAGGATCCGGCTCCAAGTCTCATAGAGGGGATTCCAACAACCCTTTTCTGGAAGTCCTGCTGAAGGGATCATACTACTGTACATATGAAATGATACCATAAACCTTCTGGGGAAAGACCAACAGAACGAACCCTAAAAAATATAGACCAATTCACAGAAGAAAAATTGCTCAAGCCATGTAAAACAGGTTACAAAGCGTGTCGTATGGTTACACTCCGTGTTCCTTGACCCCGGGTATTTCCCGTGTAAACGGCCCGTGTCATTTGTCAAAGCTGTGTAAAACTCACTACACGTCGTGTTAAAGGATCACACGCCGTGTTCCTTGACTTTGGGTACTGTCCATGTAAACGTCTCGTGTCATTAGGCTTGTAGTATAAAAATTTACTACATGTAGTGTAGTAGGATTACACGCCATGTCCGAGCACCTGGGGTTTGCTCCGTATACGCTGGCCATGTGCTCGTACACAGTCTCTGTCCGTGTCTCCTTGCCCGTGTACCGGTACCCGGGGTATCCCATGTATCTGGCCAGGTCTGGCCGAGGAAGGGTATACACGTCGTGTCCTTTGCCGTGTACCCAACCCGTTTCAATGTACTCCTCGAGTATGCGATAGGTGGTCCACCAACCATCACACGCCGTGTAGCCCATACTACATGTCGTGTAGTTAGAAAATTTCTAGAACTGTCTTCTTCCTCCGTGCCTCAGACGATCTTCCAGTTTCCATTTCCATGATCTGTTTGCCATGAAACTCAATATCACGGGTCATCCCAAAACCCTAGCACCGAATCGTCATCTTTCGGTCCTTGAATCGGCTCGATAAACAACATTTTTTCTTCCGATGAAAATACGCTTGAAGAGAGATTTCTCCGGAATCGCTTAGATTCGTCTGTCGTCGTCATCATCGCAGCTCTGTTGGTTCATCCCAGTGTCAGATCTATAATCTCGGATCATTATGCTGCATATCGAAGGTGCAATCGATCGTTGTTCTTATCCCGTGAAGAACGAAGGGCACACAGGCAAATATTAGGGAAAAGGATTCACAAAGAAACAACATGAGGAACGAACTTTGGTCATTGTTCGTTCTGGCCTTGATCCATTCCCATAAGAATGATCTTCAAAACAATTATCAGATCCAGATTACAAGGATTAATTTCTTCCCCAGAATCCCTGCAAAAAGCCCATCCCATGAATACGATTGATCTTCGGGGATAATCTATTCATGGATTAGTATGCGTTCATCGTAGGAATCGAGAACGGGGAATGGAAACCAAAATCAAACGTCCTACCTTGATTCGAGTCATTCATTAGCGAAGATCTGGTCACCACATCGTCGTCTTCGACAAAATTCGTCAAGAACGTCATCCCCGCATTAGGGGTTTCCTCCAGAGCTTCCAGAGCCTCCAAGGGTTTCAGGGTAATGAGGTCTGTCACCCTGGACCCCTACGCAAATCTCTATTTAAGAAGATAAAAGATATTCACTGCCACCAGATTTAATAAAATATTTTTATTAAATATTTTATTACTGTTACGTCCAATAACTGGACTTCACCACCGACCTACTCCAGCCGATGTTAGGCCTCACTTAATGTAAACTCGCTACTCTGAACGCAACGGTGCCCTCAGATTTCCAATCTGAGCACCCACTCGGGAGTTATTCCACTTTATCTGGAAATCCACATGAACATTATTTAATTATTTAATTAAATTCAAACATTTGTTCTGGGATCACCGGGCCTTAGAAATGCATGCTATCTCAGAGCTTGGTCTCAAAAGAATTCCCATATAATACTAAAAGAAAATACGGAGAAATCCGAGACATTACATCAATAATCTCTTTATAGGAGAATATAATGTCCATGCTAATAAATATGGGATTTTGGAACTGATGGATAGAACCATTTATTATAATTTTATAGTTCATAGCTTATCATTTTTTGGTGATATTTTGAATGAAATCTTTCCAACTATTTTTCATTAGTTTCATGAAATTTCCCCTGAAATGTTCTCAGTGTTTCCACCCAAAAGAGAAGTGGAGTTTATGATCGATCACCTACTAGGTACTAGTAATATCTCACTTCCATACTATTGGATATAACCAGCATAAATTAGGGAATTAAAATTGTAGTTTGAAGACTTGGAAAGTAATGGGTTCATTCTACCAAGTACGTCTCTATAGGAAGTAACAGTTTTGTTTTAAAAGAAGGTCGGTTGAACTTCTGTTGTTGAAATGGACTGTCACAAGCTTATCCAAGTTATGATAAAGAATTGGAATCATATTTCCCACATTAATGACATGATTTATCAATTGAGGGGAGTATATTGGTTCTCAAAAACCTATTTACATTTGAGTTGTCCCTTTTTATATTTAAAAAAGAGGATATTCTATAGATAAATTTCAGATGTAGATATATATATAATGAATATTTCATTATACCTTTTGGTCATGGGAATTGACCATGTATATTTATCGAATTTCATAATATAATTTTTAATAAATATCTAGATTAATTTTTGATGGTTTTTTGGATGATATATTGGGGTATTTTAGGAAAAACAGATCATGAGAAACACTTATTGATAATATTGGGTATATTCTAGGAACATTGTATGCACGCCATGTTATAAAAGTGTGATTTCTAGATACATGATGTATGTTTCCTTTTCCAAGCCATTCGTGAAAAATGTGCTTCTATAGGTCGGGAAATGATAGATGATGTTATCTCTTGGAAAAATTGAAGAGTGTTATGGAGATGTATAGTTTTTTTGGATTGGAGGGATTCTAGAGACACATTTTATATGATTTTTTATACCAGGATCCAATAATGATATATTTGATGAGGAAATGCCTTCCATTATAGTGTAATGATCATTTTTAAAAATCCATTCAAAAAAATAATCATTGTCTTGCATTAGCACCAATACTAATTTTTCCTGATTCTTGGCCGTGATACATTGCATGTTATGATGAATTGATATAAAGGTTGGGATGAGTTTTCATATAGGGAGATCGAGTAATTTATTATGGTTCTCAATAGTTAAAATTACATGACAATAAATATACAACTTTTGATTTTGAAATTAGCTTATTTTCTCCATTATTTAAAGACTTTGTTTCATTACCTATATTGGGAGAAATTCATAGTGTTTATGGAACATATGAGTTTGAAACACATATTAACTCAATGAATTTTGAATTTATTATATGGTAGATGTATAATGTATTTGAATATGTTTTACTTTGACTTGATATACACACCAGGTAAATAGAACATTGTTTTCAATGCATGGAGCATGAAGTTATCTGAATAGTTCTCTGAAGCGGATTTAGACTAGTGGAAACTGATGTCAGTCATGGATGATATGAATATTGAGTTCTTATTACAAGGTAATATTTTTAGTATTCATTTTTTTTTTTTTTTTTTTGGTTTAGGGTTTTATAATTTCTTTGACATATAATCCATATTGTGTTACAATGGGATCAAAAATCAATGGTCGGTAGACCATTGAGGGTTAGATTAATTGAGATAGATTTTTGTTGTTGTATTTTAGTGATTTGATAGTAATACCATTGGATTTTAAAGAAAAACTTCTCATTACCTACCAACATTTTAGATGGAAAGTTCACCCTGGGATTTAGAAAACGTAGAAATCATTTAATGAATAATTATTGTTGGTTTTTATGAAAATATATCGAACAATGTATGTTTAAATATTCCCTCCCATTATACATGTAATGGGAGATAACTTATGAAAATATGGATTATTGTATTCCTAATAAATTCTCATGTCAAAATGGGATCAAATAGCCATGGATTTTGTTACATGTCTCCCAAGGATGGTTAGGAAACAGACATCAATTTGAGTGATAGAGGATCATATGACAAATTTAGCTTACATCACTCTGACTAATGAAACTAATTAGATGGAATAATTTTTTAAAAACTACAATCATGAATTTTTTTTACGAAAATAATTCTAGTAATGATTTTATCAGAAAAAGATTATATGTTTTTGTATCTTTTCGGGAAATCCTTATAGTTAACCATTTGGACATAGTTGACTATGATTACAGCTTATCATCCACAAATGGATGGATAATATGATTAGAAAATAAAAAAACTAGAATAAGTTCTTAGATCATTATAATGGATTTTTATAGCTTATGTGAGGAGAATATACCATTAGTGGAATCATCATAGAATAATAGTTACGAGACCATAAAACATATGGATCTTTTCTATGTATTGAATATGTGTACTTTTAAATCTCCACATTGTTGGGTGGAAATAGGTGAGACTTCATTAGTTGGACCAAGCCACATGCAAGAGACAAAAGATAATATTCAGTTGATTAGAATGAGAAGGGAGACAACACATAGTGGTCATAAATCATATGAAAACAATCATTGATGACCATTTCCATTTGAGGTGGATGGTCATGTCTTCTTCAGATTATCTCAAATTCTATGGAATAATCATTTTTTATGAAGGTAATGTTGTCTCTTCAATATATAGGTCTCTTTGAGATAATTCAATGAATTAGTGAGGTTGAATATTGGTTGGATTTTCCCCCAATATTCAGTTCAGTGCACAATGTGGATCATGTATCTTAGTTGAAAATTTACCAACCAGATTCTGACTATGTGGTTCGATCAGATCACATTGACCTAGATATGGATGCTACGTTCATTAATATGCCATTATAGATTTTGGATGGAATGATAAGATCTTATATGGTATAAGTATTGGTCTCGTGTGGGTTTTATGGAAACATGGTTGAGTTCGGAAAGAAACATGGGAGCATGTAACAAAATTGGTAGAGTAACAGATGTGACTTTTCAATAACATCAATAGTTATTTACATTCGAATGATGTAATGTCCAATGGTGGAGAGAATGTATCACCCCAATTTTGAGTCACATGATACTTAATTAATGTATTTTGAGTCCATGTATGGTTTGGGTTATGTTTCAGGATGATTTTGTGTTTTTTCCATGTTTTGGAGGATTTTATATAGGTTACTAATTTGTGCATAGTTAGTAAAAACTGCAAAAAATCTAGAGTAATTTTTGAAATTTATAATAGTGGGCAAAAATAAATCTCATGATCGGTACACAGATTGGAAAAATGATACGATTTCCAGGAGGACCCATGAATTATGAAATAGTGGGAAAACCATGGTTGGTTCATGGGGTTTCTATTTAAGAAAAATTACCATGTGCAGTGTCTCTTTAAGAGAGTGTCATCAAATGACTGGTTCACAGATTTCCAAACTATATAGCCAAACATAGCATTATATAGGTGGACATCCTTAAATTTTGTAGCTATTCTAAATTATCTCATTATGAACTCATGTTCCCATAATCCTCCCATAACTCAAATTTATATTTCTCCCATGGTGTGAGAGATGATCCCCTTCATTCCAAGAGAGATCCTTAAGTGAATCTATGTGAATTTGAGGTACAAATTCATCAGTAATTCATCTTTCTTCAATGTTCTTCAAAATTATTCTTTGATCCATGGTTCTTATCTCTCTCATAAACAAATATCCAACCAATTATGGGTATATCTATTTGTTGGGGATTGTTTTATGATGAATTATTTTTATATATTCTTATGGGAATGTGTTTTGTGATTGGATCATGATATTTCATTATTCTGTTCCACATTTTTTATGTCATTTTTTCGGTGGGTGTCTTATCAGTTAACATCAAATTATTTATACTTGAAGTCTTAGTTTTAATTACATTAATTACTGGAAATGATTTTGAAAATCACATGTTATCCTTGGTAAAACTTATTTAGTGATGTTTTGTGGGAATTTGGGATGATTGATAGTTTTTGGGAAATGTTTTGAAATGAAAATTGTAAAATGGTGATTTTATAATTATGGATTTTGTTTTAATTACAGGATAATGTGTTTTAAAATGTTTCAAAAATGAAATGTTTTATATGTAATGTTTTTTCTTAGATTTTGGAATAAATGGTCAGTGTGGGTTCATTTTCATTAGACATTACTCTTTGGAAGGGGAATTTTCTATAGGGATACCTGGTATTGGTCACATTATAAAGACATGGTGGGTTAATGAGGGGCCTCTCATGAGTATGGAACTATCATATAGGAATTCATTATGTGTATTTGAAAACACGGTTATGGGTATTCAAAATAAATGAAAAAATTGTTTAATAGATTTTTTTATTTCTATGAAAAAGTTTTGTATATGATATAAAATGTATTGAAATTTACATTAAACAATTTTATATAAATCTGATAACAACTTATTTCCAAGTGGCATGAGTTGGGAATTCATTGAAAGGAAAATACTGAGTGCAGAGTCACCCCTTCTTGGGAACTATATTGTTTCTATGGATTTCATCTCTCTAGGAAAATAGAAATTCATTGTATATCAGAACATTAGTAAAAATTCTTGGCATTGTGGTAAGGGCCTATTGAGCTGGAGCTTGGAGAGGTGTGGTGGTTGTTGGGTTGAAGTCACTTTTTTGTCTTTGATATTTATTAGTCCTTTTGGATTCTTTTGATTTTTTCGTTTTTTTCACTTGTACATTGATACGGTTAATGTTTTGTAAATGTTGAGTTATATTCTATAATCATGGATCATATATACGGAAAGTTGTTAGTTGTGATTTATTTTGGTTGTTTTATATTTAGAAAAATCATTTTCCAAAAAATGTACTTGATGTACAAGATATTTATTTCTAGTCATTAGTGTCTTTTAGGGTCCCCAATGGTCTAGTAACACCACCATCTCCTCCAATGATAATGGATTTGGGGTGGGATGCTAGAGGGGGATATAGTGAGAATGGTGAATAAGGGAGGGTTGAGGTATATTAATGGCATGTTTAAATTTCTGATTTATTATTGGTTTACATGTTTGATATTGCAAACACCATTCCCCTACTTGTACTGGTACTAGTATGATAGGGATCCTAACAATATTAATTAGTGATTGAGGGACAATTTTTATATTTTTCTGAATTATATGGACTTGTATTCTCAAACATCATACTAGTAGTAACTAAAATAGTGCCATCAATGAGGATAGTTAAGAGTAATATAGTTGGTTATTGACAAGGAATGTATAGAATTACAATTAGTTTATTCAACTTCATCACGCCTAGGATCATCTCACAAGATTTTTATAAGATTACCATTATTATATACAAATTAATTTATTTTCATTATTTCACATGATCATGTTTACATTTCATTGAATTCCATATTGTTATACACGGTAGTGCCTTTTCATTATTATATGTATTATTCTAACACATATTGAATTCAATTTTAATTTTATCACTTTTATGCATGATTTAAGTTTATATTTTGTTTCCTTTTTCTGTATTTATGTTTTACACTATTTTATCACATTTTTTCTTGATTTATTTAGATTCTTGTATATAATCATGATTAGTAGTAATATATATGGGTTTTTTGTTTTATTTAGGAAATTGGGGATGTTTATATAACAATTTTTTTGGTGTTATTAAAAATGGTTAAATTGGGTAAATTTTAAAAAGGTCTTTTAAAAGAAAAGTAAGGCATTTCTTAAAGCATCATTTAGTTTCCAAGATGGAATTTATGAGATTCTTATGAATATTTTCCTAAATAAATAGTAAATATTATTTTAAAAAATAATGTTATAAACCTAAATTTTAGTAATGGTTTTAAAAAGGAAATTAATTAATCCTTTTGTTAGATAACACTCATCTATTTGTGCACACACCTTACTTACAACAGTCATTGTTTATAGACCAGGTGGTTATTCATGTTCTGATTCAAGTATCGAAGTGTGTCTTATTATGGAATCCTTTTTTGAATTTTTTCTTGGAGTGTGTTTGAGTCTTCCAATATAGTGTGACCACAAGACCACATAAGGATATTAGGTAGTTATTGTTAGAGTTTCACTAATATATATATAATGATATTATATTTGTATATATAAAGTTTATATTTAATTATATTCATTTGATGCTTGTATTATAATTCACATATTAAATAAATGCAATAATATATATATATATATATTATTGATTTCTCCCAAATGGTTTTATTATCATTTACAATCCATTATGAACATATTAATTGGATTGACCATACTTTTAATAGGATTATGTGAATTATTGGAATAAATTTATAGGGATACATTGTTATGGAAGAAAAGTTTTCATTTAATGAAACACATCATGAATGACTATATGAAGGGATGTTATCCACCCCTATTGTAGAAAAACAATTATTAACAAGACACTCATTTATCTCTTTCAAGCTTACTATAGTTTATCATCAAGTACAAAGGAGCTAACACCCCTTCAGTATTTAGGTATCCTTGTGAAAAGATCATATATCCATTGGTTGGTATAACCACCCCTCCTCCCTCATAGGAAGAGTAATTTTTTCACTGCTACAAGATCTTCATCAAGAATTCTCTTTCATTGAGGAATAATAAGACTTATTCCATTAGAAATTTGTAGGTGCACTGTTTATACATTTTATTAATGCATTTATTCTCAAAGATAGATCATCCTGTGTTTGGGTTGTCTTTCTCTACATATGGTCATATGATGATCATACAAAACCCATAAGTTGTATCAAATGGATATAGTTCTTTGATAAATCAACATGTTTATTAATTTATGAAATTTACATTTTAATATAAAAATGAGATTTTAAAGATTGGAAATAAATTTGAAATGTTCATATATATTATTCTTCTTTTTGAAAATGAACAAAGTATATATATTAATAAAGAGAAATAAATTTTTAATTGAACTATATTATTTAAAAATTAAATATTAATAATGGAAAATGAATTTTGAAATATTAATATAAATTTATAACGATATTTTGTAAATTAAAAAAATATAAAATAATTATGGTTAATTGATAAATATTTTTTTAAATCACATTTGAAAAAATAATTAAAAAGATTTATAATATAACAATAAATAGTTTAATTGGAAATAAAAAAATATATATTTATAAAGATTTAATAAATTCCCAAATATATGATATTTATATTATATAAAATGTTTATATAGTATATATTGAATTATAAACTGTTTACAATACTTGAAATTTCATATGAATGTCATTTAATATAAAATCCCAAATTATTTAGAGTGATAAGAATATAAAATATTTATATTCATTTTAATTTTTAGAATGGTTTTTATTATTAATTATTTTATAATATTTCACATAAATATCATATTTTGGAAAATAAATAAATTTTTTTATTTATTAAATTTTATTAATATTCATTTTTTGTTTATAATTAATTTATTTGATATTTTTCCAAATAAAGGGGTTTTTTGGATATTTTTATATGACAAGAAAAGGTGTTTTTAAAATTTATGGGATCAATGATTAAATAATAATTATGTATATGATATTTATATTATGTAAAATTCTTACATAAAATAAATTTAATTAATTATAGTATTTGATTTATATAATATTATATATTTAAATGGGAAATTCCATATTATGATAAATATGAAAGAATTAATATTGGAATGAATATAAATAGTATATATTCATAATTATAGAATGTTCATGATATTAGAGAAAAAATTGTAAAATGTTTTATAATTAGGTATTATGTATGAAATTTTTCATAACCTTTTTTCTGATGCTTAAATATTAGAATTGATTAGTTATTGAAATGTTATTACCCATTTTATATATATTTATAAATTTTTTATATTATGAAAGATTGTATAAAAAATTGTATATGATGAATTTATTTTATGATAGATCATTTTATATCATGCTATGTCTGATATAATAAAATTTAATTTTCATTAACTGCGGCATTAGGTTGTAATTTTATTTATGATATTGAGATTATTTTTTGGGAATAGTTTTCGAATATTAGGTATTAGATTATTCATGAATTGAATTCTCTATTGTTTAAAGTGTCTCTAGTTAGAGGTACTTGGATTCAAACCACCTACTTTCTTAGTAGCCTTCCATGGCTATGAAAGTGAATGGGGTTTGAAATTTGACACTCCAGTCTTACAAAATTAGAGATTTCCTATTTCAAATAACTCTATTAATGTACATGAAGTGTTTATATACCATTTTAATATGATGTATTTGGTTATTAATAAATATACTTTAGTTCAGTTTATTGATGATTAATAATTAATTTTGGGTTTTATAAAGAGTTACACAATAATGTGATAAGAACACATTAATTTGGTATTTAGAATAATAACTCCAAAACTAAATCATTTGAAGAATTTATACATAGAAAGTGAATAATAAATGGAATTATATATACTATATAAGATGAAATAGTTATAAATTTAATATACATATGATTTATATCTAATTGGTGAGACCATAAAATAAACTTGTAAAATAATAAGTGTGAGATACCATCAAAAGAAACACTGTTCATGTCCTCAATTGTGTAAATGGGTAGTTTGACACCACATAGGGGTGGACCTATATTATCTTGTGAAATTCATGAATGCAATGAGTGAATGTAGATTATTCAAGTGGTAGCTTAATTCCATAACTTAGTTTAGCTAGATTGTCTTTATTAGCTATTTTTTTAGGTTTTATTTGGGTTACACTTTTCTTAGAAACACTAAGGTTGGTATACTAGAAGAATATAATTAAGATAATCCTTATGATTGATTTGGATAAAATATTATCCACTCAATTATCCAATAATAAAAACTATTTTAATTAGGATGATTACCTACCTAAATACCTAATCAGTGAGTTTCATTCCATATAGGTGTCATTTTATTAGTGAAATATACATATTGGTTCACTGAATCAATATGATGTATGGGGTCATCTATTTCAGTTGGATAAATTTCATTAAAAGTTCTTAATTAAATCATATAATACATTATTTACATCTAATTAAACATTATACTACAGATAAATGTATCATCATCACCAAAATAAACATTATATTAATCCTTTAAATAAGTAACATAATGTATGAAACGTTTTTGAGTAATATAGATATTATATATGTAATAGAAATTAATTCCAAAGTAATCAATAATTGAAGTTGTTAAATAAAAAAACCAATTTTCTTATAGAATTACAGAATCATCATTTAGGTTTCAATAGAATTAGATACCAAATGAAAAAATTAATCATATCCTCCACTCATGTACTCAATATTATTGGTTACATTAATGATTTTAGTCTCATAAAATCCATATGACTGGGAGTGTTAAATTAAATTAATATGATTGAATACCTTAATGAATTGGTGAGATTAAATTTATTCTTAAACCATTATTGGTTATAGAAAACAATTATATTTTTATGTACAATATATGAAATGAACTGTAATTTTATAAAGTTTTGTAAATATAAATATGGATTGAAAGATGAAAAAAATCGTAATCATTATTTTTTTCATCTAGTGTAGAAATATAGTTTCAATATTGATAACTTGGGAGAAACTAGACTGGCTAAAATCATCATAATATGTGTACAACATCTCAATTAGCTCTTTGGAAGATCTTATATACAATAGTTGTTTGAAGGAAATTAGATGCGTATTTTTTACACATGGTTTATAACTAGTTTAATTATGTAATGTGGTTTAAAGAGAATAGAAAAATGGATTGTTTGGGTTCAGTAATTTATCCTATTTTTATTATGGTTATATTCTAAAAATATGATTGAATTCAATGGAATTTTTTTTTATAATTTTCTAAAAGTGTCAAGAATAAATAAACCTGGAATATGATTTCCAGAATTTGATACTATATTGGTATTAAAAGTTGGAAAAATATTTAAAATAGAACCAAAAAATGGATAAAATGTTTAATAAATTATCATTAAGAAAAATATAATGGACATTGAATAGTAGGGATATCACTAAAGGTGTAATAATAATTCAATATGATTGGATTATCAATGATTCACCTAATAGTGTTTTAGAAACTCCATGGAATGATCATATCAAGTAACAATTTTATATAAACTATTTTTTTAATTTTTTAAGGGTATTTGATAGCAAATTAATGTTTTAATAGGTGTTATAAATATACATGAGTTAAAAATTAGAGGAATAAATGGTCGATCTTGTAGTTTACATCAAAGAGATGATGTAAATATTCGCTAAATTAGGGATTTGAAAGTAATGGATTTTATAAACCTCAAATGAATCTATTCAAAATAAATGTTTCTTCATCTCATTTGACCAACAAAATAAGAGAAGATTATTGATAAAAAATATTTGGTATGAAGAAGTTTGAGATTATTAATTAAATAAACATGTTTTATGATTCATCAATTTCTACTAAATATTTTGAGAGGAATATTTGGATAAAAATGTTTATCTGGGATAAAATTTATTACCCATATATTTGTTAAAATATATAAGAATGTGTTCCCATCACCCATCAGTGAGATATTTTAAAAAATATTATTTATGATAGGAAATGTTCCAAACACATAGAATACTATATATGATTCAGAAAAAATTAGTTTTTAAATATTTCTTCTAAAAGGAAATAAATGTTATTTCATAAAACAGAATGTTGTTTGTGTTGTGTCTTAAAATTAAATAATGAAGTGAATAATATTTCTATGAGACTAGTGGGAGTATGTTTGGACTTAGATACACTCAAAGATAACAAATAAAAGATCATTCCAATCAATGTTTTAGTGATTTTTCACTTATATACTAGATATTTAGGATATGGGGAACTAATGAAAAATGCAAATAGTTACATTTAGTTACATTGATAAATTAAATATCACACCTATTACATATTATATAAATTCACTTTAATTCCATAAAATATTTAAGAAATATGGGTAGAGACAAATTTAAATGGATACAAATGTTTACCATAATGAAGTGACTATAACTTTATCCTAAACATGTTTAGTGTATGATAACAAACAAATGTAGATTTAAATTAGTTACCGTAACAAAATTGATATCCAAAAAGAATTTGGGATATGCTAGTAATATTTTTAATCTATATAGTTACATTATTTTCAAAAGATTTCGAGGAAAAATATAAATGGAAAATGGTTCCAACGATGATGAATATATAAATATAAATAGTTCTATGTTGACAATATAATTTAAAATTATTAAATTTCATGTTATGAAGTTAAGAAGTTTGGATATAAGTTCAAAGAGTTGAACATAAGGAATATGATTCCCAAGTCTCACCATTATTCCAACTAGATTTCTTTATAAATTTCTCTCACTAAGTGGTTAATCATATATTTTATTGAAAGGTCCCATCTATATATGACAGAAATTACATTTGGATATAATTTTTAAAATCCATTATTGCATCAACCACATGAGGTTCATGTTATATCTCTTTGTGGTTAATACATAACAAATTGGTTTTAATTGTTTTGTACATATCATGTTATTATAATAAATCTAATCTTCATTTATAATTCACTAACGTGTTTGTCATTTTATTTAAAATGAACAGTAAAATGATAAATATCTCCATAAAGTAAAAACATTAAATTATCCCAAACTGATGATCATCATTGAGTTTAATGGGTTGTGATGATATTTAAATGTTATCTTGAATGGATTTATAAATCTATTAAAGAGGGTTGTTTATGAAATATTTATAGAATATATTCATCATGTAATCAGTAGAAATTTATTAATGGGACTAATTCACTAAAGTATATCTCATGTAATGTCATAGGGTCATTTATATACTTAGGTATTTATGATTATTATTAGTACTTAATACCTTACATTAGTGAGATACCTAGAATGTTAACCTTCATACTTTGATACCCAACTAACACAATTCATAATATGAACTTAGCTAATCTGAGGGTGTAGGGTATGTTGCTGGTCATTTCATAATTTGGAATGAAACCTAGAAGGTACTTATTCACATGTATGATAAAGTGATAAATCATACCATTAATTTAATTATAATATAGAAATTAAGGGTCATGAATAGTTGTTTTTTATATTATGTGTTCAACAACTTGGATATGTGACATGTGATGTGATTATCTTACAGATGAATGAAATGAGATTTATTCATCAACATGGAAAGTATTTTTCATTGAATAAAAAAATAATGAGGGGAATATAACAGATTTATATGTTCCATGTCTACTGGTCACTAAATTTCGTGGAAAAATGGATTATATATGATATATATGGTGTATATGATACGTATTGTGGTGGAAATTTTCAAATAGAGATATGGGTATTTTGAAAGGAGATCAAACCATACCATTTAGTTGCGTGAGTAGTAATGATGCTTTGCTTGAGGTCACACTTTGCTTACATCTTTGAAAAAGAGTTTTCATGGTTGTTTTCAACACTACTATGGCCCATAGGGAAACACCATTAGGACCTTTGATAAGGATAACGTTTTGGATAAACTATTTTTTAAAAAAATTAATAGAGTTGGATTAAAAAAATTATCAAAATATATTGTATGGATTCATAAAGGGTTGTGAAGATATTCATAATGTCCTTATAGGATTTTAATAAATGTTGGTTATTTTTATATATAAACTTATATATATATAATGATATTATATATAATAAGTGAATATATAATTACATGCATTTGATTCATGTATTATATTATAGGTATTAAATATATTTTGATATTAAATATATATATATATATGTAATAGATATATTTTAATTTCATCGAAATGGGTTTATTGCCATTTACAATTTGTCATGAATGGACTAATTGGATTGACCAATAATTGAAAAGAATTAAATAATTTATGGGAATAAATGTATATGAATCAATTAATATGCATAACACATTATAATTTATTAAAATGCATCATGGATGGATATATAAAGGGATGCGATCCTTCCTCTTGTATAAAATAAATTGTGATAAATTATCTCATTTTCCTATTCCTCATATATTACTATTTATCATCTAAGACGGTGGCACTAGAACCCCTTCATCATTCGGGTATCCCCACGATATGATTGTATATCTATTAGTCAGTGTCCCCCCCCCATGGAGGAAGAGTGTGTTTTTTCACTACTTTGTGATCTTAATCAAGAATTAAACATCATCATGAATGAATAATACTACTGTCATTTGTGATTTCTAAGTATTATGTTTATAAAATTTATTTATATAGTGATTCTTAAAGATAGATCTATGTGTATTTTGGTTGCCATGCATTTCATATGGTTATATAGTAATATTACAAAACCCATTAGAAATTTGGTTTCATTTTTATGTTATATTTATTTCATCCAGGTCAACTCTCTTGGATTTTTAGTTTCTAATTAAGCTTTATATTATTTTAGATGTATCATGTTCTATTAAAATTTTATCATAACTAATTTTTTATCTTTTAATGGAAATCTAATATATGGATACATCATGCTGGAATTCATATAGTGTTTCTTCTTATTTTATATTATTTATTCATTGAAATTGTTCCCACCTGTTTTAATTAGATGATTTAGAACTTATTACCATCCAAGGGATATATATAATGCTTATTGTGAATTCACATAAACTATCTTGAGGATATAGATCAGGGGTTTTCCTATTTCCTTCATTAATACCCATGTGGGAAAAAACAATAGAATCTAAACAATTAAAATTTAAGTTACAAAAATGTGTAATGATATTGATTCTAATTTTCCACATGGAATGATCGTAGAAGAATATTTGAAATATATAATGAAGATACCATTCACAGCTAAAGTGGTTTGAAAACAATATCAATATTTTTGGGGGAGGTGACTCATTCATTTTATGAAGTTCCACTGTAATCATTAGAAATAATTTTTCTTCTTTAATATGTTTTGATTTTTATATAATTCTCTTTTATAGATAAACACCAATTAGGGTTTGGGTGAGGTGTGGTTGTGGACTATACTTAATTCTTGTTTGAATTGAATTAATAAAATTTTATGACTCTATTCTTGAATCATTACTAGCATGATAAATATGTATATGAACATAGTTGGTACGATTAAGGAATATGAGTTTAAATCACATCTCATAAAATTAGAATAGGGAATAGTTCTTTATGGAATGAGAGTGTCTAAGGTATCCAAGGCACACATTATTCAATGAAAACAATATCACAATACTCATGTTATTTTTTTAAAAGGGAAACTAAGGGGGACTTGAGATTGCACCAATAATATGGAAAGTGACTTGAGACAACACATAAAAATAAATAGTGAATGTGTTAGGGGAGAAACAATATATTCGTTCATAAGAGATATTAACAAATGAACATAATTCCAACACACCTTATTTTTCAACATTTGATTCTTAAAACATTTAATACTTTTCTCTGGTCAGAATTGTTTCTTTTTATACTATACATGAGGGTTTTCATCACATAAATTAAATTAACACCTCTCTCAACATGTTTAAACAAATAATCATGACTAGATAATTGAAGAATCATTAACTATATAAATGAAATAGGGTAACTCCACATTATTTTACTTCTTGACCCTTTTAACTCTCATGGAATCAATATATCTTCACTTCACATTTTATAATCATGATAAATACAAAAAAAAATCATTTACTGATCAGTGATTATGGCCTTTGATTTTCATGGTTATAAGTTATGTATTCTTAAATGATCTTCCTCTGTTGTAAAATTGTTAAATAATGGTATAGGATAATCTATCCCCCTATTATATGAAGCCATTTTTGGTTATTTAAAAAAAAACTAAATAGTTATTTCATTAGTAATTCTACTACAGTATGATGCAATTCTTAATTTTTTATTGTTTCAAAGTTGACGAAGTATAAATCCGATTCATTTTATATTTTAAAATATGGTACATTTAACCTCTAACATATTGTGATAACAAGACTAAAAATCCATAGAGGGTTTATGGTGAATTAATGTGTGAATTTTATTTTGAAACTCAAAAAAAATAATTTCCATTCATTTAAAAGAACCCTTGAATTGATCATGATTTACCAAAAATTAGAACTATACAGAGTATAGAAAAAATTCACAAATAAATAATTTTCACTTAATTCATGGTAGTGGGATAATATAAGGAACACACATTTACTATTTTCTAATAAACCAAGGATGTTAGTAAAAACTATATGTTTTCCAAATTTTCATGTAAGTCTTATAGATAAACCAAGGTGCAATTCTTCTTCTTTCTTATACACCCACTACTTTAGAGATGTGTACATATGAATAATAAGAAAATGAATGATTTTATCTCAAATATAATTATAATGTATTGAAAAATAAATCATAAAGCGTGTTTCCACTGAGATATATCCTTCTTGAAAAAGTTTATATAAATAATTTTATCCTTTATAACAACAACACTTATTTTGAAAATACTAATTTGAAACCAAGACCTTTAGTTGTATTTGAATCTTGATCCAATAAAAATATATAATATTCCTATAGTAAATATCATTAGTTTTTAACTTCCTTATTAGTAATTTATTTTAATATATATTCAAGACTCTAATTAGACCATATATTCATCCATAAGAGTAAAATTAAACCCAAAACAAATAACTAAAATATATCCATATTTGAAAAATATTTGAACTTTGAAATTAATTTGAGAACCACCCAATGATGGATTGAGGATAACCATTATGATGTAATTTAACTCAATTACAATATCCTTCAAAAATAATCGATTCATTTTAATTTTAACTCTAAAAATAATGGGGCGAACAAGTCCATGTACTTCTAGATCAATTATTTAATGGCATAAGTTTCCATATTACGGAATAATGCACTTCTATTCATCAAATTGAGGATACATATTATAGAATTATGAATTGTGTAAAACATCTAGTCCTGAAATAAATTTTCATCTATTCATCCAACATGGAATAATAACCTAGTCTCTTGAGGGAATTAATCCTTAAAAAATCATGTTATATTACACTGTGAGGTTGTGGAATAATATTTTACAAATGATTTATAGTAAATAAAACATCTCCTCTTATGAATATTACATGACACTAAAAATGATGTAATGATTTAAATTCATATAATAATATTAAATCTAAGTTTTATGAAATCTAACAAAAAATATTATAGCAATCCCAATATAACTATTTCTTGAATATTGAATCATCCAAAAAATAACCTATAGAAATTCATAAATACATTATAAATGTTATTAAAGTATTCATCATAACCATATTATATCCAATAATTATAATTTCTAACAAACAAAACCAATTATAGTCTTTTTTCAAAAAAACACTATGTTTTTTCCAACATAAATTTCAATATTCTCCAATTTACCATCTTAATTTCATGAATTCACCTTCATGAATTAACTTGTTTCCAACATTATCCGCCATTAAGTTTGTTAGAAATAAAAAATATACAATGTAATATTCCACCATACTGATTCTCTATATAATCAAAATCGTAATATAATAACTCAACCATAAATCCAAGTCTACATTAGTATTTATTAGTATAGAAAACCATAGGTAAAGAGGTAATTTTTTCAACCAATGTGTACCATTTATCTATTTAGATACTTTTATAACACAAAATGGGAAGAACTACAATACCATATTTCTCTATTGGATAATATTCCCCTTGGATTATATCACCCTCTGTCTCTATTACCGATTTCCATACCAATGGGTAGATAGCTCCCCCATGATATAAAAATCCATCTATAAATCCCCATGATGATGCAATTGATCAACGATTCAACTATTCTAGTTCTCAATAATTTCATTTATTTCTCATTATTTTAAAATAAATATATAGGGTAATATGAACCAAACATTAAACAACTATGTAATGTAATATTATAGTAGGCGAGATGGGAATTTGGAACCCCCTAAAGCTGAGAGAGACGATTGAACAGTATGATATAATCAATGCTTCCCATATGTTTATATGCACAAATTTTTTGTGAATAGGTCGACCCCATATTGATGTTTTCCAATTTCATCTACAATGAAAACGCTTTGTTTTGATTTTTCATAGACAATATAATTATAAATCTCATTTTTCTTCATTTTAAAGTTTCATTCCATGTTCTTTATTAAGTTGATAAAACTTTTTTTAGAAGTTGTAAATCATCATAAGTACTTTTTATACTTCACTAAGGTCCATTTATTGTTATTTCATGCATATTTATTATGATAAATCATTTTTAACAAAAATATATTCTACTTTAGCTATGTTAAATAATGTACTTTCCTGTTTTACCTAAATAAATCTAATACATTTGTTTCAAACAAAGAATGAACCACTAATTATATATTTATTATCTATAATTTCCCCAGCTCAGTATGTATCCAAATATCCAAATAAATATCTATTGAGTCATATAGGAAACCTAAAACCATAATTAGGGGTACCTTGAACATACTCATGATTCTCTTCACAACATTAACACAATAAACCATTGGTTTACATAGAAACCACATATCCAAGCAAATAAAAAAACTATGTTTGGACTTTTTTGTCATATAAAACATGATTACAATCATTATACGGTGTAAATTTTGACCTATAATCTTTTCTTATTCATGAATTCAATGTTTGGTTCCAATAATGGTTTCAGTTGAAATTGGTTTACAATCATTCATTTTAGAAGCCTTTAGAAAATCCGTTGTGAGATATATCTAAGAAATTAAATCTTACTACTCCTTTTAATTAACCCACAACCAAATAATGTAAGTAGTCTCACCAATCGTAGACATATCAATTCATAATCATGTTATGTTGGAAAATACATCCATATATTACATATTACATGCACTAAATATGATAACTCAAACATGGATGAGTACTAAAAACATCTCTTGGTTGGATCTTTTTATAGAAAATTTGTGATGAAAACCACCACCCATGAACTATAGTTTTATCAAGTAATATTAAAATTCAGTATAACAATCTTGTTGAGCATATGTGTATCCATATAAATATTTATTTAATTAAAACTCTATTCCACACCATCAACATTTTTAAAATCAACTAATATTTCATTATAGATATCCTTCATAAGCAATCCATTCAAGAATGTCATTTAAACTTCTATTTGAAAAACATGGAATCCAATAAAAATGTAATTTTAATGAACCTTTTAATCGAATCATGTACCATAATGGGATAAACAAAATTTCACATGCTTATGAATTTAATCTAATCATGTACCTAATATACCAATCCATAATTATTATAGAAAGACATTCCATTCGAATTGTTTTTTAAATACCCTTATTATTATAATTAGGATTTAATAATTTTTCTTATTTAGAAGTAACCATTAATTATTTTTTAATATTTAATATAACACTTCATTCATTGAATTAACCCATGATTCATATTTTTCAATAAATTTATATTTCATTGACTCCACTTGTGTAATTTGAACAGTTTACTCTACACTCATCATCCTCAGTGTTTCAGTTTGAGGATTTTTTTTATATTTTAATGTTATATTCATCAAGTTTAAATCATATTCTTCTATTTTGAGTGGATATTTGAATTTTTTTAATTCTAACTTATCAATTAGAAAAACTTTTAGAATTATCATCATTAATTATATTTTGAGAACATCTATAATTTATAACAACTTCATTGTATTTTATATAAATTTCATTTAAATTTTAATCTATATAAAGATGACATGATCATAAAAAATTGAATGGACATGGATAAGAATCAGATCATATGATAGAATAGGATTACCTTCTCCATGAACTAATAAGAATGATAATTTACTTGATAATTTACATCCTCTAAATAGAGATTCATGTATCATAATTCTATTATTGTCAGATATATCATATTTTGTTAAAAACATTCCACTAGAGGGTTCCATCACACCGTTGTTCCTCAAATGGGTGATTCCACACTCAGTGCTCCCCTCCTCAAGGTTCTTAAGAAATAACCTGAAATGAAACTTCTATGACCATTTCTAACACTCATATTAATAAATTTATATTAAAAGAAAACAACCTATTAACATGAATGACACCATTCCACACATTTTTCATCATTTTCCTTAGAAATTAACATTATAACATTGTAGTTATTCAACATTTTCCACATTCAAATCATGATTTATTATATTCTACCATAAAATCCTTAAAAAATATTTTTATTGTGATATTATTGAGTTGAATTTGAGTATATTAGTGAGAATATCCAATATATAAAAAATACAGGAATCAAGGTCTCATACCTATCTTTAAAGTAGAAATAGAATTTAGATGCGAGGGACATATGCATGCATTGAATATCCTTATCTGTTAGTTCTATGTGTTTTCTAACTAGACATAGTAAGAAAATCATCCTCTTTTGAAATTAACCAAAACAAAGTATCTACCCCATGGAGTCAAAAATGTGATCTGTATTAGCACATAATCTAAAATATCTGGATTCAAAGGCACTAGATGTAGAAAGAGATAATATGATATAATCGTTATCATTTTAGAACCACATGATACACATATTTACCTGTTTTTATTCATCATATTCTATACAGTTATGAACTAGAAATTGAATCACTATATGGATATTAATTTTGAAAATGATACATCCCAAAAAGAGAATAAGTTTTCCAAGCTAATTATCTTTCAAGAATCTATAATCTCTATTTCAAACAATATATTGGGAGTGATTAAGGATTAATCTAAAGTATACAATATGGTTATTCTATATACTATAGGGATATGAGAATCCCTTGGTGTCAATGTCTAATAGTTCACTATATTTCATCTTTTAGAAGACTATCAATACGGAATTACCTATTATGAATTACCAAATCAACTTAAAATAACACCCGTACATTTTATCTTCCATATGATAGAAATCAATTCCCCCTAATTATAAAAGTTTTGAATATTTTTCGCAACTAGGCCAATGACTTCTTCTCTTTGTCTGAGTATCCCAAAAGATGTTGTAAAATCTTCTTTCAATAGATTTGATTATATATTTATGAACAATGATCATCGAATGAATATGGATTGGAGTAGATGAAAGGGAATATTAAATTATCTCTATCCTCACCTTGAGGGATAAGAAAAAAATTTCAGTTACTGACACACTAATAAATGTTTATATGTTCGGTATCAATGTGATAGTTTCAGACGTGACCTTTTAGATAGTGTGGAACACTAATATTCTATAATGAATTCGTTATTGGATAATAAAGACTATGTTTTGATTAGGTCCATCACTCTCTTAGATGTTTTTTGACAATCATAAACACTACTCTCTATCACATTATTCTTCGAACCACATTATAATTTATAAATTTTATGAAGATCTATGAAAGGATTGACAAACTATTTTTTCCCATTATGAACGTTTATAATTTAATATGTGAATAAAAATTGAGTGATTAATGGATTTTCCGAAAACCCCTTATAGAAACCCATATAACTAAATATTATAGTTGAATTAAGAGAATTTTTCTAAAAATATTGATCCAAAAAAAATAGAATAGAATAAAGAATATGACCCATATCAAACCTCTTATTAATTTTAAAAAATAGTATTCCCATCAGAAAAATATAAAATAAAGAAGATGAATTACTTCGTAAAAAGTTATCGTTGGCCCATTTTGAGAAGCTAAAGAATCATATGAACATCCAGCTGAAGTACTAGTAGTACTTGTGATCATATTCGTTCTCCATGTCCATTTTTATGATTATATTCCCCCAAAAAAATCATTTTTAATTGTTTTTATTTCTTTAGATAAATATAATACCCCATGAATGCCCCTCATTTTTATAAAACTTTATATTTTTATGGATTTTTTATTTTGAATTATTGGTGCTATCCCACTATTAAATTATTTTTTCTAACACACTATAATTAAAAAATCACATGTTAATGGGATGAAATAAATGAATTGATTGTAGATTCATGAACAGAGGTTTTAACACTATATTTCTAGTGGTTTCCAATATAGAAAAACCACCTCATACAAAAATCATACATAGATCCCTATAGATAATGTTTTATCATCTCTCAAAAATCCACAATTAAGGTTAATAGAAATCTATACAGGCTAGGAATACTTTCTATAATCAATATATTTAAGGACTGAATTATTTATATCTTATTTGATATATCATCTGTATATTGATTCTCTTCCAGTTTAATATTTGGAGACATACAGTCAATGATGTGGATACATAATTAATTACTCAGGTACCCACTTACTATAATATTCTAAGATACTAATACTTTTAATAGGGATGATTAATTCTCAACCACTATGTCAATTGGAATATAAACATCACTAGTGATGACCAATTTCTTGATTTGAATATTGATGTTTTGTTGAAGTATTTTTTCTATTTGATATAAGAATATTAAAAAAGTGAATATTCTTAACGCCCTCATTAGGTTATAATTACATGGATTCTTCTTTCAAAATACAATATTATATGATCAAATTATCAATGATTTTTTATTTCTCTTGTTGGTTCTATATAAAAAATTATCATTACATATTACTTATTGGATTTTCTCTATTTATAAATTATCATTATTCAACCCCGTTTATGGGATAGAGAGATATGATTTTTCTTTTCACCCATATAGAATGATCTATATTAAAAAATTCTTGTTTCTTATTTTTTTACTCTTGTTTAATATTTTATAGGAATTACTGTTAGTTGATTTTCCTATAAATACTCCTTCATAATCCATGAATCCTTGTTTTCCTTGATTTTGTTATCATAAATTGGAAATTATCCTCTAAAAAAATTAAAGTATTTTGAAATTTAAAATCTTATTTTCAACATCTAAAATGGTTTTTTCACTTATCTAGGAATTAAAAAATCCAAATTTTCGTACACAGCACCACTTTCCCTATTTATTTTAAATTATTATATGAAATTATACATTAAATAAATAGTTTATCCTTATTGTTAAATATTTGATTATTCGATTAAACAAGTAAATTTGTTTTTAAGGCTTAATTGATGATACTTCATGCATAGTACTATTTCTCTCATAATAATTTTCTATATTAATGGAAGAATACTCTCTATCGTTGTGCAATTGAATACTTTTTTTTGATATTTTTGTTTTATTTTAAGCACTCTTTCAAGACCTTTTGATGCATTTTAAAGACATTTCTTATTATAAATAAACATAATGAACTCCATCATAATATATTATTTTATAATAATGTATGAAATGAAATTGACATCATGTTTTGGGATGTGTTATTACACTACACATATTATTATAAAATAGATAATGAAAATTTGTCAGCATATTATTATTTTTACTATATATATTTCTAACCACATTCCACCTAAATAAAGTATCACAAGACATTAATTTATGCCTCATGATATTTTTAATATCATTTAAAACCTTAATTTGGAAAGACTTTCCATATTTGTTAACGTATATGAACTAGAATATAATTCCATAAACTATAATCCTCTTCTACAATGAGAAAAAAAATATTCTATTTATTATTAACTTGATATAAATAATTATTTATTCTCCATACTTATATTAGGGAATTTTAATATTTACATATCATTAAGAAAACATACAGTTTGATTATAACATTGATTCATAAGTTTCATAATTGGGTTATTCTAAACATATTGATCTGAATTACATCCACATAAAGAACATACAATTTTTAATTTATCTACGTAAAGTTTTTTATTATCACATATTTTGACTTCCAAATATCTATCATTAAAAATTGAATATTTTCATCAAAAAACCAACATAAATTTTTTAAAAATTTCATAATATCATTCATTTGGGATGAAACCAAAAATAAATAATCCATGAATTTTTATGATTCGTTTATTTTAGATTAATTTCAACAAAAATTCCATTCTCTTTATTTATATTTTATTTATAGGATATTATATATTATGTTTACTAAATATCTCTTTTAATTCATGTTACACTATCTGTGTAGTATTTTTCCTCTTCTATTAAGAAAAAATTGTTTCCTAATGGCTTCAAATTCATCATTTATGTATCTATTTACCTCAAACTATGATAGATGTTATTTTTTATCCATTTCTGTAATAAAAAAATTTATAATAAAATTTTTAAAAATAAAAATGGATAATTATAAATGGAATTTATTCTATTATATGTATTACATGTTCCCATTTATATCATAAAATTTCGGGTATATAACTATTTTGGTTGTTTTATTTCCCATCAAAATAATTAAATTTGGGAAAAAGGTATACCCAATATTGGAACTAAAATAGGGGAATAGTATTTTCACTACTATTATATATATCCCAAACGTCTATAAATCTCTTTAGTTTTTTATAAACCCGTGGTGATTGAGAGTAATGTAAATAATTTTTCTTTTATTGCACTTTTATACAGATTATCCAATATTTTCATAATTTATATTTAAAACCAACTCTGATTTTAACAGAATTTTTTGTGACTCTTATCATTAAGAACCTTATGAACACTCTTTACGACACTTATATATATACCTTTAACTCTTTATTAGGGAATTTTATAAACTAATATTTCTTCTTGGAACAAATTTTCCTTATTTTGGGTTGTTGTTTCTACCTCAATGTCACAACTGCTTCCTTAATAACTTTAATTTTATTTTCTTTCTAATTAATACAATAAACAAGGTTATAAATTACTTAATCTTTCAATTTAATTTTATACTTGAAATGAAAAAAGTTTTATTGATTTGGTTATATAATAGATTTTGATTGAAAAACCTTCTCTTACACAATGATTTGAGTTTCTATTTAATTAATATGCGCAAAATACTTTTTCAATGGATCATTTTTATTTTTTATTTTTCATCCTTTGTAAATAACGAACCTATTGACCCCCTTTGAGATCATCATTAAAATCAACAACACCATTTGAAAAACGTCTTATTAAATTTCAATTTATTATTTTTAAAATATATAAATCATAATATCCTTTGAATTTGATTTAAAATCCATTAATCATTATTTAAAACCTAACTCATCATTATCATCTTTATTACTATCCATGATATTCTATTAAATCATTATTATGCAATTATTTAATGGCTTCGGGTATTTTTGTTTGGGGAAACCTATATTTATATATTTTTAGAAAAAAACAAAATATTATCAATAATAATTTCATAGAAACCCCATATAATTGTGTCTAATCATTCCATAATTAATACACAACAATGGAAATATTAAATAAAACCTTCCATAGTCGTTTCTGAATTTAATTTACATGAGTGATATGAAATCATCACTTAAATCCACTTATTTTCAACAATTTCATTGATATAAATTCATAAATGTCCATAAATGGAATCATATTTATTGAGTAACATGGTACAAAATTATGTATCACATATATATTATATGAAGTAAATCTACTACAAAAATTATTGAGTAAATGTTCTTGCAAGCTTCTTTCCTCAAGTGATGATACATTTTGATTATAAAGTGGTGGAAATATCCATAATGGTGTCTTCACGGTATCTACATATTTTATCACAAAAAACAACCCTAAATGCATCCAAAAACCATAATGATTTAGGGGATGAGAAAATAAAAAATTTCATTTGGATGCATAATCAAATCATCCAAAAATTTGCCAAGAAAATGAAACTAATCCTATTTCACTTTTTAACTCTTTAATAAAAAATATCCTATTTATCCAAACTAGTTATATTTTATTTACTAGTCATTTATTTTTTCTAAATATGTTTTTAGAAATATATTCATAATATATTTTATGCCTTTTATCAATGTTATGAAAATGTATGTGACACAATGTTTTGGTAATTATAATTTCCATACCAAGGTTCACTACTTCATTCTTCATATCCACATACCTCATAATATAATATTAAGGAAGAATAAATGATGTGTAGGTCATATTCACAAGAATATCAACTAAATAAATTTAAACAGCAATTATAAATGGGAATTATCCATCAAGATCCATCCTTTATAACAATATTTTTAACATCATTGATCTTATTGAAAACCAAAAATACTTATTCATGAAATCCATTTCTGTAACAAAACTATCCAAAATACCTAATTCATGCCCCAAAAAAATCACTAATATTTCATTTTTAAAATATTTTATTTTGAATTTAAAATTCTTATATTGTTTAATTCCATATATAGGAATCTAGTTAGACAATAAATTAGTCCATAAGAGTCAAACTAAATTTCCCAAAACAATAATAATATATTCAAATTTGAAAAATATTTAGCTATTAAAATATATTGTTAATCCACTTATAAATCGTGTGACTATACTCATTATTTTAAATTTTAATCTATTACCAAATCCCCCAAAATCAATTCTTAATTTGACTTTAAAATTTAAAATTCATGTGTTTCACAACAATAGATATTTTTAGGTCATATCTATTATGGTGTATCATTTTTTCTTATTTTGAAATATACTTATCTTTATAATTTTTGATATTATATTATAGAATTAATTTTTTTTAAAAGATTCTAGTTCTAAAATACATTTATATATCATCATTCCACATGATATAAGAATCAAGTTTTAATGAATATTTCCTCTTTAATATAAAATGGAATTATATTACACTATCAGATTACAATATAATGATTTTACCATAACATCTAGTATGTAAAACTTATCATTTTCTATTTTTATACCTCAATAAATATGATAAAATAGCTTAACACCATAGTTTAGTATTACCTCAATTTTTCTACAAACCATCAATAAATATTATGTAACGGACAACATGATAATGATGTGTCTTTTGAATCCTCCACAAACCACCTCTAAATGAATTATAAACCTTTATTAATCTTTTTCAGGTCACTATTTTATTCATGATAAGTCTAATAAATCCCATTTCTAGCAAAAAAATTTCTAAACAACAATGAATTCATTTTTTTACCAACATGTATTCATACATTCTAACTTTTACCATCTAAAATTCAAAAATTATTCTATATTAATATATATAGTTACAACAGAAACATATGTTTCTCTTTTAATAAATTTTTTAGTGGTTATAGATTAGTAAGATATAATCTTTATGGATGGATAATCTCATTAGTTTTATTATTTTGGAATCCCAACAAAGTTTAACAATAGAAAAGAGAAAGAGAGAGAGTGTGTGATTTATATTTGAAAATAAAATGTGGAGTTATAAATATATGATAGTACTAGATATCATTTGGGTGGTATAATTCCTTATGTTGGGGAGGATAATGGAACTTTATATCACGTATATATGTTTTCTAAATGAATTTTTTGGAATTTTGTGTCAATAATTATGGTTTGAGGTGGTTTATGTAAAATTAATGGTTACTGAATAGTCAAATAACCATGAAATCTAATCTATGTATTTTCAAAAAATTAATATTGTATGCAATAAATATTTTAAAACCATGGAATTTAATTTTTCAACATAATTTTTTTGGAGAATTTATATGTTGAAATTTTTCTTAACTATTCAAGATAAACATGAATTTTATGAATCTATAAGCAATGGGGAATGAATTATTAGGTTCATGGTCAAACAAACATGCATGAAATGTATAATTTGTCAAAAAAAATTATAATAGGAACTCCATGGTTGATGTACAATTTGGGAAATCATGAAACATAAACATTAATTTTGAGATTGATATGAAAATTTATTTCTAAAACGGTATTTTCTTCTATTTACCCTCATTATGATTTTAAATTTACTTTTACTAGGTTTATATGACATCATTATGATTTGTTTTGATTTACATGATAAAATAACAAATCTACCCCTATGATTGGTTAGATCTACACTGTATCAAATGTATGGTATCTTTGATCTAATTTGTTATTGGATATAAATTTTTCAATGTCTCTTATTTATTATAGTAAATTAAATGTTGTTCATTGGATAATTAATATAAGGATCATTTGTTGAGTATTATGATTATAGGAAAATATGGATTGGGTCAAGAACATCATATTGGGATCCAAATCAAATAGATTTTTGGAATCCTTTTATAAGATATATGGAATATATTAATTATTATCATGTTTTAAACCCTCTATGTATTAATTGATGGGTTTTTAGTAGATTGATAATGATTTTACTTCAAATGATTGTTAGAGTAATATTTTTTGAAAAAAAAATTATTTTTTTTTAAAAAAATTGTCGATATTTGCATGTAAATCATAATTTTAGAATTGTTAAATTATTTGATTTGGTAAATCATGGGATTTGACTTAGAAAATTTAATTATTATTTTAATTAATTTTTTCTAGTTAAATATAAATTTTAATGAATTTCATAATGTAAATGATTTATTAGAAAAATAATATTAATTTGAAAATTCTATCTAATTTAAAATAATAGAAATCATAGAAAATATTTCGATTATAAAAATTAATATGGAATTCCATTTATCATAATTAATATTATTTTTGTACACTTAAATAAAAAAGGGAATCAAAAACAAATTGATGTTCTAATGAATCATTCCAAATTATCTGAAAAATCATTTCAAAAACTAGGAAAATGGTTTAATGTTTTGGATTTGACTTGGATAAGAGAAAAAGGTGACATTAAATTTTTTTAAGATAGTAAAAAACCTAGATAATGAATCATTTAATGTAAGAGTGTGATCATTGGTGTTCTGAAATTTTATTAATTTATTATATTTTGCTATGATTATTCTTATAATATGATCTAAATGTGATGCTTACATTATGAAGTGATAATGGTATTGATTTTTTTTGGAAAGTGGTAAGGGAAAACTATTTAGAGAAACAACTTTTTGAAAGACCTTAGGTGAGTTGAATTGGAAATGTTTTCTATACATAACTACAAGTTTTAGAAAATGTAATTTTTATAAAACAACCCTATTTTTCTAATGGAATTAAACATTAAATTTTTAACAGGTCATGAATAATAATGAATTGATTTATTTGTGGAATTATATATGGTAATATTTCAATCTCCACTACATGTATACCTTATTGTTCATATATATGTTATATGTTGTGTTGATATAAGAAAAATAACTTATTTTCTCATTATATATGGACCTTAGGATCTATTTAGGATGCAGTAATTATTAGTGCTTGGCCATATATATGATAGAGTAATTGATCTGTCCGGTGGGGATTGTAACCTATTTTTGTATTTTTGTTTTATTATTTCTTGACATATTTTATCCCATATACTTTTTTTACAATTAATAAAATTTTACTGCTTTTTATTTATAATGAAAAATATATTTTTTTATTTGTTTTTTCCTCTTTATGTTGAAATAAAATCATTTCAATACATTATATGTTTGTCAATTAATATTAGTTATGAGTCCCTAGATAGAAAAAAGTATTATTTACACCATGTTGTGATCTTAAATTGAGTACCCGGGTTATAAGATAATAGGCATTTGAAATTTTTATTTTGTTCATTCTATAAATCTTCCATGTAATCAATGTCTGTGTAATGGTACCGAGGGGTTGGTATCCATCAAGTAAAAAGGCTTTGGAGTTGTTCTAGTATTATGGGTTTACATTATATATATATGTGTGTGTGTGTGTTATAGTACTGATCATATATTATGTAATGGTTTGGAAATTTTCGGAAGGGGTAAACTGAATGTTTTGGATATTTTGGGGTTTTTGGGACTTTTATATGGTTTTCATAAACTCGGATTAGTTTGGGTGAGTAAAGATCAATTTTTTTAGTAAGTAGTAATTTCTCGATGATAAATGGTGATATATGGGTGATTAAGAATCATTTATATTTAGAGTACTAATTATTTTGTTTTGAGTAATGATTACTTTTTTTCAAAAAAATGGTTATCCCTAGCTGAGTAGGGATCATTTATGTTTTTATTATGGGTCATTTTCTTTTGAGTGAGGATAATTTTGTATTTATTAAGGGTCCCAATGTTGTAAAAAATTATAACCTTGATGATATTTCACCATATTTTTTGGAAAATGACTAAAATTATTAGTTAACGTGAAAATTGAATATAAAAAGGGAGAGGAGTATTTGAACTTATATGCAGTATTTTAAGACCATGTTCAATTATTTTTTTCTTAAAGGGATTAATCTATTGATTATCACTAGAATATTGTTCCATCTAATGAAGGGGTAGCTATGGGTAATTATAACAATTCATATACATGTGTTTTCTGTGGTTCTCACTACTCATTCTCCCCCTGTCAATAAAACCAAAATATATGTGATTTTTTTGGATTTTACCAAAATTTTAAATTGAATCATAATTAGATTTAGTTTCTTGTTATGTTGTGTCTTTCTAAATATAGGTAGTTATTCGCTAGTTATTATTATTAATTCATTGGTTATGTTTTTTGTAATTAATATTAGAGAGTTAGGTCAAGCGTGTGTGATCAGACATCGTACCACGCGACTTTCAAAAATTATTAAGAGATTCTAAGGGATAATATTGTGCCAAAAATTAAGAGTTTGGGAATGGTATGGTATTATCACTTAGTTGTTTTGTTTCAAGTATTTTTGGGTGCCATTATGCTAGTTGATGGTGTTTATTGTCAATATGTGGTTCCTTGAGAACATGGAGGATGTAACCCATGGATTTATAGGTACCATTTATCACATTGAATGGGAAAATGAGGTTTTTGGTATGATGTGAATGCTGATAACTATTTCCGTGGGTGTAAATAGCAGTTCAGTGAGGTGTGCCTATAAGAGTTTGGTGATGTTTATCACTATAGTGGTTGAGGTAATTATTTTCATGTTCTTATAGGACAATAACAGTGAGGTGGTGTTGAAAACTTTTTTTCGGCATGACCTCCCTTGATTCTATTGTGTAGAGTGAAGGAGTTGAACATTAGTATAGAGGAGGGTTAACACTATATTTTTTATATGGTTGGATGTGTGTGGGAATAGTAGATTGTGTAATATAGATTAATCGATACTTTGTGATAGACATTCCATGTTTGGGAGGATGATTTTTATTATAACTCAGGTTCACTAGGTTATTGAGCTCGATGTTGGGATTGGGTTGGTAGGACTAAGTGTCATGTGATGTGGGGTGTATATGTGACATTTTGGTAATCATGGTGACTCCAAATATTCATATGGTTATGTTGAAATATAAATCTATGTAATATTGAAAAGGATAGAAGTCTAGGGGATCTATTAAAGTGATGAAATGTGGAAATGTTGTTCAAATTTGTCACTAGCTAAAGCATCTAATTTACCACTTGATGATAGTTGGGTATGAGTGTGTTGGTGATGGTAGACACATTGAGCTGTTATTGATTTCATTTTTTTCATATACTAGTAGAAGTATGGATTCAATTTAGATCAACCATTTTTGGTAACCTACATAGTTCATACATACACTCTACAAAGGCTATCCAAGATATGTACAAACTTCATGTTTCTTTGTATAGGTAAGTGGAAACACTAATTATTTAAAACCTAGTAGAAAGGAATGTTTAGATAGTTTATGTGCATGATTTTGGATTTTACATATTGGATGGGTGGTTGCATAGTGGTTGGAAGATGGTTTAATTTTGTTATTTTATAATTTTATATATATCATTAACGCACAAGAAATCATGAATACTCTTGAATGAATTAAATTTTATTATAAATGATATGTTACTTATCATATATGTATATGTAGTATTTAATTGTAGTTGTTTTATTTGTTTCCATCATCTTGTATTAATTATTATTATCTATCCTCGGATGGTATAGTCTACCATCTACAACCCCATATACCCTCACTATTAGTCATCATCCACTGGAAAATATTGAGGCACACCTATGGTCCAGTGATACTATAATATAATAACTGAAGAGTAGTATTGGTCCAATTAATTATAAAGTCTTATTCGGGCTTGGCAGTTATAAGTTAGTACAAGTGTAATTGTAACACCCCAACCCCAAAATCCCAGAGTCGGTCCATTGCTTATTACGCTGGAATGATTAATAAATTTGAAATCATGAATGAATGACCACTTTAGTAGTCTTGAAAAAACTAGATACATATATGTAACTCAAATTACATTTGTAAAGGTATCAAAAATAAAATACATAACAAAAACTAATAATCCGCTTCTATGAAAACTCACTAAATGGTCTCCTCCCCATATTCTATTGAAGGTAAACAAATGAATGTTTTGAGATCAAATTATCATTTGGTGTTACAAATATCATAAGTAAGAATAAAAAATAATTGAATTAGAATCAATTTTGCATAGTCAATATGACATGGTGAATAATTGAAAAACACATGCCATTAGTTAACTAACAAAGAGACTTCATCCATGTAACGACCCGAGAAACTGTGTTTTAAGTTATGACAAGTTCGTTTTACAATGCCACCCGTTAAGTGAACAAACAATCAACTTATAAGATAATAATAATAATAAAATAGAAAAACGTATCAAATGAATTAAATCTCCTTTTATTCAAAAGAGTAACATCACTGTGGCTATAACTCACACTGATCGAACAAAAAGATAAGCTAACAAAAAATACCAATTAAAAACCCAATTACAATAATTGGGAGACCGCTTAAAACCACAAGGACCCCAAGAAGGCAGTAAGGGTTTCGGGCATCAATCAAAATAAACATGAGGATGGTCGAAGCCACTGCAACTGTGATGAGCACCAAGGGAATCACATGAACCATCTCTTCCTTTCTCCTTCAGTCACCTAGAGTGAAGGACACCCCGAGACCAGACTCTTTATAAACACACTAATTCGACCGTTGAACCCTAACAACTATAAATATGACCTTTGGATTCTCTTATCCACTAATGTTTTATTTTTAATGGTTTACCCCTGAGAAGTTCAAAAGATGTTATTTATGTAATTTGCTTTAATATTTAAAGAATTAAATCAATAATAATATAATTATTTTATTTCTTATTTCCCAAAAATAAAAATTATATTTTATGTTTCAAAATAGTGAAAATTCATATTATTTTTCCACTATTCACTATACACATTTTATTAATTTGAGAAATTAAACTTTTATGTTGTAATTATATTAAATCTGATGGGTTTTTATTTTGTCTAAGAAAATATGTACTCAAACTCTTGAGTTATATATATATATATATTGCATCAAACATTAAATTAAATGAAATATTTTTATCTCTAAATTAAATATAAGTAACAAAAATAATGTAAATATTTATAATTTGACCTTTTATTAACTGCTTTGAAACTTTTTCAAATAATGGTTTTTTTACATTACAAATTTTTCATCTTTATGTTAATGCTTACACAAATACTCTTATTAATTTAAAAACAATGAAGATAATATAATGATTGTAAAACCTTAAAAAATAATTGATATTGTTATATGAATTTTTGTTTTTTAAATTATGTTTAACATGGGATTAAGAGTGTATTCAAATATTTAAATGTAATTATAAATTAAGATAATTAATATGTAATACAACAAAGGAAAATAAATAAATAAATAAATAATAAAATGTTTTGATAAGGGTGATTTAAATGATTAAATGAACCATTGACTTTTCAAAATATAATAATAAGTGATCAATAATTGTGGTTTAATAATAATAAAGTTAATATAATATTTTTAATAAAATTATTGTTGTTTTAAAAGAAAAATATAGTATATATATATATATATATATCGGAAACCGCGGGCGACTTTTTTTTATTTTTTACACCGCATCCCCGCCGAAGTTGTTCGATCCAACATCCTCAAATCACGGCCGTCTGATTTTTTTAAGCCACACTACTTCTTAGTTGTTCGATCACCTTCTGTGTAATCTTGGTCGTCCACTGTTTTTCGGATCTCCATCTTCCTCGCGTCCCGCATCTCCTTCATCTTCATCACCGCACAGCTAAACCAGTAGGGTGTAGGGCGGCTCGATTTCTTCATCTAAGCCGAAAAGTGGACCCTTATTCTTCTCTTTTTCCACATAGTCGGCACCGAACCCCACCCCCCTCGGATACCCTTCATGCATGTGGGTCTTCGGTTTCTTTTTTTTAAAAACCCTGGTTTTCACCGAAGGTCGAGGACGTTTTGCACCGAGCTTCTTTGATCTCTCCGACCATCAGAACGGTTTCACTTGCCTCGTTGCCGCCTCTTGCTCACCTCCTCTCAAATCTAAGGTAAGGGATAGGTATCATTTGGTTTTGGTTAAGTTTAGGTATATATATATATATACGTGTTATATATATATATATATAATCTATGTGTGTATAAACCCGGTGAGAACCCAGACCGTGAGGATCCCCTTTCAGCCGAGAGATCCAAATAGAGCTAGAGGAAACTCCTCTTCTTCGTTTCCTCTAGTTTCAATAAGCTATAAATATTTATATACACTTTTATATAAATATGTATAGATATATATACAAGACCATATGAAGTTATTTTACCTCTTCCTAGGACCGAACCTGAGTAGGGGAGGTCTATTTGTTTTAATTTTTCATCTGCTTCAGTAAATATACACAGTTATATATATAGGTACATACACATCACACATTTGTGCACATATATTTGTATTCATACATATATATATACAATGATACATGCATCTATACATTTTTTTCACAGGTTTATAAACTTGGTTTTACTCTGCCCTATGAAAAATAGAGTTTTCGGGTAATTTTATCATCATATAAGATGATGAAAATATATTGAGCATATAGATATATATGTACATGTGATTATATAAGATGTACATGTACATATATGTGCGAATATGAGGACAAACTTATTTATTTCTTTTAAAATTTACCACTTTAACACATAAAGATTTATTGTAAATTATATGTACCCCTTTAAGATTATTATTATTTCAAGAAAAGTACCAAAAACTATTTGTGTACATGTTTATATATATATGATGAAGTTTAAGGATTGGTTTAATATCAAAATGACTCTTCTAATTGAAAATTTTCATTTATCAGCATTTTGACAATTCATGCACTTTTTGTAAAAATGTGTGGCGTGAACCCCCTAAAGCATTTATATGTGTCTAGGTGAAGTGTTTTCATAAGTTTAGTTTCCAATACCCTTTTTCAATTAATTCTTATTCAGGACTTGGTTTACGACTTTGAAACATGTAAGTTTCTAATAATTTTATTGGATGCTAAGCCAACATGTTTGTTGCACCAGTGGACCGGCTTAACCTACAAAGTTATGTACCCTTGATGAAATTTTATACTTGTAAAGAATGAGTTTATGCATGTTTTAAAGAGATGAACTATGAAATTTATGGGTTTTATTCAGTGAACATGATGTTATTTTACATGAAAATCCATTATGTTCAGTGTTCCAGTTATTTTTGCATGTATAAGAGTAAGTTGATTTAGTTTATTTACATCACTGCTTAATCAGAATCCAAAAGCCTAGTTCTTTTTTACATTTACGATATGATCCATCTCAAGTTATGAGTATGTATGCAGAAAGGGGGTTTTGATTAAGAATGTTTGAATGAAAACCTATGATTGAAAGACCATGTCAAGATCTGTGAGGGATGTTTTGAACTTAAATGTTTATGGACGGGGGCACCCGGAATTACAGTGTTCCAATGCATTGGGTAAATTAAGGGTCTCATGAGACGTTATGTGCGACGGTCTTTCCAGTTAGCCTTGGCTTGTGCTTTCATGTGCGACGGTCTTGGCAGTTAGCCTTGGATTTTGCTTTCATGTGCGATGGTCTTGACGGTTAGCCTTGGCTTGTTCTTTCATGTGCGACTATCGTGGAAGTTGGCTGTGGCTTGTGCTTTCATGTGCGATGGTCTTGGCAGTTAGCCTTGGCTTGTGCTTTCTTGTGTGACGGTCTTGGCAGTTGGCCTTGGCTTGTGCTACTATGGGAAACAGGATTGGAAGTGTGCCTTCACCCATACTAAGTTATGTTTTCATGATCATGACACAAGGTATTCACAAAAGCCCGACATTTTACTTTTCCTCTACATGTAATGATAAATGGTCGACCAGGGGTTAGTCCAACTAACAAGACATCCCCTAATTGAAATTTCCCTTGACTATGAGAATGAAATCATGAGATAAGAATTTTAATTCTTGTGGTAAGTTGTTATAAGACCTTTATGTGCCCATGAATCATGTTATGAATATTTTCCCTGCTTACTCACAGATTTTTTTTAGAACTGAAGTAATCTTGGTTGTAGATTATGCATATTTTATTCTTCACATGCTTGCGCTCTCTGATTTATGTCTTCTTTAAACCTTCTTTTATGTATGTACTTATTCACCATACATTTGGTTTTAAAAAATGTAGGATTTACATGTTTTAAGAAAAGATAATGCTTTGTTTTAGTAAAGTGTTTTTTTAATTCAAAATGACTGCTTTGAGAAAGAGTTTTCTTAAAATGTTTTTAAAATCCCTTACTGGGCATATTTTCTCACCCTACATTTTGGTTTAAAATTTTATAGGAATGGTATGTACTGATATAGTTTATCATAGTAGTTGGTTTCCCAGAATCCGGAACCTCGTGATCTTCTGTAGAAATGGGACATGATATATTATTTGTAAATGTTGTAATGAAATGATAGTATATCATGTCTCATGAGGCACCCGGGGATCAGGGTCTCTACAATCCATCCATTTTGTCGTAGTGAAAAAATATTGGATAGTAATAACTAAAAATGAATAAAGAGAATTATTATTAATTGTTCATCATGTATTTGGTACATGATACCTTAATACTGTTAAAATGGTTCAGTTCAGTGGGTAGAAACCTGTATGATTTTTGGAAGCAAACTCAATGAGTTTGTCGACAACTGATTTGTCTCATGTGACCTGTCGATGAATTGTGGGGCTATAGATTTCCCCACCAATAACTACATGTCAAAATAATTCATTATACATAGATTTAATACATCTACAATATTCCTTTTCAATATCAATATAGATTAGAGAATACAGACTCATCAATATTTCTATAGTTAAAACATTATTTCAAATAAACACTATATATGAAAGGGTATATCGACTAAGTCAATAATCATATTCCAAAAACTATAATGTGGATATCGAAAAGAAATTAATTTTTAAATGAAAAGTGATCTCAAAAGGATATTAGGTACACCAAAAAATAATTATTTGTGGCACAGTACAAAGTAAGTCACAACAAAATGGAAAATGAGACAATGTTTCATACCACATTCTAGTCAATTGAATTGTATGACCATAGGAGAACAACCATAAATTGAATCATTAGACACTTTTAATATAAATATAGTCATGATATTATACACTAATAGCCAATACACATACACCACATGGAAGAGATAAGCGGTGAACAATAGAAATATCACATAATTGAATGTGAGATGAGAAACCCATTACAAGCATTTCAGCATGGTAACAGGTGTTCTTGAGAGGGATTAATGAGAGGTGAATAGGTATCACAACATTTATATATCATAATTTCAGTACGGGGGATGTTGGAAAACTTGCCCCATAATTAAGAATTAAATATAAAAGGACACAACACAGGGGTGATTCTTGAATAAATGTGTGAGGGATAATCCCTTACAAAGACGTATCTTTAGATTGAGGAAAAATAAATGGAATAATTATGTGTGAAAAAACATAAACCCACATAATACAATTTAATATAAATACTAAAACATTCATAGGTCATTCACAAATATTCTGGGAAGACAAAACAGATGACTATGATGTTTAATTCAATGAATTGAAATTGAGTTAAGATATTCCTTACCTCAGGTTCGACTTCCACATAATTTTTTCCAAACTCCGGTAACATGTTTTGAATAGTTTTGATAAATTAATAAACAAAATAAAATAATTTTTATAATAAAATAAATAATTTTATTTTATCATTTTCCACCCATTTATTAAAATTTTTTTGTTTTTCCCATTATTTTGTGTATGTTCTACTCATGGTTTCAAATGTTGGTTTATTATAAAATGCCTTGTAAAAAGAAATAATAATTAAGAATTGATAACATATATATAAGTAATTTTAAAAAATCACCTGTGATTTGAACTTCCCATGATTGTGGTAAAGTGAACCAAAATGCATCATCTTCAAAGGCGGTTAATTGACACACCACGAAACGACGATTTCATTGTTTAATAATAAATAGGAAAATAATAGATTTTAAGATGAATATATAAATGACATAATAAAATTAAGGTATATTTATGATATTTTAGTTTTCATGAGTCATTGGATAATTTTTAGCGATAAGTGATACATGAGAAAGAATTTGAAAGAGAAGAAGAAAGAATTGTACCTCTTGAAATTATCTATTTTAATACCACTTTAAGGATCTTGGGAGTGGAAGTTTTTGTTTGAATAGAAGCATAAGAATGTGTTAATGAATAAGGATGATGGATGTTTTAAGAGGATGGATTAAGAAAAATTATAAAGGTGATTAATATTTGTGAAATAAAAAGTATCCTTTCGTAAGTGAGGTGGAGGGTAACTTAGGAAATACAAAAAATCATAAATTATAGGTTTCAAGCCTTAAAAAAGGCCTTAAACTAAAGGGTATATCCTTTTAGAATGAATCATATAGTTTTGGAACTTGTTAATTAAGATTTTTATTTTTAAATAATTTAATAATATATTTTATTCATGAAAAATAATTTTTACAACATAAAACAAATTGATAAATAAGATATTAAACACATCAAAAAGAAGTTCCAAAATTGAATTAAATTTTATATTATATCATATAAATGTCATATTAATCTATGTAATCCATGAATTAGATTAAAAATAAAATATTTTATTTATTTTATTATTTATAATATCATTTATTTGATCTATTCATAAATTAAATTAATACTATTCCATCATTGTGGAAGCCATTATTGTTTATATTAGTTTTCTAAATATAAAAAATAAAATTCTATAAAAAAATATAATATTATCTTGTTTTCAAAAAATAATTTAGTTCAAATAAAAATCAAGGGAAACCTTACATTAAAAATTCTATAAAAACTAAATGTTATATTTTGAACAACATTTCTTACTTTTAAATAAAATATTCAAAAGGAATTAAAGTGATTATGGTGGGTCCAAAGTGTCCCCAAATCGAATCCAAAATAGGTAATGTATAAAATTAAATATATAATAATCATTATCCAAAATATGATTCATTCAAATTTTCTATTAATTTTATATAAAAAACTTATTTAATTTTGTTATTCTAGCATAAGAACTGAATCAGTGTTTCATAAGCATTAACGTTAAATATATTATATATAAAAATTAAAAATAAATTACTATCTTAAGAATAAATTAATTATGTTTAAAATAAACTTCTACTTTCTACATTATGTATATTCATACATATACAAAATAAGACATCTTCTTAAATATGTTATTTTGTCTTTTCGTTACATCCAAAAACATTGCGCATACATTTGGATAATACTCTTGTTACATGACACTATAACTATAAATAAAAAATAAAGGACATAAAAAATACAATATAATTAATAAAAAATTCATTAAAATAATTTTTAGCACTCAATTATTATATATATGATAATATTTTTGACTTTGTCAGTGCTGTGGAGGCACTGCGTCGACATTGACAATAAATTTTTTATTTGTTATGAAATATATATAATTTTTATGTTCTAAATTAATTGAGTAAAATTATAAACATGTAATAAAATTATTTATTTTTTAAATTTTTTTAAATAAAATTTTATAACATAATAATTTCATGATGATATCACGAAAAATGTCGTATTTCTTAAAAACTGTATTTTTTACTATTCAACAAAAATTAATCTATTTCATAAAAATCCAAAATATTCATCCAATCCTATTTTCGATCTGCTGGATCCCAAAAGGAACCCCATTTTAAGAAAACAATTTTTTAAATATGAGAAATTTGATTTATAATTAAAATCATCATTTACTCGAAAAATAAAAAATTTTATATTATAACTGATTTTATGAAACATTAAAAAATTAACTAAAGTATAAAAAAATAATGTTATAATCATTGAAAAAAATATCGATTCATTAATACACTTTATGAAAGAAATAATTAACTTTTATATTAATATTTTAATTATAAAATTGTAATTCATTATTTATTGCTCATAAAAACACCAACACTTATTTATTAATTTTTCAAATATTCACTCTCATTTATAAGGTAACTAATTTTTATTTTTACGTATATGGGAGTGGTTAATATAAGTGTATTTTACTATTTATAAGTCGCAAGTTACTATTCATATAGGTACATTACTATTCAACTACAATTCATAGGTGTATATTACTATTTATAAGAGTCATGTTACCATTAGAAAGGTTATATTACTATTAATAAGGGAAAATTACTATTCATAAGGTTAAATTACTATTCAATATACTTTTCATAAGGGTACATTACTATTCACCAATAAAATAAGGTTTCCTTATGAGACTCTAAATAGCTTACTAAACACAATAGTTTCTGTCGGTTTTTTGAAATTCAAATCACATAGGTGGAAACAAATATGTTTACAGGCTAGTTTATAACTATCTCATATATGCAAGTTTTTTTTATGAAATACTCAATGTTGTATTCATAACGATTTATCTAATGACATGAAATTATTAATACCATAAAATATTGGTTAATCGTATTATTCCCTCCTTCAGAAATTTCTTCCTTGAAATTATTCATGTATAATGACCTTGAAAATAGATGTGGGTGGTTCTTATTTTCTTGTCCTATAAGTCTATATTAGGGTTATGTTGCCTAAACTATTTTTTCTGAATATAGTTTGAAACGTTTCTACTAAACTTCCTCTAATACCAACTGTAACACCCCAACCCCAAAATCCTGGATTCAGTGCATTACTAATTACTTTGGCATGATTTAAGGGAATGAAATCCTGATGGAACGTTCAAATTAGTATTATTGAAGATACTATGTGCATATATGTAACAAAAATTACATTTTTAAAGGTAAAAAATATACAAATTCAAAAAAACTAATATACTACTTCCACAGAAACTCAATAAATGGCCTCCTTCTCATAACCTGATGAAGGTAATCAAATGAAAGGGGTAAGATCCAATGCTCAGTAAGGGTTTCAAATTTAGGAAACAATAATCAACAACAATTTAATTATAAATAATTTGGTGTAGTCAATATTTCATGGTGAATAATTGAAAAACACATGGCATTAGTAAACTGATAAAGAGCCTTCATCCATAGATTTTTTCATAGTGAAAAAATCATGTATAGTAATAACGAAAAATGAATAAATATAATTCTTATTAATTGGACATAATTTATTTTGAACATGATACCTGAATATCGTGAAAATGGTTTAGTTATGTGGGTAGAACCCATCTGATTTTTGGAAAAAAACTCGAAAGGTTTGTCCCCAATAAATTTGACTCATGAGACATGTCGATGCATGGAGGGGCTATAATGGTCCCCACCCATCACATCATGTCCAATGAATTATTTATACATATATTTAATAAAATTTCAGTATTCCTTTTCAATATCCTTATAGAGTAAAAAATAGTGATTCATCTATATTTCCATAGTTAAAAAAATATTCTAAATAAACACCGTATGTGAAAGGTTATACGGCTTAAGACAATAATCATATACATGAAACAAGAATGTGAATATCTAATATAAATTTAATATAAAATAAAAATTGATCTCATAATTCCTGTAGGTACACCACATAAGAATTATTATGTGCATAATACAAAGAAAGTCACAACGGAATTGAAAATGAGACAATGTTTCATACCACATTGGAGTCAATCAAATCGTATGACCAAAAGTAAATAACCACAAATTTAATCATTATATACCATTAATATAATTATAATCATGATATTATACTTCAATAGGTAATAAATATACACCACATATAAGAAATAAATGGTGAACAAAGGAAATATCCCGAAATTGAGAGTGAGATGAGAAACCCCTTACAAATATTTCAGCATGGTAATGGGTGTTCTTGAGAGGGCTTAATGGGAGGTAATTGGGAATAAAATCATTTATATATCATAAGGTTAGTATGGGGGAGGTTATAAAACAACCCCCATCATTAGGAATTAAAAATAAAAGGACACAACATAGGTGGGATTATTGCATAAAAGTGAGAGAGATGACCCCATATAAAGATTTTATCATTAAATTGTAGAAAAATAAATTAAATAATTATGTGTGACAAACATAAAACCATATAATACAAATGTATATGAAGAATAAAACGACATATTTCATTAACAGATATTCTGGGAAAGACAAAACCAATGAAATTGATGTCTAACTGAATGAATAGAAATCAAGTTAAGATATCCATTAATTTGGGTTATACGTCCTTAAAATTTTTTCAAACCTTATGTAATATAGTTTGAGTAGTTTTATTAAATTAATAAATTACTAAACTAATTTTTATAAAATCATTCATAATTTTCTTTTAACATATTCCACCCAGTTATTATCAATATTTTGATTTTCCCATTATTTCATGTATGTTCTTCTCTTGGTTTCAAATGTCAGTTTATTATAGAATTCATTGTAAAAAGAAATAATAATCCAAAATTGATAACACATATATATATATATATATTTCATTTTGAAAAGTGAAATTTGATTTTATACTTCCCATGATTTTGGTAAAGCGAAACAAAAATTCATTATCCACCAAGGCGGTTAATTTCCACACTACAAAAAATGATGTCATTATTTAAGAATAAAAGAATAAAATAACAGATTTTATGATGAATATTCCATACCGAAAACAAAATTAATATATATATATATATAATAATTTAGTTTTCATGAATCATTGTATAATAAGTAGGGATTTGTTATACAGGAGAAGGAATTTGAAAGAGGAGAAGAAGGAATCATACCTCTTGAAAATATAACTTTTAAAACATCCTTAAGGCCCTTAGGAGTGGTATTTTTTAGACCAGAAGAACATAAATGTGTTATTGGATATGGAGGACAGAATTTGACTGAGGTTGGATTAAAATTATGGCTTAAGGTGATTAATATTTGTGAAATAAAGAGTCTCATCTTACAAGTGAGGTGGAGGGTAACTTAGGAATTAGCAAAATTATTAAATTATAAAAAATATATTATAGGTTTAAAGACTTCAAAAAAGGTCTAACACTAATGGGTATTACATTTTAGAATGAATATTATCATTTTGGGACTTGTTTAATATTTTTTATTTTTAAAATAATTTAATAAAATATTTTCTTAATGAAAAACAATTATGTCAATATAAAAAATATTCTTAAATAAGACTTTAAACAAATAAAAAATTATTCAAAATCGAATAATATTTTATATTATATCATATTAATGTCATATGCTTCTATAGAATCTGTTAATAAGCTTAAAAATATAAATTATATTTCTTTTTTTATTTTTAATATCATTTATCTTATTTATTCATTAATTAAATTAATACGGAATCACCATTGTGGAAGGCATTATTGTATTTATTATTTATATATAATTTAATTAAAATATTAGAAATATATTCTTACTCGGTTTCCAAAAAATAATTTATTCACATGAAAATTAAGAAAAAAAATTACATAAAAAATATTATAAAAACTAAAATTTATAGTGTGAATACCTTTTCTTACTTTTAAATAAAATATTCTAAAGGTATTAAAGTGATTCATGTGAGCCCAAAGTGTCCTTAAATAGAATGATAATATATTATAGTAGAAAATTACTTATATAAAAAGATTCATCCCAAATATGTGTCATTTTATAATTCTTATAATTTTTTTAAAAAACATTTTATTTAATTTTCTTATTCTTGCACAAGCAGTGCATTAGCATTTCATAAGAATTAATGTTAATTATATTATATATAAAAAATAAAAAATAAATTTATTTCATAAAAATAAATTTATTATGTTCAAAATAAAATTTTAATATTCTATATTATATATATTCACTCTTATACATGACAAAACATCTTCTTAAATTTGGTATTTTTCCTTTTCATGCCCTACGCAAACATTGGACATACATTTGGATAATACTCTTGTTATATGACACTAAAATTATAAATTAACAATAAAAGAAATAAAAAATTCATAATACTTAAGAAATAATTAATGAAATTAATTTTTATTACTCTATTATTATATATAAGATACCAATTTTTACTTTTTCAGCAATGTGGAGGTACTATATCAACATTAACAATGATTTTTTAATTATTATGACAAAAAAACTATACATTTCTTAAATTAATTCTTCAAAATATTACACTTTTAAAATAATTATTTAGTTATTACATAGTTTAAATAAATTTTTATATCATAATAATTTCATGATGATGTCATGAAAAATGTCATATTTTATAAAAAATGAACTTTTTACGATTCCACCAAAATTAAAATATTTCATAAAAACCCCAAATATTCATAAAATAGTTTTTTGATGTGTAGATTCCAAAAAGGAACTACATTTTAAGAAAATTATTTTCTAAATATGATAAATTTAATTTTTATTTAAAATCACCATTTACTCGAAAAAAACCAATTTTAATATTATAACCGATTTTATGACACATTGAATAATTAACTAGGGTCTCAAAAAAAAATATTATAATCATTTGAAAACAATATATTTATTCATGAATACATTTTATGAAAAAATATTTAACTTTTATGTTAATATTTTAATTATAAAATTGAAATTCATTATTTAATGCTCATAGAAACACCAACATTAAATTATTAATTTTTAAAATATTCACCCTCATTTAAAAGGTTCCTAAATTTTACTTTTACTTATATAGGAGTGGTTAATATAATGGTACATTACTTTTCATAAGGGTCACATTACTATTCATAATGGTCAAGTTAATATTTGTAAGGGTTCATTACTATTCATATGGGTATATTACTATTCAAGTTACTATTAATAAGGGTACATTAATATTCACAAAAAAATTACCCTTATCAAACTCCAAATATATTAATGAACGCAATGGTGTATGTCAGATTTTCGAAATTCAAATCATAGAGGTGGAAAATTTTTTGTTTACTGACTAGTTTATAACTATCTCCTATAACCATGTGATGTTTCACAAAGACCTAATGTTGTATGAATAATAATTTATCTAAAGACATAAAATTATTTAGACCATAAAATTTTGGGTTTTTATAGTAACATGGTTCAACTTTTTCATCACCGAGTGGAGTTTAATTTAGTTTATTACAAACTGGGTTTTTATATGGGTTATGATAGACTAGAGGTCAAGGGAATTGTCAAAACATGGTTCAAATGTCATGTTGTGTTCTCGGATAGTATATGCATGAGATAAAGTCTAAATTACTTGGTAAACATGGTTTATTACTGGTTTTCATGGTTTTAACTGGGTTACTAATTATAAACAATTTTTTATATCATATTTTTATTCCCTGAAGTCTATTCCCCGAGAGGTAACAGGGTGTACAATTTCATCATATTTGTAATGTATATATTGTTTAGAATATGTATGTTTCTTGTGAATTTTATTAGTAACCAAGTATAAAAATAAAAAGTTTTGATATTTAATTGGCTGAAAATAGGATGAATAATTCTTTACTTTATAGTCTCCTAGTGGAAATATTCAAAAGTAACCAAGGATTTGTAGTAATTTTAGAAATGTGACAGAGTTTGGCTATTTATCAAGTATGAAACAACTTATAATGTATGTCACCATATATATTGTTGGTGGAATCATACTAATATATATAGGTTATATGATTCTATGTGTATATGTTGTTCATGTTACATGACCCATATATGGGTAGATGATAGTTGAAGGGATTGGTAATACGTGATTTGTAGTGTAATATAGAATTTTAAATAAAATTATTCATGTTTCCTATTAAAATATTTCACTATTGATTATATTTAGACTATAGTATCTATCAATGTAAGTTCATTTAATTATCAAAATTATTCCACTAGATAAACTCTATTTGAGTTTCAGTAGGGTGATGATGTGGTTCCACTAGGGCATGAATTGGATAAGGCCCCTACGGAAGGGGGAGAGCATGATCCACCAGAGGAGGCTCCAAGGCATGCTGGATTACCACAATGGGTGGACCTTATGGGGAGGAGTATTATATTGAGTTTATTCAGTTGTAATATCTATGGGATACTTAACATCGTAGCTCTAGCCAGTATATTATCTATTGTTTTAGGTATCAGTTAGACCATAAGAAGATAGTTTTTATATTGAGTCCATGCATATGATATTTGAATTAAATGACACCCCTAGGGTGGGGGATACTATTTCCTCACTTATGAATAGTGTACCAATGAAACATTGGTGGGACAAAAAGGTATTGGAATCCATACATGAGAGTTTTTGTGGAATGATATTAACGTTATGTTTTTTTAGTTTTCTCGTAATGAGACTTTGATAGAGGACATAGCTAGCATGTTTCAAAACATTCATCACAGAATGACCTTAGTTATGGACTATACTTTAATGATTATATATATTCTATGATTTATGATGCATATGGCATTAAATAAGGTCCTCATTATGTGATAGTTTTAGGATGTCTTAAAGAATGCTATTATGTTGTGGGAGAAGATATTTAGGTTGACCTCATTCCTAGTGGTAGTGAATCAATTTATGATTGGTGAGAGTATCTTGTTCTATGAAACTATATTGAGTTGGATATTTGGGTCAAGTGAGAATGGTGGTTAGGCATTGTTTAGATAGAAGTTGTGAAATGAGGATTCCTATATGGGTAATAAACATAATTGTGCAATGATTCCACCATTAAGTTGATCATCTATAATGTATTTCCAAAGAGTTCAAACATGATATATTAAGTCCAAGATCAATTTACTTCTTGAATAGTGAATGGAATTGGGACCTATGAGAAATTTTGAGTGGTTTTTCAATAGTACCTAACATATAGATGAAATTTATTGATAAGGGAAGACATAGGTGTCTATGGTTTACATAGGGGGTACTTGGAGGTGGTAGCTGGGACAGTATCACATATGTTAGACATGGAAGATAGATAGATACCATGTGGTGAGGATAGTGGTTAGAGGCAAGTAAAGCTCCATTCAGAGGACATGAAATGGGTAGTTAGGATTTGGGTATGTTGAATGACGTTTAGATGACATAATAAGATTATTATAGAGATTTGATGAAATATAGAGGTACAAAATTAGCATGAAATAATGTTTTGTTGTTTTTCATGATGACTACTTTTCTACGAGGTTCATTAATGTCTTGTGGAATAAACAGAATTTGGTTAATGGGTGATATTCAGATATAATGGATTAGATATGATGGATTTATAAGCGTCATGTATAAAAGTGGGCATTAGGTGTGAATCTGGAAAAATGTTGGAACCATGTACAATATAGGATGATATATGGGAATTAGGATGATTTCTTTTGGTGATGGATGATCACCAATCGATACATAGATAGTCGGTTTCTCTGGGGAGGAAAAGTGTGATGTCATTAACATGTCAGTTAGTCTGTTCAAGATAAGAATGGGAAGGTAATTTTTTTTCTAGTTAGATTTGAAGGAATTGATTATTTTTGTTTGGTTTTCAAGATAGTCGGTGTATATGGGGAACGTACTGATGCAATAAGTGTTGTGATTGTGTTGTGAGAATTTGTATATTATAATTCTCATGTGTGAGTATGAGTTGGTCTATAAATGCTTCAGATAGCTCATGGATGGAATATTATTTGTTGTGTATATTATACATTCATGGGTATTGGAAATTGAGATTCAAGTTTGTTCATGAATCAATCATGTGATGATATATCATGTAGTGGTGTTCTGGGTGTTGGTGTTGGCTGAGGAATCAGCCATGGTAGGTGATATAGGATTGGGGATTTTCTTATTATGCGTGTAAATATGTATTTTTAGAATGAATATTATATAATTTAATGTTATGTACATGTTTGGAAGTGATGAAATTGTTTTCTACAGTTTGGGGGTTTTAGGACTTGTAGTAAATTTTCTGAATTATTTTTTAATTTTGGGTGAGAAATTATCATTTCTGGTTTGAGTAAGGATTGTTTTTATGTTGAAAAAAATGTATTTTTGGGTGATTAAGGATAATTTATATTTTGATTAAGGTCTATATCTATTTTCATAATCATCATTTGTTTGTTAAAATTCCAATAACTAGGAGAGTAAGGGTCATTTATGATTTGAGTATGGACCATTCTTATTTGATTAATGATTATTTGTTTTGGTAAAAACTGTTAAGTCTTATTGATTATATATAATTTTTATTTTGAGTAAGGATCAATTTTGATTATAGTAATTATCATTATATTTTTAGTAATGATCATTATGAGGTGAAAATTTGTTAGATCTTAGTGATTGAGGATCATTTTATATTTTGAGTAAGGATCATTATGTTTTGAGTAATGATGATTTTCCAGTGTGTACGGGTCAAAATGTATTTGAAATTTTAGCTATGAATATTTTTTCTACATTTTTCAGAAAATTTAAAAAATCAATACTAAACATGTAAGTTGACTATAAATTGGGTGGGATGGGTATTTTTACCATTACATTTTGAATTAGAAACTAGAATAATTTATGTATTCTCTTAGGGAGTTCTCCTTTGATCTATATGATAATTTCATGTTGTATGAATCAGGGGGAGGCTATGGGTAAGGATAAAAATTAATATATGTATATTTTATAATTTTCTAACTATTCATATATCCTATGTAAAAATTCAATTTTCACAAACTTATTATTATTATTTTAATATATTTTTATTAATGGGGAATCATATGGAGTAACTTGTAATGTGAATTCCTACTAACTCTATGTAGGTTTTTCCGTATTATTTCCTATATATATGTGAATATTATGAGTTCCCTTATATTGAGAATTAGGTTTACATTATTTCCTTGGTTATTCCATCCAAAGCATTCAAAATTTATAAAAATAAAGAGGCATGTTAGTGGATAAATAATTAAAATATGAACGATTATTCACATCTAGTTAATAATATTCCAAGTGGTAGTTTCTCTTCAGTATAACATGATGATTAACTTCTTGAAGAATCAAGTTCTAATTTTAAAGAGTATGCATTTAGTAAATCACATAGTAATTTTTATTATAAAATTATGTATTAATTTAAAAAAACTTTATTATTGACATTTCATATATATTGATATTTTTCAGGGGGATACATGATTTGAAATCACTATTTAGATTCGAAGATTATGATACAGAAGAAGCATTGGCAGAAAAGGAGGGAAAATTGACAACATTCATCAATGACATGGAATCATAAGAATAGTTGTTATTATCCATCAAGGAAAAATAATCCATGGATGAAGAGAATTAGTAAAAATAATAATTAGTGAAAAATTCGAGCTAATAAAAATCAATGATTATATGTTCCATTCACTATATTAAAAGTAACATTTATTTCATTGATGTCAGGATTGATCAACATGAGATCAAATAAAATAATATTAAGTAGACTTCAAATTTACTAAAATAAAAGGATGTGATGTATGAAGTATATATGAATAAAATAATAAAAACATTCAAGAAATAGTGAATATAATTCATCATTAGAGAAAAAAATCTCTTAACATGAAGTGTCTTTATCATAACATCAAACTGAAAAAATTGTAAATGACTCAAGTTGTGTTTTCACAATAAGTTGTGAAAATAGTTATGAGCACACATAATTATAAAGAATATTCATATTATAAGATAGTTCTATTTGTGTGAATAAGTTATTCATATAACTCAATAATATATCTGTTATAAGTCTATATAATATTTAAACTATGTTAGAAAAAATATTTCATGTCACAATGATGATTCAATAACTAGTGCTAGTTTTAAATCACATTATAGAAATATAAAGGTGGATAAAAATTATAGGAAATGCACCAAAACCTATGATGTCGATTTGAGAATGATTAATATGTTTTCTTCCCCAATATAAAATTAATGGAATGGTATTTTTCCATAAAATCAAGGTGTAAATCAATCTAGATTGTAATAAAATAAAAAATAACAATGTTTATCATCCTGTAACAACTCAAATTTACCCAATTCTATTTTTATAAAATTCTTGGAAAAGATTGGAGACCAAACACTAAGACGAAATGAAATTCTTGAGGCCTGATGTGCCTGAAATGATCCAGTAAAAAATATTATGTTTTTAAAAAGTTAGCATAGAAAATTTTCCAGAAAAAGTCGAATGACATATAAAAAGGTTCCTGGATTAGAAATCTGAGGGTACCATTGGGTTAAAAAAATGTGGTTTACCCTTGGTAGGACATAAATTGTCTGTGTGGGTCTCTAGTGAGAAAACCTAAAAATGGAATAACCATAAATAAAATTATTTAATAAAATTATTTTCTTTCACAAGTCCTTATAACTCAAGAATAGTGACTCAGATTGAATATCTGATACAACTTTTGAGCTCGTGATGATGTTATTTCTTTAGGCAGAACCTAACATTGGCCGACACGGGCCAACTGTGGAATTTAGTATTTTGGATGTTCCCATAAATAAAATAATTAAATAAAAATTATTTTATTTTTAAAATCATTATAACTGATAAACAGTAACTTTTATTACAAATCTGATAGTACCATTGTAATCCAGATGTTGTTCTTTCCTTTTATAGAGGCTAACTTCGACCGGTATAGGTCGGGGGAAAAAGTTAATTTTTCGACATTTTAGAGGAGAATAAGGTAATCTTAAAGAAGATTATTTAAGTTCTTTTTAACATTTTGCAGTGTGTCGATGCTGCAACGCAGCAACAGAGGAACCTTTTCTCCATTCATAAATAAAGTAGGGTGGTGACGCTATTTCAAAGCAAAGAAGTAACACTAAAATGCATAAACATATTTACTCTATTGTTTCAGGGAAGGGTCCATAATTTGAATTCATAATACTATAGATTTATCTAGAACCTTGGAGTTTCCCAAAGGAAAGGAGGAGGAGGCTCTCTAACCAGTGATTATGGATTGGAGGTTGAGATTCTATCAAGCGGTGAGGAATGATGGATCACCAACGACGATATATTGTGAGGTATCTCATGGGATCACCTTTGATGATCGAACCCCAACATTGAGTGATTCTATTTTCCAGGTTGGGGTTGTGATTTTTAATATGGCCTTACCACGTTAATATATTAAAACAATGAATGCTGATAAACCCACGAACATGTTGACCTGCAGTTCGATCGTTCTAGAAGGAAGGGAGTTTTATTTGCAGGGTTTTAATGGATGTATGATCTTAGTTTTAAAATGTTTATTAATAGTGTTTGATGGATTCTTGGTTTAATTTAATTTCCATTCTAACACTAACAAAACATGATCGAAACTAACATTGATTGAGCTCCATCCCATTATGTTGATACATGTGATTCATCCCTCTAGTATTCATTCATCATAGGAATTATTCTTTTGGCTCGTGACTCATCTTTTTTGTGATCAATTGATCATTGCACAATCAATATTTGTGAAATGATCTGGTATCAGATATCTAGGATGGAAACATCACGACAGAAGTGTGATGATGGAGGATAAAAATGGATCGAGGTGGTGTCATTGATATCACTGTTTGAGTGACATAGCACCTGGAGGGATTGTGGTATGGATTCGAACCCTTGGGGATGTAGAAAGAGACCCTGAGGACTCAAGAATGACTTTTGGATTAATAAACTGACCTCTAGAGCGTGTCTGATGGCCCTTGAAAGGCCCCAATGGTGTGCTGACGGTGGTGAAGGAGGCCTGCTACATCCACCATGATTAGTGATTATAGTTCACCAAAAACGGCCCGCGGTGGTTCTGCATATGTGGTTAGTGAACCGTGTCACACAGCTAGAGGTTGTAGTCTAACTGGACTATGGTGGCGACCCGTGGCACCCACCACATCCAAAGCGACGAAGACCAACCTTCTTCATCGATCTAGGTCAACATGATGGGTAGAATTGGACCCAGAAGACTGAGTTAGACCAGGTTCGGGTCAGCGAATCCCTGGGGAGGGTTGTTTTGGGTCGGTTAGACTAGTTTATACAGGGATGAGACCACGTTTTACTAAAACACCAATATTTTGTAAACTATATGTTTGATTGACAAGATGTTTGTAGCTTCGGGACCCTCATGATGAGGTAGACCTATTTAGATGGATTGTTGGTTTGTTATAAAAGACCACCATAGGTGTGGAGTTCCCACTTGGTTCTTCCCCCGAGTGTTCGATATGACATTTCATGGAAATCCCCTCGAGAGATGAATCCTAGATAGAGTTGTAAATCCTCTATTGGACTAGACTGATAATCTATCACCCTAGGAGTTATTTGGGTATTAACGTGACCTACGAGCATAGGGAATTAATCCCCTATCTCATAGACCATATCATAGGGTTCATTGTATTCTTCATGATCCCCTACATTTCGATTCACATCATTTGGATTGTGGTATTCCCGGAGAATCCCCTATTGTGAGGGGTAAGACAGATTGGGTTTGTTGTATTCTCTAGAATCCACAATCTGTAGATCATGACCATTAACCAAAATTTATTCTTTGGGTGGGGCCATGATTAGTGTATTGTAATGACTAACATTTGGTTTTGACTTACCTTATATTTCATTGATGAAAAGGTGTGACCAATATTCTCATAAGAACCTATACACTATCTATGATCATAATTCTTGTTGGGTCGGGATGTCCCATGGTGAGCCCTTGCTGAAGGACCCCCTATCCATGTATTGAGATCTTTTTTTCCTTCATGACTTGACCTGATCAATGTATTCATGAAGTATTTAGAGTTTTCACTTTAGTAAATTCCCAATAAAGTGGGACCTTTTTTCATGGGTCTTTAATGACTTCAAAGCTCAAAGAGAGAGTTCACCCGAAATAAGCATTCCTTGATAAGAAAACTATGACCAATGTTTTTGCTGCGATATCAAGACACCTTGTATCAGTGAGACTGGACATCTCAAGGATACTTTGTGACATTTTTGAGACCAGATGTACTCTCTGATTCTTTTGGTAGACATGTTTTATGTGGTTACTATCAGATAACACGAGGAGTGGGATATCTCAGAATAAAGCATGCTATGTGCGGAAGCATATGGATAGCATTGGATGAGACGTTGCATCTTTTAATCCTTTACAAGTATACATGGATTTTCTTGGTATATGTGTTTATGACATATACCTTTGTTGATATGTCCATACATTATTGATGGTGTTTACTTTTTGGTATTTCACTTGGTGTTCCAGGGTCCCCTACTGAGTATTGTTTTACTCACCCCTGCACGAGATTTTCCCACAAATTTTGTGACTTCTGTATTTGAATGGAAATTTGGGGGAGTCATACGCAGTGTAGGACTAGGACCATGACTGAATAGTGCCTCGTGATATCAGATGAGTCGAGGTGTTTCTTGAAGATACCAATAACAGCTTCATGGCCATTGTTTGCTGGCATGACATTACAGTTGTATTTCCTTTAGTGGGCTCATTTCTAGCCTGGTTGAACTCAACCAGTTTAGATTCTGTCATAATCTGATGTTTGGTTGTAGTTTTATGAATGCATCATCATTACATATTTTTTTCACTCTCTATCCATGTGGCTTTGAGTTGGGTGCGTGTGAACAAGTTCTTCGACAATTGCATCCCTTTTGTGTGATATACCTACTTGGCACTAGTATCCAGCACTGAACCTATCAGAGGTGGGCTTGGGGTAGTCACGGTACAGACCCCATGATATGGGTCATGATAGATTTGTGTTATAGTGGGGTTCAGTTCCACATTGGGGTCGGGAGTTAGTGATATTGGTTTGGAGAACAATGTTAATTGTCACTAGTTTGGTATTCAGGCCACGAACTTTAGTGTTGTTGTGGCGACGAACGAATCTATAGACATGGACTTCGGCCACCTTCATTTGGACTCGGTACAAGAAAATTATAGTTGTAGGAAAAAATAAAGGTAAATTCATCATATATGAATGGGTTGTTTTTCCCATGTCCTTCTTGAGTCATCTCACTAGGTATACTCTTTTAACCATGATATATCTTATTTTCCACCGAATGTGTTCACGACTCCAGCCAGTGGGGTTTCCATAGTAGAATCAGTTGTTTGGACTGATGCTCAATGAGGCCTCTCAAATGGGAGCCAAACATAGAGTAGTTTTCCTTCAGGATGGTCCGAATGTGATGATTTCTCCTAATTCTTAGTTAGAAAACGTACCTCCTACTATTCAGGTGGATGTATCTTTCTAGAATGAGTCAAGGATAGCTCTTTTGGTGCTAAATGATGAATCATATGGTTCAAACGGATACCATAGGAATCTGAGGCAATAATCTCCCATGAATCTAGATCAGTAGGACCTTCTGATAGTTAGTGTGAAACATAAGCCATAGGAAATTAGGTTTTGTTAGAAGTTCCAGGGAAGTGCTAGTTCGCATAAGAAAAGGATTTATATGATTGTCAAAAAGGGTGGAATCTCACGCGATATTGCCCCACTATTCATGATATAGTTAGAGAGCTGGTTGATGAACTACCAAGGATGAGGGAGAAACAAGAGTATACAGATCCGCCTGGCGGCGGACGTGGCATGGAGCTGGAGGGCATCAGAGGAGATAGTTGCAAGCTGTCAAGGCTATAACCCCAAGACACCAGGAATGATTCGTGGTATGATATGTGTCTTTATACCATAGCTACAATATTATTAGACAGTTTTATTATTAATTTCCTTTCTTGCCACTTATTTTTTTGATACTTAGAGGTTCCTATTAAACTGTTGACTTGATCCTCACGTTTAGTGACTTCAACTGGAGGAGACCCAATGACCACACACTTCTACTGATAGTGTGACCTAAATCTTGGAGGTGATATTTTCGGTTCAGATCTCATGGTAGTGGTCTCAAGGCCTTGCAATGTCATTATCGGTGTAAAATCAATCCATAGTTTATGCTCACATTTATTATTTTAGGCAAAGGATGAGGTTCATCCATAGTTAGGGAACTATATTTCCCTTTATTGGAAAATAATAAATCCTTACTTCTCTTGATAGACTTATTCATAAGAGGGTGAAACCAATTTCAATTCAGTTGTCTAGTTCGATCCATGGTGTAGTGGATGGTATTAGTCTTCATGTTTCTTAGTGCTGGAAGAGTACAAGGACACCATCCTTGAAGATGTTCCAGGTTTACCAATTTATCAAGAGAGAGAATTCTGTGTTGGCCCACACCCAGGGGTGACACAGATATTTATGATAGTATATCGGATGGCTCCCAATGATCTCCACAAGCTGGTGTTGTAGATAAGATACATGTAGAATAAGGGCTTAGTAAAACCTATTATTTAACCATAGGCAGCCTTGGGTGATCGTTGTTGATGACATCTTACTATACTCGGTGTACAAGGGGGCACACAAAAGACACTTAATGATTTTCCTAGGCTAACTCTGCGAGTAGGATCTTTAAAAGAAGAACTTTAAGTGTCAATTATGGGTTCATAAGTTCCCTTTTTCAGGGACATGGAAACTCGAAGGCTGGAGATGCATTGAACTCAAGGATCAGGAATGTAGAAGCAGATTATCCGAGCAAGAATCTAGTTAGTAGTTACTGAGTGAGGCATCACCGTGGTTAGACTCTTTATGGTTATCCTTCATGGATGTGGATGGAACAACATATCTTCAATATTTGGTTGTAACCAATTCACTCTTAAATGAGTCATGGTGGCCCACTCAGTCAAACTAACTATCATTATTTACGTTCTCATATGACCATAAGGAAAACCTGGGATAGATGTTATAAAGGATGGTAGCACGTAATTCCTTTTATAGGATATTTTGTTGTAGCAGTGACACCTAGAGTTTGGAGATGCATCGGTATATGAATGTGGGTGTCAAGGGAGACACCAGAGATGATGGGACAGGTTGAAGTTGAGCTGTCCTATTGAGTAAAAAGCTAATCGTTGTTTGAATCATTTTCGTGGGTTGTTCCTTCTCTGTATGGGGGTACCCAAAAGGAAGTGGGAAAGGAAATCAGCAGATTTAGGGATAATTTTACCATATATTTAGAGTAGACATGATACCATCGTGGTGATCATTGATCGACTCACTGAGTCAGACCAGTTAATAACTACCTAGTAAAAATGTTTAGTAGAGGGCTTCTGATTCCTCTGCATGTATAAGATAGTTTGAATCCATGGTGTTTCAATAACAATTGTTTTAGATCATGATGCTTGTTTTACATACCATTTATATAAGGAATTACAGAAGGCATTTTTAGTGGTTTTTTAGGTCATCTAGGAGAGGATGAAATATTAACAGGTTTGTCGAATGTTTTGGATTGGTAGATGGAAGATACCTTTGGAGTTCGAGGAAGGATACCATGTCTTCCTTTTGGTCTCTCCTCGATGAGGGTTACACTAATTTTTTCGGGGCAACAAACTATCCCCACCACTGATAGTGCCTCATTTAAGTGTTGCGAATAGTTGGAAAGGTAGTGTACTAGTTTGATCTTCCCCATTGTGGGACTAGGTACAAAACATCTTCCACATGTGTCAGCTCATGATATTGGTGCATAACCCCTTTGTACATCGTAATCTAGGTAGAGATAGACATCTACATTGGAGTGTTTTCGGTTAAATTCCCAATGAAGATCAAGGATCCTTCTTGAATGATCTTTTAGCTTGATGAGTGTATGAAGGAAGTGTAGGGATCTTAAGAGGAGAAAATGGGATAGGGAGGTTCAGATTCATGCTCAGTGTTCTCACCTATTGTTTGAGTAAAATATGGTTGGATTTTCGAGGATGTAAATCCTTAAGGTGGGGAGAATTGAATTTAATGGATTTTCCCAGTTCTATTTCTAGAAAATTCTTGGTAAAATTATGAGACTGAGCACTTAGAAATCATGCGATTCTGAGGCACAGACTCCCCGGAATGATCCATTGAAAAATGTTATGTTTTTTAATAGAGTGTCTGAGTGGTTATCCTGATAAAGTGGAATAAATCTTAAATGGGTGCCCGTATCAGAAATCCACGAGCACCATTGTGTTTATATAAGTGGGTTTACCCTAGAAGTGATGTACATTTAGTCTGTGTGGGTCCCTTGTGAGAATACTCAAAAATAGAATAACCATAAATATAATTATTTTATATCTAATTTCCTTATAACTCATGAACGGTGACTCAGATAGAAAATATGAGACCACTATTGAGCTCATCAGGGCGTTCTTTCCTTAAGAAAAACCTAACATTGACCAAGGCATAACGACTATGGAAAGTAGTTTTTGGGAAGTGACCATAAATAAAATAAGTAAATGAAAATTATTTTATTTTTAAACTCCTTATAAATCATAAATGGTTACATAGATTAGAAATATTAGAGTACCATTGAGATCATGTGAATGTTATTTACTTAGGTGGAGCCTAACCTTGATCGACACGGGTCAAGGGAAGAATTTAATTTTTAGAATTATTAATGGAGAATAAAATAAAATTAATGATGTTTATTTTATTTATTTTTAACATTTCGCAGTGTTGAAAAGTTGCAACGCAATGAATGACAAACCCATTCTCATTTCATAAATTAAATTGTGTGGTGATCCAATTTCAAAGAGAAACAGTAACACAGAAACAGATAAAAGCATTAATGTGTTTCCTCAATAATTAAGGGGTAGGGTCCAGCATTAAAATTCATAATGCTTGTGATTTCTTGAAAACCCTAGAGTTTCCATAAGGAAAAGGGTATGATGCTCTCTTGATAGCGATGATGGATTTGAGGTCAGGATTCAATCAAGCGGTGATGAACGATAGATCGCCTATGATGATGGACTGTGAAATCTCTCAACAGATCTCCCACAATGATTGAACCATGATGCCAACTGATCCAATTTTCAAGATTGGGGTTTTTATTTTTATAATTTTACTTTCCCCATTATTAGATTTAAACAATGAACACAGATCAACCCACGAATAGGTTGACCTGCAGTTCAATCATTCTTGCAGGATGTGTGTATTATTTTTGGGGTTTAAAAAGAAGGTTGATCTTAGTAAGAAAATGTTGATTAATATTGGGTGATGGATTCTTTGACTAATTTTATTTCCATTCTAATGGCAATGAACCATGATTGACACTAACATCGATCGAGGTCTTTCCATTTTTATTGATTCATGTAATTCTTCCCTCCGTTATTCATTCTTCGGGGGAGTTCTTCATTTGGTCTGAGACTGGACTTTTTGGAAATCTATTTTTGCACAATGGATCCTTAAAGAAATGTTCTGATAATGTAGATTTGGATGGACATGAAATGATAGAGGTACAAGAATAGTGGTGGATAATAGATTGAGGTGGTGTGATAGATATCATCATTCGAGTGACACTGCACTGGGAGGGATTGTTGAATTTATTAGAACCCCTAGCAATGATGATCATGACCCAAGGACTCCGGAATGTTTTTGGAATTAAAAAACAGACCACTAGAGTTTATTTAGTGGCCCGCAAAAGGCCCCACCTACATGCCATGGGAATAAAGGATGCCCCTGACATCTGTCGCGTGCAGTGATTAGACTTTGCCGGTAATTACTATAAGCTAGTTTTCGGAAGCAGTTAGAGGTCGCGATACTATGGGGCCATAGTGGTGACCACAGTAATAGCCATTAGTGGGTTGTGGTGCCAGCCGTGTCCCAGGAGGAGAAGACCAGCATGCCCCAGCAGGCCTGGTCGACCAGGCAGGTAAGGTCTAACCCAGCAGACCAGGATGGAGCCAGTAGACCGGGTCAGAACCGGGTCGGGTCGGTGGACCCACGACCTGATTGGGTCTGGTCGGTCTGGCCAGGTTGGACTGGACCATGACTCCACCAGACCCCTGTTCAATAAAATGCCCATATCATTCAAATTTTATGTCTGATTGAAAAGACTTTTGCAACATTGGGAACCTTGTAATTAGGTGTAACTTTTGAGATGGCTTACTAGGTTGTTATTAATGAGAAGTATATGTGTGGAGTTACCCATGGGTTCTTCCCTTGATGGTTCAGTATGAAATTTTGTGGCAATCCATTTGATAGAGGAGTCCTTGATAGAGTTTTAAATCCTCTGTGGGACTTGAGTGATACCCTATCACCCCATATGGAGTTAGTTGGGTATTGAAGTCACCTCTGAGTGTATGGAATTAATCATCTATCTAGTAGTTCGTATTGTAGGGTTCATGGAATTATTTGTAATACCCTACGTTACGAGCTATAGAATCAGGTTTACAGAATTCTCTAACAATCCCCTACAGTGTGGGGTAGTACATATTGGGTTCGTAGTATTCTTCAGAATCATCTATCTATATATCATTATCATTGACCAATGTTTCCACTTTATGCAGGGCCCAGGTCAGTGGATTTTTATGACAGACATATGGTTATGACATACCTAGACTTTCCTTGTTGATAAGGTTTGACCAATATTTACATGGGCACTTATCTCCTATTAAGGATTATAATTAATTTAGGGCTAGGACATCCCCTAGTGAGCCTGGGTGCAGGACCCCCTATCTGTGTATCAAGATATTTCCTTACTTCAGGACTTGACCCGATCAGTATAATTCGGGTAGTTCTAAGTGTGTTCTATTTGGGCATTGCTCAATAAAATGAGACTTATTTGTATGGGTCTCTAATGACATCATAGCTTCTGAATGAGCATGCATTGAGTAGAATCTTGTGAATAAGGATTGGGCTGCTATATTGAGGCGCCTTATCTCAGTCAGACCAATCCTCTCATGGAAACTTCGTGACGTATCGAGGACATATGTTCTATCAGATACTTTTTGTAGACTTGTTCTATGTGGTTACAATCAGATAGCTTGAAGAGTGGGATTTATCAGAATCAAACAGGATACGAGAAGAACCATATGGATGGCAGTCGATTAGATGTTGTGTCTTGGAATCTTTTATGAGTATACATGGAAGTTATTGTTATATGTCTTGATGACATATATCTAGGTTGATCAGACTATAAATTTGTGAAGTATTTTCATTTCTAATCTCTTACTTTGTGTTACAGGGTCCCCTAATGTGTATTTTTTACTCACCCCAACATGTGATTTTCCTAAATGTTTCTTGTCTTGTGCAGTTAATTGATGCTTTGGTGGATTTCTAGACAATGTCAGACATGGAAAACTAATGGATAGTTCTATGTGAGATCAGAAGATCTTGGGTTTTTCTAGAAGCTTCATACAGTATCTTTAGTTCACTTATTTTCAGGTCAGACATTACAATTGACATTATTTTAGTGGGGGTTTTTTGGGCTGGTTTCATTCTACTCCTTTACTTTCTTCCATACACTATTGTTGGGTTATGTGGTTTTCATTCATTTTCTTTACATAGAGTTTTCTCTCTCTTTCCATGTGTCTTGGTGTTGGTTGCATATGTAGAGGTTCTTAGGAAAATTCATTTAATTTGCGGGATATGACTACTCGGTGCTAGTCGCCCACCCCTGGCCTATCAGAGGCAGGCTTTGGGTAGTCACGACATGAGCCCTGGGGAACATGTCATAACACATCCACTAATTTTTGTGTGGAAAATTTGTAAATAACATCATTAAATATTTTCATAATATATCAATTTTTAAAAATAAAACAAGACATGTAACAAGGAGAAGTAGATCTAGATCTAAGAAGAATCATGCTAAATATAAGAAATATTCATAGAATAAGGTAAATATTTCCATTAATAATATATATTAAGGTCTTAAAAAGTTCCATGGGATTTGAAAAAAATGTGTTTATAGTGATGAAAAACAACCAATCATAATCTCAGAGCTTTTGGTAGATGAAGATAGCAAAATAAAAAGATGATGTGATGTGATTATTAGTATATCTTATTCAATAAACACAAGAACAATTTTGTTCAAAAAAAACCAGATAATTCTATGAAAGTGCATAAACTGAAAAAATAAGAATATACTTCTATTATGCATGATGTTTTCACACTGTGGAACATCAAAAACAGGTCTTGTAAATTTTTTAGTAGGAAAATATAAAGTAACAACTAATAGAATCAATCCAAGAGAGAAAATAAATTATTGTTTTGAAGAAATACATCCCAAAAAAAATTACAGTCTCAAGAAAAATTTCTAACAGATTTTAAATTTATGATTCATAAGAAACCAATGGAAAGATCCAAGAATGTTAGTAATGTTCCCAAATAATATTTTATAATATTGGAAACCCAATTACAAAAGGAATAAAGGATCGAGAAAGTAAAAGTGAATAAAGGTGTTAAAGGGAAGAAATAAATTCCCATAATGAAAACGAATTTTTTGAGAGATAATAAAAAGGAGATGAATGAGAAATAATAATAATCAGTGCATGGATTATGAGTTGATGTTAATGGGGTGTGTAGTGGAAGACGGTGGGTCAGGGTACATAAATTTTTTCATCATCGGGGTAATATTACATCATCATCTCTACGGATTTGAACCCCAATAGAGGTTTGAGGATATCAACTGAACTTAATAGTAAAAAAGTTAAAAGAACAATCACCTCATTTGAATCAGAAGTGTGTTCAAATTTTGGACGTCACAGGTGACCATTACTTGAAGAATCAGAGTGCAACCCCTATAGATCATACACACATGGTTTAATAATCTACAAAAACACAGATCATCAAATTATAAGGGATATAATAGATTTCCAACAACACTGTTTATTTTAGGACAACTAAGACGATCCCATCCATTTAACCAATGAAGTAAATCAAAGATAAAAAAATTAGATGGGAATGTTCTCTTTACTATATGTAGGAAGAGGAGAGTGGAGATCTCAACCAACATGAATAAATTCTTATAGGAAAATATATTCTTCTATTCTCATATAGTAGGATATAAAATTCCTAGAACTAGTTCCTCAGCCCTCGTATATCCTACACCTACTAAATAAGTTATAAACAGAATGTTTTGATGAACTGAATGCATCATAATATATTTTATATTTTTATAAAATAATTTTAATATTTATTAAATATATTATGTGATAAAATAGAGCCATTAAAATGTCTCGTAATTCCCATAGTATTAAATGAAACTTGAATAATAAAATAATATTTGTTTTTATAATATATTTCCTCGTATTTACTAAAATACTTATAAATAATTTTAATAAAAAAATTCTTCCATATTATTATATACATGAATAATAATGAATTTATGTATTCATAAGTGATTGATAATACCTGGACAATACACGGTCCTCGTGAGGGGGCCCACAATGTCTTATACTACTATTCATAAGAATAGGAAAAACTATTGAATATGCATTGTGTGTGACCCTCTAGGATGTTATCTCGGTACTATTGAATACCATTTATAGACTAGGAGTAGAGACTAAAAACCCATCAAGAACCCTAAATATATAAGATATATTTCAAGAAACAATAACCATTATATGAACATTCACTATGTAATATAATTTATTTGTTATAACATCTCTCTTAAAGTGGGCGGGAATCTTATTTCATCATTCATGATTGCTTTATTATTTATTATTCTAACACGATTAACATACCTTCAACTACCATAACCATGTATTTAATTAAGGCATTTCCATCATAATAAACATTGATCGAGATATAACATCTTGAACTCAAATTTGACAAATTCTATCTTGACTATTCAACCATTTCCATACCACCAAAGACGTAACCAACACAAGATACCACACCACAACATAAATTTGATGGTTTTTTCTTGAATTAAAATATGTGATCAAATGGAACATATTGATAATAATATTATGTTAGGACACCAATAGACATTCTTGTAGAAAGAAATAATTGATGATACTCGGAACCGCTGGTGTAAACCTTGTTGGGTATTTACTCATGATCTCATCTATTATAGGTCAATAAGTGAGAACCCATAAGAAAAAGTATCTATGTTTATGATCCAACAACAATTAATAGCCACACATCATCGGTGTGTTTTAATTATAATGTATATTTTATATAGGAATTTAGTTTAATTCTACTATCATGGTATCTCAAGGTTCCCATTATAGCTAGTCAACTACTATAACCTTTTGAACCAACATATTATCTAAGGGAATTTCCATGAATGTAGTAGATAGTGTACTAACAAAACTATTACAATTACATAAAATCACCCACACAAATATTTATACATAACAATATACATGTAATAATAATCAAATTATATACATATTTTGGCTCTAGCGAACCCACTTTCTATAAAAGAAAGTAATTCATCTATCAATGGATTTTTTGATCATCATATGTGCTTTAGAATAAATTATAATTAATATTTTACTTGAATAAGGACATGAAGGTGATTTTTTAATGATGAAAAAATATAGTACCACCCAATGAAGATTTAGGTAGAATCTAGGAATCCTTACTTTTGAATATTTCTACACAGAAAGGCAGAATGGAAATCACGAAGATTTCACCCAAATATGGAGATAGAAAGAACGGAATATCTTAATTTCTAAGAAACTATCTCCCTTATTGTTGTAAATGAGGATAAAGGTAGACCCATTATATTCCCATATATTTTGTGGCATTGTATAAGTAGATAATTGACAGTGGTGTACAAAAAGGGAGCACATGATGAAAAAATATATTTTATAGAAAAAATGGATATCAATCATGGAATTAATTAATCAAAATAATGACTCCTCCTTGTTACATCTCATGTGATATTGAAAGATGCATGTAATTTATTTTGAAGAAAAACATCCATGGTGAATAGATATTGGTTTGAATCCCTTGAGGGGGATACAAGAAGAAGCAAATATTAAAAAAATGTCATTATTTCATGTGAATATTGAAATTCTACAATTTTATAGAATTTTTCATTAATGAGTTATGTTCTTATTATTATCTCATCAGTTTCTCTAAAGATTTAATTCAATTATTGAGGGAGAGATACTAATTTGTTAACGAATAAAGCAAATTATGATTTAAAGGGGCTTACTCTTACATTCAATTGAATGTTTTTATAAGTTTTTAAGATGAATGTAGGTGATAAAATTAATTATGATGTGTAAAAAGACATCCCATAGAATGAGTAACATTATTTTGTATGACATAGAAAATATTTTAATGGAAAACATTGTTTTCTAGATTAATCACTATTTTTCTAAAACTAGATCTAAATGAATTTGACTTGGAGTTGATTGGTTTATGGATCATAAATAAGTGAAATATATAATGACCCTAGACATTCATAAATGGACATTAACCATTTTTTTGTAATATTCATTACGTTAAATAAACCCCGGACCAGAAACCATAATATTGTTGTGACATTAGAAACATGGAGATAAAAAAACTTTTACATAAGGGAACTACATCATGTCCCACTAGTTCTACATTACTAGTACCCATCATAGACATATCATACATAATACATATCATCATATCCTAGGGAAATGAAAAATAAGAAGGGTTTATCTCATGTGATCAATAAGGGTAAAAAGGTAAATATGTAAGCATAACATGAACATAAGGATAAGAGAACATGAGAATAACATTTGAAAGTGATATCATGAAAATCAAAGATCATAATCATAAGGTATGGCATAAAGATTGGATATTTTTCAGAAACAAATCATAATTGAATTAACGACCAAGATTTATGAGAGAATAATTCTTGGAATTTTTGGAATATACATAATAATAGAAAATAATTTCCATATTAGTTAAGGATCACCTTCAAACACCATCATTAAAGAAACTATCATTTACTAAACTGAATTCATATCCCATTCTAGCCATGTGTTACTAAAACAAGTTCCTTTACCATTATATCCCTATATTACTGAACTTAATTCACTAAATGTTTTATTCATGTCAATATCACATGACAAAAATTATTACCCAATTCATTTGAGGGATATATAGGTACCTCCAGTCACATAAGGAAATCATACAGATATATTCCAAAGGATCATAAACAAAAACTATATCAGAACCCATGAAATGAAATGGGTATCAAAAAAATTTAATCATACAATAACATATAAAAAAATAGTTTTAATAATCAACTCAACATATCATAACACTTGAAAAAAGTGGGTTCCATAAGCCTTTTATAATTTTATATCCCTAGGATGATTAATGAATGTCATAAACATCACGCCATAAAAACAAAAATAATTTAGAAGAAGAATATTAATGGTATTATTTTATCGTAGTCCTAGTAAGGAGTAGGTTGCACCAACAGATGACTTATTAGATGGAATATAATTGTGAATGGTCTTTTAAAATTATTTTTAAGGAAAACATCCTTTATACATTGAATAATTATTTTTAAAACATAAAACTTTTTAAAATAATTTCCCTTGTTTTTTTGAAAACATATAAAGGAATAATCAAAACAGTGATAGGTAATGTCAGGGGAGAATTTCATCCTTACAGTATATGTTAAAACAAATATTACACTCACATTGTTAGTAACTGTCAACAATTCCTTGATCAGAAAAAGAAAGATGATTTATTTTAAAAAAAATTGTAAAAAGGTTAATGAAAAGGGTTAAAATATCTTTTAAAAATGACACGATAATACTATAAAATTTTTTTATTTTTTTTTTGAAAACATGGTTTTAGGGGGAAATATATTTCTTATCGAAGAGAGAAATAAAGTCATATTTTCTTAACAACATTTTCTTAATTAACTTAAGTACCAAAGAGTGAAAAATTGATAATATTATATGAAGATATAATAAATAACCATATTTGAATGAAATTCATGATGTGTTTTGATATATGGATCATTATATTACTTTTTTTGATTAATGGATCATAATATTACTTTAATAGAAGCATAATCGTAAATAATCAAGAAAAATGACGATAATATAAAAATAAACTATTGCCGCTTTGATAACATTGAATCCTAATTTCCAAGATATAATAACATTAATTGTTGCAAAAAATACCATGAAATGGATATATTCATTATATAACATATCAAAGGGTCACTATATACACCTCGTAAACAATATAGGAGCACGATATAAAATGTGTCTTAAAGAAGGAAAATTATGTCCTAATCCCCTTACCCTAAGTCTGAATTCTCATCGTATTCATTCAGAAATCCTATATAATAAGTAAAATATTATTATACATACAAACAATTCATATATAGATATACAGTAGAATATATTATTTAATTAGGACATTATATTACTCATATATTTATAATTCTATGTTAATGTTATGATTCAGACAATAAAAACTTTGTATTTTGTAGACATTTTGGATTTTAATTCAAAGTTATCTTACATATATAATTATTTAATTATATATATAAAGATTACCATTATATATAATATATATTTGTTCATTAAATATTTATTTATAATTATTGATAAAAGATAGAAATAGGAAATGAAATACATCGTTCTTGGAGACGGTAGGTCGTACGTACACATGAATATAGTTCCCATTTTCATAACGTATTAAAAGAAATAAAATAATATGACATATTAACAATAAATAATAATTATGATTTCATTTATATCATATATTATTTTAAAATCCATCTTTTATACATTTCATGTAAATTGTGAACGAATCACATTGCCCCGTGAGGTGGTAGTCCGTCGTACACAGAAATGACATTATCATATTCCCACAAAAAGGAAAAAATGAATTTATCTTCTATATAACACTTAATGAATCTTAGTAACATCCTAAAAATTGTAAATATAATATATATATATATATATATATATTATTTCCACCATTATTCCCAACCATGAATGGGGGTAATGAAAAAATGAATGACATCGGTTCACATGGTATTGTGGTAGACAAAAACAATGGTTCAGTAACAAATTTAATGGAAGTGTGTATGATAGTAGTTAATAATATAATCCTAAAAAATACCATAACATGTAATATACTACTTTTATAATATAATCATGATATACAAATAATTTAGGTTGTTTGAAGAATAAATAAAATAAAAACATCAATTTATGAATGTTACAACATCTTTGGGTATCTTCTTTTGGATTTCACCAAAATCCACTATTGTTTAGAATTATGCACAAAGTAAGGGTTTTAGGATAAGAGGAGTGAATTTGGGAGGATATTTGGATAGTTATTGTCTGAGACAAATGGATTTAGAGGTGTGAAGGGAGGGGGAGAGGGGTGACCTTTTAGAAGGGAGGTGAGTGGAACCTTGTAAAAATTTGAAGGAAAGATTTCCACCAATGTTTTTCATTTCTAAAAAGTGCAAAATATTGTTCATTTTCCAACCATAGACTTTATAAGGTATTTATTTGTCCATAAATTGATTTTTTTAGCAATTTGGGGTCATTGTAACACCATATATTCTACGTTTAATCAATGAGTTATCTCATTTTTAATTTAAACACAACAATTAATTTTTAATTTATTTCACTAATAAATTTGGTAAAACATTGTGTTTACCTTATGAGAAATTATAAATTATGAGGATTCCAAATATGTAATCCATTTTTCCATATTATTATCTCAAAATTGGAAAAAATAACATAAAATTAATCTCATTGATGTGTCAAGAAAGGGGGGTTATAAAGAAAAAATGTTCAAATGTTTATAGTGTTTTTGATACAATTTTAATGTTAAAATGAATTCAAATGACCAATATTATATTAATATATTTATCATTTTACTAAAAAGTGTTTAAAACAAACTTGAAATTTTATTTTACAATATAAATATACTAAACGAGACAACAATTTTCAATTAAAATGATGTATTCCTCACTATACATAAAAAATTAAAAGATTTTAGAAAAATTAAATAAAAATCACCTATATAAAATTTTGACATTATAAATTCAATAGTGAAGTTTATTTTATTAAATTATATTTCTAAAAATTTTAAAAATTTATTTTGATAATGTTCAAATAATTTATAAAAATATTTTTTTTAAACTAGTTTCTTCAAGACATATTAAGACTTTACCGAGATTTATAAAATTTAAAACAATATTTTTCATTTATGTAAATCCATTAGAATTCATATTTTAAAATTATTTATTATGATACATTTTCTTTTTCTAATAGTTTGGTTATAACATTCATGTCAAAATAACTATTTTAATAATATATCTTTATTTTCATAAAAATCAGTGTCGCGTGTAATGAATGATAATTTAGTTTTCCATATATATCATGCTTAACATAGTCTATCTTATAATGTAATAATAAATTGGTTTTGTATGAAACTTATGAGATAAAATAAATTTAATTTTATAAAAAATGGTTCATGAAAACCCTGTGAGTCACATTTTAACCACCTTAAAATGATTTTTTCCAAAAAAATTATTAGTATGGTAAAAAAAATAATAAACTTCTACCAAATCATATCCACAAGTTCGCACATTGCTTCCTAAAACTGGGGGTTTTCCCACAAAACAATATACATGTGACTTTTCTTTTCTGGCCTAACTTTTTCTATATTATCCAGAATATTCACCGGTTACTAATCATAAAAAATATCCTACTCTATTGGTATATTATTTTAGTTTAGTACAAGTGAAGGGTTAGTTTTGTTATTCCTCAAGACAGATATATAGAACACATTGTGGAAGTGAGAGAGTTTTTTTGGAAGATCCATGAAATATGATAAAATCCTAATAAAAAGAATAATTTCAGAGGGACCCATATACCAAGGGGTTATTTTCCATTTTTTCCTAAATCTAATACCATTATTCCATGGGAAATTTTTTAGAAACACCTTATCACCAACATCAAATTCTTGATCATGTTGATGATTATTTGTATAAATATTCTTTTGACTCTCAAATTCCCTAATATTTCACTGAATGGAACTATCCATCACTTACATTTCATTAGTGATCTTTTGTCCCAATAGATTTCAATCTTTAACATAATTCTATCACAGTGGAGCTCTACATTTCATTCCATAGAGTGATTAACAATGAAAAATCTAAATACTTGATTGAAATTTAGTTGTGTATAATAACTAAAATAGAGAAAGGTATTGGTCCCCACCATCTTTTAAATCTATATAAAAATATCTCAACTTATCCTATAATGTTTTAATTTTTTTTTAAGACTGACCATTCATATAAGGATGATAACCAGTGTTGAAACTCAATTCTATATCAAGGGATTTGCGGAAGAATTTTCCAAAACTTTAAGGTAACACTCATATCCCGATATGACATAATGTATTATGTTAGTCCATGAAACCTTACCACGTCATTAATTTTCTAGGAAAGATAATCCAGAGATATGTCTTATCTGATAATGATTATGTTTGCTGACATTGTAAAGCAATTGACTACCACCCAAATTGTATTATAACCTTTAGAGGTTTTCGGGATCCCAATAACAAAATCCATTGTGTTGTTCTCCCATTTCTATTCTGGTATAGGTAATGGATGTAACAACTCCCTTTACATTTGTATGCTATCCTTAACTTGTTGGCATACCAAGAACCAATGTATAAGTTCTATTATATCCCTCTTCATGTAATCCCCATAGATTTACTCTTTTGAATCTCTATAGATCTTCATACTTCCAGGATAAATAGAGAATAATGACCTGTGAACTTTCTCTGAAAAATATTTCTTCAAATACGGTATGGAATGAACATATATATGTATCATGAACATTCTCATTCCATCATAATCATGGTTTAACTCAAGAATATTTTAAAACATCTATTTCAACTCTATATCTTCCTTCTACACCTCTTTAATTGCTACATTCATAGATGGTTGAACATTCAAATAAGAAATATATGATTTTTCCCTTCTGTCATGATATCAATAGATATTGTTTTCAAATTAAGAAATGTTGGATCTTTTTTAATCCTTGTCAGGGATAAGATATCATGATCTTTTTAGCTTAATGCATCAACCACCGTGTAATCTTTTTCATCGTGATAATGTATTGATCAGTCATAATAATTTTTCTAATATAACCATCTCTTCATGTTTATGTTTAACTCCTTCAATGTGAATATATAATTCAAATAATTATGATCAGTATATATATCACAGTTCTCTTCATAATGATAATGCCTTCAGATCCATAATGAATAAATTAATGCATCTTACTACAAATAATGAGTTGGGTAATTTTTTTCATGAATCATAAATTTTAATGAGGCATAAGAAATAACAACATTATTTTTCATACAACACATTCCAATCCCTTCTTGGATGCATTATTATATACTAAAAACCATTTTCCACTACCGAGAAATGTAATAATATTCTTTCTTAGTAACCTACTATCTAGTTCCTTGAAAGTTTCCACACATTCATCATTCAATATGAACATGTATCCATTCAGAGTTAGCATGGTCATAGGATTAGATATTCATTATATATTCTTCAAAAATCACCAAAAATATATATTTAAACTGTGAAAATTATGGATCTTAATCACCATGGTTTTTCTGGGCCAATATACAATATCATCCAAATTTTAGGTATATATTGATATACCCTATCTAGAGATAATATGACCCAAAGATGAAACAATTTTCATCCAATAATCACACATTTTAAATTTGTAATATAATTTATCCTTCCTTGGGGTATTTAGTTCAACTTTAACTTGGTCTTTATGCTCTTCTATTCCCTTTTAGTAGGTAAGAATATTGTTTATAAATTCTACAATGAACCTATCAAGGTGATCTCTAAAGAATATATTCATCAAATACATGAAGATATCATAATAATTAGTAAGACCGAAGGGATTCAATAAAAATCATAGTGTGTATATCTTGTACAAAATTTAATCTTGGTTATATCTTCCTTTGTTACCCTCATCTGATGATATCCTGAATGAAGTGTCATCATGGAAAATTATTGAGCTCTGCACAATTGATCAAAGATGTCATCAATATGGAGAAATAGATACATGTTCTTAATTGTGATATTTTTTATATGATAATAATCAATTCAAAGTCACACTTGTCTATCATTATTTTTTCACAAAAGGAACAGGTGAACCCCAAGATGAAGTACTTGGACAAATGAATCTTTTATCTTGGTTTTCATGTAATTTATTCATCAATTGTTGCTACTAAATTAGGGCCATTATATATGGAGTATATTAAATTACAATGGTACCATGTGTGAATTTTATTTAGAACTCATCTTCATGTTTTGGTGGAAGGATATTCAAATCTTTTAGAAATACATCCAATTTTTTTGAATAATTGATATTTCATATATTTTTAGTTCCTACACAACAATTTTAGATAGTCACTCCTTTTGAATAAGAATTAAGACCCATAAAATTGAAGTAATCTCCAAATAAATTAAGACCCATACACTTGAACCAGATGAAGAAATATAAGATTTACAGGATGCACAATCCAACTTACATCAACAAGAGAGGATTCATATACATTATATATGATCATTTTAAAATAAAAAGTTTTTTCTGCTAATTCCACATCTAATTTCTGGGGATGAATCATGATAACCTTTTGAAATTCAATATATTCTAATGAAAGGGTAGATCTAGAGTCAAATAAGGAATTGGTAGTTCTACAATGGCTAGTAAGTGTACCTTTAACCTTGTCATTATAGAACCCATTTTCAAAAAACAGTGATCACATGATACTTCCCCATCCCCCTTGGCTTAAGAGGTTTCTGACATCAATCATCGCTATTAACCCTCGGGTTTGGGAACTTGTTAGCATAATTCTCAATCTTCTTAAATTTGAAGATCTAAATCATTGGAGGTCCATTCTGATAAGATTTATCTATAATCTCTTCATTATTTATCTTCTTTCCATCACTTCAGTCATCAATTTCCTAAAGATCTTACCTTTTAAACAAATTTTTTTTACTAATACCCTATGGTAATTTCCTCCATCCTTCTTTCCACACGTAGAGAATAAAATAAATATCTCTTTTTTCTCTCCATGGATCATAGATTTTCTTTCTAACCCCATCTTTTATTTCAAACCCATGAGATTGATAAATAATTCCAACCACCATTTTTATGTTTATTTCCCATATAACAATAACTCTATATCTCATAAAGTATCTTTTGGGTAATTCCTTTTGGTGGCTTGGTGTTAATCCACTGAATAATCAGTTATCCTTACTGTTTGGTTGGATGAAATTACCATAATATTACATCACGAGCCTTATAAAATTATCCTCATAAGTACCATTATATTATTCATTATTTTGATTTAATTCAAGGAAATATTTATTAATCATTATATGAAGAATTGAAGGAATGTACTTATTGAAAAATAATTTATGGAACTCATCCCAATTAATGGAGTCAATTTTATTTTTATTTCCTCTTATTTTAGATAAGATTCCACAATTGACCTGCTTCAACTTCCAAGTAGTAGACATAAAAAATGAATTTTTCATGTTATTAACATTTTATAATCTAAAATATCTTTTAAGTGGTACAAATATATTTTTCCATAAATAATTAATTGGAAGACCATATGAAATATGGTTTACATTACCTCATAAAGGACTCAAAAAAATATTTTTCCCTCATTTGTTTATTTGGAATTCTATCAGGATTAATATCTTGAAAGGTTGTGTGAGAATACCGATAATTTTTTTAATTCCAAATACCATTAAATTTTGACTATTACGAGGAAAATCATTTCATTATCCATCTCAATCAAGATTAACATAGTTTCATCATGGTCCATCTATTGAATAAATCCAAAATACATAAATTATGAAACAATAATGATAGTGGGAAACTACATAATCATGGAAATCACTTATAGTATATCCAAATTATGATAGATACTATAATATGTGACAGAATATGTTTTTAAATGTTAATTCACAACCATGATCTTTTTAAATTAATCATTATTTTTCATAAATAGTACGTGAATTCCCAAATCCTAACCCATGTTAGTGTGAAAACAAGTGGGTAAAAAGTCCCCTTGTCATGCAAATATTCCTAATCAAGTCTTTCACAATATATAGTTTTTAGGTTTAATTACCCTAGATAAATATTTTTAAGACCCACATTTACTTATAGTTTAGATATATTCATGTATTTCTAGTAAAACACTTGTTTTATGCTTTACTAGAATTCCAAGAAATTTACTTATGCATCGACTCATCCATAGACTTGTCCTTAGACATGTATTTAGAGGAATTTCTATGTTTTTATGATCCTAGATTCTAATGGATAACTAAATATTTGATATGATGCTAAATATAATGTCTCATACTCTTCATACATAGACATTATATCATTATTAAAGAATATTCATTACATTACATAATCTAATTCTCAAGAACAGTAATAGTATAGTACCTTTAGAAACTTAGAAACATAAACACTAGTACATATGTGAGCTAATTCATCTACCACTACATTCATAATATCTCACATCCTTGTTATAAATATCATTTATAACACATATCGTCGTAGCATGGGGAAATGAAACATAAGAATAGGTGATACATTATACTTAGGAAGTGAAAAAGGTATATATGTAAGCATAAGCCGAACATACGAGTATGAGACCATTAGAATAAAATTTTAAAATGATACCCTACAGAACAAAGATCATAACCATTAGTCATTATGTAAATATTAACAGGACATATGAAATGAAACATAATGGAATCGAAGAACATGATCCATGAAGGTATAAAACATGGATTTTTTTAATCCACATAACCATATAAAATTAATTAAATATTATTCTTAGATAATTTCCAAGGCCATCATGGCAAACTTTTTTTAGTGAACTAGGTTAACTTTTCATTCAGGCACTATATAGTGAACTAATTTCACATTTGATTCTATCGTATTGTTATTAAACTGTGTTTACTCTCCATTCCAATCACTTCCATATCATGAAATATAAATCTTTACCCGATGCATTGGATTAAGATATATATCACACATGTCACATAATGAAATCATACAAATGTTGTATCACCCCAATCTTACATGGTACATTTCCCTTTAAAGAATGCAATATCCTGCATTGTACGCAACTTGGGGTTTTAACACACAACAACCAATCAAACAATCTGTTATGAATAGTAATGGCTTCTTTTTGAAATTTTATTAATTTTATTAATTTTATTTTTCAAAATTTACTTCATTTTTGGATTCGGAATATCAAAATTAGCTGAGGGTGAATTTTTGGTATTTTTTTGAAAACATTCAATTTTTGATGAATAGTGAAAAACACTGTATTATTATTTAAAACCATTTTTATTTAGATAATTATTTATTTTTTAAAAATTTATTTTAAGTCTAAGTAGATACATAATACCTATATTAGTTCAATTTAATTCTTTGGAGTCTTTTTATTATAAAAATAGATATATAAAATTTTATTGAACTTTTTATCGTCTTTTACCCACCTTATAGGCATGTTAGAACATTTGCATAAAACATAATTTTGATACTTCTGTGAATTGAATTTAAAAAATATGAGAGAAATAGTAGACATTAGTAAGTAAAATGTGGTTCAATAAGATGAAAAAAATTGTTTATGAATAGTAACTTTTGACTTTTATTTACTACAGTTCAAAGTAAATTGAACAATTAATGGTAAAAATTATATCATTATTATTACCCTGAAACATGTCCAAATTCTATTGGATAATTGTATTTCGACCAAAAATAAAATTAAGAATAATATATGATCCTTTTGGTCCACATGTATTAGATTATGAGATTTATTATTATTTTATTCAAGGAGGAGTTAAAAGTTTTAAATTCAATGTTTCATAACTAAAATCTTTTTCATATAGGTTTGAACAAAAGATAAATTCGACTATAAATATTATTTAGAAAATTAAAAATATTTCCTACATAATCATATTTTATTCAAAAAAATAGACATTATATAATTAAATTTATTTATGTCACAATGATGATGTAGTAATTTCCTTATTAATGATTTATTTAAATAATTGATGTCATAAATATCAAAATAAATTTAAATTTAGACTTTTGATGAATTACAAAAAATTTATAGGTTAATATGACATTTTATTGTTGATTAAATGAATTTTTTTCGATGTAATCAGGTATTTAGGACATTAATAAAAATCAAATAATAAATAGTGCAAAAATTGGCATAAATGAGTTTTTTAAAACAATATTATATAATTAAATGATATAATAGTTTTAAAAATCTAAGGATCAGACAATGGACTTATATAATAATATATATATCATTAATGAACCACTTGGGGTTCTCTTGTAATTTTATTGTAATATTATTAACTATATAATATAATAATACAAGAATACATGGTGAAAGTTAAACTATTTTTCTAAGTGTTTAATCTAAATGATAATGATAATATGGTGCCATAAACCTGTGTATAACCTATTGTTTGATAGTTTTTAAACCCATACCCACCTTATTGTCGAACTTTATCATTTTTAATACATTATAAACCGAATATGATTGTAAAACAAAATAATATTTCTTGCTTTTCCTAAAGTGACCCTCGCCTCTCTTATAAAATGGTACTTCCCCTTCCCTCAACATCACACCTCCAAAGCCATTTTTCTGGGACAAACCCTACTCTAAAATCCTCCCAATAACCCTCACTTGTACCTTGAGACCTTATGTTGATCAGAAATAAAACATAGAGAGCCCTTTTGATCAACTTAAAAGGAAACGCCCGAAGAAGAGGTAATAATTTCACCACCTCTTTCAAAGTACTTTTCTTCTTCCGCTTCATATTTCCTTGTTCTTTACATACCAAAATAATAAATCCATTACCGTATACATACTGTGATGTTATTATAATTATGGTACAATCATATTCATTATTCAATCCATGTTATGAATGAAAATTCACCATACATGCGTGCGTACGGTTTACTGTCTCCACATCGTGGTGTAGTGTGTTACTCAAACACTTCATTATTTGGATGGGTATAATAATGACTATAACTAATTTAATAATAAATATAAAATTTTAATTAATATTTATTTATTATATACCATCCAATTACATACTATTTCACCATTAATATAATGATATTGTCACTCATGCCTATGTACAGATTACCGTCTCTACGAACGCAATAAGATTCATAACCCATCGTAACCATTCAAGAATAATTTTCATTTTATGATTAAAAATAATTTTTAAGAAAATAATATAATTATGGATATGAATCAAATAAAACCTATCCATAAGAAAAATGAATTTTGTAACCAAGCATATAATGGAAAATTAATTAGTTAACACCCGAAATAATGATACTTCTAAAATATTATTAACAAAGCCATATTAGTAGAGCATATATGATATCATATATATGTATGTGGTTCTTGTATAGTTTAATAACAATTATTTAACTATTATATAATATGTTAATGTACACTCAACCAAGGAAAAGTACAATGGAAGGGTTAATTCTACAATCTCTTCATTATCCGAGGTTTTTTATACGTGAGTGTCTACAAGGTCCTCATTATCATCCACATCTCTATTTCATAATAATTTATTTCAAACCATTTTTACTATTTCCTATAATATAGGTTAAATTAATTTATACCCATGTTTGAGTTTTTATGAAATTTTTATAAAGGAATCTTTTTGGTCGTTTTCCAAACATGGTACTTTATTACCTTTTGATGAATTAAGGTTATAATGTTTTTTTAACTTATACGGAGGGTGCATCTATTTTATTCCATTACAAAAACTTCGAAGCTTCCCTTACAAAATGATATGATTATTTTTAAAATAAATGTTTTTTTATAATTATGTGACTTTTAAATGATTCCAAAATAGAAAGAGATATTTCCCTTAAATATTATTGATTTCATTAATGGTAACATCCTTTGATAGATTATGCACATGTTTGATGTGGATTTATTATGATTCAATCATCCATATTGTATTGAAGGTTTTTTGATATGTTTGACTATGGATGTGTTTTTATAACATTCAGGGTTTATGGTAAATGTTTTAACATTTTTTATGCTAGTTTTAATACGAATATTTATGTTATGTTTCAACCTTTTCATATAAGGAATGAATTGGACATAGTAAGTGATTGGTGGAGCGTTCTATAGCTCCTCGAAGCATCGGTAGGTACAATGAGAAAAACTGATGTCTATTATCAAGGCCATGAAAAGAATCTTATTTTTAGTTTTGGCATGAGGCCTTGACTATGTGGTTATGAAGTCTGGCATTATGCATTCCATCATTATGAAATTTGATATTGATATTTCATGTAATTATTCGACTTGTCGAATATCCTTGTGAATAAATAAATGGAATTATTTGATTTATATTTGATGTATTATTCTGAATTTTATGTCTAAAATGATTATGTTTTAGTCTTATACAATTCCTTAAAAGTTTATTCTTATTTATGAAAGTGTCCTCTATATTTTTATCCTTTCTGGGCATCTGAGCACACCCCTTTGAATTTTTTATTTTTCCCAGGATGTAAAGAATTATTTTATGGTTGATCTACTGGGATAGGATAAGGGATATATGTGTTTTCAAAGGGGAAAAAATGTTTTTGTTTTTTTATCACATGATGTAATATAAAACTTATGTTTGTATCTAGTACTTCCAAAGCTACTAAACTGATCGGTCATTCAGGACTTGATCTCTTGTGATCATGAAAATGTTATGTAATAATTCCCATACTCCCAGTAACTAGTGTATAGGTGATACAGTTTGTATTAGAGGAAGTTTAGTACAAACCTTGGGAGCTAGATTTAGAAAATATCTGATTAGAGAACATTACCCTAATACATACTTTGGGGATTAGAATAGAAGAACATCCTAGAATTTTGGTAGTGTTACTATTTTGTGAGTTTTCAAAGAAATACATATCTATCTGGATACGAGCAGGTATAGGAGGCTCTGGAATATATGTACCTAAGAGTGTAAAATTGGATAAGGAGTTTCTATCTTGACATGGGGTATCCCGATAAATGACAATGGTCCTTGCTAGACTCTTGGTTACGACAGTCCCATAGGATATGCTAATGATAATTCACATTTTCATTACAAACCATTATGAAGGACTTAGGAGTATATACCTACTCAATAAAAACATTTTTATGATTATGGATTATATCCATAAACTATACAATTTATGTTAAGTGTTTTACATGTTTGGAATTATGTATTGCAATTCATAAACTAATCTACTGTATGCAATTTTTTAGAAATGGTGCCTATATAAAGGAATGTAAACCGTATTAATGCACATAATCCATGTAGGGGTTTCCATGTTAATCAATATAATTATAGTGAAGCTAGTGATGCAACTGGTGCAAATCATCTTATCACCAAAATGGGACAACTCACTCAGGTTACTAATAATAACATTACCCGTATAAAGAACCCTAATCCACAACATGGAAGACCGATGTTAGACCACTTCATGAGGAAACAACCACTAACATTCTATGAGACTACAAATCCATTTATAGTTGAGAAATGGATAAGTTCCTTAGAGAAAATATTTCATGCTTTGGGGTGTAGTGCAGGAGAAAAAGTTTTCATGGCCGTTTATAGCCTCACTAGAGATGCCGATAAATGGTGGTCATTAATTCAAAACACAAAGGAGGATGAAGAAGTATCAAATATGGAATTAAGGGAGTTTAAAATTATTTTCATATAAAAATACGTTCCTCGTGACCATCGAGCGGATATGGAACGAAAATTTCTGAGTCTGAGGAAAAAGGAAGATGAGATTGTCGCAAAGTATGAGGCTAACCTTACAAGGTTATCAAGGCATGCAGAAGATTATATAAAAAACCAAAGGAGTAAGATTGATCAATTTTTCTATGGGTTAAAACCATTTCTCCATCGATCATTAATCTCGCAATCCTTATCACCATAGGATTTTATTGTCTCTTGTGCTATCAAGACAGAAAAGAAATTATCAATGTCTTACGACTTTGAAGCAAAGAAAGAGAAGAACAGATCTGATGAACAGTATAGAAATGGAAATAAGGAGAAGAAGGGAAAATTTTAATATCCATCCTACGGTAAATGTGGGAAGAAACTCCCTAGAACATGTAATAATGGAGTGGGAGACTGTCACATGTGTGGTTAAAAAGGCCACCAAGCTCGTGACTATAAGAAAATAAAGGAGGCTGTCAATGTTAAATGCTTAAATTGTAGATAAATGGGGCATTATGAAAATTAATTTCCAAATAGCAAAGGAAACATACATCATTAAATTCCAAGGAGCATGTACAAGCTTATGAAATCACTACTGCTAAGGTTGAATCTCTAAAATACATGGTGGCATGTAATTTAATGGGTTCCTCGGGTTTATAAAATACTTTAATTGATTCTGGATCATCACATTGTTTCATAACTTCCTGTTTTCTATGAAAATTATATATTTCCAATTTGATTTAACAAGGGAATTTTCAGTCAAAACACCTAAGGGATGTACCATTAAAATAATTTTTTGTTAATCTGTTCCCATTAGGGAATATAAATGTTATTTATATGTCGATATCATCATTATAACCGGTATTGAATTTGTTATAATCCTTGGCATGGATTGGCTTTCAGACCATGATGTTAAAATTCATTTTAAGAATAACATGGTTACAATTTTTGATGATGATATGGAGTATCTTAACTTTAGAGCAGAAACGTCACCATCTGATTCTTTTCAAGATCCACCCCAGTAGCTCTACTAAATTCAATAATTGGGGAGGAAGAGAATCAAATAACTATGGGCGAGGGAAATAATTTTCAAATAGATGACGTACCTATTGTGAAATAATATGTGGATTTGTTTCTAGAGTATTTACCTGGAAATACTCAAGAACGATAAATTGAGTTTTCCATTAATTTAATTCCTAGTTCAAGGCCCATATCGAAGACCCCTTATAGAATGGCCACTAATGAATTAGTGGAACTAAAGAAACAAATATAAAAATTGAGTAATAATGGACATATTCTCCCTAGTGTTTCTCTATGGGGAGCCCCTATTATTTGTTAAGAAGAAATATGGATCTATGAGGTTGTTTATTGACAAGAGAGAGATAAATGCTATAACAATAATGATCAAGTATCTCCTACCTCTCATTTATGATTTATTCAAACAACTTCATGGACCTCAATATTTTTCTAAGATTGACATTTGATTTAGATATCATATGTTGTGTGTGATGAAGGAAGATATTCTGAAGATAGTATTCTATATCAGTTATGGGAATTACGAGTTTACATTAATTCCTTTTGGATTTAATAATGCACCTCTATCTTTATTAATCTAATGAACAATGTTTTTAGGGAATATCTTGATGAATATTTAGTGGTATTTATTGATGATAACATGGAATACTCCAAAAGCTACAAAGATCATGAAAATATCATGTGCTCTATTCTAAAGGCTCTTAGAATAAATGAATTATATGGGATGTTTAAAAAGTGTGAATTATGGCTTCATGAAATTTATTTTCTTGGCCATATTGTGTCCAAGGATGGAATCTCTATTGGTCCTTCTAAGATAAGAGCAATACAATAATGGCCAGCACCGATAATTATGACATAGGTACATGGTTGTATTGGTTTTGCAGGTTATTATCAGTATTTCGTCACGAATTTTGACTGATTGGCTAACCCATTAACCAAGCACAAATGTATAGGTGTTAAATTTGATTGGACAAAAGAGTGTAAAGATTGTTTTGAAGAAATGAAGAGAATATTAGTCATTGCTCCTATATTGACTATACCATCGGGGAATGATGGGGTTGTTATTTATAGTGATGCCTCAACAAATTGACTTGGTTGTGTCATTTTGTAGAATGATAGAGTTGTTGAAAATGCATCACAGTAGCTAAAAATTCATGAGAGAAACTATGCCACTCAGGATCTTTATTTAGTAGGTATAATCGTTTCTATGAAAATATGGAGACACTATCAATATGGTGAAAAATGTGAGATATATACCGATCACAAGAACTTTAAGAATATTTTCTCACAAAAAGAACTGAACATGTAGAAAACGTGATGGCTCGAGCTACTCAAGGATTATGATTTCACTATATACTACCACCCAGGGAAGGAAAATAAGGTGGAAGATGCTGTGAGAAGAAAGGATCATGGAGTTTTGTACAAGATGAGAGTTTAATTGGAAATTATGTTCATGGATGTAGTAAAGATGGATATGGGAATAATCTGGAAGGTGAAAAATCAATAATTTTTCAAATGGTTTCCAAACCATCTTTACTAGAAAAGGATAATGTGTTCTCAAAATAATGATGAGGAGTTTACAAACAAAATTAAAGTTGTGAATGATGAGAGGTTGATTGACTTCATATATGAAGATGAGATTTTGAAATTTGGGAAGAAAAATTGTGTTCCTGACATACCTAATATGAAAAGGGAATATTTGGATGATTATCATAAATCCAATTTCTCTATACACCCTGGTAGCAATAAATTTTATAGATATTTGAAAGTACATTTTTGGTTGGACAACATAAATAGAGAGATTGTTGATTAGGTGTCAAGATGTGTGGTTTTTCAATATGTGAAGGCTGGAAGACAACATCTTATAGGAGTCATGCAACCTATTCCCATACATAAGTGTAAATATGATGATATTATGATGAACATTTTCATAGAAATACCAAAGACTCCTAGAAGGAATGATGCAATATGGATCATTATTGATCATCTTACCGAGTTAGCACATTTTCATGATATAAGAGAAGATTTACCACTAGATCATTTAGCACGACTATATATTGATGATTTTGTAAGACTTCATGGTGTACCCCTATCTATTGTTTCTTATCATGATCCTCATTTTAAATCATGATTGTAGAAGAGTATTCAGAAAGACCTGGATACTGAACTTTGTTTGAGCACTTTCTACCACCCTCTAACTGATGGACAATCAGAATGGATGATTCAAACCATATAAGACATGATGATATCTTTCTCACTAGACTTTCAAGTTACGTGCATCAATATTTACCTCTGATAGAATTTTCCTATAGCAATAGCTTCCATTAATGTATTTAGATGTCACCACATGAAGCATTATATGGAAAGAGATGTTGCATACCAACTTGTTTGGATGATTTTGGTGAATGATAACTAGTAGGCCCAGAAATTTTTGAGGAAACCATAGAAATGGTGATGGTTATCCAAACCCACATCAAAGCATCTCAAACCAGGGAAACGAGCTATGCCGATAACCGAAGGAAGGATTTGGAATTTCAAGTAGGAGATCATGTTTTCTTGTAGGTATCTCCGTGGAAGGGTGATATACATTTCGGTAAGAAGGGTAAATTATGTCCTAGGTACATTATACCTTTCGAAATTCTTGAAAGAATTGGTGTTTTAGCCTATCATTTGGAAATGCCTCCAAATCTCTCAAAGTTCAGGATGTGTTACACATATCAATGTTATGAAAATACATGCCTGACCCAACACATGTACTCACCTATGAAGAAAATTAACTGGATCCTGATCTATTTAATGGTGAAGAGCCTTTCAAGATTCTTGATATGAGAGAACAAGTGCTGAGAAACCAGATGACTTGTCTGGTGAAAGTTCGATGAAAAAATCATAAGTTGGAAGATGTAACTTGGGAACATATGAACATATGATGAAGAAGAACTTGAATATTTTATTGAAGTAATATTTTAGAAATTTCTAGGAATAAATTATTTTATGGAGGGGAGAATGTAACACCCCAAGCTTCCACAATACGTTTCCCTTTTAATAATGCAATAGCTTGCATTGTATGCAACATGGAGTTTTAACACACCACTGAACAATCAAACTAGTCGTTATTAATAGTAATACCCGCATTTTAAAATTTAATAAATGTTATTTTTCCAAATGGAATTCATTTTTGGATTCGGAATTTCAAAATTAGATTAGGGTGAATTTTTGGTATTTTTCTAAAAACATTCAATTTTTGATGTATAGTGAAATACACCGTGTTATTGTTTAAAAGTGAATTTCTATTAAAATAAATATTTATTTTATTTTATTTTATTTTAAGTCAAAATATATATTCAATACCTATATTATTTTAATTTAATTCATTGTTGTCATTTTATAATAAAATTAGATATATAAAATTTTATTGAACTTTTTACTGTCTTTTACCAACCTTCTAGGAACGTTAAATTTTTTTCATAAAACGTAATTTTATAGCTTAAATAAATATAATTTCAAAAATCCTAGAGACATGGAAAATATAATTAAGTAAAATGTGTTTCAATAAGATGAACATAAATTTTGGTGAATAGTAACTTTTGACTTTTATTTACCACTTCTAAAACTTAATTTGGTAATTAATAGTAAAAATGATATTATTATTAATACCCTAACACATGTCCTTATTCTATAAGATAATATTATTTCTACCAAAAAAACCTTATGAATAAAATATGATCCTTTTGGTCAACTTGGATTAGATTATGATATTTATAATTATTTTATTTAAAGAAGGGTTAAAAGTGTTAAATTCATGGTTTCAACACTAAACAATTTTAGTATAGGGTTACTAATAAGATATATTCGACTATAAATATTAATTATAAAGATAAAAATATTTCATACATAATGGAATTTTTTTTATAATTTTTAGATGCTAAATAACTTAATTTATTTATGACACAATGATGATGCAGTAATTTCCTTATAAATGAATGATTAAAATAAATACTTTTTTAAATATCTATATAAATGTAAATTGAAACTTTTGGTTAATTCCACACATTTTATAGGTTAATGTGACATGTTTGGGTTGATTAAATAAATTTTTTTTGTAGTAATCCAGTTTTTAGGACTTTAAAAAAATTCAAATACTAAATAGTGTCAAAATTGACATAAATGAGTTTTTAAAATAAATAATATATTATTAAATGATATAATTGTAATAAAAATATATGGTTCTTCCAAAGGACATATATAATAATAAATATATCATTAATTAACCACTTGGGGTTCTATTGTCATTATATAGTAAGATTATTAACCATATAATATAATAATACAAGAGTACATGGTAAAAATTAAACTATTTAACTAAGAGTTAAATCTAAATGTTGAGCTTAACATGGTTACCTAAACCTATATAAAACCTATTGTTTGAGAGGTTTTCGACCCATCCCCACCTTACACTTGAAATAAATCATTTTGGAGCCATTATAAAATGAATATGGTTATATAATAATATAATATTTTAGGCTTTTCCTAAAGTGACCCTCACCTCTCTTATAAAAATGCACTTCCCCTTCTTTCCAAATCACACCAACAAATCCATTTGTCTTGGCCAAACCCTACTAAAATATCCTCCCAACTACCCTCACTTCGACTTAGAGGCCTTAATTTGATCATAAAGCTATCATAAGAATCCCTTTTGATCAACTCAAAAAGAAACCCCCAAAGAAGAGGTAATAATTTCACCAGATCTTTCAAAGATCTTTTCTTCTTCCACTTCCACTTTCTTTTTTGTTTCTATAGAAAACAATAACTCAATTACCTTATAAATACTATGATGTTTTTATAAATATGGTCCAACCCTATTTATTATTCTATCAATACTATTAATGACTAGTCACCATACGTGCGTACGTACAACTTACCGTCTTCACATCGTGGTGTGGTTTGTTACTCGAACAAATCATTATTTAGATGGGTATAAAAATGATTATAACTAATGTAAATAATAAATATAAGATTTTTATGAATCTATATATATGATATACTACCCAATTAAAAATGATTTCACCTTCAATATAATGATATTATCGCTCGTCCATACGTACGGATTACAGTCTCCACAAACATGAAAAGATTCATACCCCCCGTAACCATTCTAGAATCATTTTCATTTCTTGATTTAAAAAATTATTAAGAACATAATAACATTATGTATATAAATCAAATACATCCTATCCATTACAAAAAAATGGATTACGTAACCAAGCATATAAAGGAAACGAATCCGTTAACACCCGAAACAATGATACTACTGAAATATTATAAATAAAGAAATATTAGAAGATTGTATATGATATCATATTTATGTATGTGGTTCTTTTATAATTTAATAAACATTTTTAAACTATTATAAATGTGGTTCAAGTACCCTTGACCAATGAAAATTATAAGGTAATGGTTAATTATACAATTTCTTTATTATCCGAGGTTATTTATACATGATTATCTACTAAGACCACTTAATCATCCGCATCTGTGTTTCTAATAAATGTATTCCAAACCGTTTTTACTATTTCCTATAATATGGGTTATTTTCATTTATACCATTTTTTATCTTTTTAAAAAATGTTTATAAAGGAATCTTTCTGTTTTTTTAACAAATAACTTTATGACCTTTTAGACGAATTAAGGTAATAATGTTTTTTTACTTATATGACGGGTGTATATATTTTCCATCGTTATAACACCCTAAAAACATCTCTTACAAGCATATAATATTATTTTCCTAATAAATGTTATCTTTATAATTATGTGACTTTTAAATGATTCCAAAATAGAAATATTTATTTCTCTCAAATAGTTTCGATTTCATTTAGGTCAACATCCTTTGATGGATTTTACATTTATTTGAATTTTATTTTTTATGATACAATCTTCCATATTGTGTTGAAGGTTTTGTGATATGTTTGACTGTGGATGTGTTATTTTTATACCATTCATGGTTTATGATTAAATTATTAACATTTTGTATGAGTGTTTTAATATGAATTTTTATGTTATGTTTCACCCTTTTTATGTGAGGATTGTATTGGACTCAGTAAGTGATGGGTGGAGCCCAGTACAACTCCTCGATGCATCAGAATGTCTCATGAGTAAAACTAGTGTCTTGTTAGAAGGCCTTAATAAAATATTATTTGAAGACTTGGCAAAATGCCTTGACTATTTGGTTATGAAGTCTGGAATTATGCATTTCATAGTTATGAAATTAGCTATTTATATTGAATGTGATAATTCGACGAGTAGAATATCCATGTGAATAAGTAAATGAAATTATTGGATTTATATTTTCCATTTTTTACAGAATTATATGTTTAAAGGTCTTATGTTTTAGTCGTATACATTTCCATAAATTTTTGTGCGTACTTCTGAATGTTTCCACTATATTGTTATCCTTACTGATCATTTGAGCCCACCCCTTTCTATGTTTTTTTTTCTAGGATTTGAAGAAGTATTTTATGGTTGACCTTCAGGGATAGGCTAAGGGATGGAAGTGTGTTTAAAGGGGGAAAATGTTGTTGTTATTTTTATCTCATGATGTAATGTAAAACTTATCTTTTGTCTAGTATTTCCAAGGCTACTAAACTAACTGGTAATTCGGGACCTGATCCCTTGTGATCCTACCAATGTTATGTAATAATGCACTAACTCTGGGTAACTAGGGTCGGGGCGTTACAAATGTGTTCAGAAAAATCATAAAAATTTATGATATTGTTACCAATGGAATGAAATTTGTATCATAAACATTTAATAATACCATAACCTATAGAAAAGAGACAGGTTTCATAATCATTTAATCAAAGAAAAACCTGTGAAAAGAAGATGGATTCAGAATCATTTTATCATGGAGTTACCAATGGTATATGAATGGGTTTCACAATCACCATTCTATAAAAACATAATAAATTTAGATAAATAATATGAGAAGTATTCCTTGATTATATCCCATGTACAGAATATGTAAGTATAACATATGACATCTTATATGGAAAATAATTTCAAATGATCTTTGAAAACATTTGATAAAGAAAATATCATTCATTCTTTGACGAAACGTAGAAGACATATTTTTTTGAAATTACAATTAGATGAAAATAAATTGAAAATATATAATGAATCTTTAAATTAGTTATTAGTCTTGGAGGTAAATAATTTTTTCTATTCCATAAATTCTAAAACAATGATTCCTTACATATTTTCGGAAGAATTAAAAAGATCATTGAACAGAAAATGAAAAAAATCTGTTTAAAGAAACAAAAAATTTAAAATAATATGAAACAATATAGTTTAAAAAACATAGTATAATATTAGAAAATATTTTAAAACATTTTTATAGAACATTGTTTTTATAGGAAATAGATTTCTAACCAATGAGATAAATAAAGTCAGATTTTGTAAAAAAACATTTCATTAATTATGATAATTACCCAGAGTGAAAACATGTCCCATTAATAAAATGTATCATGAACAACAATGTGAGAAGAAAATTCATGAATGTTTTTGATATATTTATCATAATATTTCATCAATGGAAGAAAAATCATAAATAGTCGTGATAAACAATGTGACTATAGTAATAAACTCTTACCACTTTGGTAACTTTTAATTATAATCCCCTTGAGAGATTAACATTAAATGAATCATAAAATATAATAAAAATAATTTGATTAATTATATAACATTTCAAATGGGTGGTATATACACCTAATTAAATATTATAGATGCAAAACATAACAAGTGTCTCAGAGAAGGAAACATGTTCCAAAATTCCCTTACCCTAATTCTTGATTATCATCATATTCATCAAAAAATAATGAATAATAAATATATGATTATTATTAATCTATAATAGATCCATATAAAAGTTTATAATACCAATTATTATTTACTTATGACTTTGTATTACTCATTTATTTACAATTCCATGTTAAAGATATGTTTCGGGTAATAACAGCTTTGTTTTTCGAACATGTTTTAAATTGTTGTTATTAGTCATATAACGTATATCACAATATAATCATCAATATAATGATAATTTTTATATTAATATAATATATGTTTATTATATATGTATTTATAATAATCTATAAAAAAGGGAAATAGGAAATTAGATACACAATTCATCGAGACAACATGTTGTATATACGCATGAACATCATTTCCATTTTCTTGTCAGATTAAAAGATTGAAAAGTATATGATATATTTTCATTATAGAATTATTTTTATTTCATATATATATTTCATATTTTTCATAAACCAATCCTTAATAAATTTCATGTAAATAATGAACAAATCGCATCGCTTCATGAGACGGTTTTCCTCCACACACATGAACGACGTTATCATATTCCCACAAAACAGAAACCATTATTTTATGGGTTATATAAAAATAAAATAATAAAAATAACATTATAAAAATAATAAAAATAATATATAAATATCATTTCCTTAATTATTCTGAACCAAGAATGGTAATAATGGAAAAATAAATGACATTGGTTTGCTTGGTGGTAGTTTGTCGTACACATGAAAGATGATTTCAAATCCCATTAGATGTATGTTTGTATATTTTGAAGTTTTAACCATAAAATAACAACATAAAAGTAAATTTAATATAATTAGTTTATTATATAGTCATGGTATAATAATAATACAAGGGGTTTTTGGTTGAAATAAACCAAAAACATTCATTGATGAACATTACCTCTTTTTGAGGTATATTCTTTTAGGTTTCACCAAATGCCTCCATTGGGAAGACTTAATCCAAATTAATGATTATAGGATGATGTGAGGGATGTTGGAAATATATTAAGATAGGAACTATCCTAACAGTAGGGCTTGGGAGTGGTTAATATAGAGGTACAGTTTGTGTCCTTTTATATGGGAGGGGATTGCAAACTTGTAAATATTTGAAAGAGAGAATTTTAGTCAAATTTTTCATTTACAATAAGTGTCAAAAATTTATAATATTGAATCCTTAGACATTATAAGGTTGCTAAATGTCCATAAAATGGGGTTTTTAAAATTTTTGGTCATTTTTATACCTTATATAATAAGTTTAACAACTAAGTAATCTTGTTTTTATCTTAATCACAGAGAGTAATTTTAGTTTTCATTCCCTAATCACATTGGAAAAAAATAGATGAAAATATTAGAAATTATATATTATTATTATTTAAATAATATAATTTATTTTTTGAAATTATAATCAAATAAGTGGAAAAATTGATTTAAAATTAATCTCGTAGACATGTCGAAAAAATGAGCTTTTAAAAAGAAAATATTCAAATTTTTAAAAATATTATATATATAATAATAATATTAACATGACTAAAATGAAAAAAATTGGAATCATATTTGTATAATTTATGTATATATAATATAACACCAAATTAAAATTTAATTTATCTATATAAATAAAATAAACAAAAGGTAGTTTTCCATTAAAATTTATTATTTTTCACCTTTTATCAAAAAAATATCTTTTCAGAACAATACTATAAAATCTCCATAATATAATTTTTAAGTTAAAAATTGTAAAATTTATTTTGATTTATAAAAAATATGATTCGAAAAGTGTCAAAAATTCATTTTATTATTGTTAAAAAAGAGTAATAAAAAGTAATATTTTTTGAGAAAATTTTATCCTAAAAAATAAAAACACAATACTGAAAATTTTATATTTAATTAAAAATATGTTCCATTTATGTTAAATAATTCAAATTAATATTTCAAAATTAATTATTACTATTAATATTTTTATGTTGAATGGCTAGGTTATAATGGCCCTATTTAAAAAAACACTATCAATGAAATATCGTTGTTTTGATAAAACTATGTGTAATTTTTAATGCATGCTATGGCATTGTTTCATGTAGAACAATATTAACATGGTAAAGTGTATAATGGAAATTTAAATTTGTGTAGCATTTAATTAAAGACATCAAATAAATTTAATTTTTTTAGAAAAATTTTATAAAAACATGGGGTGTTACATAATATGATTACGTACATCTCTCATTCGAATTAGTCATTAAATCTTAGAAGGGAGATAATAAAGTGGCGGAGATGAAATTTAAAATCCAGAATGAAACATGAAATATAATTTACATACATTTTCAACTTCTAATTTTTTTGATTAAAGGGTGCATAGTAATATTTATTTTAAATTTAAAATGGGTACGAAAATACAAATCCCATGGGAGAGATTTATGTTCCTTAAAGGATTGTGGAAAAGGTAGATGCATTATATGAATCTATTTTTAATATGTAAATAAGTAATATATTTAAAATATACCAAATTCAGATGATGGGGGATGATCCTAATGAATATAGAGGTTAAAAATTGAGATATATCTTGGAGTTTTTATAGAATACATATATTGGTGTTTCCTTCCATTAGACTTGTTTATAAAGATCACTGTATAAGTTGGAAATGATATTGAATTAAATAATTAAGATACTACTTGTTAAAATACAGAATATACATCTAATTTTTGTAGATATGATTTTAATGGGAATCAATGTTATGTTCTGATGGATGGTGGAGGCATTGTATAAAATATGTTCCATATAAATTTATAAGGCTTGTTTTTAAAAATCTCAAGGTGTTTTGATTTAAAATGTCTAAAGGATAGTAGAAGGGTTAAGGTTGTATAGATCCATATAAGCCTTAAAAGTTTTATACTCATATTCTTCATGTATTTGAAAATAAATATGAAATATTTTGTTAATATTTTAGTAATTTTTTAATTCATTTTAGTTAACTTGAGAAATAGTTAGTGTTTAGTTAAAGGAAGTTGCATCCTGGAGATTCATTATCTGGAAGATATATTATCCAGAATTTACACTTATAAAAGAAGAGTTATGGTTATAGAAATATCTAGAGATGATGTTTTGAATAACGTTTTTAAAAAATAAGTAGACAATTAAGAAAATATATAACATTAGATGTTTTTAAAATTAGTGGATGAGGATGATCAAAACTATACAAACTATGATTCTTAAAGCTAGATGATTTAAAAGAGGTCTATGTTATACAGTGAAATTTGAAAAGAAGATAGTCTATGTAGTATGTAAGATATTTGAATGAATGTGGAAGATATTTTCAAAATAATTATTTATAAAATGATCAATGAGAAAAAATTTATATTATGGCACAAATGCCTAATACATAGGATGAACTCTAAGTTATATGTAGAATATACACCAAAGGAATAGATCATACCATGGTACATAATATATTTTTTATATTAAATATATTTTTTCTATAAATTTAATAAATCAAAAAACCATACATGATATGTAAGATATTTCAAAAATATACACAATACACTTTTAGAATATCTTATTAAAATGACATATTTGTAAAATCCATAAATCAATAATCAATGGTCAATAAAAGAATATGTAAAGAGTTTAAATATGATTACATAGAATAATTAGAAAATAGAAAAAATCATTTGTTGACAAGTAAGACTAGTTTCATAATGATTTGTATGATATTTAATGAGTGGTAAAATGGAAAACTATAAAGAAAAATGTGATATGTAAGAGTAAAGATTTATATTTTAAGGGTATCTCACTAGAAATATGATAAATATATAATGCACAACTAGGATACATAATATAAATCAACATAATTTGTAATTAATTCATTGAAATATAAAATAGGAAAATTATGGAGAACATTGTGATATATACATGTAATAATTTATTCTGTAAGGGATTTTTATTGAGAAATTGTAAATCTCATTGAACACTATGGTACATAATGTTTTATTTCTTCATATGTAAATTTTTTCATGGTGAAAACGGAAATATATAATATTCATTTATTCAATATTTATCACTCACATAGAATGAATTTGGAAAATTATTGAGCTTCATTGATATACATAGGGCTCTCCTTAGAGAATGCATAAGATTCTTCATGATAATTTGAAAAGGTAATTTCTTTTCCAATGATTGATATTTCCAAAAATGATTTATAATGAAGAAGAATAACTCAGATGATGCTTTATCTAGTCAATAGTGATTCTGGTATCATGATTTTAGTTATAATCATGATTTAAATAACTATTTTTGGTGAAAAATTACAAAGAACATCTTCTCCCCACCATAAATGTGAAGATCATTCCATGAAGCTATTTAATGATAACATTATAATCAAAACATAATTTTTTAATTTGAGGCTCTATTACACTATGAGGTGAAGGTCTCACCAAAATATTTGATGAAGATATTTTTATTTGACACCTCTATTATATTACAATATCACTCTATATTATCATCCATACATAAAATATTCAGTCCATGCAGGTATCTAGGAATCAGAAATTTATGATATTTCTGGGTTTTGTGTGAGTTCAAATACCAAGACTTTTGGATATTTAATATTGATTTAAATTATATTTTACTACTGAGACTAATGGATAATTGAAGTGAATGAATTATTCATGATATAAGATAAGAATATAAAAAAATAAGATAGAATTGAATAGTTGATTATCTAATACAACATACAATAAAACAACTAGAGTATTAAATAAAGGTTGAAAATAATTAAAATCAAATATAGTTTCTTCTAGAGGTGAAACAACTACTTATTCTTCCTCTTAAATAGGATAGTCAACAATTACATATAGTTTCAAACTACAATTAGATATGTTCATAGGTCTTGAATGATGCTGAACTAGGTTAAACATTTCATATAACCTTCCATTATCCTCCACCCAATCCTTTCTTCAGGGATTCCAACTAATTTGAAACTTTTGACTGTAACCATTGAGATATAGAAATCAAAATCTTTGATGACTTCTTCATTTTGACCAACCATTCCTTTTGCATACAACATATAAGAGATTAACCTTGAGTAAAACAAGGAGGTAGACATTGAGGTAGTCTTAATCAACTCACACATATAATTTATAACATACTTTCACAGGATAATCTTATGTCCATTCATCATAAGATGAATCATAAATACTTCATTATATTCAAGGGTAGAAAAATCTCCATTTCATAGACTAATCTGATTCTATATAGACTTTAACAGCAATTTGGTTTCACCATCTAACTCAAAAATAATAGTTATTCTCTTCCTTTTATTACTAGTCAAGCTTCCCAAAGCCTCTTCTAAGACAAAACTATCACTAGGAGGAGGTGGACATCTCTGGTAGTCATAAAAATTCCTTCATGGGTTAACCCTAGGAAAAAATATCATAATCCTGGGGAAATTGTGCATCTTTGGAAATTTACCAATCTCTTCACAACCAAATCATATTCAACATTAAATGAAGACTGAATAAACTAATACAACTAAGCAACAAGCTTTGGATAAATTGGACTTTTCTCTTTTGTGAACCAAACCAGCCATCCCTTCTCTTTTAGTACTTTTAGATCTAAATAATTACTTGACAACAACTACTTATGGAAGATTTCCTTTTCTGCTACCACAATTCTATCAATATGATTCGGGTTCAATGGTCCTCTCGGCGCTACCTTCGGTGCTCTTTTCACTTTCTTCTTAGATATTCTCTTTCCTAGAGTTGATTAAGATGGGTGCTTTATCCTATTCATTCAGCTAGGGGTTCAAGAGAGATAGATAGAGGTATGAATGAGTTGTTATGGTTTGAGATTGAAGGGCTTGTGTTATGAAAAAGAGAGCTCGAGTGAAGAAAATAGTGAAAGAGATTTGGTTTTTATCATTTAGGGATTTGAAGAAGTAGAAATTAAAAAAAGTGTGGGATGAATATAATAAAAAAATAAACACAGCGATATAGGTAATAAAATGAAAATAAAATGAAAAGGTTTCATTATGGTGGGACAGGAATAGGTTCTCATGGTGGGACAGGAATAGGTTCTCATGGTTTCATCTTTACAGTGTGTCTCCACAAGGTGCGACCATATTATTTGACACAGTAAGTATCAAACTGTAACCAAGAGACAATAACTATGAGACTGTAAACATGAAACAACAACTTCGAGATAGTAATATATAGAACTATGAGAGAGAGATAGTACCTCTAGGATAGTGAACTATGAAACAGTAAACTCTGAAATAGGAAGATATGAAATAGTATGTTGTGAAATAGTTTGTTGTGAAACAATATATTTTCTTCTTATGTTTTACCATTACCAATTCATGTATAATGTAATATATCACTTCAAAATTTAATGGATTGATAAATATATCAGCAAAAAGATATTCAGTTCCAACGAATTCCAAATTGATATCATAATTTTGATAACGGTCTCTCAAATAGTGATGTCTTACATCAATATTTTTTTGTCCTGGAGTGTGAAAAATGTTTTTTTTTTGAGATTTTAATATCACTTGTTTTGTCACAATTTATGGGTACTTTCTTGAATTGATATTCATAATCTAGTCATGTGTGTTTCTTCCATAAAATTTGTTCTCAACTACTACTAGAACTTATGTATTGAGGTTTGGTATTAGTTAATAAAACACAGTTTAGTTTCGTACTACACTATGATAGTAGATACTTTCCTAAAAAATAACATATTTCAGAGGTGATTTTTCTTTATAAATTACAACCACCAAAATCAGCATCAGAATAGCTAACTAACTCCAATGATTGTCCTCTGGGATAGAACAGTCTTAGATTGTGTGTCTGCTTGAGTTATTTGAAATACTTTTAACAACATTTAAATGAGATTCCTTAGGGTTTTCATGAAAACGAGAACACATGAATAAACTAAACATAATGTTAGGTTGACTAGCAATTATGTAGAGTATGCTTCCAAGCATTCCTCTATATGTGTTTTGATTAACATATTTTCCACCTTCAGCAAGATCCAAATTACAAGTAGTACTTCTTACGATATAACTAGTTTTAGTGCAATCGAAGAAAAAAAGTATTAAAATCTATTTAGTATATTTTTGTTAATTTAAAATAATACCATATTTATTTCGAAAGATTTTAAAACTAACAAAGAATTTTATTTCACCCATTAAACTCATTTTAAATTATTTTTGCATCATTTTAAAAAATTCAATACATAAGGAATTTTTTGGTGATCCAATACTAATATTATCTACATATATATGAACTTCTAAAACATCATTGTAATTTCGTTTTATAAAAATGGTAGGATCATCTATACCTTTTGTCAAACCTTTGGAAATTAGAAAAGTACTTATTCTGTCATACCAAGCTTGTGGAGCTTGATTTAAACCATAAAAGGCTTTTGATAATTTAAAAACATGATTTCGAATCTCCGGATCTTTGAAACCAGTGGGTTGTTCAAAAAATACATCCTCAGCTATATAACCATTTATGAATGCACTCTTCACATGAATTTGATATTGTTTTAAATTTAGATGTTCCACACAAGCAAGGATTCTAATGGATTCAAGTCTAGCTACTGGTCAAAGGTTTCATCATATTCAATTCATTCTTCTTGACTATATCCATGTGCAACTAATCTTGTCATGTTTCTAACTATATTATCAGCTTCATCTACGTTGATACTAAACATCTAATTAGTGCATATGGAAAATATTTCATTGGTTCTTTCAACTAGTTTACAAACCTTGTTTCATTCAATCTGATTATGTTCTTCATGTATATAAATCACCCAAAATTCATCATTGAGATAATCCTTAATGTTTGTAAGTTCATGTTGCGACAAGAAAAAATGTTTTCTATCCTTATTTCTTAGATAATCTCTAGTTTGAGCTCCTTTATCTAAATCTCCTACGAAAACATCTAATGGATGGTTCTTAAGGGTTCTAACTGCTCTAGAAAAAGTGGGGCTAGTGATTTTCAGTTCATCAATAGGTCCGGGTTTATTATGACTTGAATCTGGAGAATTTAAAAAACTGAATGTTTTTACATATTCCTTTACAGGAGAGGTAGATGATCTAGTATTGATGTCCTGATATGACATATCATCCTCCAGGTTCCATATAGAGGTCTTACTCTCATGTAGATCTGTTTTATCAAACTTTACATGGATAGATTCTTCCACACATTTAGACCTTTTGTTAAAAACTCCATTGTCTTTACTAGAGAATGAATATACTAGAAAAATACATTCATCACTCTTTGATGATAACTTTTCAATATTTTACTTAATATTAAGGATATAGAAATTAAAATAAAAAATATTGAAGTAACTTACATTGGGTTTTCTATTGTTCCATAACTCATATAGGGGTTTTTTAAGAATGGGTATGAAAAATACTCAATTAATAATATAGTATGCAGTATTTACTACTTCATCCCAAAAATAAATAGGTAAGTTATATTAACAAAGCATGGTTCTAGTAATATATTTCATGTTCCTATTTCTTCATTCTATAACTCAATTTTGTTGATGTGTTCTATGGGTAGAGAAATTATGATTATAGACATTTGTGAGGAAAAGGATTCAAACTCTTGATCATCAAAATCACAACCATTATCAATTTGTAAGTATTTAATTCTATGTCCACGGATATTTTCCACAGTTTATCATATATTGTAAAATGAGAGTAGGATTCACTTTTTTGGGACAAAAAAAGACCGTGTAGATCTAAAAACGTAATCTACGAGGAAATAAACATAGTTCATACAATTTAAACTAGAAACTCTAGATGGTCTAAAAAATACATGTGAACCAACTGTAGAGGTTGAGAAGTTGACACTTCTTTCATTGGTTTGAAGGAAATTTTGTGTTTCTTTCCCTTTTGACAAGGATTGTACACTTTATCATTTGGATACTCATGTTTGGGTTGGTCTTGGACTAACGATTTTCTAGTTAGACTTATAAGGGAGTGAATATTGAAGTGTCCTAGTTTCTATCCTAATCAATGACTCTCTGTGAAATACACTTAAACATGAATCATTTTGAGAAACTAAAGAATCTATGTCTATAGAGTATACATTTTAATTTCTCAATGCAAAAAATACTAATTCATTTTTAGAATTAGAAACATTTTAAATTTTTTTTAATTTAACATGAAATCCACCATCAGATAGTTGTGAACTAATATGTAGATTATATTTCAGTCCATCAAAAATAATTACATTGGAAATTATAACATAGTTAGAGTTACCAATTTGGCCAAGGCCAATGATTTTTCCTATGGAAATGTCACCAAAAGATACATGTCCTCCATCAATTTTTATTAAGTTATTTAAGCATGAATATTATATTATCATGTGTTTTGAACAACCACTGTCCAAGTACCATAATAATTTGCAAGAGCTCTTTAAAAAAATTCCATAAAAATAGACAAATAAAAACAGACTTTGGAATCTATATATGTTTAGGTTGAATGATATTAGTAACTAGTGATTTAGGAACCCATATCTTCCTCATAGATTTTCTATAATAATTTTATATAGTACTTGAAAAATAAACTTTATTTGGTCCATAAAAACATCAAACAAAAGAGAGTGTATCATAATTTGAATTAGCATAATGTTTTCTTGATTTAGGAGTAAAGATGTATGTTCTAGATTTAGAAACAAAATTGTTTTTTCCAAAATTTCTTTTAGCAGGTTAATAGCCAATACACGTAGTGTATATAAGAGAAATATGTTTACCTATAATTTCTACCATGGTTTCTTTACCTTCAATAAACCTTTCACGGTCCTTTTTCAATTGCTCATTACATAGCATTAATTAAACGTTTTTTCTCTCTTTGTAAACCAAGTTCAGACATAACAGTTTATGTAAGATCATACTATTTTTAATGACTTGTATTTATAATTTCGCTCATTACATGTCTCTTCATGCATATTTCAATACACAAACATTTCTTATTTAGACAAATTTTTGGAATCCCTTTCATCTCTAGAATAATAGGGATTTTGTATAGGAGATTCTAGGGTTACCTCAGATATTTTTGTCTTCAAATGCATATTCTCTTTGTTATACTTTTCATCATGTGATGATTTTGAGTCACATGAATTGTCATCAGAAACCCTCCATGTTTCTTCCATTTCCTTTTTATACTTTCTATCTTTGTCCTCATATTTCTTTTTATACATGATCTTCGGACAACCATCCTTTTCATTTCCCTTTCACATACATTTGTAACATACTATCTCATCATACTTTTCATTTATTTTCTAATATTTATTTTTGATTCCCTTTTGGTCACATATTCCATTTATGTTAGGCTTTCTAAACAATTTCTTCCTTTTTCAAAATTTCTTAAACCTTCTAGCTAATTGATCTATCTCCTCATCACTGTCAAGTGATTAGGGTTCACTAATGGAGATTTATACAAAGACTTTAAATTTCTATCTTTTTTGTGTTTAGAGGTGGTGGTCTAAAATTCCACATATTTTCTTTAGGATTCATCCTTTTATTCCTTGTTTTCTTTCATCACCAATTCATACATAATTAGTTTCCCAATGAGTCCTTTGATAGTCAATTTTCTGATGTCACATGACTCTCTAATTAAGATATAGGTTCTTCTCCATCTATTAGGTAGGCATCTGAGAATCATCATGATTTGTTCTATAGAAGTAACTTCTCTTCTAAGATAAATCATTGTGTTGATAATTTCATTGAACCTAAGATACATGTCAGAAATAGGATCATTAGGCTTCATTTTAAAGTTATCATATTTAGTAGTATAAGTATTGAGTCTCATTTCAATAACACAAGAAGTTCCCTTATGTGAAATATACATGGTATCCCAAATTTCATGGGACGTTTTACGTGCAGATATTCGGTGAAATTCTTCATCTTCTAAAGAGTAATATAAAGCATTCATGACACTGAAATTGTTTTTGTAAGTAGTCTTAGTTGGGTCATCCCAAGGTATTCTATCAGTAGTAATAATTTTATACTCATCTATAATTGAAGACCAAATTTCAAAGACCAAACTTTATAAATGCATTTCCATTTTAATATTCCATTGGGAATAATTTGTTCCATTAAAAAATGGCGGTATGTTTGTTGTAGCACCGTCCAGTCTATTATCAATAATAAATAAATACTTTTAAAGAGCAATAAATCTATAATTAACAGAAATCTATAGACCTTTAATGTACAACTAAGATAATAGTAGAATAAAATCTAAAAAATATAGTCTTAATAAGAATAAAACTCCTTTGATAACAAATGTTGGTCGGAGTAGAGTACTCTAGGGGGGGTAATTGAGTATCTATTAAAAAATTTCTGTTAAAAATTGGTGTTAAAATGGTTCCCCAATAAAAATAAATTGAGCCTAGTTAGTCAAGGTAATAAAGATATAAAAGTTTGACTATTCAAATAACCTATTAGAAGATTGATTAATTCCTAGTAATATCAACATGAGTTATGGTTTCTACGTTTGAAGCTATTCTAATAAGAGAAAACAACTATAACATCTATACAAGACTAACAATCAAAATAAGAATATTGTGTTTTCTAAAACATACAATAAATCAAAGAAAAAATAAATTAAATAACACATCGGATAAAAGAAATGGTTCAATCTCAAGACGAGACCTAATCCACTCTACATGGAGATCACCTGCCACCAAGAAGTTTATATTAAAAAATATTATCCACTCCCTGGATCGGGGTAAACTATAGTGCACATTACTATCCAGGTCACATGACCTCTTCCACTGATCTTCATGGGTATAAAATACCAGGTCACACAAGGACCCCTTCAACACTTATCAGTGAGAGTAAATATATATAAAAATATATGAGGACAACTAAATTTTATGCTTAGTTTATTGCATGATATAGTGTGTGTTTAAATAAGGAAATACACACACTACTCAAAACCTAAAAATAACACACATCATAGCATAGATGACGAGAAAGATATAGATGTTCATTGAGTATTATTGTATGAAACTCTGGACTTGTAAAATAAAGCATATGTGGGTATCTAGTCCTCTTGGAAAAAATAGAGTATTGCAAGTCTGTAGGTTCGAAGGTATAAGATGTATAGCTCGTATTCTTCTTAAATGTTGTAATATGAATATTTTTCGTGCTCTCGTCTATGGTAGTCTATCCTTGGAATTGAGAGTGACTCGTGTGTTCTTTAGTTGTTTCTGGTTGAATGTATCTATCCTCTTTTCAAAATGCTCGCACGCTTGTTTCTCTACTTCTCATCACTTTTTCCAGTGCCATGATTTCCTTTTTATTTTGGAGTGTGTGGGATGTAGATGATAAGATTCTTGTATTATGCACCTCAAACTGCATACTATGGGGTTATATGTATATAAATAAATATTAATTATGTCAGTTCATTTAAATGACTCAAATAATACCATTAGAAATTAAAATTAAAATGAAAAAACAGATTAAAGAATAATGTCACAGTTTGTCTAGAAACTATATCACATGGAAATGGTGTCACCACAAAATAGTTTCTTCTTCTTTTCCTTTGATTAGTAAGACATTAATGATGGAATATTTGTATTTAGATCAGGAACCATTATCACAAATTTAGTGTTAGGATCACAGTGTCTGGTGCTTTTCCAAACGTCAAATTATGTCTTGGTGATGGAAACATGGAACAGGTGTCAAAAGATTCATGATATCTGAAACAGGTCACGGTGTCTGGGTCATGGTGTCTAGATCACGATGTTTGGGTGATGGTGTCTAGATCATGGTGTCTATGTCAGGGTGTCTGGGTCACGGTGTCTAGGTCACGGTGTCTTGGTCACGTTGTCTGGGTCATGATGTTTGGGTCACGGTGTCAGGGTCATAGTGTCTCGGTCACGATGTATGTGTTATGGTTTTTGGCTTCTTTTCATGAAAACCAAAACCGGTGGCATACTCTTGGTATCTAAGACATAAAAAAATATATTTATACAAACATAAGTGGTAATATTTATAGAATGAATTTAACATAACCGTTCATAAAATAAATCATTATATTACATATTATATCTAAGTTAGAATAATCAAAACATGATTTATGATTAATTTGAATTAGTGGAAGTTTATTTCAAGAAAATATAAAACTACAATCTATATACATTATTTTATATAGTTTAAACATGATTAAGTAGACTTATAAGATATACAGGATTCACATAATTTACATGATTTGTGATCATTAAAACAAGATTAAAACATGAGTAGTCCAACAATGGGTAACATTGATGGTGGTCAGACCTATGTTGAAATGATTTGGAATAAGATTTAGGGTTGGATGCTTCTAAGGTGGATTTTATTCATTTTAGGTTTTATTTTTTTTTTAAATTCAAGGTTATGAATTGGGTTCTTTCTAAATATTGCACCATGAGTTATTAAGGTAGGCTTATAGGTTGGTTTCAAGGGGAAGAATTGTATGGGGTTCCTAGCACTATAGTTCTAATATTTTTTATTATGATGATAAATATTGACTTTGTATAGAATAGATAAGGGATTCTAGAACAAGGATTGGATACTCTATCCATGAAAGAAACCTGGGGTAACATGTGGTCATGTGGTTGGATGTTACATGTACAAATTTCGAGTTATTGTATGGGATCTTAGAGGATGACTCAAGTCTAATATGGATGATAGTGTGAATGTGTGGTTAGTTATTTGAGAGCCCATTTGATCATAGTTTAGATAGTTTATGACTCATGGGATATTGATTTGGGATAAGTGAACAGTCATAGAAAGGGATGTGACCTTGGTTTTCTGGTAAGGTTTGTATGGTAGGCATGTTCTATAGGTGAATGATATCATTTGAGGTATGTGATTAGGCAGCGTGGGAACATAGGCCAGTCATTTTATGTGAAATCAAGATGATGTGCACTGATTATGCATAGGAGTATTTGGTTAGGGATTGGTGTGATGGACTATTATTCTTCCTTTGAGAATCGTTTGGGTTCATATAAATAAAATCAGGCAATGTGGTAGTCATAGCTCCATAGAAGATGTTAGTGAATAGATACAATGAATAAAACCATGAGGATATAGTGTGTTTCTACTGTTGCGTACCATTATAATTGTGGAAACTACTTGTTGGTGTGACACATATGGGTAGTGAGGTTCATGGCCTTTGAATTCATTTGATATGCCCATACAATGAGAGGTGACACAAGAATGGATGAGGTGGTTGTGTTATTCATCAAAAAAATATTTTTATACTCCTAGTCTAGATACAGTCAATTGAAATATCTTAAAAATGTTATTAGTATAATATGATATCATTGGATATACACTAAGCTATCTAAATGAGTCTTTTGAATCAAGGGATTGCCTCTTCAGAGGTGGCGTTCATGGATAAGTGTAAAGGAATAAACATGGTGGGAAGTTCATCATCAGATGATTGTGAGTTGTATCCTCATAATTCACTATATGTCAATTAATTCATGGGGTTATGTTCTTGGATTATAATAATAATAAAGATATAACATTTTTTCAGGTGAGAGAGAGATGGCCACACCCGCTTTAATGCTTTGGTGGTGAATGTAGCATAGGACATGGTGGTTGGATTTTCATGAGTTAGGTAGTAGAAATTACACCACCTATATCAAAAAGTGATGTATCTATCATGGGAGTACAACCCTTGTGTTTGAAGGGTCTGGTTAATTTTGAACTGGTTGTGGACCATAAAATGAAGGACTAGTATTATTGTAAAAAAACTGATGATATGGTTTCTAAAAAACTATAAGGAATTACAATAAGAAAGGAAATGTGATGAATAACCAAGAATAGAGTTCAATTCAAGATGAGAGTTTATTTCAATGTAATATGAGATGCTAGTGTTGGAGGTTCATCGATGGGTACAGTAATACACAAAAATAGTTTTGTGCTTGTACTGGTTTTCACTATGGAATCTTATAGGAACCCAGGTATGGACTGAAGTGGGTGTATTTTGGGTTTTCATGGAATTACTATTAGTGTAAAGTAATCATGACTAAGAGATATTGTAATGTATCTGCAGTGGGAACTATGTGTTTTTGAGATGATCTATCCAAGTATTTACCAACTCTGGTTAGAAGGGGGATTAATCTTTAAAGTTCCTAACTACATTAGTATCTTCAATTTGTAAGTGACATACGATTAGGTAATGAATGCATGGTATTGAGTAAAATACATCTTTGTTCTTAGTTCGTTAATATACATTAGCAAAAAATCTATTCATGTGGAGTTTTTATTAATGATAATAGGTACAAATATTGATTATAATTATCATGGGTTTTAGCCATATCATGTTGGAAACTATTCTAGGTTCACTGTGGGGGCACAAGTTCAAGGATATAGTGATCTTTTATAGTGACAGAGAATCCAAGTATTATAGGTTGGAAGATGAAAGTAAAATATTATGGGGGAGATCACAATAGTACTAGACGATAACTAGGTGATAAAACCATTATTTTTTTGGTTGTATGGGCTCGTTTATGCAACTTATTTATGTTTTACTTTTGAATATGAATGATGGATCATGTTTTGGTTATTGATCACTCTAAGTATCAGGTGGTTCCATAGTTTTGATTCAAATTCTTATATTTTGAGGAGGATGTTGGGTCTTTAATTATGCACTGAAAAAGGCTACAGATGTGGGTAGATGAATACATGTTCTTTTAGGTGTCTCCACTATTCGAACAGAATTTTAGTTTACAAATAGTGAAAATTAGTTCCAGGGTTTGTTAGGCTATTATGATTATTGAGATTATTTGGATTTTAGTGTACCATTTAGCTATTTTTTAGTGGTATAGTTCTATGCTTATTGTTTTCTTGTGTCTTAGTTTTAGTGATATCGACATAACATTCTCATGTGGCTGATGTTGGTGATGTTAAAATTAAGGTTGATTCGTCCTTTGAGGAGAATTAGATTCATGTTATGGATCTCAGTGGGAAAAATTATTTGCGGTAAGATCATTCCATTATTACAAATGTTTCCATGACATGTTTGTGTTCTGAAAAAATGGGAGTAGGAAGATGATAGTTGGGCTGAGTAGACCGATCATTTTTATCTTAAGGTTCAATGATTCATAATAGTGTTTCTTAAGGATAAGTTGTTATATGGAGGTGAGGTTCTATGTTCTCAAACCTATGATGAGATAAATCCAGTTTAAAATTTGTTTAATATCATTTTAAATTGATTAATGATGTTTTTCTGGAGAGTATAAAGGGACTCCGGAGTGTATTAGGTGTTTGAGACATTAATGGGGTGGGAATGGGTAATTAAACACTTGTTTCCCATTTGCTGCATGGTTGATAGAAACCATGTTCCATAACCGTTATGGGTGGGGTTTCCTTAATAGAACCATATACATATCCTCCACATAGTGTGAAACCCCATTTGGGCCCCCAGACAAATTTTTGACAATCAACCATTAGATTGAGGTGGGGTAAATGGGATTTGAATAGTTTTCAAATCATGTGGGTTCCTCTAGTAGACAATGTATCATAAAACCTCTCAGTTTGAGGTAGACACCCAATTTTTCCAACAATGTGGGAAATACATGTGCCTATTAAAAATCATGTAAATTCCCAATTTCCCTCTCAATATTAGAGGATTCTTCCCCAAAATTTATTCCCATTAGAACCTAAATAGATTTTGGTATGAACCATGATATCTCCCCTCCATCATGGATGTTTTTCCATTGATCATGGATCAGTTGGGGTCCTATTTAGTGTGAATTTATGCTACAGGTAGGTCCTTGACTCCTTTTACTCATATTTTCTATAAGATCTATTATTTGTTTTTTCCTCTGAATCTCCAACTAATAAATGTGAAACCTTATTCTAGTTTTTTCTTAATATTTATGTTTGAGGCCATTTAATTTTGAATAAAGTGTCACTATTAGATATTTTGTATATGATAATGATTTATGTGATCTATAAGTTTTTTCCCTTACTCGTAATGTCTTATTTGTGTCTGTGGTTTGGCCAATACACTTCCCTGATGTGATTTTATGTCTTCATATAGGAAATATAAAATTGAAATTAATAAGATGTGTGAGACCCTTCAAGGACCATGCCATGATCATTAATTTTTTGTGACTAGGCCTAAGGTGTCCCGGGGAGTATGAAAATCCCTTTAAAGTGATTTAATGAAATTTTAAATACAGAAATTTAGAAATTATGGTGGTGAATCGATTTTAATTGTAATTTACATGTTATTATGGGTAAAAAGATCTAGTTAGCCTATTATGGAAACAAGTGATTATGAAATGAAGTGGTTGATTTGAAATGTTCTATTTACTAATTATTTTGGATATTCGAAATTGGATTTTGGATTGTTTAAATGGGGTGTTTTTTATTTTTGATCCAACTATAGTTTTCAATGAATGGAAATTATGTTTCAACGTGGATTATAATCCAAAATTAGGTGTTGAAATCAATGAGTTTTTTAAGGGTATTTTTAAATTAGTTTCAAATGTTGAATTGAAATTATGGTCAAGATTCTTTTTTATTATAATAGTTTGATGGATCTTCTAATTATTTTGATGGAAAATGAATGTCTTGGACCTTGTTTGTGGTTTCAAAATGGAAAACCCAAGTTTTGATGGGGTGGATTCCAAATGTTAAACATGGATATTTGGTTTTAGTTTTTTATAGAAGATCAAAAAGGGTTTCGTCCTTATTAAGGAATGTTTCATTTGAATGTATATTAGGACCTTGATAAATGATGAAATGATTAAGGGTATTGAATATTGAAAAATGACGTGATAATGATGGAATTTATTTATAATGAAATGGTTGATGATGATAGAAATTTTCTTCAACAATGAGTATTTGGGTGGATTGAAAAAGAGTTCTACACTCGAGGTTTGTTAGGTTGTTGGACTGATGCACGAAACACATGGGCATGCCCTACTGATGCTTTAGTTGACCAATTGCATTGTAGATTAAAATTATATACTGATTCTTTTGGATCCAAGGGTTTAAACATGGCATTCCATATCATGGTTTGGATGTTCATACATAGAATTTTGATTCCCAGTTGGATAGTTGTACTAATGCTCCTTATATTTCAACCTTTGACAACTTTATTGTATTTTTTCAGAATTTTGGTATAGTTTTATTAGGTCTAGATTATTGGATGACACGATAGAACCTAAGAGTTTAATGGTTAAAATGATTATTGTTTAATTATGAAACATGAATCTTCTATCATCTTATTTATTTTCCACATTATATGTCTTCACACATTGTTAAATAGATTGCTTAGTGATTTAGAAACCATTGGTGGTGTCCAACTGAGTTTTACTCACATACATATCACGACTCCATGTAACATGGGTAACCAAACAAATACTATCTATTTTCCGTAACATGTTCAGGATAGGGACTTCTTTCATGGTTAATTTTTGGGTTGATGGGTTGGAGCATATGAAGTCATATATGGCTTGGGAATCAGTACCACATTATGTATTTTTTTATAGGGAGTTTATTGTATGAATGCAAGAAATGTATTTCATTCAAGTCATTGTAATATAATGTTTAAATTTGATTTATATTGACACCTACGTCTAGTGATTCCATTTACTATTCATACTGATTATTATATATAATGACATTATTTAAAATATTGATTTGCTCGGATAAATATGTATTTTATCCTCATCCTATCTCTATAGGCATGTGATTCTAGTTATTAGCATCTAGAATTCAGGGAGGCATGCATGATGTCATTTGGTTCATTACATCAATGCATTGGATAAATAGAACCTAGGTTGAGATGTAAATATTTTCCCTAATTTTTATTGGATAATATTTCAATAAATATTCTTTTAATTTGAACCAAATCCACCATTTAAATTCTATGTTTCATTCCTAAAAGGTAGTATATTTAAATATTAAAATATACCCTATCATCATTTTTATTTAATGAACACTAACGCAATGCTGTGATCCATGTTGCCTTTTAAAAACTACTATCTTAAACTGGTTCCTTCATTATAACCTCCTTAGTTTTATGTATTCTTTTATGGTGTGTAATATTTAGCTTCCAAATTTCATAAATCACACACAACAAAACACATAATGGTAGAAAACTCAAGATTCACCTTTGAGTATAACCCTATGGCTTAACTCTTCATTATATTATAACCACCTCTAAATAGAAATAAACACTAAAATATGCATAAAATTCCCATGGAATAACCATCCATACCAAAACATGACATAGAAATAAATATAGTGGCTTTTATTGAGAAACTCTTATAAATTATAAGGTGAATTTTACATATTAACAAATACAATAATTACACCATTATCCATAGTGTAACGAAACAATTTAAAAACATGAAGAATCCAAATTTTTATAAGGTCACCTTCACGGTGGAAACAACTACCCATTATACCAACTTCTAAAATTGGTAGTTATGATATAATCCCATCATGATGTGAAATCATATGTCTCTATTTGATTTCTATCTTAAATAAGTATCTACTATAACTACTTCCAACTCCTTACCAAACTCTTTACTGCTTTTTGATGACATTATAAGATACCAAAGAAGTTTCTTGAATAATAATGTAGAAAAAACCAACCAAAAAATAATCAGTGTGTATTTTTTATAAACACAATTCACACTATATCATGAATACGACAGAATTTATATATTTTTCTTTCATAATAACCCATAGATAAAATCCTTCCTATTTAGTCTTTGAAATATATTTATAGTGGGATTCCATACTGAGATAAACATGGTTTTTTGTCTGTGGTTGTTAATGATCCTTCACTATAACTCTTAAAATAATATAATTCATTAATAACTAAACCCATAGAAAAAATATCTATATTTCCATCATTAGATATGAACATGTATCCATTGTTAAATGAAATCCATCTCTAATAAATAATTAGGTATCAAACTACTCATTAATGTCTTGGGATCATCATTTACTTTAGATTTTAACATTTTCTATGCCTTCAATTTTTAATCTACAAATGTGTTGATTTACATTATAATTTAACAATAGGTTTATAATGTCAATAGGTGGATCCTTCCTCTACAAGATATTTATTTATCTATTTTATTAGGTTCATGATTATCAACTAATCCTTAAATGTGATGAAAATTTAAATTTTTATATTTTTATTATATAAAAATTATCCAAAAAGAGTTTGAGGTATATCATCTAAACTTTAGTCACCCAAAATCATTTTAGTGGTCTATATAGTTAGATAAATCATCTCTGAAATCCATTTTCACTTATAGTAAGTTACATGTTTGACTATCAAACTATTTATATTCTGGTCAATGATTACATTTTTCATGTGGGTATGAACACAGGAATGATATATGGTTCATTCTATAAATAAATTTATATCATGTTTCTCCAAGTTACTAGATTTATATATCCAGTAGAAAGATTTATGGGGGAGATAAATCTCAAAAATAGACTCTTGATCCTATGAATAAACCATCTATAAATAAAATAGGGAAAAAAATTGCATCATATATTATGGGAAGACATTGGTTATTGTAATACCAGAGCATTCAAAAAAATGGAAAGCAATAAAGACACAAGTATTAATAAATTATGTCTTCAATATGAATATAAAATGTCATGGTAAACATACATATATTGGGTTTTTGTAATATTTATTCAATCAGTGGTGTATCTAGTGTAATTAATAAAATGTGACCTATCATAATTTTTCCACTACATACAAATTTCATATACCTTTTCATATTATTATGAAACTATTAAATGAGACGCTCTGATCTAGTGATGATCCACTGAATTTTAAAATTTTTAAAATTTTTTAATTTATCATTATCTTAACAAAAATATATTAACAACTATATATAACATTAGAGGATATGATAATGAAAAAAAATTATTTTTCCTAATAATATTTATCATTAAAATGGGCATGAAACCAATGGGGTTAAAAATCAAATTGAACAGAAATAGGGGATGAGTTAAATCATCATTTAAAAATTCTTTACATAGGAGTAATTCATAGATGATAATGGATGAAATTAGGTTAATCTATGACATTGTTAAAAAATGAATACATGATCATACCATCGGATAATATATTGGAAACATGAGGGTTTTTTTAACAATGTTTGAAACCCATGTTCAATGTTGTATTAGATATGAGTTTCTGTTAGTGATTCCATTGGGACTTGAACCCCTAAAGGTTATTGGTGGGTAATATTGGGGAATATGTGCCACTATCATGAATCAATAGAATTATTTTCAGATTCAAGAATGAAAGGACTGAATAATTAAAAAAATACTACGAAATAAGGATATGAAGTATGTTTGAGGGAAATGAAAATGTTCTAGAAATGTTTTGATCAACCTATTTGTATATAAAAAAATATTTAAAAAATAATAATGGAAAACTAATCTGAGTTTTGAAAGGAGATACATGAAAATTGATGTGAATTTCATAATAATTATATATTATCACATTCAATTTATGTAAATTGGAAAAGGGGAAATGTTAATATGAATATAAATGGAGAATCTTAATATAAAAAACTGATGAATTTTTTTTATTTGAGGGAAATATGGATGTTTTTTAAATATAATTCATCCCATGTATAATAAAGAGTGAAAATGATGTGTTGGAGACATAGTTTTAGATAGAATTAAACTTCAATATGAACATGAAATAAATAGAAGCAAATTTGAATAGGGAGAAAATAAATGGAATTAGAATGAAATCTTGACATGACAATATATATCTTGTTGAGAAATATATCATTGTTTAGGATTTTATTTATACTGAAATTGGGATTTTCTCTAACATCTTTCAAAATATATGGATTTTTATTGCAGATCTTGAATTTCTCTTATAATTCGTTATGTGGGATTTCAATTTCATGACTTGGACCATATGGTGATTCATAATTTAGGATCTTAGAGGTCAAGCTATATAGTTGATTTTAATTTTAAGGTTGTATAATCTAGACATATCCATGAATGTGTTTTATATTAATAAAACTTATATAAAATATGTATTTTTTAGTTCAAATTCATATAAGTGATAAAAGGTTCTTTGTTTTTTAAATTAAGACAATTTAGATAGGCATGTTTGGTAATTATTTCTCGTTATATATGAGTAATGATGCCATGTAGTTTGGGTTTACATGGTAATGATGCGAATTTGAAACATTAAATAAAGTGATGATATCTCTCATAGATGTGATTGTGCTTAATGGGGTCCTCAATGTAGTTTGGGATCATTCGCATGAGAAAATATAGGTGATATAGGTTTCAATCTAGTTTATGTTTATAGATCTAGTAATTATATGTTTGATTTTTATGGGTCTAAATTTTTTTCATACAAGATTTTACCTCTTTTCTTTTTACCATAACATTTTACAAATTCATGTAGGGGTGTCTTAGAGGTGTTAAAAAACATTTTCTAGTATAAAAAAATTATTTTTCTAATTCCAAAAAATATATATTTACATTATCACTCATCAGTGGTGGGTTTATAAAATATAATGTTTTATATGTTATTATCTTACATATCAAACTTGTATGTTGTGTATTTTATATTCCTATGACATGAATAATGGTAATAAAAAATGGATAATACTCCAAGGGGGTTGTTTATCTTATGTGAAAAATATGAATCTACGCATGAAATGAGGGCACTGGTAATAGAGGTATGTAGATGAGCCTAAGACAATATATTTGGGTGTTACTATATAGAATTCAATAATTGGAATTAGTATGCATGTAATTTTAATTGAAATTTAACTCCAAAACAAATTAATATTTAAAACATAAATGATCCATGAAGGGATAAGATTGATTGTTTTCATAAATAAACTTAGACATAAGGATATGGAAACCATAAATCATGGCCTTATATGTTCAAATCAAAATGATGATATGATGACTGATAGGCCCAGATGATCATTGACACTTATCAATCACTATTCTATCATAATAACAACAAATATAAATGAAACTATTTATAGATAATGATAATATTTGAATGAAAATTTCCACCATTTTACTACAAAAAAGGTATAAAATTAAGGGATATATTCATATAGGACATGATTATTTAATGGGTATATACAGACTAACATTCGGGTCATGTGTCATCGCTATAAGAAAATATATGTTTATTCAAATATTATATGTACATGATACCAATATCCATGGAGTGATTATGAGGTTGATGGAGACTGAATAATTTTATCAAATAATGTGCATTAATTGAAAAAATGATGTATAATATATGTTTTATTACCATATGGTCAGAGAATAGAGCTTTGAGAAATCTACAAGAGTGAACTAATGTTAAAATGAAATAATGGTTCATGTATATCAAAATGATTTTTTATAAAATTTAAATTAATAGTGAATGTTATACAACCACTAGTGTTAAATTATGGTTAAATTCAATGAAATCTACAAGAAAATATTTTTTAAAATTTAATACTATAATGGGTTGAATCATATTGGAAATCAAGGGAGAACTAAAAAGGGGACCTTAACAAAAATAATTAATGAGGTAGATATTGTGTTAACTGAGAAGGAGTATATAAATTATTCTTTTTTGTGGAATTAGTAGTGTTAAGAAGTGATTTTTTTAACAATATGAGTATCCCATAGATAAATTTTTCACATATCGAAATCATGAATGTGGTAAAGAATAATACAAATAGTTATAAAATTTTAGGCTAGATCTCTAGATATAAGTATTGTGAATTAAATTTATTCTCATACCAAATGTTGGAGCTATAATATTTGTACCCCTTTTTGTTCAGGGATTAATTGTTTCTAAAATAAACCAGGAAACATATAAAAAAATTCCACATTAATCCCTCTATAATTTTTCATCCCAATAAATTTTATATCACTTTAAATACTTATCAAATGGGCATATTTACTTATAGTTAAAATTGAAATAGTTAATAAAAATAATAAGTTGTTTGTATTTTAATCTCATACAGTACAAAACAATATATCATGCAGTTAATTCTATTATGGTGGAGAGAAAATTTTCATATAGTCTAACATATTGTTGTTAAAAAGGCTACCTTCCTAAAATTTCAATATCATATATTTGGCTAGAAGGAAGAATTGAGATTCTTATTATCTCTTGGAAATGAATTGAAACAATGTATTTTTGGGTTGTGTGGTAAGGTGATTTTTTATTATTATTGTAAGTGAGGTTAACCAAAAGTGTAGTGTATTGATGTTTGAAAAAGTGGCAGTGTTTGTCATAAATTAGTGTTAATTAGATTAATATAATTTTGTTTAGAGCTCTATGAAGTTTATGGTTGTTTAAATGAGTATTGATGATGGTTTTTCAAGAACAAAAACAAATACATTGTATCAATGATTTTTTTGAAGGTCATGGTTGTTATAAAAAGGTGACAGTATAAGAAATCAATGTTATAGAATTACATAATGGAAATACTTAATATTGTTCTATAACACATATTTTAGTTTTTAAACAACTATCATGGTGATTATTTTTTATACAATTTGGTTAATAAAATTACTAGTCCCAACAGGGTGAATAAGCCACTTCATGTTCATCATTATGGTTACGAAAAAATGATAAGGTTTCTTGTGTTCATAGAAAGAAATTTTGATATTTTATATATATTTTCTATTCTATGTTATGTGATTGAACAATGTCATTTTTTCTAACACTGGTCCTTTTGGATGATTAAAATTTTGATTGATATATATATATATAATATCTATTAGTTCATTCATGGTTAAATTTTATATTTCAAATATCATAATTCGTAATTATGTTTGAATGAGTTACCATGATTTATTCAATATATTTTACAGAAATATTGGAAAAGTTATTTTGGAGATAACAATTTTATAATATATTATTGGAGAGATCCAACAGAATAATTATAAAAACACCATGTAATATGGGATTTGAATCCACATTATGTTGAAGATATTAAATTTAATATAATGAAACATTCATATTTTTAGGAAATCCAATATATATATATAAACTTATTGGGGTAAAACTTATGATCATGAAATCAATACACGGTTGGGGATACCACAAATTATTTTGAAAAACATATATATTATTTTTCTATTTTTTTCATAATTTTAAATTTATAATTTCATGATTTATTATGAGAGATTTGACAAGATAATAATTAATTTTTTTTATGGAAAATCCAATTGTAGTATGTGGAATTCGATGTGATAATATTTTTATAAAAAATATTTATAAAGATAATCATTACAAATTTGAAGAAATTATAGTATACAAACAAAAATTTTTGGAGGAAATAAATATATGTTTAATTCGAAGGGATATTTTCATGTTACATAGTATAATTAAAAGATATTGAGGATCGTGAAAAATTCATGATGAATGAGCTGAAGTGAAAAACCAAATATGAAATAGTCTATTGGTAATTTATTAATTTTATACTATAAATGTCCTATGAGTTTTATTATTGATCAAATAAAATTTAATTATTGAAAAAATGAATGATAATAGTTAGTAATCCAAATACTTGAGAGTGAATCATTTATAAATTTTTAATAACACAATAATAAGTTATTGATTTCTTGTTAAATCAACACACTATCAGTGTACTCTATTTTAATATAGGTATATATGAGTTAAACGAGTAAAAACATATGTGTCTATCTACTTTAATTTATTTACTTAGATGTCATGTATGTTTTTCCTGGCGTGACAATACAATATGTTACTACTAATATTTGAATACTAATAGTATTACAAATAAATTTTTTCATTCTAATTAACCCCCAAAAATTGGGGGTTTGGGTCCCCTGGGTTGAAAAATGTTGTATTACAGGTGAATGAATATTACTTAGTGAATTAAGCACATGAAAGATATTGAACAGAAAAATTTAATTAATAAAAATGTATTTGCCCTCATTAATGGTTTCAGTTAAAAAATTTGGAATAGTCATATGTGATCACATTAATAATCTATTAGGATTTATGTTTTATTTATTACTATAGCTGGGATTAAAATAATTGATCTTATTAATATATTACTAAGTTAAATATAAAATATACTTCTCAATGTAGATAAAAATGAAAAAAAGCCATACTCTAGATTATAATCAAATCTGATCTACATAAAGTTTGAGGAGTTTCAAATCCTTAAAATCAATACTCGATGAAGATAAAGAGGAAATGTTTTATGTCATTGCTATTAAGTTTGATTATTTAAAGATATATCCCAAAGTGAACATTTATTTTTTCCTCAACTAATTAATTTTTTTCAGATGCATTCTTAGAGTTAGTTATAGAATCAAACATTTAGATATTATGAATGAAACATAAAGAAAACAAGAATAACTTAATAATTTAATGGAATAGTGATCAAGTGTTTAAATTACAAAGATTATTGAATTTATTTTATAGAGTTGTTTGCTATATTTTTTCATTTTTTTAAATTTACAAGGATCAAAAATCCAATAATACAAATTTATGACTTTAAAAACAATTAGGTAATTTTGATCCCAAACATAATTAGGGTGAAAATAATATTACTGATGAATTTATCTAAATTTTGGTAATTATGTACATAATGGGAAAATATAGTTTTTATGGAATTTTATAACTGAAATTCCTCAATTGAAAAATTGGTAAAAATATATTAAAGTGGTTTCCAAATATGCAATACAATGATTATAATGAGTTGAATTTCACACAAAATCAGTAATGTAAGATTTCATCTAAAAGGAATCTAAAATAAGGAAATAAATTTACAAATAAATTCCAATGTAATCTTATTATAATAAAGGAATAAGATGATGGAATAATTTTAATTAAATAAGGAAATAATAAATTTAAATTATATAAAAATAATGTTATTATGGAAATGATTTGAATAATCAATATGAAATTATGGATAAGATAAATTAAAAATATTATTTGGTCTTAAAGATCATATTCATCTGAAGAAATGTAAAAATATTGGTATAATATTGAGAGAATATTTAGTGTAATTTAACTAACTCAAATATAAAATTACATTATTATTTAACTTTATATTAGTTTATTTTTCTCATTGTGGAGAGATAGTTGATTTCTATATGAAAATTAAGGAGAAATATAAGTTAAATAAAGATATTACTACTCGAATTGAAGTTATATGAATAAGTTGATCTTCACTTGAGGAATGAATGTTTACCTTTAACAAAAAACATGAAGATAAATTGATATATAGATGCACTAGAAGAAGACAAAATTTATGATGTTTTTAGGAAAATAGATAGATAAAATAGATTCAAGATGATTTGAAAATTTATTTAATGATGGTCGAAAAAAAACTGAATAAAATATTGGAAATTTATGTGAGGATAAAACATAAAATAACTTAGTAAAAACATTAATGGAAAACGAGAACGAAATGTATTGATAGAATTATGAAACTCAATATTTTTGAGCTATTAAAACATGAAATGACATGAATGATATAGATATATGATGTTAAAATGATAATATATTTACATTGGTAATGTAATTTTTTTGTAAGTCTAGGTAATTTAAGGACATATTGTTATGTGGTGAGAAAATATCTATGAGTAAAGGAACCAAGCATATAGAAAATGAATATTAGATCATATCATTAATAATATATTGCAATTTATTATTATATATACTATATTAATAACTGTATATTTGAAAATAACTCCTAATATAGTATGAAATGAAGGTTCTATACTGGAGGCTCTAGAATAATGGAAAAAAAATATTAAACGTTATTAAAATAGATAATAAATTTAGTCCACTAGAAAAATAAGAGAACTAAATTTCTAAATATACTAATAATAAATATGGGATACCCATTTCTTTCTAAACTCAACCAAGAATATAATTTAAGGAAAAGAAAGAGGATAATTCCATTTTATTTGAAATTTCACTCAATCCATGTATGAATACTAGCACATAGATACTCAAGAGTTGGTTTTCATCCCTTATAATAAGAAATGAATTCTTATTAAAAAACATGTATAATGTTATAGATTTAAATGTCCACTTTATCTTTGATGGGGTTCTAAAAATTAAATATAATAGTAATATATGGAAAAAAATATAGTAATTTATGAACATTGACATTACTGATAGGATTTCATACACCCTCCATAAGCATGAGTCAACATTATGATTCATTGTAGCGACCTGGCTTCAGATATCATGGAGATGGTGTATACTACTGTTACAATATCATGATTAGAAAGAATGAAATCTATAAAGAAGTAAAGTTTAGTAGTTGCTGTAAAACAGATACATACATGGGAAAATAATACACTAATTACAACATATATTTTTTATTTCTAAATATATAACCTTGAAAATAACTATAATTAATCTAATAAGTCCCTTCATATTTTTCATAGTATTCTTCTTGGTTTCCATGGGATAGAAACATAATAAGAGTGAGATCAAATACCCATTAGGGGAAATATATAGAATAATCAATACAAAATCAATGAGAATTGTCAATATGGAATGGTAAATAAATAACCACACATTCCATGTAATCAGTAAAATGAATTAATGTTCTTAAATAATATGTGAAGGTAATAAATAGAAACAGATGACATTCAATAACTAAATTAGGAAATATAAATATGGAATGGTAAGAAATAGAACCTCATGACATGTAAATAAATAAATATGAAATGTGTTCATAGATATGTCGAAACAAAATCTCATAGATGAATAATAATGGAAACTAATATAATGGAAATTCTTAATTATTGGAAAACGTGATACCTAGGTATATAGTACCTTATCTGTTAAGAAATTTCACAACATGGTTTACAAAATATCAGTTAAAACCCATATATGGTGGATAGCCAAATTACCCATCCCATGAGACTACCTATTCCCTGAGAGGCAATCTATAAACAGCACCCACCCATGTCGTACCATTCATAAGAATTCATCATATATAAAATAATTGACTTAACAATGCACATTATCAATCAACCATATTTAATAATAAATACATAGTTATCAATATTTTTTCAAATAATCAAATTACTATTAAATGAGACACCTTATGTAAAGTGGTATACAGTTTAGGAAATAGTAATATCTATGATAAATGATATGGAACATTAAGGAAAAATCAATGATCATAGGAGGCTGAATATATCATGGGGATTGATTAAATTAAGGAAGTGAATATGAATACTATCCTTAAAAAAATTAGTCAGAAAACGACCATATAAATATTAAGTATGGAATCAATAAAACATATCCCTAGTGGATTAAAATAAAGGGTCGATGTCGTTGATGAATGAAAATATTATACAAATATATTTTAAAAACATTCTTGAGGGAAATATGTTTCTATTTTGAAATACCATTTAAAAAAGTTTGTTTTTAAAATACCCTTTAAAAAATATTATCGTTAAAAATAAAACTTCTAAACATGCTTGGGAAGCATCAGATAAATGATTGTGGATAAATCTGTACACATCATATGCAGTAAAAAAATATACATTTTGCAACATAAAAGGATTTTGAAAAATTAGTTGTTTGGAAAGTCACTAGAAGATTCACTTAAAACATTTTTGAAAGATAAAATTGATAAAACTGTCTTAACCAAATAAATTTGAAAACATTTTTGAAAACATTTGGATAAAATATTATTTTAAAACAAAAACATGTTCTCTATTTAAAAATAGAAATTATGTCGGGTTTTCTTAAAATAACTGTTTTAAACCACATTTAGTACTAAAGTGTTTAAAAATGGTATTAAAACTTGAAAAATATTATGAATTACTAATTTAGAGTAAAATTAAAGGGTTTAATGAACTATGGTAATATAAATTCCTCTAATGGAAGAACTATTTAAATATCATTAAAGTTATTTTTGGGTAAAATAATCTTTAAACATTCCAAATAGTCTCGTACCACATTGAATCATTTTAAATAATAAACCTCATGAAGTAATAACATTAAATGAAATTATTAAATACCTTATAGATAAATTAATTCATTATATAATATAATGAAATTATTAGTAGATAAATCACAAAAAATATATAATTGGTGAATATGACATTTCTCTCATTCACATAAAAAAGTGAGATGAGAATCCCTTACCTTGTGTTTCCTTTCAGGTGAAAATACATTAAAATCTTGTATAGTTAACTTATATTAATTTTACAACATATTGAAAATATTCTTCATGTCTATAATTCCTTTTAATTCACTTATTATGAATCTATATACTTCTACCAAAAGAATTGTGTTTACATTGGCTGTTTTGACCAATCCGGTTTATATATCTAAAACAACTTTGTTAGGTAACCTATGGTAAAAGGGTCATTATATAATATCTCTAAATTAATAATTATGAAATAATTATCATATATTAATATTAATTATACTTTAATAATCAGTCATTAAATATGGTTATGAAAAATTAATCTACATTATGATCTTGGAGATGGTAGGTCGTATGTACACATGAGTAACAGTCTCATTTTTCAATGATTATTATAGGAAAAATGTATGTAACAACACACATATTATGAATGATCATTGTAGAATAAATAATATTTTATCTAATATATATATATATATAATTCTTTTTATGTAAAAGGAATCACACCATATCGGGGAGAGAGTAATCCACACATCCACAAACATCATTATAACTTTGTGTGTGAAAGGGTAATAATGAAAAAGATATATATATATATATATATTATTTCCAAAAGGATAATTATGTCATTAATATGATACATTGGTTTTTTATGAAACATATTTATAATTAAACCTATCCTTTATATTTTCCATTTATCGTGTGAATGAATCTCATCACATTGAGGGAGTGATAGTTTATGCATCCTCAAACGATGTATTCATATTAATGAAAAATAGATAGTATTAAAGGTATTTGATATAATATGATTAAATAAATATAGAGAAATAATAAATATTATATATATAATATATTAACATATTTTCTATTGTAATGGACACCTTGATAGGTGGTAATGAAAAAATTCACAATCATCGTTTTGTGAGGTATTAGTTCGTCGTACACCGAAATATTATGTCTATTGCCCATTATATAGAATTTTGGGTAAGTTTAGGTAGAAAAACTGACATAAAAACATCAAAGTATATTGAGGATACCAATTTTGTTACAAAATAATGTAATTTGAATATATGAAAAGTTGGATAATGGAAATCAAATTAAAATGTTTGAGAGATGGTGTTACCTCTTAATCGAGTAACTACTTCTGGTTTGTCCAAAAAGGCTTCTATGGAATAATTTATGACTAAAGGGAGGATTCAAGGATTATAGGAGGTATTTTGGGAACCTGTTTTGGCACATCGTGGCCAATCCTGAGTGGTTTTAGAGGATTAATAAATGGATATAGTTGGGGTCCTTTTATAGGGGAGGAAAATGACTCACATGAAATTTTTGGAAAAAAGGTAGGTGAATAAATGATCTTACCTAATGAGTCATAAAAAACAAACTAAACTAACTAATTGAAGTATAATCACCTAATAATGGCAAAAAATGGTATTTTTACAAGTTTCTAGGTCATTTAGGCCCCTGAGTTAAAGGTTTAGTCTTATATAATGCCTAATTTTATCTTAATAATTATAATTAATTTCAGTTGCTTACACTATTTTTTTTTTGTCAAAAAAAATATTGGTCTTATTATACATTACAAAAAATTATTATTAAAAATATGGAATTAATTTTTCCTAATTCCTATCAAATACGTTTCAGAAATTAATTTAAATTTAATCACATCAACGGGATGACAATGCAGGTTTTATTGTAAAACCATAATAAATATTGCTTTGTTTTTATATTAAATTTCAATGTGATATTGATTATAATAATCTTAATTAGATTATTTGATAAAAATATTATCTATTTAAACTTTAAAAACAATTAAAATGATAATGTATCCCTATAAATAAATTAGATCAAAAACCAGTTATGAAGTAAATGTCTGTAATTTTTACTATTCATTAAAAATGTAATGTTTTAAAAACATATATAAAAAATTAACCCTAGCCAAATTATTTTTCTTTAATATAAAATATGATTTTATTTTTTAAATATTAAATCATTTAATGTGTCAAAAATGATATTTTAATTCAGTTCTCAATTAAAAGGAGATAAAATTTCCTTTATAAAAATATTGGTTTTTATGTGAAAAATATTATTTTTTCTTATATTATGCCTACAAAACCTAATTTATGTATATCAAAAATATTTTACAGAATATAAAAAAAAAATATTCCATTAAAATATTATATAATTTTAGTTAATTACATTTTTTAGTAAAAAATTCCTTTGGATGTATAAAAATAATAAAATCTCTTTTATATCAAATTGGTTCTTATATGAATTTCTAATTAGTAGGTAACCAATGAATTCATTTTAAATTTTTATAAAAAATAAATTTTTATAGTTTAGTTAATATTATTCATAACCTTTAACATAAAGGTTGGGTTATATCATATTATTTTGAGTAATAATATTTTAATAATACACTATTATTTTTCAAAACTTTATCTTACATGTAATGCCCACAATTAAAGAAGGACACTCTTTCATGTAATGCAAGTTTACTCAGTATTACATGAATTAAAATCTATAGAATATATTATCTTTAATTAATATAATACATATATTGTAAAGTTTAATGTTATTATTTTCCCTATTTACACTTGGTGTCGTGTGTCATAAATGCCATTGAATGCAAAGTTGTATTTTAGAATTTTAGGGTGTTATATTCTCCCCCCCATAATTAAATTTTGTCCTTTCTATTTAAAAGTGATCATTGAGATATAATGTCTGATATTTCCATTATTTATATCCCATATCATGAGAATGTTTCATAATACATCCAATATAAAAGAGATAATGTTTAGTATAAATGTCACATGGACTACCATGCGACTAGGACTCTAAGTAGGAGAACATAAATGGAATGTAGAGATAAATACTTGGACAAAAAGTGTAAATATTTAAATAGAGTGAATGCGGTTATCAATAAAAAACAAGTTAAGGGTTAATATATAGTTTAGGGCCTTAAATTCATGAATCTATTATGATATAAGAGATCATTGGTTCAATAAGAATTAAGGTATTTGGAAAAGATATTATTTGCCTTTCATTTTCTTAATATTCGGATATTATTTTAATAACCTTAAATATATTGAAATATACATAATATATAGGTTTAAATTTCATGTGAACAATACTAACATTTGGTTTTTCTTTGATCAAATTCTAATATATTACTTTACGACAAAAAATTCATTACCAACAATTGATTTTTTTATTCCTGAAGCAGTGAAAGAAACTTTTAATGGGTTCTATGGATAATAATAGAGTTAAAAGTATAACTATTGGTCTTTAAATATCTTCCAAACCCAATATTTTAAATATATTAATCACTATTCCTCAAAAGTTATCATACAATTTCATAACTAACATTTATTAATAATTTTTCTAACTAAGAACAATTAAATTTTAATGATTACATTACCTCAGTCAGTGGTTGGAATTAAACCCTTATCAACATTCAATCATGTGTTCAAAACTCATGGCCATTATAGATTTGATTGGTTTTCACACGACTTATATGTATCACTTTTTTAAGACCATATTAATATGATTTATTTAAAAACTATGATTGACATCCTTGAAATTTTCGTAATCACAAAATACTCTTTTTAACTATGGATTTTAATAAAAACCAAACACATAAATACTTTAAACACTTATTATAACATATATCCTTTCTTGGTATAGAGTTTACCAATAATATCATTTGTTTTATTTCTAAATCATGAAATCTTATCATAAATCTAAAACACCATAGGTTTAACCTTGTTTATTCATTGTAATTAAATATAAAAATTGACTATGTCGGTTTGTAAAGAAATCGTGGATAATCCTATGAAAATTTCCCAGGAGTATCAAACTAGGTGTGTCATAAGGCCCATTTTCATGTACAAGGATACATTGAGTCAGGCTTAGAACACCTTGTCTGAGTTATTACTCAAATGTACATTGGTTCTAGAACCTCGTATATTTGTAGTATACAAACATGGATTTATTTCAAGAAAACCCACATAATCACTATCTAAATAAAATTATAAGATTCTCCTCTATACTTATCATCAATTTCTACCTTTTTTTTATGTTCTTTAACATATGTTTTTCTAATTCTAGTTCCTAGTGGTGGAAATAAACATCCTTTGATTCCACCTATTGTGAACTGACCCAAGATGGCTCGTAGACGATGTCTGTTACTATTACATTGGCATGATTAGATGGAATAAAATCACAAAGGAATGAATGTTAAATAATTTTTCTAAACCAGATACTTAAATAAAAAAAGAATACACTAATTATAACACAAATATATTTTCATTGTAAACAAATAACATTGAGAATAACTCTAATCCATATAGTAAATCCTTGCATATTTTTTCATAGTGTGTTTCTTGGATTCCAGGGGAAGGAAATATAATAAGGGTGAGATCAAATGCTCAGTAAGATAAAACTATAGAGAATGAAATAATGAATTTTTTATAATAGAAAAAATATAAAGGTAAATAAATTAACACAAATGCCACATAATCAATAAACTGAATGAATGTGTACAAATAGTATATAAGGGTAATAATTGGGAACTCATGCCATTTAATAAATAGATAAGTAAAAATGAATATGGAAAGGTAAGAAACTAAAAACAAATTCTCTAAATAACTGAAAATGAAATGTATCCACACATATGTCGATCCCAAAATATCATTGATAAATAATAACTAAATATAATATGAGAGAAATGATTGATTACTGGAATCCAGGTTTCCTAGGAATGTGTTACCATTACCATCAATTCCATTTACAAGATGGTTTAAAAAATATCGTGAAAAAAACCTATCTAAGGAAACTATACAATTGACTCATCCCGTGAGACTACTGATACATCGAGGGGAAATCTATAACCATTCCCCACACGTGTCGTACCATTCCAAAACATTACTCATATATTAAATCACATATTTAACAATGTTCCTTACAAAATAACTTTTTTAAATAACCAATATAGAATTATAAATATATCCCCAAATAATTAATTAACTATCAATGTAGAAATTTTATGCAAAATGGTATATGGTTTTGGTAATAGTAATATCAAGGATAAATGATATGTATTATTAAATAAAATTCAATGATCATTGGAGATTTAATATTTTAAAGGGACAAAAGAAATTATGGAATTGAATTTTAAAATTATCCTTGTCTGAATTAGTCATAAAACATCCATAGGATTACTAATTATGGTAGTAATAATACATAACCCATCCAGATTAAAATAAAATTTTGTTTTTTTTTATGAATGGAAATATTATAAAAAGAACTTGTAAAAAATCATGGGGAAAATATCATTTTGTTTTGAAGAACCATTTGAAAATAATTTTTTTTCAAATAAAATTTTAACAATATTTGAATTTAAAATAATCCTTTTAAACATTAAAGGGACACTTCAATGAAATTAGGTAAGATAAATACATACATTTCATATGAGGTAAAAAGAAATATTCTTTTTGCTAGGTAAAAAGGGTTAGAAAAATGCCATGTTTGGAAAGTGATAAAAATATTCTTTCAAAAACATTTTTAAAAGAAAAAAAGCATAAAAATTTATATGCCAAATAATTTTAAAAACATTTTTGAAAACATTTTAATAAAAAATGGTTTTTAGAAGAAAAAATGTACTTCAACTAATGATAGAAATGAAGTTAGGTTTTCTTAAAAAAAATATTTAAATCCCCTAGAGTATCAAAGAGTTAAAAATGGTTCAAATACGTTAAAAAGGTCATGAATTAATATAGTATAGAAAAATATAATGGTTTCATTGAATAATGGTAATATAATTTACTTTAATGAAAATACCATTGAAAGATAAATAAATTTATTGTTGAGGAGAATAGATTATAAAAATTACAAAGTGTCCCATAGCACTTGGAATCATTTTAAATCATTAACCTCGTGATGGAATAATATGAAATTAATGCCATAAATTCCATGAATATAAATTGATTCATGATATAATATAAAAAATGGGTAGTATATACAACACCAAAAATATATTAGTGGCGAACCTTACATTTAACTCACAGATGTAAAAATATGAGATGATAATCCCTTACCTTGAGTTTCCTTTCATAAAAATATACTTAACGTCCTGTATTATAAACATATGTTAATTTTATACTTTACTAAAATAATTTTAAATGTTTATAATACTTATAATTCACTTATTAACATGGTATATAGTGCTACCAAAATAATTAAGTTTACATCAGTTGTTTTGAGAAAATTCGGTTTATGTGTCAAAAATAACTTTGGTATGTCAACTATGGTCAAAGGGGTAATTATATAATATCTATATATTAATAATCATGAAATAATAATAATATTTATAAATTAATGTTACTTTTAAAAAAATCTTTAAATATGGTTATGAAAAATGAATCAACGTTTTGATCTTGGATATAGCATGACGAACGTACGAATGAGTAATGTTATCGTTTTTCCATGATCACTATAGAAAGTAGGTAAGTAACACCACGTATTTCAAGATTTACCATTATATAATAAATTTCATTTTATCTAATCTGATATAATTATATATATATTTCTTTTGATGTAAATAGATTCAAATAATGTCGATGAGGTGATAATCCACACTTCTACGAAAGACGTTATCACTTTGTGCATAAAAGGGTAACATTGAAAATGATATATTTGAATACAGTATATTTACATAAAATTTGTTATATCATGAATATCATAGAGAGGTAATTTAGGTCACATATGTTTAATTGAAACCATCCTTTATATGTTCCATGTATCATGTGAATGAACCCCACGCCTGGAGGGTGAGGTAGTCCACACTTCCTCAAAAGATGATAACCTATTAATGAAAAATGTAATGTATTAATGGTATGAGTTATAATTTGATTAAAAAGTAAAAAATAAAATAAAATATATCATATATAATAAATAAATAGATTTTCCATCATAATGGGCACCTAGAGAGGTGGTAATAGAAAAATGAGCAATCATCACTTCATGGGGTAGTAGTTCACCATACATAGAAACAATGTGTTCGTTACCCATTATATAATATTGTGACTAATTTTAGGTAGAAAAAATTACTAGAAAACATTCGATAAAATTTATGATACATTATTTTATTTGTTTAATGATGTAATAATTATAAATGAGAGGTTGGAGAATTGAAATAAATAAACAAGTTGGAGAGAAGATGTTACGTCTTAATCGGGTAACTACTTTTGGTTGGTACCAAAAAGGCATCCCTGGTAGGAATAATGAAGAAAGGGAGATCTAAAGGTCAAGGGTAGGGATTTTTTAAACCTATTTGGGTAGATATTTTCTACTTCTATGGGGTCAGAGAGGTTTGATTAATAGGGAGAGGTGGTGGCCTTTTGAAGGGAAGGAAAAGGACTCACTTGGAAGTTTTGGAAACAAGTTAGGTTTACACATGTTCTTACCTAAATAACAAATAAACAGATAAAAAATCATGAATTAAAGATTAATGGAATAATTATGTTATCAAATTGGTGTTGGAAAAGTTTTTATATCATATGGGCCACAAAGATAAAGATTTAGTCCATTATTATCCTTAATTTTACAATAATAATTATAATTAATTTTAATTACCTTCACTATTATTTTTGTTAAAAACCAAAGTTTGTATTATAATAAATTATAAATTATAAATTATTTCAAATATATTTCCCTTTTATCCAAATTACAATCACATAAGTGTATGAAATTAATTTAAAATTTAACCTCGTAGATGGGATGACAATGTAAGTTTTACGGTAAAAACGTCCAAATGTATAGTAGGTTTTAATAGTCAATTTAAAAGTGGTATTGATTATAATGACCTATATTATATTAATTTATCTAATTAAACATTATTACAAGTTCAAATTATTATTTAACCACATAAATAAATTATATAAAATTCAATTTTGAACTGAATTTCATTACTTTTATGTATTCGTTAAAAAATGTTTCAGAAAAACATAACAAATTCACCCTATCCTCATTAAAATGATTCTATTTAAAATATGAAGTTGTTTTTACTTATTAAATCAATTAATGTTTTAAAATTCATATTTAAATTAGGTTCTCAATTAAAATACGTTAAAAATACATTTATAAAAATATTGATTTTAATGGGAAAATATTTGTTTCTTCTTATCTAATGTATATCAAAACCTAATGGATGAATATAAAAATATTTTATTGAATATATAAAATATATATTTCATTTTAATCAATAAATAATTTTAATTAATTATATTTATTAATAAAATACTCCTTTAGAAGTATAAAAATAATAATATCTCTGTTTATATCTAATTTGTTCTTATTTCCATTTCTCATTAGTTTCTAAATAATGAATTAATTTTTCATTTATTTAAACCAAAAAAAATTATAATTCAGTTAATTTTATTTGTAAACCCTAACATATCATTGAGTTTATATCATATTCTATTTAATAATAATATTTTAATAATACACTATTATTTTGTGAAACTCGATCATCCATGTATCGCAAGTTATCGAGGAAGGAATCTCTTGTGTGAAACTAAAGCTAACTAAGTGTCATGTAATTTCAAGATACAATATATATTATATTTATTAAATTTAGAAAATATTTTATAAAATATCGGGTTATTATATTCCCTTTTTACCATTGGTGTTGTCTTTCATACTTGCCATTGAATAAAAAGTTGTTCTTCAGAATTTTGGGGTGTTACATTCAGGAATCAAATTCAATTTCAAATAGAAATGATACATAATAAAAAAAATATCATGGATTTATTTATAAAATAATGTATGAAATATAAAAACCCTAATCAATTAAACGTCAAGGATAAATCATGGTTCCCTATGGTGTAATAGTAAAATTAATTTTTGAATAGTTATATTGGGAACACACAGTAACAAATAATTGAAAATATTTCAAACATGAAGGTGGTGATCGATTCTCATTATATAATGAGAGATAGAAAAAAGTATATTAATACTTGAATGAGTAGAAAGATGAACTAAAATCCCTATATGTCTAAAAATAAGCGAGATATATATATATATTTTGATTCAAAACATTGTAAATGGTCCCTTGAAAGACATAAAAATAATTATATAATGTATTTAATAATGTATTTTATATTAATATGAAAGGATGGTGTGCATCATGTTTATGTAATAAAAAAAATGGTGATAGATTGTATAAAAAAAATACAAGAGCTAATCTTAAAATCAAATTGTACGGATGAGTAAAATTTTATTACCATATAATGTTACACAATAAACATCCATTTATGATAAGAATATGAATGTGAATAATGGAATAAAACATGTAATGTCATAAATGAGAATTTGACACACACAAAATATCATCAATTAATGGATAAACTAAATAGCGGTTGACATGGTTGTGGAACTACTCATTGAGAGGATAACTTGGAATTACAAAAATAAAGAAGGAACACAAAGAAAATATAATGATGTCATGGAAAAAGTTTTATTAATTTGTTAATCAAACATAATTAAGATTATAAATAATTCAATAATAAACTCAAAAATAAAGTTGAGATAAATTATATTACATTTATTTTGGATAAGTTTGGAAATAGAAATTATAACATAGATCTCAATGAGTAATATGAGTAAAATATTAATTGTGGCACTTATTTTAGAGAACCTCAAAGCATATCCCATAAAGAAGGATTTGAAATTGAATTGGATGTGGGAATATAAATTGAATTATTTTAATTGACTGAAAGGCCCGATGGCCTTATTTTCATTTTATTTCAGATAATCCCCTTATAAGGGTAAAAAGGGTATCGTCACAAGACCCATAAGACCATGGAATAAGGCCCGTACACAACCCAATACATCAAAATTAAAGGACCAAGACAAGGAAAACTTTAAAAGTACCTCTCTATTATCTACAACTTGAATGTTATTAGATCCCTAACTCACATGGATGATCGGATAGAATTTCCCCATACAGAGTATCACTATACCTAGCTCCGAGGGTAATTTCCATATCATATCATTCTTCCAATCTGGATAGCTATACTATAGTTATTTCTATTTTTCTTAGAATCATATTCTGGTCCTATTCTTATGTGGTATCCCATTCTTTGGTATTTTATATGGCCTCAAATCCCTATGGACTGAAGGCCATTGTTGACATGAAGGCCCTATAAACGAAGGCCCTATGACCTGAAGGAATTTGGTGGGTAGAATTCCCGGAGACCCGTAGGCCCAAAATGGCGGCTTGAAGGAAAAAATCAATTGAATAATGCTAGCTATTATAATATACAATGGACCTACTAAAATAATTTCTATAGTAACCCATAAATTCACCCTCGCCGATATTAGATATTGGGTCTCTTGGATGCAATATATGAGTCACTACCACTCAGGTACAAACTCATTGGTTGATTTATGATAATTAATAACTCAAATTTAGAAAACGAATGTTAATATTGATAAACCTAATATAAACCTAGAAATGATTCTATAACAAAAACATGACACGTGAGGAGTGTAAATAAAATCTATTTATTTTCCAATATATAACAAATATTTCTTGAAGAAAAAAATAGAAAGGAATCATGGATTTAATCTTTTTTTGAGGACTATGATTGAAGATAGAAGAATAAAAAATTGGAATCTAACAGGATAGAAAATGATTATAATTTCAACTAAAAAAATTAATGGGTGTAAATTATTTAACACTTTAAATAAATTATATAAATGATTAATAAAACATTAATTTATTAACATATTTAGGTTTCAGTTATTTGATTCATTAAAATATGAATTAAGATAATTGAATGAGAATATAAATGGTTGATATTCCTGTTAAAAACATGTTTTTATTTATGTATGTTAAAATGTATTTATTTTAGTAGTTTCATATGGTATTACAATTTGAAAAAGATTCATTTATAGGAAAATGAATGGGGGTTATACAACATGTTCAAATTCAAAATATAAATTATTTTAATTAAATAATTGGTACATAATGATTGAAAACTCTAATTTATTTTTAAAAGGGTTTTGGATAAAATAAAAATTTATGATGAGTTATTTATCAATAAGTCATCTTCTAGAAATAATGACTGACAATTAAAAAAATTACATATTGTAATTAGTTATTAAATAAGAACTACATAATATACCAAAATATTTTTTATAAGTACTAAACAGTCTATTGGAATTTATTGATGAAATATATATGTAAACAAATAATGGTTTTCTAAATGTGATGTTGTGATTTAAGATATTATTATATGTCAATTCATTGAAAATCATGATCTATTCATTTAGCTAATGTGTAGCATGATTCTTAAGAATAAATATTTATAACATTAACTATTGGGGTGAACATGTTTTATATTAAGTCTTGGTCTTAACCATTTTCTAGGGTGATGGTTTGATATTTGACACTATTGAGGTTACCATTATACTAAATCATTACGTAGTCATGGTCATTAGATATGGTTAAGTTTTGAGATGATAAACTACTGAGTTTTGTATTAAACTATTTTATACTTCGGTGTTGGAATTATATTGTGGCATTAATTAGATATAAATATATTTTCCAAAAACCATGTTTATGATCAATAATTTTATAGACATAAATTGTATTGTCATGGGCTTGCATATTTGATGTGATAGTGCTCATAATGATTTGTGATATAATAGGGTTTTTCGTGTATATGGATGGAGAATTTTCAATCCGTGTGATTAGCTATGGTATCTTTAACGTTGAAGTAATATTTATAATGGAACTGAATGATGTATATACAATGTAATGTCAAGGTGTATTTTTTAGAATAAATCATGGTATGATGCATATTGTTTATTTTATTTAAATACTTGACATATATTTAATGAAATGCATGTTAGTATGATAAGATATTGTAGAATTTTTTGATCACTCTTGGTATGTTATAGAGATTTATTTGAAAGACTCAGTATGTTCACATATACTGAGTTTGTAGATTTAAAATGTGTCTACACTAGAAAGGGGTAGGGGCCTAATATATCTTATAGATGCATATGAAAACCACTTTAATGGATTTTCAAGAATGATGTATTTATTGTAATATTTTTTCATAGTTTCTTCTTTATTATTTTAGGTATATTAAACTAAGATAAGTATTCATTGCTTTTTTATATACCAATTATGTTTGAATGACATTTGCTGAAATTCTAAGAATTATTATAGAGCTTTTTTTATATTTGTTATTAGTTTCTAGTGTGCATAATAATTATTATGCTCGCGATTATTTCATAACGAAAATCCACTAGAGGGAAAATAAATTTATACAAAATACTCTATAACGTAGTTTTAGTAATTATACTTTTTTTATCAAGGAGTTAACTTGATGTCTTTTGGAATTCCTACCAAGCATAATGGTTATTCTACTGTGTAATGTTTCCCAGGGGAGCATAAATTCCATAAGGGTATGGTGTAACATAGGGAACCACCGGGTTTCTTCCTACTTATCATATGTGTAGTAACCTAAAATATTAATGATTGATAATTAAACAAATAATTAGGGTTATTTTTTTCATTTAAAATTTAATTGTAAAATAAACATATTATTAGTATTAAAATTAAATATATATTGCACCATCCATTTCAGGATTCAATTTTTACCATTAGGTTTAAATTTCTCATTTTTTGTAGTGGTTAAATTGTTTTATTAATGTTGACTGTTTGTGAAATTTATTTATTTATTTATTAAATTTATTTATAATGGATTAGTATTATAAACAAAATATAATCAATATTTTATATTATAATTATATATTTATAATATTAAATGAATTTATTGAAATTTTTTTATACAATCATATCTCTTTAACTTTTGTTGTTTATTATAAACCACATCAAAGGATAAATTGATAACCATCAACTAAATCAGAAAAAATGATACCAAAAATGAAAAGAAATTCAAAACCACAAATATCACTATATAAATAAACATTAGTAACATTTGATTTTGGAGATTTGGGCCAATGTTCACATGTTAGGTCACTTATTTCATGATCTGAAGAATGCTGTAGAATATGATTTATCTTGTGTTCTATGAATTCTGAAACTAAAATGTAGTCTCCAATGGTATGGATTTTTGGAAACACTATTATTGTAACTCCATGTATAAGTTAATTTCTTTACCTTGTCTTTTTGTTATAGACTACAGAAGTCTATCCCTCCTTAAATTTTCATGAAACTTTATGGTCCAATTGATTATATTATCTTTTTTACTTTTAAATTATTTGGATAAAGTACTAAAAATGTTGTATTATGATTATTTCATAATGCTGATGAAATGTGGATGAAATATGAATTATTTTTATACTTTTACTTTTATACTTTTATCCTCCATCTTAGATATTATATTACAAACCTGATGTTTTGGAGGGAGCTCTCAAACTAGAGTTGTTGTGGATCCTTTCATGATTCTTTTATTCAGATTCTTATCCACCTTGGTTTTTTATAGTTTTCCTAAAAGTATTTATTTAATTTAACTACCTTACACGGTGATCATATTATAATTGGATTGGTATATTGGATTAGTATTTTGGATATTTATATTTCTTCCCTAAATCAACTTGATATTCACATGATATAGTCCACTTTTCATTCCTTTATTAATTCCTAAATGAAAAAAATATATTTATCTTGATATTCCACTTTATACACTTATGATACATCTGAAAATTAATTGGATCCTTGTCCATTATCATGGTATTCCACTGCAAGAAAACTCCCACTATTGGTTTTCTTGTATTTTTATAAATCTAGGGAGTCCTCATGGGATTTATTCTTTATCTTCCCATATTATAAAAATAACAACCCCTCAGTCTCATATGTTCCCATATAACTGTATCAAAAATATATGAAATGATTATATAACTATAATCTATTGTATTACCCAACCACTAAAGGTGTATCCTAGGGTGAAAGATAAAGAGTCTTATTGAGGAAATATTAGAGAACAAACATGCAAGGCAAGCTACCCTACTAACTACTAACGAAACTCCCATTACCTAAATTCTGTGCATCTATATTGAAAAGATTCACAATTCTAGAAGAAATAATATTATCCACATGTTTAGGTCCAAATTCAATCAATCAATCATGAATTACAACATAAAATACATCATTTTTATCTAGTGATCTATCAAACCTATTAAAATATTGTGACATGTGTGAAAGAAAAATTTACTCAGCCAGTTGTTTTTGAAAACCCTATGTCAATCTTTACTAAAGGATAAAATGTCCATGTACCCTCAAGAATTATCAAATCGTCTTTTACATCATTAAAATACTCATCCACCCCTTTAGATGTAGTGTGATAATAATATTCTATTCAGGCTAATATATTATCATTCATCTAGCCTTCCACATTGTACTTACATTGAGTGTTGAAAATTGCTATATGGTCTTATTGGTTCAATATCATATAGTAACCCCCCCAAACCAATGAATTCCTCCTGTTTTTAATGAAAATCTCCCACAACATTCTCCCTAACTAAAATAAATAAGGTCATGTATTGTTTTACTTCCAAATATATATTTGAAGTAATTAGACCGGAGAAGGCTCTAGGAAAGTAATTAGAGGAAATGTATCTACCAAAAATAATTTAAATGAAATTTAAGGATAATTTTTTTCTTAATAGGGAGGGAAAGACCCAGAAATATCATCCATATTAACTCAATTGTTGAATCATCTCTCTGATAAAAATGTAATCATCATGTAAACAAGAAAAAACGTTTCATCTTGAAAAATATAGTGGGTTTATCCAAATAGTTAATTTAATATCCTTCATCTTATAAATGAAGAAGAATGTTGTGAGGATCCAAGAGGTAAATGAATTCATGGTTCCCAATCCCCTAATTAATTGAAATCTTGTTGATATAGCCAACAAAATTAGTTTAATTCATGTACCTCCGAACCAAATTTGAACTATCAAAGAAATAGGGTTTTGTAAACTCTATGGTTGTGATCGACATCATTAGAAGTTAATTTTAATGACCATGAAACTATATTTCATCCAAGATGTGACAAAATTCAATGAAAATGTTAGGGTTAGTAGATTTGACGAATCAATGAAAGGATCCACAAATATAGAAGAAGAATTGATCCCATGCACCAATAAAGGGGGAGGGGCCAGGTCTATTATCATAGATCTTATTAGGGATTCAAGTAACCTATCCATCGTTAAGCGGGGAATCTTTTATTAATTATCCTCATTTTGTACCACCTTACTGTTCATAATTTTCTAGTTTTAGAGTATCACTATTCAATTTGCAGTGACATGAATAATTGTATATTCATTGAATTAATGGAGCGATTTAAAAGGAAAATATAATAGATAAATATTTTAACTTCTATTAAACAAATTTATATGTAAAATATAATTTTTGAATCTCCCATAATGATCTACCTTGATAATAATACACTTTCTCCATTTTTATCAGTATTCCCTCTATATACTTTATAAAATCATTATTGTATAATGGATCAGAGAAAGAGATGGATACGAAATTAATGGAAATATATTTTATATAAATATTTTAAATGATTGTTAAATATGATGTTGGGGATTAAGTGTGGTGGTTGATAAACTATAGAAATGGAATATATAAATTAATGAGATAATACATATTTTGAATACATAATTGATTAGTCAGGATTTTTTAAGATTATCGATGAAGATGATAATGAATTATGAAAACCTTGAATACAGAATATTATAGTTATATGTTTGTTATATTTTTTTATTAATCAACTACTCATGAAAATATATGAATTATTTGGTATGTCACCATATTGAATTTTGATCCTAAAATGATGAAAAATTATAGAAAATAATCTAATTAGCATGAATAGAATGTTTACAAAATTTAAAGTAGATTTTGAATCACTATGGGGACTGTGAAACATTCTAGATAGGTTCTCCAAAGGATTGGTGAACTTTTTTCTTGAAGTGGTAGTATATTATAATGGATTTATACATAATAAAAATATAGTCCAACTAAAAGTTAGCGAAGAGGTATTTTTATGGGTGATGTATATGGGGGTGGTGTAATTTTCACACAGGCCATTCCATATATGTATGGACTCATGTAAATTCAACATGAGGTTTGTTTAATAGTATGAAATGATTAATACCTTTTATATAATGGGATTGATGTCTGTGATAGAGGATTTAGTTGTTAGAGATACAATGAGTAATAGATTTCTAATATCCAAAACCTAGTGAATAATTTATGGAACTTGTGTATGAACAAGATATGTAGACTATTGGTGGTTTAGAAATATATTCCTTAGATATTGTTTTTAATAAAACTATGTGGGAATTTATTTTATCCACTTAATATGATAATATACCTGACAACCTCTATGTGTTTGATCTTCCAAAATGACAAATAAAATGCAATGTGTTGATTTGAGTCCATTTTTAAGGATTTCTAGTAATATTGATGTGTTATATTTTGTTAATTAATGGATAATGGGATTAGAATCAATTTATGGTTCACATAAATTATAATTGTGATTATATACTGTTATGTGATGATGAATTGGTAATTATAGAACATGTAGAGTTTGGGATAATCCATGTGGGTGGACACTCGTAAACTGTTATGGTACCAAAATGTGGAAATCATCCCAACCTCTATGTTACAGTGAGTATATGGAGATTATTTGGTTATTATGTGGGATAAGGTGGATGTAGTACCTATGGGTATACATCTATAAAGTTTATAACTCCTATAGTTATAAAACATCCAACCATTTCCTTATATTGTATAGGTTTTAAGGTTGATAGAATCTCTATCAGTGGAAATTTTTACTAGATGAGATCCCTAAGGGAAAAATAATAACCAATAATTAGTGGATATATATATTTTGTATGATTATATGGGTTGTATTAGGGATATTTACTATGTATGGAAATACAATAAATGTTACATTTCCAATGGGTGGACAACTACCAAACTATTATGAATTATATTGAGGTCCATATATAGGAGACTATAAGATCTCATCTTTTTTCAGGTGCATTTCATTTTAAGTATTGTTTAAAAATATTTATAGATTTTTGAAGCATTTGACCAATAATTTGTAGTCCCTTTATTATCTTAAAATGCTATTTGAGAAGTTTCTATGGATTATAGAAGAAAAACTTGTGGAATATAGGAGTGGATAGTGGTGTTTTCCAGGTTTAGATAAACTACAAAACCATCGAATGTCAAGTGTAGTCCACCAGCCTATCGATGGGATACCTAGTAGACTAATAATGCTATGGGATCCCCACTAGACAGATATTGGGGATAAGATGACTGGTTCTCCTCTAGGAGACCCACCAGATACTTTATTGGAAGCAACTCGCCTAGGTGTGGGGTTCCTTATAATGCATGAAAAATGGTGGACACCATCGGCTTGCCCTTGGTGCCCATCTGGTACCCAATGGTGTTAATCTACACCACAAAAGTTTGTGAAAACATATTTTACAGAAAAAATAATATACTTTATGATTTAATAAGCTCTATTTCTATCCTTATTTACTGTAAAATTTTTGGAACGTTATCCAGAGCTCTAGTGACTTCTCCAACACCCATCCAAAATTATTTTATACGTTATTCGATTTGATGAAGAAAAATTGGTTTTTTATTCATAGAATTGGAGGATTAATCCTATCATAATCTCATATATAATTTTTCTAGACTTGAAATAGTTTGTAAGCCAATACCCATAAGGGAGTTTGGTGTTTCACATAAATCTAAGACTGATCATAGATATCTTCTTCTTCCTTGTTTGTGGCGAGTTGTCTAGAAAAACTAACTACAGACTATTTTTATTTTCTATTATGTGAAATGTGTGTGATATTCTATGAACATTGTGAACATGAACTAAACATATTAGTAACCCAAAATTTTTATGAATCCATATTCATAGACCTCCCTCAAACCTCATTGGGTTCTCTGGCATTGAGACCAGGACTTGAAGCCACCCAAGTTTTTGCCTACCCATGACCCTATATTGGATCTTGGGACATGTGAACCTATATCCTTATGTTGAATTTGTAATTAAAAAGGTAATGGATTAATTTTTTAATTGGATTAACATGTAAATTGATGATTTTTTTTCATTTATGAATCACATGGCTTGTAGGTTTTTAAATGGTATGAAATTGGGTTTGGCTTCATAACATAATGACTGTGAAAAGGTAAATGGGTTAATTTGGAATTGGAATAAAAAATATTATACTTTTTATTTGAACTTATACATTTTCATGAAATGAGTCGTGGAATATAATGGTTAATTTTCATGAACTAATCCAAATGACATTTGTGTCTTTTTGGCATGTGTAGAGATTTTAAATACCAAGCTATTGCTTAGTGCTTGAGGGAAGGATGTGTGTTTATTTGATGCTTGAGAGGGAGATTATTGTTTGAAAGATTACTAATTGATATATGTAAAGAAACATTTTCATAAAGTTGGGATGAAAACATACATGGGAGTGAGGAAATGATACATAGTTTCTTGTAGACATTGAGAGATGAGATTGGTATATTGATTCTTGAGGGCAAGGTGCATATAATCTATGATGCCTGAGGCTAAGATGATTTTTTACTTGATGCTCAAGGGTGTGTGGTTCATGATTTATGACTGAGGGAATGATACACATATAACTAACACATTGAAATGTGGAATTTATCCTAGGATAGAAAATCATACCAATGGAAAGTGACATTCAACATCGTGCTGAAGCATGTTCGGCTAACCTTGGGTGTCATCAAATATATTTGAGGTTAGTGGGTTATACGATGTCATGTATTAAATCATAGATTATTACTCCGTGTTATTGTACTAATTCATTCTCTATTTTATCAGATCAAATTGCTTTGAAACTATGAGTATCAACCTACTATGTCTTACTCACTCCCTATTTGGATACCATTTGGTACCCGTGAAGACTTCATGGATGTTTTTCTAGTTAGGGAAATGATTCCCTATGTTTGATTTTTTATTTCATTCTTACTATATCAAATCTATTAAATTGGATGGAGTGTAGAGTCCTTCATCTGAGTTGGGGTCTTTACATTGAGTCTGTATTTAATCCATTACTTATATGACTTACAACAAGAAACATAGACAACATGCGGTGTGAAAATATATGGTTTATGTTTATTATTTTGATTATTAATATTCGTATATTATACTATTTGTTTTTATTTATTTATTTTTATTGTCATATTTATTTTTTTGATTTATATACTATACCAAAGCATATAATCTCTCTATTATATTCCACAAACCTCAACATTTCTTGATAGACTCTTCCATACATGGAGGAAATATTGAGGTCCTTTATCCACCTAGCCTAATAATGTGAGGGATAACCGAGTTTGGGATGTTATAAAGTTATGTTAGAGTGATTGTTTTTTAGTTTACATTACTATTTAAGAAAGGTAGATATGAGATTGTGATGGGTCATATCTTGAGAATGAGCTCATGCATGGTAGTAAAAAACCATTGGGAAAGTGGGAAACCATGTTCCTAGGGATTATTTTGTTATTCTTTTGATTGTCATGTAATAGTTGTGATGTTATTATACATAAGTTTATTTACTTTTTCTGTGATGGTATTTTTTAATAATATTTTTATTGGGGGATGATATGACAAAAGATGTGTATACATTTACAATTATTGGGACATCAAAAAATATGTTGACCTGCATAGTTCATGAAAGGGATAAATTTACCACAAATTATTTATATCACTATCTAAAATTTTGAAATATAATCCCTTAACATATCATATAAATGAAATAAATGAAACAATTTTAACATATTAAATCGGTTTTTATGAATATGATAAAGTGACCTTGGGATCTTAGTTATATGTTGTCTCATTGTTCTTCGGAGTTTGATCTTGTTATGTATCATGTGATATGAGTAGTGCATTGGAACATGTATAAAAACGACTCTATGTCATATTCTAGTTGAGAATCAAGAGAGCGGTAACCATCACACACAGCATGTAGTGGAGCGATTACTTCCTATAGACACATAAAATAAAAAGAACGGAAATCTATAGGATAGTATCTTACAAGACATGTTATCCTTAGATATGGAAACAAAGCACAACATTCTCTATATTTTTGATACAATGAGGGAGTTTCAGCTATAAAACCCACCCATGATTTATTAGGAATGTATCCCCTAGTATGTGAAGATTCCCATTGAACCCATCTATATTATATTTAATAATATGGAGACATGTTTGTAGATGAGGGAGAATCTTGGAACTTACATGATTCCAAGATAAGACCAAAACTCATGAGAAATATTGTTTCAAGATAACCAATACAAGGGATTGACTTAGGATAATTTGAAAATGAGTTTCTTGGACAATTCATATCTAGAGACATTAAGGGAGGAAACAGATTAGGAGTTCATGAACTTGTCACTGGGAGGCATGCCAGTGATTTATTACACTTGTCATTTAATGGACCTGCAACATATTGATCTAACATTGGATAGAGATAAAGAAGTTATATAAAATTAATTCCATTTGGGATATCAATATGAGATAATGTCATAGGTAAATTTATTTTGGATTTCCATGTTCTTATACATTGTGAAATACGATCTTATCTCTAAAGAGAACCTGATGAAGGCCCCGAGTGGTGAACATATCATCTCAGTAGGATGATTAGGGTGATAATATTCAGGATGTAAGAAGCACAAATATGAATACTTCATCCAAGTAATTGGAGGGAAGTGCAGCTAGGGGAGTGGAAATCCATCGCAGGATCACATCCAGGGGTAGTAATTTCAGTGTGGTCAGGAAAGCCACATGAACCTTCAGTGTCCTTTCCCAAAAGTGGAGTTTTACACTTGTAGTAATATGGTCAAAATGTAGAGTTTCTATAGGTGAACTTATCAATCAACTAGTAAAATGGGAGTAGGGTTGACACCAAAGTCTAGGAAGGGCATAACGAATCCCCATCAGATAAGTATCTGGAGTTCCACCAGTCTCTTAGGAAGTTAAAAGGGATATGATACCCTAACATAGATGAGATTGTTTTAGATGGAATGAGTATCAAAGGGGAGTTATACTAAAGCCCAAGGCCGAGGGGTGATTCCTTTGGATTCTATTTAGTATAACCCTTATAGATTGGAGGTCAAACCCCCCACCATCAATGGGATGATTCTATTATCATCTATCCCTTCATGAATTTTTTATTGATATTGTTGCATCACAGTCCTTTATATCATCTCAATTTTCCAAGGGATTGGTTTACAATGTTGTGATTTTGGATGGTTTTATGAATAAAGTCACAATGTTAAGAGTATGATTTGAGTGTATAATATACTATATGGTGTGTTATTTTTAAAATGGTGGATACTACTTTCAATGGGAGAATTGTTTTCTAGAAATTAATGTATTCTATTTGATTATAGTTATAGATTTTCTAGATTTGTACTGGGATAATATCTTCTATTATTAGAGGAGAGTGACATTTCTATCTCTATAAGGGGGAAAAAATATTAACTAGAGTGAATGTTATTTTAAAGATGTTCATACAGGAACAATTTAGTATAGATTGGATTATCACATATCCTAGATAACATGCCTTTTTCTAAATGATGGAGATTTATATTTTAGTTCTTTTTATTTGTTAGTAGACCAATTTCAAAATGTATTTCCTTATGGTTTCTACAGAATACCGCCTAAGTGGGATATTGATATCAATATCGATTTGGTTCTTGGAGATGACTTAGTTTTTATTACACATTATTAGATGGAACCAATGAAGAACCGGGAGTGGAAATCATAGTTATGAAATATGGAATCTTAGGGATTCATACAGAAATTACATCAAAATCATGTTTACATATTATTTTCTCCAATAAGTTTGATGATTCTTTATGATTATGTGTGGATTATTGGATACTAATGAAGATTAAATAAAAATATTTGTTATCCCCAACCATGAAATTATGATCTCTTTGATCAGTAGTGGGATACCCATATATTCTATAAGATAGACATGAGGCCGGGGTACAATATTTTTAGGGTGGGAACATATAAAATACCTTAGAAAAAATTTTGTAGAAAATATTTCTTTTATGATTTTTGGTTACTACACTGGGTCTAAGGAATTTATCTGATGTATTCATGTCATAGACGAATCACATATTCCATCCATTTATAGATCATTTGTTAGTGGTTGTTGTTAATGAAATTGTTTTATACTCCAAGTCTATATATGATAATTCCCATTATGATTGTATCATCATGAGTATGCTGAGAGAGTATCATGTATATGCTAAGATATCTAAACAAAACTTATAAATTTGGAACAAACACTTCATGGGCCACATTATCTTAGATGATCTTCTGTTAGTGGACCTAGAGAAAATAGAAGTTATGGTATCTTGGGAAAATCCATGAACATCATTGAGATATGGATATTTCTATATCTAATAGGCTATTACCAATGTTTCATACAGGAATTACACCATATAACAACACCAATTTCCAAGCTGAACAATAGAGGGGTGGATTCTGTTAGGTCAGATTCTTATGTTGAAGATTTCATAAAACTCACAAGAAGGTTGACCTAAACAATGATCATCACCTTAACTGAGGTAGGGAAAAAGTATATCATCTATTTTCACACGTTTATAGTTGGGATTGGAGAAGTTATAGTGTAAGAGTATTGAGTGGTTTCATATGGATCCTAACATCTGAGGCATCATGAGAGGAATTATACTAATCATTATATAGAGATGGTTGTAGTGGTACACACCTTGCCATAATATAAGAATTATCTTTTCAGAAATATGTTCTGGGTGTACATGGATCATAAGACCCTCAGGTAAATCATTTCCTAGAGACACCTATAGATTTGACAGAGGAGGTGGGACACGTATATGTATTATATAGACAATGATTTGGAATATACTCTAGGAAAGGGAAAAAAAATTTATAATTCCTTGAGTAGGAATACGTAGAATGAGGAAGTAGAAGAATCATGTGATGACTAGTGACTGATGGAACCCTTTTGAATATGAATCTGAATGTTCTGGAGTCCCAGGGAAGAGAGATTGTAGATTTTATATTTATTGTTCCCACTATTATATATCGTATCAACACGGGTATGGTTTATGATATATAGGGATTATCCTAGTGGGATAGCTTTTATGGTGGGGAGTCACCATCTGGTTGTTATCTTATAAACAATGATGTTTTAATTATCGTTGTCTATGTATGGGTTCTTATGGGTTTTCATGAAGAGATGATAATGTAATTTCATGATTATAAATTGGTGGTGCATTCAATTTTGAAAAATATGTATCGGGATATCCATAAGAAATACATATCATTAGAGATGAAGAATGAAATTATGGGATTTGGGGTATGATGTTTCAACTGTCAATAGGTGAAGGATGAGAATTAGAGGTCTTATTAGTCTTTAAATAATCATCCCATTCCTAAATGGATGTGGGATGATTTCACCATGTTTTTTTTTGATAGGATTACTTAGGATTCTCTCGAAACATTATACTATATGGGTGGTATGGGATCAATTGAAGAAGGTAGCCCACTTATTTCTTATCAAGAAGACGTTCATCATTGATGATCTTTGTTTTATTTATTTGCGAGAGATAGTTTGGTTTCATAATATTTTGATGAATATCTTTTCTTGGCGAGATCATCATTTCATATCATGATTATAGAAGATCCTTTAGAAGGATTTTGGTTTTAAATATTCTTCTGGGAACATCCTATCATCCTTAGACACATAGTCAATTTGAATCGGTTATTTGTATTCTGAATGATATGTTACGAGCTTGTGTTTTGGACTTCATTAGTTCTTGGTAGAAACACATAGAACCCATGTAGTTTTCTTATAGATTTAGATTATGGATTAAATGTAAATGAATCCTTTTAGTCTTTTTTTGGATGGGCATTACAACATATTTTTTGTTCGATAGTGGTAGGAGAGTTATCCCTCGTTATATATAGTCTTAGGAAGAAGACTTTCCATAAGGATGAATTGATTAGTAGGTGGTTTGTAGTCGATAATAATGTGAATAAATTATATAATGACCATTAAAGAAAACATAAGGAGTTTGATATTGGATATCATACTTTATGTTTAGTCATCGCCAAGGCTAGGGTAACAATGTATCAATAGTAGAGAAAGAGAGAACCCAGGTTTGACGGGACATATGAGATAGGGGAGGGGTTGGTCTAGTGTTATAAATGTATCCCTTCATCCATCAAACTCTTCCATGCATGACATACTTCACATGTTACATTGTCAATGATATAACCATGCCCCTTCTCACAAGATATATATTGACGATGTTGAGCTTGATGTTGATGCATCGTTTCAAGAGAATCTGTTTTTCATCATGGACTATGGTGTGAAGAATAACTATAGGAATACCATTCCCCTTTTACTAGTGTAGTGGTATCTTGGGAATGTTCAAGAGGTGAAATAGGATTAGGATTATAACATGTGGGGATATTGTCTAGACTTATTCACCGATAGCCGACAATGATTTTTGAGAAAAAAGCCCAATTAAGAGAAATTATATGGAGGGAAGGTGGTAAAATCATGTTTTTTCTATTACTTTCTCTTTAATGTTTTGGTCGAACTTCATTAAGTATTATTGAACAATTTAATCATTGGGGTTTTAGCCTCATTGTTGGCTTAAACATTATTTTAGAGGTGTTTGGGGGCTCAGAGATTCTAGATTAGAAGAGAATAGTAGGACATAGTAGTGGTTTAAATTTTTAGAAAAATTGTAGAACCAATAGATATAATGTCCAATCTACTATCCAGACTAAGGGATACCCAGTATCCTTGTAAGGCTATGGAAGATCAACTAGATCTATAGTGGGTCTAGGTAGATTTTCCCTCCTACAGAAGACCCACATGACCACATATGGGGTTTCATATATTAATGATCATTAGAGGACACCACCAGCTTCCTATTGGTGTCGGAAAGAGCCATATAAGTTAGATGAATTTTAACTGTTACCCATATAAATCACTCTATAAGACTAATTAATATTTTATTTGACTCTAATATGTTATTAGTGATTTTTAATGTCCTACTGAGCTCCAATGACTTCTCCAAAACCCTTCCTTGATTCATTGATTAACAATTTGATAAAATGAACCAAAATTGGTAAGTTGTTAGGTTTTTTGGTTTAATATTGTCTTATTTTTGTAAAAATTATTTGAGCCTTGTTGAGATATAATTATTTGTCTTTATAGGGGTTACTTTTGTTATACAAATATATGATGATAGATCTTGGATATATTCTTCTTCTTTGTTTGAGTTGGGTGTTCTGTAATATCTCTCTAAATTGGGTTATAATTTTCTAGTGAGTTAGATGTGTAAGATCATAACAAAACATCATGATTACGACCTATCATATTTTTTACACCATAAATTTTAATGAATTAAAGTGCATAGTCCTCCCTCAGACCTCAATGGATTCGTTGGCATTGAGACTAAGATTTTCTGCCACCTAATTGGTGTTCCTACCATTGACCTTATATAGGAACTTGTGATGTATGATCCTAGATACCTACATGGAATTTTTAATTTTCAAGAGAATTAATTATTTTTCGAAATGGTTTAACATGTGAGTTGATTATTTTGATTATTTTCGAATCCCTTGGCATGTACATGGTTAAATGGTATGAAATATGTTTCATATTGATAATAATATTATTTTGAAATGGAAAATATATTAATTTGGGATTAGAATAAAAAAATTAATACTTGTTATGTGAAATGATTTAATGGAATGAAATGGGAAATGGCATATAAATGGTATTTGAAATTGATTATCCAAAATTACATATATAGTATGTTGTCATGTGTGGTTATTTTGCATTCTGGGCTACTTCTTGGTTCTTCCAAGTAAGATACATGATTATTTGTGCATGAGGGTGATATTCTTATTTGTTAGATTCACGAGGGTTAGATATATAGATACATGGGGCCATGGGAGAGATATAAATATTGATGTTCCTGAGGGGGAGATATATATTTACTTATCATCAGTGGGATAAGGGTTGTGTGGGTTAATTTCTAAGGGGAATGAGAGTAGTATACATAATTCCCAAGGTAGATATGGTCGATTAATTGATTCTGGATGGAGAGGTGTTGTCAATTTATGGTCGAGTGAGAGATAAATAAATACGTGACATAAGATATAGGGAATTCATCATTCATGTAAGAATATTTCTAATTGATAGAGACATCCAACATCATGCCATTGAAGATTTGGATGACCTAAAGCGACAACCTAGAGCTCGAGGAGAAGTGGGCTTCTTAAGGATCAATATTAATTTATAAATTGTTGCTATATTTTATCATATTAATTTGTGGACTATTTTCATAGTGTATATTGTTGAGACATTGTGGGTGTTAGACTGCTAAAATTTACTCACACTCTATTCATGTGTCATTTGGTACCTATATAGGCATTGTGGTAGCAGGTCTAAATAAGGTCAAGGGGACCTTCCCTGGATTGTTGATTTCTTTCTTGATGGAACTGGAGCATAGATATGGGATTATATACTCTGGTTTAGATCAGTGTGGGAGTCTTTAAATTGAGTCTATCTTTACGTTGTTTCTTGTATGAATTCATGCATTACACTTATATAACATGCATTATTGTTTTACATTATTCATTTTTATTATTGAGATTATTTATATTCATGAATTATCTTACAGGGTTTTATGTAATTGTTTTTATCTACTTTACATTGTGATGGATACTCTATTCGAGATGTAATGGTCTCTATAATATATTCCTTACAAATTTCCCATTGGTTAGAAGACTATAGCATATTGGGAGACACACATGAAGTCATGTAACAACCTAACTTAGTCATGTGAGGGAGATGTAGGCTAGGGATGTTATAGGATAATTTTTATACTTTATTTGAAATCCATATATGTGATATTTTTAGAATGAATGATATGAGTTTTAAAAATATTAGTGGTGTGTTATCTATCCAAAATGAGATATCTACAATCCGGTGGTTCACTATGGGTTTGGATGATTGATTGATTTTATGTATTTTCTTCATTGATATATTCATTAGAATTCTTACTTTTTATGGTCTTGTTTGGGTTATTTGGAGGATCTGAATAAGTATATGTATCTAATAATATCTCCTTTACATATTATTTTAGTATACAATATTTAATGGTTTGGTAGTGATGGTGTCTTCTGACCATAACTCCCGATACATGGGTCCTTTGAGAAGTTGTGTGTTTCACTATTCCTTATGATTGGTATTGAGGCGTTGTTGGGTTTTGTAGTTGTCTTACTATTTTAACGTGTTTCAAATATAAATAAATGAATTAATATACAGTAATAAAGTATTGATGGATATATATATATATATAATGAATTTATTAATGTGGATGTGAAGTTTTCTTTAAGAGGGTAATGCATTTCAAATTTGGGAAATGATATACCCTTGGTGCTAGTAATCAATACCTATATTATTAAAGGTGATCTTCAAGGGCAAAAGAATATCCCATGTATTGCTTGGGTTGATGTATAATGGGGTTAGGTCATTATAGAATTGTATAATAGAATTTTTTTTCCACAGGGAGTTTAGAGTATATGTTGGTGATTATGTATTGGGTGGTAAGGTGTTAGTAATAGATCAATATAATATGAGGTACAAACCCTAAAAAATGGATCAATAATGAAGGGACCATGTGTTTTGAGAGAGGAATTTGTAACCAATCAAATAATAAATGATAGAAATTATATTCACTATAATTTATCATTATTGTTTTGGATACATGAATCACATCACTCTAGGTCATGATGCTTTTGAGTGCTAAAAACAGGGTGGTGGATCATCATGGGATGAATGATGTAATAGTATAATTATAAATTTCATATATATATATATATACATATATATATATATATATATGATAATATTGGTTTTATAGTTATAGTTATTAAAATAGTTGTGAACACAAATTTGAGGATTAAAATTAGGTGGTTTAACAAGAACCAGAGTTTGTGATCATGGGATATAACTAATGGTTATAAAGGTTTGGAATATAGCTTTAAATGACCTCCAAAAAAATTTATGATGTTTGAGAGTATATTTTTAGCTATGAGATAGTGATTTGGTCAGAATATCTAGATATTCCATTTCAGTTGAACATAATGATTGATAAAAATTGAATACTTTTAAATGATTTATTGTTTCAAGATACAATGTATTTGTGGTGAATGTTATTCTTGGGATATCATTATATTTTGATGATCGAATAGACAATGTTTTAGGAGATTCTCATAAAAGAGTTCATATTCAATACTCTTAGTATTGAGATACCTTAGAAAATATTACTGATCAATATTCTTCTATTTAGGTGTTTGGAGTTAGATTTGCAGAGGTTTTATGATATTCTTCTTATTTTATAACTGATGAGAATCCAAGCACTTGTATTTTTAAGAGGGAACTAATCTCTGAGATTTATAGAGAGTTATGGAACTTTTTTCACAATTTTTTTACCTAGATATTAGAAAATGATGAGAATGAAAAAATTGATAAACTCTTTTATGATCTATCCTTGATATTTTCATCTAGACCAATTTTCATTTTGAATTTAAAGGGAGAGGTATTGATTGTTGAAGCACTAAAATTTCATTCATTGTCATGAAAATTGGTTTCTGATCTAATGCCCTTTTACCTATGTTGCCATTCAGTGGGAATCAATGAGTTTTATAATCCTATTAGGGGGTATGTGTCATTTTAATTCTATATTGTAAAATTTTTAGAGTCATGGGATGAGGTATGAGTTGAGTGTCACTGTTGACATAATATTTTTTTCATTCTATTGTACTATTTAGAAGCAGTGTCAAACCCCATACCTATTCCTCTTAATTATATAATTCATTTATTTATTTTAAATATATTTCTTTATTTTATAGTCTTTTATTTTTGAAAATTTTGATATTTAAGAATTTATACATGTTTCATGGTTAGAGAATGGTTAGTTCCAATAGTGTGATTTGGGTAGAAATTTAGCAGATACATATTTCATGGTTTGTTCATGATTTTTCCAAGCATGTGGCCAAACCATGTGGGTTTTTAGGTGTCTTTAGTAATCTATTCATGGTTAGTGCATGGGTTTTTAAACTATGTTGGAAAACCATTCAACATACCTAGTATTAAAAATTAAAATTTTCATTTCCCCTTTCTAAAATTAATACCAATTGTGGGAATATCCTCTCCTTAAATTCAAGAAATAGGCCAAGTGGACTTCCATTCACAATCCCACTCTATTCCCCCTCTAAATTTAAACTCATATTACATTGATTTCATGTGGGATTCATATATATTTTTATTTATTATTCCCTTGTAAATATTATTTCTTCCCATATTCCTCTTATGATAGCTCATTGAAGGAAAAATGTTTGGTGGGTTTTAATGTTAATTTATTGTGTATTTTCTTTTTAGAGATTTTGGAGTCCCTCTCAAAACGTAATCTCCATATTCATAAAGATTTTATAGTCACTTTAAATGGTGTAAATATGTTCTTACATGATTTCACGTTTTATTGACATTCATTGCATGCTTGGGTGCTACGAACATATTTTTATTCAAAGTAAGAATTATAATTGAGTTCAATTATATATAGATATATATAATGATCATGGTTTTCAAGACAATATGTTTTATTTCTAAATGGGTTATAACTTTTTTTATTTATTATATGATTTAACCTAAATAATTAATATATTTTTATTGATAAAATATTTATTGTAGTTTTTGGTATAGAAGTTGAGTATTTTAGAAATTTTAGATATTCACGTAGTTTTTTATGTTGTAGAATAATTTTAAGAAAAAACGTTTTTTTTCATTTTTGGTGTGATTATATAGGGTTTACTTGTTCTATCCTCATGATATTCAAAAATGATTTATTTGTGAACGTATGACAATATGGAGGGTGGTTATACACAAATTTATGAGTTTTTGTATATATATATACATATTTTTAATGAGAATATGTGAATATTTACCTAGAGATATGTATATATATACATGTATGACAACAAATAGAGGTTTTGAAATCTATGTTTTTTGTTGAATTCAATTTTCAAAATGAATTTCAAAGGGATTTTAAAAATTGTATTACAAGTTCAATATATTAAACCAGATTGGTATTTTAAAATGGAATCTATGTGAACTATTATTATAATTATTTTTATTTGTTTATACATAGCTAATTTATTTTTTTAGAAAATGTATTTTTCTCATAGGGGACCGATTAAAAATTAAATTCTTCCCCAAAAAATTAATTAATGATGGGTATTGTAAATGGATTGATGTGTGTGTATAAAAGAACATTCCATCAGTTAATTAATAAATCATAAACTCATAATTCTAATTTTATGTGTTAAACTTTATGGGATACCCTCAATTCAATGGATGTAAATCAAATATGAAGACAAGGTCATTTCCACTAGCTAGAGTATTTTCGGGAATTATGAAAAAAAATTACCTGGAACCCCCACTAGAAATTGAATTCATTTTATCATGTTATTATATATGGATATTGGATCCATTTACATGGTCCACATAGACACAGTTTCCGTAGGGTTTTATCCCAAGATTCTTTTTAGAATTTTATTTGTATTAATTTCGCATGTTGTATTCATTTATTATTTATATTACATATTTTCTATCCCTTTTTCCATTCCATATTTAGTTTTTTAAGGACATTATTTTTATTTATAAACATTCTTTGACACTTGAAACTGTTTTATTAAATAGTGATTTAGAAATAGAAATCCAAAATCATGCATTCAAATGTATTTAAAAAAATTAATTCCTATCTAGTTTTTTATGTTTATGTAATATATATTTTAAAATTATATAACTCAAACATGAATTTAAAGAGTGTTTGGAAAAATATAAATCATACAACAATTGGTTAAACCTTACAGAGTAATTTAGCTCACACCTTACTTATACAACTTGGTTTCTGTATACTGAGTAGCTCTTTTAGTTTTAGATATTGATTTAGAGAAGTTCCAATTTTGAGACTCTTCATTCTAGACCACTCCTAGATTAGATCTATATATTGAATTGTGTGTAATATTTTCTCATGTGAGGCTCTTAACCAGGTTTATTAGTTTTATTTTATTCCAAAATAGTTTTATCCAATTTATATTTCCTATCATTTTTTCATATTTTTATACTATTTTTTGTTTTCCTATTTATTTATTGATTTTATATGATATTAATAAATATTTTATTTTTAATGGGAATCTAACATATAGATGCATCAAATTGGAGTTTCTATAGAATTTAAATGCAAGTTTTATTTAATTTCTTCTACTGAAATCATTCTAACCAAGTAAATATGGTAGACCAAGGATAATTTCCAGCCCTGTAAATCTAGAATGTCCTTTTGTCATGTTTAGAACTACATTGTGTTCTTAATATAGGGATAGAATAAGTAGGTTCATGAAAAAAATTGTATTTGATCCTATGTTATTATAAGGGGATAGGTTCTTGAAGCACCCTTTAAATTTAATAACTCTGATAGAATCGATATATGATCATTGGGGATAAAGAGATAGGTCATGTGTGATTGCTTCATGGACACCACTCATGACAAAATCCATGTTACCATGTAATATTTGGTTTTGAGTTTTTATTAGTAGCTTTATTTTTGTTTCATATTGATGAATTTTGATGTGAATTTATGGTATTTAAATGATTGTGGTAATTCTATAAGGTTTCATGTGTTTTTCTAAAGATTTATGGTGAAAATATAACAAGTACTAGAAGGGAATTTATTAGAAATAAGTATTAACAAACCATAAATTTCACATGCTCAAGGTTATGTGAGATCCCAAAAGACTATTCCGTAATTAGAGAATGGTCTTTTATAATGTGTTTCTAAATGATACACAAGCACCAACCCATTAAAAAAATTTATTCTTTATTATTCTTTTTTTATTAATTAAGGTATTTTGATACTACTATTTGAATTGGATGTGGAATAATTTCATATAGTGATCATTTTATTTGGTTTAACAGATTAATATTTTGTGACAAATAAAATCATTTAAAAAGAATGAATGGATTCTTTTAGAAATACATTAGGTGTTTTTTAGGATATGTTTTAAAAGATTTGTTTTGAATTATAAAGATAAAGTAGAAAAACAATTGGTTTAATTTTTTTTTAATATAATACCATTATTATATAAGATGTGAAATTTTTCATCATTATCTTGAAGTGTTGTTTTGAATATAAAAATTATTTCTTCTGATATAGAATTCAAATGAATGATTTGGTAATTTTAATGGGGTTTCCCAATGGATGTTTTTTAATTATATGGTCTAAATATTGAAAATTATTTATTTTAAAGAGAAGTATTATATATTGTATGATGTTGTGTTTTTCTATGTATTTTTATGATTTAGTTTTAATTTTTTTATCATAGTTTTGGTTTATTTTTAGAAATTTAGTCTCAAATAGTATGAATGTGGTCTTTTATTTCTTTTTCTAGTTAGATTATTCCATATTATAAGAGTCATGAAGAGTTTTTGTATTTTTATTTTTTTTATTTTCCCTCAAATAAATTTCCTTTGGAGTTTATTATAGATTTAGGGTGTCCAAATCCACCCAAATGCCATGTTGAGTGGTAAAGTTATACCCTCTTCATGATTTTCTTATTTTCATAAGTTTATTGACCTAAGATTCTCATTATTATTCGATTTTGATCTATTTTTCTCTGTGGTTTCATTGTCCAGTTCATTATGTTGGTTTCTTTTTTTCATTGGAAATTAAGAAAATGATCAACCGATTTTTGTGTTATTGGTTTGGGAATCCTCAAACCAATTTTATCAGTTTTTAAAATCATTAATGTTTTTGTTCGGTCATATTTAATGGTTTAATGACATGATTCTTTGGTAGAGAGAAAATTATCTATTTGATCTTGGTAGTGGTTCTTTTAAATTTGGATGTTGTCATCTATTTTATTTCTTACCCTTATCATATCTCTGACATTATGTTTTTAACGGTATTATATTTTGGAATTTTGTTTTGATCCTATATGGAGAGTAATCTATTATTCCTTTGTGACGATGTATGGTCCTTTGATTTAATTATTTGTCTCAATTATTTTCTATTGGAAATCTTGGGTGTGTCTTACTATGATTCATTATAGTGTCTTTCCTCACCCATCTACCATTCTTGTTGAATACATAAATAGTGGGGATTCTCATTGTGGGAATCCATCCCTTTTCCTTTTTAATTTACATTAACTGATGGAAGTGTGATTTGGAAATAGATCAATATATAGTGTTATGAGTTCTTCTTTCAGTGTGGATCATAGGTCATTCTATAGTAGTTTGTTTTATTCAAGCATGAATCTTGTTGTGCTGTCTTTCTCAAAATCAGTGACTTTATGGGGGAAGAAAGGATTTTTTTGGGGAGAATTTTCTTTCCAAAAAATTATATACTAAATTCTATTAAATCATTAAATTATTTTCATTATTGATCTTGATGTTCTAGTTATTTATGTTTTGAAATTTTTTAAATTTCTAAAATTTGGTATGTAAGGAGGTTAGCAAATGTTTTTTGATAACCATGTTATAGATGTGAGATTTGGGTATGCAATTTAGCAGAGCCATTTTTAAAAATTGGAAGAATATTTTAATATTTATGTACCCAAAAAGTGTGGGTGCCTAGGTATTTAAAGTAAGGGGGAATTATTAGCATAATTTTTTTAAAACTGTGTGCAAAACTGTGTGACATACCAATATTAATTTTTTGGCAATCAAATTTTCCCCTCCTAAATTAATACCAATTTTTCTAATATCTTATATTAAATCACACATATAATCCCAATATAACCCCCATACATGACCCCCCAACTCCCCTTCACATTTTCATCATTTATTTGTCAAATATACATGGGATTTTTCTTTGTTATTGTTTCTTCACCTCCTCTTTCTTATTCCCTTTTCAACCTTCTTATTTGTATTCTTACTATCATTTTAGAACACTATAGAGAAAAAAATGGTGGTTTTTTTGTCCATATTCTTAATGTATTTGTATTCTTGGGTGTGTATAGTCCCTCTTATACCATCCCCTCTCTATTCATTAATGTTTTTCATCAAATTTTCTTTTCCTAGATATGTGCTTCCATTATTTTTGTATTATTTGAAATTACATGCGTTCTTAGGCATTCTAAACTAGTTTTTTTATCTAAGGATACTATTAATGTTCAAATATATTTTGATATATATATATATATATATTGGTCATGGTTTTCAAGAAATTATGTTTGATTTCTAAATGAGTTCTTAATGATTATCATCTATTATATGTCTTCACAAGAGTAATGGATATTTTTTGACAAATAAAAAATGTATGGATGTTTTTTGTATAGAATTTGAGTTTTATAATTTTTTAATAATTTTAATATTGTTTTACATGTTTTAGTATGAATTCAAGATGTTAAATTTGGTGGGATTTTTATTTTTGATAATATTTATTAGGTTTTGTATTTTTTACAAAATTCTATGCACTTTTGATTTATATGTGCAAAGACCACACTGTATTTGAATGAAATACACGTATGTATGTGTATATATATATATATAAATAAGTAGTCACATTATAATATTGGAATATGTTTCTTTATTTAGAGGTTTTGAAATGTAAATTTGATGTTGAATTTTATTTTACATATGTATTTGAAAGGGATTTTAAAAATATTATTTCAGGTTTCATATATATGGCATGTTTGGTATTTTATAAAGGTAGTTATGGATGTTATTATTATTATCCTCATTATAGGTATTGATTTTATTCTTATTATATCTATATTTATACACCTATAAAGTTGTTTTATAGATAATGTATTATTCTAGTTGGGGCCGAATTAAAAGAAATATTTCACGTGAACTTCATTTGAGTTGGATGGGAGAAATGGATTGAAGTGGGTTAATAAAATAAATTTACGTCTATTTATTAATGAATCATCTACTTCTAGTTTTAATTTTATGTGTTAAACCTTATTTCAAACCAAAGGTATTAGGTTTGGAAAACATGAATAATTAGGAATTTTTTCCACCAGCTTGGGCATCACCCCAACTAGTGAAGTAATTTACATGCTACCCCCACTAGCCAGTGACGTTATTAAATAATATTAATATATATTTAACAAGTGAATTAATTTAATATTTAATATTTATGTATAAAAAATATGTTTTTCTTCCCATGATTAATGTTTTTGAATTCCATTTATATTATTTTATTATGTTATATTCTTTTACTATTGATCTCGAATGAATGCACTCCATTTTCCAGGTATTATTTAGTATGTGAAATTAATTATTTATTTTTTCAACTATACTTTAATACATAACTATATTTTTTATGGAAATTATTTATAAATGGTTTTCCAAAAGCATGTTTACAAATGTAAATTTTTAATGAAATCCTATAGATTCATTTTCCTATGTTAATGAAAACCCATTTTCAAAATAATTTTTTTCAAATGATAATTGATAGATTTTTATAAAAGAAAAATTATGGAGACATTAGTGAAACCCAAATGACCTATTTAGTTTACACCCAATATATATGACTCGTTTTTTATACATTGAGAAGATCTTATCGGTTCATAAATTGGTTCAAAGGAGAAGAACATCAGGGAACCATTTTTTAATCCTCTCCTAGAGCGGGTCAAATTTGTGGATATCATGTGACCTTGGGTTACAATAGGATCCTCACTGGGTGAGATAGTTTTATTATATTCCTTATAAGTTTCATCTATGTAGGATTTACTAACATTTTTTTTTATATTGATTCATATATAAATTTTAATCTCTATATTCAATGACTTTTACTATATGTTATTATTTATTTTTTTATTTTTCATGGGTTTCCAACATATGGGTGTGTCATGCCAAAATTTTGGTATAATTATGCTGAATTTTTAATTTCATTTCATTAGCCTAAATCATTCTTATTTCATAAATATGAGTCCCAACACTAGTTTCTAGGCCATTGATATTAGGAATTACACAAGGGTTCTTGTGATAAACCTCCATGGTTAATTAGTTCAGGCGTTACCTAGGTTGGTTTGAGAAATTAAATTTATATATTTGGAGTTTTATTGATTACTTTTAGGTCTACCCACACATTTTAAAGTTGGGAGAAAACATAATAAATGATCTTACCATCCTCATTGATAGAGAGATGACCGGAGACAAGGTAAATGATTGTTGCAATGTTGATCATAAAGAGGTGTTGTAAGAGAGAGACTATATGTAATGGATGTTTAAGGAGAATGGGGGAACTAAATAAACCCAATATAAACATTCATAAATAATACATTGATACAACGGTTTAATTAATACATTACAAAAAAATTTATACAACCAAAGGACATAATGGTTTAGTGTATTGGATACTAAAAACATAAAAAATCTAATTTCACAGGTAGTGAAAATCTCTCCATAACTAAATACCTTCTTATAAAATTCATGATACACAATCATCATCAAATACCAGGTATGTGAATACATTAGAAGGGGTGATCTGAAACACTATGTAGAGGATAATATAACAATGTCTATAATGGCTAAATCATAAAAATATTGAAGATAATAAATTGAGAGAAATATCATCTTTAAAGTTACATAAATCAATAGGTGTTAAACATAAGTATGAAAGATAGACATATAATATACAATGGTAAAGATTTTACCATAAAATGATAAAATAAAACATGAATCATATATCATGGTCCATGAAATGTATAAGGGAAAGTGTCATAATCAAAAAAATTATGATTTCTTATCATTGTAAACTTGTCTACCTGCCAACATATTCACATGTGAAATTGTGATTAGAGATAAACACAATTACAATATCCCATTGTGAACCAATATACTCACTAAAATTTTCAATTATAAAATTATGATTATATCTTAACATCATTAGAATCAATCTTTTTTAACGTAACTACTCACTAACTTGTTCAAATAACATTTCTATTTCATGATATATAAGCCTTAACCCAATTCATTGGAGGAAGATATAGGTCCAAATTCTATCATAATCTACATAATTTTTGACACCTGGAAATCAATATATTTTTACATCATAAAGAAACCATGGAAGGAAAATTGTTTTTTAAAAAATGTAAATTGTTCAATTTTCATAAGTAACTCATGGTAATGAAATGGTTTTCTTGAAAAATCTTAAATAAAAAATTAACATCATAAACAAAATAATTGTATTACAAAAACGTGGTCACAAAAAATAATCACATAATAAAAAAATATACAATGAAACATGAAACATAAGTTCATTAGAGGTAGATCATTTAAAATATAATGGAAAACAAATTATAAAAAGGCCTTTTTGAAAAAAAATTATATTCACTATTGTAATAGCAAAAGTTATGAGTATCTTTTCAAAAGTTATCATTTATTTTTAATAAAATTGATAAAAAAACGTTGATGAAAGTGGAATTGATTAAAAAACTCATTTTCCATATAAACAAAAATATAACATCATAAATAATGGAAATTATTGGAAAAAACGAAGTTCAGATATGAAATTATGAAACTCAAAGAATGGATTTTGAGTTACCCATTACTTTAACATTACCCTTGACTTCCATGGAAGTTATTTATCTCTTGTATCATAACAATAAAAATAATAATATCCTATTTAATAAAATTATTCACTTATATATATATATATATTTATATTTATACTCTTCATAATTAAAAATTAACTTCATTTTTTAAATGGTTGTGATACATTTTCAACATTGGGTATAAAATCAATTGATAAGAAAACATGATCACCCAAATTAATCACATAACAAAAGTACAACATACTGTGAAACATGAAATATAATTTCGTTATAGGTATATAATTTTTAATATAAATAAATCCATATCAAAATAAGAGTGTTTTGAAATCATTTTCTATTCATCGTTTTAAAATTCATAGTTATGGGTATCTTTTCAAATATTCTACATTATTTTTTAGAAAAACGATAGTAAAAACCTTTCGTTAAAATGTAATTATTTCAAAAACTCATTTTCCATTAAAATAGAAATTGAACAACATATAACATGGGAATTATTGGTGAAAAATATTTCCAATATGATATTTTACAACTCAAAGAATGGAGTTTGAGTTACCTAGTCCCTTTCCTTTACCCTTGATTTCCATAGAAGTTCCTTAACCACATTTATCAAAAAAAATATAAACTAACTATTTAAAAAAATTATTCATATATATATATATATATATCCTTTTACACCATTTATTAATAACAATTATTTTTATGTATTTTATTATTGTAATCACTTTTCTACATCAGGTGTTAATAATTCTGGCCTTTTTGAACTAGGTTTGTAAAAGCGATTTTGTTATTCAATATTATTTAAAATATCATAATTCAAAAACTTTTAATGGTGATTTAATTCATATTTTATATATTATTATAATATTTCAATATAAATACAAGGTAGTTTACTCGAATTTGATGAAAACAAAAATGGCAATGAACATGTTTTTGGGTTGTTTACCAATATAATTGTATTACCCTATAATGATTGTGTTATCCAAAAATGACATATAAATTATATATATATATATATATATATATTAATTAATTATCAAATATACTCATCTAATATAAACTACAACTAGTCATGTTTGTAAGTGAATAAAATTGATCCGTGATTTTTCAAGGACGTGGTACTCCGCACAATGCATGATTCATATTTTTGTTATTTTTAATTGAAAAAGGGAAGGTAGTTATTTATTTTACCATAATTATAATAACATATGAGCATAATAGTGAAACTAATCTTATAATATTATGATGGTGAAATTAAATATTAGGAAGAAGAAAAGAACATAAATAAATATAAAAGGGAAAGAGATGCTAGAAACTTATACATCACTTCTTTGATTATATCCTTTTCCACGAGGATTAAATCTTTGGGTGATGGTATATGGAGAAGACAAAACCACCTAAATATTACTAGGATATTTTAGAAGATGTTAGGGTAGTGTTTTTTCTGAAATTACAAGGTAATTTTTGAAAGGAAGTGAGTATTGGAGTTCCCCTTTTATAAGTGAAAAGAAGTGACATTTTTGAAAATACAAAAAAATATTCAATATTGGGAAGTCACTATCTAGGAATGTTCTTGAAAAGTTGATAAATAATCGATTGGAGAGTTTATAAGTTCAACACCCACCTAAAAATCTCAAAAATTAATATGTTTTAAATTTGTTGGACCATTTACCTATAAGGTTAAACACATTTACCATTTTATTTTTTACCATGGTAACATGTTTTTACCAAGATAATTTATCCATTATACCCAAAAATATAATAGTACTTGTTATATAATTTTCAAATAATGATTAAAAATTATTAATCCTTTCTAATTAATTTAATTTTTAAATTTGATAGAAATTATTTTTAAATTACCAAAGTGTAATTTATTAAGAAAAAAAACTCTGATAAATATAAATTAAATTCTAAAATGTGAAATATGGGTTTATAAATTAAAACCAACATTTTTATATTATAAAGACACTTATAAAATAATGATATTATCTTAGAAAAATATTTCATAAATTTTTTATTTATACTTATATATTAATCATTTCATAATGTCATCTAGTTTATAAAAATTGTAATTTTTACTATTCACATATAATAATTGTTATATTTATAAGAATTATGAAAATTAATCTTAATATAATATGAAAATGATAAATCCGAAAATTAATTTTAAAAAATTCTAATCCTAAATCTTTTTCAAAACATTAAATATAGAGAAAATATTTTTTATGGTTAAATGAATTTTGGTATATTATCTTTTATTCTTCATGTTCTCTATAAATTACTAATTGATCTAGCGTTAATCATTTTATTAAATAAAAAGTTATTCTTAAAATATCTAAATTTAATAAATAAATTTCATTAAATTCCTATGAACACTATTACCATCAATTTTTAATGTGAACTTAATTTTTTTCATATTTATATTCATAATTTCATTTCAACTATTTATACCTACCAAAAATACAACTACCATATGAAGATCTATATTTATTTTTGGTTTTGGTATCACTTGTGGAGTAAAAATTCAGCAACAAAATAATGTCCCTTAAATATTCATAAAATTAGTTGATGAGAGTGGAAAGGGTCTCTCATAATTTTGAATGAAAATGGAAAGAAATATGGATGCAGAATAACATACCCCACCTTAAGAAAATGGAAATTTAAAAGACATAACATAAAAGAAGTCTTTACTAAAAGATAAGAGTAAAAGGTTCCCTTTCCATGAAAAGTAAATTCCAAAAACAAAAATGTTGGGACCTTGGGGGGATTGAAGGAACCTTGAGAGGACACATTGGGAGGTAAAAAGTAAAATACATCATTAATGAAGAAATTTGGAATGAATAGAATGAAGGAATGGGTTGGTATGTACATAAAAAGTGAAAGAATATTTTATTAATTTCCAAGGGACATCTCACTAGTGGTATTTTCAAAACCATGGGCTAGACCATAGTATTTTCCCATGGTATTGGCAACATAGAAAACCTCAAAACATATTTTATTCCTCAAGTGTCGACTAGAATTATTACCTCATTATTATATCAATAATGATGTCATTAAACTTACCGCAAACTCAAAACTGTATCTTTAATATTACAATAAAATTAAACTATTTTAGAAAAATCCCAAAAATTCACCAAAACTATTTTTCTATGTGTAGAATCCAAAACTGAACTCCATTTTATAAGAATTAATTTAATTTTAAATTAAATAAAATAAATATAATACTTATACTTGACTAATTATTTCTAAATAATTAATTTATTTATACTGTGATATAATTATATCACATTACCACTTAAGATGACAAAAACATATTTATGACCCCTTAGGATATGTTACTATTACATTGGAAAAATTACCATTCATAAGGGAAAAAGTACTATTTTGAAGGGTAAGGTTACTATTCACCAAAAAATTATTTTGACCTTAATTAACCATATTTATCACCCTAATTACAACCATGTAAATCATATTTTTGAAAACCATTTCACAAAAATAGTTATTTAATAAAAAATATTTTCAAACTATTCATACAAACACTATTCATAAAATACTATTCATCAAATTGGAACTTCTTAGAAAACTTCTAAAAATTCAACCTTGGTTAATTTTGACATTTGAAATTCAAAAATGAGGTTTATTTTACAATAATAATTCTCTATGTATGAAAAAACAATGAAAAGTACATTGTTTACTTCTAAAATCAATTTATCAAATCTTTCTTAATTAAACTTATAATTTATTAAGAAAATATATTCCTAAAATAAGAATAATGAAATTAAAATTTTATTTACACAAATGGATTACACAAAGTGGATAAGGCCTCATTAAATAACACCCTTATAACACTGTCATAGGACCTAAGAGTAAGGTGTGGAATAGTGATAAAATCATGGGGTGGCTTAAACAACATTTCCTGAGTGGTGATTTCAATCATTTTGAACTTCTCCTGTAAGTGATTTTGTTCATGCTTAATGCATTGAAGTTTGGATTTGGCATGGTCCCGAGCAAAGCGGATTGATGCCAGCTCCTTCCCAAAGTCTACAAAATTGGCTTCATATGGATAAACTCTACTAGATGTGGCCATCAACTCTTCTTTATATAATAATATTCATTATCATTTCTATTTATAATAACTAAACTTAACATTAATAGTATATTTTCCAACTGTCATATTTCTGTCGAAACCCAATGGTCTCATTTCAATTATACTCACTTCACTAATAAATTGATATTGTTTTGTTGAGAGAAAAATATACATTTTCATGAAATAGTTGTTATTAAAAAATTTTGGGTCGTTACATTACCCCCCCCCCCCCCCCATGAAATTTTGTCCTAGTAATTTTAACTCTTACCCTCAAAAGATAAAATGTGTGGGTACTTCTACCACATAGAATCCTCTCGTTCCTACGTGGTTTCTTCATAGTTTTGGTTCCTCCACAACAGTTTTACAAGGTGGATAGTGTTGTAGCGTAGAAAAATGTATCTATGATCCAAGATCTCCCCCAGCAACTTCTTATAATAGAGTTCATGTTCCAGTTGAACCACCACTAGATTAATTACATGTGAAGGGTCTTGTATGTACATCCTCAAGAGGTATATGTATAAGACATCATGAAAATATTCTAGATTTTCAGGAAGTGCAAGTTGATAGATCATTGCGCCTATGCGATCTAGGATTTCATAGGGTACAATGTACCTAGGTATGAGATTACCTTTCATCCCAAAACTCATGATTCTCTTTCAATGTGAAATTCGAAGAAATTCTTTTTCACCTAAATAAAACTCCAAGTCCCTTCGATGGATGTAGACATAGCTATTTTTCCAACTCAGAGTAGCTTTAATGTGTTGTTGTTTGCATGAACCTTTTTTGTCATCTCTTGAACAAGATCAGGACAAAGAAGAATTATCTCCCCAACTTCATCCCAATAGGTAGGAGTTCTACATTTCTTACCATATAGATATCCATAAGGTGCCATTTTAATTCTAGAGTGGAAGCAATTATTGTAAGAGGACTCAACTAATAGAATATGGTGATCCCATCCAACTTTAAATTCTAATTGAGCTTGTTCTATGCATGTCCTCAAGTGTATGAATACTCCTTTCATATTGGCCATCATTTTGGCAGTGATGGGTTATACTAAAATTCATTTCGGTACTCAAAGCATGTTGAATACTTCTCTAGAATTTTTATGTGACCCGTGGATCATGATAAGAAACGATATAAAGTGGAACTACATTGTGCCATGCCACTTTCTTCACATAAATCCAATAAACTTGATCAAGAGTTAAATCCTCTTAAATAGAGATAAAATGGGTAGTCTTGGTGAGACAACCCAATATAACACATATCGCATTGTTTCCTTTAGAAGTTCTCGAGAGACCATTGAAAAAATCCTTGGTGATATTTTCCTACTTACATGATGAAATGGGTTGTGGTTGTAATACCCCTTTAGGAATTTTTCACTCTTCCCTCACTTGCTGACATTAGAAGAACATTTTAGTCTAGTCATCAGTCTCCATTTTAATATTATCCCACGAAAAATGATCATGAAGGTCCCTATGCATTTTTTCCTTCTAGGATGTATAGAGAATGTATATCTATGAGCTTCATCCATCTTCTCCTTAATTATTTCTGGAATATATACAACACATAGTCTTGTACAAAATTTCAATGTACCTTATTGGTTAATATTTAACATAGGAGAAATCTCATCCTTCACAGCCTCATAAATATTATATAATAAAGGATATTCTTGCAGATATTTCCTCATCTTCTCTAGTAATAATGGTTGAGAAATCATTTGGGTTAGGGTTGATGATGTCCCTTCCCTTAAAATTTCCATGTCATGATTTACTAGGTCATTGATCAAAGGATATCTATGAATCCTCATCATGGATAGAACAACTAGGTATTTCCTACTTAATGCATCAGAAACATTGTTTTCTCTTCCAAGTCGATAATGAATTAAATAATCATAGTCTTCAAGAAGTTCCAACAATCTCCATTTTCTCATGTTCAGTTCCTTTTGTGTGAAAATATACTTCAAACATTGATGGTCGGTGGAGATATCACATTTCTCCCCATAAAGACCACTCCTCCACATCTTCAGATAAAAAACAACCACAACTATCTCAAGATCATGGGTATGATAGTTCTTCTGGTTATTCTTTAACTATTGATATGAATAAGAAATCACATTATCATTTTAATAAGGATGCACCCAATCCATTTCAGAGATGCATCATTAAAAATAATGAATGCATATCCACTTGAGGGAAGAGTTAGCATGGGTTTAGTATCCAATCACTTCTACATCTCTTGGAAAATTTCCTCACACTCCATTTTCAAGATGAATTTAGCCCATTTTCAAGATACCTTGGATAGTTGATTATAATTTCATGAAATGTTGTTCCCAAACCTCCTATAATTTGCCACTGATCTAGGGAAATAATGAATCTTAGTTATTATTATAGGTAGATGCCACTACTCCACGCCCTTTTTCTTTACATGTTCATCTATGATTCTTTCATTGGTTAAAATTTTTCCCTTGAATATAACTTGATGTAACAACAGTTCACATATTCTAAAAATTCCAAAAAACCTCTCCTTCTGTAGAGTTGGAAAAATAACAATCAAATGATCTTCATGCTCCTCGCAACCTTTGGAATATATTAGAATATCATTAATAAAAACATTGTCAAAGATATCAATGTAGTCCTTAAAAACTCTCTTAATAAAATCCATAAAAATAGGAGGATCATTAGTCAAGTCAAAGGGAATAAAAAAAACTCCTAATCCCCATATCTTGATCGAAAGGTATTTTTTGGAATATCCTCGTCCTTCAACCTCAATTGATGATTACCAGATCAAATATCAACATTAGAGAACAATTGAGCCCCACAAATTTGGTCAAATAAGTCATCAATTCTTGGAAGAGGGTACTCGTTCTTCACTATGATCCCATTCATTTTTTATAATCAATGCATAGCTACATTGATCCATCCATCATTTTCACAATGAGAATAAGGGCTCCCCATGTTTACCCACTCAGTTAGATAAACCCATTTTACAAAATATATTGGAGTTGTTTATTTAATTCCTCCATCTCCACATTTTCCATCCTATATGTGGTCTTTGAAAATAGATGACATCCATGTATGAGTTCAATGGAGATTTATACCTATTTTTTTAGGGGAGGATTGGGTAACTCCTTAGGAAATACGTCAAGTTATTCCTATGTGATAGGGATATTTTCTATCATTATACTACAATTCCATTATTTTTCTTCACTGATCAACTCCATAAAACGGATATTGTAGGTTCATCTAGACAAAAATTAGGTTGATATATCCCTCCTTGGAAGATAATTATAGGATTCTCATTCAAGACTACTAATATTTCCTGGCTTCTTCATTTGTTCTTATCTTTATATTTTGGGAGTCTATTAATCCCTAGTAAAATATTGAATTCCAACATGGGAATGACCACTATTGTTTCAATAATATTGTGCTCACTGAAGTAAATACTAGAGTTTTGAAATACAATTTATACTTGGATAATCCCACCAATAGACTTTACTGATAACTCTACTTTTATCCATTTAGAGGTTGGTTACAAATTCCATAAAACATTGAATAAATAAATGAATGCATAGAACCAGAATAAAACAATGTACTCGATACCTTAGAAAGAACAATAAGAGTACCTACCACCACATAATTTTGAGCATTAACATCAGCTATCATCATTGAAAAAACACAATGCTTCTTCACAGGCCTTTCTTGAGGCTAATGGGGATTCCCCTCCATTGCCCCCAGATTTGGACAGTGATTGGAAAACTCCCCAAGTTGTCCACACTTATAGAATTGAACTTCAGCTAGGGCCTACACCATGTTACCCTTATCTTTAGTGTTGGTAAGTTGATGCTTCACCTCACTACGAAAATTACACATGATATGGTCAGCTCTACCACACTTGTACAACTTCTCACTATCGAGTAGGCCATTACCTGAATGCTTCTTCCCACATTTATTACTTATGGGACATTGCACTATCTTTTCTTATCTTCCCTGATCAAATCACCTCCCTAAGATTGGATCCCTTAATATATTTTTTGCATTGGATTTATGAGACCATTGCATCTCACCAAACTCCAATTCGTCTTTCACAGCCCTCCAAATGATCTCCTCATATGTATCATTGTCCTAGTTGGTTAGATTCTTCCACACACGAGGTCTCGGTCCACCAAAGAATCTATCAACCTTCCCATTAGGATCCTTTAAAAAGAATCATGTGTGACATGAATTTCATGTGAAGTTCATCTCATAGATTCCAACAGATTAATTCTCCTTCTTCTTGAGCTCGAGAAACTCCTTCTCCAATTTTGTTCTCATCGAATGAAGGAATTAATTATTGAATAAGATACCTATGAAATTATCCCACTACATAGATTCAACCTCTACTCTTAGACAAAAGTTTGTAATCAGATCCCACCACTAATCTGTATCTCCCTCTATGTGGTAAATAGCCAGGGTGACCTTCTCTTGTTCTAAATAATGAAGCACAGAAAATAACTTTTTTTATTGAGATTATCCACTTTCTAGTAATAAATGGGTTGGTATATCAACTGAATGTTGGTGGTCGTTGACATATAAAGGACTCAAAATAAAGTCCTTCCCTTTGTGGGGACATTGGTATCGTAGAATGATTCATGTTATTTCCCATAAAATCAGTCAGTTGGTTCATCATTCTCATAAAAGTTTCCATTCTAGCTTTCATCAGAGGGCGATCAACACATTGTCCTTTGCGGTAACCATTTTCACGGTTCCTCATATTTCCCACCATTTTCTAAAAGAATAGAACCTTATTTTGAGACTTTTTTAATTTATGAATCTTTTAACTGTATGTATTTTTATGACTTAAAAGATAATTCTTAAACATATTATACATTAACAAAAAAATCCATTTCATTATAAATCCCTCATAATTATTTATAAAAATATTGTGATTAACCAAAAATATTCTCTTGGAATGTAAAATGTGGAGTGTAGTAAATCCCATTTTCATGCACTAGTTATTATTTGTGTCTACCTAAAATTGGTATTTTAGGGTTTTACCCCTAGATATATATGTTCTAGATGAACATACACTTGTTCATATATAGACAGAGATTTATTTGTTTATAAATAACATAAGTAATATTTAACTAAAATAAAAAGATGTTTTCCTATATTTAAACTTTTCTATAAGGTTCTTCCAAAAGTTTTCACAGAATAATTTCTAGAAATAACTAAACTATCATAGGATACTAACAATGGTGTCCCTTTTTCTTATTACATAACTTTTCATTACATTAAAAACAAAGGATCTTAAAAGTTTAGAGACTTGGATAAAAGGAACATAATACAAGAAAACATATTACATTATTTTAATCCTCTTGAAAGGATTCTTGAAATTTAAATCCTTTATACAATTACTACATCTCATATCATGGGGTCATACATCAATGGAAAGGGTGGTCAGAAGGCCTAGTAAAGAAAACAAGTGAAACAATTCACATGTAAAGTTGAAGGACATAAATATAAACATTGGGAATATCATAAAGGATTGATAAAGAGTCATATCATAATATTAATAACTTTAATAATAACATGAAAATGGAGAAAAAAAATTAATTTAGACATTCATAAGCCTACCACAAATATCCATCTCCAAGGTTTCATAGAAATTACCATGTTTATTCACCAAAGTATCATAAAACATGTCAAATCTGGAGATTAATTATTTACCCAATACTTTGAAGAGATAAAAAGTGAAGCCTTAATATTTATTTTTATTCATGTGATCTATATTGATAATAATCTACCATTCCATAAATAACCCAGATAGGTTAAATTAATTAGGTTTTATATCAGCATCGGGATGTTTTAAATGTGCTTAAAAACATGATCATTATGTCATTTATAACCCACGAAAAGGGAATGAGAGATTTATGTATAATAATTCCAGAATATAAAAAACAATTTTTCATGATAAATACTCCTATAAATGAAATATTTGTGGGTATTCATATAATGAAAATAAAATAATTTCATTATAAAAAGATAGAGGATTTGTGAAAAAAATTCTCTATCATAACGAAAATAGAACATGGCTTTAAAAAACCTTAAAAAGAAAGGAGGAAAATGTCACCCATTCATAAGAGATTCCTAAAACAGTATAAGGACATAATAAAATTGAGATAATATCTTGGTATGGTAATTTTCAAGACATACCATAGAAAATATAATTTTAATGAAAAATAAGAAGTTCTGAATTCCCTTAAGAAAATTCTGTAACCAAACGATGTCTTACAAAAATTCTGAAAATCTGTTGATGAGGGAAAAAAGGGTCTCTTTTTATTAGGAAATAAAATGGAAAGAAATAAGGATATAAAATAACATACCCCCACATAAGAAAATTTAAATATAAAATACATAACATAAAATAAGTCATTACTAATAGAGGAGGGTGAAAGGTTCCCTTACCTTGAAGAGTAACTTCAAACAACTCGAAGGTTGGGACCTTGGGGGATTGAGAGAATCTTGGGAGGACTTGTTGGGAAGTAAAGAAACTAGAGATTCATTGAAGAGGAATTTGAAATGAATGGAATGAATGAATGGATCAGTATTTATAGAAAATGTGAGGGAATATTTTATTATTTTTCAAGGGACACCACATTAGTGGTATATGCAAAACCATGGGATTTACAATGGTATTTTCCCATTGTATTGGTGACTTGGGACACCTCAAAACATATTTTATTTCTCTAGAATCTACCTGAATTATTACACCATTATTAAATCACTAATTATAACATTAAATATATTGAAAACTCAAAATTATTTTCATATTATTCACTAAAAATTCAACTGTTTCAGAAAAATCCCAAAAATTGACCCTAAAAACTTTTTGATGTGTAGAATACTAAAGTGAACTCCATTTTATAAAAATTAATTTTATTTTATATTAAATTATATAAATAGAATATTAATATTTGACTAATAATTTATAAAACATTTATTTATTTATACTATGATATAATAATAAATAATTACCACTTAAGATTATAAAGGCATATTTATACTTCCTTTGGCAATGTTACTATTCCATTGGTAAAATTACTATTCATAAGGGTAAAATTACTATTCCAAAGAGTAAAGTTACAATTCACCAAATAATTATATTGATCTTATTGAACTATATTTTCTAACCTGATTACAACCATGTATGTCATATTTTTTAAAATCATTCCATAGAAAAATTTATTTCTTAATAAAATATTTTTTTACTATACATAGAAAAAAAACTATTCATAAAATAATATTCATCAAAAAACATTATTCATAAAATAGTATTCACAAAATTGAAACATCTTAGAGAACTTCTAAAAATTTATCCTAGATTAATTTTGACATTTGAAATTCCAAAATGTTGTTTATTTTACTATAATAAATCTATATGTATGAAAAATCTTTGAAAAGGACAATTTCTACTTCTGAAATCAATTTATTAATTTTTTATATAAACATATAAATTATTTAAAAAAATTATTCCTATAATAGTAATTATGAAAGATAAATTTTATTTAAACCAAGGGATTACACAATGTAGCAAAGGCCTCATTACATAACCCCCATATAATGCCTCAATAGGACCTAAGAGTGATGTTTCCAATGGGGATAGAATCATGGGGTGGCTCAGCAAATATTACCGAAGTGTTTATTTTTATAATCAATAACTTCTCCTATGAGAAATTTCATTCATGCAAAAACTTGTTGATGTTTGGCTTCGGCTTGGTCTAGAGCAAAGTCCAGTGACACCAACACCTTCCCAAGCTCTGACAAATGGTCTTTGTATGGATTGAGACAACTAGATGAGGCAATCGACTCTTATTTTTTCAATAATAACCATCATCATTTCTAATTATAATCACTAATCTTAATGTTAAGAGTATAGTTTCCAATGGTAATATTTTCCCACATTCAGATAAGATTCTAAACCCAACGAGCTCATTTCAATTATGCTCACTTCATTAATAATGGTATATAGTTTTATTGAGTACAATACATTAATTTTCATTAAATGATTGTCATTCAAATAGTTTATTTCATTAAAATATTGGGGAACTATGTGATAATATATAACTTAGATACATTCAAGGAATGTAAAAAAGATTAATTAATCTAGGGATTAACATCCCTTTCATTCCAAACCTCAAAACCCATTACCATGGAGATATTCAAAGAAAAACCTTGCCACTGAATTGAAATTTCATATCTGTATAATTATTTTTCGCATAAATAAAATATTTAAATTGAATAATTTGAATATATTAATGAATTATTAGGAACTTTAATATCATTTATTAGATAATCTTAGGACCTATCTTTTTTATTTCCCCCATTTCAACCTTAAATGATGGATCCATACATCATTTCCCATACAAAGCCTCATATGGTGCTATTTGGATGCAATAATGGAAGCTATTGTTTTTTGAGAACATTTTTAAAGGATTATTCTGATACAAACATCATGGGAAATAAATTTAACAAGATAACAATATATCATCTAAATTATGAATGGTTCCCTCAAACTGGTCATCTTTTGGAGGGTGGTAAGCAGTGCTAAAGTTTTTCTAAACCCCGAAACATAATAAATAATTTTACAAAAATCCTTATGTAAACCACAAATCCAAAAAAGATACAATATAGATGTGAACTTCATGAAACTTAAACAAATATTTATTCTATATCTACATAATAGGACTTAGTTATAAATATTCTCTTATGGAAATAAAATGTGTAAATATTGTGAGGTGATCTTTTACAAACCATATAAAATCACGTTGTTCAGATGTCCTTGGAGTTTCAATGGAAAAAATCCATGGAGATGTTATTCCATTTCTATATAGGTATTTTTAATGGATGTAGGATCAAAATTTATAAAAATATTCTCAATTACAAGAGGTGGGTGAATTGTAGTTTAAAAAACATACATTTTTATCCCTAAAATATTCTATGTTTAGAAAAATTTAAACAAGATTGATTCACAAACCCTATTTATTTATTAACTATGAAGAAAACTTTCTTATGATACGAAAATATGGATCTGATAAAAAAACATAAGAAAAGTTTCCATAGAGAATCATTCTACCTTAAAGCATATAGAAACTTATTTATCAAAGTATACAAGTATAATAATGTATAAGAATGTTATTCATTATTTCTTTAAAAGAATGCTGCAAAATTAAAAACTTTCAAAAAACACTAGTAAGCTAGTATGAAATATTTTAACACAAATAGAAGGGTATCCAACAACCATAGATAAAGGCCCCTTGATTTATAGTTCCATGTATGTATATCTTAACCACGATAGGGTAATCCCTCAATATGAAAATCATAATCTGCCTTTCTATCCACAAAATCCATTGATCTCTAAGGTGATCAAAAATTGTGTTTTCCTATCCATGTAATCCCTTGATTGATCATCTATAATCAGAATATCACTAAGTAGGCTAACCAAGATGGTCATGGTTTAACATGTTGTTCACAACATTTCCACAAGGCAGTTTTGAGCAATGATCTTCATTGAAAAAAATATCTCTCTATAATTCAACATGATCATTGAGAACTTTTCTCTCTCTCATATGTACTCAAATAATTCATATAGTTTGGTATTTATAGGAAAGGATTCCAATGGTCGAAGTTTTCCTTCAATGGTTTTATTTTCCCATAAATTTCGGAGGGAACTATACCCATTTCACTCATCCAACGGTTAGTTAAAAAGAATTTGTATGACATAGTTTCATTTAGGAAACCCTGAAAAAAATTACAATTCTTAAGAAACGTTAATATGTATATGATCTGATAAAATAAAACATTACTTTATAGAAATGAGGTAACTATATGAAAAAAATTTAATCAGATTATTAAGAACATGAGAATTAGAGTCTAAAAATATGGAAAATCAGATTCTGAAATAATAGAGAATCAGAGACTGAATTATAATGAATTTAGAATCTGATTTTTGTTGAATTCAGTGTTTGATTTCAAAAAAAATCAGAATCTTATTTTTGAAGAAATTTGAGTAGGGTTTCAGAAGAAATCAGAGTCTGATTTTATAAGAAATCAGAGTCGGATTTCAAAAAAAATTGGTGTCTAATTTTAAAAAAAATGAGAGTCTTATTTCAAGATAAATTAGAGTCTGATTTAAGAAGAAATTGATGTCTAATATCATAAGAAATTGTATTTTTTTTAGAAATACTAGTCTAATTCTAGATGATATCAAAGTTTAATTTTTAGAGAAATCATAGTCTGATTCTAGAAGAAATAAGTCCCTAATTTCAGAATAAATCCGATTCACAATTTTTGGGAAACTAGAATCTACGAAACATTAAGGTTCTAGGTAATATAAGGATCCTATATTTATTTAAGAATAATATTTTTAGACATTGATTAAGAAAAAATAGGCAAGGCATTGGAAACCAAAGATATGGAAAAACATTTCTTATAGAAATAATTTTTTTTAGAAATTAATTCTTAAAGAAAGATAAATTTACATAAGAAAATTTCATTGTGATTTTGAAAACATAAGGGAATGGAAACGTCATAAGGAAACTTATTGACTCAACAATCTCCCCATTATTGGAAAACACAAACATCTTTTAAAAAATGATTATAATGTTAAAAAATTCATTTTTTAACTTAAAAGAAATACTTTTCTCCCCATTACTTTTTTTTAAGATTCATATAGAATACGAATAACATCCCCTTTAGGTTTTGAAATCCTTAAAGATTTTATTCATTTATTTTATAGAGAAATTACTTCTTCCATACCTATGAATTTATTCTTTAAATAATATCCCCTTATATATGAAATATATTTCTTAATATTATTTTTTATCATTATTTTCTCCCACTTTTTGATTTTCAATAATGAATGGATGTAAAGAGGAAAAAAATCATAAGAAATATTAGGAATATAAAATAAAAAACAATAGAAATATAACATATTTCATTAAGATAAAAAAAATTACAAATAAATTACAAAACAATCATATTTGAGAAATCATTCATCTTTAATTTCCTTCGGCATCAGATTTTTTAGGGTTGAATTTAGATTTTTAAACCATTTTTTACCATCTTCATACATCTTGACCAACAGATTCTGACTTTTTATGTTTCATTTTGAGATTGTTGATCCTATCTAAGAATTAAGAATTTCACCTTGAGGCTTTATCCCTTCTTCTTGATCTTTGATCTTTTTATCCAATCCATCCTTGAGTTCCCTTTCCCTTTCAAATTTAATGAAATATAATTCAAATTCCCATTCAGATCCTTGTCTTCTTATTGATGAATATATTTCAGTTCCATTATATTTTCTGAAAAACTTATTGAAAGGTTAATTTAATGTCTCAAAATACATACCAAAGGCATCCTTAATGGAATCGTTGAAATAATCCATACTTTTTAGATCATCAATCACTAACTTAGATCACATTGTTTTCTCTTTGCAAGATAGTTTATAAGAATCATAGTCGATTTTAAAAGTATTAAATATGGATTCAATTTTGATAAATGTTTCAATTAAAATTCTTGTTGAATCTGACTTCTAATTGATTGTTTTTTTTGAAGTAGCTACCATCTAGAAGAAATTCTTGTAAATAAGGGAATGGTATTCACAAGCTTTTTCAAGGGCTGAATTATAAAATCATGTTCTATGGATGATGTGGTTTCTAAATAATTTTTTTTGTTGGTTTGGGGACCTTACATTGCTCATATTCTTTTCTATTATATGTTCCAACAAAATCATTCTTTGATATTGCAACTATAACCTCCGTTGGAAAATAAACAACCACATGTTTAACTTTTTCATCTTTGGAGACTTCCTCCTCAATTAAATGAGTCTCATTATCACTATCAGAAATTTGAAATATTTTATCATCATCATCAAATCCTTTATTATTCACTTTTTCAAAAATTTCATTAGCATTATCATTATTAATAAAATCACGATTACTACACTCATAATATAATTGTTTATCAACCTCATCCTGAGCATCATCAATTTCTAGAACTGATAATTCTTCTGAAATGATCAAGGTGTATTCATCTTAGGAAGTTCTTATTGATAAATTTTTTGAAGGGATGTTTTTATAATTATATTATTACACCATCATTTTTACATAATCACATTACACTTCCACTTCTTCTTCTTCTTCTTGCTAAACTACTTATCCTTCAATGATGGGTTCTATAATCGAAATAACTTTATTTCTTTTATCTGCACCCAGAGTTTCAATTTCCACTAGATCTTCAATGAAAGATTATGGTACCTAACCTTGTATAGATTCTATCTCTGTATCTCTGAAAAATCCTAAAAAATACCAGCTTCTAACATCTTCTTCTTTTATATCTTTTATTTTTCTTGCTTCTCAAGATCTTTGGCTGCTTGAATATTTATGGCCTTAGCCCCAGGAGGATCTAAACAAAAAACTGCATCTCCTTCCTACTTTTCTCTTTATTCTCTCCCTATTTAGCTACCAATTTATCCAAAAATTACTTTTGATTTTTAGTCTTGGATGGGAAAAATATTTACTCAGGTGCGGTTAAATTCTCTTTCAGTTCCGGTTCATTATCTTTTCTTTTTTTTTGGTGTTTTTTGGGAACATTATCCTACTTCACCATTCCTTCTTGTAGCTTGATCATTTTTATTTGTAAGTTTAAATAACTGTCATGTGAAAATATTAAAACCAATCTTCATAATTCTCAGAGTATCATCACTCAATAATATAATCTTGAAATCTTCAACCTTTTAGATGCAGGGAATTTTGAAGTATTCAAGGAACAAGACAATAATATTTGACAATATTGAAGGGTACATTTTGATCTGAGATTTGATGGTTCCATTCATTATATTTTTTATGGATGAAAGGTCGTACTTTATAAAGCTTATCTTCCATAGATTCACTATGAAATCTAAGATTAAGATATCCCATTTCATAAATGAATCCTTGTCTCCCTTTCTCAAATTCAAAAAAACATTTCATCCATAGAGAATCAAATCTATAATTGGGTGAAATATAAAAAATATTTTGTGATTTTACTCCTTTAAGTCTAAGAAACTCAATTTCATTTCCCTTCTCAAAAGAAACATCCTTTTCTGGTTATTTTTGTTGGAGAAAGATTACTTCTCCATCGTAAGTAATATCCACGATACTACAGGCCTAGTTGCAATATAGAGAAAAATACATTCCATAAATCGTTAATGAAAACATTTTCTTCCTCCTTTTTAATAAAATAAACTATATCATAGAATTCTGTAAGACGATCAGGACATATCAGATCCATATTCATTACTTGGGATATGCATAGACATTCCCATCGATTCTTCTTTATGATTTTTGGAATCAAGGAGTCGTACATGAAAAAGAAATTTAGGTCCACCACCCTTTCTCTATAAATAAACCATTCCATTACTTACTTGTTGGAGGCCATAAATGTTTGTGAGGAAATGTCATGAGACATTCAGATCTTAAGTAAACAGGTATAACTACACAGAAACATTATAGAGCGTCAGAGTTACAGTGCAAAATCACTGAGATAATTGATGTGGGACGTGAATATGGGGTACTTTATATTGACTTCATAGCGGAGTTTCAAATTCTTGGGTCAACCTAGTTGTTCAGATTATCTTGATGTGATCTGATGATTGATATCAATATCAAAGAAGGATTTGTAGTATCTAATCTCTTAAGGTTTTAAGAAAAATTTGGATTTATGGAAAGTAAATTTGATAAATTTTTCTACAAATAAAATAAAAATACAAACATGAAAAAAATGGAATTATGAAGATTTAAGTAAGGAAACATACCGTATGGATTTCTTAGAAATAATTGTCAATATTGAAAAGGGTCTTATAGAAGAACCAAGGTTCCATAAATCTTTTTATAGAAAGAAAATATTTTTAAATTCTGAAAATTTTAGGTTCTGGAAGAAATTTGAAAAAGGAAATACAGAACAATAAACACATATATTCCCCCTTAAGAAAGGAGTGACCTAATGTTATGAGATATTTTTACTAAGAAGTTAATATTGATGATTACATTATGGTTATCATTCCTAAATTTTTTTAATGTATTCAAACCAATAATAGGGTAATGATTTTGTAAAAATGCTATCAAGTTGATCTTTCATTCTGATAAATTTATGATTGATATCTCATTAAAGTGTATGATCTATAATAAAGTGATTTCTAATGTCAATATATTATTAATGAGAGTGGTGTGCAAGTATTTTTCTTAGGGAAATTGCCCTATTATTTTCAAGAATTATTTTTGTTTTGGTAAAACTCTTATCATATAATGTGATTGTATGTTGCATCCATTGTACATGAGCATAATAACTTTCAACTGCTACATATTCATGTTTAATAATGGACAATGCTACTGAGTTTTTCATCATTCATGATTAAGAAACTAATGAATATACAAATAAATGACATGTTAGAGATATAATCTTCCTATCTTTTCTACATCCACAAAAATTAGCATCCCCAATACATTTTGAAACATAATCATTCCTAAAACAATTGAAAATTCCTAAATCCATGGTTCCCTTTAAATGAAGAAAATCTATTTTCACTACATTTGTGTGAGATTAATTTGGATTAGATTGATCTCTTGCACAAAACAATACTGAAAACATTAAGTATGGATAACTATGTATTAAGTAAAATAAAGATCTTATATTATATATAAAATTTGTTTGATCTACTAGTTTCCCAACTTCATCAAGATCAAAAAGTTTTGATGAACTAATTGGATTACTTCTACATTTAGTGTTTTTATATACATAATTCTTAATCAGATATTTAATATACTTATGTTGAGATATATAAGTTCCTTCTGGTTTTGAGAAATTTGAAAACCCAAAAAAAATGTTAACTCCCCCATAATACTCATTTCAATCTTAGATATCATGAGATTCGCAAATAAACCAATTAAAAATTTCTGAGTTGATCCAAATATATTATCACCAATATATATTTGAAAACTTTTTTTTCTTATCATTATTCATCTTTCACATTATCTTTTAGTCCAATTACATATGTTTCTTTATGTCTTTCATCCACTTTCCAGAATTTGTTCCTTTCGAATTAATTTAGTTTTTCATGTGTGGATTTAATCCCATCATCATAACCTAATGCTTCATCGGTGATTTTAGATTCAAATTTGGAAATAAATGGTGATGTTATACTTCATTTCATAGAGATATTACAGTTCTTATAGGTTTGTTTACACCACCAATGATACTATCACTCGGATTATTCTTATGAGTCAACTGATTTGGGTTTTGTAAAACCTGTTAATCAATATAGGGTAAAAATATTCAAGGGGAAATACTTCAGAAACAATTTCTTGAGAATTTTCCTTATTAAAAGAATATTCCATCAATGGTTGATAATCAAAATGTGAAAACACATCAAACGATGTAGTTTGAGGTTGTTTAAAAATAGAAAGATCAGTTTCATCAAATTGAATATGTAGTCTTTCTTAAATAGTACAAGAATTTTTGTTAAAAACAATATAATACTTAGAATTAGTGGAGTAACCTATGAAAATTCCTTCATCGGATTTGGGTAAGAATTTATGTAATTTATTGTTATTATTCAAGATGAATACTTCACATCAAAATATTTTGATGTGAGAAACATTAGGTTTTTAGAAATTCCATTACTCATATGGTGTTTTATTAAGAAAAGGTCTCATTAAAACTAGATTTATAGTATAGAAAGTAGTGCAAAACACATTAGCCCAAAATTTTTTAGCAATATAATATTCACCCAAATTGGTTCTAGATATCTCTTGAAAAATTTTGTTTTTTCTTTCAACAACACAATTTTTAGGAGTTCACGGAGTAGAGAAATTATGAGTAATTCCATTCTTACTACAAAAAGTTTCAAAATATGAATTTTTCAATTCCCACCCATGATCACTATAAATAATTATCAATTGAAGGTTTTTATCATTTTTAACTTTGAATGAAAAAGATTTAAAATAAGAAAAGGCTTCATAATTCATTTCTAGAAAATATACCTATGTAAGTCATGTGTAATCATCAATTAAAACAAATACATAATATTTTCCTCCAAAACCACCAATTTGTGTTAGACTGAAAGGATCCATATGCACTATCTTTAATTCAATGGAAGTTAATACTTCACAAATAGCATTAAATCTTGCCTTTTGTTTCATTTCTTATTGACAAGGATCACAAACTTTTAAATAATCAAATTAAGGTTTGGTATATCCTTAACAAGTATTTTATTTGAGAGTTTTCATAGGTTTTTAAGGTTACAGTGTCCTAGTCATCAATTCCATGAACAAGATTTATCTTCCATTGCACCATGGAAGAGTAGATCTTGGATTCAGATGTCTTTTACGTTATGTGTGTAAATATTCTCCTGCCTCTGTGTAGAAAGAATAAAATCTTCCTTTTAATTTTCTACTAGAAATTCATAATTCCTAAAATTCACATGGTTACCTTCATCACATAAATGGATTATTCTTATAAGGTTGTGCTTAAGACCATTAACAAATAAAACATTTGAAATTAATGCTTTTCTAAGAAGAAAAATTTAAAATATACCTACAATTTCTCCTTGAGAATTGTCTCTGGATTTTACTTTTCCACCTATCATATTGATAATATTTTCAAAGAAGTTTTTTCTACTAATCATGTGTCAGAAACATCCATTATCCATTTACCATGTATTTTTATTGAACTCCCATTGTTTTCCTAAAAATAATGTAGGTAGACATTCTTAATTCATACTTATTTAGATCTAGAATTATTAGAATGTAAAATCTTCAGTACCCGCATTTCATAGAAAATAATGCTTTATAAAAACATAAGGATTAGGTTTTATTCATTGAAAACAATTTCCCAATGTCCACCACATTGGAACTTAGTGATAAAAGGAGAACATTGGGAAAGAAATTAATTCTGTCTAAAAACTATTTCTCAATGACTATAACTGAATCCAGAACAATTCCTAAGTGAATGAATTTGTGAATACATTTTATCTAATTTTTTACATCCTGAAGTGAAATTTGATAGATGTTTATTTAATTAAAATATTTCATATTTTAATCTGATGACAAAATTCTTATCCTCATTTTCATTAACCGTATAGTTTGAGCTACTCTCTAAAATATTTTTCAAAAAAATGAAAATTTTCAGATCCATAGAAAGTTTATCTTTATCAGAATTAACATCATCAATGTTTTTGGAAACACCTTCAAGATCAAGGGTTTTCTATACAAGATCTTTTGAATGATATGATGCTTATTTTGTTAAAATATATATTCTATAATTTTCATTCTCTATCTTCTTTTTTATCTTATTTTTCAAATTCTCGATTAATTTTAAAAATCTAAAGTCTTATTTATACAATTTTAAGGTATTATCTACTGATGAGGAAGATTCATTATCAAAAGATTCATAAAATTATTCATCAGTATAATTAGAATTTAAATAAAAATTGGTTAAAGATTCAACATTTTGTACCTCATCCCTAAGAAGATGACTTTCAATAGGTAATCTGGCTATAAGACCAATATTCTTCAGACTAGAATATTCATATTTCGAGGATTCATCTACAGATTCACCTCTACTATCACACTATGTTTCATTATCCTTGAGGAAATTATTAGATCTAGATTTTTAATACATTATTTCCCCCCTCAGAATGATTATCCTTTTTTCATTTTCTCTTGAGCATTAGACTATTGGGTCTGATGTGTCCAGCCCTTTTTCATTCCCAAAAAGTTACTTCTAAATATTTTGTATCCTTTCTATCTTTCTTCATATATTTGTACTATAAATACATCTTCCCCAAAAACATTTTCATCATTCAAACATGATTGGATAGTTCATTCTCAAAATGATCACGATCACTTGATTCAAGTGTAATAATAGCTCTCTTAGATTTATATCTAGTTACTATTTATGGAGTCTTTGATTTAGATGTAGTAGTGAATGAAATTATTCCATTACTATTTTTCTTCCTATTAATGTATGAATCTCCCTTCATTATTGTTTTATTCTGAAGAAGTGTTTCGAATAACTCATCAAGAGTGATGTTAGAAACATTCATATTTTCATTAATAGATTTCTTTTTAGAATCCCACTCATTGGTCATGACATTAATTATATATTCCTAGGGTATTTAATCATCAAGCCCTTTTTCTCCTATAGATTGAATAGTTTTGATGATAGTCGTCAATATTTGTTTCAAATTACATACAGGATATCTATAAGGAAACATAAAACCATGATATTCAACTCTAATCATAGCTTTTATTGTTTCTATCACATTCAATCTTCCAAATTCTATAACTTCATGTTTATTCTAGATACTATTTCATATTCACATGTTGAAATTTTGTTGTAGATATTCTGGTTCAGGGAACATAAAATAGTATTTTGTACCTTGTAGTTTAGTTGATATAATAGTTTTTACTGATTTTTGAATGTTCTAATTTCTATGTCTGGAATCTTGAATTCATCAGTTTTCGTAATAATGTTTTCCACACTGGTATTTATAATAAAAGTGTTCTTCCAATCCCTATTGCACTCATAGTCATTCACATCAAATAATTGGGGTAAAATAGGATTTATATTTTCTATTAATCCAATGTTCATTCCTGTCATTCCATAAGAAAATAAAAAATATCTTTTCCAAAAAAATTGTATTTTGTACAATTTTATATACAACGTGATTAAAAGAAAATCTTATAAAAAACATAAACAATTAATGTTATGAAAGAAATGGTTGACCAAGAAAACCTATATGCAAGTATAATTACTTCAGAGGCCTCATCTAATACTAATTGAAGGATTTAAATGTAGATGAAGATGATGAATTACAAGAGGTGTTGAATTATATGTTTAAAAAATTTAGTTTGTATCGTTAAGAAAATATATGTTTAATAAAGTTGAACATTACGGATTAAAACCCCTCTTTAGTTATTAATTAAGAAGCTAACTTGCTTAGGATCCAAAAATATGGATCTAATAAAGAAACATAATAAACGTTTAAATAGGGAAAAATTCTATCTTTAAGCATATGAAATCTTATTTTTTAGAGTATAAATTTATAAGAAACTATAAGAAAGTTACACTTTATTCATTAAAAAATGAAGTGGAATTAAAAAATTGTAAAAAAGGCAAGTAAACTAGAATAAAATCTTTTAACCAAAATAGAAGGAAATCCAACAACATTGGATAAAGGTCCCTTGATTTATACTTTCAACAAATTCTGTCTTACCCACACCAGGTTAATACCTCGATATGAATATTGGAATCCTTCTTGTTATCCCTACAAGCCCTCGATCTCTAAGGTGATCATCACCTCTGTATTTTTATCCCTTGAATCCCTTGATTGATTAGAAAGAATTATAATCTCACTAAGTAGGATTAAAAATTTGTTCACAATTGAAAATGTTATTCACATTTTAACAAGTTGTTCACAGCATTCGCACAAGGTAGGTTTGATCAAGGATTATCACAACAAAAATTATTTCTCTATAATTTAGCACATTCATTGAAAAATATTATCTCTATCCTCAGTAATTAGCTCTGTCAAAAGGATGGGTATTTGTGGGAAAAGATTTCTATGGTAGACTTCCTCCACCAACAGTCATATTTTTATTTAAATTTTAGAGGGACATGAACATGTGTCACTCAACCAAAAGTTTGTTAAAAATAGATTGTATGACAACATTTCATGTAGAAAACTATGATAAACATTACAATGCTTATGAAACATTAAAAGGATTAGGATATGATAAAATGAAATAATAATTTAAGGAATCGAGGTTACTATAAAAAAAATAATTTAATAATATTCTTAAGAACATTAGAAGCAGTGTCTAAAAATAATGAAAATCAAATTCTAAAATAATAGAGAATATGATTTTGAATTATAATGAAATTGAAATCCGATTTCTGAGGAATCGGAGTCTAAATTCAGAAGAAACCAATTTATTATTTCAGAAGAAATCAGAGTATGATTTCATAAGAAATCAGAGTCTGATTTAAGAAGAAATAAAAGTAATATTTCAGAAGAAATCAGAGTCAAGTTTCAGATGAAATTAGAGTCTTATTTCAAGAAAAATCACATTTTTATTTAATAAGAAATCGAAGTAGGATTTCAGCAGATATCAAAGTCAGATTTTAGAATAAATCAAAGTCTGATTTTAGAAGAAATCAAAGTCTGATTTTAGATGAAATCAGAGTTGGATTTCAAGAAAAATTAGAGTATGGTTTCGAAAGAAATCAGAGTCTAATTTCGGGATAAATATGAGTATAATTTTAGAATAAATCATATTATTATTTCAAAAGAAATATGATTCACAATTTTAGTGAAATAATATTCCAAGAAACTATACGGTTCTAGGTTTGATAAGGATCCAATTTTGGTTGAAGAATAATATTGTTAGACTTTGTTCAAGAGAACATTAGATAAGGCATTTGAATCTAGTGATAAAGACAAAACGTTTCTTAGAGAAAGGATGTTTTCCTTAAGAAAATAATTCTTAGAGAATGATAATTTTCCTTAAGAAATTTTTTTTATGATTTTCAAAACATAAAGAAATGGAAAAGTCATAAGGAAAATTATTAACTCAACAATGAATGCATCATCCCTTTTGGATTTTTTCACTCTACCTTTACTTTTCTACATACCATGCATCCGGATTTATACATCATGATTTTTATCTCCCTGTTATCACACAATAAGTTTTGATTTGGATCTCTATATATATTTTCTACTCAATAATGGATAAAGAAAGTTGCAATATAGAAATCATCTAAAATACCATTCTATAGTTCATGTATAGATGGGAAACATATCCAATTTTCTAACCATATAAATTATTCTTTATCAAAGTTGAACTCTGCAATAATCTTTACCTTATTTCGTATCTCTAAATCATTCTTATAGGATTCATTAATCCTTACATGAATTGATGGATATTAAAATCCTTAGGAAAGGTATGATTTATCTTCTTCCATTATGAATTCAAGATTCATCCTTTATATATCCATGTGTATTAGGTATTTTCAATCCTCATCCTAAATAATATAGCATGATTCTTTCTAATCCAGGTATCAACCATTATGTTTTCTTTTCTAGGGTGACAATGTATCAAGAAGTCAAAATATTTCATTATCTATGACCATATCATTTGATGCATGTTTACCTCCATATATATTAATATATATTTGAATCTCTTTTGATTAGTGTACATGTCACACTTCTCACCTTATAGTAAAGGACACAAAATTTTCAATTCATAGATCGCCACCTCCAATTCCAAATCATGCATTGGGTATTTTAATCAAGATTTTTTAATTGGAATGAGTTATAACAAATTACAGTTTATTTTAAATTATAATACATCACAAACCTTTTAATGATCCAACGTTATTAATTAAAAAACCTTCACCACTACAGTGTAATATAAGAATAAGGGAGCATTATTTCCTTAAATTCCATGATGCTTAGCTCAAATTCTTCAATCAATAAGATCATGAAATAATTTCTTGTTAACATTGTTAATTTTTAAGATAGATTTGATAAATTTCATACAAATATTCATTACTCCCCAAAACATATAATAAAATTACATATTTATGTCTTATTGGTTGGTCTATTCCATTACTTGATAACCTAAATATTTGATGTATCTGTAGATATTCCCTTCTTAGTGATGAAATGACCCAAACATGATACTTTTTGTTTCCATAATTCACATTTAATGCGTTTGGCATATAATATCTCCATCCTTAGGGTATTAAACATATTATTTATTTGATCATCATGTTATTCCTTATTTAAAAAAATTAAGGATATCATCTATAAATACTACCTCAAATTGATCCATCTAATATATTATTAGTCGATTTGTAAGACCTATAAATATATTAGGGGAATTGGTTTATCCAAATAGAATCAATATAATTTCATTGTGTATATATCTTATCCATAACACTGTCTTTAGAAAATAATCTTTTTTTACCCTTGATTGATGATATCTAGACTAGAGGTCCTTTTTTAGAAGAATTGAGATCGTTTTAGTTTCTCAAACAAGAAACAAATAAATATTATTGGATACTTTTTTTCATTAAGATTTTTTATAGACAATAATAATCAATGAAAGGATGAATTTCTATATCCTCCTTTTTTAAAAATAGGACTAGTTCACCTTATGGGGATGCACTAGGGAATATTAAACCCTTATCAAGATTGTCAAGAAATTTCTTGTTCATTTCATCTAATTTAATTTAATCAATTATATAGGAATTATTTGAGATATGAGAGGGTCTAGTGATAAGTTCAATTGTGGAATCAACCTCACACTCAAGTGTAAGACTATGATCATTAAGGAAATTACACATTAATAATGAGTATATTCTTTCTTAACAAATCTCTTTGTTAAAATCTAGGTTGTCCATGGTTATTCCATTGTATGTTTTTTTACCATGCTAGTTAACCTAATAACTAATTCCTTCACAATAGTTCACTAATGAAAATATGAATTAACCATAGAATACCCCCAGATGTGTCATTCTATGACTTGATTTTTCCCTCTTTGTTGTTAACCATTTCATGGTTGAGTTAATATGCAACATTCCCTCTTTGGGATTATTATCCCTGGTTAAAACTATTTTAGATCTTGGTTCTACATTATGTTTTCCAAAAAAGCTATGTATATTCTACAAAAACCACATAATCCATACTACACCCAAATATAAGGATGTCATATTAGACTTATCCTTATGGTTTTTACTAATGTCTATCATCATAATAAATAATGTATATAAACCTTTCCAGTGATAAACAGTAAATCAAGCCAAGATAAACATGCTTAAATAATAAATTGATACCATTTGTAACACCCCAACCCCAGTAACCCTGAGTCAGTTCATTATTACATAACATTGGCATGATCACAAGGGGCCAAATCCCGAAAGACCGATCATTTTAGTACCCTTGGAATTACTAGATACAAACACAAGTTATACATTACATTATAAAAAAAACAAAATTGTGTCTCCTTTTAACACATTCATCTCACTTAGACTATCCCTCCAAGTTATTCATCATATACTTATTCATATTCTGGAAAAAAATATAAAATAGAAAGGGGTGAGATCAGATTATCTATAAGGATAACAATATAGTGGAAACTTTCATTAATAAGAAAAATAAATTAAGGAAATGTATATGATTAAAACATAAGCCTTATAAACAGAAACTTTATAAAAATATATTCAATATAAATAAAATAATTCCATTTACTTATTCACATGTATATTCTACTAGTGGAATAATCAAATGAAATATCAATTTCAAATTTCATATTGATGGAATGCATAATGCCAGACTTTATTACAACATAGTCATTGCTTCGTTCCAAGACTAAAAAGAAGATTTCATCAAGTCCATCTACTAAGACACTATTTTTTCTCATGAGACCTACTGATGCACCAAGAATCTATAGTGGGATCCACCTGTCACTTACTTAGTCCAATTCATTCCCCATATGAAAAGGGTGAAACATAACTTAAACATTCATATTAAAACTATCATATGAAATGTCAAGACATTATCCACAAACCATGAATGGTATAAAAATAACACATCCACAGTCAAACATATCACAAAACCTTCAATAAAATATGTAATATTTGTATCATAATAAATCAACATCAAATAGGTGTAAAATCCATCAAAAGATGTTGATATAGTTAAAATCAAAACTATTTGAAAGAAATATTGAATTCTATTTTGAAATCATTTCAAAGTCACATAATTACAAAATAAAACATTTATTTTAATAATATTGTTATACTCTTGTAAGGGAAGCTTAGAAGATTTTATAGTTGAGGAAAAGAGTCCCACTCACCGTATTAGTTAAAAAAACATTACTTCCTTAATTTTGTCGAAAAGGTCGTAAAAGACCTTGTTTGGAAAATGATGGAAGGATTCTTTTATAAAAAAATTTATAAAAAGTAAAACAAGGGTATAACTGACATTAACCCATAGTCTAGTTAATATTAAAAAATTTGGAAATATATTTTTAAGAAACACGGATGTGGATGATAAGGAGGTTCCAGTAGATACTCTGGTATAAACAACCTCAAATAATGAAGTGATTATAGAATTAACACATTCCTTGTACTTTTACTTGATTAAGGGTATGTTAAAATGCTATATAATAGTTAAATAATTGTTATTAAATTATACAATAACCATATACATAAATACGATATCATATATGATCTTATAATATTGCTTTGTTAATAATATTTCAGTAGTATCATTGTTTCATGTGTTAACTAATTTGTTTTCATTTATATGATTAATTACATAAGAAATGTTATTTATGGATAGAATATATTTGATTCATATACATAATTATATTAAGTTCGTAATCATTATTTTTAATTATAAAATTAAAATTATTCTAGAATGGTTACGATGAGGAATTAATCTCATCGTGTTCGTTGAGATGGTAATTAGTACGTATGCACGAGATGAAAATATCATTCTATTGATGGTGAAATCATATTTAATTGGATGATATATCATAGATAAATAATCCTTAACATGTTATATTTTTTATTTACATCTTTTATACTCATTATTATACCCATCCATATAATGAAGTGTTTGAATAACAAACTACACCACGACGTGGAGACGGTAAGCCGTACGTACGCAAGTATGATGACTTCTCAATCATAGGATGAATGGAATAATGAATATGGATGTAACATATTTATAATAACATCATAGTATGTAAAAGGTACTAGAGTTATTATTTTTGTTGGGGAATAACAAAGAAAGAAAAAGTGGAAGAAGAAAAGATCTTTGAAAGATGTGGTGAAATTATTACCTCTTCTTCAAGTGTTTCCTTTTGAGTAGATCAAAATGGCAACATAAATTGACTTTACGATAAAAGTAAGGATTCTAGGTCAAAGGGAGGGTAGTTGGGAGGATATTTGGGAAGGTTATGGCCGAGAAAAATGTATTTGGAGGTGTGAAATTGAGATAAGGGGAAGTACCCTTTTATAAGAGAGGTGAAGGTCACTTTATGTATAGATTGAAATATTATTTAATTATACAATCATATTCAGTTTATAATTGACCTAAAATGATTTATTTTGACACTAAGGTGGGTATGGGTCGAAACATTCTCAACCAATAGGTTTTATATAGGTTTAGGTCACTATATTAACCTTATTGTTTAGATTTAACTCTTAGTTAAACAGTTTAACATTTACCACGTATTCTTGTATTATTATATTAGATGGTTAATAATCTTACTATAAAAATCCAATTGAACCCCATGTGGGGAATTATTGATACATATAACCTTCTATAAGTACTTTGGATGAACCTGAGATTTTTAAAAATATTATATCAATTATTAATGTTGTATTTGTTTTAAAAACTCATTTATGTCAATTGTTACAGTATTTGGTATTTTGTTTTTGTGAAAGTCATAACAGCACGATTTCATCAAATTTTTTAATCAATCCTTACATGTCATATTAACCTATAAAAATAATTTAATTCCTCATAAGTCTCAATTTATATTTATTTGGATTTTTATAATATCAATTATTTTAATCATTCATTAATAAGTTAATTACTGCATCATCATTGTGTCATATATAAATTTAATTATTTAGCGTCTAAAAATTATAAATAAAATACCATTATGTAGGAAATCTCTTTATATTTCCAATGAATATTTATGGTTGAATTTATCTTCTTTGTAACCATATATTAAAAATGTTTTAGTTATGAAAATTTGAATTTAACACTTTTAACTCTTCTTTAAATAAAATAATAATAAATGTCCTAATCTTATCCAAGTAGACGAAAATGATCATATTTTATTACTAAGGTTGATTTTGGTCGACAATCACTTATCCAATAGAATTAAGACGTTTTTTATGGTAATTATTATATCATTTTTACCTTTAATTACCCTATTTACTTTTCACCGTGGTAAATAAAAGTCAAAAGTTACTATTCACTGAAAAATATTTTTATCTCATTGAACCACATTTTACTTTATGATATCAACCATGCCGCTTGGATTTTTGAAATTCAATTCACAGAAGCAATAAAATTATGTTTTATTCAAATTTAAAAATACACCTAGAATGTGGGTAAAAGACGGTAAAAAGTTAAATAACATTATATATATATATATAATATTATTATAAAATAACTAAATTATTTATGGTGAAAATATATAATTATTATGTATCTATTTTTTACCTAATATAAATTTAAATAAAATAACTAATTATTTAAATAAAAAGTTGGTTTTAAACAATAATGCAGTGTTCTTCACTATTCATCAAAAACTGAAAGCTTTCAGAAAAATACCAAAAAATTTTCCTAAGATAATTTTGATATTATGAATCCAAAAATGATGTCAATTTTGAAAAATAAAATTTATAAAATTTCCAAAACTGGGTATTACTATTCATAACGACTAGTTTGATTAGTCATGGTGTGTTAAAACTCCATGTTGTGTACTACGCAAGTTATTTCATTATTCAAAGGGAAACACACCATTGAAGTTTGAGGTATTACATTTCCCCTCCTTCAAATAATTTCATCCTCAAAATTCTAGAATATTACTGCATAAAATGATTCAGGTGGTTCTTCATCCTAGGTTCCTCAATTTCCCACATTGCCTCTTTTATCTAATGATTTCTCCATTGAACTTTCACTAGATGAGTCGTCTGGTTTCTCATCAATTGTTCCCTGGTATCTAAAGTTTTGATAGGCTCTTCACAATAAGAGAGGTTGGGTTTGTAACGCCCCGACCCCAGCTACCCGGAGTCAGTGCATTACTTCGTAACATTGGCATGATCAAAAAAGATCAAGTCTCGAGAGACCGATTGGTTAGTAGCCTTGGAAACACTAGATACATTCATAAGTCTTACATTACATCATAAAGTAAAACAAAACTACAATAACAAAGTCTCTATAGTCCACACTCATATCCTCTTCTGACTATCCTTGCAGGTCATTCATAATATACTTCTTCACATCCTGGAAAAAATTAATACAATGAAAGGGGTGAGCTCAGATTCTCAGTAAGGATAACAATATTGCGGAAGCTTTCATAATTAAACATAAACATTAAAGGCAATGTATAACTAAAACAAAATCCTTTTAAACTTGAACATCAACATAATATGGAAAAAGTAAAATGAGATAATGCCATTTACTTCTTCACATGGATATTCTACTGGTCTAATAATCACATGCAATATCAATAACCACTTTCATATTGATGGAATGCATAATGCCAGACTATCATAACCACGTAGTCAAGGCCTCGTGCCAAGACCACAAATAAGATTTTGTCAAGGCCTCGTGCCAAGACACTAGTTTGTCTCATGAGACCTACCGATGCATCGAGGAGCTATAGCGGGCTCCACCCGTCACTTATTAAGTCCAATACATTCCTAATATGAGTAGGTTTAAACATATCATAAACCATAACATAATCGTATCACATAAAACATGCATAAAGGAAACATAACATTTCCACATTTCAATCACAAGATATCAATACAACACATTGATATAATAAAAACTCTTTCAAAACCATTTTCAATACCAAAATAAAATAAAGTTAAAACATTGTATTTATTTTTCATTAAAAAAATTGATGGCTTGTAGAGGAAGCCGAAACTCAAATAATGGTCACGGCGGCGGAGAAGTCGTTGTCGCCGCATATGTATGGAAAGAAAAACATTCCCTTTTTTCGTTTAGTAAAACGCTTCGTATAAAAAAGATTCCTTTTGAATAAATGTAAAATTCAAAGGGGTTTATACACCTTAGAAATGAAAGTTGTGTATAAAACCAAATATGCCTCAATGAAAGGAGATTGAGACGCAGTTCTTAAAAAGATCATTTTTTTAAATAAAATAGATCTATTATGTGTATTCACTATAGGTACACATAAAGAAAGTAAAAATACAAAATATGACATAATAATATCATGAAATAATTTGAATGTAGGAGATTAACCCAAAGAATGGAAGCTGATTTAAGAAATTCCCTTACCTCGTGTCCGACTTGACTCAACCGTTCTTTAACCTCATTAAAATTGGGTAACTCTTTTTGATTTCAGCCAAAGGCTTCCTTGGGAAGAGTTATGCCCAAAGTGAGGCTTCTAGGAGTAAGAAGGGGAAGTTGGGAGAGTATTTGGGCAGAGGTTGGCCAAGCCAAATGGCTTTGAAGGTGTGAGTAAGGTGGTAGAGGTGGGGGCCTTTTATAAAAGGAGAGGAGGGGCACTCTTGGAAAGTAAGGAAATGTTACATTATTATACAATTCTTTTCAGATTCCAAAGGTCCCACACTTATATAATTCGAGGATAAGGTGATAAGGGTTCGAAATATACTCATCCAATAGGTTTTTGACAACTGTAAGCCTTGGAATTTACATTATCTTTTCATTTTATTTAAATCGTTAATTAATGAGGTAATCACTGCATCATCATGATGTCATAAATAATTTAATTTATTTAATGTCTAAAAATTATAAAAAAAATACTATGATGTAGGAAATCTTTTTATCTTTCCAAGGACTATTTATAGTCAAAAATATAACTTGTATATCCCCATGTAAAAATTGTTTTAGTAAAACATTTCATGTTTGTGTCATTTTTTACTTTAACAATAAATAAAAGGTATTTATGTCATTTTCCAACTAAAGTGGCTCCATGGGGTCCCCAGGTTGACCCATGGATTGTCTTGGTCGGCCATGGCATATCCAATGAGGATAGGACATGTTTCATGATCATCTCATATTATTAAAACATTATTTTTACCTTAAACTACACTAATTACCTCTAATCACGATTAAGAAAATAAAAGTTACTATTCACCAAAAAATTATATTAATCCCATTGAACCACATTTTACTTCCTAATTACAACCATGTATGTCGGATTTTTGAAATTCAAATCACTGAAGTGGTAATGTTTCATTTAAAAGAAAAATCAGTTTTTTAACTACCACTTAGTGGTTTCACTATTCATCAAAAAATTGAAGTTTTTCAGAATAATGCCAAAATTTCACCCTAAGCTATAATTGATATTCTGAATTCAAAAATGATGTCTATTTTACAAAATTCCCGACATATAAGTTTCATTAATTAATTTTATAATTAATTCCCACTGTCACAACAAATAGCGTGTTTTTAAGAAACAATTTATATCAAAAGATTGGCAATTGTTTACGTCCAATTTCAATGTTAAATTAATTATATTGACCACCATTGGATAAAATGGTAAAAATATATTCTAATTATACTTTAAAACCACTAAATAGTATAATTTATCACTATAAATTATTTTGATTAAAAAAGTTGTTTTTAAGTATTTTTCACTATTCATAAAAAATTAGAAGTTCTCAGAAAAATACAAAAAATTCAACATAGGCTAATTTCGATATTCCGAATCCAAAAATGAAGTCCATTTTAAAATATAAAATATATATAGTTTCAAAAAGTGGTATTACTATTCATAACGGCTACTTTGATTGGTTGTGGTGTGTGTTAGAACTCGAAGTTGCGTACAACACACGCTACTGCATTATAGAAAGAGAAGTGTATCATGGTAGCTCAGGGTGTTAAATTCTCCCCTCCTTCAATAAATTGCGTCCTTGCAATTTGAAATTTTTCATTGAAAATAAAAGGTTGAAAATAGAAAATACCTTTGTGGAAAAACCACATCGGAAATAAGGTTAATAAAATTTTGCCTTAATAAGGGGGAAATGGAAATAAGAAAGTCACCACCAAATTATGATCTCGATAAGGAGAACACTGGTGGAAATTAGAGACATATGATTGTAGGAAAAACGTAAATATTTTAGGGAGTGATTGAGGTCATCAATCACAAACAAGTTTCAAATTGAGGGCCTCAAAGCCTTCAATATATGTTGATTTAAAATATCATCAGTTCAACAAGACATAAGGTATTAGGATAACACATTTTTTGGTTTTAATATCCCTTTAATAATGTTTAATAATTAATTTATTCATAGAATAAGATATAGGTATATATATATTTATGCTTGACAAGTAGAGTTTCAACCTTCAACTAATTTCTACCACAAACTCATCTTTCACTCAAAAAGATAATAGAACTCACAAATATTCTATTTATCCTAATTGTATAAGGGTCTAAATATTAACACATACCATTTAGATTAGTAAAACTATTTTTTAATAACAAGGGACATCCTGTAGGCTAGTGGTAGGTAATAAAGGCATGTCGCACTATGGTTGTGGGTTCGATTCCTGCAGCTTTGTTCGAAGCGATGGGTTATGCCCCACCCTGCAGGTTGTCCTTTTCCTAAAACTATAGTATTATAATATTCCAAAAATAATCTTCAGAAATGTTTTAACATTAAACAATATTATCCATGGTTCAACTTAATCCATTCCAACCTTTATAGTTATCCTAAATACCTATGTCCAGACTTTCTTTAAAAGGTCTCTAAATTCCAAAATCAATTGTATCATCAGATTCCCCAAACAAAGTAAAGTTTCTCTTATTGTCACATACTAAAAATATGATTACCTTCATTATATTAAAACCTTAATGAAATCAAAAAGTACTACAGTACAATCCTTATATATATCACATTATTCTTATAACCAGAATATAATCCTTGAGTCCAAAAGCACCAATACATTAATTATTCCGCTTCAACTGTAGTCACAACATAAGATTGGCCTTGATCCCTTGGCATTTTCTAAGGTAAGTTTCCCTGACGCTTAGGACATTCATTTCCATAATTCCCCATTTCTCTACAATTGTAGCATTCAACATTGATAGCCTCTTTCTTTCCCTTGCAATCACGCGCCTGGTGACCTTTTTCTCCACATTTATAACAAACTCCCATTCCTTTTAGGCAAGTACCAGGGTGATTCTTCCCACAATTATAACATACTGGAAAAACCTTCTTTCCATTTTTCCCTTTATCTATCTCTTGTTCCACCGTTCTCTTCTTCTCTTGCTTTACTTTATTGTCATAAGATTTAGAGAATTTCTTTTCTGTCTTGATAGCACACGAGACAATATCTTCATACGATGAGAAGGATTGTGATACTAAAGCTCGATGTAGAAATGGTTTTAACCCATCAAAGAAACGATCAATATTACTTCTTGGGTTACTTATATAATCTGCAGCATGCCTCGCGAACCTTGTAAAGTTATCCTCATACTTTGCGACATTTTCATCCTCCTTTTGCCTCAGACTCAGAAATTGCCTTTCCATATCTGCTCGATTGTCATGTGGAAAGTATTTTTCTATGAAAATATCTTTGAACTCTCTCCATTCCATACTTGATAATTCTTCATCTTCCTTTGTATTTTGAATCAATGAACACCATTGATCGGCATCTCTAGTGAGGCGGTAAACTGCCATGATAACCTTCTCCCTTTCGCTACTCCCTAAGGAATGAAATATTTTCTCTAAGGAGTTTATCCATTGCTCATCTACTAATGGATTTGTACCCGCATTAAATGTTGGCGGTTGTTGCCTCATGAAGAGGTCTAACATTGATCCTCCATGTTGCGGATCAGGGTGCTCCAAACGAGTAAGGTTATTATTCATAACCTGAGTGAGTTGTCCCAGTATAGTAATATGTTGATCAGCACCAGTTGTATCTCCAGATCCACAATAATTATCTTGAGTAGGAGGGAAATCCCTACATGGAGTGCATGCATTGATACGGTTTACATTCCTTACACTAGGTTCCATTTCTAAATAATGTAATAAACTAGATTAGTTTATGAAATAAAATACCTAATTCCATATTTGTAAAACACTTTACATAAATTGAACTATTTGTTGATATAATCCATAATCATAAAATAAATGTTTTCTTTGAGGAAGTATATACTCATAACCCTTCATAGTGGTTTGTAAAGAAAATGAGAATTATCCTAAGCATATCCCCCGGGAGTGTCATAACCAAGAGTGCAGCAAGGCCCGTTATCGTACACCAGTTCCCGTTCGAGTCTAGCTCAAAGCGGTGTTTTCAGGTTTTACCCCTAGGTACATCTGTGCCAGAGCCACCTCTACCTGCTCGTATCCAGACAGGGATGTATTGCTCGGAAAACTCACAAAATCTCTATAATACCAAAAATCTAGGAAGTTCTTCTATACTAATCCTCAAAGTCTATCTTTGGGCTATGTGCTCTAATCAGAGTTTATCTAAATCTATCTTCCAAGGTTAGTACTAAACTCCCTCTGATACCAACTGTAACGCCCTGACCCCAGCTACCCGGAGTTGGTGCATTACATCGTAACATTGGCATGATCACAAAAGATCAAGTCTCGAAAGACCGATTAGTTTAGTAGCCTTGGAAACACTAGATACATTCATAAGTCTTACATTACATCATAATGTAAAACAAAACTACAATAACAAAGTCTCTATAGTCCACACTCATATCCTCTTCAGACTATCCCTGTAGGTCATTCATAATATAATTCTTCACATCCTGGAAAAAATTAAAACATTGAAAGGGGTGAGCTTAGTTGCTCAGTAAGGATAACAATATTGTGGAAGCTTTCATAATTAAACATAAACATTTAAGGCAATGTATAACTAAAACAAAAGCCTTTTAAACTTGAACATCAACATAATATGGAAAAAGTAAAATGATATAATGCCATTTACTTCTTCACTTGGATATTCTACTTGTCGAATAATCACATGCAATATCAATAACCACTTTCATATTGATGGAATTCATAATGCCAGACTATCATAACCACATAGTCAAGGCCTCGTGCCAAGACCACAAATAAGATTTTTTCAAGGCCTTGTGTCAAGACACTAGTTTGTCTCATGAGACCTACTGATGCATCGAGGAGCTATAGCGGGCTCCACCCGTCACTTATGAAGTCCAATGCATTCCTCATATGAATAGGTTTAAACATATCATAAACCATAACATAATCGTATCACATAAAACATGCATAAAGGAAACATAACATTTCCACATTTCAATCACAAGATATCAATACAACACATTGATATAATAAAAACGCTTTCAAAACCATTTTCAATACCAAAATAAAAGAAAGTTAAAACTTTGTATTTATTTTTCATTAAAAAAAAGTGATGGCTTGTAGAGGAAGTCAAAACTCAAATAATGGTCACGACGGCAGAGAAGTCATTGTCGCCGCATATGTATGGAAAGAAAAACATTCCCTTTTTTCGTTTAGTAAAACACTTCGTATAAAAAAGATTTCATTTGAATAAACGTAAAAGTCAATGGGTTTTATACACCGTATAAAAGAAATTTGTGTATAAAACCAAATATGCCTCAATGAAAGGAGATTGAGACGAAGTTCTTAAAAAGATCATTTTTAAAAATAAAATAGATCTATTATGTGTATTCACTATAGGTACACATAAAGAAAGTAAAAATAAAAAATAGGAAATAATAATATAATGAAATAATTTGAATGTAGGAGATTATCCCAAATAATGGAAGTTGGGTTAAGAAGTTCCCTTACCTCGTGTCCGACTTGACTCAACCGTTCTTTAACCTCCTTAAAATCGGGTAACTCTTTTTGTTTTGAGCCAAAGGCTTCCTTGGGAAGAGTTCTGCCCAAATTGAGGCTTCTAGGAGTAATAGGGGGATGTTGGGAGAGTATTTGGGCAGAGGTTGGCCGAGACAAATGGATTTGAAGGTGTGAGTAAGGTGGTAGAGGTGGGGGCCTTTTATAAGAGGAGAGGAGGGGCACTTTTGGAAAGTAAGGAAATGTTACATTATTATACAATGATTTTCGGATTCCAAAGGTCCCACACTTATATAATTCGAGGATATGGAGATAAGGGTTCGAAATATACTCATCCAATTGGTTTTTGACAAGTGTAAGCCTTGTATTTTACATTATCTTTTCATTTTATTTAAATTGTTAATTAATGAGGTAATTGGTGCATCATCATGATGTCATACATAATTTAATTTATTTACTGTATAAAAATTATAAAACAAATACTATGATGTAGGAAATCTTGTTTATCTTTCCAATGACTATTTATAGTCAAAAATATGACTTGTATAACCCCATGTAAAAATTGTTTTAGTAAAATAGTTCATGTTTGTGTCATTTTTTACTTTAACATTAAATAAAAGGTATTTATGTCATTTTCCAACTAAAGTGGCTCCATGGGGTCCCCAAGTTGAACCATGGATTTTCTTGGTCGTCCATGGCACATCCAATGAGGATAGGACATGTTTCAAGCTCATCTCATATTATTAAAACATTATTTTTACCTTAAACTACACTAGTTACCTCTAATCGCGATTAAGAACTTACAAGTTACTATTCACCAAAAAATTATTTTAATCCCATTGAACCATATTTTACTTCCTAATGACAACCATGTATGTCGGATTTTTGAAATTCAAATCACAGAAGTGGTAATGTTTCATTTAAACGAAAAATCAGTTTTTTAACTAACACTTAGTGGTTTCACTATTCATCAAAAATTGATGTTTTTCAGAATAATGCCAAAATTTCACCCTAAGATATAATTGATATTCTGAATTAAAAAATGATTTCTATTTTAAAAAATTCCAAACATATAAGTTGCATTAATTAATTTTATAATTAATTCCCGCTGTCAGAACAAATAGCGTGTTTTTAAGAAACAATTTATATCAAAAGATTGGCAATTGTTTATGTCCAATTTCAATGTTAAATTAATTATAATGACCAAAATTGGATAAAATGGTAAAAATATATTCTAATTATACTTTAAAACCACTAAATATTATAATTTATCACTATAAATTATTTTGATTAAAAAAGTTTTTTTTATGAATTTTTCACTATTCATAAAAAATTAGAAGTTCTAAAAAAAATACCAAAAATTCAACATAGGCTAATTTAGATATTCCAAATCCAAAAATGAAGTCCATTTTTAAATATAAAATATATATAGTTTCAAAAAGTGGGTATTACTATTCATAATGGCTACTTTGATTGGTTGTGGTGTGTGTTAGAACTCGAAGTTGCGTACAACACACGCTACTACGTTATTGAAAGAGAAGTGTATCATGGAAGCTCGGGGTGTTACAGGGTTCTAGTTCTATTACTTAAATGGTGAGTAATGGGTTGGGTCTGGAATGTATTTTCTCAATTGTGATACATGGAACACATCATGAACATTGGAGACATTTGGAGGAATTTCCAAATGATAAGCTACAACTCCAATTCATTCAAGAATTTCAAAAGGTCCAATGTATCCGGGACGTAATTTACCCTTCTTACCAAAACATATGACACCCTTCCATGGATATACCATCAAGAAAACATGATCTCCTACATGAAATTCTAAATCCTTCCTTTGGTTTTAGGCATAACTCTTTCGCCTACTTTTAGCTGCTTTAATGTGGGTTTGGATAACCTTCACCTTTTCCATTGTTTCCTCAACATTTTCTGGGCCTACAAGTTTTCTTTCACCAACATCATCCAAACAAGTTGGCGTGCGACATATCTTTCCATATAACACATTATATAGTGCCATCTAAATACTTGAATGGAAGCTATTGTTATATAAAATTATACCAGAGGTAAATATTGATCCCACATACCTTTAAATTCAAGTGAAAAAGATCTAAACGTGTCTTCTAAGGTTTGAATAGTCCGTTCTGATTGTCCATATGTTGAAGGGTGGTAGGTAGTGCTCAAACAATGTTCAGTATCCAAGGGATTCTAAAGACTTATCCAGGATCATGATGTAAAATGGGGATCACGATCAGAAATATTTGATAAGTGTACTCCATGAAGTCTTAAAACTTCATTAATATATAGTCTTGTTAAATTTTAATGTTTTAAATCTTATCTTATAGAAAGAAAATGTGTTGACATTGTTATACAATCAACAATGACCCATATTGCCTCATTCCTTCTAGGATTATTTTGTAGACCCAAGAAAAAAACCAACATAATATCATCCCACTTCCACTCAGGTATGGGAAGAGGGTGCATGACTCCTCCATGATGTTTTCTTCTAGACATAAGCTATCGAAAAACCATACATCTTGATACATAATTAGCAATATCCCTCTTCATTTTGTCCCACAAAAAATGTTCTTTCAAATCTCTATACATCTTAGTTCTATCGTGGTGTATAGAGAAGTTAGAGCTCTGAGCATCATAAAACAATTCCATTTTTAGATCAGGTATATCAGGAACACAAGGTAACTTCCCAAATGTCAAAATTACATCTTCATATACGAAGTCAATCAATCTCTCATCATTTACACCATGAATTTTCTTCTGAAACTCCACATCATCGGTCATAGAATTTTTTATACTTTATAAAAAATATGATTTGGCCACCATTTGAAAAATTACTGATGTCTCTCCTTCCATGATTATTCTAATATCCATTTTAACTAGATTCATGAACATAGGATCCCGTTCAACTCTTATCTTATTCAAAACTCCATGATCCATTCTGATAAAAGAATCTTCCTCTTTATTAGCCTTCCCCGGGTGGTAGTGTATACTGAAATCATAATCCTTGAGTATTTTGAGCCATCTCCTTTTCCTCAAGTTTTGTTCTTTTTGTGAGAAAATATACTTCATGTTCTGTGATCAGTATATATCTCACATTATTTCACCATAGAGATAGTGTGTCCAAATCATCTAAGAAAATATTATAGCTGATAACTCAATATCATGAGTGGGATTGTTTTGTTATCCAATTTTTAGTTGTCATGATGCATAATCAATAACTCTATCATTCTACATAAGGACACAACCACGTTTTTTCTTTGAACCATAACTATAAATAACGAACCCATCATTCCTCTATGGTAGAGTCAAAATAGAAAAATTGACTAATCTTCTCTTCAGTTCTTCAAAACATTCTTCACACACTTTTTTACAAACAAATTTAACCCCTTTACATGTGATCTTGGTTAATGGGTTATCCAATTTGGAAAAATTAGGGATGAAGCACCGATAATAACATGATAAACAAATAAAATTGCATACCTCAATTATACTTGTCAGTGTTGGCCATTCTTGGATTTCCTTGTTCTTGCTCCATTGGCAATTTTCTGAGATATGTTTCCTTGGTGCTTAGAACATTAATTTTCATAATTCTCCATTTATCTATAATTGTATCATTCAACATTGACAACTACTTTCTTTCTTGGGCAATGACGATCTTAGTGGCCTTTTTCACTACACTTGTAACAGACTCATATTCCCTTCAGGTAAGTACCTGGGTGTTTCTTCACGAATTTACCATAGGATGGATTTTCATAATTTCCCTTCTTCCCCTTCTTTATATTTCCAATGTGTTATGTATATATCTTCTTCTCTTTCTTTTTATTAAATTCGTAAGACATAGAGAATTCCTTTTTTGTCTTGATAAACATGAGATAATATCATAATTTGATGAGAAGGATTGTGAGATGAATGCTCGACAGAGAAAGGTTTTTAACCCATCGATGAATTGATCAATCTTACTCTATGGGTTATGTATATAATCTGTATCATTCCTTTCTATCCTTGTAATGTTAGTGTAACACCCGAGACTTTTATTTTATATAAATCATCAAAGGAATCTTTTTCTACACAACACTTGCTTGGCTTTCTTTACACGCAATCGCGACCTTCCTCGATAGCTTGCGTCGTACGCAATACCGTGTTTCACTAAACAACAATATGCTATTAAAACTAGCCGTTATGAATAGAAATAACCACTTTTTGAAATTTTATAAATTTTATTTTTCAAAATGGACTTCATTTTTGGACTCAGAATATAGAAATTAGCCTAGGGTGAAATTTTGGTATTTTTCTGAAAACTTTCAATTTTTGATGAATAGTGAAACCACTAAGTGGTAGGTTAAAAACTGAATTTTGCATAAAACTTAATTTTACCGCTTCTGTGAATGGAATTTCGAAAATCCGACAGACACGGTTGATATCAGTAAGTAAAATGTGATTCAATGAGATAAAAATAATTTTTTGGTGAATAGTAACTTTTTACTTTTTTTACCGCGGTTAATAGTAAATAGGGTAACTAAGGGAAAATATGTTATCAATATTAACCTAACACATGTCCTAATTCTATTTTACAAGTGTAATTCGACCAAAAACAAACTTAGGAATAAAATATGACCATTTAGGCCCACTTGGATTAGATTAGGACATTTATTATTAATTTATTTAAAGAAGGGTTAAAATAGTTAAAATCAATGTTTAATAAGTAAAACATTTTTAATATGGGGTTATACATAAGATAAATTCTACTATAAATATGAATTAGAAAGCTGAAAAGATTTCCTACATAATGGTATTTTATTTGTAATTTTTAGACATTATATAATTTAATTTATTTATGACACAATGATGATGCAGTAATTATCTTATTAATGAAATATTGACATAATTGATGTTATAAACACCAAAATAAATGTAATTTAAGACTTTTTATGAATTAAACTAATTTTCTAGGTTACTATGATATATTAATGTTGATTTAATCAACTTGGTTCGAACATATAATTCTCTTATGACTTTCACAAAAAATCATATATCAAATAGTGTCAAAATTGACACAAAATAGTTTTTAAATCAAATATTATATTATTAATTGTTATTATATTCCTAAAAATCTAAGGTTCGGCCAAATGTCTTAGATAAGGATATATATATTAATAATAAACAATTTGTGGTTCGTTTGGCATTTTATAGTAAGTGCATTAACCATATAGTGAAAGAAAACAAAAAGACATGGTAAAAGTTAAATTATTTAACTTAGAGTTAAATCTAATTGATAAGGTTAAAATAATACCCTAAACTTGTCTAAATCTTATTGGTTGATAGGATTTCGAACCTTACCCACTTTAGCTTAGAAATAAGACCCTTGGGAACCATTATAAACCGATTTTGACTTTAATATAAAATAATATTTTGAGATATTCCTAAGGTGCCCCTCTCCTCCCTTATAAAAGGGCATCTCCTCCCCCTCCTCCTCACACCAAATTGAGCACTCAAGCTCGTCCAACCCCTGCCCTTTTCTCCTCTCAACTTCCCTAGAATAATCCTAGAGGTCCTGGTCTTCTTCAAAGACCAATCTTAGTTCCCTAAGTGGAGGATTCAAAGAGGCGTTCCAAAGAAAAGGTAATATCCATTACCGATCTTTTCAATTTCTTTCTTCTTCAACTTCTTCTTCTTTAGTTGTTTCATGATAAACTAATAACATCAGTATTACTTACATACTGATATGTTATTATAAATATGAAACAACCCTAATTCACCTTCTATCCATCCCACGGAAAAATGAAATCACCGCGCGTGCGTACGTACGGAATACCGTCTCCACGCCGTGGTGTAATCTATTTTCCACCACCACCTTATAAGGATGGGTATAATGGTGTAATGAGTAACTATTTATGATGATTATAAAGTAATATTGATACTGAAATAATATATATATACTCCAATACAATTCCACGATCATAGGAACGATATCATCACTCGTGCGTACGTACGGAATACCGTCTCCACGATGTGATGCGACTCTTTCTACATGATCATCATTACATAGTAATTATATAAATGAATTGAATGAATAAATATGATATATGTTACAGTAATACCATTCTGGATATAAGGTATCTATAACCTTAAAAGAATAATAAGAATTTATTCGGCAAAACACGCATAAGAACAAAAGGCAATAAAGACCCGAGTAACAAGTAACAATGAAATATTACTAACATGAAGCTAAGAATATGAACATATATGATATCATATCAATATGTATGATTCTGGAATAAGTCAATAACATTATTTAAGCCATTATACAGGAGCTTCGGACACGTACAAAGAATATCGGACCTAATTTAAGGGAAATATCACAATCTCATTTTTATCCGAGATTGTATATTCGTAAGTATTTACTGGGGTGTATCTTATCATCCACATCCATGTTCCCTCAATATGTAATATTGTTTCCATCCACTTACAATAGTTTAAATCCAATTTTACCCTTCGGTGAGTTTTTAGTAAAGAATATGAAAGGAATCTTTTGTCGTTTTTTTTCGTACGAGGTACTTTTTGACTTTTCCGACAAAGGTACGAAGAATGTTTTTTTTAACTTATACGTCATGTATGGATTTTTAAAACATTATTTCCAAGAATATTCCTTTACAATTTTTCAAGTTTATTTTTAATCAACTTCTTTTATTTTAAAGTTGTATGACATGTTATGAAAGGAAAAATGTTTTTGACGAAGAAAGGATATTTTCCTCAAGAATGGAGTTCAAGTGTTTTATCAAAATTATTTTCCATCTAAGATAATAAAGGGTTCTGTTTTTATCCCTATTACTACATTGATTTGATCATGTTGAATTCCTTTATCTTATATGAATTGATTTATGATGCCATGATGTTTCAAGAATCCCATTTTTGTTACATGTGTTATGCGATGATGTATGTTTTATAATTATGTGGCACACATAAGAATGGATTCATTATAAGATGGGTGGGACCTATATGTCCCTCCAATGCATTGGGTAAAGATTTTATATCTCATGAGATAGACATGGCTGGAACGGAAGGTTATTTCGGTTCAGTGATACAGGACTGAAACGAGGAGTGAACTCGGTTCAGAAAGGGACTTTGTCCACTAAGATAGTCTTGGCAATGAGTCATGACTAACAAGAAATGATTTTCCATGATTATGTGTGCATGCCACAAAGTTTCAAGTTTTATGTTATGATTATGGGGATCTCATTTTCACTTCTATGATTTATTCCATGTTAAGATATTATGATCTCTTTTGCAGGTTTTGATTTTCAAAAAGATATGATATGATTTTTATTTCCTTTATTTGCCCTTGCTGAGCATTTGAGCTCACCCTTTTATGTTTTTTTCCCCAGGTCAGGAAGATGGATATTAAGTAGAATATGCTAAAAGGGACCCTAGATATGATGAAATAAATGGGAGACACTGTAGAATATTTATGAACCAGTCGTTTATGTTTCCCAGTTTCTAAAGACACTATACCTATACGGTCCTTTGTGGTTTTATCATATGTTGTAATAAGTGTGCTTCAATTTTTGAAGTATTAAAAATGTATGTAAAGTATGGGTCATTATAGTTGGTATCAGAGGAAAGGTATAGTCATCCTTTGGAAACTAGGATGTGAAAGCCTTAGTAAGAACCCTAAGGATAAGTCTAAGCATAGAACACAGTCTTAGTGTTTTAGAAATGGCCTTGAATAACCTAGGATAAGACCTTAAGCATGAAAATTTTATTCTTGAATTATGTGGTTTTCCTATTATAATTAGTGTTGCTCACACTATTCTTCTTGGTTTTAGTCAATGGCTGGAACCCGAAGGAACCGTGTTAATGCGGAATGCGATGGGCAATGCAATGATTGTCCCCCTGAGCAACCAAACGATATGGGAGCTGGAATGAAAAATCTTGTAGCCATGCTCACACAACTTTCTCAAGCTATGAATCATGCAGGACTCCCAAACGAGAAAAGGAAGGAGCAACATACTGTTGAATCCTTCATGAGGCAGCGTCCGCCTTCTTTCAGCGGGTCTAATGATCCATTAGTTGCTGAACAATGGATTAGTACTACTGAAAAGATATTTTCAGTTCTTCAATGTTCTGAGCATGATAAAGTCATCCTAGCAGTGTATCGTTTGGAAGGAGATGCTGATCAATGGTGGAAGCTTATTAAGAATACGAGGCAAAGGGATGAAATTGAGTCTATGGAATGGGACGAGTTCAAGAACTTATTTTTCAATAAGTACTTCCCTCGTATTCTCCGAAAAAAGATGGAGAAAGAGTTTCTTGAACTGAAGCAAAGGGATGATGAATCTGTTAGTACCTATGAAGCAAATTTTACGAGACTTGCAAGGTACGCTTCTGGTATTATTATCCAAACCTGAGAGTAAGATCGATCAATTCTTTAGTGGCTTAAAACCAAGTCTTCGAAGGGAATTAGCCATAAGGGACTTCAATAGCTACGAGGAAATCGTTCGATGTGCTCTCAAAGTCGAGATGGAGATTAGAGTAACCCATCAGTCACATGGGTTTGATAAGAAGAGGAAGATGGAATTCAAAGAAAAATCTAAAGAGCACACAGAAAAGAAGATGAGCTTTTCCTTATGCTCAAAGTGTGGAAAGAAACATGGAGGGAGTTGTCTTAAAGGGACAAGTAAATGTTTTAAATGTGGAAAGGAAGGTCATCGGGCATTTGAATGCCGCGATAATGGGAAGAAGATGTCTAATGATGCAAACAAAGGAAGGGATACACAGAATGAACCTACTACACTTCAATGTTTCAAGTGCAAGGAGATGGGGCATTATGCCAATCAATGCCCAAATCCAAGGGTTGATGATGATGGTCGACGTCAACAAAATCTTCAGGCTAAAGACAAAGGAAAGTCACATGCAATTTCTATCAGCGATGTGGAGTACGATAACGAAGTGGTGAAAGGTACACTTACCATCCACTCTAAAGTAGCAAATGTTTTATTTGATTCTGGATCCACCCACTCTTTTATTTCTAAAGAATTTTCTAAGGGTATCACCGTATTACCTCAACAATTAGATGTTGAGTTAGCTGTGACAACACCTAATGGCACAACAGTCGCATCAAAAGTTTATAATTCTTCTCCGATCGAAGTTTGTGGGAAAGTGCTTCCTGCAAATCTTGTGATCCTTCCTTTAGTGGAATTTGATGTGATTCTTGGCATGGATTGGATTTCTCTACATGGAGCTCATATCAATTTCCAAAGAAGGGAAGTCACATTTCATATTCTAGATCAATCTACGATCGTATATCAATGCAAGGATGAACATAACCTTCCAGTGGAAATTTATTCCATCTTATGGGTATTGATTCCACTAAATGAAGGTTATTTATCTCAAATGGTTGGTGAGAAACTCACGATTAAGAATATGCCCATTGTACGGGAGTTTGATGATGTCTTTCCGGAGTAATTACTGGGTCTTCCACCAAATCGTGAAGTTGAGTTTTCAATAGAACTCGTACCGGGTGCTTTGCCTATTTCAAAGACACCTTATAGAATGGCCCCAATTAAGTTGCAGGAATTGAAGAAGCAACTCCAAGAGAATCTTGATAAGGGATTCATACGCCCTAGTGTGTCACCTTGGGGAGCACCTGTTCTATTTGTTAAGAAGAAAGATGGATCAATGAGACTCTGCATTGATTATCGAGAACTTAACAAGATCACTATCAAGAACAAATATCCTCTCCCACGCATTGATGACATATTTGACCAACTACGCGGAGCTCAATACTTTTCCAAGATTGATCTTTGTTCAGGGTATCATCAATTAAGGGTCAAAAGGGAGGATATACCAAAGACGGCTTTCCGTACAAGGTATGGACACTATGAATTTATAGTGATGCCATTTGGTCTTACTAATTCCCCTGCTATCTTCATGGATCTAATGAATAGAGTCTTTAGAGACTATCTTGATCAATTTGTGGTAGTCTTTATAGACGATATTATTGTCTATTCAAAGAGCAAGGAAGAGCATGAAGATCACTTGAGAATTATATTGAAGACCCTGAGAAAGGAGAAGCTTTATGCCAAATTTACCAAGTGTGAATTTTGGCTTCAAAAAGTTGCATTTTTGGGTCACATAATCTCAAAAGAGGGGATATCTGTGGATCCAGCAAAAACAGAGGTTATCGAAAGATAGTCGAGACCAACAAAAGTAACTAAGATCCGAAGTTTTCTTGGTTTGGCTGGATATTATCGACGTTTTGTAAAAGATTTTTCACGATTATCTAATCCACTCAACAAGTTGACTCGGAAAGGATTTAAGTTTGTCTGGACAGAGGAATGTGAAGAGAATTTCAAGGAGTTGAAAAGAAGGTTATCCAGTGCACCTGTGCTCACACTTCCTTGTAGTGGAGAAAGGTTTGTGATCTACCGTGATGCATCCAAGAAGGGATTGGGGTGTGTTCTTATTAAAAATAATATGGTGATAGCTTATGCCTCATGACAGTTGAAAATCCATGAGAAAAATTACCCAACACATGATTTGGAGTTGGCTGCGGTAATCTTTGCATTAAAGATTTGGAGGCATTACCTTTATGGTGAAAGGTGTGATATTTATACTGATCATAAAAGTTTAAAGTATATTTTCACACAAAAGGAGCTGAATATGCGCCAAAGAAGATGGTTGGAGCTGATTAAAGATTATGACTGCTCAATCCATTACCACTCTGGGAAAGCAAACAAGGTGGCAGATGCATTAAGTCAACAAGACCATGCTAGTTTATCCATGATGAGGATCACAAAAGATCCAATATTTATGGATTTACAAAGGATGGATCTTGGAATTATAATGGAAGGGGAAAAATCTTATCTTTCTCAGATGAATGTTCAACCATCTATACATGTGAAGATTAAAGAGGCATAGAAAGAAGATGTCGAGTTACAAAAGAAGGTGAGAAATGTTCCTGAATTCAACCTTGATTGTGATGGGATAATAAAGTTCAGGAATCGGGATTGTGTTCCTCCCATCCCTGAATTAAAGAAGGAGCTGCTGGATGAGGCTCATAGTTCTTCATTCTCTATTCATCCTGGAAGCACGAAGATGTATAGGGACCTGAAAGAGTACTTCTGGTGGGATGGCCTGAAAAGAGATGTTGCTGAATATGTCTCTCGATGCTTGGTTTGTCAACAAGTTAAAGCTGAGAGACAAAAGTCTAAGGGGATGTTACAACCGTTACCCATACCCGAATGGAAATGGGAAAACATCACTATGGACTTTGTCACAGGACTTCCTAAAACATCCAAAGGCAATAATGCTATCTGGGTCATAGTTGATCGTCTTACAAAGTCTGCACACTTCATTCCTATTAGAGAGGATTTCTCTCTAGATCAGCTTGCCAGGATATATGTAAAGGAAGTGGTAAGATTGCATGGAGTACCACTTTCTATTATATCTGATCGGGATCCGAGATTTACCTCTATGTTCTGGCGAAGTCTTCAGCATACTCTGGATACAGAGTTGAGTTTCAGCACTGCTTATCATCCCCAGACAGATGGTCAGTCTGAGAGAACAATTCAAACCCTAGAAGATATGTTGAGAGCTTGCTCTATGGATTTCAAAGGAGGTTGGGATCAACACCTACCTTTGGTGGAATTTTCTTATAATAATAGCTTTCACTCCAGTATTCAGATGGCTCCTTATGAAGCTCTCTATGGAAAGAAATGAAGGACTCCAACTTGTTGGGATGAAGTTGGGGAAAGAAAGCTATTAGGACCTAATCTCATTGATGAAATGGCAGAAAAGGTCATATCTATTCAACTACACAAAAGAGCAGCTCAGAATCGACAGAAAAGTTATGCCGACAACCGAAGAAAAGCCCTAGAGTTTGAAGTGGGTGATAAAGTGTTCTTACGAATATCTCCCTGGAAGAGGGTTATGAGATTTGGAAAGAAGGGGAAGTTGAGCCCTAGATATATCGGTCCTTTCGAAATACTGGATCGTGTTGGGAAGGTAGCTTACCGATTGGCGCTTCCACCGAATCTCTCTCAAGTTCACGATGTGTTCCATGTATCTCTCCTGAGAAAGTACATACCAGATCCTTCACATGTACTCAGCTCAGAAGTTGTACCGCTGGAGCAAGATCTTTCTTATGAAGAACAGCCGATAGAGATTCTGGATCGTAGCAAAAAAGTCCTAAGAAACAAGACCACTCTCTTGGTGAAAGTTTTATGGAGGAACCACCAACTTTAAGAAGCTACATGGGAGCTTGAGGATATGATGAGGGAGAAGTATCCTCATCTGTTTGTTACAAAGTGACGAATTTCGAGGGAGAAATTCTTTTTAAGGGGGGTAGAATGTAACACCTGAGACTTTTATTTTATATAAATCATCAAAGGAATCTTTTTCTACACAACACTTTCTTGGATTGCTTTACACGCAATCGCGACCTTCCTCGATAGCTTGCGTCGTACGCAATACCGAGTTTCACTAAACAACAATATGCTATTAAAACTAGCCGTTATGAATAGTAATAACCACTTTTTGAAATTTTATAAATTTTATTTTTCAAAATGAACTTCATTTTTGGACTCAGAATATCGAAATTAGCCTAGGGTGAAATTTTGGTATTTTTCTGAAAACTTTCAATTTTTGATGAATAGTGAAACAACTAAGTGGTAGGTTAAAAACTGAATTTTTCATAAAACTTAATTTTACCGCTTCTGTGAATGGAATTTCGAAAATCCGACCGACACGGTTGATATCAGTAAGTAAAATGTGATTCAATGAGATAAAAATAATTTTTTGGTGAATAGTAACTTTTTACTTTTTTTTACCGCGGTTAATAGAAAATAGGGTAACTAAGGGTAAATATGATATCAATATTACCCTAACACATGTCCTAATTCTATTGGACAAGTGTAATTCGACCAAAAACAAACTTAGGAATAAAATATGACCATTTAGGCCCACTTGGATTAGATTAGGACATTTATTATTAATTTATTTAAAGAAGGGTTAAAATAGTTAAAATCAAAGTTTAATAAGTAAATCATTTTTAATATGGGGTTATACATAAGATAAATTCTACTATAAATATGAATTAGAAAGCTAGAAAGATTTCCTACATAATGGTATTTTATTTGTAATTTTTAGACATTATATAATTTAATTTATTTATGACACAATGATGATGCAGTAATTATCTTATTAATGAAATATTGACATAATTGATGTTATAAACACCAAAATAAATATAATTTAAGACTTTTTATGAATTCAACTAATTTTATAGGTTAATATGATATATTAATGTTGATTTAATCAACTTGGTTCGAACATATAATTCTGTTATGACTTTCACAAAAAATCATATATCAAATAGTGTCAAAATTGACACAAAATAGTTTTTAAATAAAATAAAATATTATTAATTGTTATTATATTACTAAAAATCTAAGGTTCGGCCAAATGTCTTAGATAAGGATATATATTTTAATAATAAACAATTTGGGGTTCTTTTGGCATGTTATAGTAAGTGTATTAACCATATAGTGAAAGAAAACAAAAAGACATGGTAAAAGTTAAATTATTTAACTTAGAGTTAAATCTAATTGATAAGGTTAAAATAATACCCTAAACTTGTCTAAATCTTATTGGTTGATAGGATTTCGACCCTTCCCCACTTTATCTTCGAAATAAGACCCTTTGGAACCATTATAAACCGATTTTGACTTTAATATAAAATAATATTTTGAGATATTCCTATGGTGCCCCTCTCCTCCCTTATAAAAGGGCATCTCCTCTCCCTCCTCCTCACACCAAATTGAGAACTCATGCTCGGCCAACCCCTGCCATTTTCTCCTCTCCACTTCCCTAGAATAATCCTAGAGGTACTTTTCTTCTTCAAATACCAATCTTAGTTCCCTAAGTGGAGGATTCAAAGAGGCGTTCCAAAGAAGAGGTAATATCCATTACCGATCTTTTCAATTTCTTTCTTCTTCAACTTCTTCTTCTTTAGTTGTTTCATGATAAAGTAATAAAATCAGTATTACTTACATACTGATATGTTATTATAAATATGAAACAACCCTAATTCACCTTCTATCCATCCCACGGAAAAATGAAATCACCGCGCGTGCGTACGTACGGAATACCGTCTCCACGCCGTGGTGTAATCTATTTTCCACCACCACCTTACAAGGATGGGTATAATGGTGTAATGAGTAACTATTTATGATTATTATAAATTAATATTGATACTGAAATAATATATATATACTCCAATACAATTCCACGATCATAGGAACGATATCATCACTCGTGCGTACGTACGGAATACCGTCTCCACGATGTGATGCGACTCGTTCTACATGATCATCATTACATAGTAATTATATAAATGAATTGAATGAATAAATATGATATATGTTACACTAATACCATTATGGATATAAGGTATCTATAACCTTAAAAGAGGAATAAGAATTTATTCGGCAAAACACGCATAGGAACAAAAGGAAATAAAGACCCGAGTAACAAGTAACAATGAAATATTACTAACAAGAAGCTATGAATATGAACATATATGATATCATGTAAATATGTATGATTCAGGAATAAGTCAATAACATTATTTAAACCATTATACAGGAGCTTCGGACACGTACAAAGAATATCGGACCTAAGGTAATGGAAATATCACAATCTCATTTTTATCCGAGATTGTTTATTCGTAAGTATTTACTGGGGTGTATCTTATCATCCACATCCATGTTCCCTCAATATGTAATATTGTTTCCATCCACTTACAATAGTTTAAATCCAATTATACCCTTCGGTGAGTTTTTAGTAAAGAATATGAAAGGAATCTTTTGTCGTTTTTTTTCGTACGAGGTACTTTTTGACTTTTCCGACAAAGGTACGAAGAATGTTTTTTTAAACTTATACGGCATGTATGGATTTTTAAAACATTATTTCCAAGAAGATTCCTTTACAATTTTTCAAGTTTATTTTTAATCAACTTCTTTTATTTTAAAGTTGTATGACATGTTATGAAAGGAAAAATGTTTTTGACGAAGAAAGGATATTTTCCTCAAGAATGGAGTTCAAGTGTTTTATCAAAATTATTTTCCATCTAAGATAATAAAGGGTTTTGTTTTTATCCCTATTACTACATTGATTTGATCATGTTGAATTCCTTTATCTTATATGAATTGATTTATGATGCCATGATGTTTCAAGAATCCCATTTTTGTTACATGTGTTATGCGATGATGTATGTTTTATGATTATGTGGCACACATAAGAAAGGATTCATTATAAGATGGGTGGGACCTATATCTCCCTCCAATGCTTTGGGTAAAGATTTTATATCTCATGAGATAGACATGGCTGGAACGGAAGGTTATTTCGGTTCAGTGATACAGGACTGAAACGAGGAGTGAACTCGGTTCAGAAAGGGACTTTGTCCACTAAGATAGTCTTGGCAATGAGTCATGACTGACAAGAAATGATTTTCCATGATTATGTGTGCATGCCACAAAGTTTCAAGTTTTATGTTATGATTATGGGGATCTCATTTTCACTTCTATGATTTATTCCATGTTAAGATATTATGATCTCTTTTGCAGGTTTTGATTTTCAAAAAGATATGATATGATTTTTATTTCCTTTATTTGCCCTTGCTGAGAATTTGAGCTCACCCTTTTATGTTTTTTTCCCCAGGTCAGGAAGATGGATATTAAGTAGAATATGCTAAAAGGGACCCTAGATATGATGAAATAAATGGGACACACTGTAGAAGATTTATGAACCAGTCGTTTATGTTTCCCAGTTTCTAAAGACACTATACCTATACGGTCCTTTGTGGTTTTATCATATGTTGTAATAAGTGTGCATCAATTTTTGAAGTATTAAAAATGTATGTAAAGTATGGGTCATTATAGTTAGCCTCATACTTTGTGACATTCTTATCATGCTTTTCCCTCAGACTTAGAAATTGACTTTCCATATCTGCTCGATGCTCAAAAGGAAAGTATTTTTCTAAGAAAATCAATTTAAACTCCCTCTATTGCATATTTGATACTTCTTAATCCTCTTGTTTATTTTGAATTAATGACCACCACTGATATGCATCTCTCATGAGGCGATAAACTGCCATGACAATTTTTTCCCTTTCGCTACTCCCCAAAGCATGAAATATTTTCTATAAGGAACATATCCATTTCGCAGCTACAAATGGATTTGTAGTCCCGTTGAACATTGGTGGTCGTTTCCTCATGAAGTGGTCTAACATTGATCCTCTACTTTTCAGATCAGGGTGCTCCATACGGGTAAGGTTATTATTCATAAACTGAGTGAGTTGTCCCATTATGTTGATAAGTTGATCAGCCCCAGTTGCATCCCCAGCTCCACTATAATAATCTTGAATTGGAGGTAAATCCCTACATGGATTATGTGCATTGATATGGTTTCCATTCCTTCCACTAGGTACCATTTATAAACAATGGCATGTACAAGATTAGTTTATGAATCACAATACATAAATTTGAACTTGTAAAACACTTAACATAAATTCAATAGTTTATGGATATAATCCAAAATCATAAAAATGTTTTCATTGAGATGGAATATACTCTTAAATCCTTCATAATGGCTTGTAATGAAAATGTGGATTATCTTAAGCATATCCCCCAAGAGTTTTGTAACCAAGAGTGCAGAAAAGCCCATTTTCGTGTACCAAGATACCACTGGTCAAGCCTGAAACACCTTGTCGGAGTTTTCACTCCTAGGTAAATCTGTTCCAGATCCGCCACTACTAGCTTGGATCCAGAAAAGGATATATTTTTGGGAAAATACACTAAATTTCAACATTACAAAAATTCTAATAATTTCATCTATATTAATCCTCAATGTCTATCTTCGTGTAATTTTCTCTAATCAGTGTTTTCATAAATCTAGCTTCTAAGGATTGAACTAAAATTCATATGATACTAACTAAAATTCCCTAACCACAGTTACCAAAAGTCAGTGCATTATTATCTAACATTGGCATGATCACAAGGGATCAAATCCTGAAATACCAATCAGATTAGTAGACTTGGAATTACTAGATACAAACATAAGTTTTACATGACATTATGAAAAGAAAAACAACAACATTGTTTCTCCTTTTAACACATTAATATCCCTTATACTATCCCTGTAGTTTAGTCATAATATACATCTTCACATCTAGGGAAAAATATAACATAGAAATGGGTGAGCTCAGATGCTCAATAAGGATAACAATATAGTGGAAACATTCTTAAATAAGAATAAACATTTAAGGTAATGTATAAGATTATAACATAAGCCTTTTAAAACTAAACATCATAATAATATGGAAAATATAAATCAAATAATTCCATTTACTTATTTACATGGATATTTTACAATTCGAATAATCACATGCAATATCAATAGCCAATTTCATATTGATGGAATGCATAATGCTAGACTACATAACCTCATAGTCAAGGACTCATGCCAAGACTACAAATAATATTTTGTCAAGGCTATATTCCAAGACACTATTTTGTCTCATGAGACCTACAGATGCATAAAAGAGCTATAGCGGGCTCCACCCATCACATACTAAGTCTAATTCATTCCTCATATGAAAAGGATGAAAGATAACATAAACATTCATATTAAAACTTGTATATGAACTATAAATACTTTATCCATAAACCATGAATGGTATAAAAATAACACATCCATAGTCAAACATATAACAAAACCTTCAATACAATACGTGATATTTGTATCATAATAAATCAACTTCAAAAAAGTGTAAAATCCATCAAAGGATGTTGAGATAGATAAAATCAATACTATTTGAGAGAAGTATCACTTTCTATTTTGAAATAATTTTACATTCAAATAATTATAAAACAAAACATTTATTTTGAAAGTATTATTATAAACTTGTAGGCGAAGCTTCGAACATGATATAATGGCGGAAAATAGTCGTATTCACCATATAAGTTAAAAACAATTATTTCCAGAATTTTGTAGAAAAGGTTGTAAAGGACGTTCTTTGGAAAATGAGGGAAACATTCCATTACAAAAATTTTATAAATAGTCAAACAAGGGTATACATGAATTTCAATCATAGTCTAGTGAATGGTAATTTTTTTTGAAAAACATTTTTATGAAACACAAATGTTGATGATAAAGAGGTCCCAGTAGATACTCATGTATAAAAAACCTCGGATAATGAAGAGATTGTAGAATTAACCATTAAAATGAACTTTTCCTTGATTGAGGGTAAATTATCCTCCTGTATAATAGTTAAATAATTTTTATCAAATTATACAAGAACCAAATATATAAAGATATAAAAACTCCATGTAATTTTTTTAATTATATGGTAATTTTACAAGTCTGGGAAAATTTACAGTGCATGATTCTGAGACCTGGAGTGCCCAGAATGAATTTCTGAACATTATTTCGGGTACGTTTTTTAAACGTACGAGTGTGGTTTTTTTAACTTTTGAGCCGATGCTCGTAATTGAAATCTCATGTCACCGTTGAACACGCAGCACTAGTATTATCTTAAGGGGACCTTCATGTCGACTGCAGTAGGTTGGGGGGTGAAAGATAGAATTTCGGTTTTTTGTGGAAATAGAAATAAAATAAAACAATTTTTATTTTTATTTTTATTTTTATTTTTGTCGAAACCTCCCATGTGGATGCTTTAAAGGTGGGGACCACTAGAACTAGACCTCCAATTTGAGTGTTAAGAGGTGGGGACCACCAAAACTAAACCACCATGTGAGGTTATGGAGGTAAGGACCATCAAACATAAGACCCCCAATTTGAATTTCAGGGTGGGGACCACACAAACCCTCCTAATGTGAGAAACCTCTTGAACTCTTTCTTTAATGAGGGAGGTCATCTTTATTTTCCCCAAAATTTATTGAGCCAACCTCAATGTAATTATGATTCCAACTTAATTTGTGCCAACAATTAAATTGGTGAAACATATCGTATTGGCTACCTTTTCTATTTTGGTGGGATTGTTGGAAGTGTTGGAAAAGGGAAATTGGGAGGGAACCTTGGAAGAATTCTTCTTCTCCAAAGAAGATTGCTCCTCTAATGAAGAACACTGATTCATGACTTCAACTTCTTCCTTGGGGAATCCTCCAACGCGGGATTTCCTCAATCGACGACCATCCTCCCCTCCTCATCGACATTAACAAACGAATGAGGTAGGGGTGTGTCTTAAATAGATCAATTTTATTTTTTTCCTCTCACATTGAATCGTTCCCCTTGAGTCGCTCTCTACATCCCTATCATGTAGGGTATGGGCCAATCAAACATGGTCCGACCCCTCTACAAACCTTATGGTTCTTTTATGTATTCCCCGCGATGGTGACAGAGACTGGTACTGGCATTTGGCACCGGTGGAACTTGTGAACCGCGGACGGAACCACGAACGACCACGATGAAGGTAACAAATAGAGGGCGGCAGGTCAATCTGGTCACTGACGAAGGCACGGTGCACAACCGCGCCGCACAACCCCCACAGCCTTGCCGCCCCGCGGCCCCCCAACCTCACCGCCCTGAGGCCCTCCGCGGTGCCCACGGCCACCGCCGTCACATGGCCTCGCCACCCAGTGGCCCACCGCGGCCCCCCATGGCCCTCCGCGGCGTCGCCGCCCCATGGGCCTCCAGGCCCCTGCGGCCTCACTGCCCCGTGGACCTTGATGGCCTCGACCCCCCACGGCCCTTTACAGCCCCCGCGACCTCACCGCCCAACGTCCCACTACCGTCGTCGCGTCCGTCCCGCCCCATATCCCACTCCGGCCCCCCGTGGCCCTTTGCAGCCTCACCGCCCCGTGGCCCTTCACGGCCCCACTGCCCCGCATCCGCGTCGCCCCGCGACCTGTAGTTGCCTCGCCACCCCACGACCCTCTATGGCCCTCACGGCCTCAATGCCCCACCGACCTTCGCGGCCTCGCCACCCCACGTCCATCTACATCCCTCGTGGCCTCGCTGCCCTGCGGCCCTCCATGGCCCCCTACGGCCCTCCGTGGCCCCCACGGCCTCCACCGTCCTGCGGCCTCGCTACCCTCATGGCCTCGCCACCTAGTTTCCCTCTGTGGCCTTGTGGCCTCACCGCCCCGTGGCCTTCGCTACCCCACGGCCACAGCGGCCTCGTCGTCCCTTGGCCTCGTGGTCCCTGTGACTTCGCTACCCCACTTCCCTTCGCGGCCCACATGGCATCACCACTCCCGCGGCCTCCGTGCCGCCCTCGCAGCCTTGTGCCGCTCCTCGGACCTCATGCCTCCCAGCGTGGTTTGGCCCGGACCCAGTTGCCCTGGTCGGACCCAGAATACCGGGTCTATCCAAACCGGGTCAGGTCGGCCCAGACCGGGTCTAACCAAACTCAACTAGCTACGAGCATTTCGCTCTATCGGCCATAACATTGGCACCAGGTGTCCATTTGAAAACCCATCAAGGGCGCTATAAAACTTGGAGCGAGAGGGTATCTTTGGTATACCCACTTGATATTTGGATAAAGATGGGATATGGTTGGGTGGAATCGAGCATGAATCCAACCGGGCCCTCGGGACTAAAAGGATACTAATTTACTGATCGGGCGTCCGATTGATGCAACGTCTGTTGCGTTGAGACGCTTATGACATGGCAGTCCATTTGGATACTTTTTCATGGGTCTTCATGGAATTTGGAGTATCGACCAGTGGCTTTAGGAGCGGACCCTCCTAAAGATGAGAAAGCTTACTACGGGATCCCAGTAGCTGGCTATGACGTGAAGAATGAAAAGCGATCAAGTGTGGTTCAGCACCAAGAAATCCTATGTGGGTCAGCACTGAGAGATCCTGTGTGGGTCAGCACCAAGTGATCCGATGTGGGTCAGCACCTAGCGATCCTGTGTGGGTTAGCACCGAGCGATTATGTGTGGGTCGGCACCGAGTGATCCTGTGTGGGTTAGCACCTAGAGATTCTATGTGGGTCAGCATTTAGAGATCCTATGTGGATCAGCACCGAGTGATCATGTGTGGGTTATTAGTAGAGCCTCTTAATAGAGTATGATAATTATATAGTAACTTTTTTTCAATTGTACATCTATACCTATGTTATACCTGGTGTGAGATGAGTCTGTACCTTTATGTTATTCTTCTGTGGGGTGTACCTTTGTGGTACTTACCTTCATGGTGTTCCTTATTTTGTGGAATAGTTGAGATTTGGGCTTTTGTGTTTGACTATGTGTTTCCTCATGGTTGAGATGGGTATACTTGATAACTTAGGTATATGTATGGGCATATACCTAAGTAGGGTTGTCAGTTGATTTCAAGATTTGTGGTTTATCCTTTGTGGATTTTGTGGGACCATGAGGGTCTTGGGGTCCCTATGGAGTATCATTATACTCACCTCTGTATAGGCTAGGACTGCACCCTGTTGTGTTTGGGGCAGACGACGGACAACAAAGATTGATGACAAGAGTACCAGGACTGTAGGTAGCTCGAAGGAGGACTTAGACGAGGCGTACCGCAGAGAAAATCATTAGAGAGTTGTACCTACCCTTTAGGTAGGATCCTTGGTGGGTGATCATAGGAGTTGTTCCAGTTTACTTGTACTTTCAGTTTCTTGTACTTTCCAGTTGGGCTTGTATTCTGGCCCATTTTACTTACTGTACTCACTCTATATACTATTCATTTTACTTGAGTTAGTATCTTTTTGTGTGCTTGTTTTTGTGTGTTTACAGGTTATAAAGGTGATTCCTTCCCATTTTTAGTGAATACACCTTCGGTGCTAGTCGCCAGCACCTATCCTATGGAAGGTGGGCTTATGGTAGTCAAGGCAGGGGCTGTGAGGGATGGGTCATGACAAATTTGTATCAGAGGAGTCGGTTCTATCGTAGAAAATTGGACTTTGATCATTCTTTTCAATAGAAATAGTGTTAAGTGTAGTGAGTGAGGTTACCAGTTTAGGGAATCCAGTGTTCGTGCAGCGGCCGATGTATCCATACACCCGGACCCTGACTTCTGATTTCCGACTCAGTGCACAAAAAAACTAATTGCGTGTGTGTTTTCAAGATTTTTCTTTGTGATCTATTTGATTCAGCTCATCAGGTATAACTTATTGACCGTGGCTCATCTGTTTCTTTTCCATATTCCTCCTCATAGACAGCCGGCTATGGTTTTGAGATTAGTATGCACTGATAGCCCACCGAGCGACGAGGCCTTGGGGTAGGGCCCTCTTCCTATAGAGGCACCAGTGGAGGCACCAGCGGTACCATTACCTATTGGGCCACCGAGGCCACAGGCTTTAGAAGCAGACGGTGCATGCTACTTGATCATGTTGCATGAGTTCCAATGCTAGTGGCCACCCAGGTTCAAGGGATAGATAGACCCAAAGGTAGCTGAAGATTGGCAAGAGGTTGTGGTGAAAGTCTTCTGACTAATAGGTACACTAGACGATCTCATGGTGATCCTTGCCACCAATATTCTACAGGTAGAAGCAGGTAGATGGTGGATCTTGATGGTCCAAGTTCACAATGAGGTGACGCTTCTCTCGGCAGACTTCGAGAGAATTTTTTGGGCAGAGTTTGTTCCAGAGGCTCTTCGCACAGTGCGTATGCAGAAGCTACTTCACCTGCAGCAAGACAACATGACTGTGGCTTAGTACTCAGTGAGGTTCACTGACCTCTCACGCTACTCCACTAATATGGTGGGGGGCCCATTCTTCAGGGGCCAAACATTTGAGCAGAGACTCAGACTAGAGATCAGGGCTTTAATGATTTCTCTTAGCATCCAGACGTAGGCGGGGTGTTAGAGAGGGACCTCTCAGTGAAGAGTTTCCTTGATGGGCAGTCAACAACAACGAGACCCACCACCAGTCATCACGTAGCAGAGTCTTCTACAGCTGGCACAAGACAGATCTCACATAGATCCAAGAGGACCAATCCTACAGGTGGACAACTGCAGGATTTAGGGTCAGTTGGGTAGGGCACCCGAGGCAGAGCCAGACATGCCAGGAGCGGGCTTTGTTATGCATGTGTCAGGTAGGGAAACTTGGCCCGTGACTGTCCGAACCACCATACGGATGATCACCAGATGGTCGATAGACCACCCAAGCAGAGATAGAGGTTCAACCAAGGAGGTTCGTAGGGAGAAGGCAGACATGGATGAGGTGCTGGTCGTGCAACTAATGGTGGGCAGCAATTTGAGATGTTTCCGTCACCACCACCAGGTGGTCTACCATGACCATAGGGAGCAGGTGGACATAGATGAGCTCAGCTCTAGGCAGCTGAGGCCTATGACCATGGAGCTTCGGAGATGACACGGGTTTCGATCTATGTCTACTCTACCTTAGTTGAAGTACTTAAAGACACATTTTCAAGTCATTATTTTATTTCCACACCCATCGTTATAAGATCGATGATTCTGATAGATCCATTAGCTCAATCCTTATGGATAGAGACTCCTACAAGAGCAGATTCGACGATTACGCACTGGTGCTGGCAGTGAGAGCTTGCTATAGGAGGCGTGAGGTTTGGCTGGGATCTTCTAGTAGCGGTGTCGAGGCCTTATGATGTCATCTTGGGGATGGAATGTTTATCTACAGTCTTTTCTCATATTGACTATATTAGGCACAATGTTCGGTGTGTCTGCAGGGCTGTGACCAGGTTTACCTTAACTAGTGAGAAGGGAGCCTATATATCACAGGATGGACTTACCCAGAGGAAAATGCAGCCAATCACCCATAAGTTGGATAGCTTTACCCTCGGATCAGTTGATGTGGAGAGTTTGATCTATCCTGTAGTGGTGGACCAGTTTGCGGATGTCTTCCCTGATGATGTTCTAGGGCTACCTACTCACAGAGATGTAGATTTTTACATTGAATTTGACCTCGAAATTTCATTGATATCTACACCAGCATATCAGATGGCTCCTGAAGGGATTTGTGGGCTGCAGGTATAGCTAGAGGACTTGCAGGGGAAGAGATTCATTCCACCCAGGGTTTCTCCTTGGCTAGTACCAGTTTTGTTCGCCAATAAGGAGAATGGTAGTTTGAGACACTATGTCGACTATCGGCACATGAACTAGGTGACTCTGAAGAAAAAGTACCCACTACCGAGGATTGGAGACCTCTTTGATCAATTGATGGGAGCACGGTGGTTCTCGAATATAGACCACATATTAGGCTATCACCATCTCAGAGTAAGAGACGAGGATGTGCATAAGATGAATTTATGATGTCGGTACAGCCACTACGAGTTCTTGGTTATGCCATTCGGCGTAACCAACGCTCCAGTAGTGTTCATGGGACTCATTAACATGATATTTCATCCATACCTAGATCTCTTTGTATTATTATTCATCGAAGACATTCTGATATACTCGACTACTGAGGAGGAACATGTATATCATTTACAGGTAGTACTAAACACAATCGAAGAGAAATAGATTTATGGTAATCTCTCGAATTGTCAGTTCTGGATCCTAAAGGTTCAATTTTTGGGACATGTCATATCGGAGGCTAGAGTTGTAGTGGATCTAGTAATGATGGAGGCGGTACTTGCTTGAGAGCCACCCAGATGTGTGAAGAAGGTATGAAGATTCCTTAGTTTGGCTGGATACTACCAGTGGTTTGTGCCATATTTCTCCATAGTTGTAGCACCTCTATCAGTGTTGACGAAGAAGGGGAAACCCTTCGTGTGGTCAGAGAGATTCCAGCAGAGTTTTCAGGAGCTGAGGTAGAGGCTGACTAGTGCCCCCATTTGGGGGCTACCATTGCAGGGTGTAGGGTACGTAGTCTACAGCGACGCATCAAGGACCAGGCTCAGATGTTTCCTGATGTAGGAGCGAGCAGTGATCGCATATGGTTCTCAATAGCTGAGACTGCTTGAGCCGAACTAAGCTACCCATGACCTAGAGTTAGTAGCACTGGTCTTCGCCTTGAAGATGTGGTGACACTATCTGATGGGTGAACCTTTTATATTTGTATCAGATGCACTCAGAAAAATATCTTGTATATAGCTGCTAGGTGAGGTGATGGAGCAGCTGGCCTCTTTACAGATATCCTTTGTGGATCGGGATGGTGTAGTTTTTCTTCAGTCTCTTACAGTCACTCCCCAAATTCATCTGTGATTTAGGGAGGCACAGCGTGCGGATGCTGACTGTGAGGCTCGACGTGCTCAGATATGCACAGGGCAGGCACCTGATGAGTTTTTTGAATGTGGGGAGCACATCATTTTCTTTAGAGGACGTACCATGGTACTAGTGTCATTTTGGGAGGAAGTGATGAAAGACTTCCACACATCCCCTCTAGCGGTACATCCAAGAGTGGAAATGATTTACCAAGATCTCCAACGACAGCACTGGTGGATGGGAATGAAGAAAGCAGTAGAAGAGTTTCTCTCTCGATGCCACACTTGTCATCAAGTGAAGGCAGAGCATCAGGTACTAGCAGGCTTGGATTAGCCTTTAAATGTCCTAGAGTGGAAGTGGGATTGGATATCAATGGACTTTGTGACATGACTTACATACGTCCAAAGGACATGATTCTATCTAGGTGATCATTGACTGAATCACCAAGTCATCCCACTTCCTACCGATCAGAGAGCATGGTTCAAAAGAGATCTTGGGATGCCTTTATGTGGAGGAGGTTGTCTGTCTACATGGAGGAACCTCAATGATTGTCTCCGATCGTGATGCACATTTTACTTCCCAGCTATGGAAGGGGTTTCAGGAGGCTTTCGGAATGCAGGTTCGTTTGAGCACCGCCTTCCATCCTCAAAGAGATGGACAAACTGAGTGCACCATTCTGACCATCGAGTTCATACTACGTGCTTGCATCCTCGTCTTCAGTCACAATTGGAAGGATCCCTTTCCTTTAGGGGATCTTCCATACAACAATAGTTATCACTCCATCATAGGGATGGAACCTTTTGAGGTGTTGTTTGGGAGACCTTACAGATCACCTTTTTGCTATACTATCACATGGGGGTCAGCACTAGTGGGACCAGAGATGGTACGGGCTACCACCAAGAAAGTGCAGATCATCCAAGAGTGGATGAAGACTGCACATAGCAGATAGAAGTCTTATACTGAAAGTAGACTGAAACCTCTATAGTTCGAGGCTGGTGACCACATCTTTCTATGGGTCTCACCCCGACAAGGTTTGCAGAGATTTGGATAAGGTGGAAAGGTATCTCCATGATTCATCAGACCATTTCAGGTCCTCAGTTGAGTTGGCGAGGTGGCATACCACTTAGCTCTTCCACTTCAGTTTCACGGGATGCACGACATCTTCCACGTATCCCAGCCGAGGAGATATGTGCACGACCCCTCTCACATCATCGACCATAGTGAGCTGGATTTCGATGATGGGGTGACTTTGACGGAGGTTCCAGTAGAGATTGAGGATGAATAGGAGTGGGTCCTTCATGGGCAGTCGATACTGCTGGTTTGTGTTCGTTGGCAGCACGAGAACCTTCGGGAGAGGAAATGGGAGCGGGAGTTTCAGATAGGTTCTCAGTACCCCCATTTGTTTTCCTAGTTTTGTGATGTGGCTTACAAGGACGTAAATCCCTGAGGTTAGGAGAATGTAAAGACCTGGAAATTCCATAATTTTTTTTAATTATATGGGAATTTTATGAGTCCTCGAAAATTTACGGCGCGTGATTCTGAGGCCCGGAGTGCCCAGAATGAATTTCAGAACTTTTATTCAGGTACGTTCCGTAAGCGTACGAGCAGGTTTTTTAAAATTTTTAACCGGTACTCGGATTTGAAATCTGAGGGCACCGTTGAACTCACAACGCCGATATTTGCTTAACGGGACCATCACCTCGACCAAAGTAGGTCAAGGGTGAAAGATAGAATTTTGGTTTTTCATTGAAATAGAAATAAAATAAAGTAAACTCTTATTTTAATATTATTTTTGATTAAACCTCCCATGTGGAAGGTTTTAATGGCGGGGGACACCAGAACTAAACCTCCCATTTGAGTTTTAAAAGGTGGGGACCACCAGAACTAACCCTCCATGTGAGGTTATAGAGGTGGGGGCCACTAAACCTATAGCCCCCAATTTGAATTTAAGGGTGGGAACCACCCAAACCCCCATAATGTGAGAAACCTCTTGAACTCACTCTTTAATGAGGTGGGTGACCTTTAAGTTTTTCCAAAATTTATTATGCCAACCACAATGTGATTATGATGCAAATTTAATTTGTGCTAACAACTAAATTTGGAAAACATGTCATATTTGATACCTTTTATTTTTGGAAGATTTGGGGAAAGTGTTGACGAAGGGAAATTGGGAGAGAACCTTGGTGGAATTATTCTTCTCCAATGAAGAATTCTCCTCCAATGAAGAATGTCGACGCACGACTTTGACTTCTTCGTTGGGGAATCCTCTAATATGGGACATCTTCAATCGACGATCCACCTTCCCTCCTCATCGATGTCAACAATCGAATGAGGTAGGCCTGTGTTTAAAATTGATAAATGTTATTTTTTTCCGCTAACATTGAATCATTCCCCTTGAGCTACTTGCTTCCACCCTAACATGAAGGATATGGGTCAAACAAACATGGATTGACGCCTCTACAAACCTTATTGTTCTTTTGTGTGTTCTTCGCGATGGTGATGGTGACCAGTGCCAGTGTTTGGCACCTGTGGAACTCGAGAACCGCGGTCGGCACCACTTTTAGCTGCGATGAAGGCGACAAATTGAGGTCGGTCGGTCAAGCCAGCCACCGACGAAGGTACGGCACGCAACCGCGCCGCATGGCCCCCACGGCCTCGCCACCACGAGTCCCTCCGCGGCCCCCGTGGCCTCACCTCCCCGACACCCTCTATGGGCCCCACGGCCTCGCCTCCCCACAACCCTCCATGACCCCCGCGGCCTTTTCCATCTTGCAGCCTCGCTGCCCACGTGGCCTCGCCGCCATGCGGCCCCCCCAGGGCCCTTCATGCCCTCTCCTCCCTGCAGCCCTCCACGACCCCTCCGACCTCCCAGACATGTGGCCATTTGCTGTCTCACTGAGCCGTGGCCCTTTGTGACCCCCACGATCTCACCGCCCTTCTACCCTCCATGGCCCCGGAGGCCTCACCGCCCCGCGTCCCTCCTTGAACCCCAGCCTCCGCTATCCTGAGGCCCAGCGGGCTCGCCGCCCAACGTCCCTCTCTGGCCCCCGTAGCCTCGCTGCCCTACGGCCCCCCGTTTCCCTACGCGGCCTCGCCACCCCACGGCCCTCTATGGCCCCCACAGCCTCGCTACTCCACGGCCCTTCACAGCCTCACCGCTCAGCGTCCCTTTGTGACCTCGTCGACCAGCGGCCCCTGCGGCACCCATGGCCCTGCCGCCCAGCGGCCCCTGCGGCCTCTCTGCCACACGGAAGCCCAGAGCCCTTCATGGACTCACCGACCCTTGTCCCTCGCGACCTCACCTCCCCACGACCTCGCCGCCCCGTGACCTCGCCACACCACGGCACCTACGGCCTCGTCGTCCCACATCCCTCTACACCACTCGCGGCCTATGCCGTCCCACGACCTCAAATCCCTAGGGCGTCGCCGCCCAGCGGCCCTCTTCAGCCCCCACAACCTCACTACCCCACGTCCCTCTATGGCCCCTGTAGGCTCTGCTGCCCCGTGGCCCCCCCAGCCTTGTCGTCCCGCGGCCTCATGGTCCCCGCGGCCTCACCACCCTCTGGCCCGTCGTGGCCCTCGCGGCCTCTTGTCCTCCACGCCTCCCTTGCGGCCTTGCGCTGGTCCGTGGCTCCTACGTCACCCAACTCGGGCCGGGTCGGACCCAACGTGAGCCGGGTCGACCCAAACCGGGTCGGCACAGCCCAAGCCGAGTCAGGCCAGGTCGGTCCGACCGGGTTAGACCGAACACAGACCAGCTTCAAGGTTTTCTCTTTATCGGCCATAACATTGGCACCAGGTGACCGTTTGAAAAACCATCAATGGTGTTGTAAACCTTAGATCGATAAGGTTCCTTTGGTATAACCCAGATGAGATTTTGATAAATTTGGGATACGGTCGTGTTGAATCGAGCATGATTCCAACCAGTCCCCCAAGAATAAAAGGCAAATAACATACCGACCGGGCGTCCGATTGATGCACTGTGTATTGAATTGAGATCCCAATGATGTCGAGGTCCTTCGTGATACTTTATTGTGGGACTTATTAGCATATGGATTGTACACTAGTGTCTTGAGGTGCAAACCCTCCCGGAAATGAGAATACTTAGTGTGGGAACCCAGTAGCTGGTTGGGACGTGAAAAATGAATAACAATACTATATGGGTCCACATAGAGCGATCTTGTGTGGGTCAGCACCGAGCGATCCTTTGTGGGTCAGTTTCGAGCAATTCTGTGTGTGTAAACACCTAGAGATCATGTGTGGGTTAGCACTGAGCAATCCTGTATGGGTCAGCACCGAGCGGTCCAGGGTGGGTCAACACCTAGAGATCCTATGTGGGTTAGCGTCTAGAGATCCTTTGTGGGTCAACACTAAGAGATCCTGTGTGGGTCATTAGTAGAGCCTCTTAACAGAGTAAGATGATGTAGTAGTTACATCTAATCATCTGTACATTTGTACCTTATTTATTCCTGGTGTGATCTGAGTCAGTACCATTGTGGGATTCATCAATGTGGTGTACCTGTGTGGTACTTACCTTCGTGGTGTTCCTTCCATTATGGAACAGTTGAGCTTTGGGCTTTTGAGTTCGACTCTATGTTTCCTCATGATTGAGATAGGTATACTTGATAACTTAGGTATATGTATGTTCATATACCTAAGTGGGGTTGTCAGTTGATTTCATGCTTTGTGGTTTATCCTTTGTGGATTTTGTGAGACCATGAGGTTCTTGGGGTCCCTACTGAGTATCTTTATACTCACCACTACACATGCTATGCCCTCACCATATTGTGTTTGGGGGAGACGACGAATAGCTCTAACTGAGGATGAGAGTACCAGGACTATAGGTAGCTCAGAGGTGGACATAGACGAGGCGTACCATAGAGACGACCATTTGAGATCTATTCCTCCCCTTCATGTAGGATCCATGGTGGGTGATCATTGGAACAATTCCAGTTTACTTATACTTTCAGTTTCTTGTACTTTCCAGTTGGGCTTGTATTCTAACCCCCTTTATGTATTTTAATCACTCTGTATATTATTGAGTTTACTTGAGTTCTTATCTTGATTTTTGCTTGGTTGCATGTGTTTGCTGGTTATAAAGGCAATGCCTTCCCCGTTTTAGGGAATACGCCTTCGGTGCTAGTATCCAGCCCCTAGCCTGAGGAAGCTGGGCATGGGGTAGTCAGGAAATGGGCTCCAAGGGATGGTTCGTGACAAAATACATAAATATGATATCATATACAATCTTCGAATATTTGTTTTGTTAATAATATTTCAGTAGTTTCATTTTTTGGGTGTTAAAAGATTCATTTTCCTTTATATGATTGGTTACGTAAGACAAGTTTTTTTTGGATAGTATATATTTGATTCATATAAAGAATTATATTATGTTCTTAAACATTATTTTTCATCATAAAATAAAAATTATTCTTGAATAGTTACAATGGGGAATGAATCGCATCGTGTTCATGGAGACGGTAATCCGTATATACACATGGGTGACAATATCATTCTATTGATAGTGAAAATGTATTTAATTGTATATTATATCATATATACATAATTCTTAATAGGTTATATGTATTATATACATCAGATAAACTCATTATTATACCCATCCAAATAATGAAGTGCTTGAATAACAAACTACACCACAACATGGAGACAGTAAGCCATACGTACGCACGTATGGTGACTTGTAATTCATAGGATGGATAGAATAATAAATATGGTTGTACCATATTTATAATAATATCATAGAATGTATAAGGTACTTGATTTATTATTTTGGTATGGGAATAACTATGAATGATGAAGTGGGAGAAGAAAATAACTTTGAAAGAGGTGGTGAAATTATTACCTCTTCTTCGGGTGTTTCTTTTTGAGTTGATCAAAAGGGATACATAGGTTGGAATTATTATCAAAGTAAGAAATCCATGTCAAAGGGAGGGTAGTTGGGAGGATATTTGGGTAGGGTTTGGATGATCCAAATGGCTTTGGAGGTGTGATATTGAGAGAAGGGGAAGTACCATTTTAAAAGAGAGGTGAGGGTCACTTTTAGAAATGCATGAAAATTATTTTATTATACAATCATATTTTGATTATAATGTCTCCAAAATTATTTATTTCTAGGATAAGGTGGGTATGGGTCAAAAATATTTCAACTAATAGGTTTTATACAGGTTCATCTCACTATAAAAACCTTATTATTTAGATTTAACTCTAAGTTAAATTTTTTAACTTTTTCCATGTATTCTTGTAATATTATATTTTATGGTTAATAATCATACATTAAAAAGAAAAGAGAACCCTATGTGGTTCATTATTCATATATATAACCTTATAATGGAATTTTGGACAAACCTTATATTTTTAGTAATATTATATCAGTTAATAATATAGTATTTTTTTTTAAAAACTCATTTATGTCAATTTTGACGTTATTTGGTATTTTGTTTTTGTGAAAGTCGTAACAACATGATTACTTTAAAAAAATTATTTAATCAACCCAAACATGTCATTTAACCTATAAAAATATTTTAATTCATCAGAAGTCTAAATTTTCATTAATTTGGATATTTATAATATCAATTATTTAAATCATTCGTTAATAAGGTAATTACTACATCATCATTGTGTCATAAATAAATTTAATTATTTAATGTATAATAATTATAAATAAAATAACATTATGTAGAAATTATTTTGATATTAATATTTAATATTTATAGTCGAATTTATCTTGTGTGTAACCCTATATTAAAAATGATTTAGTTTTGAAAACATGAATTTAACACTTTTAACTCTTTATTAAATAAAATAATAATAAATGTACTAATCATATCCATGTGGACCAAAAGGATAATATTTTATTCCTATGGTTTATTTTGGTCGAAAAACACTTATCCAATAGACTTAGTACATGTGTTAGGGTAATTATAATTTCATTTTGACCTTTAACTACCCTATTTACTTTTAACTGTGGGAAATAAAAGTCAAAAGTTACTATTTACCAAAAATATTTTTATCCTATTGAACCAAATTTTACTTAATGATGTCAACCATGTCTCACATATTTTCGAAATTCAATTCATTAAAGTTGTAAAATTACATTTTATGCAAATTTGCAAATGCACCTAGAAGGTGGGTAAAAATAGTAAAAAGTTCAATAAAATTTTATATATCAAATATTATTATAAAATGACTCTCATTAATTATATTCAACATATATATGTATTATGTATCTATTTTTACCTAATATAAATTTAAATAAAATAACTAATTATTTATAAATAAAGTATGTTTAAATCAATAACATAGTGTTTTTACTATTCATCAAAAATTGAATGCTTTTAGAAAAATACCAAAAATTCACCCTAAGCTAATTTTGATTTTCCAAATCCAAATATGATGTAAATTTTGAAAAATAAAATTTAAAAACTTTCAAAAAGTATGTACTAATATTCATAAGGACTGGTTTTATTGGTCGTGGTGTGTTAAAACTCCTTGTTGCATATAATGCAAGCTATTACATTATTCAAAGGCAAACGTACCATAGAAGCTTGGGGTGTTACACCATTGTTTAATTAATGATTTACAAAAAACAATAGCATAACCCAAGGAATAAAAGGATTAGTGTATTATATACTAGAAACATATGAAAAACTTAATTTAGATTTTTTGAACATTCCCCACATAAACTAAATTCAGTCTTAGTCATTCTAGGATGAATAATCACCTATAAATTCTAAGTAAGGAAAAAAAGAATTAGTGATCTCAAATTATCAATAAGGGATTACAAAAAAGTATTATATAATGGTTAGGTCCTAAACACATGGAAATCATGAATTATTAGAAGGATCAAATTTAAATGAACGTAAATCAATAAGTGTTAACCATAAGAAAGGAAGATAGACGTATCTTATCAAATGATTACACATTAATCATAGTGTTAGAAAATAAAACACAAATAATATAACATGAGCAATGGAATGTAGGAATAAATGTTTCAAAATCATAAACATATAATATCATATCATTGTGAACCTAGATACCCTCCAACTTGTTCACACATGAAATTGTGAGTATAGATAAACACTTTCTCAGTCACCCTCTGTGAACCTCACTACTCGCTAACCTATACAATCATTAATATAGGAGTAGAGTTAAATTCAATCACACTCACTCTTTGTGAACTTTACTTCCCATTAACCTGTTCATAAGAAAATATATTTCATGTGATATATTGATTTATTCAATGCATTGGAGGTAGATATTTCTACTACCCATCTCATAATGCAGATATTTGTGTGCCACTTAGAAATCATTCACTTTTCACCTCATAATTAACCTAGGGAAATAAAACATGTTTCGAAAAACCATAAAATGGAAATCAATCAATATTTATAAGGCCACATTGAAATAAAATGGTTTTTATTAGAAATTCAAAAGTAATATAACAAGATAATGAACTAAATAATTTCATACCAAAATATTTATCACCAAGAATGGTAACATAATTAAAGAATAATATAGGGTGTAACATGAAACATAACTCCATAGGTGTTAGGTTATTTTTATGATAATAAATCCCAAGTCAAAAAATATATATTTTCTATGATATTTTGTTATTCATCGTTTTAGAATTCATATTTATGAGTCTCCTTTAATAAATACTCATTTGTTTTCAATAAAAATGAAAAGAAAAACCTTTCATGAAAATGGATTTTTTTCAAAATATACTTTTTCATATAAATAAAAAAATTAAATAACAATTAATATGGAATATCTTTTAAAAATTAACTCTAAATAACTATTTTTATTACTTAATGAAAGGAGATTGGTTACCATGTCCGTTGCCTTTACCCTTGATTTCCATATAAGTGACATAACATGTTGTATAAAAAGGATAAATATAATAATTACCTATTTTAAATCCTTATTCAGATAAATTTTTATTTAAACTTTTAATTAAAACAATTCATGTCATGTATTAATTTGTTGTAATTTCTTTTCTAAATTGGGTCTTAATAATCCTCCCACTTTTGAACTTTTTCCATAAAATCTGAGTCAATATTATTTTCTATCCCAAATATACTCATTTTAAAAAAATTAATGTAAATATAATTGAATTTTATAAGGGATTAAAATGTTATAATATCATTAAAGGGGATTTTTAGTCATTTTTTATAAAAAAATAAAATATTGATAAAATAGTTTTGGGTTATTTACAAATATCGATGGATTAACTTATTACGATTGTTAAATTTTTTATGATGAAAAAAAAACCATACTAATTATATATATATATATATCACTTATATATATAATATACTAATAAAATAAAATCTAAAACCATCCATTTTGGATGTGATGTAAAATGAAACATGTTTTCTTAAGAAGGCGGTGGGACACCCAATGCATAATTCATGATTTCATTTTTTTTATTTGAAAAAAGGGAGCATGGTTAATGCTTGTAGAATCATTATAATTACAAACTACTAAAAAAATTAATTATTTTATTTTTTAAATATGGTTAAAATATATTTGACAAAGATTAAGGTAAATTTTAGAAATTGAAAACCGAAAGAGAGGTTAGAAATTTATAAATCACGTTTTGGTATCTTTTTCTCTTAAGGGGATTAAACCTTTGGGGAATGGAGTTTTGAGATGAAAATAACCTCCTAGGGTTTATATTATTTTGTAGGAGAGTTTTTGGTTGATTTGAGTCTGAACAGAAGAGGTTTTAATGTGAGGGGATGTGAGGAGAGGAGTACCCCTTTTTTAAGCGAAAAGAAGAGGTATTTTTTTAAATACCCAAAACAATTAAATAATGGGATGCCAGTATCAAATAAAGTTACTATAAAATTGATAAATAATAGATTGTATAAGATATTAGATCATGAAAAACCTCCACCATTATAAATTAAACAATATTTAAACATGTTAGGATCTTTACCTATATTGTTACTCACATTTACCATTTATGTTTTCTCCACAGTAATTAGTTTTTACCTAGGCAGTCAATCCTTTATGGCCACAAATAAAATAGTCATTATTATATAATTTGGAAATAATGATTAAAAATTTGGATTAATTTTTTTAATTAATTTTAAAATGATATAAATATTGTACTTAAAATAAAAAATGTATAATTTAACAAAAGACGTTTTTTTTGAAAAATATATGTTAAATTATAAAATTCCAAATATGGGTTTATAAATTAAAACAAAATTCATAATGTTATTAATTGACTTAGAAAATACATATTTAGTCTTAGAATAAGTTTTCATGAATTTCTATTTCAAACTTATATACTAATAATGTCATAGTATCTTGTTATTTTTAAAAATGGTATTCTTCACTATTCACCTAAATTGAATTTTTTATAAAAAAATTAAAAATTCATCTTAATTTAATATGACAATGATAAATAAAAAAATTATTTTAGTTTTCTAAAATTTATATCCTAAAATTTATAAAATTTATATTTATTGAAAAATATAAAAAATAGAGAAATGTTTTAATAGGAAAATGAATTTCCGTATATTATTTAGTGTTTTTACCATTTCTAATAAATTAATATCTATAATAGTTTTAATAATTTCAGCATATTAAAAAATTATTATGGTTAAAAATATGTAATTTTATAAAAGTTATTTTATTATATTCTTAGCTTCACTAGTTGAGTGTGTATTTAATGTAAAGATTATTACACACATATATATATATATATCTAATTCTATTAAAACTATTTATTACTTCAAAAACTATGGATACCAAAGTAAAGAATATGATTTTTTGGTTTTAGTGTAGGGTGTGGAGGAAAAAAATGAACATGTTATTAATTTAAATATGAAAAACTCAATTCATTACATTCTACCCCTTATAATAGTTTCATCCTTGAAATTTAATTACATGGAAGGAAACAAGTCAACCTAATTTTCTCTCATCACATACTTAGTTTCCCATAGTTTTTCATGAAATGTATTAATTATCTATAAAAATTTGACCATATTAGTGTGTTTTTTTTGGAAAAACCTTATCACTTTGATCCCCAACCTTTTTGATTTGTTCATCATATAAGAGGTCATGTTCCAGTTACATAACTTTTATGTTTAGTACATGTGATGGATTTGGTATTTAATTCCTCTTAAATGAAAAATGGAACAAAAACATAAACTTGATAGTGGTATAAGGGAGTTTTTTGTGATAATATATGAAATTTAAATGATAGATGGAATTCAATGGAATGATGTATATAGGGATCAACTCGTTTTTCTTAGAAAATTCCAAAACACATTCCCATGGAGATTTTTTCAGAAGTAAACTATCAGCAAAATTAAATTATATATCTATTGGATAATTATCAGGATATATATTATTTCAACTTTGTAATATTTCCATGCGTTTCAAAATGGTTTGTACCTTATCTAACACTTCATGGAAAAAGTGAGACCCTATCAACTTTCTACCACCAATGTCATCCGAAAATGTTGGAATCCTACATATCTTCGCATGTGGAACCTCATATGCTTCCATTCAGAGGCTATAATGTAAGGGAACTCTATTAAAAAAATATGTTGATCCATACAACCTAGTAAATATATTAAACCAAATATCAACAAATCCTCTAATGTATGATATCTTATCTGTGACTAACCATCCTTAAAAAAACTAGTGTGACACCCTTGGAAAGTGATATTTAAATGAAAAATTTTTACAACAAAAGACAACAAGCTGAAGCATTATTTTCTAGAGCCTAAATGGATTGAACTTAATAGTTAACCATGATTGTCTTAGAGTAGTGTTCATAATGGTAGACTTCCTCGAAAGTTAACAAAAGTGTTTGTGAGTGAGGAAAAATCACACTAAAATAACATGTGTTTTCCTATGAGTATTGTCATTAGTTTGAAAATTGGCCCCAATAGGTAGTACCATGTGGTTTTCTAAGAAGGAAACCATGGTATTACATGAGACCCAAGGGGTTAGATGACCTGGTTCATGATCATTGGTTGGTTAGGTCATTACAAAATGGTATCAAAGCCAATAAGTTTCCATAAGTTAAATGTAACTACCAGGTTTTGAGTTGTGGGGTCCATATCGAGGATTTTCTACTTTCAAGGGGTGGAGAGTGTGACACCCATGTAAAATCAATACATAAAAAAAGAAAAAATGTAACAACACATGTCAATAAGTTGAACCTTTTTTGGGTCCCTACTTAATTAGAAATATATAATTATGGATTATTGGAATGGAGTCGTGTTTTGGATGAGTAGCCTCTTGGAATGTTTCCCAGTGTGTCTATGTGGCTGAGGTAAAAGAACAATGAAAAAACATGTGTTGGCCTATTGTTATAGTCATTGGTTAGATACATAACCCTAGTCGTTTTCATCTGATACTATACTAGTAAGGAAATCAAGGTAATACACGAAACCATTGGAGTAAAATGACTAGGTTTATGGTCTGGGGAGGTTAGTCCACGGCGTCTTAATTTTATGGGTTTTAGGTGATTTTAAAATTCATCCAATTCCCCTAAAATTAATGGATAATTTCCCTGAATCATGATGTAATACATGGTTCTCGATCAGATACTATAGATATGGGTACTCCATAAATCCGTAAATCCTATTTAATGAATATCATGAAAAAACTATCCAATGATAAATATTCTCTTATATAATGAAATTGAATTGACTTTGTATGGTGGTAGAATATAACCCATATGGCATTGGTATATTTAGATGTCCTAGTGAGTCCTATGAAAAAAATCCATTGTGATGTCTTAACATTTTCAAATAGGTATGGGTAATTTTTGCAGCATCCATTTAGGATTATATTACCATACCTCAAATCAATAAAAAAACCAAGAATTGAGGTATATATTTCATAATTTCCCTCTCCATGTTATCCCACTAGATGTTTTTCACCCGGTCTCAATACATCTTTATGACTATTGTTTGGTGAGAGAAGGATGAGATATGTGCATCATCCAAAATATCATTATTCATTTTTTGTACAGAGGGGACACATACCTGATTTCCGAACCTTATAACACATTCTTTATCAATTTCAATATCTAAAATATCTTATACCATCTTTTATTAATCCACACAATTCTTCTAGGATTCTTTAATCTTTACGTGAATGGAGGGTTGAGTAGAAACTTATGAAAGTTATGATTTCTCACCTTCATTTATAATTTCAAGAATCATCTATTGTAGTTCCATGAGTATTGGGTATTATTAAACCCTTATCATGTATAAAGTGTCGTGATATTTTTACTCAGGGAGTAATCCGCCTTTCATTCCTTTCTATGGTGTTAATGTGTTTAGATTTCATAATATTTAATTATATCTAACAATCAACATTGATTCATGTTTAAATCATTATTTTTGAGGATATATTTCAAGCTCTTATGACTAGTGTATATATCAAACTTTTCACCATATAGTTAATACCACCATATATTCAATAAAAATATCACCACCGATAATTCAAAATCATGCATCAGATAATTTTGAAGTTCATCCTTCAATTGGTAAGATGAAAAAGAAATTACCTTTTTAATTTTCATGGGAATTCTTTCCGAGATGTTTAGTGATGTGTCACTATAAATTAAAAACCCTTTACCACTACACGGTAATGTATGTATGGGTTCAATAACTAATTTTTCTTTTAGATCTATAAAACATTCCTAACATTTTCTTTTCTAGAGGAACCTAAATCTATTCTATCTTAACATGGTTATTGTGTTAATAATCATGAAAAAATTCTCAACAAGGATAAAAAATATCTAGCAATAAACGGAATCACTATATAATAAAAGTGTTAGTATCTTGTCTAGAATATGGCCTTTAAAATATCCTTGCTTTTCACCCTTAGTTGATGAGATATAGATCTAAGGTCATTTTTAAAAGAATTTAGAACCTCTATGTTGATCAAATAGGTCATCAGTATGGAGTGGTGGATAGTTTTTTTTTGTTTTCCTAGCTCACAATAATTTATGAAATGTCACTATGATCCATCCTTCTTTTTTACAGAGAGGAATAGTCCCCCCCCCCTAGTGAAGCACTAGGTTTTATAAAATCATTATAAAAATTACCTTATAATTAATTCTACAATTCCTTTTATTCAATATAAATCATTCTATAGTGATTATTTTTATTTGTAATGATCCAAATATTAGCTTAATCGATAACTAAACCTCTTGATCTGGGGGAAGACTATGATCATATAATAAATTACTCATAAAATATTAGTATATTATTTCATTACAACTCTCTATGTTTCAATCATTTTTATACAAGGTTATTTACCTATTTGTTTTTCCTCAAATATACTAGATAACATATCAACTACATTTTTAATAACGGTTTATTAAGGAGAATATGAATTAACCAATGAATATACCCAAGTATTATCTATATTGGTTTTTAGTTAGGACTCTTTGTCATACACCATGTCATGGTCAACACACCACTTTTAGGGTCATTACCTCAAGGCACAATAATTCCATATCATGCATCAACATTATATTAACCAGATAGGGATGTACATTCTAGATAAACCCTAAATCCAAACATTACCAAAATATAGGAATGTTATCACAGACTAATAATTAGGGTTTTCACTTTTTTTCATTCTAATCTCTAAAACAACTAAACCTTTTCTCTGATTCCAACTAATATGAACGAAGTTAATTATACATAAATATTACATTATTACAATGGTTTAACTAATACACCACACAAGTTATCTCACAAACCAATGATCGAATATTGTAGCTTATTGGATACCAGATACATAACAACACTTATTTTACATACTATGAAAATTTTCCATAAAATAAATACAATAATAAGCATTCTATGATACATTATCATATTAAAATCCCAAGTAATGGAAAACATAATAAGGGGCTATCTCAAATTCCCACTAAGGGATAACATAACAAAGACCATAATGGTTAGCTCATAAACACATTGAAAAGAATAAATAAAAATAAATAAAAAAATTTAAATAACATAGATCAATTAGTGTTACCCATAAGAATAAAAGATATACATATTATATAAAATGATACCACCATAACTATGAAATGATAAAATAAAACATAAATTATATAACATAATATATGGAATAGATAAAATAATATTTCATAATTTTTAACATGGGATTTATTATCTTTTTGAACCTAGATACCCCCAACCATTTCACATTTGAAATTATGAGTAGATATGAATTCCATCATACTCACCCATCGAGAACCTAGCTACTCACTAATGTATTTACTCATAAAATTATGAGTAGTACTAAATTTCAACACACTAACCCATTTGGACTCTATCTAGTTGCTAAAATATTAATAAAAAATATATCTATCTCTGAGGTATAAGATATTATCCAATGCATTCGAGTGAGATATATGTCCCAACCATATTATAATCTATAATATAGTGTGACAATTAATATTCATTAACTTTTCACATTATAAAGAACCCATAGAAATCAAATGGATTTTATAAGACATCCAAAATATATAAAATAACATCATAAACTAAATTCTTTGATACAAAAAACCTGATCACCCAATATAATCAAATAATAAAAGATTAATATAGAGTGAAACATGAAACATAACTCCATTTTAGGAAGTTCATTTTGAATATAATGATTACCAAATCATAAAATTATCTCTTTGAAAGATTTTTTTATTCAAATTTTAAAAGTCATGTTTATTGGTTTCTTTTTAAGAAGTATAATTTGATTTTAGAAAAAATTAAATGAAAAAGATTTCATGAATGTGGAATTTTTTTAAAAACTCTTTTTCTATATAATAAAATAAAAATATTTTAAATGTAAATTCTTATAAAATTTAAAATCAAATATTAAATTGTATAACTCAATGAATTGAGTTTGAGTTGCTATGTTCCTTACAATTAAAAAGGACTTCAGTGAAAGTTCGTTATATCTGGTATCATAAAGATAAAAATAAAAAATAACTATTTCATAAAATTATTTATAAAATTTGTATTTCCAATCCTTATTAATAACAATTATCATCCTGTATTAGATTATTGAAATCTCTTTCTAACATTGGGTTTTAATAAACATGGTTGTTTTGAACTAGGATCATAAAAATGAGGTCGATCATTGTTTTTCTCTCAAATATCATCCTTTAAAAAACTTAATGTTTTTGTAATCCATGATTTTATGGAATTATAATTCCATAGTATTAGTACATGGTAGTTTTATTAAAATTACATGAAAATGAAAATATTGATTAACTAGTTTTATGTTATTTACCAATATCTACGGATTACCGTATAAAAATAGATAAATATTTGTGTTTTCTAAAAATAATAAAATTAATGATATAAATATATTAATTATATATATCATATATAATCATAAAATATAATATAAAATCATATATGTTTGGATTTAATGTAAAAATAAACATATTTGGTAGTTCGCACAATGCTCGACTGATGTTTTATTTTTTTTAATAGAAATTGGGATGCTGGTAAATGATTGTACCATCATTAAAATAATATGAAGCTATAATAATGATATTAATCATATCATTTTATGATATTTAAATAAAAGTTTGGAAGAACAAAATCAGGTAAATAAATAGAATGGAGAGAAGGAATGTTTTGATACTTATACCTCACTTTTGGATTCTATCCTTTGTGAAGGGGATTATAAAATTGAGGGGTATTATTTTGAGAAAAAAACCTCATTAAAGTGTCTAGGAGGTTTGAGTAAAGGGATTGGTATCTTTTTGGTATAAATTTATAATTTTTTTTGTGAGGGTAATTGAGGAGAGGATTTCCCATTTTATATGTGAAAATGAGTTACATTTTTGTAAATACACAAAACTATTCAACAATGGGAAGTCAGTTTCAAAGAAGGTGCCTCCAAAATTGATAAATAATGGAGTGTATAGAATATAATTTTGAGAAACACATCCAAAATTTAAAAATAAACGTGTTCTAAATTTGTTATTCCTTTTACCTCTTTGGTTACTCACTTTTACAACATTATTCCCCATGATAGAAACTAGTTTTTAATTATGTAATTTATCATTTATGCCCCAAAAATAAAATGCTCTTTATTAAATAATTTGGACCTAATAATTCCATATTTAAAATTAGTTTTTCAGTTAATTTCTAGAATTTCTAAAATTAATATAAAAATTATAATATTATAATGTATAATTTTTTTAAAATATTAGAAAAATTATAAAATAGAAAATATGGGGTAATAAATTAAAAATGATATTTTTTAATTTATGAAGTCACTTCTGAAATAAATATTTTCTTTTTTAATTTTTTTAATATTTTACCAATTCATAATACAATCACTTTGTTTTGTTATTTATAAAAACATTATTTTTCACTGTTAACCTAAGACCAATATAAAAATATTTTAAAAAGGTATTTTCCCAAAATAGGACATTTGGAAATCAAAATATGATGTTAATATATCTTATTCACATCCTAAGATTAAAAATAAAAAAAACAAAATATAGAAAAACTTTTTTATAGGAAATTATTTTTGGTATATTAACTATTATCCCAATTATTTCCTATAAATTACATATTAAGTAGTTTTAATCATTTATTCATATAAAAATATATAATTCTTGACGCGAAGTAAATTTAGTCTATATATTTCATTTGTTTCTTATCATCTCTCTTTGAGTAGACATTTAAAGTGTAATTTATTTTGTTTAAATATATATATTCATAATTTCATTTCAACTATTTATATATGTAAAACTATAGCTAACATAAAATGGGTTGAATTTGTTTGGTTTTATGGTTAGATGTGGACAAACCATTGAAAAAAGAATATTTTTTAAGGAAGAAGAAATTAGGTTGTTATAAACCTGAGTTCATTTGTGGAATGATTTTAGTTTAATATAATATTTATTCTACATATATTTATATTTTCTATTCATATCCATTTATCATTTATCCCCATGTTTATAGGTTATTAATTACAAGATATAATCTTCAAAGGCTACTGTAATTTACTATTCATGTGGGAGGTTAAATGGGGTTATTTAAGGTGTGTATTTTTTAGATGGGTATATGATAATATTTATTTTCATAAAATCTATTATTTTGTGGATATTAATATAATATGTTATCCTTAGGATATTTTGGTTATATTATTTACATCTCATGTTTACATATATCAATGGATGGTTATTTTTTTATCATGGGTGAATATTGTATTGTTTTTTTGGGGAGAAAGAGAGAGATTATGATTTAAAGTGTTTCATATTGTTAAAAAATACATTATTTCTATATCTAGGTACAATATTGAAGAGTTTTTAGTGGTATGTTTTGTTATGAGTTAGTGAAAATCATGTGAAATTTGATTTTAGTCTAAGGGCATGAGACCTTTGGCACATGGATTGAGATTTTAATAGTTGGAACATATTGTTAATTCCAGTGGACAAGGATTTGATTCATCACTATTGACGATGAATTAGGTGATGCATTAATTGGAATATGATGAAGGAATTTTTATTTGAGTTCAATAATTATATAAAGTACCTCGATTGTTTATTAAAGAACTATTTATGAACTCCATGGAAATTAATAGAAATTTTTAATGTTTTCGATAAATATATGTTTCTGAGGATATTTTTAAATGATTTTAAATTAATAAGGATGGAATTCAGAGGTTCTGAGATGATTTTGAATAAATATATAATTACTATATAGCAATGCATAGTTTCTATTGAAATATAAATTGACTAAACCGTCATGTTACTTAATAGTTACTCTTATTGTGCACTATATACATAAGATTTATGTTTAAATATTGACGAATATATAAGGGATGGACTTTATCGAAATAAATACACAATGTTTTCTCGGTAGAAATGGTAATATATAAGGGATTCCCAATAAGAAAATAATTAAATATTTTTAATATAAATGATAAATATGGGAAATAAAATAGAAATAAGAATTGATAAACTACCTGAGTCACATTGTGATATCTAAAGTTAAACTACTTAATACCTAAGAGTTATTACAATGTTGAATGGATGCATAAGGGTAACTACCTGATATGTGAGGGTCACCTAGTGATAAATATAGGTTTCTTAGATACTTAATAAAAGAGAAATTAGAACATCCCTTAATATGTATGAGTTTATTTATATGGTACTTAAGGCTTTATTTGATACATAAGAGTCATAAGATTGGTAAGTTCCCCAATATATAAGGGTTTATTAGGATGATATGTATGGGTTACTCTAATATATAATCGTATTAAATTTTCGTGAGTCCTTAATACATATGGGTTACCTTAATGATACTATAGATTATAAGAATTTGTAAAGTCCTCAGTATGTAATGATTATTGTGGTATGTAAGGATGATATATTAGGGTTAATTGAGTAAGGGATCTAAAATTTTCTAAAATTTTGATGTGATGAATAGTATTACATGAGTTTTTCATGGGGGAAGGATCATATCGTAGTGGGTATAATGTTTTGTGGATGTATCTTGGGTAGAGGTATTGTTAGGTTTCTCTAGGTGGTAGATTGTGCCATGAAAGGAAGATCCATGCCATAACATAAATCTGGGTAGTAAGGTACTTTTTTTCTCTTTCCATGGAAGTGGCATATTTCCATGATATCATGTTTTAAGGGGTGTTTGTAAGAGGCATTGTGCCATGTGTCCTATGGGTCATGGAAAATTTGATTTATATAGAGTTTCATTTTAAATTATGTAACTATGGTTTTTGGGGAATTTAAATTGGAAAATATATTCAAAATTCTTCATTTTTTGGATGTCTAAACAGGGGTAGGTTGAGCTCCTCTCCTCCTCTAAGATTCCCATTGAACCTCATTGGTTAATGGTGATTAAAATTGACTTTCCTCATACATTAATGAATAATTTTCTTATTATTCTTGGTTCTTGTATTCCTTTTTTATTGGATGATTATGATGTCTTTAACCTAGTTCTTGAGTAAAAATTCCACATTGATTTTTTGGAATCATTTCAATATGATGCCGCTCTAGTGTGGTTTGGATATAGGAGGTCCCTATATAATTAACATTTAAGATTTTGTATATATTCAGTGAGTTGTTATAAAGATTTGAGTTTCTTATGTATCTCTATAATCATGGGTAAAAATTATTAATTTCATAATATGGAAATTGGGGATCACTTATGCTAGGGGTTTTGGTGGATAGTAAAGTTGTTTTTCCACTTATTTATCTAGTTTTTGGCATCATTATTACATCCAGTGAGATAATTATTTCTTTTTGTTATAAAATTTATTATATATTAAATGGTTTAACGAATTGTGATAATTTTATAATTGATTATTTTCATTATCAATGATGATTTTTAATGTTTTGATGGATGATGTTCATATAATCTAGGTCAACATTTGTGGATAAGATTTGATGCAATGGTAATGACTCTGAAATCGGTTGGTGGTCCAAAAACATCTCCAAAAGGCTTAAGAATTTTATAATATTGATTTTGATATTAGTTCTAACAAATTTGGTAAGATCAACTATAAATGAAATATTGAATTAGTTTAATTAAATAAAAAATATATGATTGATAGTTTCATATTTCACGATATCCCCTTGAAAACTTTGATTCATGCCCTAGTTACTATTTTCCATGTTAATGAACATAAATACAAGATATGTGATTTGGAGGACCTATAGTGCTATAAATTAAATTAATGAAAAGATTAAAAATTGGAGTTTTTTGTTTAGTTTCATCTATATAGGGAATTATGATGTATTATTAATGTTTTGTAAGGGGTAGGCCAAGTGTAATCCTTGGTTTCATTATACATTTTTATTTAATTGATTTTTGTATGGGATGAGTGATCCTCCTCCTCAAGTATGTGTACATATTTGTTTGTATAACTTAGATATTATATGAACAAATGGTTTAACTTCATTATATCCATGTGTGAAAGAGATGGTGAGAATAAGTTTTGTTTTTAATCAGTTAGCCTCCGAAATGTATGTTAGATTTGGTTAGTTTTCCTACCGATGTGAATTTAATATATATGGTGATATATGAGATTGAAATTAAATCATCTGATGATTATTCAAAATAGTGTCATGCAATATGGGTTTTAATCCCCCCATTAATATGATATATGATGATATACTATGATAGATCTAATACCCCAAATTATAGTAGTATATAGTGATATTATTGTAAGAAACTTATCCCTTTGATGATTATAATATTTGAGATGATTCAAAATTTAGATACTCTTCCCCATGGGTGAATAAAATGTCTGTTGGTATTGGGGAGGGATTTTCTCCCCCCAAGGTGTATAATATATGAGACTATTTTGGGGTGGGATTCTCTTACCACTTGTGTGTATGATATATGGGATGGATCATGGGTGGGTTTCTCTTACCACGTGTTTATATGTATGTAATGATTATACTTCACACCACTCACCTATGGGTATATGATATACAAGATATATATGGGGTGGTCCTCTCTTACTTTTTATTTATGATATATTAGATGAATCTAGGGAAATGTGCTCTTTCAATTTGGGTGTATGATATATGATATGGTTCCCTAATGTACTCTATCCTCCCTTGGTTTAGGATATATGAGGAAATTATGAGGAGGGATTCTCTTCCCCATGGGCGTATTCTATGAGATTATTCTAGGGTAGGCCCTTATTACCCTATGGGTGAATGATATATGAGATGGTTCCACGGAGTGACATTATTCCACCTAAGAGTTTATGTATCATTTTTGAAGGAATATGACATCAACTAAATTAGGTATGCTCACACATAGGTCATGAGGGTAGTACCCATGTATGTAATTGGCATTTTGTATAATGTTTTTAATATTCTGAGTATGTCACACTATACAATTACTCTGTTCATCGGTTTTTTAATGGAAAAAATTAGTGGAGGCCTACTAAGTTACACTCATCTATTGATTGGGATATCCTCACAATTTAGTACCTGAGAATACATTTGGATTCTATTTATATATAGGGAAGATTACTGATATTTTATGGTTTATATAGATAGCTTGGATGGATTTAATAGATGGGAATGGGTTGGGAATCAGAAATAGATTTGGTTTTAGTTTATCAACTTTTGGTTTGGGTTGTATATGATTTTTCCATGGGAGATATTTTCAGTATATACCTAGCTAGGTTGAAATTTATTGATATATTATTTTATTATAGAATGTGCAGTGTTATTTAAATTTTTTTTGGATGTAGTGTTTCTTTTTTCCCTTTCGGGTATTATGATAACCAGTTTTATCCTTTTTTGTTCTATTATTATTTGGGGGTATAATATACCGGTGGTATCACCGTAAACCATTATTTATTTTCTGAAGCCTATGATATATAGGGATACATGCATGATATAATTTGGTGCCTAATTAAGATACTCTAGAGTGAGATGGGTATCTATTTTACGAAGTGGTATCATATATTTTTTATTTATTTTTATTACTATTTAAATGTGGTATATATGAGATAGGGTAGGTTATAACTTCAATTGGATGTTCGTTTTGTGCCTTCCTGTATTTGGAATTAGCTTAAGTCCATATTTCTATAGATTTTATATCATCTATTCTTGGTTTTTTATGATACCATTGAGCTTAATCTTCATAAAAATGATATTTTGGATTTTTTGATTTCTATTCTTGCTCTTGGCATGAGGGGGAAAGAGTGTGTGTGTTCATGTATCATATAAGGAACATTAGGTCACAAGAAATTTCCATTATAGTGTGTGATTTTATCATGGGTTATAAAATATAAGGTCTGTTATAATATGTAATGTGTCAATAATAAATTATTTTTTGTTTTCCTGTATAACATATAACTGAAATTATACTTAACTAGAAAACATGGTTTGGATTTTTTGGATATGGATTGTCATAGGGATAAGTAGTTATATATACATGGGTGTGAACATTATCTTTAATGGGTAGTGTTGAATATATATTCTCATTAAGTATTATTTCATTCAAGTTGGTGGTTGGATTAGGTATGAGATATTCAATTTGTATGGGATCCCTGGAGGTGTATTGACTTGTGAGTTTCCTAGTGGTTTCAAAATTGGATGCGTGGTTGTTACTCCATGTTTCAGAATCCATTGTGTATTGGTTATTGTATAGATAGCATGACCTAGTGATTATGATATGTGACTTTTTATATTAGTGATTTGGTGTTATAAATTAGTAACATGGTACCTTAGTATTATTATTAGATATGAATGTGTGTGGGTGACCAACAAGAGTGGTTTTCCTGATCTTGTTGGCGAATTCAAATATTGAAAGCATGGGTAGATGTGTTTGTTTAATATTTATACATGAGAGATGATTCCATCTATATGGAATTGTAATGGAGATTTCATAGGTGTTTTTGATGTCATATAATTTAAATTTATTGTCTTATTATAGTTATGATATGCATATGAGGAATAGTTAGTTAACAATTTGGCTATAAATCTGACATTTAATAATATAAACACATGTTTTATTAATGGTTAGTTACTGTATTAGGAATTTATTCCTTTAAAATATGGGATATGAGTCAATATATCATGATTTTAACACTATAAAAATGTAGAACCTAGGTGTATGCATATTTGGGTGGGTCTTCTCTTTGGTAATTAGGGCAATTAGGAATTGTTTTGTGCTTGGTTTAATGGACTCTCTTACTATGGTATAAATGAATTATAATTATCTTAACCTATATTGTTGGTTGATTAGTGCTACCTAATATTACTTTATGTTCATAAATTTTTATGTTTTATTAGGTGTGATTGTTCTAGGATGACACGTGGGACATATCAATGAGTGGGATTTGGAAATCACTATGATTGGTGTATTGAGTTGTGTAGTTCTTCTCACCCCTATGGTGAGGTCATGATGATATATTATACTACATGGGAATTAAATTTTATTCCTTTATATGGAATGAATATACCTTTTTGGAACATATGTATTTTTTCCCTTAAGACCTGTATGGAACGTAGCACCCGAGGAGGATCTAGTGTATAATAATGTGGTCTATTACACCTTATTTCCCAGTATGCATGAAATTAGGTTTTGAGTTATCAATGAGATCAATGTAAAATCACATGTTAATGGATATCATATTCATGATAACAGTAGAACGGTGTGAAAAAACCTTTTTGATGTCAATTAATATAAAAAAAGTGTGTCGATCTTTGATTTTATGACAGGTGATTGATAGAGAGGGGGTTGCTTTGGGTTATGGCCAAGCATAATTTGACTACATAGAGTAGGTTCATATAGGTATGATCAGTGTATGAGATTATATCTTGATGGTGTGATAATGGAATAACAAAGGTGTTGTGAGATCATGAATATGAAAACATTTTTAGCTTATATTTGAGATGGCTTCTGATTTTTTAAAAAATAGATATGTTTTATGGTGATAATTGTCACTTTTGGAACATTAAGGGGTCAAGTGGCTTAACTTTATGGATAAGGATTCAATAGAGTGCCTCAACTATGGTGAGTGGGTTCCATATGGGTTTTCAGTTTCTCATGGGACTAGGTGAGGCTCATTATAGAATTGAATGAGATATTCATGTAATGGTGATCAAGACATTGTGTATGGAGGTAAATTATGGGATGAGTTGGGAAGAAGTTGTGTGGGTAATCATGGTATCCTTGGAACATAGAATAGGGCTTGAGATGATGTCTTATTTAACGTCAATGAGTTGGGAATATAAGTTTCAACATTATTTCATAAGTGGAAATCAATTAGGTTTTTTCATATGGATTAGTGATCAAATAAATTCTATAGTGGAGAGAACATCATGGATTTTATAAGCATGTGGAATTCTTTTTTAGTAATGTTCATTTAATAGAGAGGGTAACATATTGATGGGACCGACCCAAATATTGAATTATTTATGTAATGACTACATAATTCAAATGGATGGGTTTTTTAATAAATACAAAATTACAATATGATGGTGTTAGAGATAGAGAATTAGGTTATGTTTGTCTTTTCGGTAGCTGAAAGACTCTAGATATGGTATGGCGCTCAGGTGGTATTACTGAGGGTGAATTTTGAAAAAATGACCTATAGGGTGATCATGTTTTTGAAATTGTGGTATATATATGATTTTTTTGGTTGTTGTGCTGGATCTAGGTTTTATATTTTGGACATGCTTATCAATTGTGAAATAGTGGTTCTTGATGAGGTTTAATGGGTGATACATTTCTTTCACACAAAGAAAGGGATTGCCTTACAGAGACCAGTGGAATTGAATAATTTTGTTTAATGTCTATGGATTGATAATTTATAAATTCCATCAGGAGTAGGGAAAAAATTATATTATGTAAACAATCAGTATTGTGAAGTGTAGTAAGACATGTCCTTAAGAATGGTAGGTGTTGTGGGTTATCATTTAGGTAATTCATGCATGAATGAGAAAAAAGATTCAAGGAAATTAAAAACATTCCATCTGGGAACAACCCACATTTTGGGGGGATGGGGATAAAGGCACATTGTGATTTGTGTAGTTGATCTAGGTTGGGTTCTATACTAGTATGAGAATCCTTATAGTGTGGATTTTATAATGACCCGTTTTTATGGGTTATAGAAAATGAGTGTGATTTTTTTTCGATCATAAAGTTGGTTAAATTATAAGAATTTGGACATGAAATGGGATTCAAAGAATTGAAACGTATTTTAAATTTTGGTGTATGTGTATTTGTTTCTTATTATTTGATGTTAAAGTAGGTGATTCATTAATTGTAATGTGATGAATGAAACATAACTTTTGATCAATCGTGATAAAAAGATCCTTATCTTTTTTCTTGAACAAGTATTTATGATTACCAAGGATATTAATGTAATTATTTATTTTTTAGAGAAATTCATGTGGTTGAGGGTATTATGAAATTATTTGGGATGGTTAGAGATGAATTCTTGAGGATCTTATATGATTATAAATACGTATGAAATTTTTCTGTGACATATCTGAGTTTCAATAAAAATTGAACTGAACTTTTCCATTGTGATACAACATAGTAACTAAAAATTTTACTTATTTATGTAAAAGTTACTCAATAATTTCGAGGAATATAATTGTTTTTTCCTTTAAAAATGGAAATGTGTAAGGTTTCCCCTATATAAAATGATATAAATAAGGGTTTGCCTATGAAAAATGAAATATGTAGCAGTTACCCTATGGAAAATGAAAATTTTGAAGCTAAATAGAAGTATATGTATGAGTACTAGGAATTCAAATAGATTTGAAAATGTATATATTTCATAATTTGACACATAAGGTTTGGTTTCCTAACATGTAAAAGATATCTCATTATTAAAAGATATATTTAATGGAAACTCTACAATATGTAATGGTCACCCTATCATACATAAGGGTTACACATAGATGTAATCATCATGAAATTTTTAAGACCAAAATATTTAGAGGTTAATCTAGATTTTATTAAAAGGATACTCTAATATGTTAGATTCGTAAAAGTGGTAAATTACATAATTATTTAATGGTTTATTTGGGTGATCCATTTGGGTTATTTTGGTGCATAATTTTCTAGAATGTTTACAATGTCCTGGATACGTAAGGGTTAATTTATTGGTAAGTAAGTGTAATTAGAATTATAAAACATGTAAATAAATAATGGTAACTCAAACATATAAGGGTGATATATAAGGATTACTAGATAATTAATGTTTATAAAGCTTTCTAAAAAATTTAGAATGGTAGATTAGACATCTTGATTGTTTGTCAAGGGGAATGATCATGCCATAGTGGGTAGGCATCATCATGGAGATTCCTCATGAGGTGGTCAAATTAGAATGGTATAGGTGGTTAATTGAGATAAAAATGGTTGTATCATACTATAACATGACCCCTATCAAAGATATCGAGTTTGGTTCCGGTTAGGGGTAATGTCATAATACACACAATTTTTAATTACTTTTTAATTAAGGATTTGATAACCTTTGGAACCTAAAAATAAGAAACCCTCTCTAGAATTATTTATTATTGGTATGCCCAAGATGGGATACATCTATCTGTTATCCTCCACCCCCCCCCCCACTTCTCCATTTCATCGTCCACGATCTCATGAATAACAATTAGGACTTTAACAACACTAAAAATAGTATTTATCTATGTTAGAGAAGTGATGACTACTAGAGTGAGATTAAATGCCCTAGTCTTTTATCGGTTCCAGAACATCACTGATAAAATAATCCTCTATCAGCGCTTCAATAAGTGCTGGTAATGTAATATTTTATCCGGGATTTTAGAGGAATTGATAAAGGGAAATACTATTGTATGATGAAATAGAACACTACAGAAATCATACAATGTACAGAAATAGTACACCGCAACACTAAAAACACAAAGAAAATCAGAAAAATCATGTATGAATATAGAACATAAATGAAATTAAATTTACAAAACCAATATAAGAAGAAACATTATATTATATGTCACCACCCGCCATCACCACAAAGTGGGAAGGGTCATCAGATTGCCAATCCCTTCCTTCTTTAAGTTGAAGAATAGATAATGACCCCCAAAACCCGCCTTCTATAAGTCACGTAGTGGCGACTAGCACCAAGGGTATGGAAATCACACACAAATGGAAGGCATTACCCTTTTTGTTTAAATAGGATCAAGAGATAAGATGATAAAACCCAACAACACCAAGACTAAAAGAAAAGTAAGGCCAAAATTAAACCATTACCACATGCATGTTCAAAATTAAAAGATACATGATACAAGAACTCCAAAGATAAAGTACCAAAAGATAGAAAAATGACAATAGAAATTGCCCCATGGTCCAAGCTAGTACGGTCACACATGATCACTGAAGTCCTCCTGGAAACCTAAAAACAGTTTTATATACGTAGGGTGAGCATACAAGTATACTCAGTAGGGAAAAACCTAAAGTTCTCATGCACAAGTGGGGAGACGTACTAAAGTCCCATGAGAAACAGACAGCCAAACACTATCAAGGAGTTCATCCAACCCAATCACCGGCCATAATCGACAAATAACGCAATCAAGTAATGTATAATAAAAGAACATCAATCTTTGGGTACCCTGCACCACTTTCCCACTGGTTATTGAAGTTATCCTACGCATCAAAACAATCCCGCCATTCTCACTACAGTCCCACTGCCACACCCGCTCGCACACACTTGAGCCATAACCTCACGCAGTCCCACTGCCAAACCCCGCCCGCAAACACCTGGGCCACAACTGTCACACATAACCACATATGCAAACACCTAGGCTAGAACAACCACCACCACACCCGAAGACACCTGGGATAGAAGATCTACTGCCACGGCCGAAAACACCTGGGCCTCATCCCGAAGACACTTGGGAAACCACCTACCTGCACACACCTGAGCCAACCACCACACCACCCTGCCCAAAGGTTCTTAGGCTAACAATGGACTTCAGGCCATCACAGCCTGCTTGAAGATACTTGGGTTATCCGGGAAAGGGAGCAGAAAGGAGCTAATAACCAGCCACTAATATAAGTGTTGGGAAAAACACCCTCCCCTGTGAAATGGGGGTGTTCGTAACTAAGCGCTCAACTTGGGTGGGGTGCGAATATGAAACAAAAAAACTATAGGTATATGTATAGGTAGCAAGCACTCACCTAGTTTAGGTTTTTTTTCAACCAGCCTAATGAACACAATCAGTACCATGTCAAAGTCACAACTCACACCAATCCAAACCCCATTTGTCCCATCCTTGTTTACATATTCAATAATAATGTTAAAATAAGTCTCCACACCTACTTGGGAAACTAGCAAGAATAAGCACAAGCTAAGGGAAAAGCTCATTCAAACATCAACTTAAACGTTCACACCCGGTTATCTTGTAAAGCTACAAAAACAAAGGAGATAAAAGGCCCCTCAATGTACTGGAACCAAGGAAAACCCAAAGATGTTGCCTACACCTTCTACAACCAAAGGGGCTAGTGAGATCCCTCAAAGTAATTGAAGAAAAAGGTAACCCCGAGACACTGCCCCATGTCCCCCAAATTTTGGGATCTGATGGTTTCTAAACAACAAAGGATCCAACCCCAATTCGTGATATAGACAATGTAACCACCCGACCATAAATTCACAACTGAAAGCATAACCACAATTGATCCCATCCCCACCCACATCACCCAGCAATTGGCCCGTGAAAGGAAACAAAAAAACCACTACCACCAACACAATGCAGGCCCATGCCGGTATTTTAAGATTTAAAATATTTAAAGCACTCCATGACTTCAATTTTGGTGTGATTTAGCCAGGGTTATCACAGAAATGGTTGATCCTGGTGCTTTCAATTTATTTTTCCGAATATACGTAATTAACCAAATTCATTTACACAATAGAGGTTCATAACCATAATAGAAGCCTTTTTAAACATCACCAGAGGTAAGGGTTCATTAGTGAATAGACAAAGACCGCCAACGACCTTGATTTTCAGTAGGCATAAGCCCACACAATTCATAAATCATTAATCAGAGCATCATCGATCACACCCCTCCCCTTCATTCTTTAGAATCTGTTTATTATCTTCATTAAAGTTCGGTTCATCCAATTCTACAGAAACAAAATCACACCCAACCGGCATGATACACATAAGGGAGAAAAGAAGGTGAAACCCTACCTAATTGATCAACGATCGAAGTTTAACTTCACGCTTCACGTGCCAGTAACAGGGGATGTGCGATTTGCAGGGCTCTGGCACAGGTGCACCACTTTCCTCAGTAACAAAGGACTTCAAACACACAAGGATGAAGGGAGAAGTTAGCCAAAAATGGAAGAAGGGGGAAAGGAGGACTTCTTCTGTGATATATAGATAAAATCCCGTTGTTACGGAATAAGAAATTTTAATGCCTTGGAAGTCGGATCGTGGTTATCCCACGCGGTAGGGTGGTCACACACAATTGGATTAATTATTATTTAATAGGGAGGATTCTCTAGATTTTTAGATATTAATTATGGCTTAAAAACAGCCATGAAACGGTTAAAATGTAAAAAGGGCCCTAAAAGAGGGGTTATGGGGGATGCTATAGGATAAAAACCCGCCAAGGCTGGGTGACACTGATCGGTCGCGCAGATCGGTCTCCCGGATCGGTCTCGCCGATCGGTGGTGTCAATAATTGGGAAAGGACGGGGTCATGAGGGTCTGGGTCATTACATAAGATACCTCTCAAACCATTCTCGCCCTCGATAATCAAAACCCATAAGGAAATAGTGGGTCCGAACAACCACCTCAAAAGTTACCTCTCATGAGTGAACCTCATTGTTAACTGAAAACACCTCCCTCCCAAGGACCAAGCAACATACCATGTCAAACTGCCCAGTCATATTGGTTGGGGAGTCTTTTCCCCCATGTTAAGAAACTATCTGCTTTGGGTGGCACTGACTCACCCGCATGGGTTGAATCGCATCCACCTTAATGCATCTCGATTAGGGGTCAGGTCCTCCCCTCCCCATAGCCAGGAATTTTCACACACATTTAGAGGAAAGAAAAACCCACATATTTCATAGCCACCAAGGTAAAATGATCCACTACAACAAGTGTAAATAGAACAACACAAAGCTCAAAACAACTCTGGGTATTGGGCACGCATCTGTGCTTCCCTCTCCGACGTACTCTCCGCAATCCCACCATGGCTCCATAACACACGAACTAGGGGAATGGTTCGCCCACGAAGCACCTTCTCATTGCAATCCTCAATCATCACTGGTCTTTCCACAAAGGTCATGTCGTCCTCGACGTCCATCTCTCCCCATCCGAGGATGTGTGAATCATCGTGCAGATACCGACGGAGCTGGGACATATGTAAGACTTCATGTATCCTTAGTATAGGCGGTGGTAACGCTAGCTGATAAGACCCTTTTCCAACCCACCGCAACACATCGAAGGTTCCGATGAACCTGGAAGAACGCTTACTCCCCTTTTTGAACCTCTACTGCCCACGCTGAGGGGAGACCTTTAGGAATACGTGGTCCCCGACCTCGAACTCCAAGGGTCTTCTCCTGCTATTCGCATACAACTTCTGTCGGTCCTGGGCTGCCTTCATCCTTTCCTGTATAAGCCGAACCTTCTCGGTCGTTCCCTCCACCACTTCTGGGCCAAGGATGCGTGCCTCTCCGACTTTGGTCCAACACACAGGTGAGCGGAATGGCCTCCCATACAAGGCTTCAAACGGGGCCATACCAATGGTAGAGTGATAGATATTATTTTAGGCAAACTCTACCAGAGGAAAGTGTCGCACCCATGATCCTCCTGAGTCTAGAACGCATTCCCGCAGCATATCCTCCAAGGTCTGGATGGTGCGCTCTTTCTGTCCATCTGTTTGGGGATGAAAAGTAGTGCTCAGACGTATCTGGGTGCCAAAAGAATCATGCAATCTTCTCCAGACTCGTTAGGTAAATCGTGCAACCCTATCTGAGACTATGGACCTCAGAACACCATGCAACCACACCACCTCATCCACGTACCTTCGTGCTAAAGCGTCCACTGCACTCGACTCCTTAATCACCATAAAGTGATTTGATTCTGTCAACCGGTCGACTACCACCCAGAAGACATCTCATTCCCCTTGAACCCTGGGTAGTCCCATGACGAAATCCATTGAGATGTCCTCCCACTTCCACTCGGGAACATCTAGAGACTCCAGCAGGCTGCCTGGAACTCACTGTTCAGCCTTCACCTACTGACACAATAGGCACTTGGACACCAACTCTACCACTGTTCTCTTTACTCCGGGCCACCATAACCGTCTCTTCAGACCCTGGTACATCATGGAAACTCCTGGGTGCACTGCTAGGGGTGATTTTTGGAACTCTCTAATAACCTTTTCACGCATCACCTCTAGAACAAACAGCTTTCCTCAGAAAAGCATCCGGTTCTGGCCATCCTCAGTCCACCCTTCCGGAGCGCTGCTCTGGTCAACTCGATCATGCATCACTTCGCACCCTAGGTCTCCCCACTGAGACACCTCCACTTGTTGTAACAGAGAAGACTGCACTGTCATCTGATATAGGTAGCCTCTACCACCATCCATCCTCGCATCCAGGTGCAAGGCAGCCAACTCCTCCATCACCATCCAAGCATCTGCCGACTCTCAGACCGCATCTTTCTGCGACCTCCTACTCAAAGCATCAGCCACTACATTCCCCTTCCCTGAAGTGTAGGAAATATCAAAGTTATAATCCAAGAAGAACTCCACCCACCGTTGCTGCAGCAAGTTTAGGTCCTGCTAGAAGAAGATATACCTCAAACTTTTGTGATCCTTGAAGACCACAAAGCGCTCTCCGATGAGGTAACGCCGCTATAAATTTAGCGCAAAGACGAAAATTTCAAGATCTAGGTTGTGGGTGACATAATTATGCTCATGATGGCATAGCTTCCTAGACCCATAAGAGATCACCCCTTGTTGTTGCATCAACACACATCTGAGGACTTGCCCTGAAGCATCACAGAACACCTCATATGCCGCCCCTTCTTCTGGTAGTATCATCACTAGGGCACTATCCCAACCTCTCCTTCAGATAGCCGAAGGCTGCCTCGCATTGCTCACTCCACACGAAAACCTGGTCCTTCTTGGTCAAGGCTGTCAAAGGGGCTGTAACATGGTAGAATTTGGGTACGAACCTTCGATAGTAATTTACCAGCCCATGGAAACTATGAACCTCTGCCACATTCTTGGGAGCTGCCCAAGAAACAAATACCTCAACCTTTGATGGGTCCACAGTTACTGACTGCTCGGATACTACATGCCCAAGGAAGTGCACTTCTCATGTCCATAACTTTCATTTTGACAACATCCCATAGAGCTGGTGTTGTTGGAGGACCCCCAAAACCATCCTTAGGTGCTCTGTGTGGTCCTCCTATGATCTAGAATAGATCAGGATATTTTCGATGAACACAACTACGAACCGATCCAGGTACCCCAGGAAGATGGAGTTCATAAGCTCCATGAACACAGTCGGGATGTTCATAACACCAAAAGGCATGACTATGAAATCGAAGTGTCCATATCTGCACCTGAAGGCCATCTTCGGGATTTCGCCCTCTTTCACCCTCAACTAGTGATACCCAGACCGTAGGTCGATCTTCGAGAACCATCCTGCACCTTTCAGCTGGTCGAAAAGATTGTATATCCTCGGAAGAGGGTGGAGATTCTTGATCTTCACCTGATTCAGCCTACTGTAGTCTATGCACAACCTAAGACCACCATCTTCCTTCTTTGCGAACAAGACTAGAGCACCCCACATGGATGCACTTGGTCAAACATAACCCCTATTCATCAGATCGTCAATCTGAATCCACTACTCCTGTAGCTCCGAAGGTGCCATCCAGTAAGGAGCCATCGAAATGGGACAAGCACGAGGATTCAAGTCTATCCCAAACTCGATATCATGTTGAGGGGGTAGAGTCGTTACGTCCTTAGGAAAGACGTCCATAAACTCACTGACGATTCCTGGAACCTCCACCATCTCAGCATCCACTGACCCTACTGACAGCTCGGCTAACAAAGAGAGGAGGGGTTTCTCCTGCCTGCACCACTCGCTGGTGAAAGTAGTACACCGACCGCCCACGTCTGAGAGCACAACCCTTCCTCAGAAGTAGTCGATGATGGCACACACAGAGAACAGATAGTCGATGCCTAGGATGACATCGTATGGCTGTATATGTAGCATTAGTAGATCCATGACCGACTGATGTGGCCCTATCATCAGTCTTCATCCTAGACAAACATATAACAAGTCGGTCTATCCTCCAGCTGGTGTGCTCAGCACAAGGTGCACTTGAAGTATCTCGGCATCTAGACCCATGGCATGGTCTATACTGGGTGCAACAAAGGAGTGAAAAGCTCCAGTATCAAACAAGTCATAAGCAACGGTGATAAACAAACTTATCGTACCTAGAACAACCTCCAGCCCTGCTGGAGCTATTGCCTCCACGGCGTGAAACTGTCCACGCCCAGCTCCTCTGCCTCTTGGCTGTCGGCCACCTCCCCGACCACACCCTGGTCGAGGTCCCTGAGGAGAGACCTGAGGTATGCCTCCTCTTAAAACATCTTCCTTCAGAGGAGCGGGAGCTCGCTGCCCCTATTGCTGCTGCTGGAAGGGCCTAGCTGGAAGCTGCTGCTGGGGAGGGTGCTAGGCTTGTCCACCACCGACATACTGTACTCAGTCCGGGAACTGATTCTTGAGATGTCAATGGCTCCCACAGATGAAGCACCTCGGTCCTAGGCTCGACGGTAAAGGGCGAGGACTAGGGGACCGAAACTAGAACTGTTGCAGCCTGCTACCTACTGGTCGGAACCTAGAGGGTCCCGATGCTGGAGGTCTGGTGCTGAGAGCCTTTCCCTTTGACGGGCCTAGTTGAATCCCCTCTCTCGACACACCGCCTAGTGTGTGCATCCTCTCCACCACCTCTGCCTTCTTCTGGACCATAAATTACATCGGCAAGGTGAAGGGGGTAACAGCGTACTGGAGGGAGGGTCGGAGAGCCTCCTCTAAATGTCTTTCCAGAGACTCCTCTTCTGGAAAGTGGTCCGGAGAAAAATGTAGTAGGTCCTTGAACTTGATCCCCAACTCCCTTACTGACATACTCCCCTGCTGAAGGGAGAGTAGCTCTTGCCTCTTCTCCACTTTCATCATAGAAGAGGGGAATTCTGCCCGGAACTGCTTCTCAAAATCAGCCCATGCCACCTCAGCCTCTCTCCTCTCCCACAGGTAAAGCGTCCACCACTGACGTGCCACTCCTCACATCTGGATGATGGCCAGAGGAACCCAGTACTCGGTCATGGCCCGAATCAGGCCGATGGATATCACCAGATCCTCTATCTAGCTCTATGTCTTCATGTCAGAAGTGATGCCCTCATACTTCTCAGGGGTTTGTCACTGGAAGGCCCGAATTGTCTTCTTCCACTGGTCGTCCTCCTCCTCTCGATTAGATCTCCGTCGAACTGCCAAGGTAGTCTCCTATGCCTCGATCACCCGCACCACACGTGGTCGCCTCCCAGGTTCCATAGCTGCAAGGTAAACAAGGAATTCCTAAGCCCAAGTAGTGCAGAATATTGTTCTTAAAAATTTCTTAAACTTCTTATTGATTCCAATTCCCAAAACACCCATGAAAAATGAGAACACAAGTCATTATGATGCATGTACCTTTCCAAGGGTCTCTACCCTGCAATCAGAGTGGCCTTTCTGGGTTTTTTGGTAGCTCTAGAGTCCTTGCATCGGACCAAAGGGGGCCCTAAAATCCCGTGTCCTAGCCGGTCTTCACTGGCCTAATTCACGGACCAAGGTCACCCAACATTGTTTCCCTACTATCACATGGAATCCTCACTATGCCTAACTCCAAACTTCATCCTATCTCTCAACCTCCCTTGATATCATTCTGTCATGACCCGCCTTCACCAGAAGGAGGGAAGGGTCAGCAGATTGCCAAGCCCTTCCTTCTTTAAGTTGAAGGAGAGATAATGACCCCCAAAACCCGCCTTATATAGGTCCCGGAGTGGCGAATAGCACCAAGGGTATGGAAATCACACAAAAATGGAAGGCATTACCCTTTTTGTTTAAATAGGATCCAGAGATAAGATGATAAAACCCACCAACACCAAGACTGAATGAACAATAAGGAAAAAAGTAAACCATTCCCACATGCCTGTTCAAAATTAAGAGATACATGATACAAGAACTCCAAAGATAAAGTACCAAAAGAAAGAAAAACAACAACAGAAATTTCCCCAAGGTCCGAGTTTGTATGGTCCCGCACGATCCCTGAAGTCCTCCTGGAAACTAAAAACAGTTTTATATACATAGAGTGAGCATTCAAGTATACTCAGTAGGGAAAAACCTAAAGCTCTCATTCACAAGTGGGGAGACGTACTAAAGTCCCGTGATAAACAGACATCAAACACAATCAAGGAGTTCATCCATCCCACTCACCAGCCACACTCACCAAATAACTCCTGAAAGTAATGTATAATAAATGTACATTGATCTTTGGGTACCCCGCGCCACTTTCCCATCATTTATTGAAGTCATTCTACACATCGAACTAATCCCTCCATTCTCACAGCAGTCCCACTGCCACACTCACCCGCACACACCTGGGCCATATCCTCACGTGGTCCCACTGGCAAACCCCGCCCGCAAACACCTGGGCCACAACTGTCACACGTAACCATGCCTGCAAACACCTAGGCCAGATCAAACACTGCCACACCCAAAGACACCTGGGCTAGAAGATCTACTGCCACATCCGAAAACACATGGGCCTCATCCTGAAGACACTTGGGAAACCACCTGCCCGCACACACCTGGGCCTACCACCACACCACCCTGCCGGAAGGTTCTTTGGATAATAATGGTCTTCGGCCATCACAGCCTGCCCGAAGATACTTGGGCTATCCGGGAAAGGGAGAAGAAAGGAGGTAATAACCCGCCACTATTAGAAGTGTTGGGAAAAACACCCTCCCCCGTGAAATGGGGGTGTTCATCACTAGGTGCTCAACTTGGGTGGGGCGCGAATAAGAAACACAAAAACTACAAGTATATGTATAGGTAGCAAGCACTCACCCAGTTTAGGTTTTTCTTCAGCCATCCTAAAGAACACAATCAGTACCATGTCCAAGTCACAACTCACACAAAACCAAAACCCATTTGTCTCATCCTAGTTTACATGTTCAGTAATAATGTTTAAATATGTTTCAGCACCTACTTAGGAAACTAGAAAACATAAGCACAAGCCAAGGGAAAATCTCTATCAAACATCAACTTAAACGTTGACACCCAATTCTCTTGTAAAGACACAACGAAAAAAAGATAATAGGCCCCTCAATGTCCCGGAACCAAGGAAAACACCAAGATGTTTCCTAAACCATCTTCAACCAAAGGGGCTAGTGAGATCCCTCGAAGTAATGGAAGAAAACGGTAACATCGAGACACTTCCCCGTGTCCCCCAAATTCCAGGAGCCGATGATTTCTCAACAACAGAGGATCCCACCCCAGTTCGTGATATAGACAAAGTAACCACCCGACCTTAAATTCACAACTGAAAGCATAACCACAGGAGATCCCATCCCCACCCACATCACCCAAAAATCGGCCCATGAAAGGAAACAACCAAACCACTACCACCAACACAAAGCAGGCCCATGCTGGTATTTTCAGATTCAAAAGATTTAACACACTCCATGATTTCAATTTCATTGTGCTTTAGCCGGGGTTATCACAGAAAGGGTTTATCCTGGTGCTTTCAATTTATTTAGCCGAATATACACAATCAACCAAATTCATTTACATAGAAGAGGTTCATAATCACGATACAGGCCTTTTTAAACATCACCAGAGGTAAGGGTTCGTTAGTGCACAGACAAAGACCGCCAACGGCCTTGATTTTCAGAAGGCCTAAGCCCAGACAATTCCGAAATCATTAATCAGAGAATCCTTGATCACACCTGTAGAGACCTGAAGCTTGACATACATTGACATTACATTACATTTGCAGAATACTTAGTACATAACAAAAACACACACACAAGGATCATAATAGTTTAGTGTCTTTGGAAACTTGGAATATAATCTTCTAATCCTGGTGAAAGATCTTCAATATCTCCCATAAAGATCTTCTTTTTTTATACCTAAAACCTTTCTTTATAATCCTAGGGAAAAGAAAACATAAAAGGGTGAGCTCAAATGCTCAGTAAGGGTAAACAAAATAAATATCAATCACATCATATTCATAAGAACATAACATTTTGGAAATCTTAACCTGCAAAAGAGAGCATAATTTAATAACATGGGATAAATCATGGCAGTGAAATGTAATCACAATAATCATAACTTAAAACATGAAACTTTGTGGCATGCACACATAATAATAGAGAATCATTTCTTGTTATTGAAGACTCATTTCCAAGACTATCTTAGTGGACAAAGTCCCTTTCTGAACCGAGTCACCCTCGTTTCAGTCCTGTTTCACTGAACCGGTATAACCTACCATTATAGCCATGTCTATCTCATGAGATATAAAATCTTTACCCAATGCATTGGAGGGGGATATAGGTCCCACCCATCTCATAATGATACCATTCTTATGTGTGCCACAAAATCATAAATCATACATCATTGCATAACCCATGTAATAAAAAGGGATTCTTAAACATCATGCCATCATAATCCATAAACAATTGATATCATTTCATCATAAGAAAATTGAAACCATTTAAATCATAGAGACATTTTACTTGAAACATACATATCAAATAATGTCATCTTATATGGAAAATAGTTTTGAGAAAAACACTTGAAATGAATTCTTGAAGAAAATATCCTTTCTTCTTTAAAATCATTTTCTTTTCACAAAATTCCATGAAATTTTAAAATATAAGGGTTTTGTTGAAAATAATAATGCAATATTGTAGAGTAAGCTTCTTGAAAATGAGGTGTTATGAAACCGTTAAAATCCGTTCACACCGTATAAGTTAAAAATAACATTCTCCTCGTACTTTTGTCGAAAAATTCAAAAAGTATCTTATATGGTAACCAAAGGAAAGATTCCATTCATACAATGTGGTAAAAAGTCAATAAGGGGTAAAAATGACTTTAAACATTCATGGAAGAATGGTAAACATTTTATAAAAACGTTTTTAGAAAACATGGTCATGGATGATAAACGTAACCCCAGTAAATACTTACCTATAAGCAATCTCGGATAAAAATGAGATTGAAAATTTATCCCTTACCTTAGGTCCAATTTTCTTCATAAGTGTCTGAACCTCCTGTATAATGATTTAAATAATGTCATTGACTTATTACAGAATCATATTCATTTTCATTATATCATATATGGTTCACTTATGATGTTATATTACCTTTTCATTTGTAAATTCATGTTAAAGTAGCGTTTTGGGTAAAATCATCTCATTTGTCGTTCGTGTTTTAACTTGTAATTATTCATATGATTACTTAGATCATTATTACTTAATTATAGAATATAAAAAATGATTTATATATGATATATATTCAGAATATACATATATATAATGGATCTATAAATGGAAAGAAAAACACCGTTCATGGAGACGGTAAGTCGTACGTACGCATGAACGCTGTTTTATTTTCATTATTGAATTGAGTGGAATTAAGTAGATGACATACATATATATACACATAAATCCAGTAGCTTTATAATGTCATATATTTCATTATTATTGCTTATATATACTTTATAATCATTCTTAAATGGTTAACATGGATAATGAGTCTCATCGCATCGTGGAGACGGTAGTCCGTACGTATGCACGAGCGATGATATCGTTCTCATGATCGTGAAATTGTGTTGAAGTGTATGTATAATAATTAAGTATCAATATCAATTTATAATAATCATATATAGTTACTCATTACACCATTATACCCATCCAATTAAGGTGGTGGCGGAAAATAGATTACCCCACGGCGTGGAGACGGTATTCCATACGTACGCACGCGCGATGATTTCTTTTTCCGTAGGATGGATAGAAGGTTAATTAGAGTTGTTTAATATTTATAATAACATATCAGTATATAATAAATTCTTATGTTACTACTTTATCATGAAACAACTAATGAAGAATATGTTGAAGAAGAGAGAAATTGAAAAAGATCGGTAATGGATATTACCTCTTTTTGAGGCGCCTTCACTTAACCTCCACTTAAAGAACTAAGGATGGTCTTTGAAGAGGACCAGGACCTCTAGGATGATACTAGGGAAGTGGAGAGGAGATTTTGTCAGGGTTTGGCCGAGCTTGAATGCTCAAATTACTGTGAGGAGGAGAGGGAGGAGGTGCCCTTTTATAAGGGAGGAGAGGGGCACCTTTGGAATTCTTAAAAATATAAATTTATAATAAATCTAACCCCACATAAAAACCTCCAAAAATGACTCATATTAGAATATTAGATGAGATAGGGTTGCAATCTTATCAACCAATAAAATTTATACATGTTTGGAACTTATTTTTAACCTTATCATTTTGATTTATCCTTATTTAATCTATTTAAGTTTATTTGTGGTAATAAAATTCTAAATTTTCAATTATAACAAATAATTACTTATTTGTTGTGAATTTTCCATAATTGTTTACTTTATAACATTATATACCATATAAATTTAAATTTATAATTTTTAAATATTTTTTTGATTTTTAAATAATTTTATAATATGTAATTTTTATAAAATAACAATAGTGTCAATTTTGACACTATTCATTTACTTGAATTTAAATAAAATATATACAATAGATATTTTCGAACTAAAAGCTTTAATAGATTAATAAAAGGTCATATGTATCTATAAAATTATTGGATCACATTAAATAGTTCATATAATATTTATTTTATTACTTTTAAAACCATTTATTTGGTTTATCACTTAACAAAATAATTACTACAACATTTCTGTATAATTATTTAATATAATTATTTGTTGCATAAAAATTTAAAATAAGATCCTATGATGAAGATAAATATATTACCTTTCACAATAATACTTTTACTCGAATTTATCATCTTAAATCACAATATTTAAATTGTTATATTTATAAAATTATGAAGGTGACAACTTTGGCATTATTTAAAATAAAATAATATAAGTGTCATAATTGCTTATATAAGACTCCAAATGGTCAAATATTCGACCATTGTATGATTATAGTTTAACGTTTCATGACCAATAAGTTTTGGTCAGGGTTTTGTGCCTTTTATGGTCACTATTAGTTTAATAAAAACCATATTATTGATTTTTCACTAGATAAATAATTTCTGCATCACTATTGTGTCACAATTAATAATAATTATTTAATCCCAAAAAATTCTAAATAAATTCTCATGATGTATATAATTTTGTTATATTTCTGGAGACTATTCATGTTCGAAGTTTTATGATGTTTATCACTAAGTTAAAATTATTATACTTATAAGATTTAAGAGAGTGACATGTTGTCACTTTCTTTAGTGTTAACAATAATTAAATTATTTTCATGGTCAAAAGTCCATAAAATTAATCTAATCCGACCCTTAGTTGATATGGGTTTACTTTTAGCCATCAAATAGAACTTTGGCATGTGTTAGGGTGATTTTATAATATTATATTTACCCTTAATTACCTGATTTACCTTTAACTATGGTAAATAAAATTTACCGTAGTTACTATTCTTAATTCCCAAAAATAAAAAGTATCCTATTAACATAATTTGGACCCACTGATTCCAAATATGGAATCCATTTTATTAAATTCAATACATAGAAGTTGAGAAATTAAATTAAAATTAATCCCGTTGTAGAATGAAAACAGGTTTTTGTTTAAAACATTGCAAAAGATTGAATTGATTTAACCTACGAATTCAAGGTAAAATCAATGCTAATGACATACATTATATTAAATGGTAAAAATATATTCTATTTATACTTTAAAACCATTAAATATTATAATTTAACCACATAAGATATTACGATGAAAGAAGTTGTTTTTAATTAAAATATAGCGTGTTTTTACTATTCATTAAAATATGAAAGTTATCGGAAAAATATAAAAACTTTATCTAATGTAAATTTTTATATATTGATTCAAAAGAAGAATTTTATCTTGTCAAATTTAACATATAAACATATCAAAAACTATATTTAAAGTGGGTGTGCCATCAAAAGGCGGCAAAAATGCATTTTTTGAAAAATACTTATTTCACCTGAAACATTTATTTTGTTCTTATACCATGTTCTAGAAAATGTGTAAGATTAATAACAATGTTATAAAATTCAAAATTTAGTTAATAATATTCATAACGGCTAGTTCATGACAATATTATAATAATATATCGTTGTTTATAAAAATCTGGTATTGCGTACAACACATGCTATCGAGGAAGGTCGCGATTGCGTGTAATGCAATCCAAGTCAGGGTTGCGGGTTGTGAAAAAATCCTTCGTTGTTTCGTATAACAGAATCCAACAATATTTTATTTATACATTGCATATATATATATATATACACTCAATGTTGCGTAGAATAACTTCTATCAAACGAACTTGAAATTGTGTGTAACAAGAGCCAAGAAAAGTGTTGCGTATACTGCATGCTAATACGGTGTTGCATATAGCACAAGATAATATTTGTGTGTCATACAATAGAAGATATGAATGAAAGAATGTATCTTATAAAATCTCGGGTTGTTACATTCTACCCCCCTTAAAATGAATTTCGCCCTCGAAATTCGTCGGGGTTATAAATGGTTTACTACTCGAAAGTTTGTTTAATAGAAACCCACATCGTAAAAAGGAATACCTAAACCAATCTTTAAAAACAAAAGTATGAAACGTAAAGATTACCCAAATAAACTAATCAATGGGTTTCTACATAGGTGAAAATATGGATATGGAAGATAAATCTAACCATCATGTTCTGATGGAGAGTGGTAGAGAACATGGCTATGGAAAAGCCAGCAATCACAAAGCCATAAATTTGTGACGATCTAGGGTACCATCTAATTCGTCGGATATAAGGGCACTAGGACAACATTTTTGGTTTTCAAGATCATTTCCCTAAAGTTGATGAATCTGAATTAGAATAAATACTTACTTTATTTTGGTACAATCTCACTGTTGTTCGTGCCTTGAACAATTTCCACTTCATCTCTTAAATAAATGAAGTTGAATTTGTTATTCGTGAAGTGTTAGCAGATCATGTGATAGAATGACGAGTCATTCCATCTGTCTTAAACAAAAGGTTATCAAAAGATATTAAATATACATAATTTGATCTATAGTGAGATTCATCATATAGGGTTCCTAAAATGGACTTATACTTCATATATCATACTGCGTAATATAATAAAACTAGTTTCTACTAAACAGGGACTTCCTGTAGGTCAGTGGTAGGAGATAAAGGCTATTTGCACATCGGTTATGGGTTCGATTCCCACAGCCTTGTCCGACGCGATGGGTTGTCGCCCGTCCTGCAGGTTTTCCTTTTTCTAAAACTACATTACTATAACATCACATAAATAATATCTAAAAACAAACAATACTAACTTATGTCTAACATAATCCATTCCAATATTTAGGCTTATCCATAATACTGCAGTCCACTCTCAGAGATTTAATACCATCATTGAACCCCATATATCATAAGATATATCTTGTTGGTCACATTCCAAACATTCAAAGTCCTTAATCATGTATTCTTTTGAATACACATTAAACCATAGTGAAAACTTGAATGCAGTTAAAAGTTAACACTTTTCACATACCAAAATCCTCAAAATTCTATATACTCAAACCATGATATCACTTAGTCTTTATATCAATCATGAGCTCATGAATACTATAAAACATTTAATTTTCTCCTTATCCCTTCATTATGTGCATATCATCTACTTTCCAAAAATATCTGAATAACCTTTCATGGATACCATTACCATTAATCATACAATTTCAAAACTCAAGGAAAGAAAACAGTGTAACAATCCTTAGATGTCTCTTTATTCCATTGTACCATGAGATTACTTATACACCATTACACATGATAAACATGTAATCATTCCACTACATTTATAAACCATTGACCGAGCTTCAACAATTCTTTCATCTCACATATCATTTGTAGTCTCTTCATCATCATCAACATAAATACTACCCATACGACCATACTGATTCTCTTCATGAGACTTTAACTTAGGGCATTGGTTTGCATAATGCTCGTACATTCCACATTTAAATAATTTAACCATTGTTGATGTCGTAGCAATACCATTATCCTCATCCCTGGTGTTAACTGAACCTTTTCCTTTGCACTTACTAGCTTTGTGTCCTTCTTTTCCACACCCAAAGCATCTTCCAGTTCCTTTGAAACATTCTCCTTGATGCCTCTTCCCACATGATTTGCATAGGGGAAATTGAACTTTCTTTCCTCTATGATCATCATAAAACTCCATCTTTCTCTTATTAGCTGAGTCAGTAAACATACCAAATTTGAGTTTATTGATCATATTATGAGATTGCTGATTCGGCATAATAATGATGGCTAGACTTCCAAATCCCATTTCATTTGGTTTCTCATGAATAATATCATTCCATTGTCCATCATATCCTCCATTATCGTGAATCATCTTGTTTCCAGCCATTTTCTAAAACCCAAAAAGAATAGTGTGAGGGGCAAAAATAATGCTAGGGAAAACAACATAGTAAAGGGGGAGTACCCTTAATATCTAAAATCTTAGGTTAAATTCTAATATTGCTACCATTGTTCTAGGACTATATCCTATACGTATACTTATCCTTAGGGACATCCCTAGACATACCTTAGAAATACCTCTAGGGATCTCACTAACGCTTTCGCATCCTAGTTTCCAAAGGTTGACTAAACCTTTCCTCTGATACCAACTGTAGAGACCCGAAGCTTGATGTACATTGACATTACATTACATTTTCGGAATACTTAGTACATAACAAAAACACACACACAAGGATCGTAATAGTTTAGTGTCTTTGGAAACTTGGAATATAATCTTCTAATCCTGGTGAAAGATCTTCAATATCTCCCATAAAGAGCTTCCTTTTTTTTATACCTAAAACCATTCTTTATAATCCTATGGAAAAGAAAACATAAAATGGTGAGCTCAAATTCTCAGTAAGGGTAAACAAAATAAATATCAATCACATCATATTCATAAGAACATAACATTTTGGGAATCTCAACCTGCAAAAGAGAGCATAATTTCATAACATGGGATAAATCATGGCAGTGAAATGTAATCACAATAATCGTAACCTAAAACATGAAACTTTGTGGCATGCACACATAATCATAGAGAATCATTTCTTGTTAGTCAAGACTCATTTCCAAGACTATCTTAGTGGACAAAGTCCCTTTCTGAACCGAGTCACCCTCGTTTCAGTCCTGTTTCACTGAACTGGTATAACCTACCATTCCAGCCATGTCTATCTCATGAGATATAAAATCTTTACCCAATGCATTAAAGGGAGATATAGGTCCCACCCATCTCATAATGATACCATTCTTATGTGTGCCACAAAATCGTAAATCATACATCATTGCATAACCCATGTAATAAAAAGGAATTCTTAAACATCATGCCATCATAATCCATAAACAATTGATATCATTTCATCATAAGAAAATTGAAACCATTTAAATCATAGATACATTTTACTTGAAACATACATATAAAATAATTTCATCTTAGATGGAAAATAGTTTTGAGAAAAACACTTGAAATGAATTCTTGAGGAAAATACCCTTTCTTCTTTAAAATCATTTTCTTTTCACAAAATTCCATGGAATTTTAAAATATAAGGGTTTTGTTGAAAATAATAATGCAATCTTGTAGATTAAGCTTCTTGAAAATGAGGTGTTATGAAACCGTAAAAATCCGTTCACGCCGTATATGTTAAAAATAACATTCTCCTCGTACTTTTGTCGAAAAAGTCCAAAAGTAACTGATATGGTAACCAAATGAAAGATTCCATTCATACAATGTGGTAAAAAGTCAATAAAGGGTAAAAATGACTTTAAAAATTCATGTAAGAATGGTAAACATTTTATAAAAACATTTTTAGAAAACATGGTCATGGATGATAAACGTAACCCCAGTAAATACTTACGTATAAGCAATCTCGGATAAAAATGAGATTGAAAATTTATCCCTTACCTTAGGTCTGATTTGCTTCGTAAGTGTCTGAACCTCCTTTATAATGATTTAAATAATTTCATTGACTAATTACAGAATGATATTCATTGTTATTATATCATATATGGTTCACTTATGACGTTATATTACCCGTTCGTTTGTAAATTCATGTTAAAGTAGCATTTTGGGTAAAAGCGTCTCATTTGTCGTTCGTGTTTTAACTTGTAATTATTCATATGATTACATAGATCATTATTACTTAATTATAGAATATAAAACATGATTTATATATAATATATATTCAGAATATACATATATATAATGGATCGATAAATGGAAAGAAAAACACCGTTCAGGGAGATGGTAGGCCGTACGTACGCATGAACGTTGTTTTCTTTTCGTTATTGAATTGAGTGGAATTAAGTAGATTACATAAATATATATACACATAAATACAGTAGCTTTATAATGTCATATATTTCATTATTATTGCTTATATATACTTTATAATCATTCTTAAATGGTTAACATGGAGAATGAGTCTCATCGCGTCGTGGAGACGGTAGTCCGTACGTACGCACGAGCGATGATATCGTTCTCATGATCGTGAACTTGTGTTTAAGTGTATGTATAATATTTCAGTATCAATATCACTTTATAATAATCATATATAGTTTCTCATTACACCATTATACCCATCCAATTAAGGTGGTGGCGGAAAATAGATTACACCACGGCGTGGAGACGGTATTCCGTACGTACGCACGCGCAGTGATTTCTTTTTCCGTAGGATGGATAGAAGGTTAATTAGAGTTGTTTCATATTTATAATAACATATCAGTATATAATAAATACTTATGTTATTACTTTATCATGAAACAAATAAAGAAGAATAATTTGAAGAAGAGAGAAATTGAAAAAGATCGGTAATAGATATTTCCTCTTTTTGACGCGCCTTCACTTAACGTCCACTTAAAGAACTAAGGATGGTCTTTGAAGAATACCAGGACCTCTAGGATGATACTAGGGAAGTGGAGAGGAGATTTTGGCAGGGTTTGGCCGAGCTTGAATGCTCAAATTAGTGTGAGGAGGAGAGGGAGGAGGTGCCCTTTTATAAGGGAGGAGAGGGGCACCTTTGGAATTCTAAAAAATATTAATTTATTATAAATCTAACCCCACTTAAAAACCTCCAAAAATGACTCATATTCGTATATTAGATGAGATAGGGTTGCAATCTTATCAACCAATCAAATTTAGACATGTTTGGAACTTATTTTAAACCTTATCATTTTGATTTATCCTTATTTAATCTATTTAAGTTTATTTGTGGTAATAAAATTCTAAATTTCAAATTATAACAAATAATTACTTATTTATTGTGACTTTTCCATAATTGTTTACTTTATAACATTATAGACCATATAAATTTAAATTTATAATTTTTAAATATTTTTGTGATTTTTAAATAATTTTATAATATGTTATTTTTATAAAATAACAATAGTGTCAATTTTGACACTATTCATTTATTTGAATTTAAATAAAATATTTACAGAATATATGTTCGAAATAAAAGCTTTAATAGATTAATAAAAGGTCATATGTATCTATAAAATTAGTGGATCACATTAAATAGTTCATATGATATTTATTTTATTATTTTTAAAACCATTTATTTAATTTATCCCTTAATAAAATAATTACTACAACATTTCTGTATAATTATTTAATATACCTATTTGTTGCATAAAAATTTAAAATAAGATCCTATGATGAATATCAATATATTACCTTTCACAATAATACTTTTACTCGAATTTATCATCTTAAAATCACAATATTTAAATTGTTATATTTTTTAAATTATGAAGGTGACAACTTTGACATTATTTAAAATAAAATAATATAAGTGTCATAATTGCTTGTATAAGACTCCAAATGGTCAAATATTAGACCATTGGATTATTACAGTTTAACTTTACATGACCAATAAGTTTTGGTCAGGGTTTTGTGCCTTTTATGGTCACTATTAGTTTAATAAAAACCATATTATTGATTTTTCACTAGATAAATAATTTCTGCATCACTATTGTGTCACAATTAATGATAATTATTTAATCCCAAAAAATTCTAAATAAATTCTCATGATGTATATAATTTTGGTAGATTTCTGGAGACTATTCATGTTCTAAGTATTATGATTTTTATCACTAAGTTAAAATTATTATACTTATAATATTTAAGAGAGTGACATGTTGTCACTTTCTTTGGTTTTAATAATAATTAAATTATTTTCATAGTCAATAGTACATAAAATGAATCTAATCCGACCCATAGTTGATATGGGTTTACTTTTATCCATCAAATAAAATTTTGGCATGTGTTAGGGTAATTTTATAATATTATATTTACCCTTAATTACCCGATTTACCTTTAACTAAGGTAAATAAAATTTACCATAGTTACTATTCATAATTCCCAAAAATAAAAAGTAGCCTATTAACATAATTTGGACCCACTGATTCAAAATATGGAATCCATTTTTTTAAATTCAATACACAGAATTTGCAGAAATTAAATTAAAATTAATCATGTTGTCGAATGAAAACGGGTTTTTGTTTAAAACGTTGCAAAAGATTAAATTGATTTAACCTACGAATTCAAGGTAAAATCAATGATAATGACATACATTATATTAAATGATAAAAATATATTCTATTTATACTTTAAAACCATTCAATATTATAATTTAACCACATAAGATATTACGATGAAAAAAGTTGTTTTTAATTAAAATATAGCGTGTTTTTTCTATTCATTAAAATATGAAAGTTATCGGAAAAATATTAAAAATTTATCTAATGTAAATTTTTATTTCTTGATTCAAAAGAAGAATTTAATTTTGTCAAATTGAACATATAAACATGTCAAAAACTAGATTTAAAGTGGGTGCGCCATCAAAAGGCGACAAAACTGCATTTTTTGAAAAATACTTATTTTACCTGAAAAATTTATTTTGTTCTTATACCATGATCTATAAAATGAGTAAGATTAATAATAATGTTATAAAATTCAAAATTTAGTTAATAATATTCATAACGGCTAGTTCATGACAATATTATAATAATATATCGTTGTTTATTAAAATCCGGTATTGCGTACAACACACGCTATCGTGGAAGGTCACGATTGCGTGTAATGCAAGCCAAGTCAGGGTTGCGTGTTGTGAAATAATCCTTCATTGTTTCGTATAACAGAATCCAACCATATTTTATTTATACATTGGATATATATATATATACACTCAATGTTTCGTAGAATAACTTCTATGAAACGAACATGAAATTGTGTGTAACAAGAGCCAAGAAAAGTGTTGCGTATACTGCAAGCTAATACGGTGTTGCGTATAGTGCAAGATAATCTTGGTATGTCATACAATAGAAGATATTAATGAAAGAATGTATCTTATAAAATCTCGGGTTGTTACAACATCCCTGCCCTTCATTCTTTAGAATCTGTTTATTATCTTCATTGACGTTTGGTTCATCAAATTCTACAGAAACCAAAGAACACCCACCCCACATGATACACATAAAGGAGAGACGAAGGTGAAACCCTACATGATTGATCAACGATCGAAGTTTATCTTCATGCTTTATGCGCCAGTAACAGGGGATGCGCGATTTGCAGGGCTCCAGCACAGGTGCACCACTTTCATCGGTAACAAAGGACTTCAAACGCATAAGGAAGAAGGGAGAAGATGGCCAAAAATGGAAAAAGGGGGGAAGAAGGACTTCTTCTGCGATATATAGATAAAATCCCATTGTTATGGAATAAGAAATTTGAACGCCTTGGAAATAGGATCATGGTTATCCCATGCGGTTGGGTGGTTACACACGACTGGATTAATTTTTATTTAACAGGGAGGCTTCTATGGATTTTTAGATATTAATTATGGCTTAAACACAGCCTTGAAACGGTTCAAAAGTAAAAAGGGTCCTAAAAGTGGCGTTATGGGGGAGGTTGTAGGAGAAAAACTCTCCAAGGCAGGGTGGCACCGATTGGTCTCGACGATCGGTCGCGCCGATAATTGGCAAAGGACGGGGTCATGAGGGTCTGGGTCATTACATTATAGATATTGCAAACATTGTTTTATTCAATTACATAAGTAAAAATTTCTTAATACATTAAAAAATAGAATTCATCCTTTATATTTTGATCCTAACCACTATTCAAGAAAAAAATAACATATATAAGAAAAAAATAAGAATTTATTTCCTCAGTTTTGAGTACGTAGCTATTGTTTTTTTCTTAAAATGTCATTTTAAACAACAAACAAGCACTTTGAATCATACCGGTCACATAATGTGTCAAATTGAAATGATATTGATTCCCACACATCACAAATTCCTTTATGAATATTTCATCTAAATTATCAAGAGATTACAAGATTGTTTTCTGGTTTTTAGTTAGCAATAATTTATGAACTAAAATGTCATTTTCAAACTGTTAAAGGACACATTGAGTCACACCAGGCACATCCGGTATCATATTGAGGTGAGGATGATTTCTACATGTCACAAATGAATAATATATTTTTATATTAAAATATAAAAACAATTAAAAAAATTCTAGGTTTTGAGTAGCTCAATTTTCCTTTTTACTAAAATTGATGTCTATTTTAAATACAAAGGAACTATTGGATTCATATCGATTGAATCATGCATTGGATTTAGGTGAGAATAATTTCTACACATAAAAAATAAATTATGGGTCTTTTTATTAAGGTATAAAAATAATTCTATTGTGTTTTATCATATTTGAGTAGGTTTGTTGTCCTTTTTACTAAAATTGATGTCAATTGTTTTAAAAAAATATGCACTTGGGATCATTCTGGTCACACCCTGTGTCAGATTGAGGTATGGCTAATTCCAAGAAATCAAAAATGTCATGTTGATATTTTTCTTAAATTATCAAAATATTAAAAATGTGTTTTCATAGTTTTGAGTAGGTCATTTGTATTTTTTCTAAAACTGGTATCAATTTTAAATAAAAATACACACTTGCATTTATATCATTCCCGCCATGCATTGGATTGAGGTGAGGGTAATTAATAAACATCCCAAATGTATTATATTTTTTTAATAAAGTTTAAAATAAATATAAATGCATTTGATTGGTTTTAATTAGGATATTTTTCCTTTTTACAAAATTTAGTGATAAATTTAAATAAAAATATGTTGTTACTAGCATAACAGTCACACTGTGCATCAGATTGATGTTTGGATAATTACTACAAACACCAAATGTCTTATCGATCATTTACATAAATTATCAAAATAATGAGATTGTTTTTTCTTAGTTTTGAGATTTTCATTTGCTTTTTTTAGAAAAAATTTATTTTAAACAAGACACACAGACATTGACTCATGCCGATCACATTCTGTGTAGGTTTTACCTGAGACCAATTTTTTCAAATCACAGATAACATAGGAATCAGTTTCCTTAAATATCAACATAATTTTTTAGGTTTTTCCATATTTTCAATGAGTTGAATTTTTTGAACTAAAATATTAATTTTAAACTAATACTAGACACATGAAATCATACCAAGCACATCATGTGTCAAATTGACGGTCGAATAATTACAACACTTGAAAAATCACTTATAGATCTTTTTCATAATGTATAAGAACTATTTCAATGAATTTTCTCAGTTATAAGTAGGTTATTTATCCTTTTTACTAAAATTGATTCCAATTTTAAATAAAAATATGCACGTAGATTCATACTGGTCAGACGATGTGTCAGATTGAGGTGTAGATGATTCTTACACATCTCAAACGACATAGGGATAATTTTCCTAAATTATAAAAAAGGAATAAATGTGTTTTATCATTATTGAGTATGTCGCTTGTTTTTTTTTACTAAATGTCATTTTAAACTAGAAACATGAACTTTGACTCATACAAATTACATTGTGTATCTGTTTGACGTGAGACTGATTCATACACATGAAAAATGACTTAGGAATCATTGTACAAATGTATCAAAAAAATCTGGATGTGTTTTATCTATTTTCAATGAGTGATATTTTTTAAACTAAACTATATTTTTTATACTCATAACTCTCAAATTGAGTCATAGCGGTGACACTGTAAATAAAATTGAGGATTTTATGATTCATACACATATCTAATGACATATGGATGGTTTCTCAAAGTTATAAAAACAATAGGAATATTTTTTCTACGTTTTGAGTAAGTTATTTTTCCTTTTTTCAAAATGTAAAGAAAATTTAAAAAAAAGTATTTTGAGCCATACTAGTACCATCATTTATCGGATTGTGGTGTGACTGATTTCTACACATCGCAAAGTCTCAAAAATTCTTAACTGCCAATGTTTCCATGTTTCCAATATCTTTATATATAAAACAACCAAAACTATATATTCACTTGATGTTATTAAACAAAAAGTATATCTTTTTGTTTAATGTTTTAAGAGAATAGGAATCCCATGTGCCCATTAAATAATGAGAAGTCACCAAAATGGGCACATGAGCTTCATCTACACTCCTAGATTTCGACAACAAGAATTTTTTTCAGCTAACAAAATCAAATCAACTTTAATTGTTGTCATTTAGACAAAGAAAGTCAATATTAATGAAAAATTGTGGTAACATTAGCAGATAGAATCATTTTATTTCATTTGTGTATTTCTACAAAAATATGAAATAAAAATATGACTTCCAAAAAATCAATGAAAAAATTAAATAAGTATTACATAAAAATTATCAAGAAAATAACTTGAAAATATTATTTAATAGGATACCAAAATTAATTAAATAATTAGTTAGAAATATCCATTTCTTGAGGGTTGTATTAATTATTGATGAATTTTATTTTTGTAATTATCCCAGTCAGAGGATATACGTCCAATCCCTTGCAAGCATGACCAACTTCAAATAGACAACCCAAATTTGAAAAAAAAAGAATCCACATGAATAAGAAGAAAAATTGTTACATAAGTAATACTATAATAAAATAAATAAATAATAAATATGAATCAACATATTAATTCTATGGATAATGATTTTATTGTGAATTTTTTTTTGACCGTAGGGTTGTACCAATGATAAAACAAGAATGATGGTAAATAATTGAAAATAAATATTACCAAACAATCAATCAGTGAGTGAGGATGATGAGGAGAAAATAAGATTAATGGATGGTAATCAATGGTTCCTATGGGTGGAACCAAAAAATAATGTCAAAGGATGATATGCTTTTAGATTTATTAATGTAAAACATACATAGTTATTATTAAATATTTGAGGAAAGTAATGAAATGGTTTTTAAGAATTATTAACAAGTGGGTTTTAATTTCCAAGATGGATATATTTTTATCAAGGAATATAAAACTAGATAAATAATTTTTTGATTTTTGCTGGGTAAAATTTTATTTTAATTACGTTTAAAAGATAAAATTTATTTGTGGTAGTGAAAAATTGAAACATTTGATAATGAGATAATTAAATACTAACTTGAAACGGGTGGGTTGAGCTGTTTTTATAATGACAATATAAAATTGATATATATTTCTAAATAATTAGTATGGGGAGATTTTTAATAATGAAATTAATGATGAAACATCAAGAAAAATTAATGTTGAATTGAGTAGCATAGGGGGGAGAACACGATGATGAGGTAGACACAAAATAATACATTTTTTCTCCGGAAAATAAAGAGGGATTATCAACTATAAAAATTTCAAGAAATGATGAAATCAATGAATAAAAATTCATTGGGGATTAGACAGTTTTAGTGAAAAGTCAGAGTAAGACTCCACAAAAAACATAATTTTTTCCTATGTAGATCCTAAATAATTTTGATAGGCTAAACACAAAAATAATTGGATAAATTATATGTAGTAGAAGATTGTTCTGAATAAGAATAGTATCACATGGGAAATTGTTCCAAGGCTGGAAGATAGAGAAAATTTAGATTTAAGTTGGTGTTACGTCATATACACCTTGACTGTGGAAATGTGAATCCAAATAAATAATGGATAGTGTGCAAGGGGAACTACTAGATCAAAGGAATTTATATTTATAATAAATTTACTCCCATATCCTGGTTGGAAACTATTTAATTTGATTTAACTATTTTAGTGAAAACGTGGTTAAATGTATACAAATGGATGTCAAATTGATGTTCATCAATGGAGTTTTTAAGTAGGAAGTATACATTGAGAAACAAGATGGGTTTATTATGAATGAAAATAAGATAAAGTTTTCCTAGTAAAATAATTATTTGTATAAGATTAAGAAATAACTAAGGACCTGGTATTTACGGTTCGATCAATACCTAAGAAAGCTTGGTTTTTAGCGAGGTAGAATTGACAACGACCTCTATATCAAGAAAGTGAATTATCAATGTCTTTAGGTACTTATATTTTTGAAATACATAATATTTGAGGGTTAGACAAAACATAATGAATTTTTCTTGGATCATATCATATAAGAAATTGAGATCTCTATGATCGGTGAAACATTTCCCTTGGTTTATAGGCGAATCAAGGAAATCATAGCACTTTAATTTCCCAATAAAATTTTAAAAAATGTTTTCCCATGTTATTTAAAATGGAATTTTTCAAACCAATGAAAACATTGACAACTACATGGATGATTTTAGGGAATATAGTTATTATAATCATATTACACCTCACAAAAAGATTACCCACCATTTGGATTGATATATTTCAAGTCTCATATTACAAATATCGTCCCAAGGTGACTCACACACTAGATGAAAATATGATACTTAAATATATCTAATAAAAAATAAATTTTGTGTTGTTTTATTATATGATAGTTCAACTAAATTTCATTGGATTTAGAGATGTGGGATGAAAATGTTTAGTGGATAACTAACAGAAGATTGAGATATCGAAAATTATGGATATCATTCGAGCCTTAATTTATTTAAACCCTTAAATAACTAGATCCTTTGATTCGATTCGTCAAATAGTTTTAGTATTGATTAAATCCAAGATTGTACCTAGTATTTGAAAACAAGGATCTCTGGAAATTGGTGGCTATTATAGAGTGCTTCGAATATCTGAAAATGGTTCACGATTGTTAGCATTCTTAAAATAGACAAGGGCACTTTTATCAGTGCTTTCAAAAAGGAACTAATAAAGATACCTTTTATCAACAATAAGTTAATATGTGTTGATAAAATGAATCTCAATTATTCTTAACATTTTTGGGCTGATAAAGATGGATATTATCTGCACTATTTTAGCACTTATAAGTCTCTTTCATTATCAAAATTGATAGAAGCACTGAAAAATAATTATAATATGTTTCAATAAATACGTTTTAAATAATTAAAATTATAATATATAATTATATATATTATAATAATACTTTTAATAAAATAATAATTTTATAATTATTTGAATATATAATTATTTATTTATAATTATATATTTACTTTTTTAGAAAATAATATATATATCATTATATATATATATATGATAATATATATATATATATAATAAATATATATAAATGTAAATATATTATAAGAAATATATTCATTATTTAAATAAATTTATTATATTTTTATAATTATATATTTATAATTATAAATTTATAAATATAGTAAATATACATTTATAATTATATTTTTTTATAAATATTTTTTAAAAAATATTTTTTGAAAATTTTTAATGAATATTTTTTCATAAGTGCATGTTTGTTAAAAATGGGTAACATTGATTAATTACAAATTGCTACCCTTTGACAAATTTTAAAAAAATGGATAAGTTTGATTAATTAAATATAAATCTTTAAAAAATGGATATATATTGATGGAAAGATAAAAAAATATTGAATATATTAAAAATCATATATATATATATATAATTGAAATTGATGAAATTCCCAAAAAATATTTTATGTGTGCATATGTATATAAAAATGAATTAATTAAATATATGTGAAATTAATATAATACATTTGTTCTATATTAAATTGGAAAATAAAATGGCATTCAATTATGTAACTTACTTGAAACAATTAGTGATTATTTTTATTTTATATTAATTTTTGATTAAAACCATTATTAACTAAATATATTACTCTCTAATGTAAAGAATAAATATTTTGTATTATATATATCCTTTTTATAATTTATATACCATATAATCTATATTTATTCAAATATGGCTATATAAATCATATTTATTCAATGATGTATATATTTTAATATATACTATTTATAATTTATACATAGAAAAATGAGTGTATTCATTTTAACAATAATTTTTTAATTAATAATTTTATTAATATTTGTTAATAAAATCATTTTTAGTTTTTATTTATTTAATTATTTCATTATATTTGGACTTTTATCATTGCTAAGAAAGCGCTGATAAAAGATTCCTTTATTGGTGAAAAATATAGAGCATTGATAAAGGTTACCCTTTATTAGTGCTAATACCGACGACCTTTATTAGTGCCAAAAATAAAGTGTTGGTAATGGAAACCCTTTATCAGTGCTAAAAATGAACTGATAAAGGTTTCCTTTTATCGACACTATAAAAATTTCATTAAAAATGTGTTTCTTTTATCAAATTTAGAAAAAAAAATAACTCTTAAAATATACCTTTTATGAGTACTTGTTTAAGTGCTGATAAAGGTATCCTTTTTCAATGCATTTTTCTAGTGGTGATAAATTCTTTCATTCTTGAAGTATTGTTTTAAAGTAGTGTTTATGCTGTTTGAATTTGGGTTTCCTCATAATTTATGGTTTGATTTTGTTCTTCTTACTTGGTTTTTGTCCAATTTTTTGGCTATTTATTATGGTATCTTGAAGCTAGTGTGTTATTGAATTTTACACTGAGGCGTAGTGGATTCAATTGGACATGATGGGGAATTTGTGAGGTTTCTAAAAATTTTATCTCAGGAGGATGAACACACTATGTTTTGAATCGACCTTGTTTTGTATTATGCTATTCAGATTTATTTATGGATTTTTATAAGTTTTAGTGGTAAAGATGGATTTGATAAAATGACTGTTGGGTATATTATGATAAGGAGGTTTGTATGGATAATGGGGTTTCTGTACACCCTATTGCATGATATTTCTGCATCATTACACCATATTTAGAGATATTTCATGCTTATGAATATGAAAATTGCAATGGATTCAATTTTCTAATTAAGTGTGACTGTTTAATATTGATTACTGTGGTGATTTATGGATTTATGGTCTCATGTTGATGGATGATAGATGGTTAACATTGGATAACATTGGTGTATGAGCTTCACTTAAAGTTAAATGACTATGAATGGGTTAGGTAGTCCCAAAAAATCTCTTAATAGGTATTTTTTTTGTTTTTTATCAAGTGATATGTGGTCTCACCACTTTTATGTGATCAAAATTAAAATTAAAAAGAATTATTTCCTTAAATACCCATGATAAAAACGAATGTTTCATAGGAAGTAACTGACCCTTGAACACTAATCTTGATTCCTAAGTCATCAATGGCCATGTTCTTGAAAATATATTTGTGTTATGTGATATTTGGATACTATAGGTGTATAAATTCAGTAAATTAACATATATCTCTTTGGGATATGTTCCTTTAGTTCCCTCTGATTAGTAGAGTGTGAAGGATTTACAATGGTTGAATTAGCTGAAGGGGTTAATGCCCATGAAAGAGTATATAACCTAACTACATAATATTGTAAGAATAAAATTAATAAAGGTAATATTTTCAAAAAAACATAGTCATTCACAAATAAATACAATATTTTATGAAGGAATGATTTGTATTCATAAGATATCATAACGATCATATATCTTCAGGAACCATATAAATGCTTCCTGGATGGATGGAATTTTCTATCGAATAGTGTTTATTTATCATGGAATAAATAAAGAATTCTTAAATGAAGTATTATTTATGGAGGAAGGGTTCTGGTTCCTCATGACCAAAAATAATTTTCATGGATGAAGATTATATTATTGGATTTTTAATAGATATTATTTGTGATAGTGTGATCTGATAATTTTTTGAGGTAGGGAATCATCACAATAACATGATTGAAATGTAATCACAAGCATTTGGGGAGTTAGTTACATGTCCTCACTAATAAATACCCAACAATCACTTTGTAGAGGTGAACATTCTCAAAAATAATTCTTCAGTACATGAGGAATTCCCCAAAAAGTATTTTCCCTCATTAACATCCCTTCTTCCACCACAATCATCTACTTAGGTTGAATTAACCCAAATGATCACATCATCTCCCTTTCAAAAAATTAAACGTATAGAAAATACTATTCTACCAAGGCCTCCACCACGGTCTCCTGAGATACATGAAAAGTCTATACACAACAACATGAACCCATTTAATCATGTTTCCCCTTGATATTTGATCACTCATGGGTTTTCCTCTTAAAAACATAATACCATCAATATAATTATTATCATTTATTCCCTTGATAACAAGGATACATTTCATGACGTTTCCAGTGAAACCACCCATGTATCCTGTTTCTCATATTGGATAACCCATAACTTGCATCCAATCATCCCAAGAACCAAATAGAAATATTAATTTCACACAACGATTCATATATATATATATATATATATTATTGACCACCTTCAAGGTGTAATCCTCAAAACCTACCTTCAGCTAATATATTGACAATGTTAAGAACCTCTTTTAATCATATGTATATGTGTCACATTTATCCTATATCTACCATGAAAGTATAAGGCCTTTTATTATGTATAATCCTGAAATATTCCCCCTATAAGATATGTTACCTTTGATTCTATCCATAATTATTCAGTGGTCCATATGACTTATGAGCACATATTTTCATAACGGTCCATATTCCCTATGATACATTCTACCTCAATGAGAGATATTAACTATGAGTCTAACCATACACTAACCTATTTAATTACCAATAAATGGGACAAATTACAAAGGGTTGTTAATGAATAATTATAATATAATCAAATATTAGGAAACTATTTCCTAGTAGTTTATATAGTATGACTTCAAACTATGTAAATTGGTCATTTCATGAGACCTTATACAGTGAAACTAAACTATGGGATCTTAGATTACTATTATCTAGTATATGTAGGATTCCTCACAGAGGTTCAATCTGGACACAACATTGGATATGTCTATGTTACTTTAAAATGATATTGGATTTTACCTAGATTGACATTCTTAAAATACCTTTTTCTGAGTCATGGCAACATTACCTTAAAAAGAAACACATTGGCCACTTTTGTAAGACCATAAAAGATTTGACATAAAATAAAAATTGGAACTAAACCACTTGTATTTTTATTACCATTATAGGTATATGTAAGAGTCCAATATCATGGATTGAATACTAACTCCATAATATCTACCACTATTATTTATGGTGATAAATTATAGAGTAACTGGATTTTCATCATTAAACTGACATTAAATAAAATGTAAAACAATACTAATAAATCTCTATTATATATATATGTTCACATCAATTCATGGATTTTATAAATCACTTTCAAAAGGGTATACATTAGTAAAAAAATTGGAAATTATTCATGACTGTGTTCTAAATAAATAATGGATTCTTGAAGTAGGACTCCCCCCCAAGGGTGATATGATCCCAACATACCATCCTCATGGCTAGTTCGTAACCTAAAGAATCAATTGAAAATTCCCTAAAATAGATTACTAGTGAAAAGAATGTATGTTCCCACTGAAAACACATGAGATAGTGGGTTTATTGAAAATAAAATAGTGAACCTAACATTTAATCCATTATCCTTGAAATAAATCAATTTACTATTCTATTATTTTATATGCTTCATAGATGGGTTTCTTGTTTATGGTTTTCAATTTCATCATTAATTTTTGGATCCCTCTTAAAACTCCATTTAATACAAATGGTAAAATCACAAAATTCATTCTCCAATGAACAAAACCATTTCATGAGATATATGTCAATTATGATGATGGTTTTGGTATTGTAACCAATAAGGATGTTGTCACTAAATCAGTACCTCCAAAATTAGGTGGTGAAAACACTAATATAGAAGTATCATCAAATATTCTCTATTCTATCTATGGATTAGGCTCATGAAATTATCTTGTATATGAATCCCAAATAAACATCTTATCAATGAAATGATATAGAGATACGTGTGGCCCTTACTACTAGGTTCAACCACATCGAGAGTCTATCCCCTCGAGTAAAAAAAACTATGGTGGTAGAAAAGGATGTCAATTTCACCCTTACTACTTGACCTGATCTAGATAGAATGGATCATGTTACCCATCAATATATCTACCACCATCCGACCCCAACCTATCAGAAATACAGTGGGGAGGGCAACTAGGAGATCCCATTCATAGTCATCCAAATTAGGGCACCATATAGATGGTATCTGTAGAGACCCAAATCTTGGCGTACATGGACATTACCTTACATTTTCAGAATACTTAATACATAACAAGAACCAACACTCAAGGACTGTAATAGTTTAGTGTCTTTGGAAACTCAGAAAAAAAATCTTCTAATCCCGGTGAAAGATCTTCAAAATCTCCCGTAAAGATCTTCCCCTTTTGTTTTATTACTTAAAAACATTCTTTATATCCTGGGGAAAAGAAAACATAAAAACGTGTGAGCTCAAATTAACATTAAGGGTAAACATAGAGAACATAAAACAATCCATAAATATTTGAATAAAATATAATCATCAAAATCATTAGCAAAGACATAAATCTTGGAAGTATGTAAGGCATGTATCATAAATAAACATCAATCCTGATAAAATAGAATGGTAATAAAACATATAATTATGGAAAAACATTAATCACATGATATGATTTTCATAGTAGCCGAGACATTGCTGCCAAGACCATCTTAGTGGACAAAGTCCCTTTCTGAATCGAGTTCACTCCTCGTTCCAGTCCTGTATCACTGAACCAGATTAACTTACAGTTCTAGCCTTGTCAATCTCATGAGATATAAATCTTTACCAAATTCTTTGGAGGGAGATATAGGTCCCACCCATCTCATAATGAAACCATTCTTATGTGTGCCACAAAATCATAAATCATACATCATATCATAACCCATTTAATAAAAATGGGATTTTTAAACATCATGCCACCATAACATAATCCATATAAAATAAAAATCCTTCATGAAAATAATTACATCATAAAATAATCAAATACATGTAATAATGATATAAATAGGACCATATATTATCTTATATGGAAAATAATTTTGATAAAAACACTTGAAATGAATTCTTGAGGAAAATATCCTTTCTTCTTGAAAAGCATCTTCTTTTGTCAAAATGTCGTGGAATCTTAAAAGAAAAGAATTTAATTGAAAATAAACATGAAAAATTATAAAGTAAGATTCATGGAAATAATTCTCTATGAATGTTTAAAAATCCGTTCATGCTATATAAGTTAAAAAACATTCTTCTCGTACTTTGGCTGGAAAAGTCAAAAAGTATCTCGTACTGAAAATGACAAAAGATTCTATTCATATCTTTTACTAAAAATTCAACAATAGGTAAAATTGGGTTTAAAAAATTGTATGAGGATATAAATAAAATTACATATTCATAAAACATGTATGTGGATGATAAATATTCCCTAGTAAATTCTGAAGTATAAAAAATCTCGGATAAAAATGAGATTGGGAGATTTTCCCTAACCCTAGGTCCGATATGCTTTGTACGTATCCGAACATTTTTTATAATGATTTAAATAAAGTCATTGACTTATTACAGAATCATATTCATTTTTATGATATCATGTATGGTTCACTTATGAATTTTTATTACTCATTCTTTTGTAAATTCCATGTTAAAGCAGCGTTTTGGGTAAAATAATTTCATTTATCGTCTGTGTTTTGACTTGTAATTATTCATATGATTACTTAGATCATGATTACTTAATTCAAAAATATAAAACAATATTTATATATAATATATATTCAGAATATACAAATATATAATAGATCGATAAATGGAAATAAATACACCGTTCATGGAGACGGTAGGCCGTACATACGCATGAACGCTGTTTTCATTTCCTTATTAAATTTAATAGATGTAAGTAAATAAAATATAAATAAATTATGTTTCATTAATATGTAATATATTTCATTTTTACTTATTATATATACTTTATAATCATTCTTTAACTGTTAACAAGGAAAATGAATCTCATCGCGTTGTGGAGACGGTAATCCGTACGTACGCACAAGCGATGATATCATTCCCATATTTATTGAATGGAATTGGAGTGGATGATATAATATCTTAGAATCACTATGATGTTATTATAACCAAATATAGTTATTCTATACACCATTATACCCATCCAAGTAAGGTGGTGGAGGAAAACAGATTACACTACAGCGTGGAGACGGTATTCCGTACGTACGCACGTGCGATGATTTCCTTTTTCATAGGATGGATAAAAGGTGAAACAGGGTTGTTTCATATTTATAATAACAAATAAGTATATAATTAATACTCATTTTATTACTTTATAATGAAACAACTAAAGAATATGAAGTAGAAGAAGAAATAAATTTCAAAGAACCGGTAATGGATATTACCTCTTCTTCGACACGCCTCTTTGAAACCCCCTCTTAGGGCACTACAATTGGTCTTTGAAGAATACCAGGACCTCTAGTATGTTTCTAAGGAAGTTGAGAAGGGAAATGGAATGGTTTTGGCTGAGATCGAAGGCCCTAAATGGTGTCAGGATGAGAGGGAGGAGGTGCCCTTTTATAAGGGAGGAGAGGGGCACCTTTGGAATTATAAGAAATATTAATTTATAATAAATTCCAACCCCACATAAAAACCTCCAACAATGAATCAAATCCGAATATTAGATGAGATAATATTGTAATCTCATAAACCAATAGAATTTAGAAATGTTGATAATTTGTTTTAAACATTATCAACTTGATTTATCCTTATATAATCTACATTATTTTATTTGTGGTAATAATATTCTAAATTTTAAATCATTATAAATAATTACATATATGTTGTGAATTGTCCATAATTGTATAATTTATTACATTTTCGACCATATAAATTTTAATTTATAATTTTTAAATATTTTTGTGATTTTTAAACAATTTTATAATATGTAATTTTTATAAAATAACAGTAGTTTCAATTTTGACACAGTTAATTTATTTGAATTTAAATAAAATATATACAGAAGATATGTTCGAACTAAAAGATTTAATACATTCATAACATGTAATTTGTATCTAGAAAATTAGTGGAATACATTAAATAGTTCATATAATATTTATTTTAATACTTTTAAAATCCTTTATTTGATATTTCTATCAATAAAATAATTTCAACGTCAATATTGTGTCATAATTAATGATAATTATTTAATCCCTAAAAATTATAAATAAAGTCATATGATGTAGATAATTTTATTATATTTCTAGGGACTATTTGTATCCGATGATTTATGATGTTTATCACTAAATTAAAATTATTACACTTATATGATTTAAGAGAGTGATATGTTGTCACTTTCTTTGGTTTTAATAATAATTATATTATTTTATCGTCAAAAATCCATGAAATGAATCTAGTACGACCCTTAGGTTATATGGGTCAACTTTTATTCATACAATAATATTTTGTAAAGTATTAGGGTAATTTTTATAATCTTATTTGTACCCTTAATTATCAGATTTACTTTTAACTGTAGTAAATAAAAATTACCGTTATTACTATTCATAATATCAAAAACAAGTAAAATATTAACATAATTTTGACCCACTGAATTCAAATATGGAATCCATTTTTTAAAATTCAAAACACATAATTTGTAGTAATTTATTTAAAATTAATCCCGTTGTTAAGAAAACGGGTTTTAAATGTTAAAACATTGCCAAAGATTGAAATTTTTTTACCTATGAATTCAACTTCAAATTAATGGTAATGACATAAATTATATTAAATGGTAAAAATATATTATATTTATACTTTAAACCCATTCAATATTATAATTTAACCATATAAATTATTGCGATGAAAAAAGTTGTTTTTAATTAAAATATAGGGTGTTTTTACAATTCATTCAAATATGAATGTTATCCGAATAATTTGCAAAAATTATCCAAAGTAAATTTTTATATCCTGATTCTAAAGAATAATTTTATTTCGTCAAATTGAACTAATAAACATGTCAAAACTAGATTTAAAATGGGTGCGCTATCAAAAGGCGTCAAAACCGCATTTTTTTAAAAATACATATTTTACCCGAAAAATTTATTTTGTTCTTATACCATGTTCTAGAAAATCTGTAAGATGAATAATATTGTTATTAAATTCAAAATTTAGTTAATACTATTCATAACGGCTAGTTTATAATAATATTATAACAATATATCGTTGTTTAATGAAACCCGGTATTACGTACTACACACACTATCGAGGAAGGTCGCTATTGCGTGTAATGCAAGACAAGTCAGGGTTGCGTGTATTGAAAGACTCCTTTGTTGTTGTGTATCAAAAAATCCAACTAGATTTCATTTATACATTGAATATATATATATATATAGTTATACGCTAAATATTGCGTAGAATAACTACTGTCATACAAACTTGAAATTGTGTGTAACACGATCCAAGATTAGTGTTATGTATACTGCAAGCTAATACAGTGTTTCTTATAGCGGAAGATAATCTTGGTGTAGCGTACAACAGAAGATATGAAATAAAATAAAAATAATATATCTTATAAAATCTCGGGGTGTTACATTCTACCCCCCTTAAAATTAATTTCACCCTCGAAATTCATCAGGGTTATAAATTGTTTATTACATGAGAGTTTCATTCATAGAAACTCACATCATAAAAAGAAATACCAAACCATATCTTTAAAAACTAAAGTATGAAACGTAGCAGTTACCCAAATTAACTAATCACTGGGTTTCCACATAGGAGAACATAGTTGAAAATATGGATATGAAAGATAAATCTAACCATCATGTTCTGATAGTGAGTGGTAGAGAACATGGCTATGAAAAATCAAACAATCACAAAGTCATAAATTTGTGATGATCTAAGGTACCATCTGATTCATTGGATATAAGGACACTAGGAAAAAAATTTGTTTTCAAGATCATTTCCTAAAGTTGAAGAATTGTTGAATTAAAAGAAATAATTACTTGATTTTGGTACAATGTCCCTGTTGTTTGTGCCTTAAACAATTTTCACATCATCTCATAAAGAAATTAAGATGAATTTGTCCTCCGTGAAGTGTTAGTAGATCATGCGATTGAATGATAGGTCATGCCATCTGTCTCAAACATAAGGTTAGAAAAAGTTATATAAATAAGTACATCTATGGTGATATTAATCGTATATGGTTCCAAAAATGGACTTATACTTCATAAATCATACAACTTAATATAATAAAACTAGTTTCTACTAACTAGGGACTTCGTGTAGGCTTTTGGTAGGCGATATAGTCATGTCGCACTTTGGTTGTGGGTTCCATTCCCACATCCTTGTCTGATGCGACAGGTTGTCGCCCGTCCTATGGGTTTTCCTAAAACTAAACTATTATAACATTGTAGAAATAATATCGAAAAAAAGTTATATCCTTAAACAATACTATATGATGTCCAACATAATCCATTCCAATCATTAGGCTTATCCAAAATACATATGTCTAATCTCATAGTATAAAGAAAACAATTACTTGAAAGGTTACATAACAAGCACATGAATACCATCATTTATCCCCCATATATCATAAAATATATCTTGTTGGACACATTACAAAATTGTGAATACCTTAATCATGTATTCTCTTGAAAATGAATACCCATTGAACTTTAGTGAAAACATGAATACTGTCAAATGTTTACACTTTCCACATTCCAACATCCAAAAATTCTATATACTCAAACCATGATATAACCATGTCCTTATATTATTCATGATCCCATGAATACTATCAGACATATGATTTTCTCTTTATCCCTTCATTATGCGCATATCATCTTCTTTCCAAAAAATATTTCAATCACTTTTCATGGTTACCGATACCTTATAATTATTTTAAACCATAATGGACCAATACAGAGATATTCTAATATACTATAAATGTACCTCAACAAAATTATTCTTGAATACCAATAGATAAAAACTTAAATACCTTCTCTTCAATTATTGTCATTGAATACGTCCTTCCTTGATTTAGAAGTAACGTCTTAGGTCAGGGCATTGAGTTGGGTAATACCCATGTTCTCCATAGACAAGACATTGAACTCCATAACAGTCTGTCACTCTATGACCCTTCTCTCCACATAGATAACATCTTCCCCTCCATTTTATGTATTCATCAATTTTCATCTTCCCTTATTTAGAAATATCAATCTTCCTTTCTCTATGCTCGTCACTATGCGAATATGCATAAAAGTCCATCTTCCTCTTATTTGATGAATTAGGAATACTACTAATGTTCACCTTGTTAATCATATATCTCGATGACTGATTCGACATAATCCCAAAATAATTCTTTCTAAGAATTACGCAATTTCGTTGCTCATAGTATCCAATTTTTCAATTGGATTTAATTTTTACCCAATTCATTCTGGTTCCCTCCATTGACTAAAACCAAAAACAATGGTGTAAGAAACAGTTAAAATAACAAGGAACCACATAATCATAAAAAGCCACTTATGGGAGGTCTAACTTATCACACATTATTTAATCCATGACACCCTAGGTTCACCCTAGGTTATTCATGATCACTAACATAATTCTAGGATTGTAACCTATAGTTATACTAGACCATAGGGAAATCCCTAGACATACCTTGGAAATATCTCAAGGGATGTCACTAAAGTTATCGCATCCAACTTTCCAAAGGTTGACTAAACATTTCCTCTTATGCCAACTATAGAGACCCAAAGCTTGATGTAAATGGAAATTACATTAATTTTTCAGAATACATAATACATAACAACAACCAACACTCAAGGACCATAATAGTTTAGTGTCTTTGGAAACTTAGAAAAAAAATATATTCTAATCACGGTGAAAGATCTTTGACAACTCCCATAAAGATCTTGCACTTTTGTTTTATTAACTAAAACCTTTCTTTATATCATGGGGAAAAGAAAACATAAAAAAGTGTGAGCTCAAATTCTCAGTAAGGGTAAACATAGAGAACATAAAACAATCCATAAACATTTGAATAAAATCTAAACATAAAAATCTTTAGCAATGACATAAATCTTGGAATTGCGTAAGGCATATATCATAAAGGAACATCAATCATGATAAAATATCATGGGAATAAAACATGTAATTGTGGAAAACCATTAAGCACGTGATATTATTTTCATAGTATTTAAGTCATTGCTGCCAAGACCATCTGAGTGGACAAAGTCCCTTTCTGAATTGAGTTCACTCCTCGTTCTAGTCCTATATCACTGAACCGGATTAACTTACCTTTCCAGCCATGTCCATCTCATGAGATATAAATATTTACCCAATTAATTGGAGGGAGATATAGGTCCCACCCATCTCATAATGAAACCATTATTATGTGTACCACAAAATCAAAAATCATACATCATATCATAATCCATTAAATAAAAATGGGATTCTTAAACGTCATGCCACCATACCATAATCCATATAAGATAAAAGGCCTTCATTAAAATAATTCAATCATAACATAATAAAATACATGTAATAATAGGGACAGAAATATGACTCTATATTATCTTAGATGGAAAATAATTTTGATAAAGACACTTTAAATGAATTCTTGAGGAAAATATCATTTCTTCTTGAAAAGCATCTTCTTTTCTCAAAATGCCGTGAAGTATTAAAAGAAAAGAAGTTAATTTAAAATAAACATTTAAACTAATAAAAGAAGCTTCATGTAAATAATTCTATATGAAAGTGTAAAAATACTTTCATGCCGTATATGTTAAAAAAACATTCTTCTCATACTTTGGCCAGAAAAGTCAAAAACTATCTCGTACTAAAAATGACAAAAGATTCATTTCATATCTTTTACAAAAAATTCACAAATTAATAAAATTGGATTTAAAAAATTGTATTAGGATATAAATATTATTAAATATTGAGAAAACATGTATGTGGATGGAAAATATGCCCCAGTAAATTCTGATGTATAAACAATCTCGGATAAAAATGAGATTGTGAGATTTTCCCTTACCTTAGGTCTGATATGCTTCGTACGTATCTGAACATCCTGTTTGATGATTTAAATAATTGCATTGACTTATTAAATAATCATATTCATTGTTATTATATCATTTATGGTTCACTTATGACGTTTTATTACCCGTTCGTTTGTAAATTCCTTGTTAAAGCAGCGTTTTGGGTAAAATCGTTTCATTTATAGTCAATTTTTTGACTTGTAATTATTCATATGATTACATAGATCATGATTACTTAATTCCAGAATATAAAACATGATTTATATATAATATATATTTAAAATATACATATATATAATAGATCGATAATTGGAAATAAATACACCGTTCATGGAGACGGTAGGTCTTATGTATGCATGAACGCGGTTTTTGTATCCTTATTAAATTTAATAGATGTAAGTAAATAACAAATAAATAAATTTTTATCATTAATATGTAATATATTTCATTATTACTTATTATATATACTTTATAATCATTCTTGAAATGTTAACATAGAAAATGAATCTAATCGCGTCGTAGAGACGGTAATCCGTATGTACACACGAGCGATAATATCATTACCATATTTATTGAATGGAATTGGAGTGGATGATATAATATCTTAATATTAGTATGATGTAATAATAATCAAATATAGTTATTCTCTACACCATTATACCCATCCAAGTAAGGTGGTGGTGGAAAACAGATTACACCACAGCTTGGAGACGGTATTCCGTACGTACGCACGCACGATGATTTCGTTTTCTGTAGGATGGATAGAAGGTGAAATAGGGTTGTTTCATATTTATAATAACATATAAGTATATAATTAATAATGATGTTTTTACTTTATAATGAAACGACTAAAGAAGAAGAATTAGAAGAAGAAGAAATAAATTTGAAAGAATCTGTAACGGATATTACCTCTTCTTTGACACGCCTCTTTGAAACCTCTTCTTAGGGCACTATACTTGGTCTTTAAAAAAGACGAGGACCTCTAATATGTTTCTAAGGAAGTTTAAAAGGGAAATGGAATGGGTATGGCCGAGCATGAAGGCTCAAAATGGTGTGAGGAGGAGAGGGAGGAGGTTTCCTTTTATAAGGGAGGAGAGGGGCACCTTTGGAATTATAAGAAATATTAATTTATAATAAATTCCAACCCCACTTAAAATCATCCAAAAATGACTCAAATCCGAATATTAGATGAGATAGGGTTGTAATCTCATCAACCAATAAAATTTAGACAAGGAAAGAATTTATTTTAAACATTATCAACTTGATTTATCATTATATAATCTATTTAATTTTATTCATGGTAATAATATTCTAAATTTTAAATAACTAAAATAATTACATATATGTTGTGAATTGACCATAATTTTATAATTTATTACATTTTAGACCATATAAAGTTTAATTTATAATTTTTAAATATTTTTTCGATTTTAAAAAAAAATTATAATATGTAATTTTTATAAAATAAAAATAGTGTCAATTTTGACACCATTCATTTATTCGAATTTAAATAAAATATATACAATAGATATGTTCGAAATAAAAGATTTAATAGATTCAAACCATTTAATTTGTATCTAAAAATATAGTGGATCACATTAAATGGTTCATATAATATATATTTTAATACTTTTAAAATCATTTATTTTATATTTCAATCAATAAAATAATTTCAACATCACTATTTTGTCATAAATAATGATAATTATTTAATCCCTAAAAATTTTAAATAAATTAATATTATGTAGATAATCATATTATCTTTCTAGGGACTATTTATAACAGATGTTTTAGGATGTTTATCACTAAATTAAAATTATTACACTTATAAGATTTAAGAGAGTGACATGTTGTCACTTTCTTTGGTTTTAATAATTATTATATTATTTCCTGGTCAAAAGTCCATGAAATGAATATAGTCCGACCCTTAGGTGATATGGGTCTACTTTTAATCATCCAATAGGATTTTTTCAATTGTTAGGGTAATTTTTATAATCTTATTTATACCCTTAATTACCAGATTTACCTTTAACTGTAGTAAATAAAAATTACAGTAGTTACTATTCATAATATCAAAAAAAAGTAACATATTAACATAATTTGGACCCACTTAATTCAAATATTGAATCCATTTTTCAAGTTTAAAACACATAAGTTGCAGTAATTAATTTAAAATTAATCCCGTTGTTAAGAAAATGAGTTTTAAAACTTAAAACATTGTCAACGATTGAAATGTTTTTACCTATGAATTCAATTTAAAATTAATGGTAATGAAATAAATTATCTTAAATGGTAAAAATATATTATATTTATAATTTAAAACCATTAAATAATATAATTTATCCATATAAATTATTGCAATGAAAAAAGTTATTTTTAATTAAAATATAGTGTGTTTTTACTATTCATTAAAATATGAATGTTATCAGAATAATATGAAACATTTATCCAAAGTAAATTTTTATATCCTGATTTAAAAGAAGAATTTTATTTTGTCAAATTGAACTTATAAACATGTCAAAAAAGTACATTTAAAGTGGGTGCGCCATCAAAAGGCGGAAAAACTGCATTTTTTAAAAAAATACTTATTTTACCCGGAAAATTTATTTTGTTCTTATACCATGTTCTTGAAAATGTGTAAGATGAATAATAATGTAATGAAATTCAAAATTTAGTTAATACTATTCATAACGGCTACTTCCTAATAATATTATAACAATATATCGTTGTTTAGTGATACCTGGTATTACATACTACACACGCTATTGAGGAAGGTCGTTCTTACGTGTAATGCAAGCCAAGTGAGGGTTGCATGTAGTGAAACACTCCTTTGTTGTTGTGTATAACAAAATCCAAGCATATTTTATTTATACATTGAATATATATAAATATATATATACACGCTAAATGTTGCATTGAATAACTACTATCAAACAAACTTGAAATTGTGTGTAACACGATCCAAGATTAGTGTTGTGTATACTGCAAGCTAATACGGAGTTTCATATAGCACAAGATAATCTTGGTTTATCATACAACATAAAATATGATATAAATTAAAAATAATATATCTTTTAAAATCTCGGAGTGTTATAGTTTCATTGAGGGAATAAGACTATCGAATATAACGCGTGGGAATATATTCCTATTTGTAGAGACACAAACTTCTCATACATATATATTACATATTTGTAGATTCATTTTCACCAGATATTGTAGTGATCCATTCTAGAATTGTATAGTTATAGTTCCTTTGGAAAATTGGATACATAGACAACATGTTCATAATTTAACCACATCATCTCCAAATAAATTCATTGTAACGTTCAATATTATTAAATATATCAAACATAATACATATCATTCTATATTGGGGAAACTATACCTAATTTTTTGTTATATATGATGTTTAGTAAGGGTAAAACAGAGATATATCAACATAACATGAGAATAATGGTATGGTATCATGCCAATATCATTTAGAAACTATACCTCGCATATCATAGATCATAAACATGAGTAATGTAAAAAATCAAGGAAGTTCATAAGATGTGAATCCCAATAGAATCAATGAACATAAGCCATGTAATCAAAATATTTTAGTAATATAAACAATTTATAAATACACATAAGCATATAAAATAATTTCTTTAGTACTCAAGGAATCACTTCTAGGACTACTAGAGTGGATTGGGTTCAATCCTCAAAAAATCATAGGAGTCAAGGTTCAAAACCAATACTATAAAGGTGGATTATGTTCACACTCCCTAACATTATATTAGTTGTTTTAACTCCCATGAATATCATAATGAACATAGTTCTTTACTGAATGTGGATCACTCCCCATTCGAGTCCTATTTATCTCATTATTTATCAATATTTACCCAATGCATTGTAGGGGATATATGTCCCACCCATCTCATATTTAAAATAATACATATGTGTTCCACAATATCATAAAACATTGACTATTGGAAAATGGGTTTTCCCCACTAATCTATAACCACAGTTTAGATAAATTATGGGTATTAATTTTCTAGAATACGCTATTCCCAAGGATTTAAAATCCATTGGTATAGGTTGAGTTGTACCCATAGTTTTTCAAAAAAATTGGTATAGAACCATGACATATCAGGATACCCCACCCATCCTCATATAAGAGACCTAATATCAACTCTTCTATTATGAGCTTTAATCTTTAACCTCCCATAATTCATGGATGTTTTTAATATAATATTCATCAAAACTAAACAACTGAGTTTTAAATCCTTATTCTCCTTTACTTTCTCTTATTTCCATTTTTATCTATGCAATTGATTCTACTAAAGCATGTTGGAATAAATTATACCATAATGTTTTTTAATTTATATTCTAATAAAGATAAAATATAGTATGATAAATTCATATAAGAACAGTTTTAATTATTATTTATTTGTTTTGAAAACTATCCTTTGGATTTTAATGAATTTATCCTGAATTTGATATTTTTTTGGTGGAATATTTTTGGGATTTAGGGAATCATATTTATGATAACTATTGGGGTTAATGTTTGTTTATATTATCATTTAGTTATGGGATTTAATTATTCAAATTTAATTTTTTATACCATGACCCATGGTTAAAGTATTTATTCAATTGTATTAAACCTAAATGAAATAATTATATGATGATGTACATGATTATACTATTGTACGTAAATATGGAATATTACATTATACATGAAGGATGGTTGTTCAGGAATTCACAAATGTTTTTATGGTAATTTTAATACATGTTTCTTATAATTCATTATTATGATTTATACAAGAATGAATGATAAATGATTTTATCATATAAAGAATATATAGATTTCAAATGATGAAATTTTTTATAATATTTATTATGTACAAATATTTTTAGAATCTATTTGTATATTTCATAAAATATTAATTCAACATATGAAGGAAATAATTTTGGATCATATTCATTTTACTAAACACGGTTTCTATTGATAAATTTTTACATAATAATTTAGTTCTTTAAGAAAATTTTAATGGTATAAACATTAGTTTCAACACTTTTGATTAAATGTTGATTATAACATAATTATTTGTTAATGATTCTTAATTAGTTCATTTATCATGTATTGAGTGTTATGCCCACTTTATTTATGGATTTTTTTTGTTAAATTATGGCCATTAGTTTTCAGTCATGTTCAATGAGATATGAAGATCTCATTATTGTCAATATGATGTAGTAGTTCCAAAGTTAATGGAGACTGCATGAAGTCCTCATGTCTTTTTATTCCTATAAAAAATGTGACCTATTTGAGGACATTGTGTTTGATGGTGATGCATGGAGAATTGTTATGGATTCATTTGATGACATTGGATGAAATGATTGAATAATTCTTCTTGTCGAATAAGACAATGAATTACTAATTTTTATTTGAAAAATATCATATGTTTTTTTGGAGAAATTGGGATGCAAGTATTTTGATGAAAATGGGGAAAAAGGTTCTTCTAGTCATATTTAGGTTTGATTGGGATGAGTTATGGTACGAGATGATAGGGAAAATACTATACATTTCTTTAAAAAATGATGATACTAAAGCTGATTGATCAAAGGTTATATACCATGACATAAGAAGTTTTTGATGAAATAAGATGAATGTAAATCAGTGTGGTTGGTATTTCCAAAGCATACATTTAAGGTGCAATCATTTTCTAGTGTTTTCCTAATTTTTTGGTAAAACATTAGAGAAAGAAAAGAAGTGTTTTTTGAAAAAGTGGTTGTAATCAACTGTTAAAGAGGATTATAAAGTTGGGTGCCAGTCCGATTTCAATATCATCACATAAAAATAAGATAACCAAAAGTTGTTCATGTACGTTACGGTAGTCGTATTCAAGAATGAAATGGCGCACAAGTAAGAAGTGGCATTCAATTAGTTAGTTTTATGCATGTAGTTTGTTACACACAAGTAGAAAGTTGCGCTCATGGAGAAATGCCTATAAATAGGTGGCTACCATCCACATTTGTTAATTCTCAATAATTAATTGAAAATTTGAGATATAGATCATGGATGTGGTAGGGAGTTCTGCACATGAAGAAGTGAATGCATGTTTTAAGTTTCACATAAGAGTGTCATGCAAGTAGTGAGTGGTGCACAAGAATGGGGGAGTGAAAGAAGAGAGTGGCATTCAATAAGTGAGTGGCATGCAAGTAGTGAATTTTTCCCAAGCTAGAAGTGTGGTGCATGAATATAGTTGTTTTCAAGTTGAGAGTTTCAATTATTTAGTTGAACGCAAGCTATAAGTGGTGCACAATTACTGGTTGGTGTGCATGTAGGGAGTGGCTCACAAGTACTCAGTTTTAGGTGTTTCCCAAATTGTTCCTCTCAATTGGTATCGTTGTTAGGTTCACCTCTATTAAATTCTATACAGTGAATCTATTCTCTTTTCAAGACTTGATATTCATTCCCAACTCAAAAATGATGTGCAAGTTTGGTGAAGATTTAGTTTTTTCCAATAGAAATTATATATCTACCATGAAAATGATGAATAATAAAAATATGTTATAATGTTGTAGAATAATTCCATTTTTTAATGAAGAGTATGTATCTATTTATTCATTCCTTTCCAATAATGTTAATATATCAGGCTTAGAAGCTAATGAGCAGGTGGCTCATGTTTTCACCAAGAATATGGATGACCTTACTACCTCTAGGGATAAGGTGTCATGTGTTAGTATATTTAAAATCATTCCTGATGATGAAAATGAAAGCACAAGTGGTGATGATAATCAATATATAACTTTTCAAGAGTTATCAGTTGATAGATTAAGATTTATTCTTCATTGTATTCCCAAAGAACGTGCATCTCTTATTTGTGGAGTATTTCAATGTATATAGGAAGATTTCACCTATATGGAATAAGAAACAGATGTTTTTGAGAAGGTATTACAAAAAAAATGGTTGAATGTTTAAATATCATTAGATAGGTTGGGGACTTTGAATCAACAATGAAGTAATTTGAAATATTCTTCTCAATACGGCTCAAAGAAGTAGAATAGATAGAGGGTGTCAATAATACTCTTGTATAAATGATTCGTTCACATGAATTTTATCTCAATAAGAGAACCAATTCCAATGGTTTATAATTAGAACAAACTTCTAATAAGATCAAGAAACATGACTCTTTGTTACAAAGAAATGTTAAGTTGCATGAAGATGAATTTGAAATAATGATGAAGGATTATAAAAAGAACATGATTATTATTGAATATTAGAAAATAATCCTCAATATGAAATGTCTAGAATTCAAAGCTCAATTTCTAAATCATGAGAAGGAACATTTTGAAACTTCACAAAAGAAGGAGACAGTTTCTACTGGTACTCAATGTTCATTAGAGGATTATATGGTTGAAAGACCTCCAACATGTGATAATAAGACCATTAAATTTTCAATGACCTATCAATAGTAGATGAAAATGAAAAGTTACTATCAATACCATCTTGTAGTACTATTTCTAAATATGATTTTAAAATCATTATAGGTAGTAAAACACAATACAAACATGTAAGGATGAATAACTATGATAATAAACCTACCACCCAGACTTCATTGGATATATGAGTGAGTGTGTAAGATAGTTCCCCATATAGATAACAACACATCTTTATGAAGACCCACCAACTTTATCCATAATATATCAATAATTCAAGATTTTTCGGTCAATTTTGGTGTTGTAACAAGTTTGGGAATTGTTCATTAAATTGTTGGTATAATAAAAAAAATGTAG